>OX155640.1:12961777-15543554 GCA_944567765.1 Carterocephalus palaemon
ACTTCGTTTTGTTTATATTGTAAGACAGTCAAATTTGGTTAAACCTTCAATAAGGAAGTTATAAAATGATCAGTGGATATGTATGTAGGTATATACTTATATCCTTCCTTTATTTGGCACGGTGGTGTGCGCGTGCGCCCTTGCGCAATTAAGAATTCTTACTTGTAAGTAGATCACAGTAGGTAATTGTATAGGAGTTATAACCCTCTAGGACTCTAACATTGTCCTGCATTAGATACGTACCTACTCATTTTTAACGTACTCGTGTGTAGGTACTTTGCAATCAAGCATGAAGCATGAAGCCTTCAGGGAAATCAGGACTTTTGTCGGAATTCCACGTGTTATAAGTACAAGGCAATGCACGAAAAACCTCAACGCTTGGCGTCTAGTCCACGTTGGACCTATTGGCACAAAAAGTGTGACTCATTTCTAGCACGGGCTATCCACCTCACCGCGCGTCGGGCCAGTTTCCATGCGGAATGCAAAGGAAATCTGCGCGCAAGCCGAAATAGAAGTGTCAATATATTATAGTCTATTTATGTCTGCTAGTTTAGACAAAAAGCAGCTAAACCCTTGCCTTTGCGTGTCGATCCTAAAGTAGGTTAGATTGCAACACGAAATGTGCGTTCAGTTATCATCACGATAAGCTGATAACAGTATGTCCCTCTTTATAGCATTAACGAATCATTTTCTAGGAACGATACTTTTAACCGGAATACAATATTTGGACGCGTTTCTTGTTAGATTTTGATCATGTTAAATGTACATTTGAGTAGATAAATGTGCGTTTAATTCTGTACGTCTACACCGGTGTCGTTGCATCAGTCGTGACCGACACGGAGCGAGCGATATACGAGCGTTCCCTGAGGTGGAACGGCCGTGCATTGTTTTGGACTGAGTTTCAAACAAGAACTCTTGACATGTGAACACGGCTCTCTCATCAAATACAATGGCTCTCTCATCAAATTGCTGGAAATATCTCGTGCTGACCTTCAATGTGCTTTTCGCTGTAAGTATTTTTTGTTTCGTAAATTTTGTTTAAATCCCGTTATGCTGAATCAGCGCGAAACCATGTTGTCATAACAACTTATGAAAACATAACATATAGCCAAGTTGAGAAGTTGCAGAGGAATTCAGTCTCACTAGCAAGTCTCTACCGGTATTCGACTAGGCTAATTTAATTTATAAATAACTAGCTTTTGTTACCTCGTTTACTTTTAACAAAACTAAATTGAGCGCAGTAAATCCTGCAATAATATAATGGTAGTCTAATGACATTTATTTTGACAGCGACGGCGCTAGTAGTAACAACAAACACTGAGGTTAGAAAGAGACGAATTCTGCGCTGACTTTATTCTCGTTGTCGCCTCGATATGGTAGTATAATATTTGTAAAGTAAGTTCCGCTGTTTTCCGACAGATGTCGGCATTAGTGCTGTTTGGAGGCAGCGGGTTTCTTCTCTACAAACTGTTCATCTACCGCCACTTCATAGGGGTCAATGTGGAGTATCCAGCCATACTGCTGCTCATGATGTCTATCATAACCTGCTCCATAGCGTGGATTGGTTGGAGGACGGCAAGATCTATGCACCAGATTCACGTCATTATGGTAACAATAGAACTAGAGTTATATTAAAATTAATATGTAATAGCTTTATTAATTTTTTAAACCAAAAGTAACTGACACAGTCATGTATTAAGTATGTAGGTTAACTTACTAGTTATTAGGAAAATTATGTATCATTCTACTAGCGCGAATGGTTGATTGAGATGATTCTCCCCCTACCGAGTCCGCGAAGACCAGGGTTCAATTCCCAGGCTGGACAGACTTATTTGTGAGATAAGTTGCTATCTCCTCACACATGTGACAAAATCCCCTCTCTATACTTTGACAAAAGTAACCTTTGGTTTAAGGGTTTAGGTTATACGTTTATTGAGTAAGTTAAATTCTATAAATCTATTATTTTCGTTATTAAAGAAATTCAGACTTCTTTTTTAAAACAAAGTTAAAAAATACATATAAGCGTTTCCTCATAATGCTGTTTCTAAAGTTACCTAGCATTATTAACGTCTAGTCTAGTGTCTAGACTGCAGACAGTAGAGACTCAAGTTATCTGGAATTAAATGCTTATTTAGCGCTTTGTTGTTAAAAGAAATGAATAAAATGTTATACCTACTTAGGCATCTACAGTTAAAGGTTAAAGTTTATTTCATCGCCTAAAATATTATTTTCTCCGCGGCAAATGTCAAATTTACTATAGGAACATAAGTTACACCCCGACCGAACCAAAAATTGTAGACGTTTATTCTATTTAAAAAAATATTATTTTCATATCAAATTAAATAATGAATAGGTAGATGATATTTCAAACATATCTACCTACTATGAATTTAAGCTAATTAACATTAGTATAAAATGACGATGATTTTGCAATAACAATAAACAATATTTTCCAGGCGGGTCTGTTAATCATTGTGGTGGTGGTGATAGAGTTCTCCTGTTTCGTGTGGGCCATGGTGGTGTGGGACAACATTGAGATCGACATCAAGACCACCATGACGACGTTCTTCGAGGAGAGCCATGGGGGCGAGCCCACTGCTGACACCATCAGATGGGATCGGCTTCACGTCAAGGTATTGTTTAAATCTTTATTTTTTTACCTTGTCTGTGTCTTATTAGGTTGCCTGTGTTTCGGGTGGTAGACACCACAGTTTGATGACCCGAGTACAAATATTTATCTGCTAAATAAATTTGCTCCAGCCGGGATTCGAACCCGGACACCGCGCACCGCGGAGAAATTCGTCTATAGTGATCAGCCTTTCGAGGTTAATAGTGCTAGACGTAATAAAATAAAGTGAGGCGTAATCAGTAAGCTTTGCAAAATAACAGTTGAGTTGATCATTAATTATCACATTAATTTTGACCTGGATATAGATTTTACGAGTACTAGTTAAATACTAGTTGAAGTGTAACTAGTTGTACTAGTTAAATATCGTCACAGGACCTAGGACACGTTGAAAAATGATATAGATCTCAGAGTAATAAGACCTTTATAAATGTAGTCCTACCTTGCAGCGTACCTACATCATTACACTTCCATTTCTTCGTCTTAATTCTCCAGTTTGAATGCTGTGGCGTGAGCGGTCCAGCGGACTACAGCTCCTCGGGCCACGTACCGTTCTCGTGCTGCGGCCAGGGTCCCCTGGACTCGGTGCACAAGCCGTACACCGCGGACTGCACCACGCTGTTCCAGCGGGGCTGCGGCAAGCCGCTACACGACTACGCAAAGGAGCAGCTTCTGCTAGTTGCCATGACTGCCCTCGCTGCTTCCATCTTACAGGTAAGTCGACTGGAGTCGAGTACAGTTCACGGCGTGAAAGTCTAGCACTGAACGAACTCCGGAGGGGTTAGCTGCGCATGGGGTTTCAGTGCGGGGGATAGCGAACCAATCAGCGCTTACGATTATTCTCCTTGATGAGTACCTAGGTATTAAATTGCTAGTGAGATTACGGGAAATAATACTTACTCGTAGATGCAAGTAACGGCTAATCACGTGCTACGTCTATTGATTTCCATTTTGATACGCATATTTTCCTCAAAGAAATCCTTGGTTATCCAAATATGGTGGCCATTATGTGATACAATGCATCGAACAGACTTAATGGTCATCCTTGACATGACTGTAGAGCTAATTAATTCGTTGGTATTTAATTGTCATCCTTTAGACAATAAATAAAATGTGTATTTGTATTTAGACTTTGAGACTTCTTTTCTGGTCAACGTATTCGGATAAGCAACATACAGAAAAATACCGATAGGAAATAATCGGCTTTGTTGCTAAAATTTGCGATCTCTGCCAATAGATAAGCTCAAAGATTCTATACCAATACAACCACTTATAAGGTGATATATCGGTAAATACATAAATTGCGTCACTTATTAAACGAGAAAGGATAGTTAGATAAGGTAGTCTATTGATCAAGCAGATATGTCCAAAGAGTATAATAGTATGATACTCGTATGTCTTTTAGACAACACCAGATTAGTCAGGACTCAGCAGTCGATAATGCGTCGTCAGCTCTTTATTTGCGAGTATTATTATTGCTGCGTGAAAGAAAAGATGATTATACGGTACACGGTACACTATAGTCCGTATGATCATCAACATAAATCATAAATGTGTTTAAAATTAATTTCCCATTTTCGCGTTTATTAGGTACCTACTTCTTCAGCCATTATGTATCATTGTAATATATTCGAGCAAGCAACGAATTAATTTCGCATTAATTCTTGTTATATGCCATTGTATAAAAATACTGGAGGAGTTCAGTGCAGAGAGCAACGAAGCATTGCGGTCAGCGTGGGTCATGGTCTCATGGTCCGTAGACTGCGCTAATGGAGGTCCTTGCCACTTTGACGTAAGAATGGCTTGTTTATACAATCTGTAACGACTCCTGATCGAGATGGCTCGTTGACCTCGTTATTAGACGTATAAATAAATATGTTACTTTTATTTATTTGTAATTTATTTATTAATTATATTAATATATGGGTAGCTGAGATAACAAGTTAATTAGCAACACTGTTGCCAATGGTCAACGACCCCATGTGACGTCCACGTTTGGTATTCTATAGGGGGATAAAGTGATGGATAATATATTGTTCAACGTGTATGTATGTATAAATATATAAGATGAATCGCCCCCAATTAGAGCATATTCAGGATAAGTTGACTCTACATCGACGCCGTAGAGTCAACTTATCCTGCCCCCAATTAGAACATCTTCAGGATAAGTTGACTCTACGACGTCGACGTAGAGTCAACTTATCCTGAATATGCTGATTATCCTGTTCGTTCTCAACTGTTTGTTCTCTGGTATGGGACCCCGGTGTAGATTCGTTCTTGTACCCGTCTGCTGTAATTCGCAGAACGTCTGCAAAATATAGGAAGCACTAGAATGTACGTATGTGCAGACGGAATAATGTATATTAAAGTCACAGAATTTCCTTTACGGTAGTAGGTAGGCTGAATATTGTCATAATTATTCATTTCAGGTCCAACGCATTGTATCATATCTTTTCGTCGTTTTAAATTACCGTAACTGTCGAAATACTCTATAATATATGATTATTGCATTTGGCGTAGGCTACCCAATGACTTCCAGGATTTTTCGATCTATCTAAATTAACAATACCACATCCTTTCTTATAACGACCTTTAGGTAACTCATCTCTCATAAATACTCCACGAAAATAAGGGATATTGCTAGAATTATTCATTATATCTAATTCAGACAATATCCAAACATTTCCTTTACGGTAGTAGGTAGGTACTTACAATACCACTGCTAATAAAGTCCCCAAGGATCGCAAGGCGTGCCAGGCAATCGCTCTTGATTGTAATCATTAGATGGCAGTCGTTAATCTTGTCGGTTCGGGTGACCGGGGCTAAGCTTCCTACGTTTGATGAATACTAAATCAAGTTCCCAGCGCCATGTCAGGATACATTGTTACAATAACACCACCCACGCTTTTCCCGGGATTTGTTGGTTTAATATGAATAGTAGTTTGTAGCGTCCATAGCACAATGGCTCAAATCGATCACATGAGAGTTAAGCAACTACGGGCGGGGTCGGTTTGTGGATGGGTGACCGCTAGTGGCAAAATTTCATGGACGCTATCGTGCTTAGGAGGGCACGTAAAGCCGTCGATCCCGGTTGTTTTCAATGGTGGAAACACTCGATAAGCCTTGTCCAAGTCCTTCGGGTGGCTTGGCTCTAGACCTCCCGCAGCTGCGTCTGTGGGGGAGACCCGTGCCCAACAGTGGGACGTCTATGGGTCGCAGCGGACATGAATAGTTCGGTCATGTACAGCCCTGTATCGAATAGTGTATCGAACTCGCGACTCGAGCGGTCCGGGTTCAAATCCATGTGGCATGCGGTTATGTGTGATTTAGGATGATAATGTTGCCAGGCTTCTTCATTGCGGATTGGCGGAGATGTTAATGGCCAGCCCTATTATCGGTAGTTTGAAGGCCATCACGCGAAGGCCTCCGGATGCCATACAATTGTTACCTATTTTACGATAACAACTGAAGTTGAGAAGACCACGGTCTCTGGTTAAAATTACTTCAGACTTCAGAATGTTGTTCCTATCAATATAAGTATACATCTATTTCTATCTTAAGCATAATCGACTCGCCCCCGATAGGAATAATTAACGCACAAACGTTTTCAGCAGAGCAAGACAAGAGAAAGTTGTTGAAATCTCTAGTAATCGTTGAAAATCCCACTAACGATGCCCAACACGATTAATTGAAGTTGGAGGGAAAATTAAGTACCTAAGACAGAGAACACCTAGCGCATATCTAACATAACTCTCATACTTGTTCCCTGCGTAACAAGTGGTTGAGTAAAGTTTGATGTTCCGTGACACTCGAAGCTATAATGTGATCCGTGCTACGAGTATTACTAAATAGGGGGGAGTTTCGATCAATGTTTTGGTTCGAAAAGCTCGAATGTTTTGTTCAGTCGGTTACGACCCGTTGGCCACTTAATAAGTAGCAATGAATAATTAATTTGTAATGCTTTAATTTATATCGATTATAAAATCGATACTGAAATGACCCGCTAATGTCACAGTAAACAATGCCGTAATTATCTACTTACACGTTTTATGAATTTTAAGCATGCGATGCAGAAGGTACTATTCAATAGATACACGCCTTTATTATAGATCTCCCAGGAATATATTATATGGGGCGAGTCGTAGTCGAGCGATTAGGTAAGACACGCGAGCAATTCAAGAGGTAAGTCGTAGGTTTGCAGGATGTAATGACCTTTTTAAACTAACCTCATTTAAGGCATACTGCCAAACATTCTACACGTGCAGCCTATGACGTGCCATTTTTAATATTATGTAGCTGCTCGCTGCGACACAGACGACTGCTGGGCACGGGTCTCCCCCACAGACAGGTCTGCGGGAGGTCTAGAGCATACTCCACCACGCTGCTCCAATGCGGATTGGTGGAGGGGTTAGTGGCCAACCCAATGTCGAATGTTCTCGAGCCACCCGAAGGTCTTCGACAAGGCTTAACGACTGTTTCCAGCATTGAAAACAACCGGGACCGACGGCTTTACGTGCCCTCCGAAGCACGGAATGAAATTTTTGCCACTAGCGGTCACCCATCCACAAACCGACCGCGCCCGTCGTTGCTTAACTCTTTCGATCACATTGAATCGACACGAGCCATTGGGCTATGGACGCTACAATATTAAGTAGGATGAACATTAAATTTGGTTTTTAAAAATTTTGAATTAATATTAAAATGTATCTTCTAACATAGTTTGTAAGACAATTTTTATTAAAATTAATGCCTGATTGAATAAATAAATAAATAAGCTATAGAGGCCTACAAACTACAATCGAGTAGGTAACCCCTCCAGCTATAATCACTGGAGCAGCTCGATGAAACACTCCGTGTAGGTACCTACTTAGTATAAGAATAATTTATTACTTGATCATCATTGATGTGTCCGTCTTTGTAATTAAGTAAGAGTTTTAACATTATGCATGTGCAATTAGAAAATCGACAAATGGAATACAAAATAGTAATAATTACTACAAAACTGAGTTTTGTAACTGAGGTGAGCCGGCTAGTCGGATATTGCCGACGTTTGTTGCTCGTTGTTTGCAATACACAATAACTGTTAACTGTAGTACCTACCTATAAACATAAAAAACCAGTAGGTAACAGAAGGTACCAGACACCGGTAGATAGTATTCTTTTCCGCTTCAGGGTTGCTCCACATATCCATTCACTACACAAAGATTAAAATTTTGAGAATTAAGTATAGTTTTTTAATAATGGCAAACTGGCAGCCCTATTCCAAGTAGAAAGATTGTAAATTGAATTAGCGGTGTTGAGCATAAATCACAGGGGGCTGCGCCGCGCCCAACACCACCAATTAATCCTCAAGTGCCTACCTCGCTGGCGCCGCTCTAATATGGGTCGACCTTTGACTAAGCGGTGTTTTTTGTCAACTTTTAACGAACTTCGTGTATACATTTATTGATAAGCATTTGCAAGTACTCGTACACAGCTACAACAACAGGACAGTCCCAACATTCCCACAGTAGACAGACAGACGGACAAGTTTCCTTATTGTACACCAAAAGGATAGATAATGATACAACATACAACAAGTACATACAAAAATAAGAAAATAAGGAAGTGGTAGTATAAATGTACTAGTATAGCTAGTAAGAATGAATGTATGAATGAACGAACGAACGAATGAATGAATGAATTAATTAATTTTCTAATGATTAAATTAATGAATAATGGTCTAACGAATTAATGAATTAATGAATTCATTATACCAGTCAAAGTCCACCTTAGTGAGTGGACAACACCGAAGTCGGTGACTATTCTTAATTTATGATTAGATGTTATGGAGGGAAAAAGGAAATTTAGGTGATAACCTATTTTTATAACAAACATTTAAATCTAAATATACAAAATAAAGGTACACTAAACACGAATAGGTGGTTGTATAAAAGTTTAGATTTTTAGCTTTCAGTCTATGAATAAAATCCTGAGACGACAAAACGAGACGAGATACTCTTATGAGAACAATATAACTTAATCCATGCATATTTCCCTGAAGTGGCATACAGATATACCCAACCTACACCAGTTATATTCAGGTCCTAGTGTCAGATGTAGAATAGATATGTGGTGAGCCTATTGCCATATTCGATGACGCCGTAAAGGTCTGTATGACCATTCGAAAAAAGGCACAATTCCACTTACTTTTTCAAATTAGAAAAACCCAATACAACTTTGCCTTCGGGAATCGATCCCAGGCGTGTGCTGAGCCTGGGCTCACACTAGCGACCACTGGACTACCGAGGCAGTTACAATGTTGCCATGAATAATTACCACAACACAGTGTTCGTTCATATAACTCGCCATGAAAGAGCAATGAGTAAAGAACGGCCATATTTAATTTTTAAAGGACAATAACTGTTTGTTCTTTTTGATGAAGTTTTTCTTTAAGAACCCTTTGTCCATTGTAAGATTAATGAATGATGTTGTTCTATATAAGGGATTCTAAGATTTTATAATGAATTACCTACGTTCAGCTATTTATATTTCTAATGACCCGATCTGTTTACTTTTACTCAATAGGACCACTCATGTTTATTTAAATATAATTCTATAATTTAGGTATACACTTAACTTATTAACAACTAGGCCACCAGTTCAAGCCGCGTGAAATTCGAGCGGCATACATATTATATGTATATACTATATACGACGGCAATGTCGTGCAATACAAACAAATAATTCAAGTGTTGAGGAACAGACGACAAGCATCCGTTAACTATTAATTAATTATTTATACATTTGACATGGCTTAACTTATGCAATTGGTTTTTAGGGTTCGGTACCCAAATGTTAAAACGGGACCCTATTACTAATGCTCCGCTGTCCGTCTGTCCGTCTGTCACCAGGCTGTATCTCATGAACCGTGATAGTAAGACAGTTGAAATTTTCACTCATTCTGTTGCCGCTATAACAACAAATAGGTACTAAAAAACAGAAAAATAAATATTTAAGGGGGCCTCCCATACTACGGACATGATTTTTTGCCGTTTTTATAGATAATGGTACGGAATCCTTGTGCGCGAGTCTGACTCGCGCTTGGCCGGTTTTTCAGATTAATTTTTCGGCAAAGTCAGTTGCGCGCGTCAATTCATTGATTTTTAACAGATGTATGGGAACTATTGAGTTTTATACAAATACTTAGCACAAAAATGTGGTGAATCAATCCTCAGTTCTGTGGAATACTACCTATTTTATCTGTTCTGGCGGAATACTACCCTATATTCACCAGTTCTATGGAATACTACCCTATATTCACTACGGTCTCCCCTGGGGTGTGACCGCTAGTGGTCGGTGTCCTTGATATTCCGATAAATGACCCTTCCCACACTTCCAACTAGTCCCCTAAGAGTGACGTGTTGTTGGCTACACGTCAGCACTCGCCAACCACTTTAAATATTTATTATGTCATGATAAGACGCTTGTGTTTGCGACGTTCCTCGCTGCTACATTTTATTGTTTTTGGTTTCGGCCCACATTGTATTCGGACCTTGGACTGAATAAGTTGTCTTTTTCTGTCTAAAATATTGTCTCATTTTTGCAAACGCCAATATAATAATGTGCTGCGTTATTTGTTATTTGCCCAAAATGGCCTTTACTTGTCTGTTGATTCCTTCTTATCTCTATCTTAATATATATGTATATTACTTGTGTACGTGTGTATGTCACTGAACTCCTCCTAAACGGCTGGATAGATGTTAATGAAATTTTTTGTGTGTGTTCAAGGGGAATTGAGAATGGTTTAGAAAGTTTAGATTCACAATTTGGCCCACTGGAGTATGAATAATATCCAAATATTTTAACCGTCGTTCATTGACGTGAAGTCATTTAATTTTACATGAAGTGTCGCTTTCACATGAATAAATGTCCGAACAACAAAATGCAAAACAAATGGCAGAACAACGTTTGCGGGGTCAGCTAGTTATGAAAGTAAAATAGGAAACTAGCAAGCACGACTAATTATCCACCTATAAACGAAATTGTAAACAGAAATTCGTTTATAAAATCGTTTATGGATAAGTAGTAAAATATTGATCTCCACCAATCCGCATTGGATCAGTGTGGTCTCTTATGCTCTCTAGACTAGACCTCCCTTATCTGTGGCCTGTAAACAAACGGAGTCTGATGTCTATGGGTTGTAGTTAGAAAAATATTCGCAAGGAGATACGAAGGTCACGATAATTATTATTAACGTAATGTAACATCAGCAAAGTAAACACTATGAATGACAGTATGATCTCATGCTTGCGAAACATGCCGTGTGACTGTCCAGCGTTTCTACGAAGATGATGAGCGCAGTGGTTGTTGAAATATTTAGTGTGGACCTCATATTTCAGTGCCACTGATAAGTTATAATAAGCTTTCATGAGAAGATTAAATCCAGCTAGCCAGCTACTAGTCGCTCATCTATCCGCAATTACTGAAACCCGTGTACACTGAAAACCGTGTTGCGGGTATTCTATAATATAATTATTCTAAATGATCTTATTCAATACTATATTCATACCTAGAATCAAAAAGAAATAACCTACGTAAATCTAAAATAAACAATAAAGGAAATAATACAATATTTATTTATACACACGGACAGTGTGTGTTGTACACAATATTTTACTTGTTAGACTTAAAATGATAGCTAGCGCTGTTTTTCAGTGGCGCCTTAAGGCGAGGTGAATCGACGAATTCCTTCCCTTGGTGTGGAAAGCGCGACGGGCGCATCGTAGAGTAAAATAACAATATAAGAAATACATTCTCAAAATTTTAATTAAAATAAATGACTAAGGGATTTTTGGTTTTTGTAGCACATTTTTTTAATCTTTTTATTTTCTCAAACTCGTTTGATTCCTGTTTAAACCTAACTTTGCGATCATTTTCAATGCAGTGAAGTGAGTGTTATCGTTTATCGAGTGAGGAAAGCCCCTAGATCAAATACTGTATAAAAACATATTTTTCCAGAATTCTATTATTTAATGTTCATGAATAAAACACATTCAAAAACAAAGTTTATACATTCGATATGTCGCCTTAAAAGTCGGACAGAAAGTTCACAATATTACATAAATTATTTAAGAGTATTTTGTATGGTTGGAAACCTTTCATTGAACCACTCTTGAGCATGGGTCTCCTGGCCAAGTGCGGATTGACAGACTTCACATTCCTTCGAGTTCATTATGGGGAACATTCCGACATGCTTCTTAGAGTCATCCTATAAGCACCTACTTTACTTCTCTATAAGATATCACACTGCTGCAATTGCAACCCATATACGTCCCACTGCTAGGCATGCCCACTGCCATGGTAGACCCTATCATACCCTATCATACTAATGTCTCACAGACTATCACAATAATAAGGCACAGAAAGATGAATTGTTTCATCTTAGTTATGTAGAGGTAATACATATCTCCGTGGCCTTTCGGTCTCATATTCAGGCGGTAATTGGTAGGCTCACAGCGACCGACACGTAACTCAAGGTGATGTATCCATTGTTTTATTTATGGCAAGCGGTTAAAGATCGCTGGGGAAAATTAGCGAGACAGCAGTTTTAAGGTAACTCTACATGTGTTATAAGTGCGTGTAATAGCGTACATTACAGTTTCACTGTGAAGTAAGCAAATATTGTCCTAAACTGTCCTTTTCTAGTCCTACCTTGGTCTTGTTGTAGATAACGAGGGCACTACATTTTGAGAACTTGAATGGAAAGGAATTTGAGCGCTGCACCAAAATTAAAAGTTTTATTTGCAAAACATCTTCTTTAATTGGTATTGGAATTAGTTTTAGGTTAATTCAAGAAATTAGTTGGAATTAGTTTTAGCTTAATTCAAGAAATGGCTTCCGGTTGGTATGGCGTGGTTTCCGGTTACATTTTTTTAGAGGCGTCAATTTTTTTTGTCTTTATCCTTAGTTCCCACATCCGTGCGTGACCCACTTGAACGAGATTCTCATGTCTTGTTCAGTGTTTTACTTTTCAGTTTCGCTGTTATATTTATAAAAACCGTTAAAAAGAGAAAAAAAGGACCAAGAAAAATCGACACAATCAACTCCAAATTTTGTTGTTCAGGTTTCTTTATGTTTATTTACGCAAAACAGGGACCCCGCGAAACGGGGTTCCGTCGACATTTGTGACAGGCTCCGACTTGTCTGACACGAAATTACGTTAGATTAGGTTAGGTTCAGCTTGGACTTTTTTAAATTTTCACAAAAAAGGAACCCCGCGCAACGGGGTTCTGTCGACATCTCGACAATTTAATCTCAGCTGAACACTCGAAGCAAACAATCACTAGATCCACTCCAGAGCATCCGTCGTGTACAGTGTACTGTGCTGTGCGTGTGCGCAGCGTGACGTCACCGGCCGTCTAATGACCGCTGTTTGACGATAACAACTGCCAACGCCCTCGCGAATAGCACACACCGCTCAATTAGCTCTGGCTTTTTTATCCGCGGAATTGAGAGGTTGAGCTGAGAATTTTATCATTTTTATTATATAAATTTTATACTTATTACTATATAACATTGTTTTAAAAACAAAATTCACCCCCAATTCTTGATAGACAAAACTTATTTTGAATACATCAAACAACCTATTTTCTTTAGCCGAGTGATAAAAAGCCGGACTCCATTCTCTATATACTCTTTAAAAAAAAAATTTTACTTATTATTTTCACAGACTGACTTATTATTTTCATAGCGGTGACAGCCCAGTGGCTATCGAACAGCGGTGGCAGCCTAGTGGCTATCGAACTCGCCTCTCACTCACGAGTGGTCCGGGTTCAATTCAAACCCCAGCGGCACGCACCAATGACTTTTCTAAGTTATGTGCGGTTTAAGAAATTTAATGTCACTTGCTATGACGGCGAAGGACACATCGTGAGGAAACCTGCATACCTGAGAGTTTTTCATAATGTTCTCGAAGGCATGTGAAGTCTGCCAATCCGCACTTGGCCAGCGTGGTGGACTAAGGCCTAATCCCTCCCATTCTGAGAGGAGACCCGTGCCCAACAGTTGGACAAAGAAAAAGGTTGTGATGATGATGATAAAACGTTGTCGCAAAAATCCAATTTTAGATTTCATGATAATATTGGTAAATTTATCAACAACAACAGCTCTGTTGATGCTATAATACTTTGTTCATAATCTCAGTTTTAGTCTAGTATCGTAAATGTTTGCTGAGACAATATCTCTATAATCCTTGTAATATTAGTGCCATAGATCTCTAGTATAGAGTAATAAATCTATCATTAGTGCCATAACCCGGCCACCGCGATCGCTCCATTAGCTCCTCTCGCTCTTTCGATCTCTATCAATCAGAGCGGGACAGCTGTCGTCCTGTAGGATCACTGTTCCCACGCGGAGTCCCAGGTGGGCAAATTACATCTAATGAGCATCGTTACGCTACATCCTCTGTTCTACGACAATTTTCATATTACCGAGCCTATTTTTCAATGTCGTATTGTACCCAGTATTTGCTGCCATATTCTCGACGTCGTAGAATTGATAGCCGTCTGGCTGATATTATGAATATCATCGAGAGGATTGAGTTTCAAATCCTATGGAATAATACTTTGAAAACTTTGAATCTTCTTTTGAGATTGCATCTTTTTATGACTTAAATCTTAATGGTTGATAAAACTTAATGACTTAAAGTCATCACTTTAAGAAAAGGTGAAAACACTGGACTTAGGGCGGCAGTGGATGGGTTGTTCTGTATGCTCGTAAAAAAACTTATCTTGAGGAAATACTCATCATGGGCGTGCTTGCAGGCAACTCTGGCCACTCCCTAAAAGCCTTAGGTACATGGTCATCAAGGATCAAGGGTCAAGGATCAAAGCCTTGTTAAAATATATGTAGAGATAAAAAAGGTCATGAATTGATGCTTATTACAAATGAGATGCTTATTACAAATGCTTCTACAGCAAGCGATTTTGGCTATCAAGCGAACAACCATAAAAAACTTCGCACATTATTCTGTTTAAGTATTGACCCTGAACGCAATTTCTAAATTGAGCTACTGTTAGTGGGTAGGCACAGAACTAATTGTGAGGTCAACAAGATATTATAAAAACGTCTATGATAAAACCGTTTTTCCAAGTGGTAGAATTATTTAGCTTACTTGGTAGCGTCCATAGCCCAATGGCTAGCGTCGATTCAATGTGATCGACAGAGTTAAGCAACGAATTCATTCCTCTATGCCTTCTTAGAACAGAAGTTGTTAGTGACTGACTGCCTGATTTTTTAACGAAAAGCTGTGGTAAAAGATGACAAATATGGAACAAGCCGAAACAAACTTTTTGAAACTATTTTGTTCAGATACCTAGTGTAGAATTGTGTGTGCCTAATGGTCTAGGTATTGTATGGGTAGGTAGTATATTCCGGCGATGGAAAAAACTAGACACTCGTACATGGCATATAATGATCTGATATCAACTCATCTCATGACATGTTATGAAAGACCAACCGACGTGAGGCATTCGTTTGAAACCAAGAGTTACACGTTATCACGATCATCAGATTCAGATTGTTCTTTGTTCTGAGACCGATACTGGGGACTCAAATCATTCAGGTTATTTATTTTATCAACATTATATGTATTGTCCTAAAACAATCACAAATGAATGTACTAAAAATAAGGTAAGTACAAAAGCCGAGCCAGGCAATATCCCGTTAAAGGGATCCACTTGAGTTCCCCACACTAATCAACACATGGCTAAATCTTGTGAAATTATTGGACCGCATAAGTCCACAAAAAATCTACGTCTAATCTACGAGATTGAATACTGCAGAGGTACCTATGTTAACCTAGTCCTTAGATTTAGTAAGCACGTCAGGTCCACAGATATAAACATTGTCTTGCTTGTACCTTCGAGTACGTAGGTCGGCCGTCAGAAGACCTTGCGATCCTTTTGTGTTCTGCTGTGACGCATAATTATCTCGGCACGTCAGCAATGTAACATCATACATATAAATAGTTTCAACGTATAAGGCAGAATATACGTAGGTACGCTGGTTTAACATTGAATTGAATTGAATTATGCAAGAATGCACACATAATTTACAAATCCTAATCCACATAATCCACATTGGAGATATTGGGGAGACGGTCGTAAATGTCGTAAAGGTCTCTGTATGAGAGAATCAAGTATCCTGATTTCAATGATGGATGTAATAAATAGTACCTATTATATGTCAATAAAAAGACTGAAAACAATTTTTTCGCTGCTTGCATGTCTCGTTTTCTTGTCCTTACTATCTATCTAGGGATCTCATCTACATTTTGGTATCAATTATCTGGTTAATTATGTCCTCGCTTAAATATGTATATGTTTACGTCTACTCACGTCCTGAGTCCTATCTCAGATACGTACGATACGGCAGACTTTCGGTCCAATCTCATTCTGAGCATGGTAAGTTTTCAATGGAATGAAATTCTACTGCTGTTAAAAGACGGTTGAGAAATTTGTTATTGATACTTTTTTGCTCATCGACAATAATAAGTTCCGTCGTTATCTGTTTATGGAGCTCGAGTCCCGACATCTCTGCTATAAAACTGAACAGATAAATACTCTGACTAATAATGACGTGTTACCACTATCGTCTGCTTAAAAAGAATAATTAATCATTCATTAGTCATTAAATTGGCATCACTGCTGCTGTGGAATACTAAGCGCGCATTTTGCCATTATTTTGACGTCATTAATGAGGTCATTATTTATTCAACATTAGGCTGCTTGCATGCATCGTTTCCTTGCGAAGTCTTTCATCGCGTTCTAAGGTGATATTTAGTTGAATAATATATAATTTAGCATTCTGCTGACCTATTAGCACTTTCGAAACAATGTATGTAGAGCATGTTAAACATATTGAAACAATTGGCAGCCAACTTTTGGGCTATGCAAGCCCAGCCCAGCCAGCGTATATTCGGTTTCGTCCGTCTTACGTTAGACGTTACGTTCTTCCACTTCACCATAAGTTGGTAAGTATTTGGCCCAAGGCATTGGCCCAACGTGTGCTGCTAGCCATTAAACGAACGGCGTAGTCTATTAGCAGTACTGCTTCAATTTGCAGGTGAATCGCCGCTGGCTTGAGTCCAGAGCGGATATTTTGGGTCATTTACATCAGAGTGTCACTGACTTCACGAAAACAAGCGTGTATGTTGTTATTGGCGCGATTTTTTACTATCTCGTGTGAATTATTTTTAAAAACAACGTCAGATTTCAAAACTTCACAAATTGTCTTGATTCTTTGTATAACATGCGAATATAAAACCGCCGTTACAACGGTGGCATTTATTTGTTTAAGACCTGTATCCGTAATAACACTAATAACCGAAACTCAGATCAGAATCAACATTTGAGTTAAGACTGAATGCCATTCTCAAACTTTAGTTTGGTTCAGTAACATTGGTATAAGAAGTCGACCACTAGACTATCACCTCATCAGTTTTAATCGCAACAATTGACTGTTGTTGCGATTAAAACTGTAATTATACCAGTCCCGTTTGTTCCAGAGCACCGGGATCTTCTGCACGTTCTTCCTGGCGCACGCGATCCGGGAACGCCGCCGTGCCTCCATCCGGCACTCCATGTCCGCGAGAGAAGCCCCGGATGACTCCCTGCTCGCGCCCACCGCTCCAGCGCCCACCTTGCCAAAGTATTAAGTACTTGCACTATAAACTACTGTAAAGTAGACCATTAAGAATTTATCACACAATATACCTTCCTACTGTATTAGTAATCAAAACTCGGGCAACTACAGAAGGTTCCGATAGTTCGAAAGCCAACCTTATCAAAGTGTGCAGTGTGGGTTACCTCCCTTCGCCGGCCGGCCTCCGCAGGCTCTATCCGACCGGAGGGTCTACGGGTGTTAGGATGTCCTCTCTACCCGGGCAGTTCTCACGTCTACTCCAGGGCCTTGTCTAAGTATTTCAGTTGTATTTGGTACCTACACTACAATACTACTAGGCCATTAGGAATGAACGCACAAGATGCTGTATTCTCTGCTATTCATTTTACCAGAGTCGACCATAACCACCACAATGATTTTGATCGTTCCGACGCCCGCCATGCCAAAGTATTAAGTGAAATATTGTATTACACTACTAATAATAAGCACTACACTACTAACAATTAAGCGCACATTCTGCCAAAGTATTAAGTTTGAAGTCTCAACGCACAATAATATTATGTGTACCCAAATTTCAAAATTCCAAAGGTCAAAATTCGGGCTACGGAGCGCCTCGATCGTTCCAGCACTCTTTGCCAAAGTATTTAATAAAAGGAGAAGTGGAAGAGCAATAGAACATTGCCACTCCAGCTGATATACACCCAAAGGTCTGATGATTTAGTGATGTGCTGATGTTGTCAATTTTCACTTCGGCTTTGTACAATATACAGCAGCGACAAGGAACTTTTAACCCTTCGCTGTAAGCTGAAGCACAGATTAGATAATAATAGTGCTGAAGTAGCAAAGGACAGGGTCAAGTCATCAAAATGCAAGAAATACTTGAATTGAGGTCACAAAGAGGTAAATGGAGTATTTAGCCCCACAAACACCCTTCTTGCCAGTCAGTTATCGAGACAAATGTAAATAGATACTATGACTACTTTTATTAAGTAACTATAACTCCACATTCGGCAGCTATATATTGAATAGATCGTCATTGTATAAAAAACTTTATTATTATATTAATAAAGACGATTACATCCGTCCTTGTTTCTGACTTGAAAGGAAACTGCATGACCGAGTAGTTTTATATGAACTTTTAAGACGAAACTCTTTAAAATGGTGAAAGATTGGATTCAATGAAAAAATAGGTACCTATGTATGGTAATTGATGTGTGTGTTGTTTAGATTAGTGAATAATTTTATAAAACTGAATGTAAGTAATAGCACAGTATATAAAGCTTGCTATTGGAATTGTAACGACTGTAATGGTATGGTGCCAACCGTACTCTAAAACAGAGTGTTGTATGTACCTACTCTATTTCATAAAGATGTACTTTATAATCTGTAATACTAACAGAGTACGCTAAAATACTCTTTTTTTACATAATGTGTACTATACTAATACAAGTCATCTATTCCTAGATACCTGCCCATTTTCATAACACAAAAACTGTATTTTATACATTAAACATTGGTTGGTATCACGAAGCCAAACTCGCTACGTTTCTGAGTGCAGCCACCATTTATTAGACTTAATTTTAGAATTATACAGTTCTTTTAAAAATGATGCGAAATTGTTTTCCCGTAAAAGGCACAAAAGAATTGCTTTATAAAAAAGTTAAATTAAAATTAACGTACTGCCTTTTGTTTGTTGGCACTCTTTATATAGGTACCCTCTCTGACAGCAGATATGCGTGTGGCATTCAAAATATTTCTAAGAGTATATATACAATACAATCCAATACAATATACAGTCAAACCTGGGTAAGTGAGAACTGGATAAGTGAGAAAACTCTATAAGTGAGAGTAATAGCCAGAACCAGTCATTTTAAGCTCCCAAAACCTCTATTAGCGAGAAACAGAAACCTCTGTAAGAGAGAGTCGTTTTTTCTTCATGGACCTCTGTAAGTGAGACTGCTACTTATCTATACCTCTATAAGCGACAGTCGAGCTTTATTTATTTTATTATTTAGGAGGAACTATAACTACAATAAAAATACATACATACATAAAAGATACACACATACAGTAACAAATGACAAAACAAATTACAAATTTAACATCTGCTATTTTATGACTCATTCTTAACTTTCGTGGAACTTCCTACCATTTTTTTAAGTGTAAATAAGTTCTAATTAAAATAAAATAATATTGTTATTGCTGCGTACCTCTTTAAGACACTGTAGACCCGCCGAGACCGCGTTTGCTAGTTTTTTGAATCCATGGTAAACATAAAAAACAGTGATTTAAAATTCTAAAAATAATATATGTCTTATTTAAGAATCTGTCGAACATCCAGTCGGGTTCAGTAACACAATTAGATTAACTTTACTCGATATAAAAAAATCCCAAAGTTACCCCTTTTTCTAATGTTTAATCTATCTTATCAGCTACAAAACAAACGTTTAATTTTTATTTTTATATGAATGAAAAGATAGTAAGATTGTCTAGATCGAGTCGTAGATTTTATCTAGATAAAATGATTAAAATAATTACTATGTTGAAATATCTATCAAATGCGCGAGAAATCCAAGCAGCCCAATCGCGAGTCATACTTCAGTCGCGCGTCGGCGCTGTTAGACGGTGGACCTGTGTCAGTTTTTTCCGCGCAATCATATATTTAATCCGTCAAATGCAGCTCATAGCTCATGTCAATAAAATGCCACAGTAAAAGTAAAACAGTAGTTGGTAGGTGGTAGAGCCTATAGGGAACCAAATAGGTTTTATATGAAAACTAATTGGTTCCATATAGAGTTCGCCCGGGGCAGTACCACCGCCCGCCACGGTACCTAGTACCATTTCTGCCGTGTAATAATTGTTTTTAAAGCAATTATGGTCCGGTTGGAAAGGTGTGGTTTCCGGTTACACTTCTTTAGAGGCGACCATCTTAGTCCTCAAGGGTACAGTCACAGTTGTCATGGGCGGCAGTGGAAGGGTGGTGCTGCAAGCTCGTTTGCTATCCTGTATCCATTAAAAAAAAATTGTGTGCACTTATGTACACGCGTTAGAATTTATACTTCTTTGTATAACCTTTGCAAGAACAACCTGCACTGTCGATGTCTTATTTCAATCACCATGACATTGACGTTGTCACAAGAAGAACAACTGAAAATAAATAATTTTCGAGGTGGAAACTAGGCTATACCTAAAAGGTATTTAATACATTGAAAGTTTTATTATAACGCATTAACTATCTAGTTAAATAAAGTTTATTTAAATATCACAAAAAATCACCGGAATGAGCCCGCAGACTTCGACAATTGAAAGTGTACACTGTCAAACCATTTTTTGACAATGTTGACTATAGCTAAATTTTTTACACTTTATTACTTCAATTCTTAATTTATTATATAGTTGACGTTTTGATTTCTTTTTTTTATCTTTCTTCTTTCCAATATAGTGCATTCTCACGTATTCATATTTTTCAATCACAGCTTTCAGAAAACTTACTCTGTGGTTAAATATGGCTGGTTACTCTAGAGAATGTTGATGGATTTCTTTAAAAATATTAATGTTTATGAAACCTAACAACATCTCCAGGAACTCTAGAATAAATTAATTGTATTATACTAAAAATCCAAATCAAACTAAACATATTTAAATCTATACATATATAAAAGAAAGTCGTGTTAGTTACACTATTTATAACTGAAAACGGCTGAACCGATTTGGCTGAAAATTTGTGGGGAGGTAGCTTAGAACCAGGATACTTTTTATCACGTTCCGTTTGATTTTTTTTTATGTCAGTTGAAAATTTGACAATTTGAATTTTTGAAGTCGACAGGTGTGTTTGTTTCGAGTTTCTATAGGCTAATAATTGAGCCGATATTATCATTAACAATACCATACTGCGACCAAGACGGTCAAATCTTTACTGACAAAGACGCAATGCAAATAGGATTCGAAACATTGCGAATCAAAGGACTGAAGAAGAACAACAAATTGTTCTTGAAGAGCGCTTGTTGTAGTATGGCTCAACAAGTTCTCAATCACAGTGGATTAAGTTTCCACAATGTGCCCAAGAAGTAAACTCTATTAAAAGAAGGTGAGAAATGGCATTCTGCTTAGCAAGATACCTTGTTACGACGCAATTATTGGACAACGTAACGTCAATTCTAATTTCAAACGCAATTGTATTCAAGAGTATGAAACCAAATAACACTCAAGATGTGATTGGAATTACATTGATGTTGGACAATAATTGATGTTGTTTTCAAGAGAAAGAGTCCTGATCTGGCACCGTATGACTTATTTTGTTTCGTATAATAAATTTCCTATTTAATCCTATCCTATATTATATTTATCTAAAATAAAAATCTGCTGAAAGGGATACAGTTTTTATCGCTGGAAGACGCGCTAACAGCGTTCGAGAAGGCAGTGGAAGGGGTGTCTGCGGCGACTGGAAAAAATGTTTCGAAAATTGGTTCAGACCCATGAAACTTTGTAAAGAGGATGGTGGAGGGTTCTTTGAAAATATTTAATTAAAATATTTTATCCATAGAAGTTAGTTTTTTAGTTTCTCTAAACTTTCTTTGTGTTCCACGTACATAAATAAATAAATATTTATGAACAATCCCACCACGTTAACCTAGTCCCGTGGTAAGCTCGTAAGAACTTGTAATACGGGTATCAGATAACGGAAATAAATGTAAGAAATTTTATATTACAGAAACAAATGTCTTGTCCAAGGCGGGATTCGAACCCGGGAACCCTTCCTTGGGTGTCGGCCGTCAAACATACAATATAATAAAATAAAGGTATAGAATATTAAGATTAAGAATATTAGATATTATAAAATTGTACCATTTGAAGTAAATACACTTTTTTACAAATAAATATTTTTGCATTTGTATTATCTTTCCTTCTGTTAGAATACTGTAGTCATATTGATATCACTGTACTGTGACATCTGTGCTACGGCCGCCTGCCGAACTTTTGGCGTGTAACACATTGACAGCTCCCCGCGGATTGCCCCGCACCTCACCCCCTCAAATCGGCTCGAACGCCGGAATATAGGGCCTTAAGAGAGAAACGCTACCCATGTACCTGCATTAGCGAGAAACTCGGGTTAGTGAGAAACCTCTATAAGCGAGAATGAGATTGTGCTCCCTTGAACTCTCGCTTACCCAGGTTTGACTGTAATTTATTGCAGAAAAAGAACAGAAGGGATAATAATAAAGAAAAAAATTATTTGCAAAAGGCTGTCTCATTGCTTTGAGCAATTTTTTCGAGTAGTAAACATACTGTATCTCTTCTTTCTAGTCATGTGGAAAAATAGGGGAGTGAATTGTTTACATGAGATTTGAATTTTAAACACAATCAGGACAACTTCATCAACTTTTTTTTGCCAATAAATACTATACTTTGGTTGTTGCTATATGCTATTTCTATGATAGTCCAATATTTATTATCAAAATGAGTAGTACCTACGGTAGTATGCAGTTCTTTGTGGTTATTGTTTTTTAAGGATGTTTGATGAGCCATCATTCGCTATAGGCACATTATAAATCACACTATTAGTCTACAGGATTTCCCGCATGCATTAGTAATGGAATTCCACTGAAGTAAGTGTGGAAGAACTATTTATTATTTTAAAAGCATTTAAGACGCTATTCAGATTATTAATTGTTTTTACAACACGTATCATGAATCATAAACGTTTTAGTTTTTGTGACAATATAATTATGCAAATATTCAATAACCTACATACTTGATATGTGATTATTATAATGTTCATGACTTATCAAATTATTGACGTTTCTATCTACGAGATGTTGTATAGTTGTATGTTATTATGTTTAATGTTTATTTTCGAGAAATATGGTATATGTACACCTTCATGTAGGATTTTATGAACAGTCCATGTCTATCGAACCAAAATCAATTTTTATTGTAGCTCCTGAAGCTTAAGTACTAGGTTCTTTAGATTTTAACGAATTTAAGATGCCGATGATGTGTTCTTTTATATTTTTTTGGAAATCAATTACATAGTTTAATTTCGATGCAGCAGCTTTTCGAATCTTTACATTTTAAACCGACCTCGAAAAAAAGAAAAAAAAAAAGGAAGAAGAAGTCTATTTGTGGTCTAATCATTTATTTATTGTCCTTTTTTTTATATATATAGTGATATTTGTTAGATGTGATGAATACTTTTAGATGACCTTACTTACCATAGTATCTTTTTGTTATTAATATACCTAGATTTAACTTTTGTGATGATTTTGGTTGTGTGATTGTCTTCTAAGGATTTCTATACACTTTTTGTGTGAAATGTTGTTTTCTTGTAAATGTAGGGTATATTTTATAAGATTTTATATATATTAACGCTAATAAATGCAGAAATTCTACATAGCCGTTTTTTATTATACCTTGCCGAGTAATAATTTATCGTAAAATATTATTTTATTTATGATGTGATGATGTATGGTATGTTCTAAGCGAATCTGAATTTACTACGGGAGAAAAGAAAAGAAAAGTGAAAACAATATAAAAATCAACTTTTAAGGCACCACTAAATACCTGAGCCAAGTAAGTCAATGGCACCCAAACAAAAAACAAGCCATAATAAATTCTCAAAAATGTTAAATACACACACCTCTGCCTACCCAATCGTGGAAATACAGGCGTGATGTTATGTTATTTTATACGTTAGTATCTATTTAAGTCAGTGTGCATAGGAACTTCACACTGCTCCAATGCGTAATTGGTGGTGATTCATTTACATACTTACCTACCATTATTCCGATACTCGTTGTCTGTCATCCGTCTGTGCTATGTATTTATTATAGTAGTTTAGATTTAATGCATACTATGCAAGCAATTAAAACGCGACATCAGACAAATTGCTACTATTTCATGTTGATGCAAATACTGATGTAAGGTAAACATTATTATATAGGTATTTCAGCTGAGATCAGATCAATTTCACATCAATTTGTCGATGAAAGTGAAACTGTTGACCTTCAAATTGTTGTTGCCGCTGGTAGGTATAACTGGGGTGGGAAAATTTATATCCTTCGTACGGAAGCGGGGTCTGGCTCTGTGCCAGCAGCCATTCGAAGGACGCAGTAAATGTACAAACACTGTAAGGGAGGCTGGCTTTCAAGGGCAATTGATTACGTTACGACGTTATGTAACTACGTTGCCTGTGACTTAAAAATATCTATTGGTTTTTCTGTCTCTCTCTGGTTCTTTATTTGGCTTTTCTGTCCGCGTCATTATTTTCACAAGAGAGCAAGTTAGGTACCAAGGCGATAGTACCTTAAATAGCTACGTAAGTAAATTTTATCGAAATAAAACCTGATCTTACCTTATGTACCGTATTTATTTTCTGCGTGTTAATAGCACGTACAAGTTATCTAAAGTCAAAGTGAACGTTTAGACCATTAAACTGACACGTCTGTATGCCTCTTTGGTCGCTAAAGCGACTGCTTTAGCGAGCGAAGGTCCTGGGTTCGATCCCCGGCTTGGGCAATAACATATTAAGTTTTTCTAATTTGAAATGCCCGATAGTAGCTCGGAGTCTGGAAAATACGTTTTTACCTATTGGTAGCTTACTTACACAGCATTCAGAATCATTTGAAGTCTTCCAAAATGTTTGTAAACACCAATAAGAACCTAATTTGGAAAAAGTATTTTCCCCAAATCTTTCGGAAAAATACCTTTTCCAAATTATACACATTCTGCGGGAAACAATCTTTTCCGTCTACAGTCCTATTACGATACCTAGTACGATACTGCTCATTAGTACGAAGCCACGCGAGGCTATAATAATATCACAATTATCGTTGGCGCATGATCACGCAGACATCATCTCCCTTAAAGTAATTAAATCACACAGTGACTGCTCGGGGCAAATCAAATTATTGGAAAGCAGTCGCATGTAACCTAAGTAGGTACGCAATGGTGCAACAGTCAACTTTCTCTCAACAGTGGCACTCAACCCTCGATGTAAATTAAAGCCTTATTGCGATGGAAAGTTCGAGAATTTTTTATCTTCCTTTGATTTATTAGGTTAGTGTGGTAGTCGGTAGATTTTATTTTAATCAAGTACTTACTACAGAGGAGAGAGACATTCTAGATAGGGATCGCGGTTTATTTTTTTTAATTTTTTTATGGATGTAAGGATAAGATTCAACGCAATGTGATTAACAGAGCTAAGCGGAGACAGTCCAGTGGACTAACAGTGCCTGCCCCTGCGCTGACAGTAATTCTTAACTTAATTACAATGCAAATGATAGGATTATGATGCAACATGGTGCTTACGGAATCCTTTCCATGTTTACTGTAGTCAGAGCGGACAGTTCTAATAGTAGAACAGGCTTTATCTGTCTCACTGCTGGGCACGGGTCTCCCCCACAGACACAGCTGCGGGAGGTCTAGAGCATACTCCAACGCTGCTCTAATGCGGATTGGTGGAGGAGTTAGTGGCCAACCCAGTGTCGCATGTTCTCAAGCCACCCGAAGGTCTTCGACATGGCTTAACAACTGTTTCCACCATTGAAAACAACCGGGAACGACGGTTTAACGTGCCCTCCGAAGCACGGTAGCGTCCATGAAATTTTGCCACTAGCGGTCACCCATCCACAAACCGCCCGCGCCCGTCGTTGCTTAACTTTTTCGATCACACTGAATTGACGCGAGCCATTGAGTTATGGACGCTACGCAGGTATAACAATTCAAGTTAAATAAATACTGAACATTGAGCACCATTGGCCGGGCACCTTGCTTTATGGTCAGAGCACGGTGTTTTTGCCCGTCCAAAGCGAATAAGAATATTGGAAAGTATTCCGATTCCGACCAATGGCCAGCCGATATAAAATAAAACCAAATGTAATCATCTACTTAATAAAATGTTGATACATATAATAAATAAATGTAGATGTAGAAAACAATAGAAACATAAACGTCCAATCATCATCCAACCCTTTCTTTGTCCCACTATTGGGCTCGGGTCTCCTCTCAGAGGGATTAAGCCTAAGTCCACCACGCTGGCCAATTGCGGATTGGCAGATTTCACATGCTTTAGAGAACATTATGAAGAACTCTCGGGCAGGTTTCCTCACGATGTGTCCTTCGCTATTAAAGCAAGTGACATTTAATTTCTGAAATCGCACATTACATAAAAATGTCATTGGTGCCGCTGGGGTTTGAACCCGGACCGCTCGAGTGAGAGGCGAGTTTCAGGCTGTCACCGCTGAATCCAATACCCGGTTACAAATATTTAACTTAATAGAAGAAACTGATGAGTTCGAATCCGGGACAGCTGGTTATTAATTCTTACTGGCCAGCGCGCCACTGAGCTATAAATAAAATAAAAAGTTGCATTTCGCCATAAGATTGGTACACTTTGTTATAAACTTATAACACTCAGCGAATGTAAAAAAAATCTATTGTAATAAGCCAAGGTTGCAACCTGCAATGCAACTCTTTAGAGCCTCACAATTGAGAAAGTCTGGGGTTTATTCAACCACGCTGGTAGTGGTTTCGGTCGGCAGATGGGTGGTGAGCAGTCCCACTATGCCTCTAGTGAATCAACAAGAGCGCTTCTTATGTTATGTCGTGGTGAGCAGTCACCCACTGTACCTCTAGCTAGTGAATCAATTTTTTGAGCGCTTCTTATGTTATGTCGCTCCGGTCCCGGTTGTTAATCGTAACAGTCGCCCATGTTGGACGTCCTAAAATCTCCCGACAATCGGGTAGGCCACCTCCCTCCGCGTGTGGAGACGCACCATTCTAAGCCTACTCAGTTGTGAGAAGAGACATTTAAATAAAGTACATTATTTTCTCTGCGAATTAATACTAGTAGCAACTACGCCCTGTAGTGGTCCGCTTGCGTGTTGCCAGACAGAAAATCCTTTGAAAATTTGTTTTCATTTTTATTACGTAGATAGGTAGGTAGATAAAACTGTATATAATTTCCAGACACATTTATCGTCTTTACCAGACAGTCGCGCACACATCAATTACAATATAGATTCATAGCCACAGTAGTATGGAGGCGTATGTACTATGTGTCATATAGAATACATAGAAAGGGAGCGAATTGATCCCTCCCTTGAGACGATCCTGGCGGAATGTCCTTGCACCGAACAGTGGGTTGCTGTGCGTTTCCATTGTCCATTCTACAGTCTCAACGATTTGTTGGTCTCCTTTTTGTAAGTATCCAAATATCTAGTATTCTTTATTATTTTTCAAATAGTGCCAATTTTGTAAATAATACCTGATGACAAAACCGTTTACTTTCCTGTGTTTTTTTAATAGTGCATAGTGGAAGAAGCTGAAATTTATCACGTAAGTAGTAAGTGTAGTACGTATGTTTATTCGGAAACACTAGAAATAGTAACCGCACGACTAGAATTAGTAAGACAGAATCTGACATAGTATTGTCATGCTTTGAGCTGGAGAAGCATATGCGTATACAGACCCCCCTATAGTATTTTTTTTTCTTTTTTTTGAGGAAAGGATGGATAAAGGTACGTGCAAATGTACAGTAATAAAATTAACTGTACATTTGCACGTACTTAGAAAAATCAATTGTGTACAGATCATACTGGTCAATGCATTAAAATACCCACAAATAAACGCAAAATTAATAACATTACAAATTGGCTCGGACAACACCGCTTTCAAAAGTACTTAATAATACATTTTTCAATCATTATAAAAATATCAATCGTATCTAGAGAATTCATGTTGAAGAAATTAATCTATCCACCAACATGAATCAAAATACATATTTACAGAATTTCTGTTGAATTTCGACCACTCAGCGAGAACAAATTTCCTAGCAATTAAATTGACGCCGATACACGGTTTACGAGGGGTGAAGTACCTACGCTACCCTTTCTAATGTTGTTATAGGTACACGGATGTCATGGGAGCCAAATCGCGTGTGTTAGTGTCGTGCCGTTTCCTGCTGCGCTATGAAAACGCGCCCCAGACAGGGATATTAACGAAATTATAATTTTATTTTGAACGTCGACTATCGATTAAAGTTAGTAGCAACGTGTAAACGATCTGGTTGAAATAAGGGTTCATGGGTTATGGGTACGCATTTTTAGGTTTGCTCTGAACTATTACTTATTTGACTGGAGTTGGTAGAGATATTTTAAAGGTAAGCCAGTAAGTTAGTTAGAAAGGCCTAGTTTTCAATACTGTTACTTCAATACGGTTGTGGGAGGGCGGCCCCTGTTCATTCCTTTCCACAATAACATTTTGATCTTCGTACCTATCACCAGGTACCAAACTACCAAGTATCAATTGCTATGGTCGCTTTATAAAAATCCTTCTGAGATGAGACGTCTGAGAAAGGGACGACATATTTGCTGTGAAGCCAGGAAGCTAAGGTGAGAGCGAGAAAGCGAATGGGTGAATGAGGGGACACGATTCACAAAAGCGCGGGGTCGCGGGCGGGGGCACCGTCGCCTTCGCGATCTCAGTTTATTTTCATTTAGTCGCTTTCGACAGGTTGTGTGAAAAGGTTGTTGTGCGGTCGACCGTTGACGTAAATTTCGTGTGAAGCAACTTGTGGAGTTCTGTGTGTGACTTTCTGTGCTATCAAAATGGGGTGTGGAACGAGTTTTGTGAAATATGTGCTCTTCTTCTTCAACCTGGTGGTCGCGGTGAGTTGATTGAAGGGCGGGATAACCGGTTTCGTAGGTAGCTGGTATTGGTACCGTGGTCAACGAACAGTGAAGCCCACATCGCCCTACGTGGCCGGCATTCTGTTAGAAATGCCAATTTACAGATGCATTAATTTAATTTTTTCTGCTCTTGAACTCGTGACGCTACGACGGTTTAACTTCAGCCGTGAGCGTGACCAGTGAGGCTATCCAGAGTAATTCTTTGTCTTATTTTTGTATCACTTGTGTTGTGTGGCTTTTGCGCATCACTGTACCTACTTGTAAAACAAAAAGAAGCGCTTTGAGTTTGTCGATCGGACTTTTAGATACCTGAATTGAATTAAATCACAAAAGCTTTAAATCACATGCATGCATATTATTGCATATTAAAATACCGAAGTAACTACCTACCTGTATAGTTCGTTTAAACATAGTTATCAAAAATGTATCTTTCATTTAATTTTGTCGTAGTGACAATGTGTGTTGGGAAAGAATAAATGTACTTAAATGTAGGTAGAATGAAAGCTACCTTAGCTAGCTTATCCTACCTTACCTACGCACGAAGATCTTCCATTTAGCTTTTTTTTATAAACACATCGGTGAATATCATAGTTTTCTTTTTTTGGCATACGCTTAAAATAAATAGTACCAGATGGAGATTTAATGTCAGTATTACATTAGTTACATTAGACCTATACAAGATTTGACCAATAAAATAAGAATAGGTTAGCACTTAGCGCTTATTTATTCACTGGATAGTTAGGTATTAGTTACCTACGATTTTCGTAATAATTATTCAGTCATTCATTAAATCCTCACACATAACTGGACGCATTTAATTTTGATATGCATAGGTAGGTATATATACTTAATTCGATATTGAATATTATGTACATATTTTAAATGTGAAAGTATGGATGTTTGGATATTACGCAAAAACTACAAAACGGATTTAGACAGCATACAGGATTTGCTTTTCATCCCAGCAATATTTGAGATGCTTTGCACGTTTATTTTTTTGGAAAGCTGTCTCATCATCGTCAACAGATGGCGCTACTAAGCAACGATAGGATTTTGACCGTTTATCTAATTTTTCGACGGGCGAAGCTGCGGGCAAAAGTTTGTATTAAATATTAAGCAAAAATGTCTAAAATTGATAGTAATGATTTAACTTTTATTTATATTGTAGTTAGGTAGGTACTTGGTACCCAATCTCCGTTTAGACTTTAGAGTGAGGTAAAAATATGGTGGTAAAATACGCTTCAGGAGCTCTATTTTTGAATCTCTCTTAATCGCGTCATATGAATAATTACGAGTCACTTCTCGATCGACAGCGGAAATTCCGAATTTTTTAATCATTCAAACTTAACGATTGGATTAAACTCCTTTCTTCCTTCATGGATTAAACGCTCGTCTGGCGATGGCGGGGCAAGCGATGGACAGACGAAAATGAGTCGCAGGAGCTCTATTTTTGAATCGCTCGCCCGCGCCACCTGAAGTGACTCAAAAATACGGAACTGCCCATTGAATAGTTGCCATTGCGGATATGAATATGACTCGTAATTTTCGCTCGTCGGGCAGCGAGCGATTGAAAAATACCCTTCTCAGTTTTGAGGTAGGAGATCCCTAGTTCCTAGCCATTCCGACCCAATGATTATAGTCTAGTGCGCGGGTGTCATTGTCGTCGTTGGAGTGTGAGACCATGCTGACCAAATGCGTATTAATTATTATAATAATAATAATCATAAATTTTAATTTAGACGTGGTCCATATATTATGTACTTAGTTAGTGTAGTCATGTTTAACTTAAATCTATCGAGACTTCAAATGCCTTTGGACATCAGAGGAACTCTCTTCTTCACGATGTTTTAGTTGACAATTTTTGAAGGTGACATTTTATTTCTATAAACGCACATAATAGCTTGAAATACTCGTACCATTGCGTGCCGTGAATCCTGAACCTTTATTTTGATTTTCAATCATTGGGCTTTCGCATATCACCGCTACCGAGATACTAGCAGTTCCTAGTTAATCTTGGATCTGACGACATTGACGATATGCTTTGAGAAATGCATTACCTCACAAACTACTTACTGAAAGACAAGACAGAAGACAAACTGAAGAATAAATGAATGACAATTTGTACCTACTACCTACCTATATTGTTGGACCACATAAGTAAATAAATAATTTGCAGAACATTCCGCACATAACTCCACACAATCAACGTGCACAATAATAATGTTTTAGTGACGTAATATTATAAACCATTACCAGAGCAGTCTGCCATTACGTTCCACCTTGTTAAGCATTAGAATGACTCACGGCGTAACCAATTAAGACGCTTCGAAATTATTAATACGAATAACCGATGAGGGTAGGTTGCGTTGCGTGACAACGTACCTTATTCCCAACCAGTCTACAGGTGGGTTTCATTGAATAACTAATGAATCGTAAAATTACAAACTAAAGAAACCCACTTTACCCGGAGGTGACATGCTATGGTATTTTACACCACGTCAGTTGGACGTTCGTCTTGGGAATGTAAGGTGGGTTTACCGTCAAGGAAAATGTTGCAAAAGTCAATTAATTCACCTATTATTGTATCATCATCACCCTCCTCAGAGCAAGTTATGTCAGTTTATTTACTTAATCCTACAAAAATAAAATGGAACATATTATTATGGCGAGTTTAATTGTTAGTAAAAAAAATCCTACTTATAAAATGGGTTGCTGGTAGTCAACAAAGTAATTTCTAAAGCCTTGTTTCATAGATAATAAGAGAAAGAAATACCATCAGGCCTTTATTTCCACGAAGTGGTCGACAGAGGTGTGTGGTGAGCCTATTGACATACACCGGGAATAAATCCAGACTCTGAAGCTGCTACCGGGCATTTCAACCCAATAGTTGTTGCCCAACCCGGGGATCGAACCCAGGACCTTTAGCTTAGCAATCGCGGTAGCGACCTCTAGACCAACGAGACGAATGAGACATCATAAAAAAGAAGCTTCGTGTTATTTAAAGTATTAAAAGTCAAAGTTGGGTGTTTCATCGGAATAATCGCATGCAATTTAAAATTAATAAAGGGGTCAAGGAAACAAAGCAAGGAAAATTGAGCTAAGAACGTGAGTGTTCAAGGCGAAGCAATTTTACTTTCCGGAACCTGTCCTCGCGAATACAAGGATAATGTTTTAAACCTCTCAAGGTAAAGGTCACTGACTCATACAGCCAGATAATTCAATATTTTAATACCATTTAACCCTTTTCTTATACATTATTATTTGTAGGAAGGGGTGTGGGCAATAATGCCCATAAGCCACTGCGACCTAAAGAGATCTATTATAGATCTAATACATGCATAATTTTTTTTGTCTATAACTAGTCAGGCACAGCCTTATACCCGTAAGTACTCTCGTACGTTCTAAATCATATGCAAAAATAGAAAAGATAAATAGATGCAAACAATTATCTTATTAGTTAATTGCTTTTTTTAAAAAAAATATTTAGCTAGCTGCTAGCGCAACTCGTAATCATTCTCATGACGAGAATATTGTGATTTAAAACGCTACATCAAAGCATGTATTCTCATGTGTTGATTCTCTTTCCTTGCAGCCTTTATATTGGTTTTTGGGCCGAATAAGTTCATTACACTGATTAGGACCCTGTTTCAGCTATGTATGCAAAATTTTTACGTCGAACTCGACCGGATGAGGCTATTAACAATTCTTATCTTGAACACACGGTGAATGAAACAACGAGGACGGTAACACCTTCAACCGTTCTAAAACTTGGTAGGTTGACGAGTATTATAGTATTGACGAGACTCGAGCTAATGTGATTGTCGTAGATTTGATTTCAAGCGGAAATCGAAGAAATTATAACTCGTAATCGTAACTCGCAACTTATTCCAGCATTTCCAAAATAATTTCAAAAAAAATATTAATAAACGGTACCTAATTGACATTGAATTGCACTACACATGGGAACTTGAAAATGCATAATATTGATGATTATGAAATAAGTGAGAGATTGATTTTATTTTATCCGAATGTCTTATTTACTTTAGTTTGAAATCCCGCGCAAAATGTTTTTCCCGCGCGACCGCCATCTTGTGACGGAAGACATGACATCATGATGAGCCATGAGCCTTGTTGGAAACGTATACATAATTTTAACGATTCGTAAGCGGATGAGGCAATATTCAATTCTTATATCGGACATTTGCTTGGGTCGCTCTAGCTCTAATAATTCTTCGGTTTTAACTACGTTACGTTTAAAAGAAATCGCCTAAGACACTTGAAATCAGCAGTATCATTCTTTCTCAAAATATTCATTCCAATTATTTCGACAACACTGCAAACAACTCGCTTCGCCTATGCAAAGAGCTATCTATAGTTATATCATCTTTTCCTATGCAAAGATCTATCTATATATCTATCTATCTGTGAAATATTGAAGCTTGACAAAGATAGTCTGTTCAACAGGTTTTTAAATTTATAAAATTGTACATAAATAGTTTTCTTACGTGTCAGTAGCAAACTTAAGCAAGTTGGCCTGTACACGTGACCGAAGTGACGTCATCGCCTCCTTGGACTGAGTCGCCGCTCTGGCGCCCGTCGTAACAAGCTTAAAAAGATGTGATAATTGATTTGTAGTCAGGATATTGAATTCTGTAATGTTTGTTTACAGTCTTGCTTGCAAAATTCATTAATTTTCCTGTGCAAGGAAACAAGGCAAACAAACAAATTAATGTTATAGATTGACTGTGCCTAAATCACAATCCATACATTGAAATAATGTATAGTTAATATAAATAAACCTCATTGCAACGAAACAAAAAGTTATTTATCATATCTGTTAAGTCATTTTGAATCGTTTTAGTTACACAAGAAAATCATAAGATTCTTAAGCATCTCGTGTTTACGAATGACTTTGCCTGGACCGACAAAAAAAAACAATGACAGTCAATTCTCATTGTTCTCATAATTGAACTAATTATCTCACTCACAATCAATCGTAAATGTTATCATACTTCATAATAGGATGCCAATTCAATACCGGCACGGTTTAAAAATCAAATTAATAATCAAAAAACTATTTCTCCATTTCTGGGTAGTGTAACGACAATGCTATTGTTCGAGAATAATCTTTACGATTTAATTACTTAGGTACTTACGTAAATTATTTACTCTTGACTCATTGCACGTATGCTTTTATTGGGAGGTTTAAATATCTGGCACACATATTGGGTTTTTCTTATCAGAGCCATAAACCAGCGTGCTGATAGGAGTCTCATTTCCATCTTAGTTTCCATCACTTTCTGTTTCTCTTACACTTACTGACATCTTTCTTAAGATGCTGTTCCATACTTTAATGTTTCGTATTCTCACTTTTTACAAACCTGCGTTTGTGTTTTGATTTATTTGATTAGATTATTAGAATTGGAAGGATAAATCCTACTTAACTTATAATTAACACCACTTTAATATTTCATTGTTTGGTAAGGATCTCCTCTGGAAGGTACATCTTAGACAAAAATATTATTGATGTATAATGTATGTACCAGTATTCATACAATCTCAGCAACATTAATATTATTTTTCCTGATCATGAATAAGTCATGATACAGGAAAAATTTTGCAAAACTGTTGCTAGAATCAGTTAAGGTAATGATAGTTATTTGACTCTACACTAGCAAGAATACGATAGAACTAGTTAACTGGCATGCAAGGATGTCGGCGTCGATTATGATTAAGGTATAATGGGGTTAGATATGTCAAATAAATACAATCTCAGCAACATTAATATTATTTTTCCTGATCATGAATAAGTCATGATACAGGAAACATTTTGCAAAACTGTTGCTAGAATCTGTTAAGGTAATGATAGTTATTTGACTCTAAACGAGCAAGAATACGATAGAAGTAACTGGCAAGCAAGGATGTCGGCGTCGATTATGATTAAGGTATAATGGGGTTAGGTATGTCAAATACAATAAAGACTAGTACGCGCTTGTTCAGAGGCAACCAGTTCCAATATCAACTGACTCGCTAATAGCCAAACCAAATGTTGCAATATTGCAACAAGGATAGTAAAGTCGGATGTTGCAAATTTTAACAGCCTTGCAAGTGCCTTACAGATCTTACAAATGTCAATGCTAAATAATAATGATAAAGAGGTTAATTTTGTTTGTCTATCGGGTCTAATCTCTGAAACTACTGATCTGATTCTATAGTGCGGCTCATATGACGATGGCGATGTAAAGCTCTCTTTAAACGATAGTAAAGCAGTCAGAGTAATGGGCAGTCCGCCGGCCGACACGCCGCCGGTGCGGCGCCTGCCACGACTACACCCCAAAATTAATAATTCCCTGTCGTCGGAACTTATTTGGGCGTGTGTACTTCTAAGGCTAAATTAGCATTAGATATCTTGTTTCGTAAGGAAGGTCCTGGAGTGGAGACCACGAAACGAAGCACAGGCTGCCCTCCAAAGATGAGCTGATGACCTGAAGAAATCAGCAACATCGGCTAGCATTGTCAATTAAAGTCAGTCTATTTTCGTTAATGAAATTGACATAATGAAAATAAATAAAACGTCGACGTTAACTTTAGATCACCGCTGATATATCTTCTAGCTCAATGTACAGCGCCGTCGATCCGCTTGATAGACACTGCGAGCCGACCAGAATGACAATAATGACAATACAATAACCATATTACAAACGAACGTGACCTGATTCTAATTAAGTTGGTTTCCTGCTACGATAAATCAGAGGACACTTCGCAAGGCTAGGAGGGACGCTTTGAATGGCAAAGCGTCGTGCAAGGAAATAAGTCTTCCAAGAGTACTAAGCTGTACAATCATTGACAGAGGCGCTCAGAAACAAGAGCATAAGACTTCCAAGAGTACCAAGTTCTTGTACAATCATTGACAGAGGCTCAGCAACAAGAGCTTAGACGTCAGATTATGAGGGCTCGCTTGGATTACCATAGTTCCGACTCCCGCGTCCCCAGGGCACCTCATTGTTGGTCGGTCGTTGACCCGAACTTATGCAATACACCACGTCAATTGGAGTGGGACACCTGGAGCGTTGCGTTGTGTAACTGTTCTTCGTGTTTCTAGTTATACCGATTCCGCGTGTCGTTAGTTTCGGCCGCCTTGTGAGGAAGTTTGAGTTGTTTGACGTTATGAGATATTAATATTGCTAAAGCCGGAAAAGGGCTGCGATGAAAATGAAAAGCAATTTTTTATTTTAGTATAGTTTATGAATCAATGCATTTGCAATATTAGTTTATTCTGGTTCAAAGGTAGTGTAAATAGCTAGATCAATTAAGACTAAAGAACATGAATATACTCGTAGGATCCGATCATCAGTAAAAACAAAACAGAATTTCCATAATAGTTTAAAAAAATAATAGCTAGGCTAGGAGTTTTCAAATGTAATTTTCTATATTTTAACACGCTTTAATTAGCTTGGTACGTATTTATGTATTTCACGGAATCTTTGAAATCTTTCAGTATTATTTTCAGCCCCTTAAAACGTCGAATTAATTTGAAACTGCACACTTATCAAGGACCGATGACAATCCAATAAATTAAATAGTTAGTCCCATTATCCCAAATAATTTGATATGAACTTAAAAATCCTTATTAACTATAGTGCTTTTCATAATGTAGATATGCTATTGGCATTTAAAGCCAACAGTATCCTAACATGATAAATTACGCGTTACATCATATCTGAAATCAGTGGCTCATGTTAGAAAAACCTCATTTATCAGTCGTATGTGGTTTCCATCAAATGCGTTTAACGTAACTCGGGCCGGCTATTTTAAGAAAATCTAGGTCGCGACTAGAAAGGTTGCCGACCTCTGCAATGAAGGTTTTATCGCTCTTCCAACGGGAGCAGCGCCGATTAGCTCAGTTAAATGATTGCTCCTTGCTACTGAGAATCGTTCTGACAAGCATTAGAAGCTGGAAGGAGCTATGCGATCGTTAGCTGGATGAATCAAGTTTCATTGGACGCGTTTACTTTCAACTGGGTCCCAGTTGTACAAAAAAGGTTGTGATCTCCCGTGTAAGTTGTTACCACCTCTGGGGGTGTTACCCCATCTAATGCAGAACCTATCACCACCATAATACAGTATGTTTTCTTAATGGGCCAGAATAAATGAAAACATAGATGCCACAGAGAATCTGTCTTAACAGACCCTGTTTTTTATGAAACTAAATTTGTAATTAAAATTGTTGTTTTTAAAGCTTTTATTTAACTACACTCGTATGTATATGTCCTGGAATCTTGCAATCAATATTTCACCCTCTTCCACTGAAGCTATCGAGCTGAAATTTGGCACACATTAGGTTCCGATGACAATGCACAAATATTGTTTTTTTTTTAAAGCTTTTAATACTAATTTAAAGCTTTTAAAAAAGTACAGTATAATTTATCAAGTGATTTGGTGGGACCAATATGCTTTGTGTAATAGGTACCAGTGACATTATGTGAAATATATATGTATATAAGGTAGAACTTGACTCGACCTAGGAGAATCTTAATTACTACAGTACCCATCCTGTTTCATAACAATTAGCCATCAGGCTTACCATAACCACGCCTAATTCCGTCGTGAAGAAACATGGAATCGGTGTCGGGTGCGGCACACAATCCAAATATAGGACAAGTTCCAGAATAGACGAGACGATTCTCGGATATGACAGTTATGTTGATGAATGATGCTGATTCCAATATCAGATTATTTTCAATATATATGGTATTTGTTTTGAAGAACGTCATTTCATTTTTTATGCACTGCCGGTTTACAAAGTTAATGCTACCGAGAAAAACACGGCAAGGAACGCATATCAAAATTTACAATTTAATAATTAGATACAATTTAGGTAATTATTATGGAACTTTTGATATAAGTAGTGGAGTGGAGATACTTTGTATTAAGCATATTAGTTTTAATTCAATCAAATAATTATGAAGATTTAAATTTTGTGTGAGAGACATGTAATATTTTCAGGTATTTTATTGTAGAAGCGAACACGGTTCCCCTTGAAAGATTTTGATACTTTAACTGACTGCTAGCTGCAACCCATAGACATCCTGCTGGGCACGGGTCTCCCCCACAGACACACCGGGAGGTCTAGAGCATACTCCACCACGCTGCTTCAATGCGGATGGTTTGATATTTTGGTAATGCAGAACTATAGCTGCAGGTTTAGTGGTTAGTGTGATAGCAAAATAGTAGACAGTTCGGTCTCTCACTGGAGAGCTCATGGGTTGAATTCCTGGCACGTCCTCCTTCTAATTTATTGTTTACTTATTTGAAGGTGTTATTTTTAGTTACGGTAGTTAGTACTTTTGCGACCACTAGACTACTTTTACACCAACGTAATATTAATTTGGTGGAAATCTCCACCAATCCGCATTGGAGCAGCGTGGTGGAGTATGCTCTAGACCTCCCGCAGCAGTGTCTGTGGGGAGACCCGTGCCCAGCAGTGGAAGGTCTATGGGTCGCAGCAGCAGCGAATTTTTAGTTACGGAACTTTATTTGAAACAAGTTTTTCGTATGAATCGATTCATTACCATCGATGCCTTTGAGCTGTTGAATGGTTCCGATTAATGAGTTCTCACTAGAGCTGGTCCCATGGCCGTGCCTAATGGGGTCAATGGATCGATGGCAAAGCATTGTCGGGTCAATAAAATCTAATTTTACTTCCGCCCAAACGATTTGTGTTCGATAATCAAGTGAAAAGCTCAATTTGCTGGTAATTGATGTCTGGAGGGCGTGGGCTTATTGCTGTGAGGTTGTTCCTGCATTTTCCATCGTTAGTTATCACTTTGGAATATAGTAGAATAGTGAAATAAATTACTAGCAAATAAATTGCCATTTTGCGTGTATTAATGTTATAAAAGCCGAGAGCTTATCTCGTTGGCCGGTTCTCAGAAGATCGAGGGTTGGCAGTCCCAGGCTGTTTTTTTGTGAGTAATTCTTAAGTAATAAAATCATTTAAAAATCCAGGAAGACAAGGCCAGGCCCTCAGTAAAATGTCGACAAGCCTTATGGCATCTATCAGGAAGAGGTTACTAAAGTATCCGTGCAATAAAAAAAAACGTATGTAATCTGTCTATAACTACTAATATTATAAAATGGGGAAAGATTTGTTTGTAATGTTTTCACACAATAACTAACTATTGGAGCGATTTCAAAAATTCTTTCACCATTAGAAGGCTGCATCTTCACTGAGTGACATAGGCTATAGTTATAATATTTCTAGGTGTAAACAAAACTATTGTTATGTCTAATTCCACGTGAGCGAAGCTGCGGACGTCGCGTTCGTCTACTAGTGAATAATAATAACCGCTTTTTTTTTATTTTCATGCATTGTCATCGGAACCAAATATGTGTGCCAAATTTCAGCTCGATAGCTTCAGTGGAAGTGGGTGAAATATTGATTGCAAGATTCCAGGACATACATACTTACAAGATACATACGAGTGAAGTTCTTTTATTTAACTTTTAAAATTAAATAATGTAGATTCGATTGAATTGACAATGCTTATCCCCATTGGGTAATCTAAGCCTTGTGAATTACCTGTCAGTACTAGGTATCTCAAGAATTCATTTGCATACGGAAAGCTAACCCTGTACTGCGCTGAGTCACCCAGTTACGCAATACGCGCAAGCTGTGCAAAGGATACGACGATACGCCGCGGTACGTACGTACTCGTATGTGTCGGGCGTTGTGCAAAGGCAGCCGACTGTGAAATATCACTGTGCATACATAATACGGTTGCGATTACAACTCTAAACACATCGTTCTTTTTGTAAATTTTAATAAAGCCCTATGGCACATCGACTTCTGACATTATGTAATACGGATGTAAACAATGTTGGCATATGGTACCTACATGCGTGCTATTCTGCTTTAATTTACCAGCAGCACAAAATACAGAATATTAAGGGAAAGTAACCAAATATAGATTTTTTTATTATTATTTTTTTTTATTATCTTCGACATAGTAGGCACGAGCCTGTAATATGGGTGTCAGAGACTGATATACATGCATAGAATTTTTAAAAAAAATACATACTTAAATAATAATAATATTAAAATCCAGACACAGAACAAATACAAGTGTTCGTCACACGAATATTTGTCCTGAGTGGGATTCGAACCCACGAACCCTTTCGTAAAAGACAGGGTCACTACCGATTGCGCCAACGGACCCGTCGTTAATTACTTTGTACTGCCAGCAGATCCAAAATACTCATAGCAAATAAAGCATACCGAAAGAAAGACCTTTTGAAGTGTCCGTTAAATTCCCACATGCCACATTCTCGTGGTATGGGCGTGTGCTGCGTTCGATACACTGTATAGACACGGACCTGCCAAACTAGTTTTGAAGCCGGCACAAAAACACGCCGGTCATCTCTACATCTTATGTCTCATCTGAAGCTAAGCTGCGTTTTAACAAATGATGTCTTTAAGTGCTTTCAACTGACTTGAGTTGGTTCTGAGACATAAAAAAACTATTTCATGATTTAGACTGATTTTAAGTGTTTGTTCGTGAATATTTCGGGAACTTGGGGTTATTATTTCGGCGTGGTTTTTACTTATCAGCAACCCAAACGATCCCGTTGTGGGTTATTTCGTTCGGAAATATTATCGCGCTTATCGGAAACTGAGCTGCGTTAGCTTAGTCGTCGTTTTGTCTTCAACGCATATCATAAAGTTTAGGGCAATGATATATACTCAGACCAACAAAAAAAGGAAGACAGCGCGTCGCGAACATCATTGTTGAAGCCACGTTTTTATCTATGTGTGTATCGTAAAATTCGTAGTTTAAAAATAAAGAAACGATGTTATTTCAAGTACTTACAAGTGAAAAGTGATTCCGTGAGACTTTTTATGTGATTTGCTGTTGTTTTTGCAACTTTTCACTAAACAGGAAGGTATAGTTATATTTTTTAAATCTTTGTTAACTCGAAGACGACTCGTGACGTACTAAGAGCGATGAGCATGGTTTTAGTGTAGGTGTGTGCGTGAGTGTGTTAGTTTACTTGCAGGAGCACGGTTTAAATGGCTTCACTATTGATGTTCGCGGCGAGCCGTCTTACTTTTTTTGTTGGTCTGAGGATATATAAAGAAAGACACGTAAATTTCATACTGCACGCACAACATAATCGTTCCGCGACACATACATACATATTTAATAACATTGAATATCTACACACACGCTATAAGTGCGACAGGAAATACACAAAGCGGAAGAGTGAAGGAGACAGCTATTTGTAATCAGTACAGTTAGCGCGCGCGCTCACAATGACAGGTCATCTGACTGCAATGGTCACAAGTGAAACCAATTCACGGCGCGTTGGTGCATTGGTGGCGTATCTACCTCTTGTAATGTATATAATATCATTGGTTTAGGGTTATCATTAAAAATATAAATCTCTTCTCTCCTCACCGCTCTGGTTCAACGGTCATTGTGTAACTGTCTCTGATCGGATCAGCCCTAGTTTCGCAACATTACGTGTTGTGTGATCGTGTTATGTAACGTAATCACTGGTTAAGTAGCGGTCAATTGTCTTTTTTATTTGTTTAACAATCACCTCGGCCTGTTTAATTGAGATCACAAAAAAATAAAGAAATGCAACTTAAAACACAAGTGACTTATGTAAGAACTAACTTATATTAGCTTACAATCGTTGTATAACTTTAAATCTTGAGTGATAGCGGAGTAAGAGCGGGTTGTCTTCGTCTAGAGGTCTAGACTCTAGAACTTGGCTTTGATTTGCGGCTTAGATATTATTATTAGTATTATTAATACTCATTTTATTATGATAGGTATTTTTACACTGACAGTGTAAAAAAAAAACAATTACAATATAAACAATATATTGCACCAGAAAAAAACAGTAGGGCATCAAAAAAAGAATAAATGTTTTGCAAAAAGCTGTCTTATGTTCAATTTCGGCAGACTGGCAAATAAGATAAGTGATTCATTGACAAAAATTATAAGGTAGGGAAAACAACAGACAATGAAATAAATATCAATATATACCTACACACAATAACATAATACGAAAACTTAATAACAACAACAAGAACACGTATGAAGAAAAAATTTTAAGTGAAATAGTTTATTAGGATTTTTAAAGGATTTTTTGATTTAAAATAAATTTGAATGACTGCAAGAACTGCAACCCACTCTTTAGTGAGCTGCAGTTCTTGCAGGTCTCACAAGGCCAGGGTCGCTTTTCACAAATGAAGTGGTGGTAGATGTGTGTTGTATTGTAGTTCCCCACCTTTTACCAGTTTTATTTAGGTCTCAGGACTATCAAGTAAATGGCAGGCCTATTGCCATACAGACAGGCACAAATCCTGCTACCGGTCATTTCATATTAGAAATTCCCAATAGCTTTAGCTCGACCCGGGGATTGAACCCAGAACTTCTAGATTAGCATTCACTTTTGCGACCACTAGACTACTTTTACACCAACGTAATATTAATTTGGTGGAGATCTCCACCAATCCGCATTGGAGCAGCGTGGTGAAGTATGCTCTAGACCTCCCGCAGCTGCATCTGTGGGGGAGACCCGTGCCCAGCAGTGGGACGTCTATGGGTCGCAGCGAATATTAATTTACCTCAATAAATTATCTTGATAACCTAAATACATCTGTGTGAAGTTTACATAATTGCTAACATCCTGGTTGGCTACAAATGATCAGGTAGTTATAAGTAGAAAAGATAGGTACACGTTTCAATACTGTACACACTTCAATACCAACTTACATTGTCACTAACACTATAATAGATTATTGGAGCAGGGATTGCTCCAATAATCTATAGTTACTATAATAATCCTCCATAAAATGCTATTTCATATACATAATAAAAACTCTCACTAAATTAAAAGTACGAGTAGGTACTCCGTAATAATTACTAGGAACCGAAAGTAGTTACGATAGCACATAAATTGCGTCGGAGAGTGAGAAAGATAGCGTTTGGGGTCAATTGGTAAGACGCGCCAATTAGGCTTATTGAGATTAATTAGACGAATGTCGATTGCTGCTCGACGGAAAGACCAGCAGTGAGCTTTGAGTTATCTCATTTTGACTGTATAATATTTTTATGTGAATGAGATAAGAGTAACCGAATTGAAGAACTCGAAGAGCTAGCGAACAGAAATAGTAATGGGAAGGCCACGACGCTCGAAGGACTGATAACAGTTGAGTAAGGAAAGTCCTTGAGTGTATCCACGACATGGAAAACGAAGTATTGGCAGCCCTCCGAGATGGACTCATGACCTGAATAAGACAGCGGGAAACGGCTGGATCCAGAGGGAACAGGATCAGGAGGAGCGGTGTCGATTGAGGGAGGCATATGTCCAGCGGTGGACCTTGAATGTTGGGATTCGATTAAGTTCGTAACTGTTGGTAAAAAATTACTATCTTTGACTACTTGGTGACTACGTGACTTCTTTTACAAGTGTAATGTGAACCTGACCGGAAATCAATTGCTTAGGAACAACATAATACGGGGAAGAAATGGGCATGGGGATAGTGCTGTCCCGGACAACGACAAGCAACGTATACAGTCTCTAACAGTTTCAAATACTGTACTGAAAATCAGTGTTACAATACAATAATGTTGTACCGTGCTTAGACTAAGAGGCCTCGTTACGTGCTGGTTGATTGGACATTTCCGCAGATATGTATAACTTACATTTCTGAGTTAAAGCATAGAATACATAATAGTACAAGTGTTAAAGTAACGTTAGTAGGTACATACGTATAAAACGCACGTTATAAAATAATACGACCTACCAAATACCTCATAGATTAATTTATGTTGTTCTCCTTGCTCTGAGCACTTACTACATTGAGTAACTAATAACGTTTCATGTTGACAATATATTATAATCGTACTTACAGATAATGAACATAAATAAAACCGTATAAAAACACTTCAAATAATAACAAATAAGAAATGACTGATAACATGAATAAGATACTTTATATTCTTCATGCAATATTGACACGTTTACTTGCAAACTATAATTTTGTGTTCAAATGAATAAAGGAAGAATGGTTCAGTTCATTCTTAAATATTGAAATATTAGAAGTGCAGTCTAAGTCTAGACGTCTTGTCTAGAATTACTCGCCGTCCTAGACGTTTGCGTTGTCTTACAAGTGTAAGACACTTGTGGGGGCACGGATCGTTGACATGACAGGAAGTTCAAGATTCCCACCTTATTCCCGTTGCCATGCACTCATCGCTTTGCTTACTGAGTTCACTTTAAACTAAATTTCTTAAGAAACAAACTGTGTGATAGGTTTTTACGATCCTGGAGATCCAATGTCGCTGCTATTATGCTAATATAAATGCGAATATCTATTTATCATTATTAGTTTGGTTTTAAGTAAGTAAAGAATAATTCCAATTTTGTTTCAATTAAGTCTAATCATGTCGTATTCTAGTACCTCATACATAGTTAGTTCCCCAGCTGTTAATTATATCTTTTTATCATTATTAGTTTGGATCATTATTACAAGTAAGGAATCATTCCAATTTTGTTAAGAAACCAAATGATCTGGTTAGGCTTTAAAAAGGTTTAAACATCAATAAAAAATGTCGTTTAACAAGTCTGTCTCTATCTCATATTATTTAGTACTTTTATTTTTTCTTTATTACTAAGAACTTTAACATTTAAATTTATCCTCTTTTCTTTCGAACATTTACAATTTCCTTCTTTTTCAAATTGAGATAAATTTTTATTAGTTACTTCCATTCGGAAATTCGCGATCAACAGGATGAAAACACAGATATAGATAGGCCTATGTTGCTTATACTAACGTACGCTATTTTGTTTTTAGATCCAGCTACGTTTCTGGCGTTTATTTATACTCTGCGTTCAGCGCACTCTCAACCAGACGGTTGGGGACTGTGCAGACGACCGGCGGAGTCCTGCTGGGAAACTTTGTCGCGATGATAGTATACTGTCTTTTGGGTGTATTACAGCTTAACATTTCTTAGTATTTAGTCTTCAAGGGTAGCAACGCAACTATGACAAACGTACAAGGAGACTTAAGAAATAAGAATGATTCTTGCTCAAAGTCTGTCACAGTTGTCTTTGGCAGGGGCGGATACGTGGGGCGAAATGGCAAAAGCAAATCTATAAAAAAATAAGCTTAAATAGCGACATAGGCGCCTCTGAGTGTTCTTCAACGTGTGTGTTCTCAGTAATTCCAACGGCACCATTCTACGATAACATTGTATCTAGCCGAAGACCAAGACGTCGGTCCATGTGCATATTTGCTGCTTACGCGTAAATTGTAGATAACCTAATCCTTTGAGCTTTTCACTGTGGTTCTTATAAAAAAGACGCATAAATTGTTCTCCGGTAAAGCATGGGTGCTCTTGTGCTGCTTATTCATAAACGTTACTGCTTTTTTTCGTAAATGTAAGTATAATGTTCTATCGTTGCATCTTGATGGTCCGGTCTGTATCTGTCGTCTGCGCAGCGCCTGAATCGCGAGTCACATTCTCCCGTAATCAACGATTCGCAGCGTTTGCCGGTCGGCCACAAAAAAACATTAGCGCCAAGGTTAAGCGGTTTAAGAGGTGACGCATGCTCCTTGGTCGCGTGATACAATAGTTTATCTTATGCTTATAGAGCCCTGAATAGGCAGGCCAGGCGTGTCTGACAGAATGTTCTAGACCGCAAAGTGCTAAACGATCGTCGAATAACGTCGTGAGAGGAGAGTAAGACAACTTTTCAGTGTCTAAGGCCTTAAAAAGAATACCATCCGTATTTGAAAGAGTAAAGGTTATAAACAGTCTGTTTCTTTCCCGGTTCTTTCTCCGTTTTCTCGCCGGTTACTCTTTTCTAGAAACGACCACCGTAGTTCTTGAGGATCAACAATGACTAAACTATTATGAGTTTTGTTCAATGTCTGTCATAATTGTCATGGCAGCGGATGAGTGCTCGTTTGCTAATTCCTATCTTATATCTATACAAAAGGATTTTGAGTAAATGCAACAGAGTATTTACAAATGAAGAAATGGATGGATGGTGGCTTTGCTATACCCAAAACCCGTTCCTATACACATTTGGCCAGTTGGGAACCCCTCCCATTTTCGAGAGGAGACCCATGCCCAGTGGGTAAATGAAAGGGTTGTGGTGTAGAGTATGGTATTCCCAAATAATATGCCCTTGTTTTTTTGTGTCTATCCTCAGAAACCCTTTTAAAGCAGAACAAGAGAAATTCCTTTTAATCTTGTTTGCTTTAACTGTGTAGTTTCTTGGTATATTGTCAATGCTTTGAACGCGTCTGTTAACATTGAAGGCCGATTGGTTAAACGATGGATCCAAGAAAACAACAATTAAAATTTGTAGTGAAAAAATTGCTCAATTTTTTTAAATCGTGCCAGTGAAAGTATTAGCCGTAATTATCAACACGCTTTTATTATCTTCATATGTATGTATGGATTTAGGTATCTATGTATGTATGTAACGGAATCTTTGAACGCTATTTTCGCCCACTTCAAAACGTCGGATTAATTTGAAACTTTACACACTTATCAAAAACCGATGACAATGCAATAACTTAAAAAAAAAAAGTTGAATATAAAAATCTCCATTTTAGTTCGATTATCTACAATGCGTGTATTTTTAGTTTTTTTAAACGAAATTATTGTTTTTACATTAAAACCAGATGTGAATTGGTGATGCATCTTTTGGATTCTTTCCTATCTTCATCTTCACCGTGGCCCTGCAGCCAAGATGCAGTAAAGACACCATTCCGTATTGTAATCTAAAGCTCAGTATTATCTTATTTGTGTGTCGCCCACAACTCAAGGTATTGTGTGTGCTAACAATTAGCATACACAACTGCGAGTGACGTGACGTTCATTGCCATGCATTGTTCCTTCATGGCTCATCTTTTTGCGCCGTGACTTGAACGTGTGCCTTCATAGTAATTGGAATAATCTATATCTAATCCCCTTGGATTTATTCCAAGTTTTCTGGTGGTGATAGGTAATGGGGATATCGGCTGCCTACAAAGATCCGCAGTTCAAAAGCAGACTTTCGAAGTCGAAAATTAACTTAAAAAAATCAAATAAAGCCCGCCAAAAATGAGTTGGACAATCTAGTGGTAATATTTCATAGTTTATGGAAATATTAATTTTGTTAAGATTTGTCGTTAAGTCTGGGCTACTAATCTCTGCACTTCGTATGGCAATATTTGGTTAATCCTAAGATCTTAGAACCGTTTGCTGTGAAGATCCTTTTTCGAATAGAATAAGATTTAATTATGAATATTATTACTTCTAATGTTTGCTCTTGAACTGTGAAGGAAGTTACCGTGGCCGAGGCCACAGATTATATCTTAACATTGAATGAACCGTAGTTAAAACGAAGCAAAATTGCAGTGGGAGGTCATAGCAAAGCAGGTACTTTAATATCACTATGCCACTAATATTGCAGAACTAGTTTGAATATGCCTCATATACGTATACCTAACTTATAATGCCTTAGTAAAAGTCTTCTTGTAGTTACGATCTTATAATGATAATGTCGATTAGGCAGACACTCATAACACGAAATCTGTGTTGAATTCACCTGGATACAAACGTCGATTATTTCCCATTGGCTGACCCAGTGGCAGTAATTGAACCTTTCCTTCGAGAGGGCTCGGGTATAATAAAATAGGCATAAATAAAATTTGAGTGTTCTCTAGAAAGGCCTGGCCTAACCCCTCCCATTCCAAGAGACCCATCCCCATTGCCCAACAGTGGGTCAGTAAAACGACAGAGAATCAGCGTCTTCCTTAACAAACACGAAACAAGTAGGATTTGTCCCCAACTTGCATTTGCAAGTCAAGCAGTTAAGTGATCCTTATTAATACAGTCTTATACAGTCAAGAAAACATTATATTAACCTAACAGCGTTGATCAACAAGACCCACAATAAACTCGAAGAGACTCGGAACAAAGTGATCGCATGTAAAGATTGCGCAAGAACATTAAATTGGCATTACTTCTTGTAGGAGTATTTTCGCTCGTAAAGTCAATCGCACAGTTGTTACGTGTCCCCATTGGGTGTAAACGACGTGAGCTTGGCCCGTTCTGCAAACGTGACATTTACCATTCTTTGAGGTCGCTTACTGTTATGCAAGGTACCTGCTTTGTGTAGCCGTACTTTGGTATTTGGGTAACATTCGACGCTTGGTTGGCCAGTAACTCCTACCAATCCGCATTGGAGCAGCGTGGTGGAGTATTCTCTAGACGTCCCGCAGATATGTCTGTGGGGGAGACCCGTGCCCAGCAGACTATAATAAGTTTTGACTGAAGGCACAAACAAAACCACTTAACTGATGTGGTTTTATCGGGTTAGTTTTGATTGTAAATAAACAATATTCCACGCATCAGACTGGTGTGCCAACCTTGACCAAATAAATGTTTTTGTATCAGGAGCGAGCTAAATCTGGGTTGCCCTCGGCCGCTCTGTGCGATACCAGGATGCGGTGATTACACTTGTCGGTGTCTGCTTTAGCCCGTACACGTATCAGCGACATTTACTCTTATGTCTCGTGCAATAATATAACAGCTACTACCCACGCTTGATTCAGCCAGAGGTCCGTTTATAAGTTGAAAAGCCGGACTTTCCCTATAGAACTCCCCGGGTGGGAATGAGAATGTCTACCAATATATTCGTTGGGTTAGCAGAGTTAACCTCTTTAAATATACAACGAAGTATTCAAAGGGAATGCACCATAATTCTGTTGTGGGTAATCAGATCCCGTAGCGTTCATAACCCAGTGGCTCGTTCGATTCAATGTGATTAAAAGAGTTAAGCAACGACGGGCACCGTCGGTTTGTGGATGGGTAGTGGCAAAAATTTCATGGATGCTACCGTGCTTCAGAGGGCACGTAAAACCGTCGGTCCCGGTTGTTTTCAATGGTGGAAACAGTCGTTAATCCTTGTCGAAGGCCTTCGAGTGGCTTGAGAACATTCGACACTGGGTTGGCCACTAACCCCTCCACCAATCCGCATTGAAGCAGCGTCGTGGAGTATGCTCTAGACCTCTCGCAGCTGTGTGTGTGCGGGGAGACCCGTGCCCAGCAGTGGAACGTCTGTGGGTCGCAGCGTAATCAGATCCCAAGAATAAGCACGCCAATATGCAGGAACTTAAAAATTCTAAGTCCGTGTGAGTGAGTTGTCTTTAACACGTTCGCGGTCAACCAGACACGACTTTTATTGCTTTAACAGGCTCTTAACTAAAGGCTATATATAGCTGTTCACAGCGCGCGAAAGGGTTAATAATTTTTTTCTAATTCTAACAATTTTATATTCCCTCGGGGAAATGTGAACCTTTCGACATATTACCTCGATCACGATTCTCGCTATCCAATCACTGTTAAAAGTTTTTAAAAACATCCTCAGCACAGTTACCCTGTACATTTATGATTCTCTCAACATTTTACAGCTGCTATCACCGATTACGGATGTATAAAGGTCAAACGAGTAAAAAGTTTGACCGGCTTATCACAGTTACATAACATTATTAAATTGGTTGGCCCCAATATAATAATACCGCGTCTGTATGTATGTAAATCACTAATAGGATTGATTCTCTAGTATTATTACGTATGACGAAGTAGGTATGCACTAATCCTTTGTATCATCTGTCTATGAACTGAAATAAATGACCGTCGGACTAGAAATTCATATATTATTGTAGGTTTAACTTTTCATCCTATGATCAACAGCTAATTCTATATAACATTTCACGTTAGATTGTTTATAAGTAAATAAATTATTTGTTGCTTAATATTAATCAATTTAGAATAGTATTAAATCTCTTTTTCTTTTAGTAGTTTGTAGTTACCTACCCAAACTTTCGATAAGCGTGTCCGATAGCGAAATAAATTATTTAACTTTGATTATATCAGCTGACCCCTGTGTCACACACAAAAAAGAAACACAGATAAACTAAAATCCATAAGTGGCGTAAAAATATTTATATGCCTCGATCGGGAATCGAATCCATAAGCCATATCCACAGTCCCGCCCTAATGACACGGAGTCTGCAATAGATTAAAGGTTCTATTGCACACTCCGTAGCAACTATCTTATTTTAATTAGAAAGCTATTTAAAATTTGCTCTTTTTAAAATTCAAGTTATTTTTAAGTGATTTAGTATTACGGATTTACATTTTAAATCCTTAAATATATCACTTTTGACATAGTATTTAAATAGGCTACAGGTGCTATATAATTAGACTAACATCTGGGTACAAAATAAATAGAATACCTACTGAGGTTTTTACATGCGCAGGCCAGATATATAAAATGACACCTCTGTAATTGCTCCGAGTTAATTTGTAAACAGCGCTGGCAGTTAATTAAAAGTTTCCCATTTTCATATTTTATTATCAGAAGTAGGTAACCGTATCTTGCCTGTACGTATATTCGTTTGTAATATTTGTATAACTTTGTTATATAAACTTGTTCGTTACTGCGTCACGAGTTCAAGAACAGAATTTTACCTGGTCGAAATGATCAACATTACGCATTCACAACCTCGTGTTAAGCCTAAGGATGGTAGGTAATACTGGCCTCCTAGCCATACTAGTACTCTACCTAGGCCTGTGCTATGGGTGGTGGACACACACAGATAACAACACAATAATTCGCGTGTGTACTGTATTCTGTGGTGTAGATAACAAAACAACACACACACACACAGATACTCGTAACAACACAATTTAACATACGGATCTGCCCCGGCTAATTCGAATCGGGGACGTCGGGAGTCGTCAAATGTAGTTACGTAATACTTTTCTTAACAATATATTCTCCTCCACAGCTCTTCGGGCTGGTGATGATCGGCCTTGGAGTAGCGGTTCAGATGAACTGGACAGTGATCAAGGATGAGCTGAAGGGACATCTGGCAGTCGCCCCGTGGGGCTTCATCGTCATAGGAGCGGTCATGTTCGTCATCGCCTTCTTCGGATGCTGCGGTGCCATACGCGAGAGTCACTGCATGGTGGTCACGGTAAGTCAATCTTTATTAATTAATAAGTAATTCATTCATCCTTCAGTCCTCAAAGGTATAGATACCGGCATCAAAGACTGGCTCTGATCCTGAATGCGCAGGAGTGGAAATTAATTCGCCCGGCGCGGGGCGAGCGGGTTGTCAGTAAGCGCTGATTGGTTCGCCAGCCGTATTATGTCTCACGCACTGATATTGCGCGGCTATCCCTTTAGGATTTCGTCAGCGCATCCTGAAGGGATAGCCGCAAACTATGTTTGCAGTAATTTGACAGTTGGCTTTTTGACAGTCCATTGACCCTCCAATCAATTTATCCATCGGGCACCAAACACTGTCTCCATAGTGATCCCCTCGCTTGTACATTGAAAAGCTTTTAGCCAGTAGTCGCGTTAAACGCAATCATACTTAATAAGTACAAAAGTAGACGTTCATAATACATGACATAACATCGAGCCTGTATTTCCTCGAAGGAATAGGCAGATGTGTGTAGTACACCTCTTGTAGCACCCATGTTGTTGTAGCATCCATAGACCAATGGCTCGCGTCGATTCAATGTGATGATGAAGGGTGATGTGAGTTAAGCAACGACGGGTGCGGTCGGTTTGTGGGTGACCGCTATTGGCAAAATTTCATGGACGCTACCGTGCTTCGGAGGGCACATAAAGAAGTCGGTCCCGGTTGTTTTCAATGGTGGAATCAGTCGTTAAGCCTTGTCGAAGACCTTCGGGTGGCTTGAGAACATTCGACACTGGGCTTGCCACTAACCCCTTCACCAATCCGCATTGGAGCAGCGTGGTGGAGTATGCTCTAGACCTCCCGCAGCTGTCTTTGGGGAGACCCGTGCCCAGCAGTGGGACGTCTATGGGTCGCATCGTGTAGTAGGTACACCCATTTTTCACCACAGGACACAAACCCAGACTCCGAGCTGCTTACGGAGATTTCAAGTTAGAAAAACCCAAAACTTTTTGCCCGACCCAGGCATTGAACCCAGGAGCTCTAGCTTCGCAGCCGCTGTTACCAACCAATCATTACGTTCACATTTCACGAAACTCAGATGGAGCACACGTGTATTCGTTAAAAATGCGACACGTACAACACTAGAAACTCAACAACGTGAAAGTATTTTCAAATAAGACATCGGAAGAACAATGAGTATAGTTCTGGTAACCAGGCTCGCAACGCGTCGATTGTTCCGCGACATTGCTTAGGGCCACTCTCTAGCGAAGTGAAAGAGGCACGGTGTAAGTTCGCAAGAAAGTAACTTACAACTACTTTTTAACTTTGTGTCTTCGGAAGTTTCTTCAGAAATTGGGTCTGTAAACCTCTGCATTTACAAAAGTACAGTACCTAATCATAATGTAATATGTATACATATTATTTAATCATATCAACTATACATTCGATCAATACCTACTCTATTATTGATCGAAGACTATACCAAACCTATTCTTAATGACAAGACAATTGTGAAGAGGTTTTCCTTAAATCCTTTATCCTTACAAAATATCGTGGCTCATTAATTGTAAGGTTAGTTAGAAAAACCCAATACTTTTTCCTCGAACCCAGGACTTTCAGCTTAGCAGTCGGGCTTGCGACCACCAACGAAACGGTCAACTTCGGAGTTCGCCGTTCGCGATGACGTCACTCATAACCAAACTTTAAACTATTACGCTTGCATAGTGTTCTCCTTTCCTTTATCTATAGGTACTAATATTATAAAGAGGAAAGATTTGTTTGTAATGTTTTCACACAAAAACTACTGGACCGATTTCAAAAATTCTTTTACCATTAGAAAGCTGCATCTTCACTGCAGTGACATAGGCTATATAATATTACTAGGTGTAAAAGGAACTATTGTTATGTCTAATTCCACGCGAGCGAGTCCACTAGTTAAAAATAATGCTGCCACGTCCCACTGACTTTCAGATGGGAACCATCACGTTCGACTGGTGCGTTTGTACAAACAACGAGCTGTTTATATTAGCGGTTCTCTGTTGCCGAGGGTGTAAATAGCTCGCGCTAAAACATCGCGAGTCGACCCTATTCTATAAACAAACATCGGCGGTTTATTTCTATGAAATGTAAATGTAATGAAGCGGTGACAGCCCAGTGGATTTCGAACTCGCCTCTTACTCGAGCGAGGGTTCAAACCCAAGCGGCACGCAACAATGACTTTTCTAATTATGTCGGTGAAGGACACATCACCGTTACAGCAAGTGACATTTAATTTTTTAAAAGTTAATAAGAAGATTAGTTGGTCAGGTCATTAGTTAATATGGGAACTGGTGTAGTGACTGTTAGTGTAGATAGATAGTCTTGTTAGCTGTTGTGTATACTTCTATACTAATATTATAAAGAGGATACATTTGTTTGTAATGTTTTCACACAAACACTACTGGACCGATTTCAAAAATTCTTTCACCATTAGAAAGCTGCATCTTCACTGAGTGACAGAGGCTATATAATATTACTAGGTGTAAACGAAAGTATTGTTATGTCTAATTCCACGCGAGCTCAGCTGCGTGCTAGTTTCTAATAATATAAAAAAAACAGTCGACCTCAGAGTGTGCTCAGAGTATTAAAATGTTGTCGTTGTTCCTGTTTCAGTACGCAATCTTCCTGCTCGTGATCATCATCGTGCAAGTGGTGATAGCGGTGCTGATGTTCACATACGCCGACACGATCCGGGACGCGCTGGTCAAGTCGGTGGACACGCTGTTCGACAAGCGCTCGCAGGACCAGGTCTCCGCCGAGGTGTTCGCTAACATCGAGACTCAGGTATGGATCGAGGTCACCGAGATATAATAACAATACATACTCACACACGCCCACACACACACTCTCACACACTGTGTTATTTTAACGGGCCCGTTAGTGCAATCGGTAGTGATCCTGTCTGTTGCCCCAGGGGTCGTGGGTTCGAATCCCACTAAGGACAAATATTCGTGTGACGAACACTTGTATTTGTTGTGTCTTGATGTAAATATTATCAACTAGTGGACGCCCGCAGCTTCGCTCGCGTTACACATTCACTAACTTCAAAAACGGCAAAGCTTCATACTAACTTTGCACCCCCGTTTTACCCCCTTAGGGGATGAATTTTCAAATTTTTCTCGCCGTAAAAACCATCCTTGAACTTCAACGAACATTTAAAAAAAAGAATTGGCCAAATCGGTCCAGGCGTTGATGAGTTATGCGCTTACCAACACATTTTGCGATTCATTTTTATTATATAGATTTAGTTATGTATTTAAAAATATCTATGTACCTACCTTTATCAGTCTCTGGCACCCATATTACAGGCTCAGATGGCCGTGTGTGAGAATGTCCAAGATATTTACCCGAGAAAATCCTAATAAATTGAAATTATTTTAGGGATCATAAAATACTCGTACCTCTGGCCAAATGCATTCCGATAACGCAGTCGTAGATGTAAATTGTTTTCCAAAAAATATTTGCTCTAATGTAAATATCCAGGGAGGAAACAGAAAAATACGTTTCTATGGGCCGTACGGTGCTCAGATTTCCTATTAACTCTGCCGATCACATTGAACCGCCGCGAGCCATTAGGCTACGTCACTCAACCAACCAAACCCAATTCCAGCTGGAATGCTGCGGCAAGAACAGCCCCGCCGACTACGGCTCCCTGGCGCCCCCCAAGTCCTGCTGCACATCGCTGGGCGCCGTGGGCAACCTGTTCGGCAAGACGTGCACCATAGCGGACGCCAACACCACCGGCTGCGGGCCGCGCGTCGGCGCCTTCTACGACAAGTGGAATAAGGTCATCGCGGCCGTCGCCATAGCGGTCGCTTGTATCGAGGTGCGTGCGACGGGTTTACATAAACTTTTGATAGTCTGAACAAAAATGTGGGGTGCACGAGAGATTTATCAACTAATCTATCTATATATATATATATAAAAGGAGAAGGTGACTGACTGACTGACTGACTGACTGACTGACTGACTAACTGACTGACTGACATATCAACGCAGGGCCTAAACTATAAGGGCTAGAAACTTGAAATTTTGCACAGGGGTTCCTTTTATAACGTAGGGGAGCACTAAGAAAGGATTTTTGAAAACATTTTGTAAAACGGGGGTGCAAAGTTAGTATGAAACTTTGCCGTTTTTGAATTCGTTAGACGGGTAAACGTCGTTAATGGGTCTAATTCTACGCGAGCGAAGCTGCGGGCGTCCACTATCTATACTAATATTATAAAGGGGAAACATTTGTTTGTAATGTTTTCACACAAAAACTACTGGAACGATTTTAATTCGCAGCTTCGCTCGCGTGGAATTAGACATAACAACAGTTTCGTTTACACCTACGAGTAGTAATATTATATGTATAGCCTATGTCACTCAGTGAAGATGCAGCTTTGTAATGGTGAAAGAATTTTTGAAATCGGTCCAGTAGTTTTTGTGTGAAAACATTACAAACAAAATGTTTCCTCTTTATACTTAATATTAGTATAGAAGTATAGATGTAAAGTAATGTGAATAAAGCAATTGTTTTAATTACTTTCAGGTGGTCGGCGCACTGTTCTCGCTGTGCCTCGCCAATTCCATACGAAACATGGACAGAAGGTCACGCTACTAATATTTTGTACATTGCAACTGGTACCTATGAACACAATTTTTTGGTTTTACTTATTGGCTGATTGCGAGCGGGCTGTGTTCACTGCATGGCGGCTTCGGTTCAGTTATGTGCAGTGCAAATTATATCTGTGGCACACAAAAGCATAGATTAAATAAAACGGTTTTTTTTTGTATCTGCAATGTTCCTGTACCTACATTAGTAGGTACAGGAAAACTTACTTAGGTAGGTTATTTTCCTGTACCTACTAATGTAGGTACAGGAAAGTAACCAAATAGGAAATAATATGTAATTTGCGTGTAAATGTCCTACAGCAATACAGGATAGATTCCGTATTTGGGGTACTATTCCATATTTGGTTACGTCCCCTACTATCAATTGCGTAACACTCGTGTGATTTTGAGCATGGAAGTAATGGGTTCGTGTTTTGAGTTAATTGATCATTCAATTAAAACAGTTTACATTGATGTCAAATTCAAATTAATTCACAAAAGAATTGTGTGCCAAAGGCTTTTTTGGTTTTCCACTACTGAGGTTTATCTGACCAAATGTTAGTTATTCAATTGACCTCTAGGTTGGCTAGTGGTAATAAAAATAAAGTTCAAAAGTCAAAAACGTTTTACCGCCATTTTAAATTCTACATCTACAAAGGTTTATTAAATATTTGCACTGCACATTACCAAACCAATTGTGTTTTGAATTCCACTTGAGTTGTATTGTACTTTTTTGTATTGCATACTTGGCATTCGAAATTTCAAATTTGTTTTCGTTTGAGAACATGTTATTTTTACAGATTCATAAGTGTTAGTTAAAATTAGTCCGTACCTAAACCTATTTATGTATTTATTCAATTTTTTAATGATGATACTTTTGACATGTATATACGACAAGTATATATACGACATGTATATACGACAAGTATATACGACATGTATATACGACAAGTGGTATTCGAAGTACAATGCAGGACCGTGACTGGGTTTATTGTTTAAGTTAATGATAAATTAAATAGTGATCTAACAGAGCAAAACTATGCAGGCAATAGAAATTAGTGTTTAATGGTTTTCATTTTCAAATACATAAATCATTAACAAAACAACAGGTAATGGTTAATCACTTAGTAACGGCCTAATATTTTTGCTCATTAGTGTTTATTAATTGGTTGGTAGACAGGCAGATAGGCAGTCAATTCGAAATTAATCGTTTTAACTTATGATGATTATTTTGGTATGTAATATTAGTAAGATAAATAATAAATATTTTATTTTATTGACCAGGAATCGTTTGCGCAGGTCTCGATAAATTTTTTTTTGGTAATTGTTAAAATAGTTATTTTAATAGGTATTTTGAATTTTAGTTTTTGGAAGAAATTAAGTACATACTTGCAATATTTATTTTTAATTTTATTCGTGAATAACAAGATTGTCTTGACTGCCTGTTGGGCCTGTCGCTGTGTGCGTAAGGTTTGACTCGTTTGATATTTTACTAAGTGGTATTAGCACGCTTATGAAATAAAATATTTGTCCACTACATTTTCTACAATAATTACATGCATTTCCATTTTATCTACTGCAAAATAAATTCATAATTCCGAGTGTAGCCTTGTACTATTATTCTGTGGTGTAGCCGCAAATGGTTTATTGCTCGGTACAGAGGTGATTTCGTAGTATTGGGGTTCAAATTTAATACTGTAAACTACTCAACAACACTTTACACACAGACTTTAAAGCAGTTAAATTGATGGTAAAGGAAATATCCACTTGATCATTATGGAGGACTCTTAAAGTCTGAAAGGCGAGTCAAGTCTGCCAAATAGTAATTAGTCAGTGTGGTGCACTATGGCCTGGTTACAAGAACCTAAATTAAAATGTAGTGGGCAGATAACTCAAAGGCTTCATTATGAATTATTGTGCGCAATTAACATAAGTGTATGTGAATTAACAATGTGTGTGAAATTTTATGTGAATAATACAATTAACATAGGCTTTAAGGTGAATAGAATTCTGAATCGATTAAAATGTACCATTGTTAAGGTGTTTCATGATAGGTTTTCGTTACCTGTAGCAGCCGAGCAATTACCTACTAAATGTTCTTAGTATTGATGGTACCAGGCTATGAATCTCGTAATTTCAGTTACAATTTAGTTAGAGGATATATTTATTGCTATAAAAATATTAACTTTAAAATTTTATATTACTTATTAGAGTTTTAAATACTATTTAAAAAAATTAAACTACTGATGATCGACTGTAACTGGGAGTATGTGAATTGATTGCACAAAGTGTGTAAAAATTCTTGATCCAAAATGAATATTTAACACCGACTGATTAATAAAATAGTACAAGTGCCAACAAAAGGGAAGTTTATTTTGTAAAAAAAAATTAAGTCCATTTGGCACAGTATTGTAAATCAATTTGAAAAGTTGATTGAGAGTTATTTGATCAATAAATCGAGAGCTCGCACTAAATCTTGCTTAAAGGTGCCTCGAGCTGTTTTGTAATTTTTAAATAAATTATAATCTTACCTTTGTTTTTTTCTTTAACTACCGTAGTTTAGAGAAATACCCAATAAACAAATATACATATTGCGTGTATTATTAAGTGTAATTAAAACTTGGCTTTGCAAGGGCGTTTTGTATAAACTGTTTGGCAGCGGTAAGTTTAATTTTTGTCGATAAAGTACTAACTGCATGTTCGTTGTATCACTTTCTCATAACCTGCGGTGGAAAAGTATATTTGCATGACAATAAATTATTTTTATGGCAAATACTTCTGACCTTAATTGAAAAAATATTTAATTTGTTGTTAATTAATTAATTTATGCATGCGGTCATTTCATTCTGATTTTTCTTGTTTGCATAAATCTATGTGTGTATTCAATATATTGTGGTTAATCTTTACAATGGTACCAGTACTTAGGTAATATAACTTTTTGCCGTCTTCGTAAATTGTATAACAAATTGAATAACAAGAACTTTTGCCACATTGCAGGTACGCCTAAAACGAGACATCACGAGAACTAATCGAATAAATAATTTGAACAGGAGAATATAAAACGACACAACATACCATAATAAGTTTTATTATTATATTTTAATTATGTACAAGTTATGTAATTTAAGGTTTAGAGCCCCACCTCTTGACACATAAGGTTTTTGAATCAGGAAGGTTGCCGTTTCCAGAGATTTTGAGGGCAGGTCCTTACTTAGAGTCACAGAAAAGCACCGAAAGGACTACAACACAATGTACCCTCATTTTTTATTATTATTTATCTGGTTGTAACTTTTATAAGGTACGCTGATTTTAGTTACTACCCTAGCCTATTTACTGTGCCCTGCAAAACAAGGTAGTGACGGAACGACCTGTTACCACATAAAATCTGTGTTTGAACTTCTGTTATTTTCATCGTAAACTCGTCATGTACTAATCGAAGATTGTACGCTTATTTTATTCATTTCGTTTATTACAATTATTACTTATATCAACAATTTTAAAGAAGTCGACTTCGCGCAATTTTTAAGACTCCTAACTTTAGTTTATTTAGTTTGTAATTACTTTTTGTTACACAAACTTATTAATTTACAAAAACATAAGTAAGTATTGTTAAGTGAGATAAGCTACTGCTTGTAATGTTACGATATAAATTGAAATTATATATAAAAGTATTTTCTTAATAATTCAATGTTGTAATGATTGTACGTCCAATTTACAATTTATTACTTATGATATTATAAAAAAAAATGTTGAAATTTGTATGCATTTCTATTAAATGTGATTTATCTAAGTGTTCCACTGAATGTATATAGTTACTGATGTATTGGGAGCAAATGTCTGTTTATTACTGTATTTTGAATCTCTTGTGCATTTCCGATGAAACTGCTTTTGTGAATGAACAATATTGTATGGCTATTATTAAATTTTCAACCGATTCTAATTTAGCGTTTTATTTATTACTAGCCACTATGCCCAATCTTGCGTGACTCGATAATTCGCGAATTTCGTTTATAGTTGCTTCCGGCTAAAATACTACCTGACATATCTGCTCTACTTGTTAAACTACGATTTACCCGGAAAAAGTATCATAAATTTTAATGCAAGGCAGGGTCTCTCTGGGCCAAGATTAGCCAAATTCATTCAATGAATAATGTGACTCGAGTCACAAGTAGAAACATCTTCACAAACACATCATCTGTATCTTATTCTTATGTTCGTAAATACATACATTTAAATTTTTTAATTGGGCAATGCATGTACGGTTGTGCTAGAATTTTGTTCTACCCTCCGATTGTGTGTGGGCGCGCATTTGAAGTCGCGAGTTAGCAGGAGCCGGAGCTAAACGCGCGCCGGTTTTCGCGTCGCCGCGCAACGCTGCTGTTCATTACAAACAAAGGCTGCGCACACGCATCGTCCTAACTAGTGCAAATGAGCAAGAGGAGTCAAGTCAGCCGGAGTGTCGTTCGAGCACCCACATGGAGAGCTGCACAGCGGGATCAAAGGTTGGTGGAGTCGGATCATTGGCCCAATTATTCGCACAACTTATTTACTAATGTTTAATGAGCATCTGCCTAGGTATAGAGATCCTTGAACCCATTATCTTCGTAGGTAATGTGCATGAACAGAGCACCCCACAAAGTATCAGGGATTTATACGTTGGGTCAGCCACTCTTCAGTAGCAATTTATGGGGGGCACAGGCATTATCTATCAAACTACAAAAATTAAGTAGGTAACCAGGTCTTACCAGGTACCTATATAACAGATCTGATGAAGAACTTTGTATAGGTACTCAAAACGACGAGCTGTATTACCAACCAATAACGTCTTGAAATTCAGTATGTACTTCCATGATGCAGACGGCTACATCTAAATAGTGATGACATGAGGAATTCCAGGCCTCAAGTCCTGGCACGTAACAAGAATTTGAAATAACATCCGCTGTAATTTCAAAGGAATAAGGAACTGTGAGGGGGAACCTGAATGCCTGATAGTTTTGCCAATCCGCACGTGGGAGAACGTTGTGGCATGGCTACCTATAGCTTTACTCCGTTTCCGAGAGTGCAGAGTAGGACGATAGTAGTTGTAAAGGGATGGAATAAAAAATAGCTAATAAGATTTAACACCACATCTGTGACGCTTTAAAACCTTGTCGAAAGGCAACCAAAACCTTTCCAGTTTCCTTGTCTGTAAGCGGCGCTGTGGACGCTCCTGCGTGAGGGAATGCGTATATAAGGAATCTGTCCTTCTATTCGGGCTCCAACGACGCCCCTCCCTATCGCACATCACACACACGGGACTGGTCGCCGTTAGCAGTTAATTCCCCCTGAATGCCCCTGATGGTTGGGGCAGATTTTCAACAGTTCCTTAGGGAGCGGTTGGCCCTCGGGGAGGCGCGCATGCAGTGGCGCTATCCCTCTTAGATGTGGATGTTACCCATTGTCATGTCGGCGCGGTTATACATAATACGTGTGGGTTATTATACCTATATCATTCAATTTGTTTTACATCTGTGGTAGTTAGTCTATAACATCTCGTTTTTGACTATCTATGCTACCTCTTTGACAAATGACATTGGATAAGGATTGACGTTCGGTGACGTTCAAATGAAAGGTAGACGACGTAGTGTATAGATACTCTTTGGGTAGACGCAGACGGGATAATGAAATGTTAGAGCCATCCAACAAAATAATACAGATTGTTTCAATGGGAGAACGTTTCTTTGCGCACGTCGGTCTCCAAATTACTCACGAGTTAATTATTTCGGTGTCATAAATTAAGTTTCGCAGTGTCGTGCTAATGATAATAAGCGGGCTATTTGTCTAATGTGCAAAGTAGAATTGCATTGGAGTGTAGTTTTGATTTGGTTCATAGAACGTATGCCATGAATACGGTCCATTCGGAAATGGCCTATAAAAATTATTGTGTTGTGTTTATATTGTTCGCTCTTGCGATAGTCCAGGCCGTCGGTTACGACACAGAACTGTACAACACTGCACCGTGTAACAATAACGCTTGTTTTGAGTCCCTTCACGGCGCGCTAGGTGACTGTTCGTGCAATGTTGACACTATCGACTACTTCAACAACGTCAAGATATTCCCTCGCATCCAAAGTCTCGTGAGTAAAGATTATTTCCGGTTCTACAAGGTGAATCTAAAAAAAGAATGCCCTTTCTGGGCAGATGATAGCAGATGCGCTATGAAGTATTGCCATATAAAAACCTGTTCAAAGGAAAGTGTGCCTGGGTACGAAAACGGGTATAACAACGAGTTGGGTGAGGAAAGGCCGGCCGCAAAGTACTCCGAGGAAGCACAGACTACTCCATGTAATGCAGATCTCGATCACGATCCAGACCTGGGCTACTTAAACATGACAATAAGTGCTGCAAGTCAGTTTGAAATAGCTAAATGGAAGGCCCATGATGATTCCATTGACAACTTCTGTGAATGTGATGACATGGATGTTGATGCAGAATATGTGGACTTATCATTGAATCCTGAAAGATATACAGGATATAAGGGGCCCTCGGCACATAGAATCTGGAGGAGTATATACCAAGAAAATTGTTTTAGACCCAAGCTGAACCCCTATGAATCATTTCCTTATGTGCTCAGCTCAGATCTCAGTAACATGTGTTTAGAAAAGAGGGTATTCTATCGAGCTGTGTCAGGTCTCCATACTAGTATTAATATTCACTTGTGCTCAAAGTACTTGCTGTCCGAGAAAGGAGTAGGGTTTGCTGCCCCACCTGAAGGCGAGTGGGGGCCGAATCTGGAGGAATTCCAGCTCAGATTTGATCCGTCACACACATTTGGGGAAGGTCCAGCATGGCTGAAGAATTTATACTTTGTCTACCTTCTAGAAATGAGGGCACTAGCCAAGGCTGGTCCATACTTAGAAAATGAGGACTATTTTACTGGCAACCCTATTGAAGATGAGGAAACTAAGGATGCCATAAGGAATATGTTAGGTGTGATTTACACTTTCCCGGACCATTTCAACGAATCATCAATGTTTGCTGGTGGCATCCAAGCGGCAAACTTGAAGAATGAGTTCCGGGAGCACTTTTGGAATATCTCTAGAATAATGGACTGTGTTGGGTGCGATAAATGCAAGTTGTGGGGAAAACTTCAGACTCAAGGGCTCGGGACTGCCTTGAAGATATTGTTCTCCGGAAGATGGGACAGTCCTGTGGGTGACCCAGAGCAGGGTAATCTGCCTCTGCGTCACAAGGCCAACAAACGACTCCAGAGGACTGAGATTGTGGCCCTCTTCAATGCCTTTGCTCGGCTCTCAAACAGTATTAGAGAATTGGAAAACTTCAGGATAATGCTCAGGTGAGGGTTTATTTTTTATACAGTATTTTACACAAACAAATGTACTGTTTTCTAATTACAATCTCTTGACATTCTAATTTTTTCTTAAAACATTGACTATTGTAATCCATAAATAACAGTACATTCTTTTGTGTATGTATGAATACCATTTTATACCTTGCTTAATAAGTTTAAAGAAAGTAGAAGAAAAAAAATACAGAAAAAAAAACTGCAAGCATGCCTGAAAAGTGAAGCCACAAAATTACCACTCTTAAATAGAGTATGTAGTTACTAAGTTTGTACATAGTAACTATTTAGTAATCTGTGGCTTGGTGCTCAGTTCAAGTAGGTTTTTGCTTAATTAACTACTTTGGTTACACCATTATCTAGTGCAATTTCTAGATGTCCCTTCTGGTATTTTCTGTAGTTATTCTGAGATGGAATTGAAGCTTGAAAAACATGTTTCAATCACAATTTTGCATTGGTATGTTGGTATTGATAAACCAACCTCAAGTTTGAGAAGTCCTTTTTAATAAAAAAAGTTGAGCCGGCTGGAGTATGATCTTCGGGATAGATCAGCTACTCCTGTTCTGAGTTTGGTTTTTAATACGGGCCTGAGTGATTGAAAGATTTTCATTTATTCTACCCTGAAAGTAAAGTAAGTGTGTGATGTGGACCTCGCGTTAGTCTATGATGTAAGAAACGGTACTTTCTCTTATTCGCCACATCCGTGTTGACGTGTAACCGACTAGCAGTTCATTAAGAAACACGTCATAGCATTGTAGTACATAATATAATATTAAATGTAGCTTGAAATTTTTGTCTATTTATATAATTTTGCATTACTAAAATGTGTCCATTATTTGCTGCACCCATTTTGCACCCACACCGCACCCGCCCGCTTTGCTTGGCAGCGGGACATAATACAAATGCTTGCATGTTGTATAACTCACGACTCACTGTACTAATAAAATGGTATAGGTACACGATAAATGAGATATGTATTCCAATTGAAAGTAGAATATGTCTGTGTTCAAATCAAAGTTAACAGGCGTTCCCAATAAACTATAGTTCGTTCAAAAAGGTTTAGGTCAGATGGCCGTGTGTGAGAATGTCCATATTTATTATTATGTTTATCTTTATTCGATCTTGTTCTAATTGTAGAAATTCTAATTGTATTTATAAATTTCTAGTACGACACGTGTTTAAAATTACCGCTTTTTGAAGGGTGATAAATGTATACATATTTAAATTCATAGTTTCAACTCTTAATTTTATTGGAATTATGCCTGTCGTAGATAAAAATATGGGGACAATGTTTACTTTTAGAAGTTTTCACATGCGTAATCGTGCATTTAATATTTAAGCTGTACATATTTGTTTAATTTTTCAGCTATGGTGTGGTTTGAATGTTGGGTGATTTGTGTGAGTGTTATTATTATTAAACTCTATGTTAAAATACCGGTCTTCTGCGGCGGTTTTCTTTCGTGTAATGTGGCAAACTAGGAGAGGAATGTTGTAAGTTGTTATATCCTTCTGGTGACTATACAGGGTGATTGCAAGCTGGGTGCAAAGCTTTAAGGCACAGCTAGTAGAGACAATTTAGAACCATATAAGCCATGGTTGTCTTAGACGAAGTCTGACTATTTTTTTTTTACGAATATTTATGTTATTTTTACAAAAAATGCCATTATGTTACAATTTTCGGCTAATTACAGCCAAATTTAATGACAATTAAATTGTTATTAATTTTATTTAATTAAAGTAATGTGTGAGCAATCCAGCAAAACATGATCTAAGCGTCTGTGTCATGAGGATTTTTTTTTACAAACTTTTGAAGTTGATGAAAAAATAAAATAAAATTAAGAATACCGCTTTCTGACCTCATTTTAAAAAAAACGGATGTAGGTTGCTTCGTTCAAACCTTTTTGAAAACATGCTTACTTATCGCTCTTTATTTTGAGGTATCATTTACTCGGATAACTTAGTAATTGCTGAAATTAAGACCTACAAACCAATTTAAGGGAGAAAATTGGAATTTTTGGGCAAATTAATTATTACAACTTTTTTGTGTTAGTTTTGATCTTTTTTGGTAAACAGTGTCCAGTCAGTAGCCTTAGCCGCCCTATCTTTGTGCTCCTGCACGTGTTTTTGAAGTTATACTTCTTTTGGCGCGTTAGAGAAAAATGATGAGAGTAAATTTTTACGATGCGCGCGCACACCGAAACGAAAAACCAACAGGATGAAGTTAGCTATAGTCAACATTGTCAAAATTAAATTTAAATGGCGATAATTATTTAAACTTCCTACAAAATGATTTACCGAGGCTTGAAGAGGAATCCGGTGCCCAGATATTCCAAACAGATCGCGAAGTTATCTTCCAGCAAGACGGCTGTCCAGCTCATTGGACATTAATTGTAAGGGAATATTTAAATAATAGCTTTCCCAATAGCTGGATCGGCAGGGATGGACCTATATCCCTTGGCCCGCTCGGTCACCAGATTTGACTCCTTTGGACTTTTTCGTGTGGGGTCGGGCCAAGGAACTGGTGTATACTAATATAGAAATAAACACGAGAGAAGAGTTAGTTGAAAGAATGAATACTGCATTTGACACAATGAAGCAGGAAATGATGCTAAACGTAACAACACAAGTGAGAAAACGGGCCCGTGCTTGTATTAGAAATAACGGCGATCATTTTGAACACCAAAAATAAATAATTGAATTGAAAATGTTGTTATAATTACTCTGCCCAAAAATTCAAATTTTCTCCCTTAAATTGGTTTATAGGTCTTAATTTCAGCAATTACTAAGTTATCCGAGTAAATGATACCTCAAAATAAAGAGCGATAAGTAAGCATGTTTTCAAAAAGGTTTGAACGAAGCAACCTACATCCGTTTTTTTTAAAATGAGGTCAGAAAGCGGTATTCTTAATTTTATTTTATTTTTTCATCAACTTCAAAAGTTTGTAAAAAAAAATCCTCATGACACAGACGCTTAGATCATGTTTTGCTGGATTGCTCACACATTACTTTAATTAAATAAAATTAATAACAATTTAATTGTCATTAAATTTGGATGTAATTAGCCGAAAATTGTAACATAATGGCATTTTTTGTAAAAATAACATAAATATTCGTAAAAAAAAAATAGTCAGACTTCGTCTAAGACAACCATGGCTTATATGGTTCTAAATTGTCTCTACTAGCTGTGCCTTAAAGCTTTGCACCCAGCTTGCAATCACCCTGTATAATCTTATCCATCTATCTCTAGTTGGGACTACGTTACTATAATAGCTATGTTATTATAGCTCAAGACATTGTAACATTTCAACTTATGCTTCAGTTGATGTTAAACACGTAAAATTCTTATCCTTTATTTCATTTCCTTTCCTTTTTCCTTTACCAGTTGATTAATCAATCGTTTTCGCTACGTTATCATGTTTTAATTTCTGTTCTGTTTACGACCCACCGCTAAATTACCCGACCGATAACGATTGCGGTACCTATTAAATTTACCACCTAACCAATCAATTTCTTGACTTACTTGTTGGATGGAAAGTATTCATTTATGTCACATCATAAATCCCGGTTTATCCTTTAAAACGTTATGTTCTGATATGATCTCAACACACAGAATTTCATAAATTCTGTCCTTGATTTTTTGTTCTAGATTATATTTGATTTCATTGTTATCGTTTGCTGATGCCTACATCTGGTTTTAAACAGCCCTTATCTATTATGCTTGTATGAAATAACTGACACGATCGAAACTTATTCAATCAATCTTTAAAGTTCAATTCTATGACTGGTTTATCGTGAAGTTATAAGCACGCGACGATTGTCGAGTAAAAAATTATAACTACAAACAAGGTGAACAAAAAGACTTAATTCTGACTTGGGCCTGAGAAATGACGCACGGCATCAGGTGTGCAGCCATTTACAGTTGGTACACAATAGTTTGCACGTTTCAGAATAGAAGTCAATTGTTACGCTCCCAACACACCATACGGAAGAATTTGTATCTGATATAACTGACTGTTTTGCGTCTGTTGTCACCACTAGTATACCAACGCGAAAAAACCAGCTGGTTGTTCTGTTAAGTTTCTGTCAGTGCTAGAGCACAGGCCGAGCGGACTTCTGTTTGGTATTGAACTCTTACATGTACTCCATCCATCCATCAGCCTTTATAAGTCCACTCCTGGATATAGGGCTCCCTTACAGGGTGCCACTCTTCCCGATCCTGTGCCTTCTGTTCCAGCGGTAGCCCGCTAAATTCTTTAGGTCATCAGTCCATCTAGTTAGAGGGCAGCCTGAGCTCTGTTTTCCATGTCATGTTCTCCACTTGAGAACCTTTCTTGCAGAAAATGCAGAAACACGAGGCGAACCTTGAATTGTACTATCCGTAACACGTAAATCTAGTTTCACAATGAAAGGTTGCAACACCCAGCTACTTCTCATACGATTTCATAAGAATATAATATTTTAAGTCATTGTAAATTATAAATCCTACTCCATAAATTGATAATGAAAGAAAAAAGCAAGTCACTTTCAGTTGACATTTTGCTTGCGACGTTTAATGTAATAAAATAGATTTGCACATTGACCTTGGATTCAACCTTGAATCACTAAAATAAAAAATACGATGTCTAAAGACGTCTGTTGCGGCTTCTTGTGCGGTGGTTATCATCCCGAGTCTTCCAAGCAATCTCTGCTCTTATGAGACGAATACAATAATTTAAATTGTTTAACGAAGGTCTTGATTTAATAACGCCCCATGAAATTCGTCATGATCAACAGTTAATTCACAGTCACCTTTGCTACGTGGGCACCGTCACGTAGGACGACAGTGAGTTCTCCGAGCAGTGATTCAGATTGTTTAACAGCCACGTTACCCTATTAATCATCCTTCCTAATCTCTATAGTAATGAAACTCATACGTAATCGTTTTCATACATGCTTACGTGACGTAGATCACTCGATTCGATTTTTTTAGGCCCACTGGATATAGGGCTGCGCTATGTTTTTAGAACCCTGTTACATACAGGGATAGATGCTTCCATATCCCAGTGGCTCGCGTCGCAAGCAAGTACCAACGGGCGCGGTAGGTTTGTGTCGCCTTTAAGCTGGGAATACACGTCAGATTTTTCTCTCCGATAGTCTGATCAGACAATCTGAAGGCACTCGTGCCATACATTTGTTTGAATACTAAATACACATACGGTCTATCGGATCGTCGGATCGGACGTCCGAGTATGTATGGCACAAGTGCCTCCAGATTGTCTGATCAGACTATCGGATCCGAGTATCAAAGAGAAAAATCTGACGTGTATTCCCAGCCATAGTGGCACAATTTCATGGGCGCTACCGTGTTTTGGAGGGCATGTTAAGCCGTTGATCCCGGTGGTTTTCAATGTAAAAGCAATCGTTAAGCCTTTTAAAGTTTAGCCTCGTTAAGAAAGGTTTTGTACGGTGCCTCACATACTAGTATTTTGCTGAACGTGACCGCATCTGTTTTCATCAATCAGTATTTTTATGTCAATAGAACAGGCATCGTCATTCAATACGTGTGTTGCGATATTTGCATGGCGTACATAACGAACGAGATTTTGTAATGATACCGTTTTTTAATTTTATTTCACTGCTATCTTTTTTCATTCTTTGATTGATGTCTCTGTCTTAATTTTGTTGTACAACGATGTACTCTTTCCCACATTCTTTCCCACTCTTTCAAATAAGATAACATATCAAATTGTTTGAGTGATTTAAAAGCAAAGCTGGAATTATTAAGCGGATTAGTATTATCTTTATGTAATCGGTTTGATTTTGTTGGGACAGTTGGCGCAATCGGTAGTGACCTTGCCTGTTACTGGGGTTGTGAGTTCGAATCCCACTCAGGGCAAACATTTGTGTGACGAACGATTGTGTTTGTTCTGTGTCTGTATGTTAATTATCTATTTAAAAATATCTATGTATGACGTATGTAAAAATATCTGACACCCATAGTACAGGCTCGCGCCTTGTTTGGGGTCAGATGGCCGTGTGTGAGAATGTCAACAAAAGTTTTTTTTTTTTCATTTAAGAAGGTCGCACATTCTGCGTTTATTTATAATGTAATGTTTAATTGCACATTATGCTTTAAATATTGTTTTCGTTATACATAGTTCCCTTATTCGTAACAAATTAATAAACCTATTTTAGTTCTAGCGTTTTGTCTTCTATAATCTCAATTAAGAATCTGACAGAAAGTGACAATACTTTATAGCTGTAATAGGCTTATTAATTTGTTATGAATAAGGCCCAGCGTTAATTAAATGTATTACGTAAATGCATGCAAAGGATTCGTACAAATTTTAATACGCAAGCTTTGGGTAACGTTTACTGAATGTTGGTGACGTCGACATTAAAACAATGCCTTGGTCTGCAGCGGGCACACAGAGACGAAGAAGAAGAGCGTGTTCTGCGGGGTTGAAGGATCGAAGAGCGACGTGGAGGCGAAGGAGCAGTGTGCCTCTGGGGGCACGAAGCCGAGGATATGGAGTTAGGAGGCAGATTGTACGGGAAAACATCGAGGGAAGAATAAGATGGTAAAATAGCTGCCGATTCAGTTACCCTAGCGATGGTGAATGAAGCCAGAATTTTAACTGTATTCCACGGTGAATCGTAAGGGTGACTGCAGAACAGTTTAGTGCATGAACTAATTGACGAAACTAAAGCTTAATTGTAAAGTGTGACTATATAACTGTGTATATAGCTGTGACTTATACATAGTATCAAGTAAATTTGCCGGTAAAAATAATATAAAGAACCTAATGCTAGATCAGCAAAGGTCTCTATTGGCTTGAAGGCTAAATTGGGTTTTCCTATCTGTAGGATAGCGAATGGTGCGTTATAGTTAGGTTTACTTGCCAATGTAACTTAAAATCCAGGACCGTACGAATTGGGTTGTAGACACCATGCAATGTTAATTAAAACAACAATACTGCAATACAACATAATAAAAAAAAGAATATTGATAGGTTCATTACAAAAAAATTTGTTAAAAAATTAGCTGTAAGTGCGGCGACTTAAAAAACGCAATTAAATTTGTTTACTCGTTTAGTTTTATACCTTATGGTCTCGATGTATATTTCTTGACGTTTTTATTTGTAAGTAAGTTGGTCTATCTACACGGTACTCTGGGTATTTTTAGTTTTTGTGTAGGAAAATCCCGGCAGAATATTTTCTTATCATCTTGTATAGCAAAAACATTACTTAAATTTTACCCGTCGTATAAGTGACATTACGATAACACACAATGTGTATAGATTTGTGTGTGATAGATTTATTTGAGGTTAACTTACATTTTTGAGATTACAATTGAACATTGAGATTCTATATACACAAAATTTTTCTAAGTTTAGGTGTAAGTTTCATCACAAATCTTTTGTAAACCAGTGACCACTGTATTTTTGGTATACCTAACTGAGATTTAGTGAGTATGAAAACCTAGGTAATTGAAATTGCTAGTTTGTAGCTGTCGAATCTTAATATCTATTAAGCTGTTCCCCTGGCCGGATAATACTTTTATTATTTTAAGTAGCCATTTTGTATATTATACAAAATGGGTGCTTAAAATAATAAAAGTATTATCCGGCAGGGCACAGCTTAATTTTATATTATAAAATGGTTCTGCCCAAACGACCATGAATAGGTCAATGTTATGGCTGCATTTCACGTTTTATGTAGACAATTGATCATATATGCTGTACGTATGTGTACGTACGTGTATGTACGATTCAAGTGAATAATTTTGAATGACAATCGGATAATAAGGTCATAAACCCCGCATTGTCATTTAAATTGGGTTATACAATTCTTGATTTTCATGAGAAAAAAAAACATGTATGATGGAATTTAAAAAAAAGTAGTTTTACGACAAAAGTATCCATTCATCAATTTGCCAGCCTTTGCAGGTCCATTGCTTGCATTTTGTCTCTGAGAATGATGATGATGAAAGTACTTAGTTGTTAAATTACCTGTTAAATTTGCTTAATAGTCTGTGGTGTTATAAACCTTCAGCATTACATGGCTGTAAAAATCGATGTAATTAAAAGAATATAAAGAACAAACATTTCATTTTCATGCACCGATTTGTCACTATAATGAGTTTTATCGTTATCGGCAAAGCCATTAACTTTGAAAATAAAATTGCTCTACAGAATGCGCTACATGATAGTAAAATTTACCTTGAACATAGTTAGATACAAAGAATAATTTTGAATAATTTATAAATGTACAAATCAATATGATTTTCCTGACCTTGGGAAGGTTTATCTTCCCTTACCTTAATCTAACCTACTATGGATATGGATGGATATAGATTTTTCGGATACACATAATGTATTGGGGTCAGTTTAAATGCTGACCCGAGCAGCCACATATACCAATACCAACTCAGTTTTACCACAAATTTTTTAGTAAGTAAGCAAAAGCCTTATAAATTTTTGGGTAATATTTTTTAAACTCTTTAATTATTGTAAGTACCTGTGTCACAAAATTTCGTACTTTCGTACAGTTTTTCATTATTTTGTCAGCTGTCATCTTAACATGTCCGTTTTCTCAGTATTACTGTAGTTTCAGAGAATACGGATTTGTCTATCATCCTCTAAATGACCTTGGCGCATGGTAATGTGTCACGTACCTACTTTCGATTTTGATTATATTTACTCTGTGTTTAGTTCTTTATATAATATATCTAATGATAAGTACATTATCTAACTCGGGGTTTCATATATGTAGTTAAAAAAATAATATAATAAATAAATGCTACACTCACACCCCCGCAGTAGGAAACAACACAATTCAACATGAATGACCCGAAACAAATATTTATCTTCGAAATTAATATCTACCCAGGCCGGGATTTGAACCCGGGCCCCGAATTAATAAAGCGACAAGCTAGTGAGCGCTTGCACAGATTTCTCTAGCGTGCGTCTGTTGACGTGTTCTTATCTGACAGTTTTACATCATAGTGCTGCCATCTATCCATATACGGATGGAGTCATTAAACTTTGGTGAAATAATGTGGTGCAATAGATGCCCCGTATCAATAATTTATAATATCATTAATATGTATTAGTTTTCGATTCTCCAGATTCATCGTTATTTATCATGTAATTCTGATGTGATCAGAATTACGAATGATGGTGTAAGACGTACGTGGAGGGTGTACGTATAGCAACATTTGTATGATGTAAAACGCGCACTAAGAAATTTTAAAATACATATATTTATAATCATTCCATGTTAATTGTTGAAAAATCAGTCATGTGAAAAGCGCCTTAATCGAAATGTATTTTTCATTATCTTTTAGGACGAAAGCTATATATAAAACTTATATAGATTTACTTTTAATGTATAATATGGAAATTATAAATATACGAGTTGTAGACATAATATTGTATTGTAAAAAGCTACACTATGTTTTTTTGTAAACTACTGTTATAATAGTTATTATAATAATAAAGACATAACAATATTACAATTAATTGATGAAATTATTTTTATGCAGTATTAAGAATCCAGCAACTCTGATAATCAAGTCAAATACAGTCACAAAGTATGTAATATGTCTACATTGTCCGTGGACGACGATAATATTTAAAAAAAAAAAATGTATTATTTAATTGAGCTTTGTCCCATACGTTAACTCGTGTCGAAAATACTCTCTTACCACAAGCGGGACAAAGGGACTAACTTATCTAATAATATATATTCAGGTACATACTTGTAATAATTTTTCAATATGCAATTTAATTGTTCCTGAGTTTGAGTTTGTCTGTTATGTAGTATTTAAAAAGTATTTTGTTTTTATTAATTAAGTAATTATTTAAATGGGTGTACAAACACACGTCTGCCTACCTCGTCAAGGCAAGGCGTGATGTTATTTTACGTGCTACTATACTTTATCTGTTGCTTTATCAACCAATTTTCTAACATTGAATAGGCATAGGAATTTTATCATTGTCTACCATTTTTCTGACCCTTAGTCTACATAAACAGAGTGAAGTCGTTACGTTCATTTATTTATAATTAAAAAATATTAACTCTGCATTCCATTTTAAATCATTCGATTTTTATAATATTAAAAGAGGTAACCTCTTTTCACCTCATATTGATTGAAAGATTCATTGTGATCGTTTTTTTTATTGAGAACTGTGTACAAATTTGAAGATTTCACAATTATACATTTCAAAGTGTTGGTTTCATATTTTTTAACTGATTGGAGTATGTATGTAAATTATTTTTATTTTATAAAATAGGCTGTGTTTATACTTAAGTATTCTTCATACGGCTGGGATGCATTATTACTTAAAATTATAATTTACTTAAAAATTCTAAATTCTTGCCTATTTTTATTTCAAACTATTTTTGATGGAAAACATTCTTGAATGTACGTAGTATAAACACAGCCGCCACGCCACACACACAGTGCAAGACCGAATAATATTGGATTGTAAAATAAATGTAAATATACTTATGGTATTTTATATTTGTAAATTATGATTTACCTGTAAGTTGAAATGGTAATTGGCCGTAGTTTCTGCTTTCTGATTCAACGAAGGATTGTTGAATGTAAGACTTATAATTCCGATAAACGAAAAATGATTTGGAGAAACTGGGTAACTTACTTAACACTATCTGTGATTTTTGTACATTTTACGGCGATCATGACAGGTTTTAAATTAATTTATTTTATCATTATTATTTATGAAATAAAAATTTTATCTGTATTCGTGTCTTTTATTTTGTATGGGTATGTTGGTGTCTTGTTATTTTGTTTGAAAGTGTAGTCGTAATTAATAATTCTTCACTATATGTTTATGCTATTTAACTATGTATGATTTTGCAAACTAATTAAAATCAGGCCTAGCATTGGCATGGTATTTTATGAAATTACCTACTTTAACAACATCATTGAAGATCATTGAATCCGTTTTATTCAAAATGTTTCCTTTAAATGGGTAGCAATAAAAGAAATTTCATGGTTTCAGGTCCTACGAAGAAAGCAAGACCTTGTCATGTATGAGAGAAGTGTGAAATAAAATCGAAGATCACTTAGTTTAGAGTCCTTTGTTCCTTCAAGCAAGGGCGAGTTAACAAAATGCATATGTAAGACATTATGCAATGCACATGAGGTGTTATTATAAAAATGAGTGTTTGAAGATAATAATAATATACCTATGCGCCTACTGTTCACTTTTCCAGTAATAACTTAATAGATAGATAGATAGTTTTTCTGATATTGATAGATAGATCAATATCAGAAAAACTGAAACAATTGTGTTAGGTTTTTTGTTTTTGTGTTCAATTAGAATTAGTTTAGTTTTCACTGGTAGCCTTTGAGCCTAAAATTCTAGTCAGACTGAAAATTAGATTAGGTATTCATAATAAGCTACATGCGATGCCATCAGGCGTTTTAATGCTGTTCTGTGTCTGCATAAGGTTATCTACATAATGTGCCATCAAAGCTTGTTTGGAAGCTCCAGGCTCCTATCTAAAAATTGGTACTTACCAATTATCCTTACCCAAAATAGATACCGCTGCTTAGGACTGTAGGCACCAACTCGAATAGACTAATGGGGATGACTATCGTTTAGTCTGTGCTATGGTCACCCTCGCCAAAGTCCATAGTTTATAACTGTAAATATATTATATAGTATAAACTTACTGCGTTTCCAATTTGTACTGGGTACTAAGCATATGTATGGGGCCCATCAGTCATCGTTTTAGAGTAGGTATTTATTTGGGTAACTACTGCATGTGTGGTTGTTTTATTAGATTTATTTATGTAGGTAAGTATTTTGGTTTGTTAAATAAACAAATAATCTTACTTCGTTCTTTCGTTCCATATTCTTTACCATTCAATAATTGTAACAAACCAATTTTATTTGTAGTACGATTCAGTAAGTTGTTAGGTACCTAGTGGCAGGTTGGTAGGTATTCGAAAAAAAAACAAAATGTTCGTTTGGGAACGGAATCGTTTATTAAACCCATCTGTAATAGTAGGTAATTAAATTATAGGTACTGTTATTCTACACATTTGTACTGTTCAAAGTACCTACCTATCAAGTATTTTCTATGTCTTAGGTTAGAATGTACTAACAAATGCACCCAATACCAAGGAATATTTTTATTTATTTATTATTATTATTTTATGTTATTTCCAATTGTGCTCCACTTCGGTAGTTACCAATCACAGTACCATCTGGATCCTACAATATATTATATGGAATACAACGTAATACGTAGTAGTGTAAACGACAAAAATAATCGATGTCACCTTGAAAATGTCACAATCACATATATAATCCAATGCGACAAAAATGAACTTACTGAATACAAATTTTAACTAACAACGTTATAATGTCAAGTGATCATGCGAGGTTACCTCTGCATTCGGTTGGTTGCTTTTGTAAAGAGAACAGTAATGCCGGGGCTATACTGTCGGGATTTGGCGAATATTCAAATAATCGCGAGACAAGTGGCCTGGTAATTCGTCACATCACGATGTATTCAGGCGAACACGAATGCTGCAAAATTAAAAAAAAAAATGCTGTAGCATTTGGATGTCCTTTTAATGAATGTATTTTGACGTCCTATAGGATTAACAACAAATAATGTGTGATTTGTTTTTTTTTTTTGGTGTTGTTTGGATTGTGTCACAAGTTGACCAGCTATACTGCTAAGGTAACCGTTCGGATGATCATCTAGACTAGAACAATGTAGTTAGTATAATATACATTTCTATCTTAGGAACAATTTTAAAGTTACACAATTACAAATAGACCAGTGTTAATTAACTAAGAGAAGGTCCAATTTTTGTATCTTTGGGTGTCATCATTTTTATGAATAGGGTACATATAGGCCATGATAATTCGGATCTACGCTTTGAGTAATTATTTATTTTTTATTGTAAGATTTATGGTATGGCAGGATTCGTGATAATTATCTACTTGCGATTGATTTTTGTTCACTGCGTTATTTTAAGTATTAACTGATTAGGATCTATATATTCATTACATCACAATTAGAAAATATGTATTCAATCCAAATTTTTTTAAATATTTTAGAGGTAAATTTGCCGGAATTTATGAAAAAAGAAGTGTCTGAAAAATTGCGATGGCATCTCATAGTTTGCCCTGTGTGCCGAGGAAGTTTCAAAATTAATTATTTTCATTGAGGGAACGAAAACTGATTTTCACTAAATTTGGCGCCCAACGTGGGCCGAGGTTGCTAAAATAAAATTTATCATACCTACGTTACAGGTAAACAAAATAACTGACAATGACAATATTTTTTAACATCGGTTATTTACTACGCATATATCGATAAAAGTAAATAAGTAGTTGGTGTTATATCTATATATTTATAACTTTTGAATATCTGGACTTCTCTTAGAATATGTCAGAGCGTGAATCCGAATGTAGTATAAGTTATATTTTACGTTAGTAAAGTTATTAATAACATCATCGGTTCGTCGTTTTGTTTACAATCATTAATAATAGGTATAAATCTTCCTTATTGTCTTCAATATTTATTATTAAAACAAGCTGGGTAAAATAATCAAATAAGTAAGTAATTAATTATTACATTTCTGACAAAACAGGAAGTGTTGCAGCTTAACAAGTGGTGGCAAAATATGTATTTCATGTATAATTGCTTTGGTTCCGCCATTTATATAACTATACATAATTATAATAATAATAAAAGCCGCAAATACATACTCATTACTACGAGGTTCATAACCATATCGAATGAAAAGTATGAGAGTTGAGCCGAGTTTGAGTAGAGAAGTGGTAAGATAATAAGAAATAGGTACATACCTAGTATAAAAAACACCGTATGGATTTTGAAAACTACCTTGTAGGTTTTTAAAGTTATTTGTAACATACCTACTTAGATATGATTTTCTTTACGTGTAGGATAAAGAAAACGTTATTTGAATTTTAGTCTCCAAAATCGTAAGGTTAGATAATATCTACTATGTATATGATTTTTAAAAACAGTAGGTACCTTTTACAGTGTTAAGGTACTTACTGGTACTTGTTACATGTAGGTATTTACCATAGTAATCAGGAAATATATTGGGTTCATTTCCACCACTTCAAACTCATAAGATGGGCTCGAAAAAAGATGTTATACTAAAATACAAAATTCATGATATGTACCTAAGTATACAAATGATCGACAATTCGCAAATGATATAAAATCAATAAATAGCATTCAATGACATCGTAACATATATACACTTATCATACTTAGTACCCTTCGATTTAATGGATTTTATATGATTAATCGATCGTTTAAATGACTATCCTTTATACTTTAAATGTACCTAGTTACTAGCTCGATACGTAAATTATAATCATCGTCAATATTTACATAAGTACCTATTATTACATTACGAATACACGGCGGTGCAGCGATTCATATATCTCTTTAAATCTCGTAGAGAATAAATACCATCGCTCTTCCGCTCCAACTCGATAATCTATCTCTGTCTCGCCGTCGTGTGAAAAGGAAAGCTCATGGTCCATCCATCTCGTTCACTCGTTACGAATGTGCTATCCTGCTCGCACCGCGAGACAGTCGTATCTAAACACACCCAACATCGGTCGGTTAGAAAGGAATCCTTTTAAATGTATATATGAAAATAAGTGGGACTTACAATATATACAAAAATATCACATTACTTCGAGGCCGCAGCTTTCATTTACTTAGTCATTAGTGTTAGTAATTATAACGTGTTCTTACCTAAGTCGTCGGTTATTGGTGCGAAGCGCAAGCAACGAAGAAGTCCTCGGTTACCATCGACTCGGAAGCTGGTCAGTCGAAGCTTGGTTCAAGCGCCATTACATGGTTTGCATTTGTAACCTTTTATAAAGGCCATCAAGCCTTTTTTAATTGCCATAAATATTCGATATACAGGAAATCAACTTAAACACACAAAATTGCAAGCTAATTAAAAAATAAACGTTACGTACATGCATTATAAATATTTATTGAAATACTCGTGTCTTGTAAGATTCATTTTTCAAGCATAATTTTAATAAACACCTGGCAACTCTGACTTTAGGCAAGCACGGGCACAGCACACCGCTGCGATAAAGAAACCAATCTTTTTCAAATTCACAAACAATACACGCCATACTCGTCTACGTCCCATTTCCAACTTTTATAACGAATACTAGGAAGGAGTTAAGACTAGGTGCCGTCATAGATTAAGTTAAGAACTCCGAATAGAAACGACTACACCTACGAGATCTATCATAGGCGTTCAGAAGCGGTCACAATGTGGTTTTACAAGCGTTCCTATAAGCTGCAGCCTTACGGACGTCGTGCAGCCGTACAACGCTACACTAAACTATTTGGCTTACCGTATAAACTACGCAAAGCGGACACTACGCGGAACATTTCAGTTGGCTGTCACTCGCGGCGTAACGAGAATATCACAAACGAGCGACATAGAAAAATATATTAACACCGTGCGCTCGCTTTGTAACAGACGTCCTCTCATATTGCGTCTCGAATAAACATGTCAGGAACCAACTCGACACGGCCTCCACAGCGGCGGGCTAGTAAAAAATTGAGATAGCTAAATACACTTAGCATGCACCATAAACATGTCGAGACGTCAGCGAGCGCACGGTTAAATTGACGGGTGCGTATAAACGTTTATTGCTAAGTTAGGTACAGTCTTTGGTGGCGTCCGGGGAGGATCCGCCGGAGAGGTCGTCGAGGAAGTCGAAGGTGGCGACGGCGGCGCGCTCGCGCTCGCCCCACCGCACGAAGAAGCCCTCGCGGCCCAGGATGGAGGGGCGGCGCGCGCGCGAGAACCGCAGCACGCCCAGCCCCCGGCTGCGCAGCGCCGCCGCTGTTACACCACGCACGTTAGCACCCGCACCACCCCGCACCACCCCGCTACACCCGCCCGCCCGCTGCGACACAACACGCGTGAGCACGCAGCGCACGCACGCACGCCGCGCCGCTCGCACGCAAGCACCAACGCCGCTCGGATGGGATACGTTTCGGAAGGAAAATTCGAACACGAGTTCCGACTAGTAACAGTGTAAGTAACTGGATAACCGTGACGACTTTGCGAATAATATGATCACAGTGACAGTAACCGGGTGACCGTGACAGTAACCGGGTGACCGTGACAGCAACCGGGTAAGTAGGTAACATGATCACAATGACAGTCACCGAGTGACCGTGACAGTAACCCGTCACTCGTTATGTAATTATAATGAAACGTATCCCATCAATTTCATTTAATACGAATTAATATTTTAATTTAAATTAAATATCAACATAACTTGGTAAACAAATTTTAGATTAAATTTTGAGAACATTTAAAATCTATCAAAAGAGCGGCGTTGGATGGTGTAACATCTATTGATATGAGGCGACAGTGACATGTGCGTGAGTGAGAGCGGAAACGTGGAACGTGGCTGGACGTGTGACAGAACAGACATGGCATGACATGGAGTCAAATGATAATTACAAACATTTAAAGTGCTAAATACAAAATCATACGTTTTATATTAAAGTCTGTTCAATATGTCAGTTTTCATATTATGTGTTATTTTTGAAAAGCCTACTCTGGCAACACCAGTTGTTGTCAAGTGCATCTGAACTGTTGAATTTACCGTTTAAGATCGCCCGATTAGAAAGCTATTGCGAACTGTAACTAGATTCATACAAAGATATAGAACAGTATACGATATATAGTGTTAAAACTATTTGATGCATCGATAACTCTTTCATTGGGTTGCTCTGCTACAACCTTTTCATCAATTCATTTAACTTACCTATTCAAACTGACTTAGGGCGGATTCGACCAAACATAGACTTACACGCGCGTAACTATACCAGGGATAATTTTATTCAATGATTTTATACTCCGAGTAACTTAAAGTCGTTTTTCGACGCAATTTGAAGTTTAACTATACTTGGAATAACTAAACGGGAATAGCAGAATTAATGATTAATGATATATTATCCGGCAAATCAATGTTGCACTGAAACGGTATGCTGTGGAGGCTTAAATCCTGTCAACTGAACATTGTCGTATTATAGCGTAGAATAGTGAAAGTAGCGAGCTGAAAGCTGTCAATCAATGTGTTAATTTTGCTTTGACATGACAGCTTCTACTGACGTATGACAGAATCAAAAAATCGCGTAGGCGATCATATGGCGAGCGGGCGCCATTAAAATATTCTTGGATTAGCTGTTATTCCATGCCATAGGGTGGGTATAAGAATTACGCCTGAATAAGCGCGCTATTCCTAGAATAGTACATGGTAAAACGCAAAATGGATTTACTCTCGGATAACTAGCGATTTATACTAAGGATAAAATTTATTCTCGTTTGGTCGAATCCGCCCTTATTGATACGACGCGCTTAAATGCGACGGTGTAACGGAGTGATTTGGTATTTAACACTTGAAAAAGTTAACACCGATAAAGTTCCATTTCAAAATTCCATTTTTCAAATATTCCAAATTACCATTATTTTTTAATTCAATTGTGCTGAATTGAAATGGCCCTTTTCATATTTTAGTGAACCATCATAAATCTGCCACCATTAAGGGCGGATTCTACCAAATATAGATTTACGCGCGCGTAACTATACCAGGGATAATTTTATTCAATGATTTTGTACTCCGAATAACTGAAAGTCGTTTTTCAACGCAATTTGAAGTTTAACTATACTTGGAATAACTAAACGGGAATAGCAGAATTAATGATTAATGATATAATATCCGGCAAATCAATGTTGCACTAAAACGGTATGCTGTGGAGGCTTAAATCCTGTCAACTGAACATTGTCGTATTATAGCGTAGAATAGTGAAAGTAGCGAGCTGAAAGCTGTCAATCAATGTGTTAATTTTGCTTTGACAAGACAGCTTCTACTGACGTATGACAGAATCAAAAAATCGCGTAGGCGATCATATGGCGAGCGGGCGCCATTAAAATATTCTTGGATTAGCTGTTATTCCATGCCATAGGGTGGGTATAAGAATTACGCCCGAATAAGCGTGCTATTCCTAGAATGGTAGATGGTAAAACGCAAAATGGATTTATTCTCGGATAACTAGCGATTTATCCTAAGGATAAAATTTATTCTCGTTTGGTCGAATCCGCCCTAAATCAAATATAATTTTACAGTTATAGGAAAAGCAGTAAAAGTAAGTTGCCGATAGACAATCATAGCCTATTTACAGTTATACCTATGTACCTATAAAATTAAGTGCAGATATTTTGATGGTTGCAATACAATAGTTAAGTACTACACAAATATTCATAAAACTTGAGCGATAAAGATAAGATTAGCGATATTTTATTCCATCAACGTTAAGTACTAACGGTAGGTATCGTACACCTACCGTTAGTATTTAACGTTGATGTTATTTTGTTTAGGAAATTGAAAATAACTAGATTAGATTTAAGCTTTACAGTTCAAGTTTTATCCTAGTTATACCAAATTAAAATAAAATTCCTGTCACCAATGTTTACATTATTTATTTTTATAAATTAAATTAATGTTAGTCATTTTGGAAACCTGAAAATAGTCAAAAAGGTAACAGTAATTTTTAGAAACACACAAAGCACATTTACTACCTAATTCAAAATAGGTAGATACCTACCATTGTATAAGTGACAATTACATCTTTATGTTTATTATTTAGTATTTAATGAGTGTATGATAGATACAATTTCCCAGTCACAGAGAGTGAAAACTCTAAGAGTACCTAGTACCGAAATGTCTACTTTTAAAGTGAGTTATTAGTGAGGTGCTTAATAAATTATGTGTATTTTCCACCACCTAATACCGTAAAGTAGTTAATGAACAAATTCTAATACGAAGTTTTTAGATTTTCCTGTTTTACTGTTAAGCAGAAATCTTGTGGTTTTTATAAATATGACCTTTGCGCCATGAATTAGAAAGGCAACGTTTGATACAATAATGCAAAAATTCCCATTTAATTTTTTTTTTAAATAATAATATATTTTGTGTGATAGACAATTTATTATAGGTACGTAGGTACATTTTTTTACTAGTTAAAAAAATGTAAACCTCTTAAAGGTACCTATCCAGATACCGTGAGAGCGACGCCCAGATATGTGGGATTTTCACCCATTATTCTAGCCATCAAATTTTCAGAAGCGGATTTGTCCATTTGGCGTGAAATTTCGCACTCATTTAGGACCGCTGTCTTTGAAAAATGAAAAAAACACGCTAGCGCACACTTTTCTGATGATTACAGCACGTTCGCACGAGCGCATATTGTTTAACGTTTGAGAGCTTGATTACAAAACGCTATCAATTTCTTAGTAATCACTTCTGGGCACTATGCGGTGAAAATAGCTTTTTTACGTCCGTGCGAACGTGTACTTATAGTCTATTTAACAAAGCTGTGCAACTATCGACGTCCAAAATACTCAATCACGACGACTGCATTTTTAGCATTAGCCAGTTGATACTCGTAGCTACTTAATTTTTTTTAAATTACACTTTGATCATTACTCATTCGATGGCCCGTAACAGATCCCAGACTGAATTGGTGGCGGGAATATTTTGACATTGACAGTTGCACAGACAACAAAACTAAATTGACATCAACATAGGTAGATAATATTATAAGATAATTACCAGTTTTCTGCCGCCTCGAGCGGTGCAGGCGGTGCAGCCGCGAGTACGGGGGCGGAGGCTCCGCGGGCGACGAGCCGCAGGAGGAGGGCGACGAGTCGCTCGACGCCAGCATCACGTCCAGGAGGTTGGCTCGAGCCTGGAATCAGGGTTGGTTGGGATCAGAAATATTTCGGAAAAAATACACAATTGCCTTGTGTTCATCCAGTTCTGTAGGTTCACGACTTAACTTCTGAAACTGGGTAGATTCTGTGTTATGCGTAACACTTGAGGGCACAGGCGCGTTCTAATATAGATCCCGGAGCCCACGTTTATGCATTGTTAAATGTCAACGAGTAACACCAATCGTTTCATGGTAACCGCTAATGCATAAGTACCTAAAAATGGTTGTTTGATTTGATTTAATCATTCACTGTTGGCACCAGTTACTGTTGTGTCTTAACGTACAGTAGTCGTTGAGGATATTTTCAAGTAGCTAACGATAGCCGATTTTGTTTTGTATCCTGCTGAAATTTTACATTAATAATGATTATGATGTGTATAAATACAGCAAATTGAACGCCCAAAGAACTTCCTTTCCATGCTGAAACGCCCTTGTATGTCGTCCTCTGGATAGGAAGTAGTTACCTTGGGATCGCTGAAGTCGATGTCCTTCTCGACGTGCACCCAGCCGGTGGGCGCCCACAGTGCTCCATCCTTCTGGCAGCTTTTCTCCTCGTCGCTTTTCGTCTCCGCCGCCGAAGCACCCTCGCTTTGGCGGATCATCCTGTTGGTAAGACGTCGTAGTTTTTGTTTTCATCGGGACTAGGTTGAGATAAAAAGAATAGAACTAAGAAACGGTAAGTTCTGGAAGCCACGAAAGCCACTCTTTAAGTTCTATAGAAATAAATTCATAAGTTTCAAGTGAATTGAGCAAGAAAACCAGCAAAATTTTAGTTTATGAAATTTAGCGCAAGAAGATCTTTGAATAAAAGTCACCTGTTAAGTTCTTCGATGACATCTTTGGACGTGGCAGCTTCGTGAAAACTCAGCGTGTGCTCTTGCTTCACGATGATTGGGTCCGGCGGTGGAGCGGTTTGCGCAGGACCTGCTCGATTCTTTTCAGCCACGGGGATCTTCGATCTGGTCCTGTTCGGTGATGAAGGAGGCCTCTTCCCACCCATAAGAGTTGGTATGCGACTTTCTCTTTTCCTAACCTCCCTATGAGTAGAATCATTCTTATTACTTATTATCACAGTTTCAGCTGTAGAAGTACTCGTAGTGTTCGATTCAGTCATTTGCGGAGAACTTGTCTCTGGCGAAGAGCTTTCCTCCTCCTCAGGCACTGTAACCAGGACCCCAGTACTGCGCCGGCAAGCATTTAACACCTCCTCAACAAAGGACATCTCTGTTTCGCCACTCGTGTACGGAAAGCTCGATGATTTCGTTATTGAAGGCTCTAATTCTACTCGTTCCGTTGATCCCTGCTTATTTAACATGACGTTCAAGGAACTCTCCTTCAAGGCCAAATTGAAGTCTAGACTACGACTACTTTCCATTAAAGGCCTTACTTCTATTGCTTGGTCGAGCTGATCTATTTCGGTTAAATTACTGACATTGATACTCCTATTTATTTCATTCTTCTTTTGCACCTTAAGAAGATGGCGATCGTCGATTTCGTTTTCTGCATTTTCCACTCGCGACATCTCTACGTAGTAATCTTCTGATTCTACGTAAGGATCCTCTCTTTCTATAAATCTTGGCGTAGATCTTGGCTCGGATACGATATCACAATAGGAAACTTTTGGTTTATCAGAAGAAATAACATCACAGGAATCATTTTCAGAGAAACTACCGAACGAGTCAGGCCTCTGTCTATCTTCAGAAGCCTCGCTACGCGGTCCGACTGAATCATCATCAAAGTCTGCCGTTGCGTAGGGAGGTGGTAATTCACGTATTTCAGAAACTGGTCGCGATGACACAGAATCTGATTCCTCTCTGTCGCGACAGTACTTTTGCTGTTCGGCAATAAAGTGAAGCACATTTTGTAAAGCTTGCTCGCGGTCTTGTAAGGCCATAGCTTGAACGTCATGAATTCTTAAGTGACTATTAGGATCTTGACTAGGCAAACCTCTAGAGGAGTTTGACGCTAGACTTTTTGTGCTTTCATATTTAACAAGCCTATAGAAATCTCTTGTAAAGTCGAGACCAACGTTATTAGGACTATCTCCATCTTCGCTCAATGCCGTACTAGATTGTTTTTCAGGCGCATCCGAAGCACTTGACCAAGATCCGCCCGGAGAATGTGTTCCAGAATATTCCCATCTTTTTTCCGACGTTTCTGGATCATCGGCAATTCTACATTCATCAATCTCGATTGTCGCAAAACCACAATCGTTCCATAGACAATCCCCAACGTCTTCTTCCAGCTCTAGCGCATCATCTTCTCTAATGCTTGGTAATGTCGATAGAGAAATTTGCCCTGGCGTTGTTATTTCTGCAAAAGGCGATTGTCTATCTCTAAGATCTTCACACGATAAAGATAAACTCCAATCTTCTAATTCAGCTCTATCATATTCTAAATCGGCTATGTCCCTGTGCCTTTGTTGCAATGCTGATCTTGCATCGTCTAATTCAAGCCAATGTTGGACATAATCTGCTTCGTACTGCGAACCATCTGCACGATCTTCCAATGTACTGCCCCACGACACTCTTTCAGAACTTGTTGTTGAAGCTATAGCTGGTCTTCTTAAAGGCCTTTCTGGAGCAGGTTTCAGATCTAATACTAAAATTCCTGAGCTAGGACTTGGGGTATCTAAACAACTAGTTGGGCAATTTGTTCCAGTTAAAAACTTAAGGCATAGGTGGGAATCGGAGAAGCTACGAACGACATGTTGAAATGGTAAGATAGGTCGCGATGGTGGGTAGCTGCCTCTGAAGCCAGCGAAGGCGATGCCCACAGGAAAATATATATAGTCAGCGTCAGCTAAAAGTCTGCCATGCCGTCGATTTTCTCTAGGGTTAATGGAGACTATAGTTTGGTTGTCAGTTTCGTCTGAAGCCTCGTTGAGATCAGGTAAAGCTCTGTCGGCCGCGTGGTCACTCTGCCTTGACGCGTCGGCTTGTACGTCACTGGACATGGTCGAGTAGCCTTCGTCTTTTGCACCACTTTCTGGAGATTCAGCACCTGCCTCGCCAGGCTCACAGTTTTCTTCTTCCGTTACTTTTTCTTCGCTGGCACCTAGGATAAAAAAAATCGTCTTCAATGTAATAATTTTTACAGAATTTAGGAGCTTTGATTTTGATTTTATTTTAAAAGATCTGGATTAGAAAGTTAGGTCAGTACGAGGAGTCCTATTTTAGGTGTAGTCTATACCACTTGCATTTTATTTTCAAGATGAATTGTACTGACTGACCAGCTGACTAACACCTGTTAGTGGTTAGCCTATAAAAACTGAATATAAAAGAGGGACTGTCAATGCGTCGCTGGCCCTGAAGAAGAGTTCTTTTTCTGCCTTTTTGAAGAATTCATTTGTTGTCACTCATTTTATTGCTAGGCATGATATAAAGGCTACCTGTTACCTGAGGGTGTCTTACCTCTAATGGAATCTGTGCAAGGCTGCGGCATGCTGAGGCTGAGAGTGGCGGGCCGCGTCGGCGGCGCCCACAGCGTCGGGTCTACTGCCGAGAGTGCGCGCGCCAGGTTAGCTGGAGTTACTTCCAGACCCTGGAATCAGTTAGAAGAATGTCTGTGTTCATTCGCTGGGATCATAATCATTAAACTTGTAGTCGTATAAGTGACGCAATACATTATTTTACAAAGACTACGAATATTCTTCTACACCTTATTTTCTAATTTTAGACTTCTCTTATGTTATCTTTCTCTTTTTTATGATATAAGAAAGCAAATGAGCAAGCAAGACCACTGCATGCACCTACCCACTGAATGCACAGGACAACTAAGACAGATTTGAACAAGACTCATATAGAGACTGGGATAGTATTCCAGTTAGCAGTGTTAATATGAACGTTGGTTTTCTTATATAGAAAGCATGTTTGTGTAATGGTATTATTGACTTTAATTTCAATAATAATGCAATTTAAAATGTTCATTGTATTTAATCTGCAGCAATTTCAGATATTACCTTCAGTTCAGTCCAAATATCAGCAAGGATCTGGTGCCTCCGCTTGTCGTCCTGGCTGAGCGGGTGGGGCTGGGGCGCGGGCGGCGCGGGCGGAGGGGAGTCCCGGAACGACACCAGGGAGCCGCAGGATCCTACGTCCACAAGGTGCACTGGAATTGAGAAAACTCAGGTAATGAGGTTTAAATGTTTAGGAATTCAAGTTATGTATATTAAAGTCTTCTTTATACTTGGTGGAGTAAATTGAGTGTAAAAGAAACACTGGAGAAGTGTAACGCAGTTTTGCGATAACGCATAAGTTCTTAGCTGCTTACAATCGCATTAGCTGATCTGGAATTATCGAACGATAATATGAATAAACTTGAATAAAAACTATTCCGGCAGATGAAGAAGACTTCGGCGGACGCAGATAGACATGTTACTTGGGTACATGCTGCGTTGGCACTTGGCATAGATCAGGGCACGGTTCTGCGCTCCTATTTAATTATTTATTTAACACTTTATTGCACACATAGAAATAACAAACAATTATACAGAAATAATATTATTAATCTTAGTATCTAAGGTACAATGGGCGACCTTATCGCTAAGCAGCGATCTCTTCCAGGCAACCACACTGCAAGGATTAACATTAATAATTATAATATGTATAAAGGTAGGATGCGCAATTACGTAAGGAAAAGAAAGAAAAAATATTACACTTATATAACTATGTACATACATAAAAATACATTAACATTACTATAACTCCATAATTATGATAGCGAAATACCGTCATGGAAAGAGCAATAGGAAATAGGGAACAACAGAGTTAGGTTACGGATGCGAGGTAGTGAAGTTTAAGTTGGTGTTTAAAGGAGTTTAAAGAAGTACCTCCTACCTATTCTCCTCCTCCTACCTCGCGGAAACCAATAGTTACCCAAGATATTTTCACGAACCTTGCAAGTCCCGCGGCGTATGCGGCGTGAGGGGCGTGTGCGGCGTGGCGGGGGAGGGCCGCGGCTGAGGGCGAAGCTGGCGCACGATGAGGGCGCTCAGGGCACGGTTCTGCGCTTCTAGCTCGCGGATCCTTGCGCGCGCGCATCCCAGCTCCTCTCGCACGCTCTGCAATTAAAGCGAAAATTCTTATTAGTTGGATAGTTGTTTGATTTCCTGGGACCAGAATAGGGCTTTGTCCAAGATCCGTAAGAGAGTACTAAGAAGAGGCTCCTGAGGCCAGCGGCCTCTGGAAAAACAACTTTACGTCTCTTTGAGCTTTTGAAGCTCCCACTGTTAGGTGACACTGGATAGGTCGGTAGTACCACTCAACATAAGTCCATTAAAAGTCTTGTCGTTGTAGTCTATCTTGGAGTATCCGCTTGCGCTGAGAATAGACGCCGTGTGGTCAGTTGTGTGATTTTAGGACTGTGATTAGTTACTGTTGATTTAGAATTTTAAAAGTCACATGAGGAATCCTCCAAACGGTCAAACAATAGGCCCTAATATAATATAAACGTTTTATGTATATATACAAATTCTAAATGAAGACTAAAACTTGATGTAGGTACCTGTTCAAAACACCCACATCACGGAGACGTCGACACTCAAATGAACAATTTATTTACGCGTCGAAAGACAAGGACAATAAATGCGTGATGGACATGCGATATGCCCTGCAGCATGTTTTGTTCTCGGTGCGTCTCGCATTGGCGTCTTGTTACAATACTAACATGGATACCTTTATTTGTTAAACCTTTTAAAATAACGTGGGTATATAACATAACATAACAACTACTTACTTAATAATTATAATTGTAATTCGGGGAATCCCCAAATTAAAAAAAATAATATTGTGTTTATACCTATTATTTGTATTTAAAACGTCGTTTATACATTATACCTTTTAAACCTTGATTTAAATATCTTATTTCCCCTCGTAGACACATCCCCTGTTGTCTTCAAATAAATGCGTATATTTTAATAACGTTTCATTAGACTAATTAAATTCGAGTACCGTAATCGACGGGTGGTAATTATAGGGAAGATGAAAGATGTTGCTTGCGTTTGGAAATTTCCCAAATTACACCGGAGATGTGCACGCGACAGACCAAGTTTGTTTATTAAAAGATTCACCAACTCCGTCGTATTAATTTTAAAGTTAATTAAGGGTTAATAAGCATGATTAAATTGAATAAAATCTTAAGATATCAAGTTCGCAACAAAGTTCAACTTGGCTCAGTAATTAAATTACGTTTTGCGAAGGGACGCGCACATTTATTACTTAAAATAAGAAGTTCACCCTTATGCCATAAACGACACGCCATCTCTAAAGAAGCAGGCCATCAAGAAAATAAACAACCTAATCGGAATTTAATGTAGGAGACGGCATTGAGGCTTTCCAGCCGATCATAGTCCAAAATAATAAATTACTATCACATTGTGAGCGATAAGAGTGAGAAAAAATATGTGACTGATAGATATTTAAAAAAATACAAGCTGCTTTAAAAATATCAGTAGTATGTAGCTACTTTTTTGGGACTTCCTGACACCAATTGATACAGATCCAGAAATGTTTTTAAACTTATCGCATTAAGTAGGTATCGTGAGATCTACTACGGTCGGCTTTAAGTATTAGCAAGAACTATCCTTCTTCTATTGTAATAGATAAATGCTTTAAATACGAAATCATGTGCGCTGAAACTGTACCTATATTAAACTATAGAGTAAAAATAAGACACTATTAAATATACTACTGTTTAATTAATATACAGCAATATATTTAATTGAAAATAAAATGAAACTTAAAGAATTAAAAACTGAATAGGTTGTACGTGTACCAGTGGTAGACAGGTAGGTACTCGTAAATTTTGTTGATCCTTCAATATGTAGATATTCGTTAAGATGATTACTATTGAGTAATTAATGCCACCTGAGATCAAATTTTGATTGATTATCATCCCCTTACGAGGAGTTATTCAAAAGCACTATATATTTAGATCTACATGTAGATATAAATTCATAATAATTGTGCCATTCGAGGTTTGTTATATGTTCGTGCGTTATATCCTATGGGATTATCTGAAACGGTAATTAGAGACGGGAAGATTTGATGGGCTTGCTTAATAATATTACGTTTTGAAGAGCAATATGGTGGGTGAATGCAGACACGTTTAACGATGACAATATTAAATAGATACCTAGCAACTGCTAAGGGAGTGATGAAACGCAATTAGCTCTACGAGGGCTATTACAGAATCGAAGCGCTTTGTTTTAAGATTATTGTACTTGCATTATTTATAAGCTATCATCTACTAACACAATATGGAAACAACAACGTCAGATATTAAATGATTTAGTGTTATTATTATTATTAGGTAAAGATTAAAGAAAGACCGCGTGTATCAAGATTTATATTGATCTTAGGACTGCTTTTTTTTTGAATAGACTAATTTCTTTTTCAAGCAAGGTAACATTAGTTATAAAAAAAATTTTTTTGTACTTGGATCATATAAATAAAAAATAAAATTTCAGACGTTAAATTATCAGAAACTAAGTAACAGTAACAGTTTTACAGTTTAATGTTTTTAATTGTATACTAAACATATATGAAACCCATATTTTTTATTGTGTTAGCTATTCATATTAAGTAGGTAATATAAAAATCCCATACCTCTACCTCTAACTGGGATAGTTATAACCGTTCAATTTTTATATATTTTAAAAAGATAGGTGTTAGGTACTTTATAAATACGTTCAGATCTATACGTATAGTACACATCTATACGTATAAATAACAGTAATGTATCGCTTTGGTCACATAATACAAGGGTAATATATCCAGAATCAATAAAACTAGCTGAACAATTGTGTACGATCGTTCAATGAGCCCTACAATAAAAGTGTCACTACAGTCGGCCGCCATCTTTATTTGAAAAGTTGGCGCGAAAACTAAACCGGCATGGCGACATTCACGGGTCGGATTTAGACGCAAACGCTCGCATTATCGGCCAGATTATGCCAAGATTATAGTGGTCCAGAGTCCCTGTGAAATTATTACGGTGCCAGCTAAGGCCAAACTGTCCCATTTCGGACGATTTATGTGCGAATGTAGCAACGAATAATCCACGGGCGCGGGAAACGGGAGTGTAATTATGAGAAAACAATTTCCGGGCTGCATCTTAATGCTTGGACAGGATTAAGAGATTCGGATGTTGGTTTAAGTGTTTTTTTGGTTGGAATATTTTAATTTTTGTCGCTGAAATTTTTGTGTTGTCCTTCGTTTGTAATATTTTTAAAGGGGACCAAAAATTTAATCAAGAATTTATAAGGCTTACACACACTTACAAGTCACACCGCTGCGGTAGGCCTAGGCTTGTGTTAAGAGTGGCGGACAGACACAAAAAACAACACAATTTAAAATCCTTGACCCGAGGAAGGAATATTTATCTGCGAAATAAATATATATCCCGGCCAGGAACCTGGGACTCATGGTTCAGCAGTCAGGGACACTCACCATCGTGTCACGTTCCAATAAATAATCCCTAGAATTTGGAGCCTGAGCCACTTAGGCAAAGGTTTGGAACAAGATTAATTAAAATAAACAACGTGACGTAAAGGTGAGACGTATCAATTAATAAAGAAAAACCGCTCAATAAAGATACCTACTTGTACACAAACAGTTCTTCCAGAAGGGTTTACAAAGGAATAAAAAGCTATCAGCAGTTTTTATGAAAAAGAGGGCAGGCATTCAACTATCGATAGGCTTTACGAAAGGATAAGCTGAAGCTGAGTTAATTGGATAACATGGTGTGACGGGTCGCAGAAACCATATTTCTGTCATGTTAGGCCTTCTTTAGCTAAGGAGATATGTGATGTGAAGTGTTACCACTTAGTTAACACAATAACCTACTTTTTGAAGGTTGAAATGGCTTCTCAAGACATGTATATTATGCTGATTTTGATGTTATAATAATAATAATAATAATCTTTTATTTCAGGCACGAGGCCCATAAAACAAATACCTTATAGACTAACATACATAATTAAATCTTAATTCTAAGTCGCGCCAGCAGGCGCGGGTCCGGTGACACTCGGAGGCCGCCGACGTCCGCGATATTTGCGGAACACGACACCCCTCGGCCACAGCTCTGCGTCCAGGAAGGTCGACAGATGTTCAGTTGGAACGCGGACAACAAACGAGTTAAAATCGACTGCTTTCCGCGCTTCCAGCTTCTCGACCCTCAACCGGAACTTCGTCTTCACCTCCAAGTACTCTACGTGATCGGAGGCCTTCGTGGTGAAGTGAAGTCGAGAGACGTAGATATACGTCACTGGGACTGCAGGACGCAAGAGGTGGTTGTGTCCTGTCGGTGCAGTGCCAACTTGGTTACGACAAGGAGGCCTCCTCTTCTTCCGCTCCACCTTTGTGAAGCCATCCTTGTCCGTCTGTCGCTTAGGCACTGCACTACGAGGGGGATCGTTGCGGGTTTTCCCGCTACCACTCTCTGTCCTCAATGTAGCCCGCTTTTCGGGTTGCTGGCGTGCGACAGCCGCTGCGTAGTCACGTTGAGGCGTTGACGTCACTACAACAGGCGACACCTCCGAGGGGGGAGGTGTGGGACGGGCAGCGGCTACGTTACCGCTGACTCGCGCGGGGACAGCGATTGGTGTCGAGTCGAGTTTTGCTGACTCAAAACTCGAAGGCGATGCAATGTGTGCTCCACGACGCGTGTTGATGTTGTTGACCTCCGCTGACCTAGTGTCGGCCAATGCATTTCGCAACGACGCCACTTCAGCCCGCAGGTCCCCGATGGTTTCTTGGGACGACTCCAACTTCAACATCACATCTGCCAGGCTTGCCTTCAAGGTCGTAATATCCTTCAGTAGCCTGGTGACATCGACGTGGTCGAACGTGACGGGCGGTAACTTGCTCAGGTCCTTCGCCACGAAACTAGGCACGTCGTCGGGATCAGTCGCCTTCAGGAGATCGATGATGTCCTGGATCCCTTTTTCACCCTCCCTCCTGCGGGATGGCATCTGGTCGATCATTCCGAGCGACCGATATAGGAGCGTCTTTGCAGTTAAGTCTTCCTCATCCTCGAAGTTGGACTTGACGATCTGCGTCTGGACTTGACGTTATAGGCGAAGTTGATTAAATTTGCATAAAAATGTATGTATTTTGCTTTGCGCCAAATGGTTTAAGCGTTATCTGAGCTACGAGAAAGCTACGTAGATAACAATACTGTTTAATTACATCTATACTAATATTATAAAGAGGAAACATTTATTAGTAATGTTTTCACACAAAAACTACTGGACTGGATTTCCAAAATTCTTTCACCATTAGAAAGCTTAGCTATCAGGCGAGAGATTGCGCGAGCTACTCAAAGTACAGCGGGCGGCACGAAAGTGTTGTCCTGTATGCACAGAAGTCGAAATTTAAGGTATTGTCATGCGTGGGGCAAGCGGGTTGTCAACCGGATCATGTACCCCGAAATGATACATGCGCAGCCCTCCGAATATAGTTCAGAGCCACACCTTCGTACCGACACTTATACCTTTTGCGAGAGCAGTGCCCGCACGACTTGTTGCGCGACGTCGTCGAGTCGTCGCTCGTGGTCGCCGCCGCCGAGCCCGGCCGACAGCGCCGACAGCTGACCGCGCAGTCGCTCGTTCTCCGCCGACAGCGACGCCAGCTGACTCTGGTAGTGCGCTGCTGACGCCTGCAATACAAAAGCCGTGAAGCTAAGCTAAGCTAGGCTGTACTATGCTCAGGCTACATGTAAAGCTGGACGTGAATTCTTAAACAGGCTGCTACAATTGCTGTATTTACTGTACAAGCTGTATTACGCTTACGCGTCATTCTTGACATGTTACAGGCTGATTCATAAATTGACGATTTTGTCTAAGTTAAATCATACAGTTTTTTTGCAAGTTTGCTTGCAGGGCAGGACAGGCTAGGCAAAGCTGGATTGTTATGCGATCACTGACAGCTTTATAGCCTTATAGCCGTCAACGGCAGCTTGCATGAACGTTACTTTCTCGAGCATGTAATAACATCGAGTATGCTACGTGCTATGTACTACAAATTCATTTCGAACGTTTCGTGTTGTACTGGAATAATACTATATTGGTATAGCACCACATGTATAACATGATAATCAATCAAATCAAATACTGATAGAACGTCTAAAACTATCATTCTTGGATAAGCTAAGGATGAGAAATTTATTAATTTCAGTTAATATACAGCAGTATCTTGCTGCTAACCTTTCCAACGTGCATTGGCCAAGCGCGGTGTCTAGTTATGGCTGTACCCTCCAATGATTAGGCAAGGCCTTTATGGGATGTAGTGTAGTGATAATACAAGCCAAATTGTAAAAAGCGTTTTGTAGATAATAGCTCTAAATATCAGTGGATACAGTCGCAATGATCAATGATCTTCGCTATGATCGATCTTTGACTACAAAAAGTGTTGCGTAGTTAGTTTTTTGTCAGTTTTGTTTCCGGTTCGTCAACACGTCGCCAGCACGGTCGCATCTCAACCTCGTTTATACTTTTAAATACTCTAAAAATGGCCTATCATTCGCACTCTTAATTAAACGACCACCCACGGACATTAAGTAAACAGCCAGTTTTGACAGACCTACCCCGCCCCTCCAGGATATTTCAATCTGGGAGCGGACGGGGGCTGCGTAAACTACACCATGGGCCTTGCGTTACTAGATTGACGAATTTAAACCAACTTTGGGAGCGAATCGATGTGACTACAGCAGCATTTGACGCTTAAGTTTTAGAGCTCAGTTTCCAACAGTAGTAATTTAAATAGAAGAACATTTTAGTGGTAGTCAAAGGGGCCGTAACACAAAGACCGGGAATCTGTTTGGACGTCTGTCTGTCTGAAACAACAAGCGGTTGATACGGCGTCAAAGGGGTAACGTACCTACCATTAATTTTTCCATGGTCGCACATGGGGTTTAGGGCTTAAAAATAAGTTCACACTAAAAGAACTGTGGACCAATATAAAAGTGAATTTAATTTCAATTTGTTTATGGCTAACCTCACAGTGACCTCTTTCTCAAAATTTATAGAACTTCATTCGAGAATTCGTGGCACATCACCTTAATAATTTGCAAATTATTTAGTATTGTGTTGTTGTTTAGTTAATTACGAGATTAATAACAAATACATTTTAGTTTTCTCGTATTTCAGTTATATAAAATGTACTCTGTGGTAGCTGGCTCGTAGACGGGAGACCACAGAATAGATATACACCAAGACTGTCAATGACAATGTTATGCACAGGCTATATAGAGATTCTAGACACAAATCATAGAAGTAATTATAGCTTATATCTAGAAGCCAATGTCCTTGCGTATATCTTAGATCCATGGCAGATGTTTATAATAGCACAGAATATACAGACTTCATAGAATATGTACCCTAAAATAAGCAAAATAATATAGATATGAGAAAAAGGAATCTGTTTCTTCTTTGAATATTGCTGATGAGTAAATTAAAGCCGCTCAAAAACGTAAAATTCAATTTATATTAAAACATGAAGCGGAAACCACAGATGTTCTGTCGCCTGGTAATTAAAATGGCGGCGAAATAGCATTTCCATCAAACGACGGGGCCCTATAGCATTCGTTGTACATTTCCATCACGTTTCCTTCAAAACAGCGTTCGCCTTGGCTTCACGCAATTACCTTGATAAATAGCTATTCGGCAGTTCCTTTAAACGAAATCCTTCATTGGAAGTTATTGGGGCAAACACGATTCATATTTGACAAACATTTATTCACTAGAACACACATTTATAAATAAGGTTTTATGTATAGCTGACTGAAACTTAATATTGATGAAACGACAAGCAATTTTTATTATGAACTAGTGGACGCCCGCAGCTTCGCTCGCGTTACACATTCACTGACTTCAAAAACGGCAAAGCTTCATACCAACTTTGCACCCCCGTTTTACCCCCTTAGAGGATAAATTTTCAAATTTTTCTCGCCGTAAAAACCATCCTTGAACTTCAACGAACATTTAAAAAAAAGAATTGGCCAAATTGGTCCAGGCGTTGTTGAGTTATGCGCTTACCAACACATTTTGCGATTCATTTTTATTATATAGATATTGTTAACATTATGTACCTACAGAAATTAATTGAGAATGTTGAAAATATAATGCTGAGACCTGAGACCATGGGAGGAAGACTGACTGAAAACGCTTTTGTAGAGTCTTGATATCTGCTATCCATAAAAATATATACGAGTATATAACTTAGCAGCATAATTTGCTCCTGTCAGGGTTCGAACCCATAACTATTTAAGTAGGTAGTGACTATGGTGACCATAGTCACATCAATTCATCAAAACAATGTTTTATGAAATACCAATTGCATATTTGAACGTATTGCATATTTTCTGTAAAAACAAGCCAAAACATCCACATCGCCCGTCGAATATTGCCATTCACGTAACTGAAATTGTTCGCGAATACTTCGTTTGCAATAATCAACATATACACCTTTGGCCGATTAAACCATTTATATCTTGCTTTATTTTGCATACTGAGATGAAAATATCTTGGTAAAGGTCTTTAGAAAATACCTATCCATACGTTATTATTGATATATCAATAGATCTATGAGGATCTATTATTATAAACTCTGTCCTTTTCAAATTAGAATTAGCGAAGCACTACAAATTCATTAAATACCATTATGATTAAGGCTAGACTGACGATAAACCTTCTAGAAAATGGTTTCCTAAAGTTTTCACAAATACTTTTCCAGGAAGGTTTAAAGCTAAGCTGCAACCCATAGACGTCCCACTGCTGGGCACGGGTCTCACCCACAGACAAATCTATCACGCTGCCTTAATGCTGCTATCTATATATTCCACCACGCTGCTCCAATGCGGATTGGTTGGAACCAGGAAGGTTTCCACTATAGTAAATTAGACTTAATAACCGCAGAAGTGTTTAACTTTCATGCTACTGAGTACTGCTTCTATGCAGGAGTTAATATTTTTAAAGTAACAACTACTTTACTTAATCTGAAACAGAAACAAACCTTGACACCACTACCGTTCAACTACGCTAATACATTTGATCTACTGCCTATATATAATATGTTTTTATATCTTCAGTCATCAATGAAATTATTCACGTTCAAAGGATCACTCCAATTAACTTTCGTACTCATAGAAATTAGTTATGACACGGCAACTTGCAGTTTAACAAGATTGATGACGGCATTGCAAGGCGAGCCCACGGATTAAGTCAAAAATCATTGTCGGCACGGGGCGACAATAGAGGCACAAATACCCTCCTATGGGTCTTTCGACTGATTACATTCGCAGCAATAAGGTGAATTAAATCGTTGCGCGTGTGTCATTTATCATGGCCCGCAGTGTAGACTTTGCCACCTTTGTGTAGTGGAACGTGGTCGGTGCATTCTCGAACTGAAATTGGTTTCTGTTTCTGCTTTATGATATTTTAAGACCAGGTTGTTCTTAATTTCTTCACCATTAGAAAGTTGCATCTTCACTGAGTGACATAGGCTATATAATATTAACTAGTGGACGCTCGCAGCTTCGCTCGCGTAGATTTAGACGTCTGCCCGCGTTCGGGTTGCCCACTTGACTTCAAAATCGGCAAAGTTTCATACTAACTTTGCACCCCCGTTTTACCCCCTTAGGGGATGAATTTTCAAAAATCCTTTCTTAGTGCTCCCCTACGTTATAAAAGGAACCCCTGCGCAAAATTTCAAGTTTCTAACCCTTATAGTTTAGGCCCTGCGTTGATATGTCAGTCATTCAGTCAGTCAGTCAGTCACCTTCTCCTTTTATATATATAGATAAAAATTACAAGATTTAAACGAAACTATTGTTGTCTAATTCTACGCGAGCGAAGCTGCGGGCGTCCACTAGTTGTTATATCACTAGTGCAGTGCGTTTGGATAACATCTCGACGAGTAGTTTTTACAAAATAGAACCGTCAGCCAAAATTTCGCTAGAATAACAACCAGTTTATTCCAAAATCTGTACATGTTTTCACTTTACTATTTCAGTTTGAACTGAATTTTATCGGACGCTTTGTAAAAATCGTGGTGGAAAAAGTAAAGCTTTTTCGTTTAGTTTGCTGACCGTTTTCATGGTTTAGTTAGCTCATAGTTAGGTATAGAAGTCTCTTGATTTATAAAATAAGTTTCAACACACTACCGAATGTTTGGAAAAAAAAATTATGCGTTATATTTGCGAAGTGATAAATGTAAAGATGTCCTGAACCTGACGTCGGCAAGAAGCCAATGAATCAGAATGCAAATACAATGGTTCGAAATGACGCCGTTTTAGAGAGGCCTATGTAGTACACTGCACTGAAAATCAGTGTTGCGGTGTTATGTCGCAACTGGGCTGAGTGCAGACCCATTTGCTATAATTTTTTAATATTTTTAGCAAATAATTTTTTTCATTTTCATTCATTTTCATATTAGACCTCAAATAGGGAAGGTTGGAATTTTAGCAACTTTTTAGCAACTTTTATCAATTTAATTCTAAGCTTGTAAAAGTTATGCAGAGGCCTATGTCCAGTATTGGACCTCAAACGGCGAAGGTTGGCCTTTTAGCAACTTTTAAGCAACTTTTATCAATTTAATTCTCAGCTTCTAAAAGTTATGCTCGTGTCACATAACACGGAAATGCGAGATGGATTAAAAGAAGAGAACTAGCCAGCAAATGAGCGCACTCGTATTTCAAATTTCCGTCATCCCACAGTGTGACTAATCTAATTACAATGTGACTAATGTAATTAGTTTCGGTAACAGTCCGGCGGGCGGTGGGCCTTACCGACGCAACTCGATTATAAAGACAACCATGCCCTCGACTTGCTACGTTAAATCGATGGGGTAAGAATTTGACTTAGAATTTGGTAAAAACCGCTGTGACTCAAATAAGTAAAGTCACCTATAACATCTATACCTACTAATATAATACACAGAGGAAACATTTGTTTGTAATGTTTTCACACAAAAACTACTGGACCGATTTCAAAAATTCTCAAGTAAACTTTACAATTCTACTTTCCTTAAATACAGTAGGTCTAGGTATCTATGCATTTAACAAAACCTAACACAAATTATTGTCGATAAAACGTTCAATATTATTTATTTATTTAAATATTAATGTACAATCTTAACGTACAAAGGTGGACTTAATTAAAAGCACACTCTCCCAGTCTACCTTTGGGCGGTGGGAAAAGCATCGAACATTAAATCTCAGCAAAATAACGAATATTTTCCGGTAATTTTCCATGAAGCTCCACTCAGGGACCAAATTACTGCATACATGGGACCATAATCCACACAAGCCGTTTACAAATAAGGTAACCGAATAAGTAAACACAATTAGTGAGTGTGCCGCGGCGTTGCGCTGGTACAGTGATGCACCCTCTACAGCCCGACTAGGGCTGTGCCGAATCGGCGAGTATAATTATATCGATATCGCAGATTTGTAAAATAGTTTAAAAAAACATCTAAAGCAAAATGTAAAATGATGACATTTACATGATATAAAAATCTATCTATGATATGCAGTTTTTGATGATTTACTCACTATATAGTCTTCAGTACATAAATAAAAAAATAATTTGTTTTAAAGAAATTAAAATGTCAAGAAATTTTTAAATGCTATTTTTTTATGTAAGTAGTTTCAATGTGAAGTTGTGTTATCTCTCTCCTAAACGACACCACTCCGACCGGCCGGTGGACTCCAGACGTGGTCCTTTACCGTCGGCCTCTTGCACAAGCTCAAAGTCACTCAACGCGCTATTTTGTTTAGCACACTGTAAACTATTTTCTCAATTTTAATTATCCACTATCTAAGTCTTGTGCTTGCCCAGTTCCGTCTATAGTCTTGTACCGGAGCAAAACTACTGTCAAATATAAAATTATCGATATCGATATTATCGATGCCCGCGCACCGGTCTAGCAAGCTGCCCTCGGTAACTGCGCCCTTGCACTTCGGAAGGGCGCAACTGAATTATTGTTTAGCGGAGCGGGGGAGGGGGCTTTAAAACGGGAAACCCCAGTCATTGTGCATAGCCGATTTCCCTCTTTCCGCCATTTTAATGTCCTTACAACGCTCCGTGGCCAGTAGCGGTATGTGTGTGTGTGATAAGTTGTCTGGTCTAAGCAACGACGAATTGAAAATCGAATAAAATCGTTTTAAGGATTTTCAAGTGCTCAGGATTTTAATCTGTAAATGAACTAAAAATAAAGTAAACATACAGCGGAAAGTCGGAAAAAAGGTTTTCCTTACAATATAATTCTAATAAAATAAAACTATTGTTGTTAGGATGGCCTTTTTGATTCCGGGTCTCCTCTCATGAAGGTCAAGGCTAGTATCAAATACTGGGGTGGCTGGGCATGTTAAAAATAACACCGAGAGACTAGTTCAATCTTCCGCGTTACTCGGTATGTTCGAATAGTAATCAGCATTCGATAACTGTTGTTGTTTGCTGGACAAGTGGGGATTGACTGACTTCAAATGACTTCCATAACATTATGGTCCTAACTCCTACCTAGCTAGAAACCTGTCATACATGCAGGTTTAATTAGGTACGAGGTTTTCGTTTACTGTTTTTTTTTAAATATAATATAGACGGACAAACATACATACGGGCCACCTGATGGTAAATGTTAAATATAATAAAATATATTTGTACTGTTACATATATATTTTATTTAAACTTAATCCTTACTAATATACAGGGAATACTATAACTATTAATCGATATGATTGACGATAGATCAAGTTTTCATAGATTGATCGATATCTCGAATTTTTTCTGATGATTCTGATCAGCAGAACTGCGCTAACTGGGAAATGAACCCGCAATGATAAAGCCGCTGAAATCCCTTCCCTTACACCGCAACATTTTTCAGTGTGCATTTAGTGAGCGGACGCTGCGAGTGTGAGTGATTCTTTGTATTTGTATAGCTTTTATTACAGTTCCGGGTGGCTTTCGTTGTGTTGTCATGGTTTGAGGGCGAGTGTCACGGGGTTCGGGGCGAGGCGACGCAGCGCTAAACGGCTCTTTGTACTAATAGTGCTTTGAGTAGTTGCTATTACGTACCTACTTCGGATCTCTTCGTAGTTGTGAACGTTTCGAGTACTATGGTGGCAATCTCGCTGCTACCCATAGACGTCCCCCTACTGGGCACAGGTTTCCACCACAGACACTGCTGCGGGAGGACTAGAGCATACTCCACCACGCTGCTCCAATGCGGATTGGTGGACGGGTTAGTGGCCAACCCAGTGTCGAATGTTCTCAAGCCACCCGAAGGTCTTCGACAAGGCTTAACGACTGTTTTCAGCATTGAAAACAACCGGGACCGACGGCTTTACAGGCCCTCCGAAGCACGGTAGCGTCCATGAAATTTTGCCACTAGCGGTCACCCATCCACAAACCGACCGCGCCCGTCGTTGCTTAATTCTTTCGATCACATTGAATCGACGCGAGCCATTGGGCAATGGACGTTAGTTTCTTTCACAACAAAATCTAAATATAACATCTTTCGTCAACTCAAGTACGCATACCTGCCGAGTTAAAATACACATCAACACAAAATAAAATACAACTAAAATCGAAACAAGCAAACAGAAGCAAGACATTTCAGTGCTTGTGCGAAAAGGCAAATGGAAGTTTCCCTTATATTTGACATGTCTATTCAAATACGGAGGGGCGAATGGCGAGCTCGGACAAAGCAGTTCGGTTTAATGAAATATTCCGAATATTTCAACTTGATTCCTGCCAAAGTCAACCAAAAACCAGCTCCAGGAGACCCCTAAGTCATCGCCTTTGACACACGTCGAAGGGTCTTGTGGGAAAAATGAAAGGAATACATTTTTAATTCGCCAGCTTAGCCCGCGCTTGGGCAACAATTCGCGACTTAATATTTCATGCTGTTGAACGCTTTAGCGAACTTTTTATCTGTTTGAAGAGGAGTTCGTCGGAATTCGTTTGGGTCCCTTGCTTCTATTAGCTGACATATAACTGATATGTTTTTAAATAACATCCATCCGTCCTTCGACTATACCAACGAGTCAGTCTAAGTGGCAATAAATATTTGTACGTCAAAATTGAATTATAAAAATATCTAAATCAGAATACAGAATGTATCCTGAGTCTAAACGATACACGGACAAATTAATTTGATGTCTATTCTGTGTATAAATGGGCATTATATTCTATGTATTCTATGTATTCCATGAATAAAAGATACGTAAATACAGTAAAACTTAAAAAACAGGTAGTATTCTGTTCATTTTAAAAACGAATCGGCCATGCGAAAGAATACTGACAGCGTGTAAAATGTATGGCGCGAAAATGAAAGTGGGGGCCGAACACAATGGCCGAGGAGCACAATCATTGAGTGACGGGAAATGAAAAAATCAAAACTCGCATTCACAATTCACAGTTACAGATATCCGTCACGAGGGGTGTTCGAACAGAGCGACGCGACGGTCGCAACGGACTGACAACCTAAAAAGATAAAAAGTGACGGAAAAAGCCTTAAAATATGAAATCCGAATGGGAAAATATCGAGTAGCAAAATCAAAATAGAAAAAGTATAGAAATTGCCCTCAAACCTAGATATAAATAATGGATCGATTTAAAAGTTTTTTTATATATGTACTTACCTTATCATGAAACTCGAAAATAACTATGAGGTTACAAAACTATAAGTTTTTAAGTTTAAAAAGCTTTAACTTAAAAAGCCATCATCAAATTAATTTCGCATGTAAAACAAAAATATTTTATCCCTTGATAATAATAATAATAGATACTTCTCATCCTCTTCTACAAACCAATTTAACGCGTCCTTATAACATTAAAAAAATATTTCTTTTCACAAAGCTTCAGATAAGTAAGTCTGTTTACGCGTTCTTACTCCATCAGGCTTGTCGTCCAAAGTACTACTTACAAGAAAGGAGCCGCCACTAATTACGCAAAACATCGCATCCCCTCAAACACTCATAATCTCTCAAAGAACGTCCAGTTATGACCAAGCCATAGTAGAGAGACCTCCCGTACCCCTTAAAATTGGCATTACTGATAGGAGATGTTGGTCTCATCGTCGGATATAGAGCGGAAGCGATGTAGGCTTCGATCAGCAAAGAAATTTACTTCGTAATTTAGTTCAATGCGATTTCGCTCTGCCACTGTCGACCTGACATACATCAGCTAGGTTCGGCTTAGAAAGAAGTGGTAAATTATACTCATACAAGAGGCTTTTAACTTGAACTAGTGATAGCAGAGTAGTCGAAATTCGACTGGTTATTCTATGAACAACTCAAGACTAGCAAAAATTATAGTTATTTTTGAATTGAGAGTCCTTTTGGTGGTGACACGATTTGCGCCAGGATATTTTCTCTCATCCATGTTGAAAGAAAATATTTTGGCTTTTAGTTAAATTTATCGTTCGTCGTTTATCGCTCGCCATATTAGTAACTGTCTAATCTTAAGGCTCAAGTAATACTGGTCTCGGTGCAGTACTTTCGTAAATTAATTCCTCTATCTGCAGGGGCAGCTATAATCCAAAAATGATCGCCCCATGCACGACAAATGCTCTTTAATGACGCTAAACGGCGGCCCAGTAGACCAGTTTCTCATTCGCCATTTAAGGCGTCAGTAGAGGGTAGTTATGAAGGGTTTGGCTGGTTAGTTGAGCAATATACCTTTATCGGGCTAGCACACTTGATATTGTATGATATGTTTGCTATAAAGAGTAAAGCGGATTCTTTAAGGCCAACCAGTCTGTGTGGTTTTTTGGAGACATAGGACTCGTCGAATCGAAGCCACTCACTCTGGACAGAGATTTCTGCTTACCTAAGATCGTAAGACCTTGCAAGAGTGACCGATTCCCTTTTTTTGAAATACTCAGTCTGTATTTAGAATTCATCACATAAAATCATGAAGAAAATTAATTACCACCTCCATGTTTTACAGAGGGTAAGTCTTCGCTGAGTCCATGTAATCCATAGATTTCTCGTAATCTTCATTATGCAAGACTGACCGATTCCGTTTTTTTGAGAAACGTAGTCTATATTTAGAATTCACCACTTATTATCATGAAGAACATGAATACCATTTCCATGTTTTACAGAGGGTAATTCTTCGTCGAGTACTTTGTCGAAGTAACATAATATTTTAAAATACAGACCTTCAACGATGATGAACAATGTCACCAGGAAACCTGCTCCTATAAAACTTTTTGACAATACTTATGAATGAACTGACCTCCAGAGCTGATGATAACGAGGCCTTCTCCTGCTTCAGAGTCTCCGCGCGGCTCTTGTGCTGCAGCAGCGAGCGCACCGTCTCCTCCATTCTGTAACAAACAAACGCAAATTGAGATCAGAGAAATTGGTTCCTAAGTCTAGTTCTTTTCTGAATAGCTAGTGTGTGTTTTGTCGTCTTCTGTCAAATTCTGAACAGAGTTTGAATGAAGAAGACAAAACACTCTATGACACACACACACACCTCTGCCTTATGTGTCTACTGATTAAAATAAATTATTCTTATTAATTTTACTATAAAATTTAACTTATTTCGTTTTGAGTACCGTACCGTAACGTGCATAAGCTCTTTTTAAAACACTCTTTAAGCTCTGGTAAGCAAAACAAAAGGAAGCGATCTTCTAAATCTTACTTCATTACGTGGATGGATCAGGGTCGGGAACTGAGCATAATCTTAGACAGAGATTTGCATATTGTGCGTATAACAGAGACAGAAGACGGAATTACTTTAAACTTACGAGAGTTATGCAGTGTAGACGCGGCGAGATAGATGGTTGTTGTTCAACATACCTACGCTAAATAGTTTTAATGAACACATTTAAAAAAAAACTATGAATAAAAGTTCTTTAATTTGAAATACAGACAGCTAAAGTATCGTAGAATTACATTTTATTACCTTTCTATTCTCATGATAAAGATTTATAAATATTTGACAAAAAAAATGCAAAAATAAGCGCAAATATTTGCTTTGTAAACATAAAATTTATTACTAATTAGTTAATTACTGTTGCGGAGGTAATCACATCTTACGTCAACTAGTGATTAGAGTCCGATAAGGGAGGGGTGGAAAGGTATATAAGATCGCTGCCAGTCCGGTGAGCTCACTTTGCGATTAACCATCGTAGCGTCTACTTACCCTGAGGATGCCTTGTTTTGGGGCGAAACACGTGTTGGTGTGTGTATGGTGGTGTGGGTATTCATTTATCGCATGTGCATGTTTTCCTGCGTGGGAGGGAGGGAGGTGCTACGTGCATGAAAGTATACATATATCACCATACGTTTTTGTTCGCGGATTGTTGCAAAGTAGATTAATTCTTGTTTTGTAATAAAATTTATTTATATAAAGAACACAGTTATAAAAAGTTAGACGTTCAAACCAATTTAAGCCAGCCAAAACAAACAATGTTAACAAATCCATGGGCAAGTTGTAAGGTTTCTTAATTTAGCAAAGCCAGGTTTTACTTTTCGCCTCCAAGGTTGAATCCCTGCGAGTCGGCTTAGAAGATAATTCCTGAAACAAAACCCTCCACGAATAATCATTTCCACCCTCTTTAATTATTAATACACCGTTGAGAGTCGAGATTACAGTATTAAAGAAAACGTAATGGGGTATTTGATGGCGGTCAGTGCCATTTCAGTAAGTCTAATAGCGTGGTTAGTGCTAATGCAGCGCGTTCCTGAAAGACATTGAATGTATAATGCTTGGCAGTATTACTCAGAAATAAACGTTTTACCACCTGTCCCAATTTGTATGACGATAATTTGGTGTACCGTTTATGGTTGTATGATTGTGGTTGAATATTCAATTTTTCCTGGAATGCATTTCGCCAGAGGTACGAGTATTTTTTGATCCCTAAAATAATTTCAATTTATTAGGAATTTCTCGGGTGATAATAATTATTGAAACCTCATTTAAGCTGTATCCCTTAGTTGTCCCACTGCAGGGCACGGGTATCCACAGATAAAGCTGCGGGAGGTCTAGAGCATACTCCACCACGCTGCTCCAATGCGAATTGGTGGAGGGGTTAATAGCCAACCCAGTGTCGAATGATCTCAAGCTACCCGTGGGTCTTCGACAAGCCTTAACTTTTCAACATTGAAAACAACCGGGACCGACGGCTTAAGGTGCCCTCTGAAGCACGGTAGCGTCCATGAAATTTTTCCACTAGCTTTCATCCATTCACCGACCGCGCCCGTCGTTGCATAACTATTTCGATCATATTGCATCTATACGAGCCATTGGGCTATGGACCCTACAAACCACATTAACTTTTTCTCACTGTCATTATTATTACATCACGCTGCAAAGATTTTGTGTGAAGATGGATATTACGTGGGTTGAAACGCTTTGACTCGCAATCCTTTCTATCCCATCTCATTCTTGTTATATCAGACAATATTTTTAATCAGAAACGCACCTCAACCGCGTAATTTTTCACACTTCCCGCGAATTTCCCACGTGGAAAATCTAGAAAATTCGTTACGACCGGGGTCGATCACCCGAAGTTTGGGCGTCCATGGGCTCTGAAGCACGGTAGCGTCCATGAAATTTTTCCACTAGCTTTCATCCATTCACCGACCGCGCCCGTCGTTGCATAACTATTTCGATCATATTGCATCTATACGAGCCATTGGGCTATGGACCCTACAAACCACATTAACTTTTTCTCACTGTCATTATTATTACATCACGCTGCAAAGATTTTGTGTGAAGATGGATATTACGTGGGTTGAAACGCTTTGACTCGCAATCCTTTCTATCCCATCTCATTCTTGTTATATCAGACAATATTTTTAATCAGAAACGCACCTCAACCGCGTAATTTTTCACACTTCCCGCGAATTTCCCACGTGGAAAATCTAGAAAATTCGTTACGACCGGGGTCGATCACCCGAAGTTTGGGCGTCCATGGGCTTATTACTCTGTAATTTAATGTTTTTTTTTTCTACGGCGGTATTTTCGTACGGTGTTTTTACTGCTGCCAGTCACGGCAACGTATCGACCGGAGAGTGACTCGCAGTGTTCTCTTGCTTCTTTGTTTTGACATTCCAAAACACAAAACGTTTATTGTGATTTGTGGTTTTTCATGAAAATTTGTTTGCATTAAAATCAGTGTTGGATTCGTCTGATTCTAGGATGGTGGTTACTTCATGTTGTTAAAAATGGTTGCGTTGACAAAAACTTTGTGATAAGTATTGCCAAAAAATTACTCGTATGTATCTATGTCCTGGAATCTTGTAATCAATTCACCCACTTCCACTGAAGCTATCGAACTGAAATTCGGCACACATATTTGGTTCCGATGACAATGCACGAAAATAAAAAATAAATTACAAAAAGATTACAAAAAAAATAACAGTATAATTTTATAGTGTTAACAGTAGTAGTGGTAGTGATTTAATAGTGGTAGTGGTAAGTGGTTATAGATTAACCATTTTGCAATTTTATGCTGCCATCACACAAGCCAACATGGCGTCCTCGCCGCGACAAATGGCCGCTCGCCGGACAGACCCTTGACCAGATGAGCGCTCGTAAATCTTACCTATTATACCCGTGGTCACGATTAGGCGATGTATTAAGTCATACGCGTACGGGTAAATATTTTGTACTGCCTGCTAAAGTAAACACTTGCTAGATTTTTTATCTGTTTCAACTAGATGGTAGACTATATAATTCCTGTTAACCGTAATGGGATTGGAGTAATTGGAATTGTCTGGTGTTAATAATTGAGGATTGACTTAACTTTTCTATCACAAGAATGAGGTCAATGAACTGGTGAATATTAGAGCTCGTTATAAATAATCGAAAAAATTAAATGAACTGGGTGCCATCTTACAAATTAATTTCAAAATAAAATCTTGATAATTAGTAGCTACTGAGTTTCTTGCCGTGTCGATTTCAGTAGCATCAACCTTTCGCACTGAGGGTAAACAGAAAAAGGGACGACCTTTATTATGAAAAATAAATGTAATAACTGAAACTTGAGTTTGGAAATCGATAACATATAATCTGAAGTCAGTTTATATGTGAATGATAAGACTTTGTTTATTGGCTTCTTACGCCTCATTTAGTAGTACACACTATAGTAGGCCATTATTTTTTAGTACCTTCTGTGTTGCCTTAAGTTCCAAACAACGTCGCTTGTGCGCCTAACTTGCCCCACGAAGTGACATGTTTCAAACCCCGGCATACAGACGCATTAGCCCCGGATCTGTCCGTACCTGCTGGCTTATTCGCCAGTATTTACGAGCGCGTGCCCGACGGTTTAGTTTCCAAACGATTACTCATTGTATTCCCGTTACTGACACCCGATGTACCGATTTTTAAGCTGTTTTTAAGCAATTAGGTGCCGTCTGTATAGTGTATTGTACTATCGCTGGAAAACAGCGAGAAGCGATTCACTATAAAAATTAAACCTTTTTATAACTTTTTTTATTTTCTATGTTCTTTTAGGACATAGAGTTTATAATAATATTATAAATTTGTGTTTTTGTATGTATGTTTGTAATGTTTTCTCACAAAAACCACTAGAACGATTTCAAAAATTCTTTCTCCATTATAAAGCTGCATCTTCACTGAGTTACATAGGCTATATAATATTACTAGGTGTAAAATAAACTATTGTCCTGTCTTATTCCACGCGATCGAAGCTGCGGGCGTCCACTAGTAACTAAATAAATAAATAAAAACCCCGGAATTAACTTTGGAATTAAAAAGAGCTAGAGAGGTACATGCGGAAGAGTGAGTATTGGCACAGTATTGGTATTGCAAAATAAATTCATCTCTTCCCCGTGGCCGTGCAGCCCGTGCACCAACAGACACGGGGGTGCCGTCGCATTCGGGAAACGGGTTTTTGTTGTTCTTTTGGCGATCGCACGCAATTTCGACGCAATGACTAATAGATGACTCGGCACCGGCGGATGATCGCGGTCGACTGAGGGAAGTAAGGTTTAAATTGTAATATTGAATGAAATACTGTCGGCTTTCCAGTGTGTTCGCGAGTCGCTTCGCTGCGACCCAAATACGTCCCATTGCTGGGCACGGGTCTCCCCCACAGACACTGCTGCGAGAGGTCTAGAGCATACATTAATAAATAAAATAAAATAAATAAATACTCCACCACGTTGCTCTAGTGCGGATTGGTGGAGGGGTTAGTGGCCAACCCAATATCGAATGTTCTCAAGCAACCCGAAGGTCTTCAACAAGGCTTAACCACTGTTTCCAGCATTGATCTCAATATCAGCATTATTCTCAACGATGCAACAATTCCATCTTATCTGAAGAGCAATTTTATTTACCGTTGCAATACCTCCTTCAATACCCGTTGCAATAATCCTCGGACAATCTCACGTTGGGTATTACAACATTCCATGCCTGTTTCTATGAGTATTCCTTCGTCGCTCAGGCAATACTCTGTTACACGCTGCTAAATTCTAGCGTTTTTAGTACTATGATGTGTAACTAGAACAAGAGACATAGAACTAGATAAAATAAGGATTATTTGAAGCTGATGAAAGAATCTTTATTAACGTTAACGTTAATGAATAATTGCACAGGGTGATGTTGTTATTTTAATACATCTTTATCGAATTTAAACAGATGATTTAAATAACTTTCAGATAATAAATTGAGATTATGGCCAACCATTTTTCCTTTTCATTTTTAATGATGTGCTTCAGGCATGTTTTTGTGGTGCCGGTACATATTTAATATACTTATCCACGAGCGAACGAGGTCACACTCCACCTGCGTCTCGGTTTATAGCCTGCTCGATGTGTTGCGGTGGTAACGATTCTTGCTAAGAGTGGGAAACATGTGGCCTTTATAAATGAGAAAAGGGCGAAAATGTACTAGAAGTAACAATCGTGTTATGACCTCGGATCTAAGGCACAGCTGCAACCCATAGACGTCCCACTGCTGGGCACGGGTCTCTTCGTCACGGGAGGTCTAAAGCATACTACGCTGATTATTCTGTGACGCTGCTCCAATGAGGATTGGTAGAGGGGTTGGTGGCCAATTGAACACAACGGGGACAACACGTTTTAACGCGTCTGAACTGAAGCACGTTAGCGCCCATGAAATTTTCCACTAGCGGTCTCTCATCAACAAACCGACGCGCCCGTCGTTGCTTAACTCTGTCCATAACATTGAATCAACGCGAGCCATTGGGCTATGGATGCTACATAGGCAAAACTAAGGGTTTTATTTTGCTTTTTTAGACTGCCTCGTTAGTCTAGTTTAGTAGTCGTACCACTAGACTCTAGTGGTACGACTACTAATGTCTAGTTGTCTAATTGTCTAGTTTGGGGTCAGATGGCCGTGCGTAAGAACGTCCATGATATTTGTTATTACTATTATTATAACGTTAGATACTTGCTTCAAAACGCTCTACTTTACATAAAACACTACCTTTAGCACGGCAGGCGGTGATCGACCGCACTCTCCATCTCAAGGAAGGAAGTAGGTCATAGTAAGTAGCACTGAAGGCTTCGGCGTGAAAAACTTGCTTAATCAGCGCAGGTATAGCTCGTTCCGGAGCCAATGTTCCGGCGACACCCAATTAGGGCGCCCATAAGCAGGCGGGGCCAAGGGTTATGCAACGGTACGGGGTTACTCCTACAATATATGCAAAGGCCCTTCAAAGGATCTAAGGGAATGGACAGAAGCGGCGGCTGAGGTAATGGGATGGTAGAAATATGGCTTCAGAGATCTCTCGTGAATCAATGTTTAATCACGCGGTAAGCGCTAACTGAATTTTGTTGAGCATATATATTGCTAGATATACTATAGTGATTTAATAATTCATAATTATATTACTTAAATTTTTTAATGGATATAATAATAATAATAATAAATTCAATTCGCTTCCGTGCTTCGAAGGGCAGTTTAAGTCGTCAGTTTTCAATAGTGAAGCAATCGTTAAGGCTTGTCAAAGACTAGGGTGGCTTCAGAATATTTTATACTGGGTTGTCCACTAACCGGTCCACCAATTTGCACTGGAGCAGCGTGGTGGAACTGCTCTAGTCTTCCCTCAGAGTAAGTAAAGTTAAAGTAATTTCGATCTTTTGCACAATTCCCTTTAAATATTTTTCTTATTTTTAAATTAATACCAGCTGACCCGGCAAACGTTGTTTTGCCATATAAATAATTTTTGGTTGATCGTAGAGGGTTGAAAATTCAGGGTTGTATGTATTTTCTAATGTTGTATCATAAAAATAATAATAATACTCTAAAAAAATTTTTTTTTAAAAAGCTTTTATAACTTTTTTTTTATTTTCATGCATTGTCATCGGAACCTAATATGTGTGCCAAATTTCAGCTCGATAGCTTCAGTGGAAGTGGGAGAAATATTGATTGCAAGATTCCAGGACATACATAGATACATACGAGTGAAGTTAAATAAAAGCTTTTAAAATACAAAAATAAAAATGTATCTAACAATTAAAAAAAAAAAATTTGGGATGGACTACCCTTAATATTTAGGGGGATGAAAAATAGATGTTAGTCGATTCTCAGACCTACTGAATACGCATATAAAATTTGGTAAATATCGGTAAAGCCGTTTCGGAGGAGTACTGCAACAAACATTGTGACACGGAAATTTTATATATTAGATAAGTATTTAAACTATCTACTACTTACGTAATGTTTTTAAGATTACGATGGCATTATTTTGTCGTTAATAAAATATCCTTTTTAAGGAGCATTGCTCAGACTAAACATGGATACATTAACGCATGGACAAGTATATTTAATTCATACAATACCTTCTTAATAGTTAAGTCAAAGTCAAATAATTTATTTCGCTATGAGGTGATTGGACACGCATAATGAATTATTACAATTTTATAAGTTAGATGTATTGTAGTTTTTTCAACTTTGTATTAGACAAACGTAATTTTCGGATTTTTTTAAGAAGCCATCGAACGTAATCTCATGCGAACGTAGACGTTGGGAGACGATAGGCTGACGCGGGAGGTCTCGCAAATTGATGTGACGGCTGAGAACTTTATACGACCAAGACTGGCTTCAACTTATATCCAATTTAGAAACTCTTTCAATAACCAACAGCTACATTATAATCGAATTATACGACAACTTCCTCACTGAAAAGTTTAAGGTTCGGTAAGACAAAATGTTTATGTAGCACATATATATATAATATATATATATCTATATATATAAAAGGAGAAGGTGACTAAATGATTGACTGACTGACATATCAACGCAGGGCCTAAACTATAAGGGTTAGCAACTTGAAATTTTGCACAGGGGTTCCTTTTATAACGTAGGGGAGCACTAAGAAAGGATTTTTGAAAATTCACCCCCTAGGGGGGTAAAACGGGGGTGCAAAGTTAGTATGAAACTTTGCCGTTTTTGAAGTTAGTGAATGTCTAATTCCACGCGAGCGAAGCTGCGGGCGTCCACTAGTTTTTTATGTACACAGAATGGAAAACGAGCATATCGCCCCATACGCTGCATGTTATGGAATCTGTGATAGAAACCTCATTAACTCGTATCGTTAAATTAGTCAAAAATATAATACGTTCCTACCCTTGAAGACTGGATGGCCTTTAGTAAAATATAACTGGAAACCACACCAAACCGGAATACAATTGCTTCAACAATATTATTACACGGCAGAAACCGAAATAGTTACATTGGATGGCGGTGGTACTTACCTGGGCGACGACTAAATAAAACCCATAAATATATTTGAACGATTTACAAGTAGAACCTTCGAATAATTAACGAAAACTTATCGGCCGACCATAAAAGTTGAGGATTGTCACCTAATATAACTTTACAATACCATAGAGTAAAGTAATGTAGTCCGTGATAATACTTAATTGTAAGGTAACTTTTCTCAGTTCTGGAAATAACTTATTCATAATTTCACCGAAGCCGCAAGAAACTCAATAGATATTAACGCCAACGATTAGCTACACGTTATTGGCATTGCCATAAATTGGCCAGCAATCGGCCAGGGCTGGGTGTTTACGTCCTTGCCATTCGGCGATAATCGGCCGATTTCTGTAATCCTAAGAGCGCGTTTGGCACACATGTGGCCTGCTAATACAGATGTACCTACCAGTACCTAGAGCGGTCGTAATGTTTATTGCTCGAGCGCGGATCGGTTACGATTATTGAAGTTAATCTATGGTAAGCTGAGAAGCGGTGACAGCCCAGTGAATATCAAACTCTCACTCGAATAGTGGGGACGTCTATGGTTTGCAGCTTTTTTAAGCGCTTACAGAATCTATATCCACTACCTATATACAGGGTTATTGGTAATTCGACGTATTCCCGTTAGGAGGTGATAGGGGTGACTATTTGTGATAATTTTAACCCCCATATGCATTATGCAAAAGTGAACCATTTTCGAGTTATCAAGCTTTTCAGCGTTTTTCAAAATAAGTCAGAAATGCAACATCAAAAATTTATTAAAAAAAAAGTATCAATTGAAATCAATTTTTTTCTTCTGATTTATAAAAACGATTAAACAATGGTTATTTATCATCATTAAAACTACAATTATCGGTCCAACTTTAAAAATGCGAGACGATTAAAGATATTACTTCAATATTTTTTGAGATTTTTGTCCACTAAAATGCCTTAAAAACAAAAAAAACTTATATCAAACTTGGCTTGCAGATTATTTTAAAAACATAACCGTTTTCTTAGCTTTCCAACAAGGCATAACAACTATGAACTTATTTAAAAAAAAACTGAGAAAAAACTATCACAAAGGAAGCAGGCGGAAATTTGTATTCGAACTAAACTTAAGGTCGTTCTTTAAAATTTCCAAAAAAATAATTATTAACAATGCCCATTGTAAATAAAACAAAATATATAAATTTAAAATTAAATTTAGAACCAGTAAAAGGTTAGTAATAATAACAATTAATAATAAATAACAATCAAGACATTTTGTAATTTAGCTTAATTAAAGTTCTTGCTCGAAGGGACTTCCCCTATTGCATACGCAAAGTCTCATTATTTTTCCGAGGTGTTAATTATTCTGCAATATGTGCAATATGTGCAAGAATTTATCGATAACCAATTTTGCTCGCTTACGAATTTTTTTTACCAAATGAAATGCTTGAAGGCGTGCCTTTGGCTATAAGGGAAAACATGATATACTAGCAAGACAGATATCCTGCAAATGTGATTCGGAATAATTAGAACACTTCGGTAGTTAATTTACACCTCAGAAAAAGAATGAGACTGCGTACGTAATAGGGGAAGTCCCTTCGAGCAAGAACTTTAATTAGGCTAAGTAACAAAATGTCTTAATTGTTACTTATTATTAATTGTTATTATTACTAAACTTTTACTGGTTCTAAATTTAATTTTAAATTTATATATTTTGTTTTATTTACAATGGGCATTGTTAATAATTAATTTTTTGGAAATTTTAAAGAACGACCTTAAGTTTAGTTCGAATACAAATTTCCGCCTGCTTCCTTTGTGATAGTTTTTTCTCAGTTTTTTTTTAAATAAGTTCATAGTTGTTATGCCTTGTTGGAAAGCTAAGAAATCGGTTATGTTTTTAAAATAATCTGCAAGCCAAGTTTGATATAAGTTTTTTTTGTTTTTAAGGCATTTTAGTGGACAAAAATCTCAAAAAATATTGAAGTAATATCTTTAATCGTCTCGCATTTTTAAAGTTGGACCGATAATTGTAGTTTTAATGATGATAAATAACCATTGTTTAATCGTTTTTATAAATCAGAAGAAAAAAATTGATTTCAATTGATACTTTTTTTTTAATAAATTTTTGATGTTGCATTTCTGACTTATTTTGAAAAACGCTGAAAAGCTTGATAACTCGAAAATGGTTCACTTTTGCATAATGCATATGGGGGTTAAAATTATCACAAATAGTCACCCCTATCACCTCCTAACGGGAATACGTCGAATTACCAATAACCCTGTATATATACTAGTGGACGCCCGCAGCTTCGCTCGCGTAGAATTAGACCCATTAACGACGTCTACCCGTCTAACGACTTCAAAAACGGCAAAGTTTCATACCAACTTTGCACCCCCGTTTTCCCCCTTAGGGGGTGAATTTTCAAAAATCCTTTCTTAGTGCTCCCCTGCGTTATAAAAGGAACCCCTGTGCAAAATTTCAAGTTTCTAGCCCTTATAGTTTAGGCCCTGCGTTGATATGTCAGTCAGTCAGTCAGTCAGTCAGTCAGTCTGTCAGTCAGTCAGTCAGTCAGTCACCTTCTCCTTTTATATAGATAAATAAAACAACAAACAACTTCCTCGGAATCGAACCCGAAACCCTAGACTTTGTTTATCGAGGTCACTGACCAACGCCATTGTATTTTCAATATACATTATATTTTGCTTGATAAACGTTTTGTCATGTCACTACAGTTAATAATATTTTAACAAACACTCTCTTTTTATTATCAAGCGGAGAAAACTCTGTAGTCTGCAATTTCCTAAGAATTATTCCTAAAGATCTTTAGAAAAATGATCCTTCAACGGCATCGCGAGCACAAAAGACGGGTCTAATCCACAAGCAGACTTAGGCACAATGTCATTGTTGAAAACTCTTTAATTGGGCCTCGAGGACAACCAGTCAAAGGAACCCTGCCAGTATAACTGAGGGATGTCATGCAGATACGCTGTATCCTAACTGTTATATAAATGGGAAAGCGAGTTTGTTGGTTTGTTCTGATTATTAGGCACTCAACATTTATCCTCTTCATACAAAAAAGTGCAAATTGGCGATCTCTAACTATCTAAAGGCCCTTACCTATGAAGAAACTGAAGATTTAATACACTTGGTAACTTAATTATTAGCCCCATCCATAGCTTTACTAGTAACCTTTCATAATTTTATTGTATACTAGTGGACGCCCGCAGCTTCGCTCGCGTTACACATTCACTAACTTCAAAAACGGCAAAGCTTCATACTAACTTTGCACCCCCGTTTTACCCCCTTAGGGGATGAATTTTCAAATTTTTCTCGCCGTAAAAACCATCCTTGAACTTCAATGAACATTTAAAAAAAAGAATTGGCCAAATTGGTCCAGGCGTTGTTGAGTTATGCGCTTACCAACACATTTTGCGATTCATTTTTATAATATAGATGTTTTAAAATTCATCACTCACATTAAGCTCACACAGATTCTCACAATAATACTCACACACGCACACGCACAGTCGCACACGCACTCATATCATTATTATACATGCACACACATTACCTACCTTTTCACATACACTCCTCACACGCAAATTAATATTAAGTTGTTTATATGTTTTTTGTTTAAATCTTGCTCACCGATATTGTTAATCATAGATTACTGTCAGTCTAGAGTGTACCGACATGAAATTATACTAAAATCGTCCCGCGGGAGGGCGCTGGTGAACTGTACCACAGGTTCCAAAAACCTACATCAGTCACCAGGCTCTCACAAAGTATGGTTTGAATATACAACTATAAATAAGACTATTGTAAACAAGACTGTGAGAGCAAATGAATAAAAATCTTTATCTTTATCTTTATTTTTGCATAGATGTAAGTAGGTTACGGACGTCATAGGCTATTTTTTATCCCGGAAAATTGGTTAGTTCCCCTGAAATGAACAAAACACTGAAATAATCGTTCGATTAATTTATCGATAATTTTTTAATCGATTGATGGCTCTCTGAGATTATAATCGGCCAAAATGAGGGTGAAGGTAGATTTTGATCAGTGGTAACCTTTGGTAAAGCTTGTCGTTGATAAATACTATACTATTATATTTTAAGACACCCCTTGATAGTAGAAGTAATTACGATTTGTTATAGTCCTCATGGTATGTAAAGGGTCTAAAAGGACTAATTATCACTAACAGTCACCAACTAAGCGAGGTGGACTAAGGCCTAATGCCTCCCATTCTAAGAGGAGAGCCATGCCCAACAGTGGGACAAAGAAAGGGTTGTGGCGGTAGATCCGATGTCCGAGCCGTCATATCCCTAAGCAAAGGCGTCGGAGGCGTCAGGGGTCAAGATAGGCTGGACGTCGCTTGATCAGTTCCTGCCGCCGCGCGATAACTCCCGTAAGTTATTCCGACTAAGTACGTTGACGGTGGATTCTTTGTAAAGGAATTTCCGTACGGGATTTTGCTAAGTGATATTGGACGTTGGCGCCTGTTAAATATTATTGCACCTTTAAGCAGCTTCAACTGATGACGTTCCTGCATAGCTTTAAACTTCGTAACTATGTTGTTGGTTTTAAACGAACTTTCATATTATAAGTAAAAAAAAACAACTTGCACGGAAAATTTTCCTCAACATAAGCATAAGTTGAGCGTGAACAAGAAGTCTCTGACTCTGTGATATAGGTTAATAGACCAGGCCTTTAAAAATAATAAAAAGTGAAAAAAAAATAGAAGGATAAAACCTATTAGAAAAGGAGGAGAATATTATAAATATGAAAGGAAAAATAATTTACAGGCGATCTGAGGTCGGGAAGGGGAAGAGGGGGATTAAGGGTTAAAAAAAATGGTTTTAAAAATTATCGACACTGGTCTATAACGGCACAATTTCAGTGATATTGATTGTGATTATTTCATATAGTGGACGCCCGCAGCTTCGCTCGCGTAGAATTAGACCCATTAACGACGTCTACCCGTCTAACGACTTCAAAAACGGCAAAGTTTCATACTAACTTTGCACTTTTCTTAGTGCTCCCCTACGTTATAAAAGGAACCCCTGTGCAAAATTTCAAGTTTCTAGCCCTTATAGTTTAGGCCCTGCGTTGATATGTCAGTCAGTCAGTCAGTCAGTCAGTCAGTCAGTCAGTCAGTCAGTCAGTCAGTCAGTCAGTCAGTCACCTTCTCCTTTTATATATATAGATAGTAATTATGACGTTCGATTCTTGATTGACCTCAGTATTAGGAAATTCGTCGTTCATACTGACTAAACTCATATGATAAAGACCGTTAGATTATTCACTGTACGGCTAAAGCTAGAGACCGGCTGGTACGCTTTGACTGGTAAACTACGACACAATCACAGACATTGTGCGAAAAAAGCGGATTGCGTTATAAAGCTCGCCCGCCACGGATGACCGGCGGCGTTAGACACGTTTCAGCGGGAGTTTTGCGTCGCTCTGATTGAAAAGTTAATACGACGGGTTTCGAACTACTCAAAACATTGTTGGGTTGCATTCAATATTGTTTTGTATGAAGGTTTTGGAACTATTCATGGTGTGTCGAAATAAATAATGGGGAAAAGATACCAGCCCAACCTACCGTAGTAAACTGAAAGTTCTCTCACATTATTTCAAGCATACTCATACTCCATTATACTCCACCAATCTGCATTGGAGCAGCGTGCAGGAGTATGCTCTAGCTAGCTACCTCCCGCAGCTATGTCTGTGGGGGAGACTTGTGCCCAATGACTCTGGGTTTAAGCTAACTAATCATAAACGTAAGGTTAGTGCAGACAAATCACGTTCAAAGATTCTGTTACATACATACATAGATACCTACCATACATACCAAGATAATAAAAGCGTGTTAAAATACATGTAGTGGTTTTTGATTAGTAAAAGTAGATTATATTTAATAAACAAATACCCTTATAAATTTGAGAATCAATAAAACCAATAAACTGACATGATATCACTGGGTTATAAAAAAATTAAGCAGCCAGAAACAGCACCATTAGCACGGTTAAGAACAATCAAAGTTAATCCTTCATAATGAAATAGATTAACTATACTAAACTCTACAGAGTGTGCATGTCTCTACATGCAAAGCTTTACTCGTAATAAGGTGAAATACTCTGAAGTAAGTATAACTTAACCTAAATAATTGAAACTTAAGACCTTAATTAAGGCTGCGCCGTTCTATCTAGCGAGATTTGTCGCTCGTACGCTAACGCTTATTTTAATTTTACAGCACGTGCAACTTTGCCTTATATGTTTTATAGCTGAATTCCGTGTAATTCGGCAGGAATTAAAATAAGGACGCCATCTTGCAGCAAAAGTTCCAGCATGATCCTACGCTAGGGTTGCCCTGTAGCTCGGGACCAGAATACGAGCTACGGTATCCCCTGCCTGTCGTAAGAGGCGACTAAAAGGGGGTTTCGGGGTTACGGGCGGCTAGAGTGGGAGCTCAAACCGCCCACCCAGTAGCCCCGAGCAGGACGACGGTATGTGTGGCCGCATACCGTCGTAACAAGGGCAGACCAGGGATGGGGCAGCACCTCCCAAGCAGAGCCCAAGTCAAGGGCACCGCGCTAAGAGGACTCCGGTTGCGTTCCATTGGAGATCCCGGAGTCCTCCACATAGCGCCGAGGAAGGCCACCGGGGGGGTTTTAGTGCGGTAAAAATCCCACATAACCCGGTGTTGCTCCCACGGCACCGGGTACCTTTTGAAGGTTTCCCCCTCGACAACAAAAAAAAAAAAAAAAGGGTTGCCGACTAAGCGTATACACAACGAATCTTTACTACATAATAAACTTTATTATAATATGTATAGATAGGTAGGTCGTTTTAATGGAATTTCTGTTAAATTAGGTTTATATATTGAATAATCTTGAAAACTATCAGGGGATGATAAGTAGGTAATCAATACATATTCCGAAAATATATTTTTAAATATTGTCTGTCTGTCCGTCTGTCTGTCCCTATGTGCACGATGGAATAAAAATGACCATACCGATATTAATGGAACATGCACGGAATCCTTGAGACGGAATCTTTTTAACTAGTCACCTCGAAAAGTAAAAAGAAAAAGAGAAAATCCTGGGATACAGGATACTATCTAAACGTTTTTTTTCGGGGGTTAAAAATAATTTCAAAGTTAAAGTGGGTAAATAAAGTTAAAAGTATTTTCCAAGTTAAAGTGGGTAATAGCGGTAGGCAACCCTAGCAGACCGTAATGAGCGACGTGTGATGCCGCCGTTCGACTGAACGCGTTATACCCACTCTTATGCTTAAGAAAATTTCCCTCCCATCCGTCTCCGTAGAAATGAACCTTTTAGCCGAAGATTGTTCAAGAGAAACGTTTCATTACACGCGTTGCATGGCCTCGCTCTGCGTATAATTAAAGTGCAAAGAGAAATTCACTATACTTAAATAACGAGTTCTACCTATAAGAAAATATTCGTACTTTTGTTTTTAATCATTACTGGTTTTATTTTTTTGCGCCCTAAAAGCGTTTATTTGTTTTGTACTGTACGTGTCTCTGGCACACTTTATTAATATTTCAATGTTTTCTGTGAATTGGATAACATTTGATTGAATGCAGTCTGGCTCTATTTTACAGTGAATTTGTATCAATGTATGTTGTTGGTTAAATTACTTGCAGCAGTTATTTACAGTAAATATTTATTCTTTAAAAAACAAGGTAGATATGTATGAAAAATCATAAGAAATTAAAAAAATCGAGCTTAAAACCTAAACTGAGAGAAAGAAAGAAATAAAACAATTTCTCAGTTAACTTGTAACATCTACGTTATCACATTTTAGGTCCGTTTTATTATTTTTTCCCAGTCACCGGCGCCGGCGTGTCGTGTCCGTCTCGTGGGGTTGTCGCGACGAGTCAGTGCTGTCGCCCCGGGGCCCACTGAGAGGAGGGAACAACTCGAAAGTGGGTCGGATAAAGGTCAATCACTTGAAGAAGCGGTGACAGCCCTGTGGCTATCGAACTCGCCTCCCACTCGAGGGGGTCTGGGTTCAAATCCAAGCGGCACGCGCTACTGACTTTTATAAGCTTGGGAGAACTTCCGAGAAAACACCCATGCCCAACAGTGGAACAGAAAAGCGATAGAAGTGATGGTCCTTAAGGACGCAGAGTCCGCAGTTCTAATCGTATTTTTTTTATTTATGTTTCAAGTAAAACCTTATAGGACCTAGGATTAAACAAACAACAAGCATATTATCCTAGTAGCAATGGTAATTTGATGCCGAGGCACAAGGTAGGAATATATTGTGCCAGATGTTTTTAAAAGCTTTTAATTAACTTCACTGATATGTATGTATGTATATATGTATGTATGTCCTGGAATCTTGCAGTCAATATTTCAACCACTTCCACTGAAGCTATCGAGCTGAAATTCGGCACACATATTTGGTTCCGATGACAATGCATGAAAATTAAAAAAAAAAGTAAAAGCTTTTTAAACAAAAAACACAATTACAGTATAATTTATTTGTGAAGAGAGACTGGCCCCTACATTGGACCCATGTTCAGTTGCAATCAGCTTATTACGAACCAGTTTATTTTATAGATGTAAAAGTAAAATACAACCTGGTCAAATCACTTTTGCATGTGAAAATCAGGTAATTAAGGTTTCGGTTTTCATCCATTTCCTAAGCCGAAACCACTTTGACTGAGTCTTTCGCTAGAATAAAAATACATTTAATTGAGTGTTTCGTTTCGTTACGTTAACATATTTTTTGTAATCTTTATGTAATAAGTCAAAACATGTTTAGATTGTGACATAATTACTCTACTATTGTTATCAGTGAAATTTAATTAACATTATGTTACAGAACCATTAATCTTGGGTGTGGAGAGATGTTGAATGTATACCATTAGAGGCGTTATGCAAATGAACACCAATGGCAACGATGTATAGTGTATTACTATCATGACGAGTCAAATTTGTCACTTGGGAGGCAATTACGGGTCTGTTAGCTTAATGGCAGCTACGGCTTGAGAAACGGGCATGCAAGCGCCCATACTATTGCAGATTCAGTTTATAGATTTGGTAAACAATCTTTAAGTCTTCAATATAATTAATAAAAATGAAATCTGTTTTCACTTTACATGTCTATTAGAATAAAAGCAGTGAGAATATTTTATTTTAATTTTCATTATTTACCTACTAAATAGGATAAGTCTGATACTTATTACAGGCGTTCTTTGTAAAACTTTGATATAATTATATGATATACATATAGATATGATGATAAGTAAATAAATGTTTTGTTGCTTTATATTAATCGGTTTAGAATGGCATTATATCTCTATTCTTTAAGAAATTTGTAGCTACCTAGACTTTCGTTAAGCTTGTCCAATCAACTGATAGCGAAATAAATTATTTGACTTTGACTTTGATGTACCTGCGAGGCACTTCGTGTGGACGGTAGCGTCTGGTTGAAGAGAGGTCTGCCTCAGAGAAATGCCTCAGTACATGAACTAACCAGACTGCCTCAATTTTCCAGGATGAAGTTATTACTGTCCTTGTGTAACCGGAAACCACACCTTTCCAACCGGACCATAATTGCTCTAAAAACAATTATTACACGGCAGAAATGGTACTAAGTACCGCGGCGGGCGGTGGTACTTCCCCGGGCGAACTCTATATGGAACCAATTAGCTTTCATATAAAACCTATTTGGTTCCCTATAGGCTCTACGACCTACCTGTATAGTTTCGGCTAATCACTGTTGAGTAAACCTTTAACATTATTAGTATTAGTCGTCATTTTCCACGTCTGCCGCATCAATCATAATCAAGGCTCACGTATTCTTCGCTAAAAGCATCTTTAAACATTACACGAGGATCTTCACACGTTCAGCGTAGACGGGCCGTGATTGATGGGCCTCTGTGCGATACAATTTAGGTACGTAATTTACGACTCTGTGGAGTGTTTGTCAGTCACTGTGTTACGTGCGTCGGTTCGATCCGTGGCCGAATACAGGAAAAGTTGATCTGAAATATAACCGTAAAATTTTTTTTTTTTATAAAGCTTTTATAACTTTTTTTTTATTTTCATGCATTCTCATCAGAACCTATTATGTGTGCCAAATTTCAGCTCGATAGTTTCAGTGGAAGTGGGTGAAATATTGATTGCAAGATTCCAGGACATACTTACATACTTACATAAATACGAGTGAAGTTAAAATTAATTGCAGACTGCCTCGTTGGCCTAGTGGTTGTAAGTGGGGCTACTGAGGTCCGGTCGATCCTCGGGCCGGTATTACTGGAGTTTTCTAACTTGAAATTCCCAGTAGGAACTTGGAATTTAGAATTGTGTTTTGACGACAAATCCTTAATTAATAACGTTCGAACATAAAATAAAAAAAGGATTGTATTTAAATTTCGAACATTCCGTGACCACTATTATAATATAAAATATTATTGAATAAAACAAAAAACCCGACTGGTAAACTGAAAAAAGTATTTTAAAAGGAGATTGCCCAAGTGACTATGGAACTCAGTATCGCTACCAAATCTATTGTGCCATAATGTAATTGAGCTTAAATTTTAGTATGATTTTAGTACTTTTAAATACATATAAAAAAAAAATTATAATTCTCGGCATTCAACAGCAATATGGTAATGAAGGACCACTAAAATTAGAATTTTTGAAATTGTTAACAAGCCGTTAATTGCTAATTTACGTTTTTCTGAAATATTTCGCTATATTAGATAATAGTTGCAAATTGGAGAAAAGCGTTCCGGCCCCTAAAGAGTGGATATCATAGAATGAAAGCCAATTTAAGCCACGGAGCCTTACATATATTTTTATCCATTGAAGGTTAGTTAAGAAATGTAATTTTTATTTCATTAGTAATGCAGCAATGTATATCGAACTAATTAAGTAGCTTTCATTTAGCGATGACCACTGAAATCATAGATTTATTACTCTAACTGAAATAGAGGACTGAAAGGAGGACCCTCTAGGAATTGAAAATACAAAAGTAAGTATTAAGCATTTTTATTCGTTTTCATAACAATATTCTTCAAATATAGAATCTAAAAACTGTGCCGGCGCTTGGATGTCGTGATGCCGACCCCAGCTCAGATACCAAGTGATGGTCATCACGTGCGCGCAACACTCCACTGTTGTTCATCATTATGTTCTCTCAACGACTGCCAGCGTAAATATCGCAGTCGGAGGGAACAATTAATGCACCGACGAGATGGATTTTCCAAAATTACTCGCTATCACTACTTAATTAGTTTTTATTTGAAATAAACACGATAACTTAAAATGGAGTCGCGATTTCGTCAAATAGGTATTAACACAATAACTTAACTAATGGAGTATCTGTCTCGCTATCACTTTGGCTTTCATTTAATGGAAATTGAAAGAACAAAACGAATCAAACACGAATTATTACTTATTGAATTCAAAATGAGTTCAAAAGTAACTGTCTGGGACGGGAAGTACGGGAACTTCACTTCGGACAATAATTATTAATTGTCATTTGTCAGGCAGGTTATAGATGTCAAACTGAGATTGATTTATCGAAGAATCGATTAAGCATGTTGATCTGAAATCGATCGACAGATTGATCTTGAACGCTACATCGTTTGGATGAATTCTTTTAAATCGGACTGTATTAAGAACCTAGCGACAAAAAGTTGTTGTAAGTTTCATTCCATATGCGTGCCGAGAATTCTCGATGGTACTCGGCACCGTCGGCACACATCAGTCCGCTGAAAACTGCTATATTTATACCATATGGAAGCGATCGCAGCGCCACTTTTGGAGATAATTTTTTAAACATCACCGTTATCCTTGTACTATGCAATCCTTAAATTATTATTAATTTATTTATTATTAATTAATTAATTATTAAATCCTATTACTTATTATTATTTATTAAGGCTTTAATATTAATCGGGCAACACTGTAAAAAACGAAAATATTGACTATTGTGAGTAGTAGCTTATCCGCAATAAATCGAAGATCGATATTAGTGAAATCGTATACATATAGACTAAACTTCAATAACCAATTTCTTGGTCATTTAAGAATAGATTTAAAAATGTTGTCAGTGGCTTAGCAGTTGTAAACTATTATTTTTAATCCATTGCCTTAAATATAGTAATAACAGCACCTTAAGAAGTCTTATCATCGATTGCTTATTTATCATATTACATGAATAATCGAATTTCACCTAAACTTATCGATTCCTTGATCCACCACTAATCGTATTTTTGCAGTGGCAATTGGCAAAGATGGCGACAAAGTAAATGGTCAAAAGCAATACAACGACTTTTAATTTGGTCAGATAATATCCGGAGAATTTGTTATTTTGTAATAGTTACAAAAATTGTTTAAATTTAAAATAGGAATTACTGATTTCATGAAGTAGTGACACAACTTAGATTTTAGCGATACTGTCCGTGGGCATTCTCCTTTACCTGAAAAGATTTTTTTTAAATATCACTGATCATATTTGACAGGGTTAAAAAACACAATCGGAGGCATCATTCGATAGTAAAATAGAAATCATAGATAATGTTTTTGATATTTGAGGAATATATGCTATTTTATTTTCGCTATTTTCAGTTTCGAAATACTCCCGGACGAAGTCGCGGGCAAAAGCTAGTGCATAAATACATGTTTAATTTTAATTACTAAAAGAAAACTAGGTAACACGTCTGGTCTTCCTGTTTCGAACTAAAAACAACGGGATAACGCAGACCCGGGGAAGATATCTCTGTAATAAAGTCTTTTAACAGGACAGTGGAACGGGGTCAAAAGGCCCTTTACAATAGCTTTCGCAAGCTTTTGTCCGACCACTTTCGTCTCGAGTGGCCTCAACTTCGGAACCGCCTCTCGAAAAGCTCATCATCCGAGCTTCTTTCGCCCGGCTAAAAAGCGATGCTGTGTTGTTTTATTGAACGCGCCAATTTTAAATCGCAGGATTTATATTTCAGTTTTATTGTTTTTAGTCACTGTTTTTTATGCCTGTTATCGTTGTTGATGGAGATATTTCACCAGGATTTGTTCAGTTATTTTTGCGTTGCTAAGTTGTAATGATTTGCTACCCAGCTGTTGAACCGTGCATACTAACGTTAATGTAGACGTGTCTACGTCGTAGCCTCGTAGTAGTGTCTACGACGTAGCGGTACGAGACGTAATATAAACATCAAGTATCGGAATAAATCTAAAGCTAATTGTAAAGTGATATTATAAATTCAATTAAATAGACATGGTCTACCAACGTTGACCATTTGTGATCTCTGCGCTGTTGTCTTCACACGTTTTTGAGAACATTATTGAGAAATCATTCATTCATAGGATACTTCACTATTTTGACTAATAAAAATTGTAAATAAAATAAATAAAAAAAATTTGAAATATCATAACATCACACCTGTATTTCACGCAAGGGGTAGGCAGAAATGTGTATTAAACTCTTTTATCACGTGTTATTTTTGAGCCTATTGCCATAAATCATGTTATTTCTTGTACCGTTATATAATTTACTATCTTAAAATGACCTAAGAGTCTCACAGGCTTTCTGAGATACAACTCTGGACTTTTCAATAGGCAAAAGTCTTGGCCACTTGGCTAGCGCAGGTTTTTAACATTTATACAAATACAAATACTCTTCATTTATTTTATTTTTTAAATTTATCTGTCGCCTGCTCGGTAATAACGAACAGACAGCTCGCAAGTGCTCACCATTCGTATTATATATATCAATGTTGAATGCCAATCATGTAGCTGTCTCCGCCTGCCCGCCCCTCGCACATCATATATCACAGCCTTCAATAATGTGCGAACATAATGACGCGGATGTGAGGAGCAAGGACTTTTGGATGCGGCAATGAATGTGCGTAGCAGTCAGCACTCGGCAAAGTTAAAAGGCTTTTTTAAAATAAGTATGGTATTATTGATAAATAACGGTGAAAACGGTTAGGTTAAAAAAATAATATTAAATGTTATTTCTTCGATCAACAAAAACAGCTATACAGCTGAGAATGATGATTTGGATAAAAATGTATAGTGTAATGATGAAACGTTTATTTCTAAGAATTAAAAATTAATTCTGATGATGATTATACTCGTAATTAATTCTAGTCTAACAATACAGCCACTAACCGTCGTAGAGTCAACTTACCCTGAGGATGCTCCGTTTGGGGGCGAAACACGTGTTGGTGTGTGGTGTATATTTTCATTCGTGGTTCGTGTATTGGTATATTTTCATTAATATATGCATGCTTTTTTATGTGGGAGGAAAGGAGTTGCTATATGTATAAAAGTTTACCAACACTGTGCTGCTACAAAGTAATTTACCTCTTCCCCCGGACCTCGACAAGGAGCAGACGTGCCCAGAGTCTGTACAAGTTTCTATAAATTAAATTTAAAATGTTATTTAACAATGCAAGAATCAAAAATTAAATAGTGCGTAATAATAGGAGCGCATAAGTGGCGCAGAGCTGTGTCAACCGTGAGTACCGAGAAACTTCTACCATGCTTGACCATTGAAAGAGAGACAAAATACCCGTGTCATCACCGTGTGCTTAAAACTCAGTTGCGCAAGTGAGATAGACGGCTATCATATTGGAACGCCTCATATAATCGTCGATCGCAATCTGTGAATGCGCGACAATCATTTGCGCACGCGCAACACCACCTACTTAAGTATTCACCAATCAGTACATGTTCTCCGCTACATGCGCATGCTCCGCCTCCTCTAAGCCGACGCAATAACGGAAAGGCCCCGCCCATCGCTTATCTCTATGCTAGTACTATTCCTCGCATTTATAAGAGCCTGGTACTTTGTTGCATAGACGGGCACATCGTCTCATAACTACTGGCACCTATTGACTTGGAAATTAAGTTAAGAACGTTAACATGCCACTTCGACGTACTCCTCCGACCTCGCCTCATATTCATGTAACACAAGAACCACCAAGCGTTTTGAGCGCTCCAAAGTCAGCAGTTGTTCAGTCCTTACAGCACTGTGCTTCCGAACCGGACCTGAATAAACCTAGATCAGTGGATGATATTAATCGTGAAACATATTTCACCACACATCGCTCCAAGCGCAAGCGCACGGACGTTTCAGACACACAGCTTACCGAATTTATGTCGGAAATGAAAACCATGTTTGAGGAACTAAAAGCACACCAGCTGTCCCAGGATACGAAAATGGAGAAAATATCTGTGGCTATCGAAGAAATTAAAACGCAAAACCTAACAATGCAAAACACAGCAGATTATCTAGCAAATAAATTTGATAGTATACAGTCTCAAATTGAGAAGTTAGAATTAGACCGAAACAAAAATTTAGAATATATCCAAGGACTTGAAGATAAGCTGGAACACCTGGAACGTCACAAACGTGCTACCTGTGTTGAGATAAAGAATATCCCCTATGCAGCAGGTGAATCTAAACAGGCCCTCTTAAAGCATATTTCTACCATTGGATCCATCCTCAATGTACCAGTGGATCAGTGTTCTGTGCGCGACTTGTTTCGCATCAGCAAAAAAGACTCAAATGACAAGACCATTATTGTTGACTTCACTAGCGTACTTACTAAGGAGCTCATGATCCAGGGGTATAAAGAATACAATAAAAAAAATAGAACGAGCAAGTTTAGTACCGAATCTCTACATTATGGTGGCCCACGGAAACCGGTGTTCATCTCCGAAAACTTATCCCCTAAGATGAAACGACTTCTTTATTTAAGTAAAGAATTTTCCCGTTCAAACTCTTATGACCACTGTTGGGTTTCCCATGGAAAAATATTGCTGCGAAAAAAGGAAGGTGCACCTGCCATTCTAATCCGAGCCGAGCAAGACCTGGAAAACTTAAGGGCCACTTCAAGCTTATGACTAAGTTTAATTACCTACTATTTTTATATATATCAACATGTAGATTGTCTCACTCATGTAAACTACTTAATTTATGTAAATTTTCTGTTCCTTACAATTATACACAAATATACTCATCACTCATTCACTCACTCCTGTAACAGATACTCATCAATCTCACATTACCAGTACGAGTTCTTAACTATAAAGTTATGCTTTAATTACCCCGCGGTTCTTCACTTTACTTTGTTGTTAGTTCAAGTCATAAAATCTTACTACTACTTAAATGGATAGTACACTATCAACTCTACAAGAAATAGACAAAACTGAAATAGCTACTTCAATAAGTTGCGATATTGAAAACTTATGTAAACAGATAAACATAAATAAAAAAGATTTAACCATCATTACGCAGAACATACGCAGTGTATACAAAAATATAGACGACTTACAGGTAACACTATCAAACCTAAAACATGAAATTGACATATTAATACTAACAGAATGTAGACTAAATGACAGTAAAAACATACCCCAGATAAATAATTATACATCTTTTACAACATCTAACCATCTAAATCAGAACAATGGGGTAGTTATATTTGTTAAAAGTAATCTAAAACCTAGAATAACAGAAATTAACTTAGATCAGGCATCATGTTTACAGATTGATATATTTAACCATATCATACTAGGTGTGTACAGGTCACCCTCTAATGCAAATACTGATAGATTTACAGAATCACTTAGAATGCACCTAAATAGAATTAAAACTTGTAAAAATATTGTAGTGACTGGGGATATAAATATCAATCTTATTCCGAAACCTAAGGAAAGCTCCATGGATCATAATAACAGACATAATTATTTAAATATGCTTTCCACTTTTGGACTTTTACCAGGGCACATGTTACCAACCAGAGATAATAGCTGCTTAGACCACTACATTTTAAAACTGGATAGGAAAAAGATTACTGCTAATGTAGCCGTTTTGAACACAACCGTTACGGACCATCTCATGGTATTTTGTAGTTTGACTAAAATAAAATTCATAAAAGAGATTGTCAAGAAGAAAACTTATATTGATTTTGACAAGGCTCTTATAACTCTAGCAAATAAAAACTTATCTTCTTTACTACACTGCGATGACCCAAACACCTTACTTGAAATTCTTACCAGTAAAATCACTGAATCTTTACAAGAAAATACACATACTTCGAGCTTACCTAAAAAACAAAGAACAATAAAACCATGGATAACTCACGGAATCTTACGCTGTATACGAAATAGGAATAAAATGCAAAAAGAACTTAAACATAATCCTGACAATGACACACTTAAAATAACGTATAAAAGATATCGCAACTACTGTAACAACTTAATTAAAAAACTGAAACGTATATATGATAGGAAATTATTATTAGATAAGAACCAAGTGCTATGGAAGAATATTAAAAATATAACTAATCTAAAACACACTAAAACAACAAATTCACAATTACTAGATATTGACCCATGTCCTGTGAAGGCTGTTAACTCAGTAAACAAATTCTTTGCCAATGTAGGACCAAATCTTGCTAAAGAAATAAAAACTAACAAACAAATATCACTCCATAAGAAATCAGTACATATACCAACAATTTCATTCAATAATCAATCGTCATCCTTTGTTTTGTTAAACACCGATCACGATGAGGTCAGTTCAATCCTTATGAATTTAAAATCAAGCAGTGCTTCTGGTATAGACAATATTCCTACAAATTTTCTAAAACGTTCAAAAGACATAATTGTTCCTATACTTACTTATTTCGCAAATATTTGTTTTACTAAAGGCGTTTTCCCCTCACTCATGAAGCAATCAATCATTACTCCTGTGTATAAGAATGGAGATAATACTAAAATCAACAACTACAGGCCAATCTCAGTCTTAACGGGGATATCTAAAATAATGGAAAAATTAATTAATAACAGACTCATTCATTATCTTAATAAATTTAACATTTTATCAACCTCTCAATATGGCTTTAGGCAAGGAAAATGTACAGAAGATGCAATTTTAGATTTAACTTCGCGTATTGTTGACCATTCTGATCGTAAAAATAAATGTCTAACTGTATTTTTGGACCTAAAAAAGGCATTTGACACAGTATCTATACCAATCCTTGTTAAAAAGCTAGAAAGTATTGGTATTAGAGGTAATCAGCTTAACCTGATGAAGGACTACCTAAGTGATCGCAAACAGCGCGTAAAAATTGAAGGTTATGCAAGTACTGACCTTGAAATAACATTCGGTGTTCCACAAGGTAGTGTCTTAGGACCTACCTTATTTTTAATATATATTAATGACCTATGTAACCTTCAAATAGAAAATGGGCATATTTACTCTTATGCAGACGATACTGCTGTAGTCTTTCATGGGAAAACTTGGAAAGAAGTTCATAGTAACGCCGAAACGGGCCTTAGAAAAATATCTAATTGGCTTAAATCTAACATTTTGACACTTAATACTAACAAGACAAACTATATATGTTTCGCAATAAATAATAACGCTCAACCTAAAATATCAAATTTACAAATACACAATTGCAACGACCAGGAAGTAAAGTGTTCTTGTCCAAAAATTAATAAAATAGATTCTATTAAATATTTAGGGATCATTATTGATCAAAGACTGTCATGGCATTCCCACCTGGAACTACTTTCCAGCAGAATTAGGAAACTTATTTGGATTTTCAAAACCTTACGACATATTACAACAAATAAAGTACTAAAACAAGTTTACACAGCTCTTGCTGAATCCATACTGTCCTACTGCATTCCAGTGTGGGGGGGAGCATCGAAAACTAAATTTCTTAAACTAGAACGTAGTCAACGCGCTTTGTTAAAAGTAATGTACTGCAAACCTTATCGATTCCCCACTAAAGAACTATACTCTATAAACAACTTGCTCAGTGTGAGAAAGCTATATATAATACAAGTAATATTAAAGAGACATAAAAATGTGATTATAGATATAGCAACTAAAACAAGCAGAAGAGTAAACTTAGGAATAGAGAATAATATAGTAGCTAGAACTAAATTTGCTAGTCAACAGTATACTAAACAATCACTCTATTTATACAAGAAAGTGAACAGATTACTAAAAATATATTTGCTAAACACTTTTGAACTGAAGGGGCATCTAACTGAGTGGCTCACAAAACTAAATTATGATGAGACTGAGGCTTTACTCGACGTAATCACGTGAATGCCCAGTCCTCATTACACTCAACACATAAAACATATCATACATACATACATACACACACACACACATACACACACACACACCACTCACTCATATATGATATACACACACATACACACACATTTTAGTTATTTGCATTTAATTTTCTTTTTTCTTCTTATTGTATTTTCGTAACTCTAATAAGTTATTAGTATGTTCATTATAAGTTTAATTCACAAAACATTCTCCACGGAAGAGCGGGACATCCTGGCACAGGTAATATATTTACTTACAAGGATGTCCCAACAACGTATAAATTTTGTTAAACTGTTTTCTGAATAAATGAATTATTATTATTATAATTTAAAACTAACTTTAGATTAACACACACTAAATTTCACACATTAATTTTATCCAGACTATTATTTAATCTTTTTTCACACAATTAATTATTATGTTTTCACACTCTGAATTAATTTTTAAAAACTTTTGATTGCATGTTTTAACAATCAATCAAGCAATGGTTTTCTAACATTACTTGTTGTAGAGCATTAAAAAAAATGTTTCAAAATATAATACTTTAACATAAACTTTCTCTTTACAACATCTTGGGGCTGTCGCAAATATACATGTGTGTACGCGCGAAGTTGTATGGGTACTCCCTAGTGTTAGGTGAGACGTTTATTCACTTGAGAACATTGACGCAAACTTCTATCTCGAGTAATAATCAGCATCAATCGCGCTACTAGCAATAATTTTATTCATGTGACGCAACAAGATCAATATAATATTGAATTGAACAAAATTAATGCGAAAATGTGTTCGTTATTGTAATTTCAAAATAAATTGACGTAATTGTTCTAATAGTTCCATCCATCCATCAGCCTTTTGAGGTCCACTGCTGGATATAGGCCTCTCCTAAACGACGCCATTCCGATCGGTTCTGTGCCTTTTGAATCCAGCGGTTTCCCGGCGTTTTCTTCAGGTCGTCCGTCCACCTTGTCAAAGGGCGACCTGTACTCCTTTTTCCGAGTCGTGGTCTCCATTCGAGGACTTATCTTCCCCACCGGTTATCAGTCCTTAGAACGACGTGGCCTGCCCATTGCCACTTCAACTCACTATCTAATAGTTAAGGCAGAATACCCCGTGCCCAACTGTGGAACAATAAAGGGTTTTAATGGAAACAATGAAAATAAGCCTTACTTAACTATTTTAAGTCAAACTTAGTTATAAACCTGTGAACAAAAACATTGTAAGTAGCTGACAATATTTTTTAAAGAGTTCAAAGAATGCTTACCTACTAGCCAAGTTTCACTTTAATTAACTTCGTTTTTATATCGCACTCAACAAAAGGGCAACTATGCGGGCTTCGTAATTAAATTATTAAGATGCTGCCTTGTCTAAGTTAATTATCGACTTCCTCGTGACTATTTTTAATTAGGTTTTGAATTGTTGAACGAGCTAATATGTTTTTATATTTACAATGGATTCTGTGTTTAATATATTAATAGTTATAAATGTTATCATCACTATCCCAAGTCTTTAGCTGTCCCACTTTGGGTCAGGTTTCAGAATGGGAGATTTAAGAACCACACTGACCAAGAGCGGATTGGTGGACTTCACATGCCTTCGAGAACAACAAATAATATGTTCTAGACCTCAACTGTGGTACGTCAATGGGCTGTAGCAGCATAACTGCCACTGAAGTTAAGAATGAATTGTGGTATCAATATAAGTATTTAAATTCCATAAGAGGAATTCAAGAAAAGCAACGTCACAGGTTTAAGCGTTTTGATGACGTCATAAAACTCGTCGTTATATGCGTGTTCTGCTTAGCAAGCCTACTGCTTTGCTGAAATCAACCATACAACATTGTATTAAGGGTCAAATTTTAAATGTGTCTTCGGAAAACAGGTCTGAAAGCAATAAAATCTTTAACTTGCGAATCACAGCGCGTACGAACCATTAAGCGGTGTAAGCGAAAAGGAAATTTTCGAGGTTTTGTGAATATGGGGAACATTAATTACGCTTGTCATTGCAATATTAAATATCATGGACATCTCACACACCGCCATCTGGTTCCAAACTAGGCAGAACCTGTACTATGGGTGGTAGAGTCTGATATACATACATAGAGATTTTTAAACATATATTAACATCCAGACACAGAACAAACACAAGTCAATTCGTCCCACGAATGATTGTCCTGAGTGGGATTCGAACCCACGACCCAGGCAGTATCAGGCAGGGTCACTACCGATTGCGCCAACGGGCCCGTTATTATTTTACCTCGTTTATTTTGTTACTTAACTTCCTTATAGAAGTCTCGCATATTTTGGATACAATAATCAATATATAGTGACTAACACATAGGCCAAGGCTGATACTTTTAAATATCTTTTAATGACTTGGAAAACCAACCAGCCTTCCTGCGCATGTAGTTGGCCACCAGGATCTTCTAGGGAATGCATAGGTGCATATTACCTATTGTTGTAAGTCCTAAGTCCTTAAAGAAAAACAGGAATGTAGAATTTATTGGGCCATCTACATCTAAATACCTCTTTTCTTCCATTTCACGTTCGCTGCGACCCACCCGTCCCACTGCTGGGCACGGGTCTCCCCCACAGACACTGCTGCGGGAGGTCTAGAGCATACTCCAACACGCTGCTCCAATGCGGATTGGTGGAGTGTCGAATGTTCTCAAGCTACCTGAAGGTCTTCGACAAGGCTTCACGACTGTTTCCAGCATTGAAAACAACCACATTTCACGTTTAATCGTCTAATAATATTACTTAGATCTGGTACACATTTAATTTGAATGCACTTTGAATTTCGCTGTGACGATAACCTAAGGTGGAAGGAACAAAACATAATTTACTTTTACACACAATTAGTTGAAGGATTATGGATTTACAAAGCAGTGAAATGCATACAACAAAAACATTGCAATGAAAATATATGCGCGATGAAAAAAATGACTAAAATATCAGAGGTTCAAAAGAGCAGCAGTTTTTTAGGCGAATTTTTCACATGCGGTATATTTTCACTACATTCGGCGCAAATAGTTTCCTTTATAGAATTCGACGGCGTATGAAAATCATCGCGCGTTTCCCTTCGCGCTTTATTTCGGTATAAAGCCGTTCACGAGGATTCACTATGGGTGGGTTCACAGTGTCAGCGGGTGAAACTCGGATATTCGATTTCTTTTTCTGGCCAGTGGCATTTTTTCTGAGTTTCAAAATTCTCATTCATCTCAAATGACAGATTGAGCTGATTCTTATAGAATAAAATATATGGAAAATATGTATTCCACCAGATAAGTAAGATAAGTAATAGCCTTTGTGATTTGTAATCTTTACTAGACTTTTACTTTTACGTTTTTACGATGGTACAAGCAAATTAGCACCATTGGGTTTTTAATTTAGGATTCTTAAAAAGAAATTGTTTTTATAGTACTGTACAGTAATATAAATATCTAAATAAATAAATATCTTGGACATTCTCACACACGGCCATCTGACCCCAAAGTAGGCGCGAGCCTGTGTTATGGGTGTCAGAGACTGATATACATACATAGATATTTTTAAATACATACTTAAACTAGCTGAACCGGCAAACGTTGTTTTGCCAATCAAAATTATTAAAAATAAAAATCGCGATGGAAAAATAGGGGTTGATCGTAGAGGGTTGAAAATTCAGGGTTGTATGTATTTTCTAATGTTGTATCATAAAAAAATACAAAAATAAAAATTTGTCTAAAAATTAAAAAAAAAAAATTTGGGATGGACTACCCTTAACATTTAGGGGGATGAAAAATAGATGTTAGTCGATTCTCAGACCTACTGAATACGCATATAAAATTTGGTAAAAATCGGTAAAGCCGTTTCGGAGGAGTACTGCAACAAACATTGTGACACGGAAATTTTATATATAAGATAGATAATATTGACATCCAGACACAGAACAAATACAAGTGTTCGTCACACGAATATTTGTCCTGAGTGGGATTCGAACCCACGACCTTTGGCGCAACAGACAGGGTCACTACCGATTGCGCCAACGGGCCTGTCAAATATTTTAAAATGTGTGGTTATTTAGATATTTAGATAATTGTAGCATTCTAAAATTATAAACATGTTAATGTACATAATTATGTGTGTTGGGTTATTCGTTAAAAAATCTTAATACCATACTTAGCTGAATAAGTGGCCTAATGTACAATACACAATCCTTGTAAACCCTAAACCTTATTCAGAGCAAATCAAAATTATGAATTATAAATTAAGTGTGTAAGTCAATTTGTTTTAGTTGTTTCTGTAATGTTTACTTATATTCTGATCGAGGCAAGTTTTAAAAAACTTATCTACATTGGGATATATTCCCAACATTAGCTTGAACGAATCCCGCCAACACTAGCGCCCCACATAAATATTTATGTAAAAGCTTTACGATTTCAGCCTGTGAGTTACGTTTGCTGGTATTATGCGTTCCATTTTACGTTGCCTTCATTTGGTAACCGTCACGAAATAAACTATTTTTTGAACGATCGACGCACGCTCGTAAAACGGAACGCGTCATATCGAACTTTATGTGGGATAATTTACTTATTCACTTTTTAGAAGTGTCCTTTTTAGGGTTGGATGGCAATCGTGAGGAATATAATATTACTGGACAATATGGAGCGCTTTTTTCCTTTTTATTTCCAGGATCAGTTGTTTATGGTCGCTTTTTTACCTCACTGCTTTTTGGGTCAAGTTATCACAATATTTTTTTATGATTATGACTTTATATTGATTTTTTAACGATAGCCTTTGGTTTCCGCTGAATGGTTTTTTAATAAAATATCACTTCATTGTGTATATTGTATGCTTGTATCCGATACGTTAAAATTGACTTAACTTTATCTTTGAATCGTTTATGAGTACTTAAGTAATCTGATTATATATATGTATTTTTTTTATTGGATTTCCCGAAGGCATTGAATCATGGCAGTAATAGACTATCACCGTTCTGAAAAAGTCTTAACATGAAAGTAAGTTACATATTCTAAAGCACAAATGACAAAAAACATGCAAGCGCACGCACACAAACAAGCTTAAGGCTCCGCAATTCGTGTTGGCATGTCGTGAGGAAACCAATATATACATGCGATCCGTCAAACTTCAAAGATACCCAGTGATTAACCCATTAAACGCGTTCGGGATATTGCAGCGTCTATGTGGGCTTAAATTGGGCTCAGTTAAAGCACATCGACACGCCAACCTCCCATATTATTTACGATCTAATAGAAGGCGACCCATTCTTCCACGTTTTCATACAACAAGACAGATTGATCGATATAAAGTTTATCTATAACTGCAAACAGCTGACAAATTAATAGCTGGTATAGATACTTAGGAATCAAGTAAAATTACCATTTTTTATACTTATAGTTAAAATATTTATTCCATGAGTAAAGGTTAGTAAAGTTAGGTTAAAAGAGATACTGGACCCAACCGGATGTCGGAAAGTCTTAGGTCTATTGGTCTTTGGCTATTAAAATGGCTGAACAAATTATATCTTGAGATAGAACTGGGATCAATAGACGTGCCATAATAGAACCGCTAAAAATAATATTATTTTAAGCATTCATTATAACTAAGATATTAACTAATAGTAATTTTAAATATTTTTTGATTTATTTGCAAGCTCAAAGTCAGTTAAGCGCACTATGATGGATGGATGGATGGATAAAATATTTAAGTTGATTTGCACTGCGTCTTCTTCAGTCAATAATTTTATACGGAATGAACAATGATATAGGTGTTAGATTAATAATTATTATTAATCTAACAATCTAATAAACTTATAGATAATTCTTCAGATAGGATAGGTGTAAGATTAATAATAATTATTAATCCAACACCTATCCTATCTGAAGAATTATCTATAACTTTACATTAATAAGTAAGTAAATAATATTACTCAACAGTAAGCCCCGTAGTACCAAGTACGAGTACTTCACGACAAATCCCGACAAATGAACAGGCTATGTCAAGAGACTGGTGGAAAAATTGTCTCAGCGAGTTTAATTTGTTCAATCTAGCTACGGCTTGTTTCATCTAGTTACGGTTCATATTTTATTGGGACTTGAAGTGATTACAAATGTACAAATCATGAAAGCACTCCTTATTTTAAAACTTAAAAAAATATATGATTAAAGGTGATTATTGTGTAACCACCGTCATTGTCATAAATAACTCAGTTTCGTATGGAACCTTCTCGTGTTTACATTCAAATCCTTCAGTGGCGACGATTTTTTTAATATTTCGCGATGCCGTTGGGTAAAGTGCACGAATTTGACCTGGACGGGTCCCGAAACTGGTCCGCGTATGTGCGTTTAATCGAACAATTCATTTTATTGAACGAAATCAAAAGACTTACGCATGGCTACTACTACTTCATTACTGCACCTTAATACAATTCTGAATACTTAATACAATAATGAATTCGTATGAGTTATAGTGTCCATTTTATAAAGCTGCTGTAAAGTGTGTTATATGCAGAAGTATTTGTCGCTGTCTGTTCTATCTACCTACGAGTAGAGGAAGTATTTTTATTACAGAATATATAACTCTCTTGGTTCTTTAATCGATCAGCGTTAATGTAGCAAGCCTTCCAAAGACAGATCTCGTTACAATCTCAGGCGGTAATTCATTAAAGTGCTTAAAGGATCACCGCGCAGACTTGGGGCCAAGTTTGTGTGCTCTAATGGAAGCTAACCTCTATTGACATGATACGTAATTAATCCTATTCTATGCGTTCGTTCCCGTATAATGTGTCTAAGTGTTAAAGATGCCAAAATAACTTACAGTGTGTAGTTATCGGATTCACTATTTTAGAGGCGACCATCTTAGTCTTCAAGCCCAACGACTCGGAACAAAGACTCTTTCTAACCGCTTACTAGACTACTAACCCCAAATAACAGGATTAATGGTCACTAACAGTTACAGTTGCAGCTTAGCTTCAGCTTTTCATGATAATGTTTGTGAACATTTACCATGACGATTAATCTTACTATTTCTAAAGATATTTTCTTCAGAAAACATATTTTTCTCTGATTTTAACTGCCACGTGGATAGGTAGAATAATCAATGTCCCCACCGTGTCTATATGACATATACCATTTTCGTAATTGCGAAGTATGTCAACACATAACATCATACGCTACCAATATTATTAATTTGATTATTTGAAAATCCAATCAAGTGCGACAGTCAGTTTCTAACTTCAATTAACCACTCGATTGCCAATACGAATTCCAATTAAAAATCCGGGTTCCATTTCTAACTAATTGACATGAGAGCGCTTGAAGATTTCAGGGTGAGGACGAGAGAAAAATTGCTGCTATTGTGCGTTTCATATCAAGGAGGAGAGAGTTGGGTGTGCCTGGTGACCGGTGGCTATGGAGTGACGCGAGACATAAGATTACAGCGATTTTATAATGCTGCCTCGTTTGTCTAGTGGTCGCAAGTTACTGCTAAGCTAAAATTCCTGGGTTCAATCACAGGATCGGGAAAAGTATTATTGGGATTTTTTTTTCATGGAATTCCTATTGTCAAAACAATTAGTTGTGAGTGGGTAACGATGAGCGGTGGCTATTAAACTCGCCTCCATTGAAATCAAGGTCAAATCTGCCAATCCGCATTTGGCCAGAATCTAATCTCCCATTAAGAGAGGAGACTTGTGACATGTGAAGTCTGCCAATCCACATTTGGCCAGCATCTAACCCCTCCCATTACGAGAGGAGACTCGTGCCCAACAGTGGGAGAAAGTCAGGGTTATGGTGGCGTGTTAACGATAAATTTATCTGCAAAAGGGGCAAGAGCTTTAAACCGACTGTTTTTTATCAAACGCTTCTAACTTAGACCACCGCAAAAGGGTTGAGTGCGTACTGACAGGCGGGCCTTAGCCTCAGTAATTAAATATTTCAACTGATTAACTACATAAAGGCAAGGAAGTGGTTTAAGGTACTCTAGGGGAATATTATTTTTAATTTCTTCGAAGGACCAAGATTCGGTAGTGATGCTTAGGGGGTCGAAAAAAGATTTTAATAGCTGGAAAAGGGGTTTAAATGGATGTTCTTGGGGGGTAGTTACTACCCTTAATATTAATCGGATTATTTATAAAAGGGGAAAACCTCGTCGTTTCTCTTGTACGTGTGGCGATTTTTTCAACTTCCGGTATATTTTAATTTCCGGGTAAATTATTTTTTATTGCTTCAACTGAAGATAGGTGAAACGGCGAATTTATTGCCATAAAAAGTCGTTTGAAGTGGAAGCAATTACGGGCGAATTGTTTCGTAGGAGTGGTTGTTTTACTAATCGCTGTTTCGTACTAGTAAATTGAAAACTTTAGTGGCGCATAAAAACTGGAATGGTCCTCTAAAAAGAACTGCATCCCCAACAACTCGGTTTACAGTTCAAAGTCTACATTCATTTAAGCATAGTGTTTCACAATTGTTTTTGGAGTCGGTCCGGGGAGTTTGGAGCCTTTATTTTAGGGGTCAATTTCGCGCGACGAGACAGACTTGCCTCCTTTGTTTTATTTAAACGAAAGCCCGTAACTATGTACCTACTACGGCGAGGTTGGAGCAATTTTGTTGCTAGTATTGTCAAACTCCATGCGTTTACTTCAAGAAATGTCCCCGACCGCTCCCAGACGTCACAAGTTTAATTACAAGACTTCTATACGGGGGAGATAATTTCTTAGAGCCTATTTGAAGGGGAAGGGGGGGGGGGGTATTTAATCATGGCCGCCTTTCCCCGGCCCGCGCAGAATCTCCGGTATTAAATAATTTTACATCGGCATAAATTGTTTGAAATACTCGTGAAATTAGTTTGTATCTTACTTACTCAGGAATGCTAGTTATCTCAGTATCTTACGGTTATGGTTAAATTGTGGATTAGGCTCTCATGTAATGTACGGTTAACGAGTTATGCGTCAAATAATTCGATCTTCAGTATACCTGATTGGTAGTTATTGTACACAATAACACATGGTACAACGTAGGTTGGCAGTAGTAATCATCGGAGTGAGGTTTACCTGTAACAAGAAAATATGTCTATAAACATGTGAACAGTCGAAGCAGTATAATAGAGTAGATAGCTAACAATATCATAAATGAAGTGATTGAGTTTATTTATGGATAAAAGATGGCAAACAAGCACAAAACATCACACACTCGAAACAGACCTAGAAGCAGACTCGTTCTGGATATAAATTATATTTAAGTTTTGTGTGTACCAAACCATGACTTAAAGCCGTACTGAACTGTTAACTGCAGGCCACGGCTTACAGCGGTGATATCTATCACTTGAGAAGGAGTTCAGTTCAAGTTCTAATGCAGCAATAACTTTTATAACAATATGCTTAGTTACAAAAAAAAATTATACGGCTAAGTAGGAAAATGGTTATATATAATATGTATATATAACATAAAATATGATAAAATGATTTTTAAATAACGATTCAACGATACCCCACATGAAACAGTTGGTCGATTTGTTGTTTTCATTTTGATAATACGGCGGCTGTTTGTCACTGTGGTGAATCTTGGTAACATGTCTTGGGTCATATTTTTAGTAACACTTGCATAGCTAGCTAGCTATATATACACAATAGCCATTTTTGCGTCGCGCAGTCATGTAAAAAGACGATTTAATAAATTTAGTGTCACTTGCTGTGACGGTGAATGAAAAAATGTTTATAATGTAATGGAGAATGAGTCGAAAAGCAGTAAATACTCGTATATTACTTTATTTGTAAATTGTTTTATTATATAAATTATTGAGTTACGCAAAACTTTCAGTGTACCTACCTCACGTAGATGCGGAATCTTAAATTATATTTTAATACGTAATTCCAATTTCGAAAAGCAGAGAGCGTAAGAAAAATAGAGAGGAAAATCATACTCAAGCAAATCGGGAGCAAACATCAATAGCGCCCGATTCAGAAACTTATTCTTCTATAAAGAAAATTTAATTTCCGTCCCTTCATCGGATACTTACTGAATATCAAATGGAAAGTTATCCATCGAACGCCGGGGACAGTCACCGAGGTTATCTAAATTATAATAAGTCAGGTGTTTTTGATTCAAAAGGTAAACTGAGACGTAAAGTCTGTTCCTATCATCCCACACTTTCGCTATAATCTTAGTAATCAAGCAAAGAGTTGAGTACGTTGGCTCTGTCACGGATATCATGGACAGCAGTGAATAATTACTGCTACAGCCTATTTAAAATTCGTTGCAACAACATTCATTTTCCTAGCATCTCACGCTACCTATAACTGAGACTTTAATGATACTTTGAATGAGCTTTTAATGAGTCACGTTTAAAGTCTGACAAAGCCGGTATAGGCCATAGCGGATGGATGGTACAGTATGCCCGTTTGCTTAGTTAACTAGACAATACGTCTACGCAGGCAAATTTTCTATGTTGTTTCATAAAAAAATAATAAAGTCGTACAATATTCCCAACTGCGTCTAACGAAGCGTTTCATCTAACGCTGTCCAATAAAAAAGCATTAAAAAGAATCCTTATTAAATTCGACAAGGAAGGCATTTTGAATCTTAAAAATCACCAAGCCCCATTCATGGCAGTCTCATGGGAAAATAATCTCTGAAGCAGCGTTTTCCCTTCTTAAAATTCAGTTTGTTTTGCCATTAAGTCATTTGTGATACAGATTTCCCCATGAGCGTACGCTAAATACTACAGTAAAACAGAATTTGCATGCATTGCTTCTCCTTCCTCCTGCGATTCTTCCTTCAACGTTAAGGTGGTAGAGCCTATAGGGAACCAAATAGGTTTTATAAGAAAGCTAATTGGTTCCATATAGAGGTCGCCCGGGGCAGTACCACCGCCCGCCACGGTACCTAGTACCATTTCTGCCGTGTAATAATTGTTTTTAGAGCAATTATGGTCCGGTTGGAAAGGTGTGGTTTCCGGTTACACTTCTTTAGAGGCGACCATCTTAGTCCTCAAGGGTAGCAACACATCTGTGTCTGACTTAGAACGAGACTCCTACTAACAAGTACTAACTGGACTATTACTAACATCAACTAACAGGACTAACTATCACTAACAGTCCCAGTCCTCATACCTACTAACGAACTGACAAACTAATGTTCTAATGGGGGGTCAGCTGCTCTGAGGGAAGCCAGTTCGCCAAGCTGGACTAATTTGGCATCATCAGACTCTCGAGGTCTGATTCACGAAGGAACTCACGAAGAAAGAACTAATTAACTTTCTCAACTAATTGGACTAACCATCCCAGTCCCTAATTGAGTCTTGTTCAAAGTCAGTCACAGTTGTCATGGGCGGCAGCGGATGGGTGGTGCTGCAAGCTCGTTTGCTATCTTGTATCCATAAAAAAAAAAAAAAGCAGGTGACATTTAATTTCATAGACTGCACAAAATCGTAGTGATTATATACTCTTTGGATAGCACATAACTTAGAAAAGTCATTGGTTCGTGCGGCTTGGATTTGAACCTGGAACGCTCGATTGAGAGGAGAGCGAGAGTTCGATAGCCACTGATAAAGGAAACCGAGAGTTTAAGAATCCATCTTAATTCAATAATTTTAGTAGTATATTAATATATAATCGTTTTGTAGTTAGTAATATTTTGTAATCAAAAAATAGGCCATCTGCGGGATGGCAGATATTACATGCCTTTGAGAACTTTATGAAGCACTCTCATGCAGGTTTCCTCTCGCTGTTTTCCTTCACTGTAACAGACGGGGATTTGAACCCACATCAGAACCCACTCAGAGTGAGAGGCGAGTTCGACATACACTGGTCTGTCGCCGCTACCCATCCGCTCCCGCACCTTCACTAATTAAATATTAGCGCAACACGCGAAGGGTTACCGGGATGACACTGGGCAAATAACGCTCGTCTTTGTCTCTGATTCGTACAAATTAATATTTACTTGCTACACTGTCAGTTTACCTTTCATTGGGTGAAATGTTCTGACTCGTGATGAGAGGTTTAGAGACAGAGAGAGAGAGAGAGAGAGAGGGAGAAAGAGTTATAGGAGTGTCTTTAACTGGTATTTTTACATAACATAACATTGCTGCATGTTTCCATTTCACTTTTCATCCGATCATTCGAGATTATGCTGGCGTTTTTTTCTAGCGACTAAAAATAATAGAAACCTATATTTAAAATAAATACATTCTTGGAAATATGAGTAAGCTTCATCATCATCATCACAACTCTTTCTTTGTCCCACTGTTGGGCACGGGTTCCATTCAGAATGGAAGGGATTAGGCCTTAGCCCACCACGCTGGCCAAGTGTGGTTTAGCAGACTTCAGATGCCTTCGAGAACATTATGATGAACTCTCAGGCATGCAGGTTTCCTCACGATGTGTTATGAAAATCAGCTTCATGATTTTTAGAAAGCATGATATTATTTTAATGCAGGGTGTGTCCAATCTGTTGTTGGGTGGTCCTTTTTTAATGATATTTTGTTGCATCAAACTGTGTTCTAATAAAATATGTTAATAACTGTATAAGTAATAAAAGTATTTGAATCACAGTTCTCATAAAAGCAATTTTTAATATCAAATGCGGGATTTTTGGCAAATGTAACTCGAAGAACTCACCAAGCCAGTTGGAAGTCTCAGATTAGGTTGAGGAACTGAGCTCTGGTGCCAAAGTTTTTTGGCAAACATATCTGATGGTTTATGCGTAAGATAAACAATCGACTGGGTCAAAGAACCGCAAATGGCATATTTTGGAAGAACATTGCTTCCACATTTTCTATTTGTTGGATCTCATTCATTCACTAAAACTTAATTTTATTACTAGCGTATTTTGCTTTCTTTAATGAAATTGACATGAATCAATCTTTAAAACATTTACAGAAGAATATTTACAAGAACAATAACAATAAAAATATTTGCATGTATTGTATTAGCACTTAATACAAGTTTTGTACAAGTAATGTCATTGTATACAAGTAATGTTTTCACACTAAACTACTGGACCGATTTCGATATTTTTTTTACCATTAGAAAGCTGCATCTTCACTGAGTTACATAGGCTATGTGATATTACTAGGCGTAAACGAAACTATTGTTATGTCTAATTCCACGCGAGTGAAGCTGCGGGCGTCCACTAGATTAGCTACGAGTATAAAGGAAATTGTGTACTTTAAAATAACTCAATTCAGAATTCGATGACAAATCAGTTTAATGCTAAAATAGGTTAAGGTTTATTTTTTAATGAATGACAGTAAGTATAATCCACGTAATTTAGTGAAACCAGCTGTAGATTTCCAAGCCCAGCAGTGGTCTTACAAAAGTAAAAATAACATGTTAACAACATTAATGTAACGCTCGATTAATTGGCGTGACGTTTAGAATGTGATTAGCACAACCCTTTCTGTCCGTCTGTCTGTCTGTCTTAATTACACACCCTGGTGGTGCGGAGGAGAAAGGGACTGGCTTTTATTTTACATGCTTTTGTGAATATTAATCAATTTATAACTAGCATGACTAACGTTAACTGATTTTTATTTTATTTATTTATTTATTTACATTAAGCTTTTTATTTTATATTTTTTTAATTTTATTTATTTATTTACATTAAGCTTTTTATCGGATGGTGAACGTATACAGACGTAATAACAATTTACAATCAAACGAGCACTGTAAAGTTCGATTGTAATTATGTAGTGATTAAAATATATTGTGTCTGATGCAACGTCCCCGAGCGTGTTATATTTAAGCATAAACATTTGATTTCATCTTCTTTTACATTCATTGACATACAACTTACGCCAATAATAACTAATCGTTTTAAAAAAAATAAAAAATACGCATGTAGATAAACGAACAAAATTTTTTTTTAAAATTATTGCATTGATATCAGTCCTTGGTGTACAAAGATTCAAATTAATCCGACGTTTTGAAGTGGGAAGTTTCAAAGATTCCGTTACATACCCCTTTTATCTGTTCTGTGCATACATACATTGATACCTACATGGCTTATAAAAGCGTGATAAAAAGATTAGGTAAATAAATGTAGTGTTGGTGCTGTATGTGATAAATTATGTTTGAAACAGCGATTCTGTAGCGATTCTTGTACTAATTTTTAAAGCTATATCTTAGGCTTAAGTTTAGTCCAGACAGAACCTCTCACCAGAAATCATGAACGTGTTGGGCTTGTCAAACTTATTCATCAAATTGTAAAGCTTATTAGGGCGGATATTTAAGAAGACTGAAGAAGATATAAGTGGACTTGATGGCTCCAAACTCCCTAATTACTTCTATCAAATTGGATGAAGCGAGAAAACCGGGGATATTTCCAATTTTTCTGTTTACTTTCTGCATCTTAATTTGCCTCCCGAGGGCACTCAAGATCCTCCCCTAAACGGACTTTAATATTATATTAGAATATAATTATATATCATATATCCTTTCACGGTCCCTTCGGACGAATTTGGAATTTTTTTCTTAAGTTCATGCTTATTTGATGTCTTATTCAATGATACGGTGAATTTAATTTCGACTCTTTAAATAAAGGAGCTAAAAAGGCGCCTTTGAATAAAGAAAAAGGTAGTATATTTATCATAACCAACGTTATATTGAAGTGAAAATGTGAATAACTTGGACTAAAGCGTAGCAAGTCTACGAATGCTACGCCGTAGCTGCATAATGCTACGAATGGCTACATAAAGCAAGTCACAGCGTTTTCAGAAAATCCATGATATTTCTATCGGCATTTTAATTTAAACGTAAAAATCGTAAAAATCTATCGTACAAATAATCCATACAAAATAAATGTTGACATGACAAAATAAATAAATTGTTTGTAATATTTGATTGGTTATTGCAAGTTAGGAGTATGAATTCATGATGTCAGTGACTCTTCTAGCAAGACAGGGTCATTGACCTATTGAGCTGACTCTCTTGTTAGATCTTGGACTCGTGTTATTGATGAATGACAAACCCATTTTCTTAAAAAAATCTATAATATGACAAAATTTTGCACGTTTTTAGGTATAATATACCTAAAAGGCAGAGGACAAATAATATTTGTAAAAACTATTTACTTACCTGTAATAATGCAATTAATGATTATGATTATACGTTATCCAAGATAAACGTGTTGAAACCTGTGTTATGTGAAAGCTAACATTTATGTAATGTCAAATAAACTTTTATTTCGCAAATGCCACTGGAATTTTTATGTGAAAATGACTAGGTTTGAATAGGAAAGTAATTCTGAATATATGAATGTGATCGTTACGAGTATTGTATGGCGTAATGGTTGGTATGAAAAATGTCTGATGTATGCTTTCCGACCAAACAGACATTATGAGCGTTCTGCCTTGTTGGCCTAGTGGTCCCAAGCGTGATTGGTAAGCTAGAATATCTGGGTTCGATACCTGGGTCCGGCATTGAGCTCGGAGTCTGAATCTGAGTCTCTCCCCACATACTGGTCCTAAATATAACTGTTTTATGATAAGCTTGATGGCTGATATTAAGGCCCGGTTCGAACGATTGTTAATTTTGTTTTGTTGTTGCACGAATAAGTACAAACATTCTATAATCTTCATTAAAACTTGCGCGAATATTATTACTACATTAAGTTCATGATTGTAATAAATTATATGAATATGAAAGGATAAATAATATGGGAAGCGTCACTTTTACAGTCATTTAAGTTAATTTTTTGAAAGGAAAATTGTGTCATTCTTAAATCTTATATGTTTCCATGCATTTTGGGGGCACGAACTATATTTTGACTTGTATTATCGTTGTAGTAATATCACATGACCTTTATAAATTCACCAAAATAATACTAATAATATAAAACAATGTTTATAATATATGCTGTGCACTACACGGTCCATGATACTCGTAGTAAAATGTGTTTATTTAATGTTTTAAACATGGTAAGTAAATAAAAAATATAAATAAGTTTCTGAATCCAGCATTCGCCGGCTTTCCCAAATACGCCAATAATGTTGTATTACGTCAAAATATCACCCGTCACTCAAGGGGCTCCAAACTGAAGTGCAGACATAAATATGCCATGAAATCCCACATAACCGGGAACATAAAAATTCCTCCGTTCCATGCCCGGAATACCATTGCGTTACGTTTTCACCAATCTCGGTATAACCCCATATGGGTAAAGGAATGTTCTGTATTTTGAGAATTTCGAATGGGAGAATGTCCCATATTTCTTGAAACAAGATCATTACCTTCTGATAAAGGTAGTACTATACAAGTTGTCCTCCTAGAATTTCTTCCTAAGAGCTTAAAAACTGTCTAATCAATGTATTCAAAGGCCACACACAAAGCTTAATAATCACGCAAAGATATCTGACAATTAATTAAAATTAAATTTAACTTGCTTGAAACGAAGTGCACTGTTCCAACATTGAATGTTGGCGGAGATTAGTGTCCGACTCGATTGTCGTAAGATTTTAGGCCACCCGAAGGCATCTGCCATCGCCAGACAATGATTAACATTAATCGATCGGTTGATAATCTCTCAGATTAGTTGAACCTACGAGTATAAGAAAGGATTAATATTCATTGAATCCATAATTAATATCAATCGTTCACGTTTCGCTACAACGCAAGGAAGTAGGATTAGTACACGATTCTTCCTACGCATCCCTTGTACCTCGTATCCCTTCCGAAGGGCAAGTCCTATGCACACAGGCGAGCTCCATTTAATTGGGTTGGAATGTTTGCTGGTTCCGAAAGTCCGGAACGAGTATTATCGTTCCAGTGTTTGCCAGACCCTTCAGAGTTCTTGGCGTATCAATAAATTGTATTTGCACGTCGAATGTTAAGGGACATCGCTGTAGGACTTCTGGGAGATTAGGCTGAGATTGGCCGTAATTCCGTGTTATTTCAGGGCGTCAAATGTTGCCATGTAATAGATAAAGTATGGGTAAGTCGATGAAATAGATGTTAACGTTGAATTAAGACTGCTGGTTTTTTGGTGACTTGTTTTGTCAGTTTGATCCGATTGGTGGTGGTAAAATAAAGTTAAGAGAATAATTCTTTTGTACATAAGTTGTATAATTCGTTTGTTCAACATTTTATATATATGAGTAAATTCTACTAACAAATAGATACACACAGCGAAGTACGGAATTAACGAAATACTAAAATATTATGTAGGTTCTCTTCTTATACGGACTCCGTTCGTAGCATAAGTTAATTTTTTACGCCATAGATGTGCCAAACCAGTCTTCATAATACAGATAGGGACAAAAATTGCATTGACGTAGAGCCTCCTACCGCGGGGGCTGTATTTTTTTAATTTTCCCAAACAAGATCTCGAGCCAAGGGATTCGATTATACAGCCAACGTCTTGCCGCATTATTAAATTTGTTTCGAGATCGCAGCGGAATTCCGATGGTGCATTTTTATTGGAACGCTAAGTTATGCGTTTAAAATGATTATAGCGTGATTTAGAATTGAGTAACATTGTTAGGAGCGAGCGTTGAAGTTGATTGGTTGTAGATGACATAGTAAAGATGAGAATACTTTTCGCAAGGCGGATCTATTACTTCCATGAAGAATGTTCAATCATAGCATGAGTTATTTCATTATAACAAACTCTGTCGTATTATGTCAAAATTAAGTTTTTATAAAAAAAAAAACAATCAATGAAAAGAGTTTGTTTGCGTATTTGGAAAATTGGCTAGAAATTGTCACAATTTTAAAAAATATACTATTGTTAGCGCTCACTCACAAAACGTCTTGGAGATGAAGAAAATAATTCAAGAGCTACCCTCTCCCTAACCTATATAAGCAAGGCGATGAGTGCGCCTCGTACACATTTTGTCGTCAGTCGTCTGATAAATTACATCTCACCAAAACTCTGCCCGATTTAATATTTTGTCGATATTGTGAATGTTTAAATGATTATGTGAAATTGTTAATGTTAATTTTTAATTCTATAAATGTGAATAAATCGAATTGTCATGCTTCTAATCTTTAATTTCTTACACTATATTATTAAAATCTCGATTCAAAATTAAACCTTTGCATATGCCTAAACTTAATTATTAGGTCAAGTGTTTATGCTCATGTATGGATCACAGACATCACAGTATAAGAAATAGTTTTTGTGTCATAGTGCCTCAATAATATACTCTCAAAGTCGCCAGAGTTCTTCATGACTCTGCTTGCTCACAATGTATGTGTTTCCCAAAGTAATGTTTATCTCTCGGTGATATTGTTCCCTTGTGCGCCGCTGGCTACGTCGCGTGAGGAGCTGTTTAAGATTGTATCAACTCTGTTTAGAAGCTGCATTTGATTTTTATATTAAAAACATTGTTTAATAAAAATAAATATTATTTCTATTATTTAAATATATAAATAAGAGAAAAAACCATGATAGCTGCTGCAACCTATATAAGTCCTATTGCTGTGCATAGGTCTCCTCCACAGACAAATCTGCGGGAGGTCTAGAGCATACTCCACCACGCTGCTCCAATATTTACACTCTGCTGACTTGACAAACCATTTTAGTCCTTAATGTTTTTTTTCAGTTTGTCACAGTTGTGTTTTTGTGATGCTGCATGATAAAATACAGCATACAGTACACTTTTTAAAACCTACATTTATTCACTTCATCTGTAGAACTGTGTACTACGGCTGAAGATGATAATGTCATGCTGTTATCAACCTCATAAGTCATAGCCACTCCAGTTTCAAACAATCCACCTCAAAGAGCGTCCCCTTATCCTAAATACGTTTTCTCCCAATTTTTCACTCATAATACGTAATCTTGTTAGAGAGAAACTTATTTCATAAAGGCAGGAGCGAGCTACGAATTGAAAAAGGGAAAGGGAAAAGAAATTTTCAGTGAGGATGGAAGAGAAAAAATTATTAATGTTCTTTGTTGTAATGGAGTATAACAGCTTTGTAGGTTTTACAATTATGTCCGTCCGTTTGTAAAGTTTCCCGGTTTGAACGGTGAAAAGTTCTGACTGTGGCGTTCGGGATTGTGCTCTGTGCTTATTTAGCGATACGGTCTTATTGTCAGAACTAAACGAGTTTCAACGACAGTAGCAACCCATTGACTACTGAACATTAGTTGGTCAGTTAGTAAGTATGAAAAAAATGAAAAATGATTTATATTATATTTAAGTATGAGGAGCACTTGGCAAGAACTGTTATATTATTTTATATTGATTGCGTTAACAGATACATAGCAACATCGCTTCTAAAGTAGTGAGCGTATGTTTACTTGTATAGCCAATTCATATTATGTTACTTTACCTTACTTACTAACCATTATAAGCGTGTAAATCTTTTCTAATAAACTAATCCATTCTTTTATCTAAAATAATAATATCTATCTTTTTTTGATTGTTATTTCTTTACTGTATTGTATCTGCACTTTTAGCCAAAAAATAATCGTATTTGCAAGCAGTTTGCTGTTACTGGCGTTTTGACACGAATTCCACATTCATATTTAATTTTATCACATAAAAGTTCTGCATGTTTCAGACGGAAGGAAAAAAAGATCTAAAAATTAAAAGACCCCGTAATGTAACTTTTAAGATTTCATTCAGTGCCATAAGGCATTAAGTCCGCCCATTGTATATCTCTTTAGAGGTGTCAATAAAGTTGAATAAATAAATAAAAAAATTAACAGAATAGGATCGCACATGACATCGAAGGTTCACTAAACCAAGGTAATATTCTCAGACAAAAGGTCAGAAACATTAATTATATTCGCTATAAGGCATGAAAATTCATAGATCCAGGCACTCATGTGTAACCATTAATCAAGAGTCAAAAGGAAGGTCGAAGCTAGGTCAAAGCCTAATAACAATATGCCGAGGGAATCAAACCCCCCGACCCTTACCTGCCTACTTGTGCCTACCCTCATATTCGCCAAACTTCACAATTTGCCTAAACTATGAATGCGTAAGTTTGCCTACAGGTTTCACTGTCGGCTATCAGTATACACGCGAATAGAATTATTTTTCGTAAATAAAGCTTGGAAGGAGCACTTCATGTCCGTATACATTGATTATGCCATATTTCACATTCCTCTGTCTTTTTGAATTTTGAATTTCGACCATGAATTTTATGAAATGTCATCGCCGACATTTTATAAAGTGGTGGCCATCCGCGGCTTTGCTCGCGCCTTTAGTAAATCTGAGCTAAAGGTAATCATGTGGATTAAAGATGATCCTTACATATGTGAACGCTGTCATAGAGCTCCACAGGTGGATGAGATACTTCTCCTTTATTTTTTTAGGGGGTTAATGACTGCTTTTGACTTATTAAGTTCATGCCGTTGTTATTCTTAGCACATCTGGCAGATTTTCTCCACGATTACTATAAAGAGAGTATAATACTATTGAGTTATCATATTTAGGTAGGTACCCTGAAAACTTATCAAGTTATCATATAAAACGTCGCTACTCTCCCGCAGTAGCGCCTGTCCCCTAATCCAGTTGAAAAGGGGAACGGGACAGACGGATTATCATATCACATGAATATTTGATAAGACGCTCTGATTCAATTAGAAGACGAATGCGGCAGATACAGCCTGTTGAAATTATTCGCTCGGCCAGTAATTTACGGTTAAAGTTTAGGTTAAATAGATGGCTATTGAGATCATCAATTACGAACTAATATAATTTATCCAAAGATAATTTATTTATTCTTAAAGCTACTTATTTGTACTAGTCATAAAAATTATGGACATATACCATAACTTATGAGGAAAACATTTCAGAGTAGGTACCTTGGATATCATGATTTTATGAAAGACTTTTGGGATTTCTGATAGCGTCTATTGACATTCAAGAACATACCAGTGCTATCTGTATGCCCTAGGTCTGGTAACTACATCACGTCTGCATTCCTATGTTTAGTTCCGATGTAAGCCTAATTTCCCAGACAGAAAACAAAGAATCCTGGAAGTTTGTTCTTTTCTATTATGTTCCCTAGCCCAGGTCTTCTTTGAGGTTCTACCAGCTGGGTTGGAGTGCAGCAATACATCAGGAGCGGGTTGGGGGCGTCACGGGTCGTAAATCAGTGCAAAGAGCGGATCTTCCGGACCGCTTTGCTATGTTTATTCATGATATTGCTCATCTACCGAAAGTGAATCTTTGTTAACGGACTCCAACTTTAATGATATACCAGGCTTCAGCTGTTTATTTCCTAAATCAGCTCATAAACATTAGATATATACCAGTATAGCAAACAAAGCAACATGTGTTTGGTCAAGTATCTGTGAGCATTAAAATAATGTTTGAAAAGCGCTGGTTGATGTAAATTTCCTGGCCTAAATGGCCTGACTTCAAAATATTACGTGAATAAACGAATCAATCCACATTGGAGCAGTGTGGTGGTGTGTGCGGTCCATACACATATACGGCTACAGCGTAATAAACATGAAGAACATTTATTTTGCTAGTTATGTTCAAAAACGGTCCAAGCAAAAGTCAGCCATTCAATAGTCGAAAAGGAACAAATCATTCTTATTTCTTAACTTATAATTGGTAAATCGGCAAAAGTTCATTTGGTACGACCCCATATCGATGGAAATTGAGTTGTGTCGATTTTATAACTAGTGCAACAGTTTTCGAACAAAATTGTTACGAGTTAATTTTTGTTAGTGAATTTTTCATCTAATTAAGAACCATTCACAAACACTTGAACTCTTTCTGCCGATATACATTTCGTGTCATAAACGAACTCTTTGGGATCTACAGGCAGGTTTGTATTCTAAAAAATAGGTTAACGACAACCTACTTTTTAAACAATATTCGCTACCCAAAGCATTTGAATGTAAAAAGTGCTCGTTATGGGCCCGCTTAAGAGGCGACGAAAAATGCTTATGCAAAGTGTTATTATTTTTTTAAGGCGAAAACGTAAAGGCGTTCTGGGAAGGATGCGAGAGGATGGTCCCACTGACAGCGGTTTATGCACATCGTGGAATAAACATGGATGATAGCTATGCTAAGCCAACTTATTTGATGGTATAAAAAAATCTAACAAAATTTTACTTATTATTTTCAGCTCAGATTACAGAACCAAAGGTATAGAAATCACGTTAATCATTATTTTTTTTTTACATCGCAATTAAACCCATAAATAACTCGAAGTCATAGATACAGTGATTTCATAAATAAAAGCGTAGCTTGATACATTATCAACTAAGCCATAGTGTTAGTTACGTTGTACCGGTTTCCGGCTGCAAGTGATTAGGTAACCGTAAGTGACAAACATTTTTGAGCGGTTCCGTTCATCAAAAGGCACGTTAAACCGTCGATCGGTAGATCTTTGTTGTTATTGTAAAATAACATTCGCAAAGCCACGTCGGGTGGCCTGTAAATTTCTGATAATCGGATTGATCACAAACCTTCCAATCTGCAGAACATCAGCATGGACGCTCCAGGTGTCTTTGTTGTGAGTAGAGACCAGTTCCCAGCAGGGGGCTGCGAATGGGTGATAGGCAAATACAATAGTAGCCATGAGGATCTACTACAATCCGCTTATGAAAACGCTGGCACTGAGCCCAAACATAGTCGTGAAAGCGACGCATTACCGGATTGAGCGGAAATGGGTCAGACGAGGATTTGGAGCCGCCATTGCGACTGATTTAAATATGACGACGGAGGGGCGTAATAAGTGAATCGCGAGTGCGGCCCATTGTGAGCCGTGCGAGTGATGAGCTCCTTTGACTCTTTGTATCCGGAAGTAGGGACGACGATCTCACAGCATAGGTTCGGGCAATATTTGAACATTGCCAACACTAATTAGCAACTACCTGCCTGCCGTAAAGATACGTCCGTCAATGCTTATTATTGTATTTGAAAACAATAATTAATTTGGAACGAGTTCATGAACTGTAGGCAGGCACTTTACTTATAAATAAAATGCATAAACGAAAGCTTACAGACTATCCGTATGCCCAAGCATAGGTTGCATGCGGTAAAATACACACATAAAATACAGATTAACATCCAAATACTATACCATCAAATACTTTACCAAAATACTATTGCGAAAAGAAATCTGGAACCCGGGTCCGCGGATTTGCAGTCAGCAGCCAGTCAGGGTAACTGATTAACGCGTTACGGAGTCTCTACTTATGTTGTGAAGAGTAAATGGTCTAAGAGCCAGTGAACGGATACCTGTATGTATTTGACCAGACTTGGGTTTTTGTACATTGAGACCCCTATACCTACCGTACATGAGATGGGGACTCACTAAGCCCAAAGTGGTGGACGCGGCGAGTGCGCAGGCAAGACAGGTATCGATTTTTGGCTATTTAGAAATGCATTTGACCACGTCTGCCGTTTTGATATTTGAAAATATATTATTATTATTAATGGAAAATAACAATGGCAGACCATTATCACGCGTTTTAACATTGTGGCAGACAATTTTGAAAATGTAAAAAAAAATTTTTTTTTTAAATTAATAGACCAGATCTGCCATCAATATATTTTATTTATTAAAGTCTTAAAAACTTATATTGATAACGGCAGACGTATTCATTGCGTATAAACATCAGCAGATAACAAAATCTGAGATACTACCCGGTCAGATGTATGCATATAGCTATCTTTCTTCGTTCTCCCATGTATTACTATTGTACTCATTCTAGCCTATAGTATTTTTTCTAATAGCTACTAACATTCGTCGGACGTCGATGATGGAAGAATCCAACTATTTGTCCGCAATTACAAAGCTTCAGACCAATGAAAATATCCGCAAAATTAAACGTAAATTTTAAAATATAATTAATTTGTAAATTATTCGAACATATTCGATAAAGAATTGATTTTTATCAACTTACCCGGAACATCGGTGATTAACAGTCAGTTGCAAGAAAGTTTCATTAAATTTTAATGCCGACATTAGACACTAATGCTCCATTAAACTCCTTTTTTCATTAAGTTTTAATTGTCCATTAAAAATAATTTTTTAACTGTCAAACTCTACTACATTAACCACCATTTTGTGTTGCAAGTTGTGTTGCAAAATTTGTCTGGCACAATGTTAAACGCGTGATAATGGTCTGCCATTGTTATTTTCCATTACTAATAATAATATATTTTCAAATATCAAAAGGGCAGACGTGGTCAAATGCATTTATAAATAGCCAAAAATCGATACCTGTCTTGCCTGCGCACTCGCCGCGTCCACCACTTTGGGCTTAGTGAGTCCCCATCTCATGTACGGTAGGTATAGGGGTCTCAATGTACAAAAACCCAAGTCTGGTCAAATACATACAGGTATCCGTTCACTGGCTCTTAGACCAAAAAGAAAGCAATGAAAAGTTAATAAAAAAGGAAATTTTGATACATGCTTATGTCCCTCTATTATTCCTTCGTATATATTTTTTTTGTGTGTGCGTATGTCACCGAACTCCTCCTAAACGGCTGGACGGATGTTGATGAAATTTTTTGTGTGTGTTCAAGGGGATTCGAGAATAGTTTAGATTCACAATTTGGTCCACTGGAAAATGTTTTTTAAACAACGATTTTAGTATTTTTACGGTTAAAATATTTGGATATGTATGAACAATATCCAAATATTTTAACCGTCGTTCATTGACATGAAGTTATTTACATGAAGTGTCGCGTCAATTTGACATTTCATATGGCAGAACAACGTTTGCGGTGTTAGCTAGTTTCTTATAAATTATGTTCTATTAAAATTTACAAGCCTACTGTGGGAGGCCAAATCCTATTTACCGGTTCATCAGAACGATTTTAAAACATTAATATCCCCACTTTTATAATATTTAGACGCACGCGGCCCCGCGGCCGCTGAATGAATGCCGCATCCGTTTACATAATAAATCACTTCCATTGCGCTATGAATATTCATTTCGGCGAAACATTGTTTTTTGCCACGCAGTGTGGTGTTGGTTTCGGTAAGTTTACTTCATTAAGCTTAATTTGTAGTTGAAAGCGGAGGGATAATAGGTTTGTATCAATCCTTATAAATCTAAGGTTGACTAACCATCGATGCTTGGTTGTGAAGAATGTTAGAGGTGACGTGACGTGTCGTGACGACGACCAAGCGTAGATGTTCTACGCTACTCCACAACGCTTTAGAATACTGTAAATTTATTCAGAGTACTAGTGGACGCCCGCAGCTTCACTCGCGTGGAATTAGACATTCAAATTTTGCTTAGAAATGCGCTGCCACCGATTCAAAGACACCGATCAAACTCTGTTCTTTGAAATTCATTCATTCATCACCGGGATAAAAAGTACCTACATATCCTATATTTTTATTCATTCAACTGTAAAAATTTGTTGCAAATAAGAAACAATTCTACTGAAATTTATGCAATATTCAAACAAACTTCCATCCCAAATCCTCATTATTTTACGGGAACGCCTACAAGGTTAACTCAAAATATAGGTATTAAGTTGGTCAAAATCCGTTAAAAGGTTTTATGTAAGTCTAAATTATTCTTGACTTCACTTAAGTTAGATCTTTCCTCACATTTTTAACCCTTTGTGGATTGAATACACGAAAACGCTTAATTTGTACATATTGGAGAACACATATTATATCATTCTTTTTAAATCCAGGAAAATAACACCCATGGATTTACCCTGGAACGTCTCTTGAAAAATTATCTACAGTTATTTAATTTTTTTTAAATTTATCTTACATAATTCAGAAAAATGGAGAAACACGTATTGTCAAATACAGTGGCGCCAGCAGAGGGGATTCAAATAATTTAAATAACAAATCTTTGCTGAAAATTTTAAATTTACGAGACAATGTTCAGAGAGAAAAATTCCATACATTTTTTTATTCTGCATTCCAGGAGAAACACTACTTTTCGAGATGAAAAGTATTTTTTTTTGTACTAAGTATTACATTAAAATCGGTTTGGTAGTTTTTGATTCCATCGCGCATGCAGGGACAGACAGGACTGACACAATAAATATTTTCGGAATATGTATCGATAGTGTTTTTTTCAAGATTTAGTCAATGTACAGACGCGGACTCCTTAAATTTTTACTATGCTATACTACGATATCCTTTAAAAGGTTTCCCACTCGTAAAACAAAAAAAAGGTACCGTGGCAGGCGGTGGTACCGCCCCAGGCGAACTCTACATGGAGGTAAGCTACTAGTAAGCTAATGTTTTCTATTAACGAAAGCTAGTTCGTGTGTGATGGAAATGCAAATAAAGAGCATCAAAACTTTGCGGTCTCATCCTAGCTTCGTAAAAACGTGCGATGAAAACAACCGTTCCCAGATGAATATTCAACGCCAAAAGTGATTTATTATGATAAAGGGATGCGGCGATACCGCACACGTTTCATGCGGTGACTGGGTGTACTCCGTGAACAAACGACTTTTATTGAAATGTTCAGACGTTGGAAACAAGCAAATGTAAGTTGTATTTTCGCTGCGACCCATAGACGTCCCACTGCTGGGCACGGGTCTCCCCCACCGTCACCGCTGCGAGAGGTCTAGAGCAAACTCCACCACGCTGCTCCAATGCGGATTGGTGGAGGGATTAGTGGGCAACCCAGTGTCGAATGTTCTCAAGCCACTCGTAAGTTGTATAGAATAAGTATATTAAAGTTGTTTAAACCATTTTTTATCTATGTCTATTTAGATGGTAAAGACTACATAAAAACCTTTATAGGTCGTATATGGCACCTTAATTGGTTCTCTTTGGAGTTCGCCCAGGGCAGTACCATCGCCATCCAATGTACCATTCCTGTCATGTAATTAATGATTGTATTGGAAAGGTGTGGTTTCCAATTATAGTTAATTCTACTTAGTTTTCATATTATGAGAGTCACGTGTGTCTTGGTCGGCAGTGGAAGGGTGGCATATTACTTTACTATCCTGTACTCGTAAAACATATACCTTTATATTAAAACCTATGAAATAATTCTACCTATTATATTGAAATCTGGTAATGGTGTAATTTAAAACGGACAGAGATAAACTACAAAGAATAAAAAACTTCGTGTTTATATACCATTAACCGTTGAGGAGTTTCTTTGTTTCGAAACAAACCTGAGAACAGAATCATCAGACGATGAACGCTTGCTGTTTAACTCACAAAATAAACTCAAATCCTCTCGTAATTCAGTAGCTTCGATTTTCGAAAATCTCTTTCTCTTATCTGAATTTTTTCTCATCTCGCCTATAAACAGACCAATTTGGTAGCTGGAAGGCGCGATCCCGGGCGGCAATCAGAGATCGCTGGAAGCTGCGATGCTAGCGTATACGTCGTTGGGAGTCCGGGACGACTTTTTACCGGACCTTTTGTTCCCCTCCCAAGAAACGTTCTTATCCATTTACTCTTTCACCATGCATAGCGGTAAGCTACAAGAGAGTAAATCTGTCTATATTTTGTGGTATAACGCTGCCGGTTTCAGAATAATTGATAAATCTCAAGGTGGCAGATGAATGAGAAGAACCGGAGATCGGGCTACGTGGTGTGCCTTGGGAGAGGCCTATGGCCAGCAGTGGACTAATTTGAACTGAAAAGCGTAACTAAAAAGTATCTCTTTGGTAAGGTAATTTAGAGGATTACCTCTAAATACAAATTTATGTGGCATTAACGTACATTTAACATGCATTTATAATTTATAAACATACATTTATCCTTCCTCCTATACAGGTAACATGCACATACAACAACTCCTTGCGGACAGTCGTAGAGTCTACTCTGAGGCTTCTCTGTTAGGGCACAGAATAATAGTACAAGTGTTAGGGGACGAAACACGCGTTGGTGGTTGTACAATTAACCAGAGCGTGGAAAAGAAACCGAACAAGTTCCTCATACGAGTACGTTTATCGTTATGTATAAAGTTTATTTTCTTCTTAAATGGTGTGCACGCTTATTCTACCACTCATTTGCTGGAGACATGCAAATGTTAAAGGGTACCTTTAATTGAAGATACTTAGGGATTTAAGTTATACCTTTGTACATGTATTTTCTATGCCTTTATTTAAATAAAACAATACTTTTACTGTTGTGCACCTATATAAAAGCTAAATATTAAAAGGGATTGCTTTCTTCAACCGCTGGCGGTGTGACAATTCAGGAATTCGGGCGAAAGTAGGAAACGGCGACAATTTATGACAGTCGCTGACGACGCCTAATTCCGAGGCGCTCATTAAAGGAGGCTAAACGCGAACCTACATTCACTTATAGGGCGATTTTTTACTCGACTTCTCTCCTCCACGTTCCAATTTTATTTACGATTCCCGGGAATTCCTTTGTGAAATTTGTAGGGAGAATATTTGTCTGTATTGGCGAAGTTTTGCGTCTAATTGTGGCTCGTGCCATATCTTTTGGTTTGGTATCAAATGTTTTGTATAAAATATGTCGGTTTATGTCGTGATTGGTTGTTGGCGAAGTGACAACTGTTTAAGAATGTAAGTATTACGTGTGTTTTGCGTATGTTTGAGTATGTATGTATACAGAATCCAAATAAATTGGATTCTGTATACGGAATGCATTTCCAAACAAAGTAGATTTCGTTTCATATGCATAGTCCAACTCTTAAGTAGTGACTACATATTTATTCTCTGACTACTATATTTATATCTGTGACACTGCCGCGCCATGTCCGTCAAATATAAAATGTCAAAATACGCGGTTTTCAATTATGTCAAAATTGGCAGCCGCTCACCCCGCCGCTCCTGTTTTCACCCTAATGCCACTCACCACCAATATGGGACCAAACCATAACTGGTGAAAAGTGGGTGTATAAACATCTTTGTACCCCTTGGGGAAAAATACAGGCGTGATGTTATGTTATGTTATATATTTATGTTAGGTATATAAGATGTTAGAGAAGATATTATGTTATGTTATATAAGACATTATACTGATTGTGCTTTGAATTACAGATAATATACCACATTTCTTTTTTGCAAAGTGAACTGAAATATGTAGCTTTTTTAGTATTCGACGCCCACGTAGCACACCTATCGCTCGTCAACATTTTTACAGCGTAACAGTACTAGCGTAACAAATTAATTTCTTCCCCAAAGCTTTTGAATTAATGAAAGCAGAGCAAATAAATGCACTGTTCGCTTTAATTCGGTGTTTAATGCTGTTTATGGGTGGAGTGGTGCAATAAACAGGACGAGACGTAAACACGCTTTAACATGTTTAATAACATGCTTCGACTGCTTATTCTTTTATAGACTAAAACTGTCTGAAGAGACTAGACTAGATGGACTAAGGCTAGATGGTCACCTTCGATTATGATCACGGGCAACACCGGAGGGTTTGGTAGTATGTATAGTAAGGAACCTACGATTCATGAATATACAAAAGGTCTCATTGCTCTCAGTAAGTAACAGTATCCTACAGGAACTTGTCACGTTTTGATAACCTTCGAATTTCAAATACAAAGAGTACTCGTATTTGAAATTCGAAGGTATACGTATATTAGTGTTCGCCATAAAAAAATTATGAGCGTAATTATTGTATAATGTTAATTAGTATATCAAAACGTGCAGAATTTTACTGCCGCCTTCAATGCCTTTGCAAACAAAAAGTTGTATATGTTAAAATGTGTTTTAACTTTTAACTGAAAACCTAATAAGCCACATCTAAAATAAACTAAATTAATCCTGTTCCTATATAGGCACGAAGTATCCTTTATTCAAGGGAATAATAATTTGCTTTAGTACCAGCCAGTGCCAGCTACAATTACTAGTTTGATTAACTCATTAACTCAACTTTAGAATGATTTGCCCTTAACTCTTTCTATCCACATCCATCCACTAGGAGCATCACGGTTCAACGAATAGTGAGTGAAGCCTTTTACCCGTACACTCAATAAAGCTACCTCGCGTGGCTTATTCGCAATATAAATTTGTAAATTAAATTGAAGTGTACACACGATATTCTGACTTATTTTCATCGAAACATGACCGAGATTAGCTTGACGTTTGAAATTTTGGCACGGTTCAAATAATGCCCGTTGAAATATACAGGAAATGGGGTCAACTCAGATAAACCACAATAACTTGTTTATTGTTAAATTAGTTGCCTGGCAAACGTAAAGGAGACGTGTCAGAAATAAATGAAGATTTGACGCAGTTTTAAAAGTACCGTAATATTAAATGAAATTTACTTGAAAACTGTCAAAATAATTTAATCTGAAAGGATTTGTGCTGATCTCTGCTATACATTAGGTTTTTTATGGAAAATAGCAAACGAGCTGCCACCTGTGACAAACTTTTAATAAGTAAAACGTAAGTACGAGTTACTAGTCCTTAACTATTAACATCTAATAAAATAATATGTTATTAACTGCTATTGTCATATTTTAGCTGCAAACTATGGACGCCCCACTGCTGGGCAAGGGTCTCCCTCACAGACACAGCTAAGGGGAGAGCATACTCCACCACGCCGCTCCAATGTCTTATACTAAGATGTCAATACGAAAAATAGTTGATCAGTTTCTCAGTAGAATATAATACAAAACAGTGACAAGGACGTGATGGTTCAAAGGTCAAATGATAGTAAATATGTTAAATAAATTGACCATTCGTTTGGCTGTCTACACAAGTTTGTTTACTGATACATAAGCGTTTGCTCATGTCTCTTATAGATACGAATATAAATATCGGTCGCAGTGAATGCGGTCCTGTCGCTATGACGAATTGCTCCGCTTTGTCTACGACAGAGTCAATACTGAAGATTTCTTCGGAGGAATTCGTGTTTGGGAGAAATGCCAAATATTTTTCCCGTTTATGAAAATTTTCTTGTAGGATAATAAAAATTTGATAATTTTATTTATATATTTATTTATTTTATAATACAATTTATATCATAGTTGACTGGAACTCGTCTGAAGAAAGGAATTTTAACGTTTTACAAATTACAAGTCTTACATTTTTAGACTGCCTCGTCATACTTTTCAATACGAAAATATTTTACTAACAAGTATTTCCTATCACGATCATATTATGATACTTTTTAGTGGGCAGAGTCCTTTATCCAAGCGTTATCAGAGCGCTGGCTTTGAATCAGGAGATCTAATTTTGAATGGCTCGCCACGTGTCAAACGAAAAAATTACGAGTCTTTTTTCAAACGTCAGATGCAATTTCGGATTTTTGAGTCAGTCAAATACAACGAGCGATGTTAATATATGGGACTTTTGGTTCGAGCGATACAATAAAATATAGTATGATATTGTTTCTATTTAACGATTAAATCACGCGAACGATTAAAAAATAAGAGCTCATGGGTAGATACTGCGCCTGCTATCCGCGTAACAACCTCATTATCTTGCAGCTCTCTCATGCCAGCGATTCGGCACATTATCATTTCTGCTCGCCGAATCGTTGCAAGGAGATCTGTACGGTTTTATTGTAGATATGTATACGTTGTAGATATATACGTCCAGTTTTCTTGGGTGTGCGAGCCACAACCCTTTCAATTTCCCATTGTTGGGAATGGGTGTCAAGGGATGGATAAGACTATACCACCATGTTGGCCTAGTGCAATTCGACTGACTTCACATGCCTTCGAGAACACCATGGAGAATTCTCTGGCATGCAGAATTTACTCAAGATGTTTTTCTGCACTGTTACAGTTATCGCAAATAACTTAAAAAGTCATTGGTGGGTGCCGCATGGATTTTAACCCGGACCCTTTGAGAGAGAGGCGAGAAGGACTGTTTGTCTAGAACTGCACACCTAACATGCAGGTATTTTTACGATGTTTTTCTTCATTATAAAAGCAGGTTATCACAGGAGTAATTATAAAAATACTTACCAATCACGGCAACCGCCAACAATATTATCACTCAAAATTCTAAGCTGGATTCACTAGATTTAATAATAATAATAATTAATAAATCTTTAATTAAAAAAAATAGAAAATAAAGTACATTATAACGCACAAATTAATGTGTTTGTGATCCTGGATATAATTTAACCACCTGTTATCTGCTGCCTGTGATGTCAGCGAAAGCACGACTGTACGTAACAACCTCATTATCCTGCACTGCTCACAGAGGAGAGAGATTGCGAATATTTTGCGTATCATGCGTTGCTGGTACCACTTCAAAAGGTATATTTGTACTCGTATTCTCTTATTCGTTGTTTGGAGCTTATCATCATCGTCTATATAAACTTAGCACAGGTATTATCAACGGAAAGGGAATAGACGTTGGCAATGTGGTTTTATATAGGTCTTTGGGGATTATAGATGGAGAACTGAAGGGCCAATATTATTTTTTGTATTGATTAAAACGCACACGCATGTTGACCTTTCTTATAAAAATCATTGGAACGTAAAAGGTTGAGTGGTGACTCTCATGAACGATCATGTGTGAGCTATCACCCCAACATTATTTTACCACGGTAAAATGGAAAAAAGACATACGCGGTTGGTCCTACAAATAGAAAACATCAACTCCGCATGCTCAAACTGCTCGAAAACACGGGGTTGTGTTCAAAATCAGCAATTTGGCTGAGTGCTGTCCCTTTTTGCATGCAGCGAGTTATCGATTTTTTTTCTTTCGTTACTATCACCTGTACTTTATTTTTTGTTTTTACTTGTTGTAATAATAAAAAATAAATAATGTCCCGGCTGGGATTCAAACCCGGCACCCGTAGTAAAGTCAGGGTCACTCACCACTACGTCACGGAATTGTCGTCCTACGACCGTGTTACCTGTTGAAAGCTCAACATCCTCAGACTTTTTCAGAGACGTGCCAGTTAGCCGTCATGTATAGTACGCACGACACGTCAATCTGTATTTGTATCCCATTAAATCCCATCCCGGAATGAGAGGAATTGGACAAATCGGCGATCGGAAGCGGGAGGGAGGCCATTGTCTTCCGGAAACGAGCGGCGAGCGGGGCCGGCGGCGGGAGTGACCGGAAATGGCGTACGAGTTATGGATTTCAGGGACTGCCTCTGCCCTTCCTGGTTACCTGGTAGTTTGTTTCAAAAGCCCTGTTGAAGATTTTTAGGCTGATGAATTGGTAATTATTAAACAAGGAGTGCGTCAATAGCCCAGTGTGATCGACAGAGTTAAGCAACGACGGGTGCGGTCTGTTTCTGGATGGGTGACCGCTACTGACGTTACTGGTGCTTCGGAGGGCATGTTAAGCCGTCGGCCCAGGTTGTTTTATATGGTAGAAACAGTCATTAAGCCTTTTCGAAGACCTGGTGGAAGGTGGCTTGAGAACATTCGACACTAGGTTGGCTAGTAACCTAGAGGGGAGCAGCTTGGTGAGTATGCTCAAGACCTCCTGCAGCTGTCTGTGGGACAGATCCGTGCCCAACAGTGGGACTTCTATGGGTTGTAGTTAGCTAAGCAAGGAGAACACCCCTTAACATAAGTTCAATTATGTTAAGGGTGTTCACGCATGTTATGTTAGGGGATTAATTTTATATTTCAAGTCCATGAGTTGGTAACAGTCCGCCTAATATCATTATTTTTCAAGAAATTTAAAACTACAGGGGTTGAATAATAGCATGGAAGCCTTTTAAGAGATTTAAATCAATTGTTTATAAGCCTTATACTGCCAAGTTTATGGCTTATAAACAGTTCCACACTCGTTTTAGGAATACCAGAAAAAAGTAATTTCGTAACTCACAGACCTAATGAAATGCAAACGTTATAAAATTCATCAACAGTAAACGCCCTCGCTGAGCGATAATCGCTACGGACGCTTATAGCACTTTTACTGGCGAAGTTTTAGACTTTGTAAGGCATTTTAAAAGTCAGTAAACGATTGTTAAATAAGCTCAGAGGTTTGAAATTTGAAATTTCAAAGAATAAATAAGAATAATTGTGTTTTAGCTAAATCGACGATTCATTCGCCGAGAGAGTATGTGTCTGCTGAAAGAAGGGTCTTGGTTTCGATTCCCAATAAGGACAATAAGATGTGACAGTGAATAGTGAGAATTCTATGGTGGGTAACCCTAGAGATCTCATAAATACCAACGAACTAACTAACATTCGTATTTAGCTATGGTTGCTTGTTAAATGTAACTCTGCTACCGATAACAGAATGCTGAATGATTCGTGAGTCTATATTCATAGTTGAAATTACCGGCTTACACACGTGTGATTTATGTCAGAAATAGGCCGACTAGTTTTGTTCGAATACGATGATCATCTTCAGGAGTGAACGCGCTCGCGGCTCGGGCACGGCGTGGCAAGTTGGTCATGGTAATAAACCGAAACTAGTCAGCCTAACTCCGACTTAAAATTACATTTGAGTAAGCCGGTAATTTAAACTATGAATAACATAATGTATTTCGAATAGCATAGCTTACTGACAGCTTCTGTCACATACAAAATAAAAACTTAATATTTATTATACTGTTGACTGGAAGGAAAAAATATAGAAATTAAAACCCTGCAGGTTGTATTGTTAAGAGTATATTATAAGATCCAGAAAGGTATACATTTGTTTTTACACCCTGCCCAATACTCGGCTCCGTTCGTCCGGAAATAATTAGCGGACGTTGTACGCAAGTTGCCCAATAAAATACTTTCTTCATCAACTTAATGGACCGCGCGTTGATTCGGGTACTGTAGTGCATCGTCATTGTTGTGCTACGTATTGTATAAGTCTAGTACTTATTTGTAGTTGTAATTACAACGGTGGCAACCCAGTGGCTATCGAACTCACCTATCATTCGAAGGAGTGAATTAAAATACAAGCGGCATGCACCGATGACTTTATGTTTTTGTCCGTCTAGTTAAGTTATCCCTGCAGCTCTGGCGGATTTATTTATTTATTATTATATAATATTTATTATATTGACGGCTGAACGTACTTTCCGAAACATGAAAACGTTCAAGATATTTTTGCACGACTATCTCAGATCTAGTTGAATTTCATTTGAAGTATCGATGACTGAGTGAACAATGTTTACATTTCCTGCAAAACTGAAAGTTCACTATACCAACGAATGCATCTTATTCGTTCTACGTCTACCGTCCAAAGGTTTTCATTGTCTGCCGGTCCATTCTACCCCATTACCCCCTGTAGATAACAGCGCGATCTTGCCGCCCCGCTGCACTCAAACTAACTTAGAAATTATCTCGCTAACTTCTAATCTTCCAGCGCTATGAGAGTTTATTAAAAAGAGAAATTCATACTGTCGTTAATTCATTTAGAAATAATGTGGACGTTATAAATAGATTAAAAAGTTCAGCTTATTAGTTTTCCTTCGTTTTAGTCATATTAAAAGCTGGTCTCGCACATATTCACTGAAACAATTTCCTACATAATACAGCAATATTAATTTAAGCTTTTAAGTGTGACTGGAAGTAAGTAGGATAAAACGACTTTCACACGAACATTCTCTTTTTGAGACTTAATTTCTCTGCTTGATAATTGACTAAAAAACCCTTGGTTGATTTGAAGACGAATGGTCATTAACGACCATAATTTTTATGTTATTTTATTTTCAGACGGCACATTGAGTCTTGGTGGATGATAAATTATAATGGTATACTCATAGGAAAACATAAAATAAAGTAAATAAGTCTTAATAACTTGGCACTGACTTACGAAGTAAGAGTAACTTTGCTCTAACCCCAGATCCAGAAAGTTTAGTCTTCACGTCGCTTCTAGTACGCCATATTATAACAATGGCCTCCCACAAACGCTTTACGCTGTGCATAATCTTCAATAAGTCTCTGTAAGCGAAACTTTCTCAACCGTAAACAAACGATGTTTGCCGCAAAAACAATGTTTATCTCCAGGTTCGCGGATGACAGCCACAATGGCGTCGCGTTTATCACGGAATAGCCGATAAAGGCGCGGAAATCGACTGCGCACGAAGCTAGATTCGTGGAATGGTAGAATGAGTAAAATATGCGGGCATAAAAATGTTTTATTTCCCTCTAACTTTGGCATCCAATACTGGGTTACATTGAACTAAAGGAATTTTAATGAAGTTTCAGGATATATCTACGGAATGTTTCTAAATGTCTATATTAAACCCATGTTAACCTTTATTAAGACTAAAATTAAAATTAACGTAACTATTCCACGGTATAAGTAATCACTAAACATATTTACAGGATAAATGCTTTGAAGTATCTAGTGTGCTACTTTCTTTATTTGTGAAACAAATGAAAATAATAATTCTATGGGTCTTACGTGTTGTAAGGGTGTGAACTTTCAGTAGCCAGTTTCGATTTCAGCAGATCATCTCAGTCTTACCTGGAATAATAAAAATAAATTAATTAATAAATAAATAGTAAATATTTTTTTACATAGAACAGCTGTGAATATTTATTTCGCGCTCCTCATATTTTATCGCGAGCATTATATTTTATCGAACATATTATGAAGAAGTCTAAGCTAATTTTAGAAAGGTTTCCCGATCTTGCACCTAATTGACTCTTTAGTAAGAAACTTACGAACTTACTTAAGAACAAATTATAACCGTGCTCTGCTTTTCAAATATAGTACCTATATACCTACTAGTGGACGCCCGCAGCTTCGCTCGCGTGGAATTAAACATAAAAAAAGTTTCGTTTACACTTAGTAATATTATATAGCCTATGTCACTCAGTGAAGATGCAGCTTTCTAATGGTGAAAGAATTTTTGAAATCGGTCCAGTAGTTTTTGTGTGAAAACATTACAAACAAATGTTTCCTCTTTATAATATTAGTATAGATACATCAATCGAACGTAGGTATGGATGTTGTGTCTCAAGATAGTCCTGACCTGACTATTAGAACATAACAAAGCCACAAATCCGTATGTCTCGTTGTATAACTTTTCAACGAGCACACACCTCGGGCGATCCCTACGCAGGGCGGCATTAAAAAGGCAAGAAAGAAAATAAAATCGGCCAAGAATCCATGCCTCGAGGATAGTATTACAGTTATCTAATTCCCATAATACGCGTTACTTGTCAAAGTTCTCCGATAGGGGGCGTTATGGGGGTTTGGTTCCCATGGCGCGCTTTTACCGTTGATTCCTTCACATTCGGGTTTGCGTTATGGCGCTCGCCCGTAGTGATAAAAAATTTGTATTGCATCAAGTCATGAGTATGAGCATCATTCGCTCACTGAAAGAAGGAATGTAATACTCTATGGTACTAAAAGGTACAGTTGAGACCTTTTACAAATTCCAACTAAAATCACGGCTTATAAAAAGTAATTAGTATAATATAATAGGTAAAATTGCAAATCGAACAAAGGGATGGAACACATGATTTATTTTCCTCAAGAGGTATTTATTCGAATTTAGGATAACCTAACAGTCTCAGTTTGGAAGTGTCTCTCGCGCAAACTATTCTGTGTAGAAAAAAATTATATCAGAAACCTCAATATCATTTTTGAAAACCTATCCACAGATACACGTATGGGTTTAATGAAAAAAAAAATTGAGTTTCAGTTCTGAGTATGGAGAAACCCCAAAATTTATTGATTTTTTCTATTTTTGTGTGAAAATCTTAATGCGGGTCACAGAATACATCTACTTACCAAGTTTCAACAGTAGAGTTCTTATAGTTTAGGAAAAAAGTGGCTGTGACATACGCACGGACAGACATACAGACAGACATGACGAATCCATAAGGGTTCCGTTTTTTGCCATATGGCTAAGGAACCCTAAAAAGTACAGTAAATGGCAATTTTTAATTTTTTTTCATACAATTGGTTATCTTTGTTGAAAATGTTGAAATACATCCTTCAAATAAATAACTTAAAATACTTCCTTCCTATTATGATAGGCATAGATAAATTATGATGGTAATTTAAAATGGACCTTGATGTGAAGTATTAAGGAACTAAATAGCTTGCGGTATACGTTGTTAGGTAAGAAACTGCACAAAATTCTTCAGTTTCCTTGGCGCCGTCTTCAAAGGAGTAAGTTGGGTCCTTACTGGCATTGTTGCTTCGGCGGCATTTTTCCTTATTATAAGTTTGTCTTTATTTTGTCTTGGCTTGTTCCAAAAGAAGCTTGTTGTAGGAAACTGATAATATTCATCCAATATCTTAGAGTAAGTGAAAATAATCACTATATTTTAAAAGCTTTTATTTAACTTCACTCGTATGTATCTATATAAGTATGTATGTATGTCCTGGAATCTTGCAATCAATATTTCACCCACTTCCACTGAAGCTATCGAGCTGAAATTTGGCACACATATTTGGTTCCGATGACAATGCACGAAAATAAAAATTAAAATTGTAAAAGCTTTTAAAAAAAATTTTTACAGTATAATTATTACAATTCAGACCAACAAATTCTTACGTCTTTGAATATATCTTTCAAACAAACAAAAGATAACAAAAACTTGATTGAAGAGACTGAAACATTATGTTCAAAGTAGTACAACTCGAATATTTGAAATCCACATCCCTATTGTTTTCAGTTGTAAAACAATCTTTAAGCCTTGTCGAAGATTTTCGGGTGTCTCGAGAACATTCGACACAGGGTTGGCCACCTAACCTTCCACCAATCCACATTGGAGCGGCGTGGTGCAGGATTCTCTACTAGACTTATCTCAGCGGAGGCTGTGTGAGAGACCCAGTACGAGGACGCATTGGGGTAGCTTTAATAAATTCCACATCAGTTCATTTAAAAAATAAACAATTATATTTTAAATATTTACAAAATAAATGCCTATGTAATTACTCATACCTCTGCTGTCATATTCAAACACCGAATCGGAATACCATGTAAATACGTCGGAGTTTTTCATAAAAACTGAGCAAAAGGTTACATATTGTTTGAGAATAGCATTCAACGCTTGAAGGACTCGAGTCAGAGCGAGCGTAAAATTAACCCTATTCACTTGGAAAAAGAATTAAAACATAGGTGGTTACAAACGCCGGCTACAAGTGGCATCCACCTCTTTTTAAAAGCAACAGTTTTACACCATAACAGTCTGACAATAAAGTGAAAATTCCTTTGTGAAGCACTGAGTTATAGTGGAATTAGTGAGGTCGTGCGACGGATGGAGTATGGAGCAAATCAAATTAAGTTTTTTACCCCTGCTTGTCGACTACATATGTCGTCGCGAACAATGTTCTAATCTGGTTGAGCAAATTAAATCTTCCTTGCTTGTTCCGTTGTGATTGCGTTCACACTGCTTGCCCGTCTCTCTGGCGTGTCTGAGTGGTATGGGTGTGGTAGGTAGACTTTATTCAATTTGCAACAAATGTTTCCTGACTGGGCACTAAGCAGTTCAGGGGGAAAAAAAAAACATTTTGAAAGATTATAGTGGTATAAGAATACTTTATCCACTTTTATCGTTACCTGTGTAACGTGGTAAAGTATTGCGATAGCATTTTACCTACTTTACTTATTTTTATTCTACATTTACTTTTCTACATAACGGATATCCATATTCAGAGCTCAATTTAAGACTTAATTTTCAAAAATGTACAGATGTGCACATATTTTGTATTGAAATTTAAGCTTTTAAAAATTTATTAATTTAATGTTCGGAAATATACTCTTGTTATTCTTGGATCAGTCACTGCGGTTGACTGTCGCTGCATGCTGCAACTTAAACACGAAACTTCCTTGGAAATTATTAGCGCATAATTAGTCAGCAATTTTCTTTGCATTGTCGAGTGCAGAGTCCGTTAATGCCGGACCGTCTCCGTCCATCACGGTTTTTGTGCCGGTCCGGGACGGAACGCAAAAAAATTCAGTATGTTTTCGCTGTTGTGAGTGGTGCCATTAGTTACAATTGTTTTTTTTTTCGGAATCTTAATAAGCACACGCTGTAGGTATATGACAGTCGGGGTAAATGATACCTTGCTTAAATTGATGTGCTGTTATAAAGGTATCGTATAAAGTGTACATGTGTTTCTGTTTTCGGTATAGGTATAGGGATGGTATTAGGTTTACGGTATAGTTAATTCTAGAGTGGTTGAGACGTTAAGCATACCACTACCACTATGACACTGGTATTCTATGCGTTGCCTACGAGTTCCGCCCGGGATAGTACCACCGCCACCCAAAGTACCTATTATACTACAAAGTATATATTTTCCGAGAACTTGGTCTAGTGGTCGCAAGCGACTTCTAAGCTGTCCTGGGTTCGATCCTCGGGTCGCGCAACAAATATTGGGTTTTTGGAACTTGAAATGCTCGGTAGCAGCTCGAAGTCTGGACTTGTGCCCGGTGTATGGCAATAGGACCTACGACCTTTTACATGGGACATAACCTAACCTAACTTTTTAAATTATTGTGTGTCATCGATCCTTGATAAGTGCAAAGTTTCAAATTAATCCGACGTTTCTAAGTGGGCGAAAACCACGTTCAAAGATTCAAGGTTCAAGATATGTAACGACTTACATACCTAGGTATAATGTATGTTTACATACCAAGCTAATAAAAGCGTGATAAAATATTCATCAAATCTATTCATTCATACGCGCACACTACGACGCTGACAAGAAACCTTACGTAGGCTTTATCGCGCATTAATGGCTGACCTTAATTCTGGCTCGAGAGCCTGGCCTCAAGACGCTCTTACGGACCTCTGTCTAATGCTCAACTATCATCCTCAGCATTAAGTGTCGAGGGAGGGGTTTTGGTAGAGCGCGTTACCGGTCGAGTGCCGAAAGCGTATCGTTCATGTTAGGGAGGACAAAAAGTTTTTGTTCTTGAAATAGACTAAATAGAATAAATTGTATGTGATGGTCTATTTCTAAATAAAGATGTATAATAAATAAATATCTTGGACATTCTCACACACGGCCACCTGACCCCAAATTAGGCGCGAGCCTGTACTATGGGTGCCTGAGACTGATATACAATGTAAGTATATATTTTTAAATACATACTTAAATAGATAATATAAACATCCAGACACAACAAACATAAGTGTTCGTCACACGAATGTTTGTCCTGAGTGGGATTCGAACCCAAGACCCCCGGCGTAACAGGTAGGGTCACTACCGATTGCGCCAACGGGCCCGTCAACGGCCCGTCAGATTTTTAATATAATTAGAGATTTTTTAAACCCAAAAGGCTGTAATCACGGGATTCCGACTGGAATTTTAGTTAAAAATATCAAATACAACAGTCATTAATTATTCAAAGCAAATTCAGCTTACCGTTTCAGCTATTTGATAATTGACAGACCAACTCTCAGCAGATACCTATTACAATCAAATCAAATCAAAAAATAAGTATACATACCTATTTGTGCTGTATATATCTATATGAAAAATAAAAAAATAAATGCTACACACATGAGCGATGAATGGAGCAACTAGATTGCACAGAAACCGTTCGTCAACCTTATAAAAAAGATTGCACAGAAACCTATTCGTCAACCTTATAAAAAAGATTGCACAGAAACCTATTCGTCAACCTTATAAAAAAGGCAATCAGTCTCACCCAAACCACACCCTCAGACGCACGGAGCACTAGACACGGTAAAGGCGGGGTGTTTAGTCGATTTTTGGGGGAAATGCTGCGAGTTCGAGTACATGTGTACACATTTATCTAGGAGGGAATAAAAATAAACGATGGTCGTATAAAATAAAAAGGTACTCGTAGTATTGTTTGTGTAGGAAGTAACGTTCAATATATGAACTGATATAAATTACAACACATTATATAAATAATAATTGTCTGTAAAGTCGGTTTACAGACTATAATTTTATGTGAGAACGTCTTTTTTCACTTCACTTTATAAACAGTTGACAAAAAAATAGGTTGGTCACGTGTAGGTTGTGCGCTGCCGCTGTCTCTATTCTACTCGGACGCGTCGGCCGATGGAGTGGAAAAGAGATGGATGCGTCACAAGCCGAACGCTTAGGCAGATCGTGCCTCTCTATCTCTTGTTACGCGCTCTCGCTTGCACGCCGGCGCAGGCGGAACGTGAGTATGAGTCACGCTTTTTCGTGCATGCAGCCGGGCATTCCAACGATTTATAAGACGTTACCACGTCAAAAAACAATAAGTTTTAATTGCACAACTTCTGGTTATATATATCTATATATATAAAAGGAGAAGGTGACTGACTGACTGACTGACTGACTGACTGACTGACTGACTGACATATCAACGCAGGGCCTAAACCACAGGGGCTAGAAACTTGAAATTTTGCACAGGGGTTCCTTTTATAACGTAGGGGAGCACTAAGAAAGGATTTTTGAAAGTTCACCCCCTAAGGGGGTAAAACGGGGGTGCAAAGTTAGTATGAAACTTTGCCGTTTTTGATGTTATTCGAATGAAATTCAGTACGTATGAAGGTTTTTTATCGAGTTTCGAGAATCATCTCTGAAGGGGGTAAAAGGGGGGTGCAAAGTTAGTATGAAACCGAACGCGGGCAGACGTCGTTAATGGGTCAAATTCTACGCGAGCGAAGCTGCGGGCGTCCACTAGTATATCCAATAAAACAAAAATTGTATTTATTTACGAATCAATTAAAACAATCGACGTTAAGAAACGTTGCTTTCATCGCCTAATAACCAATATTAAACTAAAGTAATTCCAAAACAAAGAACAAGAACCGTTTCACCATTAAGAGCTTTGAAGCTGTCGAGAGATTTTAAACGGTAGGAAAATTTGCATTGAAATCTTTTACCACTTCCAGAGGGCTACTAAAGCTGGAAACCACTTTATTTCAAGTCTTTCACCTGGATCGTATTGCATTTTGCTGATTGCCTTAACGATATATACTTTTTAATAGATTCCAGCTAAATATACAGGCAGTTACTGCTGTTTGCCTGCCCGGTGGCTATCAAACTTGACGCTCACTCGAGCGGTCCGGGTTCAAATCCAAGCGGCATGCACCAGTGACTTTTTTTATAGTGTGATTAAAGAACTTAAGTGTCACCTGAAGTAACGGTGAAGGAAACATGCATGCCTAAGAGTTTTCCACAATGTTCTCGAAGGCATGTGAAGTATGCATATCCGCACTTGGCTAGGGTGGTGGAATATGACCTAAATCTTCCATTACGTTAGTTGAGGAGACCCGTATCCAACAGTGGGACAAAGAAAGGGATGTGGTGTATACAGGCTAATGTTCGACCAGGAAAACGAAGTGTCAGTGGTGCATGGTGGACTGATGACTGGAAGAAGGCGGCAGGAAACTGCTACACTCAATCGGCACCACTGCTCAATTCAGCAGCGGAGGAGCTGTTGGACGGCTCAAGGAGTGTAATAAGATTGACATGTAATCAGTGGTAGCAGTCTTTACTAAGCAATGGGTGGGCTTTATACAATATTGGCTGATCCCTTGGACAATGAATACTTAATCATTTTGTTGATAGCCCTGCTTCTTCTGCATCTATTGCAAAACGATCAAAATAGTATCTTAAACAACTGTCGTTTTACTCATATCTCTCAACTAAATCCCCCAGACCTGTCTGTAAGCTTTACTTCCCATGAACAGAATCCTGATAAAACATTTCGAATTTGGATTCGCGTACGTGAAAATCCTAAGACGCTGAGCGGCTGCGGTCAGGGTGCCCTTTGAAAGCCCTCCAAAGAGCCACCGTAACGTGACCCCACTTAAACCAACCACACCTTTTTGTTCCGATCAAAAACAACACCGCAACGCGCCGGCGGAGGTCTTGTTACGATGGCGATATAGGTAGGACATTGCCACTTTACGCAGCCTGCTTAACGCTCAAGCATGACCAATATAAATAGACCTTTTAATTCGAGCAAACGTTTCGCTAAGAGGTATCTTACTCTGCCGGGTTTGTGAGGTCTCCTAGCCAATTACAGACGACCTCTCGAATCAAGTGGCGATATTTACGCGAGGGCTCTGTTCGAATGGTTTTCTGTAATGGATTACAGTCAATAAATAAGTAGCATGGGCATTATGTCTGAATGATGGTGGAGCTTCCGTTGAGCCGATTTCGGCGAAATTTCGGTTTCCCGGTTGTTTCGAATAACGATATAATTAATTAGTCTGTATTTGCGCGTCGCACTTGATTTAAACGAGCTATACGCGCGGCGCTAAAAGACAAAGCCTAAATGAAAATTGTAATTGGATATCGAGTTTGAAGCGAGACAGGCAGTTGATTTCACGGTTCTCTGTCGCACACTTGATTAACGTATGTCTGATGTAATTAATGTGTGATATTTTTTGTCTATTTTATCAGATATTTGTACCTACCAAGTTTATTTATCCACACCATGATTATGTAGGCAGCTGTCCGATAGGGCTCTGCATTCAGTTTGTTTACTATTTTCTTTCCGAGCTTTAGTTTTAATTATCGTATAAAAAAACAAACATACAATCTCAACCAACTACTGTCTTCCAAGATTAGCGGAAATCTGTCACAAGGCCTCGAATTAAAAACAGAAATTAAATTGGTACTTTTTGAGATAGGACAGGTTAGGATAGGACCCGATGTCATAAGGTCACAGCAAAAATCTCTATAAAAATATAGTAATAGGAAAAATAGGCTAAAGTCTTATTAAAAAACAAAGGAAATGAAAAATTCGGATTGAAAAGTACCCAATTCACTAGTTAATGGTTTAAATATAAATCTATATATATAAAAGGAGAAGGTGACTGACTGACTGACTGACTGACTGACTGACTGACATATCAACGCAGGGCCTAAACTATAAGGGCTAGAAACTAGAAATTTTGCACAGGGGTTCCTTTTATAACGTAGGGGAGCACTAAGAAAGGATTTTTGAAAATTCACCCCCTAAGGGGATAAAACGGGGGTGCAAAGTTAGTATGAAACTGCTGTTTTTGAAGTTAGTAAATGTCTAATTCCACGCGAGCGAAGCTGCGGGCGTCCACTAGTCTGATATATTTAAAGCAATAATATTATAGCAACTTTTGAAGAATATATCTCCTTTACTCCTCCGTTACACTTATTAAACTTTTCTTAAACATGTTCAAGGAAACTTCAAGTTAATCAACTAACAAGTCTAGCTCAAGCTGTTAAGCAAGGAGCGGGAGACAAGCAACACATGCTAATCGCCAATTAACTGTTCGTCGTGCACTAATTGCTTGTCAGACTAGCCGGCGCCTTTCCTAACGACGTCCATACTCGTGTATTTAATAGAATTTTCTTCGTATCTGTCCTTTAAAAACCTTTAATTTTCTACCTTGTAGTGGAATCACAGAATAGTATTAAAAATCCAATCTATTGCTATTGACATAATAATATCTGTCGAAAACTAAGGTTGATGTTATCTATAATTTTTACTTTATTACGGACCTGTTTGGTAGAAATAAAAACGATAGTAGCTAGATACCTAAATAAAAACAAATTATTTTTAAACTACTCTTCGTCTTGTGAGGACCACTTTGGCGAGTTTAGTATAGCCACGAGGCTTTCTGGCGTAAAACATTTCGTCTTGGTTAGATGTCAACGTTTGTATTCATATTGAGTTGAACTTAACCATAATTCTTAAATTAAAAAAAATATCAAAATTAACTAAAACTGAAATCTAATCTACAAATTAAAGATTTAAAAAAGAATGTTTGTTTTAATTTTTTCTTTTACATGTTATGCTAATATCCGGATCTCGTTTGTACCAGCATGGTTGAAATCTTACAGTATTATTTAAAGCTAATACTTTTTAAGCTTATTAGCGTAGTCGCGGATAATGGGAGACAGATTTGTCCCATTGCCTCGCTCCGACGTCCATCCGTCTCGCTGAGCCGGATTTACGAGCGACCAACTTTATAGGACCCCTTAAACGGAACAATAAAAAGTTACGCCTTAAGACACTGGTTCGAAAAACAGACTAGAAATATTTATAAGTGGGTTCGAATTCCACTCAGGACAAATATTCGTGTGACGAACACTTGTTTTTAATTTTGTTCTGTGTCTGGATGTTAATCTATATATTTATATAAAAGGAGAAGCTGACGGACTGACTGAGATCAACGCAGGGCCTAAACTATTTATAAGGGTTAGAAACTTGAAATTTTGCACATGGGTTCCTTTTATAACGTAGAGGAGCACTAAGAAAGGATTTTTGAAAATACCCCCTAATGGGGTAAAACGGGGGTGCAAAGTTAGTATGAAACTTGGCCGTTATTGAAGTTAGTGAATGTCTAATTCCACGCGAACATCTGCAATGTTTTGTTTACAAATAAGAGTACAAGGTAGTTTCAATATAGACTTCATGTGAGATATTATGTATCAATGTTATATTAGCAATTTATGGATTTTTACATAGACATTTTAAAACATAGAGGAGGTAATTAATTACATTGTGTCATATTGTTACAGGGTTACTTTCTTATTTCTTTAGCGATTTTATCGTCTATAGCTTTTGTTGCCACAGTCAGACCTTTCAGTTAACAAAACAATAAAAACTTACGCCATAACGTCGGAGAACCTAGCCATGGCTTATATACATATTATTGTCATGGTGAAAATTTGACTGTATCGGAGAAACGCTGAGTCGCATGTCTGTCAAGTATGGGTGTAAATGGCGCTCGATTTTTGAATTTCGTAAACATTTTTTGAATTTGATTTTTGTATACGTATTCGCACGCTAATTTCGAAACAAGTTAATAAAATTGTAGACCAATAAAAATGAACTTTTAACAAAATTTATGTTTATCATAAATTTTTTTCTACAACAGCTAAGTGGTGAATGAACCTGACTGCCAAATCGAGTCCCGAGTTTGCACCCGGCAGGTATCAGCGAGAGAAAGTATCCGCCATATTTATTTTTCCGATAAATACTTGGAATCGGGTCATCGGGTGATTTGTGGCATTTTTCGTGTAAGTCTGTCACTCGCATCAATAAACTATCGACAGGCCAAATTAAAATTCAAGTAGAATGGAAAACATGTAACATTGCCATAGAAAATTAACTATATCAAGTGGGTTGTTTGTTTGTTGTATGGGTATTTAAAAATAATTTTAAGGTTCCTATTATCATATTTCATTTTAATAGCTTAGGACATAATATGTATAACGATAGGCAATAGACAATAAATTAATTTAATCAATAATTTCGAATTGTATCAATATTAATGCTTAGAAAGCTGATTTCGAAGCATTTGTTTGAAAAAGGATCATTACTGCAGTTTTAACATACATTCTAGCATATGGGGTTTCTTATACCTAACTTAAATTAAGAAGGGTGTTGAAAACCCCGTGTGTGCTGGTTGCCTGACTGCCAAATCGCGGGGCTCGGGTTTGAATTCCGGTTGGGGCAGATATTTGATTCGCAGATATATATTTCTACCCGGGTCAAGGATACGTTGGGGGTGTAGTGTATATTTATATTTATATCTATTTATATTTATATTCTTACGACCCTGCAAACCCGCGCTTGGCTCTTCCATTTCCCAAAGAAACCTTTCGCAATTGATGGGTTGATGAAAAACATATAATCTTACAGAAACTTACGTAGGTATGAAAAGACAAAATGTTTTCACATTTCACATATGAAAATAAACGTGTGAAGAGTTTAAAAGTGCATTCGGACTGAAGAAGTGATTTTAGATAAGGAAGCAATCTCGCTCGACGAGCAGCGCAGCGGAAATAGCTTCATCTGGGAGCACACGTTACACACAAATACTCAGCGCTTTAAGCGCTGCAAAGATGCATCTTACTCTGTAGCAGCGGTGAAGTTTGTCGGGCTCGAAAGGTCCATGTCCAAACCGAACGGTTAAAGTTATTAGACTTAGAACAAAACTCTTACTTATATACCGTCAGTCATGGTAAAGTACGTTAGTTAACGTACTGTAAGTCACTGTAGAGAGTAATTAAAGATATATATCGTTAGTAAAGGTAGAATCTCTTAGTCTGAGTAATTTAGTCAAAGTAGACATCGTTACTAAATGTTTTTAAGGTCTGATTCCGGCCACAGATAAACATACAATCGCTTTTCCCTCAATAGACCCCATAGAAATTTTCGAGCCATGGTCTGGAACTCTTAAAGGATTACAAAAGTAAAATGCAGCCAGCTCTAGATATGTATCAATATCCCGATCCGATCCCCGTAATAGTACCACCGTATCCTGAATCAAGGTCTGTATCTAGTTGTGGACGCATTTTGTTTACTCCGTATCAATGTATCGTGTATTTCTATTGCGTATCGGTATCTCCATTGATGATCGGACAAAAATCTACACTACACTACACGTGTAGTATGTTGTTAAGGGTTCTTTTTTACACAATTTTGTAACAAAAGCAAATACAGCTTTCCTCCTTTCCTCCTTATACATATATGAGTTATTTTTATTACAATTCGTTTTCTTAATTATCTACTTTTAACACCTCACGAAGACGACAAGAATTATAAGTCGCTCGTTACGTTCCCACAAATCTATGGTCTCGGCTTCGAGGGATAGGAGGAATGTATGGTGGTACGGATTACTTATCTGTGGCAGATAGCCGAAACGGCCGGCGACGGATACCGCCAGATTTACGCGGGTCCGCGCCGGTGACCTCGTAACTCTCGGACGGGCCGAGATAGTGGCTTTGTATGTTCCGTACGGTCGGTACGAAAAAACTTGCAGAACAAAAGAATACAGTTGATAGAAAATTTCATAGTACCAACACAAGATTTGTAAAAATTCGAACGATACTTCAGTGACGAAACCAAGATAAATAACGCTAGTTATTTGAACCAAAAGTCTCCGAAGAAGACCAAATTCTAGAAAATAGTAGATAGAATTAACACGTTAAGAATTTTGCGAAGAACGCGAACTGAGAAGGATGAAAACTATTCTTATGTTATCTATTGTTTAAACTAGCTCTACAAGAAATATCCTACCACAAGTTCAAGTGAAAGGAACATACTCGTAGATCTGATGAAAAATGTAAGCTCTTTATTTTTAAAACAACAGATTCCCACAAGCAGTTTCTACACGAATGGACTCAGACACCCGGTGTTGGGAGACCCGCACTTCACTGCAAGAGATTCAGCGATAGGCGATAAGTTTGCGAAGATATGTACTTAAAAAATCAACATATTATGAACAGATAGGATATTAATCTAGGATGTTCGAATATATCTTACTTCCTTATAAATTTAGATGAGACCTGAACATCTCAGTTATAAACAGTTGATGGCAATATAAAGAAACATTAAATCAATTTAAAATGAAACTAAAAAAATAGTTATAAAATAAATATGTCACCCAAGTTATCCCCATGTGGCACAGAACCCAGGACACTGGCAGCGTTGCCTCGCTGTACAGCTCAGCTAACTTTAACAGCCAAAAAGCTGACACCACTCCAGTCATCTGAAGCAAAGATCAATTAAGACGACATGTCCTTCATATCAGCCGATCATAGAATCATTTAGGTTGCTATGTCTAAATATGCGCCCAGCACTTCTGGCGTAGGATTGTCCATGCCGACCAAACTGATCCACGCTATGGTAATGATGAGCTCCACAAACCTTGGCACCAAGACGAAGACCTACTGCAATTCTCAGAAATGGTTCGTCTAAAATTACCCCCAGTTTTTAATGATGGATAAATATTTTTTTTAAATTTGTGACCTGTTTCAATTCAGCTTAATATACAGTTTACGAACGTTGTGAGTCATGACGTAGTGGACACGGTTCTAAACTCACCTTACAACGTAGGATATCATAAACACTGTTTTTAAAAGCGGATTTGTAGAACAGGTACTCGTACGTAATGCTATTTATGCTGTTCAATATGTTTTATATATTAACCCATTCATGCGCTTTAATAACATTAAAAGTTCTATTGTGTCCGGTTCAACAGCCGCGAACGTGTTAATAGATTGTCGCTCAAAGTAGTCGATCAGCCCAGCACCTTAGCCGCACAAGGGTCCATTTTTCACAATTTTTCTCAGGTGTAAACGGGATGGATGTAAGCCCGGATAATTTGCTGAACAATACCTCTTCACAGATGCCGGGTACCGATAGATCAGGCACGGGCAGATTAGCTCCCTCCCCGGGGACGGTTCCGCACGATCGCACCGCTCCCGATATCGGGTTCGATGTTTAAAGTATATCACGATATCGTGAAGCACGTACGTCATGTGGGTGTAGATAACGTGCGCGTTAGTGATGTGTACTTTTTAATGATTGAAAGCGATTGAAAGCGACGTAGCCAACGCTGAATTCGGCCTCAAATCTCGGTGGAACACTCCAATGACTGCTATGACTTTAATATTATTAAAAGAAAAGTAACATCTAGATGTTACTTTAAATATAGTAATATATTAGGGTACGATTCTCTACAAGTTAGAAGTAATGTATCCTTGATGGAGCATTTTTTTAACATTATCATAGGAAACATTTCTAACCCTGCCGTGCTAGCACTAATACCACTACGAGTAAATATATGTAGTACCTGTAAGTATAGCGGTATTGGGAAATATTGTCATCATCATAATCAATCTCTGACACAACAGTTCGAACTGAGAAGAGTATCCACCATGTATTGTATAGTACCGCATCTGAGCATAAGACTTTTTCTACCTTTTTTTTTTTGTTTAACGAGTGGGAAACCTTGAAAAGGTACCCGAACGTCGTGGGAGCGACGCCGGGTTATGTGGGACTTTCACCCACTAAAACCCACTCGGTGGCCTACTCCGGCGCTACAGGAGGGCTCCGGGATCTCTTGTAGAACGCGTCGGTGCCCTCCAGCGCTGCGCCCAAGACGGGCTCTTCCCGGTTTCACAACGCTGTGCAGCCACAAACAGCGTCGTCTTTCCCGGGGTCACATCGATGGACGGTTCGAGCTCCCCCTCTCACCGCCCGCAACCCCAGAAGTTCCCTTTTAGTCGCCTTTTACGACAGGCAGGGGCTACCGTAGCACTATTCTGGTCCCGAGCTACAGGACTTTTTCTACCTAGATCTTTCTTTTCTAACACTTTTGTTGCTAACTGAACTAACTATCAACACAGAGCCACAGCGGTCACATCCTCTCGCCTCACACGAGCGGTCCGGTTTCAAATCCAAGCGGCAAGTACATTGGTAGGCATGCAGAATTTTTCACGATGATTCCCTCACCGTTACAGCAAATGACATATTCTTACACATCACTTATAAAAGATATTGGAGCGTTCCACTGCTAGGTATCTGTACGAAATCAGTGTTGAGATTTGGTACCGGTTTAAATAAATTCCCAAATGTATACAAATTGTCCCCTCGCAGCGGCAGTGTGTCCTCGAGGTGACAGTCAATATTTATTCCCGGGATATTGGCAGCGACCGGCTAGCAACGGGACAATTACTGACACAATGCCTCAGCCCCTTGACCGGGAGATTGAAATTCGGTATTTATAGCACCGAATGTCGAACGTACTGAAACCTTAATTACGACCTATAGGCGTTCCACTGTCCCACTGTTGGACATAGGTTTCTCCCACGGCTACAGTTCAGGGAGGTCTAGAGCATACTCCATCAAGCCGCTATAGGCCCCGTGAAGGCCGCCTTAAATAACACTCATAGGCAAAAAAAAATGCTCTATAATTTTTTTATCGAAAATTTTATACATACAAAAGTTATCACTAGTGCGCATCTTGCGCCCGAAGTTTCAAACAAATAGCACTTACTTAAAACACATCGAATAACTTCATTTAGCATATTTAAATGTGCTGGAAAAAGTTTTACAAAACAAATAGAACCTCGCTGTTCTTAAAGAAACATCACAGAGCAAAGCAAAGGTAAGTATGACCGTGAACGAAGTATTGAACGCATGAAATAACACAAGTCTCGCCAAAGGTGAAAATTGTAGCGACAATTTTCTAAATTTAACCCGCTTGCGGATAGAGACGCTGCCGGCAAATTGCTGCGATCCGACCACCGCCAATAAATACACCACAACGGACTGCGCCCGACGCGATTGGAGGCTCGGAGAATTAAAGAAATATCGCGTTGCAGGCTTGATAGCTGGCTGTAGCTGTAGACATAGACATAGATATAGCCATAGACAAAGACATAGACATAAGTTTATTGTAACGGAGTTAACGACGGGATTGCTTGATAAAAAACATTATTCCTATCAATAGCTTAGCTACTACTAGTAGTTTAAGCAAGCATAGTAGCGTGTAGCGTCAATAGCGTCAATAGCCCAATGGCTCGCGTCGATTCTATGTGATCGAAAGAGTTAAGCAAAGACGGGCATGGTCGGTTTGTGGATGGGTGACCGCTTGTGGCAAAATTTCATGGACGCTACCGTGCTTCGGAGGGAAGGTAAAGCCGTTGTTTTCAATGTTGGAAACAGTCGTTAAGCCTTGTCGAAGACCTTCGGGTGGCTTGAGAACATTCGACACTGGGTTGGCCACTAACCCCTCCACCAATCCGCATTGGAGCAGCGTGGTGGAGTATGCTCTAGAACTTTCCGCAGATGTGTCTGTGGGGGAGACTCGTGCCCAGTAGTGAGACGTCTTTTGGTTGCAGCGATTTGTTGTCTAATTTTACGCGAGCGAAGCTGCGGGCGTCAATATTCAATAAATGGGTACAATTAGATAAACAATCTGTACTTGATATAGTCAAGTACAAGCGTTTTACTAGCTGAGAGAGATCAAATCACGAATTCCAGTCGCCCCTACACATAGACGTCATTCCCAGGCAGACGGTGACCGCACTCGCAATGCTCGAACACTAAAAAGCTCTCGTTTGAAGCACCGCTCAAGTTTGGCTCAGTAGTTCGGAGGAACTAGAGGGTTGTATTGCTCTGTTTCGAGATCGATATTGCATCCGAGTGTGTTCGATCAAGTCAAACATAAGTAAATGAATGAGAGTGCATACACTGATACTACTTATGTTTGATTTGATCGGCCGAGTTCGGCCGTTGACGTACGAGCATACTTCGGACGATGACGGATTTGGTGTACGCGTACGGTAACAGAGCAATAGTTTTGCCAAGATATGAAGTAATCACAAGATGTTATATAGTAGGTATGTACTAATAGTCAGTAGAAAATGCTCTCGCAATCAGGAGCAGTCAATCGGAACTGTAGCGCCAGCGAGGTCTCACTCGCGCCGAGATCGATTTGTTCCTTTGCCGAATCCGTCTGCGATGGTGATGCCATTATCCTTTGAAGGATACTCAATGTATACTTTGGGGGATAGTACATTTTACTCATTTTTACTTTCTGAAAAATTTCCTTACACAGACCGAATTTTTGTAGAGAACATTTCTTCTTACAAGCGTCACATTCATTTACTTCACAACTAAGCATGATTTATGTTTATGGGAATTTTTCACTACAATAATTTTGTATCTTCTTCCTTATAAATATAAAACCCCTTTCTATAAATTCACTTTCATTAATTAACAATCAAAAGCAAAAGAGAGGATCAAGTGACAATCCAATAAGGTAAAACTTCTAAAGACAAATCTACAAACTGAGTCTTCGTTCTCCGTGTCCCCGCGTGTCCCGGTGGCCGAGAAAGGCCCAAATTCTATTACCACATATGAGAAAGCCTTTATTCATCGGCACTAGCGTCGACACTAAAATTGGAATCACCGAATTACGGAGGGCCGATAAGCCGTCTCGTAAATTCGACATTCGGCGTTCAGCTGGCGGTGTGTTTCCACAAGCACAACTATACCGTATGAAGTGATAAATATCCGATTTGCAGCTTTTTATAATATCGTCACAGAATACATAATAGTACAAGATATCGTGTGGAATAAGGTTTGTATTACGTGTGTACTGAAAAAAAAAATTGCCACAGGTTTAGAAGCTAAATGGTAGCGCATTGTTAACATCGTTCAATGGACTGTTGGGAAGTCATTTCAAATTTAGATGGCACTTACGAGGCTATAGAACACGATAGGCTTTCGACAAGATGACATCCATAGAAGGTTAGAATGTGATTAAGTGGCAATGTAAAAGTGTAACTGGTTGGTCTTGTGGTCGTAACCGCGACTGCTAAGCTAGAGGTCCTGGGTTCAATCCCCGGTTCGGGCAAAACACAAATGGTGAAAAGTGGGTGTATCTGTATACAGATAGATAGATAGAGATAGATAAGTACACCTATACACCTCTGCCAACCCCATAGGGGAAATACAGGCGTGATGTTATGTTATGTAAAAATGTAATTTAAAAATTTCAATAATGTTCTTCCTGTAAGTATTAGTAAATAATGTAAATTGTTTTATGTCTATGTATCTAAACAAATAATTTTTATGTATTTTGAAAATAAATCACGACGTGACATTCTAAAACAAGCAGTTGTAAGAAGATAACGTGACGCAACCACTTGTACCATGGAAACAAACCACGGTCGGTCATGACAGTTCATTGCTCGCACATTGTTCACCAAATGTCAGCGTTCACGCTTTGGACGGGCTTTGTTTTAAACGACAATAGCCGTCGGCGCCGATGTCTATCCAGCGGGTGAATGTGGAGAAAACATTGATTGGAAAACGATTTAATAACTGAGCAAAGGTGTTTTACACTTTTCAATAATGTAGTACCTAATCGTTGTCAAATGTTCATGTTCGTTAAGTTTGAGAACTGTATCGTAAGTATAACGGTAGCGTAAGTATAACGTAGCGTCCATAGCCCAGTGGCTCGCGTCGATGCAATGTGATCGAATGTGCTAAGCAACGACGGGCGCGGTCGGTTTGTGGATGGGTGACCGCTAGTGGCAAAAATTTCATGGGCGTTACCGTGCTTCGGAGGGCACGTAAAGGGGTTAGTGGCCAGTGTCGAATGTTCTCAAGCCACCCGAAGTTCTTCGACAAGGCTTAAAGACTGTTTCCAGCATTGAAAACAACCGGGACCGACGGCTTTACGTGCCCTCCGAAGCAAGGTAGCGTCCATGAAATTTTGCCACTAGCGGTCACCCATCCACAAACCGACCGCGCCCGTCGTTGCTTAACTCTTTCGATCACATTGAATCGACGCGAGCCATTGGGCTATGGACGCTACACCACCACCTTAACCCTCTCAGAATGTCACCACGGGTCCACGAGTTCACCACGCTGGTCAAGTAGGGCATGTATCCCTCCCATCCATCATACGGCCTAAAGCATACTCCACCACACTACTCCAGTGTGGACTGGCGGTGGGTAAGTGGCCAACCGGTTGTCGAAAGTTTTTAGCCCCCGTGAAGGCGTTCGATATGGTTCACTAGCGGTCACACAAATTGACGACTCAGCAAAACAACGCCGCGTGTTCGCTGGCACGTGAGAACTGCCCGGGCAAAGGGGACACCCCGTTAGACCCGCAGACCCTCCGGTCGGATAGCGCCTCAGGCCACCCGGCGTAGGAAGCAACGACTTGACTTGCTAATACTACCAGTTGGTAGCTTAATACTACCAATTTTAAATGCGATACTACCAGTTGGTAGTACCTATTAAGTAAGTAAGTATGTAGTTACTTATCTAATTAGAATTATGAGTATTCTTACAAAATGGCAATTTAAATAAATATCAAGAAGGCAATATCAGGCCGGTAATCTTAAAAAATATGTAAAGTAAAGGTAAAGTCATCAACGCAACGAGAAAAGATCATTGCAATCAAAAATGTAATAGTATATTTCGCTACAAGTGCGGAAAGCCTGTCATTGCAAAGAGTTCCGACAAATGTCTACCCGAGCCGAAGGCGAGGGTTGGCAGTCGGAACAAGTTGCAATGACGGTTCCGCACGTGTACTGAACGACTATTTTTAATACAGTTGCGAAAAAATTAAGCAATTTAATAAAATAATAAAAACACAAACTAAACTCGCAAAGAACATTTTTGGAAAATGGCGCCAACCGTAAAAGAATACAGAGTATAGCTGAGATTTTTTTTTGTTTTCTTCACCCATTCTGGGTAGGCAAAGGGAACTATGCCCATACAGCCAAGTCTTAAGTAGAATTTTTTTATTGACATGAAATTTAATGAGATTAAATGAAATGAAACCTAACCTAACTCATTGAATCAAATCATTAAATCTGATATTAAAACAAATTAGTAGCTTATTTTTAGAAATATTTGCATGAATCATAAAAACTTCTATGAATTTTTTTTTAGTAAAAACTTCGTGGTTATTTTTTTCTTTTTAATAGACATTATTTTGACAGTTGGGAAAGAGAACGCACGAGTTCGGAAAAGGTAAAGAAAAAGCACGAGTGTGTAATAGCTCACTTCCCGAACGCTTTACGTCCCTGTAATACGCCACTTTTTGAGCAACTGTATTAAAATAGTATATTTCGCTACAAGTGCGGAAAGCCTGTCATTGCAAAGAGTTCCGACAAATGTCTACCCGAGCCGAAGGCGAGGGTTGACAGTCGGAACAAGTTGCAATGACGGTTCCGCACGTGTACTGAACAACTATTTTTAATACAGTTGCGAAAAAATGAAGCAATTTGATAAAATAATAAAAACACAAACTAAACTCGCAGCGAATATTTTTGGAAAATGGCGCCAACCGTAAAAGAATACAGAGTATTGCAGAGATTTTTTTTTGTTTTCTTCACCCATTCTGGGTAGGCAAAGGGAACTATGCCCATACAGCCAAGTCTTCAGTAGAATTTTTTTATTGACATGAAATTTAATGAGATGAAATGAAATGAAACCTAACCTAATTCATTGAATCAAATCATTAAATCTGATATTGAAACAAATTAGTAGCTTCTTTTTAGAAATATTTGCATGAAACATAAAAACTTCTATGAATTTTTTTTTTCGTGGTTGGTTTTTTCTTTTTAATAGACATTATTTTGACAGTTGGGAAAGAGAACGCACGAGTTCGGAAAAGGTAAAGAAAAAGCACGAGTGTGTAATAGCTCACTTCCCGAACGCTATACGTCCCTGTAATATGCCACTTTTTGAGCAACTGTATTAAAAATTAATTTTCGCAACGGTTAGTAGCTGAAAATATTTTTACATTTCGCCCGGAAACCGGGTAGGTGTGAAACGGGTCCCAGGGGGAGCAAAATTAGTAGGCGCTTTGCAATAACGCTACCGACTGGTTCAAATGTCGCTGCATCTTTTTTATTCCCGGAAACGTGTCTGACACTCAATTTTTAAATGCGAAAATTGTATGAAACTTTTTATAACATTTGGCGGGAAAAGGAAAAAAATCGCATTGAAATTATAAAGGTTAGTTCATGTTAATCTTGCATTTGTTTTATATTTTCGTTTGCATTAACAGTTACTATCAAACCTATTTAAAGGTTAATAAAGTATTATCAGACTAACCACTTATAGTGTAAAGTGGTTAATCTGAGTGACGGAGTATAATCTGTTTAACAACCACGTTTATGCTTCATAATGTTTTTAGTGTATTTAATCTATACTTTATTTAAAATACCACGCTGACGCTCGAATTAATTACAAACCAAGCAAATCTACAAATCATATATTTTTATATTTTATCTGAAGTTCCCAGAAAAAAAAATTATAATCTCTGTAATGATATAATGAGAATCTCCAACAATGCCGTAAAATACAGGAACATTTCTTGAGCCTGACACGCTCCGAATCGCAACCTGTCTACGGCTTGGGGTTCCGGTCTGTGCTCCTCATAAATGTCCCTGTGGCAGTGATGTCGACAAGCTAGGACATCACGGATTGTCGTGCCAAAAAAGTGCAGGCCGCTTCTCGAGACATGCCGCACTTAACGATATCATACGCCGGTCCCTTGCCACCGTCAACGTGCCAAGTCTACTTGAGCCGACTGGTATTGCAAGAGACGATGGCAAGAGACCGGATGGTATGAGTTTGATTCCATGGAAGATGGGACGGGTGCTGGTATGGGATGCAACCTGTTCAGACACGCTGGCCCCTTCCCATCTACATGGAACCAACAACAGAGTTGGTGCGGCTTGTGAAGCGGCTGAAAAAGCTAAAGCGTGCAAGTACAGGGGTCTAGGCACCGAATATGATTTTGTTCCATTCGGTGTCGAGACCCTTGGTCCGTGGGGTCCTAACGCTAAGAGGCTTTGTAAGGAAATAGCAAAAAGGTTAGTCGACATCACAGGAGACCGAAGAGCTGGCAGCTACCTAGGACAGAGAATTAGTATAGCTATTCAAAGGGGGAACGCTGCCAGTATCTTCGGAACCTTGCCTAAAGGGACTCCTTTTAATGATATATTTTAGTAATATTTTTTTTTTTTTGTTTTTGTTTTTGTTTTAGGTTATACTTTTAAGGTTTTTTTTTTAGTTTTAAATTCATTAATTTGTAAATTTACTTTTAAGATAAAGATTTATGCCGTAAATGAAATACATTTGAATTTTGAAACATTTGAAGAGATGTAATGACATCATTAGGATTATAACTATAATCTACATATATTTTATGAGTGTTCTTCTATGTGATATTTTCAAAAGGGCAAAAATTTGAAGCATCAATTCGGCCAACTATGAATGGGGTCAAATCGATGAAGATTGACCCCCTTTCCACGATACGTTGAGTCCATTGCTCCTTCAGTTCTTCGAGGCAATAGCAAAAGTAATATCTTTTCCAATCCCGTATTATAACACACTTCCTACAAAACCTTTACATTTATTAGACTAGACATTAATTTGAGGGAATTTGGCGTAATTATATTTAATTCCTGAATCACCTTGAATTCGTAAGTATTCGTAAGAACCTACAATACAATAGGGATGTACTGTACTGATATTGAACAGTACAGTACTTAAAAGAAAGAAAGAAAGAAAAACCTTATTTACATACACAAGCTTTACATACACAAGCTTTACATACACATGTTTACATACACATGTTCCTGTACTACTGGTGCTGTTCTGGGGTAAAAATCTTTAGTGTAGTGTATGCGATCTATATATAATCTGTTAAACATGACGTTGTCTCGAGCACACGGGAGTGACGTAAACAGTCACGTATTAGCCACGGGCGAGGTCGGACGTTTACTGCGCACTGGTGTGGTAACGAGCCAATTAACGTACCCTTTATGACAAGGGTGACACGGAGCACTACATTTAGTATCTATATATCTCAAGAAGTTCGTTTGTATCGTGGGGAATGGGAAAGATTCGTGACCTTATTTATGTCTGTGTCAATGAAATATGGCGCGGATTAAAACTGAAAGAAAACTTGTCTTCCAAGCGCTAGGTTAATTGCATAACTTGACATACAATATCGGTACTAAAATACAGTACAAAAAAACCATAAAGTAAGAGGTAATCATAAATGCTTGTTGTGGGTAACAAGTCTCTCGCAGCTCCAGCTAAAAGCAAACCCTACTACGCTGCTCCAACACGATTTTGATTGGTTTATTCACGAAATTATTTCCTTTGTAGTATGGTTTACCAAACACAACAAAAATCATCAAAATCAATTCTTAATTGGCGGAGAAATCGCGTAACATACATAAAAAATATACAGTCTAATTTCGAGAACCTTTCCCTTTTCGGAACACGATTAAAGATGTCGTGAAAGAATTTGGAACGAAGCTTGAAAAGAATAGAAAAAGTTTTAACTTATTGAGTGAATCAAGAATCAATTACATCACCGCCCAACCCCAAGCTATTCAAAGAAACTTTGCACAAAACCTCTTACGAATTAACCGCAAACGAATACAATTTTGATTTAACTTGAAAGAATTAACCCAATAACTTAAAAGTTCAATATTTGTTTGGTATGAAATGTGTCAAGTGTGAGTCTGACTAGATAGCGGGTTCTATGTAGGTAGTCTATTTTTAAAATATCTTTGAAAATAAGTCAGCCAAAGGTTTCTTACGAGTACGTGTACATAATAAAACAGCAAACGACGTTACGTGATCAATAATATTAATTCAAGCCATTAAGATATCTGCTATTCTTCGACAAGATGGACTAATGACAAGAATAAGACTGCTTGAAATCACAGTTTTGTCGCAATGGGACATCGGGTAACATCGAATTATTATTGGTTATCTTACGACGGGCAGTAAAATTTTAGTCGAATAACCATGTCAGAGTTCTTCGGGCCGATAAACTTCTGAAAATCGTAGACCACTAACTCCTCCCAATCCCCACTCGAGCAGCGTAGCGGAGTTCCCTCCAGGCCTTTTCTTCTGCGAAGAGTCGGTCCTACAGCGGGACGCTTAAAGCTAAGTTTCAACCCATAGTCGTCTCACTGTTGGGAACGGGGAATTCCCCACATTCACAGCCGCGGGTGGTCTAGACCATTCTCTACCACGCTACTCCAATGCGGATTGATGAAGGGGTTAGTGGCCAACCCAGTGTTGAATGTTCCCAAGTCACCCAAAAGTCTTCGAAAAGGCTATAACGATTGTTTGTCCATTTGAAAACCACTGGGATCGACGGTTTAACATGCGCTACTTATTTCTCCATGGGATTGCGTCTCACCCCATTGAATGCGATACCCTAAAATAGTTTCAAAGTGAAAAACTTGGAAGCATAACTGTATTTAATGGAACCGCCAATATCTCAGTAAATAACGTCAAGTGGTGAAACCGTCGAAAACTATTTTATCTGGCGTCCCGTTCTTTTGCGTGAATAATAAACATTGCATCTCGCTTTCGCGGAAGGCTTTGCGCAGTAGGCAAAATTTTGTTTATGGTTATTGAATTGAGGGCATTCCTCGGTTTTTTATATAGGAATATTATGAAAGTTGAGGGTTGAGATTGAAAGCAAGGACGAGTTAAGTTTGTGAAGTTCATTTTAAACATAACCAAGGGGTTAGTGGGGTTATTACGCTACCCAAGTTGAACTGTTCACAGCTTCTACCACTTTATGTCTTCATACAAACGTACTAACTGACGATGATGGGATACTTTGTTTATCACTGCCTGACACAAGTAGCGGTGCTCAGAGCGTTTCGCTCTCACGTATTTTCTACTAAAGTTTAACCTATTTTTCACGCGAGGCGTGGATAAGTTCAAAGGTCGTGTTATTTCTCGCTCGAAGGCTTAATCTGAACGTCATTAGCGCAATGCGCGAGTTGTTATCGCTACGCGGCCTTGGTGATGGAGGTTGCCAAAGGTAGGTAGGTACTTACTTATTTGGTAGAATCACAAGGAAATAATACTTATTAGACTGTGGTAGATATACAACTTTCGCTCAGTTCAATACCATTACGGCTTGAAAGGCGTAGTTTCTAGTTACGCTTTTCTACAGTCCTCAAAGGTAGTGAAAAATATCTGACTGACTTGGATCGAGATTCTTTTGAGTCCTATGTAAAGTCACAGTTGTCATCGGCGGGTGGTTGGATGGATAGTACTGAATACTTGTTATATCGTGCATCTTTTATGTATAAGAATCTACAATCTACAATCATGTTATGAGAGAATAACAAACGAACGTGAAACTCAACCGTTACAGCCCATGATAATTGATGATTTTATCCATGGCAAAATTTGCAAAATACAAAATCGAGCACTGTCGATCGAAATAATTCTTAACTTTTCAAAAATAGAGATCGGAGCTGCTTACCACTAAAAATTGTTTGATAATGTCTCGAGTCGCCTGAGCACGAGCGATGCGAGTCGCGTCAGTCATTTTAGGGATGCGACTGTAATTTGTTCCCAGAAAACTACGGCTGTACCAACACAACACTGAGACAAGTAAGGGGTCACGTTCAGGTGAATAAACATACAGTGCTCGGATTATCGCTCGCTGCAGGTGTTTGCAAAAATGTGACGTGCCCGTACGTGACTTCACCCGGGTTTCGGAACGCGGGCGGTGCGCATTTCCGCAATTATCTCGTCAGCTATTTCAGCATTTTGCCTGAAAACGATCTGTATGAAGGTTAAGTAAATACTATTCGGCTGGCGTTGAATAAAATATGCATTTATATGTGTTGATTTAATAAATGACGGTTTTGTGGTCAAGAGGGATCAAGAACATAATGAACAGAACATAATGTACATTAGTTAATATGCATGTTAAGGTTCAGAGAACAGGAAGCAAGTAAAAAACTTGCTTCCGGTTCAGAGTTCCGGTTAGGCTACGATTAATAGATTAGTTTTAAGGAATTTCGACTTAGTTGTCTTTGATTGGCTAGTGTTAAATGAGATTATGGTGGGTCACGAATCAATCGTGCAGTAGGTACATCATATTAGACAGTTCGTAAATGACGTGACGTAAAGTGCAAACATTGCTCAAGTAGGTAGCTGTCACCAACAATGTCGGGCAGTCGTGAGACAAGCCTGTTTGATAGTTGCGAACATGCGGTTATGCTAATTAATTATCCATAGGACGACATGTTTCCAAAATTGTAGTAAAATTTACTTTGTTAACCAACTTCCATAGGTGGTTCTCAATTCGAGTGAATTCGAAATACTAGACTTGAATTCAGAATATGCGGGAAAGGAAATTAGTTTTTAAGCGTGGGAACCAATTTAAAAGTACTCAGACATCCCTCAGATGTCCCTGGTGGAATCCCTGGTTATGTGAGATTTTCACCCATCAAATCCCCCTCGGTGGACTAACTCGACAAAGGAGGACTCCGGGATTTTAGTTAGAACGCATCTGTCCAGCGCTGTGACAGTGACAGGCTTTTCACAATTAACAGGACAATTAAGTCAACACTCTTAACATTTTGCGGCAACATTATAGCGTTGTCGAGCCGGGACCACTGGATGGACTGTTGAGATTCTCTCTTGCCCCTAAGGCCCTTATGGTCTGATTTATATGACAGACGCTACCGAAGTGCTATTTCCATACTACGGAGACTTCTTCACTCTACGGGATCTTTGCTCTCTATTCTCAGACTGTTTATAACTCAAAATAAAAGGCAACTCTGGAATCCTGGCGGACTATATCAGTTAGCAAATTTTCACTATAATGAGATTATGTAACGATAGGCACGCTAGGTGGGTTCGGCCATGCATTAAGCCGCAGTATGTTCAACGCACGGCGTCGACGCCTCACACGCATATTGCGGTCGTCTAGCAAACAGTGTTTGTCGAAGGCAAACAATGAACATACAATCAGCTAAGCCAGTCTGATTCTGTATGCTAGTCCATAGCACGTCGTTCCAATACGGCATTTACAGTAAGGGATCGAGCTGTATAGTTTTAGTAATTTGCCAGGGATTTGGTCTTTGTCTACATCGCATTATGTGGGTGATCTCAGTAAGTCTAATGAAGATACAAATCAGAACTATTGTACCTAATGATTTTGTCCTCTGCGTCTGCATCACGTGAAGAAATCTCAAAGTAGAGTAATGAGCAGCTACAAATACAAACTAGATCTCAAAGTAATGCAAGTTACAATTTAATTAAATTATCTTCCTCCATTAAGACTACAGTAACACTTCATTAGTGCAAAATATATAGACTGAAATCTTACCACCAGGTTGCAAGTAAAGTTGCTTGTTGAAAAAATGGTTGCAACAGAATCTGCAAATCATTTTGCATACAAATATTGTAGCTACCAAATATTGGTACAACAATCTTCCGTAATCAAGGGAGAAGCAAGCCTCCCGTAGCAAGACGCGGTCCAGTGCACATCGCACACAGCACGCGTGACAAAAGCTTATCGTTGTACGTTTACGCAGAGCGCGTATTGTTTACACGCTCCGCGTATTGTTTACACTCAGTCCGTATTGCTTACGCGCGAGCGTTTTATCGAGTAGTCGGTGATCGATGCGAGATGACAAATAACGAAGATGATAACGTGATCTCCACAGTCACTGATTTTATATAAATAATATTCTATTTAAGTATTATTACACCTAGCATACAATTTCTACACCACTCAGGGTAAGTTGATTGAAAATGCCATCAGGAATTAAGCTCTCCCTTTGGACATTTTGCTGTTTTAAGGTTAAAATAAAATTTAGTTTAAATAAGAGATTGTTAAAAAAAAATCATACAATTAAGTGACACTACTATTATTAACTACTATTATTAAATAAAAATACGTCAGCTTGAAATTCATTCATAATCAAGCAAGCCAAGAATTAATTACTAAAGTAATATTCGTCATCATATTTATTCACCACAGGAGCCATTGTCTTTTAACTGTCATCCGTCTGGTAACAATAGAGCACACACAATACGCGGCCGTCAATACGCAGGCGCTATGTACGCGGTACGTGTAAACATACGCGGCGGGTGTGTAATACGTTTATCCGTGGTCATCGCGGCATTGGTGCGAGAGGCCAATGCTGCTGACAATGTATCAATTAATAATTTTGCTCCGCCGCGGGCATCGTTGAAACGTTATTGCATTTTTAATCTGAACCTCAATTTTTTTTGACACTGTATAGTTTTGATCTGCATAAAATAGCGAACTTGGTCAGTTAGTTAATTTTAATAAAAGATATATGTATAGGAATTTGTTTTTAATTAATATAGCATTCGAAATAAAGATTTTATTTATTTGCTCTCACCGAAGTAGTCTTATTTAAAGGTACAAGTTGTGTATTCACCAAACCTTACTTTGTGAGAGCCTGGTGACTGAGGTAGGTTTTAAAATCAGCAGTCATGTCTGATTATTTATACGTATCGTGGCCGAGACGATGCCACGAGCGATCCCACAGACGTAAACATAGACACTCAAGCGACTTAATAGACTCCTTTTTTGATCGTTGGTTAAAAGGTAGAATTTACCTTTCAGAAATTGGACATTTCAATTAAGTGCTCTTTACTCCAATCGACGTCAAATAGCCAATATCAGTCGGAAATTGTGAACGCCAAAAAACCACGGGACGGACGAGGAAAAATAATTATCTGCCTTTTCTGCGTTTGACAGCAAAGATTTTGACATAAATCTGCCAGAGAGGAAACGCATTAAAAATAAATAAGGGGATACTTTGAGGGTAAATGATGACGTCTCTGGTTCTAAAGTACCTACTCTGGTACCGTGACACTAATAGTGTTTGTGACAGCGGTTTTAGTGGGTTTGGGCGATGGTATACTTGGAATGGAAGTGATATCGAGAGCATTGCTATGACGGGAGCGTGTGAAGGAGTTGTGAGTGGAGTGTTATAGCTTTAGGCATCTATGTATAAGTTGCGCATACTAAATAGTAAAAAAATACGCCTTTAAGAATAATACGACTTTATGTATTTAATCCATTACATTGGGAAAGGGACTATAAACTTCTGAGTAAAAAAAACAGACCTCAAAACCAAAAAGTCAGAAATAATAGTAATTCGGTTCGTTACGTTCTTTAATAACGACGAAGTTATCACTGGGTTTTAAAAAGTACAAACAATCGAACATAGAACCTCCTCCTTTTTTCGAAGTCGGTTTAAAATAGAGACCTACTCGTATCTTTTGTGCAGTTCGTATACATATTTGTAAGGCTATATCTTATTATCGTCGAGAAAAGCTATTAGCAAAAATCTGAAAATTAACGTTTTATATAATTGGCATCACTGTTATAATGCTGCTTAATCAATCATTTATGAATGTCTTTGAATCGTCGTCAATCTCAAACTTTACCTTTTTTCCAACGTTAATACTTTTGCCCAGTTTCTTTTTACCCTGAAAATTACTGTGTTAATTAATTAAGACGTAACTTTATGTCGTTATAACTGGGCCATTAAGCTTTTGACTTTAATTAATTTATAGCTTTCAGAAAATGCGACGCAATTTCACAAAGAATTCGAAGTGATTCATTGAGGACGCAAAACATTTTTTTTACATACGAGTATCAATATTTTAATTCTACCCACTTCTAAACTCTTATCGTTGGGTATGTTCATCCATACTAATATTATAAATGTGAAAGTGTGTTTGTTTATTTATTTGTTTGTTTGTCCGGCTTTCACGTCGCAACGAAGCTATAATATGGTATGTTTTTTGTGTATGGAGATAGTGAGGAGGGTGGAGAGTGACGTAGGCTACCTTTTACCGCGGTAAAACATCCCCATGGGAAGATATCGATGTTTTGTTATTTGCTAGATATTTAGTTCTGGATGTTGTTAACAGATGGCATTGTTAATTCCCTTTTCCCACGCGGGCGGAGCCGCGGGTAACAGCTAGTATTCATATATTTTTATTGGCTTAGCTTTCTATGAATGTAATGAACTAAAGTCGTTCAAAGAAATGTTTATGTCCACATATAGGTATTTGAGTCGAACCGAATTCTTAACCTCTTGGTGAATCTTTTACACATATCTGAACTCTGAATCTGAACTCTACCACAGTAAAGATAGCGTCGTAATTCGTCCGAGAACATCCGTTACGTCGAAGGGCCGACCAAATGATACACTGCCGCGCCATTACTTGCCCCATCCTTTCCAATTTGCATGGAGACGGCGCCAAAACGTCAGCCCATGGCGTCGGCGTAAACACGTCACCGGATTCTTCTAATAAATAATTTATAGCAAGCATTATAGGGGTTAGACTGTGAGGCCGCTTAAAGACATTGTAGAGCCTGTATATAGAGTTCGCCCGGGGCATTACCACCGCCCGCCACGGTACCTTGTACCATTAGACCAGTAGGCGACGTCCAACCGGACCATAATTGCTGCTTAAGGCCTATGTAGCGGGTGGCGAATACTCACAGGAAACAACACAATTTCACATCCATTTCCGAGTACACATTATTATCTGCGAAATAAATAGGTATGAGCCCCGGCCGGGACTTGAACCCGGGACCGGCGGTTCAGTAGTCAGGATCACTCAGCAGCTCGCCATGGAGTTGTCAAAACATCAGCCCATTACGATTATGTTGTAAGTCTAATCTACATATTATGCACGCGAGACACATGATCAAATAATTTAATGTTTGCAGTTTGCAAATTGCACAGCAGTAATACCAAATCAGAACTGTCCCATACTCCCGACCGTTACTCATGCAAACGGAGTAAAATGCCGAAATCCGTTTATTTGCCGGAACTTCCAAAATTTGCATGTAGATGGCGCCACTGGCACGCCCGCGCCGTAACGGCGGGCTAACTGATTTGAACATCCACCCTAGACGACGAAGCTTACTCATTACCATCATTTTAGGATGGTAATGTGAGAGAATTGGTAATGTGAGAGCACCGCAGTTTCCAAAGTCAAGATGGTCAAGATTAAAACTTGTTAAAATACTAAACATTCTAAATCAATGAAATATTAATAACAAATGTTACTTTTTACGATATGCCCGATAATCTAATCGCAGAAAAAATCGTGATAGGTTTCTGATTATCATACTATTCAATCTCAAGAGTTAGAAAATACACAAAATAAATTAAATTTATACAATATTTTTTCAATATGCTCCAATTATACCTGTACAACTTTACATATGCAACAATTTTAAGCTACAATATGCAGCCGAGACGGTATTATGAGTTTAAGACGCATTATAGTCATTGACGAGCTTTGAAATTTAATTTCTTTGGTCAACGAGTAGTCTTTTCTATGGATTCGCTCTACAAAAAGATTGTGAATTTATGTTGCATGCGATTTGCATTCTGTTAGCTTTTTTTCGTATCCTGCCTTTATTAGTTATATTCGCACCTCGATTAAACACAAAACAAAAGTACTTTTTGACATAAACAATGCTTTTATCCTGTTAATATTTAAGCTTAAACCAATTGAACCATTGAATATTGAAACAAACACAAATAACGTAAGCATGGCAAAATATGTTGCCTGCAAAATTGGTTCAGTCTTAAAAAGCTCTACTGTTGCGTGACATCGGTTGGATTAAAAGTAGGGTTTACTTGCACTCCATAAAAACAGCACATGAATAATAAAACTCCTATCTTCCACCGTCGGTACTCGAAAGCAGTGCCAATATCCGGTATCATAATTCTTAAAAGGCACTCGCTAGTAAAACCCCAGCCTGCAGTTAACGGTCGAAAATACCATAGTAAGTTAGGAAGACGGTTTGCACTTGAAAAGGCAAACGTTTAAGATTAATGCTCAATTGCAAGGGAAATGCCGTAAATACTCGACGTAAACTGTAGGGGTCTTTGGGACCATGTTTGTCTAGTATTATAAAGATTTGTTTGTAATATTTTCACACTAAAATTACTGGACCGATTTCAAAAATTCTTTCAGTACATTAGAAAGCTGCTTCTTCACTGAGAGACATAGGCTATATAATATTACTAGGTGTAAACGAAACTATTGTTATGTCTAATTCAACGCGAGCGAAGCTGCGGGCGTCCACTAGTCTAGAATATTGATACTGCAGAAGTGCAGAAGTCTAAGTGGGTTAGCATAATATTGCTTGTAATTCTGATCTATGTTGGGAGTTGAAATGCCGATCGGCTTAGGAGTTATTCGTACTTTACTGTTTACACTTGCTTTGTTTTCACCAGCATAGTAATAGGATGTGTGAAATCAAATTAATACATCCACGATATTTTAATACAAAACGAGTGAGCTGGATTTGTGAGTAGATCACAAAATTATGCTGTTTATAATATCGCTGTGTATTTTCACAATATTTTGAACTATCCCAATTGGATTATATTTCAGATTTATTTCATATTTTCAACGCATATCTACAAAACTAATACATAACTTAATATCTCTGAGGTATTCCAAAACCAATAAAATCCAGAAGGAACTAGCGTTTAACTGAAGGAGTCAGCGTTGAAAAGCATTCCTCGAGATTTATGATCCGCTGTGGAGGACACATCTACGAATAAATAATGTACGTAAAAGCCGTCAGACAGGACCCGATATATTTTGTTATCGAGATGATTTTATTGTATTCAAAAAGTTGTCCGTAGGTCTCAGAAGCGCTCCCAGTACCGATAGGAAGATTGTGGGTTCAAATCCCACCTGCAGGTAATTTTTTCAAAGTTTTAACTTGAATATAATTATTGCAAAACACATGTTAGTCTAAAATGTCATATTTAAATGAGATTTTATTGTAATTCGATATAGTATAAGGACGGCTACTCACGGTGCGTGATTTTGCGGAAGGACGCGGAATTTGTTTTTTTTTTTTTTTATAGTAAAACAAAAATGTATTTTACAAAGGGCGGTCTTAAAGCCTACCGGCATTTTCTCACTCTTTAGTTCCAAGTCCCGCTATCCTTAATTTCAATGAACATCAAACACTAACTTCTGAATCTTTTCCCCGCGTACATTCCAATTCATGGTTTGTCAAATGTCATGAGCGAAATGTTTTGTGTTGTGGGCATTAACTCTTTTTTTTTTCCACTCCACATACGATTCATTTTTATTGAGTAAAAAATCTGTACCTGTAACAAAAAAACAGCTGGTTAAATTAAGTTGGTCTTATTCAATAGGTTTAGTAGTTATAAACGTTTTAATTTCAATACAATTGAGTCCAGATGGAAATGCTCATTTAAAACTCTAGCACGATAAAATACTAAGGTGCGTGTTGTTCCGACAACAAGGCACCATTTTTACTGTAGCCGAAGGTGATAAATCTGGTATCGCACGGAACCGCCGCGTTACTGTCGAAATTTATGAAACACTGGTGTGTGACGGCCAATAAAGTGAAATTATTGGCTATTTATATTGATTTTATAAGTTTTGGTACATATTACTGGTGTTTTTATTTATGATGAAGATGCCTTTTGTCATCTAAAAAGAGACAAATATGTCCTTATTAATTTCTGGATAGAATGTCACGTTTTTGGTCAAACGAATGTACAAAGTTTATGCAAAATGTACAACATCTGTAGACTTAAACATCATACTCGACTGTACCTATTATATTATGTTTAGAAACATTATAAAAGTAGCAGTTAAAATACTAAGTGACTAAATGTTTAGGATTCACACAATGGTCAGAAATCAAGAAACACAAAATAAAATGTTGTAAGATGAGTTGTAATGAAATTGTTCTTTCAGATTTGTATACGCTTAGTAAGCGTCTTAAATTTTTTTTTATCTACCGCCGGTTCACAAAGTTTATGCTATCGAGAAGAACACGGCAAGAAACTCGATAGTTACTCTTTTCAAAATTAACAATTTTTATAATTTGATCAAGGTACATTATTATTGAACTTAAAGTGGAGCTGGAGGTACATTGCACCAAGAGTTTTTATCTTTTAAGTATTTATGTACTGTTATGTTATTTTATAGAAATCTTTATTAAGGAGGTTTTGTATAATATAAGATTTAAATTTATTCTCTGAGAGATAAGTAATATTTCCAGGTATTTTATTGTAGAAGCGAACACAGTTTTTGGAAACTTTATTTGGATAAAGATTTTTATACTCGACTTAGTCTTAAGCCAGGCACAATCAATTTATACTTACTTCTTATACTAAAGTTATGTACGAGTATACTGCTTTTTTGACAAACAAACCTTGTACATAATTATATTTTCATAAATATATATCGGGACCCCAGGTATATTATCAAATGCATATTTCTTAACTTTTTACACTAACTTTCAAAACATCGTGTCAGTTGCAAACTTATCGGCGCTGTAAGCGAGCAGTGTATACACGGGTAATTCAGAGCAAAACTAAGCGAACAATGTTTTGGACTTAATTAGTAATCCAGCCATCCAAGCTTTGTGGACTAAGTTTAAGTCGCTTGCAGTTCATAACAACAGCTAAGTTGAGTTCAGTACTTAGCCGTGGGAAACTCGGAATGGCGTCAATACTGGCTAATTCCTAGATTTAATCCGAACAAGACAGTATTATTCGTATCACACTATAACATTTATATATTATAAATTATATAAAAACAATATTATTTGGCGAAATGTTGTGTGAGTGTTTGTGTGTGTGTGTGTGTTTGTATGAAGTAACAAAACATCTTCACACTAAAACGGCTTGACCAATTTTGATAAAATTAGGTATGGATGTAACTTTAGGTAACTGTAACAGGAGGAGGAGGAGGAGGTAACTGTAACTGTAACTGTAGGATACTTTTTATCCCGATAATGTGTTCCGTTGGGATAAAAAATTACAATTATTTTTTCAGTTTAAACTATACATTTCACGCGGGTGAAGCCGCGGTCAGCAGCTAGTTATCAATATTCATTAAATATGTGCAGATGCCTCAATGCATATCTTTGAATGCCATAGTAACCACTAGGTTGCTATGAAAGTTATTTTATAATTGTACAATATTTCTTCTATGTAGGTAGGTAACTTGTATGGCGTAAGGTAAGTATAAGATAAGCCCATCTCATTCCCTACTTGCGGTTTCAATCACGGCTATGACTCTTCATAATAGCAGTGTGTGTCCTTGTAATTGGACCCTTTCATACCGTAGGTTGTTGGGAAATGCAGCGTTTTCTTGGAAGCAAGGAATGTTCTGTCGGTTCCTTTGTGCAAGGACTAGTGAGTGTGGTACGGCTGAGTTGTGTGGTGTCAATCAAGCATTGTGTTTTTGGTTTCGTATGTGTAATGAGAAACCGAATATAAAAACATAAAATGATTTTTAATCAGGTAAATATAAGGACACATCAGAAAAAAGGGTTGTGTTTTAAGGATAGCAAACGAGCATGTGCACCGTGCTTCGGAGGGCATGTAAAGCCGTCGGTCACGGTTGTTTTCAATGCTGGAAACAGTCCTTGGACATGGAGAAATTTCAAGTATGTACTCGTAAGTTTCGCACGTTCACGTTTATAGTCACAGCAGCTGACATTTTTTCAAGCCTAATAGATTGGTCGTGGATGCGTGTCACAGGAATAAGAACCCGGACCTTTTACCACCGCCACTCACATAGAAGCAATAGCTAGCTGAACTAAAAACAAAGATTAACATCCACTAAGCACTCGGAACTAGTTCAAAGATTCGGGATACGGGAGTTTGACCATTAGAAGTGGGCGGTCGTTTATAACAACTTTCGCGTAAGCTTTTACCAAAACCCAATTAGTGTGAAACGGCCCTTTGTTTCCTTGGATTAAGGGAACATTACTATTTTCTTGACGTTTTATTTCTTTATTTTCGATTTATTTCGAAGCTCTTACCGACCGGTAAAAGCTTAGTATAAAACTCTCTAGCTAGAGGGTTTTGTTTTACTGAGCAAATGTACTGAAAAATAAAAGCGTACCTAATATTTTTTCGTGATTCTTAAAGTACATATTATGCAATACTGGACGCCTCCGTGAAACTGTGGTGAGTGATCCTGAGCCGAACCTCGGGTCCTGGGTTTGAATACAATAGCATACTTCTGACTCTAACTGTCCACTCAAATTATGTGGCTTGTTGTTATATTTTTTAGGCTGGTGTAGATCCTATAGGGAACCGTTATGTTATACATGGATCCTATATGTGGGTTATATTTATAATTCGCCAGGGCAGTCCCACAGCTACCCAAGATACCAAGTACTATGTTAGCCGTGTAATTAATATTTTTAAAGTATATAGTTACTTCCCGCTAGAAGGGTATGGTCTCCGGTTATATATATAGGCTTTTTTTTTTCGAATGGACTATTGCTGTATGGTCATAAAGAACTTTACGGCGTCACTGAATAGGGTAGTAAGCTTCAAAGAGCTCAAACCAAAAGGTAAAGGATTAACTCCTTACGCCTAACCCTTGTTATGCCAGGGGTCGTGGGTTCGAATCCCACTCAGGACAAACATTCGTGTGACGAACACTTAGAGGCGACCATCTTAGCTCTCAATGTAAGCAGACTTGTGAGTCTTATTCATGGGCGGCAGTGGTGCAAGCTGGTTGTTAACATTTTATCCATAAAAAAATGCGAATGAAAAGATTCTTGTCCCCAGTAACTAATGGACGGCTTTAAAAAAATAAATTGTAGTAATTATAGCGGAGTTTTAAGAGACGTAGTATGTCTAATTGGCTGACTTTCCACGGTTCACTGACTTGGCGGAGTTATTAGTATAATTGTACTTTATTTGTCTTTTTGCGAGCTCATTGCATTTTATAACTGGCATTTTTAATTAATTGTCTTATGTCTGCCCCAAAATCCATTGTTATAGTCAAATTATTCATTCCTATTTTACGCTCTGTATTGTTAAAATGATCGTGCTTTCTTTAGATGGACTACAGTTGTTATAATACCGCGCCAGTTTCGGTTGGCATTTTTTTTGCAAAAATTGTTTTGAGCGCTTTTGTACTATGGAGGGCAAGTGATTAAATGATAGGTGTAAACTAATAAAGGGTTCTTCTCGGTAGCATCGACTTTGTGAACTGGTGGTCTTCGGACTTCTTCTATACGTAGTCTTTGCCGACGGTACATAAAAATTACATTCAAGCAGAGCTGATATTTCCGATATATAACTCTCGGCAAATGCTTCGTAGATCAGTTTCGGCGGGCTAAAAATTTTCTACAAACGGACTAGCCACCTTATCCTTACACCTATGCCTTATATCTTATTGCGGTGGAGTATGCTGCAGAATTCAGATCTTCTCAGTTGTGAAAAAAGTTCCGTGTCGTTGAGTTAGCCGTCATGAAATTACTACGACATTCATTATTTTGATACGAAATCCACGTATATACTTTGTAGTCACATTCGTAGAGTCTGGCAGCGTAGCCAGTATCCAAAAGGCATAGGATATGTCTGTACATATTCGTACTGTTAATAATTTCGTACGATTTGTAAAGGACCCCATGTCTGCGTTCGGAAATATATTTTCCACAAATTGTAAAGGTCTGCGCACACGGTAGACGCGGTTAGTGATTGTCAATGGGACGTCTAGACGGACAAATAATGTTCATTGAAATTTTAATAAGCGAGTTAGGATTTTTCATAACATATTTGGCTGGACTTTAATGATTCTGATCTCTTAACTTAGATATCCTTTGTTTTCGTATAGAATAAGCCGTAAATTGTTCAAGGAAACCGACGACTTGATAAAAAAATGCGCCGACGCATGAGGCCTTCATTATTTGAGTTTGTCTGAACCTTCTTATAATACACTTTTTTTGAACGCTGGGAAATGCGTTTACGCATCCCACCTATACCCACGTCACCCTTGCTAATATCAGAATACCCACTAAAACCAAGAGGCACCCTCAGCGTTGTTACGAGACGCTAGGGGATAGGTGCCGCATGATTACCGTACCGCCTCGACGTGCACCTTGGCTGCAAATAATTATAGTGGGGGCGTTCATAGCACCGCTTTCTTATTCCTGGTCTCCTCCTGCGAAGCGGATCTGTGACGGCACTTGTCTCTCACGCATAAGGAGCTTATTTGGTTCCAGCATCGCTTGCTTCTGAACATAGATTATGACGGGCCCGTTGGCGCAATCGGTAGTGACCCTGTCTGTTGCGCCAGGGGTCGTGGGTTCGAATCCCGCTCAGGACAAATATTCGTATGACGAACACTTGTATTTGTTCTGTGTCTGGACGTTAATATTATCTATTTAAGTATGTATTTAATATCTATGTATGTATATCAGTCTCTGACACCCATAACACAGGCTCGCGCCTACTTTGGGGTCAGATGGCCGTGTGTGGGAATGTCGAATATATTTATTACAAACTAGTGGACGCCCGCAGCTTCGCTCGCGTAGAATTAGACCCATTAACGACGTCTACCCGTCTAAAGACTTCAAAAACGGCAAAGTTTCATACTAACTTTGCACCCCCGTTTTACCCCCTTAGGGGGTGAATTTTCAGAAATCCTTTCTTAGTGCTCCCCTACATTATAAAAGGAACCCCTGTGCAAAATTTCAAGTTTCTAGCCCTTATAGTTTAGGCCCTGCGTTGATATGTCAGTCAGTCAGTCAGTCAATCAGTCAGTCAGTCAGTCAGTCAGTCAGTCAGTCACCTTCTCCTTTTATATATATAGATTACATAGAATTTACAGTGCTCTGCAGCGCAAAAACAGTTCTTTGAAAAGGAGGAAGAGTCTTTGGAGTCCCAGGAACCACACTCAGCAGCATAACACTGTATTCACGGATTCGTACCCTATAAGGCAAGCCTCACAAACGGCACGTTTGCGGTAAATACACGTAATATCAATGACGCAGTCTAGACGAACTAATGTGAGGGCCATTCTCGTTGTGAGGACGACGCAGATGTAATTACGATTTTATGTATAAGGAATTATTGAAATAAGAGGTTCGAGATCTCGCTTATGCTTTTAGGCTACGAATGTAATAGACTAGAATTAAAAGTTACAAAGTATGAGTACCTACTACATACAGAAACGTTTATCTGTATATAGTGACTTTTTTCTATAATCTGTAAGAATCAAATGAATTTAGAATCTCCGAGTCTCCCCCACAGACAGTGCTGCGGGAGGTCTAGAGCATAACCCAGCGTCGAATGTTCTCAAGCCACCCGAAGGTCTTCGACAAGGCTTAACGACTGTTTCCAGCATTGAAAACAACCGGGACCGACGGCTTTACGTGCCCTCCGAAGCACGGTAGCGTCCATAAAATTTTTGCCACTAGCGGTCACCCATCCACAAACCGACCGCGCCCGTCGTTGCTTAACTCTTTCGATCACATTGAATCGACGCAAGCCATTGGGCTATGGACGCTACAATGGAATTATATTCCAATAGTGTCTACCACTTGGCAAATGAAGAATGATACGACGTCTTGTCAGCGGTATTTGTACACTCAATATTAACATCGTCACGCGATACCGGTGCAGTAACGAATGAAGATTAAGAGTAATGGCCGCTTTGTCCTTTTTTGTCTGTTGATAGTCGGATAGATAAAAAATAACACATTAATAAACAAAATACATGTCTCCTAGCACGCTATTTTTGTAAACGATTTTTAAGTACCTACTATTGTAGTCGTGACGTCGCTATCTCCTAAGCAAATAGTAACCTATTATCTCGTAGTATGATTCTCGCAGTAACGAAGCTGTTGCTAATATTACATTGAGTTAATTTTTTTTTATGGATACAAGATATGATGGTGACAAGAGCGCCTACGATGAATGAGAAAATTTCTCTTCTAAATACGGCTATTCTTTCACTTTATGACAAGCATGCGCCAATACACACTGTCAAGTTAAAACGTCCTCCCGCTCCATGGATGAGCGAAACCATAAAAGTGGCAATGGCTAGACGGGACCGAGCATTTCAGAATTATAAGCGACAACGTACTGAACAGAATTGGGCTGCATTTAAGGCTGCAAGGAATAGGTGCAACCAGGTGATACGGAACGCTAAGCGGCAGTATATTCACAAGGGAATTAGTCTCTCTTCGTCGTCTGAGGTATGGAAATTTCTAGCGTCAGTTGGAGTCCTTAAGAAAAAATCATCAGACCCTAACATTCCTTTATCCTTAGATGACATCAATCGTCATTTTGTTTCCACCACGACACTTGACAGCATAACTCGCTCGTGTACAATCACTGCTATTACATCTATGCAATCTCCTAACGTTCCAGTCTTTAATTTTAGTTCGGTCGGTGAGGATGAAATCTCAAAGTCTATAAAGTCAATCAAATCCAGGGCCGTGGGATGTGATGAGGTGAGTAGAGTCATGATATTTAATATAATGGATTATTTATTACCAACCATTACCCACATCATCAACTTTTCTTTAACTTCTGGCCAATATCCCACAATTTGGAAAAAAGCTCTTGTTCGTCCTTTACCCAAAATTCCACAACCCATCATCCCTAATCATTTCAGACCCATATCTATTCTCCCATTCCTCTCAAAAATTTCAGAGGCCTGTGTGTACAAGCAAATTTCTTCCCATATCTTTAAACATAATCTACTGTGTACTTATCAGTCAGGTTTTCGTCCCCGTCACAGCACCACCACTGCTCTCATCAAGGTCACTGATGACATGCGACAAGGCATGGATGACAAAAAGCTCTCAGTTCTGGTGCTTGTTGACTTCTCGAATGCTTTTAACACAGTTGACCATGAAATCCTTATAGCTATCCTTTCCTTTTTAAAGTTTCATCCTTCGGTCCTGGTTTGGTTTTCATCATACCTTCAGGGACGCCAACAGTCTGTTCGCTTAGGTGATCTGGAATCTGCATGGGTAAATATTGAAACTGGTGTACCACAGGGTGGAATATTATCGCCACTTATGTTTTCCTTGTATATCAACACACTTGTCTCCAAATTTGATTGTTCGTATCACCTGTACGCTGATGACTTGCAGCTTTATGTTCAGACCAATTTTGATAGCTTGGATGATGCTATTGCAAAAATCAACAGGAACTTAGATGTCATAAAAACCTGGTCTACTCAGTTTGGAGTGTCCGTCAATCCATCTAAATGTCAGGCTATCCTCATTGGAAGCTCAAGACTCTTGGCCAGATTGGATTTAAACCAATTGTCACCTGTTACCTATAATGGTATTACAATACCTCTATCAAATGTGGTTAAGAGTCTTGGGTTACAAATCGACAGCACTTTGGGCTGGCAAGCGCAGGTTACTGAAATTAGCCGGAAAGTCACTGCCACTCTTCGGTCTCTTCACCGTACCAAACATTTTTTACCCGTGCAGACTAAAATCTTGTTAGTGAATGCTCTTGTTTTGCCCATTATTGACTATGCGGATGTTTGTTACCCAGACCTGAATGAAGAGCACTTAAACAAATTAGAGCGCCTACTCAATAACTCTATTCGGTATATTTTCGGCCTACGTAAATATGACCATGTCTCCAAATTTCGCTCTAAACTTAAATGGCTTACCATTCGACAAAGGCGTTGCTCTAGGATTCTAACCCTTCTTTATTCGATCTTGAACGATCCAATTTCTCCTCCTTACCTAAAGGAAAACTTCCAGTATCGTCATGAAAATCATGATAGAACTCTTCGCTCTTCTTCCAATCTTACTATCTCTACTCTTCCGCATAAAAGTGGGTTTTTCCACTATTCCTTCTCTATTCAGGCAATACTGCTCTGGAACGCCTTGCCTGAAGAAATTAGGAGAGCTCCGAGCAGAGATAATTTTAAAAAACTGGTCCGGAAGTACTATCTGGAATCTAGCCGCTGACTTGTTTCACCTGTGTTTAACGTGTATTGTACTATATATTTATGTGTGTATGTATGTGTTATGTTATGTATGTATTATGTTATGTATGTATTATGTAATGTATGTATTATGTTATGTATGTATTGTATATATTATAAATGTATAATAATGATATGTATTATATGTATTATTTTAATGAATGATATTTAAATTTTACTGTTTACTTTTTATTTGATTTTCCGTATTAATTTTCATAAACGCCTACCACTACCTCTCACCATCTCAAGGGTTGACTGGTAGACAATGCCTTCAGGCATTAAGTCCGCCCATTGTAATCTACAATAAAGCGTAAAATAAAAATAAAATAAAAGATAACAGACGAGCTTGCAGCTTTGAAAAAGACTCAATTAGGGACTGGGATGGTTAGTCCAATTAGTTGAGAGAGTTAATTAGTTGTCCTGCCTCGTTGGTCTAGTGATTGAAAGCACGGCTGCTAAACTAGAGGTCCTAGGTTGGGTCTCCGGACCGGGAAGTGTTATTGGATTCGTCTAACTTGAAATTCTTAGTTCGCGATTGATTAACAATTCGTTGAAATTTTTCTACTTTCGCAGCAGAAACAGCGAGCCTCGTCTCAATATTCAGCAAAACAAACACGTAATAATGTCTCCCATAATTTTATTAGCGAGTGGCTCCCGTTTCGTTTACTTTCCCATCAAAAATATCGCTCAGATCTTAATTGGGTGCTTCTCGAAATTACGAAAAAGGCTCCTGAATTATTTGGGTTAAGTGTGCCATGTTTTATGGTGTTTTTAAATAGACTTGATAGATATGTATGACCTAGTGGGTAGCAGTTTTAACATTAAAACTAAGAACTAATGTCCTATCTAAGCTTTTTTAATATCAATGTATAAAATTCAATCATTTTTAACCTATCTTGACTAAGTTAACAATTTTCAAAAACATCACTATATGGTATGTATAATAATTGAATTTTCATCGTTTTATTAAAATCATCAGAATTTATTTCGCTATGAGGTGATTAGACACCCTTAACGAAAGTCTAAGTAACTAAAAACTACTTATGCCCGTTTTCACCAACCACACTTAAGTCATCCCCTTACTAAGTACCATTTAGTGTAGGTGATACCCTAAAACAACACTTACTTAATTTTCGTTTTCACCAAGCTAAGTGACACTTTACTAGGTTATACTTAAAATTTAGGGATTAACATAGCCGTATATTTACCGATTTTTTACCGATTAAGTTTTTTTCAATATTTCATGACTTTTTCTTAAATTTAATTATTCTAGGATATATAAAATAATTAAAAACACTTGTACGAATACTAAAACATTTTTTTTCTTACCGTTTATAATATTTTTTGGCTTAGTAAACCTATCTGCCAATAAATACTATAAGTATCATGTAGGTACTTGCCTGCTGATTATATACATTGGGAAAACTAGACTAGCAATTTTTTTTAAATGCAACCTTCACACTGCGTTGTTCTTGCTCGCTGGTTGGAAACTATGAATTCTTCACGTTTTTTTTTATGGATACAAGATAGCAAACGAGCTTGCAGCACCACCCATCCGTTGCCGCCCATGACAACTGTGACTGACTTTGAACAAGCCTCTATTAGGGACTGGAATGGTTAGTCCAATTAGTTGAGAGAGTTAATTAGAACATTAGTTGGTCAGTTCGTTAGTAGGTATGAGGACTGGGGACTGTTAGTGAAAGTTAGTCATGTTAGTTTATGTTAGTAATTGTCCAGTTAGTACTTGTTAGTAGGAGTCTCGTTCTAAGTCAGTCACAGATGTGTTGCTACCCTTGAGGACTAAGATGGTCCCCTCTAAAGAAGTGTAACCGGAAACCACACCTTTCCAACCGGACTACAATTGCTTTAAAAACAATTATTACACGGCAGAAATGGTACTAGATACCGTGGCGGGCGGTGGTACTGCCCCGGGCGAACTCTATATGGAACCAATTAGGTTTCATATAAAACCTATTTGGTTCCCTATAGGCTCTACCACCTAACAAACGTCACGTAAAGTCACAATAGCTTCCGAAACCCTTTTTATGATACGGCTGCATGCAGCGATGCTGATCCCTCCTATATCAGCTATTGTCTGCAAGTGACTTCCGGTGGCATAAAATCTTAGAGCACACAGTAACTGAATGATGGGTTAGACAGATTTATTCCTGAAGACAAACAAAGGTATGAAAAAAAGTAACCTTATTTATATCTATAAAATAAAAGTAGGTATGAGTACTTACCTGTCATCAGCAAATTCTAATAATTCTTTAAACCTATATTTTGCAAAAAAATATTTGTCATCATGCTTTAAAAAAAAGTCTGGCCTCTCTTGATAAATTCGCGGTCTAGTCATAAATCGAGGATTACTGATTTGATTAGTGAGTCAAAGAAATCAGTTAAATCTTTGCTCATTTTGATAATATTTCACATAATAACACGTCAAGTAGATCAGTCACACAGTTAGGGACTGGTTAAGGGAGGAATATTCGGGCCCCTAAAATTTAGGTGACACATAAGTCTTTAGGTATCCCTTAACGGTTGGTGAAATCGAATTTACACTTAAGGGTCACCTAAATTGACATAAGTGTTACTTAAAATTTAGGGGATGTTGGTGAAAACGGGCATTAAACTACTAACTATAAGGCAAAGGCGTGACTTAGAGCTTAGCTTAGTGGTAGGTAATTATTGTAAATTTATCCTAAGGCAAGTTAGGCACCTGTGTAGGATTAGCTATTCATTCAATGATCAATAGCTAATTGATCAATAGCTAATCAATAGCTAATTGATCAATAGCTAATTGATCATTGAACGAATAGCTAATCCTACACAGGTGCCTAACTTGCCTTAGGATAAATTTACAATAATTACCTAACACTAAGCTAAGCTCTAAGTCACGATAGACTATCTATATGGTCATCGGCTTTAGGAAGAATTTACAATATTCTACAATATTTACAATCAATCATCAGAAGACTTACCCCATAGTTCGAAACTTGTGATCTATTGATAACTTTTCGGATTCTATATATCTACTGATAGAAGTACCTAAGGCCATCACATAATGTGATCAATTAGCCATAACAATATAGGGATTTTATCAATCAAAAATATATATGAAGCTTTCCTCTTCTTTGTCTTCGCAATGTGAAGCCCTCATGCACCGTGACTGTCGTATACAATGCAAGTTTTCGCGACCCCGGAACACTGTTTCGACAAGTTGCAAATTAAAATGGCGTCCACTCGTGCGCGCCATTGAAAGCATCGCATCATCCTTGCGCGACGTGACTTGACTGTACCGGAGCGAATATTATCCATACTAATATTATAAATGGGAAAGTGTGTTTGTTTATTTATTTGTTTGTTTGTCCGGCTTTCACGTCGCAACGAAGCTATTATATGATATGGTTTTTATGTGTGGAGATAGTGAGGAGGGTGGAGAGTGACGTAGGCTACTTTTTACCGCGGTAAAACATCCCCATGGGTAGATATCGATGTTTTGTTATTTGCTAGATATTTAGTTCCGGATGTTGTTAATAGATGGCGTACCTTACGTACCCTTTATCTGCGGTCAGCATTACCTCTGGTTCCTCTAAGTATCTTTTAATCGTGGAATTGTCATTGTTTATCCACCACAAATATGATAAACAACTCATTGTTAATTCCTTTTGACCACGCGGGCGGAGCCGCGGGTAAAAGCTAGTCAATACATATTATAAAACGAAGTCCCCTGCCGCGTCTATCTGTCTGTTTGTACGTGATCAACTCAAAAACTACTGAACGGATTTTCATGCGGTATTCACTAATATACAGAGTGATTCATGAGAAAGGTTTCGGTAAATAATTTGTTACAGTTTTGTATAAATCGATTGAATTACGACAGTGGTTAATTCTGCTATTAATATGGTGCACCACCACTTTTTAGTTTCTAGGATTCTACTAACCTACGTCGAGTAGATTTTATAATACGCTCTGTATTTAGGTACATAACATTTCATCTATCTACTTGTAACACTTCATATATCGCTGTACGGAACTCTCAATAGGTGAGTATGCGTCAATCGCGCGATTGACGCATACTGTCTGACTGCCTACTTATTAGTAACCATAAGCTTCCATTGTAGAGAAAGCCAGTAATTCTATACTATTCAAACCTACCGCTAAGAGAGATTCCACGGCACATGACGGCGGTGAAATAGAATGGGATTTGATATGGAAGCAGAATAACAGGCACAGCCTTTGAATCTTTAAAATTTCAATAATTATGTACCTTGCTTTGAAGCTTACCAACCTATTCGGTGACGCCGAAAAGGTCTGTATGACCATACAGCAAAAGTCCATTCGGAAAAAAATGTAGGCGCGTTGGTTGTAGGTTGCAAGCTTAACCGGTAAGCTAGGGCCATGCGTTAGATCCCCGGCAAAATATTGTTGATATTATATGGCCTATATCACTCAGTGAAGATGCAGCTTTCTAATGGTGAAAGAATTTTTGAAATCGGTCCTGTAGTTTTTGTGTGAAAACATTACAAACAAATCTTTCCTCTTTATAATCGCTGCGACCCATAGACGTCCCACTGTTGGGCACGGGTCTCCTCCAGAATGGGAGGGATTAGGCCTTAGTCCACCACGCTGGCCAAGTGCGGATTGGCAGACTTTATAATATTAGTATATATTATTTAAGAACTTAAATATCACCTACTGTAACGGTGAAGGAAACATCGTGAAAAAATCCGCATGTCTAAGATTTCTCACTATTAACACACTTTAGTCAAAGTCAAAGTCAAATAATTTATTTCGCTATGAGGTGATTAGACACGCTTAACGAAAGTCTAGGTAACTACAAACTACTTATAGAAAAGAGATAAAAGTATAATGCTATTCTAAACTGATCAATAAAAGGCAAAGGATTAGCTATTGATCATTGAATGAATAGCTAATCCTACACATATGCCTAACCTGCCTATTTTGCAATAATTACCTACCACTAAGCTAAGCTAAGTCACGATAGAATATCTATCTGGTCATAGGCTTTAGGAAGAATTAACAATATTCTTATCCTATGCCCTAGTGTAGGCCGAGAGAGAAAAAAGCCGGAGGAAAACTAGCCAGCCCCGAAGCTGCTAATGGGTTACAACCGTTAGTTATTCCAGACCAACTCATAGTTGAGTCAACTGATCGCGATCGTTCGTCGGGAATACAAAGTGGCTTTGACGCGAAAACAATTGATTGTCAGCTCGCAGAGCTACACGTAGCTTTGATGCCTGCAATGCAGATTTATTATGTAAGATCTCTTTACGGTGCTTCGACGCCACGTGGCAAGCTTAACGCTAAGGGTCTCAGGTTCAATTTATGGTAACAAGGTAGCTTAGTTCATTAAGTACGCAGAGTTAGTAAGAGTTAGTTAGTAAGTAGTGGTGAAAGCCCAGATACTGATTCAACCATTGCAGCGGGATCCGGGTTCGTATCCCAGCAGGCACAAACTACTGAACACTTTAGGCCAGTGGAGTATGTAAGTGGGACGACTATGTGTAGAAGCTAGACCACGGTGTGGGGTCAGCTGCTCGGAGGCAAGCCAGTTCGCCAAGCTGGTCTAATTTGGCATCATCCGATCAGTCCCTCGAGCTCTGATATCTCCCAGATCTATACTAATATTATAAAGAGGAAAGATTTGTTTGTAATGTTTTCACACAAAATCTACTGGACCGATTTCAAAAATTCTTTCACCATTAGAAAGCTGCATCTACACTGAGTGGCATAGGCTATAGGTATAATATTACTAGGTGTAAACGAAACTATTGTTATGTCTAATTCTACGCGAGCGAAGCTGCGGGCCGTCCATAAGTTCATACCTGTCACAATTAAAAATGTAGGCTTATTAACAGACCCCAAGCCAATTATACCGCGCATCGGAAGGGTTACTTTAATGAGGCGAGGTGGTACAATAAGCAAATGTTTGCGCAAGTAAGTAGATAAATCTGGCAAATTAGGGTTGATCTTATTTTTTTTTTTTAAATGCACACATTTGGAGTTTTGAAAAAAATTATCAGTAAGCTTAATCATCAAAAGCAGTGACAGCCCAGTGGCTATCGAACTCGCCTCTCACTCGAGCGGTCCGGGTTCAAACGCAAGCGGCAAACACTCTAAACACTTATCTAAGATATGTGCGTCATCCAAATGTTTTCGAAGGCATGTGAAGTTTGCCAATCCACACTTGGCCAGCGTGGTGGACTAAGGCCTAATCCCTCCCATTCTGAGAGGAGACCCGTGCCCAACAGTGGGATAAAGAATGGGTTGTGATGATGATGATGATGATTATGACGATGAAGCTTAATCATATTTTTTAATCATATTTTATTTTAAATACACGTTTCTATTATTTTTACTCGCTAGTAAAAAACGCCAGCATAATCTCGAATGATCGGATGAAAAGTGAAACGGAACCAGGCAGCAATGTTATGTTATGTAATTATACAATAAATTTTTTTTTTTAAAAGCTTTTTAAACTTTTTTTTTATTTTCATGCATTGTCATCGGAACCAAATATGTGTGCCAAATTTCAGCTCGATAGCTTCAGTGGAAGTGGGTGAAATATTGATTGCAAGATTCCAGGACATATACATACCTACTTACAAGATACGAGTGAAGTTAAATAAAAGCTTTTAATTAAAAAGCTTTTAAAAAATACCAGGTAAAGACACTCCTATAACTCTTTCTCCCTCCCTCTCTGTGTCGCTAAACCTCTCATCACGAGTCATAACATTTCACCCAATGAAAGGTAAACTGACAGTGTAGCAAGTAAATATTAATTTGTACGAATCAGAGACAAGGACGAGCGTTATTTGCCCAGTATCAACCCGGTAACCCTTCGCGTCTTGCGCTAATATTTAATTAGTGAAGGTGCGGGTGCGTATGAGTAGCGGTGGCAGACCAATGTATGTCGAACTCGCCTCTCACTATGATATGACGGTTCAAATCCCCGTGACGCTTGGACACGCATTTTTGACTTTTCTAAGTTGTGTGCGGTTTAAAAAAATAAATGTCACCATCTGTAACGGTGAAGGAAAACAGCGGGAGGAAACTGCATACCTGACAGTGCACATGGCCATCGTGGTGGACTACAGTGCTGCCAGATCAAAATACCCATTCAGCGCTAACAGTGTTTCAAAAAGCGCTAGATTTTTATAAATTCAGCGTATTTCGCGCTAAATTTAAAAGTAATGGTAAAAAATAAAAACTCGAGATGAAAAAATAATAACTATCGTACTAATTAATTTTAATCATCATCCACATTATATCTTAACATTAAAAATCGAAAAAAATAATTATCATAATTATGTTATCTTCAACGAACGCGAAGTCGAAGGGCCAGGTTCATCAATAGTAATGTCTATTTCATTTTTTTGTTTATATTTTGCGGACTTTCCAATCACTTGGAAGCTGATAATCATAGCAGGTGCTATTGACAGCAGTTAGCCTGGTTCTTATTAGCAGAATGGCGTTAATTGTTTTTAATTGTATTGAATTTCGTAACATAGTTTTGACGGCATTCAATAAGCTGAATACACGTTCGATATCAGCATTTGAATGTGGTATGTCAGTAAATTAAAAAATCATATATTTTTGAATAAAATTGTAAAATATGTCGGTAAAACAATTTTTAAACGTGTTGACATTATAGAAATCAAAAAGCGCTAAATTATCCGCTAGGCGCTAAAATTTTTAGTTCTGCGCTAGGCTCATCAAAAAAGCGCTAGATCTAGCGCCGAAAGCGCTAAAATGGCAGCACTGGTGGACTATGGCCTAACCCCTGCAATTACGTGAGGAGATCCAACCCAACATTAATAAATAAATAAATAAATATGTTGGACATTCTCACACACGGCCATCTGACCCCAAAGTAGACGCGAGCCTGTGATATGGGTGTCAGAGACTGATATACATACATAGATATTTTTAAATACATACTTAAATAGATAATATTAACATCCAGGCACAGAACAAATACAAGTGTTCGTCACACGAATATTTGTCCTGAGTGGGATTCGAACCCACGACCTTTGGCGCAACAGACAGGGTCACTACCGATTGCGCCAACGGGCCTGTCAAACATTAGAACAAGGGGAAATATATATATGTATATACCTACTAAATATATGTATTTATTTATGTTATATATATAACTTATATGTAATATTTATAATTAATGTATTTATATATGTAATTTAAAATTTTCCAATTTTAAAACAGATAAAAACACAAATTCTTATTAAGGAAGTGACGTTTTGCGAGCAAACATTATGCAGGTTCTACCATTTTAAAAGGTCCATTAATATGAACATGCTATTTTAATACTTTTAATACACGACACTTATTACTATAACTATAACTTTATCACCAACGTAGCTAATACTCCGGCAGCAGTATTCAACCAGTCAACTTGTCTTTAGTGTTGGTAGAGGAAAACAGATGGCGCTGACACGTTTTCTGAATCACGCTATCAATGTGTATTCGTAGCTTACACAAGTAGCGTTGGATCCAATGTACCAGTAACATTCGACACTTGGATTTGAACTACTCGAAAGAGTAGTTCTGGCCACTAACCCAATTTTTCCGAAGCGAGTTCAAGGAATATATTCCTTTGACTCGCACAGAATTAATATTGACAATTGACATACTAGGTATGGGTCGTTGTGTGATTTCCGAATAACGTAACGTAAACGTTATTGATATAGCGAAAACGTTTCCGACAACTATCTATTTTCATAACTATCTATTTTTTTTAAGCGGAGCGTTTACAAGTTGCTTTACGTTACACGTTTCACACGTTACAAAATAGAGACGATTATTAACTAGAAATTAAATATAAGGTGAACTTCCCTTCATACTTTTTCCAGGCTTAGGACTGGCTGTACTAGATAAGATACATCAAATTCAAATGTAAATTATTTCTTTTCACTTCTCACAGAATATTTACAGTGATAAATTACAACAAAAGAGCAGTACAAAATACTCAAAATAGCGCATGACGCATTATCGCAAAAGTCAAAATATTACTAAATAAAATTAAACAAAATCATTTTTTAACCATTTCTCCGGTCATAGGTCATAGGAGTCAATTCAAGCGCTACCCCTGAATTGAAAATAAAATAAACCTAATTCCTTACACGTAAGGTGTATTATTGTCAGTTGTAAATACGAGCAACGAAAAACTAAAATGTAGTTGTCTCGTTTTTAAAATGGCTTTTCATTTCATTCGCACATAACACAACGATGCGATGTACCTATCTATCTCTAGTTTGCAAGTGTGCGTTTGCGTTATGTTGTAAGATCGCGAGCCGATATGATAGCTGAACCATAGCGAATAAAATAGATAGTTTTGGAAATAGATAGTTTTATAATATTGTCATAACGTTACCGTTGTCTATGCCCGATCACCGTTTTGAAAACTATCTATGTGTAATAACGCCCACCGTTATGACATACAAATATTTGAGTTGAGAGTAGGCATGTGTCGTTCGTTCAATCGCAAAGAACTGAATCAATATTGACCCATTGACAAAATGATCTGGTTCGTTCGACCCGTTCAATCAATGGTTCAATTTGAAAGGAACCAATGTAAATATTGATTAATCAGTGTATTGATTGGTTTCGGAACACCAGTTTATTCAATTTTAATGAATGAATGATAGGTATACCTATGTGATTATAAATAGTTTGTGATAGAAAGAAAAAATACTGTAATTTGTTTAACTATTTTTAATATACGGGAAGTTTGATTTGGTACTAAACAAATAACTATAAATGATTGGTAAAAAAATGTAATTAAAAATTGTACATACTTATTATCCACTAGCTTTTACCCGCGGCTCCGCCCGCGTGGTCAAAGGGAATCACCGGAACACTAAAATATCAAAATTGAAATGGAGACCTATTTTGATTTAAAAATTAAACGTATAGGTATGTACTTATACTTATACAAACTAATCAATAATATATCCGGGACCAATAATGAACCTTATTAACGTAAACATAAAATAACTTATTAAAAATTCTTAAGTAGGAACAAACTAAACGAATAGTAAATAATAGATTCTATTTTCCTATATTTAATACTCATATTTCATTGTTAGATCGGTAGATCGGTTAGATCGGTATCGAATCGATAGCTCGCCGCGTTCGGTTTTCGGTTCGTTCGTTTCTCTCTCACATGGATCAGTCCACAGACAGAGTACATTAACTGGACTGAATCAGTCGGATCATAAAGGTACTCTGTGGTTGGATCGGATCGCCGCGAAGCAGGCCGCGACTAGCCACAAACCAATCGAACGAACGAATCATTTTTATCAAAGTGAGCCATTCGATTGCGCAGATTTGAAGATCTGGTTCTTTTGACTCGTTCAATCGCGAACGACACATACATAGTTGAGAGTGATTTCTTGATTAATATTATTCAACTAAAATTAAAGCGTCATGCAAGAAAAACTAAACTATTACAAAATAAAATTATTTAAATTAGCGAGAATGGGTGTCAACGCAACGTCAAGTCAACCAAACCAACCTAAATCTACATTTTTGAACTTAAAAATGTAATTCAAATTTCAAAGATACACTTGATATAGTTGGTCGATTTTTTTCCTGTTTCATTTTGACTATAAGGCGTCTGGATGTCGCTGTGGTGAATTTTGGTAACTGTATATTATCACAAAGTAGATATTAGGAATTCCTAATACATATCTACTTTGTGATAATCATGTCGTGAGTGACACTCGCGGTTAGGCCGAATCGTTTGACGTAATAATCATCAACAAACTTTAGGAGGAACAAACAAACATACATGAGACCACTCATGAGACTGATTAGTTAGCGAAAAATTTAAAGACTAGATTGAGCACATAAGTTGAAAATACAGGAACGCTAATATCCATTGATCATAGTAAGAGTAACGCATGTCAATTCTAAGAATAAGAAGATAAATATGTAAAGAAAGATAAGTACATTGTCTTTTCATTGGTGGTGGTTTATAAAATAAACACAATCCAATTGATTAGGTACTAAGAAATTATGCTATGCGTCGATTATTATGTAGTGCACCATTGCATCTCTTCCTTTCTCCCCACCGACCCAAACTTCTCAGTCCCGGGACATCGGTGCGTCCAGGCAAAGTCCCCTAATGAAACCATATATCTTCCCGTGTGTAATTCAATTATACGCGGCAATCACATCGCCAGTATAACAGGTGCATTTTATACAGCCGCGCAGTAACCCTAGCGGCGGGCTGGTGGTCCACGGGATAGGAGGCAGCGGGTTAGGGAAGCGTGTTCGAAAGTCGATGGGAACAAAAGTGTACGAGTAACTACGCTAACTCTAAACAAGTATGTAGCTCGGGATCGAATTAGCGCTACGGTATCTTTTGACTGTCGTAGGTGGCGATTAAAGGGTTACTGGGGTTGAGGGCAGCAATTAGACCTCAGGCTCGCCAGTGATCCCGGGAAAGGCAATATTGTAATTTAAAAGGTATCTTTCTTCTTTAGTAGAAATAGGTATAACAAATTGATTAAAGCATTGATAATGCAGGATAGCAGAACCTAGCCTGCTATCACTCCGGTACACCAAGGCCTCCAACAAGGCCTCGACCACAATAAAAGACACTAATTCCTCAACGCTCTCTCCATAGTATTGAGTCGTGATCAATAAAAAATGCATATCAGCCATTTTGCAATGCTTCCTTGCCGTTGCTCTCAAGAATTTGAATCCTTTATAACTGTTGTAGAATGGCATATGTATACCTTTTTGATGTGAAACATCTTTAGGCGGAGGGCAAACCAGATTTTTGGCGTGGCGAGCGTGGCGAATATGGAATATATAACATATACTATACAGTTCCGACAAATGACGGTCGGAAATTATTTTATTAATAAAATATAATAATAATTTTTTTTTTCTAATATGTTTTAGTTCCTGTCATAATCTGTACTTTTGTGCATATTACTTGTACAAAATAATTTCGATGTTTCACATCTGCCAGGCGTCCCGTGACGGCTCACATTTTTTTTTTACCTTTTTCTTTTTGAACCGAGAATCAAGACATACGATTGAAAACTAAACACAGTGTGCCCGCTAGAGCTCATGCTTAAATCCCGCGGTCACACGAGCTATAAATCCCGGAACCCTCCAGACTTCACCGCGACCATTAACACGGCCGAGCCGGATTTTATGCCGCCAAGAATACGGGAAAGGAACAAACACGGGATTCGGTGACGTGGCACGGGACTTTTGGATTAATAAGCATTTCGGAGATGATTTAACTGCTAGTGCCATAGAATACAAATAAGTGAATAGGAGTATTACTAGAGGTAGCTAAATATCGAATGTTTGTCTTTATAAGAAGGTGTAGGAGCGATTGCTAGAAAGTTCGAATAATTTGCATATGTAAAAATTTTGAAGTTATATTTGTAAAATAACCAAATCAAATTGTACAATAGGTAGTTATGTTAATCTACGATAACTATACGTTGAACAATAAAAAAACAGACAACATGTACTGATTAAAGTATAATAACACAACATATTTATATTATTTACATTTCGCTAAACCAGTCGAATAAATTATAAATTTTATGGTAAACAAAAAATTCATGGTAATAAATTTTAAGAATTAATATTTTGGAATTAAATAGACTATTCTAATATTATTATTTGATGTTGAATCCGTCCTCAAACTATCAGGTTAATACGGGTTGACAGGCAGATAATACATTCAGGCAGTTATAATATCTCATGCTCTATTTCCCTATGAAGCCGTAAGAACTGGCATGGGGTTTTTGTAAACAAAATATGTTTAATGGCTCGTAAACTGCTCCTGACATTATTACGCCATTAATAAGTTACTGCTTCGGACAGGGTGAAAGCGGGGGAGCTTATATTTGTACCAGATTTTAATATGCTTAAAAAACTTAAACTCAAAGAAAGCCTTAATCTCAATATAATAATATAATATCATTTAATAGATATTTTCGTATATAATCTTCGAATCATGTGTGTACATCTTTCTTCGTTTTTCATGTATTATAATTTTACTATTACATACATTCCGCCGCTATTCTTGTTTGAAATAATAAATACAAAGCTAAAAAGCTTCAATAAGTATATAAGTAAATAATAATAATAGCTTCCCGCTTAAAATAGACATCCGGTTGATGTCAGCCTTCAGACACATTTTATAGTTAAATATGCTTTTATCAAACATAACTTGTTTTATAAAATAGCATTTCAGAGATGATTTAACTGCTAGTGGCATTGAATACACATAAGTAAATAGGAAGTAATTATTAGAGGTAGTTGAATGTCGTCTAATGTTAGTCTTGATACAATGTACACTGGCAAGATTACTTACCGCTAGCTTAAGCCACCCAAACTTTCACGAAAAGCGGTCTTGTAATATCTTCACTTTATCTGTCTGTCGCTGCTCACAAAGTGAGAGCTTATGCTTAGCCAAATCTATAACCGCCTTAACCCACTCTATAACCGCCTTTGAATTCGAAACCTCGAAATTGGATATCCAGACACACAATCATATTATATCCAGTTCCAAGTAGGTATACTTTAAGTATTCTGTGGTATAGTGTAGTAAGACTACTTCACACGCCCGTTTGTACTATAAGAACAAATATTTTGGTGGAAAATTTGGGTTGAAATCTTAACACAGTTACTGATGATAGCGCCTCCGCGGATAGTAATTTCTACTTTAGCATACGAAGAAACACATCCCAATGCCATCTGATTTATAGCATGGGGTCAACTTTGAGTTTCGTGGACTTCATCAGAGGTGGGATCTGATCCTACTACAATAGAAATTAACGCGGGATCTGATTTCCGCTACTAATAAGTTTTTTTTACATAACGCCTTCCCGGATCTTTTCTAATTTCCCATATGAAGAGTGCATATGAATTTAAAACGAGGGAAAGACATAGCACTGTGGACTTCATCAGAAGCTGGATCTTATTCCGCTTCAAATAAAAACATTACGCCTTCCCAGATACTAATTTCTACTTTGCCATACCACGAGTGCAAACACAGACACAGCACTATGGACGTCATCAGAAGTAGGATCTGATTTCGCTGCTAACAAAAACATAACGCCATCCCAGATACTACTTTCAACTTTAGCATACGAAGAGTGCATATGAAAACACATCCCAATGCCACCTGATGCTGTATTTATAGCGAGGGGCCCGTGACAGAGCGCCGTGGAACGCCCCCGGTGACACCTGCCTCAGCGACCGTTTTAATTTGCCATAAATATACTCGCGAGGATTTGTGTTTATCGGCCGCAGCGACTTTGTGTCTTGTTGTACAAGCTTTACTTGCGTACACTGTATTGTTATTTATGGGGGATGAGTATGTATGTTAGTAGTGTAATCAAAACACAGCACAATAAAGTGAAATCACAGCGGAACTGCTTACAGTGGACCGTCGCCTTTGGTTCGCGAAATGTTGTCATTTTCTCAGGGATGTCACATTTTTTCAATTATATTTTTACTTTGTCTTTTTTATGTGTTAGTAAAATGCGTCACTCAAACGTGCCACTCGACCTGTAAGTACCGTACGAGTGCTATGTAGTTCGGTACAACTGTCCCTCTCGCGCCCAGCGGAACAGCTCGACTGTCATGTCTAGACGTGTCTGACTGTAGGAAATGATACTTATTAGGCTAAGATATAATCTAACATGGTGTCCTCATATTTATCCATTCCTATGGATTGAGCTCTAAACGCACTCCAAAGCATAAAATAGGTCAAACTAATCATCGGTCATCATAGGTGTCGAGTTCACTGTGCTTGGACGAATTCAGTTTATGTTTTAAGTTTACTGGTCTACAACATACCACCAGGAGATTCGTATAGATACTTAAGGCTACCTACTCCTGCTACCATTACACTCGCCTCACGTACAGACGGGCTCATTCACACCGTTCTGTTATAGAGAAACTGTCAAGCGGTTTGCGGCTATATTTCAAGCTCGCGCCAAATCGAACAAAAGTTAGACACAACAATGCCCCATAGAAAACGCCTTGGCCAATCTAACCCATCACTAACTTCAATAAAGCGTTCGCCTATTGTTCTGGCGAATGGTTCTTCGTAAGACCCATAGTACACGGCGTATTTTATACGCGCAGACGACGCGCGTATTAGGAACGCGCGTCTTCGGCGCCGTAGACTCTGATTGTTGCGTTTGCATTGATGATACAAGCGCGCACATGAAGCGCGTATACTCAAGTTTGAAGCGATACAAACGCAAAATCAAAAGTAGTTCTTGGAATGACGAATATGACATTCTATAACACTTATAAAATTTCTTCCATCTTCTATGTATTACCAATTTTTTAAACGTTGTATGATAATGACCACTCAAACTTTTTTCACTCGTAACTGGGTCTACCCAATAGATTCGGTTTATTTTACGTTTTTTTTCTTTTTAAAAGAAGTACTAAAGCCAGCGTAAGAAGTGTTGTCTCAACCGAAGCCATTGTACAACTGAAGTCTCTGATCAAAATGCAAAAGCTGCGAGTGACTACAGCGCGTATACGCGCAGTAAATGCGCGTTTCACGATCGCCTCGTGTGCTTAGTTTACAAGGCTGCGTTCAAATCTCGTATGAAGCGCGTATACGCACGTCATCTGCGCGTCGTCAGCGCTTATAAAATACGCCGTGTGCTATGGGCCTAAAAGCTGCGGTGGGCGAGAAACGCGCGATTGTACACTGACCGAGTGGTAAAAGAGACGTGCTTTTTATTTCTGTAAGGAATCTTTAAGTGATACAATCTTATTTTGAAGCCCACCCGGAATGATTCCATACAAATGTACGCAATATCAGTGTCTTCTAAGTAACAAAATAGAATTAACTTACACTAACACTCTTCCACAAGTATATCAGGTTCGCTCGCGTGAAGAATTAGACATAATAATAGTTTCGTTTACACCGCAGTAAAGATGCAGATTTCTAATGGTGAAAGAATTTTTGAAATCGGTCCAGTAGTTTTTATGTGAAAACATTACAAACAAATGTTTCCTCTTTATAAAATTAGTATAGATTGCTAAGATATAAGAAGAAGAAGTATAAAATTCTGAATCTACGATATAGACCTGAGTGCAAATATATTTATCTGGCTAAAAATATGCATCGACAGGGCATCGAACACGAGAACCTCGAAAAGCACAGGTATGTCAGGTTTGTTCATTTCCTAACAACTGCTATTAAATCATAATGAACCGTTTATACTTTGCGAAAGACGCATGTAAAATAAATGGTTTGTTTGGAGAGAATGTACACGTAAAAGTCGTTGACTCCACGATGGCTCTTAGGACCTGGTTGCTGTCAATTGGCCTCGCTCGCAGACTGTTCTACCGCAGTTTCCTTCTTGACCTGGGTTGATCTGGGGAGCCGGTAAATAACGCTAAATAGCGCGGCAAAACTCTGTTGAAGAATGTAATCTTTCTGCATTGTAACAAATACGTACGATGCTAAAGTGAGAAGGTAACAAACATAATAATGATTTCTTTAGATACATTTTAACAGTTTTCTATCCTTAGTGGCGTCTGGGTTTAAACCGAACAACATTGTCATCAGCTGTAACGGTAAAGGAAGCATCGTGACGAAACCAGCATGCCTTAAAATTCCTTCCTTATGTTCTAGAAGGCATTTGAAGTCTTCCAATCCGCAAATGGTGTACTATGGTCTAACCTCTCCCATTCCAAGAGGAGATTCGAGCCCAACAGTGAGACTTAGAAAGGATTGTGGTGGTGGTGACATTAGCTTCCTAGAGAATGTTTACTGGACATGCCCTCTTTTTGTTTCGTTTGATTTGTGTGACATTTCATTAAAAATAATACCTATATCCGCCAATACTTCTGAATTACACCCGTACCACTTTCTAGAAAGGTATCGATGGCACGTGGTCTCAAATTCATGCCGCCACAAACCGATTAAGTTAGGCTTACAAAAGGCGATAACCCTTAAATGCTAATGGGGTACTATAGACCCCGCGCGAACAAAGCGTACAATGAGACCGTTCCTCAAGAGAGCCTCATCGCTCCGTGGGCTAGAGATTAAGATTCCGAGTTTAGATTTTGATTTGCATTGACACTGGTTGTCGACGAAGGTAAATAGGATATGAACTATGTACTAATAGAACCCTACGCAAAATAAGGTAGATAGATAGTTTTCATTCATATTTTACATATAGTTGTTAATGTTATATTAAAATTTAGCTCCAAACATGATTTTACTTATTATATTTAAAAAGTATGTGCATATATATTTTGTGGTGGTGTTATTAATTAGCAAGACCGAATCGAAGATTTTATCGATCAGCCGACCATTCGATAAAATCTTTTATTTATTTATTTATTTATGTACACACACTATGTAAAAAATAAAAACAAAAAAAAGAAATAAAATTTAGTACAAGGGTTCCACTTATTTCTAATAGAAATCTCTTCCAGTAGACCCAAGAGTGGAGAGGGGATTTAAAGAACAAATCCAGTGTGTACAAAATGCAAAATAAAGTTAAATTTACTAAAACTAAAAACAAATAATAAAAAATAGAAAATATTTTTAAATTATTAAATATATTAAAGCAATATATATACCTAATAAATAAATAAGCAAACATACCTATAACGAATTGAATAAATATATATAATATACAATACATATATTATGTAAATATATATACTAATATATAAATTAATATATAAATATATATTATTACATACAAAAATAAAGTTATCGATTATAAATATATAAGTTAAGATGCTAAAGAAAAGTAGTGCTCTTTGACTTTCCTTTTAAAAATGCGAAGTGTTGTTGATTGCCGAATGCTTGGTGGTAGAGAATTCCACAATATAACAGAATGAACGGTGAATGATTTGCCGTAAAAAGTCGTTTTATGTCTAGGACAACTAAGAAGAGTTCTAAGATGTGTCCTGCAAGGTGCATTCGAGGGACGCCCCGATCTAAAGCGATTTCGAAGGTATGAAGGAGAACAAGGTTGTTTCAGGACCTTAAATAGTAGACATAGAATGCGAGTATTCCTGCGATAGCGGATTGGGAGCCACTTGAGATCCTTGCGAAATTGAGAGACACGGTCATATTTCCGTAAACCAAAGATGAAACGAATACATAAGTTTTGCAAGCGCTCAAGTTTGTTAAGAAGCTCCTCTGTGGCATCTAAATAGCAAACATCGGCGTAGTCTATTAATGGAAGGATAAGGGATTGACAGAGGGATATTTTTGTCTTAAATGGTAGGAAGCCTTGAAGACATCTGAGAGAGTGAATTGCAAAATAGACCCTGCGGCTTACTTCACTAACGTGAGCCCTCCAGGATAGGTTAACGTCCAGAACAATTCCTAGGTTCCTTACGGTCTCGGAGTAGGGGATCGTAGTTTTATCGAGTTCTAGTGCCGGTACTGATTTATGTTTCAACGCATCTTGAAAATATTTAGAACCAATGATTATAGCCTGGGTTTTCCTAGGATTAATGAGTAGACCGAAAGATTTAGCCCAATCACTAATGCGACTGAGGTCCTGATTCATATTCAGTATTGCGTTTTCAATTTCTGACAGGGTAAAGTGCCGATAGATTTGCAAATCGTCTGCATAGAGATGGAAGTTGGAAGATATACATTTTGAGACAGAGTCTATGAAAACAGAGAAAAGTAACGGAGAGAGAACGCCACCCTGAGGCACGCCAGCGGTAAGGTTGCACCAGTCAGAGGTAAACTCGTTATGATGTATACGCTGAGAACGGCCCCGAAGATAAGAATTAAACCAAGAGACGGCAGAAGATGAGACGTTGATAGAGCTGAGGATCCCAGCAAGGATATCGAAATCTACGGATGTAAATGCGCTGCTGAAATCTAACAGGACGAGTATTGTAAGACACTTGTTCTCTAAAACAAGGCGGATATCATCAGTTATATTTAGCAGCGCAGTCACAGTGCTATGACCGGGTCGGAAACCAGATTGAAAGGGACTAAGAAGAGAATTTGCAATTAGAAAAGCGGAGAACTGACGGTGAACAATGTGCTCGAGTACTTTAGAAAGGTAAGGTAATATTGAGATGGGACGAAATTCAGAAAACGAAGATGGGTTACTAACTTTGGGTAGAGGAATTATATGTGCACACTTCCAAGTGGAAGGAAAGGTACAACTACTTAAAGAAAAGTTAAAGATGTGAGTAAGAATAGAAAGTATACTCGGAAGAGTGAGGTAAATCATTTTAGAGCTAAGTTTGTCGTTTCCAACCGCGGCCGAAGAAATCGATTTTATTGATTTAAGTACGTCTTCTTCCGTAACTACAGCGAGGTCAAAAGGAGAGCAACAGGGTTTTGGTATATTCATAAGTGAACATAACGTGTTGGTTTTAGTCACTGAGTCCAAATGAATCGGAGATTTAGAGAAGTGAGTATTGAGATCATTTGGATTTACGTCATAACCGCCGGCATAAGCAGATTTCCCTATACCTACGGATTTTAAAAATTTCCAGACCTCGGCAGAGCTACGATTAACAAGATTTTCGTGGAAATAGCGTCTCTTTGCATCCCTACACAGACGATTGCACCGATTACGAAAGTATTTAAATTTGGACAAGTTTTCTTCAGAAGGGCAATTTTTGTATTTTCTTTTGGCACGATCTCTTTTCCCCATGTACTCTTTAATCTTCGATGTCAACCAGGGCGCAGGCACGTGCTTGACTTTAATCCGCCTGATAGGCGCAAGCTGATCAAATAAACCAAGCATTTTCTCATTGAAGAAACTCACTTTCTCATCAATGCTGTTGCTATCAAGCAGCGGAGCCCAGTCAATGGCCTCAACATCGCGTTTCAGTGTCTCCAAGTTGATCCCCTTGAAGTTTCGGAGTACAAGATATTGAGATTTGCGTTTGGGTGATCGAACACGGTATGAAAGGTATATAAGATCGTGGTAAAAGAAGGGCGAAGAGAGTTGACCGTGGGTAACGACATTCCCAGATAAGGAAACGATCATCAGATCAAGTAAGGAAGGTGAACAATTCGGAAAGTAATGGGTAGGGGAGAGAGGAAGAATTTTCATATTATAAGCGTCAATAAGAAATTTTAATTTCCAAGACCTATGATCATTTTTAATTAGGCATGTATTGAAATCTCCCATTAAGATAACGTGGTCGTATAAAGGGCGCAGATCGGATATAATCTCGTCGAGGGAATCGAAATAATCAATGCTCAAGTTGGGGCAATAGAACACACCGAGCAAAATTTTATTGTTGTGAACAGTTACTTCAATGAACAAAAATTCGGCAGATTCAGAGTATTGGGAAGGGGAAGCTTTGATCACCTTGTAGGGTAGATCAGCACGGAGGTACAAACAAACTCCACCGCAGCCCTTTCCAGTTCTATCGTTTCTTATCAAAACAAAACCAGGTAGGGAGAAAAGAGCAGACGGGAGGGACGGTTTAAGGAAGGATTCGGAAACTAGTAACGCGTCAAGGTGAGCAGAGCTAAAAGATGCCAGAAGATCGGGGTAGTGAGCAGGAATACTTTGTGCATTTATGTGAGCAACGTTAAAATTGTTACTGTGCCCTGAGAAGACCGTAGATAATTCATCAAGCAAAGTAGAGGTTGGGCAGGAATCGCTGATTGCACTTTCAAAGCTACAAGTCGAAGAAGAGCAAGAATAGAAACTGTCATTGAGCTTAACTTCATCGTTTATATTTATCGACATAGTATATAATCAATTTACGAATATAATAATAAAATAAAATAAGAAATATTAATAATAATTAAAATATATATATATATATATATATTAAGATATACCTATAATGTTCTATGAGAATTTTTTCCAAAAATCAACAATACAGACCGCCTTCACACTAACCACTGCCAGGTGAAATGGAAAGATTTCAGTTGAATAGGTATAACATTTTATCCTAAAAATATCCTGAGATTACCAATGTAGGTAGGTACCTAACAGTTGCAAATTATACAGATACAAATAGTCATAATAAAACTTCTATTCGATAGTAGATCAGAAATATAATAATGATCTATACTAATATTATTAAGAGTAAAGATTTGTTTGTTAATTCTTTCACCATTAGAAAGCTGCACCCTCACCGAGTGACACAGGCTGTATAATATTACTAGGTGTAAAAGAAACCATTGATGTCCAATTCCAGGCGAGCGACGCTGCGGGTTTCCACTAGTATAAGATATACCTCTTAACCATTTATTTGTAATAGTAGGCCTTATCTATAATGTAAATCTACTCGCAGCAAAATTCTACATACATTTAATCAAGAGGTAAGGTAGGTACTAAGTGATGTACTTACAAAAATTATCAATGATAGTTACCAGCTTATTAGCATAAATAAAGTGTTAATTCATTCTGATATACCTATACCTTAGTTTATTTAACATTATACCGACGAATATGTTAAATATGTACATAGGTATGCTATATAATGGCAATTTTTAGTTATGTGTTGACAATCACTCTCTTTAGTGTGAAACATTCAAGTTTTATGGTGATAGATGTTGATTTCTCTAATGAAAAATAAAACTAAAACAAATCAATAACAATAACATCATAAATAAGTAAGTACCTACCTACTGTGATTAATTTATTGTAATTTTATAAAACAAAAATAAGATAGAAAGATATTGTTGGACAGGTCCCTGTACACATTTATAATGTGTTATTGTGTATTATAACAAAAAAAAAAAAAACTTGGATTCATTAAGTAGAAAGGAACCAACATGAATCGCACCATACAGTTAACCAATATTGGGTTCATCCCCATCAGCTGATCGTTAAAATACACATAAATTAGACAGATACACATCATTTAAGTACAAAAAACAATATCTAAAAGCATGGAATAGATTGGAATGAAACGTAAGTATTAAGAACAACATCTACCTACATTGACTTTAAGTGTATAATCAAAGTAACACAGTATTGGACTTATTTTGTAAAGTACAGGTATAGTATTTAACGACGCCGGCGACTGCGACCTTTTTGTTCTGAAATATCAGTTTGGGCTGTTTTAGTAGAGGATTCGCCACATTGTAGATCGGATGTGGCAGGAGTGTCGATAGGGAACTGCCTAATAAGTTCATCCAGGTCACTCATGTATTCTATTTTTCGGCGAGATTTATTTGGCAGGAGAATAACTATCTTTCCGTCCGAAGTCCAAACCTGTTTGACACCAAAATGTTTCCGAGCTTCTGCAAATGTTTTTTGTCTAGGGTGAGTAAGAAACTCTGACACAGATAGACCGCTGCCTTTTAGGTTAGTTTTACTGTCCCACACGTCCTGGCGGTGCTCCAGGTTATAAAATCTAACAAGAATAGGCCTGTTCTTGCTGCCTGGATTACCTAGGCGATGACAGACTCGCAAGTGCCCTGCGGTTATTTCTGTCAATTTCATCTGGCCATTTATTATGTTAATAGCTGTCTCGTTCACTTTTTCCTGTTGCTTTTCAGGCACGCCGTGCAGTAGCAGTACTTTTCTTCTCATTATAGTTTCGTGTCGGTCGAGACCTCTTGTTAAAAGTTCTACTTGAGTTTTTAATTTACAAAGTACATCACAAACAAATGACTTAAACTCGCCAAACTCTTCTGAAAGTGAAGAAATATCGAGGTGCACGGGACCAGAACTTGCCTTGACATGCTTTTCCAGCTTCTCTTCGTACCTTTTCATGTGGGATGTGACCAACTTTTGTAGTGCTTCAAAATTGTCAGTTAGTTGCATTTCCATGGTAGAGGTTATGATAGTTGGAACTGTTGAAAGTCCGTAAATAGAAAACAAAGTGGTGAAACTTGATTAGCAGGTTAGTGCTTAAGGGTTCTGTGAGATATTAATCCATTTTTAATCACTATAGATACACTTAAATAATATAAAACACTTATAAACTAACTGCACACTGAATTTGCGTGTTTATGTCACGACTACCCTCAATTATTTCTTTGATTCGAATCGAAAAATTCTGTTATAAATTTCAGGCATATGAATGCGTCGAAATCTGACAACGCTCACTTGGTCAACGCGGTTGAAAATCCGTCTCTTCAAACATCTCTTTTTCAAGATATCAAACTTTTATTTATGTATTTTTATTTATTTATTTGCATTTATGTACACATAGGAGAACAATATCAGGAAATACAATCTTAATATACATATTAATAATGTACAAAGGTAACGCTTATTTCCCTAAGAAATATCTTTTAATTGGGTTTCATTAATGATGTTATAGGTAAAGTAGAAGTTGGGTTAAGCAAAATGTTTAAATATCAACATTGACTTAGATAACACTTTAATATAAAGCCTTCGTTATTTGTATTCGAATGCGACCGGCTTTGATCGCAATGCGCACTGGCGGCTCCTTGTATATTTATTTTGGGACTAATATGGCGTTCAGGCATTAGGTGTTTGGAGTGGCACGCGAGTCGCCATTGAAATGGAAATTCGGGTTTTGTTCCGCCCGACATTTTAATACCGGTTTTGTGTGTTACCTGAAACGGGTGTGCCTTTGATGTAATGAATGGACGTTCGATACGAGTGTAGCGGAATAAATGGTTCGGAGCGGTGCGGCGGAGAGAATGTTCTAGTGTACAAATTTAAAGGGGTCTCAGAGACACAAATTTAACGAGTTGAGAGTAAATTAAAATGTTGCAGTGACGGGTTAGAATTTTGCGTAAAACTCAACACGTTTTGTTTGTAATTTTTTTCAATTAAACTATTTGCTACTCTAATACAATGAGTACAAATAGTTTAATGGGACAAGTGCTTTTCATTCCTGTTTTATCGATTGAAATTCAGATCCCTTCAAATTCATTTCTGCAATTTACAATAGGAGCTGCATTGAAAAACACTTAAGACCTTTTTCGGTACTTTTTCGGTAAAGATTACTTAGCGGATGAGTTTAAGCACGTGTAATTTATTTTACAACTCCCCAATTTAATGGTTTCTAGAAGTTGATGTTACTGTATTTAAGTATACGGCACATGTTACTTGTACAAAAATTGAAGCACAATAATTACAGTATTTATGGGATGCACGCCCCTCTTATTACATTTCATCTATATGGCAACGGATAATATGCAATATACAGGATAACCTATAGATTAACGAGCAGGTCCCTAATTCGACGGTTGCCGTCTCATATTTCAAAGTAAATTCGGCAGTTTCAAAGGATCCACACCTTCAATATTTGAATATAAGCCCCAGCCCAAATAATTACCCAAATTAGGGGAGAGACTTTTACGCACGCGTAAATAAATGATGAGTACGCAAACTTACCTGTTGGTGGTAGGGATTCTAGGGATGGTACGTTACGAATAAGTTTGAAATACTAATCTGGGGTCTCTGGGCACCCCAAAAAAATATTAGTATTAAGATAAGATAATGTAAAAGTACCTATGAACTAGCAAATATAGCATTCGATTTTGTGCCGTCTACAAGAAAGGTTAAGATTCGAATTTTAATCTGATATCGTTTTACTTAATACCATGCCTACCTACAGTTTGGTTTATTGGATGCATTTTTAATAGAAACATGTTTTATCACATTGTCATAAATTATATATACAAAAAATTGTAAAAAACGCAAATCTGCAAAAATTATTAAGATTTTGGCAACCCTATGACTAGAAATATACCAAAACATTCAGGCTCATTCACGCATGCAAAACTAGTCGTTCAACCAGCAGTATATAAAGATCATATTCGCCAGTTGATTCACATAATAATATAACTCTTAATAACATGAAGTTCGGTTTCGTCAAATATTCATGTTTTCCGAGGTGGTTGTTAGCAGATGCCTCAATATTGGATACGTTAAACTTGGAAACTTTGTCGGTTTGTCTATAACGTAATAATTTTAATTACCTACTTTATCAGATCAGATTTCTCTACAGACGAAGCAATTGAAATATCAATATATCGATACCTTGAATCTCAAATGGCGTAATCACCAAATCGTCATTTTTCAGGAGAGCCGAAACAAAAAAAAAATCTTAGATTAAAATTCATATCTTTTCAATTAATAATGCTATTTAAATGAAAATTGGATTTAATTAACTTATATAGGGAGCTTTATAACACAGTAATACGGTATTAAAAATTCAACCAATATTTGCAAAAATGATTTGTGATTACGCCAAACAAAATTTGATAACTTGGAGTTTACGACCCAAAAAAAAGGCTGTTCTGTAAAAAGTTACGGTGTAACAGGGTGTAACAGCCTAATTGACTTTCAAACTTCAGACTTTGCAGTTCAAACTAAAATTATTGTGTATGTATAATTCCACAATGAGAGATAAATAATAAAACCTTAAACTAAAACAAAGAATTATTTAAAAAGAAATATTTACAAATATGTCATCCAGAAACAGGCCTTGTGGCATTGTACCCAGAACGCTGGCAGCATAATAATTCTGTTTTGTTTTTAGATTAGGATAGACATAATAACATTATACTTCGCATGAACTATGGCTAGGTACTCACTAAGGCACTGACAGGAGCCTTGCTTAGCGCCTAGATTCTAGATAGTTTTCTAGTGTGTAAAGAAATAAAACGAACGTTTTAAAATGTTAAAGCTAGGATCTAAGATCTGTATAAGATTTAGGCGCTAGCAACACTCCTGCCACTTGTGGTCGAAGAAACTTTATTCTCAAAAGAAATAACATTTCACTGAATGAGAATATAAATTAACATGTTCACTTGTTGTGTGCACTAAGTTTAAAGTAAAGATGAGTTTTGAGTTGATAAATTAATATTTATGTTAAACTTATGCCTAGTTAATAAGAGTAAACAACAGCTTATGGTCGGTAGTTTGAAAAATAAAATATAATTTACTCGGTACTCGTACTAGCTATAAGTGTGTCAACCAGCGCGGCACGGAACACTTCGTTTATCTTTTAGGTTTTACCTGCAACTAAACAATCTTCAATACAAGTAGTATTGGCCAAAAGAAATAAAACACGTCAATTTCACTATTCTAACTAGAATTTAATGAGTTTAATTATAAATCACAGACCTAAATTATCGTCAACATGAACTAACATGAACATGAAAGGAAAACGTTTAAAGAATTAAACTGAGTTTTCTTCGTCCTCTTCATCGGTTTCTGCTAATAAGTCGATTAGTAGGTACCTTTTTATCTGAAGGCAAACGAAGATACTCTTCGTGAAATATTATTTTTAAAAATGATGGGGCGTAAGAGTCAATTCATTTTATAATACAGATTTTTTTGGCCTAACATTTCATATATAACATGGTTGATACGACAAAAGTAAAACACATATTTTTAAAAATCCATGGGTCGTAAACGCCAAATTAAATGCAAGAAGGTTAATACCCCCTAAAATTATTTATTCTATTTTAAATTCTTATAGTAACTTGAGCCGTAAACGCCACAGTTAAACTTATTTTTCACATCATTATAATTTTAACTGGTGTATCGACCGAAATCTTAAAAATTATTTTTTTAAAGGTATTTACGACTAAACAATTAGAAAATTCTTGTACATCGATGAAAAACACGTGGGCTGTAATCACTGTAACCACTTTTTTGCGAATTTTAAAACTCTGATTGGACAGATCGATAGAGAAAAAAAAATGCAGTAAGACAGCATTCAAAAGTCATTTTGGCCAAAATGGTGATTACGCCATTTGAGATTCAAGGTATCGATATTATAGTAAACAGTACATTAGTTGTAAAGAGAAGCTGGTTTAAATGACTACTTTTGTGGTAAATTACTATTTTATTCCTTAATTTAATTTTTTTTCTATATTATTTTTTAAGCAAAAATACGAAAAAATGACAACGGAAGATTGTTAACGAGTGAGACAGTAATAATGTAATGGCTGAAATATAGGTAAATGTATAATTTGCAATAATCATTTTTCTTACTTACAAAAGAAGTGATGTTAAAGATTATTTACGAACCAACATTTTTTGCTATAATTAGCACAAATAATGTCCAAATGATGACTTAGTAATACAACACACATTAATGCGTTTTATGTCAACTGTTCGGCTCGCACGTTCGCAGTTTATTAAATCAGGTAGAGAGAATTAACCCAACTTAGTGTGGAATTTTTAACCGAGGAACAGCTCGTCTATACATTGAAGTCTTTGACGTAACGAGATGAAATGTAACTGTTATCTTTTGATAGGCCTTATTATGAAATTGTCGGATTTCATTATTTGGTATTAGAACTTCCGTTCTCATTACATCTAACCTAACTTTTTTTTATAACTTTTATCCAAATGAAGATTAAGTGGTGATAGCTGGGTCGCCTATAAACACGAACATTACCAGAGAGTAGCCAATGCGTTGCTGAATATCTCTCTTAGCTCGTTTTGTTTTTTGAAGAACTCGGTATTAAAAAAAACTCAAGACAAAGCTCATTCCACAATTTGCAAGTGCCAGGCAGAAAAGATCGACTGTACTGTTTTTGGGGACCGCCAGAAACCAGTTGGCTTATCCTGCCAAACAGTACTGGAGCAGCGTGGTCAACCGTATCCAAGCAGCTGTCACCAAGCAAGGCTCAACCTGTATAATCTACATACGGTAATCGGAGGGGAGACGGCGTCTGCATCAATTTGAGTTTCGCGCAATTTGAGCGTCGACCTTTGAATTTATATTTATTTCGTTTGGCTGCGTACAGGCTGATTTGAAAAGTTAATAGAAATGTAAAATGGCATAACTTTCAACCGTAGTGGATGAAGCTTGGATATAATTTAAATTTCATTTCATTGTCTTGAAAAAGCTAGAAGTATTATTACAATTTATGTTTCCTTACATCAGTTAAACACTGCGATGTGTTTTGGAAAAATTACAGCAAAGTAAATAACTTGGCATTATGTAGCGTTCATGGTCCAATGGCTCGCGTCGATTCAATGTGATCGAAAGAGTTAAGCAATGCGGCGCGGTCAGTTTGTGGATGGGTGACCGCTAGTGGTAAAATTTCATGGTAACTACTCCCTCCACTAATCCGCATTAGAGCAACGTGGTGGAGTATGCTCTAGATCTCCCGTAGCTGTGACTGTGGGTACCCATGTCCAGCAGTGGGACTTTGTATGACCTTAACTATGGGTCGCAGCTAATCACAGTACATATAATTTATCTGTTCTGTGCAGCTAATAATAGTTGGCATATAACATTGAAAACTGGAACTAATTGTGGAAAAAAATTATATTCTTTTAATACAATTATTTAAAAAAATATGTTACTAGAAAGAACTAAGAATAAATGTTTTATATATAGACTTACGTCTTACTTATATAAATGTTATTCACGCCTGTAATTGGCATACGTACCTGCCTATTGTCTATACCATATGTATAAAACTGCCTGTCAACAATTGTATGTACTGCTGTTGGTGGGTTATTTAATTAAAAAAAAGCCATCTAGCTAGTACCTCTTGTGTGCCTGTCCTTAATAAAAATACCCACCTTTCAGTACCTAATCTACAATAAATATGGTAAAAGCTCTCGCCAACACGATTCTAAAATAAACCGATCGTTAATCTAAGAACTTATGCAAATTTTCAATGTTGGCACAAAGATTTTCCTTTGTGAATTCCAAATCAACCTATACGCGTTGGGCACCTCTTATTATTATGAGTTTTCCCGAATTTTCCCCGCGTTTTCATTAGTAGGGGTGCGTTTTAGTGAGTTATGCAAATAAAGGGAAGGGTGCAAATCGTAGCGAGCTGCAGGCTGCATTGGTGTCTGTTTTGTATTAAAATTTTGGCCTTATTTGAATAAATCATACGGATTTAGGAAGCTGGGGCGTTTGTTTGCAAAAGTTTTCAGATTTAATAAAAAAATAAAATCGAAAACCCTCCACAATAAACGATTCATATACTTATCAAAAAAAAGCATTTCTTCTTTCACCTATGTCCAACTCTGCTCGGTTCAAAAACGCGGAATTCCAATCAAATGGCAATGGTGTACCTACTTAAACTCAATTAATCAGGTCACATCATATTTGACGCTCTGTTTTTATTATTTAACAAAAATAAAAAATATATTATAATGTGTGTGTGTGTGTGTGACAGAGAAAGAGAGAGACAGAGTGAGTGAGGGATTGAATGAGTGTGTTCATGAATTATGAATAATGATATCTTTAAATGTTTGTGTGATACGATGATGTGAAAAGATGACCCTAGTTAGATTGTATAAATTAATTTATACAGCTTACGGCCGTAAGCTGTAATTATTGTTACTGTTTGTTAGTAGAACTCTAGAATTTTCAAAGAATTTTCAGGACAATAAAGTGAATGTCTTTATATGTCATTAGTTATGATCAGAGACCCATCTCAACAACAACTTGATATCAAAATTTTCATCAAAGTCTTCGAACAACTCATCGCTAAATTTGAATTTCATTTCGGCTGCAAAACGATTACCTAAACAATAACAATTAATACACTTGGCAACAAAAGATGTAAATGTGTTTACTTTGGAACTTGGCGGTAATTTACCTACATTGAACAATATTGGAAGAGTGATAAACAGTAGCAGAGATTTTCGGGTTTACAGCAGTTTGAATTTTGAGTGTACTCATTTCATATTTTGCTATGTTCATTGGATCCTACTGGTCATTTTTAATAGAAAACATTTACAAGATCAATATTCAATTATTGCTTATTAAGAATGATGTCTCCACCAATCCGCATTGGAGCAGCGTGGTGGAGTATGCTCTAGACCTCCCCCAGATGCGTCTGTGGGGGAGACCCGTGCCCAGCAGTGGGACGTCTATGGGTCGCAGCGAGCGAAGAATGATGTGTTAATTTCCGGGCTATCCTGTCCCCATGGACAAAATATAATAGACCTTCAGTACAGGTTGATTTTCCAGAAAGCTGGAAATAACTAATTTTGACCATAGTGGTAGGTAATATACGAGTACTTATGTCTAGCCAATCGAATAGGCCTCGATTTTAGTACCACCTAAGAATATCACAAAACGAAAAACACAATTACCACACATTTCGTAGGAAATAAAAAAACTGATTTACTTCAATGTTTTTTTTTTTAAATTTGATTAGGCTGAGCAGTATGAACTCCTACATGATTAGTGTTAACATTAACGTCAAACTTATAATAATGCAGTATTTGAGTGTTAAAATATCGCAGGACTTACTCGTTGCTTACCTACTCATACGAGTAGGATTTGTATACACAAATCCTTGAGAAAATCATAATGTCGCTTTAGGCGATGTTTCTCAAACTTTGCATGGGAGCAGTGTAACGTAGGACACCTGTAGTCTAGACGGGAAGGGGACAGTCCTTTACAACTTTTAAGTACATTCGTTATTTCTTTGAGAGTGCGAATTAAATTCGAAACCTTTTTGCTCTCCGACGGAAACTCGCTAACTGCCTCATTTTCATAATATGTTTTATTCGATTTTATGCGCGGAAATTTATTTCAAGGAAATTGGATTAAATGTTTTTGTGAAATATAATTATATATTCGTACTTTTTGTGCGCAAATTCTTCACGGTAGCATAATAATTATAGTAGTATTTTTAACTTACGTAAAGATAATTCAGTGATCTGATGTGTGGTCAGAAGCTTACCTGAAAAAAAATAGTTAAATTAATTGAAGTATTTTTAAGTTGTAAAACTATTATAATTGTGCAATAAATTGTTCACATTCAATTGATCAAAACAAGTTACGAGATCTGAAGTTTGAAACTGTTGAAGCATGCTCCACTTCCATTCCAAACGACTATGGTACTATAGAACAAATTGGTGGAAAAATATGCCAGTTTTTAATAAGAAAAACCTTATCCCACGCTTTCACAACGCATGAGATCCACGAACACAACAACAGCCTACATAAACATTTGCGCTCACAGGAAACCTCATTTCGGAATTGAAAATAAGAGATCAGCTCTTGTCCTAGTACACACGGCGTCAGAGGCTTCATCTAAATGAAAAACGACGCGCCTTTGTTCGTCGCAGCGGGAAAAAGAAAAGTCAGTGTCGACGCAAACAGTGCGTCAGTTTGACGAGCGTGTCATTAGCTGGAGCTGATATAAAAATGTTGAAAGTTTGAGAAGCACTTTTTAATAAGATATTTTTTTGCATATCACTTTTTTATCGCTATTGGCGTTATATTAGTAAGGTAATAATACTAGTGGGCGCCCGCAGTTTCGCTCGCGTAGAATTAGACATAACAATTGTTTTGTTTACACCTAATAATATTATATAGCCTATGTCACTCAGTGAAGATGCAGCTTTCTAATGGTAAAAGAATTTTTGAAATCGGTCCAGAAGTTTTTGTGTGAAAACATTACAAACAAATCTTTCCTCTTCATAATATTAGTATAGATTAGGTATATTAGTAAGGTAACAATATAATCCAAAGAAAGTTAGAGACAGGCAGATATTATAAGATACGTCCCTTCGGTTCCTGTGACAAGACCTTGCCCTCTGGAGAGTTATTATAGTCCAATGAGTGATTAAGTGGCCGATCCCAACGGGTGGTCCTGTTAACAGCGAAATTGAATTCATACAACTACACTCGATGCCCTATCAATATTTGAGGGCTGGGTGGAATAATGTAGACGGAGAAGTCCTTGAAATATATGTTTTTTTAATTGGAGACAAGAGGACAAGAAAACCAAGCCTTGCTTTGTCCCGTAAGGCTTGGTTTTCTTGTTCTCTTCTTGTTCTATAAGACCGTCAAAATTCAGTCATCTGGACTTTTACCCATCACATTTCTGCGCCTTTCAAAAATGTAGCAGTAAAAAGTGGTAAAGCTTTTAAGCTCCACGAGTCAATATTGAACGAACATTTACCCAAACAACTTTTATATCTTGCGCTATTTAAGAATAGGATTTAGATTCTATCTAACATTTGTACAGCTACTAACTACATGTCGAAACTTAGACATCTAAAGTCGTGTACGTGGCAAAGTGAGATATTAGCACCAACACTCAAACTAATGACTCCATGTCGGTTGTCTCAAGAAGCTCTTTGAGAAGTTGATACTCGCGGACCATGAGCCGCGCCTCAGCGAAGTAGGACCGTGCCTCAACTACTGACTTTACTGAGTCACTCAGTAGTAATAGAGAAGTCATTCTGACCTGCAATAATGTGACTGCTATGTTACGTCCGATGGCTGAGAAAATTAATTATTTAAAATGAATACGGAACTGAACATCTCAGATCATTTTAAAGTGAAAACTAATCGGAAAGTCCAAGGTTTGAAACTCAGACTAGCAGAGGTGATACACGTATTAGTTTAATTTTGAAATAAACATCAAGTAGGCTCTCAAAAGTCAGCTGGGGATGGTGCACTATGGGTAATTTGAGACAAGTTTCGTTCTAGTAAGTTTTGCGCTGGTGGATTTTTTATCGATATAAGTTAGCTAACGAGATACTGACAACCACGATAACTGTGACGGACGTAAAAAAGACTTATAAGTCGCTAAAAGTTGACGACAGACGCGTTGCTACCCTTAAGGACAGACTAAGAATCGCCTTTAGAAAAGTGTGAACAGAACTAACTGAACTAATCTCCGATTGGTGCTGGTGATAATGGGTATTCCATCCAAATCGATGCCTCAACATTTTTATTTAATTTGCAAAACTCTCTTTATATTTAGCTATTATTCAGCAGGGTTTCGTTTGTTCCTTCAAACTACCGGTTTATCTTCAAAAGCAATATCCGGAGTGCTTCAGAGAAAATTGTAACAAAACCGATCATTGTTTTGAAAATACGAATGGTAGATCTTTATAAAAGGTTTGTCAAGCAAACGCGCCTGTTTGTTAAATGAAATGTAATTTAGCTGTAACTTTGAACTGTTTCTTGACTAAGTAACATAATATCATGCCCTTATTTCCCCAAAGAGGTAGGCAATAAGGGGTGTTTCATCCACTTTTCACCAGTTATGTTAAGTCATGTCAATTGACATAAGCCGGGCACAAATCCAAACTCTACGCTGCTACTAATGAGAATTTCAAGGGGGATTTTTGGAAGTGTTAATTTAAGGCGGAAGTCGGTTTGAGGACTGAGATGGTCGCCTTTTGATACGTGTAACCGGAAATCACACCATTCTAGTCGGAACACAATTGTTCTAAAAACAATTGCTGCACGCACGGTAGAAATGGTACTTGGTTCCGTGGCGGGCGGTGCGTTGGTATGTACTGTCCCGGGCGAACTCTATACAAAAGCTATATATAGGCTAGGCTGTTGCTAGCCCATATCTATATTATAAAAATGAATCGCAAAATGTGTTGGTAAGCGCATAACTCAACAACGCCTGGACCGATTTAGCCAATTCTTTTTTTTAAATGTTCGTTGAAGTTCAAGGATGGTTTTTACGGCGAGAAAAATTTGAAAATTCATCCCCTAAGGGGGTAAAACGGGGGTGCAAAGTTAGTATGAAGCTTTGCCGTTTTTGAAGTTAGTGAATGTGTAACGCGAGCGAAGCAGCGGGCGTCCACTAGTACATTATAAACGAAAGTTAATAATAATAATAACCTGAATAAATACTAAAAGAAAAAACTCGGGCTTAATCTCATAAGAAAATATCAATGATCTTTTCAAAATCCCTATTCATGCCTGCCACCTCACTAAACGTTTATAGGGTGACCATACCGCGTCAGGTGTTTCCAACAGCGGCCCGCATTGCTGTTTATTGCAGTCATATTTCAGCACCCCTGCAAAAGACGGACCCCACTTGATTTGCATCTGACAAAGCGTTCGACGTAATAACCGAAGGAACCCCAGTTCTAGAAACGAAATTATAGGAAGTATTAGCTATAAATATTATACAGAACCGCTTTTCTGAATGGATGGAGCAAGATTTCTACTTACAAGATTATTGAATTTCCTTTATTATTCTTTAAAATAATTATCAACGTAAAACCTATTTGATTTTGTTTTAATTAAAAACGCGTGTTCGCAAGTCTCCGACAAAAAGGTATCGATAAAACCGCTATCAAAATACGTACACAGAATAAGACAAACATACAGACACAGCAGAGCAGAGCAGCCCCAAAAGTGACCGGCGAGTAAACCAGTAAGTGTTTAATACAACATCCAAATTATATCAATGGTCACGATGGCAAATCCTTATTTTATAGCCCCGAACTGACAGACAGAGAAGTAATTTTTCAGCATTGACGATTTCCTGAATTCCGAAATGCAACTGGCCTTTTGATATACACAATTCCAAATACTAAACTTCTGGGATTTTTAAGAAAAAGCCAATTACACCGACTCGGAAATCCAGTGCTGCAAATTGCAATAAAAAAGACTGCAGAACATGAACGAGGAAATAACGCACTTGCGGACTGATCTCGCAAGAGACCGGGGGTAAGAGAAGGCGCATTGCGCACCTTCTTCGTTCCTAGGACCAGCGCGTATAACATACGTCAAGACGTCACGGTATGGAATGCGTCAGCTATCCCGTGGCGACTCATTGGCGCCTTGGAGGGTTCTGAGCGTTAAAAAAGGGTATCAGACCTCTAGACCAAGAAGGCAAATAAATCAACTACAACAGAAGTTTAATGTATAGAGTAAACATGTAGACAGGCTTAAATAATTTAAATTAAAATTCACAAACCAACGCGGCTTATGTGCACACTTTATACAGAATCATGCTTCAGCATATTCGCAGCTTCTGTTCAAGGCAGCGTAATAAAACCTCGCATTGCAAACAATGTAAACTTTTAAGTGCTTAATTGGATGCAATTTTCAAAGCACTTTTTAAAGTTCCTTTGCTGGGGGGAAAAACCCACACATACCCTATGCTGTGTTTTTAAATGGTTTACGTTGATTTACTTTTACGTTAAGTCCGTAGTCATTTCTGTAATAACAACAAATTCATTAGTAAAATCTTTTCGAAAGTGATCAGTTTAAAAGGATCATCAAGAATATCAATTACTTTAATAATGTTTACTATTCATCATAATCTTGTACCAACTTGCCGAATAATTTATACGAGTATTATGGTGCAAAAAGTATAAGGTTGATAAGTCCGACATAACTTCAATGAGATAAGGTTACAAGTTTTATTAAAAGTAAACCAATTTTTTTATCAGGTCTTATGTGGGTGTTAACATACGAATAAAAATTCATACTAATATTATAAATGCGAAAGTAACTCTGTCTGTCTGTCTGTCTCGTTTTCACGCCGTAACTACTGAACCGATTTAAATGAAATTTGGTACACAGATAGTCTAGAGCCTGAGAATGGACATATGCTACTTTTTAATTGGAAAAAAGTGTTGTAAAGGGTATAATAAAAGGGGGACGAAACGCGAGCGAAGCTGCGGGCGTCCACTAGTAATATAAAAAGTCGTAAAATTAAAATACGAGTTCAAAAATGTGTATTTGTCAACAATGTGTAATAATGTAAATGTGTAATACTAACGGAACCATAAAGTGCCTCGATCAGGCTCAAACTGTCCAGAACGCCCGGGGCGATGGTGTGCACGGTAAGTGCGTGATGATGAATTTCGCAATTAGTCGTACCTCCAGGCACACTTTTATTAATTTCGCTGAACGTGTATCAGCCCCTTTATTTGGGCGACGGGCTTAGGATTACATAGAATACGTGCTATTAAGTATATTTATGCACCTTTGCACTTTTGCCGCCCTATCATTCTCAAATTTACTTACGCCATTTTTACAAGCCACATTTCATAACGACAACACACACTCACGCACTATGATTTTTTGTCTTGTATTCATGCTTACATATACAGAAAACTAGATTATTTGTTATCCAGGACCCCTATAGATCCAGTTGATCAAATAAACATCTGCCCAAGTCAGGATTCAACATTTCAGTAACTTAAGCTTTGCCTGCGTGCAGAGTACGTCATTCCACCTCGTGAATGGTCCCACCAAGTGGCCCTGGCCATAGTCCACTGGCTGACAGAATGAACAGGCCTTAACGAACTTTAAGGACACAGGCTTACTAGTTTCCCTCAATATTTTCCTAACCATAAACGCAGGTAGCTTTAATTGCCTTCTTAAAAACCTCCATAGGATTTACAACGAGGCCTCTCAATTAAGACGGCAAATTCACCACTGGGCTATCACTGGGATATTCAGAAAATTTATCACAATAATTTCCAGCAGTACCAAGCAGCGTTTGAGCGACTCTCTAAGTTTTTACGATCGCCGAGAGTTGGGCACTCTGTGTAATTTAATCGCGCCCATTGCGAACGCTAAAGCTGTAAAAGTTGGAACTGTAAATCTGTAAGGGCAATTCGGATATTTGCATAAAATCTGCGCTGAAGGTGTCACAGTATGAAACTTGCTTTAGTTAGTACAGTTTTAATGTGATAATTGTAAGTTCATTCATAACCCTGGTAGCTCAATGCGCTATTAACACGCTATGCAGAGCAAACCGGTTTCTCTTTCTCCATGCGAACGTATTCCCAACGACGAAGAAGTTTACCAGAAATTCAATATTTAAGATGGTACCAGAAGAGTTAAGAAAGTACCAGTCCGGTTACATATTTCGTTTAAATTTATGAGGGTAGTAACGAATCTTTGATGTTTAGATGTTTGTTGCTATATCACGGATTTAGATGAAACTTAGCACTAAGATTATACTTTGAAACCGGAAATATGTTCCCTTGCGATATTCCGCACGTTTATTGGATAACGTCAACAGATGGCGCTAAAACTAATTCTTAATTTGATTACACTGTAACAAATGATAGGATTATGACCGTATGTTTAATTTTTCCGTGGGCGAAGTTGTGTGTAAAAGTTAATTTCAAATTTTTCAAATATTTACAATTAATTCCAGTATCTAGCTGCAACCCATAGACGTCTCACTGCTGGGCTGGTCTCCCAAACAGACAAAGCAAGGTCCAGAGCATACTCTACCACGTTAATTAAATTATATCCAGTATTTTCCACAATATTCTTACCTAGTTATTGTGACTAACCAACCCTCGATAGCAACATTTGCATGACAACTGCAGCGGAACGAACCGCGCCCGCTTCCGGTTACACTCCACTCCGCGCGTTTCCTGTTCCCGCTACAATAGGACGGAGCTAACGATTTTCCGGTTAAACTTATGACTTTTAACGTAAACAGTTACGATTTTTCAAGTGGGATTTGAATCGAACTTACGACCTTTTCATTTGTACCGGGAGATTTTCTTTCAGCGACATAATACGGACAAAGCCAACTATGTCGAAATCGCCCAATTCGGCCGTCCTTGTAGCTTGGAACTAGAGTGGACTAAGACCACAATTTAAAATACTTGTCTTGAATACAAATAGTTATTTGCGGAATTATTAATTGCCGCGCGATTTGAACCCGGCACTCGTTGTTCTATTAACGATTTGACTACGATCGACGATTTTGAGTCAATCTCAAATGATTCGTCAAAATAACATACAGCGTAAGCATACACAGGAGTATCTCTTGTGATCAAATGTCTTAATGATAATTTTTCTATCAAGACTCATTATCGAAGTCGATCATCGCGAGGTATTTCACGATTTCCCTAAAGAGTGGGCACCGCATTATACAAACCGAAAGCTTTTAGGGATTGACGTATCGAATCTACCCCTAACAGGGCTTGTGTGACAAATTATTTCACCCTCAAATTTAAACGTTAGGGTCCACCTAGGGCGAATTTAAATTTGAATTCAGAACTGATACAGAGTATATTTGATACTGTAGTAAGATAATTATACATTTCAATTATCTATTAGTACATAATAAATAGTTAACTACATTATAATTATAATTATACAAGGTGTCCCAAAATTCAACGATAATCCTGAACCAGAGGATGGACCTGCTAATGACTACTCCAGGAAAAAAAAGAAAAAAATTATCTCGATTATACTGTAGGTACTAGCCTTTACCCGCGGCTCCGCCCGCATGGTCAAAGGGAATAAACAATGAGTTTTTTGTCATACATGACACATTTGTATAGTGTATAATTTGTTAGCGAAATTCAGAACTTGCAAATGAATTTTACTAACGCTATCTATTAACAACATCCGGAACTAAATATCTAGCAAATAACAAAACATCGATATCTTTCCATGGGGATGATTTACCATGGTAAAAAGTAAAAGCCTACGTCACTCTCCACCCTCCTCACTATCTCCACACACAAAAACCATACCATATAATAGCTTCGTTGCGACGTGAAAGCCGGACAAACAAACAAACACACTTTCACATTTATAATATTAGTATGGATATACAGTATAATTCGGTAAATACTTCAACAAAAATTCAGATTATTACACTTTTCTTGGCATAGAAATTATGAGGAACTCACCATGGAACATTGAGAAAACTCAATGTTATATCTATCTACGCACTTAAACCATGGAATCGCACTTAAAAATGGACTGGACTATCCATTTGATTCAGATGGAGATCACAGCCCTTATCAGTCACATAGCTTCACAGGTGAAACTTGAACTTCAGCCACAACGCAGCAATGCATAAAAACAGCTCTTAAATTTAACGTAACGGGTCGCAAGCTCCGACCATAATGTTTGATACTGTACAAGGAAAACACAGAGGGAAAATTCAAAATATAGCAAAGGGACAGAAAGACAGACGTTCATTGCTAATGTAATATGGTGTCGCGTAAGATTCGTAGGTTGCAACACACTCGTATTAGCGGTCCACTGCAGGGCACGGATCTCTTCTGATAACTGAGAAGAGAAGAGCACCGTATTCGCTCCAGTGCGCATTAGTTGAAGTGCCAACCCGGGTGTGTGAAGTTTTAGGACCCAGGACCGACGGCTTAACGTTCCCTCTGAAGCACGTAAGTGCTTGTGTTCAAATTATTTATTAATATAAAAATATTACTTGAACCATTATACGTTTATGTTCATTGTGAGTTACGACAGTCTTCGACTCGCATTTTTATTGTTGGGCCCGTTGGCGCAATCGGTAGTTACGCCAGGGGTCGTGAGTTCGAATCCCACTCAGGACAAACATTTGTGTGACGAACACTTGTGTTTTTTTTGTGACTGGATGTTAATATTATCTATTTAAGAATGCATGAATTGTATGTCTCTGACACCGATAGTGATAGTACAGGCTCGCGTCTAGTTTGGGGTCAATGGCCGTGTGTGATAATGTCCATGCTATTTATTATTTATTTATTATAATATAATTCGATCGAACATACCAGTATAACTGTACAAATCTACTGACATAAGCCACTAAAATTCTATACAAAGTAGTCATAACCTTTGTCTTCCATTTATTTGGCTGCGTCCAGATGTCCATGGCAGTGACAACTGGCAACTAATGGCACGGACTCGCTAACAGCTTTATCCAAACAAAAGTATTAATACAAGCATTATACGGTTATGTTCATTGTGAGTTACGGCAGTCTACCAACGAGACGGTGTTACACAATTAGCGACGAACATGAAGCAGACAGACAGACGGATAATTCAGTTTGCGGATCCGTTACCAGTGGTAACCGTTGTTTTACAACATGACTTGTGTAAGTATGTACTTGTATATAGGTTTGATTTGGATTTACAATGCAATATAAATAGCATGATGACAGCAGAATGTAGCATTGTAGAATCATGATAGTTTCTGATCTGATAGTTAGTACCTTAAGGGCAATTGCATATTAGTAAACTAAACCCTAAATCTTATAGGAGATTCAACTATTTGAATTTGTAGCACGAGTACAGGATTAACGCTAAAATTACTGTTATTATAATCCTCATACCCAATTTATTTATTTTAAAACTAAATAGAAGATGTACGACGTTAGCAGCCGGCTTAATAATGCACTGTCGACGTCGTCGCGGTTTTTCCCGCCATCTCAGCAGCCATGTTGCGACGCGAGCGCCATCTTGAATAATGTTTGCGATGTGAGATTATCGCGTCTACTAATTGCACTTCACAACTTGACGTCTCATAGGAAATTAAACTTTTCGCACCAACAGCTGATAGCGATTGTTATTAGAAAGGTAGCAATTAATATTAATTTTCTTCATTTCAACTCTAATTAAGTAAACTTAGTTAGTATAACAATTTAGGTACTTTTAATGGGTGGTACGGACGAACCAAAAATATAAAGCCAGCCAAAGAAATATGATCAATTGACTTTTTTTTGATTAAAACCACAAATATTTCTAAAAATAAAATAAAAAAGATTTATAAATCTATATAAGTACTCAGTAGAAATAAATTAATAAATTAAGTTAAATCTTTTATTTATTTATTTTTATTTACTTTTTTACTTTGATCCTTAAAAAGGTCAATAACTTCTAAACTTTGATCCTTAAAAAGGTCAATAACTTTTAAACTTTGATAGAAATTATCATAAAAGCTAAGCTAATTAAATTAAAAGTAGTTATGTATATTGTTTTATTAAATTGAATTGAATTATTAATATTATTAATTGAATTAAATTATTATGTGTTTATTATATTGAAATTTTGTAGTTAAATTAATGAAATGTACATGGGTACTTTGCCTGAAATAAAGATCTATTATTATTTATTATTATTATTAAGCTAAGCTGCAACCCATAGACGTCCCACAGCTGAGCACGGGTCTCCCTCACAGACAAAGCTGCGGGAGGTCTACAGTAGGTCTTCTACACGCTGCACCAATGCGAATTGGTAGAGCGGATAGTGGCTTTGTAAACTACACGAAATGATCATTGCTTTGACCCATAGACGAAGAATGTTCTCAAGCCACCCGAAGGTCTTCGACAAGGCTTAACGACTGTTTACACCATTTTATTGCACTAAACTGCCTTTTCAAGTTAATAAATAAAAATACACGTTCTACGCAGCAAGATCAGATTTCACAAATAAAGAAAGCCCTTCTGAGAGGGCATACTTACATCAAGGGCTCCTCACAAATGAAATAGCTATGAGACGATTTCTCAAGGCGATCCTCTAAGGGACACTTGAAGGAATCCTCCGTCCCTTCCGTCTAATCTTGGCGATTATTAAAATCATATATCTCGAGGACGCTGGGGTATGCACCCTGATTTTGGGGTGCATTCTGTTACGTCAGGCTTCTAGGCCTGTTTCTCTGTTTCAGCCAGCGATCATGGCGTTATAGATGGGAATGTTGGCGAGAGACAATTTCGTTTTGGCAATGTTGGTTCGCGAGGGCGTGTTTCTATGTCATATCATACTGTATTACGTGGTAAAATATTGCAGCAGTCTGAAAGTTATGACAGTTAATCATATCTATACCTGCGTATGAAAGTCTTACCAGCTCTTTCAGCTTAATCGAACCCCTGAAATAGTGTTAAGATTAACCTATAACAGAATGTTCAAACTTTCATCATAATAAGGTGTTATGGGGTATTAAAGTTTATTAGAAAAAATACAATATAGTAAATATAATTAGATCACTCATACCAATAAAAAAAAGAGTAACTAAGATTATACTTTGTATTTCTTTAAATGTATTCGGCAAAGGTACCAATTGAATTTTACTGAATGAATGTGGTATAAAGTAGTCCAACAGAGTGTCACGTAAACGACTTGGCATGCGGACTCAAATATTATTCTTACCTTCCATTCCTTTCCTCATTCTTGCTTCTCATTACTATTCACTCACTCGGTCATTCATTCGTTTGGAGATAAGAGGATATTGCGAAGATTCAGAGGGTGACGAAGTTAAAATGTGCGCATTTGTTTCGTTTAATTAAAATTTTACGAATAAAATTCATGTCACTTAGAAATTTTGTATAATTTTGTAATTTAAATATTTTTTTTCTGGAATGGCAGAATTGTCCCTTGTCTACACCCTACTACATCAAACGCATAAAGACAACTTTATAAAAGTGACTACTCTTATAAGCACTAAGCAAGGACCTAAATATAAAAAAGACAAATAAATATCTATAAAAACTCCGCGCCACCTATATCAAAAATGAAGAACCCTAAGCACGCCGAACCGCTCGCGCGTACGTACACTTTTACGACGTAGCACGCCGGCCGACCGTCTTCACTTGCTTCACTGTCGGTGGAGGTATAACTCTATCTACCTACTACTGCTACTACTACTACTACTACTATAAATTCTTAGCCACTAGTGCTCCCGTCTATTATTTACCATACCTATTTTATTTATTTTTTCTCCCCTAAAATGCGCTATTTTTTTATTATAGTACTACGGGATGTACACAAAAAGTTCCCCTTCAGTTTAATTATATTAATATATAGATTATTATATCTAATCAACAGCCTAAAATATTTTTTTTAAATGTTTTTTATTCTTGTGGTGTACAATAAAGCAAATTTGTATTTGTATTCTACTGTGGTGTAGGCGATGGGGTGTCCTTTTTTTATACGTCCATGGCACTAACCTTACGTTTTTACACCAAACAAGTCAGTAGCGTGAAAAGAGAAATAATTAAATAATAATTAGAATTTTCAATATTCTATGCCTAACATACCGAATACACAAAAAACATTCATCTGGTCTGGCGCGATATATTTCCATGCGAATTGCAGGCATTACAAAGAAGTGAGAATCCTATTGCCTTCAGTCCCTCATAGCCTCTTGGGAGCTAAACTAATAGAACCTGCACCTGATGTTTATAAGACTAGCTGTCGTCCGCGACTTTGCGTGAATAAAATCCTCCTTTGCCTACTTGACAGGGTTTACAATATTACCTATAAATTTTCTGTGAGTTCCATATCGATGCAGAGTACAAAACTGTTGTTGTATGCGTTCGTGATTTCGGAATAAGCTATGCTATAGGTACTTATTATTATTTTAATAATAATAACTAGTAATAAGTACCATTATCTATACAAACTGCTAAAAATCATGTCTTTTGTAAGGGTGAAAAATTTTTATTTTTTCTATTTTTAATTATTTGTTGTTATAGCGGTAGCAGAAATACATTATCTGTGAAAATTTCAACTGTCTTACTATCACGGTTCATGAGATACAGCCTGATGACAGATGGATAGACGGACAGCGAAGTCACGTTTTATCCTTTGGGTAAGAACCCTAAAAATTTAAGTGTTAAGATAATACAACTGCACTTTTCATAATTTATGGAAGAGCTATTTTTATTTTTAAAGCAGAAAATAAATATGCTACAAATAAAAGTTTCGTTATTTTTCTCGATACCTATTGGAGAATAAATACTTCTTCTCCAGGCACCAGACAGAAGTACCCACGAGAGGATTACTTTTAAAACCAATTAGCGTCTAACTAACGAGATTTTAAATCGGTCGTTCGGTTTTCTGCAGAATTTCTATAAATCGCTAAGTGATAAATAAATTGGTAACGTTATTAGGTAGTATCAGTTATAAAATAAAAAAAATACCATTCAATCGTTTTTACTTGAGGGCTGCACTTTTTTTAAATCGATGTGTTCAACAAGGGTTGTCAAACAAAAAATCTATTTAATATTCTAGGCTATTAAGTTCTTGTAGCGTAAAGTTTTGTAATTGCACCAAGATCATTCATATTTTCTTTAAACCATTGCAAGTCTAATAAGTAATCAGTACAAGTATCTCTAATCTAACTTCGAATTACAGCCAAACAAAACAAAATCCTTCATTTAAGAACTTTCATTTTAACGTAAATAAATCTGTTACTAGGGAGAGTCACAACAAAACGCCACCGGCGGATCGATGCGTAGATATAAATAAACTTGTGTCGAATGAAGCTTCGACAAGTTAAATGTATTTCATACTTGGCAGTGTAAGATTTTTGGCGTAAAACTTGACAACATTCAAGTATTAAAGGAGACGGGCCCGTTGGCGCAATCGGTTGTGATAATGCCTGTTCCGCCAGGGGTCGTGGGTTCGAATCCCACTCAGGACAAACATTCGTGTGACGAACACTTGTGTTTGTTCTGTGTCTGGAAATTAATATTATCTGCCTAATTTGGGGTCAGATGGTCAGTCAGGTGTGTGAAAATGTCCATGACTTTTTATCCAAAATGTTAATCGATTCGATAGATAGTGAGTTTAGATAGAGATTATTTTGGTAAACTAACTTGGCACAAATTTTTAATAAAAATATTATTTATGAATAATTGTATACATAGGTTAGTTCTTACATTAAATTACTATTTATTCTGTAATCCTTTTCATTTTGTGTCTACTCGTATCTTATTTTTAAATCAATGTAACATTGTTTTTCTAAATAGGACAAGTTTGAAAAACGGAGTAGATATATAACTGATTAAAAGTGGGTACATGACCTGTCTACCTCTTCGAGGAATTACAGGGGTGATCTTAAGTTACGAATTCATCCTTATATCTTCCGCACAGGCTCTCAACAACCGAAAGTTGCTCGATCACAACACGTACGTAGATACGTCCGAAGGTCAGGGCGTAAGAAAGTGAGTGCGGATCGATACCATAGACAACAAGCGTAGGTCGCGGCGCGCTCCGATGAATGCGAATGAGATCGGCGCATTCAGCCGGCAACTGAACTGTTCGTTCATATACAGTCTCATCACCTGTACCCTGTCTGTTCTGTACCGTATGTTGAAGTCTATGTAAGTCTATTACTAAGACTTTGCTTTCCGTCCTTCTGTCCGTCTGTCACCAGGCTGTATCTCATGAACCGTGATAGTTTGACAGTTGAAATTTTCACAGATGATGTATTTCTGCTGCCGCTATAACAGCAAATACTAAAAAACAGAAAAAATTAAAATTGAAGGGTCCATACAACCGACATGATTTTTTTTGCCGTTTTTATAGAAAATGGTACGGAACCCTTCGTGCGCGAATCCGATTCGCACTTGGCCGGTACCGTAAGAGACTGATAGAGTAAATCCATTTACTAAATGTAAAAAGCTCTATTTCAATTATACACACTCATGATGACACTCCGATGAGACTTGGTGTCTTGGCATTCAATCTTAACACGCTTATTCATGCATTATGTAGTATCAAAGTCATTTTGTACTAAAAAGCAATAAAATTGACTGTAAAAACATATTATTATGATCCCAGAAAATTTACAATGATAAACTATCTCAGACTCCAAAAGCGTGGGGTAAAATGGAGTTCGATGTCTAACTCACACGTGGCCCATATGAAAGCCTTTGACGAATTAGCTTCGGCTTAGATCTCATAGAAAATAATTTATACTGTGTCATCCATCCATCAGTCTTTTGAGGTCCACTGCTGGATAGGCCTCTCCTAAACGACATCACTCCGACCGGTCCTGTGCCTTCTGAACCCAGCGGTTTCCCGCCGTCTTCTTCAGGTCGTCTGTATATATTCTAAATACATACTGTATATTTGATGGTAATTGAATCTGAAAACATAACTCAGATTCTATCACGGTAACAAAATATTACCTGAATTACAAAATACTTATATTATAATGAATATAAATTGTTTCAGATCTATGAGATTAAACGCTTGGAAATTACAGTCGTTAAGCCAATGTAACATTAAATTAGGTAGATCGAATACAGCGCCATTTATTTACGTAATTCACTCGTAAATCTGTTTAGATTTAAAACGTAAAATTACATTGTATGCAAATGTGGCTCACCCCTGCATAGCGGTGGGGATGGTTCTTTACGCGTTGCGTTTGCTATTAATATAACTATTTGCTGTCGATATATTGAGATTTTGAGTAGATAGGCAGCTAGCTAGCTCCAATCCACATTGGAGCAGCGTGGTGGAGTATGCTCTAGACTTCCCGCAGATTCGACGGCTATGGGTTGCGGCAGCAGAAGCAGCAGGTAGATAGGTCTATAAAAACGATCGATTTTGGCGCTTCAATAGAATATAATAGAATAGAATATAATAGAATAGAATAGAATAGAATAAACTTTTATTGGACAGAAATATTACAGCAGGTTTAACCATTTATTTTACACTAGTGGACGCCCGCAGCTTCGCTCGCGTAGAATTAGACCCATTAACGACGTCTGCCCGCGTTTGGGTTGCCCACATGACATCAAAAACGGCAAAGTTTCATACTAACTTTGCACCCCCGTTTTACCCCCTTAGGGGGTGAATTTTCAAAAATCCTTTCTTACTGCTCCCTACGTTATAAAAGGAACCCCTGTGCAAAATTTCAAGTTTCTAGCCCTTATAGTTTAGGCCCTGCGTTGATATGTCAGTCAGTCAGTCAGTCAGTCAGTCAGTCAGTCAGTCACCTTCTCCTTTTATATATTTTACATAAAATAAACAATAAATAAAAATGAATTAACTGGCTGGTGGTGGTTTATCCAATAATTATGATAAAATCAGTTGTACCAGATTGCATCTAATACCACGGAATAATATTATTTGAAATTCTATTGTTATTGCATAATTAATATTTATTTTAAGCTTAGATAATAATTGTAAGAAAGGAAAATTCAGTTAGAAATCGTTTCTTTAATTTTTGTAGTAATTTATTATTTTACCTTGAAAAAAAAAGGTGAGATTCAGACCCAAAAGTATTTACAGTTTGCAGCATGGGAAGGTTGAGGGTTCAAATCCCATCTGGGGTAGAAACTTTTACCACGTAAGGTAATGAATATTTGAAATATAAATCTGGCGCTACATGAGGGCTCCGGGATCTCCTTTAGAACACGCCGGTGCCCTCCAGCGCTGCGCCCCGGGTTCAAAACGTACGCGTACTACACTTTTGTTGCCTCAACCTCCCCATTGATGGACATACCACGATCAGTTAGACGCATTCATCTGTGTGATGTCATTCTAAGTAACCGCTCCCAGCTATAGCTCACCCTGTGGTAAGACCACCATTACTAGTTTGTTTTAATGCGAAATGGGTGCTTTAGTTTTTAGAACATAAAAACACCCTTTTTTTTTAAATACTTTTTTGTTTGAGGTCACAAACTTTGATCAAGAAGGAAATTTTAATGCGGTTGTAAAAATTGATTTAAAATTAAAACTTAAAAAGTGATATCAAACGAAGTTAACAGATGAAAAAGTTATATTTTATAATTGCCGAAATAATATTCTAATGAACAAGGCACGAAACCTGAGGACGTGAAAGGAGTCCTTTCATGATCTACCATCTATACGAGTATGACGTAACATATACTGTGCTCATAATTCGTTATATAAAGCTGTAATTGACAATAGCAAGAAGATACGTTGAAACATGGAACCCTCATCAAACGATTCTTACTTGAAGCTAATTGCGATACATAGTCGAGCAAACAGGCAAAGTACGAATACCAGCGTACAAATGTTATTGGTACTCAATTAATATAAACTGCACCTTATTACAAAGGAGTTACGTTTAAATTTCAATGATAGCGTTGTTTGGGAGGCAAATCTATCTTGGTCGGCATGTGACAAAGATGAGAGGGGCGCGTTCCGTTTAATTTTCATTGACAAGTGTTGCCAGCGCAGCGCGAAGGATCTACCAGGGATGTTAAGGATATGAATCGGATCTAGATACGGATACGGATATATCTATGAATAATATGATATTGGTATCAGATACAGTTATGGATATGACATTATTTATTATTAATTTTATTTATCGGATACCTAGTTTCAAATACTTTTAGTAATAAGAATTAGAAATAAAAAGAATCAGTTTCAGAACTCACTTGTAGAAGTGTAAAAAGATAATACAAAAACATTATGCCTTCGACTTCATTTCTAGGTTGTCATTTGGTACACAATCACAGAAAAATAATTAAAAGCCGCAAAACCTCTCATGACAATTTAAATATAGATTACGTCTTTATTCCAAAGTATACTAAACTTGTACATCGGATTCGGATACAGTTTTCGTTACGTTTACACAGCTCCAAGGCATCCCGGGTAACATTACGTTTTGTTGGAACGCATTTGTTTAATTTACAAAAGGAATTGAAACAATTTATGACGATCTCCAATAGTGTCTTTTTTGAGTTAAGGACCTATTCAGTGTTGAGTAGATTACTTCACCACTCTCAGGATTTTGTGTCGACCACGCGGATTTCATTTCATTTAAGAGTTGCAACTCTCGAATTTACCTTTTTCGCTGTGTTTCACATCAAAAGAAAGATTATTAATTGCCGCTGGAATTACTCTGCTTTTAGAAAATGCTTTTTTACCACAGACTTATTTGTGTGTTTTGCTACTGCTTATCGGGTTGTGTCCTTTTGAGCTCTATGGTTTATTTCATACCTGATTAATGTTTTTTAAACAAACATAGATTTATTACAGTAAATATGAATTTAAGTACCTACCTGTTTGGTTATAATAAAGTCATACTAAGGCACATTGATTAGTTAAAAAGTAAAATAAAGATATTATGTTACCTTATAGTAGGCTCTGAGGAGTCCTTATAACATTCATAATCTTTTCACGTCACATAGATGCTCAGACTGTTGCCTGAATATGACGTAACATACTAAATTCATAACATAACATTCGACAATTACCATCCAACATTTTCTCGAAACTAAAGCAAATTTCTACAACGCGGTATGCGACATGTCTAGTTAAACTACGCTTGTCTCGTCCTTTGCTCATATAAAACAGTCTAATGTAAACGTTATACGTCTGAAAGCATGGCCCACGTTAATAAAAGACTAAAAGACATGTTCGTAGTTGAAGTTTCCTATTCTCTTCTATTCCCCTCTTTCGTTAAAATGTCTACTATACGCTGTCTACTATACCAAGTGCTATTCTCAAGGTAAAATCTGTGATTCCGGAGCGTCTTCACATCAAAATTCAAATTCAAATGTTTTATTTGTCATTAGGTATAGGTTTGTCATAGTTTGTCATATTAACGCAGAAATAATTTATTGCAATACTACAGTGCTATCGCTGCTTGTCTTGTCCTATTTGCAAAATAATGTAAGTACCTTCCGATATTATAATTGCAAAATCAATTGTGGTTGTTCGCTGTTTTAAATAGTTTGCGCTACAAAATCTCAATTTGGTACTGCTACTGAAATATGACGTCATTATATCAAAGATTTACGCGGAAGAAGAGGCAAAGAATCTACCGAGTAATTAATATTTAAATACCGCTTGAATATAGGAAATTTTGAACATAAAACAATACAGAACATTAAAAATAAGTGCGTGTTTTTTAATTGCCTCTTAACTGCATGCGTTTTATGGTCGACAAGTGTCATCTAAATCGATCAGGGTCGCATTTGTTACAGATAAATAATGAGACGAAAATAAATGAATTCAAACAGATTACGACCATCTGTTCGACATACTCATTGTAACAGTAATGGTACCCAAAAAAACTAAGCCGCTTATGGGTATGATATTAATTACATCGTTACTTAGATGATTGGTAGATATAAAACTGTTATTATTTTCTTAAACACTGATACCTAGTCAAAGTGAGATTTTTTTTGCTTGAAATGTTCATCACCAATTTAGTTTTAGTAGTAACTGCAACGCGAAGTATACTCTTCCTACCAGTTGGGGTTCGTGGAGGAGTTAGTTGCCACCTCGATTGTCGGGAGTTTCTAGGCCGCTCGACCCTATGATGTATGATAACAACCTGGACTTACGGTTTAACGTGCAAGGAAAATGCATGAGAATCGCTACGTGCTTGATCTTGAATTCATTTAAATTACGAGTTTTGCGGTATTTTGTCTAATAAATTTAACAACTACGTGAAATAAATATAATGTTGATTATAGCCTCATTTCATTTAATAATTAATATATGTGTCGAAAATTTAAGGACATAGATACCCTAAAATAGATTCTTACACAAGTTATATATTATATTGTGTAGAAATCTATACTATGGTATCCATCTCCTTAATCGACATAAATAATTTACTCTTTCAACTGTCAAAGGATATGATTACAAACTACCCTCAAGCTAGTGTTACTACAAAGTAAAAACAAATATTATCTTTTTAACATTATCCATCCATGGCGATGTAGAAGCTCAACAGACTATATTTTTAACTACAAACGCCGTATCATACCGAGCACATGTTCGACATTACTTTCTCTCAAACCAACCACTCAAGTGGCTTTGAGTACGCATTATCCTAAATTACGCGATACAGTATCTTAATGGTGATGTTTCATACACTTTGCCTCTGAAGAGCTTTGAAATTCAAATTTCAAATTCAAATAATTTATTTCGCTATGAGGTGATTACACACGCTTAACGAAAGTCTAGGTAACTACAAACTACTTAATGCTAAACTGATTAATATAAAGCAAAGGATGAGCTATTTATCCTTGAATGAATAGCTAATCCTACACAGGTGCCTAACCTGCCTTATGGCTAATTTACAATAATTACCTACCACTAAGCTAAGCTCTAAGTCACGATAGACTATCTACCTGGTCATCGGCTTAAGGAAGAACTTACAATATTCTTATCCTATGCCCTAGTGTAGGCCGAGAGAGAAAAAAGCCGGAGGAAAAAACTCTCGGTACTCTTTTAAAATTCAAATTAATTTTTACAGAAAATTAATTTTTACAGAAATTGAGTTCTAGCCATTAAGAGGATATCAGTCGACCGTCACTTTTGAAGAATAGATTTTTACCAAAAATATTGCCGTCGCGCTGAGCCCCTTAGCGTGCGATAGAGAGGAGTGCAGTCTCGAACTGATTTTACCTACGTAAAATTAAGAAAATCGTCCTTTCGTAATCCCCTGTTTCCTCCTCGAAATCTAGACCGATTTCAATATTTCTTTCAGTTAAAATGTAGAACAGGGTCTAAGCTATGCCCGTACGTTTTGCTTTTTTGGGATATGTTAGTAATTACCAGTTTGCTTGATGTTTGAAAATGTATGTAAAAAAAGTCGATTTTTTTGATTTTAAATGATTTTTTTTCTCTTCTATTAATCAAATTATGAAAAAAAAACAAAACGTACAGTCATGGCAGAGGTACGTATAAATCGTATGGTATTTTTTTCTCTTCTGTAACTTCTTTATCCTAGGAGGAAACAGGGGACTACGTTTGTATGGAAAAAGTGTCGACTTGTTCGCTTGTGATATCCTCTTAATTAGATGAGCTCGCCTGGGTTATTAAAGTGAATGAATACTAAGATTGCAGCGTGAATACATAATTGATTAGGTTGACATGTATCCAGCCCATTAGAGACTATGCACAGTGTGCACACGGTCCTTTTATATATGAGATGATAACTGGTCACCTCAGTCTATGGACAAGTCCAGAGAGGGGATTTAAATTTGCGTTGCGGAGCCTGAAATAATAATTTCACACACAAACTCTAATATCTACACATTATCTCTAACATCTACACCAGAACTCATATCTACTAATGACCAATGTTCTATGACAACCTGTGTTAACTGCACTAACCATCCCAGTCTCTATTTGAGACTTCATCATTGTCGGACACAGTTGTCATGGGTGGCATGCACGCTTGCTATCTTATATCATAAAAAACAAAATCGATGGAAATACATATCTCAGTTCCAATTGTTTCCATAAAAGATCTATAACCGACTAGAATAACGTCTCATAACGAAACAGGATATTTGAACAGTGATAAAATATCTACGCATCCACCAAACAATGAAATTTAAACATATTTAATTGAAACGCAAGAACCACTTCAAGTGACACTCGCTTTCCAAAGTAAACAGCGTGGGTCTAAAGTGACTGAATAATTTCTGACAAAAAAAAATAATGAGACACGCGAGGTAAGGGCTGGTCGGCTTTCAAACAAAACAGGACGACTGACATCATTATGTCCGCGTATCGGGTTGCAAGTGTCTTCATTTGTAGGATAATATTGTCTTCTTCATTGTCACTAAATACGTTATTCATAATCGATATTGTCTTCTTCACTTTATACGTTATTCATAGTTGAAGTTACCGGCTTACTCACGTGTGATTAAGTCGGAAATAGGCCGACTAGTTTCGATCTATTACGATGATCATCTTCAGGAGTGAAGATGTCAACTATGAATATAGACACTCACGAATCTTTCAGAAATAAATGCTTCATCTCGCCATGGTTCAGGTTCATCCAGATAACCTTAGAATTTAGCCCAACTTCAGCCTAGAAAGAAAATAACAGAAAATGCATGTGTATTTTTAAATATGTATAAAAAAAATCCCTAAATGGAGTCCCCGTGAACCAGAAAGAGATTAAATATTGTTCAAACATGAACAAATAATCCAACTCATACAACCCAGCTTCATATATCTAGATTTCTCATAATACATTCTAAACAAAAACAATTTACGTTTCCCAAATACAATCATCGTCGATTTCATCTCGTCAGTTTCCTGTTTTCCAGAACAAATGCCGACGCTTATTTCCCATTGAATTTTTTTTATTTAAGCAGCTGTCACACTCATCTGAAGTGCCTACCATCCAACCAACTTCCATCGCGAGTAAAAATAATAAGATATCCGATATCTGAAGCGACGCCCCAACAGCGGGGTGAGAAATTTAATACCAAGAAGTGGTGTAGAAAAACATCATGCCGATCTGATTTGAGAGACGAGTTCGCGGGAGTTCGACGCACCTAGATCACGGCTCGACACCTCGCATTTCACATTTCGTCTGCGTCTGGGACAGCTGATGTGAAATGAGACAGATTACTTCGATACTATTCATATAAAGTTGTATGCTCGGTATTTCGCTAAGCTACTGGATCCGTAGACGAATAAAGGTAACCGACTTAGTTAGTAGAGTTTGCAAACTGAAGTGGAAATGAAACATACAGGAAAGCATTTTTTTAACTTTTTTTTAGTAGGTAGTCGACACGCGCGCTCGCTATGACAGATCGCAGCTTGACTGACTGCAATGGTCACAAGTAGGACCAATTCACGGCACGCGTTAGATGCGTTGGTGGCGTATCTACCTCTTGTAATGTATATAATATCATTGATTCTATACAGTACCGACGTATCACGCAACCAGCACGTGGATATTCGCCGAGCACATCGTACCATCAATATTCATGACGTGGTCGTAGATCGTTCTCGTGTGTCGAGTATCTTCTCAAGCATCTTGATTATTGAGTAACTGTGCATTGTATTCCAGCTCACACTATGCAGGTTGCGTAGTACAAAGTCCAGGTTTACCTATGTTAGTTTGCTTGAGGCGCAGTTTGCGTCGGATCTGAGTTTGCTGCAAATTGGCAGATGGTTCAGTTGGCAAGCGAAATGCCACAATCAAAGTACGCAGAACAGTTGTATGAACACTCCGTATAAAATACCTTATGGTGCCGTACCATAAACCATGTAGAATAGGCACTATTCTACTAAGTGCAGGAGAAGGCTTGAACTAATCCCGGAAGTGCTTATTAAGTTAGCAAAACTCTCAAGAGACTCAACAGTTTCTAACTTCGTACTAAGTACATAACCCGCAACTTATTTTTTTTAAACAAGTGGATCTTAAATATGAGTAAGTATAGAGGGACAAGGTGAACAGACGATCTTAAGAAGACGGCGGGAAACCGCTGGTTTAAGAAGGCACAGTCGGAGTGGTGTCGTTTAGAAGAGGCCTATGTTCAGCAGTGGACCTCAAAAGGCTGATGATGGATTTTGTCGTCGTGATTAATACCTATGTCCTATGCCCATGTCAAACTTACAGTCATTCTATTACTAAGATCATTTGTGTTAAGCCGCGGACAGACAGGCAGATAGACGGACATCGTTACTATAAATAAACCATAGATGACTACGAACCCCTAAAAACGTAGAAAAATATATCGTATTTCATATTTGAAAACCAAACTTCTCTGAAACTTAACCATTGTTTTATCTAATCTGCACACCCCCATGTGTAATCGGCTCACGTAGAATCCGTGCGGTAGGCCCGGGTTTGAATCCCCGGTGCATTGAGGGAGGGGTGTGAGGAATAATGGTAGAAGAAAGTAAAGCAGTACGCATACTCAATGTTTCAAAGATATTTGATGTTGATTTTGTTAGTGTAAAGAATGTACAAGGAATGGAAAATTTTAATCGGAAATCGGAATCAAATAATATGTGTGCCAAATTTCAGCTCGATAGCTTCAGTGTAAGTGGGTGAAATATTGATTGCAAGATTCCAGGACATAAATACATACATGTAAAGTTAAATTAAAGCTTTTAATTATACAGAAAATCTTAAGAATAATACGTGTCCAGTACAAAATAGTGCGACTTAAAAATAAAATATACACAATATCTACTGGACAACCCAGCAGTGAATTTACATTTCTAAAGCGAACTAACTGAATGGCAAAACTTTTTCACTGAGCAATTAATTTTTTAATTTAATAGTTAATTTATCGCATAGGTCTTTGTGTTGCGGGTAGCAGCGAAAATATACAGAAATCATCCAAAACATTGTCCTAAGTAAATTAATAAAACATGATCACTAGATTTCAATCCCGAATCTTATTTTATACCAATGGAAAGAATATTCAATAACTGGTGTCAGTAATAAACTTTCCATGCTCGCTCAGTGTGCGTTCCGCCTTAACTTGGTCTTATTTGTATGACCATAACACCGCTGAGATAAACACAAGATGTTGGGGTGGATGCAGTGCATTTGACTATTTATTATAAGCCACCTTAATCTTTATACCACGTTCCGTTGTAACTATGAATCATGCTCTAGGGGGTAATATTATATGCTATACAAAAATAATATAAGATCAATTTTATGTATACATGTAATATTTCATCATATTTTTTTGTGCATTTGTATAAAGTTTCAATATAAATACAACAACAAAACAATAGTGGTCTAATTTATTTAGAAGTACTTTTGCTTAGAATCTACCTAGATCGATGGTTTATCATATAATTTAAGTAATTACAATTTTATTATATACTAGTGGACGCCCGCAGCTTCGCTCGCGTTACACATTCACTAACTTCAAAAACGGCAAAGCTTCATACTAACTTTGCACCCCCGTTTTACCCCCTTAGGGGATGAATTTTCAAATTTTTCTCGCCGTAAAAACCATCCTTGAACTTCAACGAACATTTAAAAAAAAGAATTGTCCAAGTTGGTCCAGGCGTTTTTGAGTTATGCGCTTACCAACACATTTTGCGATTCATTTTTATAATATAGATTAAACAGCATTTAATCGTAGCGTCCATAGCCCAGTGGCTATGGACGCTATGGACTGGAAACAGTCGTTAAGCCTTGTCGAAGACCTTCGGGTGGCTTGAGAACATTCGACACTCGGTTGGTCACTAACCCCTCCACCAATCCGCATTGGAGCAGCGTGGTGGAGTATGCTCTAGACCTCCCGCAGAAGTGTCTGTGGGAGAGACCCGTGCCCAGGAGTGGGACGTCTATGGGTCGCAGCGACGAATCGTAGCTCACGCTCTTCCTCTGTCTCTTGAGACCTTTGAAGTCTCTTTCTTTTAGCATATCTAGAATTTTGAGAAAGGCATGTTTGTTTTCGTGAAGGCATACCTATTTGCTTTCTAAGAGCCTAATGCTGAAAAGAATGTCGGAATATACAAATTCAACTTATTTTAGTTTCCATACAGGTATCAATCGAGTAAAATTTGGTGTGTATCACATGAAATATTCAGTTATCGACAAAATCGTAAGGAAAAATAAAAGTGCCATCTAGTGAAAATTAGTGAATAGTTTGATGGTTGAAAATACTTTCTCCGGTTTTTATGCATTATATGAGATTGGTAAATTTATTTTATAAGACTTACTAACTAATTAATTAAACATATCATCAGTTCGTCCGCAGACATCGGACCGTGCACTCGCTACCTACTTATCGCAAACATTTTTTACTAACATAGTGGTTCTCAAACCTAACTGCTGAAAATGTTTAAATGTATTCGTTGTGACGCGGAATTCAGAGATGGAGCGCAATGCTCTGTTTGTCAGGGACGTTTAGACTTTCCTTGTGCGGGAATAACTGAAGGCGGCTACCGGAAGCTGGGTGAACGTCGCAACGCATGGAAGTGTCCATCCTGTAAGGGTACCGGAGCTGCCAGCCCACATCTCCTTCCCGGTAGAAAAACACCAGCATCATCTCCCACGCCCGCTGACATGGACAGCATTGCATTGGACATAAAAAACCTGACTTTGCAAATGGCCTCGCTACCAGCGCTCACGGCAAGTGTAAAAGCCATTCAGACTGACATTGAGGAGCTCAAATCATTGAGGGCGGACATCTCCGATATTAAGCTCCTAAAGCCAGAGTTATCTGAAATGAAGGCCTCTATTGACTTCATACATAGCTCCGTGGAGTCGCTGACAAGCAGAATCTCTGAGATTAGTCTGGAAGTACAGGGATTACTTAAAACAAAAGATGACCTACATAATTTACAAAAAAGGTTCGACAACCTCGACACAAAAATAAGGGAAATGGAGCAAAGGGGTCGCCTGAACAACATCGAAATAAAAGGTGTTCCAATGACCACTTCGGAAAACCTGTTCGAAATTGTAGATAAGATCGGGAACCACATTGGCTTCAAGATACCAAAAGAGCAGGTCAACCATATTGCGAGAATACCAATGCGCAACAAAGAGCAGAACAAAACCATTATCGTGTCACTGCACAGCAGGTATTTGAAGGAGGACTTTGTCGCTGCAGCTAAAAAATGTACTATAAACTCAGTGGACCTAGGCTTTCAAGCCAGCCAAAGAGTATTTATTAACGACCACCTAACACTGGATAACAAGTTGCTGCTGAACAAGGCGAAAACCCTAGCAAGGGAGAGGGGGTTTACCTATATTTGGGTAAAAGGGTGCAAAATTTTTGCTCGAAAAAACCCCACCTCCCATGCTATAACAATAAAAACAGAATCGGACCTAAAGAAAATTACTTAACACTAAAATTCATCGGTTTGCTTAAATTAATCATTAGTTTGAGAAGCCTAGGCTCGCTCGCACTCCTCGGTTACCGCGCCTTATCGCAAGGTACTTACTCGTTCAATTCACTCATTCTACTACGCTCGGCACGCTTTGTTTATGTTTGTGTCTACCCTACCAATATTAACTTTGCGCCTATATTCCTAAATTACTATCTTTATAATTCCTATCCTGCTGCCGTGGTAAAAATCTGTATATACACATTATATTGCTATTCATTCAATAGGTATACTAGTAATGTTCCCAATTGTAGCCTATTTACCTTGGTTTCAAAATGATTCTTAAAGTCTATTATCAAAATGTTCGTGGTTTACGAACAAAAACCTCCGCGTTTTATCGTAATATTTGTCTCAATTCTTACGACATTGTATGTCTAACTGAAACATGGTTAATTGACGGTATCAGAGACAGCGAACTATTCGACGCACGCTATATTGTGTGGAGAAGGGATCGTGATTATATTAAAACCAAACAATCACTAGGGGGCGGAGTATTGATTGCCGTTCGTACGGAGCTAGCCGCGCAGCTTCAGGGCGGATGGTCCTCTAATGCTGAAGACCTGTGGGTTACCATAACACTCCACTGTCGTAAACCTACCATTAATTATAAACTGCACCTATGTGTTGTTTACATTTGTAGTCAAGGAACGGCGTGCTCATCAGCATCGCAGCTAACTGCTTTCTCCGAACACCTCCCCGAGATAGTCTTACAAAATCCGTGTGACAAATTTTTAGTAATCGGAGACTTTAATTTACCGAATCTGTCATGGATACAATCACAAGACTGCGCGTACAATGCTACTAACATTCAAGGATCCCACCAGCTTGACTTCTTTGACTGCATAAACATCTGTAACCTTTCCCAGTACAATTCCATTAAGAACTCTAATGATAGGATTCTAGATTTAATATTTTGCAACAGCGTAGTAAGCATTACTCGTTGCCAAAACTCATTATTGCCTGAAGATTCACATCACCCGGCACTATGTGTATCAGCCGACTTTGTTCAATTACACACTCTTCGGCCCAGCCCGTACACTAAATTCTTATACAACTATGGTGATTATGAATCAATAAGCACAGAAATTAATGATATTAATTGGCACTTTGAATTCTCGTGTAGACCTTTAATAGATGCAGTTGATTTTTTCTACGAGGTTTTAAACAAATTGAGAAGCACCCACATCCCAACTAAATTAGTTAACCCTTCACAAAAATATCCATCTTGGTATAAAACACCTCTTATTAAAATTATAAAAGAAAAGTCTAAATTTCACACTAAATATAAAACTTATGGAAACTATTCAGATTATTTGTCATTTACTATACTTAGAGATCGTGCGAGGCTCTTGGAAAAAGAAATGTTTGATAAATACATCCTTAGCATCGAAAAAAACATCTCGATGAACCCGAAAGTTTTTTGGACCTATATTAAATCTAAAAATCAGCATAATACGTATCCGGCAATAATGAACCTCGGTCATAAAACTTCAGAGAAAGGGGATGATATATGTAACATGTTTAGTGAATATTTTAAATCAACATTCTCGACCAACCCTCACTCCAATAATTACACTACAGACTATGTCGAGAACCCAGTACCAACCTTGTCAGATATTGCTGATATTGAATTTACGCAGTTGGAAATACAAAAGTTATTGGAATCCTTAAACGTTAGTAAATCTGCCGGTCCTGACTCTATTCCAGCCGTGTTTATAACCAGATGCGCCAAGAGTTTAGCCCTTCCTCTCTCAATATTGTTTAGGCGTTCCTTGACGGAGGGCATTGTACCCCCAATTTGGAAGTCAGCTTTTATCACACCCATACATAAAAAAGGACCCAAAAGTAATATCGAGAACTATAGACCTATCTCCAAACTATGTCTTTTTGCCAAAGTCTTAGAAAGAATTGTATACAGACAAGTATATTCTTGCTTAAGACATACATTTAGTTTGGAGCAACATGGTTTTATGAAAGGCAGATCTACAACCTCCAACCTAATTTTATGTGCTGATTACTTATCTCATCATATGTCAGAGCCTTCACAAGTAGACGTCGTGTACACCGATTATAGCAAATGTTTTGATAGGATTGACCATATCATACTCTTAAGAAAGCTACAACTAGTAGGTATAAGAGGTAACTTATATAGATGGTTCACCTCCTACATACATAACAGGTCTCAAACCGTTGCACTGAGAGGATATACTTCTTCTGCTATTTATATTCCTTCGGGCGTTCCTCAGGGATCCTTGTTAGGCCCTCTGCTTTTTAACATATATATTAATGATATATCTTCATGCTTCATCCATTCTAAAATACTCTCATTTGCCGATGATATGAAAATTATGTATCAGATTAAAACTACGGATTGTGCGAAACGTCTTCAAGATGACCTTTATAGATTCGAAGTATATTGTGACGCAAACAAATTAGATCTAAACGTTTCCAAGTGTTTTATATGCTCATTTACTCGTAAACCCAATCCTATTATATTCAATTACAAATTAAAAAACTGTACTATTTCTAGGGTTAACTCCATTCGCGACTTAGGGGTCATCTTCGACTCAAATCTAATTTTTGATGTCCATATTGACTCCATACTGAACAAAGCATCAAAATCATTAGGCTTTATACTACGCATGTCCTCTGAATTTAGTTCAATAAAGACAATTAAAATACTATACTGTACATACGTGAGAAGCCATTTAGAGTATGCATCACAGATCTGGAGCCCCGTCTATAATACATACATCACGCGCATAGAACGTCTACAAAAACGCTTCTTAGCATATCTACAATTCAGAATTAAAAAATATATACCAGGTTATTTGAAACGCTGTTGTAAATTTCATATTCTCCCGCTGCAGGATAGGAGGCGCATCGCCGATATCGCCTATCTGCTAAACATTCTAAATGGCTCGGTCGACTGTCCCGAGCTGCTCGAGCGTATCGGTCTGAGGGTACCTTGCTCACTACGAAGACCTTGTTCACTCTTCATACCCAGTGCTAGAACCAACTACAGCCAGAACCGTTATTTGTTGCGAGCGAGTGGGCTTTTCAATGAGACATCGAATGAACTGGATATCGACCTGTTTAACACAACAAGTCGTCATCTAAAACGGCTTATGGCCGCACAGTTCTTTATTAATAATAAGTAGGTAGTAAGTACTAACTTTATATAAACAATTCTTTTTTATTTGCGTTATTTTTGTCACATTCTTTTAATTTGTTATCTATCTGTGCATAATTATGTCTGTCTTCTATGTCATTCGAAAACTTATCTGTGGAAATTTTTAATTGGCCTTCATGTATGTGTGTATTTTGTAAACGTATTTTATTCAGCTGTAAGTTTCCCATAAATAAATAAATAAATAAATAAATAAATAAATATTAACATTTTTTATCAATCAGTTGATAGGTTTTCATTTTCACGTGAGGACTGTATAGAATCCGTGCAAACCTTACTCATTACATAACTCCTTTTTTTACCATTTCTAGGGTGAAAATTAGTAAATGCTGAATTTGTTTTGGAGAAATTAATATCATCATCTAATTATAATCAAATACGATACGAAATCACCTACGATTATTCCGAGAGCGTGTTTTGTAAAATTGAAAATACATATTTACATTATTTCGTGTTTTTTTTTCTTTTCTTTACATTAAACAAAAAAACTGGTAAACACGTATTCTTTTAATTTTTGTATAAAATGTTTGTTGCAAATTTGAACTGAATTAGTTGAGATTTAAAAAAAAATCCATACAAACTTTCGATCTATATCCCATGGGAACCTCTTTATTTTCTGGGAATAAAAATAGCCTATATGTTAACCAGGACTATGAGTAATAACTTTACCAAGTTACATCCTAATCCATCCACGGGTTTTCTTGTGATGCCCGGACAGACAGACAGACAGACAGACAATATTTTCAAAAATCACATTTCTGAGTTCTAAAGCGTTATTAAAATGCCCCTGAATTGAAATTTTGAAAAAAAATTCAATGTACAGAAAAAGTTGCTCTTCAGATTTATTATAGTATAGATTTACTATAGTGTTTGCAGGCGAAAGGATAAATTATTCACAGAAATTGTGTGAGAAATTCAATTTTTTGAATAATTTGATGACCGAATCGTGTTTATTACTTGATTCTTTAATTATTAGTCCTAATCTTGACTACTACTACTACTACTACTATAAATTCTTAGCCACTAGTGCTCCCGTCTATTATTTACCATACCTATTTTATTTATTTTTTCTCCCCTAAAATGCGCTATTTTTTTATTATAGTACTACGGGATGTACACAAAAAGTTCCCCTTCAGTTTAATTATATTAATATATAGATTATTATATCTAATCAACAGCCTAAAATATTTTTTTTAAATGTTTTTTATTCTTGTGGTGTACAATAAAGCAAATTTGTATTTGTATTCTACTGTGGTGTAGGCGATGGGGTGTCCTTTTTTTATACGTCCATGGCACTAACCTTACGTTTTTACACCAAACAAGTCAGTAGCGTGAAAAGAGAAATAATTAAATAATAATTAGAATTTTCAATATTCTATGCCTAACATACCGAATACACAAAAAACATTCATCTGGTCTGGCGCGATATATTTCCATGCGAATTGCAGGCATTACAAAGAAGTGAGAATCCTATTGCCTTCAGTCCCTCATAGCCTCTTGGGAGCTAAACTAATAGAACCTGCACCTGATGTTTATAAGACTAGCTGTCGTCCGCGACTTTGCGTGAATAAAATCCTCCTTTGCCTACTTGACAGGGTTTACAAGATTACCTATAAATTTTCTGTGAGTTCCATATCGATGCAGAGTACAAAACTGTTGTTGTATGCGTTCGTGATTTCGGAATAAGCTATGCTATAGGTACTTATTATTATTTTAATAATAATAACTAATAATAAGTACCATTATCTATACAAACTGCTAAAAATCATGTCTTTTGTAAGGGTGAAAAATTTTTATTTTTTCTATTTTTAATTATTTGTTGTTATAGCGGTAGCAGAAATACATTATCTGTGAAAATTTCAACTGTCTTACTATCACGGTTCATGAGATACAGCCTGATGACAGATGGATAGACGGACAGCGAAGTCACGTTTTATCCTTTGGGTAAGAACCCTAAAAATTTAAGTGTTAAGATAATACAACTGCACTTTTCATAATTTATGGAAGAGCTATTTTTATTTTTAAAGCAGAAAATAAATATGCTACAAATAAAAGTTTCGTTATTTTTCTCGATACCTATTGGAGAATAAATACTTCTTCTCCAGGCACCAGACAGAAGTACCCACGAGAGGATTACTTTTAAAACCAATTAGCGTCTAACTAACGAGATTTTAAATCGGTCGTTCGGTTTTCTGCAGAATTTCTATAAATCGCTAAGTGATAAATAAATTGGTAACGTTATTAGGTAGTATCAGTTATAAAATAAAAAAAATACCATTCAATCGTTTTTACTTGAGGGCTGCACTTTTTTTAAATCGATGTGTTCAACAAGGGTTGTCAAACAAAAAATCTATTTAATATTCTAGGCTATTAAGTTCTTGTAGCGTAAAGTTTTGTAATTGCACCAAGATCATTCATATTTTCTTTAAACCATTGCAAGTCTAATAAGTAATCAGTACAAGTATCTCTAATCTAACTTCGAATTACAGCCAAACAAAACAAAATCCTTCATTTAAGAACTTTCATTTTAACGTAAATAAATCTGTTACTAGGGAGAGTCACAACAAAACGCCACCGGCGGATCGATGCGTAGATATAAATAAACTTGTGTCGAATGAAGCTTCGACAAGTTAAATGTATTTCATACTTGGCAGTGTAAGATTTTTGGCGTAAAACTTGACAACATTCAAGTATTAAAGGAGACGGGCCCGTTGGCGCAATCGGTTGTGATAATGCCTGTTCCGCCAGGGGTCGTGGGTTCGAATCCCACTCAGGACAAACATTCGTGTGACGAACACTTGTGTTTGTTCTGTGTCTGGAAATTAATATTATCTGCCTAATTTGGGGTCAGATGGTCAGTCAGGTGTGTGAAAATGTCCATGACTTTTTATCCAAAATGTTAATCGATTCGATAGATAGTGAGTTTAGATAGAGATTATTTTGGTAAACTAACTTGGCACAAATTTTTAATAAAAATATTATTTATGAATAATTGTATACATAGGTTAGTTCTTACATTAAATTACTATTTATTCTGTAATCCTTTTCATTTTGTGTCTACTCGTATCTTATTTTTAAATCAATGTAACATTGTTTTTCTAAATAGGACAAGTTTGAAAAACGGAGTAGATATATAACTGATTAAAAGTGGGTACATGACCTGTCTACCTCTTCGAGGAATTACAGGGGTGATCTTAAGTTACGAATTCATCCTTATATCTTCCGCACAGGCTCTCAACAACCGAAAGTTGCTCGATCACAACACGTACGTAGATACGTCCGAAGGTCAGGGCGTAAGAAAGTGAGTGCGGATCGATACCATAGACAACAAGCGTAGGTCGCGGCGCGCTCCGATGAATGCGAATGAGATCGGCGCATTCAGCCGGCAACTGAACTGTTCGTTCATATACAGTCTCATCACCTGTACCCTGTCTGTTCTGTACCGTATGTTGAAGTCTATGTAAGTCTATTACTAAGACTTTGCTTTCCGTCCTTCTGTCCGTCTGTCACCAGGCTGTATCTCATGAACCGTGATAGTTTGACAGTTGAAATTTTCACAGATGATGTATTTCTGCTGCCGCTATAACAGCAAATACTAAAAAACAGAAAAAATTAAAATTGAAGGGTCCATACAACCGACATGATTTTTTTTTGCCGTTTTTATAGAAAATGGTACGGAACCCTTCGTGCGCGAATCCGATTCGCACTTGGCCGGTACCGTAAGAGACTGATAGAGTAAATCCATTTACTAAATGTAAAAAGCTCTATTTCAATTATACACACTCATGATGACACTCCGATGAGACTTGGTGTCTTGGCATTCAATCTTAACACGCTTATTCATGCATTATGTAGTATCAAAGTCATTTTGTACTAAAAAGCAATAAAATTGACTGTAAAAACATATTATTAGTAGATCGAATACAGCGCCATTTATTTACGTAATTCACTCGTAAATCTGTTTAGATTTAAAACGTAAAATTACATTGTATGCAAATGTGGCTCACCCCTGCATAGCGGTGGGGATGGTTCTTTACGCGTTGCGTTTGCTATTAATATAACTATTTGCTGTCGATATATTGAGATTTTGAGTAGATAGGCAGCTAGCTAGCTCCAATCCACATTGGAGCAGCGTGGTGGAGTATGCTCTAGACTTCCCGCAGATTCGACGGCTATGGGTTGCGGCAGCAGAAGCAGCAGGTAGATAGGTCTATAAAAACGATCGATTTTGGCGCTTCAATAGAATATAATAGAATAGAATATAATAGAATAGAATAGAATAGAATAAACTTTTATTGGACAGAAATATTACAGCAGGTTTAACCATTTATTTTACACTAGTGGACGCCCGCAGCTTCGCTCGCGTAGAATTAGACCCATTAACGACGTCTGCCCGCGTTTGGGTTGCCCACATGACATCAAAAACGGCAAAGTTTCATACTAACTTTGCACCCCCGTTTTACCCCCTTAGGGGGTGAATTTTCAAAAATCCTTTCTTACTGCTCCCTACGTTATAAAAGGAACCCCTGTGCAAAATTTCAAGTTTCTAGCCCTTATAGTTTAGGCCCTGCGTTGATATGTCAGTCAGTCAGTCAGTCAGTCAGTCAGTCAGTCAGTCACCTTCTCCTTTTATATATTTTACATAAAATAAACAATAAATAAAAATGAATTAACTGGCTGGTGGTGGTTTATCCAATAATTATGATAAAATCAGTTGTACCAGATTGCATCTAATACCACGGAATAATATTATTTGAAATTCTATTGTTATTGCATAATTAATATTTATTTTAAGCTTAGATAATAATTGTAAGAAAGGAAAATTCAGTTAGAAATCGTTTCTTTAATTTTTGTAGTAATTTATTATTTTACCTTGAAAAAAAAAGGTGAGATTCAGACCCAAAAGTATTTACAGTTTGCAGCATGGGAAGGTTGAGGGTTCAAATCCCATCTGGGGTAGAAACTTTTACCACGTAAGGTAATGAATATTTGAAATATAAATCTGGCGCTACAGGAGGGCTCCGGGATCTCCTTTAGAACACGCCGGTGCCCTCCAGCGCTGCGCCCCGGGTTCAAAACGTACGCGTACTACACTTTTGTTGCCTCAACCTCCCCATTGATGGACATACCACGATCAGTTAGACGCATTCATCTGTGTGATGTCATTCTAAGTAACCGCTCCCAGCTATAGCTCACCCTGTGGTAAGACCACCATTACTAGTTTGTTTTAATGCGAAATGGGTGCTTTAGTTTTTAGAACATAAAAACACCCTTTTTTTTTAAATACTTTTTTGTTTGAGGTCACAAACTTTGATCAAGAAGGAAATTTTAATGCGGTTGTAAAAATTGATTTAAAATTAAAACTTAAAAAGTGATATCAAACGAAGTTAACAGATGAAAAAGTTATATTTTATAATTGCCGAAATAATATTCTAATGAACAAGGCACGAAACCTGAGGACGTGAAAGGAGTCCTTTCATGATCTACCATCTATACGAGTATGACGTAACATATACTGTGCTCATAATTCGTTATATAAAGCTGTAATTGACAATAGCAAGAAGATACGTTGAAACATGGAACCCTCATCAAACGATTCTTACTTGAAGCTAATTGCGATACATAGTCGAGCAAACAGGCAAAGTACGAATACCAGCGTACAAATGTTATTGGTACTCAATTAATATAAACTGCACCTTATTACAAAGGAGTTACGTTTAAATTTCAATGATAGCGTTGTTTGGGAGGCAAATCTATCTTGGTCGGCATGTGACAAAGATGAGAGGGGCGCGTTCCGTTTAATTTTCATTGACAAGTGTTGCCAGCGCAGCGCGAAGGATCTACCAGGGATGTTAAGGATATGAATCGGATCTAGATACGGATACGGATATATCTATGAATAATATGATATTGGTATCAGATACAGTTATGGATATGACATTATTTATTATTAATTTTATTTATCGGATACCTAGTTTCAAATACTTTTAGTAATAAGAATTAGAAATAAAAAGAATCAGTTTCAGAACTCACTTGTAGAAGTGTAAAAAGATAATACAAAAACATTATGCCTTCGACTTCATTTCTAGGTTGTCATTTGGTACACAATCACAGAAAAATAATTAAAAGCCGCAAAACCTCTCATGACAATTTAAATATAGATTACGTCTTTATTCCAAAGTATACTAAACTTGTACATCGGATTCGGATACAGTTTTCGTTACGTTTACACAGCTCCAAGGCATCCCGGGTAACATTACGTTTTGTTGGAACGCATTTGTTTAATTTACAAAAGGAATTGAAACAATTTATGACGATCTCCAATAGTGTCTTTTTTGAGTTAAGGACCTATTCAGTGTTGAGTAGATTACTTCACCACTCTCAGGATTTTGTGTCGACCACGCGGATTTCATTTCATTTAAGAGTTGCAACTCTCGAATTTACCTTTTTCGCTGTGTTTCACATCAAAAGAAAGATTATTAATTGCCGCTGGAATTACTCTGCTTTTAGAAAATGCTTTTTTACCACAGACTTATTTGTGTGTTTTGCTACTGCTTATCGGGTTGTGTCCTTTTGAGCTCTATGGTTTATTTCATACCTGATTAATGTTTTTTAAACAAACATAGATTTATTACAGTAAATATGAATTTAAGTACCTACCTGTTTGGTTATAATAAAGTCATACTAAGGCACATTGATTAGTTAAAAAGTAAAATAAAGATATTATGTTACCTTATAGTAGGCTCTGAGGAGTCCTTATAACATTCATAATCTTTTCACGTCACATAGATGCTCAGACTGTTGCCTGAATATGACGTAACATACTAAATTCATAACATAACATTCGACAATTACCATCCAACATTTTCTCGAAACTAAAGCAAATTTCTACAACGCGGTATGCGACATGTCTAGTTAAACTACGCTTGTCTCGTCCTTTGCTCATATAAAACAGTCTAATGTAAACGTTATACGTCTGAAAGCATGGCCCACGTTAATAAAAGACTAAAAGACATGTTCGTAGTTGAAGTTTCCTATTCTCTTCTATTCCCCTCTTTCGTTAAAATGTCTACTATACGCTGTCTACTATACCAAGTGCTATTCTCAAGGTAAAATCTGTGATTCCGGAGCGTCTTCACATCAAAATTCAAATTCAAATGTTTTATTTGTCATTAGGTATAGGTTTGTCATAGTTTGTCATATTAACGCAGAAATAATTTATTGCAATACTACAGTGCTATCGCTGCTTGTCTTGTCCTATTTGCAAAATAATGTAAGTACCTTCCGATATTATAATTGCAAAATCAATTGTGGTTGTTCGCTGTTTTAAATAGTTTGCGCTACAAAATCTCAATTTGGTACTGCTACTGAAATATGACGTCATTATATCAAAGATTTACGCGGAAGAAGAGGCAAAGAATCTACCGAGTAATTAATATTTAAATACCGCTTGAATATAGGAAATTTTGAACATAAAACAATACAGAACATTAAAAATAAGTGCGTGTTTTTTAATTGCCTCTTAACTGCATGCGTTTTATGGTCGACAAGTGTCATCTAAATCGATCAGGGTCGCATTTGTTACAGATAAATAATGAGACGAAAATAAATGAATTCAAACAGATTACGACCATCTGTTCGACATACTCATTGTAACAGTAATGGTACCCAAAAAAACTAAGCCGCTTATGGGTATGATATTAATTACATCGTTACTTAGATGATTGGTAGATATAAAACTGTTATTATTTTCTTAAACACTGATACCTAGTCAAAGTGAGATTTTTTTTGCTTGAAATGTTCATCACCAATTTAGTTTTAGTAGTAACTGCAACGCGAAGTATACTCTTCCTACCAGTTGGGGTTCGTGGAGGAGTTAGTTGCCACCTCGATTGTCGGGAGTTTCTAGGCCGCTCGACCCTATGATGTATGATAACAACCTGGACTTACGGTTTAACGTGCAAGGAAAATGCATGAGAATCGCTACGTGCTTGATCTTGAATTCATTTAAATTACGAGTTTTGCGGTATTTTGTCTAATAAATTTAACAACTACGTGAAATAAATATAATGTTGATTATAGCCTCATTTCATTTAATAATTAATATATGTGTCGAAAATTTAAGGACATAGATACCCTAAAATAGATTCTTACACAAGTTATATATTATATTGTGTAGAAATCTATACTATGGTATCCATCTCCTTAATCGACATAAATAATTTACTCTTTCAACTGTCAAAGGATATGATTACAAACTACCCTCAAGCTAGTGTTACTACAAAGTAAAAACAAATATTATCTTTTTAACATTATCCATCCATGGCGATGTAGAAGCTCAACAGACTATATTTTTAACTACAAACGCCGTATCATACCGAGCACATGTTCGACATTACTTTCTCTCAAACCAACCACTCAAGTGGCTTTGAGTACGCATTATCCTAAATTACGCGATACAGTATCTTAATGGTGATGTTTCATACACTTTGCCTCTGAAGAGCTTTGAAATTCAAATTTCAAATTCAAATAATTTATTTCGCTATGAGGTGATTACACACGCTTAACGAAAGTCTAGGTAACTACAAACTACTTAATGCTATTCTAAACTGATTAATATAAAGCAAAGGATGAGCTATTTATCCTTGAATGAATAGCTAATCCTACACAGGTGCCTAACCTGCCTTATGGCTAATTTACAATAATTACCTACCACTAAGCTAAGCTCTAAGTCACGATAGACTATCTACCTGGTCATCGGCTTAAGGAAGAACTTACAATATTCTTATCCTATGCCCTAGTGTAGGCCGAGAGAGAAAAAAGCCGGAGGAAAAAACTCTCGGTACTCTTTTAAAATTCAAATTAATTTTTACAGAAAATTAATTTTTACAGAAATTGAGTTCTAGCCATTAAGAGGATATCAGTCGACCGTCACTTTTGAAGAATAGATTTTTACCAAAAATATTGCCGTCGCGCTGAGCCCCTTAGCGTGCGATAGAGAGGAGTGCAGTCTCGAACTGATTTTACCTACGTAAAATTAAGAAAATCGTCCTTTCGTAATCCCCTGTTTCCTCCTCGAAATCTAGACCGATTTCAATATTTCTTTCAGTTAAAATGTAGAACAGGGTCTAAGCTATGCCCGTACGTTTTGCTTTTTTGGGATATGTTAGTAATTACCAGTTTGCTTGATGTTTGAAAATGTATGTAAAAAAAGTCGATTTTTTTGATTTTAAATGATTTTTTTTCTCTTCTATTAATCAAATTATGAAAAAAAAACAAAACGTACAGTCATGGCAGAGGTACGTATAAATCGTATGGTATTTTTTTCTCTTCTGTAACTTCTTTATCCTAGGAGGAAACAGGGGACTACGTTTGTATGGAAAAAGTGTCGACTTGTTCGCTTGTGATATCCTCTTAATTAGATGAGCTCGCCTGGGTTATTAAAGTGAATGAATACTAAGATTGCAGCGTGAATACATAATTGATTAGGTTGACATGTATCCAGCCCATTAGAGACTATGCACAGTGTGCACACGGTCCTTTTATATATGAGATGATAACTGGTCACCTCAGTCTATGGACAAGTCCAGAGAGGGGATTTAAATTTGCGTTGCGGAGCCTGAAATAATAATTTCACACACAAACTCTAATATCTACACATTATCTCTAACATCTACACCAGAACTCATATCTACTAATGACCAATGTTCTATGACAACCTGTGTTAACTGCACTAACCATCCCAGTCTCTATTTGAGACTTCATCATTGTCGGACACAGTTGTCATGGGTGGCATGCACGCTTGCTATCTTATATCATAAAAAACAAAATCGATGGAAATACATATCTCAGTTCCAATTGTTTCCATAAAAGATCTATAACCGACTAGAATAACGTCTCATAACGAAACAGGATATTTGAACAGTGATAAAATATCTACGCATCCACCAAACAATGAAATTTAAACATATTTAATTGAAACGCAAGAACCACTTCAAGTGACACTCGCTTTCCAAAGTAAACAGCGTGGGTCTAAAGTGACTGAATAATTTCTGACAAAAAAAAATAATGAGACACGCGAGGTAAGGGCTGGTCGGCTTTCAAACAAAACAGGACGACTGACATCATTATGTCCGCGTATCGGGTTGCAAGTGTCTTCATTTGTAGGATAATATTGTCTTCTTCATTGTCACTAAATACGTTATTCATAATCGATATTGTCTTCTTCACTTTATACGTTATTCATAGTTGAAGTTACCGGCTTACTCACGTGTGATTAAGTCGGAAATAGGCCGACTAGTTTCGATCTATTACGATGATCATCTTCAGGAGTGAAGATGTCAACTATGAATATAGACACTCACGAATCTTTCAGAAATAAATGCTTCATCTCGCCATGGTTCAGGTTCATCCAGATAACCTTAGAATTTAGCCCAACTTCAGCCTAGAAAGAAAATAACAGAAAATGCATGTGTATTTTTAAATATGTATAAAAAAAATCCCTAAATGGAGTCCCCGTGAACCAGAAAGAGATTAAATATTGTTCAAACATGAACAAATAATCCAACTCATACAACCCAGCTTCATATATCTAGATTTCTCATAATACATTCTAAACAAAAACAATTTACGTTTCCCAAATACAATCATCGTCGATTTCATCTCGTCAGTTTCCTGTTTTCCAGAACAAATGCCGACGCTTATTTCCCATTGAATTTTTTTTATTTAAGCAGCTGTCACACTCATCTGAAGTGCCTACCATCCAACCAACTTCCATCGCGAGTAAAAATAATAAGATATCCGATATCTGAAGCGACGCCCCAACAGCGGGGTGAGAAATTTAATACCAAGAAGTGGTGTAGAAAAACATCATGCCGATCTGATTTGAGAGACGAGTTCGCGGGAGTTCGACGCACCTAGATCACGGCTCGACACCTCGCATTTCACATTTCGTCTGCGTCTGGGACAGCTGATGTGAAATGAGACAGATTACTTCGATACTATTCATATAAAGTTGTATGCTCGGTATTTCGCTAAGCTACTGGATCCGTAGACGAATAAAGGTAACCGACTTAGTTAGTAGAGTTTGCAAACTGAAGTGGAAATGAAACATACAGGAAAGCATTTTTTTAACTTTTTTTTAGTAGGTAGTCGACACGCGCGCTCGCTATGACAGATCGCAGCTTGACTGACTGCAATGGTCACAAGTAGGACCAATTCACGGCACGCGTTAGATGCGTTGGTGGCGTATCTACCTCTTGTAATGTATATAATATCATTGATTCTATACAGTACCGACGTATCACGCAACCAGCACGTGGATATTCGCCGAGCACATCGTACCATCAATATTCATGACGTGGTCGTAGATCGTTCTCGTGTGTCGAGTATCTTCTCAAGCATCTTGATTATTGAGTAACTGTGCATTGTATTCCAGCTCACACTATGCAGGTTGCGTAGTACAAAGTCCAGGTTTACCTATGTTAGTTTGCTTGAGGCGCAGTTTGCGTCGGATCTGAGTTTGCTGCAAATTGGCAGATGGTTCAGTTGGCAAGCGAAATGCCACAATCAAAGTACGCAGAACAGTTGTATGAACACTCCGTATAAAATACCTTATGGTGCCGTACCATAAACCATGTAGAATAGGCACTATTCTACTAAGTGCAGGAGAAGGCTTGAACTAATCCCGGAAGTGCTTATTAAGTTAGCAAAACTCTCAAGAGACTCAACAGTTTCTAACTTCGTACTAAGTACATAACCCGCAACTTATTTTTTTTAAACAAGTGGATCTTAAATATGAGTAAGTATAGAGGGACAAGGTGAACAGACGATCTTAAGAAGACGGCGGGAAACCGCTGGTTTAAGAAGGCACAGTCGGAGTGGTGTCGTTTAGAAGAGGCCTATGTTCAGCAGTGGACCTCAAAAGGCTGATGATGGATTTTGTCGTCGTGATTAATACCTATGTCCTATGCCCATGTCAAACTTACAGTCATTCTATTACTAAGATCATTTGTGTTAAGCCGCGGACAGACAGGCAGATAGACGGACATCGTTACTATAAATAAACCATAGATGACTACGAACCCCTAAAAACGTAGAAAAATATATCGTATTTCATATTTGAAAACCAAACTTCTCTGAAACTTAACCATTGTTTTATCTAATCTGCACACCCCCATGTGTAATCGGCTCACGTAGAATCCGTGCGGTAGGCCCGGGTTTGAATCCCCGGTGCATTGAGGGAGGGGTGTGAGGAATAATGGTAGAAGAAAGTAAAGCAGTACGCATACTCAATGTTTCAAAGATATTTGATGTTGATTTTGTTAGTGTAAAGAATGTACAAGGAATGGAAAATTTTAATCGGAAATCGGAATCAAATAATATGTGTGCCAAATTTCAGCTCGATAGCTTCAGTGTAAGTGGGTGAAATATTGATTGCAAGATTCCAGGACATAAATACATACATGTAAAGTTAAATTAAAGCTTTTAATTATACAGAAAATCTTAAGAATAATACGTGTCCAGTACAAAATAGTGCGACTTAAAAATAAAATATACACAATATCTACTGGACAACCCAGCAGTGAATTTACATTTCTAAAGCGAACTAACTGAATGGCAAAACTTTTTCACTGAGCAATTAATTTTTTAATTTAATAGTTAATTTATCGCATAGGTCTTTGTGTTGCGGGTAGCAGCGAAAATATACAGAAATCATCCAAAACATTGTCCTAAGTAAATTAATAAAACATGATCACTAGATTTCAATCCCGAATCTTATTTTATACCAATGGAAAGAATATTCAATAACTGGTGTCAGTAATAAACTTTCCATGCTCGCTCAGTGTGCGTTCCGCCTTAACTTGGTCTTATTTGTATGACCATAACACCGCTGAGATAAACACAAGATGTTGGGGTGGATGCAGTGCATTTGACTATTTATTATAAGCCACCTTAATCTTTATACCACGTTCCGTTGTAACTATGAATCATGCTCTAGGGGGTAATATTATATGCTATACAAAAATAATATAAGATCAATTTTATGTATACATGTAATATTTCATCATATTTTTTTGTGCATTTGTATAAAGTTTCAATATAAATACAACAACAAAACAATAGTGGTCTAATTTATTTAGAAGTACTTTTGCTTAGAATCTACCTAGATCGATGGTTTATCATATAATTTAAGTAATTACAATTTTATTATATACTAGTGGACGCCCGCAGCTTCGCTCGCGTTACACATTCACTAACTTCAAAAACGGCAAAGCTTCATACTAACTTTGCACCCCCGTTTTACCCCCTTAGGGGATGAATTTTCAAATTTTTCTCGCCGTAAAAACCATCCTTGAACTTCAACGAACATTTAAAAAAAAGAATTGTCCAAATTGGTCCAGGCGTTTTTGAGTTATGCGCTTACCAACACATTTTGCGATTCATTTTTATAATATAGATTAAACAGCATTTAATCGTAGCGTCCATAGCCCAGTGGCTATGGACGCTATGGACTGGAAACAGTCGTTAAGCCTTGTCGAAGACCTTCGGGTGGCTTGAGAACATTCGACACTCGGTTGGTCACTAACCCCTCCACCAATCCGCATTGGAGCAGCGTGGTGGAGTATGCTCTAGACCTCCCGCAGAAGTGTCTGTGGGAGAGACCCGTGCCCAGGAGTGGGACGTCTATGGGTCGCAGCGACGAATCGTAGCTCACGCTCTTCCTCTGTCTCTTGAGACCTTTGAAGTCTCTTTCTTTTAGCATATCTAGAATTTTGAGAAAGGCATGTTTGTTTTCGTGAAGGCATACCTATTTGCTTTCTAAGAGCCTAATGCTGAAAAGAATGTCGGAATATACAAATTCAACTTATTTTAGTTTCCATACAGGTATCAATCGAGTAAAATTTGGTGTGTATCACATGAAATATTCAGTTATCGACAAAATCGTAAGGAAAAATAAAAGTGCCATCTAGTGAAAATTAGTGAATAGTTTGATGGTTGAAAATACTTTCTCCGGTTTTTATGCATTATATGAGATTGGTAAATTTATTTTATAAGACTTACTAACTAATTAATTAAACATATTAACATTTTTTATCAATCAGTTGATAGGTTTTCATTTTCACGTGAGGACTGTATAGAATCCGTGCAAACCTTACTCATTACATAACTCCTTTTTTTACCATTTCTAGGGTGAAAATTAGTAAATGCTGAATTTGTTTTGGAGAAATTAATATCATCATCTAATTATAATCAAATACGATACGAAATCACCTACGATTATTCCGAGAGCGTGTTTTGTAAAATTGAAAATACATATTTACATTATTTCGTGTTTTTTTTTCTTTTCTTTACATTAAACAAAAAAACTGGTAAACACGTATTCTTTTAATTTTTGTATAAAATGTTTGTTGCAAATTTGAACTGAATTAGTTGAGATTTAAAAAAAAATCCATACAAACTTTCGATCTATATCCCATGGGAACCTCTTTATTTTCTGGGAATAAAAATAGCCTATATGTTAACCAGGACTATGAGTAATAACTTTACCAAGTTACATCCTAATCCATCCACGGGTTTTCTTGTGATGCCCGGACAGACAGACAGACAGACAGACAATATTTTCAAAAATCACATTTCTGAGTTCTAAAGCGTTATTAAAATGCCCCTGAATTGAAATTTTGAAAAAAAATTCAATGTACAGAAAAAGTTGCTCTTCAGATTTATTATAGTATAGATTTACTATAGTGTTTGCAGGCGAAAGGATAAATTATTCACAGAAATTGTGTGAGAAATTCAATTTTTTGAATAATTTGATGACCGAATCGTGTTTATTACTTGATTCTTTAATTATTAGTCCTAATCTTGACCACAGATATACATAAATAGTCAGACTACATCTTTATTTTCAACAGACGAGATATCAGTGTTCCATAGACCACAATAATCGCTTTATCAAAAAATATTAGGTTATGACGGGGAATATGTATAAAATAGGGTTGCCCCTATTATGTTGCTTCTATGTATAAAATAGGATTGCCCCTCGTTACATCAACAAAATTTAAAACAATGCGTTTAATCACAGCAAATACATTGTTTTGAGTTAGTTAAGTGCATGAATAGTTATTTTACAAAATCATCATTAATTCTTTAAACATTCTGTTTTTCATTCATTCATTTGCCTCTATCCAATAAGCCTGCGAAGTGCATTGTATTTGTATAATATGATGTTAACAATGACGGATAGATGTTTATTGTGAAATATTATGAAAAAAAAAAATTGAGCCAAATATAAAATTAAATAAATCAAAATCGCCAACCTTACTCCAATCTACCCTACCTCTACACTACACTACCTCCAAGTAGCGATCGACCTGCCTCGGACCAGATGCGACGATTCCCAGCTCTCGTGATTGACACTGAACCCACTTTGAAACGGTTGGTTGGCTAAATACCTCGGGAAAGAATGAACGAATAATTTCCGAGACAATCCTCACGAATATTGGGAGGCTCGTGTTCGGAACAATGATAGGTTGGGCTGGCTATTGATTGATATTTTCATCAAAAGTGATGATTATTTGAGGCCTGTTGAGACAAAATTAGACGAAAATAATCAAGTTCGGTTTTTGAAATAAAATTATGTGAAAAATAGAATTAATTACCATTCATTATAAATATTATGATACTCAAACGATTTACTTAAATCTCCACTAAATTTAAACAAATTATAAGCAGATTGTAAAATAAAATTAGCAGATTACTCCTAATATGGGTGTCATAAAATTGTAATATAACGTCAATGCTACAAACATATCCACGAAAGAATTTTAATATTTTTTTCAAACGAAAATACTAATCTGACATTGTAAAACATGGGGAATCTCTCTCTGTAATCGTAATCAACTAACGCTCGAAAATGATAACCTCGTAGCCATAACGTTGAATGGTTCGGCGCGGGCGTATGTCATTCAGTTCATAAGAACCTTTTTATATGCAATTCGGTCAGCAATAAATAAATGCGCGAATAACCGAAAGAAATCCAATTTCAATCGGGCCAGGACCCAAAGCAAATTGGGTCAAATCTATAAAGGTCCACGGATCGTAAATCCTCGAAGTTCGTATTTCGGACCAAGTTACGGACCATCGACCAATCGGAAGAACGCTTATCGCCATCCAATGACACTGGACCGATTACACCGGCCCCGTAAATTCGAAAATGGAACTCAACTTCGTTAATTACCGAACTGAGTAACAGTCGTTATCGGGCGACGAATCAGCGGGACGCGATCATTCGAACGTTCAAAGTTTAAACATTCAATTTTCGAATAGAAAAAGTGGGCCTGGATTTACCAGCCAGCTCCAGTTGTACAATAGATGCGAATAATTACGCAGCTATAAACCGGACTGCAGCCGCGATTTTATGGGCTCATTAAATTAAATGAAACCGAGCTTTAACATTCGATTATTCGGATACGGTATCGATACATAAATTCGGTTGCCTTCATCAATTTACGTGGCACAGCCCGCCCGGCCCGACTCCCGACGCTACTGATTACGCAAACTCGTTACTTGCGGTTCGAAATGATAACGAACCTAATATTCGAGTTCGATTTTTGAAATTCGCTCCACTATTTGTAAAAGGCAATGTCTCAGGCCGTTTCGGTTTTATTAAAGCCATCGTCTCGTTTCGTCCTCGATCTCGTTATTATAAATTGCAAATATTCAAACTGAATATTTACATTCTTTTATTGAGTTGGACAATTTAAATAATTGCATTCTTTATTACTGACGAACTTATTAATCCGTCTTAATTAAGCACCTCTCCTTCGTTAATTCTTGTAGATATAGATACTTACTTAAGTAGGAATAAAACCCATATACAAACTGTTTTGCTCACCTGAAAACCGCCGTGATCAAAAACTGATATGTACACCTGCCAACCCTGGTCAAAAACAGTTTAGCTTACCAAACGGGAAAAAAAAATTGGTTGTCTGTAAAGTCGGTTTACTGACGATAGTTGAACGTGACAACGTCTTAAGAAAATACTGATGGAATGGTAGCATTTTTCAAAAGAATCATTACCTTTATCGCTGTAATTATCATTGCTATAAACAATTGACACCACATTCACTTTTCACTGCACTTGATACTCGATCAAAACATGTAAATGTACTATAGTATAGCAGCTGTCCACGCAGACGCATCGCTCACTCAAGTAGGAGAGAGACGGATGTCGAACGCTGCCGAACGCAAAGGCCGATTGTGCTTCTTTGTCGCTCCTTCCGCGCTCTCGCTTGCACTTCAAGCCTTACATGGAACGCCTCAGAGCGAGGTAACGCCGCATGACGTCACACTTTTTGGTTCGTGTTGCTGGCGTTCATCGATTTAATAAACGTTATCACTTCAAAAGTCGGACTCACCTGACAATCTCCCGCTGCGCTGCGTGCAGCTTGCCGGCGAGCCGCGCCGCGTCCGCCTCGGCTGCGCGCGCCCGCGCCTCCCAGTCACCGCGCGCGCGCCGCTCGCGCTCCGCATCGTTGCGCGCCGCTCCCTCGCGCTGTGGGACACATGCCTTATTTTATCATACATTGTTTATGTTCATTATTTTAGGTGTCATTATCATAACCTTTATCCATACTAATATTATAAGCGAAATTAACTCTGTCTGTCTGTCTGTGTCGTTTTCACGCCAAAACTACTGAACCGATTTAAATGAAATTTGGTACACAGATAGTCTAGAGCCTGAGGAAGGACATAGGCTACTTTTTAATCTATTATTATGTCTAATTCCACGCGAGCGAAGCTGCGGGCGTCCACTAGTTAGTAGGATATAAACGAAACTCTTCTAGGATTAATGACCATTTTGGTGTCGTGATAGGAAGCTTTTCATCAACTCGAACTTTACGTATTAACTTACGTTTTCTGCAAATACTCCAAATTTTATAAATTAAAAAACATTTGCGGCATACTACCTATTTGGAAATTAAACTTAAAAAAAATGAATTATAGTAGAGGATCCCGTTATACAACGACCTTCACCGAGATGTTTATTTAATAAAACGTATTTTATATTCAATTTAATATGTCAACAAATATATTGCATATGGGTTGGCTAACTAATTTCAGTCCAGGATATGATTAATTAATAATTTAAAAATAAATTTTTTTTAAACATTTCACTGGTTTGATTATTAGACAAATTCTATACCAATCGAAAGTATGAAGCCCACAGATTATGCAAACGTTAGGTTGACTATTCTTTTCCGGTCACAACTCTCGAGTAGCCAGGTATAAACAGGTAAATCGATCGATATCGCATTTTGCACCGGTCTGATTATTGAATTAAAATTAAATGAAATTGAAGATTATTCCATTATGAACACGGTGGTATAGAGTTGTCTGCGAAAAATCAGTCCCGAATTCCAGTTGTCGAATTTTTCGAAAATAGTTGAAAAGGTTTTACTTTTCCTTTATTATGGGCGGACTTTAAACAGCTGCTATGTTGTGTCCTCTTCTATCGCATGTGTTGGTTGGTTGGGACCCCTCAGTCGCACACATTCACTCGCAGCAATATCTCACTTTTGAAAATTCGACAACTGGAATTCGGGACTGATTTTTCGCAGACAACTCTATACCACCGTGTTCATAATGGAATAATCTTCAATTTCATTTAATTTTAATTCAATAATCAGAACGGTGCAAAATTCGATATCGATCGATTTACCTGTTTATACCTGGCTACTCGAGAGTTGTGACCGGAAAAGAATAGTCAACCTAACGTTTGCATAATCTGTGGGCTTCATACTTTCGATTGGTATAGAATTTGTCTAATAATCAAACCAGTGAAATGTTTAAAAAAAATTTATTTTTAAATTATTAATTAATCATATCCTGGACTGAAATTAGTTAGCCAACCCATATGTAATATATTTATTGACATATTAAATTGAATATAAAATACGTTTTATTAAATAAACATCTCGGTGAAGGTCGTTGTATAGCGGGATCTTAGACTATTATTAATTATTTTTTAAAAAAAAAAAGCTTTTTATAACTTTATTTTTATTTTCGTGCAGTCATCGGAACCAAATATGTATGCCAAATTTCAGCTCGATAGCTTCAGTGGAAGTGGGTGAAATATTGATTGCAAGATTCCAGGACATACATACGTACATAGATACATACGAGTGTAGTTAAATAAAACCTTTTAATATGTTGGATTCTTCGCTGTGAAGCAACAAACATTACTAGATGTAGTGTACGTGTAAGATACAATGGATTCCCACTACTCAGGACAGGATAGGTCGCCTTTCCGCTTAGTTGGTCCGACGTCTGCGGCTAGCCACACTTGAGCTACGTTTATTGCCCTCAAGTGTTAGAACGTGATACTGGCGGAGAAATTGGATTTTTATCGGATCCATAGCCAAGCAAGGACTCGCTTCTTCGGATGCGCGGCGCGTATGGACCTAGTTAATACTATATTCTGGTGTAATCAATACTAATATTATAAAGAGGAAACATTTGTTTGTAATGTTTTCATACAAAAACTACTGGACCGATTTGAAAAATTCTTTCTACATTAGAAAGCTGCATCTTTACTGAGTACATAGCCCATTTATTATAACTAGGTGTAAGCGAAACTATTGTTATGTCTAATTCCACTCGAGCGAAGATGCGGACGTCCACTAGTAGTTAATTTTAGTTAAGCTTCCTTTTAACTTTTATGTTCTATAGTAGCTGCAACCCATAGACGTCCCACTGCTGAACACGGGTCTCCCTCACAGACAATCTGCGGGAGGTTTAGAGCATACTCCACCCCGCTGCTCCAATGCGGGAGGTGTTAGTTGCCAACCCAGTATCGAATGTTCTCAAGCCACCCGAAGGTCTATTGAAAACAACCTTGCGTCCATGAAATTTTGCTACTAGCGGTCACCCATCCACAAACCAACCGCGTCCGTTGTTGCTTAACTCTCTCATGGAATCGACGCGAGCCATTGGGACGTTGCACTACACTACGTTCTAATATAACTGTAACATTAAAGTAACTATAACTTCTAATATCGTTACACAAAATTCGTTACACGACAATACATATTTGATGTTACTGAATTTTTTTTAAATGGGCAAATTCAATGGACATAAATTATATTACTTTTCAAATAAAAAAATATTATAATGTATAAACATAAAATTCTAAATGATCTAGCTACTTTATACATCAGTGGTAAATAAGTTCAGCTATTTATAGAATGCGCAAAATAATTTGCGTGCCATTAAAATAATTAGCTATTCAAAGAGCACGCATTTATCTAATCTCCAAAGCGCCATCGCTTTAATGAACACATTCATTCATTAATTGTTCGGCCCAGATAATGTTCGACACATCGCCATTATAATCACGATTTCCACATAAACGTGATATCTGTTAGTGTTTCCCAATTAATGTTACAAAACAAACATTAATATTGCCACGAGTCGAGCTATCGCGCCTTACCTGCAAGTTGTGTTTTGACAAGATAACTGTGAACCTCAAGGTACAAGATAGTGCGGGAAATTAGAAAACATTAATGACGCATTAAAATATGTTACTATATGACCAAAGTAGGTACTAAGTATCCAAAAAAACTTTGAGGGACTTCAATTAGATCTGAAATGATCGATAAAACTACGGTTGAAACCCGAAGAAATGTAACTCATTCATTTACTAACACTAGTTTGTAAGATCTCTTAATATCACTAACACCATGTATGGACTATGTCTGAAATAAAAATTATTATTATTATTATTATTATTATAACAATTTGTTTTATAAAAACTCAAGGTACTGTAATAATCATTATGATTTTGGGTAATTCTGTATTCTGAGCTGGAAACAGATCTCTGGACTCTATTAAATCGCTACCTCAGTTTCTTTCATCTATACTGCTCTCACTCTTATAATAGAATAAGGATAAAACAATCACTCCAAAAATACGAATATGCTAAAGATACACAAACCGATATGCCAACTAACCAACTGAATAACAACTAACAGATGACACGCCCAATATGCAGCTAACTAATCTAATGATAGATAGACACACTTAGTTGGACATACACAGTCAGTTCCATGCTTTTAGTGGGAAGCTAAAAAACACCGGAAGATGGATTAACCTATAGAAAAATGATTACCCAAGATCACTCCACTAATTGCTCCATCGATCAGATCCCACTCATGGGTAAACACGTAAACGCCGAAAAAATTGCCAACGTATTTCCACCATTAGCCCTCTAATCTCCGCTGAATCCCCTAACTCGGTCTCTAAGGCCAAGTTTTCCTAGCTTAAAGTTTGATGAAGTTTTAATTGAAAATTAGTCTCGACCGTATCTTGGATCCAGTTCATTTGGTCCCGGCAGACCGTCTAATGAAGTAAATTTTGGACCTCGTACAATTAAAACGCTGAGCAATTATGCCCTCGTTATAGAAGCAAAACTTTCAGATTTGTTAGGGAACACACCTTTTTTATTGTTCACAGTACATCATTTTTTTATGAACGGTTTGGTTCTAGTTTATGTTTATATATAAACGAACCATTCATTCGTATTCGCAAGTGAAGGAGTCAATAGAGAAGGAAGTATTGTTAGTAGAGGAATAGTATTAGTATACACGATTAGAATTATTAGACCGAAATTAGGTACTTGTTATGAAATCTTTAGTTGTTTTTATTTTAAAAGTCTATCAGGACTATCTTTGTGACGGTATGTTATCTAAATATATTTATTTATTAATTACCCGACATGGTCCCGGCTAACACGAGGAATACACGACAGTCATTTGTTGCATAAATAATTGACAACCCATATTCAAATTCTTATGGATAACATAAAGTTAGCAAATGCACATGCAGCACTACTAATAGGAACAGGTTAGACCATTTAGCAGAGAATGTTAATGAGAACATTAGTGCAACTTTTAAGTAAGAACTGATAACATCATTAAGACATTGGCTTATTATTCTAGCTGATGACTTAGGGCATAATTTTGACACGACACGATATGGCTTTGTTTATCGTCACCGTAGTCAGTCAAAAGTATTTAAGGAACCACTTTTTCCTTTTCCCTCCTCCTCCGTTGCGTCCTCACCGCAACTTGACAGAAATATCCCGGGACGGAGCACTACAGCCCGCCTCGCGTCGTCTATTTTCAGTTTTACACGGAAATTAGTTTCGTAAATAGGAATGTAATGTAACCCAACGACCACTTGGGCGGTGAATGTCAAGATTTGTCTCGCCATGTTGCCCGCGTGATTGTTTGTGAGTACTTAATTTGTTTGTTTAATTCGATTCATGTTTGTGGTTCTTTGGGGCATATTACTCAGATATCACTTTCATTCATGAGTTTCTCTGGTCTTTATAAGGTCCACTGGTCCCTTAGACGTTCAGTGTTAAAAGTAGAAGATATTGGTTGAAATCAATCTTCTTACACAGGAAGATGCTTTCATCTTCCTCTCTTCCTCTCTGGTCTTTATAAGGTCCACTGGTCTACTATAGGGTCCCATAAACGTTCAGAGTTAGAAGTAGAAGTTGTTGGTCGAAATCAATCTTGCTCGAAACAAACCAATTCCAAAAGTACTTACTTAAAAACAATACCAGAACACCTTATGTACCTTTGTTCATAAGGGGAAGTCTCTGTGTGTGTTCTAGTATAATCATGATAAGCCTGGTAATTTGATTAAGGATTATTTTCAAAATTTAATTAATATAAAATTATTTACCAAGCACATAAGATTGGATATCCCTATTGTATTATATCGACTTTGTTATTATTTAAACAAATACTGATACTAAGTCATTGTACAGATGTACAGCCTACCAAATAAGATATCTTTCTTCTCCTGGCCAAAAGAAATACGTTTTCGGTATCGTTTCTCTTCCTGATCTCCGCGGCCAACTCGAACGGAAACACCCGAAAATAGCCGAAAGCGACCACTTCCTTTGTTTTTTCGTCGCCAAACCGACCGCGACGGACGGCTATCTGCATTTCGTCGAACTGTGGCGATAAAAGATAAAAGATTACAGATTCTATTTCTGTTGTCCGCTTTCAGAAGGGTGATTTCATGTTTAAGAATTCATCTATGATGTCCGTCGTATGTGAATGTAGAACTTGTATTATTATGATTGTTATTGAACATCGAGTGAGTGTGGTAGATACCCAATAAGTTTTAGATACTTTCATTATTAATTTAATTTAATAAACTAATGACACCTCATGCGATATACAATCCATCCATCCATCCATCCATCAGTAACGTCATCTCTCCTAAGCGACACCACTCGGAAGGCTCCGATACAATGACTGGACTTAATGCCTTATGGCATTGTATGTGATCTTAATCCAGACTCCGAGCTGCTAAAGGGCATTTCAGGTTAGAGAAACACAATAGTCGTTGCTCGACCCGGGAATCGAACCCAGGACTTAGCAGTCACTATTGCGACCACTTCACCAGAGTATCGGGACTATGATGAAAAACTCAACATAGGTATTAACAAAATTAATAAGCCGGTCTATGTCTGTTGGCATATTCTGGACACTTTCGTATTCCAGAAATCGATAAGGATAAGGAAGCTTTGAAGTCCTTCAAGTAATCTCCTAAAAATTTCCAACACTTAACCGCTAAGCTCTCACTGAAGAGCATCGAATACGCTTAGGCCTTCTTAACTGTAAGCAAACACTTTCAAGTATATAAAGCTGTGTAGTTATCACTGTGTCCTAATTTATATGGCATTATATTATCAAAATTACATTTCCCGGAAACTTTCCTTTTATCTATTTTCCACACCCTACATTTCACCTATCGAATTGTCACCTGTCAGTGTGACATGAGCGACAGCAGCGCGGCAAACAGACGAAACCAAACAAATATTTATGCGTTTTCAGGTAGGGCAGAAGATAAGTAAAAATAATCGTGCATTCAGCAAGTAACTCACACAAATATCCAAAATGGAATCCACTAAATCATATATCTTCTTTTCTTCATTCTACAGTTGTTAAATACTACTGTTGACGAATGCCTAATAACACAAAGAAGATACGTTCAGAAACTACTGCGGGGGAATAGGTAATGAGCGTTTTATGATTTTAATAGAAAAAATATAATATGAATTTTCCAATTTCATGAACCCAATAATGCTTTGTCAAATACAGTATTCAATCAATATTAATTTGGTAATGAATTTGCCTAATCTCCCTGCGGCTTTCGATAACTCAGATGACAAGGTGATTAAAATATTTAGTAATAACAAATCAATGACAAAGGGATTTCAATACCAATGGAATCACATAAATTAAAGATTTTGATTTGCATAAACCAACCAACACCAATTCGTAGTAGAGTCGTAGTAGTTGCTCTCAGTTGTAAGAAGAGAGCTGTGACCGCGACCCTATTCTGCACCCAAGATAATAAACAAGCATGAAGGTCCACCTTCCCCCATAATATCTTTGGCAGTCGAAAAGAAAGCAGGTTGCTCCTAACATCTTCCCAACCGGCATACAAGATCTTAATTGCTTTTAAAATTAAATAAAGCACGACAGAAAATAGTGTAGCGGTGACACTGCCGGGCGTACCGTATAACTTATATGGTTGAACAAGAAACCTTTTAAATCATCGACAGGCTGCAATCAATTTCCATGCTACAAAATTGCAATAAGGCCAAATTTTCTTTCAAGATAACCCGCTAAAAGGATTGCCAACATTATCAAATTTAGAAATTTCGACGACGCGGACGGAAGCGCAACTTAAGGCAATTTTTATCAACGGCAAAGTTTCGCAGACAGAAGCACCTTGAAAGGAGAAGTTTTATCCGCGGGCGAATGAGTAAAAATTTGATGTTTTACGAGCTGAGAAAGCTCTAATTAACTAAGGGAGAAAGTAAAACTAGAACTTTCTCCCTTCGGTTCCTTTTAAGTTTTACGTAAGAGATTTTTCATGTTTTTCCTAAAAGAAAGAAAGGGTTCTACTAATAAGGTAGCACCATAGTGACATTTAGTGTTATGTTATTATTAAAATTAAAAAATAATAATAATAAGCTTTATAGGTCCTGGGATCGCTCTCAGGGTCGGGAAAAGAATTGTTCTATGTCTCTAACTTGTCCAGAATTTTACACAGTATAGGCGATAGGCTCACCACCTAGGTAGACGTAGGTAATACCTACGTCTTACATGGAACCAAATCATAACTAGTGAAATGTGTGTATTAAAACCCAGTCTGTCTGAACTGTGTTGATCGAGGAAGTACAAGTCAAGTTAGATTATGTTATAATTTTATCACAAAACATAGCACAGATTGTCTAAATCGCTATTACAATTCAAAACAAAGGTCTTAGTTTAAGTAGTTTCGACCATATTCATACTTTTGCATCAACTGAGGACGGAATCAAGGCGGTCAGTAAGAAACGGGTATTTTCCTTCTAATTACGAAAGTTTTGACACTCATCAGGAAATTTATCGTCACCTCAGACACAAATACATTTTACACAATACAGCTTTAGTTTTCACATTGAGGATGAAAGACGTAGTCATTAAGAAGAGAAAGTACGGGACATAGTGTTGGTTTCGTATTTTTGTAAGATTTTTCATGGGAGCCTTATGGCTGGACATAGGCTTCAGGAATAGCCGATGCCAAGAAGAAGGCCATACGTTTCATTACAATTACCGTAACACAGATGCGTACGTCATTTTTTTTAAAATTTCTTACTTCATTTACAAATGCAAGCTTAATACTAAACCAACAAGGCTTAGTTGTTTATTATTAACATTTAGTTCACTTGTGTACGAGACCCTGCAGACTCGTCTGTTACACAGAATTTCTTTTAATTTCATTGTTTTTTACTACAACTACAATGATTTCTGAGTCTATAAATTAATACATGTAATAACATTTTACGTCGGGAAAGCCGAGCTTCGGCTGATGAGAAAGACTATCACATTTAGTGGTAATGTTCGCAGGCACAACGGCGGGACGAAAACAGTCTGCTTTTCTGACCCTTACCTCTGAACCTTTTAGTTATATAACCATTGGTTTTTCACATTTAAGTAAGGAACTCCGAAACGAATGGAGATTTTTGAATATGAAAGTAAAACGTTAACGATGAAAATATCTCTGAGGCGTCAACGGCTCGCGACGGACGTTGATTGATGCTCCTCTCTGTCGTAGAAAGACATGCTTTTCGGTTTTAATAAACAAACCAAATTTATGGAGTTGTGTCATTGAATATTCCTAATTTATGCCGGAGTAGGATATTAATGACTTGAAACCATTATATTTCATAGATATTGTTACAATGAAACTAAAGAGTGATGTTGAATTTAGAAAATACATTTTTTTAATGAAATATCGCAACATTTCTCGCTTCACTTCAAGATTATTTATTCACTAAGTTATGGGCGTGTAAGCAATTCAATGTAACTAACTGTAAAGGTAAAGTGTCTCAATGCCAAACCGCAGGTCCAGGATTCAAATCCCGACCGGGCAGATATTTACTTTGGAGACAAATAAATATTTGTACTCGGGTCATGGATGTTAAATTGTGGTGTTTTCTGTGTGTGTTCGCCACCTGTAACACAGGCTAGACCTGCCGCGTGTCTGAGTGTGTTATTTGTGTTATGGTTAGGTACTGGGCTGGCAGGATTCTGGGTTTAGTATCCTGATTGGGTAGTGTGATTGGTTTTATTAACCAATTCCCAGTAGTACCCGAATTTTGAACAAATTTATGTTACTAGGCTCACCACCTACATGGACTTAAACATTCGGGAAAAATCTTTGGGGAAATACAGGCATGATGTTATGTTATCTAAACCCAACTTCATGATATAAAAAAGAAAATAACGAAACGCTAATCTCCAATAAGGGGTAACTTGAAACCCCATAAAATTCGTTATCTGCAAGCAACCTGAGCCTCCAAAAAGTCATTCCCGCACTTTTTGCGCGAGGAACTTAGCACCCTTCTTAATTCTTGGCCAAACATCCCTTATTGACAACTTCCCTTCACTTTGATATTGTAAAGTTTGGTAAGGGTGGCGTCGCAAACTTACTCATGTGGTTCAGAAAATGAAGAAAAGAAGAGTCGACTACCGTGATCCTTGAGCGTAGTATCACATCTGTGACTTAAATTCGAACAGGATTATAATGACATTACTAACTGCACTAAACACTGACACTAACTATTCGAACGTACAATCACTAACAGTTTTTGTTACTGTAGTCCTAATACTGGCCAGCTAAGGATCCTATTTGCTGATATGGAAAAATAAACCACAGCTTTAAGCAAGTGGCATGAGATAGGTGGGCAATGATCAGCGCAAGGCGACGGGGAGTAATGGATGACCCAAAGACAATTAATTTGTGAGGAGATTCGAATATGGAGCTCAGTGGCTGGCCTTGGGAGATGCCTTTGCCCAGCAATGAACTGATCTGTGATAAAGAGAGAGAGAGAGAGAATAGGTTATGATGTCACACCAAGATTTACGATAGTACCATAAATTTAATCATTAAAAGTCTCTATGTTAAAGTCGAAGGCAACTTAAACGTTAGTGTGTCGACACCCTTACTTCTAGTTTGTTTAGGCGTTAGGTATTAGCATCCCTAAAGGGTGGCACAAACAGGGTGTACGCACACGAGTAAGTAGTGTCACCCAATATTTGTCCAATATTGCAAATCGTGCTTGCTTGCGAACCCTTGGAACAAGTAAAACAAAATGGTGTGTTTACTATCTACGAAGTTATGGCGAATTAAAGAAATTAACTAACGATGTTTCAACAGTGTACAGTCAGACACAAACGCTTGCATTCATTCACAAAATATTCACAGAGGTTTGAAATTTTCCAAAATATGACATAACTACACAAAAACTATAAACAAAAAAAGTAAAAGAAATAAAGAAATATGGATAAACGATAAAATAATTAATATGTGTTTTAGAAGGGATCAACTATTCATGCAATGGAAAAGCGATACTAGCAATAAAATACTTAAGATGGAATATAATAAATACAGAAACAAAACACACAAGGTGATAGAAACATGTAGAAACAAATATTATAATAATATGATAAATGATAATAAAGGAAATCCTAAACAACTATGGAACATTTTAAATTTGTTAACGGGTCGTGTGCGTAAATCTATTGATGAAGCTATAATAAGCGCTTTTAAGAAAAATAATATTACAGATAAAATATTAGCTAATAATTTTGCTACAGAATTTCGTGATAGTGTCAAAAAGATTATGCCTACATGTGATAGGGCCATTATAAAACAGTCCGAATATACAATTCCAGCCAATAAGTCCATGATGTTCAAAAAGGCTTCAAACTTAGATGTGAAAAAGATCATAAATAGTCTTAATACCTATAAATCTGCAGGTATAGATGGAATAAGATGTATTGATATTAAAAGATGTAGTGAGAAGATAGTAAACGCTATTACTAGACTAATTAATTGTTGTATAAGCACAGGGAAATACCCACAAGAGCTAAAAACAGGCATTGTGCGCCCCATCTATAAAGCTGGCACGCACAGTGTGTATGAAAATTACAGACCAATAACAATACTTCCGATATTAGACAAAATAGTTGAAAAATATGTTGCAAGACAAATCCATGACTACTATAAGAAATACAACATACTCTCAAATAGTCAATTTGGTTTTCAACCAAATAAGTCTACTACAATTTTACTCTCTAAATTTACTGATCAAATTAACCAACACCTAAATGATAAAAAACACGTCATTTTAATATTTATTGATTTCAGCAGGGCGTTTGACACTTTAAAACATGAGACACTCATAAGACAACTACAAAATACAGGAATTCGTGGTCCTTTACTAAAATGGTGTGAAGACTATTTGAGAGACAGAAAATACCGTGTTAAAATAAATAATGAGTACAGCGAAGAAATAAAAGTGACAACAGGAACAGCTCAAGGTTCGGTACTAGGACCATTGCATTATCTGGCATATGTTAATGACATGGAAACGCTCGTCACCGAATGCTCTATTTATCAATATGCTGACGATACGTGCCTAGTAGCAGCAGATAAAGATGCCGAAAAAGCTATTTTGAAAATACAAAACGATTTTTCTAGTGTATGCAAATGGGCTCATGATGTGGGCCTCGTAATAAACATCAATAAAACTAAAGTAATGCATGTACATTCTAACAACTTAGCTAATTATAAAATGCCTATTAAGATACTTGCACATGAGCACGATTGTTTGCACAGAATAAACTCGTCAAATTGTAATTGTAAACACCTAGAACAAGTAACAACTTACAAATATCTTGGATTGTTCGTTGATGATAGATTTAATTGGATCAATCACATAAACTATGTATGTGGTAAACTTAGAGCAATGCTGTCAAAATTTGCAATTATTAAATATAAGATACCATTTAAAATCCTACTTAACCTATACACGGCCTTAGCGGAATCTACAATATCGTATGGCATTACCAGCTATGGTAGAACTTTTAAAACATACTTAGATAAAATATATAGCTTACAACTGAGACTATTAAAACTAATCATACCAAAAAAAATAAAAGAGAGTTATTATAAAAACGAAAATATAGTCGGGATATTCAAATACTGTAATATACTACCAATTCATTTGAAAGTGGAAATGCAACTATTAATAGAACAATTTGAAAATAAACAAATACAAGAAAAAATATCACACGGATCAAAATTAACACGAAAAGTTACACAAAATAGGTTACATATTCCTAGAGTAAAGAACTATTATGGAAAACGGACTCATAGATACATAATACCTTATCTTATGAACAGTATAAATCATAAGCTTTTACAAGATATAAAAGAAACAAACTATAAGAGTAAATTTAAAAGCATATTTCTAAACAAACTGGAAATTAGTGCACAATAGTGCACAATTTTTGCTAATACACAAATTAACTACAAACCATATATAAAAAAAAAAAAAACTACTAACTAACTAAGCACAATAAACAAAAACAAAAAAAAAAAAATGTATTTCATATAAGTATATATTATTATATTAAAATATAATTATTTATGTATTATATACCTATATATGTATATACAGGGTGTCCCAGAATGAATGGATAATCCTTGAGCCCCGCACAGAACAGCTCTCCAGCGCATAGAAAAAAATATCAAAAAAAAAAAATTCCAAGTGATACCCAAAATATGATTTTTTTTAGAAAAACATACGTTATTTTAGCTTCACTTCACATTCATTTACACAACTGCCACAAATTAATGATATTCTTGGCGTTTTTGGTGTCATTTTATTCCTGATAGACTATACTACTAGAAATACATCAAATAATATAAGTATCTGTGATACTTTTTTTATAAAAAAAATAAGAACTTGAATTTTAACATGAATTTTGATACCAAAATAATTTTGACATAGTTTGAGAGTGTTTCATGTAAAAAAAAAGTATGAAAACGTAAGTGTCCAGCTATTTTAAAAACATGCGCAGTTAATACAGATTAAATAATGGTATAATACATCATTTTATCTAATACTACTACGAAGTTATTGCTATTGAGATGCAAAACGAGTAAATACGACTAAAATTAAAAAGTTAATGTCTTAATACATTTTAATAATAATAAAACATTTCAGGTGTCGCTGCGACCCATAGACGTCCCACTGCTGGGCACGGGTCTCCCCCACAGACACTGCTGCTGCGGGAGGTCCAGAGCATACTCCACCACGCTGCTCCAATGCGGATTGGTGGAGGGGTTAGTGGCCAACCCAGTGTCGAATGTTCTCAAGCCACCCGAAGGTCTTCGACAAGGCTTAACGACTGTTTCCAGCAGCATTCTGCAGAGCTGCATAAAAGCACAAAATATTAAATTAAAGCCTTTATCGCTTATTAATAACTCGATTTAAACCTTGATGAATTTAAGCTTAATTATTTATAGAGTTTACCTCTATATTGTGTATATAAAATTATCCATCTGTATCAACTATTTTAATTTGTCATCATAGCATGAATACCTATAGCTGGGAATTCTGCAGTAACTCTTTTAGTGTCGCACTATTAGGCACGGGTTTTAGTATTGTAGTTAGGCCAAAGGCCACCACACTGGCCAAGTGCGGATTGACAGACTTCACATGCCTTCAAGAACATGATAAATTATTCTCAAGCGCGCGAGGTATATTCACTATAATTTATACTTATTATATATTGAAATAAATAAGAATAATTTAAAGGATTTCGCCATACGGTCGCACATGCAATTTTTCTTCCGAGCCTAATGTATACTCATCGTAAAAATCTAATTACTGTCCTTTGAAACACAAGCAATATATCATTTCCCACACGAACCACCCCTGATGACGTCACTGCCTAAACAATGATGGCGATTGGTCGAAACGGCGACACGTGACTGACACGTGACAACTCTTTTAACGCGAAATTAGGTAGAGGGAGCTTGTAGTTAGGTTGACAGAGAAATAATTTACATATTATTGAGTAATACTTTTATAGTGCAAATTGAGTGAAATCGACGGATACAGACGAGCAATTGGAGCGTTAACTTTTTGTTTTAATATTCAGTTATACAAAAAATAAAAAATATATTAATTACCTCGAGATAACAAGTAATTTAGTGTACTTTATAAGCCCTCATGGCATTCAGATATTTGTGAGCTAATAGTGAAATTAGATATTTGTAAGAAAATGCCAACTTTTTTTTTTTATGGATACAGGATAGCAAACGAGCTTGCAGCACCACCCATCCGCTGCCGCCCATGACAACTGTGACTGACTTTGAACAAGACTCAATTAGGGACTGGTTGGACAATTGGGATGGTGACTGGGATGGTGAGTCCAATTAGTTGAGAAAGTTAAGAAAATCCCTAAAATCTTCCCTAAAATCTTTTTAGTTGGATTTGGTTCTAAAGCACTTTTCAACTTGAGCGAACACGTTGGATAGATGAACCTGAACATTTTCGGCTTCATATTGTTTCTGGTCGCATGGTTGAGTATACTATAAAACATCTATCTTCTCTAAATGTGCAGTACCTACATAGCGGGCGGTCATATTTTCTGGCCCTACAGAAGCTACAAATACCTATCTATAATGGATACAAAAAATAAATAAAAAGGGGAATTCAAGCCCCGACAGATGATTACAAATAATAACGCATACAATAGCGCCCCCTATCGACCGGGATTACTACACAATACAGCAACTACCCTAATAAAATTGCCAGCTGCAAGAATCAATAAGTGCAAATTCCAATTTAATCAGTATCTCCTGTGATGTTCAGGACCCCAAGACCCGGTCAAATGGTATTACGGAGGATCCGTTCACCGTAAATTGAATGTTTGTTTGTAAGCTTTCCTTCAGCCACATCATGTTATTACTATAATTACGTATAGCGATGGTCATAATGGTTAAAAATGCTATTTACATTCGAGGTGTGGGTTCAAACTCCAGGAACTCACCAGAATTGAACCCCTTCTCCTCTCGATTACATGGCTCATTTAAATATGTAGCGGGAACATGCCTAGTGCATGTGCAACAGTGCTTTGCATCGCAGATATGCATCTGTGGAAACACACCTTTAATAACGCACACAAAGTGCATCCAAAAACAAGAAAAATTTATACAACTGATTGTGGTAACTGTCACGTCATTGAAACTCATTGTAATTTCAAAGGCAAAATCATTAATCGGTATCGAAAATTCGATTCAATTAACGGATTGACAAGCCAAGTTATAGAGTTACAGAACAGTCACAACATCTACATTTTCCGATTCGTCAAATACTCGGTCTCTCCAGTCGAGGATTCGCACGAATTCGTATTTGCGCGCCTTTGAGGAACCTGTCGACTGGAAAGCCCGGTCTTGACGTTGTATTCCCATGAAATTGCTAGTAAGCATGCCATTTCTGTTTCAAATATGAGCGAATATATCTTACCGGTCATCTGCGTTTAAATGTCACACTAACTACGTATGATCAGCTCTCGTTCAAGCCTTTAAAAGCTATATCATCTGAAATTGAGTTAGTTAACCTTCAGATCCAACCGTCTTATCTGACAATAGAAATAGATGTTAATAATTGCCAAATATTAGCTGATGAATAGCTCAAAGGCAGCCTCACAAACCGTCATATGTATAGCCTGCGACCGCATTGACCCTTGGTCGAGGAACGGACTAATTACCGACAGACTAAGAATTACTGTTGAGCATAAATTGTCGATGAAATGTGGTTGATCGATTTAATTGGTTCCTCGGTTCCTCGGCAATGAACCTATATTTTATACTGTTTTGTAAAAGATATAAAGGCATATATATTCGATAGGATATATATAGGATAGAATAGTTATTTCAACAATTTAGTTCCGCCGATACAATATTACAGTCTTGTTAGTTCGACAGTTTCCCTTTCCTTCCAATAATAGGAATAGAAAGCAATTAATTCCGTTAGCATTACCGAATTTTCCAGCTGACCAAATCGCTCAAAGGCAGCGTAACAGGCCACATCCCGTCACACACGAGTGGACTGCGACCGCATTCTGACCCGTGGTCGACTCATCAGTCCAATTAACGACATCCCAAGAATTATTATCGAATAGACACACCTATTTGAAGTCTAAATCAGTTAACTGCTGGACGTAGAGCCATGTGTCCATTATACCCGTGACTTTAAGACTTGCAGCGTTTCATCGTTAGATTATTACTTTAATCCTAGCTAAGTAAGTAAGAATAACGTATACTTATTAACGTACAAGCTACTCGTACGTACGCCTATTAACGTACTAGCTTTTCGTGCGTCTCCGCCCGCGTATTAGTCGGTTTTCAATAAATAATTATCGACACCTATTCCAACATTCCATTGACCGTCATTTGTACTACCACTCTAATATTTTATGTTTTTTGTATGTATGTACTTGTTGTATGTTGTATCTTTATCCTTTTGGGGTACAATAAAGGAACTTGTCTGTCTGTCTGTCTGTCTGTCATTCTAATATTTAAGGGACGGTTTAAAATCAAATCAGTAGCAGTAAACCCGATCCATTTAACGAAACTACGGTATTTATTGCTATCGCTTTACCATACAACTTTCCAATAAACGTGCGAAGGGAATATTCTTCTGGGATAAAAAGTATCCTATGTTCTAATCTAGTTGTAGTTTTTGCGTGAATGAGAAACAAACATCCAAAGTTGAACATACAAACATTTATAATATTAATAAGGAAAGTAGGAATAATAATATCGCATGCCTATTTTCCCGTCAATGTTACAAGGCACCAAATGTATCATGTAGGAACTGCGTATTTCCTTTTTGATCCACATCAGTTATTCACCCGACAAACACACTTGACGAATGAAATCCGCTCTAAGTAGAATACCAACGGTTTTAGGAGGCAAGAGGACAGGAAAAACACTATTTACTGAGATCCCGCCGCTAGTCGGAGGGCCATAATCCCGGGAGGGCAGGTTCCTGCAGAGTGCACGGAGGTTTCAACTTAAGCCACGTTTGCAATTGCATTTGAGTTAAAAAGGAGATAATTTTCGTTACTTTTGCATTTAGTTAAAATTTGTGGTTGTAAAGTCTTCCAGCGTATATTAATCTATTAAATTATTATACTAGAAATCGTCAATCGAAACATTAAATTTTCTAAATGAATAAAGCATTTTTCTGATTCATTTTCAATCGGATGATTTTGAATTTGGGTTTAAAGACAAAGTAAGTAGGTATTCAATAGCTTTTTCGTAAAAATACTGTACAAATTCACAGATAAAGTCTATTTATAATAAAAAATTGTATAGTGGGGCTGTAGCATACCTAATACTGTTTTATAGTCTCTGGCATGCGACATTTTAATATTACAATTCTCACTAAGGTCTAAGGGAGACACTGAAACACGAATTTTTTCGATAATTTGTATGAAAAGAGCAGAGGTGGAAAGGAATGGCAATGCATCAGATAAGAACATAATCTTTGTAATATTGAATAAATTCACTACTACCGGAGCCGTACTTATTCGTAATTAAGTTCACGCGACGGTGATAATTGTAATAATTTTTCACATTGACCAACGTTAATAGCAGAATCGCAAGCTTTGACGACGATTAAGCAACTTAATTATGAGGAAACATGCGAATATAAAATACGTCAGGGACATTGTTGCCCAGGTCAAGTTATTTCTGAAGCTTCATTAAACATAATAATCTAAATGAAAGCGTAGATAAAAAAATGTGGAACAAACGAAAAAAAAAGTCGAATTGAGAACCTCCTTCTTGTTTTGGGAGTCGGTTAAAAAAGAAAAAGTTATCTATGAAATAGCCAATGGGATGACTAAAGTATATTTTTCAAAATGTCGGCAGGTCCTTATGATTTGTTATTTAAAGAAAGAAATTAATTAATTTAAGAAACATAAATAAAGTCGCTGAGTAACAATATGACCGTTCATCTAGTAAGACCACTTATAAGACTCCTCTACCAATATAAGGGAGTGTCCTCACTCTCTTATATTGAAAATTTAAAGGAAAACGGAAATAAAAAATGGAATACACTGAAAACTGTAAATAAACATTTTCATTCAAATATCTAAAAAAAAAGTAAGAACAGAAACTTGGAATTTTCCTTAACAACAGTGCCAAACCAAACAACCAAATTATCAATTAGCGTAACCAAACAGACGCAATGTCTTTCTGATCAGCGGTCTCGTTAAAAACAGCCAACGGACCGTGCTTTGCCACTATATCTACTTGTTGAGATCACAATGATCCTTATTTTAGGTGACATTAAGTTGAAAATTGGTAAAACCTTTCTATTTTCGGGCCTGTTTCCGAACTTCCCTTGTTTCGGGTTAAGCCAAGCGTAAACTAATTTTGGAACCTCAGCATAATGTTTGACTTAGTGTAAGAAATTATTTCTAGAAAAACATAATGGTATTTGAAAAATCAATTTAATAGATAAAATGAAAATAAAATAATAGAAAAAATCCCAAGCTATTTTTTGCAATGAAATTATAATCTCTTCGAACTCATAGACATACTTAGGGAAAGTATATGGGTATTGTACCGAGCGTTGAAGATGTACTGCGAGAGAAATCATTTGCAAAAAAAACATTTCATTTCATCACATAATATACCGCAACGATGCAAATGAAAATAAATCCAGCCTCAGCTAAGTTGAGCACTGATCTGCAATACTGGATGCCCATAAAACTGTCAACGATATATCTATTTAATGTGTCCACTGAAAGATAGATGTTTGCATACGAATGGCAGCGAATATTTTGCTAGATGATACTGCTATAAAATCTGGAATACGATTTAATCGATTATCAACCCTAAAAGTTGCGACATAAGAATCAATCAGCGCACACCCCTGAAATAATATCGCTAGAAGAAGTTCAGGATGGTGTTTCCGGAAAACGGTCAACGGAGTAAAATGGTTTATGGAACCCATACCTGAACATTAAATAGGAAAGTGGATCTTGAGGTATAATATCAGGTATACGTACAAGTATGCAAGTTAAAAATTCTTAGAATACTGTTAAAGTTAGGTAAATATGCTGAGAATAAAGCATTTATATACAGTATTGCAAATTTAAAATTCAGTAAATTATCTGCTCGAAAAAAGGTCGGAAAGTTATTATCGATTGGTTGACTGAATGAATGATTTAACAACACAAATACAAAGGGAATCCAAGACATTAACATCCACAAAGTCGCAAGCAAGAACAAGTTTGGAAATAAAGAAAAGTACTAGTATAAAGTGAAGGCATTAATTAGCATTCAGAAGATACAGAGGACTTAGGAAGTGTAACAAGTTTTAATATTTACGTCGAACAGGAAGACGGAACGGAGGCGAGACAATTGGGAGCAGAGACAATTCGCGACTCGGGCACGTCCTGCGCTCCCTTTGTTTGCTGTTATTTATTCTAACTGTACAAGTTTGTCACATTAAATTTGAAAATGTCAACGAAAATAATGTCGATGTTAACTGCCCGAGAAATAACAGGACAAACTATGATGAGGTTTAATCAAACCTCATCATAGTTTGTCCTGTTATTACTCAGTATTAAATGTAATTAATCAATTACATTTAATACTGAGTAATGTAATTAATCAATTACATTTAATACTGAGTAATATTTTAGCAAAGACAAGAAAAAATGGATCTTCCCGTAACTCCGAAATTCCTCAACGCAATACGCACACGCTGCGGAAGTGGAGGAAAGGTCTGACTGGCAAGAAAAACTTGTTAACAATTAAAACAAGAAACCCTAGATAAAGCAAAAGGTATCAGAATCGAGCAAAGCAAAAACTGAAATGAGAAAAAAACAGATAAATTATTTACAAATAATTGAACATTGAGCTGCAATTTTCGATCTGACAGAGGACAAACACGTCGGTTACTCGACAAATTAATTTAATAATTCGCACGTAAACATTTCACACCGACAGTTGTCAAGTATTGATTTCCACAACCCTCGAATTATTGCATGGTCCAAGTGTTAAAGCAGGTAAATCAAACTAGCATAGTGAATTCATTTTTTTTTACTAATGTAAGGTAATTAAACAAGTAGGTCAGGAATATTGTACTTTCCTGTGTTGAAAGAATATGAAAAATAATTCTATAAATATAAAGGTTGTAGTGTTATAAGTAAGAGAAAAGCTAAACTGTAGTATTATAAAGAAAGAACTAGAGGAATTTAAATAATAAGAATTTTAAATAAAGAGGATGTGTGTATATTATTACTCACTCGGTGGTTATACCCGCTTAGTGGTTACACGGAAGATATAAATTTAGTAATAAAGAGTCACTTAAGGGAAGGCACAGACACAGACGTTCAGAAGCTCCGATGCACGACCGCGCAAGCAGCGGCACTGCAACGCGCTCTCCTTGGTTGAGCAGCGAACAGCAGGGCGGTGAGGTGCGGGCGTGCAACAGCGCACAAACCACGCACGAAGTATAACAGCACGAGACCGTTCAGCAGGTCTCGGAAGCTCACGTACGAAGTATTCAGCATGGGATCGTTCAGCAGGTCCCGGAAGTTCTGAAAAACACTCCGTATCAGATATCTTCCTTTTAAAATATTTAGAAAGCCAAAAGAAGACGTCTTTTCCCAAGTCAATTCACTTTTCTTCACTCAAGAGTGATTTCTTTTCCAAAGGTCTCTGTAGAATAGCCCTCTGTAGAATGATCTCGATCATGTTCCACACAGCATTCTTCCTTTTTTTAATTCAAATTTGAATTTGAATTCCTATATGGCCTAATACAAAACAGCTAAATTTTATATAATATCTCTATATAATCTACGTAATTTTAGAACCTATATCAAGACATTACTACTGTGACATAAGTCATGTATCAAATACTAATCACAACATTAAATGTTCCAAGAAAATAATTAGAAATCACCACAAACTAAAGAAAAAGTTATACAAGGATGTTACAAAACAATATTTAAAGTTACAAACATCCTACAAGTGAGAATTACCTAAAAATTTAATAGTAAGTACATAAGATTTAGAATACATAACCAAAACTAATTAACAAGTAAAAGGGACATCTATAAATATTAACTAATTTACAATTCAATTGCAGCCAAATAAATTACCATAAAATTGTAAAGAAACATATAAAATATGTATATCAATATAAGAAATAAACAAAGATAAAAATGATGAAAAGAATGAAGTAAGATGAAGAAACTGATGTGTAAAGAAAAGGTATTAGTAAATACTACAAGGTGAAAAATATTCTGTAAGGTAATTAAAATAAATACATATAAAAGTTAACCTATATGATATACAGGGTTACTGGTAACTCGCAGAAGATCCGATAAGGGTATGCAGGGTAGGACATTTGCAACCAACCCTTATCAATTTTAATATTTTTTCAGTATAGGTATACCTACTATAAATTTCACGCGGGCGAAGCCGCGGGTAGCAGCTAGTAATACTATAAATATGTCCTTAAAAAATTGTTTTAGTATGCTTACTGGACATAAATAATATCTCACGACAGCTATTATCAAATATTGTATTTATTTAATAGAGAGATGATTGAAGCGAATTATTTATGACTACCTACTTATAAATTGACAATAGTATTAGGTAAAGTGATGGTGCTAAAAAACGCTATCCGCCACTGAGTTGCAACGATCATCACGAACCCCATAAACAAGGGTGGATTTGCAGAATTAAATAAAAAACGCACCTTACTGGACACTGAAACGGCGTAGACTCTGTTTTTTGCCAGTTCTCCTAATACTATTAGTAGGAAAGTGTATTGTTATGGGTCGACAGTTAGAGGGGCTTGAGGGACAGCACTGTCGATCTGTGATGTTTATTCGATTACGATGAAGTAAAATGTGGCAGTGAAGGTTCTGTGTGTAAGACAACCGTACCACAGAATACATAATAGACGGTACCTATAGAAATATGTTATTTACAGCGGATTTGATTAGTTTAAAACACCGCTGAAATTTAATGCAGTCGGCGAGGTAATAAAGGTTTAAAGGGCGAATCCCACATGAGTAGGTTTGTTTGTTAGAATATATTGAACAGATTTTTCAAGTTATATGTGCAAATAACAGGAATCCTAATCCTAATAAGCTAGATAATGTACTTGAACAATGTCTGATGGAATATTTTCTACTTGTACGTGTTTTATGCCTATTTAATGTTAAAATAACTGGATATTTGCAGAAAGCACACGCCATCTTATGCCCCTGACTTATTAACTAACAGGCCGGTCCTGAGTCATGCGGTCAGCGAGTTATAAATCTAACACAATAAATCAATATTTGAGACGGGAAAGCACCCTTTCTGTTTGCACAAATGCAATTCATTCGACTTATACATGATGCATGGAGCGGGCAGTGGTCGGCGGGTAAATACGGCGAATTCGATCCAGGGTCACGGAATAATGCAGGTTCTGTAAAAATACTTACCGACGTACGTTTAGCTAGAGGTTACACCCATTAATATAGATGGTATGATATAACAGGATCGTTTTGTAAACGGAGCACACAGAGTAAATCTGATAGTTTTGATAAAACATTTAATAAAATTTAATGGTAATAATTATACCGTTAAAAAATATATTTTTTTTAAAAAACTTTTTAAAACTTTTTTTTATTTTCATGCATTGTCATCGAAACCAAATATGTGTGCCAAATTTCAGCTCGATAGCTTCAGTGGAAGTGGGTGAAATATTGATTGCAAGATTCCAGGACATACTTACATACATACGAGTGAAGTTAAATAAAAGCTTTTAAAATGAATAAATAACCCGGCCATATGATATAGCCTTGTCGATCAGGAAACCGTTCTTGAATCTTGTCTAGCAAAGATAAGTTGTATCTGATATCCGATTTAACCAGACAACGCGGCGAACAGAGCTGTGCATAAATCTAGTGAACGCATGCAATAATTAACCTCACTATAGGTAAAATTCAATGAATTATAAATTATCGGACCCGCGGTACGATGAAAAGCCAATCGACATTGGAAGCAATGCACTAATGCAATTAAATGCGTTTGACATGAATAATCTGTTAGTGACATCCCTGATAGTCTGTGACGTTTTATTGGAGTCGGAATACTTTGATCCCCGTGTTTCGTTCACTATTACCAATTAGATGTGGCGTGCGGGACGCGTCGTCGTGTAGGGTTGTCAATTACGTCATAGGTATTTGTGTCGTACAAGTCGGTAGAGTAAATGTAACAGAATGGTTTTGATGCCTTCTGAGTGTGATCTTTTATTTTATCATGTAAGCGTCCATAGTCCAATGGCTTGCGTCGATTCAATCTGATTGACAGTGTTAAGCATCGACGGGCACGGTCGGTTTTTGGATGGGTGACCACTATTGGCAATCATTTCATGGGTGCTAACTACATGGGTGCTACCGGGCTTCGGAGGTTAAGCCGTCGGTACGGGTTGTTTTCAATGGTGAAAACAATCGGTACCTAAGCCTTGTCGGCCAGACCTTCGGGTGGATTGACAACATTCGACACTGGGTTGGTCACTGTTAAAATAAATCATGTTATCTTGTTCTTAATACATCAAATAAACAATAAAAGTAAAATGTCTATGGTAGGTTGATCTATGCTCTTTGATGAATATCTGTCATCGTTCCTTTATGCTTCCTGTGTCTAATAAATGGCGTGCGTTCCGTGAAACCAAAAACGTGTTTTATTAGGTTATGGGCCCAGTATGCCCCGTAATTAGCTTAAAAGTGGTTATTTTAGCTAGACTAGGTAATGGCATCAAATACATTCTTGGGTAATGTGCCCAAATTGATTGGCCGTGAAAATTACCACGAGTGGGCGTTCGCCGCAGAGAATTTGTTAGTCTTGGAGGGCATGGTGAGTTGCATCAAACAAGAAAGCCCTGAAACTGCAGCTGCGGACGATGATAAGGCGAAGGCAAAATTGATTTTAACGATAGATCCATCGTTGTATGTGCATATTAAAGATGCATCAAGCACAAAGAATTTGTGGGCGAGACTTAAGAATATGTTCGATGATTCTGGAATCTCACGAAGGATTACTTTGTTGCGAACACTAATATCAATACGCCTCGAATCATGTGATTCAATGACCAACTACGTGACGCAGATAATGGAGACAGCCCAGAAATTATCCGGAACAGGATTTTCCATCAATGACGAGTGGATCGGCTGCTTAATGTTGGCAGGTTTACCTGAAAAATACCTACCAATGTTAATGGCAATAGAACATTCGGGAATCGCCATTACTGCCGACATCGTGAAAACAAAGCTAATCGACATGGCGGGAAATGATAAGGATTCCGAGGGCGGCGGATTAGCATTTATGGGCAGAGGGCAGCACAGTCGGCCATACTCTACGGTTGGTACTACTGTTGGCGGCAACCATAGCCATAGAAAAAATGACAGCAACACTAGTCATCATGGCGGCCCAAGTGAAAATAACAACAAGAACAAGATGAATATTAAATGCTATCGATGTAAGCAATTCGGGCACTATAAAACACAGTGTAAACAGAAATTAAATCATCCAGTGAAGAAAACGAACGCGTTTTCCGCAGTATTTCTAAATGGAAATTATAACAAACAAGATTTTTACTTGGACAGCGGCGCGAGTGTTCATATGATAACAGACGTAAACATGATGAAAAATGTATCGCAGAATTCAAGCATAAAGGAGATTATAGCAGCCAATAATAGTGCTATGCCTGTGCTTTGCGAGGGAAATGTCGATATAGTTACCATAACTCCGACCAGTAAATTTGAGGTTACTCTTAAAAATGCGATTTGTGTTCCCAATCTCGCTACGAACTTAATATCGATAAGTCAGCTGCTGAAAAATGGAAACAGTGTGGAGTTTAAAAAAAAATACTGTAATGTGTACAACAGAAATAAAAGTTTGGTGGCAGTGGCCAAAGAAATCAATGGTGTTTACAAATTAGAAATTGACAAAAAGAAATGTTTGCTTATACAACCTTCATCTCCAGCTACGTGTGAAGACTGGCACAGAAGAATGGGTCACCTAAACATCACAGACTTGAACAAAATGAGGGATGGAGCAGTTACTGGAATATCATTCAAAGACAAGTCAGATATCAATAAAAAATCTTGCACGGTGTGTTGTCAAGGAAAGCAGTCGCGATTACCATTTGGACATGCAGGTAACAGGAGTAGTGGACTGCTAGACACTATCCATGCTGATGTGTGCGGACCCATGGAGACTCCATCAATTGGAGGAGCAAGGTACTTCTTAATATTTGTAGATGACTTTAGTCGTATGTCTTTTGTGTACTTTTTAAAAGCAAAGAGTGAAGTATTTAGATATTTTAAAGAATTTAAATCGATGGTTGAAACTCAACAAAGTAGAAAAATTAAAATATTCAGAACAGATAATGGCTTAGAGTTTTGCAGCAACCTATTTGAAAATTATTTGAAGGATGCTGGTATTGTCCATCAAAAGACAAATGCTTATACACCTGAGCAGAATGGTTTGAGCGAGCGCATCAACCGGACCATTGTTGAGCGAGCTCGCTGCTTATTGTTTGATGCCGGACTACACAAACGTTTTTGGGCAGAGGCTACAAATACTGCTGTTTATTTAAGGAACAGGTCCGTTGCATCTGGCCTTAATGATAAGACCCCATACGAGCTCTGGACAAATAGGAAACCAGATCTAAGTCATGTTCGAATGTTTGGCAGTCAAGTGATGGTACATGTGCCTAAGGAGAAGCGGCACAAATGGGATACAAAGTCCAGGAAACATATACTAGTAGGATTTTCTGATACTGTCAAAGGTTACAGAGTTTATGATCCCAGTCGGAGATGCGTTACAACCAGCAGAGATGTAGTCATCCTTGAGAATATTAAAGGAAATTGCACAGTGGAGGTAGATGTCACAGTTCCAGTTGGGGACACTATCCCAGCAGTGGAATCAAGCAGTGATATTAAGATCGACAATGATGATTTGAAGGATGAACCTGTTTCGAGCCCTATAGATCTCACTTCTTCTTCTTCAGAGTCAGAATATCATAATGCTGTGTCTGATTTGGATCGTACGTTACAGCCTAACCAAGATCATGATGACATACCAGAGGAACCAGCTCGGGAGGACCCAGTACTTTTACACGAACAAGAACAAGTAAGGAACAGACGTGTGAGAAAGAAACCTGATCGCTTCGGTATGTACTCCTTAAATACTGTATCAACTCAAGAATTCACTAGCGAACCTATGAGTGTCCAAGAGGCTTTAGATAGTCCAGATCGAGATAAATGGATTGCAGCAATGGAGGATGAGCTGCAGGCTTTCAACGAAAATGATGCATGGGTTCAAGTGAAAGAATTGCCTCCTGATAAAACACTGGTCAAATACAAGTGGGTTTTTAAAAGGAAAGTGAATTTTGATAACAGTGTGCGTTATAGAGCGCGTTTAGTGGCCAAAGGCTTCTCGCAGAGGCCTGGTATTGACTATGATGATACTTTTTCACCTGTAGTAAGACATTCAACTCTAAAATTGTTATTTGCCTTATCTGTACAATTAAATTTCGATATCACCCATTTAGATGTCAAGACTGCCTTTTTGAATGGTCATCTTAAAGAGGATATTTATATGCTTCAACCAGACATTAATTGCGATAATAATAAGAGTAAAAATATTGTTAAATTGAAAAAGGCAATTTATGGGTTAAAACAGTCTTCTAGATCATGGTATCAGAGAGTAGAGCAATGTTTATGTGAAATAGGATTTATAAAGAGTCAATTAGAGCCATGTATTTTTACTAAGATGTGTGATAAAGTAAAAATTATTATTTCATTGTATGTAGATGATTTCTTCATTTTTTCTAACAGTCCAGAAGAGACTAAAAATTTAATTTCAGTGTTGAGTACTAATTTCAATATTAAGAATTTAGGGGAGATAAAACAATGTCTTGGCATGAGAGTTAGAATTAATAAGAAATACAATATTATTACTTTGGATCAAGAGCAATATATAGAGCAATTACTGAATAAATTCAATATGTTAAATTGTAAAGTAGCAAGTACTCCCATGGAATATAAATTGGATATTGAAAAATCAGAAATATGTGATAACGAAATTCCATACCAACAGTTGATTGGAAGTCTGATGTATTTATCAGTTTTTACTAGACCAGATATATCTTTTTGTGTTAGTTTTCTTAGTCAATTTAATAAATGTCATACAAGTGTTCATTGGAACTATGCAAAGAGAATACTTAGATACTTAAAGAAAACAAAGAATTATTGTTTAAAGTATGTAAAAGAAAAACCAGAGCTTGTAGGTTTTGTTGATGCCGATTGGGCAAGTAATACTGTTGATCGTAAGTCATATACTGGTTATTGCTTTGTTATGTCAGGCTCACCTATTTCTTGGGAGAGTAAAAAACAAAGAACTGTAGCTTTATCTAGTATGGAAGCTGAGTATATGTCTATAGCAGAATCTTGTAAAGAGGCTATATACTTGAGATCTTTGTTATTCGAATTTACTAGTGATTTATACTCTATAACTTTATTTAATGATAGTCAGAGTGCACAGAAGTTGGTGGCAAATTATGTGTGTCATAGAAAAAGTAAACATATAGATGTGAGATATCATTTCATTAAAGATGTAGTCAATGATAAAATTATTAATTTAAAATATTTGCCCACAACTGCTATGCCAGCTGATGTTTTAACAAAAGCCTTAAGTCCCATGAAGCATTATAAATGTATAAAGGATATGGGGATTAGTCAGATAGGGGATTAAAATTAAAGTTACTAAATAAAAGATTGTTTTGTTTATGTGCTGTAGTTGGGGTGTTAAAATAAATCATGTTATCTTGTTCTTAATACATCAAATAAACAATAAAAGTAAAATGTCTATGGTAGGTTGATCTATGCTCTTTGATGAATATCTGTCATCGTTCCTTTATGCTTCCTGTGTCTAATAAATGGCGTGCGTTCCGTGATACCAAAAACGTGTTTTATTAGTCACTAACTCCTCCACCAATCCGCATTCGAGCAGCGTGGTGGAGTATGCTCTAGCTAGACCTCCTGCAGATTTGTCTGTGGGGGAGACCCGTGCCCAGCAGTGGGATATCTAAGAGTTGCAGCTTTGTAACTTTTTGATATGGTGGTGCATGCTGACGATGAATCTTTGATGAAATTTTTTTTTTTTGAAGAATACTAATATAAATAACTTATATAAGCTACAAGGTGAAAACCCATAGAGGTCCCACTAGACTAGACCTTGAAACTGTCTGCAAATAATCCAATGACATGACATATACTCATACTATGACATAGTATGAGTATGTGCAAATAGAACAGCAAAAAAGTCTTATTATTGTCCACAAATACGGTCAGACAGACACACCCTATAAGCGAACGTAATCCAATGTAACTCTCTATATCGAGTCCAGTGGATAAGGAAGGAATCCCGAAGCGAGTAATCGGGTAATCGAATATCTCGTATTCGAACGGATATTGAATTTTCCCGCGCTCATTCCGGAAGTCGTCGCGGCTGCTCCTGCTCTCTGATTGGTCGACGCCTCGGCGCCATAGTTTTTATCTTGTTTATGTTGTAACTTTGTGTGTTAAAATAGTTTCTGTATATGACAGAAACTATTTTTCTTTGACCGCCTTTTAAAGGTTTAACTTATTTGCTGCCATATTTTGAATTGAATTGCTAGTTACTTTTGTTTTATCAATGCATGATTTATTTATCGCTTTCAATAACAATTCGTACTGCTAATACATGTTTAAAATAATGTAATATGTTAAGGAAGGTAATACAAGGAAGGAACAATAAGAATTAAATTATCTTATCTATAAACTACATGCTATAATGTAAGACGGATCATGAATCTTGATTGTAGCGTTGATAGTCGTGATATGATAGATGTTCTTGATTGTGATCCACGGGCATGTGTTGACGTCAATTTCGCTGAGTGCCTGCGATGCGATGCAGTGATAAATGATTGGAGCGGTGATGGAGATAGGTTTTGCGTTAGGGCGATAATCTTGTTAGTGCTTCGAGGGCGAATGGGCGTCATTTGCAAAATTTATTCGATGTGAACGTAATCATCACATCACTAGTGTTATTATAATTTTGAGACCTTTTAGAGAATTCGTTACTCATCTTTAAGATACTGTTCCACTCCAAAATATTAAAAAAGCAGCGTGGCGGAGCACGCTCTAGACCTTCTCAGTTGAGAGAAGAGTATCCTGCAGTATGTCATTAAGTTGTGACATAGCTTAGGTAAATTCAAAGCTAAACTGTAAATAAAACAATAACTCGATATTCAGTATGGATTTAAAACATAACATATTGTAATTGATATTACCGATATAAGCATAAAAATCTCAACAACAATGTCACCGGAGGCGGCAGCTAACTGAGTTACGACGCCTTGTAATGGCTCTAGGGATAAAATTGGCTTTGGTGATACGCTAATGTTTTGACATGCTCGTTTTAAGAGCCGGTATAATTCTTCCGTAGCTGCACAAAAGCTTCTATGATAATTACGTTACACATACGTGTTATATCTGCCACGAAAAAGCTATTTTACTCTCGTACCCTTTGTGGATAATCTCTTTGTTCGAAATTGTTGTGAGCGTTGTCACGTTCCCTCCGTTTAAAACTTTCCTGGCGCTAAATAAATCATTAATTAAATGCTTAATTCATGCACGATCTTTGCTATATACAAAATTACACATGCATGTAGTATAAAATAAGATTAAACACACAAATCATTGAGATTTAGAAATAATTTTAATTATCGTTTGTATTATTGTTTTGGTAGTTACTACGTGTGTTTTTGTTCTGGTGTTTATTAATGCATTTAGAAATATAAGAATCATTTACTATGATAGGATGTATTTCAAACGTTTAAGTTCCATAATAACTAAGTAAAACTAAAACAGTCTCGCCTGTAATAAAATTTAGTGTTAGGTACTTTATTGCAGAAAAAGGGCCAGGATTTATAAATCCTTCATAAATTTAAAATACTCGTACCATCTGAATAGCAAAATCGTAGGAGCAATCTTAAACTAAAAGAGTAGGTTTACAAAGAAGATAAAATAACCGTAATAAACATATATTAGGAACGTTGAAAGTCGCAGAGAGCCGTTTCATTTTCCTGCCAAGCGCCTTACGTAAGGAGTAACTAAGTTTGCGAAATTTTACGAACAGTGAGATTGCGTTTCAATGCGGCTTTACATAAAAGTTTTCCAATTGTTCCACTTTAGAACTAGCTGCCAGGGAACAACTATCTTGGTGTTCTTTTATCTATCTGGCTATCATTTTCATCTGGATCTTGTTTTGTATTTCATACTTTTTTATGTGATTTCTTATGCCAACATTTCAAAATTATAAAAAAAAAGCTATGACTGGTCTTGTTCAAGTGGTCAAGTTGTTTGGCAACATTTGTGTACTCTAAGTACGATCCTCTTAAAAACACTGATAGCTTTAAAAATTTGGTCATTTTAAATAACTAACTTTTAAATTATCATTAAAATCTCAAGCCAAAGTTTAACGAGTATGTACGAGTAGATACCCGAGTCACTAAAATTAAGCAGAAGCCAATTTGCCTTTTATTGGTTTACGAAGCTGATAATTATGCAGATATACCCACATAATTTATTAAACTGAATAATGTCGCTCATGGGTATGTTAGGGAAAAGTGATAAAAAGCATCGTTATCAGAAAGTAAAAACACTACCCTGTACAATTCCACTACAGCCCTTACAACCGAAATACATCACTGCAAACGAGAGAAGAGAAAAAATATTTTTCTCGACAAATAACTTTGATTTACAGGCTGTTTCGCGACACAAATAATGTTTTTTAACGGCGTATGTATGAGCGGTGGATATACGTGCAATAAAGCTGAAATTTATATCTCAGTAAAGATTAATTATAAGACGGTACATTTATTTCTTAAAGAAATATCGTCATTGATATTACTTTATTTATACAGTATTTAAAACTGCCCTTTTCCAACATCCATCCTGATTTTGGTCGCTGGAAGAACTAGCAAGTATATCGATAATTACAGCTTGAACAAAAATTTGACACGTAAATAAGATTCATTATTACGCTGATACGATTTACTCTCTATGTCTAAAAATTAGTTATTAGAAATTTCAAAAACTTCAAGACAAAAAACAAACGTTCAAGAAATTCTTTCAATTACATATTATAAATACCTCCTGTTAAAAATTTTGAAAAAATAATTGAAGCTTTAATAATATTTATATGTTGCAGCAAAAAGAAAAGAAAAAAGCACACCAAATAAACAACACCAAGAAATTTGTAAAAATGTTAAATATACTAACATGATTGACACCGGAGACCCTGGTCTTGTTCAATTTAGATAAATTGGTGCCCATCCGTAGCCATTAATGCCAGTCCTCCCCAACAACGCCAATTAAATTGAACTTTAATCGCGTACACATAGAGTCAAAAATAGTTCAGACACAAGTTTAACGAACGTTTATTTGTATATTTGGCACCGCTAAGGACACAACATCAGGACAGTTCCTTTCACTATCACAGAATTGTCTTTCTTAAATTACTGAACACAGTTTTACGGGAGCATAAGTCTTTAATAAGAGCCACTTGCATTCACGGAAGCTGAAAAAAAGCGAGAATACATTTAAACGAGTCGCGAAAGGATATGTTTGAAGTAAACTTTGAATAAGAAAATAATACTGAAAACAAAAGTGAGAAAAAAGAAAGTTAAAACAGATGCGAAGATGTAAAAAAGAGTGCTCAAACGTCGATAAGTGAAGGCATGTTGTAACATCAAAAGCATGAGTTAGTCAACTCAGATTTGTTTATTTACATTGCCTTACGAAATCATTAAGTATTGATCTCACTGCTAACAACAAGCGAGAAAATATACCTATACGTTATTATTGAATAAAAAAGAACTTCAAAACATTACAGTTGCAAAAACTTTTTACTAATATAAAGTGTATTTTCTATTCAATCCTTTAATTTATAATGTATTAAGACGAGGTTATAGATTAATAAAACTTTGACCCACTAGATATAACCGTATTCTATGATTATAACTACATACATTATTCTTAGTAGAACTTGAAGTTACATTTGAAACCAAAGTAAAATAAGACACAAAATACTGATTTCTGTTAAATGTGCGAGAGACATGTATCGCTTGTAGATTTCTTCGTTAATGTAAGACACATTATTAAGCGCAAGGCAGACGCTTTCATTCAAGTCTGCATGCCCACGCGCCCACGCCCGCCCGTGGGCGAGCGAGTATGAATCAATGGCCCTATCAATGAATTGTATTGCATTTGACTTTCAAAACAACTATTCCTTTGATAAATATAATGTTCTACTTTATTTTTTGTATCATCAAAAGACGATTTTTTAAGTTGATTTTCCGGTAAACGTGATTTAACGGACACTTAGAATTTTTTCTTACGTTTTACTTTTTATGTATCAAATTTCACAGTAATTATCTTTAACTATAGATTCTTGAAAACTATTTGTTATTATTTTCTGTCATTAAATTACTAAACCACAAAACAATTTAAAGCTAAACAGAGAAATTGATGCATTTGATTTAATTTACATAAAATAAATGGTATCGCCATAAGTAATGTACAAACACGAATTACACCCTTAATTACCATGTCTATCTCACAATCTATGGGGTTCAGAAAACCTCTGAGTCATCTACTTCGCCCGTGGCCGTCATGTGTTAGATAATAGCATACTCGTATTTGCATTTGAAAGTTGATAGCCAATTTAATCAGTGTTCTGTTGCTACATCAGACACATGTTTCGATACTATCAAATACATATAAACCATTTGATTTACTTTCATTGCTTATCTGATTAAGTTTTTTTTAACCGTAGCGTTATGTTATATTATTACTAATTTTACGTACCTGCGTACTACTAGTACTTTCTCATACTCAGTAGTACAATGTACTTCACTTAGTCTTTATGATCTTTATGAAAGCTAACCTTATTTCTGTTAAGAGTCAATATATAAGGGTAATTAAATAAAAGAAATTTTTGATGAATATTTAAAATCAATTATAAAACATTCGTCACAAATGTCTTCACTGAGTCTTATTTTCCTAATTTAAAAATTGCACTTATTTATGGAAATATCCTAATTCAAATATCTATGAAATCAATTATTTATTACCTAATGTAACGTTTGATGTGCACGATTAACATATGAATGTTTTGACCGCGCGGGGCAAGAATTAATTGCTATGCTTATGTAGTTTGTCTATGCGGTGCAACGATCGATGGTGGATAGTTTTAAAACGAAGGGTTGGCCCCCGCAAGCAATGCTGCCCTGATATAGCAGTCCACAGGACATTGTACCCACAGAGCTACCTCATTCTTTTTTTAATTCTGGTTATATAACATTTTCATTATTATAATTATTAATTACATTGACAGTAAAGGCATTTGTAAATTTATTTTCTATTGCAACAATAGTGCTTTTATTTCTTATTTTAATGCAAATTCTTTATATTCTAACTATTCCTTTTTTTTTTCAATCAATAAAATTTAACTGTCTAATTTCAACTGAATTAACATTTAGTTGCCTTTAGTTATCAGTTTTACTATCCTATTGTATTAAGTAATTTAACTGCATAGAATGCACAAAGTTCATTACTCTACAGATCAACTAATATAATTTCAATTCATGCGGGACTCATTCATCCTGCTGGTGGTCAGAACTATCAGCTAAAATGTTATTTACAACAACAACAACCAAAAAGTAAACAAAAAAAAACTAAAAATAATCTCATAAGAATCACCTTGAAAAACTGATACAAAATAATGTTTACTCCTTCTTTTTGGTCCTTGTACGAAAAAACACGTGTTTCGTTCAAAAGTAGAAAAAAGCAGTAACAAATCACAGTCTCGACCGCCTTATTAACTGATGCGTGTAAACTGACATCTATTTGTAAACAGAGTTCGATGTTTGAATTTTGGTTGCCGCCAAGGTTACTTTCGGTATCACTGTCAACTGAGATGTGCGTTCCGTTTTGCGAATTGATTTTAAACCACACGATCGAACCAGCACCTTTCCAGCGTTTTCCAAACCGAACGCACGTCTGCCCCGCTCCGCGCCCGAGCTCGCACTGACTGGCTGCCGGGATTCTCTCGCCACTCTCCCTTATTTTGGGTGCTCTGAGGGCGCAACTTATTTGGCCTCTTTGTTGTATCCTAAGAGGGGTAAATTATTACGGTTTTGCGATAACATAATAGAACGCTGCACTATATAATCGAAAGGATAACGCTTTTTGCTGACCGTTGAAATATTGAATCCACCCAACGAAATAGCCATTTTCTATCCAAACCTGAATTAATTGTGGCGTGATTTGAATATTTGCGGTCGGTGCACTTTTAATTTGAATATCAAAGTTTTAAACGTACGGTATATAATGTTGCCGTTTAACTTTTGAGCGGACACGGGTGCCTGGATTGTAAACGTATGATCATACACGTTAGATTCTCACTTTAAAGTTTCTCGTCCGTGAAAGCGTGCATAGAAAGCTATTGAACGAATTTTGTGTAGCAAAATTGCAGATTTGGTGGTTACGAGCTGGAGCCAGTTTTAATATAATTTACCAATAAAGCGATTTATCGGCTAAATTTTAAGTTGTTTTTAGAGCGTTAATGAAAAAATATTCAATGTAATACTCGAAGAAGTACTCAAGTGTATCTTAATTGACCAAAGACTAACAAAAACTTGATACAATGTCAGGTAGGTACTGATAGCACTGAATTGAGACATTCTAAATCAGTCAACAGTACTTTAAATCAATTGTAACATTCATGAATGAACTCGACACGTACATAATTAGGGTAAAACAGCTGTGGACCAAATCCAATGGATGAAAATAGAAACATTCAAAGCTTACAGATTGCTTGCTGTAAACCAAAGCTTTGATGAAGAACAGGCAATAATAGTCGTTAGCGATTCAATCATAGAATGTATTATGGTATATTGCAGTTTGATGAACTGTTTACGCTTGAATATGAGACCACCTCGAAGGAGAATACAGTCAGAGAATGGTGACATCTGTCAGAAAACTTTGAGAACTTCCACAATTTCTATCTACTTAAAATTGGTGATAAAGCTTATAAAACAATACGTATTTTAATGTATCACATAATAACTCAAGATTCAGTGTGATATTTCGTGTTATTTTGAAATTGATAGGTTGGATATATGAATTTAAAGAAGAAGTATATAGGTACTACAAGTTAATACCTACCACTTGTAGAGGAATGCACTAGGGATGAACTGCGGAATAATAGCTTGCGTTCGGTTTGTTTTACCAGGTGTTCATGAGCTGCAACAACATCCGTTGGACAACATGCCTGCTCATTATGCATCGTTGTCGGTGGTGCATTTTCAAACGAAATTGTTTCAAAAGTACCTACCAATGTACATTGTACAGCCCATGGAACACAGATATAAGTTAAAACAAATATTGAAAAGAACGGATTTTGCCTTTGTTTTATCCTTTTATCGATCAGTGAAGTTATCGACATATACCGATTAAGTTCAACCTGTACAACAGACGTGTGTAAACCCACCATAACGCATCCAACTTTTTGGAGACTGAGAAGCATGGAGGATCTAAGTGGGAAGAACCACTTACGATGCCCACGACCTTCAGCCATGAGGTAACTACGTAGAAGTGGAAATCATTATTCAGCTTAGCTACTAAGATTACACTTTTTAATTTTCGAAATTTATTTCATTGCCAGTTTTGTGTAAAGTTGTTTTTATGTAATCTATAGAGACGACCAAGTCAACCTTGAACTGTCTGACCCTTAGGTCTAGACGTTCCAGGATTCATTGGCTTAGCAAACCATTTATATTGCACCCTCGCATTAAACATTCAAATTAGTTCCGCCCGAGTCACATTGGCGTGGCTAAGTCTTAAATAATATAGACGGGATTCAAGTCTAAAAAATAAAATGTTTCATATTTTCTTGCATCCTTTAAAGATAAAATATGCTGCAACCCATAGACGACCCACTGCTGGGCACGTGCCTCCCCCACAGACTATGCTGCGGGAGGTCTAGGGGGTACTCCGCCACGTTGCTCTAATTGATGGAGAGAGATAATAATATACTTTTGGATAAAGGCTTATACTAATATTATAGAAATATTCGTTCGTAATGTTTTCACACAAAAACTACTGGACCGATTTCAATATTTTTTTCACCATGCGAGGCCACCAGTCCCATAGTCCCCTAGTCCATAGTCCACTAGTCTTATAATGCGCGTGGCCTGCGCGAGAATCGCTGAACGCTAGCTGATTTCTAATAGACCCGCCGGTTAAGACAAAACTTTTCATAATTAATGGTATCAGGTATCAGGCGTTACTTTGCGGAACTCCTTTGTTACAAACCAAAAATTAATCTACTTTGCAACTAATCCGACGACGACTACGACGGTTAATCGCATGATGCGAGTCTACTTACCCTGAGGATGCCTTGTTTTGGGGCGAAACACGTGTTGATGTGTGTATTCATCGATCGCATGTGCAAAATGTGCATGTTATCCTGTGTGGGAGGGAGGGAGGTGCTGCATGCATGAAGGTATTCATACATCACTATACATTTTTGTTCGCGGATTAGTTGCAAAGTAGATTAATTTTTGGTATGCAAAACCTTCACATTTTTTTAATAGGCCTAGGATCAAGCAAGAGAAGTCGTAGCCAGAAGCGATGCGTTGGTTGAATGAGCCGTGTCGCTTGTCTTGTGTACCTACTGGAAACTTCGACGTCAAGCCTATACGGGCATTGAGGGTCGTTTTACATGTACAAACATATAAGTGGACGTAGCAATGCGGCCTGTGTTGGTCTTAATAAACTGTCTATACTCGAGAAAGGTTTCTAGTCAATTATGTATGGTTTATTAATAAATGTTACTTACGACCTACGTGCAATTTTGTTAATGGTTTTCGTGAATAATATGAAGTAAAGCAGTGACAGCCCAGTGGCTATCGAACTCGCCTCTCACTGGAGCGGTCCGGGTTCAAACCCGAGCGGCACGCACCAATGACTTTTGCTAAGTTATGTGCGATTTAAGAAATTAAATGTCACTTTCTGTAACAGTGAAGGAAATATCGTGAGGAAACCTGCATATTTGAGAGTTCTTCATAATGTTCTCGAAGGCATGTGAAGTCTGCCAATCCGCACTTGGCTAGCGTGGCGGACTAAGGCCTATCCCTCCCAATCTGAGAGGAGACCCAGCAGTGGGACAAAGAAAGGGTTGTGGTGGTGGTGGTGGATGTAATTGCTTGAAGCATACTATGAAACTGTAGACGGTTGACGCGAGTAAGTTTGGTATGTAAGTTAAGGATTGTTTTTACGTGAATCCTACCAATCTTATGTCTTTTTTATGATTTTTTTTAAATATGAAGTTCGTCGGCTCAGTTTCATAACTTTCGGATGTACCCAAGCTAAAAATCAAATGCAATCTCCCAAATATCCAATTCGTTATTACAACAGTTCACCTAACTCGCGATCGATTTTGTTTATCACCATGTAACATAATCTCCCACTGATTTAGCCCTACCCGACGAGCTTTAATACCTACTTATTTAGCTAGTACCCGTATCAGTGTTGCCATCCGTCAGCGAGATACCCGGCCGATAGCGCAGCTCATTACCGGCAGCAGTAAACCTGACGATCCATCAAACGGACGCCTGCAGGGGGACGGGCGAACTAAATAGAGATCCTTTATAAAGAACGCTCTTATTACCCGACCTTTGCCGCCATGTTTTAAATCTGCACAAAGATTTGACCCATTTTTATTACAAAACTAGTGGACGCTCGCAGCTTCGCTCGCGTAGATTAGACCCATTAACGACGTCTACCCGTCTAACGACTTCAAAAACGGCAAAGTTTCATACTAACTTTGCACCCCCGTTTTACCCCCTTAGGGGGTGAATTTTCAAAAATCCTTTCTTAGTGCTCCCCTACGTTATAAAAGGAACCCCTGTGCAAAATTTCAAGATTCTAGCCCTTATAGTTTAGGCCCTGCGTTGATATGTCAGTCAGTCAGTCAGTCAGTCAGTCAGTCAGTCAGTCAGTCAGTCAGTCAGTCACCTTCTCCTTTTATATATATAGATATGCTGCGGTTTAGGTTACAGCACTTGGACGTGACCGCTGTTGCCATAATTATTTATTATTAATATCTGTATATCTGTGCTGCTGTAGATGTTATCCTAACATAAAAGTATTTCGAGAAGTTATAACAATCGATCGATATTATAATGTGAACTGTAGTAAGTACATGGACAGTAAAGATGTTAAACATGAGAGATTTTTGGGAGTATTAGAATAGTAATCAATTTATTGCCATACATTTTTGTTTTAGTATTTTTAAATTGCCACCAATCCGCATTGAAGCGGCGTGGTAGAGTATGCTCTAGACCTCCCGCAGCTGCGTCTGTGGGGGAGACCCGTGCCCAGCAGTGGGACGTCTATGGGTCGCAACAATTTTTAAATTGAATACTTTAAGCAGTTCTATAAACCCACTCAAAAGGTAAACCCAATAAAAGTACGCTTCACAATATCAGGTCTTATACTACAGTACCTACTCTAAGTATACGTCTGTTATGCCTGTATAAAATCTATACAATTTCACAATATGTATACGAGTACGCCGAGCATTTGTCAGGTGAACTGCGCGTACATAATGTGGGAAGGGCTCAATTTGCGCTGTCACTCAAGAAATCGTAGCATTTGGGTCTCACTCTCGCGTCTTGGTCCTTCTAATGGTTTCTGAAAAGGTAAAGAAACTTAAGGAGAAACCCTAAAGAAAAAGACAGAGGTGTGTAGTACTTTTGACCAGTTATGTGTGTCGCGGAGCTTCGCCTGTGTAATCAATTTATGAATTAGTGTTAGCGCCATCTGTTGACGGTGTGACCAGAAAATCTTTATACGATGACATGAACCTAAAAAAATAACTAGCTAAACTAAATATTTCAAACATATTTAAAAAAAAATTAAACGTCATTAATCATTGGACACCATATCCGCCCTTTGTAGAGTTTTGTCTCAATAAACGTTAAATTAATTAATTAATTAAATGCGCACAATTTTATAAACATCTTTTATACGGGCATAAATATTTTGTAACAAGATGGAATAATCTTTATCGAAACATAAAATAACGACATTTATAACAGACTACGTTGAGGTATTACCTACCTACCTGCTACCAATTTTCCACCTATACCGTTCGAAATTAAAAAGTCCCGACGAAGTATTAAGCTAGCGTCCACCCACCTAACGGGGGATGTTTCTAACATAAATTGTCTGCCCGCTATTGACGTCTATATAAAAATATTAGAAATTCTCGTTTGATAGCGTCGTCTCGAGCGTGATACAATTCCCTACTACAGACCTCTTGGTAAATTATTTAACTCGATTTTTTTCAACCTATATTGCAACCGAAATGGAGGGCTCAAAGAAAGAAAGAAAATCGCTCATACATAATTCCTTTCAAGTGGATCTATCGTCACAAGAATGTTTTCAGACTTTTCCACTAAAACCCGTTTTTTTCTTATTATTGGGCATTCAGAATGGTCCACCACGCGGGCCAAGTGCGAAAGACTTCACATGCTTTCAAGAATATTATGGCATGCAGGTTTCCTCACGATGTTTCCATCACCGTTACAGCAGGTGTAATTATATTGTTTAACGTACATATCTTAGAAAATTCATTGGTGCGTGCCGCTTGGGTTTCAACCACTCGAGTGAGATTTAGCTGTCAGACTTATAGAAGTGGAATATATGAGAATAATAAACGATAACTTAATTCTCTTACTGAATAAGGCGTATCCGATCAAATCAGAGACATTTTACACCATGGAAAGGTCAGAAGTACCTAGAAACGGCGAGATACAGAAACTATAATGCAGTAAACGCAGCGAAGCCACGGTAAGACAAACCGTTGTCTCTGACTACCCCAGTGGAAAACAGGCATCATGTTATGTGTGTATGTATGAATGAAGACCTGGAAGGAAAGGTGACATAATCCAATCTAGCAATGTTTAAAATAATCTAATAATATAATAATAATTACTTATTATTAAATTATTAGATACAGATTTACATCTGTTTATGCGACAGAAACAAACGCATCGAAAGTCGCTGCCTACTGTACCCTTCAACGTCACAACTCCTCGTGTGTCATTATAATACTCCTTCCGCGATGAGGAAGGCTTATACTACTTTAACTAATCCCGTAATACGAAGAGTATCGTGGTAGGGGTTAGGTTCGGTTACAAATCATAGGTCTGGCTCACGGCCGGTGATTTACACGTGGGTGCAGTAAGCAGCTAGGTGTTGTGAGTGGTTTGAAGTATTTTCTATAAAAGATTTTAGCACCAAGTTTCAACAATCTAACAACTGTAAATCTCTCAACTCTCTCTTTAATATCTAACAACTGGTTCATCTTTTTAGGAATCAGGCATCATTGCAGGCTAATGTTCTAGATTAAAAGGTATAGGTGAAGATCTTTTATAGTCAGCATCCACACACAAAATAGTCCATTCCCTTTTAGTTAGTCCTCTCATGGAAATTTATAGCAATATGGTGCCTACAGAGTAGCTGGTTCATTCGCTAATTACTTCTATAAAAAAAAGTGTTATATGTACATTCTCAACTTATGGTGAACACCGTTGAACAAGTTCACATCAGAACTTCTGCTTTAAAATTTAAAATCTTTTAAATTTTACCCAAATGAATATGAATAGTGAAGATATCTCAAGTAAGAAAATATTCACAATATTCCAGACTCGCGTCTGCACGATATATCGATTTTAAAGTGATAGTTCTTTTACTCGTTTTCGAAGCCTTTAAGAAAACATCCCTCAAATCCATTACTAACGGAGGATGCGGGGAAAGTCTGGAAATAACATTATTGAAAAGTGAAAGTTTGCGAACGGATTGAAATATTAATCAATCTAAAAACTTTTTCAAATTGTACCAAGATCTTCGTAAGAAGGATTTTTGTATGATACTATCTTAAATCCATTTCAGGGACATCTGGTTTTGGCTGCATTTGGAAACTAGCTCCTAGAACATTCTAAATTGATGCAGGATGAAAAATAGCTAATAAATGAACAATTGTATATGGTTAGACCAGCTAAGGTCCATCCTTAACTGGTCTGCTTAACTTACTTGTTGGTAACATATGTATAAGCAGAGTGATAATTCATTGTTAAAATCATTTTGTAATGGACTAGACATCATAAAATAACTACCAAAGTGCAATTACATGAGATTACACAGATGAAAAAATAATTGAAAAAGATTAACTTAGTCATAGTTAGTTACTTTAAAACATCTGTTGATACATAATAGGCTAGAGCCTGTAAAGTTTAATGTTAGAAGATTTGTATCGTACAATACCGACAATGATTACGACAGTGACAAATGATAATAATTCATTTCATATCTGAATGATCATAATAATTATCTGATGGAGAATACCTGTCTAATTAAAACATCCGTCGATCAGCTAACCGAATCATCGATCTAGTCAAATCCAGTTGGTACCAAATTAGGTTTGAGCTGTAACATTTACCGCGGGCATTGCCCGTCTGCTTCGTATAATAGAGGAGGTCCTGCTTTGTACGGAATCCTTGTTTAACATTCCAGTCTAAGGGGTGTCTAGACGCGACCGCGGATCGCTAATTGATCGATGTGTTGGATAATCTCATAGACTGCTACTTTCAACACTACTTTATGAAGACGACTTTAGTTTTTTGTTTATTTATTTAAAAACAAGTACAAATATTTCTTATAAATACATAGGTACTCTGTGGCAAACCAGTCTGTGATTATATTTTCAAGTAAAGTTAAGGCACTTTTTGGGATCTTGACATGTAGTAAAAAACAATAATACAGAAGCTGAATGTGATCATCAGCTGCGGTTAAAACTGGGTTTTAGAACTACCTAAATGCATACTACTCGATGAAAACTCTCATCAGAGTCTGAGACTGTCTAGACACTCTAGACTAAGTGGCTAATTGATAAGTAAGGTTTCTACTTGATCAATATCAAGGACTCAAGGGACCTTCCGTCTTACGTTACCTCTCTCACTTATTATTGTTGCTAATATTATTGTCAGATTTTGAATGGACGCATATTTTGTGTTTCCCTCAAATAATTTTACAACGATTCTAATTTGTGATAAACGTCGAGCTTTGCTAGGATTATTGTATCAACATTATTTCTATCAAACTCAATGACAGCTGCTCAAGCAAACAAAATGAGATATGTGTTAATTGATTCTAGAAGAGATTTGAATTAAATATATATTTATTTTACATCTTTGAATACCTACTCGTATAATATAATTAACTACAGCAAAGTCTGTTGGAAATAACAAATTAAGCCAAGCGATCACGTGAAAAACTTTGTCAAACAAAGTACGAACAGTCTCGTCATATTTCCTTTAATGATTTATCAAAAGACGCTTTGCTTCTAAACGCTTACATTTTCCGCACAATTTGATATTCATTAAACCGCGCTTAGCTGCATCATTATGTTCGCCAAAATTTCGCGTCACAAGCTTCGAACGTCATACCTTAATGAGCAACGCCTACGATGACAACGAATATACTCAGTATTATATATATTACTAGTGGACGCCCGCAGCTTCGCTCGCGTAGAGTTAGACCCATTAACGACGTCTGCCCGCGTTCGAGTTGCCCACTTGACTTCGAAAACGGAAAAGTTTCATACTAACTTTGCACCCCCGTTTTACCCCCCTAGGAGGTGAATTTTCAAAAATCCTTTCTTAGTGCTCCCCTACGTTATAAAAGGAACCCCTGTGCAAAATTTCAAGTTTCTAACCCTTATAGTTTAGGTCCTGCGTTGATATGTCAGTCAGTCAGTCAGTCAGTCACCTTCTCCTTTTATATATATAGAAGATTCTTCTTCTAAGTCGATACGTTCTTGGCAGAACGGTCGTGGTCATCATGTGTAGTGGCACGCTTCACAACACGCCGCCACTCCTCCCTGATGGCTGCTTTCCTCGCGCATTCGTGGACGGGAGCATCCACAGCAGCCTTTATTTGGTCGGTCCAGCGCATGGGGGACCTACCACGCGGTCGTGTTCCCTCCACTCTGCCTTGCACTACAAGTTTCTCTACGGACGACTCTCCACGCCGCGAGACATGGCCGAAAAATGACAAGATTCGAGCTTGTACTATAGAAGATAGACGCTGTTTCACTCCTATCTCATTTAATATTGATGTATTAGTGCGAAACGAAGTCCAGGGAACTCGCAACATTCGTCTCCAGCACCACATCTCTAAAGCGTCAATCTTACGCCGCTCGCTCTCCCGTAAGGTCCACGTCTCCGCTGCATAAAGGAATATGGGGAATATCAGTGCTCGAACAAGGCCGCTTTTGGTTGTTTTCGTGATGTTCCGATTCCTCCATATTCTCTTCATCTTGTCCATAGCAGACCTAGTAATTGCCATACGTCGCTTTATCTCTTCTACGCACCCGCCATTGTTTGAGATGAGCGCACCTAGGTAGATGTACGATTGCACCACTTCACAGTTTGCAATCTGGGTTACTTCGGGAGAGTTGTTATTGACCCGGTCGACAATCATAACTTTGGTCTTGCTGCGATTGATTTTAAGCCCAAATTGCAAACTAACTATTTATTTATTTATTTATTTATTATATGAACCACCAACAAAATTATATGTGTATATTATGATATAACTATGATTTAGCCTTAAGTTTATAAATACATATAATTTCACTTACAGGTAGTTACAGCTTGCAGCTTCTAATCTTTGCAACAGCTGCTCCATATGGCTCTCACTAGTTGCGAATAAGGTGGTGTCATCCGCATATCGTAGATTTGACACTTTTATGCCACCAATTGCAATTCCATCCGTCCAATCGTCTAGGGTGATTCGCATTATAGTCTCTGTATATATATTAAATAGCAGTGGCGATATTATGCACCCTTGACGAACTCCGGCACTTGGATGAAAATGGCTGGAATATGTGTCGTCTGCTCTTACCGACGCTGTTCCATCTTCATAAAGCCTTCTAAGGAGGTGAACAAGGTGTTTAGGGGTACCCATTTCAAGTAGGGAATTCCACAGAATTGGCCATTTGACGGAATCAAAAGCCTTCGCGAAATCAACAAAACATATATAAGTAGGTTTATTGAATTCACGAGACTTTTCTATTATTTGGCGTACTATCAGTATCTGCTCCCTGGTACCTTTCCCTTTAACAAAACCTGCTTGCTCGGGTGCTATCTCTTTGGATAAGTATGCCCTGAGTCTCTCGTTTAAAATGTGCAGTAAAATTTTGCTAGCATGTGGTATGAGTGCAATCAGGCGATAATTACTGCACACTTTTGTGGAACCCTTCTTGTGCAACGGAACAAAGATAGAGTGTGCCCATTCTCGAGGCCATGATCCTGTTTGCCATACTTTGTTACAAATCAGATGGAAAATCTGAACACCATACTCTCCCAAGGATTTAATTGTCTCAATCGGTATTAAATCCTTGCCGACGGCTTTTCGGTTTTTAAGGTGTTTTATTGCAGCTCTGATTTCATCCTTAAGAATGTTTGGCTCTCTCTCTTCATTCATTGGTTCTGTTGATAAACAACACTGCGACTGTAGATCATTAAACAGCAAATGACAGTATTCCTTCCAGGATTCGGCAATTTTCTCTATCTCAGTCACTGTTTCACCCTTAGTGTTCTCAATAGCCCAAGTTTTGGACCTAAAAGACTTTGTGAGCTGTCGGATTTTCTGATGGAGGTCACGAGTTTCATGTTTATCGGCGTGGATTTCTATTTCGGCTGCGATATTCCGATATCTGGTGTTAAGGTCACGCCGACACGCTGCTTGTATTTTGGCAGATTTCTCATTTAGCTCTCTTACATCGCTACCCGAAGCTTTCATCTGACGTCTTTCCTCTACAAGGGCTAAAGTATGATCGCTTATCCAGTGTTGTCTTTTACGAAGCTCTAAGGTTGGTTTGGAGGATTTCACAGCGCCTTCGATCAAATGCTTTGCCCGATCCCATAACACGTCTGAAGACTCGGCAGCGTCCCTGGATGTCCATTGAGACCAATTTTCTTCAAACACTGCTAAAAACTTAGAAATATCTTTCACCTCGAGTCTTTTTCCTATATTAGGTTGTCTCGCCGCTCTAAGTTTTAGCTGAAGTTTGGATATTAAGAGTTGATGATCCGATCCACAATCAGCACCTGGCATAGTGTGGGTGTTCTTTATTGAAGTTCTCCAACGTGACGCAACCATAATATAGTCAATTTGATTGCGATATTTTCCGTCAGGTGATATCCAGGTGTAAAGTCGCCGAGGATGGTGTTGGAATAAGCTATTTGCTATAACCATGTTGTTGTCTGCTGCAAACTGTATAAGTCGGTCGCCTCTTTCATTGCGCTGTCCAAGTCCATACTTTCCTGCGCTTGGGCTCATTTGATGTGCGTCTGAGCCGATCTTCGCATTGAAGTCACCCATAATGACAAGAAGCTCTCTTTTGGAAATCTTTGAGATGGTAGCCTCCAGGTCTGAGTAGAAGGTCTCTATGTCTTCAATACTTGCAGTGCTCGTTGGGGCATACACCTGAATTATATTAAGGTTGATAGGGCTCCCTTTAAGTGAGATGCTTATAATTCTATCACTAACCGGTTCGTATCCTATCACGAAGTTCCTTAATTGTTTCGGAATTAGAAAAGCTACTCCATTTCTGCTGGTTTTGTCGTTGCCGGAAAAATAAACAATATTGTCATTTGTGAGAAAATGACCGTTGCCTTTCCAGTGAGTCTCGCTAAGGCCACATACACTTACGTTGCAACGTTCTATTTCTTTTTCAAGGATACTGAATTTTCCCGGTTGCAGTAATCCGCGAACATTCCAAGTACCTATCTTCTGAATATGTCGCATCTTCATCGAAGTTCCAGTAGTCCTTTTTCCGTGCGGTGCCTGGGTTCCTACACACGCATGGCCGGTAGCAGATTTAACACCATCTGCCCCGGACGCAGTATGGCGCCGGTTGCTAGGCGGATCGCAGGGCCACTTATGTTCGCTTGTGTTTACTTTTTGCATGATGACTTTCTTGGGAATATAGTGCAGTGGTTTCCCCTTGCCTTCTGCACCAGACTTTTCAGGAGTTATTTTGACTCCAAGGCCGCTGTAGCCTCTTCCTACCGATTTTTATTTCGGCAGGGCTGTATGGTTATACCGCCATTGCTCGGTCGTCAGTGCCTCGTTAGTTATCTAGCAGGGAGCACCACGACGGTTAAAGCACCGTCGTCATCAGCTTTCCATAGAGCATGGAGAGTCAATGCGTGCAGGTGAGGTTGACAATTGGGTCGGTTAAGTTCTTATTTCCGGTCCCCTTACTCCCCTCCCCTTATATAGAAGATAGATATAGTATTATTATACAAAGATACGACAGAAGATTTCTACTGACCATGAATCACACTTCTTTCGCTTCATATACTTTCATCAGGATGGTCATACATGGTTTTAGTATGACTCAGATTTGGTCGTTGTAAATTAGTGATAAATAAATAAATACCATGCAAATATGATGAACACCCCAGTGGAAGGTTTCCAGGGTAACACCTATACCAAAAGATAGTTCAAGCAACGATATATCCACATATAGACCAATTGCGGTGCTTTCAGCTTTCGGCAAGTTGTTTGAGATCATATTGGACGCGCGTATTGCACAGCAAATTTGTCCCTATCTATCTGACTGTCAACATGGTTTTCGTCGTGCTAGGTCAACAACTACTAGTCACATAAACTATGTTGACTACATCGTTCAGGAATTAGACAGTCGTCGGCAAGTAGATGCAGCCTATTTCGACTATAAAAAAGCATTTGATTTGGTAGACAACGACATTTTACTTAAAAAGATGGCTTTGCTAGGTTTCACACCAGCTTTACTTCGCCTCTTCTCATCGTATTTAAGCAATCGTAGCCAGTACGTTAAAGTAGATAGTTTTTATTCTTCCCCATACTTTACGCGCTCTGGTGTTAGCCAGGGCAGCACGCTTGGTCCTACGCTTTTTCTTATAATGATAAATGACTTGCCGGGAGTTGTGAGTGCCGCGAATTGTCTCCTATTCGCTGACGATTTAAAGTTGTTTCGGAGTATAGGGGGTATCGATGATAGTGATGCGTTGCAACGGGATATTAATGCTGTGGTAGAATGGGGAAAACAGAACCATTTATCCTTCAACGCATCTAAATGCAAAATTATAACATTCACACGCTCCTTATCACCGTCGATATATCAGTACAAATTAGAAAATATTGCTTTGCAACGCGTTGACCATATACGTGATCTGGGTCTGACACCTTACACATTGAAAATGTATGTAAAGAAGCGAATAAAATTTTGGGATTCATTTTGAGGATGTCATCTGAGTTCAAGAGTATTAAAATATGTATTTGTTTGTATAATGCTTATGTTAGGAGTAAACTCGAATTTGGTGCAATTGTTTGGGATCCTTATGAGGCAAAATATATAACAATGCTGGAAAGAGTACAGAAAAAGGCTGCTCGTTACATATTTAAGCGAACTTATGGGTATTACCCATTCCTATACCCGTCCTTATTTGTGGCTGGAATGGTAGAAATGGAGACATTGGAGCTTAGACGTACGAAGCTCCTCTTAGCCCACTACTTCGCTCTTCTTAGAGGCAAAGTGGATAACCCTCATGCCCTGGCAAGATTAGGGCTCTTCGTGCCTCAAAATTACACAAGAAGTGCTGGAGGTGACCAAGCACAGCGTCGTAGGCATCGCCTTTTTACAGGCCCCAGGCTCAAGCGCACATGCCGCGGGGCGAACGCACCTACAGCGAGAGCAATATCTCTCCTCAATGACATCCACATAAGGGTACAGGGTGCCGACATATTTCACGAAAAGTTTGAAACAATATTGAAATCATTGTCCAATTATTTTAATAATATCTCTAAGGCTTGACTTATAATAATTTTTTATTTCTTGTAATTAATTTTCTATTTCTTTTATTTCATTTCTTTTATTTTTTCCAATTTGACATGTAATCTTTGACATTGTATCTGACCTGAAATCTTTGACATCTGTATTTTTATTTTTTTTTGTTATATTTTTTCGAACCAAAATGTGTATATTGTATTAATTACTTGACATGTTTCATTCACGTTGTTCATTGTCTTGTATTCGTCGTCATTTTTGTATGTTTAGGTTGCATGACTAGTGTTAAGTGTTTGTGAACGCCTTGGCTCGCCGCTGTAAGTTCGCAGACTTAATTTTGTAATAAATAAATAAATAAATAAATAACAGATTTACGCAAGAAAATAACAGATAAACTAAAAAACATATATCTGCGTGGTTAATATATAGCGATGACAGCCCAGTGGCTATCGACCTCGCCTCTCACTCGAGTGGTCTGCGTTCTAATTCAGTATTCTAATAAGAGAATTCTTCATTACATTACGAAGAGGCACGTGAAGTCTGCCAATCCGAGCTTGGTCAGCGTGGTGGGCTAAGGCCAAACCCTAAGGAGAACCGTGTCCAACAGTGGGAGGAAGAAAGGCTTGTGGTGGTGGGAGCAAATATGAAAAAATAATTAACGGCTTTCATCTATTATAGAGAATAGAAAATATTATAGAGAATAGGAATAGGAAATAATAATGTGACATTGCATAAAAATACGGACATTTTATTTAATTTAATTGATGTTAATAGTATTTTTAAAAATGACTTTATTTTGACTAGACAGGATAGATTGTATCTATCAAATATATTTTTTACACAGTTAGCAAAGTTGCTATCTTTTAATTTACAATTTGACATAAAAAATAATTTATGTAATTTGACCACTGCTTCTATTGAGCAGCATAATATACTGACATTATGTAGTAATACATGTAGTACTACTACAAATTCAATGACAAGTTTGGGCGCTACCCAAAGCAATTTAAATTAAAAATTACGACAACAGAGGCATCGGTCTCTCGCAATCATTTACGAGTATGTAGTAATAGTAATAACAACCACCTGTCGAGCTTAGTATTAAAAGATAAAAATTGTCTAAACTTGGTGCATCAAAACATGCAAGGCTTACTAGGCAAAGAACACGAGTTAGAACTTTTTTTAGGAAATTATAATATTGATGTAATTTGTATTACAGAGCATTGGCTGAAAGATTGCCAAATTGTTTTCAATTTTGATAAGCACCAAGTTGCGAGTTCGTTCAGTAGGAAGACAGCGATACACGGTGGCTCTTTAATCATTTTAAAAAAAGACCTGACATTTAAGGTCCGTAAAGATATTGTGAGCCTTTCCATTGAACGAACTATAGAGATAGCCTGTGTAGAGCTAACGCATTGTATTATAGTTAGTATCTATAGACCACCTAGTGCATGTTATGAAGAATTTGAATTAGTTTTGGAACAATTATTATTAAAAGTATCAGGAAAAAAAGACAAGGACATAATAGTGTGTGGAGATTTTAATATAAATTTATTGGACAATACATCTTTAAGTGTTAAATTTCTATCTTTATTTAAATGTAATAATCTTATTAACCTGTTCTTAGAACCAACTCGAATAACAGACACCACAGCAACATGTATTGATAACATTTTAACAGATGGGACACCTGTCTACTCGGGTATTATCCATAAACTCAGTTCTGATCACTGTGGTCAGTTGGTTTCTTTTAAGTATAATAAGGATAAACAGGTTAGTAAGAGCAGTATGGTCGTTCCTGTGACTGAAAAACGAATGGAAAGGTTTAGGAACATAATGAAAGACCGGATTACAATACCATCTAATGAAACAGTAAATGAGCAATATAGTTTATTATGTTTTCATATAAATAACGCCTATAAATCTGTATTTACTGCCAAAAAAATCTCTCCGAAGAATTGTAAATCGTTCAATGATTGGGCGACTACGGGAATCTTTAGAAGTAGGCAAACGTTATATGACCTTTTACACGAGAAGTCATATAATACAAGTAAAGCCTTTAGCGACTATGTAAGAAATTACTCTAAAATATTTAAGGTTGTTTGTTCCACGGCTAAGTCAATGCACATAAGAAACAAGATTAGAAATAGCTGTAATAAAATTAAAATGACTTGGAATATTATTAATGCGGAAACTGGAAGAGTCAGAAAACGCGATGGTGTTAGCGAGCTTTTCATTGCCAATTCTTATATTAGAACCGATAAACAGATAGCATCAGCATTTGAAAAGTACTTTGCTGACGTTCCAGTTTTAACCACTAAATCGCTGGGGTCTTCTCCCGACGTCGCTGAATCATTGCTTAAGAAAAATTTAAATGCATGCAAAGGTAATTTCTCTTTCCGACCCACAGACGCCAATGAAATTATAAAAATATTTAAATCATTAGAAATTAAGAACACCACAGATCTATGGGGTATATCGGTTAAACTTATAAGTACAATTATAGATGTAATAGCACCCCACCTAGCTTTAATATTTAACAACTGTATTATAAGTGGAGAGTTTCCTGACCTAATGAAGCAAAGCAAAGTGATACCTTTGTTCAAGTCCGGAAATAGTACAGATCCAACCAACTACAGGCCGATTTCAATTTTACTTATTTTGTAATTCTTCAGCAACTTCTTAGCTACTTTACAAGTAATAAACTCCTGCATAACAAACAGTTTGGCTTTACAAAAGGCCGTTCAACAACTGATGCGGGAGTTGAACTATTTACTGATATCATCAATGCTTGGGAGGATTCACTGGATGCACTGGGCATATTCTGTGATTTATCCAAGGCATTTGATTGTGTACAGCATGAAACCTTAATCAGGAAACTCAATCACTATGGCATTAAAAATACCGCACTGAAACTTCTGATTTCTTATCTCAGCGAAAGAACTCAGAAAGTCGAAGTAAACGGTACAAGATCGTCTGGGTCTTTAGTACAGATGGGGGTCCCACAAGGATCGATTCTGGGTCCATTCCTGTTTTTAATATATATTAACGATCTACCATATATGGTAGAGAATAATAACGAGATTGTATTGTTTGCGGATGACACCTCATTAATTTTCAAATTAAATAGGCAACAAACTAACTATGACGATGTGAACAATGCTCTCTCTGAAGTGGTGCATTGGTTTAGCGTTAATAACCTACACTTGAATAGTAATAAAACCAATTGCATAAAATTTTCAGCACCTAATGTGAAACAAGTAGATAAGCAACCAGAACTAAATGGTGATAAACTGAACTTAGTTAGCTCGACTGTTTTCCTTGGAATCACCATTGATTCGAAGTTGCAGTGGGGACCCCATATCTGTCGACTGGCGGATAGACTAAGTTCTGCAGCTTACGCGGTTAAAAGGATACGCTGTTTAGCGGATGTCGATACCGCTAGATTGGTCTATTTCAGTTACTTTCACAGTGTAATGTCCTATGGCATTTTACTCTGGGGTAATGCAGCGGATGCTAATATTATTTTTATTTTGCAGAAAAGGGCTATCCGTTGTATATACAAAATGAGAAGTAGAGACTCCCTAAGAGAAAAATTTAAGGAAATAAACATCCTAACCCTTGCATCGCAGTACATCTATGAGAATCTTATGTATATTCGTAAAAATAGGCATCAGTTTGTAAGTCGTAGTGACCTAAATGCCTTACGCAATGTAACACTAAGGAACGGCCACAAATTAGCGTTTCCTAAATGCCGGCTTAGTAAGAAAAGTCGTTCCTTCATAGGAATGTCTATTCTAATATTCAATAAAGTCCCGGCTGCGGTTCAGTCTCTGCCTTTACACAGGTTTAAAAAAACCATCAAACAAACATTATGTCAAAAAGCTTATTATAATATTCAGGAGTATTTGGATGATAAGAAGGCATGGGACTGAATTAAACTCTGACAGGCTATCACTATGCTTTTGTATTAATTATACTAAATATTGTAAGCAGGTGGCATATGGGGTGATTCTTGGCTTACACGATTGGCTGTCTCGTGTCTGTCCTAATCATATCATGGTCATACTGTACATTTTTCTGTAAAAATTAATTTGAATTTTAAAAGAGTACCGAGAGTTTTTTCCTCCGGCTTTTTTCTCTCTCGGCCTACACTAGGGCATAGGATAAGAATATTGTAAGTTCTTCCTTAAGCCGATGACCAGGTAGATAGTCTATCGTGACTTAGAGCTTAGCTTAGTGGTAGGTAATTATTGTAAATTAGCCATAAGGCAGGTTAGGCACCTGTGTAGGATTAGCTATTCATTCAAGGATAAATAGCTCATCCTTTGCTTTATATTAATCAGTTTAGAATAGCATTATATCTCTTTAAGTAGTTTGTAGTTACCTAGACTTTCGTTAAGCGTGTGTAATCACCTCATAGCGAAATAAATTATTTGAATTTTGAATTTTTTTTTTTTGAATCACAACAGAAGTTGTGACTAGATGTTTAATATTCATAACATTAACGGAAATTTGGTGCGCCAATGAAAAAGCAATTTCGCGGGGTACCCGAACGGTAGATTGGCGAAGTCGATGTATAGTAAAACTGAGTTTAATGTCTTCAATGCACCATTAAGCAGATCCTATAAAACACTACTTATTGTCCCATGAATATTTTACGGGACACCATTGTTTTCCTGTGTTTTTATAGTGGCAAGAGGGAGACAGAAGCTGTGAGAGACCTGGTTTTGATCAAGTCTGAAGTTTAAATGAATATGAAATTTTGTTCTAAACCTAATTTTTTTTTTGCAAACATGCTTACGTACTCCCATGTTGGCACTAATGTTGTGAGAGAATAGGGCCCGGTGCAGTACCAACGCCCACCGCGTTACCTAGTACCATTTGTTCCGTGTAACAATTGTTTTTACAGCAATTGTGTTTCAACTGGAAAGGATCATAATGGAACTGGATATTGAATTCTTAAGTCACTTATGCACAATCACTCGGTTTTAAGGCTATCTTAGTCCTCCAGAGCCGTGATGCATCTGGCACCCACTTTGCTGAGACTCGAGCCTTGTTCAAGGTTGTCATGGGCGGCAGCCAATGTGCAGAGCTGTAAGTGGTAAAATAATGGCAAAGTGGACCTCAAATGGACAGGTAAGTCTACAGGTAATGCTATTACATTACAAATGGAACGGAAGTAACTCTGCACAATGTCAACATTATTTAATTACGCGGGAAGTAGCCGAGATAAAACAATTCTTTAACAATTCTTTTAATGGGACTAACAGTCTTTTTTTTTTTCGTTTTACGGGTGGAAAACCTTCGGACGCACTGCTGCCCCCAGCGCTGTGTCCCTGACAGGCTCGTCTCAGGCGATCGAAATCGTCAGCATCCAACGTCGTGCGACCATACACAACGTCGTCTTTCACTGGACTTTCGTCGGGGTCACTGGATGGACGGTTATATTATAATATTCATATGACCAACCGGATCTAACTGTGTTTACCTGACTGCTTAAATTTGACGGGCCCGTTAGCGCAATCGGTAGTTCCTTGCGTTCGAATCCCACTCAGGACAAGCATTCGTGTGACGAACACTTGTGATTGTTCTGTGTTTGGATATTAACATTATCTTTTTAAGTATGTATTTAAAAACATCTATGTATGTATGTATACCAGTCTCAGACACCTATAGTACAGGCTCGCGCCTAGTTTGAGGTCAGACGGCCGTGTGTGAGAATGTCTATGACATTTATCTATATATATAAAAGGAGAAGGTGACTGACTGACTGACTGACTGACTGACTGACTGACTGACTGACTGACTGACTGACTGACTGACTGACATATCAACGCAGGGCCTAAACTATAAGGGCTAGAAACTTGAAATTTTGCACAGGGGTTCCTTTTATAATGTAGGGGAGCACTAAGAAAGGATTTCTGAAAATTCACCCCCTAAGGGGGTAAAACGGGGGTGCAAAGTTAGTATGAAACTGTGCCGTTTTTGAAGTCTTTAGACGGGTAGACGTCGTTAATGGGTCTAATTCTACGCGAGCGAAGCTGCGGGCGTCCACTAGTTTATTTATATTTCCCTCGCACTGCTCAGTTTGTCACAGTTAAGCGGTGGTAGCGAATGGGTGGCGTGGCATACTCATTTGTCATCTTGAGCTTTTACTATCTTAAAGAAAAGCAGAATCAACTTATCAAAAAAAAATTATCACCGCTCATTTTTCAATCACTAGAAGGTTTAAGTCGACGAAAACTGACATATAACCACAATTGTTGTGGAGAATCGTTTGAAGAAAAGCTTCCCTGAAAGGGCTATAAAAAGAACATAAAATCTCCATTACTGGCCATCGGCGGAAGAAACGCGAAGTTACTCCTTGTCAATGCAAAGGTTAAAAATGTCCGCGTAAATTTTGAAAGACACGAAAAAGGATACGTTTAAGTTTGTTATGTTATTATATAAAAAGTAAAGTTATTACTCACTCATACACTCCTTCACAAAATAAAATAATGTAAAAGAAAACATTTGACAGGATATTTAGTAGGTACCTAGTACGTACTGGATATCAACCACGTTGTACAGTCCTCTGTCACAATTGTTATTCTCGGCTACATGGTCATTTTCCTTTGAGTCAAAAATATTTTTCTTAAAATTGATTTACAAAAGTGGATAGAATAGAATACAAAAGTTGTACAAATAGAATAATGTTTTAAATATACCAACTATAAAAAAAAATTTAATCAACGTAGTATGAAAATTACATCAGATATAAGAAATAAAACCCCATAAAATCAGATATTGATCTGTTTTTTCTAGCTCCAAAGAAAAAGGGCTGTTTCAGACAAACTAATATGTAATGGTCGTTCATGTACGTACATGCTTCCAAACCTCATTAATTGGTCAAGTACAGCACTGTACAAAAGACTGGCGGACTTCGTACAGTAAACTCCTACCTCAATATTTACCCAACCCGGAATAACCTGGATAACCGCACAAATCTCATGCTCATCACATGACTAGTTAAAACGGCTGGACATGCACATACTCGTAGTTTGCTCCAAACGCATTGTCTCATTTAGCCTGCAGCTAAGCTCCGATATGCACAAAGAAGTTCCTCAGTTAAATGGTCATTACATTAAAAGGAAGGCACAGAGAGAATAGCCAATGCGGACTCAAAGAGCACAGCCCAGGTATTGTATTTGATCTATGCATTTACAAAAACGAGCCATAAGGAGTACCTACTAGTGGACGCCTGCAGCTTCGCTCGCGTAGTATTAGACCCATTAACGACGTCTGCCCGCGTTCGGGTTGCCCACTTGACTTCAAAAACGGCAAAGTTTCATACTAACTTTGCACCCCCGTTTTACCCCCTTAGGGGATGAATTTTCAAAAATCCTTTCTTAGTGCTCCCCTACGTTATAAAAGGAAGTTCAAGTTTCTAACCCTTATAGATTAGGCCCTGCGTTAGCGTAGCTAAAGTTTGTAAAAATTTTACCCTAAAGAGTATAAAATAAACAAAGGGGATAACACATTAACTGATTCATAACAAATTAGTGGAGCATAAGTTAACGCGTTCGCTGCGACCCATAGACGTCCCACTGCTGGGCACGGGTCTCCCCCACAGACGCAGCTGCGGGAGGTCTAGAGCATACTCCACCACGCTGCTCCAATGCGGATTGGTGGAGGGGTTAGTGGCCAACCCAGTGTCGAATGTTCTCAAGCCACCCGAAGGTCTTCGACAAGGCTGGCTGGAAACAGTCGTTAGACTGTTTCCAACATTGAAAACAACCGGGACCGACGGCTTTACGTGCCCTCCGAAGCACGGTAGCGTCCATGAAATTTTGCCACTAGCGGTCACCCATCCACAAACCGACCGGGCCCGTCGTTGCTTAACTCTTTCGATCACATTGAATCGAACCGAGCCATTGGGCTATGGACGCTACGCTAAGTTAACGCGTTAAGAAGAATCTATTATTATGTCTTATGCGAGCGAAGCTACTGGCGTCCACTAGTATTATATACAGTGATTCTACATTATTTTATTTTATCCAACGACTATCCCACGACTTTCCGCGTACACCCAGTGTCTTCAAACTACAACATTAACTACGAGCGAACTTTGCCTGTCCGGACTTTGTAGTCAAAGTTCCCGGCTCCTCCGGGGTAACGGAGCGTGTTGCTTTCCTCACGAACAATTACCCGTCTCCAGAATACCATTAAGTTGTGTCCCGTTTTCAATAAAGCTTTGAAGGTAAGGAAAAATATTGTGAGGACACTTGAATGCTCAATCAAGAAAAAGTTGAGAAGACAAGATGTTTTTTGATGAACAGAAATTCTGACTATATCAAAATTTAATTTTATAGTATGTAGTTTAATAATAAAACTAAACATACTCGTATGCCAGGCTTTTTTATACATACAAGATAGCAAGCAAGCATGCAGCACCATCCATCCGCTGCCGTCCATGACAACATCTACTAGGCACTACCTACTACTTTAAAATTATCAAAAGATGAAAAAAGTTTGTATGGGAGTGGTGGAGTATACTCTAGACCTCCCGCAGATTTGTCTGTGGGGGAGACCCGTGCCCAGCTGTGGGACAAATATGGGTTGCAGCTATGTGATGTATATGCCATTTACTAAGCAACACTAGAATAATCTTCAACTCTTCACTAGCTTTGAAATAGTATAGCTGAGTATGAATAATATAGTCTGAGCTCTACTCGTACAGTCTCTTCAAGGGGACAGAACCTCTCGATTTCCGAACACGATCGCCGTAACAAGTGACGCGTTGCCATTGGCAACTATGCACGGCTCATTTGCGAGGTATTTCATTACTTCTGTCTGAAACAGAGGCCACTTGACGCGGGCAAAGTGACCCTAAACACGGCCATGCAGATGCCACTATGCTCCACAAATTCCAACTCTAATGAAATACAGTTAAGGCTTTAAGGAAGGGAAATGAAAGTTGGTCAACGAGTTGAGAGAGTTTTGGTTTCAGAGAAGCTGTCGTTTAAATTTGAGTTCTATTTTATGGAGATAAGGGTTTTTAGATTTGAATGTTCGAGATGGCAGCTTCGTATGATAGATTTTAGGTATTTGTTATAGACGTGACCGCAATTATAAGCGTTTCATGTAAAACAGAGATTAATCGTAGTTTATAGTTGTTTGTATCGAATTATAGAACCGTAATTGCTTGGATATTAATTTGTTTGTGATTTGACAGCAGTTTGCGTTACCATTAACAGTTCGACTTGGATTCTAAAAGGGGTGGAGATGAACGTTGAAATAGTGTTCGAAATATAAAATCAAGAAGGTAATAATAATAAATAATATCTTTATTTTAGGCATTAATGTTCTATAAAATCCCAATGCTAACTCTTCTAACCATTCAGGATTGAGTCTTGTTCAGAGTCGGTTACATGCTCGTTTGCTATCGTATATCCACACAAATTAAGTAATCTTTTAGTTTCAATTATTATTAAATTCAACAGATAAGAGACACGAAGAAAACTTAAATCACACCTTTATAGATAACTGAAAATCGCTAATCCGGAATATCTAGTCTGTATAATAATAAACTGTAAATAAAGTGTAAATTTTCAAATTAATCAGTCGTACATACATATATGTATACATAAATACATACATATCATGCTAATTAAAGCGTGTTAAAAAGATAGTTTTAAGTCTTTCTACGGAAGATGCAAAAGTTTAGCAGAATCCATCTAGACTAGAATTATCTTTTCAAGGTGTTATTCAAATAAGACATCCAGGGCGGTAGGTTTTTAGGTTAATGGTATTCGATGGACTAACAGATAAACAACATTTGCAATTCATTTTCTTCAGACGCCTTCCAATTCCAAATAGATAAATACAGGAGATTCTTGAATAATAAAAATAAACTAATGTTATGACATAACAATTTACGTCTTTTCTAATAGTAGGTTTTTGTTTTTCAATTTCCTTACACAATATACAAGGGTAACAAACACTAATAAAATAACTCAACTTACAAATATTAATAACAACAAAGCTGTGTTTGTATAGCGTGATCGTAATTCAGATATACTGAAATACATACATGACATCACGCATATACGAGTATGTAAGAGTAAGATTGTTATGAACCGCTTCCATATAACTAGGTATATAACGGGATATAATCATATCCCTAGTGTTAATTATTACAGCAGTGACAGCCCAGTGGCTATCGAACTCGCCTCTCACTCGAGCGGTCCGGGTTCAAACCCCAGCGGCACGCACCAATTACTTTTCTAAGTTATGTGCGATTTAAGAAATTAAATGTTACATGCTATAACGGTATAGGACACATCGTGAGAATCTGCATGCTTGAGAGTTCATCATAATGTTCTCGAAGGCATGTGAAGTCTGCCAATCCGCACTTGGCCAGCGTGGTGGACTAAGGCATAATCCCTCCCGTTCTGAGAGGAGACCCGTGCCCAACAGTGGGACAAAGAAAGGGTTTTGATGATGAATGATGTATGGTATTAGGATGGTTCTATCCCGATATATCACGTATCTACATTAACAAACAAACAAAGTCATTTTCGCGACACCTAGAACCTTTTATCACATGCACAATAGACATATTCAATATAAAACCGTTCCGATATTCACGGATGAAGTATTTCCTCGCAAATCATTACATAACGCTGGAGGTAATCATGTGGAAACTATCCTCCATTCAGACGGTCCAAATATTACACAAAAAGTGGAGGGAGGTGTCCCCTGCGTCCGTGTCCAGTTATTGCTGGCCCTTCACAGGTTCTGCTCAATACATTCAGAGTCGGAGTCAGTTAGCTCACGTTAAAATGTATTATCTATACTAATATTATAGAGGAAAGATGTGTTTGTAATGTTTTGACACAAAAACTAATGGACCGATTTCAAAAATTCTTTAGAAAGCTTCATCTTCACTGAGTGACATAGGCTTTATAATATTACTAGGTGTAAACTGTGAAACTATTGTTATGTCTTATTCCACGCGAGCGAAGCTGCGGGCTTCCACTATTTAAGTCGTTTTTACGTAGTCGTATCGTATAATTTGTGTAATATCAATTAAACGAATTATTTTACAGGCATTCCATTACTAACTCTGAAAACTCTTCCGAATTTTTCTCAATCAATCAATCAATAAAAGTGTCACATTCATATTTCTCGTGTTCAAATGGAGTTGCAAACATTTAACGTCACTGAATATAAAAGATCAACGTACAATGGTTCTAGCAGACAACAAGGATGTGCCCGCTCAACCATCCATTCCACGTGATTTCACGTGTCACAGACATGCCTCCCTATAATAAGGTTCAAAATATAAAATTAAGTACATACGTTTTTTAATACTCGTCAATACTTTGCCTTTTACTTATAAAATGCTTACGTTTCAAAATGCCTTCATTACACATTTAACACAAGAATATTAAAGAACTAATTTCAATTTATCTGCAACCCATGAGCGGTCCTCTACAGCGGAGACCGCCTTAACGTGCCCTAGAAAGCACGGAGGTGGTCAATAATTTTTTTTTCTAGTGCTTACATTATTCAATTAAATTTCGATTTAAGTAAGCGGGCACTAGCCGATGTGGAATATTGCATGCTCGTTTGATATGCTTACTAATAAATGGGAAAGTGTGTTTGTTGGTTTGTCCTTCTCCGGCTCAACGGAATGATGGATTGACGTGATTTTTTGCATAGATGTAGTGTAGGGCCCAGAGCACTCTAAAGTACCCATGTTACTACATAGGCTACATTTTATCCCGGAAAATAATAAATAAGATAAAAAGAGAGATAAACAACTATCGATCAATTTTTAATCTATTGATCGTCATCTCGGATTTAGATCGGCCGTACCACAAAGTAGATAAACGGAATTACTGCAGGTGAAGCTAGATTTTGTTTAGTGGAAATTATAGCTTGCCGTTGAGAAGGCTATACTCAATATATTTTAACCATCCCTTGATGGTAGAGAGTTAATACTGCACGGAATACGATTTGACGCGGGCGGAGCCGCGGGGAAAGCTAGTCTCATATAAAAAAAATGGTAGTGGTCATATTAACCCCTGTTTAAAGAGTGGTTACCAAGAATGGTCATCATATTCGGTCATTTTAGTAATTCCGTCAGTAATGAACTACGCGTATGTGGACGCCCCCAAGACGCCTTAAACGAAAATCTATAGCGCCGTCTCCACTGATAGGATGAGGACATAAATCTGCCACCTTCGGGAGTGCTGAGTCACGTTAATAAATTTCAGGAAACCGAGTGACACCCCTCTTTGACGCGATCAACGGAGCAATAGAAATATTGAGGGGATCACAAATTTGCGATAAGCTGTGCTCCCTAGTTCTTTGAGAGGCTCAATCGATTATTGGGAACATTTCATCTGCGAATTTGTCGAGACTGATTTCTACTCAACAGACTTTACATACGGTTAAGGGCTTGGTGAATCTGAGTTTAATATTCAATGTTTAGTTGTTTTTATTGCTGTTAGACTTTTCATTTAGAGAGCTAAAATCATGGGAGGATAAATTATAACAGTGTATCTATTAATACCTTATTATGAGGTTTTTTTAATTTGATTATTAATCAGTAATTATTTTATTGTTCTTTGTAAGATTTTGCTTTTTAAGCTTCCTTTTGTATTTTAGATTTAAGTTGTAGTTTTATTTCTTAATTTTATTACTTTAATTAATTATGAATTTCCGCTTATAATAAAAAAGAAATAACAATTAATTGCTACTGAAATATCTTTGAAGGAATTTCATGACATTCAAGTGCGCCACTATTATCATATCATATCATAGTATCAGTATATTACAATGTTTATCAATAATATTAGTTTATCATTTACTTCCAAGTGCCAAGGTGAATTGATATTGTCATCCAGAGATAAATAAGACAAAATTACAAATAAATACTCTTAAATGTAATGTCTAACCATATTTAAAAGCTCTAAAATTTGGCGTGAAATTCAAAACACATAAAACTCATACACGACATGCCAGAAAAAAATGTATAATCAATATTCGAAACTATTGCTAGACACATTTTTTACCTTAAATTTTAATTTAAGTTATTGTAGCAATCATTTATAATCTTACAACTCTTGAAGTTTAACAAATGTATTCTTTTGATAAATATACTAAAAATCCTTAAATATTTATTGTTATTATATGTATATTCGCATTCTTATTTTACATATTATGTATTTTCATTAGTTACAAATCCTTCCATTTTCGCCATCATACTTCATGATACGATACAATACAAAACACTTTATTGTACCAATTTAGGCCAAAACATGTAAAAAAAAACAGGCAGGTCGACAACTGGCGGTCTGATCGCTTCAAGCGATGTCTTCCAGACAACCATTACTTTATGAGAATAATAATAAAGAGATGGGCAGAGACGCAAAATTTTTTTTACTAGATCTTATCTGTTGTATTTTGATCAATTCACTTCACTGTATCAAAGTTTTTTCGGTAAGATTTCTACTAGATCTAAAATATTCGAGGCCATAACAAATTTGTTTTCAAATTTAGGATTAATATCAAGACACATTTTTTTCAAAGCAGGATTGAAATTCATAAACTGCACTTTACAGGATTTTTCAATATCTTTTATAACTGATATTAAATTAGATGCAACTGTGGTGTCCATAGATTTCAGATCTGTGCCATTCACTATAAGAATTTTTGAGTCCGATTCAACTTGTTTCGAGGCTTTAATTAAAGCTCTTCTGACGTGTTCAGCAGCACAATAAGATAATTTATCAGACAAAGGTACTACTATTAAATCAACTTTATCACCTTTTACAGTTGTTACTCCAACATAAGGTCTGGCAGAAATATATAAAAGCATTGCTGCCTCAAATATTATTCCAGTAACAATACCGTACTCGAGGCCCATAAATAAGCAAACTGTTATTGTCGCTATCAAAACAGTTAGTTCTCTTTTGCTATTTTCCCATAATCTTGTGAATATATTGTACTCGATCATTGAAAACATGGCGGTTATGATTAAAGCAGCTAAGGAAGCTTTTGGAATGTAATAAAATGTTGAGGTTAACAAACTTAAGGCTAGAATGATGAGTAATCCTGTGAATATACCACCAGCCGGGGTCTGGACACCTGACGCATAATTCAAAGCAGTACGAGTGAACGATCCTGTTACTGGCATACTTCTCACGAATGATCCGATTATGTTACAAATTCCAAGGGCAATCATTTCCTGTGTCGCGTCTACTTGTAGTCCATCAGAAAATGCTTTGGCGATTGCAACTGATTCCAGGATAGCAACTAATGGTATAACAATAGATTGAGGCCCAAGAGCTCTTAACATGTCTACAAAATTATACGTTTCGTTGCCAATATTTGAGGAAAATGGAGGTGGGCGAAATGTCGGAAGACCTTCTCCAATATCTCCGATTAACACTAATGGTTCACTGTCTAAACTCACTTTTAAAACATACGCCACAATAATTCCAATCACAACCACTATAGCATTTCTTCCCAGGGATAAAAACCACCTCAACTGTTTTAATAAAGGATCCGTGCGCCCACAACCACGACCAAGCCGTTTTAAAAGTATTAGAATCAGAATAGTACTGAATCCAAGTACAGGATCCCAAAGTTTGGCAGTCTTGATATTGCGAATAAAATTGTATACTGATTTTGCAAAATGATTTCCTGATGCTCCTTGCAATCCAAATAATGACTTCAACTGTGAAGCTGCAATTTGTAGAGCAGCTGCTGTTGTAAAACCGCTTATTACTGGAGATGAGATGAATTCAACTAAAAATCCAAGATTCAGTACACCCATTGTTAACTCGACAACTCCTGATAAAAAACACGCTAACACTGCAAAGTCCGGAGAGTAATTTAATACATATTTTGCCGTCATTGCTGCCATAATTGCAGTTGGACCCACTGTTACAGACTTGCAGCTTCCAACAAACACGTACATGAATCCTCCCATTAAGCCAGCATAAAGTCCATATTCTGGCGATAGTCCGGCCACAACTGCATAAGCAATTCCTTGAGGTATAGCTGTTAGCCCCACTGTTATTCCAGCTATAATATCTTGAATTAATTTTGCTAAGTTGTAAGTTGGCAGCCACGTTATAATAGGTAATCTCTTCCTTAGCATTTTCTTAGTGCAGAATTTCTGACCGCAATTTGTAAGTCTTCTTCGAATTGATGATCCATATTCAGGATCTTTTGTTCCGTAAACTGGCATTGTACTGCAGCTAGTGAACTGCTTGGGAAGATAAACTAAGATGGAATAAGTTGTTGTATGCAATATTTTGTGATAAATTTTTTTATCATCACTATCGAAGAGATCTGTCAATCACAAATGTACTTCTTGATTAAGATGATTTTATACTGTGTTGAAATAATAACTAAACAATGTTACAGCATGCGACCATTTCATGTTCCGGTATCCAATGAAACGTTGATTGTACTATGTAGTATATTTTACTATAGTATTCTAAAATTTCATAAATATATAGTATTCTAAAATTTAATAAATCTGAGTCAATAACTGAACAAAAATTACTACTCAAACTGACGATCCCACATTCAAGAACCTCGCGCATCCTGTATATCAGCTTGCAAATCCTTTTTAATTCTACCCGCTGTTTGGGAAACCAACAAAAATACTTTTTAATTTAAAGGTTTTTAATTCAAGGCACACAAGGTTACTTACATACATCGACGCCTAGGCAGAGAGAGAGAAAAATCCACAGATAATATATAATAGACAAACTATAAATTTTGTCACAGATAAAAACAATTGAGATTACAGATCTTAAATGCTTACGCTCTAGATTTTTTTATGAACATAAATCTCCCGCCCACAAGTTAAATAAACGACTAACAAATGAACCCATAACACATTAAAATTTAATTAGTTTTACAAAAATTTACCTGAATTTTTACTGTTTTTTAGTTTAAAGATATTTAATTACTATTACAAAGTATTTCCCTATTGGAAAGTTAATCAATAAGTACAATCATCATAAATTGGTAATACAGCTACCTTATTAATAGCTCTTGTGTGCACAGATCCCCCTGCAGTTTTCACCTCTACTGCTCGAACCCGGTCATCTTTCCCTTTGAATGTCTTAGTGACACGAGCTACAGGCCAATTTAGAGGAGACACATTTAAGCCAATCAATAAAACTAAAACCCCTTCCTTAATGTTAGGTGAAGCCTTGAACCACTTGGGGCGACTTAACAATTGTGATAAATAATTTTTGTGCCATACAGCCCAAAAATCCTGCTGTATTTTAGTACATTTCTTCCAAAAGTTCAAACAATTAACATTCTTAGTATTTATCTCAGGTTCAGGAAGAGCTGTCAATGCCTGGTTTATCAAAAAATGACCTGGGGTTAGATAGGAAAAATCTGTAACATCATTACTGATTGGAGTGATCGGCCTAGAGTTCATAATTCCCTCTACTTGGACTATCACTGTGTTGAACTGTTCATAGGTCAGGAGTAAGGAACCAATGATTCTCTTGAAATGGTATTTAGCAGCCCGCACCGCGGATTCCCATAGGCCTCCCCACGTTGGAGAGTAACTCGGGATAAACTTGAAGTCAATCCCCTTTGAACTACAGTAATCCATGACAGCACTTCGATGCTCCTGAGATTTACATAACCTATACAATGCTTTTAATTGATTATTTCCACCTTTAAACGTTGAAGCATTATCACAATATATAGTATGGGGTAAGCCCCTTCTGGAATGAAACCGCTTTAATGCAGCCAAGAAGCATTCAGAAGTTAAATCTGACACTAATTCTAAATGTACACATTTAACCACAAAACAAACAAATATACATACATATCCTTTGGCTATCACTGACCGTCTCATACTAGATTGTTTTATGTTGAATGGTCCACAATAATCTATGCCCACTTTGTTAAAAACTCTATTTTGCACAACTCGGTCTTGTGGTAGTGAAGCCATCAGCTGTTGTGATTTTTGTGCTCTAAATCTAAAACATATAACACATTTATTAATAATGCTCTTAACAAGAGTAGTTGCACCTATTATGTAATAGGTCTGACTTAGATTGGATAATGTTAATTTCAAACCACCATGCATTAACTCACAGTGTTCATATCTAATAACTAACTGAGTAAAGTTACAATTTTTGGGTAATATGATAGGGTGTTTTTGATTGTATGGAATATTAGCATTATCCAATCTACCACCCACACGGAACACTTGTTCATGATCCAGGAAGGGACAAAGTTTCTTTAAATTTGATTTGACCTCTTGACCTTTTTTAAGATATGAAATGTCCTCAGCGAAATGCAAGGCTTGTACGTTTTTTATAATTACTTGCATTGATTGCTTATACTCTGTTACATCCAGCTGTTCAGAAAGCAAGCGATCCTTTTTCCAAAGTTGACAATTATTGATGAATCTTAATACATAGCAAATGACTCTTTGTAATTTTAGTAAACATGAAAATTTAGAAATAGGTAATACTTCATCCAAAACATTACAGTTTACTGAAAAATCCTCATCACAGTTATTATTGAAACCTATGTCGCTAATTCTATCCTTACAACAAAATGGAATTACTGAAAACAATTTACTCTGTATATCTGTAGGGCCATGCCACCACAATACATTTGTATGTAACTCAGAGGGCATCAAACCCCTTGATAGACAATCTGCTGGATTGCAAGATCCACTCACATGACTCCAGATGCAATCTTTAGTTAAGTCTTTGACCAGTGTGACTCTATTTGCAACATAATTGTCCTTTGCAGGTGGGTTTTGCAACCACCAAAGTGCAATTTGTGAATCACTAAACAAAATTTTATTTTTAAATGTATAATTATGCAGTATATTAATCACCCTTGCATATAATTTTGTAAGCAGAACACAAGCATTTAATTCTAATCTGGGTATTGTTTGTTTGCTTTTCAATGGTGCAATTCTGGATTTACTACAAATTAAGGTTACACACACATTGTTCCCTTGAACTGCTCTTATATATAAGCAGGCCCCAAATGCAATATTTGAAGCATCACAATAACCAATTAAATCTAAGTAATCAGCCTTGCTCATATTTAAATTCCGATTAACATAGATAGGTTCCATACACATCAAATCATGGAAGAAAGCATTCCATGGTATGAGTATACTGTCTGGAAGTGGGGTGTCCCAATCCAAATTTTGACGCCATACTTTTTGTATGAATTCTTTAGCTCGAGTGACAATAGGGCCAGCCAATCCCAAAGGGTCAAAAAAGGTACCAATGAAGCTGAGTATAGTACGCTTAGTCCACACGTCATACAGCTGACCACTGGGTCGTGAGATTATAAATTGATCAGAGCTTATGTTTAATGACAATCCTAAAGCCTTGATAGTCCACACTGTCTTATTAAAATCTACGTTTTGAAAATGATGCTTACTGCTAGGAACTTCTGCCAAAATATCTGTATGACTAGCACACCACATATGCAATTCAAAACCACCTAAACCTGCCAAATCTGTCAATTCCGCGCACATCTGTTTAGCCTGTTCTACTGTGGACGCCCCAAAGAGGCAGTCATCCATATAACTATTATTGCACAATATGCTTGAGGCTAAGGGATACTGCTGACCAAATCGGTGGGCTAACTCAATGAGACAGCGTGTGGCTAGAAAACTGGAACTAGTCACTCCATAGGTAAGAACCTGTAGCTGCAAGACTACCAAAGGATCATTTAAATTTTCTTTCCATAAAACCATTTGCAAATGTCTGTGTGCAGGATCTAATGAGACCTGTTGATACATGCGTTTGATATCAGTCAATACTATATATTCATATGTACGAAAGGAAATGAGTATGTCGAATAGCTCCTTTTGTACAACCGGTCCGGAATACAATATATCATTTAAGCATTTATTTAAATTAGTTTTTGCACTGGCATCAAAAACCACTCTGAGCTTTGTTGTAGTACTTTGCTCCTTGAATACTGCATGGTGTGGCAAGAAATAGCAAGACTCTAGTGGCTTGTCTAACTCAGACAAATTTACCTGTTTAGCATGGCCTAATGTTATAAATTCTGCTATGAAACTACTGTACCTGTCTTTCAAGTTCTGATTTTTAGAAAATTTCTTACATAACATGTTCAATCGTTGCATTGCTATCTGAAAAGAATTACCTAAATTTACCTCTTCCAATGGAATCTTTAGTGGCAAGCTAACTTGAAATCTATTATTTTTTAATTGTACACTATTTTGAAAAATATTCTCACAGACATTGCTTGAATTTTGAGATTTTGCTTCAACAATATGTTGCTCATTCCAGAATTTTTGTAGTAATGATTCAATACTAGATTCCTTTATTGCAGCATGTAGAACTACACTTGTTCTGCAAACATTGTTTGCAGAATGACTGTTATTGGCATCAATACTTACATTTCCTGAGATAATATAGCCAAATTTAGTTGCAATCAATACCAATTTGTTCTCAGATATACAAATCTTGTCAGGTAGCATCACACTGAAAAATATATCTGCAGAAATTAAAAATGAGATGTCACCGGGAGAGTTAAACTCATCGTCTGCCAATGTGACAGCCTCCGGGACCTTAATGTCACTAACATCAAATCTACTCTGTGGCAGATACGTAGTTATATTGTCTACCACTGAGAACAGTACATTGTGATAGTAGCTGTTATTTCTAGAATACATAGGTAAGTTGACAGCCTTGGTAATAGGTTTATGTTTTTGACCAAGAGCTATAATGTTGACTTCATGTTTAAATGTAGAAGTATTTAATTTGCTTACTAATTCCTCACACACAAATGATACTTGGCTACCGGTATCGACCAAGCCCCTTGCTGTGACATAAGAACCATCAGATGCCCTAAAATTGACCTTAATGGTAGGCAATAAAACCATATTTTGGGAAACCACCCTATGAGCAGACCCTACTAAATTGCAAACACTGCTTTCAACATGCAGGAGAGTGTTGTGTTCCTTGCTCTTGCATATTGAACATTTGAAGTGAAAATTACACTTTTTGAGATGTGAATTCAAACAAATTCTACATAATTTTTCTTTTGACACAAAGCTTGTCCTATCTTGAGCGCTTAGTCCCTGGAAATCTCTGCAAGCAAAAATTTTATGGCTTGTACTTTTGCAATATTTACAGGTGAGCATTTTATTTTCAGATACGCTGGACAAACTCACTGATTTGTTTGTGTGATATTTGTTTAAATTAAACTTACCAGCAGATACTGTACTTTCTTCTAGACTCATAGCCCTTCTTTCTATAAAAGTTAAAAATTCTTCAAGAGACGGTAGCTTCGAGGAGCTCCGCTCGGAGTGATACGTTCTGCAAGAAAACACATCCAATTTTCTCAATAAAATGGGAATGATAATCATATCCCAATGTTGAGTTTTTTCCCCGAGAGATTGAAGAGCCCCCAAATGCTGTCTGGTGATAGAAACTAAACGCCTCAACTCTATAGCAGTACCCTTTGAGATTGGCTGGCAGTCTAATATGGCATTAACGTGATGCGTGATTATCAAACATTTATTGTTATATCTCTTATCTAATAAATCTAAAGCTTGTACATAGGATTCATTGACTAATGGCAGGCCCTGAATTAATAATTGAGGATCACCTTTGAGATACTTCCTCAGATAGCATAGTTTTTGCAGCGGTGTCACACTTTCATTTTTGTCCACGACGGCCTTGAAGAGGTTGATGAATGGCGTGTACGCTGTCAGGTCTGTCCCATCGAACGATGATATGTCCAGCTGTGGCAGCTTGTTGTTGTTATGGACCGTAGCTGTTGCTGAAGGCTCCGGCTCCGGCTGCGGCTCCACACCCGTGGTCTCCGACTTTTCATTGTTCCGGACAATTCTTCTGAGCTTTGCCATGACTTCATAGTATTTTTCTTCTGTGTCCTCATCCTCTCCGGTGTCGCCTTGTAGCAGTAATTCGGAGCGCCACTCCTTGAATTCTTGTAGCCCTCTCTGAAGCTCTTCGATCCTCGTTTTGATGTTTTCTACGTCGACAAGCACTTGCCCCTCCTGTTCTTGTGCGAACTTAGCCGCCCGAGAAATGCGCCCTTTGAATTGCCCAATGTGCATTTTGAGCCTTTTGATGGAGGTGCGTTCCTCGCCGCCCATTGTTTGTCGTTGTCGCACGGATAATTGTAAATATTTCGCACCGTGTACGACAAAACGGCGAGTTTTGTAACCTCGTGCTTTGCTTGCGAACCAACAAAATGGCCGACTGCTCTTCGTGCGCCGAGCAACTCGGCACAACAACCGACTATTTTTTCTGCACTACAGCTGGTTCCTTTCCTATATTTATTTTGAGGTTTCCCGGGTTTCGGCACCAAATTTGTTTGGGAAACCAACAAAAATACTTTTTAATAGGTTTTTAATTCAAGGCACACAAGGTTACTTACATCGAAACGTCAAGGCAGAGAGAGAAAAATCCACAGATAATATATAATAGACAAACTATAAATTTTGTCACAGATAAAAACAATTGAGATTACAGATCTTAAATGCTTACGCTCTAGATTTTTTTATGAACACCCGCACAACGGCTATACTTCGCGATGTTATCAACATTGCCTTGTATGCCGCTGGGGCAGTGGGCCCCACCCGGCCCGTACTGATAAGGGGTGACGAAGGAGACCGTGACCACGCATATGGTGAGAGCATTATGGAAAACCAGCCAATTTTAAAAGCTAAAAAACGTAAAATGAGCCTTAAGCCACGGGAATAGAAGGTATGCATGGAGGAGTCTTGTGGCGGATGCAAACCTCAATTATTTGAATAGTTTGTTGGATATGGACTTTTCTACTGAATCACATAGGATGGTTGGAGAATTTAGTATAGTGTCAAAATTTTATTTATAAATCATTTTACCTAGAGTCATGTAAAAAAATACCTTTGTTATCAATTCATAGGTCTATTTTACTATTTTCCTCCCTTTAATTCTATCTCAAGTTTTAATAGCTCATCACAAATAGTCGCGAATATAATAATATATTAAATGAAAATGAATATAATTTGTGTCGAAATAACTTTTTTCCTTTCAAAAACACGAGCGAATAAATTCGATTTAGAATCCTTACTGGGGAAATGTGTTTGTTGGTTTGTCCTTCTTCTCCGCCTAAACGGAATAATGGATCGACGTGGATTTACATAGATGTAGTGTAGGCACAGAGGTGTAGGTCCTGAAGAGTGACATAGGCTACTTTTTATCCCGAAAAATTACATGGTTCCTGTGAAATTAACGCAGCACTGTAATAATCGTTCGATTTTTTAACGTACCTTAATTATCGATCGATATCTCAGATTTTGATAGGCCGAAAACTGCATGTGAAGCTAGATTTTGATTGATAATCTTTGGTAACTTGCCGTTTAAGAAAGGCTATACTTATTATATTTTACTTTATGCCTTGATGATAGAGGCCCGAAGAGGCAGTTATATAGAGTCAGAGCTATATAGGGAATATAGGGAAAACTAGTCTATATAATAAAAATGAATCGCAAAATGTGTTGGTAAGCGCATAACTCAACAACGCCTGGACCAATTTGGCCAATTCTTTTTTTTAAATGTTCGTTGAAGTTCAAGGATGGTTTTTACGGCGAGAAAAATTTGAAAATTCATCTCCTAAGGGGGTAAAACGGGGGTGCAAAGTATGAAGCTTTGCCGTTTTTGAAGTTAGTGAATGTGTAACGCGAGCGAAGCTGCGGGCGTCCACTAGTTTGAAATAAATAGCTCGAAGGGCTTAAATTGCTATTTGATTACGGTTTCATGTTTCAACACAGTAAAAACTTTCAAACTTATACTTAATCGTATTGATTAATGATCAAATCTTGACGATTACTTTATATTTCTTACTTTATATTTGTTTATTGTAGTGACTGAGTTTTATAAAGCGTAAAGTGACTCGCTGCGACCCATAGACGTCCCACTGTTGGGCACGGGTCTCCTCTCAGAATGGGAGGGATTAGGCCTTAGTCCACCACGCTGGCCAAGTGCGGATTGGCAGACTTCACATACCTTCGAGAACGTTATGATGAACTCTCAGGCATGCAGGTTTCCTCACGATGTGTCCTTCACCGTTATTGCAAGTGACATTTAATTTCTTAAAACGCACATAACTTAGAAAAGTCATTGGTGCGTGCCACTGGGGTTTGAACCCGGACCGCTCGAGTGAGAGGCGAGTTCGATAGCCGCTGGGCTGTCACCGCATAATATAGTAAAGTGACTATTATTATTAAATTATTATTATTATTATTAAACCAGGCCTATATCGAACGAGTTGCAGCTACTATTTTATTTCCATGTCAATATTTCGTTCCACAGACACGCAGATTAACAAAAAAAATTTAACCTGATAATAAAAAAATACCAAATATATCAAATGCAACCTTAATACCCCAATTTATGAATAATATGGTGGGTGTTGTTCTGTTCGATGTGAATCCGATTTAACCCTTTGTTAGCGGCCGGGGTCTCTTAGACCAAGTTCTCGGAGAAACATTATCTTATTTGATATATAGAGGACTTAGTGCCCATTCAAAATTAAGCCTTAGTGAATCTATTGGTGTCTGTTGCTGAAAGTTTTGGGACAATGGAGTGACAAATATAGGGGAATTAAAGTAGTTTACAATCCATTTATACGTAGAATATCAAGGAAGTTGACAATGCTGAAAGCAATAACTATGTATTATAAAATACGCACTTATATTATGTACTCTGTTTCCTTTTATATTTATATTAGGTACAATTTCATTTTTACGTTATCATTTAATTTTTACATGTTTGTGCGAAGTCAGGATAACATTTAAAATAAATTACCGTAATTAAAACTTACTGATGTTTCTCGTTTTAAATTTAACTGCATAATTACCTGAAAAAAAAAACGGATTATAGTTAAGATTCAAAACGTTTATTGGACCGGAATAAGTATATTTTTTATTGAAATAGCAACAATAAACACCAAAATTTACTAACATACATACATAAATAATTGAGAATAATTACGAACAGAAACCCATAAATAACTCATATACAACCATGCATGGGCTATTGAAAACAAACGCCCGACTTCCGGTCGTAGGTTTTGCGCGATTCATTAACCCGTCTGCAGCTAATTCCTTGCCCAATAATAACCGGCATTACCGGCCGTTTCTGCCGGTAACTGGGCGCAGCGGGTCGTAACGCCCCCGGCGGTGTAGGGTTAATGAGGATATTGATAAATCGGGAATATGTAAGTGGGGGAGGAATGTGAGATGCGATGTTAATTCATATAGTGTACAAGTAAATCACAACCATTCGATACCACTCATACAGTAATTCATTATACGGGCATACGGGCCCTGATAGTAAGTGGTCACCGTCGCCTATGGACAAGTGCGACAGTACACATGTGCATTGCCGGCCTTGTAAGATGTTATCTTATATTAAGAGTGTAATCGCTCCATGTCCTCCTCTCAGGTATGTAGGTTTCCTCACGATGTGTCCTTCACCGTTATAGCAAGTGACATTTAATTTTAATTTAATCGCGCATAACTTATAAAATACAACAAGAAATTGTAATTTAACTTAACCCTAATATTGATCAGATGTATGATTAACAAAATGAAATAAAAAACATACAATTGAGACCTCATTCTTTTTGGCGGTTAATAATTAAGTAAACAACGATAATATAAAGTAGTTAAATTTTTATAAAAAAAGGTAAGAATATAAATGACATAATCTAAAACAATTAATATGGTATAAACTTTTATGGTTCATATATTATCGAGATTAACTCACTTAACAGTCTTCAAATGAGGAGTCAAAGTTTACGGTCAGCCATAAAGTGCTGGGTTCGAATCCATCGTGTCGAGTAACATGGTATGTCTATGGTGTCTGTGATTCGACACCGTATGTCCTCGACGGATGCGGGGTGGATTTATGGACGGTTCCATATTTTACGACGTTCATACCATAAGGGTGGCGAGGCTTATTATATGCATGCAGGACTATATAAAACTGATATAGTACTTACATACAATTAGTATGCAGTGGTTGTGATGCTGATTCTCAGTAACTCAATGAATTTTAAAAGCTATTGGATTTATCATTTTATAGCCTGTCTTTGTTAGTAACGCTGCTTAATTTATTTTAGGTGATTTTTCTATAAAGCTGCCTTAAAACACAAGTAGCTATAATGTTAAATGTTTTAGCCGTAACTTTGTGGAAATGCATTGATACGATATTAATTACCGACCTTCATTACCACCGATTGCTATAGGTGAATAGCTAGTAGGTATCTGTTTGAAAACTAATTAAAAATAAATAATAATTATTAATTTGCGTTTATCAAGAGATACACCCAGAAACATTTAAATGTTAAAAAAAAATAGAAAGACATTCACGGGTGTTTCCTCCAAGAGGTAGGCAATGTGTGTAATACATCCCCTTTACACCGGGGGCTAATCATATAACCCCCATGAAATTAATAGGCAATGGGCCTATTGCCACATCGCGCACAAATCCAGACTCCAACTCGAACTCTTCAAGAAGAACCATGGAAGTCTTGCTCAGACTCCATGAAGTGTGCATGTAATCGTATCTATAATATTATCTATATTTGCATACTCTACATAGCTCTAACTCTACGTGATTACCAACGAGAGTTGGGATAAAATTCACTGACGTAACTCCCCGTAGCTTTACGACTCTGCGCCGAGATAACTGGCAAGCTGGCTCATTCGCCTCATTACGCGTAACAGATAATTTAAGTAATGTCCTTATTTATGGATACAAGATAGCAAGATTGGCGCGTGTTATGTATAACCGCGCCGACAATGGGCCACATCCTCATCTAAGGGGGATAGTGCCGCTGCACGCGCGCCCTCCTGAAGGCCGACCGCTCCCTAGAGAGCTGTTGGACCTTCTTCCCCCCGACCATCTGGGGGGAATTAGCGACTAACGGCTAGTAGAACCGCGCGCGCGTACCGCGTGCGCGACGATCGACTGGCTCCCACGCTCAACAGCGGGGAAGTCACCGACGGGGTTTACCCCTGGAGCAATTGCCCGGATAGAGGGGATCTCCCCTAACTCCGAATTCCCTCAGCGCAGGAGCGCCTACAGCGCCGCGTGAGAGGAGGAAAGGTCTGTCTGTCTGTCTGACAACTGACTAACTTTGAACAAGACTCAATTAGGGACTGGGATGGTTAGTCCAATTCGTTGAGAGATTTAATCAGAATATTAGTTGGTCAGTTCGTTAGCAGGTATGAGGACTGGGGACTGTTAGTGATAGTTAGTCCTGTTAGTTGGTGTTAGTAATAGTCCAGTTAGTACTTGTTAGTAGGAGTCTCGTTCTAAGTCAGTCACAGATGTGTTGCTACCCTTGAGGACTTAGATGATCGCCTGTAAAGAAGTGTAACCGGAAACCACACCTTTCCAACCGGACCATTTGCTTTAAGAACAATTATTACACGGTAGAAATGGTACTAGGTACCGTGGCGGGCGGTGGTACTGCCGTAGGATATTTATTGGACTGTGACATATCTATACCTCTGCCTATATCTTCGGGTAACTAGGCGTCGTTATGTTATTGGTATGTATGAGCCGTCAGGGTCACTGCCAATGCCGCAGTCGTTGACCTTGATAACATTCAGAACATGCTTGGATATGTTCTAATATTTTGGATCCTCACCAGTTTCAAGAATCTGTTCCCACTGTACAGTATTATATTACGAGTAGTATGATTGTCGTTGAAAGTCTGACGTCTCTCGCTGTCCTTACTAAGACGACAAAAACAAAACTCGCTGGTAGTAAGTTGCATGGGAGAGTGTGATCAAGACTTCGGTTGTGAGACTTTTAAAACTACTCGTTTAGGCACTGGAATGGTTTAGTTAAATCAGAGTGTTAATATGAACATTATATCCTAAAAACTTACTTACTAGGCCTTGAGTTACTCGTAAGTGCTTTTTAGGTATGTAATGATACATACTACTGCTGTCTGCTAACCGTTTGGTAAGCGGAACATCTTAAGGAAACATGCTTAAATTCTTCCACATGCTCTCGAAGGTCAAACTAGGATTTGATACGATGCCCTGATGAGCCCATTGCAATCATTCCCAATCTACAAACCGCGGCACAACGATACGACTATTTGTCGTCAGATTATAATGGAAACGCGCTCAATGTGTAAATAAAAAAAGCTTCCAGTAACACGTCCAAATTGAATGCAACGCAAAATGCAGTCTATAGCAGCCTTGACTTTGCCAAAAACGATCGTCTAGACGAGCAAACGACCTCCACTCATGTATACATTATTTAAATTGTGACCATTTAAACTACAAATATGAGAAACGATATTACGTTTCATACAATTTGCTCGGAGGCATTTAAAGTACTTGCAACAAAAGCGGGAGAGTCTTTAATTTCTCGCTTCCATTGAAAATTGCCTCGTCGGTCTAGTGGAAGCAAGTGCGACTGGTAAGCTAGTCCTGGGTTCGATTCGTGGTTCGATAGAGGGGACGAGCACAGTATTATTGGGGTATTTTGACTTGAAATACTCCATAGCTCTGAGTTTGTGCCGGGTACAATATGACAACAGCTTCACTACCTTACATGGAACTTTAATATAGCTGTTTGAAAGTGATTATATTACATGCATCTGCCCACCCCTTTGGGTAAAAACATGAGTGATTTGATGTCATTTAAAAATATATATGTGAGTTTTTTCAATGTAAATAAGTTAGAAAACAACGACGAATAATGTTGCCTTTTTTTGATAAAATTTGTGACAAACGTCTAACAGGACCGTATTTGCGTTAAAGGGACTTGAACAGTAATTATTTTAAGGTTATCCTATGCGTTGATCTGTTATTATGGGGATGGTTAGTAATTTGATCCTAAAAGCTCAGGAAAATACATATTTTAATCCCGTAAAGCAAGCACAATATAGTTTGAGAGCCGATGTTTTAAATTCAGGAACCTGCCATTCTTTGCTTTCATATCGCAAAAATAAAAGAATTTCCTTTTCTCACAGCTTATGTACTTGTATTGTTGTAGTTTAAAAAACGTACCTGGAGTAACAATTAGGATTTCTTTTTGTTTGCAATAAGATATTTTTCTTTCATGCGAGACCATACTTTACGTTTCCTTGGTCATTGTCTTAGCCTGGAAACAGTGCTTTTTTCGTTTCGTCCACTGTTATGTAAATGCAGTGAAACTGCATTCATATAAAAGTAAATGCTGCTAAAGAGAAATAAACAAAAATAAAAGAATTGGGTAAGTGCAAGCGATTTTTTATGATTACCTTTTGGATCTAATTATTTCCTTTCTATTATTTGTTGTGATAGTTGCGGTAATTTCAGGTGTTTAACTATTTCCGTTCAAGAGACAGAACCCTGTGACAGGCCAGATAGCGGAGGCATATTAATTTTTGGGTAAGTAACTCTAATAACGAGTGTACGCTTTCTGTGTTCGGCAAAATACTTAAACACGGGGTCCAGCTTGGAGCTTCTATTCATAGACTAATTTCAATCGTCACTTGATCTATTCGTCAGATTTTAAGATCCATTGGTGGAGTTAGGACGCTACTAAAAAAAAAGGAGACTACATAGCCCAATGGCTCACGTCGACTGCTGTCGCTGTCGACAATGTGATTGAAAGAGTTCAGCAACGACAGGTGCGGTCGGTTTGTGCATGGGTTACCGCTAGTAGCTAAATCTAATGGACGCTACCGTTCTTCGGAGGCGTACGTACGTAAAGCCGTCGGTCCCTGTTAAGTCGTTAAGCCTTGTCGAAGACCTTCGGATGGCATGAGAAGATTCGGCACTGGGTTGGCCACTAACCTCTCCACCAATCCGCATTGGAGCAGCGTGGTGGAGTATGCTCTAGCAGTGTCTATGGGGGAGACCCGTGCTCAGCAGTGGGAGGTCTATGGGTCGCAGCTGGAGTTAGGTCTCCCGTAGTCGGTGCTAGTCCTCCAGGTATTTTGACCTCCAAATCCAGCGATTTCATTACTTTTTCAAATCATCGAGTAGTTGGTGGCTAGTACTCCGTTTTCCGAGGCGTTATCTTCACTTGGAGACATTTATAACAAAGAAAGTTAGTGAACATAGATAATAAATTTTAATCAATTTTATGGCTGTCTGTAACGAAGTCTGGGTAAGTTTTAAAATGCTAATCTATCGCAAGTTTTTCTTTTTAAATTGTTGGAAAATCTCCCGAGAAGACTCTGTCTGCGTTCGATAATCTCAACAGCTCAGACGAAAACTGTATGGTATCTATATCTTCAGTATTACTAGTTTTCCTTAATACTGGTCGTACGTTTAACTCTTTTATTGTATTCGTGTATATTTTGATTCACAGTGGTAGTGCGGTGTATTCATCAACTAGTGGACGCCCGCAGCTTCGCTCGCGTGGAATTAAACCACCTAGTAATATTATATAGCCTATGTCACTCAGTGAAGATACAGATTTCTATTGGTGAAAGAATTTTTGAAATCGGTTCAGTATTTTTTGGGTGAAAACATTACAAACAAATCTTTCCTCTTTATAATATTAGTATAGAAGTATAGATATTCGATGTATAAAGCTAAGCTTCACTGGTTTCATCTATCGATTGGACTAAAATGTTTAAACTAGGCGTTGTCACGTGTGCGGACGGAGCGTGCCTTGCAGTGAACAACAAATAAGTTGAAGCCAATAAATACGTGATACAAGAAATTAAGTACCTACTACATAATTCTCCTTAAATTCTCTCGCTGCTTTATTAGGTACTCTCCTGAGTCTCTCGTGATCTTGGTCTGTATTCGTCGGCTTCGTATTCGTTTGTTGCAAAACACTGATACACAAACAATACTCACACCCTCCTACCACAACGGAAGCGCTGAGTGACGCTTCGTCAGATACCGTCCCAACGTGCGGCGCCGCCTTGCGGACACGCCTGACACTTCTCTGATTGCCTCCCGCCGTTTCTGTGAAATTTTGCTATCTGGCTGAGACTTTTTATCCAATGCTGGACATGAAACTCTGCTAACAACATGATAACAATCGAAAAAGGCTTGAGTGGAGTAACACGTTTTGTATTAGTGGTCAAACATGGAGTAGAAAGTAATTAAAGTAGCCTAATCTGCCCTAATAAGGCGTGAGAGTATCATATAAATTGGCTTAGCAGGATATAGTGTAACAAACCTCAAACTCGACTGTACTAATAGGTACTGAAACGGTCAAACTCTGTATAATGAGCAATGAGCCCAATGTGAAAACCTCGAATAGAAGCTCATTCTACAATTTGCAAGTGTTATAATATTAATAAGTGGCGACAGCCCAGTGGCTATCGAACTCGTCTCTCACTCGAGCGGTTCGGGTTCAAGCCCCAGTGGCACGCACCAATGGCTTTCTAAGTTATGTGCGATTTAAGAAATTAAATGTTGTTGCTATAACGGTGAAGGACACATCAGGAAACCTGCATGCATGAGAATTTTGCATTTTTTGAATTTTGAATTTTGCAAACATTTGAACATTCGAATGTTCGAATGTTCAAATGTTCTCGAAGGCATGTGAAGTCTGCCAGTCCGCACTTGGCCTGCGTGGTGGACTAAGGCATAATCCCTCCCATTCTGAGAGGAGATCCGTGCCCAACAGTGGGACGTCTATGGTTCGCAGCGAGGTGTAAACGAAACTATTGTTATGTCTAATTCCACGCGAGCGAAGCTGCGGACGTCCACTAGTTATTTATAAAAATGTAAGTCAGTAATCGTTACTATTATTACGGACTGACATGGCAGTGGGAATGAGCTAGCCTTGCGCAAGACGAGCGGGGCCCGTCAGTATGAACAACATTACAAGGAAATCGATCTCGCTCCGAGGCCGAGGGCTGTCAGTGTCGCGAAACAAAAGATAGAATGGCGACCTACGGCGACAGATAACGCTGTCCGCTAGGTACTATTGTATTATGAATGTTGCTATGACATTGTAATTTTTAACCGACTTCATAAAAAGAAGGAGGTTTACAAAGACGCCTACGCCTAGTTGGAAAATTCTTTTACTGTTTGAAAGGGTATTATATTTTCCTGTTGGCCCCATAGGATTTTCACTTTTCAGTTTTGAAGTCGGTTTTTGATATTTTATTAAAGTGAAACTTTTATTACATCGTTCTGAAAATTTTGGCTTGTCTGTCGCATGTCGCGTTACGCTTCTTGAAGATTCAGTGATCTCCTTCGATGATAGCTACTTATTCTTCTTTTATCGATGGGGTTCTCTAATAGATGATCTCTCACGGTGCCTGTGATATCTAAAAAAAAATTATATCGTCGATAACATTGAAGTTCCCAGTATTGGTAAGACGCGACGGTTTGATGACAGGTATGAATGGTAAGAATTGAGCAATAAATAAATAAATATCATGGACATTCTCACTCACGGCCATCTGACCCCAAAGTAGGCGCGAGCCTGAATTATGGGTGTTAGAGACTAATATATACATACAAATACATTTTTAAATACATACATAAATAGATAATATTAACATCCAGACATGTGCTTGCTATCCGTAAGGTTACGAGTTAAACTTCAAATGTCCCCAGTAGATACGAGTATCTACATATTGATAGATAAATAATCAAATCTAATCTGTTGATGTCAATGTTCTGTATCGCCGGCAGCCGGAACATACCAGTGATATTTGAGTATGAAAGTGTTTAACAAAGGCTTGAACCAAAACATAGAGTCGCTATTGTTTTGCAAAAGCCATAAATAATATCAAAATCATAGACCACCGGTCCCGATAAAAAGCGCGCGGACCGGAGCATTGCCTCTCATCCGGTTCGATGAAAAATGGCGTCGGGCGCATATCCGGGGCACGTGGCTCGTTGATAATGGGTTTACCTTGGTTTTATGTCGTTATGCACTTCCATTGTTATGCCGGTAAGTAAATTGAATGTATTTTATGCGAACTAGTGGTCGGCGAGTGGTCAAAATTCGACCCCAAATTTTTGTTTTAATTTTAAGTTTGAACGTTACTAAGGTATCTCTATAATCATAGACTTAAACCTAACCAATAAATATAAATTTTAAATAATAAGTGTCACATTAAAAAAAAAAAGTTTTTTTTTTCGTTTATATTCTACCACCCAAGCCGTGCGTGTTGGATAATCGGTATCGTTAAAAGGGTTAATGTTTTAAACGTTTACCAAAACGTCAATCACGAAGGTAAACATTCTACCTCCGCTTAAAGTTGAGGGGTGGTCACTGTTGACGAGGGACGGCTGGCGTGGTCATTTTGTAATTAATCCTCCGGTATTTGCCGCCATTGATGCCGGTCAGTACATTCCACCTGGAATATCAGAAGTTCTTCCCTGAATAAAGTTGAATATCTATCGAGTTGCTGTCTATTTTTACCGATTCAAAAAACATTAACTTAAGTTACACAATAAAGTTAAAATAATAAAAGTTAATAAGCCTATTTTATTACAAAGGTAAACAAAAAAAGTAGGTATGTAACGGCTACCTGATAATAAAATTTGTCTATGGATCCGAATGCAAAAATAACCGCCGCGATTCAAAACTCGAATGTGCAATGTCAGAAGTTCTTCACTGAATAAAGTCGAATGTCTATCGAGTTGCTATCGATTTTTAACAAATCGAACGACATTAGCTTACGTTACACTATAAAGTTAAAGATAATTAACCTTATTTATTACAAAGACGAACAAAAAAGTTGGTATGTACCTACGGGCTATCTGATGATAAAATTTGTCTAGTATGGATCCGAATGCAAAAAAACCGCCTGGATACAAAACTCGAATGTGAGAGGTGGTAGAATATATATAACCTTTTGTTATGTATCGTTACCACTAACGAGTGTGCATGACTTGTGTTTTCCGATGTTTTCAGGCACTTACCGGTACGTTAATCGATTGTTAATCTAGCAGTTAGTTAAGATTTAAGCCCAGATCACTAAATAGTGATTTTAGTTTAAATCTATTACCATTTTAGCACAGCTTCATTGATAATTGATTAATCTATAGGGGAAAGTAACCAAATATGGAATAGTACCCTAAATACGGACTCTAACCTGTATTGCGGTATGACATAAGACAAAATTCCATATTAAATTACTATTTGGTTACTTCCCTGTACTAATATAAGAAGGTAGTGCCCTTAAGATTGTGAATCGGAGACCCGTCGAATAATTCTGAATATGTTTTCACTAAAAGAAAGAATCCGGAGTGCTAAAGCTAAAGCCCGCGGGAAACAGCTAGTCTAGTAAAAAAGAGGTTAATTGAAAGCTTGTATGTACTATCTATACTAATATTATAAAAAGGAAACGTGTAAACGAAATTATTGTTATGTCTAATTCCATGCGAGTGAAGCTGCGGGTCCACTAGTAGTTTATAAGTTTACAGTTGTTTTGTTCGACACTAAAGTTATTTCCATTCGCAAAGCAGTCCAATTCCTGACCACTGAACTATCAAAGTCCTATATTATGTGCATTAAACACACACGCCTGCACAATCATCGCTCAAGGCCAACATTATCTCTTCCGCGCCATTGCTTCGGGAGGCGGTTGTTATCAATTATGTATGCTCTGGTCTACTCGTGCCGTTTCTCGTGTGTTTTTCTTAAACGTTTATGTCTTCAAATTGCCTAGCCGGCTTACTGCGAGCATATTATTCCTTTCACTAACCTAACAACTATTCCATCACGGATTAGTGGTTTGACAAACCCGATTACCGATTACAGTATAATAACGGGCCCGTTGGCGCAATCGGTAGTGATATGCCTGTTACGCCAGGGGTCGTGGGTTCGAATCCCACTCAGGACAAACATTCGTGTGACGAACACTTGTGTTTGTTCTGTGTCTGGATATTATTATTATCTATTAAAGTATGTATTTAAAAATATATACATATATGTATGTATATCAGTCTCTGACACTCATAGTACAGGCTCGCGCCAAATTTGGGGTCAGATGGCCGTGTGTGAGAATGTACATGATATTTAATTATGATATATAATTAATAAAAGGACTAAGTGTTGTCATTCTTTCTTATCTGGTAAGCAAAGAAATACAATAAATAGAAAAGGCTTTTAATTGTGTTTGTTATAAACACAACAATACACTAGTCATGAAAGAGAAAAACGAAAAGAATCCTTACTCATTTATACGAGTACCGTGACTTCTGAATGAAACCATATCGCTGATTTTTAGTGCAGACTAGGCTGGTTTAGCCTGGCATTCAAACGTTTGAAATTAGTAGTTATGTCAATAAAGACTGTTTTATATACAAAGCTCGGTTGAATAAAGAATAAAGTGATTCTTATTTCAATCTATCCAGTATTTTTATATCGAGACCAAGACGGTACTAGTAAGGAATTTAAACAATATTTTAATAAATTTACTTGTAAGGTTGAAGTTTACAATGTTTTTCCGTATCGTTATGGCATGTGATATGTCGAAAATACGCCGAAGTTAATACCTACTCGACTGTCGTTGCTTAAGCTTGCGTGTCTCCGTCGGAACAAGTTAGTATAATTTACGAACAAGCAAAACATGTTATACAAGTGTAAGATTTGAACAAACTTAAGTTACAGACGGAGTCGCTTTAAAGCGTATATTACTTACCCCTGTGTTGAAATTAGGGTTGCCACAATATCCAAAGATTCAAAAACTTAGGGCTAAAAATAAAATCGGATCCTAAGTTTGAAAGGATCCAATTTTGTTAATTATTGATGATTAATTGATGATTGATATTCGTGTCAACTCTGACAAGATCATAAATATGGTTGTTTCTTACGAATGTTACTTTACTAACTTCTCTTACTTACACTTGTGTCGGATTAACATAATTTCTGAATTATTTGTGTGAATTTTAAAACTTCGTTGACGTTAAAAACTTCACGCCGACTGTTGTCTCTTCAATCGTGTCGTAAGACCTTTATGTTATTACGCTTGAGTTTAAGACATTTTAAACTATGTATTTTATTAATTTGTAAGTTTCTGACAAGTGACAACCCTAACACTAGCCAAAGATTTGTCTCATAAACTTCTCTCACAATCCCAGATTAGCATAACACTCGCTTCATGAGGACACAGCGCTCGCATACATATTTCACAGGCATGCATGCTTTCCCGGACGTTTCCGGCCCTTTGGTACCCCGCCTTTTGTGGTCGTGAAGGCTTTATACCGAATATAGCCTGTAGAGTCGACTTTACAATGTCCAACCATTACAGTTGAATAGATTAGCACTAATGAAATAATGGGATGTCAATTGAAATGTTGAATAGTTTCCTATGATGTATATTTTGTTTGCATAAAAGCCTCAGCGAAATGCTCATGGTTCCCACAACCGCAACCCTTTGAATCGAGATTTCGCACGTTTCGAGAGTTTGAGGAGAACTCTCAGACATGTACGTTTCTTTCGATGTTTTTCTCCACTGTCACAGCACAGACGTTTAATGACAGACAGACAGCAGTGACATTTAATTTGTAAACACGCAATAACTTAGATATGTCATTGGTGCAACTTGGGTTTTAAGCCCCTCATAGTATAAAGAGAGCGAAGCGAAGACTCTTTATACTTGAGGCGATAGCCACTTGGGCAGGGCTGTCAACATTGATACAAGTGACATTGCGTACTTGTGTTATTCTCTGTTAAAGTAAGGTTCCAAAATTATACATCAAAGAAAAGTTTTAGTATTAAAATACTTTTACTACATATCTATCAAACTCAAGTACATAATTACACAGACCGTATATCTGCAGGAGTCCGATTGTAATCAGGAGTGGATGTTCAACTGCAGTGGATGCAATTGGACCGCATTGTTCAGTAGATTAGGGGCTAGGAGCGGGCAATCGCAGTATTTGGGTCGGCTGCGCCCGTGGATCCTTGGCGGTGTTATTCTGAACAATTTTATTGCAATCCATACTTCCATACTAATATTATACATGCGAAAGTAACTCTGTCTGTCTCGCTTTCACGCCAAAACTACTGAACCGATTTAAATGAAATTTGGTACACAGATAGTAGTGCCTGTGCTGAATCCAGCGGTTTCCCGTCGTTCTTAACATGACTAATTGTCACTACCCTGCTCTAACGAACTGTCCATCTAATGGCAATATTAACATTTGTTTAGATCCTTTAGATGGCTTGAGACCATGCGACATGGCCTAGAGTCGAAATAAGTCTATATATAAAAGGAGAAACTGACTGACTGACATATCAACGCAGGGCCTAAACTTTAAGGGTTAGAAACTTGAAATTTTGCACAGAGGTTCCTTTTATAACGTAGGGGATCACTAAGAAAGGATTTTTGAAAATTCACCCCCAAAGGGGGTAAAACGGGGGTGCAAAGTTAGCATGAAACTGTGCCGTTTTTGAAGTTAGTGAATGTCTAATTCCACGCGAGCGAAACTGCGGGCGTCCACTAGTTTATAATAAGTTCTTGCATAGAATCAACAAAACATTATTATGAAGATCTGACTGAATTTATTTGTAATTTTGAGGATGAAATGGTTTATTATTATTATTATTTACATACATTTGAAATACATAGCAAATCGGCGAAACATTTCAGAATAGGTCTGCCGCGGCGCCGCTGTGCCTGGCTCGCGAGGGATTACGTAACCTCTCAGTTATATCATTTCGAGTGTCGATGTTATGGACGATATTGACTTGTATTAAGTAGAACTCCTTGGGCATCCCACTGTTGGGCACGGGTCTTTTCCTACATCCACAGTGGACTGCGGTCTTGAGCATACTTCACCATGCTGTTCAATTGATGATGACTGATTGATGGAGCTCAACCCACCCGAAGTAGCAAATAACTACCTTCTACATTAAATCTGTCTCTAAACGTCCCACTGCTGGGCTCGGGTCTCCCCCACGGACAAATCTGCGGGAGGTCTAGAGCATACTCCAATACGCTGCTCCTATGCGATTTTTTGGAGGGGTTAGTTGCCAAGTTCTCAAGCCTCCCGAAGATTTTCGACAAAGCTTAATGATTACTTAAAAAAAAAGAAACAATCGGGACCAAGGGCCTAACGTGCCCTACGAAGCACGGTAGCGCCCATGAAATTCTACCTAGCGGTCACCCATCCACAAACCGACCGCGCGCGTCGTTTCTTAATTCTGTCGATCACGTTGAATCGACGCGAGCCATTGGGCTATGGACGCTACTCTACTAAAGCTATAAGCTTATCGTTTTAATACAAGCGTTACGAAAATATCGCCAGGAAATCCTGCGTAACTTAAAAATATACCTAAATTCAATTGATTTTATTTTGTTATTGAACGAACTGTCGTTAGTGGGTATGAGGACCGGGGACTGTTAGTGATATGTTAGTCCTGTTATTTGGTGTTAGTTATTGTCCATATAATTCTATAGTGGACATTTAAACGTCTGATGCAAGTGATTCGAGAAAAATTGTTGTAAGTTAATTCACGATACATCAAACCGCATAACCATATACGTTTCATTCGATGAAGTTATTTCACTGACATAATTTCGGTTACCACACCTTCGGTCATAATTAAATGAATTGAATTGACAGGGGCGTCATATACAATTCATAATCTTTCACCATATTCAAGCGGGACGATTCGATCACAGAGTAAATGCTAACAGAGGCAAACGTTGATAATGGTATTTTTTAAATGTTCTAGTAGCTATTTAAATAAGTGTCATCATAGAGGAATAAGCTACATTCAATGTACTTTTCTCATCTAAGAAGGAAATGTAATAATCAATAAAAACTGGCCAAGTGCGAGTCGGACATGCGCAGGACGGGTTCCGTACCATTATCTATAAAAACCGCATAAAAATCATGTCTGTTGTATGGGAGCCCCCCTTAAAATTTTTTTTTTCTGTTTTTTAGTATTTTTTGTTATAGCGGCAACAGAAATACATCATCTGTGAAAATTTAAAAAAAAAAAAATTACCATCTAAAAAACACCATTAAACATATTAGTTACAAAGTATAAACTGGAAAACGTGTGAAGGTACGGTCATAAGCCTACCTTTAGTATAATGATGCAAGCATTCACTCACAACAGAGTACCGTACATTGTACGTATGTGATTCCACGTAGTGCGTTTTATACTGGCTAATCCTCGACGAGTACATAGAATTTTCCGAGCAAGCTACGGCGGCGTAGCAAGTCTAGTATGGCATTTAGTTACTTTCTAAAATCTAATAATTTATTGATGATGCAACAAATAATATCGATCAACCTACGTAGTATTATTCGCGAATAGCCTGTAATCTTTAGGTGGTAGAGCCCATAGGGAACAATACGTTTTTATATGAAACCCATTTTGTTCCATATAGAGTTTGCCCGGGTAGCACCACCGCCCGCCATGGAACCTTTTTTACCGTGCAGTAATTGTTTTTAAAGCAATTGTGATCTGGTTGGTAAGGTGTGGTTACTGGTTACATTGTTTAAAAGCGACCATCTTATTCCTCAAAGGTTGCAACACGTATGTGGCTTAATTGGACTGGACTACTACTGATACCGACTAACAGGTCTAACTATCACTAACACTCCCTAGTCCAGTAACGAACTTACAAACTAATGTTCTAACTGACTCTCTCAGCTAATTGGATTAACCACCCCTGTCCCTATTTGAGTCTTGATCAAAGTCAGTCACAGTTGTCATGGGCGGCAGTCTTTGATCAATGCGGCAGTGGATGGGTGGTGCTGCAAGTTCGTTCGCTAACTTTTAATAAAAAAGTATTTTATGCAACTGTTCGCTTAGTTTCGAACAGTCTACGGCGTAGCGTATTTGTTTTGCGTACCGTAGCTACCCCAATGATGCAGTATTTCGCTCACGTGAAACAGTCTACGGCGTAGCGTATTTGTTTTGCGTACTGTAGCTACCCCAATGATGCAGTCATTTGCTCACGTGAAACAGTCTACGGCGTAGCGTTTTGCGTACTGTAGCTACCCCAATGATGCAGTCATTTGCTCACGTGAAACAGTCTACGGCGTAGCGTTTTGCGTACTGTAGCTACCCCAATGATACAGTCATTCGCTCACATGAAACAGTCTACGGCGTAGCGGGTCTGTAGCCATTCGGTACATGAAAGCCCAATTTCCCTGTCACCGTCGCATTACGAATGAATGTATCACTGGTGGCCACCCCTTGGCGACTGGCGTTAATACACCACACCTTCGCTTTGCGCGGTGCCTATTGTTAATAAACAATGGCGCAAACTCGTTAAACAAGGGGTAAACATTAATTTGTTTGCCGATGAATAATTAATTCGTATGCATAACTTAGTTTGCATTTGAAGTTTTTAATTACATTTCCTTTTGTCTTTGACGAACTTGTAAATAAGTACGGCAGTGGAAACAGGTAACGGTGAACTTAAATTTTTTGGAACGAAATTAAAATTATTAAACATGCACTTAATAATAATCGTAATTTTAATAACCCTCAAGAATCGAATATGTGACTGTATAAAATACAAAGTGTGTTCCGATAAGGTTTTTCAAACGTACTTAAGGTCACGGAGTAAGTATGATGAACGGATTTCCACTTACCGTAATCTTATGAAACTTATTTCGCTATCACAATAGATGCTCGTTTAACCATGGTACTTTTGACCGAAAGACAAATCTGATTTTTTAACAATAAAATAATATTTGGCCATCAAATATGAATAAAATATAAAACTACGTCGTTCCCTAAGAGTCTGGTTGTTAAACAACAAACATATTTGTTTGCATTACAGTTTTACTAAAACTTCTGCCAACCCTGCACGTTCGCGGAAGTTCAAACGTGCGCAGACAAAACAGCGGATCTGGGGGCCTACTACGAATTCGTTCTAAACAATATTCCGCGATCGCACTACTCGCCGAGGTTTCAAGTTCCATCGACTCCTGCCAAGCAACGATCGTTCGTTACTCACTGTCCTTTTTTCGGCGAACGATTCACCTCTGATGCCTCTGGTGTCGCATATATCTATTGGTTACGATGTCTCGATACGTAGTTCGAAAGGTCGTATCTATGAAAAAAATTCTTGTTTTTGAATACGAAATTTTGCTAGCATGACATCGGTATTGTTTTCAAGATATCCTCTCGTTTTTTTTGTCATTCGGATTCAAAACTACGTCGCAATGCGTAGAATTTCGTTCATGCATTTCGAAACTTGTAACTGTATGTTTTAAATCTATTGTCAGAAATTGTAAGATACATCCATATCCATACTAATATTATAAATGTGAAAGTGTGTTTGTTTATTTATTTGTTTGTTTGTCCGGCTTTCACGTCGCAACGAAGCTATTATATGGTATGGTTTTTGTGTGTGGAGATAGTGAGGAGGGTGGAGAGTGACGTAGGCTACTTTTTACCGCGGTAAAACATCCCCATGGGAAGATATCGATGTTTTGTTATTTGCTAGATATTTAGTTCCGGATGTTGTTAATAGATGGCGTTTATTTAGCGAAAATTTAGTTAAGTAGTTAGTATAGCAGTTAAGTAGTTAGTATCTTTTAATCGTGGAACTGTCACTATTCATCCACCAATAAATGTGTCATGTATGATAAACAACTCATTGTTAATTCCCTTTGACCACGCGGGCGGAGCCGCGGGCAAAAGCTAGTAATTTATTATCTTAAATTCAACGTATCGAGTGCCTTAAAAACGATCGTAATAATGCGAGGCGAGCGATCTAAATCTTGAGCCCCAAGCCCTGCATTTGAATATGAAATACGAAGCGGCTCTCGCCGCCACGGACATTCGTCTCGGTGTAAAAACTTGCGCAATCCTTGCTCTCCGAAAAATTGAGCCAGCATTGTTCTTGGCACGGTGTAAATCAAGTTTATAGCATTTACATTCGAAATTTTACTTAAAAGGGGATTGTTTTGTGAGAAATCCGCACGTTAACACGAGCTAGAAGATTTTATATTGCGTTATCAAAAAAAAGTCGCTCGGCTCGAGACATTGTCAAACAATATAGTATTAAGCTTCAGTCTCAGCCGGCAGTTGGGTGACCGCTAGTGCCTAACTTTCTTGAGTTTGGAGCATTGAGCTTGGGAGGAATTAAGCTTATTGGTTGTTTAAGAAAGTTGACATCGCTGGACATGTCAGAGGCGCGAGGTGGAGTACGTTAGGCCTTCTCACCACATCTGATGACACACAAGATGATACACCATGCACACAGATACACCATGCTGTCCATGTTTTATATTCTTTACTATCTTTCACGTAAATATTTTAGGTATTATTTATTAAATTCCAATCATTCTAGACAAAAATGTTGAGGAATTGTATTTTGCAGCACGCGTCAAACATTTGTCTTGATGCAACAACTTGGCTCTAGCCTAGACCCTCAAGAGATCGCTCGCTGCCTTTTTATAATATTCGCTAAAGAATTCCAGCTGGTCTGCATAGCGTTATAGCGTTGCAAATGTTTGCAATCTGTGCTAGCTTTACTTTGATATTTTTCAAGAAAACGTAGACTTTATAAAAGGTGGTTTTATGAATATTATCTCAGTAGCTTGTTTGACGCTTTTTAACAAGTCATCAGAGCAAACTAATGGAGCATCAGCTATAAGAAGAATAACTTACAATATTCTTATTCAGTCCTAGTGTAGGCCGAGAGAGAAAAAAGCCGGAGGAAAAAACTCTCGATACTCTTTTAAAATTCAAATTAATTTTTACAGAATAAAATGGTGTTAAATATGTCGAAACTTCTTTGCTTTGAAGGTGGCCAGTGTATACTCCCATTTTCCTAGCTGGAGTCATGGTTTCCACTCATGGGCTTTCTTTGTATGTGTTCCATTGCCAGTAAACGTCTGAGTTATGTTGGTAACCTTAGTCGCGCTCTAGATTTCTTAGCTCTTGTGGATCATAAGCGATGGACCACTACGTACGTCTATCACTCATATCTTTACTATCAAAATAAACAAACTACTAGGCCACAGGTCTGGGCTGTGTGACAGACGTTAATCCTCAACACGGCGCCATCTGCCGCTGCGGGAAACAGCGACTGCGTAATATTCGCGGTTTAATTACGTCCGCGCATTTATTTGCGCACCGCGACTGCACCGCATGATATGATGCACCATTTACGGTGATTTGGGTTAATTTTAATACTTTATTGGCAATCATGAGCCCTCATTATCAGTCTAGAATAGCCGCAATTCAATGTTCTGGATACGTTTGGAATATTGAATAACGGGTTTATATGATTCTAGTATTTTGACATCCAATTATCGGTTTATCGATACATTTCTGGGATACCAACGAATATGTCGGAAAGTGCGTTCTTTTACAAATTATATACAAAGCATCCCATGTTCTAATCTAGGCTACTATGTTTGTTCAAATCCATTTTGTAATTTTAGAATGATTGAGTAACAAACATCCAAACATCCAAACATCCAATCTTACTAACTTTCACATCTATACTAATATTATAAAGCGGAAAAGATTGTTTGTTATTTTGTTTGTTTAAACACGCTAACTCTGGAAGTACTTTTAAGTTTTAAAAAAATTTGTACTAGATAGTACAATATTCAAAATTCCTAAAAATAAAATCTATATGTCTGTGAGTTCTCCAGAATGTTTTCATACACGTGTGAAGTATTAGGTGTCGGCTGCACTCTCCTATATTGTTTACGTAATACATCCACTAAATTACACGTTGTTCATAAAATTATCTCAATAAACGTGAATCAGGCAGAAACGGCCATGCATCAGAGAAACAATTTCGCCCCTTCCACCCCTCGATCATAGTTGGGGGAGGGATAAAAGTATTTATCTTTCGGTGATTGAGAGCTTTACGTAACCTCCTTAAGCTTAAAGCTTTTGGGATGATTGTTTTTCAGAAAAAAATATTTTGATATATCTCGTCTTCATCAATTTGGATAGATATTTTATTGTGTGAGTCACTCACACATAATAAAATACTGTGTGTAAAAGTCATTTCTTTCTTGCTTCATCAAAATATGCAGTTCAAGTTCATATTTAAAAGTATTACAGAATACTAATTTTCAATGCAACTAAATATAAACATTATAGAAACGCTCACATACTCACGGGACGTCGATCGGTCTGGGTTTGTCCTGCCTAACCCCTTCAATACGAAAGGAGACCCGTGCCCAATAGTAGGACAAAGAAAAGGTTGTGGTGTATGATGGGGGATACACAAAGAAAAAAACAATTGAACATCCATAATTCGAGTACCTGCAAATATTCATATTGTCCTACTAATATTTTAAACTAGTGGACGCCCGCAGCGTCACTTGCGTGGTATTAGACATAACAATAGTTTCGTTTACACCTATTTATTATATTATTATATATTATATAGCCAATGTCACTCAGTGAAGATGCAGCTTTCATTAGAAAGCAAATTCTTAAAATTCAAGAAAATTCTTTCACCATTAGGTGAAAGAATTTTTGAAATCGGTCCAGTAGTTTTATGTGTGAAAAAAAGTCCTCTTTATAATATTAGTATAGATAGAAAGGGGTGTGTTAGTGTTACTACATAGTTGAACCTCAGATTCTACCCGCAGTGTAAAATGGAAACGCGCCCATTCAAGCAGGTATCGAAAGTAACGGCGAAGTTGGTAAATTGGACGTCAAATAGGTTCTTCGAGCCTTTGATTAAAAGTTCGCTTCGAACTCAACGCAAACGCGGATTTCATATTTCGTTTGAGCGTGTTTTAGTCTTGTTTGGTGAGAGTGAAATGGGAATGTTTTACTTTTGAACGTTTACTGCTCGCTGAGCGCTTCTATTGCGGGCTGGTCGGTGTTCGCACTACCTACAACTTGATATAAATTATACCGTTAATTTTTTTTTTTTAAAAAGCTTTTTGAAAACTTTTATTTTTATTTTCATGCATTGTCATCGGAACCAAATATGTGTGCCAAATTTCAGCTCGATAGCTTCAGTAGAAGTGGGTGAAATATTGATTGCAAGATTCCAGGACATTGATACATACGAGTGAAGTTAAATAAAAGCTTTTAAAATTGACGGAATTTCGAGTTCAAAGATCGAAAATAAAGGAAGAGAAGAATAACTTGAATCGATTCGTTGCATAATGCTAATACTAGTACAGTGGTACAGCGGTCGCCATATAACGTTACTTGCAATTCGTAAACGATGCGAAATTTTTGCTTATTCTCGTTTTGTCTAATGAAACAGTCATGGAATTAATAGGTACGGGAAGGTGCATTCTGTATGGGCTTGCGTTTTTAGTGTCAGTGCTCCTCCAGTACGTCGTAGGTACGTACATTTTTTTTATGTATATAAGATAGGAAACGAGCTTGCAGCACCCAGTTCCCTATAGGTTCTACCACTTAATAAATGTACATATTAACTCGATAGAAATGAGATAGGTACACGAAATTTTTTGATATAATAGTTGATTATTTATACACAAAGTGCTTCAACAGATCCTCCTACCAAGTTATTCATTAGATACACATGGTTTATACGTTTAAAACCTTTATTAGCTCTGTAAAATCACTCAGTTAATTCACAACTTTAAACCAACTCATTTAGGCGCATCGGTAACATTCACACTGTTGGCGCAGCACGGTTAGTCCAGTTTCAGTTACAGTTGGCGAACTCATTTGCAATCCAATTTACAACTTCTGCCGCTGCTCTCGCGGCAAAAATGAGGCAGTAATTCCATGGAAACACCAGTTCCGTCAGTTTTGAGATAAAAAGTGTGGTGGGGTTGTTGTAGACTTGTTAGTAGGAATTATAATTGCTCTTAATACGATTCAAAGTATTCGGTTATTATAAGTTTGGCATATTTTTGTCCAGACAATTCAATAAAGTTATCAAACCGCATGGAATTAATTCCTAATAGCTATATTTTATTCTAAACTATTCTATTCCTTATAGGGTTAATTTTATCTATACTAATTTTATAAAGAGGAAACATGTAATGTTATCACACAAAATCTACTGGACCGATTTCAAAAATTCTTTCACCATTAGAAAGCTGCATCTTCACTGAGTGACATAGGCTATATACTATTACTATGTGTAAACGAAACTATTGTTATGTCTAATTCCACGCGAGCGAAGCTTCGGGCGTCCGTTAGTAACTAATATACTCGTATTTCATAAAGGGTTGATTATTTAGACATGTTGAATAAGATAGTTTGGTCTGGAAGGAGCGCACCAACTAATTAATGTAACAGAAAAACGCGAGAAAAAAAAACATGCAGACAAACGTACGTAAATAATTTAGCGTAATTATTATAATATTTAATTTAAATGTCTACTTCTCACCAATTCCCCATCCTGCCGAATTAAGACAATTTAAACGCTCACCGTGCATCGAACCTGCACCACCTGCGGTTAATGTCCGGTCATCCGTTTGTTATTCAAATTTGTTATAGCGTGAGCTTAGCAACATCTGAGGACCGGCGCTGCCCAGCGAGGGTTAACGTAGCCACTAAACTGACGCTTTCCAACTTTTTACAAAACCTAGTCGTGAAACTAAAGGTAAAACTACGGTTTTACCGTAATAATTGCTTACCCGCAAGTTGCTTGGCATCCTTTTTTATGTAGGTACTAAGCGCTTGATCACGTTTTAGAAAAAAGTGATTGATGTCCAGCTCTAATCCAATAGTTATTATCTGTATTAAATGGCTGCATTCGATACACAGGTGTGGATGAAATTGAAATGATAGTAAAGCCGACTAGTTTAGGTCTATTACGATGACCCATAAAAGAGTGTTCACGAGTGGCGCGGCTAGCACAGAAACAAACAGTGTATAAAGTCAATCAAATTACGATAGATAACTTAACAGCACAGCATACATATTTTCTAGCAAGCTAGATAAGACGACAGCACCATATTAGAGCTCCGAGCAAGGGCTAATCCCTATATTAATTTGTATTGTACCGTCCACTCGGTTCAGGTGTGAATAACGCCTTTACAAACCGCTCCTCGCAGTGACAAGTTGGTTGCGGGTTGCGGGTTGCGGCCATCCGCTCATAAATACAATTATATACAAAATGATATTATATGTCGCAGAAGGACGTTTGAGGCATTGTTACGTAGGTGGCAGACACTGTACTGAGAATGTCCATGATACTATTCAGAGTACAGGTATTCTGGATAGGTGAGACATATATTTTATTTAGGACGACATGTGTCTATCAAAGATATATGTACACATAAAGGATACACTTTAATATTATTAAATTACTATTCATTGATGCCGTAAAGGTATTTATACAGCAAAAGTACATTCGATATAATGTATATATATTCACGATATATTGCTTAAAAAAATCAATGCATTTTAAAAAAAAAGATTAATATTTATAGTGATTTATTATACCATAAATAGGAAAGAGAAATATTTCGTATTAGATACAATATTATTAAAATCGAGTATTTAGTAAGACTACTAAATACTCGATTTTAATAATATTGTATTGTCAACATAGCATAGCATATAAGTTTCGTGTCCACTGACACAGACGTTTAAGCAAATATTTCTCTTTCCTAATATCCATTCTTAAACTCTAGTTGTACCCAAAAGGTGATATCTAGCGAGCTAATCTAACTGGCTCCGTTCAGAAGCGAAGCAAGAACGGTTTAGTTTCAGTAACATACATCACATCCTAATTACAGGATCATTACGATGCATAAGAACATTTTGCGAGCTAAATGTGGTGTTTGTACGTGCCTTGGTGTGCAGTCCATGTTATGAGAGGAAATTTTTATACAGTACTAGCTGACCCCGCAAACGTTGTTCTGCCATATGAAATGTCAAAGTGACGTGATACTTCATGAAAATGATAATTTATATAAAAACACCAAATTGTGAATCTAAACTATTCTAAACCATTCTCGAATCCCCTTGAACACACTCAAAAAATTTATCTATCCAGCCGTTTAGGAGGAGTTAACTGTCATACACAAGGTACACAAGAAATATATATATTATGAAGATTAGCTAAGAGCAAGGACAAAAAGGGTATTAGATTAAGGAGAGGTTGATAACATTTATGAGTCAATATATTTTCTTTGACATTGAATCGCTATACGACGATACGCGTCGATTCAATGTACTCGACAGAGGCGGAGATGGGCGTGGTCGGTTTGTGAATAGTGGCTAGTGGCCAAATTTCATGAGCGCTACCGTGCTTCGAAGGGCACGCTAAGCCCAATTGTTTTCAATGTTGAAGATAATCGTTAAACCTTGTCGAAGTCCGACTGGTGGCTTGAGAACATTCGACACTTGGTTGGCCATTAACCCCTTGACCAATCCGCACTGTAGCGTGGAGGAGTATGCTCTAGACCTTCTGCAGATTTGTCTGTGGGTAGGCCCCTTCCCCAGCATATATATGCAACTTAGTTTTTTTTATCTCCTCTGTCTAGGGAACATTTCATCTTATAAAGTCAGATTTTTGTAGGTAGATATTGTCATGAGGACACTCGACAGACTAATTTTCAAAAAATGTTACAATTCGGTATTGTTGTTACTGTTGCCGCCCAACGTTTCAGTGTCGTCTTAAGATAAAGTTCGATGCTACCCGCTGGAAGCTCACAAGTTGTAAAGAGGTTAAGTAAAATTTAATCTTTATTGTTCCCCGCAAGGAACATTAGAATTAAACATTTCCTCATAACGAATTATAGATACGCTACGTGGTTACACAATATGTATAAAATTTTCACAACATTTTGTTGAGTTTTTTATGAAAACCACTTACGCGGCTACCGAAAGTGAAGACACAAATCCTTGATTATTTTTTTAATTTGAGATTCTATGACGGTGACGTCAGATTAATGTCAACCTTTTGGTCCAGTAAAGATTTAACCTCTACCTTTATGGAATATACAAAATTATAAAAATTAAAAAGATTAAAAAAACGGAGACCCGAGACTTATGACTTCTGGTTGATAAACACGGATCTCCGCATGAAAATATTCTTATCAGTTTACAAAATGTCACTAATTTTTTTAAATGGCATCAACAAAACAGATAACATTGCAACAATACGACAAGCAGCACCAGCCACACGCCAAGGGTTCATGTCCAAAATTAATTCTGCAGATTTAGGGCGAACGACAGAATATATGGACACGTTGACCGCATTTATCGTGACGTACCTTCGCCACGTGGTGCCGGAGTTGGTCATAGATTAGGCAAGGGCGGAGAAATGTCATGTTAGTGACATTTCTCACACAGGTACAGGTGTGCACAGGTACACTACTCAGTACAGTCATTTTTGAGAAACAAGGGATATGTGATTTTTATATTTTTAGATGTGATTTTTATATTAATAAAATATGAATTAACTCTCATACAACCCACATGGATGCCCAGTTATCCGGATATTAATCGAAATATTTATTTGCCTATAAGCCCCTGGCTATATATAATTTGGACCAGGGATCCCACACTTCATTACGCTAGAACTGAATGTCGACATAATTTTAATTTCGTATCGTAACTTGTTTTACTTTTGACATGGTTTTTAATACATAATTTACATGTATTTGATATCATACTCAAGACGTTTTTTTTAAATTTAATAATCAAAATACTCAGGAACGCTTCTGTCCCCAAGTTTAATCTATGCATCTAACTCAAAACGGAGTTAACTACAGGGCGCGATACAGGATTAATTATAAAGGACGCGCCGCGGCCCAATTTGTTTATAATTAACGGCCCGGGCAGCCCTGACTGACAACAGTCAGGTTTTGAGGACATTTTCAATGTTGGCAGGCCTAATTGCTTTCTATCACAATGTTATTTCAGAGTTAGTAGCGGAAATTGCTTATCCAAAATAGCATGGAAATTAACAGGTGGCAATATGTTATTGCTGTGGACACACTCATTCAGGAATCGGCCATCGTAATGGTGGCATCTATTTTGTTTATTTCACTATAATAAATACGGTTAATACTCATTTAAATTTATTAGACACCTTTAAGCTAGGATTTGTCATCTCGTTGGTATACGGATAAATAAGAATGGAGCTACAATCTATATCCTGCCGATTCACTACTAAAATCAACGTCACTTGTCGTCGAAGCGTTTCCTTATCGAATCAAAAGCTTTTAGTATAGGGGTTACTCTATGAAACCCGGAAGAATATGTGGTATACAAAAGTGACATCTATAATTATACTAACACCTTAAGTATCGATATCGATTTGTTTTAAGAGCAAAGCTCCCGGGAATCACTAGTCTTAATATTATGTAGTAGGTACTTACATTTGAATGTCCCACAGCACATTAAGCAATAAGTGCAAGATTCAGAAATCCGAGCCCATCTCGACCGGTCACGCTCATTTACCTCTTAATTATACCGCGCAAACATTGAAACACGCTTCGAGCTGAAGAGATGGGGTTACTGGTGAATGCGTTTGCCAAACTGGTACGGGAAATATAGATGTTCGTTATTTGAAATTACAAATGACAAACCATTATAACGAAAATACAATATCTAAGAGGCGCTTTTTAAAATTGTTGGGGATCAAAATAAATAATACTGAAAAAAGTTTTCGCGTGTTTTAAAATTACACAATCAGAGCCCTGTGACCATTGAGGCCTAGGCCTCTAACAAATACAATTTAAATTCAATTAGTACAAAATTTTATCTTCGAAATAAACAAGTAACCCCGGTCGATATTCTGACACGAGTCAAGCAGTCAAGTACACTTACTACCATGCCACGTAGTAGCTTTTCACTTAGCAACAAAATTGTGGAACAAGTGCCACATTAAAAAAAAACTTTTACACCTACTAACTTTTCCTTACACTTTTCCACTATTACTTTAAATGTAATTATTAAAGTACGCCCACCATATTACCCTACCCCAGTGATGGGCAAACTACGGCCCGCGGGCCATCTCCGGCCCGCGAAAGTATTTAATCCGGCCCGCCGAGGGTCCGTCGACATGGATAGTATATGGCCCGTTATAATTACGTTTTGACGGTCGAGAAGAAAAAGTAGTCTACTTAGTAGAATAATAGATGCATAACCTATAGGTGAAGCTAAACTAGCCGCGTAGTTCATGTGTTGCGTAATACGCGCAGGGCCGGATTTAGAGGTGTGGAGGACTCGAGCAACAAAGGAGTGGAGGCCCCCTGGCCCCAATTTATTTTCCAAATGAGCTGAACAACTTTTTTCAGTCGAGTTTTTGTCCACACAGCTGGAAACAGCTTTCGAAAATATTATGGAAAAACAAAAACAATTACATATGTCTCACACGCCTAACAAGGCAGAGCCTTCGAATAAAAGTTAAATTGATTATTATTTTTTAGGGTAAAAGGTATTTTGTAATATTTGTGTTTAATGCTGTAATGTCTTATAAAATTATATTAAAAGCTTTAACACAAAATGCATTTTTTCTATAATTCTGGCCCTCCTCTAGAATTTCTAAGCCTTTGTGGCCCGCCATTAAAAAAGTTTGCCCACCACTGCCCTACCCTAACCAGTCAATTACCCTATTCATTTTCCGACCAGCCAGCCGACCCCATGATACTTGCCAAACTTGGCAATGCTTTGTTTTCAAACGATGGACACGTCTAATATTTTGCTAAAACCCTTCCATTTCCGTACCTAAACTTAGCAATGAAAATAATACCTTAATTGCTTTGCAATAAGGTACTCTTTTATCCCACAAGTTGAAAGCTTTTATAATAAAACTTAATGATATTTTGAAGTTATTTTAACGGTAAAGTTGTTCCTTTGAACCGTTCACAAAGCCGAAGGAAATGTTATTAATGCATATCGTGCTAGTATTTTGGCAATGTAGAGATCAAAAATAATACAAAAAACGATAAATTGAAAATCAATAGATACACATAATTTGGTTATATTATTATCTATAAGTACCTTATATTTTCTAATTGCGGTTGTGGCTCACCTTAGTATCATTAAGTAACATAGTAAAATTACCATTTTACAAACAGTACAAGTACCTGAAACAAAAAAAAAACTATATTAAATACGAGGTCATTCATACTTCAGTGAACTCACCAAACACAACATATTTAGGATTCTACCTTCTCTTGTTACAATCATGTAGAGTTAACGTTTAAAAACGTAATTTGTCTGTGAAAACGTAGAAGGAAATTGTGAGTACAGTATTTGAGACTCAGAACAACATAGGATAGCAAATTTGACACAACGCTACAGTGGATAATCATTTACATTCTTTCCATTCAGCTGTAGATAGAGCCCCGCGGGATTTTGGCCAGATAGTGATGGATATCTTAGATACGGATACGATAGTATATTTGATGATGCAGCATTATTTTTTGTACAACATCCAATAACCTATCAGCTGCGTTTCGCGTCATCAGTTGATCCTGTATGTTGTAGTAATCTTTAATGCAAGTGTAAAAAGTATCTTTATCAGACACCGACATCGATACGCAGGTATAAATTTTTTCCGAATTTAAATATTTGAAATAATTAACGACAATCCTTTTTTGATGCTTCTGAAAAGACTTGAAATTAGATCAAGTCTATTTACTCCTATCATAGTTGTTGGTACTCTTATGGACTAAAATGAAAACCACAAATTCGGAACACAAATGCTTTTAAAAACAGACAAACAATTATTACACAGCAGAAATGGCACTTGGTACCTTGGAGGGCGGAGGAACTGCCCCGTATGAACTCTAACGCTGGATTTCAATAACCTATCTACGGATAGATTTGGCTATCGGAGATAGAAATTTGACATAAGTTCCATATAAAATGCGTCGAATTTCTATCTCCAATAGCCAAATCTATCTGTAGAGATAGGTTACTGAAATCCAGCGTACCTAAATGGAACCTAGATTCCGTGACTAACCTATAAAGTTTCTATATTATTATATGCTATATTCTGTTCTCATCATCATCACAACCCTTTCTTTGTCCCACTGTTGGGCACGGGTCTCCTCTCAGAACAAGAGGGATTAGACCTTAGTCCACCACGCTGGCCAAGTGCGGATTGGCAGACTTCACATGCCTTCGAGAATATTATGATTAACTCTCAGGCATGCAGGTTTCCTCACGATGTGTCCTTCACCGTTACAGCAAGTGACATTTAATTTCTTAATTCTGTTCTGCCACCTAAAAAATAGGGAGTTGAGTGAATGTATCCGTCCACTCTTTCAGTCTATAGTATCCGTTCTCAAGAACATCCCTAGATCCGACTGTTTCGACTCGGCTTTTGATTGCTGGCGTAAAATTGATTGGGGCCCGCTTTTTCATTGTTTTTCGTACGTCTCTATTATGAGGAGCATGCTTTCCATCCTCCAATTCCTCGGGGTGTCTGCTTTGAATATGTGAATTGCCAACTCTTCCACACGTTTCGATTGGTAAAGTTTATGAATTAGTGGGTGGAATTATTAAGGGGTTATTGTGATCGAAAAAAATTGCATTTTTACAAGGTCCAAATTCAAATCCAAACACACACGTGAGTTTTAAGAATTTAAAATTTCTCCTGCTGCAACGGTGATGGACTACTTCTACAGGTAATTTGTTGGCCTGAGATTTATCAATAAATTGTTTTTTCAAAGGCATGTGAAGTCTGCCATAAAGCCAAGTCAGTTAAAGTCAAAGTCAAATAATTTATTTCGCTATGAGGTGATTGGACACGCTTAACTTAACATTCCAAGGGGAGACCCATGCCCAGCAGTGGGACAATGGGTTGTGGTGGAAACATGCTGTGAATTACCCAATATTTTATTTTATCCCAACCAACCAACCAACTGATAATGAATTGAACCCTTCAATTATAATATATATTTATTTATATTCATTTTATTTAAATTGTTATCAAACAAAGGAAATGTCACTGTAAATGGAACACTGAATGAGTAAAATTTACTCCTTTTGCTCAGTTTAGCGTCAGAACGTAGCGAGTTCTATTGTTAACGAATGTGCAAAGACTGAATTTTATGAAGATAGCTAACTCATTTTACTTCGTATATGTATGTAGCGAATATAAATTGGTCCTTTGTCCTACTCACAATACCCATATTGAGATGAACTGAAAATTCCATCGTAATTTTACCTCCTTTCAATCCCCATTCAAACTACGAGTATCTAAAAGATTAATCCGAAGACTCTTCTTAAGAGTTAATTTTAGAACCTGATTGATTTCTTGTTTGCCAATCTAAGGGGTGAAATAATCCACCGCATTGTTCAATATTACCCCCCCGAATTGAAACAATTACAGATTAAGACATCTCGTCGGAAACAGGTAGATACTATTTTATAATATTAACCATAGAACACAGCTTCTCTCTGTGTTCCGTAATATTAACGATACTTAGCACTTTTACACTAATAGTGCAAGAAAAACAGTACAGTTAGGATTCGAACCCACGATCTTCCCATAATACTAGCGATATTAATACTAACGAATGCTTACCACTAGTCCATCTAGTTGGAGCCTGTGCTCCGTTTCCCGAGCCGTGGTCTCCACTCGAGGACCTTTCCAACCCGTCGGAGCGACGTGGCCTGCCCATTGCCATTTCAGCATGCTTACTCAACGAGCAATGTCGGTAACCCTCGTTCGTCTACTGATTTCATCATTTCGTATTCTGTCTCGTAGCGAAATACCGAGCATTGCTCTTTCCATAGCACGCTGAGCGACTTAGAGCTTACGAATGAGTCCCACGGTAAAGGACCACGTCTCGGATCCATAAGTCATTACATTTAATGTAATACTGATTATGATAGGCTTAAAGTGCAAAACATAGGGCAGAGAAACCTCTGCGCTGTGCCAATATTCCTTTCCGGAAAACTCTCACCACTTCCGGAAATTAATGTCCACCATTTTTCAGCCTGGTTATTGGTCTATGACCGGACATACGTCAGCGGACGTTATGAGTTTGGCCCCTCTATGGGATGGATGGAAATAAATATATGGACTCCATTAGTTAGTCTCTTGTTGCGTAAGCTTGAAAATATTTTTGTGTTATAAATGATAATCAACAAAAATATGAGTTATGAGCTGTTTTCATACTTCATTTAGGGAGTAGTAGAATATTATAGTAGTAGTAGACTTCTAATAGTAGCAGTTATTAATTTAGAGGTAATTAATGTACATACCTTTTTTGGCTTATCTTGTCACAGGTGGTAAAGTAACAATAAGCATCAAGCCCGCCATATATTCCGCTTCCTTCTTTAATTGTGGTCATATTGAGTTCAAATGAGATGGTTGCCAGAAAACTATAACCGGTAATAGTTGCCCATCTGTGAGCAAATACATTGAGTCTTTCTCAAGATTATCCTAGTTATATATATATTATATAGTTTCAGTAACTTTTTCTTTATTCGAGATATTAAAGTAAACTAATTTAGCTATTCATGTGTCTGATTCTACTTGCCCGCCATTTTAAACCTAAAACCTTTCAATATAGACCTAAGTATATAAATGTGAATATACATTAGGAGCTCTAAATAAAGCTATGGAGGAACATACCCCAAAGCAAGTTAACACTAAAATGCAGGTGCATTGCAAATGCATTCGCTTGCGGAGCTCGTTTGCACTGGAACTCCCAGCGTAGCGCTTGCATGATTAATGATAGAACCGAACTAAGAGCAGTTTTCATTGCTTATCCAGGGTTCGAATCCTACCCTTTCGTGGGCCTTCTGTTGATAACCTATATAACTTTAGGCAGTAAAGATGGTTTGTTGATAAGTTTTCACTTGACTGACAAGGATATTCCAATCATTCATTCAGTGGAGTTCAATTTATTAGACAGATATTAGTTTGAATTCAAATATTTGATATCCTAGCTATAGTTATATATTTCTACAGGACTTGTAGTTTTAACAAAATCAGTATACCGCAAGAAATTTTCAATAACAAATTTCACATTACTACACAATCATCCTTGAATTATTTAAATGTAGTCATGAATTTTATTTTACGCACCATATCCAGCTAAAAATGAATTCGAAAACGCGGAACATGAATCATATTTTTAATAGCAACTTCCATCGCAGTATGTACCGGTAGTACGGTTCTTGGCGTGAATGCGAGGGCGAGGCGAGGCAAATACCGATGTTGACCGATGTCTGCGGCCTGTTGGACTTGCAGCTTAGTTTGCGCTGCAGCGGAGGGGTTGATGAGTAACATTTATATAAACTGAACTGTTTATCCAAAGTACTATACGATGTAAATATACCAAGTTGATATATTTTGAATTTATGCCTATTTATCGATCTTATTTTTCTTCTCAAACCATTTATATAAAGGGTGGTGAATCTTTGTACCGGTATTGAGGTTCTGGGCGTCAATGTGAGGGTACTGAACTTTTACACAATAACGCCTATGGAATGTGTGTTGAAGTTAGTAATAAATTACCTGAAGCGCTTAAATCATTACCTACAAATGAAATAAAATAGGCATCTCTCACATTTTTTTGGCTTACTCTATATTGATGTTAATTTAACTTATAACCTGATTGTGTTACCTATAACATGATACAATATTTACATGCTAATGTAGTTAGCTGAATACAAATGACTGCCACTTTATTATTCTAAGACCGCTGATGTATGTATTCAAAGCAAAAAAGAAACTTGAAACTAGCAAACAAACAGGTTCTTTGAACAGGAGAAAGAAGTCATACGAACGTTCGCGTTTTAATCAACCACACCACGGCTTAAATCTCGGCTGTGAACTATGCTCGAACTGTGTAGTTGAAACTGAAAACAATGTACGCATTCGCAAGATATACGGCTGAAGTTTGAATGGAAATGTACACAGAACACAAACCACAATAGTTTGCTTAGTTTTACGAATTGACATACAAAACATCAAGATATATTATAGTATTATTGCAAGCAATTACACCTTTATAACATTAATTTATGGGATATTAACATGCTTTTATTAGGTCCACTTGTATGTAACTCACAATGTAAGGGAATCTTTGAGAGCTAATTTAACCATCTTCCAAGGATCGTAGCGTAATGAAAATTGGCAGCTGTATGTACTTCTAAAACGTATTCAATAATATGGTACTGTCGAGCTGATCTGATGATGGAGCCGGAAGATATTAGCTACTTTAAAGTGGAATCTTTGAGAGCTAATTTAACCATCTTCCAAGGATCGTAGCGTAATGAAAATTGGCAGCTGTATGTACTTCTAAAACGTATTCAATAATATGGTACTGTCGAGCTGATCTGATGATGGAGCCGGAAGATATTAGCTACTTTAAAGTGGAATCTTTGAGAGCTAATTTAACCATCTTCCAAGGATCGTAGCGTAATAAAAATTGGCAGCTGTATGTACTTCTGAGACACATTTAATAATATGGTACTGTCGAGCTGATCTGATGATGGAGCCGGAAGATTGGCACTGGCATTCCGTGATGGAATATCGTATCATAGTCGTGTTTGCACTTGTGGTAAAGTCTTGTAATGAACTTTGACCACGATTAGGTTTCAAGGTCTGACGATGAAGCCGGATGATAGGCACTGGCATTCCATGATGGAATATCGTATCATAGTCGTGTTTGCACTTGTAGTAAAGTCTTGTAATGAGCTTTGACCACGATTAGGTTTCAAGGTCTGACGATGAAGCCGGATGATAGGCACTGGCATTCCATGATGGAATATCGTATCATAGTCGTGTTTGCACTTGTGAGAAAGGCCACGTAATGGACTTTGAACACGATCAGGTTTCAAGGTTATATGAAAGACTAAAAAGTATAAAATAAATTAATAGTTTTAAAAAAACTAGAAAAACACGCTTTTATAAATGCACGTAAAAACTAAAAATAAATTATGGATCGTTCAAGTTGTCTCTATTTCTGGGACTGAAGTGTAAACTATGTGCTTTTAATTATAATATTTGATTGTAAAAGCGTGGGGCGCTGGAACAGGCAAGAATTTTTGTATAACTTGCTGAGAAATCAAGTTAAGCGATGTTACGGGAAGCAGGTTACACAGATTGGCGTTCCAGTAACTGGAGTTGCAGCACGACTAGTATTCGCTTAGATATTCTATTCATTACAATGATGTCGAATATTGCATTACTACCTAATATTTCCTGTTCCAGCGCCCCACGCTTTTACAATCAAATATTATAATTAAAAGCACATAGTTTACATTTCAGTCCCAGAAATAGAGACAACTTGAACGATCCATAATTTATTTTTAGTTTTTACGTGCATTTATAAAAGCGTGTTTTTCTAGTTTTTTTAAAACTATTGATTTATTATTATTCTTGTTCTTATTTTCATTGTCGCAAGCTATGTTAATACGGGGTTCTGCGTTCGAAACCAGGAAAGTGTAGACGGTAGACAATTTCTGTTATTGTAAAAACAAGGGTAGTAACACATGTGTGACTGACTTAGAACGACACTCCCACTAACAAGTACTAACTGGACTATCACTAACACCAACTAACAGGACTAACTATCACTAACAGTCCCCAGTCCTCATACCTACTAACGAACTGACCAACTTATGTTCTAATTAACTCTCTCAGCTAATTGGACTAACCATCTCAGTCCCTAATTGTGTCTTGTTCAAAGTCAGCCACAGTTGTCATGGGCGGTAGCGGATGGGTGGTGCTGCAAGCTCGTTTGCTATCTTGTATCCATAAAAAAAAAGACAGAATGGGTACTCAATTAAAATTTATGGAGCATTTCCGTGTTCCCGGTGCCGTCTGTCCCCCTTAACATCGCTACACACCTCAGCCTACCCCTTCAATTAAATACAGGCGTGATAGTATGTTATAAAAAAATCAAGTAATAACATAATATATCCATTGTATAAACAAGTAACAATTTTATTAAAGTTTTGCTTTTCATCGTATTTTTTATAATGTATTGTAAACGGCGTCCGGAGAGATTATAACGACAGCAATAAATAATCCCAAGTTTGAAATTCCCTTCATAATATAAGAAGTCCGACATGTGAATTGTAACATACAACATGTTTGCCCACATGCTTAGGAGTATCTGAACGCGAAGGTAATTCTCGAGTTATTAATGCCTCAGGTCTGTGTGTGACTTCGGAGTTTGGGAGTTTAGAGGAGTTTGGGAGTTTAGAGGAGTTTGGGAGTTTAGAGGAGTTTGGGAGTTACTGTTTAAGCTGGCTCTTCTACATCTGCCAAATGTGTACATTATAATTATGTATATAGTATGTGTATGTTTCTTTAACGTACAAAATTACTTCTAGTATCAAAGGAAGGTTTATCCATACTAATATTATAAATGCGAAAGTAACTCTGTCTGTCTGTCTGTGTCGTTTTCACGCCAAAACTACTGAACCGATTTAAATGAAATTTGGTACACAGATAGTCTGGAGCCTGAGGAAGGACATAGGCTACTTTTTAATCTATTATTATGTCTAATTCCACGCGAGCGAAGCTGCGGGCGTCCACTAGTAATATAATATAAGTATAGCTTCACCAATGATAACCGTATTAACCGCTATTGTTATTGGTATTAGAACAGCATTTTGTGTAGCGTTCCATCGACACGCTACACAAAATGCTGTTCAGTTTTAATTTTAAATTTTAAACCATCGCTTAAATGTAGAGATAGTACTAAAGTTCTGCTTTTCGCGCTTCCTATTTTATTATAACTCACTCCTAGATATATTTACTCTTTAATCTTATCATTATAATGAAAGAACTTAATTTTATTCATAACTATCTGCAAAAGATTACCTATACATTAAAGATATCACGACAGATCTTTAGTTTTTGAGGTTTTTAAATTGTTTTCCTATTACAATATTTTGAGATAAACATAATAATATTAACAAACATAACTTATAACACAGGAATGCCAATACTACGATCATAATATAAGATAAGATACCGAGTTAAAAATAAAATGTCATCAAGGTGGATATTCTCCATGACATGGTACATACTTTCGTTTATAATTACGAATGCAACTTATGTAACATCCTTACATACAAAGAACTCAATGCGCTAATGAGGAGCCCTTTGATACCGCGAGGGCGAAGCGTGACGAATCGAGAGAACTGGCTAATGAATCATTCCGAGCGCTAATTACGCGCAATGCTTTCAAAGCGGTGCGCACGAGCAAGAATGTGCGTGACCGATCCGATTTGTTGGTCCTTCGAGCCGGATGCGTCGAGGTATTCGATTTATCTACTCCAGACACTAAACGTCACAAGAACCGTATTTCTAAACATTTATATTGCAGCTGTAATAAAGTTTATTTTAGTAAAGCTAATTAGTGTGAGTTAATGAAAGCTTGAGGTAATAAGTGTATACGAGTATAATTCTAAACAAATCGTGCATAAAATACATAAGGTTCAAATTCATTTGGACGTGATAAGTGCAATAACTTTGGATGTTTTCCAAGATGCCACTCGGCACGTATCTAAGTATTTGCGAATGTCTGATTTGTTTTGAGTCCCGTTATGTCACACCTGTGTGTTGACCTTTTAGTGTCTGGTATGCACTTTCCTTTTTCGTTTATACTACATAACTTAAATACCGGAGCATCTTTGAAATATTTCTATATGTTACTCGGATATTTTTTTCCACAAACTTATTTGATCCGGGGACAACCGTGCCGTGTAAAGAACATTATTAACAATTTTTTGCATTCATTTGGGCAACCAGGAAGTCCTTCGAGCATTTAAAAATATAACAATACATACTCGTTTAGATTTGATCGTTAAAAAGTTTTTCAGTCTTCGGCATCTTCCGGTCTTCTTCGGTTCTTGTTCAGTATCGGCGCAGAAACATCATCCATTCGGGATAAATTGTTTTTCGGCAACCATTTTGTACGTCGTGATGCCACCATTTTCCTTTCCATTTATCCCTGGAATTCGTTTTCGTACGTTCGCTCAAAAGCGTTGTATTTTAATCCGCAATCACTCAAACTTGTATCAACCGGGCGCTGCTTGTGTTTTTCCGATAAAATGTATTTCTAGCGAGGTTTTGTTTTCGCCGAAAGGGGAATATTAAAAAGCATGGCCATATCAATAAGGTGACGTGCCAACTCTTTAGATAATTAAGTTAAATGTATTTTTGCAGCTGCGGTGGTATTTAAATTTTGTAAGCTTGTCCTGTAATGTAACCAATATAATTTATTGGAGGATTATAATGAACATAATCAAGTAATCTTAAATGTCCATTTTTGAAAAGTAAAATTAAATGTACTTAGGTTAAAAAATCATGTTTTTGTAATATAACGCAAACCAAATGAGTCCAAACTCGAGGGTAAATCCCAGTAAAGTAAGATGTGAAACTTGTAAAAAAAAATTACTGCCAACAGAATTATTATTGTTTAATCAATAATATGCCAACAGTTTTGTTAAAGGAAACCGAAATACATGAGATTTAACCGTAAGCTCGTGAAGGCATCATAATATCAATAGATAAAATTATGTTGTGCCGACCCCAACTAAACGGATACAAGAGAAGATTAGAATGTAAGCAAAGAGCAAGAAGCATTAAGATCTTGTCTGTAACCGGGAGGGTCAGCGGTGGCGTTTAATTGAATCCCCCAACTTTGATTAGTTGGATCATATTACGATTATTGCTCGGCTGATGATTGCTGGTCTGTTTCAAGATAGGATATCTATATATATAAAAGGAGAAGGTGACTGACTGACTGACTGACATATCAACGCAGGACCTAAACTATAAGGGTTAGAAACTTGAAATTTTGCATAGGGGTTCCTTTTATAACGTAGGGGAGCACTAAGAAAGGATTTTTGAAAAACCCCCTGAGGGGGTAAAACGGGGGTGCACATTTAGTATGAAACTTTGCCGTTTTTGAAGTCAAGTGGGCAACCTGAACGCGGGCAGACGTCGTTGATGGGTCTAATTCTACGCGAGCGAAGCTGCGGGCGTCCACTAGTACGATATATGTGAACGCGTATATGATGCGTATATCTCAATTTACATGTTTGTGAAATTAAAAACACAGTGGGTAATCTTGAGTTTCTTGAATTTTTTCGGACCCACTCAATACTCTTTATGTTATCATCCGTTATAGAATATTGGTCTAATTTTATATTGTAGACGCAATTGTATCGTGATATACAAAATCTCCATTATGGAAGCACGCATTTTATTTTATAACGCCATTTCCTTATTTCTTCCGAGCCATCTTCGCCGCAAACTATAAAATTCGGCCATGGCTATTTCAGTCACTTCAAAGCTGTATGTCTTTGTCTTTAGGCCGTGGAACAATAAATTGGTGTATTGTTGTGCTACTGACACCTGTTGCGTCGCCTTTCTCGGAATCTCTTGAGATTAGGCTGACCATACAAGGCCTGGTTTATGCAGCGCCGATAGGCAAGAGATTCAGAATTTTAATTCGGGACCAAATTAATATCCAATGCTCAGTGGCTATTACTGCCATGCGATTTAAGACACTGTAAGCATAAAAATTAAGTGTAAGGTTTATCTGATCAATAAAGTCTGACGACTTTCTAATTGTGGAACAAAATGGTCCGTGGGTTGAGTCGAGAGTCATTATGTTTTTTTTTCTTCTTTTCTATCATATGTTACCTGCGGAGTAATTGTGTAACTTAAACCAAAGAGGATGGGGTTATCGACTTGATTTTGCCGTATACATGTCACTCAGTCACAAATGGTTATGCGTGGAAATTATAAAAAAAAGTTCTGCTTACAATTATCTACTCGTGTAGTCAGCCTAAATCGGTGTTAGTGGTTAAACAAATGGCACGAAATGAGTTCTTCTAATTTGTTCTAGTTTTTTTCACTTAACAGTTAAAAAGGACTCCTGGCGAGATTAAAGAAAATGTTAATTATACACAACTATACAGTAGGTGCGTCAATTTTGCAATTTATTAGTCTCCAAATACTCAAAAAATATTAGATATGAAGCACTGAGTTGGTAATAAGTTAAGATGATAAAAAAACACACACAGAAACAACTAGAGATGGTTGGTATCCACTTTGTTACCTTTGACACTAAACTATTGGCTTAATATTTAGGTACCTACTTGCTTATTGTACATTAGTACCTAGATACTACATAATTTAGTATCCTTTTCCACACTTAGTATCCTTTTTACTAATCTTCTATGAGACCTATTCTGAATATTATAACATGTAAAAATTTATAACGCAACTTAATTTAGATAGGTATTTCTATATCAGAGCAACTAACTCACACCATACAAGTATTTTATATATCAACGGCATGACTTGGAGACGATAGAATTTGATTAGACCTGATTTAGCGCTTACAGTTGCAGACAGTTGATGTTAAATCGTGCATCGACTATAATCGCCATCAGCTGCAATCGACGATCGAAAAAGCTGTCTGCGCCGCACAAAGCGATTTTAGTGCAGTAGTTAGGAGAAACTAAAAACAGAAAAACTAAAGAAACACAGAGTACTTACAGATGAAGCACTGGGAGAAACAAATTTCCAAGCACGCTCTTAGAACATAAGTAAGAGCAGGAATTATTCCTAGACGGTTTGCGTTTGCATCTTCTCGCCTTTGAATATGGAGGTTGCTTTCTGAATAAATTTTCGAGACTGCATCCCCTTTCCTTCCACTAATAAATGTAGTTTATTTTACAGTAGAAAGATAAAGCTACTTGTCCCACCACAAGCCTAAGTGTCACAGGCACTACCGCATTATCTTTACACATATTCTAAGCAGGAACATAGGTACGCAATATTGAAGGAAGCTGAGCAAAAAATGTGAGGTTGATCGTATAACTTCTTTCCAGACGTTGTCAACTGACGAAAAGATAAAACATTTCGTAGATAAGTTGCCTCAATAAAAATTTACAGACTTAATTTTATTAATCTTGTAGATCGTGGATTGTGATTCTGGTGTGGAACGGATTGTAATGGTTCGCAAATGGAACATTCGTTACCAATAAGAATACGTTACATACTAACTGTAGAGCGGAGCGAAGACTCTTTATACTATCGCTGCGACCCATAGACGTCCCACTGTTGGGCACGGGTCTCCTCTCAGAATGGGAGGGATTAGGCCTTAGTCCACCACACTGGCCAAGTGCGGATTGGCAGACTTCACATACCTTCGAGAACGTTATGATGAACTCTCAGGCATGCAGGTTTCCTCACGATGTGTCCTTCACCGTTATAGCAAGTGACATTTAATTTCTTAAAACGCACATAACTTAGAAAAGTCATTGGTGCGTGCCACTGGGGTTTGAACCCGGACCGCTCGAGTGAGAGGCGAATTCGATAGCCGCTGGGCTGTCACCGCTTTATACTATGCTAACAGTAAACTCAGCAAAAAGTAAATAGATTTGACGTGCCACTTTCAGAGCACCTCTGACATAATATTACCTTTTTAACACGCTTTTATTAGCTTTGTATGTATGTATGTATGTATGTATGTATGTATGTATGTTTGTATAATATGTGTAAGTATGTAACGGAGGAATCATTGAACGTAATTTTCGCCAACTTCAAAACGTCGGATTAATTTGAAACTTTGCACACTTTTATGCAGGACCGAGGAAAAAATTATTATAATAAAAAAAAAATATTTAAAAATTAATTAAAAAAATACTTTAATCTTATTAATAATACGTTACATCGATAGTCGACGCAGCTGCTACGCTCCTCACCGATAGTTGGCGATATGACCAGAACCTAAGGTAGCGGTTTGAATATTTATAAAAGGGAAATATCTTGTAATACTTCGTGTAAATATTTTCAGCGCAAGCCAGCGCCGGGAGATCACCTGAGTGCGCGGCCAAATGAAATTATATCGGTTTTGCCCCGTCTGGGTTTATTAGCTGTTGAAACTGTGCATGGTCGTCTAATCGGTCTGTCTGTATTTACGGACTTTTTTTTTCATATATACGTATTACGTAAATTTCGTACGTATATTTCTCTACTCTACTACTACATCTACTAAGAACAATGTTTGATTTTTGCCAATCCAAGACAGCCAAGTAGTGAACCATTCAGACCAATCTAATTCTGGAATTCCACTGAGGAAGACATGCATGTGGCAGTAAAATAGGTATTTACTCTCAGATCTCGGTCGTTATTAGTAATATATAAGTAAGTAATGTACTCAATAGAATACAGTACGTAAACAAGTAGGTACGACAAGGATGTACCTAATTGTTTGAGTAAAGTAAAAAAATCGCTTCTTATTTAATAAGAAAGGGTTGAAAGAACATACGTACGAATATCATAGTGATAAATAGATGAAAGGTTGATCAAGTTGTTTTATCCTTGATCAGCTTGTTCAGCTGTTTGGTGATTGCCATGCGCTCACGCTGCGTATGTCGTTTCTTATCCAATGATCCGAAAACAATGATCACATTGTACCTTTATTAATTTTGTTCTGTAGCTTGGTGACGGCCTGGCAACCAAGGTAATTCCAGCTCTTAGATCATTGTAAGTATGACGCTTTTCTTACCTTAATCAGTTTGTTCTGTAGCTTGGTGACGGCCATGCGCTCGCGCTGCGTACGCCGTTTCTCTTCCTCCAGCTGGCTTTCCAGCTGCTTTATGCGCTTTTCCAGAAGCTCCTGGAACAAATAAATGTTATTAGGATCAGAAAGTCAGAATTATTAACAACCATCATCTGGATTTTCATGGGGAACGTGGTTAGGCTTCAGTTATAATTAGTCTTTTGAGGTCAAGTATTACCTACCTATTAGAAAGTTTGTACGAGAAATTGAAAAGTGGGCGAGTTGTGCTCTACCCGTAACACAGGAACAATACTTAAGTTAAGTCTTGTTGTACTTAACTTAAGTCTATGACCATTAGTCTGAAAAAAACTTAAAGTTTTAAAATCTCAAACTTCAATATGTCAGACGTTTCATGAGAACATTAGCAATTAGTACATCGGTAAATACTACCTCAGACAGACTAACCAGTCCTAATCAGCTCACTCAGCTCCAGCCAAAGGCAACCTTTTAATGCTGCTGAGAGATCTCTCAGTAAAGTCGACTTGACTGATGAAGTGAACGCCTGAATCCTCGAAGATTTGTCACGGAAATGGATCTGTCTGTCCAGTGCTTAGAACAATGTAATTAGAGCTTGTAAGGGTAGATTTTGGGAGCAATCAAACGGGAATCTAGGATGAAGTGCTTTTGGATAACGCTTGATTCAGTATCAACAAGATAAAAATTATTGAATAAAAATATAAAAAACCTACGAACGTGCGAAAACTCCTTAGCTGTGAAACGGCGGTGATCCCGAAATATACGACAAAGGGAGGCGCCATATATCTCGTATCAATTTCCAATAACTGCGCCCATTAATTTCGCGACGTTTACGAAAGATTTCACTCCCTTCGGCGACCAACGTTGAGGCAAAGATGAGGTGGCATGAACTGGCTTTATGTTGGTATTTATGGGTTAAACTATCTTGTGTACTCCACTTCAGTAGATAGGTACTTAAGACTCAAAATGTAATTGATCTAGTCCCCATTGGGTACAATAAAGAGTTTTTTTTTTGAACAACCTATGCTAAGGAATTCACTAAGACTACGCTGTTGAGCTAGTACGGGTTGTATAAAGGTTATATACAATCAATCAAGAAAAGTGTTTTCACTTCATCCTTGAAGGTTCTAATGATTTATTTTATGGGAAAATAACGGAACACATCATACGATATTTTCATTCAGTTATGATGCTTAAACCTCACATAGCCAAGAAAGTAGTATGAATAAACAGGGCAAGCTAAATAAAACCGTTTAAAAAATATATGGCTTGGTCTTGAATATTTCGAGTTAAGAATCCAATGCTTGCCAACCATTTACCAACGCAGCTTATCGTATAATAGCTACTGTTCTGAATTTAAAATAAATAAAAATCATAATTCAAAATTCAAGTCCTGTAACGATTTTGGTCGAAAACCAGTAATTTCTGCGGACCGCGTAGCGCTGCTTACTCTATGCTAAAATTATCACGTCCGCTTTGTTCTTACTCATTCGAATATTTACGCCAAAATATCTTGCTTTCTTCACATACTTTCACCTCATGATGATAAGGTTTAATTCTGCCTGTACCATCTGAAAACGGCTAGACATTTAAGGGACAAATCTAGCTATTGTTCGCCTTTAGAAGTACCGCCCTTTACCAGTATAAGGAAGTCCTGACAGTGAATTATTTATATGACATCCACTGAATGATAATAGCACCTAAATGCGAGGTATTCGCAATTATTGAACCGACGAAATTATATGGGATGTGTTGACAGCTCTCCCCTCTGTGATTTAGGATTTTGAAATGTAATGGTGTTTTCACAAGTTTATAGTTATTGTCTTGTGAAAAATTATTTAATACGCCCGGTTGAAATCTTAGACGCCTATGATTTTGAAATGTTTGAAAACCCAGCGTGAACTGCAACATCAGTAGGTATAATGATCGCAATGGTGTATGAAATCTGTTCTACGATCAACTTCAGTTGTATGTGTGTAATCAACCTTACATTGCATTGCACTACTTAAAGGTACCAAAAAAAAAAACAATGAATACATTGATTTCAATATATTAATTTTTATTACTCTTGCTGGCTTATCCACATGGCACAGTATATTTCGAATATTTAAAAAAAATGTTGAATACCGTAGATGTCGTTAATATTAATTTTATCTCTTTCTAGTGGACGCCTGCAGCTTCGCTTGCGTGTATATAGTTTCGTTTACACCTAGTAATAGCCTATATCACTCAGTGAAGATGCAGCTTTCTAATGCTGAAAGAATTGTTGAAATCGGTCCAGTAGTTTTTGTGTGAAATCATTAGAAACAAATGTTTCCTCTTTTTAATATTAGTATAGACAAAGTGTCCTTAAAATCTACAGTATTTAGCACTGTTTTTACCTACATACATGTTACACTCTGCCGGAACAAGTGTATTATTATTATTTTAAAAATCTAAATTAATAAATACTGAGAATGTAAACATAATCTCTCAACTATGCAGAAAAACATAATCTATTTATAAGTAGGTAATTGTTCAAAGCAAAACAGTACAGAAATCCTAAGCATTCCGATCGGCAACACCGTGGGCTTATTTCCCGCCCTACATCATTTTTCACGCACCCGATAAATTCGTTGGAGCCCAACGAGACGCCCGAGGAATCGCTTCATCTTGTGATTGTACAGATTGGGTGTGTACAGTGAATGTTTTTGTGAAAATAATGGCAAACGAGCATGCGGTTCAACCATCGGTACATGCATACGATGCTGCATATGGAATAAGATATAGTACTACCTAAGTACTACAAGGAGTTGCAGCAGCGACATTTTTTGTAATTTATTGCATTGTCATCGGTCCTTGATAAGTGTGCAAAGTTTCAACTTAATCCGACGTTTTGAAGTGGGCGAAAATCAAGTTCAAAGATTTCGTTACATACTTAAATACATACATAAATCCATCCATACATACATACATACCTACATACATACTTTTTTCACTTTTTACATTTGATACTAGCAAACCCCGCTAACGTTGTTCTGCCATATGAAATGTCAAAGTGACGCGACGCTTCACGTCAATGAACGACGGTTAAAAATAAAAATACTAAAATAGTTTTTAAAAACATTTTCCAGTGGACCAAATTGTGAATCTTAACCATTCCCGAATCCCCTTGAACATACACAAAAAAATTCATCAACATCTATCCAGCCGTTTACGAGAAGTTCACTGTCATACAAATGTACACAAGAAATATATATTATTAAGATATCGACAGTTAAAATAATTTAAACGGCCGTCCGACCGTTTAATCCGATGTATGGAGAGTATAAGACCAAATCTCTCATCAATCACTTACTGGTCTTTTATTGAAGTCGTTATCTCAAGGTAGATCTTCATAGAAAAAAGCTTGGTGGTAAAAGCATCAAATCTGTACCTACATTAGGCCTACCTCCGCTGCCTTCCAACTGACAATGTGCCATTGAGTCCGTCTCGGCATTGTCTTCAACGCCATTAGTCTTGCGGCCTGTCCTATTGTCAACTGTTTGGGTACCGAAACCTATTAATTTGGGGATATCTATGTTTATAACATGGCTACACAAAAATAAATGTTTTATTTGTTCACAATACGGAATATTTTTTGGATGTTTGACAAAACCTTTCTTTAAACCGTTTTTCAATAAAACTTACATGAATTACGTAAGCAGTAAATTATTGTTTCGCTTCTTAGTTATTAATTTTTCTGCTAGCGTACTTCTATAGTTTCATAATGAATCTCGATCCTCCTTTTCCTGTAGGTGCATGGTTAATCTATATATATAAAAAGGAGAAGCTGACTGACTTACTTACTGACTGACTGACTGACTGACTGACATAACAACGCAGAGCCTAAACTATAAGGGTTAGAAACTTTAAATTTTGCACAGGGGTTCCTTTTATAACGTAGGGGAGCACTAAGAAAGAATTTTTGAAAATTCATCCTCTAAGGCGGTAAAACGGGGGTGCAAAGTTACTATGACACATTGCCGTTTTTGAAGTCAAGTGGGCAACTCGAACGCCGGCAGACGTCGTTAATGGGTCTAATTCTACGCGAGCGAAGCTGCGGGCGTCCACTAGTTTTCCTATAAGAATTTATACTACAACGTAACAATAAGTCAAATATCAATACAGCATAGTGGATTCCGATATGCCATTCAACAATTACGCTAACAAATCATTTCACCACGTCACAGTAACAATAACTGTCGGGCCCAAGAGGCTGGAGACAATTGCCGGGATGAACCCCGACGAATTAAACGGACGCGGGAATTAAAGCGGGCCGTGAAACCTGACGTGTGCGAGTGGGATGAGGAATGAACGTATCGCGACCATAGATTTTTTGAACTACTAGTATGTTACTTACTAAAGATGGTCGCTGACGTCCGTTAGGACATAGCAACAGAAGAAGAAGTATCTTCCTTAACGCGACTTGTGGTCAGATTGAACTAGTTCGCTGCCATAGTCCCACTGCTGGGCACAGGTCTCCCCCACAGACACTGCTGCGGTCTAGAGCATATTCCAACACGCTGCTCCAATGCGGATTGGTGGAGATTGAACTAGTAGAAACCGGCAAGTATGGGTTCGAATGTCGAGTCTCGAACAGATGAGCACTTTATACGGTGTTGTATCATCTCAATCCGCTACTGACGGGATTCCGAGAGCATGCTTTATTTTTATTCTTAGTAGCTAAAGGTGATATTTAATTAGCCATTAGTTAGCCATTACAGCTGATCTTAAGCTTAATGAGTGCTAACCACTTTTAACACACTCGCTGGAGCATTTAAGGCACTCTACACACATAGTATCAATCTCTACACTTGGATAATGTTAAGTCGCGTCGTGATCGCGAATGGCTAAAAAATCTGAGTGTTATTATGTTTCCACAGACGAATAATTGTATTCATTAGAAGTTTTAGGGGCCGATTCTCCATCAATCCACACAAGAGAAGCGAAGTGTAGTAGGCACATTCCAGACCAGACTTGACAGACAGACAGAGCCCTAATCAAATCTACACGGGCAACGCACATTAACACAGTCAATGCGAAGAAGCGTTTGACCTAGTGATAGTATCTGTCAAAGATAAATTCTAAACATAATAAACTGAATTATTAAATTTTTTTAAAAAAAGCTTTTTATAACTTTTTTTTTATTTTCGTGCATTGTCATCGGAACCAAATACGTGTGCCAAATTTCAGCTCGATAGCTTAAGTGGAAGTCGGTGTAATATTGATTGCAAGATTCCAGGACATACGTACATAGATACATACGAGTGAAGTTAAATAAAAGCTTTTAATAACAAGAGTATTTAAGTTTCATGCACCCGCTTCATCCCGTGACTTGTGGACAAACAAATTTCCATGGACCCTCTTTCATCCATCATTAGCGGACAATGGCCAATCTACGGGCACTCCATCGGGCGGTAATTAATGTGCCAGATTAGAATGTCAACCGGGACTCAAGTGTGCTAGAGTTAGAGCTGTCCCCGCGGCATACCTTTCAAATATCCGTTAAAACATATTCCAGGGAATATAACAAGGTTTGATACCGACTTATAGAATTGGATGTTAGGAATAACAAATCTTGCACCATGTAAAGCTTATAAAAAGTAGTCAAGGATCTTCAAAATCATATTTCTCTTATAGGACCTATAGCAAGCATGTCTTATTAAAAAATAATTACTAAAGATTGTTTCTTGAAAGTCTTCTTAAACCTTCACAATTAATGCCTCTAAAGAGTGTGAACAAATCTTTGAGTGTAAACGATCCCTTCTATGAAAGTTTTAAAAAAGGTTGAAATACTTATTAATAAAAAGATGATTTCTTTTTCTTCTTTCAGCATTCCTTAGCTTACTCTGTTATTGTTGCAATCTCATTTACAAAAGAATAATGCCTTCTGTAATAAACTCAAAGTAGCCTTATCAATAAACGGTTATGACAAAACCTCTTTATAGACGTTCATTACATGTGCAATGCTATGGTACCTACGAAATGGTACTCAACACATCAATATCGACAATCATCTCAAAACATCACTATCTCTTTAAACTAATTCCACAAAGTTAATTCTGATGTACCCACGCAAATTTAGTTCCGATAGTACGTAAACGATGAAACCTCGACTGGCAAAAACCAAAACGGCTAGGAAAAATCTGCAATTTATCAGCACACTAGCATAGTCCTGCCTGGGTGAAAAAAAACCATCTGTCGCACCGAGTTTTCTTTAATTAACCCGACTTCGATTAACTGAAGCAATTTATAACGGTTGCTTCGTTTTGTTCAGTGCTCAGTTGTACTGGTCGGGCGGTGCGAAACGTTAGAGAACAAAATGTATAAAGTTGGATAATGTGGCGGCAACTTAATAGGTACACGACCTATTACAATTTTTTCAAAGCCTTAATTCCTCTCTCTCTCTCTCTTCATAAGTTACACATTACTCCTATTGGACATAGGCCTCTCCCAAGGCACACCACTGAGCCCTATTCTTCGGCTCTCATCGACATGCTCCCCGCTGCCCTGCGCAGATCGTCACGCCACCTAACAGGAGGTCGTCTGTCTTTTCGCGTTCTCCAACGAGCAGCTGATTACTCAAAAGATTGTCAGTCCTCCAGCAGCTATGGCCAGCCCATTGCGAATTGGTGGAGGGGTTAATGTCCAACCCCATATCGAATGTTCTCAATCCACCCGAAAGTCTTCAACAAGGCTTAACGATTGAAATCAACCGGGGCGGACGGCTTAATGTGCCCTCCGATGTTTAATCTAGACCTACGTACAAACAATGCCAGTGATACAAGGCCACATGACATAAAATATACCATTACTAGTGGACGCCCGCAGCTTCGCTCGCGTAGAATTAGACCCATTAACGACGTCTTCCTGCGTTCGGGTTGCCCACTTGAATTCAAAAACGGCAAAGTTTCATACTAACTTTGCACCCTCGTTTTACCCCCTTAGGGGGTGAATTTTCAAAGTCAAAAGTCAGTCAGCTTCTCCTTGTACAGGTTAGCCAGCGCCATCTGTTTACGGTAAGCCAACTTCCAATGAGCGTGCGTTAGATGTGAGGGCTTGGGATGCTTTATCCCAAGGGAACATATTTTCGGGATGAAAAGTATCGTTATCGCCTACCTATGTGCCAAGATTCATCCAAATCCGCTTTGTAGCTTTTGCATGATTGGGTAACAAACATCCAAACATACGAGTACCTACAATCATTCTCATTAATAATATTAGTAGGACAATTATTTTTGTAACGTAGTCCGAGCTATTCGTATCAACGTTGTATCAATGAGTTTCTTTTAGTTAGCTTTTTTTTCAATTTATTTCTTTCTAAGCAGTCCTTTGTCCCTATTCCATTTGGCTATTGGGCGTGCCAGGGTTGATTGATGAACACAACCCTTCCGCGGGGTCGCCGTAAATAGCTGAATATAGTGGATATGTTTCTGCAAATTTGCTGATGATACCGGCCCTTAGTCATGACATGACGGATTTCCACGATTCCTTAGAAAAACACACCATTCGTTTTGCTTTTGTAGGTACGTTTTTTACGTGGGAATGTTTTACAACTGCCTCGTTGGTAGGTATAACATTGGCAAGCGTGACTGCTAAGCTAGTGATTCTAGGTTTGATCCTCTGATTGAAATTCTCAGTCGGATCTCGAAGATTCAATTTGTGCCCGGTGTATGGCAATATAAAAGCGGTGACAGCCCAGTGGCTATCGAACTCGCCTCCCACTCGAGCGGTCCGGGCTCAAACCCCAGCAGCACCCATGACTTTTCTAAGTTATGTGCGGATTAATAAAATAAATGTCACTTGCTATAACGGTGGAGGACACATCCTGAGGAAACCTGCATGCCTGAGAGTTCTTCATAATATTCTCGAAGGCATGTGAAGTCTGCCAATCCGCACTTGGTCAGCGTGGTGGACTAAGGCCTAATCTAATCACTAAGGCCTTAAGACTGGTTTACACAATACCCTTTGCGTCGCGCAGTCGGGTAAAAATTACTACCTATTTTCTAGAATATAATTTAACAAGTGTATAAACAGTTTGTGAACGGTCTAGTGGTCAGACAATTTATCTTGCCAGCAGACACAGGTGCGCTGTTACACATGTGGATCTATCATGGGTGTAAATAGCCTGTGAACTTTTCCCTCACTTGCATTTACATTCACAAAAGTAGAACCTGTTTGTTGTTGTTTTTGAGGAGGCAACTACGACTAGGTGTAAACGAAACTAATTTTGTTTAATTCCACGCGAGCGAAGCCGCGGGCGTCCACTAGTGAATAATATGTATTGATACCGAAAATCTATGCGAATCATAATGAATGAGTCTGGTTTAAGATCTCAGTCAATAAGTTGGCTCTAGTTCAAAGCCTTGCTACTGAAATAGGCCTGTGGGCCGCTAACGGTGATAACAACTGCATGCTCGTTTGCTAGTTAGACAAGTAGTTGGTAGTAAAAGTTGTGAGCATATTTAATTTCCAAACTTACTCGTAGATAAAATCCAGCCCGATCATTATTGGAACATCCTGTATTACTAGCATATCCATTTCTATTAAACATGTTCAATTGTTCAACACAAGAAAACTCAACAACACACACAATAAAAACACTGATACAAACATGGACACACACTTACACACTTTAGTTAACCATTAAAAAACATTCTCAACAAATTTTATAAATATCAGCTCACACGATACAACATACAACAAATAACTAAAACGGAACTAATCCAACGAGAACAGACTCCGCGACACGCAGATATAGTTCTTGATACAACCACATACAACGAAATTAAATAAATAAAAACTTTTATTCAAATAAAAAAGCACGTATGAACGTTTGACCATGATGTTCTCCTTCTAATAATAAATATGGCCGCGAACAATTGGCTTCTCAAACAATAGGACAGTCGGGAGTTTATTTAAATGGAGAATCAACGACTTTTGCCTCTAATATAACATGGAACTTATACAATGGTAAATAAGAGTGATTATCGAAGGAACCAGAGACATCGCGAGTTTGACAAAATTAATAATATTTATTGTTTTGAAACGATGCGCTCGCGACGTATCGCTATGTGGACTAAGGACGTCTTCAGATCCTGAGTCAATTATAATTCACAGAGTAATTTTAGACAGAGTTGTTTGGATATCAAGTGGCGCTGATATCATAGACATACATTTTTCTTTTTCAAGTTTGGAACCATTACCACTTACCACATTTTTATTGTTCTACCGGTGGATAAGGTTTTCCTCTCGATTTATCTTGCTAGGCCATTACGCTGGTCAAGTACGGATCTATACATTTCCATCGTCATTATATGCCATAGTTATTTGTATAGAATACTTACTAGGCTAAAAACTACATGCTCAGATACTTCTCAGGCATTTAGTTTTTCTTGTGACTTTTTTCTTCGCCGTTATAGTAGCTGACTTGAAAAATTCATTGGTTCGTGCCGCCGGGTTTTGAACCAGTAGAAATTTTTTATCACCGATATCATAGAGTAGCCAAAGCTACTTTGTGGCCAAAGTAAAAGAAGGGAAAATAAAAGAGATAACATTGCCAAACTGCAATTGTTTTGCAGTTTGGCAATGTTAAATATAGTGATCTTTACGCCAAGCCATGACGTCATGAAAGTTTTTCTAAAAAAATGTTTAATTTATTTTGTTACAGTTACCATTTTACAAGTCTCTATTCCGAGTTACTCTACAATTATTATAATGTACGATTCTATTGAGCCCACAACACTACCAATGAATGCCTTGTTATGATCCAAGCCATCTTGTATTTGGGTTACAGTTTAAGTACACACAGTATCAAGAGATAGATAGTGCTCTCTATTCTCAATACCAATGTTTTGAGATAATTTTGATGTCCATAGTATTTTGATGGAATGATGCCTGTTGTTAACAAATATTTATATGTATTTACCTAATGTGAACCCTTATTGATTTTTTTTAAGTCTGCATTTCCCCGAAGCGATAGACAGGTCACATCCACTTTTCTCTTTGGTATGGTCTCATGTGAGCCTATTCCATACACCGGGCAAAATCGAGACTAAGAGCTGCTACTAGGAAGTATATTAGGCAATAATACTTTGCCCAACCTCAAGCTTTAAAAAATTTGTAAATAAGAAAACAAACTCAAAAAGGCGTTCACTCAGCATAGTGCTGCGGTGATAAGCCGCAGTGCTGATTTTCAGTGAAGCCTTGTGGGACGATATTCGTTCGAGGAGAAATAGGTAGGTACCTAGTTGAAGTTACCGGCTTACTCACGTGTGATTTAATTCCGAGATAGGCCGACTAGTTTCGATCGATTACGATGATCATCTTCAGGAGTTAATGCGCTCGCGGCGGGCACGGCGTACACTCCTGAGTAAGCCGGTAACTTCAACTATGAATATATACACTCACGAATCGTTCAGTAATAAAATAGGTACCTATTAAAATATAACATGGATAAGTTAAAAAAAAAGCTAAGACGAATTTTAATAATTAGAGTACAGTACCCTAAAGAGATAACAACATCAAAACGAAACCTGTAAGCGTATTACATTACTCGGGGCATGCGTCCTATAGCCGCCTAATAAAGACCACGGGATCACCCGCTACCCAATTCCCGTAATGGAAAACAAATTTGCCAAATGCAGCCTTTGAGGCTGTCGCGCGATAATCCCCGCCACTGATGCTTTTGTGCCTCATATTTTGCTGATTGTTTAGTAGGTCCGGTTATATAGTTTTAAGAATCGATTCAAGGAATCCACCGAATCGAATACTCGGAGTGCAATTATTTTATTAATATTTTTATAATGGTATTGTTTTGGAGTCAACCCATAGTCACCAAAAATAAATAAATCCTTCTATATATCTAAATAATAATTTTAATAACATCTCTTATATCATGAAGTTATGTTCATTTAAAAACGCGATGAAGTCAGGTGGTGGTGGACTATGGACAAATTCTTATTCTATGAAGCCTGCTTAAAGTGTTTGCGTAAGTTCATCTAATGCACTTGACAGTTCAGTTCAGTTCAAAACGTACGATTATATCAAAATTATCAGACAAACTATTTGTTTGACCATTTTTTGATGAATTTAGGCTCTGCAGATGTGGGCTAGTATAGGTCTGGGTCTGGAAGGGTCTTCTTAAAATGTTATGTTGTCTATGAAAAATGATGGAAGGTCAATAAAAAATCGAAACGGCCCCATGGCTCGCCGCCAAGGCTGTAGTATTAATTACCGACACCAGATGGCGCTGCGTCACCTGCACCACGTATATCATGTCTGTCTACCCGCATCTATATTCAATATTTAAATTTATGTAAAATTGACATCAAAATTAAATTGATAAAATTTTTCAGATGACCTTAAAATAATTGTGGGTAATAACTTTCTAAAAATACAACCTGGTTTTCTGGACTGTCTACTCCTCCTCAGATTAGGGTTTTCTTCAATCAAGCATTGGAGTAGCATGGTGGAGTATGCTCTAGAACTCCTGTAGCAAGTGAAATCTGTCTTAAAGTGAAATCTGTCCAAGCACTTTTTTCATTTGGGTTTTTGGATTGACGATTCAAACTCCCACTCTTACCGCATGCAAGCCTAGAACTCCCATGTTCGGTACTAAATTGCCTTTTACGACAGACAGGCGCTATGCAGCACTATCCTGGTCTCGAGCTACGAAAGTACGGGAAATACTGGACAGGTTTGCAATACATAATCCATAAATACTGTCACTAACAATCCCTGCCTGCCTGCTTGAGTCCTCATACCTACTAACGAACTAACCAATTCATATGTATTAACACCTGCTAACTAGCCTGACCATCCCAGTCCCTATATAAGTATTATTCAAAGTCACACAGTTGTCATGAGCCGCAGATTACAGTACCCTACATACCTAAAAGAAAGAATCAAACATAGTACACCGAAGGCACCGTACGAAAACGTTAACGAATCAAAACCAAGTCTGCCAAAATAACCATCACGTCTGCCACGTCCCCAACAAATAAGCAAAACCAATACCTACTCTGCATTAGTTCGCCAGTTATTTCGGCACACGCTTCTAAAATTTTCCAATTTGTCACGACGCCCCAAACAATCATTCACGACGAGTTTCCCAATCGATATTTTAATCCGTAGAGTGTAAACACCAAGGGCTAAGGCCATCTATTAAATGACAGTTATCTGCATGATTGATTGCCCTTGTGTAAAAAAAGCCTTTGGCACCCGCCAAGCCTGTATCAGTGATTTGAATGTACACGACGAGATTTGAATTTAAATTGGGTTAGCCCCGACTTTCTAATCCGGTCGTGGTATTTTTGATAGGCTTATGGCTTATCACATGCTAAAATTTTGACTTGAATTTCGTGTTTACACATCTTCGGGTTTGTTTGTTTGTGTAGTTGGGGCTTGAGCTTAGCAGCTCCTAGGCACGTCGACCATAGCTGATCGTTGAATCTTCGGGTTAGGAGTTCTGCCAAATAAAAAGATCTGCAACATGACAGACTGTGAGTGAAACTAGTCACTGAGAATCAATTGATTGAACTGGTCTCGACCACTAGTGAACGTTTCTTGTCGGACACCATGATTCCGTCGGAGGCATGTGGACGAACTTAAACATTCGACAATCTGATTGGGCACACGTCCACAAATCTGCACTAAGATAGCATTGTGGAGTATACTCCAAGCATTCTCAGTTGAAAACGAGACTGCAGTACTTCGGTAATGGTTGTAGCCAGTGGTATCATATTTGTTTACAGAAAGCAGACTGTCTGGCGCGTTATTACGAGTAGATTCACGCTAAGATCGTTTTTAATCCTGTCTGTTTGTTTAGCGCAAATTAAACCGAGTCTAACTAATACAATCGTGAATTGCACAACTCTTTGTTCTAGTAATGACTTCGGAGGAGGTATCGCTACAAATTGTTTTGCAGACAGTACAGAATGGCGTTTGAATGCTCACGAAAAGAGCATACTGTTAAATGGCAGACCCAGATTGGATAGGAATAGTCCACGAATGTTTTGGCTGGGTTCAATTGTGGATTGAACTTTTTTTTATAGATTTTAGCTTGATAAAAGAGAACCTGTAGTGGAAACGGTCACCGTGCGCCTATAAACAAGAGCAAAAGGTGTCGCCAATGCCTTGCTGGCCTTGAGGATATTTTGTAGCTAAGCTGATGTGGTAAAATAATGAAATGGTTAAAAAAAGGCTGAATACAGAGCTCTCCGTCGCTTTTTAGGGTTACGTACCTATAGGGTAAATCGGGACCCTATTACAAAGACAGACGTCTGTCCGTCTGTCACCAGGCTGTATCTCATTAACCGTTATAGTTAGACAGTTGAAATGATCACAGATGATGTATTTCTGTTGCCACTATAACAATAAATACTAAAACCCGTCCAAGTGCGAGATGGACTCGCACTTGGACGGTTTTTAAATTTGCAAAGATATTGAAACTAGTGATTGATGTAGCTTTTGAGAATATAATAAAGTTACATAAATAAGACTTTTTTATATAATTTCTGTCTGACTGAATAAGAAAAAAAACCTATGTAATCTCTTAATCTGGCAATAAACTGTAGACTGACTAGTTTTGAATCACACCATTTCATATCTCTATTATTTCATACATCTGAATAATCAATAAAAATAGTACGTGAAATTTAAATTCTCAGCGTAGATGCGTTATTATAACACTATTTTAGACGAAGGTTAAACCTTGAAATATAAGCTTTGATTCCTGAAATTGATTCCTCTTAGTCAGCATGAATATGTTTTTGCAGTATTCCCATTAGCATAATCCGAGCTCGCACTCACGAGCGATAGGGAAATATAAGACGCCATTTTGGAATTAATTAAATGCGTTCTAACAAATGTTTTGTGAAGGAAAAAAAAATACCGCTGAAGTAGGTGTGAAACCTATGACTATGGATTTGTTCCACCAACCACTAAGTTGGTTCAGTCTGGGAGAATGATTATTTTCCAGAGTGAATAGAATGACAAGCTTGGCGAACGGGTAGGATATGTGTAGTACACCCACTCTTCACCGAACGTGAAAACATCAACAAGCCATGACAGCAGCTTAAGCTATGACTAATGAAATGAAATGAAATGCATTTATTTGTAAGTATGTGTACATATAAGGTGTTATAAAAGAAGGCTTGGAACTACATACTTTACTGGTGTATACCAGTGTATAAGATACAATTAATAGAATAGAATAGAATAGAATAGAATAGAATATTTATTTCGTTTAACAGATTATGGAACACATCTATCTTCTATCTATATAATGTTGTTAAGCGCATAACTCAAGAATGGCTGGACCAATTCGGCTTATTTTTTTTTTGTATTATCCATGAGGTCCACGGAAGGTTTTGATACTAAAAAAAAAATTCAAAATCTGCTCATTTATTTCCTCTAGGTAGAACAAAGTCTAATTCCATGCGAGCGAAGCTGCGGGCGTCCACTAGTATAAAGATAAAAAAATGGTAACCTATACTCTTCGATCAATAATCCTTTATTATCCTATACTATACTTATTAAATATTGATAAAATAGCAGTTAAACATTTATGCTATGTTGCAGCAACTATCGAACAAAAATAGTCTACACTCAGCCACTTTACAGTCGTTCAGACTGTAATACTGATTTTCAGTACAGCCTAAATCATAATCAATAATACATCTATAGATTTATCAGTTGGGCGTCGTGCCAAGCCACCGCAAGTTTGAATGCAGCAACTTTAGCTCCAGACGGGTGATTGAAGCGCTGTTGCTGTGTCAGTCGTTACTGATCGACAAGATCTAAATGATCGCGACTGGCGGACATTGACAAGTATTGACCAATTTTATGAGCGGTTTCATATTATGCTAGGAATTTTGGGTTAGCGACGTGAAGCAACTATAGCTGATCTTAAATAGATTATTCGCGTTGTTAAATCAAATATATGGAAATATATATCTTTGATGCTTTCTATGTTAACTGTCGTGAGACCAAAGTGACCAGATCATCCTCAGCTAGATGTTGATTTGTAGATAATGGTAATGATATAATGGCTTTATGTTCATAGCTGAAATAGCCGGCTTACTCACGTGTGATTGAAGTCGGAAATACGCCGACTAGTTTCGGTCAATTACGATGACCATCTTGAGTATTGAACGCGGAGGGCACGGAATACACATTGTACGTAATTCACCGAAACTAGTCGCCCTATCACACGAGGATAAGCCGGTAATTTCAACTATGAATATAGACACATACAAATCATTCATTAATAAAATGGCGTTATGCCTAAGTGGTGTATAAGGAGTATATGGAGAGAGGAGTTAAATCAGCAGAAGACACAGACATGTTTAGGCAATCACCGGAACGTGCGGTTAAATGGCGTCCCCCCGCAATCCGCTCGACTCGAAAGATTGGCAAACACATAGATAAGTAAATATACGGACATCACTATTATATTGATGTATCTTTGGCACGTTTATAACTCGTATTCTCGTACCTATCAAAAGGCATTAAACTCCCAACAAGCAAAGGTGCTCAAACCGCGCGTGCCTAGTGGAGCTAATGACGACGTCTGCAGACCGCGGGCGCGCTGCCAAGCCGACGAGATCACCCTGCCCAAACTTTACCTGCAACTTTCGGTGGCAAGTAATGCTTACATCTCCTCATTCACTGATCACTGGTAGGTATATACATATATAGCAGAGTATATACTATAAAAGGTCGACAACATTCGTAAACTACCTCTGACCTTGTGAAACTCAGATCGTTTAATTATTCCGTTAAAGAGGAAGAGTAGAAGGATATACAAAAAAAAATCGATTAGAAATCGAATGACCATTACAGGATTTTTTCCATTTAACTGGGATAAAAAGTAAGCAATGACACTCTCCAGGACCTACACTACATCTATGCAAAAAAATTCGTCTATCCATCATCTGTTGAGGCAGAGAAGGACAAAACAACAAACCAACAAACATACTTTCCCATTTATATATTAGTAAGGATTCAATTAATTTTAAGGCTTTATTAAGGTGGCGTTAAAAAAAGAAAAATATGAGGTAACTTGCCTACTAAAGTTCCACTTAAAGCCGTCACGGCACATCGCAAATAGGAAGGAGGAATTACAACTGCTGCGGTGCCAGATGAAGTTTGAGAACTTACAATTAAAGCACTGAGTGTTATTTCCACAAATTTCCTGGCGAATGCGCACAGTTCCCCTAGCCGTTGTGAGCACAATCCAGCATTTAGTAAGCTTGTCTAACGGTGAATGCTCTGGGGAAATTGGGAATGATTCCTAAGACGTGGTGGAATCATTTAGTAAGCTTGTCTAACGGTGAATGCGCTTGGGAAATTGTGAATGATTCCTAAGATGTGGTGGAATCATTTAGTAAGCTTGTCTAACAGTGACTGCGCTTGGGAAATTGGAAATGATTCCTAAGATGTGGTGGAATCATTTAGTAAGCTTGTCTATCGGTGAATGCGCTTGGGAAATTGGGAATGATTCCTAAGATGTGATGGAACCATTTAGTAAGCTTGTCTAACGGTGAATGCGCTTGGGAAATTGGGAATGATTCCTAAGATGTGGTGGAATCATTTAGTAAGCTTGTCTAACGGTGAATGCGCTTGGGAAATTGGAAATGATTCCTAAGATGTAGTGGAATCATTTAGTAAGCTTGTCTAGCGGTGTATGCGCTTGGGAAATTGGAAATGATTCCTAAGATGTGGTGAAATCATTTAGTAAGCTTGTCTAACGGTGACTGCGCTTGGGAACTTGGGAAGGATCGCTACGATGTTGTGGAATCTATTGATCGATATTGATTATACCTATGGCTATAATCCGATCTAGTATACCGACTTAATCATAACATTGATTTATTTTTACGCCGTATTAATTATAGTAACCTGTTTCCCACTGGGATATGCAGTAAATTTTTTAAACAAATTAATTTCTTTTTGCACTGTAAATTTTAGATAGTACCGATAATTTGGTTAGAGCCGTGGGACATTGAAAGGATTTTTGTACGTATTAAATGAATTAACAAATATTTTGGTCTTTTATTCTTTAAAACCTGTTCTCGGGGCGATTTCCCATGTCACCTAATCATTTATTTATTTTCTTTGAAAAACACATACAATACATATTGAATGTACATGGTATTCAGTTAAAAATTAGCATGTAAATATATTCAAAAATATCTATACCTTCGATGGATTATGGATTTCTTTAAAGTTTTAGGGTTATCCCGAGACATTCGTTTGGCAACATTGGCATCTGATCTCATAAAAAATCCTTGTATTTCACAGACGGCTTTTAAAGACTACCGGAGCGACAATCCAGAGCTCTCCACTTGCGCAAAATGCACCCATAACACCATAAACGACCCCGAATCTCTACCACGGTACATTTACCCGAAGCTATCAAATGCAGGGCACAATAACATATGTGCCACTTAAACTAATGTTCGCCGAATGGGAATACACATCTCCCTTTAATAACCTCTGTCTTGCATTTCTGGAGGCGTCGTTTTGGCTGTTCTCAACCTTATGCCGTTGATATAAGGCATAGATGGTGATGTATTAAAGAGGGTAGTAATAGGTAATGACAGTTCCATTAGAGTATGTAAGCAGACGTATTATGACGTCAATTTTTCAAAGTAGAATAGCCCTATTTGACTATCACAAGTAAAGTATCAAATATATCATCACGTCTGAATAACTTTTTCTTGTATAGTTCGAGTTAATAAAGATATTTATAGAAAAACCACAAAATGACGATAAAAAAATGAGTGGCGGAAATCAGAATCTCAGAGTCTAATCAATCAACACATTGGCAAGCATAATCCAGAGATCTTGAGATAGATCCCCAGGTTGGGCTAAATATTAAAGGGTTTTTTTAAATTGAAATTCTCAGCATATGCCCGGTGTATGACAATATAATAATAGTGAGCCTATATTAGGTAGTGAGCCTATTGTCATATAGACTCAAAAATAAATAGTGACAACGGGTATACTTCACACCTCTGCCTAACCCTTTGGAGAAGAACAGGCGCGATGTTATAGTAAGTAATGTTATAAACGTGGGCAATAGCCCAACCTTGACAATCCCAAAATACGAACAATGTAATACAATTATTTTTGGCTAAAGTGTTCCAGCTAGTAAGTGTGCATTTCTAATGTGGCCATTTTATAGCACAATGTAGCAACGAATTTTCGACTGATCAACGACACGCGTGAGTCTTGTTCAGGGTCTGTCACAGCTGTCATCGGCGGCAGCGGATGGAGATGCATACTCGTTTACTATCTAATATGCATAATATATGATTTTATTCATTTTGGAGGTATTAGCCAGTAGTCACCACGCTTGGCCATTGCGTGTTTCTGACCGCCGGTTTCAGAAGGCACAGGACCGGTAGGAGTGGTGTCGTTTAGGAGAGGCCTATGTCCAGTAGTGGACCTCAAAAGGCTGATGGATGGATGGGTACCCGTATGGTTGTAATTCATAAAGGACTTCCATCTCCGTTGTATAAGAACATACTAAAGTAAAGACTTTTGTAAAATATTTCACTGATTTTATACTTGTATTTGGCAAACATTTTATTCACATACACTTAAAAAAGATCACTTTCTCTTCCAACAACTAAAGTACCTCTCGAAACTGAAGCTCCAGGCTTTTTAACAGATGCCTCCATTTCGCTATTCCTTTTAATCTCTTCATCACCAGAACTGTTGAGTATCTTGTCCATGATTAACAACGTAACAAACATTAGAAATACAACCAAGAAAATCATGTTACAGTTGTCCTCCATTTTTATAATTATTAACGAAGCCCAATTCATTTTATAAATGTATGTTCAGCTCAGAATTTATTTATAATGTTTTGTAAGTTTGGTCTTCGACTATGGTTTCTTGAATCCGTAACTCTTCATTTGGTCTCTCATGAAGGAAGCTGTGAAGCCGGCTTATCTCATGTGAAAATTCATTTTACTCCCATTAATTTGGAAATATATTAACCTTAAAGCTGGATCATCAAAGAACGTTTGATATTAACGCTTGTACATAATCTAGTGGTGACGCTCTTGACAAATGACAGATTATAATGTAGGTTTAAGTGGCATTCATCACAGATAAGATAATTTGTAAGGCATCACAGAAATTCCCCATAGTCGAGAGTTTACTTGACTTGTGTAATGCATAGATAGCGTGAATACTATGCCTAACTAGAATATTTACAGACATATCTAGGTTATCTAGTACTTACCTATACATTTATTACAGTACATTAAAACTGAATTGGTTTAACGGTTAATTTTGTTCTGATCACTTGACTAAGCATGTAGGTATGTGGTAGAAGTAAACCCCTTTCATATTCATTCATAAAAAACTATTTTAGCTATTTGTCTATTGCTGTTTTAGATACATTTGTCTTCTTATCTCAAACTCTATCCAGCATCGAAAGAAAACTAACAAAATACTTCAACACTTATATATAACAATGGGGGTAAGATTTTTCCACAGCTTTATCTGGATCTTTTAGCTTTTTCTTAATTGCTTACTCCCTTTTTTATGAACTTACTAGCTTTTACCTGCGGCTCCGCCCGCGTGGTCAAAGGGAATTAACAATGAGTTGTTTAACATACATGACACATTTGTGGTGGATGAATAGTGACAGTTCCACAATTAAAAGATACTTAGAGGAACCTGAGGTAATGCTGACCGCAGATAAAGTGTACGTAAACTGACTTACTGGAGCAAATAAAATAACATCTATATCTTCAAATGGGGATGTTTTACCGAGGTAAAAAGTAGCCTACGTCATTCTCCACCCTCCTCACTATCACCACACACAAAAACCATACCATTTAATAGCTTCGTTGCGACGTGAAAGCCGGACAAACAAACAAATAAACAAACAAACACATTTTCACATTTATAATATTAGTATGGATGGATATCTACTAACTAAATACCAACTAAAATTCATAATTAACGTCTGCTGAGCGAAAAAATTATCCCTATGGACCTACGAGTCTTATTTTTACAATTGACAGCTAATATTATAAAGTGAACCGACAGTGAACTGACAATTTAAGAAAACTCATGAAACGTCGCATCAAGCAGTGTTATATATTCAATTCAGTTACCAATATTGAAATCTACGATATCTCACATAATATAGCGATAGATCGTCTTTATAAGAACGATATTGGGCAGCGATTTGCATACTTGACAACCGAATAGCTATGTCGTTAGACGTTCTTGCCCCGTGACTGCAATATGACTGCAAGAAGTTGTGCCGTCTTTGAAATTCTAGTTCAACGTTACATTTCAAATCCCTACATGGCATCGAACTTAAATTTTATCTTCAGTTTAAAATTCAACATCAAACTTCAACTTAGTTTTAAACTCTACTCCGTGGCGTTGGTGATTGAATCTGATTGCCGATACGCGGATCCCGGTTCGGATCCCGGTCGGGAAATATATTTGTTTCACAGATAAATATTTGTACTTAGATCAAAGATTTTAGCTAGGCCACTGGCTGCCATATATAACACCTGAATAAAATTCTAAAAGCCTAAAATCAGAAAAGCACAATCAAAATTCTGCCTGAAATTCACCACCAACCCAAAAATACATTCAGAATACAAATGGAGATAAATTCCTGGCTAAGAATGATTTACGCGCAGCCCCCACAATTAATTCCTATCTTGTCTGTCGCATTCGCTGCGTTCATTTTAGCAATTGCTATAAAATGGGTGATATAATGCATTAAATGCACTAAATAACTGCATTGAATCAGGTGAACTATCCCATCCATCCATCCGTCCAACAGCCTTTCAAAGTTCACTAAGTAGGTACTGGACATAGTCCATCGGGGCTACTCCTTCCACCAGTCCACTTAGTTGGAGAGCGGTCTGCTGATGGTAGATATAAAGTGTATATTATGTTACCGGCAATTTGTACAATTCAGGTATGCTATAGCGCTTGCCGGTCACATATATTTAATTATTTAAACGCACATAACTTAGAAAAGTCATCGGAGCGTGCTGGGATTTGAATCCAGACCCTCTCGAGTGAAAGGCCGAATTAGCCTCTGGGCTGACGCCGCTATAATCATCGTGTATGCACACATAATATAAAAAGTGCATATTACCGTCTGTACATAGTAGGTAGGTACGTTGTAACAAATAACGCTGAATGTTATATTATTCCTTCGAATGCCCCCTTTTAGTTCAAAACTTCAAACCAGCCAAAGGTTTGGTTAAAAAGAACAGAAACTAAACCTTACTACAAAACAGACTACAAAAGGCAGATAGTCTAGCGAGTAGCTTACGATGCACCGCGTCTATAATCGCGCTAAAATTGATTTCGAAAGCTTCCAGTGGCTTGAGAGGATTTTCAGACTACACATAAAGGCAGGTATTGAAGATAAAGGATGTTCATGTCTCATGCAATAACATATATCTTCTTTTTTGGGTAAATCAACTTTCAATAAAAAAAAAAATTGTAAAAATTAATCAGTTATGGTCCGGTTAAAGGGTAGCAACACATCTGTGACTGACTTGGATCAAGACTGTTACTAAAATAAGTAACTGGGCTATTACTAATAGCAACTAAAAGGATTAACTATCACTAACAGTTCTCACACCCACTAAACTAATGTTCGCTACGACCCATAGACGTCCCACTGTTGGGCACGGGTCTCCTCTCAGAATGGGAGGGATTAGGCCTTAGTCCACCACGCTGGCAAAGTGTCACTCGACAACACTACAGCTGACAAGGGTGCTCCACCACTTGGCTTTCGAGGCCAACTGCGGGCGGCACACGGTTGGTGTCTTTCTCGATATAGAGAAAGCATTCGACCGTGTGTGGCACGCAGGCCTGTTGTACAAGCTGTTGGAGTCGCCCTTGCCAGCGATGCTGGTGTGGTTGATAGCTTCGTATCTGGAGGGGCGGGAGTTCATTGTGTCGGTTGAGGACAGCACCTCTGCCCCCCGTCCCATACGCGCAGGTGTGCCGCAGGGGAGCTGTTTCGCGCCACTCCTATACGCGTACTACACTAACGACATCCCCACTCTCGACGGGCACCTCGCGGAGTGGGAACGTGATGTAGTCCTCGCTTTGTTCGCTGACGACAGCGCGTTCTTCGCATCGTCGCGTGATCCGGAACTGGCGGTCAGAAGAATGCAGCGCTTGCTTGACCGCTTGTCAGACTGGCTGTATAAGTGGAGGATCGCCGTCAACGCCGGAAAGACGGTCCCAATACTTTTCAGCCGGAAGCGTAAAATGCCGACGCCGCTGCGTCTGCATGGAGAAGATCTAGCGTGGCAGCAGACCGTTCGGTATCTGGGATGTCACATGGATCGTAAACTCACGATGAGTGCCATGGTGGTGCATGCGCACCGCCAGGCACGAGCCGCGAGAGCGATGCTCCGGCCCGTGTTGACATCCCGATTACCACTGCGCACTAAACTTGGCATATACAAGTGCTATATCCGATCTAGGCTTACGTACGCGGCGCCAGCATGGTATGCTCTGGCGGCGGCCACGCAGCGCAAGCGTCTTCAGGCCCAGCAAAACCTCGCCCTGCGAGAAATCACAGGAGCGGGGCGCTACGTCCGGAACGCGGTGATTGCGCGCGACTGCAGGCTGGAGTCGCTGGATGAGTTTGTGATCCGGTTGGCGCGTGTTATGTATAACCGCGCCGACAATGGGCCACATCCTCATCTAAGGGGGATAGCGCCGCTGCACGCGCGCCCCCCTGAAGGCCGACCGCTCCCTAGAGAGCTGTTGGACCTTCTTCCCCCCGACCATCTGGGGGGAATTAGCGACTAACGGCTAGTAGAAGCGCGCGCGCGTACCGCGTGCGCGACGATCGACTGGCTCCCACGCTCAACAGCGGGGAAGTCACCGACGGGGTTTACCCCTGGAGCAATTGCCCGGATAGAGGGGATCTCCCCTAACTCCGAATTCCCTCAGCGCAGGAGCGCCTACAGCGCCGCGTGAGAGGAGGAAAGGTCTGTCTGGCAAAGTGCGTATTGGCAGACTTCACATGCCTTCGAGAACGTTATGAAGAACTCTCAGGCATGCAGGTTTCCTCACGATGTGTCCTTCACCGTTATAGCAAGTGACATTTAATTTCTTAAATCGCACATAACTTAGAAAAGTCATTGGTGCCTGGGGTTTGAACCCGGACCGCTCGAGTGAGAGGCGAGTTCGATAGCCACTGGGCTGTCACCGCTTTTACAAACTAATGTACCTACTATTAATTACTCTGTGCTATGTGCTGTGTCTATGTTCTAAATAGCACTCTCAGCCAACTGTACTAATCAGTCTTGTTCAAAGTTAATCACAGTACAGTAATGGGCGGCAGCGGATGGGTGGTGCAGCAAGCTCGTTTGCTATCTTATATAAAAAATATGCTTGTCAACAAATAGTTACTTTATCGATAATTTTGACACTAAAAAGGGGACGAAGAATATCGAAACAACTATTATTATTCCTATTCTGCAATTTTACCGCAAATAAGCTACATATCACAGGGTGTCAGAAAAAGGAAACTTTGAAAGCTTTTGACAGGGGCCTGACATATCTGCGTGCTTACTTTGTTTTTCTCCACGACGAATGCTGAAAACCCCTTGTTTTTTCCTTGATAAGGTTGAAAGTTGAATGTTTTAGGTGAATTGAAATATTGCATAGTCGCGTAAATTGAAATACGACCCACAAGTTTGTGGGCGACCACGATATTTATTTGTTTAAACCGCTGTCTTGTACTTGTGTCCAAGACAGACAAGGAAGTTTGTAAACAATTTTCCATGATCTGTCTATATAAATAAATAAATAAACGCTACACACCCACACCCCGCGGTAGGCCAATGCCTGTGTTGTGGTTGGCAGACACACAGAAAACAACACAATTTAATTTCGAGAGTACAAATTTAAAGTCAATTGCCAGAGTACAAAATCTCGAACAGAATCTGTGCATAAACATCTGCCCCGGCCGAGAATTGAAACCGGGACTCACGGTTGACAATGTTTTGGACAAGGGTCAACCTTGCGTCGGAAAGTTAGAGTGCCTCTAGTTAGTGCTAGATTGTCAGCAATTAAAAAATCCTATCTAATTGATATCCAGAAAAGTTCGACATTTTCAACATGTTTAAAATAGTTGACCATAATGGGAAGTATGTGCTTTTATAAAATATGTCTAGCGTGTAGGCAAATGTGTAAGAGTGAACCAAAAAAGCAGTGTCCAGAGAATCAGTAAGAATGAAAAGTAGAATTAGCGCCATCTACCTTGTCACCGTCGAACTTCTCAGGCTCGTCGCTGCATGCCCTCACGTCGCGTTTCTCTTTTGATCCGCGGCGCGTCAGCAGCGGCGTCTGTGGCGGCGACGCTAGCGCCAAACTGTTTCTAGCGCTACCTGGCGGCGACTTTATGAACTCGATCTTCCCGCCTTCAACGCAAATGTTCGGCGTCAACGGATACGTGGGCGACATAGCAACATTTGTGTTCGCTAGATGGTTGTACATCTGATTATCTTCTAAGGGCAGCGACTTTGGTTTGTTTTTCTTACGATAGGAGGAGTCGTAAGCAAGTAGTTGGTTTTTTTCTTCGGGATGCACTTGTCTGACCTTCCCGGGCGGCCGGTCGGGTGGTTCTGGCGACACACTGCCGTCCGTCCCTGGACTCTCATTTCTTTCGTTATTTGATGTCCTGGAACAAGAAAAAAAAATCATTAGGAATCTCTGCTAACAAGTAATTAAACGTTATCACTTAGTTTGCAGTGGCAATGTATAATAAGATTCAATTAATAACAATAACAGCTGAATGTTTAATACTCGAAGGTGGGTTGCAATGATCTCTCATAAAAATGCTTTTTTATCCGCTTAATGTGTAGGTACCCCAATAAAATGTTACATGTAAAAGACTGAGTAAGTACTAAGTAATAATAGTAACGGCAACTATATTCAGAAGTTACCTACTATGTATTTTGAAACTCGTTTTAACTTCTACCAAGTAAATGAAAGTAAATATTAGATTTCAAGAGAATATTAGTATAGGTACAAGTAGGTAAGTACTAATACTACATGATACAGAATACATTAAATAAAAGGAAAAGCACTCAAAACAATTATAATGCCCAAGTTCTTAAGATGCCTATCAAAATTCTTGTTCAAGTTTCAAAAGTTTTTATGACATTATCTCACACTTGGCGTGAGATAAGGCCTATCTGTTATGAAGACAAACTTTACTAACAAGGCGTTGTCATAAAGACATTTACCATGGAGCGCGCATATCCCGATGTCTGATAATATAATCTATACTAATATTTATAAAGTGGAAACATTTGTTTGTAATGTTTTCACATAAAAGCTACTGCACCGATTTCAAAAATTCTTACACCATTAGAAAGCTGCATCTTCACTGAGTGACATAAGCTATACAATATTAATATGTGTAAACGTAACTATTGTTATGTCTAATTCCAGGAGAGCGAAGCTGCCAGGCACTAGTGGATAAAAATCAACCGAGTTATTTAGAGAAGGATTATCTAGGCCATTTTCCAGACCACCAACTCTCAGGCATGCATGTTTTCATCTTATATTTTTCCTTAGCGGTAACAGCCCAGCAGTTCAAATCCAAGTGGCACGCACAAATGACAATGTGTTTTCAAAGTCAAATATCATTGCTGTAACGGTAAGGAGAACATCGTGAGGTAACCTGCATGCCTGAAAGTTCTCTTTACAGTTCTAAAAGTGGGACTAGTTCTGTTGTGGGGGTCACAATAGGTGTAACTTATTAAAACTCGCATTACTTACAAAAGTCATTAGTGCATTCCGCTGGGATTTGAACCCGGAACGCCTAAAAATCGGTCGAGTTTCAACCACTCAGCTATCAACACATTCTAATATCTGCAAACAACTCGAGGCCTACCACCGAGATCAAAGTTGTAGGAAAACAATTAACTCTTCAATACAAATCAATTATTACTTACGCCTATCCAATCATCGCATTGCACAATCGTACGACTTGTCGTCACAATGAGAACAATAATTACAAATTACTATAGCAATGTGTGTCGCAAACCTATTTTATATTAATGGTATTGACGATTCAATTTATACGGCAAATTAACATTTTACTGCATAGGCACTGTGGGATGTTTATATGTCACGACACGACTCACGACGACGGTCGTTACGACTATTCATAACACATTAGCGAGCGCTATTCTAAACACAATCGACAGGCCCGTTGGCGCAATCGGTAGTGATCCTGTCTGTTGCGCCAGGGGTCGTGGGATCTGAATCCCACTCAGGACAAATATTCGTGTGACAAACGCTTGTATTTGTTCTGTGTCTGGATGTCAATATTATCTATTTAAGTATGTATTTAAAAATATCTATGTATTTATATCAGTCTCTGACACCCATATCACAGGCTCGCGCCTACTTTGGTGTCAGATGGCCGTGTGTGAGAATATCCAAGATATTTATATTTTATAACTTTCTTTATTTATGTCTAAATGCGTTCACTGTCCTTCAGTGTGACCACACTTCCATTTTTGGTGTGAAACCAACAAACACTTCAATTTTATAAATTACTTAGGATTTAATAAAAGGCGAAATATTGAATTAATAAAATTAAACCAACAGGCTTAACATCTACACATAACTGGTGAAAAGTGAGCGTATTACATAGCTGGGCCTCTGCCTCTTCGAGTAAATATAAGGGTGATGATATGATATTAAAATCCACAGAGCAAAACTAAAGCGAACGAAATTGCATTAAAATCATAATCTACATAGTGTGAGATAGCGACTGAGTAGCGTTTTCTGTATTGTAAAATATTTTGCATGCCTAAAATAGGTAAGAATAAGCCTACTTTTGACCTACTTTTGTAACAACTAATTTACCTAATCTTATTCTGCAAATAAATTTAATTTGAATTTGTACTGTGACGTTGTTAACCCATGATCTAACCGACGCATATCAAAGTCGTATCGTAGTCGTGGGCTATAAAGACTGTGTTTATTTTAAATGCCATTTCTGGCCACGATATGGCCACACAAGTCTTTGATGTGAGGAATGACGGATCTACGTATTTCGAAGCAAATCGTGTGTATATTCCGCGGCGGTCCTCCGTCGTCAATTTATAACGCACTGTTGACAAATTATGATGCAATTCAGATGATATACGAGTACATTTACTGTTTTGACCAGATTACGTGGGGATATTGCGTTTGTGAGATCCTGTGTGGAGAGGACATGAACCTCGCCACGTGTCACAGATGTCTAACTACTGAACTAGGTTTGATTCCCGACGAGAGTAGATGTTAATTTCCAGATATATTTTATATGTTCTCTGGGTGTCTGTAAGAATATCTGTTAAAGAACTGTTATGTCTAATAAGTGCTACCGTCCAACACCCAATTTTTTTTTAAAAATTATACAGTCGAATAAGGAACAAACTAGATTTTGGAAGTCTTTTAAAAATTAATCTATCAAATAAATAAAACTACATTAACGAATTGAACCTAGGACCAACTTTTATATAATTAGTAATAGTGTCAGGTCCTATGGTCCTATGTATGGTGGTGAGCCTATTGCCATACACCAGGCACAAACCAATTATTAGGTAATTTAAATAATATTAACTAACTGCGCTGCGGTTATGAAAACAAATGCCTACACGTTTTTCATTCCCCATTAACGAAAGCCATTATAATGTAGCTGGGGAAATAAATTTTAATTTAATTACGCCGTGAGTATTTAATCTAAAAAAATTCGATTAACCATCGTAGTAGGTGGCCTAGAGAGCGATGGGAGATTTCGAGGTCCAAAACGGCCTAAGTCAATGGAAGTACATAGTAGGTACATGTTTTACCTAATATTTGAGTACATTAACTTTCTGCGTTTCAAGAAATTACTTAAATCCAAAGACGTAAAAGTTATATACGGTCATATCAAAACTTTTATGAAGGGAGAAGATGCGCAAGACCCGTCTTCTTCCTCCGGATCTCCTCCTGCGTAATGCGAGAGCGTTACTATCTTTCGCTCTCTCTCTTTCGTTCTCTCATTCGCTCCGCTACCTCTGTTTAGTTTAGGCCATCACTCTCTCGCAAAATGTGGCCACTGCCTTCCAGTATCTGCCAGACTATCGCCACTAAAGTATGGCGTTGCGGTCCCCATGCAGCATACCCTCGGGGTGGGTATACCTTGAGGTATCCTCGGGCGAATCATATTCAAGGCAGGCTACTTTCTCACCTTCTGGCTACTCGTTGTGGGTATTCCCCGAAGCCATGTCCAGTCAGTATTTGTGCCATCCTGAACGTGACTGTTCCGTGGCCTCTTTTTATCCAGCGGTCGAAAGCTTGCTCACCTCAACGATCTACTTGTATGTAATCCTTGTTAGTCTAGGGATTTCATCGTTTTGTAATACCGTAGCTCTCCATAGCGCACTGAGAGACTTCGTGTGGTGGACACAAGCAAATATGATTTATGAATGACTTCATACAAATCTATCAAAAAATATCCTCGCAATCCGGAATCCAAGACTACGGCTCGTCAACTTTTTAAACACTTTGGACCACTAATCCTGCCCAATTCTGGCACCAACTCTCTCGTTAAATCTAACGATCCTATTTAGTTCATTTCTAAATACGTCCCAGTATGGGAAGGAAGTACTTCGTCTGCTCGCAAAAGCTCTATGTTTATATTTTAACAGAGACAGTTGAGACTCAGTTGCGTAGCTATTAAAGTCGATATTTGATTGGGTGTCATTTCTAAGTTGGAACGTGGTCAGATTACGTGACAATATTTTCGTCACTTCTCACTTTATTTTCTTTGGTTCTTAGTAAGACCAACCGCAAGACGATTGGAGACCGATCGCAAGAGAAATGAACGTAAGATTTAACTGATTTGTCATAATGATAAAAGCTAATGCAAAAACAAAATTAACATGCACTTATGCTCATCTCCACCAATCTGCGTGGTGGAGTGTGCTCTTTCCAGCCCTTTCGCAGCTGTGTCGTGTGCCCAGCAGTGGAACGTCTGCAGTGGAACGTTTATGGATCGCAGCTAGCTAGCTATGCTTTAATACGTTCTGATGGTAGTTATCATATTAGGTTAACGAAAGCACCTTCTTAATACCCTGTTAATTCGAATTTGATTTGTTGGTTTTTAATTTCATGATGACTAAAAAGGTAACGATAATAACATAAAGATATTTTTTTTTAAAAACATACCGTCATTTTTGTCAAAAATATGATGATCTATATTATTATTTCTTTCGTCTTTTAGTCATAATAATGTTATTCAACCACATTGACATTCTTACCAGCTAACGGAACAATGATGTTCTCTTCGCGTCTAACCACCTGGAAGAAAGCAGGCGTCACGGCACCAGCTCGCAGCGCAACGCGGAATCCGGAACAAAACACCACCTTCTATAATTATACAAGCACAGACGGCACTCAGACATGCGTGTGCACCCATAATGCTAATGACTGTTTACACGGCGCAGTTACTTGCAGGTAACTTGCTCGTAAAATATATTTTCTGCGAAGCAACTTGCGCTGAATAGATAATCGCAGGTCTGCTTCTGTCTGACTGAATGCCGTATAGGCATGTCTATGGAGATATAGATATAGAGTTCGTCGAGAGTCGAGTTTTATTACATGTTTAGGCGACTCTGTGGCACGGTGAGAGGCTCTGCCGAGCCGCGGGTCCCGGGTTTGAAGCTCGGCCGGGTCCGATATTTATTTTAATACAGATAAATTATAAATAACGACATTTATTTTGCAGAAAAAAATATTTGTAATCGGGTCATAGATGTTAAATTATGTTTTTTTTTCTGTGTGTGTACGCTACCCGCAACACAGACCAAGGACTACTACTGTGTGACTACTATTGTGAGTGTGTAGAGTTATATACCAAAGTATATTACTATTATATCAACGTATATATTGTGCACTTTAATTTCTTTTGTTCTGTTGTGTGTACTTCAGTATCATACAAAAAATTATTTTAAAAAAACCATCATCATTTAACTTACTCACATTACTCACAGCACTTGCTCGTTCAAGTTGTTTACAGCATTTAAACGTGACCTCAACACCATGGATATACGAGTATAACAGCCGCAGACGGTTTTACTTGATTACGAAGCGTGTGACATTGCTATAGAATTTAGGGACCTTTTCCACTCAAAAGCCTCATGTAAGTCTGGTGGCATGTAATTAAAATTTTAGAACAGATTTTAAACCAAAATCTGTTCTAAAATTTTCAAAAGTCTAGCCTGGTGCTCAAACGCTAATGAGTTTTCAAGCTTTTCCAAACTTAAGACTATGAATTATGTTTATACATATATATACACTTATAATTGTAATATACTCCGGAGCAAATAAATTGAGCCACCCCCGTTTCAACCTTTTGTGGATAATATCTCCAGTATTTAACTCACTATGTGTAAAAAATTACATATAAAAGCTTATCTATATATATAAAAGGAGAAGGTGACTGACTGACTGACTGACTGACTGACTGACTGACTGACATATCAACGCAGGGCCTAAACTATAAGGGCTAGAAACTTGAAATTTTGCACAGGGGTTCCTTTTATAACGTAGGGGAGCACTAAGAAAGGATTTTTGAAAATTCACCCCCTAAGGGGGTAAAACGGGGGTGCAAAGTTAGTATGAAACTTTGCCGTTTTTGAAGTCGTTAGACGGGTAGACGTCGTTAATGGGTCTAATTCTACGCGAGCGAAGCTGCGGGCGTCCACTAGTTTAATATAATAACCTTTGAAAAACGATAAATTCTATCCTAATACAATCACTAGAGTTAGAGGATAGTCATAGAACAACCTGACTTCACTATTGTATTGTATCTATGTAGCAGAGATAAGTTAAAAATAACATCGTTGAAGAAAATAGTAAAGGTCAGTCAGCCAAATAAAGGTTATTAATTTTTTATTTATTTATTTCTTTTATTTTATACAATCACAATTTTCTTTTTTTAACGCAATTGCTGATATTTTTTCCGAAATATAGGTACCACAACTGTGTACGTCAGTATACTATTATTTAAGCCAAGATCGGTGCCCAGGGTAATACTCTCGTATGAGTACAGTTACCCCGGCAATGACCTTCCACGGCACTATTGTCGTGACGGACGTAGACGCTGATTGGTTATATGGACATTCAAATGTAATCACATTCCTGTACCGTACTTTTCAATTGTGACAATGATACTTACGTCTTTGAGCAAATTTAAGCTACTTTACTTTGCGTAGCGTCCATAGCCCAATGGCTCGCGTCGTTTCATTGTGGTCGAATGAGTTAATAACGGGCGCAGTCGGTTTGGGAATGGGTGCTAGTGGCTAAATTTCATGGGCGCTACCGCTATATTTTAAAGTTTCTTATAGGCCCTGTTTCGGATAAAAATTTTTACTTCTTTGTTATGTTGTTATAGGAGCACAGTAACACACAATCTGTGAAAATGACAGGTCTCTATGTGACAGACAGAGAGCGGAAGCATAATAATATAGGGTTCCGTTTTTCACCCTTTGGCTACGAAACGAGAGTGATAGATGAAGAAAACTAAGCGCTTTCTTGCGCTAAGCCTTGTATTATTGATCTGAACAAAGCCTTTCAGAACAAGCTCTAAGAGCTAATAACAAAGAGTGCCCATTAAGACGTTTGTTCAGCAAGTCTAATTATAGTTAACAAGTGAGGCGTGATTCACGCCATCTAGGTTACCTACTCTATTTCGAGTAATGCCTAAACCCGGTCCGACCGGTTTGCTGTTAAGCATTTGTTTGCTGGTAGGCAATAAGATCGCAGATTTGTTTAACACCTAGAGGTGACCGTTGATAGAATTATTTTTAATTTTGTATCTTAAGTATTGCGTGTGGTCAGTTTCGAATAGTTATCGGGAGGTTACAGTATTGTGGGGATTAGATTCATTTAGTTTAGACCCTCTCGAGTATTACTAGAAACTAAATGATGGATTCACAGGCTATAATAATTACCACAGAACAGATAAAACCTCCTTTATCTGTTGTGTGATAATTACTATGGTAGGCGTTTATTTAGTATAGACAGTGCTTACAGGCGCTGTTCTGTAGGGCACTGGTGCGTTCTACCAGAACCCGGTGTCCTCCGCAAGTGAAGAAGGATTTTAGAAGGTACAAATTCCACATAACGGGGTTTTCTTTCAAAAGATTCTTCTTACTAAAAATCTCACAACATTTATATTTTCATTTCAGCATATGTTAGCAAACAATTGTTTAGTGATGGAAAAGTCTTTAATCATGCGTTTCATGGATTTTTTTTATCCCGCACGGAGCACCGCATATCATACCCAAATCCTATTCACTTGGCCATTAAAACCATCTAGCGCTAATAATAATAATTATGCTTCTATTAAATTCCAAGATGGCGGAGTGCATCACACGGAGCTGCCACCAGCGGAACGGAAATGAATAGTCGCGATTAGACACGCCCGCGGTCAAAATAATTCAGCGGTTAACCATATCCCGCGTAGCGCGACCACTCGCTCTTGAGCCGCTAATGATAAATTGATGTTATAAATAAATTAATATCATAGTCACCCTCACACAGCCTTCTGGCCCCAAACTAGGCAGAGCCTGTTGTAGTGGTTGTCAGAGACTGATATAAATTTTTTTATCAGAGCATTGTGCATGCATTGTATCAAACATAATTAAATAAAAATAATTTTATAACGATAGAATCGTTACAAGACAATTTTTTTGTTTTCCAATGATTTCTCTTGTATTTTTATTTTTGCTGTAGTTATTTATTCTAGAATATTTATGAGATATTGTTCGTCAAATAAGAATAAATAATATTGTATATATGAGTAGGTGTGTACCTACTTTAATTAGTCCATAATTAGTTATCTATGAAATAATTTGAAAAATAGTATCAAGATTGCGTAATCCTTCTGATCCATGGCTGTCGCCCGCAGTGTCTAGCAAGTGTTCAGCGACCGACACGACCCACCTGTGAGAGTGACAACCACGCAGTAATTACCTAAATTATTACAATTTAATACAACTTGACTGAGTCCTGAATATGTTCGGTAGATTTTAAATAAATAAATAAATAAATAAAATCTTTATTCAGGTTACCAGTGACCCATTTAAAAATCTTACAAAAAATTACATATAACAATTTTTAAATATCACAATAACAGAAAATCCTCAAAATAAGTTAATATTTAAATTTAAAATTTCATTACAATATAATTTACAAAAAAAAAAAAAAAATAATAACAATAATAAAAAAATTGAACATTAAAATTAAGTACATCGTCAAATTTAAAACAGAGTAATTTTAGTAAAATAAATTAGATTTAATTTAGCTCTATAAATAATAATAATTTAAAACGTTTTAATTTTACTAGTGATTAAGTACAGTGTGACTAACGTGCCTGTTACAGCAGTTTAAAATATATGGGCAGTCTAGCCTATGTCCGATCATTGCCAGTACGGCGTTAGAGCTGGCCCGCACTCTGCGCACCAGGGACGCGCTGCGCTTGCGCATCGTGGCGTGGAAGCAGTCGGTGCGAGCCGCCGCGAACATACCAGACGCGCTACAGAAGCGGGGCAGACCCACCACCGCCCTGAACGCATTATTGAACTGGACACGAATTGGATTTTAGGTTGGCATGAAATCCTTGTTCATGCATGGATAGATACAATGTTAAGCATTCTAACCAATAAATAATTATTTAAATTGACAAAGTATATTTTTTATAATATGTTTTCATATTATTTTTTCTGTTTGTAAGAGTATCAAGACAACACGATCATCCTTATTTTCGTGCGATGGCTCTGGCGCTGCGGGCAAGTGTAAAGTGATCGACTGTCGATTATCCTTTTATTTTGTACTAGTGGACGCCCGCAGCTACGCTCGCGTGGAATTAGACATTCACTAACATCAAAAACGGCAAAGTTTCATAATAACTTTACCCCCTTAGGGGGTGAATTTTCAAAAATCCTTTCTTAGTGCTCCCCTACGTTATAAAAGGAACCCCTGTGCAAAATTTCAAGTTTCTAACACGTATAGTTCAGGCCCTGCGTTGATATGTCAGTCAGTCAGTCAGTCAGCCAGTCAGTCAGTCAGCTTCTCCTTTTATATGTATATAGATTGTACGCACCACCCTAGTTGGCCGAGTAGTAGTGCAAAAGGGTGTGACATACGGATGTGCCATATTACGTATTATTAGCCTACGTGAGGCTCGAACCCAGGACCTCCTGTTCAATAGTTGCGCTTGCAACAGCCGGACCTTCATAGTTTTTAAGCTAAATGTACCTTCAACTTTTAATCGCCATAGCAAGCAATCCCTCACAACCCTAAGCTACTCGTATGGCTAATTGCGTGCACAACATTATGCAGTTCACTGCACTTGATGCAATTGAGGTGTACATACATGTACCGCATTTACTGCACGAACCGAATGGACGGCGTTTATTTTTATTGCACCGCATTACCGTTTAGCTGATGAGCTATAAATGATACGTTTATGGTTTATCGCGGCACAGTACAACATATCCACTATTAACATAATATTGTAGCCGTTTTGAAATGTATGCACGTGATGGGTTAATTTAAAGCTATCTTATCGGTATTTCACAGGTAGTGTTAGCACAGTGATTACGAATTTGACCTCTTACCCGAGAGGTTCAAGTTCAAATCCCAGATGACAATGATTACAAAATTATACGCGGTATAAGTATAGGTTTGAAGCATGTAAATAGGTTAAATATCACCTACTAATACTGAATGCCTGAGATTTCTCCGGAAAGTTATCGAAGGTCTGTGAATCTGCCGGCTCGCACGTGTATTAGTCGTCATACATGTTAAATAATTAACTTAATAATAGTAGGAGGAATACTTATTTTAATGATTTACATTTATTTTGAGACACATAAATCGCCGTTCCAATACCAAGGTAGTATCGAAAAGGTGAAGAACGAATCAGCTTAACACCTTATTAGGCTTAACACGCGCACGCGGAAATGGACAGCACTTTGAATAGCTTAATCTTTCCGCAACCAGTATCGGTCGCGCAACCAGTTTTATTGGTTGACAGAAAAAGTTGCACCACACGCAGATCCTTGCAGGGCAATGTAAGCCTTTGACGTAATTAATGTAACCTAGCTGGAATAAAAACCAACCAGCCAATGAGTCGCGGGTTTCTAGAAATGCAATGGTGAAAATATGACGCATATTCAAAGCATATGAGACATAGAAATGATCATATTATTGTCTATTGATTAGATTCTGATCAATATGTGTGACGTAGAGACGATAGTCAAGATTGCAAACATCGTAGTCTACTGGTCCGGGGTTCAAATTAATTTGTGTTATAATATAATATGCAGCTGTAAGGGTAAACCTCAGAGGGTGAACCTTGTATGCTTGACTTTATAAAATTTTCAAAGTAGGTATACATCGCCAATCTACAAAAGGCCTTTCAGATTAGTGGTGGACAGAACATCATCATAGGCATTTTTAGTTAATGCGAAATGTTATATTTTTAACGTAAACACTAGGCAGACTAGGTCTGTATGTAACTGTATGGGAAAAATACCACGTTTGAATTAGCGCAAAGAAAATACGCAATCTAGACGTAAGCAAAATCTGTGGAACGTATAAAAAGCTACAGCCAGTATTCGACTCAATCAATTTCCCACGACGTCACAGAACAAAACAAAAACACGAACAGAAGTGACATTCAATGCAAATACGGAGCGTTCTCACACCCGAGTCGGAACAAAGAGCAACACGCAGAGGGGCCGCGACCTAGCCAACAACACGCAACTTGCCATACATGGCACGCCACCGATTAACATGTCACGGAATATTCGAATTGTACTCGTATGTACATGCCGGATTGCTCTTGTTAATTTTTTTTTTCAGTTCTTTATTCAAATAATATTTTTTCTTAAATTTCATATGGTTATTAAGTACAATATGGTTATTCATCGATCGTATCATTAAATTAAGAGGTAAAATAAAGCAATTAGTGTCTACGTATAAGGTATTCGCAATGGTAGGTACAAATTAATTACACCAGAACAAAACAGTGAATATGTCGGATTTTCATTTAACTAGGTATATCATTTTGCACATTAAAATTCTACTACAAACTAAGTTATGGTTTATGGTTATCTAGTATGTTGCAGTTGGGTACTTTAGGAGAGGCCTATGGATGGATTAATGGATTGAATAAAGAAGCATTTTAGGCTGTGATCTTGAGTAGGCATATTCCTGTCGCACAAACCCTATCCCTCTAATCTATGGCTTCACAGTCGCGCAGTCTGATTCGACGTGTTATGTAAAGTAAACCGTTTTGTTTCGTCCTCAATCGCGTATTCCGTGCGCGGTTTCGATGAAAGTGTTTAGACAGACGCGCACTGAATTATCCAACGAATACGCTAAGAAAAATATATACAGTGATATGGTAAGCATAAGTAGGGCAGAGCGGGGTCACTTGATCAGGTTTTTGTTCAAATCAGTGTAGGGTCCATTCAAATGAAAAGATAGAAAAGAGTTATTCTTAAATCAGTAGTTTGTTTATATGGCTACATATTGGCATCAAAAAACCTTGGTAAATCATTTGTTTACTATACTAAAATCACTTTATAATGAAAAAAGGCAAATGGCTCATTAGACCCCACATGCGGGGTCTATTGAACCACCCAAAGGGGTCACTTAAGCCAATGGATTATAAAAAACTTTGCACATTTAAACATTTGAAATATAGAAATAAAACCATTACAACCTTTCTGAGATTGTTCATAAAAACAAAAACAAACTTCTAAACTTCTCCAAACTTTTCCAAAAATAAACTTAAGTTAATAAAAAGTAACTTAATAAATTTAGTCGCTGTCACAGTTCATGCAAACATAAATTGATTTGAATTGAATAAACTGCATTGACACCTGAGGTGCACATAAATGTGAGCCCATTCTCGGCAACTAGAGCACTGTACCCACTCTTCTCCTGGGAGACTGTCTGAATAGCGCGCAATAGTCTACGCTAATATAATAAAGAGAAAAAAAATTGTTTGTAATGTTTTCACACAAAAACTACTGGACCGATTTCAAAAATTCTTTCACTATTAGAAAGCTGCATCTTCACTGAGTGACATAGGCTATATAATATTACTAGGTGTAAACGATTGTTATGTCTAATTCCACGCGAGCGAAGCTGCGGGTCTAAAAACTAGTCAAAAATAATCATACAGTGTCTGACGGAAATTGTGTTTTCTTTAAGATTTTCATATGATTTATATTATTCTTAACAGAGTTATTCTCTTCATATGGCGGTGAAGAAATTTTAAAAATGGATTTCTCCGCTGCTTTTATCTTGGACTTGTCTATCTTCTTGCTGGTTGCATCTTTCTCGAGAGTGTCTGTCAAAACAGCACAATTTCTCTTTTTCCTTCGTGTTTGTTGCTTTCTGGTTCTGCTTTCAGGACTGATCTCGAAACTATGGTAAAAATGGAATATAGTCCCTAGATGTAGATGGCATTTAAACATTTGGTTCTTCATTTAATTTATCATTTGATGGCTTTATAGTCGCTGACGCAGTAACGGGTGATGACAAAACAGTATTTAACAACATTACAATATACCTAACATAAACAGTGTAACCTGCAAACATCATAATAAAAATTTGGGGTCACTTGAACATGGCTCACTCGACCCCGATTATTTTGACTCAAATGACCCCTTCCCAGAATTAGTGTTAATAAGTTAAATAACTAAAATTCAATTGAAAATAGTTTATTTTTGAAACTTAAGCCATGAGCAGTAATCATGTTAAAATCAGAATACACTTACTTAATGGCTGTATGATGACATTCGTAATTTTGAAGCCAAATTTCAGTGAGGCGATGTTTCTTACTTTTAGCCCCAAATTTGTAACATTACGCACTCACACCAAGAACGAACGCTGGATGGAGACTAAAGCAACGGTGGCTCTCTATCCTCAACCCCACGCTACGTCTAATGCATCCCGGTGGTATATATCACGCAGCGTGTCCGTGATACCATAGGTGGCTCACTAGACCCTGTGGCTCAACAGACCCCGCTCTGCCCTACTGCTTGAATTTTGAGTTGAAATTTTTGTTGCCCTCAGTAATAATGATCAGCCCTCAATAATTTGATTTCAACTTTAACTTACATCTACTGTATTACTGTCTATAACTTGGGATGACTTTTTGAAATATGTACCTCATAAAAGTAAAATTTAAAGTAAGTAAATTTTGGAAACCCTTAAATTTAATTCGGAAAGTTTTTTCAACCATCCATCAGCTTTGAGTCCTCTGCTACGAGTAGTTATAGGCATCCCTCAAACGACGCCACTCCTTCTGATCTCTGTACTCTCTGAATCCAGCGGTTTCCCACTGTCTTCTTCTGGTTATCTGATCGGAGGCCAGCCGTTTAAGTTTTCTGTTTCGTGGTCTCTACTTCAGGACTTTCCTAACGACAAGTATTTAACGGCTGATATTCAATCAACTGACTAACCCGTATTTAATCCATTTACTGTTTCTATTCTATTCCAAATATCCCCTACATAACACTAACATTAATAATTCACAACAAAGTCAAAGTATACTGTCACCAAGTAATCGTTCGTCAAGATCAGAAGGGATTAGTCAATTAGCGCACACGCTCTAAATTTGTCACTAAGCAGAACAATCGCTTAGTCAGCTCGCTCCGAATAGAAAAGCGACCAGCCTTGTGCTTGCTATCCGCTTTCTCAACGTTGTGCTTAAAATGGGAATTGGGATTAGTGAAAGGTTAAGGTTTTGGTCAGATCCGGGACTCAAATATGGACTGATTAAGGATAAATTTTGTATGAAAACTAAGCCTAACCCAAGAAGAATGCATCCATCCAAGGTTCCTAAAGGCTTGATGGTTGTTATACGAGGTCGATTACACTACGTCCTCTGAAGTAGGTATCTACTGAAGTGCTAAGAAAAATTTCTATAAGCATTTACTACCCAAGTGCTACTTGTCAGTCGATTTGAACTGACAAGCAACCACGATGAATAGGTAAGGAAAAATCGATATTATTCACTGAACTTCGGTATTCAGTGGATTGTCTTTAAAAATCCGACCGATGAAATGGATTGTAGAAATTCTCGGGAAATTTAACATTTCACAAATAATAACTCAACTTCCAAGGAAAATAAAGCAAGTCGTGCACAAACACACAATGTGACATTACCTGTTTAAAATTTGTATGAAACAAGTACAAATACCGTTGGAGACAAATTGTTTGTCTTTCAGAACATAATTGCAACTAATTTGCTAGGTTACTTACAAGGTATTTAACTTAAATGACACAACGTAACGGTTACTTTTAATGTTCCGTTTAAGTTTAATCAACAGGCGATTTGTCAGTTCAATCTTGATTATAAGAACGTAATTCATAAAATATTAATTCCACTAAATGATGACAAACAGAAAATATCGAGCATTAATAAAAAAGAACAATGACTGGTAGAAGAATTTCGAAAAAGAATAATGAAAGCAGAGACGTCAAATTTGTTGCACGACAATTGGCTGTATGGACTGAGATCCCTTTGCCTTCCCAATGGGAGAAACAAACAAAAAAAAAAATGTTGCATGACAATAAAATGCAGTAACAAAATATACAGACGCAACACAAGAAGATGTACAATGAATGTGTGCCAGTTAAACGGCGCAATTAACCAAAATAAAGTCGTAAAAGGGCTTTGAATACAAAATGTTTTCTTATACTAATCGCTCGACCAGCGACAACACAGCACGGCGTGCGACAAAAAAGGTAATTATTTAGTTCAAACAAAATACTTTCTATTCATCTCACACGATATCGTTGCTCGTGAAATGAGACAGCGGCACTCAAACTTCACATACTAAAAGGAAGTTCCATTTTTTTAAACACCAATTTGCACTTCGCACTCTATGTTCGCACATCTCATTCATAATTTGCTCTTATATTTCGAGAATACACGTGCCCAATAGGCCAGTCATGAGTTAGGATTTTGAGGATATAGTAAATACATCATGAGTTAGGATTTTGAAGATATAGGTAATTAATGGTTGAATCAGAATGGTTTCTGAATCCATATTTAATGTATGGAAAGGTACTACAATATATTTGTACAAATTTTCTATTTTTCTTATCATAGTCTAATGCTATGTGATGATTATAGATGGCATGCAAAGAAGGTTCCATGTTTTTTGGAGGCTGTAGGTTTTTTAATACTTTAGTTTGATGTCGACAACCTGAATCAGGTCATGGTGATGCAATTTCAGTATCAAATAGCATCACAATAGATGTTGAGAACCCCTGGGATGGCACGTTTGAAATAGTATAGCGTCACAAAATACGGGAAAGCTGACCACAGCACCTGTCCGGTCCAAATACGCTGACCACGGGAGAAACCGCTTAAGCGTCGCGCATCCTGTATTCATTATAGTGTCTATACGTTCCATCCTAGAGAATTGGTAGTAGGCACCTATATTAGTTATAGAGGAACTATTTGCTAAATGAAATAAAATTCTTAAGGCACAATTTCTATCACGTCACTGCATTTGGAGACCTATACATTACTTACGTGATTCGAACCCAAGTTAACAAATCACGATTGCATCTGCCTACAACTAAAAAAACAGCAAATACACAGTAGATTGTTTATTTAGCCTTGCATAAATTCCCTCCACCAATCCGCATTGGAGCAGCGTGGTGGAGTATGCTCCAGACCTCCCGCAGCAGTGTCTGTGGGGGAGACCCGTGCTTAGCAGTGGGACGTCTATGGGTCGCAGCGAAATTCCCTGCATTGCGAATATGACCACTCAAATACAATACGAATCGCCTATCGAAATTCGAGATCCCCTGAAACTCAAGCAAGATACAAGCTTCCGCTGTTTGTCTTAACCCTAGCCTGCAAATAGCGGGTCCATTAGGCCCGTCGCATATTTTATCCCTATTCAAGATAACTGGCGACCCAATGGATACCCATAAATTCTCCACACGTTTTTTTTATATTGCTTTTCGTAAAATTACAAGCACGTATGTGTAGTGTGGTAAAATTTACATAAGGTGTCGAGCGTTCATTGTTGTCTTTGTGATAACAGCTTATTCTGCCTTTTTGTTCTGAAGGTAACAAATGTACTCGTTTTATACAAAACAACCTACATACATACTTAAAATTTTAATGTGAAAATCAATTAACATTGCTAAGTCTTTTACCATTCATTTTACTAATACTACGTTCAGCACAAAACGTTACCAAGATGTTTCGACACGCTCTATTTTCATTTAATATTCTGGTTATGATACTATAACGGATTCAAATTTACTGGAGCTTAACAAAATGTCCGGTTTCCTGACATTATGTCATTTACGGATTTATAACTGAATCACTAAATCATGTTACGTCACAGACCGTTTCAGGAACGCTTCAAAATACGGGAGAAGTTCTAAATATAACTGCAGTCGCGACAACGAACTGAGAGAAAAATGCCGATGTGATGGACATGCTAGTTCTAACATCGTGGTAAAATTAAAACCAGATTTTTATTTTTTCTACAGATACATGATGCAAAATAGCATGTACGAGCGAATAAGCATTAACTGTCAATTAGATAACAGACGACAAGGGATGAACTTTTTAAACAAAGAATATTTAAATGCATAAAGGTGGATACTACAAATCTTCTCATTTATAAATTTATTGTATAAGTTCCTTCTAATAATAATATTATTAATGTGAAACTTTGTATGTTTGGATGTTATTTACTTAATCCCGCAAAAACTAAAAAAAGGATTTGGATAAAACTTGGGACATACGCAGGAATCTAGATTAGCACATATAATACTTTTCATCCTGAAACTATGTTCCCTCGGGATTTCTTTTTGCACCTTAATTGGAAAGTTGTTTAGCACATCGTCAAAAGATGGCGCTGAGACTAATTTTTAACTTGATTACACTATTTCGCGGGCGAAACTACGGGCAAAAGCTAGTATTACATATTGTATTATAAATCTATGATTATTACATCTATGATTATTACAAAATAGTCACAATGTAGAGACAGTGCGTGCGAAATTTGCGTTACGACTGCATCGCATCGCAGGTAGATCTCATAAAGTCGCGGAGTGTAAATGAAGTGTTTCGCACTTGCCGCTTGCATTTAATGGTTTTGACCGCTATCCGCGCCAATGTTACCTAATTTTTCTTTGAGCTCATACCGACCCAATTATTACCTGTTTTGAGGATATAAATCATCTGTTTATGGTCTTATTAAATGGTCTACTGTGTAAAGCGCTGTCGTGTGGGAAGAAATGCAGATAATACGGCCATTTAGGTTGCCTTACTCAGAGATTCTTTTGAGAGAGATTCAGCAGGTAGCACATTATTATCTACCTTCTTGATTTGATTATAATATTACTACATAGTTTAATTAATTTAATATTCGATTGATTATTCTTTTGTTATTTAACACATATTAGTATTAATCATTTATTTGTTTATAGATTTATATTCATGATTTTAATCATTACACTATTTAAAGATAATTTTAAATGAGACTTCTTTTTCTCATTATCAGCGCATGCCTGAACGAGTAAGGGGTTACTCTGCCCAAGTACAATTATACCAGCATTGAACAGTAATTTTACTTCGGCCATCCGACCCACCTTCTATCGTTCTAATACGTTGCTTTATGAAAATACCTGAACATGCCAGAATCATGCTGTAGTACTAATCTACTTAAGCTTCCTGGTATCCGACACGAGGAGTCTTTACCGATCATTAATCTATAAATAACTATTGTTCATGATATCACATAATGACATACAAAATGCGGCCAGGACCGTAAGATTATACCTCGTTAATCGTAATGATGAGATAATGTCCTCCAGACAATGTCACGTGCATGTTTTACCTGTGGCCTTAAGATCATCATATTCAAGACTAGAATTTATAGATTCTCTATTGTATCTCTACAATATCTCTACAGTATATTGTATCTCTAAACGTACTAGAAAATAATAGAAAGTGATAGATATGCTAGTTGGTGTTAGTAAAAGTCCAGTTAGTAATTGTGACTAAGAGTCTCGTTATGTCACAGATGCGTTGCTATCCTTGAGGACTAAGATTGTCGCCTCTAAAGAAGTGTAACCTTTCAACCGGACCACAATTGCTTTAGAAACTACTATTTAGTGAATTTAAATAAATAATATTAGTCAGCTGCAGCCACAGGGAAATTAATGTTTCAAAGAAACAGAATACATTCAAAAGCCAGGTGCCCATAAATAAGGAGCACAGAACGTACACCATCACTTACTCATAAAGGCGTGTTCACGCCCACATCACGGTGAACCCTCACGGAACTTGACTGATCGGCCAGTCCACGGCCAGTCGTGATGGGCTTATTTCTTGCGTTTCAATGGAATCCACGCCACATATCCGAGTGCCCAATAAAAATATAAGGACCATTCGAAATGCCAAACGGTTGAGATAAGATCGGATATTATTTGAGTTGGCCTTTTAAAGAATGGTGGAAGAAAATGTTGCTGGCTATAATATTTTATTATAATACTCTTTTAAGTGGGGATGGGGTTACGCTTTGAACCATCGATTCCTTACTTTGACTCAAACTTCTATAGAAGTTGGTAGTTAGCACACATAATATGCTAGAGCTTGCTCTGGATGAATAGTTAAAGATTCCGGTCGCTTTTTTGAACCCCCAGGATGGGAAATCGTTGATTTTCTGCAGAAGTATCTCAGTGCTACACGAAGTTATAAAGAAAGGCAAAGTACGTAGAAGGGACTATATCTTGGATGATGTTTCTTTTACTGATCCACGTAATAGCTTAAGTTTGATTGATTTTGCCTAAAAATCCCGGTAAATTTTTGCATTTGTTCAGTTTTATTGATGCCATTTTTCCCTTTGCATCATTAATGTTCCGAAATAACGCGCAAAGGGAATCGTGCGAAGCCGTCACGAACCTTGATATTGTGAATCGCTGGACAGGAACATTCAGGCTTCTAAGATTGAGATTCCATCCATTTGTTACTCGCATCACTAAAGAGATTGCAAAGAAATCTCGAAACAAGAGCAACAAAGCAAGACACAGTCACGCATTAACTGTCCATTGATCGATAAGTAGGTACGTATTCCTACATTAAAATATATTTTCTTTGAAGCCTCAAAAGGGAGCCGATATTCGCGATTTTATCTTGCATTCGGTTGGCATTTAAATATTGTATATTATTGTTTTTATTTAGATCATAGATATCGCACCTGACATGGGCTGGATCTGATTGCCTATGGTAATCTTCACCGACAGGCCATCCATCGGTTTCAGTGGAAATAGGCTTCCTAGCGCCACCCAGCCCTGTCTTCTGATCAAAGAATAATATCGCTTCAATTACTTAAGCATGCTTCGTAATTGCCTCCCTTAGTTGTTCACACAGAACGTTGAAATTTGTCTTTATGTGCTTATTGACGCCGGTGTTTTTTTAAGGTGTTAAGGGACTGCTACATTGCGATCTTTTAGATCCTTTCATTTATTTTCATTTAGTACACAAAATGTTGTCAAAACGTGCACTTAAGCATAGTCTAACCCAGGTTAGGTAAGGTTAACCTCTGGCACATTATATTGTAGTGAAAACGTAATTTATAGTGTCTGTAGTTATAGAATAGACCAGATTTTACGAGAAGAACCATGACTTAAACTCTCAAGTTATTAGTAGTTTGTTCAGAACAATATATCTAAGAAATGTACGATAGACTCTACATGCTAGCACATACGGTTAAAAGTGGTGAGAGCCATCGCAAGTATGCATATAATAAATCTCAAGACCTAACCCGGCAATAATTAACAGGCGAGTTATCAAAGACGTCAGGTATTATCTCGTTTCCGTCAATCCACGCGCATAAATCTTGGCTTGTTAAGGAAAATGTACCTACATGGCACATGTATTTATGTAGGTATACCTATGTATTGGTACTAACTATGTATTGACTAATGATTACTGAAAATACTGACAAAATTTGTTAATCACAACAAATATTTCCGTTTGATTGAAGATTAAGTTTGTGCGGCGAAGCTGTTCACAGACCAAAAGTGAAAAGACCATTTTATATAGTTTTAAGTTCCAGGCTCGCGTTGCCGTCGTCGCGTTTGATTTGTTGAATGTTTCAATAGACATATTGCCGTGATTGAGATGCTGCTTGTACCTAAATTGCTAAAATTTTAATCGGCACCAGTCTTGGCCGGCAGTTGACTTCTTGTAGCTAAAATAAATTGATAATCGCTGTTTAAACAATGATGTAGATTACTATATGTGGCGAAAGACCTGTGCATGGATTGAATATTCCAGGGTGGAGCATGTCATTTATTTATTTTAGTCTTCATTTTACAAAACATTTCTTAGAGGTAAGGTTTAACGAGTCTTAAAGGCACAATAGGCCGTTATGCAGCGATTTTGTCCAGACAAATGACATTGACAATCAATGTTAATTTGTAAATTAATAATAATAATAAATAATTCGAAAGCATTAAGCTCGACATAGTGCCTATAATTTTATATTGTTGTTCAACAAAGTTAAATAAAATAAATGTGTACGATCATAAATTGTTCGGTATATACCTACTTTGATTCATTTATATTTTGATGCGATTTCGTTTGTCGCTAGCCAATATGAATTGCGTAATATTTGTTACAGTATTGCAAGCGGTATGATCAGAATTTGTAATTTCAATAGTAACAAGTCAGGAAAGTACCTACTCGTAAACATAATGGGTTAAGTCGAGTTCATAGAACGTCCTCGATTACAATAACTCACTGCCAGATTTGAAACATGTGTTATATGTTATGCGCGTGTAAATCAGACAGGTCAAGTACGTGCGTGTTTCACCCACGTGGAAACACACACCAAACCAGTTAACTAGACCTCCTCTTTTAGTCATCATCTAGAACTCTGTCACAGGCGCAAGCGTGGCAATGTTAAAGTGACATTAATTTACGGTAACGTAGCAACTACCAATTACTAATCGGCCGTTACATTTTTAATCGTATCGATCAATAACTGTACCTGTAGATCGCTACGCACCTGTCCCCACAAAGCGGGCAGACGCGTAGACACTACAATTTCTTTGGCGTAGAAACCTAACTAGCCCGTCCATCGCTCCTTCACAATAAAAAGTCTACGAAACTCAATTGAAAAGCGGTAATGAACGTTTAATTTTAAAATGGGAACGTTCACAAGAAACGCTCCGTTAAGCGTGCGTAAGCGCACGAGCGAGAAACATCTGCACGCTGATTGGTCGGCTTTTTGTTCCACATTCAAAATAAATTGAACTCGCGGCGCAGTGTGTGAGTAATTACGCCAGACAGCAGACGTGCTTATCACCTGCCGGCATTGTTGAAATATCTTACAAAAAAAACATTTATTTTACTTAATCGCATAACGCTTCGAAATGTTTTAAAGTAATCGGCCTTGGCTGCATACGTCGAAATCCCATTTTGTTCAAAGACGGATTTCAAAAGTGGAGATTAAGCTTCCTTTGTAATATAACCCTATAGAAATACAGACCATTTAAATGTTTCTGTTTTTGTAACATAATTAATATTTAATATATGAATATTTTCAAGACAGCTTCAAGGCGGATCTTCAATTTGCAGAAAATGTATCGTTCAATGGAAATATAATAAGAATAAACCTTCATAAAAAAAATCAGTGTGATCGATATTGCTACAAACCCATACAGGGGAAATAGCGCTTGTCCATTCTAATAAATGGAACTGCATTATAAGTTGCAATATTAAAAAAAAAAACTGACCGCATTACAAATTACGTAGGAAAATTAGCGAGCTATTATAGGTTGTTGACTGACTAGTTATAACTAGATAGGATATATCCTCAACTGTTATTCAAAATAAAAAATTATAAAAGGATTTTTTTTTCTGACAATAGGTATGACGTCTTGATGTCGCTTATATGATTCGTTTGACGTAAGATTCATCAAAATCGCCTTACGCGTTTGGTCTCTCTATAACACCATAGAGGAAAATCATGCATACATACATACAGTGGGATCATAAATATATATGAAAAAGCATAAAGCTCCAAATCAAAAAACAATACAATTACAACGTGAAGGTTGCAATTGTTGAAACGTTGGTTGAAGATTAAAGCAGCCTAAAATTAAGCAGTTTAAGCAGATAAAGCCGCCGTAAAGTTGCCGTTTATATCGTCCCGTGGAATCACGCTCAATCACACAAAAATTGTCTGTTTTGTAATACTACGTACTTAGTTAAACAATAAACGCTAGTAAGTAAGAGGATCTTGATTAAAATCCAGCGGTATGTAACTCGCTGCGACCCATAGACGTCCCACTGCTGGGCACGGGTCTCCCCCACAGACACTTCTGCGGGAGGTCTAGAGCATACTCCACCACGCTGCTCCAATGTGGATTGGTGGAGGGGTTAGTGGCCAACCCACTGTCGAATGTTCTCAAGCCACCCGAAGGTCTTCGACAAGGCTTAACGACTGTTTCCAGCATTGAAAACAACCGGGACCGACGGCTTTACGTGCCCTCCGAAGCACGGTAGCGCCCATGAAATTTTTGCCACTAGCGGTCCCATCCACAAACAGACCGCGCCCGTCGTTGCTTAACACTTTCGATCACATTGAATCGAGGCAAGCCATTGGGCTATGGACGCTACGGGGTATGTAACTACGGACCAATTAATCCCGTTGACTAATCAGGAGAAACATTCGTGTGACGAAAACTTAAATAAAAGATGAAGTAAGTGTAAAATTTACGAAAATGTAAATACCTACTTGCATCTGGAAATCAAGATTAGACCTCGATTTACGAAGCTTGAACATTATAAGATTGACCCATTGAAGTTTGTCGAGACATGCGTTATTGTTCGTTAGGGCGCCTCTACCCTTTATATTCTCTATGGTGCAGCCCAGTGACCATACTAATTGCCGGGACGTCCTGAGAAAGGGCCGTGACTGCTGGAACTTAATGCTTTTCGAACGACTTCTCTTTTTATTTCCCCTTGCTTTTTTATTATTTTCTCCCGCTCGAACCGCAGAAAATGACTTTTGTTTCGGTTAACTTTGTTGTAAAGGTATTTAGGTACTAGCAGTGCTCCTATAGAGACATTTTGTGTTAGACTATCAAATATCAACGGGTTCGGTACATTAAATCTTTTATAACATAACATTCTACCTGAAGAGAAAATTTTTGTTCCTATTTATTCAAATACAGCTCGATAATAGAATATTGTCTGATATTTTTACATGCCTCCAATTTCAATGTTTTTACATTTAGAGCTGATTGCGATGCGATTTATTTATATATTTAAGGCCCACAAAAAAGAGAGGGAGGGAGGGAGAGACCATAAAATACGGGGAGGATCCCCCCGTATTTTATGGTATGGTGTAGACAAATATAGATTTATTTTTTTAAATTATAGCTTAACGAAAAACCGGACGGACCTGATTGTGGTCACCGTCGCCTATGAACATGGACAACACCAGAAGAGTCGCCAATGCATCAGCCACATGACTGAAGGCTCATCTTCCACTTTTTATACTCTAGCTCTATGAAAGTTTTATAATTTATTTAAAAAAAGAAGTAAGAAAACAGAAGTAATTTTAAAACGTTGTCACAATTAAAACGTCTCTTCAGCGGCGGAGGTACCCCTGGCGCTATCAATATCACTGATACATGACGTATGGCCCGTTTTTTGTCGATATTAAACTCACGACGGCTATTGAACCCGTGATTGCTTGAACCTGTCTTTGAGTCATCGCTTTTGAATGCTTTTTGTTTTATTAGGAAGCTGAGAACGCATGATTGAATACAGCGACCATTGATCGAAGACCATTAAGATTCGTAGGTGCGTTGAGAACTGTGGTCATAAGTAGCGGTGGGAATTACTTTTATTTTTATTTTTAAAATGTTAATTAATCTTTACTTCAGGCAATTCAGCCAAAAAAAATATTAAAAAACTAAAGGGTTAATAGTACAGCTTACAGATTGTTGGTAGAGTTTGAAGAACTATAACTAAAATTTAGATATACCTAACTAAAAATTTTAGTATACCACCACGACCCTTTCTTTATCCCACTATTGGGCACGGGCCTACCTACTATGAAATGGGACAAGTTAAGCTATAGTCAACGCTGACAAAGTGCGGATTGACAGAAATGCTTCAATTCAAATACATCTATTTCTCTACAATACTCTCCTTATTAACAAACATCTTGATTCATTATTAATTAGTATCATTACTCTGTGTTTATAGTAGTATCGTAAGTCTTAATTGTAGTAATCTATATATATAAAAGGAGAAGGTGACTGACTGACTGACTGACTGACTGACTGACTGACTGACTGACTGACATATCAACGCAGGGCCTAAACTATAAGGGCTAGAAACTTGAAAATTTGCACAGGGGTTCCTTTTATAATGTAGGGGAGCACTAAGAAAGGATTTCTGAAAATTCACCCCCTAAGGGGGTAAAACGGGGGTGCAAAGTTAGTATGAAACTTTGCCGTTTTTGAAGTCTTTAGACGGGTAGACGTCGTTAATGGGTCTAATTCTACGCGAGCGAAGCTGCGGGCGTCCACTAGTTAACACTAGATATAAAAGGAGAAGGTGACTGACTGACTGACTGACTGACTGACTGACTGACTGACTGACTGACTGACTGACATATCAACGCAGGGCCTAAACTATAAGGGCTAGAAACTTGAAATTTTGCACAGGGGTTCCTTTTATAATGTAGGGGAGCACTAAGAAAGGATTTCTGAAAATTCACCCCCTAAGGGGGTAAAACGGGGGTGCAAAGTTAGTATGAAACTTTGCCGTTTTTGAAGTCTTTAGACGGGTAGACGTCGTTAATGGGTCTAATTCTACGCGAGCGAAGCTGCGGGCGTCCACTAGTTAACACTAGATTTAATCCAACCTTGCTAACAAATATGTACCTTAAAACCTTATACTCAAGAGCATGTTTTGTTAACCGCATAGAGTAATCTTAATTACGAAATTTTCAAACAATAAAAATGAAAAAATTGGTTCGCTTTTAAAAGCATGAATGAAATGAAAGTTGGTTTAATATTTTCGTTATTGGAGCTCATTCATTCGTTTTTTAATTTAACTTCACAGTCAATGCATCGAAACCCGTTGGAAATTTATGGACATAATAATTTTTTAATACAAAATATATCTTTACAAGAAATCAATAATCGCTTTATGAGGTCGGAAACTGGCTACGTATGCTGAGGAGACCGCATTTCGCATACAGTAAAAACGGTGCATTGAAATTGTGCACAGACCAATAAAACATCCAACATTAAAGTTATTAAAGTAAGTACATAAGTATACTTTGTAATGTTAGTAAATATCTGAATTTTTTACCAAAATACTTTTACTTTATTTATGCAAGTTAATCAACTCTCTCGACACTGGTTTGGCCACTAACCTCTTCACTAATCCGCATTGGAGCAGCGTGGTGGAGTATGCTCTTCCTTGACTTCCCGCAGCTATAATATGCCTGTGGGGGAGACCTGTTCCCAGCAGTGGGACGTCTATGGGTTGCAGCGAACACTTTACATGCATGCGAGAACAGCAGGTTTCTTTATGATGGTTCTTCACCGTTACAGCAGGTGACATTAACCTAATTTTTTAAATTTAGAAATGTCATTGGTGCAAGCCGCTTGGACTTGAACCCAAGCCCAAGTTAGAGGCGAATGCGATAGCCACTATCACCGCAGTTTATTTAGACAATCGACCTCTCTGTTATAAGCTACTCTGTGCCGAAGCTCCAGGAAATGCGTCGCGTATAAAAAGGCCGCCAGAGGAAGTGGCCCGCAGGTGCGCAGAGACAATCCGTCCCCCGTCAGCATCAGCTTTGGGATTCAGACGTTTTTACCGTCTCGATTCTGAACAGTATTAACGAGTGACAGACAATAAACACGCACAAGAATCGTCTGTCGCATAACTTTTAGGATGATCATAAACGAGCGTAATTTTGTGAGTTATTATCTGTCCCTGTATTTCTTCTAGTCTTCATAGCGTCCATAGCCCAATGAGTCGCGCCGATTCAATGTGATCGAAAGAGTTAAGCAACGACGGGCGCGGTCGATTTGTGGATGGGAGACCGCTAGTGGCAAAATTTCATGGACGCTACCATGCTTAGGAGGGTACGTAAAGCCGTCGGTCCCGGTTGTTTTCAATGCTGGAAACAGTCGCTAAGCCGTGTCAAAGACCTTCGGGTGGCTTGAGAACATTCGACACTGGGTTGGCCACTAACCCCTCCACCAATCCGCATTGGAGCAGCGTGGTGATGCTCTAGGAAGGTATAGAGCAGCTGTGCCTGTGGGGGAGACCCGTGCCCAGCAGTGAGACGTCTATGGGTCGCAGCGAATCTAGTCTAGAATAGAGTAGAAAGAAATCACCAACCAATCAAAAACCAATCATTTATATATCCTACAATATAGCATCCAGTTATCGTCGTCTCTGAATGTTAAGACTCTCTTGATTCTTAATTGAATTCTTGCAAACTTGATTTAACAACTGCGTTATCAATTGTAATGGCAACCAATTTCACAGTGCTTCCAAACGTGCCTTTAACCACGCAAAATGCTGCACTTTTCTTTTCCCGTATAAGGAATTTACAGCTCATACAAAATTCTATTTTACAAGAGCTTTCTTTCCTAGTAGCTTTATTTAAAGCGCGACCCACTTCCGGTCTATTGGGAATCGGTGAATACTGTATAGAGCCTGAAATAACCTAAAGCTCGCAGTTAAAAGTTCTTGGAACCATTACATATGTTATGAGCTTTGAAAGCATTGGCTCGGAAAACAAGCTGTGCAATTGGCCCTTGGTAAACTTAATGCTGCCATTTTATACTACCTCCTATGTCAAACGTAACTACGAAGTGTCCCGGGTTCAATCCCAAAGTAGCTAGTTGGATTTTTCTTATTCTAAAATTCCCGGGAATTAGTAGCTCGGGATAAATAAATTCAATTTTTGACTGGGAGCTATGATATGTGCCCGGTGTACAACAACACTACTATTACAAGTAACCTAAACATAACTTGTGAATAGTGGGTACCTATTACTGTACACCTCTGCCTGCCCCTCCAGGGAAATAAAAGCGTGATCATTTTCTACCCAAAGGTTGTCTGGAAGAAATCTCTATTGGAGCGATAAGACCGCCTTTTGGCCACCACTTATATATGTAACCATAGTTTTATATGTAACCCACCTTGTATGTGACACGTTGTAGGTACCATTGATTTAGTATTGTTTTTTTTTTTTTCTTCTTTTTGGTGAACAATAAAGTGTAAGTATTTGTATAATCCTATAAGACTGCATACTTACCAGTACAGTATAGGTACCTACTGAATTCAGCATAAAACACTGACACCGATCAACATAACGGCACGACGCGGGGGTCATCAGAAAACGACCGGTCGTTGATATTTAATTTTGTGTTAAATTCAAAAGGTTATTTATGAAATTTGCAACCCACAATAGTTTTATCGTCGCCATATTCGCACGTGGTTGGTTTCAATTCGGTTGCCCGTGCACCGGAACATCCTTTTTAAGGTTCCGTACCCAAATGGTAAAACGGGACCCTATTACTAAGACTTCGCTGTTCTTCTGTCACCAGGCTGTATCTAATGAACGGTGATAGTTAGACAGTTGAAATTTTCACAAATATGTAATGCATTTCTGTTGCCGCTAAAAAATAGAAAAAAAATAAAAATGTAAGTGGGGCATTATTTATCGGACGGGGGTGTGGGCAGTTATGCCCACAAGCCACTGCGACCTAAAGAGATCTATTGTAGCTAAAGTGGGGCATACAACAGACATGATTTTTTTTGCAGATTTTAAAAATAATGGTACGGAACCTTTACTGCGCGAGTCCGACACGCACTTTGGGTTTTAGCTGACCGACCACGGCCATTTTATGTTTTAACTATACTCGTATGTTGCCTGCAATCGCACTCAAGCTCGGTTCTTTATTAGAATTTTTTTTTTTTTTTTAATCTTTGGCTCAAGGGATATCAGCCGTTGACAGCCAAGTTAGTTTTATTATTAATTCTTACATGAATGACACACAATTTTGTAATTAAAACCCTAACGTAATGGCCAGTCACGTGCCAATGGGAAACTTATCAGCGTTTTGGTAAAGGGAGCGTGACCACATGAGTGGCGTTACATTACCTCATGTGCTAATGAGGTCACATGCCACATATCATGCACTGCTATGTTATGATTTAATTTAGTTATTGATATCATGTGTATAATGATCGGTATCGACGATGTGTAACGGTGAAGGACACATCGTGAGGAAACCTGTCTATACTAATATTATAAAGAGGAAACAGTTGTAAAAACTACTGGACCGGTTTCAAAAATTATTTTACTATTGGAAAGCTGCATCTTCACTGAGTGACATAGGCTGTATAATATTACTAGGTGCAAACGAAACTATTGTTCTAATTCCACGCGAGCGAAGCTGCGGGCGTCCACTAGTATCATATGTATATATACTCGTAGTTCTTGATAATGTTCTCGAAGGCATGTGAAGTCTGCCAATCAGCACTTGGCCTGCGTGTTGGACTAAAGCCTAATCCCTCCCACTCTGAGAGGAGACCCGTACCCAACAGTGGGCAAAGAAAGGGTTGTGGTGGTGGTAGAATAATTACAAACATCGGGCTAGGTGCAATCGTTGTTCTGAATTAATAATTCACTCATTCATAAAGTTATTCAATCATTCATTCATTCACTCTTTCTTTAGGATGACATTTGACAACCCGTTTTTCTCCGGTAGCTTTCCATGGGCAGGTTGAACTACATCACAGAATGATAAGCAATATCCTATGTCCACCATGACCAAGATACGGACTTGAGGGTGTAAATTAGTGTCGCTTACTTATTATCTTGAGGTAATAAACCACTTAGATAGTCCCGCTACATTTGTAAACTACAATTGAAATAAAAATGTTGTATGAAAATGAGGATTTATTTGCTTTTAGGTTTTTGATATACTCGTACAATATATTTACTCTCTCGAATGTTTAAACGCATATTATTTTACTCGCTTAATAATAATTTAATATCTCCCAAAGACTGTAGATTACCTGAAACAAACAAATTAAAACCTGTTATTTATATTATTGATCATCCAATCTATACTAATAGTATCTTTATAATTTTATAATAATCTACCTCTCGACCAAAGAGCCATTTTGCGTTGGTTATAGGACGATGTTTTATATTGGTCTGTCCGGTCCTGACCCATTGCATGTGCATGTGCCATGATTAGCTTATCTTATCCAATAGTTGTTTTCTATTGGGATCTTGTCTACTTGTTAATGTTGCGGTGCCTACCTTTGCCAAATTTCTGACATGCTTCTGTGGCAATTGCCAAAAATTATATTATATAATATATTTTTAGATATTTAATTTCTTAAGCAAACACCATGTATAAATAAATAATGTATGGATTCACACGTCTATTAAACTCATGTGCCATTGGGATTATTAGCAAACGGCAACTTGTCTATGAGGTCAATTCCAGTCAATCAGGCAAAATGGTGTCAACGCCCCTTAAATGTATCTCTTTCTCTTCATTCTCGCGGACGAGTGACGCTACTTGAAACTATTGAACTATTGTTTCCTAATAGCATGGACTACAATACAAATACCATAGTGGAAAATAAAGAATATACCTGTACTAACACTAACACACACAACACTACTCTCCAGTCCAAAATTAATTTTTAATTATAACTGTTTTCATCACGGCATGGCTCAGCTGATAATGTCATATCGAAAATAAGATCCCTACAATAACATAAAAGAAAGTTGTCCAATCAGACATCATATCGAATTCCTTCCGCTACGTACGTGTGCCCAGAAACAAAAGCTTTCTTTGTGCGTCAAACGCATAATGCAACTCACAGACGCTCCGGTCTACCTGACCCGTGTTCCTTTGCGGATAAAAATGAATAAGTCTGTCTATTCAAGTCGACTGCTGGACATAGACCTCTAAACGACGCCACTGCTACAGTGCTCTCTGTATTCTACCAGTTTCGTACCGACTTTTGGAGTAACTTTATCGAAGGGCGACCAGTACAAAAGTAACGTAAAAGTAAAACGTAAGTAAATGTTTGACGTTACAAATTTTACCAAAGCCCGGAAAAATTTCCTAATACTACTGCAGCAACGAATGTTTGTCTGGCTAAAATTTATGAATTAAATTGTAGTATGGAAACCTGGAAACCGTAAATTTTTCACCGTTGGGTTTTCATGCTCCTGCCAGTCTAATAACCGATCAACCGGCCTGAACAATCTATTTGTAGATGTGTCAAGTAGACCGGATCGTGTGTGGCCATTCCTAAGGCCTCTATTTTATTTTCAATACGCAAATAAAAACTGACCTGAATGTCCAGCATGCTCCACGTCAGTATTATTCGATGTTAACTGAACGTATGATGAGGTGCAGATAATGAAAAGGTTAAGCCGTTTGCCTTTGTTTTAGTTTTATTAAACTGCAAAAAATGCAATTACGAACTGTACATTGCGGGGACTTTAATCGTTCTTTGTTTGCCTTGAATAAAAGGATACAGCGCGGTTTTAAAAAAAAACGCATTGGTATGAATGACAAATAAATTGTATTTTAGAGAATATGATTTACCGTCCCGTGTCCCGAACACGCCTGGCCGTTAAGACCATTGTTTAGTTAGACGTTTTTTTAACGCACTCTTAATGTATGTAACGGAATCGTTAGTAGTCGGATTAATTTGAAAATTTGCACATTTATCAAGGACCGATGACAATGCAATAGTTTAAAAAAAAATAAACAATTTACATTTTAGTTCGGTTATTTACAAAACCTTAATTTTTAGTGTTTTTTTAAACGATGTCGTTATCTTGCCTAAACTGATGACACTAAGGTCGTGTTGTTTTATTTGTATTAAATTAAACCATTAATGATATAACCTATGACTGTTGATTATATCTATCTACTATATTATTATATCTGGATGACATATTTATTTTGTAAATATTTCTTTTTAAATAATTCTTTGTTTTAGTTTAAGGTTTTATTATTTATCTCTCATTGTGAAATTGATTAATCTACATACTCACAGTGACATTTTTAAGTTATTAAATATTATAAGATCGCTTTATATATCAATATGATTCTATAAGTACCAAGCTCTTTGCTTTTTGATATGAATTTTCTTTCATATCAACAAGAAAAGAGCATAGATAATTTAAATACTTACTTATATAATGAGGTTTGATTAATTACAGGCACATACATTCATTTTATATTTACAAAATAAATAACAAGGTTCAAACGAGTTTCAATAAAGTGGCGAAGAAATAGGCCTATAAAATCGATATTGTATTTAATTTATTGATTCACTCAACTCAGGCGAGTGATGGCACCAATGTATCGATAGATGCTTTGACAGATAAAAAATGCGCGGCAAACTTGCATCGCAAGTCTCGGCCCCATTCCGGCCTAGATTACTAGCATTTATCAAAGCCTTCGGCTCGGTCGGCGATAAATTTCAGAAATTGGCTACACCGGCCGCTCTATAATCTATGGCTGAGAACGAGAAAGAGCTGAAGCGATCTTGTTTTAGTTTTTTCACGTGGGCTTGAAATATGATATGACGGGCCCGTTGGCGCAATCGGTAGTGACCCTGTCTGTCGCGCCAGGGGTCGTGGGTTCGAATCCCACTCAGGACAAATATTCGTATGACGAACACGTATTTGTTTTGTGTCTGGATGTTAATATTATCTATTTATGTATGTACTAGTGGACGCTCGCAGCTTCGCTCGCGTAGAATTAGACCCATTAACGACGTCTACCCGTCTAACGACTTCAAAAACGGCAAAGTTTCATACTAACTTTGCACCCCCGTTTTACCCCCTTAGGGGGTGAATTTTCAAAAATCCTTTCTTAGTGCTCCCCTACGTTGTAAAAGGAACCCCTGTGCAAAATTTCAAGTTTCTAGCCCTTATGGTTTAGGCCCTGCGTTGATATGTCAGTCAGTCAGTCAGTCAGTCAGTCAGTCAGTCAGTCAGTCAGTCAGTCAGTCAGTCAGTCAGTCACCTTCTCCTTTTATATATATAGATTTAAAAATATCTATGTATGTATATCAGTCTCTGACACCCATAACACAGGCTCGCGCCTACTTTGGGGTCAGATGGCCGTGTGTGAGAATGTCCAAGGTATTTATTATTATTTTATGATAGCGCGCAGCGTTTTGTCATAATTTGAAAAGGGTGTTGCAGTTCACCGCTGGTTAACTGTGGATTGGCAGTCCTAATGCCCTTCAAAAACATAATCAAGGCACGGATAAAACTAAATTTCAACACGCATAAAACTAAAAGCCAAAGTACTCCTTACGCGTAACTGGAATTCGAATTCCAGACCTGTCAAGTAAGAGGACGAAGTCCTATCCACAGGGCTATTACAATTTAATTCACGGAGCAACAGAGCACATCAAAGTTTTTCAGGACGAAGCGTGAGCGTGACTCTATTTTTTATCTGTGGAAAACTCACGACTAGATACGGAAATTTTACGACTCTATGTGAAACCCCTAGATTTGAACCGTGTTTGCAGATTCCTGAATTCGAACCTCGGCCTGGGTAGTATTTTGCAATAAGCATTTATTAAGGTCATGTATGTGTATTAATGTTTTTATTTGCCCTAGTCCCTTTAGTGTACTTTCCCTAGAGGCATAGGCGAAGTCGATCAAGGCGGTAGTTTTTACAGGCACACAAACTCGCCACGGCCGCCACTCTCGAATCAGCGGATTAGTCACGCGCACAGTAAATCACGTAAATCACAACTAGCCGTGAGATAAGAAGATATCACGTGAAAGGATGTGGTAAAAGTTGTTAAAGAAAAGATTATCTTAAAAAATAACCCTTTATTGTCCCAATGTTTGGCACGGACTTCCCCTCGGATTGGGTTAAGCCAAAATCCTGAAAATTTTAAAAAGAGTAACTACCGAGTTTCTTGCCGTGTTCTTCTCGGTAGCATCAACTTTGTGAACCGGCGGTAGATAGAAAATGTTATGACACATTAAGCGTATAGGTACTATATAAAAATACCATATAATGAAAAATAAATGAATCTGAATCAACTCATCACCGCTGGCTAATTAGATTGACAGACTCAAAATGCCTTCAAGAACACGACGGTGACCTCCCAGACATGCTTATTTCCTCGCGATGTTTTCCTGCATCGTTACAGCGTGAAAAAATTGCTTAGAAAAGTATTGGGGTGTGTTGCTTGTATTTTGAACCCTCACGAGTGAGAAGCGAGTCAATAGCTGGCATACATACCCTTTGAAGTCAATTTCTGTCATATCAAGTTTATGATGTAGCCAACAACCTCCGGACAAAATATAGAATATAAAACCATAACAGAACATACCGCATCCATGTTTCGTAGCCCCACGCTCCGGAGCGAATTACAACAGCGAGCTTAGCCTTTCATTGCACGAAATCGAATCCACGATCGAATCGTAAGCTTATTTGTTGTAGAATTCCAACTTTTAATTCACACACAATCGCAGGAAATAGTGGCACTCTGCTAAGGTGGTCTTTCTGTGATTTCCAATGCTTTGGTCACTAGTTTGAACGCGTAGGTTACCAAACTACAGCTCATGGATTTTCAGGTAGATATTATACTCGTAAATTGCCTTGCTTTATTGATGATATTTCAACCAATTCTAGTTACTTACTTAATGTATTTACTTAATTCTAATTACATACTTCATGCATTTCAATTCTTAAGGACTTAGATGGTCGCCTTTTACTGTACCATAATTACGAAAAGCGAAAAATGTGAGACGCGAGAGCCACAAATAGAACACATTTGTGAATAAATTGTAACGAGACTGATATGAGCCTTGCTCAAGGCCTCGTATAATAAAACGACAGTGGTGGTGGAAAGCCAAGAACGGTGTGCGGCTCCCGTTCGAAACCCACTTGCAGGAAAATAGTGGTCGACCTATAACGATTCATGTAAGGATACGATAAAGCCAGAATTGATTAAGACCATACTAATGATAAGACACCATTTCAACCTGCTGGCACGCAATAACCGTTGAATGGAGCGCTTTAAAAAGAGTGTGAAACATTTCCTTCAAGGCAGGCAACGCACCTATGATACCCCTGGTGTCGCACGTGTCCAAAGACGACGGTGACCACTTACCATCAGGTGGCCCGTATGTCTGTTTGCCCGTCAATATTATAAAAAAAAAAGAGAAATTCTTTACGCACTACCATCGCCCGCGCGCTTCGCTGTAGCACAGCTGAAGCGACGCTCTCACGAACATTAATCACTGAGATAAGCTGAATTATGACGTTCAGTGACAAAGGAGGAAAGCACAAAGAGCCGAGAAGGTCACTGCAACAGGTACCGTAAAGGTCAACTTTGTTATGTAAATATTAAGGCGTGCGCACACTCGCGCCGCGTGGCGACCGCTGTAAATCGAAATTTAATGACAGTACAATTTAGAATGATTCGTCTTTGCGTTAGCGACGGCGACGTTAAACTAACTATCAATACAGTACAATACTTATTTTTCGATGAGAAGTTCGATTTAACACTGAATACGTAAAAATACTGTTTGGAATTTGAACTGTTGGAATTGGATGAAGATTCTTATAAGTAAACTAGTGGACGCCCGCAGCTTCGCTCGCGTAGAATTAGACCCATTAACGACGTCTACCCGTCTAACGACTTCAAAAACGGCAAAGTTTCATACTAACTTTGCACCCCCGTTTTACCCCCTTAGGGGGTGAATTTTCAAAAATCCTTTCTTAGTGCTCCCCTACGTTATAAAAGGAACCCCTGTGCAAAATTTCAAGTTTCTAGCCCTTATAGTTTAGGCCCTGCGTTGATATGTCAGTCAGTCAGTCAGTCAGTCAGTCAGTCAGTCAGTCAGTCAGTCAGTCACCTTCTCCTTTTAAAAGGTTACGCCCTGCATATCAATGCAGGGCGTAAACTATAAGGGTTAGAAACTTGAAATTTTGCACAGGGGTTCTAACGTAGGGGAGCACTAAGAAAGGATTTTTGAAAATTCACCCCCTAGGGGGGTAAAACGGGGGTGCAAAGTTAGTATGAAACTTTGCCGTTTTTGAAGTTAGTGAATGTCTAATTCCACGCGAGCGAAGCTGCGGGCGTCCACTAGTTTACTTATAAGAATCCTCATCCAATTCCAACAGTTCAAATTCCAAACAGTATTTTTACGTATTCAGTGTTATAAACGTACATGCATCGATAAATTATTAACATATCATAACATCACGCCTGAATTTCACCAAAGGGGTAGGCAAAGGTGTGCATGGATATACCTACCCACTTTTCAGCAGTTATCTTTAGGTCCCATGAATACTAAAACTAGAATTATAAAGTGTAAAGAGGGAGATATTTATTATGTTATTCAAGCTTGAGTGGCACACTAAATCTGCATCTTTTGCTTAGTTCTTGATAATAGATTGTAATGACAACGAAATGTGCCGTTAGCAAACACTTACCTAATACCACGAAGGTAACATGACATGTGTATCTTCTTGTATTTATTATATCTATGCTATGTATCTTTATACATATCATAGATAGATGTTTTGATATTTTTTATTAAATTGTGATTTTTATCTTTCGTGCGATGCGACTGTACACCATGTACATTAATCTTTAAAACTTTTAAGTGCCTACCTGTCCCCTCGCCTGTATCAATGAAGCGATTACAAGTGATAAATGTATTGGATTTTAATTGTTTCTGGTACATGAGGAAAAACATGGAGCGTTATCAGATTTAATAACAGCACGTCACAGCTTAATACAAATATTTTTCGCAAGATTTTTGCCCAACAGTACTTTTATGATAATATTTTTTGTAGATAGTTGCTTCATGCCTTCCGAGAGACCCGTTTAATAATTCCAGCTTCCAGCCAAATTTTGAGACAATTCTTTTAAGGATGAGATGTGTCTCAATGTGAAAACTTACAAAGAGGGCGCGTTGACGCGACTTCGTGAAAACATTCATTCGCTGCGACCCATAGACGTCCCACTGTGCACGGCCGCACATCTGCGGGAGGTCTAGAGCATACTCCACCACGCTGCTCCAATGCGGATTGGTGGAAGAGTTAGTGGGCAACCCAGTGTCGAATGTTCTCAAGCCACCAAGGTCTTCGACAAGGCTTAACGACTGTTTTCACCATTTAAAACAATCAGGACCGACGGCTTACGTGCCCTCCGAAGCAAGGTAGCGTCAATGAAATTTTGCTAGTAGTAGTCACCCATCCACAATTCGATCGCGCCCGTCGTTGCTTAACTATTTCGATCACATTGAATAGACGCGAGCCATTGGGCTATAGACGCTACTAACATTCATATGATTGTATAAATACGAGTATCAGCGGACCCGAAGTAATTTCCCACGTTCACTTATTTATGTTCTAATGAATTCTTCCGTTTTTCCGATCAGATTATCAGAGCTAAACAGTTAGTACTATTAAAATAATTATTATCTGTGGCTAACCAACAGGTGCGGCCCATTACTACGGTTCCCTAGGGAGTTCACAACACTACACAAAGATTTGATTCATTGCATTAACGGCTAAGCCGTAATCAGTGTAATTGAAAGTTCATGTGCAAAACGAACGAAAATGTTCTTTCTCAGGTTTCATGTCTTATAGATTTTTCTGCAGCACAAAATACATTATTTATTAAGGAATTTAGGTTTGCACAAGTTACATGAAGTGGCATTTCACAGCTCGGAACGCACAGTTTAGAAAATGTTAATATACTGGGATTTGAACCCACACCTCTCTTAGACGCCGCAGCCATTGGGTACCTGAAGGTATGTCTGTAAAACGTTGATAAAACAAAAGTTTATTGCATTTATATTGTACCTAGTCGATCCATGATAATTTAACCAAACTGATACCACCAAAGAACATAATATGAAACACCAAAGTCGTGGAATCAATAGCTAATTTTAGCTCCATAGTTTATGTGTGACTCAAATCTAATATGAATATTGTGAATTTCAACAGCATGGCCCTAGGCTATATAATTCTGAGAATACGAGTGCCTTGCAAATTTATTTACGGTTGTGGCCCATGTGCTTGAAAGTTTTTAGGTAAGGGTAGCTGCTCCTTGTATTTTTTGGGGTCACAGCTGGACATAGCTCCGGCTGTTCTTGTACCTACCCTCTAAATCAGCGGCTTTCCGCTGTTTCACGGAAGGGCTGACAAACCCGGTGCCGCAAGTGATTATCGCCATACCCATACCTAACGTACCCTGCGAAACATGGGAAATGTTTTGCCACTCGTGGTCACTCATCAACTCGCTGGACGAAACTGGTGCAGCTTAAGGGGATGCAACACGGGGATAAAACACTAGACTAGTGAGTAAATGCCATATTTTTGAAATTAAAATTCTTCTTTTTTGGACTAAAATCTTTATATCTTTATATCTTCATATTTATACATTTGTAATGAAACATAAAAAAGTATAGGCCTGAGATATACCAATACGGACAGATAGAATTATTATTTTATGCGTAGAATTTACAACATGTACCTAGACATGTTTAATCATTTATTATTTCCGTCAAACTCTATAAGGCAGACCTTGCGTATCATATACAAGGCCTTTTATTACAATATATCAATTAAGTACTTTGTGATTTAAAAACACGTAATTTTCGGGAAATTGTGCATGACCCCTTTAATACTATCGATCGGTTGATGTCTCAAACCACACGACCACGCGCTTAAACCACTAGTTTAACAAGAGCTGAGATATTATTATATCCTGCAAGCTCCTATTCTATACTCAGGCAATACAATCGTGAGACAAGAGATATTGAGTTGATTTAATGTTATAGTTTCCAAGCATTGTTTCCATCGCGTCGGCGCCACCGGCGAAATATTCGGATTGACAAGGCTCTGTACAGTCGACATGTTTATGATTTGTTGTACGTTGACGCAATAATGTTTTAGTAAGGAGTGACGCCCACTGCATCAAAGAATAATGTTGCAGTACTGTCATAATTTGTGCCACGTTGAATCGCACTTAAGTAAAGCAGTTTCGCTATGTGACTGGCGGACCTATATCTCTAAACACGCCACAGGCGATTCTATACTTTTAACACTTGTCTAGGGGCACTGGAAACGACTACAGTAGTTGGACACTGTTCCCAACTAACAAAAATTGCTCTTGTTGTGGCTTATATTGCCAAAAATAATATTCTTATAAGAGCCGCATTATCGCTAATAAGGGTGCGTTTGGGCACAATTTATAAAGACTATAACCTTATACCCTCCTTATAGTTTTTTTTTTTTTTTATGGAATAAAGATAGCAAACGAGCTTGCAGCACCACCCATCCGCTGCCGCCCATGACAACTGTGACTGACTTTGAACAAGACTCAATTAGGGACTGGGATGGTTAGTCCAATTAGTTCAGAGAGTTAATTAGAACATTAGTTGGTCAGTTCGTTAGTAGGTATGAGGACTGGGGACTGTTAGTGATAGTTAGTCCTGTTAGTTGATGTTAGTAATAGTCCAGTTAGTACTTGTTAGTAGGAGTCTCGTTCTAAGTCAGTCACAGATGTGTTGCTACCCTTGAGGACTAAGATGGTCGCCTCTAAAGAAGTGTAACCGGAATCCACACCTTTCCAACCGGACCACAATTGCTTTAAAAACAATTATTACACGGCAGAAATGGTACTAGGTACCGTGGCGGGCGGTGGTACTTATACGTGTTATATTATGACAAGGAACAAGGAAGTTAAACTTATAATGGCAAGTAAAAAGCTCCTAAAAAGCCAATACACTTTTAAGAAACATATGGAAAGCGTTAATACGGGCGATCACCCTTATACGTGTTATATTATGGTCCGGTACAAGGGAGTTAAACTAATTGCGACAAATCAAAGGCTCTTAAAAATCCGTAGGCCCTTATAGCCGTCTATTTATGATTCTACTATAAGTATTTTTGTTAGATTTACCTACATTTTTGCAACAGTTTGGTGAAGAAAGAGAAACGTCAACCATTTTACTTAAAAATGAACGGTAAGTTATTATTTTATGTAGTTTATTTATGTGCTCGTTTATAGTGAAATGTGTATGGGAATTTAAATGCATGGTAAAATGTGGTACGCCGCGTGTTGTAAGATCAACCCGCCCTTGAATTTATGCTGTTTTTGTGCCTAAAACGTTATTAATTATTTAGTCATGTTATAAACAGTGCTATTATAAGAGCAAAACGATTCGCACATCGTTTACAAGGTGTCTATAAGAGTGAAGACTTATAATGGCAACGATTGTTGCTTATGGTATCGCCATTTTAAATATCGTTAGGGTTCCTTGCACACAAACTAAATCGTACCTAGCTAGTTTTTTCCCATAATATAAAATTTATTTTTCACTATAGTTGGGTTGGCTGGGAGATATCCCTTTATAGGGATACTTTGTGCACTAATTTTAGATTGAAATATAATAGTACGTAATAGTAGTACACAAAAAAGAATATAATTCTATATTATAATATGTTTGTCCGCAGATATTGCAATGGTAGTATACATATTGGCAGATGTAGACAATTTTCTACAAGGAAAATATCTTAATTTACATAATTTGCGATGCCCACGGAAGTCGACACATTTTATTCTATGAAAGGAATATTTTAATAGTACTATAATAATATATATCCGACCCTTTCTGGTTTACCTTTGCACTTTGTGAGAGGTCGTGAAAACATAGGTTTTGCAACGATTCACTTTCATTTTGTGCCAAAATTGTATAGTAATTACTAAATAATTAAATGTTACTTTAAATCGGCAGGTTTTGATTTCCCTTTCCTTTCCTATTCCCACCACGATAGGTGATATACTTTTAATTTCAGCTCTTCATTTAATACTATGTCTATATCACTATCACTATCGCTACAATTATATTCATTCTCACTGCTTTCCTTTTCATTCTCATTTTCTATAAAATAATACTCTACGGAACCACTGGCTGATTCGTTGGTATCGGCTTGGTAATTTTGTATTTTTTTTAAATACAAATTCTGCTCCGTAATATGGCGGATCTACCTATGTAAAGCATTTTAATATAACCTTAAAGAGAATAATATCTTTATAATCATTGTATAAGAGAATATGGATTGCTTTCATCCTTGTTAAGATCATATAAAATGTTAGAATTCGTTTGTTGGATAGACGTCTTATCAAATGCTCCTATAAGTTGAAAAGCATCATAGATACCTTGTGCATTACTTTTATAAGAATAATTGACCATATTAAAAGCCTTTATATGACTTTGAATATTATACGGCTGAAAAGCAATGTAACTAGCCTCTATGAGAGGAACACATCTCGAACCCTTATTGTAGCCGTATTAATTGGATTTATTAACGTTTACCCAGCCAAATTATAAGAATAAAGGTAATATTAGCCAAATCTTCTAATAATGTGCCATTATAAGGAACATTGACAATGCATGCTCTTTTAAAACAAGTATAAGAGTTAAGACCTTATAGACTTAATTTTATAAGCCTAGTTTGTTTGTTGGGTTTGTTGTGCTGACAGGGAGGAGTGGCACCGATTAAGAGAGGTGGATGACTGGATGCTTGCAATCCATTAGAAAGAAAGAAAGAAAGAAAGTTTATTTGCTCTTAATACTACAACACAAAAACAACAACATTAGCGACCCACTGTGCACTAGGGCACGACTGTCTCACCCCAAGACACTCACATCGCATCTTTTAATTAAAATGTATTTTTAAACTCGCTTTCATTGTGAAACCTGTTCGAATGTACAGCAAATTCCAGTATCTTGAACAAAAATAGTTAATTGATCTAAAATGCGTACCAATCTCCAGTGGCCATTACTTACATTAAACGCTTCAATAATTAAATTAGCAAGTATGATTCGGTCCGGTCGAAACCGGTTTAATTAAGGCCCAATGGAAATAAAAATGTCTGGTAGCGTCGGGGTGTCGTTGATTGTTCTTTTTAAGACCTTTGTCCGTCAGGCGATGCGGTTTGAATAGGTTTGATCGGGTTTCAATATACATTAGATACGTAGATAAGATAATCCAACAATTCACTATTCATTTAAGGCGGATTCACACTGAACTATTTTATTTAGGACTTCATACGCGTAAGTAGTGGTCGTACTATTAAAGCACCCATGAAACGAAAGAATACATTTGAAAAATTAATTGTACAAAAACGTACATGACTTTTGACTAACCCGATGGCGCAATCGGTAGCGACCCTAACTTCTGTCTTCTACAATTTCTACATACAGGTCGTGGGTCGTGGGTTCGAATACCACTCAGGACAAAAATTCGTGTGACGAACTCTTGTGTTTGTTCTGTCTGAATGTTAATATCTATATATTTAAGAAATATCTATGTATGTATATCAGCATAGTTTAGTCAGATGACCGTGTGTGAGATGTCATTAATATTTATTTATTAATTCCTTGTTACGTTACGTTTACGTGTAGGTACATAACTTTGTCCTTTTGAGACCTTGTCTATTAGACAATCTGTCCTTTTGAGAATAAACCAGAGAATTCCCCAGCCCTCTCAGTTGTGAGGACATTGTTCATAACATTGTGAAACACTTACAGCACAGACAACCTAACAAGTTTAGTGAGAGAATTCCAGGAAATCTAATGCATCCCACCCACACGCCGAAGTCCAGTCTCTAACAGGTAGACACTGCTTTTTGCTTGTCCTGCACTTATGACGCTTCGTTTAGCAACATAAGGCTGGTAGCATTATGCCTGGCGTCCATTGGACCTCATCCCGAACTAAGCTGAATCAATTTTCACCGCGTCCCAACGATTTGCTTGCCATTGGATCTATCTATACTAATATTATAAAGAGGATAGATGTGTTTATAATCTTTTCACACAAAAACTACTGGACTGATTTCAAAAATTATTTCGCCATTAGAAAGCTGCATCTTCACTGAGTGACATAGGCTAAAAAAAAATACTAGGTGTAAACGAAACTATTGTTATGTATAATTCCACGAGAGCGAAGCTTCGGGCGTCCACTAGTCTATATATATAAAAGGAGAAGGTGACTGACTGACTGACTGACTGACTGACTGACTGACTGACTGACTGACTGACTGACTGACATATCAACGCAGGGCCTAAACTATAAGGGCTAGAGACTTGAAATTTTGCACAGGGGTTCCTTTTATAACGTAGGGGAGCACTAAGAAAGGATGTTTGAAAATTCACCCCCTAAGGGGGTTAAACGGGGGTGCAAAGTTAGTATGAAACTTTGCCGTTTTTGAAGTCGTTAGACGGGTACACGTCGTTAATGGGTCTAATTCTACGCGAGCGAAGCTGCGGGCGTCCACTAATTAGATATAAAATACCTCATCCTCAGTAGTGGAACGAATACTATTTAGCCCATTTATTATCTTTCCCCACTGGCTATAAAAACTAACGCCGTACTTCTATCCTCCAGAATACAAGACTTCAATTCTTTGAGTATTTTTAAGTGTATTATTAGTTATTATGGTAATTAAATTTAACTTCGCAAAATTTAGTACGCATAATGCGTACCTACTAAAAAAGCAAGACATTTTTAAGTCGATGTGCATTTAATGTAGTCCTAATTAATTGTTGTTGTGTTATCTTTATTCCCGTGTGATAAATAGTTTGCCACGTGTCGTCCAAACGCAATCGTTCTCAAATGGACGAGGGGCATAAGGAGTGGATCGCCCAAACATTGCACATTCCATACACGTTCACATGGTGTCGGCTTTCATCTACAGGTTTGTAATAACAAAGTCGGTCACCTTACGCTCGGCTACCATATGGAGACATATTGTCTACATTATCTTTCCTACAGGTGGTAGAACATTGAACGCTCATTTTCTTTGATTTTTCTAATAATGCTTATTTTGTTTATTTTATAGACCAGTAACAGACGAGATATTTTTTGTGTTCTCGCGTGGAATTAGACATAACAATAGTTTCGTTTATACCTAGTAATATTATATAGCTTGTCATCAGTGAAGATGCAGCTTTCTAATGGTGAAAGAATTTTTTGAAATCGGTCCAGTAGTTTTTGTGTGAAAACATTACAAACAAATCTTTCCTCTTTATAATATTAGTATAGAAGTATAGATAGCAAACGAGCTTGCAGCACAACCCATCCGCTGCCGCTCATGACAACTGTGACTGACTTTGAACAAGACTCAAATAGGGACTGGGATGGTCAGTCCGGTTAGCTGAGAGATTATTAGAACATTAGTTGGTCATCCGTTAGTGGGTATGAGAACAGTTATTAATAGTTAGTCCTGTTATTTGGTGTTAGTAATATTCCCGTTAGTAACTGTTAGTAAGAGTCGCGTTCCTAGTCAGTCACAAATGTGTTGCTACCCTTGAGGACTAAGAGGGTCGCCTCAAAAGAAGTGTAACCGGAAACTTCCAACTTTAAGGCCGCTTGACGGCCCGCGACATTGAATAACATATATGAAACATCAGACCTGTGTTTCCCGTAAAGGGTAGGCAGAGGTAGTACCTACTCCCACTTTTCACCGAGCTACAACTGGAACTTCCATGAGTTAAATTGAATAATGACTATAACAACCGCGACCGACTGCTTAACGTGCCCTCCAAAGCACGGAAGCTGTGCCACTCCCTGCCTACTTAAGAGGAAATCGGAGCACCGTACAAACACAAACGAATTTTTCTGTTTCCTCCCTGAATATTAACATTAGAGCAAATATTTTTTGGAAAACAATACATGTATATCTACGACAGCCATGTCGGTATGTTTTGTATTTTTAAATTAATTAATTACTGTAGAAGTTAACAAGCTTAATACTATCGATCGGTTAATAATCTTGATAATGTCTCGATCAACACAGAACAGATAGAAAGGAAGAGCTATTTGATGGTAAAAATCCTTAACATCGAGTAGACGGCGCAACATCGTAATGATTTAAAGACAAGTTCGACGTCCATTGCCCGCTGGGGCTTGCAGCCACCTGGGGTGCGTGTCGACCTGTCGATGTACTTGTCACGTGTTGATCCTGTCGCGGTAATGTGCGGTTGGCACAGGATGCCGACGCGGTAATAACAAATTAGCGGTGACTCACTAGCCGTGGGGTGGCCATGTTTTATGGGTCCCAGTTCTTTTGAAGACGCTGTGACTTATTTTCTGTTACTGATACAGATTGAAGAGGAAGAAAAAGAAGACATTTATTTCAAAAGTAGAAAATGTACATCAAAAACATTTAAAAAAAAATTGGTAATGGCTACTTGATGTAAATGGGCCACACTCAGCGTTGGCCGTAGCCAATGGCTGTAACCTAATAGCATTCTGCTGCACGGGTTTCTCACGAGAAGGAAGAAGAAGAAGTACATCGTGCTGCTCCAGTGCAGATATTTGGTGGTGATGTTAGTGGCTAACTCGATTTTTAAGGCCACATAGCTTAGTGACTGTTATGTTATGCTACAGCAACTGGGAACGACGAATTAACGTGCTGAAACATGGAAACGCTCAAGACCCGGGTCTTGGGTCATCCATCTTACTCTGATCCAGACCAGGACTTAACATAACGTCAGAACAGATATGAACAGAACTTAATTTCGGCTTCTGCGCATTCGAGGTCAGCGCTGACATTGATGCCAGTGTAATAATAACATATTAAGAAATTGGAATTGTGACTCTTTTGTCATAATTATCTTATACTAGTGGACGCCCGCAGCTTCGCTCGCGTTACACATTCACTAACTTCAAAAACGGCAAAGCTTCATAACTTTGCACCCCCGTTTTACCCCCTTAGGGAATGAATTTTCAAATTTTTCTCGCCGTAAAAACCATCCTTGAACTTCAACGAACATTTAAAAAAAAAGAATTGGCCAAATTGGTCCAGGCGTTGTTGAGTTATGCGCTTACCAACACATTTTGCGATTCATTTTTATAATATAGATATCTTCAATTATCAATATATATCTTTAATCTATTGAATGGATAAGATGGATAAAAACTAAGGATACAAAAAAATATTAATAACAACAAAGGAACGAGCTATCTAATGTTTGGAGCATATTTGCTCTTCAACTTCAATAGCAGGCAACGCATTCCATGGAATCCCGATGTGCTTGCGCAAATCTCTCTCGTAAACGTCAGTGCGTAAGCGTTTCATTATTCGAAATTTGAGTCGATAAAACTTTTTTTTTAACAGTAACGTTAAACCTTTACGATCTTGAAAAAATAAATTGTATCTGAAATTTTTTCTCGAGAACTGTCATTATATTAAATTTTATGATCACGCAGCAAAGGAAACTGAATATTTTTACGGCATAAAAATACTTCCGCGTAGTAACACTTTGATTGAATGTTACCATTTAGATAAAATCTCCATGAACATCGCTGCACGTACACGGTATACCCGTCTCATCACGTAACGTGTTGTCACTATCCTAGGCCTGTAATGTGCACAGACTCCTTACATCGCATAGCACCATGTCTTTAATTTAAACCTTATTATCACTATCTAAGGATAAAAATCGTATACAGAAACCATGATTGAGTACTTACCTTTAGTTAACCGGGATCCGGTAATACGAGTACTGGATTAATAATCACATAATTTTTTATTTATGCTTTTTCACTTCACTACGCCGGTGGCGCCAACGAAGTAGTTTTTGCGTCGTTTTTTAGGGCGAGCACACACGCACTTTTTACAACGTCTCGAGAAGCAGCTTAATGTATTCGCACCGACTTTTAACTATAATTGAACACCTTGAACCATGATTAAGTGCTCATTAATTTTATTTTCCGCTCAAGTTAAAAAAAATAAAAGAGTCATTATCATCTTCCGGAATGTTTACTTGAGAAATTATATTGTTATACGCTGTAAAAGATAGCTTGATCTTTTTGACAGATGTAAATTTTTGTGATCGACATAACTTTGCAATGACGACCATATTATTTTCATAATTAAATGATTTTAAAAATTGTAAAAATTATTTATAAATACATATAACACAAAAGTCCCTTAAGATTCAAGCATTATCCGAAAATTTTAAGACTTTTTATTGCTTCAAAGTAAAATTTAAATAGGAACACTGAAAATAATAGACGTTTGTACAATGTTACATCGGTCGGACGGATGGGACACGAATAACAGGCAGTAACCGTTACAAATATCGATTACAAAAAATCATTATTAAAGATCATTGTTAAGTTATTGTTACGAACGGGGGTCCTTTTGGTTGGGGTCTCTTTAGCTGGTAGAATAACTCTTTTTAGAAAAGTAAGGTAAAAAAAATAATTAATTCTAATTTTAATTACGCATTCCATCGTTCCATCTACTGGCCATATAAGCCATTTATATAAATGGCTTATATGGCCAGTAATGACGAATTTCACATATAATACACCCACACCATCTCGTCACAGTTGCAAGTATTTAAAAAACGTTATTTTTTGGACTACTAGATATTTCCTGTTTCCCATCACTAGCCAGTCTGTCAAAAAGATCAAGCTATCTTGTACAGGGTATAGTGTACGTTTTAATATACATATCAAGCTGTCAGTTTTTTTAAAACGGTTGACATATTATTGTACATTGAGAGCAGTCAAATTCACTTGAGGGAAAGTAAATTGTATCATGATGTGATAAACTTAAGATTGAAGGTTTCAGACTACTAAGGTCAGTCGTCAAATAAGAATGTAGTAATGTACTCGTAATCTCAATTGCGTAGCTTTATTGAATTCGTTTGACAGCTCCAATCGTACGATTACATTTGTCGAATGTGTCAAATTACTAACTGTCAGTTCAAATAATAATTATCATAAATGTAAACAATGAATCTTTTAATATAATCGGTAAAGTTCGTTCTCAGCTGGAAATTGGATCATGACCAGAATGGCCACTGGTGGCAAAATGGCCTTGCAGTAGATAAGTTAGAGGAAATCGCATTTGAAAAAGAAGTCAGATTGTAAGCAACCTTAATTAATGTTTACGTTTTTTGCAAGTTTTAATTAAATATCGCACGTAGCGCAAGAACCTGAGTTGATTGTACTTGTAGAGTAGGTATGTACCTTTTAGACCTTCTTGTAAATGATTGTATTGCTTTTTTTAAATAATTGTTAAAAAATAACTAAACCTATAAAGCTGTAGCTTAGTAGCAAAACATGCTGGAAAGCAATGACCATCTTCTGTGAGCGGGTGATCGCACAAAAAGAGGCAGCAGAGCGGTCAAGAGAGAACAGCACCCTCGCTGACCCACTACGTAGGAGGAGACCCGGAGGAAGAAGACTGCGCTACGCGCACCTTCTCCCTGCGCCATAGAGCACATCACTTGCATGGAGGAGCCATTACGGCTAGCACAGAGACGCCGCGGTAGTAATGCCTAGCGATCCCGTGGCGTCTCATATTGTTGCTGAAGGCCCCGCTGGGTTTTAGTGGGTATTCTGGCACCTGATGCCGGCGAGTCCCACATACCTGCTCAGGTCTCTAGTACCTGGACAGGATGCGTAAAAGCATTTCCCAGCGAAAAAAAAAAAAAAAAAAAGGAGTCCCTAAATAGGGTTATTTAGGACACAATAACTTTTTCTAAGCTCACGTGTTTTTTAATTTTTATCGATCATTATTAATATGAGAAACACATTTCAACAGGGCTGCCTTTAAAAATTTGACCGCAAGTAGGTACTTGTTCTAATAATTAAAAAAAAATGGTTGGGAAATTGTGTGTATTTTTTTCGGATCAATCATATTTTATGTTGAAAACAAGTATGTAAATAATATAATAATAATATGTATGTACAAATACAAATACTCTTTATTGTACACCACAATAAAACAATAAAAGATATACAATAAAAACAAACGATGACCAGTGGTGGCCAAAAGGCGGCCTTATCGCTACAGTAGCGATTTCTTCCAGACAACCTTTGGGTAGAGAAGATAGTAAGTTAAATAAAGGAATAGGGAATAGGTGTACAGGGTAATGGAAATAGGCAAACATTATTTATAACATAATTATATAAAGTTTATTATACATACATACACAATATAATAATGAATAAGATATATATGGGTGATTCTACGATAAGAGGTAACTTGTGCGGCAATCAGTTTAAAACAGTTTTTTTATTCTATATGTGGCTATTTTTTGCAATAAATCACATCATCGTAATGTACTTTATTAAATAACGTTACGATTAAAACCTAATTAAAACAGATTTTTCTTAAATTCCTTACAAAGTCTAAAAAAGTCTATGTATGTATATAATATGTAAGTATGTATATAATCTTAAAAAGTTGCTGCCACTTCTCAATTGGCCGGCGCCTAAGTTAAAACTTCAATTCTGTTGAAAAATTAATTTAGCATTCATAGCGTTTTTACATTAGTCATAAACTACCAAATGAAATGTTCTTCAACAGGGCTGCCTATTTCAATGTGGCCTCATGTGGTAGGGCAACCCTTACTTGATAGATAGTTGATTGAATGACTAGCGGAAGACATAGCGTTGCGGTATGCTGTTCATGTTAATTGTAAGGAATTCCTTGTTTGCTGTTATTAATGCTTATGCGGATAAAGGCAATACCTTTATTGGTAGGTTATTAAATATCATAAACACAATATCACGCTTGTTCCCCCGAAGGCGTAAGCAGAGCAGACATTTCAACAGATGTCAACAGATTGGCAGACAGTCAGTTGTCAGCAATTTCAGCAGATTGGCAGACTTCAGATGCCTTCGAGAACATTAGAAGAACTCTCAGGCATGCAGGTTTCCTCATGATGTGTCCTTCACCGTTACAGCAAGTGACATTTAATGTCTTAAATCGCACATAACTCAGAAAAGCCTTTGGTGCGTGCCGCTGGGGTTTGAAGCCGAACCGCTCGAGAGGCGAGTTCGATACTGGGCTGTCACCGCTGTTCTCGATAATGTATGATTGATTGTCGATAACGCAGTGAATAGTTGAAATTCACAACTTGAACTTCTACTACCGAAACACAACTTTCAAACAGGAAAATCATTGACGGAACTTAATTAACTTGAACCGATAATTTTTTAGTTATTTATTTGCTTCGTCGAACAACTCCAATTACGCAGAACTGAAAAAGGGTTTAAACAACCGTAAGAATGTAATGTCGAGTAGTGCATAGTGTTAGGAGTAGCTAGTAGTAAATTAATGAAATTCAAAGTTACATTATTCAACATTAGGAACATTATTAGGGTTCCGTACCCGAAGGGTAAAACGGGACCCTATTACTAAGGCTCCGCTGTCCGTCTGTCCGTCTGTCACCAGACTGTATCTCATGAATCGTGATAGTTAGACAGTTGAAATTTTCACAGTTCATGTATTTCTTTTGCCGCTATAATAATACCAAAATAAAACAGAGAAAAATAAATTAAGCGGACGCCCGCAGCTTTGCTCGCGTGGGATTAGACAACAATAGCTTCATTTACGTACCTAGTAATATTATATAGCCTATGTCACTCAGTGATAATGATGAATATTTCATCATAAATGGTAGAAATGCATTTAAGACCGACTCCGAATTTTCCCACACAATTTCAAACTGATATATGGACACTATCACCACAGTGGAATGATATGTGCATTAATCACATTAATAAAACAGCAACTCATGCATGCTTGTTTGCTCTCCTATCCTCTCTACGATAAATCTGTTTGCTCCTATAGTGTCAATATTATTATCAACTTTATACGCGGAAAGTCCTTGAACCGCCCATACTGCATTCGCTGGTCCGTTGTGCACAATGCAGTCAAGTCAACGTACACGTCAAGTCGATTGACTCATTGTGACATCGTTGGCAGCAGACCGCATGCGGTCTCGGCCCATACCTTTTTATATGCGGTGAGATATCGGAAACTACCTGAGTGGGCCTGAATACAGTTATCGGAAAGATCATTTGGCTGCTGCGAGACGCAGTAGCGAGTGACCCTTTCTACCGAACCAGGATAACTACTTGGGTTTTAATCTTAGCCGGAGCAATTGTTTAATTCGTAGTTGAATTCTTCTAGGTTCTCAGGTAATGTAATGTTAAATTGTGTGGTAGTTAGAGGTTCTGGGTTCGATCCCCGGGGCGGGCAACAACTATTGCGTTTTTCTTGAAATGCCCGGAGCATGTCGGAATCTGGATTTGTGCCCGGTGTATGGTAATCACGACTCATTACATGGGACCTAATCAATGGTGAAAAGAGGGTGTATATCTACACATCTCTGCCTATCTCTTTGAGGAAATACATGCGTGATGTTATGTCAATATTATGTAATACTAGTGGACGCCCGCAGCTTCGCTCGCGTTATGCTTCATACTAACTTTGCACCCCCGTTTTACCCCCTTAGGGGATGAATTTTCAAATTTTTCTCGCCGTAAAAACCATCCTTGAACTTCAACGAACATTTAAAAAAAAGAATTGGCCAAATTGGTCCAGGCGTTGTTGAGTTATGCGCTTACCAACACATTTTGCGATTCATTTTTATTATATAGATTCCCGAAGTCTTTGGTATAAACTTCGATCAATAATACGATCGAAGGGTATAAACGATCAAATTAAGTGATCGTGGTAGCGTGGCATATGACATTATATTAACGGTCAATAAATAGGTCAGCAAAACCTGACTCCGCGTTCGTATTGTAATCGTATAAACTGTTTGTTGTTTAAAAAATTATACCGGCCAAGTGCGTGTCGTAATCGCGTTCCGTACCATTATCTATAAAAACGGCAAAAAAAATCATGTCTGTTGTACGGGAGTCCCCTTAAATTTTAATTTTTTCTGTTTTCTAGTATTTGTTGTTATAGCGGCAACAGAAATACATCATCTGTGAAAATTTCAACTGTCTAACTACCACGGTTCATGTGATACAGCCTGGTGACGGACGGACAGACGGACAGCAGAGCCTTACTAATAGGGTACCGTTTTAAACTTTGCGCACGTAACGCTAAAAATTGATAATGCAGCATTGCACATTATATCGGACTGATAAGCAATATTGTTATTATATTATATGCATTTTATAAAACTTGGCCTCATTCAAACCGGACAGCGTAAGCATAAATAAATTTTGTTTAGAGTCACGTTTATAAAGAAAAACATGTGCCTACCTATAATATTATTTATATATGTCCCAGATTATTATTAAACTTTTTAGTCAAAACCTGTTAAATGTAAACAACCATATTTTGACAGTTTGTATAACATAGCATGTAACCGAGATTAACTAGCATATTTTTAAAAGCTTTTACTTAACTTCACTCGTATGTATTCATGTATGTCCTGGAATCTTGCAATCAATATTTCACCCACTTCCACTGAAGCTATCGAGCTGACATTTGGCACACATATTAGGTTCCGATGACAATGCAATAATATGGTACTGTCAAACTGATCTGATGATGGAGCCGGAAGATATTAACTGGAACTTCATGATGGAATATCGTATCATAGTCGTGTTTGCACTTGTGGTAAAGTCTTGTAATGAACTTTGACCACGATTAGGTTTCAAGGTCAAGTTATAAAAGCTTTTTAAAAAAATTTTTTTTTTACAGTATAGTTATTATCTTTTTCGTTTTATAAGCAGATGGTCTATATTAAAGGAGCCCTATGTCCAGCAGTGGACTTTAAAAGGCTGATGGATGGATGATAATGGATAAAGCAGATGTTCTCGGTAGAAAAAGAATCTCTTAATGAGTTTTATCATTCAGACACCAAAATTTCAAGGATTCCGCAATATCATTCCTATTGAAGCTTCTTTATGACAAGTCAACGCTCTGAAAAAGGCGCTCACCCGTGCCCCTATCAAAGCTATAAACGAACACCAGTTCAGTTTTCTTCCCCGAAAACCATTAAACGGAGGTACCTACAGCTAGTTTTAACGAGAGCGTCTATCTAATTTTACATCTGTCAAGAGCGGTTTATGGCCCATCGCTTAGTACAGATAGTCGTAAACTACTGAAAACTAAACGTAGACATTCCTTCAGTTTAAGAGGCTCGCTGGCCCCAGCAAGGTTTACGAGACTTGGAATCTATCGCTCGAACAGAGGGGCGCAGTTCGTTAACACCCGTGTATGTTGACAGATTGAAACCCGTTAGGCTGTGACATATTGTGACTGTGGTGCAATTACGGCACAGAAACAATTTGCTGATAATAAAATTTCAAATCATTGAATAAATCTTCAGACAGTCTTTGAGAAGATTTGTTTCTATAGTCTAAAGTCAGTGAACACGCAGTAGGTAATCCGGCGAATTTCGCAAGATTATGAAAGATTAAGCGAAGATGATCTATCGTGATTTTATCAAACTAAAACCGACGTTTACTCTCGGCGCTACGACAACCAAATCGACCACACGAAATTGAAAACGCCACTTAATGATGAATTCATCTATAAAAACACTCACACACATTCTCGCCAGGAAAATCTGTTGCTATTCTCAAAACCTGTTCTATGGAATGTGATCTATATAACATAATACTACAATCGATATTATATTGCACAGGATGTAACACAGAAAATGTTGTTTAGTGTCATGTCGTAAACTTTACTGTTAATTGAACTTCATGTTTGGAAGTTACGAGTGCGATAAAATCGCGCCAATTGATAGGAGAAATGGAGTTAAGGCATTTGCTCTACCGCCGCAATATAAAAGATGTAAGAGTAAAGACATCTATAATTAGATACTTCCTACAATAATTCGTACGTATATGCTTAGTACTAAGTTATTATTTTAATTAAACCTACCAACGTTTCTTCCAAATTAAAAAAAAAAACGGAATTTTATTTTGTGCCGTATCTGAGACCGCAGTTGCTAATCTGGTCAGTTATCTATCCCTCGACGACAAAACAACATCAGTTGGCTTATTATACCAATGAACTCTACCTATTTTATTACTGATTGATTCGTGACTGTCTATATTCATAGTTGAAATTACCAGCTTACTCACGTGTCATTTAAGTCGGAAATAGACCGAAACTAGTCGGCCTATTTCCGATATAAATCACACGTGAGTAAGCCGCTAATTTCAACTATGAAAGCTATTTTAGCAACAAATCTCAACCGTTACTACCTAAGCCAGAACTCAATTAATAGGACTTTTAGACTTCCGTTCGTATAAAAAGTTAAGATACGTCTTAATTATTAGTAAATTGGAATAGAAAAGACATTAAGTCCTAGAAAAGTTCTAGAAAATATGTGAATTAAGAGTTCTGGCATAAAGTGGTCATAGATTAGCATTGCTTGCCTGCGTCGTAACTTCATCTACCTATGTCATCTCCCATCGCATACGGTGAAGCCGCCGCCTCGCCGCGTCGACAACAATAATTATGTTATCGTAGATCGCCATAAAGTTCTTGCGCCGCAACACACACGGTGGGAAGTCACGGGTAGTCGCGGGAAGTCACGTGAAGTCACGCATTCACTGGCCATTGTATCTCCTCGGCTTTCAGATGCAATTACAGTGCGGGAAAATGAAACGTGCGATGGCATTTCTTTGTCGCTAATAATGACTGTAATATGCGATAGGCTACAGCTGAATAGCGTTTTCATTGTGTTCGAGCGTAGTAGAAAATTGCTGGTTTGAATGTTAAATTGTATCTGTTCGTCCATTGATGTGTTGCAGGTTACATTAAGCAGACTTGCACACATGTAATGTACTTCCCGATTGTATTAAAACTGATTATGTTTCATACAAAAAATTATCCGGTAAATACTACTACATACAGAAGCATCCAACTATATTGAGTCTTTTTTTTTTCGAATGGTCTTTTGCTGTATCATACAGACCTTGAAGGCGTCACCGAATAGGGTAAGCTTCAAAGAGCTCAGACCAAAAGGTAAATAATTGATTACTTCAAGTGTGTGGGCTGTGGGTGCGATTGATCCAAGGTGCCTCTGGGGTACGGACCTCGGCTTAGTTCAACGCTGTGTTTGTAACTATAGAACGGGATCGACCAATCACTCGAGGATACTTCGTGTTGCCAGTTTGAAATTTGTGTCTTCGTCCCCTTCTGCGGGGCGCTGTGTTTTGTATCTGGGGTAGGGTCATCCCGTAGGTTGATAGCAATAGTGATTTCGTCATCGGGGTCTTCTGGCACATGTCTAGGTCGTCTAAATCGAACTGACATTTGCGTCTTTAACTGTCAGGATAAGGAGGAATTGTGAAATAGTGTCTAGACTAGATAAAACAATCTTGAGTCAACAAATATTTACAGTTGATAGAAATAATAACAATGCTTTGGAGAACACGTCAAACTGGGTTGTTATCGCAAGATGGCTGCTGCCACGGCAAGGCCACGGTTGTAGCATTAACGTGCCCTCCAAAGCATGGAAACACCCCTGAAATGTTGACCCTAGCGGTCACCCATCCCATACCAACTGTTCCCGACGTTGCTTATCTCAATCGATGAAGTTCGGAAGATCATGACCGCCTCAAATAAAGGTTCTACTCTCAAAGTCGAAGACCCTCAGTGAGGCTCAGTGAGAAGCGATTCCCATCAGATAATTTCCCGCAATAACATCGATGTGAACGTACTTCTCACAGGAATCTGATACGCTAGTGTTGCACGTTTCACACAATTATTCAGATGTCCGTGAGAGCAGGAAGGCAGCGAGATCACGACACCAGTGTCGGGTGTCCGAAACGCTATACGGCGCCGTTAGACACTTGTAGGAAAGTGGTAACGGTGTGACCACTTGCATCGCTGGACGCATTGTTGATAGTGTCCTCGGCTGAAGTTTGGTCTTTGATACTATACGAGACGGGCCTTGGCGAATAATATTTGTGTTTTCATTTTTGTTACCTCCTGGTTACAAGTCACTCAATGTTTGTCATAGTTATTAGGCGGTGTGATGTCAGTCTAACATTCGCGAGTTCATATTAACATAACATCACCACTATCTTTCCCAGAAGAGGTTGGCAGAAGTGTATCGTACACATATTCACCATATTTAGGTTCCATGTTAAGTGGTGAGTCTCTGCTATACACCAGAAAGATATCAAAAATTCCTGTTACTAAATGTTTCAATAATACTTTGTACGACGCGAGGATCGAACCCAGGACCACTAGCCCTGTAGCACGCTCGCGAGATGACTTTATCTGTAAGAGTGTTCCAGCGCATAACCCTCGTATACGTTTACCTGAAACAGAAAAAAAATGTTTTGAAATATCACCGAAAGTATTGTGTAGTTATTGTCCTTATACCAACAACGCCAGTAACAAACGATTTAAGTAGTAAGGTTTTTCGATAGCGATTTAAAAACCAAGTCACATTATTTTAAATTAAAACATAATCGAAGCCAATAATCTATCATGAAGATGCAATAGCCATAGACTAGGAGCCTGTGTGATTAGCGATTAGACACGGAAGGTTGCCATTGGTATGCCCTCGCCTCGCGTGATCGATTTACCTATGGGAAATCTAGCTTACCCTTAGAAAATCAAGAATAGTCTAGAATACCTATTTATTAAGAAGTAAAACATCACAAAAGATAATTAATTCTTTATTGTACACACAAAAAAAAAACAGCTTATTTTATAGAAAATACATTACAAGGGCGAGCTTATCTCTATAAGAGATCTCTTCCAGCTAACCTATCGAGTGAGAAATCTTGATCCAGGAGGATAGTATAAATATTGTGTACACACATTAAGTTACTGAGCTACATAACAAATACATAAATAACATATAAACAAATATATACATACAAATATATAAAAATACATAAATACATACATACATCCATACATATATATAAATACATAAATACATACATACAGACAAACAAAATATCTAGATAATATATATGATGTATAACAATTGAATTGATATATAAAAATAAAAATATAACTAAAGTGTAAGGATATTGGTTAATCGACGTTTGATAAAAGGTGGACTTTAAGTTTCTTCTTGAAGATAGGAAAAGATGGACTTTCCCGGATAGTTGGGGGCAACTTATTCCATAGGCGAGTTGCACGAGCCGTAAAAGAGTTGGTGAAAAATTTAGTTTTACATGTGGGATAATAGAGGGATTTGATGACGCAGGAGCGCTTTAAAGGATTTTGGGGTAACAGCCGAAACCGAAGTCTAAGGTAAAGGGGAGCAGAAGGATCATTAAGGATTTTATAAAGGTAGGATAGGATGTGCATATCACGACGGAGGCGAATGGGAAGCCATTGAAGCTTCCTGCGATAGTCACTAACGTATCGTATCGCTAAATTTTGAAGACGTTCGAGCTTACCACAGAGTTCCTCTGTAGCATCAAGGTAACATATATCCGCGTAGTCGATCACTGGTAGGAGAAGGGTTTGTGCCAGCATGATCTTTGTTTTTACTGGGAGAACACTTTGGAGACGTTTCAGAGTATGAAATAGGAAGTGAATGCGTTTACTGATGGAGTTAATATGGGAGGACCAGTTAAGTGTAGTGTCAATGTTTAAGCCTAGATTTTTAACTTTGTTGCTGACCGGGATACAGGTATTATCGTATAGAATTTGAGGGATCGTAGAGAGCTTCTTCCTCAGGCGATTACTACCGATTATGATTACCTGCGACTTGGTAGGGTTCACAAGGAGCCCAAAGCTTTTGGCCCAGGTGTTAATAGCAATCAGATCCTCATTTATAAGCTGTACAGCTGTTGACGCGTCTGAGATGTTGAAATGGCGGTATATTTGAAGGTCATCAGCGTACAGGTGAAAAGGAGAAAAAAGTACTTTTGTTATTTGGTTAATGAAGAGCGAGAAAAGTAACGGGGACAAAACCCCACCTTGAGGCACCCCTGCAGATAAAGAGAGCCAGGAAGAGATGGCTGTGTCAGTCTTGATGCACTGTTTGCGGTCACGGAGGTAAGAGGAAAACCAGGATAAAACAGAGGATGAGAAATTAGAAGCGTGCATGATTCCTAAGAGAATATCAAAATCTATAGAGTTAAATGCATTGCTGAAGTCAAGAAGTACGAGGATTGTTAATTGCTTGTTATCCATTGCTAGCCGGATGTCCTCAGTGACATTCAGCAATGCACTTACAGTGCTATGGGAGGGACGAAAACCAGACTGGAAAGGACAGATTAAGTTATGAGAGGAAAGGTAATTATGAAGTTGAGAGTGGACAGCGCTTTCGAGAACTTTGGAAAGTACAGGTAGGATAGAGATGGGTTGCTTTACCCTTCTCACTTACTCACTTCAGGATGGCTATCCGAGTAGCGCGGGGATATCGCACGATATCGTACGAGGCGGCTACTATTCTGGCACGATTTCCGCCTTTGGATATCTTGGCGGACATGGACGCGAGGGTGTACGCTCGATCGCGTTCTATGCGCCAAAGGGACGGAAACGTGTCAGATGCCAACCTGAGGGTGCTCAGACGGCAGGCGCACCGACAGGCACTCGTTGAATGGCGCGTGCGACTGGAGGAGGAAAGACGCGCCCGTCAGCGAGTGGTGGGTGCGATACTGCCGAACTTCGAAGCCTGGCTGGGAAGGACGGCGGGTAACGTCACCTATCGGCTGACACAGGTGCTCACCGGGCATGGCTGCTTCGGTGAATATCTGTGTCGGATTGGACGCGAGGCATCACCACGATGCCACCATTGTGGAGGGGACCAAGACGACGCACAGCACACGCTTGAGGAGTGCCCTGCTTGGGAGCCTGAGCGCCGCGCCTTGGTCAACCGGATCGGCAGAGATCTCTCTCCGTCTGCAGTTGTAGCAGCGATGCTGGCGGAAAGCAGCTCCTGGATGGCGGTAGCCTCTTTCTGCGAAGCCGTTATGGCAAAGAAAGAGGCTGCGGAGCGTGATCGGGAGAGGGCCGACCCTGCTCGAAGACGTCGGGGAGTCGGCATTCGCCCCGCTCCCTCTAATAGTCCTGATGGGGCTGTGAGTCGCGGAACGATTTAGGTGGGGGCCTTAATCGTTCCTATTTTCGCGACTCCAGGAAGGTCAGACTTACACAGTAGGGACTTAAACTTGCACGGGTCGGGCCCACTTCTGGGCGAATAGCAGGGGGGGCACCGGTGCGTTCTTAGGAGATCCCGGAGCCTCCCCAGATGCGCAGGATGGCTGACGAGGGGGTTTTAGTGAGTAAAAATCTCACATACCGCAGCCTCTACCCCCTGAGGCTGGGTATCTTTTGAAGATTTCCCCCCCGATACCAAAAAAAAAAAAAAAAAGGATAGAGATGGGACGAAAGTGTTTAAAAGAAGTAGGGTTTTTAGGAAGTAGGGACTTTGGGAAGTGGGATAACGTAGGCTAGCTTCCAAGTATTGGGAAAAATTTTACTAGAGAGAGAAAAGTTGAGAATAGGTATGTGTTATTACTGGTAATAAGATATCCAGAATAGGTGAAATCATATCGAGACTTATGCTGTCACTGCCCATAGCTCTTGTCGAGATGGATCCTAAACGAAATAATCATTTGGCTTAATACGGCTAGAAGTTTTTTTTTTGAAGTTATAAATTATTCTTGTTATCTTTAATTGTTTTATTTAGTAGGTGAATATATAACCACGGGATGCACACTGAGCACAGAACCGGGAGGAGGGTCGCCGATGAAGGGAGGCCTATAACCAGCAGTAGACTTCAAAGGGCTGTGGATGGATGATGGATGGTAGTCAATTTTTGCAGTTAGGTTTGTTTCAGATGAAAATGCAGAAATAACGCAGTCTGCTATCACTTTCAAGCTTATCAAATACATAATATCACGCCTGTATTTGCGACCACTACACAAACGAGGTAATTCAAACACCTATGGTTCATATATCTAATAAGAGCAACCGTCCCTCGGACTATAGTAACATTATTAGAGCGTAATGCTTTACAGTATTGAGGTGTTTTGGTCGGCTGCGGCTCACGATCGGTCGACGTCGATAATAAATTAATTCATCTTGCGAACCATTTATTCAAAGCAATAATTACACAGTCACTTCTGCTTCAGATCAGATAATTAATTATCTGTGCCCTGTTATTAATCTTTCGTATAGATATTAAGTACTCGCAAGCAACTACTGAGGAGGCTCGAAGTGAAAGAATAACAAGCAGTGAAAGGGCCTACATCAAAACCAGAATTACAATTGAACAACCTCATTCTACAATCGGATTACGATATCCACGATACTCTAAATCACATTGACTCCTGGCCTATTACCATCATGTACTTTTAACGACGAACTACTCACGTGAGTTTTCAACTGAGGTATTTCGGCATGGAGTAAACGTATCAGCGGTGGCTATCGAACTTGCCTTTCACTCCAGCGGTCCTGGTTCAAATCCAAGAGGCACGCAATAATGACATTTCTAAGTTATTGCGAATTAAGAAATAACGGTGAAAGAAATATCGTGAAGAAACCTGCATGCCTGAGACTTCTCCATAATATTCTGGAAGGCATGTGAAGTCTACAAATCCGCACTTGTCCAGTGAGGTGGTCTAAGGCCTAACGATATTTTTAAATAAAAATATTAATCGACCTTCATAAGTGTGCAAAGTTTCAAATTAATTTGACGTTTTGAAGTGGGCGAAAATCACGTTCAAAGATTCCGTTCCGTTACATACGTACATACATACCAAGCGTGTTAAAAAGATGGCGCGATGTGTCGCTAGGCCGTATTAATTAGTTACATCATTATCGTATTGCCGTCCGTCTATCTAATGGTGTACATTACAACGCACTTGACGTTTCCTCGCGATATTCGAAGGATCGCTGATACAGCCAGCAGTAATCTCGGATTTCGAAAAACGCATTGAGAAAGCCTACGATATTTTATATCTGTAGCCCGACCTAGAACATAATTATTATGTATGACTAGTGGATGCCCACAGCTTCCCTCGCGTGGAATAAGACAATAATAGATTCTTCTTAACGCGTCTTTAACTCCACTGTAATGAATCCGTAAATGTGTTATTCCCTATGTTTATTTTACACCCTGAAGGGTAACATATTTACAAACTTTGAATGCCATATTTATTTATATCTAATCAACAGTCTACAATACATATAGTAAATTTTATGCTTCTAGTTCTGAAAATGACAATATTTTCATACAACCTTTCATCCCCCTTTTCAACCCTTTACAACACTTTTCTCAATTAAAAAAAGTCTATGTTCTTTCTCGGGCTCTAGAAATCTAAACTATCTGTGTACCTACCAAATTTCATTTAAATCGGTTCAGTAGTTTTGGCGTGAAGGCGAGACAGACATACAGACAGAGTTATTTTCGCATTTATAATATTAGTATGAAGATTTACAGAAATAAAAATGTCCTGGTAATTTCTACGCCGTGAACCGGATCGCCCCTATTAATGAGACATATTACCCATCAATAATTCACACTCCAAACACTGATCTGCCACGTGTGTCCCTCAGCGACAATGGTACATCCCTCTCCGTCACTATGGACCACCCCCTCGATGCCACCATAGATGGCTCGGCACCCTCATAGAACGCTTTGTTCGTTATAATGAGATCGTGATGATTATAATCGCTCTTCAAGTGGCGGTGTCCGGTTGCAGAAAATTTCTTTGTTAATTAAAAACAAAGGGTTTTGTACTTCTTTTTCTGTGGCCTTTTCCTTCTCTGAATATCTTTTGGAGGTCCAATGCTTCAAGACCAAGGCTTCCCATTATAAGGTGCTGTTAGAAATTAGTAGTCACGATGGGCTAATAAGAGTTGACAAGCGACCATAGTTGACGTTATTCATAGTGCTAATGTATTATTCCTGTAACTAGTGTTTTAGCGAGATTTTTAAAGCAGGTGTTAATTTAAAAATACGATAATATTTAAACGATTTTTAGATTAGATATTATGCGTCTTAAAACAATAATACAAAAAATGTGTGGATACTTTATTCAGAGATTCAGAATTCGTAGGTACTTATTAAACTTACTTTATGTACATGTGTTTTCTTATAATATGCACTCACGCGGCCATCTGACCCCAAACTAGACAGAGCCTGTACTATGGGTGTCAGAGATAGATATAGGTACCTACTTACATAGATAGATATTTTTAATTACATACTTGTATTAATTTCAACATCCAGCACAGAACAAACACAAGTGTTCATCACACGAATGTTTGTCCTGGTTGGAATTCGAACCCACGGCAGAAGGCAGGATCACAACCGATTGCGCCACCACTGTTCTCTCTACACAAAAATGGTCTCAGAGGTATAAGTGAACAAGGCACAGTTGTACAGTGGAAAACAAAAGCTAACCACAGGAAACAGGATTATCCCTATAAGGAACCGTTTATACTGTGAACTTGTAATGAACCCTGCTATAATTCATTCGTAGACAATGTTATCATACTTATCAGAGCCCGCGCGATGATTCAAAGAGTCCCTGTCGCTTCTGATTCAACTAGCTAATAAGTATCTACCAACCTAGTGCCTACTACATTAAGATTCATTATCAAAATAACTTTTAGTTTCCATAAAATTGTAAGATCTACTAATCTTCTACTCGGTCGCCTTCGGAGGGTTAAACAGTTAATCCTCATGTTAACTTAGATGTTATTTTAATCAGCTTTAGATATATTTTTTCTATAACACTAATCCTGTCACCAGTTCGTGGCCGATCTTAAAGGAGCGAAAGAAAGGGAGAAGAGATGAAGCTATATCCTCTGTCTTGCCCTTTTACTCCAGATCAACTACACTGACTGCCCTATGGCAGTCTCTACGAGACTTTTTTATTATGTAAGTATTTTCCTTTTAAAAAAAAATCTAGTTTCTATATTATTAATTTCTCATACAAAAATTACCCTGTGTAAGCAACTGAAACCCTACTGTTTCGGTTGCTACCACTTTGGTCACTACTTGATAGTATCCTTTGCCGTCCTCCGACTATCAAAAACCTCACTCGCGCCAAAGTCGCGCGTGTAAACTAGTTTATTTATTCATAAACTTGTGTTCCCATTTGTATGTTGCTCCATACAAAGCACTCGCAGTGTTATCAGGTATTATAATTCCGATGTTGTGCATAGGTCATTGCCTCCGCCATATGCGGGTTACTAGATAAAAACTTTAATAAATATTCAATAATGCACTGGACTCATGCTTCTCAAAGATTGTAAATTAATATGTTAGTTTTTTCTTTCTTGTTCGTGTAAATATTTAATAGGTATTTGGTCTGCTTGGAAATGCGTGAGATGTCTTTTTAGAAATTGTGTCTTGATAAACGTATTTTATTGAATTGTGTGAAATTTTTCATACCATGTTTTGTAACCTACATTAGTTACTAAACTAAAAAGAACGGTCAAGTATGTGTTGGAATCGAGCAGATTCATGAAGGTACCACCCGTTCGATTGAGATTTTAAATTTACACACGGACGGTTGGCAAAAGCTTTTTAAAAATGCAGCACGAAAACATTAATGCAGCTGCAAGTACAAAGAAACGACCTTACTCTTGCAGATGAATATAAGCATTACACCTTTTCTCACCAGGGCAGGCCTTAGATTCAAACAAAAAAAGTGTTAACAATAGACAACTCTCTTTAGACGTGTAAAGGTTAAGATGCTACAAACATATTTTTTAAGAAGAATATTTTGGTACTTTATACTTTATTTACTGATTCACGTTTTATTTTTAACTGTTGCTTATTCACTTAAACTCGAGTTTAGTTTTTCTTATCAGTAATATAAGTTACTCATTATTATATAATTATAATATGTTACAATTATATTATAAATTTAATTTAACTATATTATATTATAAGTTTAGGAACCGCTGATATATTACGTTCAAAGTAAAGTTTAAAGTAGAGGAATAAAGATACCGAATGTCAAATAGATAATGGAGGTCTATTTAAAATTCCATTAATAACTCACTCACAATATGTCTTCTAACACGGATAGTGTTACAAAACATTATTGTTTGGGTATTATGAGCTTTTCAAAGCATATTCAATTATATTAAAAGCTTTTACTTAACTTCACTCGTATGTATTCATTCATTCATGTATGTCCTGGAATCTTGCAATCAATATTTCACCCACTTCCACTGAAGCTATCGAGCTGACATTTGGCACACATATTAGGTTCCGATGACAATGCAATAATATGGTACTGTCAAACTGATCTGATGATGGAGCCGGAAGATATTAACTGGAACTTCATGATGGAATATCGTATCATAGTCGTGTTTGCACTTGTGGTAAAGTCTTGTAATGAACTTTGACCATGATTAGGTTTCAAGGTCAAGTTATAAAAGCTTTTTAAAAAAAAATTTTTTTTACTGTATAGTTTTATTTACAAAATTTTCAACGGTAAAGCAAAGTACCTATATCGAAAAATTTGTGTTCCAAAGACTGTTAAATTAAAAATGGATGTTACATAGAAATAAATAAATAAATAAATATCATGGTCATTCTCACACACGGCCATCTGACCCCAAATTATGCGCGAGCCTGTGCTATGGGTGTCATAGACTGATATACATACATATATATTTTTAATTACATACATACTTAAATAGATAATACATATTAACATTCAGACACAGAACAAACACAAGTGTTCGTCACACGAATGTTTGGTCCTGAGTGGGATTCGAACTCACGACCCCTGGCGTAACAGGCAGGATCACTATCGATTGAGCCAAGGGGCTTTGTCAAACATTTAAATGAGCCCTAGAACTTAGAAATCCTTTTCGCTGCTTATTCTAACTACAGGTACGATCTAAGAAGTGGCAGACTCCCAAACCATATTTATGTATTGGACTACTGCATAAAGTCAGGATTCGCAATCGATATTGGATGAAAATCAGACCAATTTAGTTGACAAACGTCCTCAATATCTATAGACTCGATAACGAAACGATAAAGTATCGATGGAATACTTCCCTATGTTTCACTCGACATATTTATAGGCTATTAATCTTGACGCCTACATCTAGAAATAAACCTTTTCCGGTTCTAAATAGGTTAAAGGTGATTCCTCACTAAGACCGTCCACGCGTAACAAGAATTCGTCTAAGATCGTAAGCGATGCTCACGTGCACCAGAATGTTCTAACTTAACTCAACTAATTGGACTAACCATCCCAGTCCCTAATTGAGTCTTGTTCAAAGTCAGTCACAGTTGTCATGGGCGGCAGCGGATGGGTGGCTAGCTCGTTTGCTATCTTGAATCCATAAAAAAAACAGCACTGTAGAATCTCGCCTGTAACTCTCCGAAAGGGTAGGCAGTGGCAGTTACAAACCCAAGCGGGGTTTGCAACTTAAACATGTTTAGGATTCACGTAATATGTGGTGAGCCTATACACAGGGCATAATTTCCAACTCCGGGCTACTACCGAGAAATTCAAGTAAGAAAAACTCAATAATATTTTGTATTACACCGACTAAGGTGTTAACTCCAGCTCAGTCGTCTTCCTCTATTGTTATACACTTTTCCCCTCTTTTAATAATACACGGTTTAACTCATTTTATTTTGCGTAAGATGCTCGCTACGAACGCCATAATCGGGTTACACCTTTAAATAAATAGTGTTTCGATAGCTTATTTGGTGTTAGTTGTAGCAATTGATTACTTGCATAACAGTCAATGTGGCATAAATGTTGCATTTGTAAAATGTTATTTATAGGTATTACACGGATTTAACAAGGAGTAGATTCGTCAATGATGCTATTTTCTAAAGAATTCTAACAGTTCACCAATTAGGTATTTAAAATTTCAGAAAATAGAGAGAATTCTTACTTTTGTTAATTAACAATAGTTTAACTGTTAAAAATATCCGTAGTTAAGAGTGTCAACCTAAATTAGGCATTAAAGGCATTTTTATATACCCTAACAAACTAGCAGATAAAAAATGTAAACAATAAAGGTGTTTTACGTAATCTGTTAAAAGTTTGAAAAGCGCGTAACAGAAAATGTAACAGCCGCGCTATCGTAATCCATATAACTACATATTAATTTAAGTGGCCACCGTCGTCTAAAAACACGAGCAACACCAGAGGATAATGTAGTCAATGTTTCGCCGACCCCGATAGATAGCTCCTTGATGAAATAAAATAAAAGAAAGAAGAATGAGATATTTTATAACTCAATCGCACTATCACACTTCTGAAGGAGTTAATCCTAATCCTTATCCTAATCCTAATTAAAGTTAATCCTTTACCTTTATGGTTTGACCTCTTGAAGCTCACAACCCTTTTGGTGGCGCTGTAAATGTGGTCATACAGAACCATATAAAATGTAAATATTTAAAAAAAAAAGCTTTTGATAACTTTATTTTTATTTTATTTTCGTGCATTGTAATCGGAACCTAATATGTGTGCCAAATTTCAGCTCGATAGCTTCAGTGGAAGTGGGTGAAATATTGATTGCAAGATTCCAGGACATACATACATACATACTTGCATAGATACATACGAGTGAAGTTAAATAAAAGCTTTTAATAAAAATCCATTCGAATAAAAACGTATTTACGTTTTGACGTGCCACTTAATTGCACCTTTACTTATAATAATTATCCAAGTATATTTTCATGTCTTCTTTTGATGTATCAATGCTTATTATTAAATTAAAGTTTATTTTCTCACGCACGTTTCTCGTCTAGCAAATCATCTACGGAAACAACAGGTTGTCAGCATCAAATTGATAGACAGACCTTCAGGCTAACCGCAGGTTCCCTCAGGAACAGAATAGGGCATAACGAAATTGGAAAATGAGAATAGCGGTACACGTAGCGGGAACAAAGTGGTACCCCGGGCGCGACAGGATCGTTATGGTGGTTCCAGTGTGAGGGGCTAGCGTTAGTAGCGTTAGCTATACACCATTGAACATAGCTGCATGCATGGCTCGAGTTTCTCGACTTCATTGTTGGATGGGATTAGTATGTATGTATTGAATTGGTTGAATTATTTTAAAAGCTTTTATTTAACTTCACTCGTATGTATGTAATGTCCTGGAATCTTGCAATCAATATTTCACCCACTTCCACTGAAGCTTTCGAGCTGAAATTCGGCAGACATATTTGGTTCCAATGACTATGCACGAAAATAAAATAAAAGTTATAAAAAGCTTTAAAAAAAAAATGAATAGTATAATAAAAAGCATGTTTTAAGAGGTTTGGTTTAGAAGCACTGGTGTTCTTCCAGGGATTTGAAATGCAACTCTAGCAAAGCAAAGCATATATGGACGTAAAATAGCAAAGGAGCATTAAGAACCATTTATCAACACTCCTATTCTTCTTGTATACATAAATAGGTAACTAGAAAAGCTGAAAGCAAACATTATTTATATAAGATAGCAAACGTTTTTTGTCAAGTATTAATTCGACAAACACTATGTACCTATTATGTATTTACTTTTTGTTATTTGGCTTGTATGTTATTTTAGTATGTAGCCAAATTTAAATTATTATACTTTGTATTGTATTTGTATGTCGTTGCACTCGTGTGTATTGTATTGTGTCGTTATTGTAGTCGCTGGACTTAAAACATTAAATTCTAATAACATTGAAACACATTAGGCTAAAGTGTGTACTTACGCGTAAAAATCATCAGTCGGCTTTTAATCACTACATCTCTATTATATAAAAATGAATCGCAAAATGTGTTGGTAAGCGCATAACTCAACAACGCCTGGACCAATTTGGCCAATTCTTTTTTTTAAATGTTCGTTGAAGTTCAAGGATGGTTTTTACGGCGAGAAAAATTTGAAAATTCATCCCCTAAGGGGGTAAAACGGGGGTGCAAAGTTAGTATGAAGCTTTGCCGTTTTTGAAGTTAGTGAATGTGTAACGCGAGCGAAGCTGCGGGCGTCTTTGTATTTTTTTTATTTTTCTACTTAAAAAACCAAAAACAACCATGTATTATTTTTTGAAAAAAAAAAATTGTTTATATTTTTTATTGAACGAAATATAAATAATTTTTTTTTTCCAAAAAATAATACATGGTTGCTTTTGTTTTTTTAAGTAGAAAAAGAAAAAAAATACAAAGAAATAATTAATTTGTTAATAACAAATTGTGTATTAAATAAACAATGAAAATTTAAATAATAATCGATTTTTCTTTTTTACTATCAAAGATCAAGATAAACAATGATTTTTTTTTAAAAAATGGTTCCTTAATTTTCATAATAAGTGGTAAAAAAAAATTGTTATTCAACAAATGCGTTTTTAAGCAATAAACAATTTTTTTAGAGAAACGTTTTTTTTTAAAATAATCATAATTATCATCAAAGATTATGATATCAAAAAAAAAATTTAATTTTGTCATAAACAACGCATTTGATCATAACAATTTATTAAACAATAGGAGATAAAAATTATTAAAAATCATTTTTAAGTAGCTTCTGATCATAAGAAAATGGACCAATAATAATATTACAAAAAAATAATTTTTTTCAATGTTTAATTAAGCTTTATAATTTTTTCCCTCAGTAAATTGTTAATAACAAAACGAAAATTAACAATTTTTGAATTTTTCTAACGGGAGTCTATTCTAAGACCTTTGAATAATAGCTCCACGAAAGGAAAAAAATCTCAGATTAATAGTTTAACAATTATCGCATTTGCAATGTTAATGTTCATGCTACAAAAAATTGTTAATTAATTAATGGATAACTTCTTGAAAAATCGCGATAAAAATTTTTTGATCACGGATTATTGTTCATTGATCTATCCTACAGGCGCCTGAATTTTTTCAATTTTTAATTTTCATATTTAATAAGTTTAAATAATATTTATTCATTAAAGGTCCGATGGGGCCGTGGCGTACGCAAGCCGGAGTACCCGTTTTCGAGCGTATTTTCAACCATCTGGGAACATTATAAACATTAGTCCGACAATTTCGGGAGTCAAGACTTTTTTTAGGAAATTTCTTCCTCTTTTTGAATCTTTTTTCAAATTTAAATTTTCTCGAATAGTTTTTGAGATATTAACGAAATAACAAACCCCCTTTTTTTATTTCACTTAATTGTTTATAACTATTGCAATTTTTGCGAGCGGGCTTCGCATTTTCTCAAAAACTATCTACATGCCATTCCGAATCGAATGACACCTCAATCATAATTTTCGGAGAAGGCGCAAAAATTTTGACCTAAAAGGCACTTGTTGACTAGACTATGTATGCTTAAATCTTTAAAACTACGCAACGGATTTTGATGCGGTTTTTTTTAATAGATGAGTGATTGAAGAGGAAGGTTTATATAACATGCATAATATAGTAGTATCAGCTTTGCACCCGTGCGGAGCCGGGGCGGGTCGCTAGTTCTATCATAAAACATTCTCAGTCTTCAGCACATCCCGTACGTTTCCTTAAAAGAAAATGATATATGACGGTTCATGCCTTCAACCGCTGCTTAACACCTTAACAATGTTGCATACAAGGGCCGCCGTACTGGTTTGCAACGGGACCTTCCGTCATATCCATGTGGAGGCAACGCGTTATTGCCACTATTATGGCGATTGCCACAGGTTATGGCACTTACGGCGTCAATGTGGCGATACCACCGATACTGTTACATCCACTGCTAACGGCTCGAAACGAGATGATATAAAGTTATGCAAATTGGGACGTGCTCATTATTTCTCGCTTCTATGTTAAAGGTATTAAGAGATGTTTTACATTGACATTTTATTGCATTTAACCCTGTATATATAATAATTGTAAATTTTTTAATCGTTTAAAAAAAACGGAAAAACGTTTTAACGCAAGCGGAGACGCGGATAAGGCTTATAGTTAACTAGTGGACGCCCGCAGCTTCGCTCGCGTAGAATTAGACCCATTAACGACGTCTACCCGTCTAAGGACATCAAAAACGGCCAAGTTTCATACTAACTTTGCACCCCCGTTTTACCCCCTTAGGGGGTGAATTTTCAAAAATCCTTTCTTAGTGCTCCCCTACGTTATAAAAGGAACCCCTGTGCAAAATTTCAAGTTTCTAGCCCTTATAGTTTAGGCCCTGCGTTGATATGTCAGTCAGTCAGTCAGTCAGTCAGTCAGTCAGTCAGTCAGTCAGTCAGTCAGTCAGTCAGTCAGTCACCTTCTCCTTTTATATATATAGATAAACAGTTACAGTGTCTCAACGAAACCCTAATTCGGGGTATGATTGCGGATGGTGAAATAAATTGAATTTTACCAAAAAGAAAAAAGAACTAAAAATTATGGCTAGTTAGTATAAATATATTTTTACCATAATTCTCCTGTACATTTTCAGGATACAGCAATCATATTTTTATTTTACGTTTAACTAACCCTATCTACATAATATAAACACGGCTAGACACTCGTTTCCAAATTTTACTTTATTTGTATGCATAATTCTTATTTTTTTTTTTTTTCACTCAAATAGTTTGTAAATTTTTTGTATACTTACATGATGTAAGTATACAAAAAAGTTACATCCATGGATCTTTGTTGTCCGCAAAATAAAGTTTTTCATTGCATTTTATTTCAAAACTCTTCATAGACTTAATCTTCTATACTAATAATATTATAAAGAGGAAAGATTTGTTTGTAATATTTTCACACAAAAACTACTGGACTGATTTCAAAAATTCTTTCACCATTAGAAAGCTGCATCTTCACTGAGTGACATTGGGTATATAATATTACTAGGTGTAAACGAAACTACTGTTATGTCTAATTCCACGCGAGCGAAGCTGATCATTTGGATGCAGATAACCAGTTAAATTTTTATGAATAAATATTGGTGTAACTGAACTAACTATTGAACTTAAAAGCTTTCATTACTACAGGTTCATTAGTGGAATGTCCATCTATCATGTTAAACATACAAAGCTTCGATAAAAGCTCGCCCTTTGTTGAAAGCTAGCCGGCAAAAGTTAGATCTGTTAATGGTTCCTATTGTTCTTGGTTCTATAAAACGGAACTTAGAAAAGAATATGGGTGCGTTTATACATTTTATTGAGTAGGTATACGGGTGCGTTTAGCCATATGAGGTTTCAATAAAATAATGATATGGAGATAATAATTAGGTAAAGAGTTTACTCTTGAGACGACCTTGAACCTCATTTTATTATGAAGGGTTACGGTTTAGTAAAAAGTTATCAATAAGAAGTATGTATTATAATCAGGAATCTTCAAAATCACAGAACTCACAGAATGTTTTCATTATATGAATAAGTTTAATTTAGTGCTTTTTTACGGTAGAAATGGTAGCCAGGTACCGTGGCGGCGGTGGTACTGCCCCGGGTGAAGGTGAAGGTAAGTATTAATAAAATTAGCACCATCAAGATCTAAAAATAAATCTTTTTGTTTACATATTAATCATGTATCGTACCAAGGCAGTATTTCACTTTAAATACACTTTACACAAATTAACCTAACAATTATTATTAAACTCAGCGAATGAAGAACGTTTTTTCCAGTCGCTGATTAGACTGAAACCTGTTAAACGTCAAGCATCTATCATTCCCATCTTAAATGCCGGTAAGATTCCTTTAACACTTAAATCATACTTTCTTTTTTATTCACAAAGCAAATGATAGAAAGCCGAGAGCTAATTACATCGACATCGCAAAACGTACTAAGTAAAATTAATCTTTAACCATATCACGTCTTAATAGACCGTCATTGTGTACTTAACCGCATAGCAATCGGTAGACAAAGAGTATCCTAATTTCAAGAGACCTTTCGAGTGAGATCTATCGTTGATTCTTTATGAAGTTCAAGGTATTTTGGCCTGTATGAGTATGGTAGAAAGGTGGTATTCGCGTGCGGGCGACAGTATTTACTACAAGTCGACCGGTGTCGCCTACGCGCGTTCTCAATGGAGAAACTGTCGCAATCGTGATGCGTGGTATAGTGGGATTCATGGTTTATTATTCATATTTGAATCATATATTTTATACCAAGGAAGTCAATACATTGTAAATTTTTCATGTTTAAAAACGCTGGGCATTTTTACATTTAATCTGGTAAGTATCTAATATACCTATACATGTAAAAAAAACATTTTCCGCTTTCCTTAAAGGCATGTTTTCGTAGACTTACGTGAACAAGAAACATACTATATTCACTGAAGATATATTGGACATAACGATCGCTTTGCAAGATTTTCAATCTGTTTCTTGTTTACTTTGCATAAAATTTTCATGTATCAAATTCATTCCGTCACCGTATAATATCCGCGCCAGCCAGTCTAGGGAAGTAATCGTTGCTTAATACGGCCCGCGAAACATAAACGGTGTTTGTTGGTGTAATGCTCCCCTGTTCGCGTTGCCGACGCGTAGGCGGCACTAGCACCACTTGTCGCGCTTGAGTTGCAGAGTGAAATAAAGTACATACTCTCACGACCCTGCTAAGAAGACGAATTTGTAATATTTTTATAAGTGGTTTAAGTAAGTTTCTTTCGAAAGCCGCAACGGCTAAAAAACTTTTTCGTCACGAAACAACATCCCCTGATAAATTTAACATAATTAATTTATCACTCGAGCGGTCCGGGTTCAAACCCCACCGGCACGCACAAATAACTTTTCTAAGTTATGCGCGATTTAAGAAATTAAATGTCATTGCTATAACGGTGAAGGACACATCGGAGGAAACCTGCATGCCTGAGAGTTCTTCATAATGTTCTCGAAGGCATGTAAAGTCTGCCAATCCGCACTTGGTCAGCGTGGTGGACTACGGCCTGGGATTAGGTCTTATTTTACGCCCATTCTGAGAGGAGACCCGTACCCAAAACAGTGAGACAAAGAAAGGGTTGTGATGATGATGATGGTGAATTATATGGTAATATATGTACAGAATATGAAAAAACCTGAATAGGCCAAATACCAAATAGTACCAAATCGTGGCGTCTCGCGTCCCTTAACAGTCCCTCAAAAGAGTATCTACAAATCTTATCCAGTTATATCTGAAACCCACTTACAGCTTGACGATTGTCGAGATTAGTCTATTATTACGACCCGCAGAAATGCATGGTATTTCACATTTTTTCTCCCCACAGAAGATGGCGTCTATAGCATGAGGGTATAATTATCTCAACAATAATCAGCCAAGGAATGCTGGTAGGTTGTAAAAGGAATCATAAAAAATGTGTTCGTCTGGTTTCCTCGTGTACATTAGAAGTTATTACATTAAAGGCGTCACAAAATACTTATTACAGCATCACTCACATACCTACCACTCACATTCTACCCAAAGGTTGTCTGCAAGAGCTACTGGAGCGATAAGATTTTGGCCACCACTTTTATAATTATGAAGTCATTGCTACCTGCATGTACCTTTCTTACCATTGTTCTAGTATTCATGTATTTTTGTTTGTTTTTTCATTCTTTTCTTGTGATTTACAATAAAGTGTATTTGTATTGTATTGTATACCTACTCGTAGGTATCGAACTTTTTTCTTGCTTCAGGAACTGAATTTGGATAATAAGAAATTATTGCTTGATTGTTTAACTAAGATGGTAGAAAAATAAGAACTAACTAGAGGGATTAGAAAAGTTTCACGATGAATAATGAATTACAATTTAAAGACAGCCTATTGCAGGACTTCCTTATGGGCAATAATTTTATACAATAGATACTTATGCCACCTCAATATATCATCATCCAACCATCAGCCTCTGAGGTCCACTGCTGGACATAGGCCTCGCCTAAACGACACCACTCCGACCGGTCCTGTGCCTTCTGAAACCAGCGGTAGTATAATTAAGTGCTAAAAAATGTGTTCATAAAGAAGTAAACATGGCGTTGAGCTGGTTGCCCTGCGCGACACGGAGTAAACAGAAAACGTCCCAATTTTGGACGTTTTAGAGGCTTCACTTTTACCTATGGAACATCTGCCTCAAAAGTTTTGTATCAATAAAAAAATTTATAAACGACATTTCCTTTGACATGGAAGCATAAGTTGTCATGAAATGTACCGGTGTTTTCGATTTTGCTTAATTTTGCGTACGTAGAAACTGAAAAAAGCTTGTGGATGCAACAATGTTTGCTTTTATATAATCTGCTGAAACCCATAAACGTCCCACTGCTGAGCTGAGGGAGGTCTACAGCATACACGCTGCTCCAATGCGGATTGGTGAATATAATCTGACAAAACAGAAAATACAGCCGCCTTAAAAAATTCAATAGATGAAAAAAACAAATAGCCAAAAAAAACATCGGTTTCAGCTGCATTGCGCATTCGTATAAAACTTTCGTTGAAACGTAAGCCCCGTCTGAAACCAATTGTACGCGGACCGCGACGGTGTGAGAGACGGCTTTCATACCTTTCAACCCACGTTGAACATAAACTTTGACGGATGAATATTTGGCATTTATTTTCGGAAATATTTTTCAGGCATGCGTCATACTGAACAAATCGCTCGACGTACGTACGACCTTTGTCCACGACCTTACGATAGGACGTGCATCATCTCATGTGTAGTGCACTCAAAGAGAAAATCTATAAAAAATTGGCCTGGAACGCTCCGTTAGTGGCGTCGATAGAAAGACACCAATGTGCATCCACCTGAAAGGCTGATGGATTGTACCATTGGTCGTTTTTTCTTTCTAGATATACCAAAATTATCGCAATCCAATTTCAGTCGTTGCCCATGTAATACCGGGATTGAGTGCGATAACATTGGCTCTTCCCAGGTTCAATCATAGCGCCAAATATGCAGCGGCGTCGGCAGCTTGCTAACTTACTATGTTTAATAAGTACATTACTAAGGTGTCGAGGGCAGCGACTTCTGTTTACAGCCCTTGAAGATTCAGAAATCCATCTGTCCAGCAACGCATGGTCTTTGGAAGCTAATAAGCTAGTTGGCTGATCGTTATACTATTAGTTGAGCCCAAAATATGCAAGCCAATGTGTGACTTGTGAGAGTAGAGTAACAGCTTTCATTCCGGCTTAGCAACCACCCACGAACTACAAAGTCAACAGTTTCTCTGTTAAACGCTTGACATTTTAACCCATTAGGGCCATAGAAATGCGCTGCGCAGTTTTGACAACAACAACAACTAAGGTCATGCCATTTCCGTCTTGCGTTTTTGACAGCAATCGCTTGCAAAGTGCGACAACGATGCGTGGGACGCTAAAAATCATAATAATAAAATAAGATAAACGTGACCCGTGAAATGCAATACAACAAACTGTGCATATTGCACGCCAACTCGAATTTCTATAATTAAACGTGTGTGTTTACTCGTATCTGAAAGATAGAAAGCGTTTTGCGACTTACTCGTGATCTGTATGAGTAGGTCGCAAAACTCTTTTTCCTTATGTCGCAGAATACATATCGCAAATACCTTTACATAATATGATATGATTTTATTTTTACCATTTAAGTCGCTTTAAAGACGCTGCAAGACGCTTTAATGAACTTCGATCCAATACACCACTAAATTCAGTCAGCGTGTGTTGTGTAATGTGTACTATAAGAAACAGCCAGTCGCAGCGACCATCGCAAACAGCGTCAGGTTGTGGCCAAAGGCTTAAGGTTTGTGCGTGACTAAATCATCGACACAATCCATGCCGCGTCTAGAAACCCGAGCCCAGGGGGGCACGGCTGCCATATTTTGTTCCAGACCTATCGTCGGATTGCAGAAATTTGATCTGTGGGGAAAGGGTCGAGGTTTTACTTATTAAAAGCTTTTATTTAACTTCACTCTTATGTATCCATGTCCTGGAATCTTGCAATCAATATTTCACCCACTTCCACTGAATCTATCGAGCTGAAATTTGGCACACATATTTGTTGTCATGTTCAATTAAAAAGAAAGAGAAACGCAACGGATTTTTACTGGAAATTAATTTGGCTGACATTTGAGGTGGACTCGTTTGCTATTGCTATTGATAGGTACAATAAATAAATAAAATTATTACATGTCCCATCGTGACTTATGCCTTAGAGCCTTAATGTCATGATACTTAAGTTGAATAGCAAATCCTATCTTCCTTGATAATAACAGACACTCAGAATTCTTATGTAACTGAAGGATTTTTATTAATTTATTTAAATTTACTGAACCACAATAAAAACAATAAACTGGTACACGGTGGAACAAATGGCGAGCTTAATAGATAATTCATTTTCTACCAGCCATCAGTGGTTAGTACTAAACAGAAAAACAATGAAAAAGGAGATTATGGTACTAATAAATCATTACGAATCTCTTACCCATTATTGCTAACCCTAAGAAGAGACTTGTCCCTTACCAATCATCAGCTACACACATAGGTACCTATATTATGTACCAAATTCATGGTTCACTTAAAAAAGTAGGTATCTCCAACCGATCATTGACTTCTTTCCTTATCTATCTTTACATCAGACAAGAGCGTCAGTTTCACGTTAACATCAGTTAATTAAGTTGGCACATTGTTCTCGCGAGCAATATCATCACCTAGTTTCGAAAGTCAAATATTTGACTTGTCAAAACTGACGTGTGAGACACAAATATTATGTCGCTCGTTAGTTCATGTTGTTTTATTTCATCGTCCAACATTAGGATTTGGTGCTAATTAAATATGCAATTACAGCGCGAGCGCCTTGTCAAGACTAATTATTAAGAGGGCTATATCGAAGCGCTCAGTCTTAAGATAATTGTACTTACATTATTTATAAGCCTACTAATACAATGTGGAGACAACAATGTCAGAAATAAATAATTTATTATTAATATTCGGTAATGGATAAAAACTTAAGCGCGTCCCGAAATTTATCTTGATTTATAGGACTGCATACAACAATTTAATATTTTAACAATTAATTTTAATTTTGAATAGACTATTTTTTAGCACGGTTAAATACTAACTAGCCTTAGTTATTAAATACTTATTGTTTGAATTTGTATTCTTAGTTATTAAATGTAAAATCACGTATACCTTAGTTTTTCATTTGTTTTTTAATAAAATAATAATATATGAGTATGTTAAAAACTTAAATGTTGTCAATTGTGACAAGTTATTAGCTTGTTATTTGTAAGTGGTCGAAATCGTCAATTCGTCAATTTTTCCACCACAATAAATAGCTTGTTTGATCTATTGATGTTACGTCTCCTTTACTCTTATAGTGACGTCTAACGTGACTACTAACTAACTACTGCTAACTAAAAATTGGTGGCATCAGCAAGCACCCACCATAAACCAGGCTTTTGACCTTATATGAGTATTCCTACTCTGACAAAAAATATTGTATATCTTTATTTATACTTAAGTACTTGTACTTAACTTACTCAATTAATTTTTTTTAAATATTTAACTATCCCAATGAATACATACATTATTTCCAACTAAATTCAAGAGCTTTAAACCTTAACTTCTTATCCCTAAAACTTAGCTTAGGGCCAATTGAGATGACTCACAACAATCTTACGATACACCACGCAAAAGCAATTAATCTTAAGCCTTCTACGTCAATAATAACGCAATTAGATTATCTCCCGCTTGAACCCGGGGCATCTCTATAAAAACAATTAATCTCACAATAATAAATCAGATGGAAAATAAAACATTCCGACAAAGCGCTTAACAGTTTTTTTGTCTGCGGTTCCGCCCGTGACCTCTGTGATTAAGATTAATTGTGCCTTTGACCCAATAGCGTACTTACTCCGGTGACTTCATAGATCTTGTAACGATTTACGTTACTTTTTGGTAAGTTTTGTTTTGTGAATATGTAAGAGTCGTTAGAGATTAGTTATTATTTCTAATTATCTAACCCCCTAATTCCTATCAAATTATTTAAAAAAAAACTTGTTTTAATCAATGTTTGTCTTCTTAATTTAAACTAAATTCAGAGTTTGAAAGAAAGTGACAAAACACTTTATTTTTACCTATAATAGGCATGTTGAGTTGTTACAAATAAGAGAGAATTTGAAATCAGATATAATTTCCTTATATCTACTTACTTACCTCACCAACCTTACCTTTATAAGTATCTGTAGCGTGTTACTACACGCTACTAAAACTAAAAACTAAAAAGTAGTTAACAGATAAAAAAAAACTTTATGTACATACCTAATGCATTTATTTGATGATAAGAAGAGAGTCGACAACAGACTTCACCAGACACACAGACTAAAAGACAGACGAAGGTGGACACGTAATACCATTACGACCAGTACCGTTACGTTTATCCAGCAAACAAGACCAGAATGAGGAACAATGTCACTGAGATGACATCACGTGTGAGGCAATGCGTGCGTGACCGTTAGGCGCAGCGCAGACAACGTATAGCGCCGGACTAGACTGTTTAGTCGCAATGATGCAAACGGACTACTTAGTCTTAAATAATTGCGAGTAAATTGTCCTCCAAATGTCCACATTGTAGCGTCAATAGCCCAATGGCTCGCGTAGATTCAATATGATCGAAAGAGTTAAGCAAAGATGGGGTCAGTTTGTGGATGGGTGAACGCTAGTATTTTATTATTTTTTTTTTATTTATCTTAAGGCAAGTTAGACACCTGTGTAGGATTAGCTATTCATTCAATAATCAATAGCTAATCCTTTGCCTTATATAGATCAGTTAGTAGTTAAAGTAGTTTTTAGTTAGGTACCTAGACTTTCGTTAAGCGTGTCTAATCACCTCATAGCGAAATAAATTATTTGACTTTGACTTTGACTTTAGTGGCAAAAAAATTCATAGACGCTACCGTGCTTCGGAGGGCACAACTGAGAAGGCTTGAAACGTACTTTACCACGATGCGTAATGGACGACATAGTGGTCAATACTGGTCATCCATCCGAGTCTACCAGACGATAATATCTCGAGCCAACCACAAGCAATTCTAGTCGAGTGGGTCATAATAATTGGCAGAAGTTTTGTGCGCCGGACATATAGTCCGTCGTCTGCCATGCTCCTTAGTTCCCGTAGTCCCACAGGTTTGCGTTATTGGGTGCTATGTATGCAGAAGACGCCGCCAGTGGTATGCGTGTAGCATTCATCGTGATAAAATTGCCCTATTCTTTATCTCCGGGAACAGTGTTCTAAAACGGATGCGAAATTGTATGGATTTCAATTAAGCGTTTTGCTGGTCTGCTATCAAAGTTGAAATCTGCGATATTTCCCCGTACTTGCAATGTATTCACTGCATGCATTGTGTCTTCACAAAACTGAAAAGGCACAGAGCATATACTGCTGCTTCTGAGGATTCGTGTTCCTAAGTTCGATGCTTAGCCGGAGCAAATGTTTATTACAGATAAAAAATTGCTTAGGTTTCAGTATCAACAAATTTGGGCTAGTACAAAGGGCTGTGATTATACAAAGCGTTTTTTTTTGAGCTATATTTAAAAAAGAAAGTTCTTCATAGACGTCTCTGTATGAAAACATTAATTGCGCTGTTTGCCGTGACCTTGATTGCAATCTGCGTGCATTGGACGTGAATAACATCGATAAATCAGAGCCGAGAGATATCTGGTCCGAGTTTCCGACGCGGGGCGTCGCGTGGCGTGACGGGATGTCGTTAATGTTTAATTACTACTCAGCTAAATCTATATATATAAAGGGAGAAACTGACTGACTGACATATCAACACAGGGCCTAAACTATAACGGTTAGAAACTTGAAATTTTGCACAGGGGTTCCTTTTATAACGTAGGGGAGCTAACCACTACCCCCTAACTAACCACTAACCCCTCCACCAATGCGCATTGGATCAGCGTGGTGGAGTATGCTCTAGACCTCCCGCAGCTATGTCTTTGGGGGAGACCCGTGCTCAGCAGTGGGACGTCTATGGGTCGCAGCGAGGCCTTAATAGTCTGATGGCCATATTTCGGTATACGACATAATTCGGTCATTATTCATCATTATTATGCTCATAGAATGACGGTAATTCCCGTGTAACCAGTATTTTGTGAAGCTATGTAACGCATGAGCTGTAGATCTGCGTTTGCTGTGAAGTCTGTGTTTATAGCGTGTAAATCTGCTTGGGAAATGTTCACGGTATTTTAGGATGATGGCTGCACGTGTCCAGGGATCAATTGCTTACGGCACGGATAATTCAACAGTGTATTTCGTATTGTATTTTTAGTATAGTTAATAAAAATTAATATATACTGTACATAACCATACCATAAAATGTACGCATAATAATTCAGTAAAAATTTGTAACATATTAAAAATTCCCTACCCACAACATAAAGTAAATTAATTACATGCTGCTGTTTAAATAAATAACTACGCTTAAATTTAAAACAAATGAAATCGCCTTTCTTTTTGTGAAATAGACGTTTCTTGTGCGACATAGGGGAGACTGGGGCTGGTCGTGACATTTTTTTTATAAAGTGTCGCAATTTTTTTCTTGTTTGATTGTTTTACCGGAATCTAGGTTTATTGTATTATGCAACTATTCGGGTTATTAATTCAAAATCAATTTTAGATACCAGACTATCAGAAGTGGCATAAATGAATGAATTCTGGGAAAAATGGAGTGTAACTTTTAGCCCCGCGCCAGGGGCTGGTTGTTACACTATAAGGGGCAAAATGTTACAATAAAAACCAAACGTAATATAACACTTTTTTATTAAGTACAATCACAGTTTAATACAATTATTGTCTACAATGACAAACTACAATATCTATATAGCAGTATTTTTCCTCATTAAAACAAAAACATAGCTGTTGACCTGCCTGACATCTTTTGGCGTCAATCCGTAGTAAATTTGGCTGATTTTAATGAAGTAACTCACCAAAATGCCCTCTTGCTCATCGCTGAAAACTTATCTGTTCTTCTGGTAGCCAACTGTGATTGATTCTATAGGTGGGCCCTTCTCTTTTGCTTCTTTCCGTATTTTCAAATATCTTGTTAGCGACATATGACATAATTCAAGATCTTTTGCGATGTCACGATTTTTTTTAGTTTTATACTCTTCCAAAATAGCTGCTGCTTCTTCGTAAATCTCTTTAGATATTTTTCCACGCTCAGTTTTTCTTTTATACGTCCTCATCCTACAAAAAAATAAAAAAATATGAAACTCCAATTATAATATTGTAGGTAGTAATATGTAACAACCTGCCCCGAACAAATGTCACTTTTAGCCCCAACGCCAAAACTGACCTTTCAAGATTAAGTAGTAAAAACAAAAATAAGTATAACTGTATAAACGTAGATTCGTTGCAAAAAGAAAGGATTAGGGCACAAATATCACAACACACACATATCTGCTTTAAAGGAAAAATAGTTTGTAAACCAATATTACGAAAAAACTAAAATGTTACTAACCTATTGTTTTGACGGCAACGTATAAGGGCTCCTCTCACAAAAGCGCTGGCGCCACTGGCTCGCGCGGCGTGTTAGCCGGTGGTGGCGTGATGATTTGTCACTTTCTCACGTCAATATAGCATTCCCTGTTTAGCCACTGTTGCCGCTGTAACTACCTACCCCTGTCACGACCAGCCCCAGTCTCCCCTATTCAGTACATCGATTTATAGTAATCTCTTGTTTATAATGGATGTTGTTGTAAAATAGTTACAGAAACATCCAGTATAAACAGGTTAAAGGTTAAAGACAAAGTCACTATTAAATGTAACCTATCTATCTGCTTTCTTATAGCAGTCATTTATTTTCCGCTTAAGCAATTAAGATTTAGTTGTGTAACCACTACATCGCAAGTAACAACACAATCTGACATCAAAGGCAGCTGACCGATGGGTAATTGAAGAGAACGTAATTTACAGTTTCTTACGACAGTCTGTTTGCTAACTGTTTTATAGTTGCACCATCGGCAGTTATTGGAGAGACTTAATTGAGACATCATTTAACTACTACCTCTCTTAAGAAATGCATTAAGTACCTGATTGATGATCATTTGATTTATTTACCTTTCGTGATAACATTTTAATCTGCCAGCATAGAGTATGTGTTTATGTTGAAGTAGGTATGTTATGTATAAATTCATTTATAATAATATAATATAATATTGTAACGGAGAAAAGACCAAAACAAAAAATATTTAATTTAAATTTTATTTAGCGACTAATCAAAGAGAGTAAATATTGCTTACTTTTATCTCTAGATAAATAAAACTCTATGTCAATAATTTAAAAAGCCATAATTATGTTTTATCCTATATAAATGATTTTTCTAAATACATAGACAAGTAAAACAGTGCAATAAACTAATATTAAAAAGTCTCTATATCGGGTCGTCAGAACCAGCGTCAGTGGAAACGCGTATTTCGTGTCGCCGGCGCGTGCCGTTTCGTTTTATAACTTTTTAATTTATGTGCCCTGCAGAGCCCCGTGCCAAATTTATTGCTGGGGAAGGAACCACTTAACGAAGCCTCGGTGGTCGCTAACAGTCTTATGTGGAAATATTGAAACACTGTCAGTTTGCGATTTGATGGCGTGGAACGGGATATTTGGAGGGAGGGAGATCTCATGTTCTTTTTATGTTACGGTTATGCTACTTTACGCCGAGAAAGAAATGAATAGTGTATTAAATCATGTTTATTGGTTTCGAATTTACTGAGGTATAATACTGACGGGGTATACTTGAAATAGGAATCCTTTTAAATGGGAAACTGTAGTTATTTGTTGGTTTGTTCTTCTTCGCCTTCTCAACGTTTTAATAGTTTTCCGTGCAGAACTATACCTCTACCATTAAGAGATGATTTAAAATATTTTACTAGTTTCTTGACCATCTCACGGGAATTTTGCAAAGTTCCGGGACAAAAAGTAGCCTATATAACTCTCCACAAACCAACTTTCCCATTTACATCCATCCATACTAATATTATAAATGTGAAAGTGTGTTTGTTTATTTATTTATTTGTTTGTTTGTTTGTTTGTTTGACCGGCTTTCACGTCGCAACGAAGCTATTAAATGGTATGGTTTTTGTGTGTGGAGATAGTGAGGAGGGTGGAGAGTGACGTAGGCTACTTTTTACCCCGGTAAAACATCCCCATGAGAAGATATCGATGTTTTGTTATTTGCTAGATATTTAGTTCCGGTTGTTGTTAATAGATGGCGTTAGTAAAATTAATTTGCAAGTTCTGAATCACGCTAACAAATGATACATGTAAATTAATTAAGTCATAGGCAACTAATAAATTGAATTGAATTTTGAATTCGCGCTGGATAAATTGTTGTTTTGGTTTAAAATTAATATGGTAAAGGACATACGCTTTGATTTTGGTTTTGGTTCGCTTATTGAATTGGTTTTGTCGACTGTTGTTGTTTTGGCTTAAAATAATAATAACATAAGTCGTCTACTCTATAGAACTCTAAGAAAAAAATCAGTCTCACAACAAATATGAGGGTGCGTCTGTACAATGACATGAATGCTGGAAACTATGCTGAAACACACTTGAAAATTGGAGATGGGCGTTTCTGGAAACTGATGCCGAGGCAGTGGCGGATTTACCATCAGGCTGAGTAGGCTGAAGCCTAGGGCGGCAGATTTTAGGGGGCGGCAAATTTGGTCTAAATTGTTTTGTCTTACATACAAAAAAATATATAATATACATAGAGAAAATGAATCTCGAAAATTTAACCAAAATACATAATATTTTGTATATTAACAAGTGAACACTGTAACGTCTAAATGGGTGATTCTACGATAAGAGGTAACTTGTGCGGCAATCAGTTTAAAACAGTTTTTTTATTCTATATGTGGCTATTTTTTACAATGAATCACATCATCGTAATGTACTTTATTAGGTAATGTTAAGATTTAATGCCTAATTAAAACACATTTTTCTGAAATTCCTTACAAAGGCTCAAAAAGTCCCTACCCTGGCCTGTCCCCTTGCTACTTTTTATATGACTTTCAGACAATACATATTGTTGTGTATCCGATGCTTAGCTAAAATAAAGTTTAATGGGAATTAGAATAGTTATTCTTAAGTATTATCAAATAAAAAATAAAATAAGTTTGTTTATTTCAAATTATTTTTAGCATTAACTTTTGTCCCGCTATTTTTGTGTATCTCCCCTGCCAAATTTCATTCCACTAATACTATGATAAATTAAAAGATGGTAATATTGGAAATAGTGCTCAAGGACATATAACAGCGTAAAGTTAGTAATACTAATCGCGTAAGCCGTTTGAGTGCCTTCATTTTTTAATTGTTTCGACGCGACCGTGCAGTGTACTGGTTTCGCGAGGTGAATTCGTCTCTCCCCTGGTAAGTCATAAAACATAAACTATTAATTGAATTTATTTGCATTTATTACTGTTATTTACTAATACTGTGATAATTAAAGTGAGATAAATAATTAACCCAAAAAATAATTCAGTCAGTTAAAACAATTGAATTTGTCATGAAAACGTCTCTACCCTGGCGTATTTCCCCTGTCAAGATAACTGTCCAGGGGAGAGACTCACTGACCAGGGGAGATAATATTCATCATAAGATGTTTATACAAACGCAGATATAGACAACTTTTATCGACGTCAGTATTAAATGATTATTATAAATGAAAATTGTTACTGTAAAAAAAATTAAAGGAGGTTCTTAGTCCATATTGTTATTATAATATAGTCATTTTTACAGATTAAGCCACCACGGAAAAAGTTAACACGTGAACGAGATGCAGAGAGACATTATCAAAAGATTAAATATAATTCAGAAAAGTATGAATTGCAAAAGCAAAAAGAAAAGGAAAACTATTTAAAAAGAGGAAAGGAATCATTAAAACTTTTGAATAAATGACTTCTAGAGCATCGTAAGGCAAAAAAGATGAAAAAATTGATTAATGATTAATATGATAGTCTGATTATATGTTAAGAACAATGTTTATTAAAACTAGATTTTATTGATATTATGAATTATGTTATTGTGTCAAAATCTAGCCTCTGGTGAAATAAGTGATCTTGTTGTCTCTCCCCTGCCCGATGTATTTACCCTGGCCTTCGAAAAAGTAATAAAATTTGTATAAAGTGACTTGATTATATTTTAAGAACAATGTTTAATAAAAGTAGATATTATTGATATAATGAATTATGTTATTGTGTCAAAATCTAGTCCCTGGTGAAATAAGTAATCTTGTTGTCTCTCCCCTGCCCGATGTATTTACCCTGGCCTTCGAAAAAGTAATAAAATTTGTATAAAGTGACTTGCCCTTACGTGAAAAGGTAAATATACAGGACGAAAATGATAATATATAGGTTTCATGAAAAAAATCCAACATTTATCCTTGGCCGCATGCCCATACTACTTGAAACCTCTTATCGTAGAACCACCCAAATATGAAAAGTACTAAACGCTTTGTAAAATATAATTTTAGAGCACTAATTATAAAATTGCAATTTTATTGACACAATAAATGTACGTAACTATTAAATAATATGATAGCGAATTATGGTATCGAATTTCGGAGGTTAGTAGGGTCGGAAAAAATTGAATAGCCTACAGGCGGAAAATTTGTAAATCCGCCACTGTGCCGAGGGCTGTGTGACACTAACGGACAATTTTTGTAACTTAGTACAGAGTAATTCAGAACTGATTGCAAGTGTTTACCCAGGTTTACAAAACAATATACAGTGCAACCTTAATATAAAGTACCTCAATATAACGACTTCCTCGATTTAACAAATTCTTCGTAATCCCCTTGAATTATCCATAAGAGTCAATATAAAATATACCTTTACATTGCGAACATTCTTTGCGTACAACCTCTTTATAACGAATTTTCAACTATCAAGAAAAAGTATTCATACCTCTAATTAACGAATTTTGCCAACCCAAAACCTTTATATAAAGTTTCCACCAATAATATAACTCTTAATCTTATAATGTGATTCATGTCTCGACATGTTTCGACACGCTTTTGTTTGTAAAGTAATCATTGTTGTTTTGATGGAAAGTAATGTAAACACCTCTGCTCGTCACTATTGTTAAAGATTTAAGTTAAATATATATATAAATATTGAGGTGAATAAAACTATTCTTTTACCTCTTTATAACGAATTTTAGACCAATCTAACCTCAACATAACAAACCTCAGTTCAACGAATTACTTGATATTACGAATATTTTCTTGTTCCCCTCCGATTTGTTATATCGAGGTTGCACTGTATATGAAGATCAATATCTATGTCAAAGGGGGATTCTAGCACATAAAAACGATATTGTAAACAAAATAAATTCACACATATTGAGTGAAGTAGCAGGAGATACGACAGAATATTTATCAATAGACACAGTAATGGACACAGAACAGACTGGTGTACCACAGATGTGTCATGTATTATAAAAAAGTCATTGTTAATTCCCTTTAACCACGCGGGCGGAGCCGCGGGCAAAAGCTAGTTAAGGATAAGGACTAGTTCGTATAATTCCTCTGTAGTATAATAGATTCGCGTTCTTGTGTTGTAAACAACCTTTCTAGGAAAAGGGAAGACAGCTTGATGACGGATGCTGAAGCAATTCGTTTCAAGGAAATTACTCTTCTCAAGGACGCGTGCAGGCAATTGGCAATAAAATATGATTATCAGTATGGGTAGAGCCTGTACAGAGCTGAAATAAAAAGATACTACCAAGTAGAGACTTATCTTGAACATACTAATTCGGCGATAATAAATTAAGTTAATACTTTTTAGCGCCAACCAATAAAACAAGACTCAAAAAGGGACTGGGAGGGTTAGTCCAATTAGTATGTTAAGTAATAGGAGTATTATTTTGCCAATTAATTGGTAGCTACGAGAACTTTCTCCCTATGACGAAAAGCAGTAGAGTATAACGGTAAATAAAAGTAAAATACGGTATCAAGAACTTTTGTACGTATATCATATGAAAATCGAAAGTTTCATGTTATAACGGAAGCCATTTTGTCTCACTACCGTAGGAACTGAGTGTGTGAGGTACCTACGGTAGGTGTGTGAGGTACCCGTATAGATCGGCGATTTCACCGCATTTAACCACCTTAATACGTCTTGGAAATTACACCCTACGTCACACTACTGATACACCTCGAGCTGATGTCGTGTGAGTCAATCAAAATTATACACTAAATCATACAACAAAAGATTCAACACAGGAAATTGTAGACGATATTTCGCTTGATGTCATACATGCACGCGATTCCAGGTCATATGTCAGTGTGATAAGTTAGGTAATCGGCTGCAGATGCGGTTGGCAGCCCTGCAGTGCAGGCTTGGCAGTTCGCCGGTAGTTCAAGTTCGATGCAGCACACCTCACTGCCAAGGCCGAGGGAAGACGAGGTTGGCTGTAACCAGTTCAAACCACTTGGCTTCGGAATGTTTTTTTCCGTTCCATCAGATTTTATTTGACTACCTATTCGGTCTAGCTAGCGAGTGTCAGGGGTCGGACACAGCACTATCGGGGTTTTCTAGAAGTACCGTAATATTATCTTGTTTGTTCACACGACGCTGCAATTAAAGGAAAGGTTTTCAATGATCGCGAGAGGTCAAAATACTTGACGCCAAAATGTATTGAAGTTTTTATAACGTCTCACCGTATACCTCTTAACTCCAAATATTACATATTTTTGACCTGGAGAACCCTTTTCTGGAGCCCCATATCTGCTGTAACAGCTGGTGACATGTCATGTGAAATGTCAACTGCTGTTAAAGCAAGTGACATTTAAAGGAAACATCGAGAAGAAACTTGCATGCCTAAGAAGGCCTAAGAATTCTCCATAATTCTTGAAGTCATGTGAAGTCTGCCAATCCGCAATTGGCCAGCGTGGTGGACTAAGGATTATCCCCTTCCACTGCGAGAAGAGAACCTGCTAATAAGTGGAATAAAGAAAGGCTTGGGGGCTGTCGCAAAGGCGCAAAAGTCTTACCTACTTTAGTAAAAGACTCAGTAAAGTTGCAATTTTTATACGATTTAAATTAAAACCCTCTTACAAAGTGGGCTTTGCCCAGCAAAGCGCCTAATGCCTTGCGTTCAGCTCACACGAGAGCAATCAACTCGGATTAAACAGTTAAAACGGCTTGCAGGAGTTTATAGCGACCCCTTTGCTATAAAATAGTCCTGCAACTTTGCAAATTTACTGAAAAAGTGTAAAAAATAACGTCCCGTTTCCAGAGCGAGAAAAAATTATATTTTGTAGAGAGGAGAATAATCTTAATTCTAGAAAGATGTGTTAAGATATTTTAATAAGAAATGTAAGAAATTATTAAAATTAGATCAGAAAGAAAATAAAAATATATTTAATTTAAAAAAAAAAGAAATAGTTACGCAGCGTGTATTCGATGAAGTTCTTACATAAGTACGTACTCGTATCTGACAGATAAACGGCACTGCTTGCCCGTGGCAAAATTGGGTCATTACTGCGGAACTACATTAACCGGAACACTGCGTCGAAACTTTAAAATAATTTAATCGTAATTTTTACCCTCCCAAGTAATAAGAACTGTGTTGTGTACCTACCTAGTTGAAATACCAACATATATGTATATCGTTAGTTACTACGACTGAAGAAAATTCATTTTGCTAAACATCCTTTCGACGGAGCCCTAGCCAGGAACTGCCGACACACACTTGACATATTTAACTTTATTACACATTGTAATGTACAGACAGCCATTAGCATAACATGTTGTTCAACGTCAACGCTATCCGCGGTGGTTACATGCGGGCAATAGATAGTGGTATGTTAACATGCCGCCGCCATATGCCTGCTCGTTTACATGTCAACTGCTCGCTTCATTCGTATGCAGATCGCTACTTTATGGAGGCTGGTTATCGTTAGTTAGGCTTTTGAGTGGTTCGGAGGGCTAGCTAGGCAATATAGCTGGTTTAGGGCTGGCGAAGATAGCGGACACATAGCTGAGCGTGAAAGGCGCAGCGTAGACGGCGTTTTCCGTTCCAACGTTAGTGAGACAAATTAACAATGGCAATACAAATTGTAAATACGGCGACGAACTAGAGGCAGGATTTAGAGGTTACTTAAGAAGTATTGATTTGTGAAACAGGTAATTTTAGTCGATATTCTGATTATTTTCTTAGTAAGGATAATTTTTTTACATGAGCAGTGTGGTGTATGCTCTAGATAGATAGATAGATAGATAGATTTGTCTGTGTGGGAGCCCCGTGCCCAGCAGTGGGTTGCTTTCTTTTTGCACGCCTCGATGAGCGAAGATAAGAGCTCATTTGTGAATTTTATTATGATCTGACATTGTACCCTATCATGCAAATATTTGTTTTTTTTTTAAAATAAGCCAACGTGGTGAGAGCCGGTACCCTCATTCTATCTTAATTATTGCTATGAATTTAGGTGAACAGGATTTATAATAAGCATACTTGAACTAAAACCTGTTCATACGATAACAGTTTGTCTGTCTGTTGCTTTGGGTTCCATTCTTACTTGAAAATTTTACAGAAATTATACAAGTCAGACAATAAGGTCTGATATCAGGCATAATTACCATATTACGATGGCAAAACTTAAGTCATAACTGAGCAGTTATCAGTCAAACTGGAATACAAATCAGCGCAACATCCTGACGACCTTCCAAGACCGCTCTAAGGCAGTCCATGCACCCGCCGACTTGTGTGACTCAACTCAACTAATAAATTATTTGCTAGCGCATTCTTTGTGACGGTATTTATACCCTAACGAATGTTAGGTATAACTTTCATCTATCTTAACAGCGTCCATTCTGAATAGAATGGACGCTGTTAAGATAGATGAAAGTAAACGCCCGCAGCTTCGTGCGTGGAATTAGACATACCAATAGTTTCGTTTACACCTAGTAATATTATTTAGCCTATGTCACTCAGTGAACATTCAGCTTTCTAATGGTGAAATAATTTTTGAAATCGGTCCAGTAGTTTTTGTGTGAAAACATTACAAACAAATATTTCCTCTTTATAATATTAGCATAGGTTTATTTTTTAACGGTGGCTTTAAGTCGGCAAACCGTAACCACCATCGAAAAACCAACACACTTACGTAGATTACATCGAAAAAACAACACGTAGGTTCTACAACACACACCAACGTAGGTTCTACCATGCGCGACATAAAATCGCGAGTGTGTCGACGCGTATATACGCAGCCTAAACTTAACCAAGAGGTTGGCAACACCTAATCGAGTTATCAGCGAGCAAGCCGCCGGTGTGGCAACACTGAATGTTAACTAGCCTAGATATCGACTGGATCTGAATACGCTGGGGGCAGTCTCTTGTTGCTTGCTGTTGCGAAAGTATTTTCGATAGGCCATCTGTATGACTTCAGCTTAATTTCAATCATTGATTTACAACCTCCCGAATTTAGTAGTCAATAATTTCAAATATGTAATTTGATTAGTCGCATTTTGCATTGTACGACATTTTTACAAGGGGAAACCGTTTATAGGGTCAATAGAACAAAAGGGATAATATCGAATTACCCGATTTAACTGTTATTATATTACTGGGACTGACCTGGTAACGCTAAAATTTAAAAATTTTATTTTTGAATAACTATACCTAAAACTAATTAAAAGCAACACAAGATAAAATAAGAAACTCTATCTATATAAAGTAATTTTGTGCTGCAGCCAGCTCCAGAAAAAGGTCTCGACTTCAGCCGGACCTTTTCATTGGGATAGCTTGGCCAATAGAATATTTAAAACAAAAAGTATTTACTATTTAAAAAAAAAACTTGAAGAATGTTAGGAGAAGAAAATAAGTTCTAAATTAAATCTTTGCCATCATACTGTTCCATTACTGGTACATTTTTTACGATAACGAGAACGATACGAACTCACTACATGGTTGGGAGCTAACAGATCTGTGGGAGCTAAGCATACCTGGTGAATAGTTGGTATACGAGTACAAAGCACCTGTGCTTTACTCCTTCTGAGAACAGTGCAGGTAGTGCACAGACTCTACCACCTTACGACTGCCGGAAAAGCGAGTCGTGTGAAACTAACGCCTTATCAGTTTGTACACAACCGGCTGAGCGCGCGTCACTGATTATTCTAATCAGCTTACACAGCAACAAAGTGTGATACGTTATAACAAACATCTCAAAATCAATTTGATATTGAATATTGCTCAACAGGATTACATTGCAAGGGGTTTTAAAGCTTTTAAAACTTTGATGTTTTTCAGCATGAGAAGATCTTTGTGTAAAAAAAAAACATTTTTTTTTAAATTATAGTTCGCGTGCGCGACTACAAGACAGGCTTTTAGCAGTTTCAAATCATACGTATGTGTATAGCCAAAGTGTATTCTGTATGATATCAACTTTATATAGTTACAATAAAATCCACACGGAAATACGTGCAAAAACAAACACCTGCAAATTTAGGAACAAACTTAAAGCCTTTTTACTGGCAAAGGCATGTTATTCTATCTCCTAATTCCTGAATGAGAATTATAGATTTTATGATGACATTATATTACAATTATTATTAATAGTATTGACATTAAATATTTATTAACATGACATTAAAACTATTAGACATTTAAATTAAGAGGTCTGATTTAATTTGATTTTAATGTAAACAAACATATATATATACTTCGGTTATAGAATTAAATATTTTGAATGCCTAGAATAGGTAAGAATAAGCGTGCCTACTTTGACCTACATTTGTAACAACTAATTTCACCTTATTCTGCAAATAATTTGATTTGATTTTAATTTAAAATTCGCATGTGGGCTAGCTGCAAGTAAAGAGAAGCCACCTACAGTTAATGTTAAGCTGCACCTTTCTCGGCTGTCTAAAACCCAATCCCCCAATCAACCAACCAACCAACCAACCAACCGACCAACCCAATTAATCTGAAGTCAATCCCGGTTGTTATTGTAAGAGAACTGTCGTTAAACCTTATCGGAAGCCTTTGCGCTGACTAAAAACTTCCGTCAACAGTTGACCTTCTTCACTACACCCTCCTCCAATCGACAATGGAGCAGCGTGGTGTACGCAGGCCTTCCCCGTTGTGGTAAACCCGTGCCAGTACGCAATGTGTTGCAAGTTAAACGTTTTTAATCTTGTAAGATAACGAGGTTGTCTCGATAGACGCACTTATCCTTGACTGAATGACCCTTGGCAACAGAGGCTCTCGAGTGCAAGCCGCATAAGGCTTCGACGATATAAGTAAAGCCTTGAGCTAGTGTAATCGATAAGTCTCAGATCTATAATGCTGGTATAAGTCTCAGATACGAGTATATTAGTGTTGTACAGAACTCACTGTATTAACTGACACTCGGCAGTTCGTAAATTTAATGTAGACTATTTATATAACTTGAGGCAATTTAGCTATCTAGTAAGATATAATATATTTTGTAGCGTCTATAGACCCATGGCTCGCGTCGATTCAATGTGATCGAGTTAAGCAACGACGAGCGCGATCGGTTTGTGGATGGGTGACCGCTAGTGGCAAAATTTCATGGACGCTACCGTGCTTCGTTGTCGAAGACCGTCGGGTGGCTTGAGAATATTCGACATTTGGTTGACCTCTAACCCCATCAATCTGCATTGGAGCAGCGCGATATTTCTAGACCTCCCGCAGATTAGTCTGTAGGGAAGACCGTGCCCAGCAGTGGGACGTCTACGGGTTTTATATTTTGTAGAAAGCTTAAACACCATTCCTGCTACTTAAAACCGCTTTTCAACCATCTGAATAAGCGGTTGGTATTCCTATGGTATATTTTATCAAATTGATTTGTTTTTACGTTTGGTCTGCTTAAAGCAATATTAAAAAAAACTTTAAGCCAATTTTCAATAATAAAAGTTATCCAATAAGTTATTTTATTATTTAAGCACCGTCTTTGAACCAATCCTATTTTGTTTTATCTAATACGTAGTGCAATCTGAAGTACCCCCTTCAGATAGGATTCAATAGAATCGATTGCCATTAGAAAATGTGGGCTATTAGTTCAAATATGAACAGAGTACAGAGGAATTTAGTTAATTGTATCGAACGTTAATTTGCGGAAATCCATTGATATATAAAACTAGTTTAATCTGGTTACTTCCGTTACAAGGTGTTGGTGTATACTTTCGTAGAGAACCTCCCTCCCTCTTACATAGAAAAACATTCAAATACTATATAAACTAATATGTTTACTACCTCCAGCACGTGCTTTGCCCCCAAACGGAAGATTATCAGGGCAAATGTTCCACCTTGGGCTGATGATTCTCCATTTGGGGGCGAAACACGTGTTGTGGTGGCACGTGTGTTGGTGTATATTTTCATTGTTATAACATTTGAATGTTTTCCTTTGCGTTTGTTGTTTTATATTTTCATACACAAGTTCGCGTGTTGTTGCAAAGTAAATTAAACATACTTCGTTACAGAGGAATAGCTGAACCTTTCTCACGATGCGTATTAGAAATGACAATCAGATTCATAATGGTAGGCATAGGGACGAGAAAAATAGCGGGTTAATTATGCGTTGGAAACCGTTACCAGTTACAGTTATTTGTTCATTTCGCGATACGCCTGTTAAAACGGTAGTTAGTGGCTTAGTGCAGTGGTTCTCAGAGGATACGAATTGGATAGTGCGAAACGCGAATGCAAATAGTGCGAATGACGAATAAAACGAATCCGAAACTCTGAATATGTTTTGATCGTTGCTTAATACAGTCGCAGTTTAAGACTGACATTGCTCATTACAGCTTGTATCCATCCATCCATCAGCCTTTTGAGGTCCACTGCTGGACAGGCGTCTCCTAAACGACGCCCCTCCGACCGGTCCTGTGCTTTCTGAAACCAGCGGTTTCTCGCCGACTTTTTAAAGTCGTCGCGCACCTTGTCGAAGGCAACCTGTGCTCCTTTTTCCGAGTCGTGGTCTCAATACAGTCACAGTACAAATAAACCGCATTTTTTTTAAATAGATTTATAGTTATGTAGAAAATAAACATGCATATAAAGGCAAATATTAAATCCATAATTTTTTTTTAGTGAAATCAAATCCATACATATTAAACTAATTTCGAATTGGACTAGTCAATTTTGGTCACAGATGATTTGCTATCATTAAGCGCAACTGGCCAAGTGCGGATTGGCAGACTTCGCATACCTTCGAGAACGTTGTGATGAACTCTCAGGCATGCAGGTTTCCTCACGATGTGACCTTCACCGTTATAGCAAGTGACATTTAATTTCTTAAATCGCACATAACTTAGAAAAGTCATTGGTGCGTGCCGCTTGGGTTTGAACCCGGACCGCTCGAGTGAGGGGCGAGTTCGATAGCCGCTGGGCTGTCACCGCTTATCAACTGAATAGGTAATACTGGGAAACCAGCAAAAAGGGAGAACTTTGAGAGCCGCCTGCCCGTGCATTGTAAGTGGAGTAGTTGTTTCCGAGCGACACTTACTGCGCTGACCCCCTTCTCGCCGCGACCGTCACTTGCGATTTGTTCGCCATTTCATTGAAAGCATGCAGAAATCCTCATTTTTTGGATCACTTTTTAACGCGAAAGGCCATAACAAAATGACCCAGAAAGAGTTATATTCGTAAGTGGGATTTCGGCGGCAAAAAAGGTTATTATATTGTTAGATGATAGTGTCGTATACGAAATAGGGATTCGTCATATCGCCGCATTGCGCATGGGCCAAGATTCGATTTCAAGTGAGAGCATATTTATTAGACTGATAAATATTTGTACAAGAAAGAGCTAAGAAGAGACCCGAGGATACGAATACTAAAGTCTCATACTCTAGCATATAAAGAGCTTATTTACATCTAATTAATTGGTGAAGAGTTAACAGTATAATAATTATTAAACATACATATAAACATCAACAATTGTGTTTGATGAGACTAATATAGGTAACACAAAGAATTATTGTCAAATTTAGATTACTCGGCGACCACTAAGAATTAAAACCGGCCAAGTGCAAGTCGGATTCGCGCACGAAGGGTTCCGTACCTTTATCTGTACAAACGGCAAAAAATCATGTCTGTGGTATAATTTTTATCTTTCCTAATTTTTAGTATTTGTTGTTATAGCGGCATCAGAAATACATCATCTGCGAAAATTTAAACTGTCTAACTATCACGGTTTAAGAGAGCAAGTAGAGCAAGTAGAGCCTAGTGACTGACGGGAGAGCAAGTAGAGCCTGGTGACTGACGGAAGAGCAAGTAGAGCCTGGTGACTGACAGACAGACGGACAGACGGACAGCGAAGTCTAAGTAATACCCGGGTCCCATTTTACCCTTTGGGTACGGAACTCTAAAAACTTATCGCACTAAAGAATTACAATGAATAAAGAAGGTAGGTACTTATTTGATTAACTTTATCGCGAGATGAACGAGCCCTTCTCAACTATACGTGGAAATGACCACGCTAGCGCAGACCACGTTACGTTATCAAGTTATCGAGTGTATAATAAACTTGTAATTGATAGTAACAACAAGCAATTGAGAGACTTGTTGTTTATACTCTGTTTATGGAGCTCGGTAAATTACTTGCTTTAACTGTGCTTTAACTATTACTCGGGGATGGTAGCGAAATATATCACAGTTTATCAGATTGGTGGTGGGGTTAGTGGCTCAAACCAGTGTCGAATGTTCTCAAGCCACCGGAAGTTCTGTGACAAGGCTTAACGACTGCTTCCAACATTGAAAACAAAACAACCGGGGCCGACGGCTTAACGTGCCCTGAAGCACGGAAGCGTCACATCTACATACCGGGCGCGCCCGACGTTGCTTTACTCGGAAAATCGACACATGCCCTAGGTCTGTGAGCGCTTAATTCCAGAGACCAAGAAACTATCTTACCTACTAGTATTTTTATTTAAGTCTGTGATATTAATTACAACTCATACGATTTTACCAGCGCTTTTAAAGGCACTTCAAGTTGTAGTTTATCTTACACTATGCTTGAAAAACTAAATTAAAGACATTGGTACGAACTGCGTATAAGTTCAATCCGGGACCACACGAAATCTTGACCACTGAGCCGGTTAGAATATCGTTCTAAAATGATGTGCCCATTACGATGAAATCTCAGCAAAAACAAGCAGAACGAATCACACGGTTACCCAGAGAGCTACTCCGTGAAATTGGCAACCGAACAACTTCGCGACTTATCGCACCGAAATATCGATTTCATTTTTTTCTTAGCCCATAATAACAGACGTAAAAAAAGCCATTCAGCCAGCGAGTATTTGACATCTCACCTACATTTCGCACTGATCCGTTTGGTTTGGATATATGGAACCGTAAAAAACTAATGGGCAAAAAGAGCTTAGGCTACCTATACTCACACGACCATGCGACTTGCTTTAATAACACAGCATGTATCATCATGTGTCATCAACAGTTATACAACTAGTGTCTTTGTCGAAAGGTTTTTTGTTTTGGGAAACAGCAATTAAAGGATATTATTATTAACTAGATGTCCTCTGTGGCACTTCTCCATCCATCAGCTTTTTTAAGTCCACTGTTGGACATTGGCCTTCCTTAACCGGTGCCACTCCTCCCGGTCCTACGCCCTGATGTCTGTGGCAATACTCCAAAAAAATCTGCTTCTCCTGTTCCTCTAATACCATAAGTACTTGCTTATTAGTGAAGGTTAGAAACTATAAAAAAGCAATTTTCAAAGATTTAGTCGCTCTTGTAACAGACAGCCTAAGCAAAGATAGATTTTTTTGATAAATGGTGAGTTATAATAGGATTTAGCGTATGATTAAAAGTGTTATCGATTAATTATGGATAATTTATAGCCTATAATATTTCAAATTAATAGCCTATAAATGTTACAAGAATTCGACGCCTGTTCATTAACCGATTTAAATACTTTGTTATTTTTATTTTTAAAAACATTTTGTTGACTGGCGTTGGTATAGTGGTCGCAAGGGTAATTGATACACTAGAGTTCTTGGGTTCGATTTCTGGCTCGGTCAAATTACCGTTGGGTTTTTCTGACTTTAAATGGGCATTAGCTCGGAGTCTGTATTTGTAACCGGTGTAAGGCAATATATATTATATAAGACTCGCCACATAAAACATGGGGCCTAAACATAACTGATGAAACATTATACACATAGCTGCCGACCTCTTCGAGGAAATACAATCGTGTTGTAATGGTTATTTTATGTTATGATATCTGAATTCAGATAAACCCCTGTACCACGTCATCAATGAATGCATAATAATAATAATAATAAGCAAATTCATACATTAAGGCGGTTCTTTCACACCAAAGCTCAAACATCAAAACTACATAAATATACGACAGATATAGACTCCAAATATACACCACTCAACCTTCACGACACAGCAACACAACCTAATGAACAGCTTGTGAGTATTCAGGAAAAGACAACTACGTGGACACAAAAGTCCCTGCATGGCAGACACCTCGCTGACTTAAGCCAACCACATGTCGATAAAAATGAGTCGAACGCATGGCTTAACTAAACGTGGTGAACTGTTTCCTGAAACAGAAGCTTTCATGCTGGCCATACAAGATCAGGTCATATATACAGCCAACTACAGGAAATACATTACGAAGGAAATAACGCAAAGTGACTTGTGTCGTCAATGTAAGAAGGCCCCAGAGACTATCCAACACATCACGGGAGCCTGCGCATCACTTGTACAAAATGATTACAAGCATAGACACGACCAAGTTGCCTCAATCATTCACCAACATCTAGCTCATAAATTCAAATTCATACCACACAAACAACCATATTACAAATATAAACCACACATAGTACTTGATAACGAAACACACAAACTCTACTGGGATAGAACAATACTTACTGATAAAACTATACATTATAACAGACCTGACATAACCGTTCACGATAAAAAAAGCAAAACTGCCTACATTATAGATATAGCTATCCCTAATACACATAACCTACAGTCCACCATCTCCGAAAAGTTATCTAAATACCAAGATCTTGCTATAGAAATCAAAACTCAATGGCAAGTCCAAACAGTTCATATAATAATAATAGTTATTTCATCCACTGGTGTCATCCCTAAAATTTTAAGTAAAAGCCTCAACACACTCGGTATTCACACGCGTATATCACAAACATTACAAAAAGCAGCAATACTAAATACTTGTCGCATAGTTAGAAAATTTTTAAACATCTATTAAATAAAAATAACTGATCTCTATTACTACTACTACTATATACTATTGCACTTGGCTAAGGCCCGTGCGATAGTAGTATTACCTCCTCGGAGTGAAACATAAAGTTTACATAAATATAATAATAATGCATACACTCACATAACTAAATACTAACTTTTGATAGTGGAATTATTTTTATTTCTATTCAACTAAATCCAGTCTTACATTATTACTGTAAAAATATTTTTTTTAAAAAGCTTTTATAACTTGTTTATTTTTATTTTCAATTGTCATCAGAACCTAATATGTGTGCCAAATTTCAGCTCGATAGCTTCAGTGGAAGTGGGTGAAATATTGATTGCAAGATTCCAGGACATACATACATTCGAGTGAAGTTAAATAAAAGCTTTTAAAAAAGATACCCTATATTTAAGAAGTCTATCTAAATTAGAATCAGTTCAACATTATTCTTATAATGGCATCTTCCCACAGTCGCATTTCTCAGCGCTACCTACATCAGGAACAATTTCGCATTGAAAAGTTCAAACCACTAATTCATCCAATATAACATTATTCTTCATGTAACAGTTATAGCGATTGTCATCGTTACATATTGAATCTCTTCCACATAGATAAGTTATGATTATAAAGGTCCACGCACACTACAAATATACATAGTATTCTAAGTAAAAGCACTTTATTCGCGGGGTATACGTTCCGTAAATATGCCGCGAATACAGAAACCGCGAATACGCAAAGGATACCGAATGCTTTTTATTAATATGTATGTATGTACCGATGTACCAATGAAATCCGCGAATAAAGAAATCTTTACCCGCGAATATAGGAATTGGGTCGCATTTTTTTAATCCGCGAATAAAGGAAGCGCGAATAACGAGCTTTTACTGTATTAAACGTTGAAAATTGTTGTCAGCTGAGCATCAGTTACAGGATAACAATAGGATAGTTGGAAAGATTTGGCCATGCAGGGTGTTTCTATGCTTTGAAACATTTATAACGCTTGAAAGAAGAAGTAGTTATTCGTGAATTAAACCATAAAATCAGAGCTAATATCTTACAGTATCGCATTTGATTAAACCTCTAAACATACTTCATAATTTGCAAAACAATTGTACAAAACACATGTCCGGCTGATTTCAATGTACGCCGGACTTTATTCGTCAAAAGAAAAACTACAGTAATCACGAGCCAATGTTATATTAATGGCACATAATGGTATGCTTCTCTAGCTATGGTTCAAAGAGCTTGTGGTTATTTTAATGCGATCGGGAGTATGGGGACCACACACCGCTGACTTCATGTAGGTCAATAGCTTGATGCGAGGGGTTTTAAAATATACTTAAATCCATATCCATACTTTAATATTATAAATGCGAAAGTAACTCTGTCTATCTGTCTGTGTCGCTTTCACGCCAAAACTACTGAACCGATTTAAATGAAATTTGGTACACAGATAGTCTAGAGCCTGAGAAAGGACATAGTCTACTTTTTATTTGGAAAAAAAGTGTTGTAAAGGGTTGAAAAGGGGGTTGAAAGGTTCTATGAAAGTTTTGTCATTTTCAGAACTAGAAGCATAAAATTTATATCATAGGCTGTTGATTAGATATAAATAAATATGACATTCAAAGTTTGTAAAAAATTTGTAAGGGTGTAAAATAAACATATTATTATATTATTATGACTAATTCCACGCGAGCGAAGCTGCGGGCGTCCACTAGTAACTACATAATACAGATAAGTTAAGTGAAGAAGCAATGCAATTAGTACTTTGTGCTGCCCATCAGGATAGGATCATCATCATCACAACCCTTTCTTTGTCTTCCTCCCTCCCCTTCTCTTAGAATGGGAGGGATTAGGCATTAGTCCACCACGCTGGCCAAGTGGGGACTTCACATGCCTTCGAGAATTATACGAAGAACTCTCAGGCATGTAGGTTTTCTCACGATGTGTCCATCGCCGTTATAGCAAGTGACATTTAATTTCTTAAAGGATAGGATAGGAAAATAACATCCCTGCTTCAATTTCCACACGCAAGCATCAATCATTCTCGGCGTCAAGTCAGTGTAAGGTAATCTTACAACCGTTATGCAAAGATGCTACATCTCTCACTAATAGCATTAGCCTAGGACAAAATGAGGCAATTCTGGACAGTGTGGGAACAGACACTTCGCGACAGACAGGGTCTACATACCGCATGAGACCGAGATTTGGAACTTCTGCCTTTCGATTGCGAGGTCCGGTGTCCGTATCCCAGGTTATACCATGAACTCGCTTCGACCCATAGGCGTCCCACTGCTGGGAAAGGGTCTCCCCCACAGACACTGGCTACGGGAGGTCTACAGAATATCCACCACGCTGCTCCAATGCGGATTGGTGGAGAGGTTAGTGGTCAACCCTGTGTCGAATGTTCTCAAGCCACCCGAAGGTCTTCGGCAAGGCTTAACGACTGTTTCCAGCATTGAAAACAACTGGGAGCGACGGCTTTACGTGCCCACCGAAGCACAGTAGCGTCCATGAAATTTTGCCACTAGCGGTCACCCATCCACAAACCGACCGCGCCCTTCGTTGCTTACTGTCGATCACATTGAATCGACGCGAGCCATTGGGCTATGGACGCTACATACCATGAACTCACTGCGATCATTTTGTTTTGAATGATTTACCTGAGTGCGATCAGTACAATTTTATTTACAATATGTTAAATTACAGAGTTGGAACGGTTTGGCTAAGCTCTTCGTTACATCATCAACTTATTTCATTCAAATAACTCTCTCTATACTGTGGCATAAGTATAAGTCAAGGCGCGTACAACTTTTCTCAATATTGGCACAGTGTACAGTAACTATCACCTGCTGTACAGTGAAGGGAAACATCGTGCTAAATTAATTGTTTGTTTACCCTGCCTACTCGTCGCTCAGCGAAACAACTGACTTGGTATGTTATTGTATGTAAATGTTGGTAAAGTCACGTACAAAGATATGTGAACTTGACAAATTCTATGTAATCGTCATATTAGTTTTGATAATGCTCAATCGTGAATCTGAAGAAATGATAAAAGAAACCTACATTAAATGGAAAAATTACTTGAAATAATAAAATTTCATTTTTGGTTTAACCGTTAAAGTTAAAAAAATTAAACTGTGGTTTTACATTGACATTCAGATAGTAAATCAGGTTAAATTATGAATTTGCAGTTTACATTTACACTACTGAAGTCATGTTAGCCATCTTAGCCTATGCTCTACGAAATTCCCTGCAATTATACTATGCACTGACTAAATGTAATATATGACTGTGACACAATAGGTAAAATTGTCTTAAAACATAATCAGGATCTAATTTTTTAACTGACTGCCTCGTTGGTATAGCGGTTGTAAGCACGACTTGAGGCTTTGGGTTCAAAAGTATTATTGGTATTTTGTAACTTGTGATTCTCAATAGTAGCTTGAGGTCTGAATTTGTACTCGGTGTAACGGCTCACCACCTATATACTCGTACATGGGTCCTAAACTTTACCGTGAAGTGTGGGTGTGCTTCTACCTTTCTCTTAGAAGAAATACAGGCGTTTTGTTGTATTTTGTAATTTGTCAACTAAATTCAAATTTACAGTATAATTATTTCTCAGAGCGTGCCCAATAACGTAATTAGAACTATTTATAATTGTGTAGGTAATCTTTGTTAAAAATAACATGTAAGTAGTTGTTGTACTTTTCTGTGTTGTATGAACGATTTGGGCAAATAAAAGATTATTTCTTTCCTTCTTCTTTCTTTCTTTCTATATTTTGAAGAAAAAAAAAGATTGACAGACAAATCTTTTTCAAATCAACAAACTAACGAATCGAATATAAGGGGCAACCTTAGAATCATGTCATTGCACGTGACTGTACATATTATACTCATATATTCTCGTATGAGTAAGATGACACCGGGCACATATTACATTACCTGCTTACGTGACCTAACCACGGTACTGTCGTGAACACAGTTTACAGTTACATTATATGCCCTGAAAGCAATGAAGCCTTGACGTTAGATTAGCTATGATGAGTGGGTTTATAAAAAGGTTAACTTCTTATATAAATAAATATAAATCTAAATATATACTTCCCACTACCAGCAGTCACCCATCCTTGAACCGACGGCGCCCGTCGTTGCTAAATTCTGTCGATTTCATTGAATCGACGCGAGCCATTGGGCTTTGGACGACAATTTGCACATATATCTTAGCAAATAGTTAAGACAGTTAATGAGAATTAATACAGGGGATTATAGACCGACAAAATAAGTGTTGAATAAGTTGCACAAATCATCAAGCCAACTGACTACCTATGTTATTTATATCTGTTATATTGTCGTCTTGCCCGTGCACTGACTCAGCAATGCACATTATTATGTAAATATTCATTTAAAATGCCAACTCATGAACGCAAATACAAGTGTCAAAAGTAACATACCGTCCCGCCTTCAAACACACAAAGTGACATGCCGATTTCTATACTTAGAAATAGATAATTTAAAAGCATTCATACTTACACGTATTGTTAGCAACTTACATAAACATGTATGTAAACGTACATGCTATACTATACATAATTAATTTTGTACATATAATTCTTACTAACTATAGCAAGCAATATATTTTTCAATCACGGTTACTGGTATGTTTTCAATTCAAAGTTCTGAACGCTGAAGAAGAATAGCTAACGAGCATGAAATTCTGAATTTCCGACTGTATGCAGCTTCCCTAAATTTGACAATGCTGTGGCATTAGCACTGCCCCGTATACAGATTCTGCCACCTATACAGAGCGGCATGAAAGTGTAGCTATGTACTTGAATCCACACACACATTACCCACAAATCGCGTTGAAATCGAAATTAAGGTAGTATCGTTTTGATCAGGGTAGGTTGTCAGTCTTAAGTATCTACTGATTGGTTCGCCAGCCGTATTATGTCCCACTAATATAACTAATACACCATGCGCATCTATCCCTTCCGAATTTCGTTCAGCTACACTTTGGTACCGACACTTGTACTAACGGCGAACAGAACTCGCTAGTACAAATGCAAACTAGAACAACTTTCAGTAGACGTGGGCGAAGCCGGGAGGCGTGCTTGTCGATAATTGAGAGCTCGCCAGCATACTTTCTACATAACTAAATATGTCAGTGACGCGTCGCTTCATTCATGCATTGTGCATGGATGCCATCATTTCTATATGACCTAAGATGTTCTTGTTTCCGCTTGAATAATCGTTTGTTGTAACAAGACTTAATCTTCATCAATATCGTATTTATTTGCATTAAAGTGTTAATTATAGCTGGTTGATAGCGGTGACAGCTCCATGGCTCGAACTCGCCTCCTACTCGAGTGGTCCGGGTTCAAATTCATACGTCACGCGCCTATGACTTTTCCAAGTTATTTGCGATTTAAGAAATTCAATGTCACCTGCTGTAACGGCGAAGGAGACATCGTGAGGAAACCTGCATGCAGGAGAGTTCTCAATAATGTTCTCTAAGGCATGTGAAGTCTGCCAATCCGCACTTGACCAGCGTGGTGGGCTAAGGCCTAACCCTTCCCATTCCGAGAGGACAAGTTTATAGCACATCACAAAGTGTTGGGTAAGTACGATTATGTACCACCAATTATGCGGTCCAACTGCTATAATACGGGCACGAATCTATCCACATAATAGAGAGAGCATACTCAACCACGCTGCTCCAGTACGGATTGGGGAAGGGGTGAATAGTCAACCCGACTGTCGGAACTTTATAGGCCCAGATATGGATATAACTGGGCGAGCAGCGCCACCCATCGACTGCCGACCAAGACTAGTGTAGCTTTACGATGAAGTGATGAAGCGCCTCAATCAGTAGTAATGAAGAATAATTCCTTAATGTTTAAAATTTACCTAGAAAAATAAACGTTATTGCATTGCGTCTAAGTCACGTTTGATAAACCGCAGAATTTTAGCGAGAACGCAGAAAATTTTAATAACGAGTGAAAAGAGGCAAATGGAAGGACTTTCGTTAGTTTTTTATACTTTCGGCGTCGACAGTACTTAATACACGTATTAATAAAATTGGGACATTTCAGAAATATTTAAATTTTCATAGTTGAAATCACGAATTATTCAGTAATAAATTAATTTTAATTTTCTTCAACTACTTTTAATTTGAGAATATTGTTAATCGAAAGTAAAAATTATCACCCACCTAGTCTATATTAAGAAATTATACTTTGAAGGGTTGCCTCAAAAACATTGATTTATGAGTGCGCGAGCGATTCATGCAAGAACTTTTAAACAGGAGGTCTATTTTTGAATCGACTTAATCGCTCGAATGCGACACAACAATTGAAACAATACCGTACTATTTATCTATATCTCTGCTCGTCAGTTTAGTCTTAAAAACCACTAGTTGAATTCTAGTCACTCAAAAATACGGAATTTTTTCTTTCGATCTAGATTTGACTCGTAATTTTCGCTGGCTAATTAATTCAAAACATAGAGTCGTCATAATTCTCCATCGAGCATCTAGCTCTAAAAGAGCAAGCATGGCATTTAAGCTTATATTCACGTACCTCCCCTGCTTCATATCTTAAATCGAGTCGCGGTGAAACAACCAAAGAGAAATTACGTCCATTGCGGCAAGCAAAAAATGCAGAATGCACTCGCAGAGAGATTCGCAAAAAGAGGGAATTCCTCTAAAACGAGCCAGCTGAAAGAATTACGTTTAATACTATACTATACTATATATTTTATTCCAGTTTCTGCTCTTAAAACTAACTATTCAGCTAGAATTTATTCTTTGCTTTTTTTTCTTTTTTATATTATGTCTTGAAAGCAAACAGATTCACTCTTTTCGAGTCTAAGTGAATACAAAATGGTATTATTACTTACTTAGTTGAGATTAAAAAATGTATCTACGTCTTTTCAAGTGCTTCTTAGCAGCATCAAGAGTATTGTATTTTTATTTTATTTCAATTAATAAAATTTTATTTATATCTGCCTATGGAATAATATGACACATTTAACAAGTCAACGGGTAAAATGTATTATTGAGCACTAACAATCATTACGCGCAAATTCTTGCGAATTGAATTTGCCATGTACATGACTGTATAACTTCAATGATTATTTTCGAGAAAAATGAAAGCTTTCTATAAAATAAGAACTTTTATATAGAACCATCGCCGCTTTAGCAAGGCATTACGAGTCATAATCAGTATAATATCATACTCATAAATCGATTCGTCATAAAAAAAAATTAATTATGTAGGAGCTTACGAACTATTTTATTTGTCAAATTCACATCAGTTTCATCTGTGTATGTATTTCAGTCTCTGACACCCGTATTACAGGCTCGCGCCTACTTTGGGGTCACATGTGTGTGAGAATGTCCAAGATATTTATTTATATTGTGGTTGGGTGGATGTAATATATTTTTATATTAACGCTTTCTCAAATACCTCCATGGCACAGCGGTGCACATCACGAAGTTAAAAACAATATCAAACCGCGGTGTAAGAACGCGAACACTTCAAGGTAAAACTTTCATTCCCTTGCGTTTGTTACTTGGATAGTTGTTATAAAAATACCCATCCATCTATGTGCACTCAGTAACACATCAGGTTCAAGTTAAACTAGTTCTGCGAGGTTGTGCAGTAAAAAAGCTCGTTGGCTTTCCTACCTCCTCACATTTGCTTTCTTTCGCTTCGCTTCCTGAGGAAATATGTGGTCGACAAGCGAGTGGCAAGGGGACGACTGTGGAGGCATTTACTAAGATCTGATAAAATACAATGACAATTAACTAACACAATCACCCTGTGTAAAGTAGGTATTTAAGTTAACGGATGCATTTGATAGCTCTAGTCATGTTTCATCGGTCAAATAAATGTTAAATTGCTAAGAAAAATGTCAGTTTCACTTTAGTTGCTTGTCATTATTGAATTTATAATCCAATTACATAATAGCTACATAGAAACTTATACTCGTTTGTATGTATTAAGGCTTAGGAAACCTTAATATAAGTTAACAGTACTAGTACACAGTATTAGTACAGTAAAACTATGTTTCTACCAGTACTAATACTGGGTACAAAAATTTAAGGTAGTTTATCGACCAATTCACTTACACTTGGTTGGTTATGGTTATCTGTATTTGCCAATAATGTTACCCCTTATTAAAACGTTTATCAATTCAGTGAACCAGATTTATGAAATCGATTCGATTGTCGAATCGAGTCGATTTGAATAGAGATAAGACACGGAGACCGTTGCATGCATTATGCATGTCACTTGACGAATCGATATTCGATGGCTCGTTCACCTGGTTGCATTGCATTGTACTGCGCTGTGACGTCATGATTCATGGAATGACAAAGATAAAGGTAACGGAAGTCATGATACAGACATGAATTGTAAAATGGATCTGAAGCAATGTAAGATTCATCTATCAGCGAATAAAAGAGATATGCCAGTGGTGGGTCCGGCGTTCTAATCTGTTACTCTCAAAGTGTGAAATGATAAGTCCTCGCATAGAGACCACCACCACAACCCTTTCTATGTCCTACTGTTGGGCACGGATCTCCTCTCGGTAAAGTCTGTCAATCTGCACTTGGCCAGCGTAGTGGACTAAGGCCTAACCCCTCCCATTGGGTTAGGCATAGTCCACTACGCTGGCCAAATACAGATTGACAGACTTTACATGCCTTTGAAAAGATTATGGAGAACGCTCTGGCATGCAGGTTTACTCACGTTTCCTTCACCTTTACAGCAGGTGACATTTAATTTATCAAATCGCACATAACTTAGAAAAGTCTTTAGTGCATTGCGTGCCACTTGGATTGAGCCCCTCGGGTGAGAGGTAAGTTCGATAGCCGATTTTAATGGAATACAATGAATGACCAAGACTCGGGAAAAAAGCACAAGTCGCCAAAGGTGAAGACGAAGATAATAGAAAGAAGAAGACGGCGGCATACCGCTGGATTCAGAAGACACAGGATTGGTCAGAGTGGCGTCGTTAAGGAGAGGCCTATGTCCAGCATATTATAAGGTTTATGGGTCAATGTTAGGTATTTAAACATCTTCAAGAAACCATAATACTTAGTGAAATTTTTCACTGCATGGATGGAGAGTATGGATAAACTTGTGAGAGATCAAATTTAAAATAATTCAAATTTATTCTATTATCGCTGCGACCCATAGACGTCCCACTGTTGGGCACGGGTCTCCTCTCAGAATGGGAGGGATTAGGCCTTAGTCCACCACGCTGGCCAAGTGCGGATTGGCAGACTTCACATACCTTCGAGAACGTTATGATGAACTCTCAGGCATGCAGGTTTCCTCACGATGTGTCCTTCACCGTTATAGCAAGTGACATTTAATTTCTTAAAACGCACATAACTTAGAAAAGTCATTGGTGCGTGCCACTGGGGTTTGAACCCGGACCGCTCGAGTGAGAGGCGAGTTCGATAGCCGCTGGGCTGTCACCGCTTATATATATTCTATATATTCTATTATATTCTAGATCAATTATTTTCTCGTAGGCATGTGAAGTCCACCAAAAGCCAGTAAGACAGCATGGTTGACGGTCCTTATCAGTTCTTTTTAGTTCCACTTAACGGACCTATCGCGCAGCACAAATTATGGAAGGATTATGAATATAGTACGAGTTATTAGCAGTTTATCTCGATAGCTGCGTATGATCAGTTTGAAAGGCGTCAAAAATAGGCAATTGTTTTTTGCATAGCATGGCCTTCCTATATACTGTGACTTGGTATTGATGGTATTGGTGACATTTTCACTGAAAACAATTTTCTATGTAGCTCATGGTTGTCAAGTTGTTATTCTTATGATAAACGCTCTTCTCGATTCTTGCAAGCGCTCTATATAAAACTTTGTAGTACTACGTATAAAGCTGTTTTTTCACCTTTTATAATGCTGGACTTTACGTCTTATAGGATCATAGGACGAATTTGAAGAAAGAAAATGGTTTGGCGAAATTTGTTTGGGGACAAATTAAGTGTAGTATTTTCTTTCACGAGAATGATAAATCAACTAAAATTGTTGGGTTGAGCTTGAGCTTAGAACGTTGGAGCTTGCCTACCTAAATTCCAAGCTCTATATTTATTCGCGTAGGTAACCTCAGTGGTTTAGTCGATTTTATCAGCATTATGTTAATGTATATTGTAAGTATTCTAATTTTATTCTTAAAAAAAGTTTTTATATCTATGCATTTTTTTTAAATATCGACCTATAAATTATTGTTTGTATTTTAGTATAATTATTTATCTATTAGGTAAGTATGTAAAAATAGGTAGGTAGTATGTAAGTCATAATAATATCTATTTTTACCTTTTGGGCTTCCACCGCTTGATAAATACTCCAAACATATTGATTGAATCCGTTTATTCACATCACTAGCGCAAACCAAAAAAAATATCACACAACACTTCAATTTCAAATTCGGAACACTCGCAACAACCCGATATTTGGAATCGACACTAGCGTTTGTCTACAAACACGTCAGAAAATAAACGTTCCAAATATAAAATCGCCCATCGTTTACAAACAAAAACATGAGATAGAGAATGCACGCACGATTAGCACAGATTATAAACAAACACAGATAAGCGTGAGACAATGAAGTGTATAAAACTTTATCAATCGCAATCAAATTGTTGAATTTCGATGTGTGACCGACAACGGATCGCGTAAATGTATTTATCGCGGAGTACCACACACGCGCTCGAGCCGAGCGTTGCAAGGCGACTGGTCGGCTAAATAAACGAAGCCAGCGCGTTTGTTGCTCTGCGTTGGGCTCGCTAGCTGCATGCCCGATGCAATTGGTGAATATCTCGGTCGCGTCGTTAAATTGGAGATGTCATCCAGCGCGACTGAATGGGACTGTTGGTTGGCGTCTGTTTACATTTTTTTACGAATATTTCGCATCATTTAAGAGTTGGTTACGATCACTTATAGCAGCATAATTGAATAGTTATTTAACAGTTAATGCTTTAAAGTCCTTTCATATCCTAAAGTTAGTAAAAACTTCATTGTAAATACGTATATATATGAAAAAAGTTTCTGAAATATTATAAGTGCCAAAAGTTTAAATTTTGGATTTCTCTTCTCTAAGGACTAGCAATGTTAGTCCTGAAAACTGACATAAAAATAAAAACATAACTTTTGAAGTACCTACATAAGACTTTTAAGTACCTAAATGTTTAAAATACAGACGCAAATTAATTATTTTGAATATTTATTCCACATATGTATCTGGTTTCGTTTACGCAATCCATAAGTTACGGGACCTTGTTTAAGATTCTACCACCTGCCGTAATCCATCTGCCTGAAGTCATAATAAAAACTAGAAAGGTCGGCTTGCAGAACTAAACAGACACGCTTACTTAGCTTGGTTGCGAAAAAACAATTGTCAAGTCAATACGGCGGAAACAGCCGCCTTAGAATCGGAAATCCATTTATCACACTAGTGTGGGAATGAACATCGATACGGTAATACGGTAAGCAGATAAGCTGTTTGAGATTTAGCTGCACTTTGGGCTAATTCGCAAGCTGTCATTCGACGTAATAAATAGCTTTGTTACTGATTAGGTAGGTATAGGATATACGAAAAGTCTCTACACTAATGGAGAATATCAGCTCGTTGGAAATAAACCATTGTAAATTTAAATGTTCAACTTCAACTTCTTTTATAGTTATGTCACGACAATAATATGGCGAGAAGTATAACTCTACAGGCTCTACATTTCTCATTCATCTTACCTACACACTTCATTCATCAGTATTATATCAGACATTGTTAAAAAGACATGCTTAAGTAACCAATTATACCAGTAAACCATTTATACTTTGTGTTTGTAATAAGGCAAGCATGTGACATTTATGATTACAACACATGTTCATCCATTTTCGTTATTTTGTTTACAATTATTCGCGGAGACTTACCGTTAGGTAGGTATAGGTTAAGATACATTCAATATACATAATATCATCGTTATAGTTACAGTTAATATTATACATCCAGAAATGCAGGCATTTTTTCATAGAAATTAAGGTCTGCGGCCCAGTGCCTCGTATAAAACAACGATTAATTTGTCCCAGCCGTATTAGCAATAGCGATAACTCTGCACATGTGTGGAACGGGAAAAGAGCGATAAAAAAAATCGCAACAATACGAGTTCTAATATAGAGCCATATTGTGTGGGTAGAATACAATGGTTATGCAACGCGCTGCAATGCAAGCCATTAGATGCCCACTGTTGGACACGAAACCACGGTTCTCCTCACACTTCACAGCTTGAATGCAGCAGCCTGTCTGTGCCGTCGCCAAAAGGTTTAATTTTAAACAATTAATAATTTACGTTTTATAAATTTCGAATGTTTTCTTTGACTATATTCAGGCAAAAGAAAGACAGATATGAAGTAATAGAGTTGTCACTTTTAGTGATTGAGTTGTCACTTTTAGAGCTAGCTCTATCACTGCATCACGCATCACTGCTACTTAAATAATTATCGTCTCTACTTTGACTACTCTTCGACTCTATACATTGCCTTTGTCATCGGATCGCAAGCCAAGATAAACTTCAAGTAGAGGTCGTATCGAGCGCAAAGGGGGTGTATATTCCCCCACAGGCCACAGTGAGTCAACTAGTTTCAGTAGCGAAACTAACTTAAGTTTGCACTTATGTATTTGACTATACTCGTACTTGAAATAATTAACGTTAGATGATTAGGATTAAGGAAGAAATATTTCCTGCTAGTGGTATCTTTTATTATTTCCAAACTATTAATGGCCGAAATTAATAACCTATCTTTGGATTGATTTGCCTATCTGAGATAGATATTTGACATATGCTCCATATAAAATATGTCAAATAACAAATATATTTAATAATCATAATAATATTAACAATTGACATAATTAATGAAAACTAAACTAAACTAAAAAAAAACCTTAAAAATAAACCTAAAAAAAAAAAAAATTACTAAAATATGCTAGTGGTTACATAACCATGTAATGTTGCCATTGAGACTAATCACGATGTCAGGGCTTGTAAAGTGTATTGATTAAGGGCTTAAATACTAAAAATATTTTTGTGACCTCATTGATGCTTTTGCATATTCAAAGGAGATGTTTCAGGGATGTATGGAGCTCCGGCCCAGTCTATGTACACCATACTAAAAAATGGAGAAACACAATTAAAACAGTTTCCAATTATCCAATTACTTTAAATTGGCTTAGTTTGGATGTAAAGCACAAAAATGTACACTTGAAATTGCAACACAAAACGAAAATCCGTCATGGCGGTAAGCTATCATGTTGACTGAAGTTTGACATTTACATGACGTTTATTTCTGTCATCTATCATGTTGATTGAAGTTTGACATTTAAATGACGTTTATTTCTGTCATAATTGTCATGGAATAAAATGGATTGTAACACTTAGAACGTGTATGTACCTATTTTATTTTTCCCTTTAAAAAAATTTTAAGATTTTTATTTAAGTAAAGAATACAAACATTCAATCGTCGAAATATTAAAAATAACTCAAGAAATTCAAACGAACGGAACATCAAACCACGATCGACAACGAAAGCGACACTAGACGGTTCACGATATTGATGGTCGATCTATGGTTTACTGTCACTTTTTTTTTTAAAATCACAGATACGTAGTATCTCTATCTAGTTTGTGATCACAGAGTAATCTAAATTGACGGGACGCCATGTTGAAACTCGATAAAAATAATTGATAAATATAAAATTATTACAAGAAAAGTATGCAATTTAGCAATTTATCTGTATTTTTCCCAAATTTCACGGATTTTTCTCCATTTTTTGAGATACTGTACATATACTGGGCCGGATTTGAAACATCTTTAAGCAATAGTAAAACAATTGAAATTATTTGTTTCATTTAAATTTACATAATTATGTAAACAGTAGAGATATAATTCGTGAGATGGGATAGGGCAAGGCTATCACTTTTAAATATTTCTTTATGTACACTTTTCTTACAGACAACAATGGTGTCGGCTAACCGACATAATATTCAAGCTTTGTTCAAGACCTTCAGGTGGCTTGAGAACATTCGACACTGGATTGGCATCTAACCCCTCCATCAATCCGCATTGGAGCACTGTGGTGAAGTATGCTCTAGACCTCTCGCAGCTGCGCCTATGGTGCCCAACACTGGGACGTATATACCCAAAAACGTCGCACTGTTAGGTTGTTGTTATGGCTAAGCAATGTCGATGCGCAGACCAACGGTGACTCGTAAATTATAGATTTAGATCAGCTACTGGGAGCCTAGAATATCTCGTTCTACAAAGGTAATTGTCGTCTCTACATCGCCTCTGACGTCAGATAACAAGCCAATGCATGCTATGACGAGATAAGGCTCAAGTAGCGAACATAAGGGGGCGCTGAGTCTCTCTATCGGGTCAGACGACCCACTTACTCGTAACTAGTTTCAGTCGCGAAAACTGAAGTGATTTGAAACAATAAGAACACATATAGGTATGATCAGATGATTGCTTTATACATGTCACTAGTCATAGTCATAGTGCAGTGAGTAGTGAAATTATGTGAATATAGTCTGATCAGACAATCTGAAGACACTCGTGCCATACATTTGTTTGAATACTAAATACACATATGATCCGATAGTCGGATCGGACGTCCAAGTATATATGGCACGAGTGGCTTCCGACTGTCTGATCAGACTATCGGATCGGACTATCGGAGAGAAAAATCGGAAATATATTCCCAGCCTAAAAAGAGAAGACCGAAAGTATGATAGAGTCGACGTTAACAAGGTAAGAATATTATCGTTGATTTTGTTATCATCTCAAAAGACTCCCCTCCCCTCGCACCACTTCCCAATCCCGACAAAAACAGATTACTAACTGTAAGCATTAATGTATCGTTCATTTCATAGTCCAATGGCTCGCGTCGATCGTATATGATCGACCGAATTAAGCATCGACAAGCGCGGTCGGTTTCTGGATGATAGATCGCTAGTGGCAAAACATGGGTTCTTTAGTGCTTTGAAGGGCACTTTGAGTCATTGGTCCTGGTTGTTTTCAATTGTAAAAGCAATCGCTAAGCCCTTCGGGTGGCTTGAGAACATTCTACACCATTTCACCGCTAGGTTCCGCGGAACCCAGTTTGGGAATCCCTGCTCTAGACCTCCCTCAGCTTTGTCTGTGGGAGAGACCCGTGCCCAACAGTGGGACGTCTATGGTTTGTAGCTATTAGCTAAGCAGGCATTGTATCTATATATATAAAAGGAGAAGGTGACTGACTGACTGACTGACTGACTGACTGACTGACTGACATATCAACGCAGGGCCTAAACTATAAGGGCTAGAAACTTGAAATTTTGCACAGGGGTTCCTTTTATAACGTAGGGGAGCACTAAGAAAGGATTTTTGAAAATTCACCCCCTAAGGGGGTAAAACGAGGGTGCAAAGTTAGTATGAAACTTTGCCGTTTTTGAAGTCGTTAGACGGGTAGACGTCGTTAATGGGTCTAATTCTACGCGAGCGAAGCTGCGGGCGTCCACTAGTATTATATAAACCTATTCTAATGTATTTATTATTCAAAACGCAATAGCTCAGAAAAGACTTAAGAATGTTTGAAGGTCAGCCATTAGAATGAAGATGGACTGTGCCTTTGAAAGATAGAAATAATATTATTGTGATTTAATTTGAATAAGGAATGCAAACAGATAAGCACAGCCTTAGCTCCACTTAGTATTGCCTAACAAACAGGTCTTGACCTAGCACAATGCCCGCTGTCGCAACAGGGTTGAACAGGCCCTCTATCCGCGCTAACAAAGAAGTGCCAACCCTACTTACACCGCCCTCAGGTTACCCTACATGGCACACTTACAGAAATATAAGTCACCTCATATTCCTTTTGGGAAATGGCGGTTCTTGGAACAGGTTTGTGATTTTTAATTAAAAGCTTTTATTTAACTTCACTCGTATGTATCTATTATGTATGTATGTCCTGGAATCTTGCAATCAATATTTCACCCACTTCCACTGAAGCTATCGAGCTAAAATTTGGCACACATATTTGGTTTTGATGACAATGCACGAAAATAAAATAAAAGTTACAAAAAGCTTATTTTTGTAACAATGAGCTCGCTGGTAGAACCTGTAGGCGGGACGCTAGGGGAATTGTTTTAGCTGGTAGAATCCCTCATAGCCTATGAAGTGCTCATAGTCCTAGGGCTCACGTCGATCGTACGTGATAAGTAGCGTTAAGCAACGTTGGGCGCAGTGGCTAATTTTCATGGGCGCTTCCATACTTCACCTTGTAACAAAATCAACATATTTGTTACCTCAAGGTAAGAAGTCACTCAGTTTAGATGGATGTTTCGTTTGATATTAATGATGTTATGAGTTTACATTGGGATCAACATTTTTGGTATGAAAAGGCGGTTCTGTTTTTAAAATCACTGTTTCAAGAATGTTTGCCATAGCCCAGAGACCTAAGACGGGAGAACAATCCCTAATACACGCGGAATAAGGCTTAGAGCTCCACCAAGATACAGTTGGCGGTAAACTTCAATCTACTCGTATTATAGTATAGGTGCCAGGTTTAATTTAGTTACACGACCGAATACACCATTCCAATACACGCCCCGGAATTAGGCTGGTCTGGAAGGTGCAATCAACAATATTATTCCAACCACGTCGGGCCCTTCGCAACACTATTCCCATTCACGAACGTTTCAGCGGAATAATAAACGGAACCCTGAGGTTGGTTTTATAGTCACGCTTGTGGCCGAAAACGCATGGTTTTACGTAAGTTAATATGCAGACAAGTTCGAATCTTTTATTTTTTCGATATACGATAGCCACCCGAAGGTTTTCGACAAGGTTTAACGATTGACGGTAAGCCGTGCCGCCCTACGAAGCACTGTAACGTCTATGAAATTATTGCCACTAGCAGACACCCATCTACAAACTGACCGCGCCCGTCGTTGCTAACTCTGTCGAACACATTGAATTGATGCGAGCCATTCGGCTATGGACGCTACATAGAAGAATTTGTGCAAAAGGTGTCGTTTTCCAGCGGTTTTTGTGCACTGGACATTTCATAAAAAACTTCTAATCGACTGCGTAGCTACGGTAAATGCAGTCGGTTTTCAGGCGTCAGAAAATCATCGGAAGTCTGTGCAGTTGGATGACAACTCTACAGTTGTATACCATTGTATACCATTGTAGTGCGTCAGTCGATATCTAATATTTTCATCAAAATTGAAAGGCCATCGTTTCCATTCGTTTAATATACAATAACTCAAGATTGGTTAAATAATACAAATTTGTACTTAACTATGGTGCTATTTTTGAAATTCGAATACCTAAGTAGAGTGGGTAGATAGGATTTGATTGAGGAGGTTTGAGATTTATTGTTATTGGATTTCAAGATATCATCTTCATCAGGTCTTCTTCAGATCGTGCTAGCCAGCAATTGGCGTGACTGTGAAACCAGCGAGAAATTCTAGCCGGCCCGCCACACTTCGTGGTTTCATTTCACGAATCCCTGTTTTTAAATCCCAGAGAAGGAATGTAAGCTGTTGACTTTTTTGATACTTTCAAGTAGGTACAATAAATTTCGAGCATGCGCATTTCTCTACAATTTGACAATTAATGATCGAGACTAAGATAAAGACTAAGTAAGATGTAGTCTCTTTCAAAAATAAGTAAAACTAATTAGTTAGTTGGAAATGTTACAGTGTAAATGTTACAGCTTTATGATTTGAACCTCGGAACTCGGACGAAAGTGGTCACTCCCACTGCGCTGCGCTGTCGAAACGCCATTTACAGTTCCTTATTCAAACAACATTTTATTTAAATGCCAGTTAAGCTGTTCCGAAGATAAATCTCCCGCTATCAGTCCGTATCAGTCCAGCCTTCACTGTATACTCGATAGAATCTCATTATTGTGCCATTCGGAGGTCTGTATAAAGCGTTTCCAATCCTATATTAAAATTCGTTTTCATAATCGTAAATTAGAGAAAGGCTTTGCCAACACCATTGAGATAAAAAATGTAGAGTAGACATGTCATGTATAACAACTAGTATACCGTTAATAAAAAAAAATTAAAAACACTTTTTATAACTTTATTTTTTATTTTCGTGCATTTTCATCTGAACCAAATATGTGTGCCTAACTTCAGCTCGATAGCTTCAGTGGAAGTGGGTGAAATATTGTACCATATTAGTACCATACATACATACGAGTGAAGTTAAATAAAAGCTTTTAAAATAACAATTATCGTCGTCCAGCGCATGTTACGATGATAATTTAGATGCGTGCATATCAAAACCGATTTAAAGCGTGTTTCGTAATAATACACTTTGGAGTATGATCCGTCATAATCTAATAGACAAGAATTTTGAATCAATGCATAGAGTTATTACTCATTTATGCATATTCATATTATTAATTGCGTACAGTGATAATAAATAAAATAACACTAAGCTAAACACATTTATTAGTAGACACTTGAAATCTCGTATCGTCAAATTTTTTGAATGCGAGGACAAACCAACGCCACCAGCGCTTATAAACTCAGAGAATGGATACGAGTAAATTACAAAAACACATGTTAATGTAAGATGTCATCTCTAATACTAACTGAGTATTCCTCAATGACCGCAACCAAAGTTTCGTGATTTGTCTATCTGAGAAATTCGAAATCGATATTTATGGTTCGGTTGCTTCGGCATGATCGTGATATCGTATCAATGATGGAGTTATGGATTGAATCATGAAGTAGTTCTCTTGTAAAATCACTGGGTTATCTGTCTGTGTTCAAAATGTTTTTTGACGCTGCTAGTTTAACTTCCATAATCTTATGACATACTGAGCATCTAATATACTATTTCTGTGAGAGCAAATAAATAAAATCTTTATCTTAATCTTATCTTAATATGTACTTGAAAAATTTGGAATACCAGCACGGACAAAATCATACGCCTGGCCTTCAAAAAATTTGACACAAAGCAGATTATGGGGAATAACAAAGAATGCTTCTGAACTAATAATTGAAAACATCTCAACGACATAATGCAAATCCAACATACAATAATCATAACAATCGATCGTCATTTGAAGAATGGCTGCTGATCTAACACGATGCCTGAACAAAACTACTGCCACAATTACTGTCAGGCTGTTTTAACAGTATTACTCTATTGTACCACTGGAAACATAGACCTGAGATTATTAAGAGTTGCGACAAGCGAGTTATGAGTACAGTCGTGTCTACAGCGGATTTAAGAGTGTAGCTTTCTTTTCTATCTGAACGCGAGCAAAGTAAGACCATGAAACGAATAAATACTACTGCAGTATCTTTAAATACATGGATTAGACCGGTTTGCGATAAAATCGACAACATTGTCAGAAGTTGCTTAGTGACATAACTAACACCAGCTCTTCTTACGAACCCACAAAATCAGCCGTTAACGGCCACAAATCGGATCAGATTGACGACCGGCAGTTTGCACAATGCCTTCTTATTCTATGCGACTAATCCTGCTTATTCCCTGGCGGTGTAACCTTGATGCCAGCTGACAGTGAAACTTTTATGGTTTCTCTTTCTATGTTATATCTTTGAGGGTCAGTTTTAAAGAATCAACTCGTTAGTTGACAGCTAGAATCTATTGTTACGACTTTGCACTAAGAGTTCGCAAGAGCTCTCTACTCTTTTAACTTTATGTCAATGGAAACATCCAAAAACACTGAGGTTGATAATTATTGTTTGCTATTGCCCGTCTGGTATCGGTATTATATTAAACTAGTAGACGCCCGCAGCTTCGCTCGCGTAGAATTAGACCCAATAACGTCTGCCCGCGTTCGGGTTGCCCACTTGACTTCAAAAACGGCAAAGTTTCATACTAACTTTGCACTTAGGGGGTGAATTTTCAAAAATCCTTTCTTAGTGCTCCCCTACGTTATAAAAGGAACCCCTGTGCAAAGTTTCAAGTTTCTAACCCTTATAGTTTAGGCCCTGCGTTGATATGTCAGTCAGTCAGTCAGTCAGTCAGTCAGTCAGTCAGTCAGTCAGTCAGTCAGTCAGTCAGTCAGTCAGTCAGTCAGTCAGTCAGTCAGTCAGTCAGTCAGTCAGCCAGTCAGTCAGTCAGTCAGTCAGTCAGCTTCTCCTTTTATATAATATATACATGTCTTTACGACTATTTAACATTAGACCCTCCCTCGAACTTCCCCGGAGTTCCCCTGAGAGGAAGATACAATTTCAAACATTCACCGATGACCTCTCATCTCTTTACTCGTCTGCTCTACATTTCTCTGCCAAGAATCTGTCGGAATGATAAAGAGTCGGTTCAACGTGGGAATAAATTCGTACAGAGCATAACGTCCGGAAACCGGAACGGCCGCAGAATATTGCCCAACTACGCAGAAGTAGGTCGCGAGTCCCTAGGGGCCGTCCGGAAAATTAGATTCGCTCGGTTTCTACCGGAACTTTCTTTCATCGTTTATCATCAACCCAATTGTTTTATTGGTGGTCACTTGAAAGTTACAAGTAGAGGTTCAAAGTTGGTACGTTCAAAACGGCCTTTTCATGTTATAAATCTAATGTGAACATCAAACTACACTGAGTAACTCATTACCAGAAGGTAGCGAGGAGATGTGAGATAAATAAATTTGTTCGTTGGTTTCTTTACCCTTCTCATGTAGGTCTTCTTAGTAAGTTGCAGTAATAGGTTGTTATGGTTTTTATGGATGTAAGATAGCAAACGAAAATCCAACATAACCCTAATCAAAGGTCAAAAAGGCAGATATTTTATCACAAAGGCTTCGTTGTTCCAACTTCTACTTTCGGATATACCTACGACGCGAATCGAAATGTTTAGTAAGTCGTGTTAACTTGTATAGAAATCAGAAAAATACCGGCCAAATGCGAGTTAGACTCGCGTACTAAGTTCCGTACCATTATCTATATAAAACGGAAAAAAAAATCATGTCTGTTGTATTGGAGGCCCCCTTAAATTTAATTTTTTTTTCTGTTTTTTAGTATTACATAACATTAACAGAAATACATCACCTGTGAATATTTCAACTGTCTAACTATCACCGTTCATGAGATACAGCTTGGTGACAGACGGACAGCGGAGACTTAGTAATAACTAGTATCCCGTTTTACCCTTTTGGTACGGAACCCTTAAAATGTATCTAAACCAGAACGTTGGACGCTGACCTTAAAGTTCATAAAGCGAATAACCGCAGATGACGTTCAGTTACCAGTTAACTGTTAGCTTTTATTGTTTTATATCACGGCAGCTTCTCTTCCCAGCTGCATAGCAATAGGGGTGAAATTGGCCTACTTGTGCGTAAGTGTGACGAACGACAGCGCTTGGGGGCGCGCGGCATGACGGTCCCGGGTTCGACGCTCGGCTGGTCACGAGAGCTTGATGATGGCAATTGCGAGTAATCACAGGCACGCTTACCTCGTTGAAGGATTTAAATACTATAGATTCTTTTTGCGGAAATCCGCATTTTATTTTATTTTATACGCCGTAGGTACCAGGTGCAGTTCTTAGTGGATTAACTAGTAGGTAGTGAAAAAAATATTTGAGTGAATCTCCCACCAAATCTTATCGCGGCAGTTTTTTCGGCTTTTGAAAATATTAAGTAGATAAAGATTAGTATTAGTTAAAGTAGATTAAGATTTCGACATACTCTTAATATGCCACCAAACCTGCTCAAGCATTTAAAACACTCAATTGAAAAAAAAAAAAAAATTGATTTAATAAACCTTTATTGCATTATCTACAATGAGCGGACTTAATGCCAAAAAGTATTTTATACCAGTCAACTCTTGGTGACATACAAAAAGTTAGGCGTAATAAACTTTTAACGAGAAAAACGAACTAAAAACATAATAATATCTAATAATAAACTTAAACATACACAAAATGCATACATACCTACATATACATACGAGTACATACATACATACATATACATATATATATACATATACACATACATGCATACATACATACATACTAAATAATCACCTTGATAAACGAATTTCATCCACTAGCGCGCGCAACCTTCAATAAATGACAAAATAACGCCTACGGCAAACTATAACATAATAATTCTGATGTACATACAAGTTATAAAATAAGCAATAAGTATCCTGTTAACAACAGAAGTGCAGTGAGCCCATCTGCAATTTCTGCAGTTACCGGCCTGAATAATAAACGTTGCATGCACACTAAACATTTATTATTTGCTCGTACAAAAACACGAGTGCACCGCACTTGCCCTGCCGTGTGGATAGTAGGGTTTAGAACAGGGAAATCCTGGTAGGTACTGGAAACAAAATTATAAATTAGTGTTATTAAAAATGTTTATCTTTAAAAAAACCTGCCTATACCTAAGCATATAAGTACTCCGAGCTCTATTGTTTTTTTAGCAAGAATATTTGTAAATTGCAATGATTTTATTCTGGTACGGAAATTGCCGAAATTCCGGAAATTCCCGGTACCAAAATTTCTCCGATACCGCAATTGCTGGTTCCACCGAGGAGTACCGGTTTTGGAAACCCTAATCGTAGATTATAATGGTGGAAGCACACTTTCGCTCAAAGACGAAGTGTTTCGAACATTATCAGTTGGCAACTTATCTATTTAGAATTTGAATGAGGAGGGCTATGTAGTAATTTTTATTTTCACCTGTAGGATATGTAGTTCACGCCGATATCTCTATTAATATAATAATAATATCTAGTTTCTAATGTAAACTTACACATTTTCAGTCTTATTGGTCTTACTTATAAAAAAATTATAAACCTATTATAGCTATTGAGTGTTTGGTCTACTTTAGGTACATATTCAAAGTTCAAACTCAAATCAGAATTGACAGAAAAATTGGAGATGGAATGCGAGTTTGTAAACCCTACTTAACATTGCGCCTCTAGCAAGGACAGCAACATAATGTTCGGCTTTAATCGAATTCTATAAATAATTATTCAGCAAGAAACGACTCATCCTCACGATAATAATTTATTCATAAAGGTTAACTTGAATTTACTTTACGTTATTTTACACGTTTTACCAGTTTGAAGGTGTTCTATGTCAGGAAGTACTATTTATATAATTTTATTCTTGGTGTAATAGCTTTTCCCGCCGCTCCGCCCCCATCAAATCGTTTTTCGTGCAGAATTAATTCTATCATCAAGGGATGGTTAAGTGTAATAAGTATAGCTTTTATCACTGGCAGCTTGCCGAAGCCACCAAAGATTAAAACTAATCAAAATGTACCTTCACCGGGATCAGCAGACCGGGCGAGCATAATCAGAAATAGCCATCTATCGATTATAAATCGATCGATAGTAATGATCGATTAATTTCAGTGTTTTGTCCGTGCAATTTTCCAGTTCACACTTCTAGATTACACCTTTGCAAAAAAATATTTTTGAAGAGGAGAAGGACAAGCCAACAGACCAACAAAAAATCGATTAAATTTAATACAGGTTGTGTCCATTTCCACGGGATCCGTGCAATTTTCCACGATCAAAAGTAGCCTAGCCTGCCTTTAAGTGTAACTTTCCAGGCCCCAATATGCGTTGAAGCGGAGAAGAAGTAAAAACGATAAATCCAACAAACACCAATTTATTTAATTAAATTCCATTTATAGTAAGGATCAGAGATATCAAATTATAGTTTGTCTTATTTTGTAAACTTGATATAAGCATCGGTGGTTCAGTGGTAGAATGCTCGCCTGCCACGCGGGCGGCCCGGGTTCGATTCCCGGCCGATGCATAGTCTTTTTTATTATTGATTACAATAAAATAAATTTCTTGGTTAAAACATATTTTTAAAAGTTTTGTTTTAGTTATATTGCATAACAAAATATTTATTTAATAAAATTATTTTAATTAGATAGTTGTTGACGTTGCATGAAGTTGACGAGTATTCAATACAAAACGAGTTTTTTTTATTTTTATAATATAGACCAGATATAATTTAGAAAAAAATATACATATTAAACATACATACATTATTAACCTTTTTTTGAAGGTATGATAAATTGTGTCGTTGATAATAAACGTGTCATTTATCAACAAAATTTATTGGCCAAGTTAGAACACGTAGTAACATATAACTACGTATTCTTATATTATGATTTACATCTAATGTCATAGTACGAAGTGAACACCTGCGTACAGGCTTAGCACCCGGTCGAGTTCAGAAATAACCAATAACCACTCATCGGGGTCAGTGGGAAACGTTAGTGGACCAGTTAAAATTAAACGGTGTGACATATTTGAAACGGGGACTCATGTAGCTAGAAGAACTGACAAAATAGAGAAGTTGCGAAATTGACCAGATTAGTAGGAGAAAAAAAACTAAAACATTGAATTAAAATTTATCAAAATCTACCATTTGTCAACTACAGGAGCTCTATTATTGAACCGTTCGACAACTGAGACTTTTTTTCGTTGAATTGAGACAAAAAAAAAACAAATTGAAACAATTCCAATCAATTTTAATCCATATTTATGCCCTGTCGATCTAAATTTTTCAAAAATTCAAAAATAGAACTCCTGAGCTGGTCAAGAGCAGATTACATAATAAATAGATACTTCTTTAACATTGACGACTGACGTCAGTATTTAGGAAAGATTCAAGTTTACTTATCTCACGACCAGTGTGACACACTGTTTACCGATTAAATTAATGTCATAAAAGTTACCAGTACCACAGTGCCAAAATACTACAATACACAGTAATAAATCTATGATATATACATTGAATAATCTGTGCGGCATTGGCAACTGAAAAAAAAAATAATTTGTTAGTCAGTTATAAATGTTTGTTAATTATTATGAAAGTTGCACGCAAAATTCCTAAAATGCGGCTATAACAGCTTTAAACAGCGGTTAAACAGCTTTCAGCCTTAGCAATTGAAATCAATTAGCATGAAGATATTGGACTATTGGGCAATAAAGACCATAACATAATAGGTCGTTCTACATGTTGCACCATCTTAATCTAATTCCCGTTGTACCCGAACTGTATCTACTCAAGACGGTGAGATATAGCAAAACCACTCGGATTCTTCTCGAACTTCTTCAGCTCTGAGTGTTTGAACACGCATCCATTTCGCTCCACGGTTTTCCAAGCTCATTACCATGCGAATGCCATGGTGTTTTCTTGCGCTCTCATGTTCTTGTTTGCCTTCTAGCTACTCTGGCAAGACTTGGTTTAGTCTACATAGTAGGGTTGCCAACAGAAATTAATTTGCCTTAATTTTCTAGTTTCTAGCTGTTACGTAAATATGATGTTATATTTTACCTGTGTTATGTACACGTTTTGAGGTAAATTAGTTTTTAATGCTAGTTTACTGCCTGTGTAAGCTGTCTTTGATTTGTCTTACTAACGTTATTTTATTGAATTCACTTTTGTCTAATATGCTATCCATGCATAATGTTTAAGACTCGTTTTATTTTACTATAAGCTCATGATGTAACCAAAATTAAATTTCAGCATCAATTCAATTTGGAAAAGACAAAGGAAAACGTAGGATTCTAGACGTGGGGTGCGTACGGTTTGTGGATGGGTGACCGCTAGTAGCAAAATTTCATTGACGTTACCGTGCTGAAGGGCACGTAAAGCCGTCGGTCCTAGTTTTAAATGCTGGAAACAGTCGCTAAGCCTTGTCGAAGACCTTCGGGTGGCTTGAGAACATTCGACACTGGGCCACTAACCCCTCCACCACCGCTTTGGAGCAGCATGGTGGAGTATGCTCTAGACCTCCCGCAGCAGAGTCTGTGGGGGAGACCTGTGTCTAGCAGTGGGATGTCTATGGGTCGCAGCGAATTTGTGGAAACCCTCAATGCAGATTTGCTTGGTAAAGTTTGAGAATTGACACAGGTGGCCTCGTAGACATATAGTTTTGTTGTTAATCTTTGAGCGGCGTATAATTAGCGGGACAAACAAACATACGACCGCTCTCATGAACAGTGCTTCGGAACTCAGGTGGACGACCTGTATGTGTAATTTGGGACGTTTGTAGAAGTCTTCACACACCTTATCGAGTTCATTTACATAATAAAATATTCTTTTCTTGTATGGATTTAATACGGTTATAATGTTTCTGTTAAAGTGAATAGCAAACAAGCATGCATCATTCATACAATTCGTGATGTTTTACAACATGCATTTAAAATAATGGCAATCAAAGAATGGTGTTCATGCATTCAAAAGCGTTTAATTTTAAAATTGAAATCTATTCCAATATTTTTTTATTATGGTAACACAAAGGTTAGGTACTTATTTAATTACAAAATATGTATACATAACGATCTAGCTTTTCTAAGCCTTCTTGAACGTGTGATTCACCCAAGTCAATAGTCTAGGTAGGTCAATAGTCAATAGTCTAGCTAGGTCAATAGTCCTATACTAAAAAAATATTGAAATTGATTATTCGATTGAATATTTATTTGATCTGTGTTCTTATCCCACTGTTGGACTCGAGTCTCTCCCACAGTTAGACCTGTGAGAGGTCTAGCACCACCACGCTGCTCCAATGCGGATTGGTGGTGGGGTTAGTGGCCAACCCAGTGTCGAATGTTCGAATGGTCGATCACATAGGATCGACACAAGTCATTGTGCTATGTCTACGGACTTCTAGGACTAAGAAAATTTTGTTATTTAGTTAACTAAAATTTACAAAACAAGAATTAATCTACTTTGCAACAATCCGCGAACAAAAAACGTATGGTGATGTATGTATACTTTCATGCACGTAGCACCTCCCTCCCTCCCACGCAGGAAAACATGCACATGCGATAAATGAATAGGGTAAGTACTTACCCTGAGGATGCCTTGTTTTGAGGCGAAACACGTGTTGGTGTGTGTATGGTGGTGTGGGTATTCATTTATCGCATGTGCATGTTTTCCTGCGTGGGAGGGAGGGAGGTGCTACGTGCATGAAAGTATACATACATCACCATACGTTTTTTGTTCGCGGATTGTTGCAAAGTAGATTAATTCTTGTTTTGTAATAATGGAGTTCCGCAAAGTAACGCCTGATACAATTAAGTAACTAAAATTTGTAAAATTGGGCAGTTTTATATTTGACTAATGCTTATCACCCACGCCACTCATTTTTATCTCTTCTACGTGTTTTATCAAACATACGATATTAGTTATTAGTGTTATCGGTCGGGGTTCCGAAACCTTGATGTTGACAATATTATGACTAATTTAATGGAAATAAAGAACTGGAGGTTTTAACGAGCTTACATCCTGTAAGTTCGTTTAAATTGTTCAGAACGTCTGTTTATCTTTCTCCGTCCGTGTGAAATGTACATCCTACTGTATTCCTATTAGGTACCACATATTTATTAGTGTCTGATTCGAATTTATTAAAAAAAACCTGTAAAGTGTGCTTGTTTTGCGTTTTTTTATGCGCTCAACAGACCTCCTGCGCATGCTGACAGATCTATCAAACGCACCGGTGCTTGCATTACACAAAACCCAAATGGCTCACACCCGGGTTTTGTTAATTAATTGGTTAGGCAAAGTCAAAGTCAAAGTCAAATAATTTATTTCGCCATGAGGTGATTATACACGCTTAACGAAAGTCTAGAACAAACAAACTACTTAAACAGAAGAGATATAATGCTATTCTAAACTGATTAATATAAAGTAAAGGATGAGCTATTGATCCTTGAATAAATAGCTAATCCTACACAGGTGCTTAAGGCTAATTTACAATAATTACCTACCACTAAGCTAAGCTCTAAGTCACGATAGACTATCTATCTGGTCATCGGCTTTAGGAAGAATTTACAATATTCTTATCCTATGCCATAGTGTAGGCCGAGAGAGAAAAAAGCCGGAGGAAAAAACTCTCGGTACTCTTTTAAAATTCAAGTTAATTTGTACAGAAAATGTACAGTATGACCATGACATGTTCAGGACAGACACGAGACAGCCCATCGTGTATGCCAAGAATCACCCCATGTGCCACCTGCTTACAATATTTAGTATAATTAATACAAAAGTAGGTAGTAGTATAATTAGCACCTGTGTAGGATTAGCTATTCATTCAAGGATCAATAGCTCATCCTTTGCTTTATATTAATCAGTTTAGAATAGCATTATATCTCTTCTCTTTAAGTAGTTTGTAGTTACCTAGACTTTCGTTAAGCGTGTGTAATCACCTCATAGCGAAATAAATTATTTGAATTTGAATATATAGATAGGTACCTACACGATAATAAGATAAATACCAGATAATGATTTTATTCACCTAACCTTACTTTGTGAGAGCCTGGTGACTGAAGTAGGTATTTGCAAAAACCTGTGGTACATAATAAATAAGCATAATAATCAATTTAAAAACAAACGCTCAGAATCTCGTATAGTGCTGGTTTTTAGCCATCCCCTTTACCCGAAGGTGAGGAAAGAAACAGATATAAAAATAACATCATTTCGACATGTTCTAGATTGATCAACAATCATAAGAGATAAGGTAAGTAGGCATAGCCACGCGCCCATAAGCGCTACCGGTATACTTGCTGGGTAATTATTAAAAAATTAAACTCGGAGCGAGTCATAATGCCGCATTACGATGCCCGGGGTCGATTCTCAAAACAGATATAATAAGTATAGATAAACATAACATACATAGATATTTTTAAATATCATACATAACATACTTATATTAACACTAGTGGACGCCCGCAGCTTCGCTCGCGTGGAATTAGAGATAATAATAGATTAAAAAGTAGCCTATGTCCTTCCTCAGGCTCTAGACTATCTGTGTACCAAATTTCATTTAAATCGGTTCAGTAGTTTTGGCGTGAAAACGACACAGACAGACAGACAGAGTTACTTTCGCATTTATAATATTAGGATGGATCCAGACATACAGAACAAACAAAAGTGTTGGTCACACGAATTTTTGTCCTGAGTGGGATACGTATCCTCGACCCCTGGCTCTCGAGGCAGGGTCACTACCAATTGCGCCAACGGGCCAGTCAATTCAAATTATCATTCATAAAAGCCACCAATGTCTAAAAATATTAATTTTATCTACTGCTTTAAATTAAATTAATTTATTTTGTACTATATTATGGAGTTTTTTTTCAGATCAGTTGTCTTTAATTTGTGAAATGTATACTGTTAAATTACACAATGTTCTTTCATTTCGTTCACAACTTAAGAATTATATATTTTTAATAGATGTTTTTGCTTTCATGAATTATTCCTCTCCATCAGCAATTTCGTTTTCATTTGTCATTTCAATCGACACATGAAGAATTCGATAATGTTTTAGACACAAGAATAGCCACCCAGCTCGTATGCTCGGAGAAATTGTACGCAGTCAGCGTGCAAGAAAGTTGGCCAATTAACATTCTTTAGTATAAATTGTAATAATATGCATTTTACACTCAATTCAAGAATCACCGCCCGTTTGAATATGAACATATGAACACCTTTGAAGTGCGGAAGATTTTATCTCTTTCAGTGTAACATTGATGGAGGGGTTAGTGGCCAACCCAGTGTCGAATGTTCTCAAGCCACCCGTAGGTCTTCGACAAGGCTCAACGACTGTCTCCAACACTGAGAACAACTGGGACCAACGGTTTAACGTGCCCTCCGAAGCACGGTAGCGATAGAAATGGTACTAGGTGCCCTGGCAGGCGGTCCTGCTCCGGGCGATCTCTATACAAAACATATCATAGGATCCATATAGCCTCTACCGCCTGAAATCAAATTACCTATCATGGAAATAAAGAGAGATACGGAAGAATAGAATTAAAAACCGTTCAGCAGCATCCCAATAGTTCCTGACAAAACTCATTTAAGCATAGCAATTTGCTTATGCTGAGGGGTTAACCGTTCGATGCAGAAAAAAAGTAAAAAGTAAATATCTGATCTCCGGCGCGTAACATGACCCCTCAGTCAAATGATTTAAATAAAATAAGCAACGTTCGCGGGGTGGCCACACAGCGTGAAGCGCGCTGTAAGCATTACAAATAGAGAGGGCCAATTTCCAATTAAAATCTCCGTAGGTGGCCGCCAGAGGGCAGCACCGAGGAATGATTAGTTCGGTCGAAGAGACCGCCGCCGCGCCGACAGGTTAAGCCGTAATCATATCGTCAAATTAGAAATTAGAGCTGTTTATATTTATACTAATGGTTCAGCTTTATTTAAAGTATAATTAAAAAAGTGCGGTGTTCGTATAATGTGTATACTGTTATTACGGATTACTTAAGGTTTGTGGTCGCGGTTTTACACGACACGGAAATCCTAGTGTGGGGACTAGAGACAACCATATAATTAACTTTTTCTTTGAATCACTTGCAAATAATACTTTACTTAAAAAAATTACACGTCATTTTTTAATTCAATCAACCTTTTTATAAGTAGGTATTTTTTGTTGCATCAGTTGTTTATAATTATTGGAATAAGTATAAAAGGAAATTTTATTAATCATTGAAATGTTTTTATTTCCACCCGGAACCGCAGTCGTGTAAAATGTAATTCTAGAATTACATTCTCTACTAGTGAATAGTCCTCCATTATCCCTTTGTTGCAGCTTGCGGTGGCGACGGGAGAGGATCGTCACGCGTAACGTAACTTTCACTTTGCTCTAGGGTTGTCACTTCTCGCTCTTATAAACACTAAATTGTATTTTATGTTAAATGTAGTATGGCAACTGTTAAAAGTATGCCCACATTTTGATCGGTGGATATCTAGAAGGCTGATTGCCGGGCGGATAAACGACCACCTCGGGCGCGATGGTCCCGACTTGTCCCCGAACCAATTTGGGTTCCGCCGACGGCGTTCAACATTGGACGCCGTCCTCCGTGTGAGGGCGCTATCGGAGGAGGCCATATCCCAGAGGAGAGTAGTCCTGGCCGTAAGCCTAGACATTGTAAACGCCTTTAACTCTCTCCCTGGGAAGGCTATAATGGAGGCGCTCATATACCACGGAGTTCCTCCCTACCTGAGGAATGTGCTCCGGGCCTATCTTAGCGGTCGTAAAATCTGCTACCCTGGGCGTGATGGCCGTGTCCTGGAGAGAGAGGTCGTGCGCGGGGTTCCACAGGGGTCAGTCTTAGGGCCACTCCTCTGGAACCTCGGGTATGATGCGGTGTTGAGGACGACGCTTCCACCTGGTGTGAGCGTCGTCTGTTACGCCGACGACACCCTCGTTCTCTCCGAAGGGGAGTCCTACTCCAGGACGGCGAGGCTGGCCGAGCTCGGGGTGGCACGGGTAGTGGCCGGGGTCCGAAAACTGGGTCTGGCAATAGCACCAAACAAGACCGAGGCGCTATGGCTCCACGGTCGTAGACCCAGAGAGGACCCTCCGAGCACATCGGTGAGGATAGGTGACGTTGACGTTCAGGTTGGCCGTAGCATGACCTACCTGGGGCTGGTGCTGGACAGCCGATGGACCTTCGACGAGCACTTCAATCGTCTCGTCCCCCGGATTCACAAGGTAGCGGGTGCGATGCACAAACTGCTGCCGAATCTCGGGGGACCAAGGGGAGAAGTCCGCCGCCTCTACGCAGGCGTGGTGCGCTCTATGGCGCTCTACGGAGCGCCCGTATGGGCTGGCCGGCTCTCGAGCAACAAGCGACGCGCAGCGAAACTCAACGCTGCGCAGCGCGTGATCGCCATTAGGGTTGCTCGAGGGTACCGGACAATTTCGCACGAGGCGGCAACAGTCCTGGCGCGGTTTCCGCCCCTGGACATTCTGGCGGATATGGACGCAGAGGTCTTTCATAAGACCCGCGACCTCCGCCAGAGGGACGACCCCCATGAGGCGATCGAGGAGCTACGACGAAGGTCAAAAAGGCGGGCCTTGTTGCGCTGGCGTGAGCGATTGGCAGAGCCTCGCAGTGCGCGCCAGCGTATAGTAAGGGCTGTCTTACCAAACCTCAAGAGCTGGCTTGAGAACAACGGAAACGTCACCTATCACCTCACCCAGATACTCACCGGACATGGCTGCTTCGGTGAGTATCTGCATAGGATAGGAAGGGAGGAGGCGGCGCAGTGCCACCACTGCGGGCATTTAGAGGATTCCGCGCAGCACACGCTCGAAAACTGCCCTGCATGGGAGTCAGAGCGGCGGATCCTCACGGACACAATCGGGCAAGATCTTTCCCCGGCAGCCGTGGTCGCGGCGATGCTCCGGAGCGGGGAAGCTTGGCGAAGCGTCACCTCCTTCTGCGACGCAGTAATGCTCGCGAAGGAGGACGCCGAGCGAAGCCGAGAACGCTCGGATCCCGCTCGGAGGAGGAGCCGCCGCGGCAGACGTCATCAACGTCCCGCGCCGGGGGAGTCTTGACTCCCGTGACGAGCCTGCCCAGGCACCGCGCTGGAGGGCACCGGTGCGTTCTACACAGAGATCCCGGAGCCCTCCCGGAGCGCTGAGGATGGTGCCCGATGGGTTTTAGTGGGTATTCCGGCAGTAGGCCGGCGAGTCCCACACTCCGTGCGTAAAGGCATTTCCCATCGATAAAAAAAAAAAAAAAAAGGATATCTAGAAGGCACGGAACAGTCACGTTCAGGATGGCTTAAATACTTACTGGCACATGACTGTTTCGGCGAATACCTTTTATTTTTGTTTTACGAGTGGGAAACCTTTTAAAGGTACCCGGAGATCGTGGGAGCGACGCCGGGTTATGTGGGATTACCACCCACTAAAACCCCCTCGGTGGCCTTCCTCGGCGCTTGTGGAGGGCTCCGGGATCTCTGATAGAACGCATCGGTGTCCTCCAGCGCTGTGTCCATGACAGGCTAATCTCGGACGACAAAGATTCGAAGCTGCGAGCGTCCACTAGTGTTAAATAATTTCGTAACAAGAAAATGGTAAGTCCTAGCCAGCACTGGTGGCAGCCCTACAGTCTTCGAGCTGTTTAAACGAATTATGTTTGCTTACCGCTCAAGCAACACTTGAGCCGTGGTTGTGTCATGTCGCATCAGCGTGATTAGAGAGGTCTTCGGAGGAGTTCATCCAAGCAAATGGCTCTAAACATTTCTATTAGTTTCAAATACTTAAAATCTTTCCTCTTTATAATATTAGTATAGATTTACGTACAGTCGTGAAGTTTGTCTTGCAACCTCAGCGTGCTATACAGAATCACCTTGTTACTAATGAATCCTTTGGACACGAAAAATAGTTGAACGGCGTTGAAACAGTTGAAACAGACAATGGCAGAAACCCCATTGTTTCTGTTTAGCAACCTTCCGTGCATTGTTAGTTTGCGCAGGCAGCGACTTCATCAGCACTCTCTTGTCACAGCCTGTCGATAATTACGTGATGTCGGTCGGCGTGAGTTACGGCCTTTTTTTACATTTAAAAATATCGAGACGTGGGAGGCTACGAGAACGTGGGAGCGACGTCTGGTTATGTGGGATTTCCACATTTTCCACCCACCAAAACCCACTCGGTGGCCTACTTCTGCGTTTAAGGAAAACTCCAGGATCTTTTGTTAGAGTTATCGCACCAACGCTTCCAGAGCTGTGACAATTACAGACTCTTTTTTTTACTCGTGGGTTCAAATCCCACTCAGGACAAACATTTGTGTGACGATCACTTATCTATTCTGTCTGGATGTTATGTCTTTAAAAATATCTATATATGCATGTGTAAATGTATTACGGATGGGCAGACACAGAGAAAAATACCTTTTTTTCAACGTCCATGACTTAACTGCCCTGGCCGGGATTTGAACTCGCGCTGTTCGATAGTAAGCGTTACTTACCAGGGCGCCACAGAGTCGTAGAATGTGTTACTGGTGTTAATTTGTATGACCTCATTATTTGTCTAAACATTTCGCGCGGCGTGAACCGACATAGGTAAATGCTACGTATTGGGAAACTTCAGATTATAGCGCCTTCGAATTGTACTGCTGTTTCAACATGATGATGTAATAAACAAAAAATTGTTTTAAATATACCTTGACGAGAACAATTAGCCTGTGTTGCCTTCTATCCATCATTTTCCCAAAGGGGTGTTAAGTCTGTCAACCTGCATTTGGGCAACATGATGGTGGTGTATCGAGGTTTAGGTACCTGCCCTAATATAGTCCTTAACATTCCAATGGATTTATGTATAATCATCACAAGCTATTGGCCATGAATCTACAAAAAAGGCGAACATAGTTTAACTAAGAAACGATTTTAACTACAATGGAGTCAATGTTACTCTGTAGAGCATTGGCAGATGACAATAATTTGGCTTTGCCTGGCTTTTTTATGGAACCTCTATAGATTCGACAGTTTTCAGCATTGTTTAATTTTTATTTATCAACAACACGCGGACATGGTTGGCGGTCTTTTAACAGGACGAAAGACATAATATGGAACCAACGGTAACACAGAACTTATCTACGTAGAAATTCTACCTATATCTACTCCACAGGAAGCCTCTTTCGTCATTAAAATTATTGTTAAGAATTGACAAAGTCACACAGATCCGACACATCACTAACACATTTGGCTTTAAACACAGGAAAGGTAAGTTATAATTAAACCATTTTGAGCCAGGTACGGCGGCTTTTTGCGGCTTAGTCAGCTAATGTGCGCGTGTCGAGTTCGGTAAAAAGTTAATGCAACTCATACACATGAAAACATGGGGTCGGGTTACATACGGCGGCGCTGTGGGCTGGGACGTGATTTTATTTAATTATATTACCACAGATCCATAATAATTATTGTTTGGCGGTAAAAACTTGAACTTGAATAAGTCAAAGATAGACAGATACTGATACAGATAGAGTAGAGTGGTGGCAAACGTTAGAAACGCTCGTGGTGGTTACAAAAGGTTGGTGAACGCACGGCCGGAGCCAACGATACCTATTAAATTTTTAAGTCGATACTGACTAACTTTGTTATATTTATTTGATGGGGAAAAGTGTGACAAAATTTTAACAAATTTTCCGAAAGAGAGTAGGTAGGGGTAGTAAAGGACCATCGTGTCATAGCCAGCCGTATGCCGGTTAGCAATATACCAACTAACGAAATGACTAATTAATTTTCATATTAAATTCTTCTTCAAACTGGATTAACCATCCTAGTCCCCATTCCCAAAATACATGCGTCTTTGCTATGTTATAGTAGGTAGTTACGAGTATATTCATCAAAATTTTTATGTAGGTAGGTATTTGAACTACAAATGCCGTGAGTAAAATATTACGAATTACTAGGTTGCGTTTTCTTTATGTCTTCAGGGAATTCTTCATGCAAGTTATAGTTTTTTACATTCCATTGGCTGGCATGTATTAAGGTAGGTAATAAATTTTTAAATCCATTATAAAGCACAATTTTTATATCGATAGGAAAAATGAGAATTTAAGTTGACATAAAAAAACATGAACTTAGGTACTAATAATTTTGATATATGTACTACCAAGAAGTATATCAAAATTATTATAAACATTTTTAAATATCAGTAAGTTAATATTTTAAGCAGTAGAAAAAATTTCATGTTAGGTAGGTCATATTTTTTAAATGCCGATAAAACAGACTTAAAAAATTTAGACAGCGCATCTTATAGTTTACGTAGGTAAATTAAATAATAAAATATTTTTGTATAACAGTGTGGTTATCGAGATTTTAAAACAATATTTAAATTTATTCGCATACACGCACGTATTTACATTTAAATACGTAGCTAAGAATTGGGTCAGTCATTATTTAAATTCAGAATTGTATAAGAACGTGAATGAAAACCAAATATTCCGTTTTATCAGGCAATATCTAATTATATATGTATTTGTCTGTTTTATATTAAATACGTTTGATGGTTGTCATTAATTTGTTTGGTATATTCGTTATAATTTACAGAAAGAATATTCAGCCTATAATGAGACGAAAATGACTTATCTAACACTGACTGAAAGCTGAAATTTCCGTAGCCATTAACGTTTAGGCTATGTAATTCATTAAGTTTTAGAACATTTCCTAATGAATAGTTGTGATGATGGTGAAACATAACAGGTAAAGTCAAACACCACAATGTTTTTATAATAATATCGTATCGCCGTATCATCCAGATAAGAAAGGATGAGTTTGTTTGTTTCGTACATGTACCTATACATCATAATTTAAAGTACCAACCTTTTAGGTTTCCATCGCTTCATCAAAACCCCGAACATAGTGCCAAATAATTACAATCAGGCTTCAGGCAGAACACACAACACTACACTTAAATACACTAACAAATACCTAACTTGTCACAAACACTTCACAATAACAAGTCAACAAATGAACCCACGCATTTTATGTAACAAGCGTAATAGATTACGATGACTTAACTGTGTCATTGACTTCCATTACAAATGATACTGCATTGAAATCACTCCCAAATACCCGAATAGGATATTAATATATCTATATGAAGACAACAACTCACTGGGTCATACTTTGACCTAGACACTGACTGTTCTATATGTTTCAAAGTAGCATCTTCAGAATCGATAATATCATATAACCATACTTGTTAGGGAGAGGATCGCTTATGTAAGACCGACGGCGGCGTTGGTTACAAATCTAAAAATTTCTCATCCAATTAAAGTACTCGAATCGATCATTTCCTTATCAATCGATTTATGAGCGCATAAGATGAATGATTACACGCGTATGCTCGTTCGCGAACGTGGGGGGCAACTGAATCGTAATATTTTTATGTAAACGGTCTTAGATCGGCAGACTTGTCGCTCTACTGGTCGGCAGTCGTCAGGTGCGGTCGATCAGCTGCTCGTTTGGCGCCATCTTGCGAAGCATTTTACGCCATCTGACGGTATTCCGTTGTTTTAATAGAACCTGTCTAACCCACACCTGCTAAAAGGTTAAATTATATATACTCACTTTACCTAATATTTCTATGCAAGATTGAGTCACATAATTAACAGATGCTTTTTGCGAGTACTTTTTTAAATATTTAGTCCTGAACAGTTCGCATTAACTTACCTAAATCTACGGGTAAACTAGGGGTGAGATATTAGATTAAATCTAGAGCATGTTATTAGGAAATGAGGGTGAAATGAAAACGAGAAGTGGGAAATTATTATAGAAATTGTTGATTATTAAACTTTAATAACAAGCTTCTCCCGTTGCTGTGATGAAGGGCTCATGGGAAGTACCACAGAACAGATTGTGGGAAGTACCTACTGAGAGCCTTATGATAAATAAATTAGTGTCATTTGAGCCGATAACCTAACACCGGTTTACCTAAATGCTGTAATGACAATCGATAGAAATCATTATGAACCGTAGCAACCAAAAATATTCACAGACAAAAGTATCAAAAAATTGTACTACTTGCCTGGGTTTATCTCATAGCGAAATATATGATTTGACTTTTGTCTTTGACTAATATTTATCCCCAACGTAATATCTGATATAATTTATAAAAAAATTATAAATATGTAAGTATCTACTGTAAACATACTAAAAAGTATATTTCAAAGCGTAGCTTCTAAGAAACCATCGTAAAGAAAGCAAATGATCAATGCCATAAATTAAACTTTCCGGTCCATACAAATACAGTGAATTAATTTGCAATAAAAACTATTAAGCATTGAGAATGCTATGTTTCCGGTTGTACACATCTGTTCGTATTTTGGGTTCCGTATCCAGTGAACCTTGGACCGTTAGAATTTTAATAAGTTCATACATCCATCCATCCATCCATCCATCAGCCTTTTGTAGCCCACTGCTGGTCATAGGCCTCCGTTAATCGTTGCCGGACCACTCAGTCCTGTGCCCTATATAAGATAAGTTTACCTGTATCTGATTCACATCAGCTGATTGAACACAAAAGAGGCATAAAGCTTACCTTATCTTTACCATAGAATATATAGTGTGTAGTCCATGCCTTTACCTTACCATAACCTAGGAATGCTTTATATTAGGTACATAGATAAGATATATTTTATCTAATGTAACATACTCGTGGATGGATATTACCATCATCAGCCTTACGGTTCCACTGCTGGGCATAGGCCTCCTTCAATCGAAACCACTCCTCCCGATCCTGTGCCCTCTGGGTCCAACAGCTTCCCGCTGTCTTCTTCTTTTTTGCTATGGAGAGATAGCTATGCGCGGTATTTCTGTACGGAACAGGATTCGTAATGATGAAATCCGTAGACGAACGAAGGTTACCGACATAGCTGGATGGATCAGTGAAATTAAGTCGCAATTGGCAGGCCACGTCGCGCGACGTACTGATAACCGCTGGGTAAGAATAATAGCTCGAAGGATCAATGAAATTAAGTGGCAATGGGCAGGCCACGTCGTTCGAAGAACTGTTAACCGTTGGATAAGAATAGTCACACTAATTTCAATAAGTCACAATAATTTGGATGGTGTTTTATGAATTCCTTTTTATGTAAGATAGCAAACGAGCTTGTAGCACTACCGATACGCTGCAGCACATGACATCTGTGACTGACTCTGTACAAGACTTTAGTTGGTCAGGCGTTAGTGGGTATGAGGACTGAGGCAGACTATTAGTGATGTCTAGTCCTATTAGCTGGTGTTAGTAATAGTCCAGTTAGTAATTTTTTGTTGTTAATTAGTCACAGATGTGTTGCTACCCCTGAGGATTAAGATAGTCGCCTCTAAAGAAGTGTAACCGGAAACCACACCTTTCCAACCGGACCACAATCACTTTAAAAACAACAATTATTACATGATAGAAATGAGGTTTATTTTCTTAAACAACAATGTGAATGAACTCTTGGCGTGCTCTAAATTCCAAAATGCAACTAAGTCAACAAAAATGAAATTTGTAATCCATTGTAGGCAGACATTTTTAAAATAATTGTTTGCTAAGGTGTTACCTGCCTCTATTGTTCTGCATAAGAGGGAAGCATAATCTCGACACATCTGTGTAAACTCAAAGCTTATGGATAAAATAAAATTAGGAATATTATATTGCATATTCTAATCAAAAAGAATACGCTAAGTTCTATACTAAAATTTAGGTTAATAAGATGTAGCATCGGTGGTTCAGTGGTAGAATGCTCGCCTGCCACGCGGGCGGCCCGGGTTCGATTCCCGGCCGATGCAAGTCTTTTAAATATTTTTTATTATTAATCCTACATGATAAGTTGAAATACAGGAAAAAAATAATATTGAACCGATTTTTTATTTGTAAAACTAGGAAGTGTTCAACTAAACTTGTTCATTCATCTCCCGTGGTGCGCATTTCTCGTCTGTATAACGATATTGTAAAATAAAAACCAAGGCAGGCATTTTAACAGCCCTATCAGTTTCTTGACCACACTGAAAACCACCTGAAAACCCTTCAATTAGAAGTTAGCCTGGATTGCATTAGCTTGTATATCCATTATTATAGACAAGACTTTTTTTTTATCGTTAGGTTTTTAATTTAATTTTAGTTAGGTACTCTCTTTATTCTTGATTATTTTGTTGAATTATGTGTTTGTTTAGTTCATTCTTTTGAAATGTTTAACTAGTAGATTACCTGTTACTGCTGTTATAAGAACTGCACAACAAAATTTGTAATTTAGAACATTTATAAGCGCTGTATCTTGTACAATAAATAAATAAATATTTCAGTGCCTTAAATCATTAATAATAAGGCCATAAATCCTAATAAGTAAGTAATGAAAACTATAGATTGTAAAAATGTAATTAAGTGTCCTACTAATTTTAGATGCACCCTTTATTGTTCAAGGTGAAACCCGAACTCAGTCGACGTTGACTATAATGTGGGGGATAGTGACCTTGAATGAAACGTTATATCTAGAAACGTTATATCATATCGTTAAATTAGTTAATTAAGTTAATAATTCAAATCTCGTAGTAGGTATCGGAATAACTTTATAGGTAACAAAATAAGTGCTAGATGCTAATTAAAGCGCCCATCGAATAATTTGTTCTAAAAAAGTTTACAGTACAAAGTGATAACAAATGTTTCTAGCATGTCCGTAAGTTATTTGGCCGTTTCTCGGTAGTCATACTATCATTAGGCTAATGTTGTTTATGAATGAAAGTAAATAATGTTTACTTTATTTTATTTGCAGTTGAATATTTTATTTTTAACATGCAGCTTGAAAAGTAACTACTTATGAAACAAATTAACCTCAAACCAACCATTTGAAGGTGGAAGCACTAATATCACAGAATACCTACAATATTACAGCTAATATGGACGCTAATACAGGAAACGCCACAGATACTACATACGCCCGTATATTTTACACAATTTAAAACCGTATAATATATGTAGGTATTCAATTTATATCTATAATAATATCATTATTAGCTCAAACACTCCATCTTTCGTCTATAATTGCCCAGAAGAATTAAATTGCATCGGTACAGCTGTCTTCTACTTAGATTAAAATCGATTTATCGAAAAGGTAAATCGATAAAATCTGCGATAGCGATCGATTTCATCGGAGCTGACACAATAATAGTAGCTAAGTGGAAGGCTCTGTGGTTCCTACCGTAAATAAATCGATTCTGGTCACTTCGTTAAAAGAACTAAACAGGTACTTTTATAACGATTGTTTTGTCTTACATGTATTTACTAGGAACGAAGGTTTAATTCGTTGAAGCGCTTGACATTATTATTACTGTGATTGATCGTCGGTCCATATACAAGGTAACAATAATTAAACCACGTTGGAGGCCTTGGGCCTCCGCCAATCCGCATTGGAGCAGCGAGGTTGAGCTCTTTCCACAGACCCCATGTTCTATAGATTTCTCTTTTCCTTAATTACGCTACATTTGCGTATAATTTGGTTTTGTACGATTAGGTTTTCAGAAGAACACACACATGATCTTGTATTATCTTTACTCAAATATACGAAATTTAAGTAACGAAATTTAGTAGCATAATTATGTACTTAAAACTATTTAAATAATAATTTACCAATTTAGTTTGGGGCTTATACTGTAATTACTTCTTCGGGTAATCCTGTTTCTTCTTTGCCACCAGATTGGGTCGTAGTTCTTACGGTAGTTAGTATTGTAGTAGGTTCCGTGGAAGTAGTTGGCTTAGTAGTAGGCTCTGTAGTAGGTTCAGTAGTGGGTTTTGTAGTAGGTTCAGTAGTTGGCTTTGTAGTCGGTACAGTAGAAGAGACTGTGGTAGTTATCGTCGTGAATTCTGTTGTAGGTTTTGTCGTGGATTCCGTAGTGGGGATTGTAGTGGATTCCTTAGTAGTTTCAGTAGTAGGTTCTATAGAAGACTGTGTGGATAATTCAGTTGTTTCATTAACAGTGTCGGTTGGTTGTATCACTTCAGTTGTTGCAACTGAACTAAATGATTGTGTTGTTGATACATCCTCTGATTTGGCTGTTGTGGTATGTTGTTCTGTAGTTGTTGTAGTTTTGATAGTAGAAACACACTCATCTATTACATCATCAAGAATATTGTTAAGATTTTCTACGTCACGGTCTGGTAATGTTTTTATGTTGTCTTCCCAATCCTCGTGGGAGACATCTGAAAATATGAAAGATACTTTGTTTAGTTTTTTCACAGCATATTTACTTAATAGCATATTATCTTTATAAAATTAACCCGTACCTTTTTGCGGAATCTTCAATTTCATATTTGAGTAAATGTATTTCATGATTTCGTCATAAATTTCGTCAGAGCTGTATCTGAAGATGCAGGTATTGGAGCATTCGATTTCGTTAGCAAATTTATTGTATGTAGGGCAACCTCTCCAGGTGATCAGCTCACAACGGGATCCGGGCTTGTAGTAGTAGAAAACTGGAGTGGGTTGTACCCCGCAGTCACTTGTGTTGACCGGGTAGAAGCAATAATCTGGAGGTACTGGTGGATTTAAGTTAGTATAATTAAATGGCTTAATTAAGAGGCAGGTGCCAAAGATATTTTAGTAGTAAGTAGAGCGGTTTTTATAGAGAAAACTTTGATCCATTTCAACTTGTATCGAGTATTGATAGAATGTAAAATAAACTGGGTAATTTTCACTAATACTGTACCATATTAATTATCTACTTTAATGGATTGATGGGATGGTTATAGATTGATACTAGTGAGTAGAGAGATTTGTAGAGTTGATTTAAAAAACTGCCTCTTTGGTCTAATATTCGCGACTGAAGGTCCTGGGTTCGATCCCACGAGCCAGTTAAAGTGAAAATTTTCTATCTCAATATTTCTAGTTTCCATAATTAGCTCAGAGTTTTGATTTGTGCCTGGTGTATGACACTAGAATAGAATAGAATAGAAAATATTTTATTTTGCTTATAATACAATACACACACAGAAATAATAATTAACATATTTCAGTTTTAAATACATATAAGCAAAATAGGGCCGTACTCAGCATTATGTCAAGACTCGAAAAGAAGCCATGACGCTGATTTTCAGTACGGACCTGTTCTGAGTGATTAGTTTGGTCGAGTTGTGACATGACCACTGAACATTATTATTTTTTAAACAAACACTATTATCATAGGTAGTAGGTACAAACTAGAATCTTAAAAATAAGAAATAAAAATGCTAAAAAAGATATGAAAGGAACATTACAATATTTACGATAATGTTTATAAATAAATAATTTACATTTTTCCATATATGTACTTAAATAATATATATTTTTCCGTATACTTACTATTAGAACTTGGCTTACAAATAAAGTACCTAATACATAACAAATATTAGTAACACTAAATAAAAAAACAAACGAAAATGAAGTAAAAGAAAAATGACCCTGACCAGGCACTTGCGCTGAAATATTTAAATTCAAAAACTGTACCATTTGATATTGATTTTGCAATTATTTTTTTTACTATACATACTGAAAAAACGTCAAAGCGTAGTGTGTAAAATATTTTATTAATAAGCATACCTACATACGTTTGTAAACCTACCAAGAGATACGAGTAAATGATATAAATTTATTTACCTACACATTCATCAGCCTGGTAGTAGGTTTATAAAATGTTAAGGTAGGTAAAGGAGCCTATTGAGTTTAATATGCATTTGTTAGCTCATATAATTCATTATTTACTATATTTATAAGTTTTGATACCTGTCATAGTCGATTGTCTATAATTTTGATTAGGTTACTTTTATAGCAAATCTACTCTTTCATTAACTAACATCAAGTTAGGTAGGTACATAAAAGATCTTAAAAATAACTTAAATATAAATAACATACTTTGAAAGTGATACATACTAAAAACGTTAATTTATATAAGTTGATATTAATTATATACTAAATTTTGATAATAACTGACAATTTTGTAGGAAGTTTTGTAGGAATATTTATCTTTATGGTCTCTTGAATTAGGTATCTATGTATGTTTATTTATTACAGCCAGTGTCAGTTTCTATTTGAGATAAGTCATCCAGGGAACGAACACAGTTGCTTTGTAGACCTACATCGCATCGAACATAAATTTTTCCATATCTACACCAAGTGAATTTCCAGCCAGCAATTTTTCCTCTCCTGCGGACTTCATAGAACAGCTGGCGGTTTATCTTAGTGAGACGCTCATTTATATAGAACCGGCGGGGCTCAGAGCCCGGCACGCTGACCACGTTAGCGTTCCGGCGGGCGCGCGCGGCGCGCAGCAGCTGGTCGCGCACCGCGCGCCGCGCGAGCCGCACCACGAGCGGCCGCGGCCCCCTCCCGCCGCCCTCGCCGCCTTCGCCGTCCTCCTCGCTGCGCCGCTTGCCTCTCCTCTCTGCGTAGATGACGTCACGCTGATCCAAAGGAACTTCTACATTTTGTGCTACAAGACACACCAGTTGAGTAGTGTCCTCACCGGTCCGCTCTTCGATCCCCAGTATCTCCAGGTCATTACCGTATGATTTTTGCTCGAGCTCATTGATGTAGTCACGTAGCTCCACTCCGTTACTCGAATTCATGTTCGATTCTACTTCTGAAATGCGTTTCTCCAAGGTGGTCACCCTCTCTTCTACGCTGTTTATACGAGAACTAAATTCTATAATGGTACTATTTAATTTTGCTACCTCTTGCCGAAAACTCGTTATTTCTTGACACACTGTCGACATTTCTTCACGTATAAGTCTCATTTCTTGAGCAAGACTCGACTTCAGTGCATCGCCAGAATCTTCAGCCGCACTCCCTGAACTGCTTGAAAGGGGTGAAACATTTTGAGCAACAGTAGGTTTGTTACCGCAGCTTGTACATGACCATTTAGAAGCGACTCGCCCGTCGGCGTTCTTCTTGGCACATTGGCGATGAAACAGCTTTGAACACTTCCAACATTTTATGCCGTCAACTGATATAAATTTTCCACATTTAGGGCAGTGGTTGGTCATGTTTTTAGAAATTAATATTACCACAAGATGAGAATTTTCTAATGTAAGTATTAAGAAACAATACAACAACTTGCGCCTGCTCCAGTCAAATAGCACCAATATCACTTTTAATTTACAAAATTATCAAGATTCTAAACAAACGATCATAGTCATATTATTATTAACACATTAAGTTTGCACCACTGTACTGTTCTTTTATTCACTGTTTTAATGACAATTAAACAACTTTTACTAATTTTAATCGGGTTTAGAACAAATAGACGCGTGCTGTCACAATTCGATCAAACTACCCACCCACACTAGGCTAACCATATATTATGTAACTATATTATTACATGGGACCTAAACAAAACTTGTGAAAAATTGCTTGCCGCTTCAGGAAAATACAGTCGTGATGATATAGTACCAACCTCACTATGTTTCTTTTTTTGTAGATTTTTTGTATCGTAAAAACAACTTTTAATATTATAGCTACTATTAAAACTTACCTGCATGTAAAGATTTTGGCAGCATTGCGAGGGCCAAGGAAACGAATGCAAGCAGTATTGACTGAAAAGATATCATTTCAGTAGTCGTTTTGATTTCACATAATGACTGGAAATTAATTACCATTAACAGAGGTTTAATCGCTCGTGGAAAAGTTATTGAAGTCATGCGTTATCTTAATTGACTAATTGTATTACACCAGTCTTGCTTAGTCAGATCGTAGACTTGTTTTTTTTTTTAATACTAGGTATAAACTTTCAATTTTTAATACAAAATACTAAAGCAAAACAAGGTTTTGTGCCAATGAAACACTTGACCTACACGAGCATCATTCAATACAAATTATTTATTTTAAAAATACTTTAAACCTACTTACTAAGTATCAATCATGGGTACAACTACTTACATATGATTTTTCAAAGCTACAACCCACTACTGTTAAGTCTAGAGCATACTCCACCACGCTGCTCCAATGCGGATTGGTAGAGAGTTAGTAGCCAACTCAATCTCGAATGGCTCAAGCCACCCGAAGGTCTTCGGCAAAGCTTAGGTAAAGATTGTTTACAATAGAAAGTCAATTGAAAACCACCGGGAGTGATGGCTTAACGTGCTATCAGAAGCACGGAAGCGTCGACTAGGACTCGTCACGCGTAATTGACGATAACCATAGAGCTAAGAACGCTTCAAATATTTTTTCAAATGCGTTATAACTAATATCAGCGCCATCTTTCATGTACTGGTTCTGAGGAACCAAGTCAAACGACAGAAAGTCTAAGCACCAGTTAGTTCCTAAGTTCGTGTATAGATGGCGGTGTGAAGCCATTTCATAAATCAAACATTTCAACGAGTCTCATAATCTATTTATTTCATAATATTATAACAAAAGATATCGTACAAAAATTGCCATAACAAAATTATTACTATTCAACAATAACAATCAATTCAATCAACAAAACCCTTATGCAATGTTATTAATTCTTGCTGTATAATATTGAGATCACATTCATTTGAAATCATGAATTGATTTTTTTCTACAGTTCAAATAAACAATAAAATTTAGGTTTTGTTGGTTATGTTTAATTAATACAGAGTCCGTTTCAGTAGAGAGAGAACCTTTCGTTATTACAGATCCATCTAGTATAAACTATTAGAATGTCAACACTGTAGATTTAGCATCTTTTTGCTACGCAAAGTCAACACTCAACTTCTCATGGATATATTTTTTTATTATCTTCTTATGCGTTCAATGTACTTTTATTCGTATTTAATTTTCTTCACCAATTTCATTTCCATATCTGCAGAAAATATTGGAGGGTGTTTATTTATTCCCTGGATTTTCTCTTTCATCCTTTCTTTTTTGTTTCCATGTTATTATAATGCCCAGTACAGCCAGCCCCACCTGAAATTTTTATTTAACATTACATAGATAATAATGCAGGTACAAAATATTATAAAAATAACTTTATAGGTGAATTTCGCAAATGTTCGCAAGCGTGACTCATCATCATCATCACAACCCTTTCTTTGTCCCACTGTTGGGCTCGGGTCTCCTCTCAGAATGGGAGGGATTAGGCCGTAGTCCACCACGCTGGCCAAGTGCGGATTGGCAAACTTCACATACCTTCGAGAACGTTAAGATGAACTCTCAGGCATGCAGATTTCCTCACGATGTGTCCTTCACCGTTGTAGCAAGTGACATTTAATTTCTTAAATCGCACATAACTTAGAAAAGTCATTGGTGCGTGCCACTGGGGTTTGAACCCGGACCGCTCGAGTGAGAGGCGAGTTCGCAAGCGTGACTACCAAAGACTAAAGTTATAATATAGAGCTAAGAGGTCTTGGGTTTGATCCTCGGGTTGGGAAAAAAAGTATTACCTACTACAGGAGTCGGAATCGATAAATTTTTCTTACCTCTGAAAATATAAGCATAGATACCATAACTAGTACCAGGCTAGCAGTATATCGGAACAGTGTCACGACCGGCGTCCGGCAACCCATGTCGTAATACTCCCGTCTCGCTTTGCAGCTCTCCCTCTCTCGCTCCTGCACCAGCGGTGACCTGCGGGGGTCGTAGGTGGGACAGCAGGATATCGGCACGTCGGGCGGGAAGTAAAGAGGCATGTTTCGGTTCCTGTAGTCTTCGGAGCCATAGACTCCGCAACAGTTGAGCTGGAATAATATATGAAATAGGATTATCGGGCCCAGATCTATATGTCGATGGTAGATTTTTAGCTAAGTATACTAAAAACTTGGTTGAACATATTACTCATCATTGTTTGATTGATCATCATCACATTACTCTATATATAGGTGAAAAATCATGAAATTATAGAGGTAGGTATTGCCTATTGTCTCGGCTTTTTCATAGATTTTAGTAGACGGCGGTTATGGATGCCACTTTTGGTACTATAGATTTATCCAGCGGGGATAGTAGGTAGAGCCTTATAGTAAGGCATGGAAATACTTGACTTTGCTTATTTACTTGCCCCAGCCGGGATTCGAACCCGGCACTCGCATCTGCATCAGGGTCACTGACTACATAAATATCTTATCAACCTTATAACTAGTGTCCGAATCCTTCTTGAGTCTTCTTGGAAGATATGGGCGTCAGCGGACGGCTGATGCCTCATGTTCGTTTTCTATCCAAAAATAACAAATCTGTGCTTACGTCACTCTGCGTGGTGGCCCATAGCTTGACGTGCTTTGGATATTCCTCGCGGGCCATGTTGAACGACTCCTCCAGCGCGCGCGACAAGTTGATCTCGTCCAATGACGTCATATTGACGGACACGCCACAGATTATAGACTGGATGATCGCCAGGATTATTAGCACTACCGCTGTCTGGAAAGAAAAAGCGGGAGTTTAATTATGAGATATAAAACCGCGAAAACCTACCAACTGCGAAAATTCCTCCTTCGGAGAGACATAGACTCTCTCTGTGTCCTCTATCGGATTTACCATGGTGAGTGATCAAAGAATCTTCATAATGTGATACCTCCAACCTCATTCCGCTTTCGCAATACTCGCCAAGGGTTGAAGTACCATCCACAGCGCATAGACTCCTCATCTACCAGACTATGTTCGCTTCTCGCGGTCCTTTGTTTTGGCAAACAAGGCACCTGGAAAATGAGCTTCTAGCCGAAATATATCCTTTTAGATACGGCATGGATCGCTCCAAGAAGAATGTAAAACGCATTCTTCAAGGCCGGCAACGCTCATGTGACAACTTACCATCAGGTACGTATGCCAGTTTGTCTGTTTTATAACAATATAAAAAAATGTTTTTTTTTTCAAGTTTTACTTTAAATTCAAGTATAATTTCAGGCTGTTTGGTTCGTGATTTAGAACGTACATATATGTCAATGTTTGGTTTGAATGTAATGACTGAAAGACACGGGTTTGCGTGTGAGGGTGTGGTGTCTTGTAGTATAGATAGATAAACTACTGTTATATGTTCAGTTAGTTCTATCTAATCGTGTTTTATATAATTCGTAGTGAGAATGAGGTAATCGATGTCTTGGAATTACTTACTTTTACATAGCTATATTAAATAGGTAAATTTTTATGAGCCCGCAATCTACTAACAACCCTACTTCGCGTGATATGCCAGACTTCTCACCTGTAGACGTAGTATATTATTTTCTCTGTGCCTGTAGTGAACTTGAATAATTTCCCCCAAGGTCGGATACAGTGGCAACGACTTTGGTGTTAGTGCCTCGTTTGATCAAGATACGCTCAATTGTTGCATGACGGTGGAACCCTTAACTTTTATAACATCTCACAGATGGGGTTCATGTCCAAAGTACGTTTACCTCAAAAATGCTAAATCATTACATTACATGTGCCATAAAATACATGTTTTGTTACTTATTTCAAGTTTTACTTAATCGTCTACGGTAATAAAATTTCAGTTATTAACCAACATTGAATTTAACACAAATACGATTTTTAATTATTTTACGTCTTAAGGATGCCAATTTTGCTATGATGAAAATGTAGGTTGGTAAACATTTAGGAGGGTCGGAGTCTTATCAGCGAAGTACGGTAAAATATTGTAGGACTTACAACGAAGTACATCAATCTATGACCAATCTAAATTAGTACGAGTAGCGACGTCCGACGCTACAAACACTGAAAAGTATACGGCCAGTTTTATAGGCCCATAAAGTTTAATAATGGTTTCCACTGCCCTTGACGATTGCGTAACAGTAATGTTTAGCTAAAACTGTGATTGTGTCACTGGAATTAAATATAATTCCTTTAATTTACTTGTTGCGTTCCTCGAAATCTGTGAATGTTAAATTAGGTATGAGACTTTGTATTGAATAAAGTCTCATACCTAACTTAACATTCACTTAACATTCACAGATTTAGAGGAACGCAACAAGTAAATTAAAAGTAATCAAAAGAGATTTTCAGATTTTCCCAATAATAATAAATAATAAATAATAAATATCTTGGACATTCTCACACATGTCCATCTGAACCCAAAGTTGGCGCGAGCCTGTATTATGGGTGTTAGAGACTGATATACCTTTTTTTTTTTTTTTAACGAGGGGGAAATCTTCGAAAGATGCCCGACCGCTGGGGGGAGGCCGGGGTATGTGAGATTTTTACTCACTAAAACCCCCTCGGCAGCCTTCCTGCGCATATAGTGAGGCTCCGGGATCTCCTAGGGAACGCACCGGTGCCTCACTTGCGCTTCGCCCAAAAGGCTCTTCTCATGGGAGTATTCCCCATCCTTCACCGCAGGTAGGCCAGTTTACGGTACCACCTGCCCTCTTCTCTCAGTCGTACAAACGACCAGGGCCCCCACCCTGATCAATTATATACCTACATACATTGATATTTTTAAATAGGTACAATCAGGTACATACATATATAGATAATATTAACATCCAGACACAGAACAAATACAAGTGTTCGTCACACGAATATTTGTCTTGAGTGGGATTCGAAAATATAAGCACATGTTTCGAGAAAGCGAATCATGGGCCTAGACGAATAAGGGGTCGATTAAGTTACACTGCCCAAGCACAATTACACCAGCTTTGAACAGTTATTTTATTTCGGTCATCCGACCCACCTTCTGTCGTCCTAATACATGGCTTATTTAACTACTATTGTCACTTGTATCACAGTATAAATTACTTATACATTCTTCTGTGCAGGTACCCAATGAATTTACTTTTGCTCAATAAACACTTAAACTTACTATATGCAGGGGGTCAGTCTTCTTCCTTATGACCCCCATCATGGCGTAGATGACCATGGACATGGCGACCGCTGCGCTCACGGCCAGCAGGATCATGGCAATGAGCCGCCCCGACTGGTGCAAGCTGAAGGTGCGCGTCGCTATAGCAGTTGTTACCGTCGCTATTATTACGCCTATGCATTTTAACTGGAAAAGAAAAAAAAAACTTACTTTACGCTTACACATACCCCCGCGGTGGGGCAGTCCGGGTTGCGACCACACAGAAAATATTTTTTTAATGGAGGTGACCATCTTAATCCTCAAGGGTAGCAATGCATCTGTGGCTGACTTGGAACGACACTTACTATTTTTGGTCCTTACTCTATGCTATTACTAACTGTTGTAGGTAGGGACACCAGTCCTCTCCACTTACCACGAAACTGACCAACTAATGTTAACCTATATTACTAATAACTGGACTTATCATCCCATTCCCTATTTGGGTCTTGATCAAAGTCGGTCACAGTTGTCATGGGCGGCAGCGGATGGGTGATGCCGCAAGCTCGTTAGGTATCTAACATCCATAAAAAATAATAGTGCTGCCTAAAACCGGTAAAATGGATGGATGGAAAACCGGTGCAATACTATCAATTGGCAGTAACAGGAGTCAGTTATCATCTAATACCCGTATGATGGGATATCATACGTACAATGGTGATGACGCTGAGAATCACGTAGATCGCACGCAGTATCTTGCAGCATGTTTTGGGCTTTCCCTTCGTTGTGAAGGAAGCCATGAAGGAGTTGGCATGGCTCTCTTCCTGAGCCTGCGCAACTTCTGGCTCCTTCTTTGGCTCCTGTCCTGCAAAATGAGTTTAGCCCTATTTTCAACTAGTGGCTTGGATGATACACGATATCATACATGCGAGTTCTTTTCCGTCCACCTATTCATCAACATTCCAAAGACCACTACTGGTAATAGACCTAATGCTACTTCTTCTGATCTAAATCCAGCAGCTTCCCGCTTTGTTCATCATCGGCATGATCGGTTGGCGGCCAGTAGATGCTTCGTTTTCCGATTCCTCATGGACTTATCTTTCTGCTTCTTCTTTCTTCTTTCATCCGTAGTTTTCGTTCTCAGGTGTGGGAGGTCCAAGAGCATACTCACGCGGCTCCAAAGCATATTGGTGGAGAGGTTAGCCACGAAATGAGAGTCGAATATTCTCAATCCATATGAAGGTTTTCGACAAGGCTGAACGTCGCTAAGTGGGCATTAAGCCCCCATTTAAATTTTGCTACTAACAGTCCCTCATCCACAAACTACCGCACCCGTCGTTGCTTACTCGGTCGATCACAAACGATTGAAGCGAGCCATTGATCTATGCCACCACGAGATCATGCGTTCAAGTAATTAATATTTATATTAAACATAAAGACAAACACATTGATCTCTTTGAACACATATATCATCAACCATACCACAGGTTCTGTTCCCTGTGGATTAGAACCCGGACCTACAAATGATTAAACTAGTACTCACCCTGAGCCGCGGCCGCGTTGCCCATGTCTCGTGTCGTCCGAGTGGAGGCCACGTCGGCTGGCCCTGCAATATAAGCAGCGGGACAATGGTACCGCGCGGGCCACGCGCCAGCGCTCCGGTGACAATGCATGGGAGCACGCGGCGCGGTTTATGTGCCGTTGTGGTATGCCACAGATTGCGGTTGCATTGATGAAGCGCACACGGCTGTGTGGCTTGCATCAAACAAATTTTAGAAAGTCCTTTGTATGGAGATGCTACTATGCACTAGCTACTCACCTCTGCCTAAACGGAAGTAAGATATAAAAGCACAAGGTAATTAAAATGTAAATTGGATTTCCTGTTTCGGTGAATCCAGGCGTAATCGTCTATGGATTCGAACCTTCATTCAAACTGTAATTAATAATTCATCGAACCAGCGAAGGGGTAAGTTCAATCGACGAACATAGATGATTAATGAATGTGATGATGCGGAGTAAATTTACGGAAAACTTACTTACCTGGGTGATTTGTTATACACCTATCGATCATAGATATTCTAGAATACAAGCTTTTATCGGCGGCGCAGTAAAAAAGAGCGATATTAAAATATCAAAATATACATTAACCATAGTATTTTTGTATCCAAGTGACATCGGTCGGGGTCTACTAAACTTCTGATCACGGTCTACGTTCATTTCTCCTTCCTCTATGGTTAAGAGCAACTATAAGTTGAATAACAGTTAGAATTGTAGTTAATAGAACGAGCCACTTAAAATTATTAGTTCCTCTGATTGGAAGCCATGATACACACAGATGCACTTTTCACATAATTTAAAATACACGAAACATTTTACTACGAATAAGATTTACGTATTTTATTCACCTTAGAGTAACGTAGATAAATCCGCAATAATAAAACGTTTAAGCTAGTATTCTTTATTTAAAATTTAAATAGTTTTCAATCACAATCACACTGAAATGTACTAACAAAAAAATGCTATTCACTAGGAATATAACACAAGTTCACAAGAAGACGTATTTAATTAGCACTTTGCGTAAAACGCACAGACTGTGTTAAATAAATTAGACGGGCGTGTAATAATATAGTACCTATATAAACTACTACTACTATATCTAGGATCGTTTGCGGTTTCTGTGAGTTTCCTGAACATTTATGTGATCTGTAAATCCACGACTGAGCCATTCACCTTGACGATACTGTAATTTTTAAGACTAGTTCTGCCTTCATAACAGAATTAGGCTTAAAAATAACACCAGGTCACATTCGTGAATATCATATTTTTTTATTTGTAGATGAATTGACTGTTTATTTCTCTGCATATTTTTTAATCTGGTGAAAAGCAAAGTGGAAATTCGGGTAAGTACTAAGTGGTTTGTATCGTTTTCGTGCTTTGTATGTTAAAATTTCTTTCACAAGTAAGTACTTTAAGTTCATACAAAGTATTTATTTATTTATTTATTTATTTATTTATTTATTTATTTATTACAGCTTTAATGTAAACCTTGATGTAGGTTTTAATAAAAGGCGGTCTTAATGCTGGTAGGCATTCTCTGCCAGTCGACCCGAAACAGTGTTCGAACCAAGGACTGTTGTTACCAAACAACAGGGTCTTTAAATAGGGAACCCTATTGTCTGTGGTACCTACCAGGGTTGTTGCGAATATCAGCATCAGCATCAGCATCAGCTGATTATCAGCATTGGTTTCAACATCAGCATCAGCATCAGCATCCGCATTAATCGATGCTGATTTTATTGCTGATATTCCAGTCGTGACATGACCGTTGAAGGCGGGGCTTAGCTATTACGGGGTGGGTTTTTGACCAATCAAAGATCGTAAAATTATCAGTCGTTCTTCGAGCGAACACCAAAGGCATCACTGATGCGTTGCCGGCCAAGAAAGACAGATGAAAAAGAAAGAAAGATCTGGCTCTCAAGCCCCCAGCTGGAACACGACGAGTCGTTTGGCGGCTGACTTATGCTCAAGGGTGGTAGCTATCCAGGCAAACCCCATGGAGAAATAATAATGGTAATAATGGTATTAAAATCAATATTACCAATATAATCCCTCCGGGGCCCTACCACCGCATTTACGAAGATTGATTGTTTATGATAATTAAAAGTCACAGTATTATTATAATTTCCCTTTTATTTCAAACTAGTGGACGCCCGCAGCTTCGCTCGCGTGGAATTAGACGTAACATAACCTAAATACAAAATTTCATTGAAATAATGTAGGTATATACGGTATATGTACGGTAATGTAGGTAAATCGGCAAAGTTTCATACTAACTTTGCACCCCCGTTTTACCCCCTTAGGGGGTGAATTTTCAAAAATCCTTTCTTAGTGCTCCCGTACGTTATAAAAGGAACCCCTGTGCAAAATTTCAAGTTTCTATCCCTTATAGTTTAGGCCCTGCGTTGATATGTCAGTCAGTCAGTCAGTCAGTCAGTCAGTCAGTCAGTCACCTTCTCCTTTTATTATGTAGAAAGATGCCTAATAAAGTTATCACTTTTAGCAACAACTTCATAGTTTCAATTTCATGTTTCAATAAAATCAGCATCAACATCAGCATCAGCTGATATTAATTTAAAAAATCAGCATCAGCATCAGCATCAGCTGATATTGAAAAAACCTACATCAGCAACAACCCTGGTACCTACTACCAAAATAGGCGTCACCCACCCAAAACCACTGAAAACCTTCCAATAAGCATAATGAAATTCGTTAACGACATTTCCAATCGATCGACCTGACACGTTTCAACTTTGTGGCTATTCACCATTCAGTGGTAGTGGTGACTGACCACGTCGCCATGGCAACGGAAGGCAAACAAGCCGCACAATACAAGCCAAGGGCAAGGAATTTGCAATTTCTTTGTGCCACCACCCTTTTGTGGTCGAAGAACCTTCATAGAGGCTTTATGATAAAGCCGGATGTAGAGATACGGAAAAAAATACATAGGCAAAGGGAATCGAACTTGGGACCACCCGCAACACCGTCGACTGTTTAATTGACGATGCACAGTAATTGTGTACGGAAAATATTAAAACACAAATAATTAATTAATGAATCAATATGAAAGCTTTTATTTGCTTGGTAACTCTTGTAATGGAAGAGGTTAGGCCTTAATCCAGTTGGCCAAGTGCGGATTGGCAGACTTCACATGCCTTCGAGAACATTATAAAGAACACTGTTTCCTTCACCGTTAAAGGTGACATTCAATTTTAGTACATGAGACCTAAACATAATTGGTGAAAAGTAGGTGTACTACAACACATCTGTGCCTACCCTTTCGGAGAAATACAGGCGTGATAAATAAAATCTTGGACATTCTCACACATGGCCATCTAACCCCAAATTAGGTGCGAGCTTGTGATATAGGTGTCAGAGACTGATACATAGATATTTTTAAATACATACTAAAATAGATGATATTAACATCCAGACACAGAACAAATACAAGTGTTCGTCACACGATTATTTGTCCTGAGTGGGATTCGAACCCACGACCCCTGGCTAGACAGGGTTCCTACCGATTGCGCCAACGGGCCTGTCAAATGTGTTATGTTACGATATGTATGGCAATTAGGTCTAAATTAACTAATGAAAAAAGGGTGTACACTTTAGCCTACCCCTTTGAGGAAATACAAATGTAATCTATATCTCTCTCTGTCACACACATTAAAATCAAAGCCTAAATAGTAACTATTTAGCAATCTGTGGTAAGTTACAGCGGTTGTTATCGTAAAAATAAACCGTGTCAATGGCTAGTGCTTCCGTGCCCAAGTGTTTCAGTTCGGTTTCTACCGGAAATGCTATCGGTATCACAGATCAAAATACAAGAATAGGTTTAAACACTAGCAATATTGCCGGTCTATAACCGGTAACTATGTTAAGGTACAATTTAAAGGCTCTCAAGCACATAACATAACATCAAGCATATATTTTCACGAAGAGGTAGGCGGAGTTGTTTTTCAGTACACCTCGCTGCGACCCATAGACGTCCCACTGCTGGGCACGGGTCTCCCCCACAGACATTGTTGCGGGAGGTCTAGCTTACCACCAAGTTACTCCAATGCGGATTAGTCGAGGGGTTAGTGGCCAACCCAAGTGACGAGTGTTCTCAAGCCACCCAAGTCTTCGCTAAGGCTTCACGATTGTTTCCACGGTGTTTGACCCGGACCGCTCGAGTGAGAGGCGAGTTCGATAGCCACTGGGCTGTCACCGCTGTATTACTCTCCAGGCCCTAAATTATATATATGCAAAAAATCACGTTGATCCATCATTCCGTTGAGGCAGAGAAGAAGGACAAATCATCAAACCATGCAACAAACCAACAAACACACTTTCCCATTTATATATTAGTAGGAATGTGTGTATAGGACAAGTATGGTGGTAAAATAATCTAACTTAAGGAACTATAATCGAAAATCTTATAACTCAAGATAAGCGAGTCATCGAACTCAGTGGTGATTTATGTCGAACGAGTGGACCTGGGTATGTTTACCCCGCGGCGTGGGGTCGAACACTTTCAGTGGTTAAATTTGGTTGCCATAGTGATTTGTCGTATTACACGGAGCAAAAACCTTGCTATCGCAAGCTCAGAATAATTTGGATTAGATTTTATTCCCGAGAAAAATAAGTTACAAAAACTGTTTAACTACATACCTACCTTTTTGCGGTTCACTTAGTAGGTGTTTTGTATTACGAGTTACAAGATTATCCAGCAACCCTACATACAAAGATGCGCGTGTCCCTACAGCGTTGAACAATGTTTGACGTCACTCAACACATATTCGTCGATACAAAAGTCAACTAGCCAAAGTGTTATTTTGGCAGTTTTTACATGATTTCAATATCTTGACACAACGCATACTGTGGCAAAATATTGTATCTGTGGCATTTCAAATAAAATGTTAACTAATGTGAGATTAGTTTACTTAGTTTACTGCCAAAATGACACTTTGGCTAGTTGAATTTTTGTACCGATTATCTGCTATGTGGTTTCACGTAGTTTTTATGGAAGACTCCATCTGCTTTTGGTTCTGTAATCTCAGAGCACGCAGATCTGTCGCAGATACCTTTTATTGCAGATTGCGTGTCCTAGCGAACAAAAACCGTTAAATTTTTTTTTTTTTTTAAAGTTTTATAACTTTATTTTTTATTTTCGTGCATTGTCATCGGAACCAAATATGTGTGCAGAATTTCAGCTCGATAGCTTCAGTGGAATTGGGTGAAATATTGATTGCAAGATTCCAGGACATAAATTCGTATGAGTGAAGTTAAATAAAAGCTTTTAAAATGGTCACAACCTGTATAATAACTATAATAAAGAGTAGAAAAAACTTATAATCGATAGGTAAAAAAGGCTTCGATCGATAAACTGAATTGAATGAATGAATGGTTATTGTTTGGTTGCTCGTATGCCTGCAATGAGCCTTGCTTGTTTGAATTAATTCGTTAGTAAATTCGGATGCGGAAATGTTTCCGCATATCTAAATCTAATAGTAGGAATAGCTAAGATTTAGTAGGAATAGCAATAACACATCAGTAAATCCGACTTGATAAACAAAACCTATCACTTGGACAGGGAGCATGATTTAGTACGATTGCTACCTCGCGTCTTTCGAAGGAGGTCAAAGTAATTTGAGGGTTGTGCGTGATTTCAACCCTCACACGCCACTTCTTCCAACTATAAGTACTAAATAGCCCGCCACGCGTTGAAACATTTTATTAGTAGCGGCCGAAACCGCCATAAGTTTACGAGACGGTCCGCGGTGTGAACGCGTCTACGAAACGCGACTAAAAAAAAAACAGAGCCGGATTGTTTTTGTTTTTAAATTGGTGCGTGATTCGAATTCCGATTTTCAAAATGGAGGGCTGCGGCATGAATTGCATGAAATATTTACTGGTCGTCTTCAATGGATTGTTTATGGTAGGTTTTATGAATTAAATTAATTTACTACATTCATTTATTGACATAAACAATGCTTATGTATTAGACCTTGTGTGGCTCATTAAATTTAGTAGTATTTAATTTTAAACTTAAATATGTCGACCTATGTTTATAGGTTTTTATAACTTGTCCTGATTTAGGAAGGTACAAAAATGTATTAGGTACATATAAAAAAAATCACCAATTGCTTACTAGGTTAATTGACAGTCTCGTATCATCGTTTATTTTTATAGCTGGCTAGTTGTAATGTGTTAAGTAGCCGGTTATTTTTGTCTCTGCGTCGTCGCGTAAAACAGTGGTGGCCGTGTGTAGCCGCGTAAATTCGTATTTGGAACACCGTAATTGTTTATGACCGAAATATTTAATAGCCTCTGTTGTAATTTGTAATAGCTACCTAATCAATATTGGAAAAGGTTGTAAGGATCAACAAATAAAATTAAAATAAATATGGGCAACACATGGTAGATAAATGATTTAAAATTACATCGTTACTTAATGTTAGATACTTTTAAGAGAATAAATTTAGATATTCTCTTATTAACTTGGTTATGATGATCCAAAATGAGCTCCAGTTTTTTTTAGTCGAAAAAATTTACCGATACATCCAACACAACATAAAACAGCTAAAAAAAACAGCTGATAACAGCTCTATAGCAATACCCACATTCGAATTTGAAGATGTTTCACATACAAGTTAGGAATACTCGTATATTTTCAAGAACTATTTTATTTTCATTAAAAACATATTATTTGTAAATTCAACGAGAGTTAGGTTAGTATTACTCAATAATTTTGTAGTCCAGAATCGTTGATTTACTTTTATATGTTTAGAGATAATCATGTAGAAAAATTGCATTTGTTTAAAAAAAAATCTTAATTCAATACAATGATAACGAGTGAAGTCATGACATTGGCAATCAGCATTGACAACAGTACAATATGGTAAGCTGAAATGAACAGGTTTTAAGTGTGTGTTACAAAAGTAACTCTGCTTAATCGAATTTATGTTTAACTAGTGGACGCCCACAGTTTCGCTTGCGTGGATTAGATATAACAAAAGTTTAGTTTATAGTTCTTGCCCTTCTCAAGGAAATATCCGGAAAAACTCTACCCAGTGAAGTTGAAATAGAAGAGGTGTTAAATGGATAAATATCCAGTTATGTGTAAGAGTTAGGTATATGCTATTGCGGACTTATGTTTAGATTGAGTTAAGATCTATATTTATGTAGAAAATTGGAAAAATAACATATTATTACAAAGCAGTAAGACGGCGCATGTGGTTTAAGGATTTTTAGGAACGCTTGCCCTTCCGACTTGCTTAACAAATATCAATATTTGAGGCAATCTGAGAAGTGAAGCATAATTCTAGATATCGAATACTATTTTTCATAAATGTGGCTATCTAGTACAATTTTTTTTTAAGTCGGACTGGTACTTCCAGAGATTAGCGCGTTCAAACAAACAAAAAAACATATAATATTGAAATATAGGTAGATGAAATATAGGATGTTGTCTACCTATGTATGAACTAGTAATTTGTCTTACAACAAGTTTATTAAGATCATAAGGATTATATAAACTAACAGATAGGTCATATTATTATACTTGGTTTTAATAAACATTTATAGTAAGTATGATAAATGCTCTACAAATAAACATAAATTATAAAAATAGTAAAAATATTATAAGCAGTCGCTTACCGAATTTAAAGTACATATCTCCAGAGGTAACAAAAGCAAAATTATATGCACTCCACTCAATCAACAAGTTACACTTAAAAATACTACACTTACTAACTTAGCCACTAGACTAAAACTGCCAAGAAACTCACGGTATCCCCGGAAACCCACCAACCAAAATTTCCCTATTGTTGTGGCACTTGGTTAAGTGGTTTTTCCTGGTGAATAATATACCTGAAACCAGTAATACTGGTTAGAAGTTTGGCTCGATGGAAGCAGGAAGGATAACAGTTACTAAGTACATTGTTTGCCATTGCTTATGCCTTTTATTTCTTAGAAATTACTTCACCATGTTACTTACTAGCCTCATTGCAATTTAGTTAGAAATTACAGTTACTATTTTATCTTTGAACTTAACGTAACTTCACGCCTATATTTCCCAGAAGGGGTAGGCTATGCTTGCTTATACTTAGGTACATCTGATGGGCTTCAATGGCAGTAGATAGAATTTAATATTTCCATCGTGCTGCGTAGAGTGTCAAACTTTAAAAGCCTTTAGCAATTGTTATTCTTAGTTACGTAAAAATATTTACAAAACATAAAAAAATGCGCTACCATGTTTTAATATCTATGCCACAGGATTATCCAAAGTAGAGCATGAAATTCAAACCTTATTTTTTGTTCCACGTTCAAAATCAGTAGATGGTGTTGCGTCAACGTCATTAAACGTCAATCGCACTTATATGCCTTAATACTAGGCTAGGGCTATACAGCCATGATTTAGACTCCTTCAGGCATTGATATATATGTTACCTCAGTGCCTTCAGGTGTATATCTATTCTGTGGATTTAGACCCTCGAGATGAAATTTAAAAAACAGAAACCAAGGTAGTAACCCTCGAGAAATTTTAACCACTGCGCTATACTCCCTATTACTCATATAGGTACAATGATTAGTCAACTACAAACTGATATGTACTGCACCGGAAGGGGGATGAAAGTCCTGAGGGTCGCTTTTCGGGATCACAGTAAAACACAGCTAATCGTTACTTGCATATAATTCAAGTGACATTTATTATACAAAGTTTTACCTACCTACATAATTATTTCAAACTACCTACTTATTGCCTAATATAATTATTTGATACATCACACCTCTCCACTTAATATAGACATACTCTAATAAAATAATCTAAACTAGATACTTACAAACTAACTAATCCTAGACAGTATTTACAAATTACACACTACTTACAAACTATTATATTTACAAATGCCTATCCTATACTAAATATAAATATAAAACATATGACTATCCAATCCCTACATATTCTAAGTATTATCTAATCTATTTCTAAGCCATATCTCATAACAGGTTTCGTGACACGCCTGGGACGGTTCTGTGTGGTGTCTGATGATGGACTGTCCGGAGTAAGCTCAACGGTAGGAGGTTCCAATCGCGGTTGTGACACGTCATGTTCAACCGCATCATCAGCAGTGCCTTCCTCCTCGTTAGCCCTAGAAGGCGACGTCGGACTGGGACAAGGAAAGGCTAGCAATTGCTTACTTCTTAACTGATCGATGTGCCTTTTCACTGGTGGACCGTTTTTCCTATCAATTAAATAGTTCCTAGACCCCAGCCTAGTGCTCACCCTACCGACATCCCATTTCCTTCCCTCACCAAAATTCCTGAACCATACATCATCCCCATCCCTAAACGAACGTTCCGTCCCTCCGGCGTATTCTACCTGTTTCTTTTGGCACGTTTGCACCCTACTTTCTACCCTATCTCCCCGCAGTAAGTCTAGCCGAGTACGCAGGCTACGTCGCTGTAACAACATGGCGGGGGATGCTCCCGTGGTAGCCTGCTCGACGTTCCTGTACGCCATTAAGTATGATTGCAGAGCTACTTCTATGTCGATTCCGTCCCTGTAAGCTTTTTTTACCGCTCTTTTACATAACTTAACTGCATTTTCGGCAGCTCCGTTCGATGACGGGTGATATACTGCCGAAAATGTCAGATTGACCCCGTTCTGTTGCATAAATTCGGCATATTCCTTGCTCGAAAATGGTGGCCCGTTATCCGACACCACCTCCTTCGGAATGCCGAACCTAGCAAACGTCTGTCTGAGGACGTGAATAGTCGCCGCTGCGGTGGTTCTAGGCATGTGGAAGGCTTCTATCCATTTGGTCGATGAGTCTATTACGACTAAAAAGGTTTGACCGTTAATAGGGCCGAGTAGGTCGACGTGTAGCCGCGCCCACGGCTCCGAGGTGTACGGCCAGGGGGACGGCGGCGCGCGCGCGGGCGCCGGGGCCTCCGCCGCGCACGTGTCGCACGCGCGGCAGCAGCGCTCGATGTCCCCGTCCAGCCCGGGCCACCACACGTAACTACGCGCCAAACACTTCATTTTCACGATGCCTAAATGCCCTACGTGTAGCTCTTTAAGCACCGTCTCTCTTAATTCACTCGGAATAACTACCCGATATCCCCACATAACGCATCCCGAGTCTAGATACAGTTCGTGACGCTTAATGAAGTAACTTTTTAAATCTTCTTCGTTGCAGACCGACGGCCAGCCCGCTTGCACGTTCAGTACGACCCGCCGTAAAACCGAATCCTTCCTAGTGGCGGCGACAACATCCTTCTTTGTTAGTGGCAAAAAATTTTGTGCGAAGTTCAGATATGTTTTCTCCGCTATATTACTAACTTTTGTACGAGTACATGTCTGAACCGGTAACCGCGACAAGGCGTCCGCACTATTTCTATTTGACGGAACGTACTGTATATCGTACCGATAGCCCGATAATAATACCGCCCAGCGTTGCATTCTACTAGCCGCCATAACCGGTATGCCCGTCTTGTCACCGAATATCGTCACTAGCGGCTTATGATCCGTTTTTAAAGTGAACTTCCGGCCAAACAAATACTGGTGAAATTTACGCACCCCGAAAATAATTGCTAGGGCCTCCCTCTCGATCTGCGAATACGCACGCTCAGCCTTGTTCAGAACCCGCGACGCGTAAGCCACCGGGCGCTCGACCGGCGCGCCGCGCGGCCCGGGCACCAGGTGCGAGATGACGGCGCCCACCCCCACGCTGCTGGCGTCCGTCGTCAGCACCAGCGGCAGCTCCGGGGAGTAGTGGGCTAGCACCTCACTCGAAACCAATTTCTGTTTCACCATGTCAAACGCATTACTACACGATGTATCCCATTTAAAACTTACATCCTTCTGTAACAAGTTATATAATGGTTTTAATAACGTGCTAATATTGGGTACGAACTTAGCATAATACATGACTAGGCCGATAAAAGCGCGTAACTCCGTCACATTTCTGGGTACGGCCACTTTGCTTATAGCATCTAACTTCTCGGGGCACGTATGGACCCCGTCTTTGCTTATTACGTACCCCAGGTAAGTAACAGACTTTTCAAAAAATGAGCATTTGTCTTTTTTAACTTTCAAGCCGTACCTACTCAGTCTTTCGAAAACCTTATTTAAATTTGAAATATGCTCCTCGTCATTGGCGCCCGTGATAATAACGTCGTCCAGGAAAACTCCCACCTGTGGTAAATCCGCGAACATCGCTTCTAATTTCCTTTGGAAAATACCCGGGCTTGAAGAGAGCCCATATACTAATCTTTCGTACCTAAATAATCCTCTGTGCGTGTTGATTACTGTGTACAATTTACTAGGCTCGTCTAAAACAAACTGGGCATAGGCTTGGGACAAGTCTATCTTCGAAAAGTGTTCTCCCCCATGTAAGCGTGCTAACAGATCTTCCACCTTTGGAAGGGGAAAACGGTCCACCTCAAGACATTTGTTAAGTGTCAACTTAAAATCTCCACATATCCGAATTGAACCGTCTTTCTTTACCACCGGTACTATCGGCGTGGCCCAGTCCGACGTCTCCACCGGCGTGATGACGCCGTCCCGCTGCAGCGCGTCCAATGCGCGCTCCACGGGCGCCCGCAGCGCATACGCGAGCGGCCGCGCGCGCATGAACACGGGCCGCGCGTCCGCTCTCACCCGTAGGCTGACCGTCCCGCCAGTGAACCGCCCCAGGCCGTCCGCGAACACCTCACAATATCTGGAACTAAAGTCCTCCAAGTTAAACGTGTTTCGTCTGTCCGCCTCCTCCATTGCATAGCAACCTAGCGTAGGTATTTTTATATTTAACTCTTGTAGCCATTGTCTACCTAACAGGGTCGTTTTAGCCCCGTCTATTACATACAAATCTAATTTTTTTACCTTATCTTTAAATCGCACTTGTACTTTAATTTTTCCGACTGGTCTAATATATTCGCCGGTGTAATATGTTATTAATAAATTACATGTTTGCAGCTGACACTCGTTAAACAATTTTATGTAGTCTCGATAGCTAATACAGGATATAGTACTACCTGTGTCCAACTCCATTACTAAATTGATACCGTTCACATTAATATTTATGTAGTAGGGGTTGTATTTTTTTAATGAACCAGTATCGATGGAAAAATTATTTACCTCCTCGCTGCCGTCACTGCCCGCATCGAGCTGTACCTCCTTCATACAGTAGCTCGCAGGGAGCTGCCGGAGCCTGGGACACATCCTTTTCAAATGTCCCTCCTTATTGCATACCCGACACACATATGACTTGAACTTGCAAGTGGTAGCGGTGTGCTGTCCTCCACACACTACGCAGGGTCCTCGCTGTCGGTGCTGGTCGTGCCCGCGCCCGCTGCGCGCTCCGCCCGCGCCGTCGGCTGCCCGACCGGCCGCGGCGCCCGCGCCAGCGCTGCGCGTGCCCGTACCGACATAGCCGCGCGCGCCCGATGCACCACGGCGTGCGCGACCACTGTCGATGACGTCAGTCCGATGCACCACTGCCGATGGCTGCGCCCCCTCGTGTCTTTCCCTCTGTCCTTGGTAGCTGCTCCCCTCCACCATGGCCGCATCCGCCTCGGCCGCCTCCATGGTTACCGCTAACCTCAAAGCCCGATCGAATTTTATATCTTCTTCAGCAAACAATCTCTGTCTGATGCTGTCACTCCGTATTCCGCAAACGAACTGATCTCTCAGACTTTCTGTCAACCACACACCAAAGTTACAAGTGGTGGACATTTTCTTTAAGTCCATCACATAATCCGCGATGCACTCACTTTGTGTTTGCTTTCTTTGTCTAAATTTATAACGCTCTGCCAATATACTGGGCCGGGGCTGGAGATGAATCTTCATAATTTTTACTAATTGGCCAAACGATTTCGTCGGTGGCTTGTCGGGTGTACACAAGTTCACAAGTAATTCATACGCCTCACTTCCCATCACCGTTATCAACGTCGCTACTTTCATTTCTTCTTCAACTTGATTAACAATAAAATATTGTTCCAAGCGCTCAATATAAATGCTCCAGTTATCTTTGAGCGGGTCGAACGCCGCGATTTTTCCCACCGACATTGTGCCGCGTCACTCGGTTCACTATTACGCAACACTGCCGCGTAACACACAATTCCACAAGCGCAGGAACGATAAGAGACTCGTCGCCAGTTGATATGTACTGCACCGGAAGGGGGATGAAAGTCCTGAGGGTCGCTTTTCGGGATCACAGTAAAACACAGCTAATCGTTACTTGCATATAATTCAAGTGACATTTATTATACAAAGTTTTACCTACCTACATAATTATTTCAAACTACCTACTTATTGCCTAATATAATTATTTGATACATCACACAAACTAAGGTTATAGTAAGTACACCAATGACCAATTGCAATGAATGGTGGCGTGATTCAGGGGTTACGTCAATACGCGCGAGAGGAGTGCTATCGGATGTGAGGTAAGCAAAGATAATTGCATATACTGCCACCTGCGACCACCGGTAAAGAAATAAATATAATACCAGTACAATAGGTATGTTGTTAATATAAAGAATAAGCGTGTGTAAGTAATTTATTAAATAAACATGGCTTTGTTCTATGGTTGGATTCACCATTTTTAGAGCTCCGTACATAAAGGGTAAAACGGGACCCTATTACTAAGACTTCGCTGCCCGTCAGCAGGCTGTATCTCATGAACCGTGATAGTTAGACAGTTGAAATTTTCGCAGATGATGTATTTATGTTGCCGCTATAACAACAAATACTAAAAATCTGAAAAAAAAATTATGGGGGACTCCTTTACAACAGACTTGATTTTATTGTCGTTTTTGTAGAAAATGGTACGTACTTCTTGCACGAGTCCCATTCGCACTTGGCCGGTGATTATGGCTAACTCCAACTATAAAAACCAAGAAAGGCAAAGATATTCTATCAAGATGAAAGAGCAAGAAATTACTTCATTGATAATTTAAATAACAAGATCCATCCATCCCTTCATCAGCACTTTAAGGAAATAGGCCTCTCCTAAACGACGCCATTCCGACCGGTCCGGTGCTTTCTGAATCCAGCGATGTCTCCTTTAGGTCGTCCTAGGCCGCCAATACTCCATTTTCCAAGTCGTGGTCTCCACTCGAGGACTTCTCTTACCCATCAGCTATCACTATCAGACCGCCGAGCGACGTGGCCTGCCCATTGCCACTTCAGTTCGTTAACTCGAGTTACCTATTCGGTTACATTTTTTGGCAACGGCATTACAGCCTATATTGTTAGATTACATAACCATAGCGTCCATAGCCCAATGGCTCGCGTCGATTCAATGTGATCGAAAGAGTTAAGCAACGACGGGCGCGATCCGGATGGGTGACCGCTAGTGGCGAAATTTCATGGACGCTACCGTGCTTCGGAGGGCACGTAAAGCCGTCGGTCCCGGTTGTTTTCAATGGTGGAAAGAGTCGTTAAGCCTTGTCGAAGACCTTCGGGTGGCTTGAGAACATTCGACACTGGGTTGGCCACTAACCCCTCCACCAATCCGCACTGGAGCAGCGTGGTGGAGTATGCTCTAGACCTCCCACAGCAGAGTCTGTGTGGGAGACCCGTGCCCAGCAGTGGGACGTCTATGGGTCGCAGTGAAATAACCATGGTATAACATTCCCGAATTCCATTACATGCCATGGCATGTGTGAGCGGTAAGTAAGCCAAGCCATGACTTCATCTGCATGTCACGCCGTGCCCGCTGCGTGCGTTGCTAATTGAATTAATTTCGCGTAATGGCTACATCCTTAATCATAATGTGTGCATTAATAATAATGCCGCTAGTACTCGCGACTTTCCGTGATAGGAGATATACTTTTGTATGTCAGCGTTGGGTGGCGCTTCATGCTCGTTTGCCATCTTATATCCATTAACAAAAAGAGCGTTGTAAGAAGAATTGTGTCACGTATGAGCAATATTGATTTTGTGTTTATTTACTATAGAGCGGTGGAATGTCACTGATCAAACTCAGTTTATATTTCCTGGTTACAAATTCAACTTCTACAATTTCTGATGATATAGTTCGTTCAAAACGCATTGACATGAAAGTACATTGACCGCAGGAATAAAACGAGCGTTAAAATGGCGTAACTTACAAAGTATTGATTTTTAGGTTAAAAAAAAATCGATTTTACATAAAACTTAAACGCACACGCACTACGCACAGAATTTATTCAGTTGTGTCGTTTTGTTGTTCTCGATACGGTATCGACTGCGGTACTTAGTAAAATGATGTCCAATGTTGATAAAAGTAAATTATTTCACAATTTATTACATGAAACATAGATACCAAACTGTTTACAAATTAATATAATTATTCTACTTCGTAGTAGCGTCCATAGCCCAATGGCTCGGTTCGATTCAATGTGATCGAAAGAGTTAAGCAACGACGGGCCCGGTCGGTTTGTGGATGGGTGACCGCTAGTGGCAAAATTTCATGGACGCTACCGTGACTAACTAACTAACTAACGTGCAATAAAGCCGTCGGTCCCGGTTGTTTTCAATGCTGGAAACAGTCATTAAGCCTTGTCGAAGACCTTCGGGTGGCTTGAGAACATTCGACACTGGGTTGGCCACTAACCCCTCCACCAATCCGCACTGGAGCAGCGTGGTGGAGTATGCTCTAGACTTCCCGCAGCTGCGTCTGTGGGGGAGACCCGTGCCCAGCAGTGGGACGTCTATGGGTCGCAGCGAACGTAACGTAACGTATATAACGTAAACAAATACACAACAATTATGTTAAACAATGTCACCCACTGTATCAGTCCAGTGGGTGTCACCCACAGATATGGGGGTAATCACCCAAACGTCACGCAAAAGGACAATCAACACTAATGTTGTTCAAACTTCATTTCAGGACTTCACACGTGTACCAAGCCAACCAACAATAAGCACACACTTTGATTTATGATTTTAAAAAGTGACGGCGTAAGATTATCACGCCCTTGTAGCACCAATGGGGTAGACAGATACACTCACATCTGCTCACCAACTATTTACTAAATGGCTTGAATTACGTCGTATAAGTATGGGTAATAGATGGTGAGTCTTATTCCAATCTCCGAGCTACTTTTTACGAATTTCAAGTTTTTATTATTATTATTTCGCGAGCATAAGCGAGGCATGGAGAGTATAGATTCAAGCGAGGAGCCATTTTGGCTTCACGCAAGGGAGGGACTGGGAGTGGGAACATGCGCAAGACAGCAGTCGGTGGGGTTTTAGTGAGTAGGAATCTCACATACTCCAGCCCCTACCCCCAGAGGCTGGGAATCTTCCAAAGATTTCCACCTCGTAAAAAAAAGGTGGAAACAATGATTAACTATCAATTCATGAAGCCTCACGTTGAGAGGGTCCGAAGTTCAAAAAAGTAGAACCAGCCTTTCATGAAACAGATGGTGATAGGAAACGCATAAATGACAATTTAATTAACATGTTTTTCCATTATGCATAACACAATGCGCGGGGGCAACCGGCCGTGAAGGTTGTATCCCTTGCATCCGTTCTTCAGGCTGACAATGCATGTGACAAGTTAGGTAGTCCTAGTAACACATGGCTGACTCTTACCTGTTCGAAATTGTTTATGATTCAAGAACTCCTTACCAACAATCCTGATAGGTATTACAGTACAATCTACAGAACTTTGAAGTACAGATAACATTCTCGTTTTCTATGAACTCTTGATCTTGAATATTCTATCGACATGATAGCGCAGGTATACACCACCATACATTTTTGTTCGCGGATTGTTGCAAAGTAGATTAATCCTTGGTTTATGAGAAATACGTCATTTGTGAAAATTTCAACTGTGTAACTAACACGGTTCATGAGACACAGCCGTGTAATAGACGGACAGACGGACAGCGGAGCTTTAGTAATAGGGTCCCGTTTTTACCCTTTGGGTACGGAACCCTAAAAATTGAGTAGGTATATGATCCCATCCTTGGGTTTCGTTCACTCGCGTTCTTACGAGTGCGGCGTCGCTCTGAGTCATTGTGCGTGCCAATGACGCCAGTCGAATAGAAATTATTATTTTGTTTAACATCATTTCCGTAAACACCATGTCTTATTCATGGGTTGACTTTCAGATAATGCTTTATGTAGAAACCAAGGTATAAGACGAATTAGATCGTTAAAAATTTGAAATGTGACGATTAATTATTGAAAATGTCGAAAAAAGTAAAGTCGATTGAGCTACGTATACGTACAGCAGTAGGTATCTGATTGACGGATGGATTGTTACCAGTACCAAGAATGCATAGTAAGACCACAACCGTAACCGAGTGCCATAAGCTATATAAGACGGGAAAAGACGCGGGCAACAGCTCGTAGATAACAAACGGAATCATTGTAATATTGCAAAATCTTCTGTAGTTTCCTAGTAAATTTTGTACGACGTTAACAAAACACGCTTCTGGTAGAACTGAATAGAATTGGCTTCTACCAAAAGGAATTTTAATCGTATCATACTAATGAAGAGAAAAAATAACACCATTGTTACATAACTAGGTACATATTTAAATAATATTTAAATTAATCATATTGTGATGGTAATGACGGCGCTTAAAATTTAAATATGTAATGAAGCAACAGAATCACCGGAGCGGCGCGTAGTAAAGGTGACATATTATTATTAATTTGGATTCTAACAACGTGTTGGGGTCAGGAACAGTTACGAATGAATGGATAGCATGCGGATAGAGTCTTAAGTTTTTTTATGGATATAAGATACAAACGAGCTTGCAGCACCACCCATCCGCTGCCGCCCATGATAACTGTGACTGACTTTGAACAAGACTCAAATAGGCTGACTTTGAACAAGACTTAAATAGGGACTGGGATGGTTACTCCAGTTAGCTGAGAGAGTTAATTAGAACATTAGTTGGTCAGTTCTTTAGTGGGTATGAGAACTAGGGACTGTTAGTGATAGTTAGTTCTCTTAGTTGGTGTTAGTAATAGTCCAGTAATTGTTAGTAAGAGTCTCGTTCCAAGTCACTCACAGATGTGTTGCTACCCTTGAGGATTACTCCTCTAAAGAAGTGTAACCGGAAACCACACCTTTCCAACCGGACCACAATAGTTTTAAAAACAATTATTACATGGTAGAATGGTAGAATGGTATGGTGGTGGTACTGCCCCGGGCGAACTCTATGTGGAACTAAATAGGCTTCATATAAAAAATATTTGGTTTCCTATAGGCTCTACCACCTAATAAATGAGATTTGGGTTAGGGATTACGTAGGAAACTATTTTTATTAAATAAAATAAACCATTTATATATGTAATTAAGTACCTTACTAACTTATTGTTTGTTGTAACTGAAAACAAAAGTGGTTGTATTTATGTCGCAATTTTTTTTTTCTGGTTGTTGAGTTATGTTAGTTTGGTTAGTTGCCATATCTTGGTGGTGTGGTACCACCAGTTCAATACAAAAATATCTAGGATGGTACGAATGGGCTGTTCGGGCAATCGCTTCTGGGAGGTCAGTGGGACGATCGATACTTGGGCTTAACTGATTAAGTTCGTATGTTGAATACGAACTTAATTATTGAACTATTATTTAAAACTGTTCCGAGTTTCTGTTATAACTAAGGCAAATTACTTATCTACTAACTACTTATAAGTTGGTTGGTTATAATACGAGTATAAGCCTGAATGAAACAACTAAACATCGCTTTTATATTGTGACTGACATGACTTACGCCCGGTTTCTGAAAGGCTGATCAACAGAAAAATTAACTAATCGGCTGTCAAATCTCTTGTTAAGTAACATTTGGGTTGCTAGAAGCTTATTCATAGATTTGATTTGATCGGATTGTCACTTGACAAGACAGTCAAATCATGTGCCAGAATCCTATGTCAACCGCAATTTCGAGTTTCTGAAACGCTTGTTACGCGATAAAAGTCAACCGAATGTCACAACAAATTAATCATAGATTAGTAAATTTTTCTCTGATCAATGTTTCAGAAACCGAAATTGATTTGACAGCGCTGTTAAGATAACAGAGCTGTTTGTTGATTTGAATTTTGACCAGCATTTCAGAAACCGGGCATTAATTAGCTAAACCTCTGTATGTTATTATGAAAAGTTAGCATATCAGACTGCTATTGATTAATTTTTAATCATAAAAATTATGAGAGACGACTATAATAACCGAATAAATGAATTAATGAAAGAAACCATTTATTCTGCCAAATAGTAGGTAGATATACTATCATGAACAACGATGTTATAATCGTTGACATAAAGATTGCATGATCGCAGCGGACCGAACCTACTTATGATTTTGAACTCGGCTGAATCATGTGATACGCTCATTCCCACTTTACCAATTGCACCAATTAAGCAATTTACACCAATACGGGACCTTGGAGACAGATTTAGTGTCTGCCTGCTGTCAACTGTCAACAATGTTTCCACAGACAGTCCAGATAATTTTCATTTTATTGCATTGCCTTTTGTAACACGTATATTTAGATTCCATGTAAATAGGTGGTGAATTTGTTTTACTGAGCACAAATCCATGTTAGAAATACCCAATAATACTTTGCCCCACTCGGTATTGAACCCAGGATAGATCAAGTATCACTAGACCATTTTGTAATATTGAATGTGTAGTTTAAAAGGTTCTATGCAGGTTTACCAGCACGAACTTCAATAATATATTATTGTTAACCAAAAAGAAAGACACACATTGATAGATACAGGAATAAAGAGCATATAGTTGAAACATATGACGGTCTTATCGGTTTGAGCGATCTCTTCCAGACAACCAAATACACTTAAACGAAAGATTGATTGAAAGAAAAAAATTATAGGACAGGACAGCTGTAAATTACTTTAGGATAATACAGTATTTTCCTACGTACAGAAACTGTACAATATCCATGTGCAGATATAGCTATGTGGAACAAACACTGCTGAAAAAAAATGCCATGACGTCATTCTTTAACCATAATCTTTTTTATATCTGTTGTTTAAATCAGCGCCTACTCTCCATTGTATATCCATAGGCACGCTCCTCTGTCGATTACAAATATACAACGGTAGTGTTGACTGCTTGCATCAGTCCTTCAGAAGTGGGATAACAAATGCCAAGTAAAGCGCAGATTAACCACGCATCGTGCTTGCGCAAGCGCCGAACCCATCGCCAACAAATTGGTTGTGGGTGTGGTCTCAGAACATTACCATCACTCATGCTAATCAAACCTTTTTGCATAATGCAATGATTGTTGCTTGAAGAATTAATATTTAACCACCTCTATTGATTTATAAGAGTTTTACATCATCTGTTTTTTATTGCCGCGTTGGACTAGAGGTTGCAAACGTGACTGCGAAGTCAGAGGATCTAGGTTCGATCCCTGGATCATGGAAATAATGGGGTAATCTTGAGGTAATGGGGTAAAATGGGGTACTCTTGGGGTAATGGGGTAAAATGGGGTACTCTTGGGGTAATGGGGTAAAATGGGGTACTCTTGGGGTATAGGGGTAAAATGGGGTTATCTAGAAATTTCCAGTAGTAGGTCGGAGATTGCGGATTTGCGCCCATCCTATAGCAATAGGAACCACATGGCAATTAAACATAACTGTTGAAATGTAGCTGTTTTTACAAACCTATGATGCATACTTCTTACCTATAATATAATATAATTTATTTTTTTAATAAAATTCGTGCCGTGGACCATACAATAGCTGTCACCCATTCAACTATAATGTTTTGAGTAGCGAGACTCGTCCGTTTCGCCTAAATTCCTATTAGATATTTAACATTTGTAGCTAATTTTATTGTCTATCGTAATGCCCCTTGGTATTGCTTGCGAGTTGTCACCCTACTACGAATGTTTTATATAACTATTATTATTTAGTAATATATAATTATGTTTTAAGTATATCTATGTTATAACTATTTTTATTTAGTTTTAGTTTAAAACCAAATCTAATTAGTTTATAATACATAATAGTAGGTACTACTTTTTTACTTTGCTTAATGTTTTTTTTAATGCCTTAAAGTGTAAAATTTTAACCAAACAAATCTGTCTGCTTTAGTAGAAAATTAAAATTATGTATTCTGTGCCGGATTTTCGGAACAACCGCCCATATTTTGATTATTTCTCCAGTATACTGACCTATTTCCACGCATTTGTGTTGTGCCGCGCACACAGAGATAATCAAACTCATCTCGCTTTCATATGCGGGACTGCGAGATTGCTTATTATGCCAGAGTAAACATACATATAGAATTACAGACATACGTAAACCACACAGTATGTCATGGAATTCCAGTTTTCTTTAGGCGTTACTACTTAAAGATTCTCAAAAGATATTGGAATGCTGACTTGACATTGAGTTGAGCTCTCAGAGCAGTGAGACCTTTGCGATACTACATTTGGACAAGTGAGAGTCAGGTTTTTTGTTTCATCATCATACTGAACAACCTTCACTGGTTATTACTTACTAGAATTCCTCTGTTAGCTATAGTCATGGCTCGGCCTCTCATTTTAGCTACTCCACAGATCTTCGGCATAGTGATCATAGCAGCAGCATGTGTGGACATGGGCATGATCAAGGGGTTCGCGGGCATGGAGAACTCGGGTGGGCACGAGACAGACGCCGTGCTTATCGCCATAGGGGTCCTCATCATCGTGGTGGCGGCCTTCGGGTGTTTCGGCGCCTGGAAGGAGAGTCCCAAGCTGCTTTACATCGTGAGTTACTAATAATAATTCTCTAGGCGCTGAAAAGTATAAGACAACGGAGTATTAGCCGCCCTCCGACGAGATGGATTGACTACCTGAAGAAGACGGCGGGTATCCGTTGGATTCAGGGGGCGCAGGATCAGGAGTGGCGTTGATTGAGGGAGGCCTATGTCAAGCAGAGGACCCTAAAAGGTTGATGGGCGGATGGATGCACTTCGTAGGAAATTAATTTGGCTGTGCGTCTTTAGTTGCGACGGTCGACTCTTCAGGCGCTTCGCAGAGAAATGACAGAATACTAAAACCTCAGATGGAAACATATTTAGTTATTCATGAAGAAAGCTTAGATATAATTTGTTAAGGTTTTGTGTAAATTGGTTGAAATTGTTGAAATAATTGTAGAAAATGTCGAAACAAGTCAAGTCGCCTAGGTGCTATGCACAGCAGTGTCCGATGGCCGGATTATTACTGCCAAGAACGGATAGGTAGAGCTCAGAAGTAAACCATAACCTACATAATAACTAAGTACCATGCTGTTTTTAACGAGGGCGAAAACGCGCAACAGCTAGTGATATACGAGCTAGTGAATACGAAATTTTATTAACATCCTTAGTGACCTGGTACTCCAATTTCCTACCCTTAAAAAATCTGTCAGCCAATTAATTAGCAAGCATGTTCTATTAAAATCTACAAAGCAACACGTGCTTTTACCAAGCCTAGAAATTAACCAGCGTTAATAGTCTATGTTTGTGTTAATTACTGGTTGCACGGCATACTGTCATCCATCATAGCCGGAGCCGTCGATAACTTACGATGACCCAGATACGATAGGGTGCAGCTCGAGCCATTCAGGTGTGGGGTCAGGTGACGCCACGTTTAATATCACTATTTTTACGATAGTGACACAGAATAATGTAGGAAGTTAATTCCTTGCAAATACTTGGCAACGTACCTTATTAACCAATGAATTTTCAGAATGGAGGCTGGTCATGTAACAATGATTTTGAGTTCTGAGTTAACTAAGTTTATGGTTTTTTCATACGGTCGTAGTAGTAGTGGTGCACATTATAAATGGAGATGTTAATTACAGCTAGCCTCTGAGGCAAAGCGGAAAAAGATATGTTCCCCTCAATCGTATGCGACTGGCTCGACCATCGTATACACCTTCATTCAAAGGTTAAACTTTATCTCATGAAGTTCATTGTCACCTACTTCTCTTTCAGTTCGCTGGCTGTCTCATCGTGATAATTCTCCTGGAGCTGTCAATGGGCATCGCAGCAGCTGCCCTGCGTCCGCAGATCGAAGGCGAGCTGAAGAAACAGCTTCGCGGCTCTTTCATCAAGAACAAGTCCACCAGGGAGGAAGACACAGTCTACAGGGAATTCTGGGATCGCATCCAGACCAACGTGAGTAGACATCACACTTCAAAAGATATTGAACCATTTCAGACAAGGACTTTGACATTGCTCATAAACGAAAATTAGATCAAGAATAACATCACATCTGGCTGTTTTCTATATTATCAACAAGACCATTCTATGAACACCTACTGCTGCAACCCATAGGCATCCCACTGTTGGGCACGGGTCTCTCCCACAGCCACAGCTGCGGGAGGTCTAGACCACGCTTCACTACGCTGCTCCAATGCGGAAAGAAAAAAAAAACAAAGAAAAAGATCGACTCGATGACTTTAACCTTTTTTACCCCTTTTATTTACGCCTTTGACAACTTCTGAAGCACTACCTATATCTTTCAGTTGGAATGCTGCGGCGTGACCGGTCCTGACAACTACGCTTCGGAGCCGCGCCTTAGTCCCTCCTTCTCCTGTTGCCCACCTGATGGCACCGACCGTGCGCCCGAGATCAAACGCTCTGACTGCATCACTGCCACCAGATATTACCAGGAAGGCTGCGAGGACAAGGTTCTGGCTACTGTCCACAGTGCCGGCCTCACCGTTATTGTCTGCGTTATCCTCTTCTGCTTCCTTGAGGTGAGTGTCAGTTGAATGATCATGTATCCAGATGGCCAAGCCTGCATCATCAGGGCATCTGGTGATGCAGACGTGGCCATCTGCATACACGAATGTATATATGAGTATGTTATAAAAATGAAATGTTGTCAATTATGTTGTATATAATATCGTCTGTTATACATTTTTTGCATCAATTGTTGTTACCTGTTTCAGGTTGCTGGTATAGTACTCGCGCTATGGCTCGCACACACCATAAAAAACGAAGGGAAGAGCCGGGAGACAGCATAGACAGGACTGGCAGACATCTAGGCTATTGATGTCGATATTGCATTTCTCTAAGTTGCACCTAATAACAAACATAAGGCCATTGTAGTTGACCAGAACCCATTTCTTCTCTAAACTGAAAAAGGTAGGTAGGCTATTAATTTGGTAAGTTACCTAGCTTAGAGAAATATTTAAAAGAAAATGTATATGGAACGACGACGAAAATTTATATTTTTTTTATACTCAAAAACTATCAGAAAATACTTTTTTTAAAATATGATTTAATAAAAATTTGTTCCTAGATTATATCACTATTTATTTATCTATATGAGTGAGAGTTGAAAATGTCAAACATGATTGAGGCATTTAAAAAAAATCTACGCACTTTAATTCTAAGGCAAATTAATAAATGTGAGCACTTGTCCTTATAACGTAAGTATGTAGGTATGTATCTTTGTATTTAACAGATAATTACCTATTTTTGGTGGGTAGTCATGCCTTATACATTTTTAAATCTGGAAAGTTTTATGTTTTGGTGCTGCTCTTAGAATCATGACCATCTCATCACATTTCATCACAACGATTTTATAAGCCCACCATAGAACAGGGCTCTCCTTTCAATGGAGTAAGGCAAATAGTCCACCACGCTTTTCACATTACTTCATTAACATTAGTTATGATGAAATTCATATTAGATATGTATGAAAATCTTGATAAATTCACCTGGATCTCTTAATTCTGAAATCTATGTATGTCACTTTGTCTATGTGCTAGAATTTCAGTTCTGTCCTCCCGAGAGACCATATTCCTAGCCACTGGAATATAACAAATATCTAATAGAGACCTTGTTAATCATTAACGTTTGAAACAATCATTCCCAATACTCAATTATAATTTATCAATGCACAAAAAGTTATTTGTTTTGGTTATGCTTTAACTTGCATTTATAAACAACATTTAGTAACATTTTAGAAACTATGTAAATCTTATGATTTAGGCGGTATTGAGTATTTAATACAATATAACTTAACTGTTTACATAACTAGGTATATTGTAATATTATTTATTTAACTGTATTGTAACTAAATTATTTTTGTCGACTCGCTTTAGATTTACCAAAAATGTATCTAATTATTAAATGATTTGGTTGTCTTAAATGAGGTAACTAGGCAGGAATCATAAATTATCAAGAATTAAATAGTATAAAGTGAGGCTGGGGTAAGGCTAGCACACGGATATGACCTCTTAAATATGTCTCAAAATCCACTACTTCCATTTCTATCATTCTAATTTCATACGTCGGTTACCCGACACCAACAAGGGTGTATACAATTGACATAATAATTAAGAATATAAATGTGTACTATTAAAAGATATTTATGAGTGTTAGCCCAATGTCTCGCATCGATTCAATGTGAACGACGGGCGCGGTCGGTTTGTGGATGGGTGACATCTAGTGGCAAAATTTCTCGGACGCTACCGTGCTTCGGAGGGCACGTTAAGCTGTCGGTCCCGGTTGTTTTCAATGTTGGAAACAGTCGTTAAGCCTTTTCGAAGGCCTACGGGTGTTTTGAGAGCATTCGACACTAGAATTGGCTACTAACCACTCCACCATTTCGCATTGGAGAAGCGTGGTGGTATGCTCGAAACTTCTCCCAGCTGTCTGTGGGGAGACCCGTGCCCAGCAGTGGGACGTCTGTGGGTTGCAGCTAGAAGCTAAGAGTGTTTGTATTAGCCTTAGCCCACTTCACAATATGAATTTGTTTATAAGAATACGTATTATTTTATTACGCTTTAATCGATTATTACTATTACTAGTCGATTTATTTAATTAAGATATCGAGTAAGGGGATACTTTACACAAAATTAAAATAAAACTATGCAGTTTATTTTGATTTAGTGTTAAGTTAGTACTTACGTTTATAATATTTTCTAATATATTATGTTGGTTTATATTGTCTGTTATATTAAGGTTATCCCACCATTAATATTAGCTTGTTATGTTAGGTCATAGACCATGAGACAGTTACCAAATTGATGTTAATTTTATTATTTACCTACTTTAAATCAAATCTTAAGCTAGTGTCACAATTTATCTGGCCACTTCAACATTTAATAGTTAGTAGTCATTTAATAGTTTAAAAATAAAATTCTGTTAAATTAATAATATAACGTAATGCCAGTATTTTCCTGAACGGGTGAGCAGACGTGTGTAAATACATCCACTTTTCGCACGTTTATGTCCTATCCCATGTAATAGGTTGTGTGGTGAGTCTAATGCCATACAGCGGGCACAGGTCCAGAACAATTTAAATACAACAACTTATTTTAATTAAGGAAATCATGATATTCCGATTATAGTTGTCAACTCAATGAACAAAAACAATAATATTGTAGAACTTCGATTAAAATTGTAAAACCGTAAACATAGTAAAAGTATTTGTGTCGATGTTATTAAATAGTTTGTGTGTTTCAATATATGTAATTATTTCAATGTTGGAATAAAATTCATAATTAAATAAAATATATTAAGTGTTTCGTGTTGACTTTTAATTTATATAGGTACCCAAGTATTTTTGTAACATTTCCATACTTATAGCAAATCTTGCTTTAGAGCAGTTTTTGTTATTATTGTGTACTCATAGTTGAAGTTACCGGCTTACTCACGTGTGATTTAAGTCGAAACTAGTCGGACTATTTTCGACTTAAATCACACGTGAGTAAGCCGGTAACTTCAACTATGAATATAGACACTCACGAATCGTTCAGTAATAAAATATTATTGTGTACCTTGCAATAGGTACTTAAAGCAATACTAAATACTAAAATCTGGGATTCGGATCGAAAGTTTAGATACGTTGATACTCGTACTAAAATTGGAAATATAATAAAAGAAAATACAGTGTTTTTTTTTTATTTGTGAATTACGATAAAATAGCTGAAAAGTGATTAATATCTAATCTAGGTATCTCCATCTAAAAGTATCTACAGTTTCATTTGTCTAAACGTTTTTTTTTTCTAGAACACATAATATTAATTGTCATTGTGTAATGATTTTTATAACACATTTGCTCGTAAAGGGCCCCTTATTTCACCAATTTCAATATCGTAATGTATCTCATTACCGCACTTGTGCGTTTTACATTACATTACCGCACTTGTGCTGTAATGTAGGTTTTTTTTTTAATAAGGTAAAACGGACGGTCTAACAAGATGCTCCGTCTAAAACTAACAGTACTTTTTCAATCTTATCAAAGAGTTTTTATGTCAGAAAAGTGGTCAACATTTTATGAATAAAATTAACTTTGGGAGATAGAATATAAAAAATAAACATTTAATTCTTTAATTTAATTAATTTTGAAAATAAATTACAATAATTTATCTGTAACAGAAACAAAAACATATTAATTTACTTTAAAATAATACTGGCTGTTTTTGTGTCTTTGCCTTAAAAAAAGTGCTGATGCGCGCGCATCGTTTTGTGAACAAGTAAAAATTATTCCGCGCGCTTTTTCTTTTCGTTGCATTGTTTTTATTTGAAAATGTCATCAAGTAATGATGAATTTATTAATTTATTTCCTCGCAAATCTATACTAATATTATAAAGCTGAAGAGTTTGTTTGTTTGTTTGTTTGTTTGAACGCGCTAATCTCAGGAACCACCGGTTCGAATTGAAAAATTCTTTTTGTGTTGAATAGACCATTTATCGAGGAAGGCTTTAGGCTATATAACATCACGCTGCAACTATTAGGAGCGAAGAAATAATGGAAAATGTGAAAAAAACGGGGAAAATTATTCATCCTTGAGGGCTTCCGTTGCGTGCGCTGCGAAAACGGTTCAAGATACCAAAAATATATGTATGAAAGAATGATTCCTCTTGAAATGATCTAAAAAAATGTCCACGACAGTATATGTCTATCTTTTAAGATTAACTCACTAGAACCGTTTTTATGGTAATGAAATTTGGTCGAAATTAATGCATTTGCTAAGAGTTGTATCAACGTAATAATATTAATTTTTAATAATTTCCTACTTTTATTGAACGCTTTCGATTATAAGTAATGGTAATGGTAGTGGTAGGGGTAGTGGTAGTGATAGGGGTAGTGGTAGTGGTAGTAGTAGTGGTAATGGTAGTGGTAGGGGTAGTGGTAGTGATAGGGGTAGTGGTAGTAGTAGTAGTAGTGGTAGTGGTAGTAGTAATCCACACACTTACATTAAGTTCTCCCAAAATATTCACTAAAAATTATCTATATGGCAAAACAACGTTTGCTGGGTCAGCTAGTATGTTATAAAACGTCGTATGACACACGTGCGCTTTGATAATTACAGCCTCCGCTTTCTTGTAGCCCTCGCCTACGGCTCGGGCTAGCAATATCGCCTCGGCTGTAATTTTCAACTTACCGCACTTGTATCATAATGTACAAATTCTTACATAAATGATTTCGCAGCAGTACAGACGCAGTACAGATTACATGTATCTAAACTATCTTAACACCTTAAAATTTTGAAGTTACTTTCAAACGTTATCAAAATACGAAAACCCTGTCTTGGCTTTCAAATTGTTCAAAAATCTGAAGCTACTATTATATGTAGACATAAATAACTTATGTTAACAATTTATAAGTACATTTAATTTTATATTAAGCAAAAAATTGATTTTCTAAGATATTAGAACTAAGTATCATTATCATTAATGAATACATGACTCAAATGCATGCCATTACGGCTATTTATCACTATTGAATACTTGACTCAAGTGCATGCTAAATTATTACACCTATTTATCATTAATGAATACATGACTCAAATGCATGCCAGAACGGCTATACATCACTATTGAATACTTTACTCAAGTGCATGCTAATAGGTGTAATACACCTATTTATCATTGATAAATACTTGATTAAAGTGTAATAACTGTGTGTAAAAACTATTACTACTATTTATGATTAATAAACAATTAACAATTCATTTAAGAATTACAAGATTGAATTTTATAGTCTCATCACAGCAATATTAGAGCTTGTGACAAATATATAAATACAACTAGAATAATTTACATACGTAGGGAATGAATATAAATCACTTTTGTATTACATTTAATATTAACTTTTGTAGTAAGAACATTAAGCTTATGAAATTATAAATATTCAATTGAAATATTATATCATATATTATATTTCAATTATACATAACTTATAGATAAATAAATATCAGGGACATTCTCACACACGGCCATCTGATCCCAAAGTGGGCGCGAGCCTTTACTATGGGTGTCAGAGACTGATATATATACATAGATATTTTTAAATACATACTTAAAAAGATAATATTAACATCCAGACACAGAACAAACACAAGTGTTCATCACACGAATGTTTGTCTTGAGACGGATTTGAACCCACGACCCCTGGCGTAACAGGCAGGGTCACTACCGATTGCGCCAACGGGCCAGTCAATAGATCTCTATCAAAAACAATTTTTCAAGTTAAATTAATATAAATAGTTATGTTATTAGTTAAGTATTTAAGTTATATATTTAAGTTTTAATAGATATTCATATATTTTAATACTAAGTATCATTAATTTATCAGATAGGTAGCTTTATTGAAAAATATTTTAAATGTATAACTATTTTTTTATCACAGCTATTTGACGTTGACTTGATGACATTCGCTTATGTATTACAAATTGCTATGAAGTGAAATTTTGCGTGTGAAAATAATTTGTGTTCTTGAATACTTTGTGTGAAACTTACTAAAACAACTCTATAGGTGATCCGTGCACAAAATGCGTACTTATTAGTTGAATTATAATTCTTTGAATAATAATTCAACGCAGCGTCAAGATAGCTGTAGTTTTACTACTAAAGTAAAATTTAGGGACACTCTAAATTAAAAGCCCATCTTTGTTGGACTAAGCATTAGAACACATGCACACTAATATTACAGAAAATGGTAAAATATTATACAACTTGAAGTATTCATACACCTACGTACTTAGCTTATAAAATGCATTATGAACGAGTTTAATAGACTTCTGTATACATTTTCTTATTATGTATTAGTTGCATTAAGATGCGTGACACCAAGCATTTATTTTACACCCTTACAAATTTTTTACAAACGTTGAATGCCATATTTATTTATATCTAATCAAAAGCCTATAATATAAATTTTATGCTTCTAGTTCTGAAAATGACAAAACTTTCATAGAACCTTACAACCCCCTTTTCAACCCCTTACAACACTTTTTTTCAAATAAAAAGTAGCCTATGTCCTTTCTCGGGCTCTAGACTGTGTACCAAATTTCATTTAAATCGGTTCAGTAGTTTTGGCGTGAAAGCATCACAGACAGACAGACAGACAGAGAATTACTTTCGCATTTATAACATTAGTATGGAAGTATGGATTATATGAAAATACACAGAAGAGAAAATGTGAAATTTGGCTTAGTCAATAAACATTAACTAGCACTTATAAACATAAGTGCAAAAACCTAGTTTTATTAAATAATAATAATACGAAATATACGCTTTTACAGTGTATTTTTATGGGTGTAATTTAAAACATTTTAAATATACAAGTAGCGTCATCTGTCAACATCATAAAGTAAATATTTTGATATTGTTACTGCAGAAGTTACGGTCGAATTTCAAGCACTCGGCGACTTCTGTAATATTATTTAATATTATAATTGTATTAATATTTATTTAGTTATCAATGTTAATTTACACATTTTACACATTTACAAGTAGATATTTAATAATCAATTTAGTCAGGTAACTTGTTCCTTTCAGTCTATCTGTCCCTCCAAATTTACCAAGCAGTTTCTATTTTTTACCCTACAATGTACAAGTTATGAATGTATTTAAAACTTAAATAAAAATATAACATAGAAAAACATATAAAAATTAATTTTATCCGCATCAATCAGTCCATAGGTCACTGAGCCCTAGAAGATACCTTACCTTACCTTACTTACCTCATCCCTAAGCATATTATTTTGAACTGTATGTATGTATATACCTACTGTATGTAGCTTTCTTGTAATTTTTTGTAAATAACTGTTTTTTTTGAATAACTGTTTATTTTTATGTCGACATTCGAATGATTGATCTTCATGTGAGGAATTGAACGGAAATTTCCTAACAAAACTATGCATGCAAAATGCTGTAGCCTCAAATTGCTACAGCATTTTATAGGCAGCCTATTTCGCCGGCCTATACAAATTTACAATAAGGTATTAAATAGGCTTTAGTATTAGGTATAGTGGTAATAGGCTTAGCTATAAAAATACAATCGCTTCGTTGCAAAGGAGCATTTTGCTAGTATTTAAAAGCAAAGATTAATTTCAAAATTTCTACTTGCAACTCTGCTTTTCTCCTATTAACTAACAAAATTATGTAATTATATAATATAACATTTTCCAAAGCGGTTTGATGATTTATGCTAAATGGATATATGTATACAATACCTACTCAAGTGCAAGCATACATATTAGTGTAGTATATAGTAGATTTTCAGATCTGCCAAGATTACTTTTATAATATTCTAGAATAAATAAATCGATATATAAAAGTTTTCATGCTTCAGCAGTTTGACTTCATAAAACATACACAACAATAATAGAAATAACACATAAAGTAGTTTAAAATTCACTTAACTATATCCTGCGATATTGGTTAGGGATAACAGTGCCGAAATACTTACTTTAATTTATATATAGATATTTTAATCGATAAAATATATCGATATTTTATATTATTTTATTTTAATTAAACCCGTGTCAACCTCAGCATTCAAATATACATACATACTTATCATACAGAGCTCTGGTCTCTTCCTAGAATTAGTGCAATTATTTACAATTTTTTTTTGTATAAAAAAAAATAAAGCTTAACGACTGCTACAATACAAAATTCACTAAACACAGCGATGGCGTTAAAATATAATTAAAGCAATCCTTACTCAATTAATTATTATTATGATTTATTAATCTGCACCTCCTGGACCCGCCAAAATCGTAGTAGCACAAGTACGACTCTACTATAAAATTATATTGTTATTAATCTAATTTGAAAGGTAGGAATCTTAATAAATAATAATTAATAAATTAATAATTAATTCTATAGAATAACATCAAAGTGCACTTTACTAAAAATTACATTTTATAATGGCTTGTCTTACTACCAATTTATCTCTACTCTTCAATTGGATCATGACTGTTATCATATGTTACTTACTTATAAGACTATAAGTTACGTGCTAAAGTTACTATTCTACAGTTTAATTACTCTACACACCTTAATATCTAGATATTACCATCAACCTTATCAAAAGGTTTATGTCTCAAAGTGTGCCTGAAGAGTTTCTTGAAGCTTGCGTCTCTCCGTCCTTACGGAGCTAGCCAGCCACAGCGCTAAAATAATGCAGGCAACCTGAAATTAAATAAACCGTTGGCATTAAATATTGTATCAATGATATTGATCACTTGATTAAATAAGCTCAACTACACAAACAAGGTGTACAATATCACGAAACTAAAAGAGTCTATAGATTTAAAAATCATATTGACATTAAATCGAATAAATTGGTACTTTGCATCTGCAAAGAAATAGTGAACCAACCTCCAAAAGAGTGAATAATACGCCGACCACAAGAAAGATGTTTCCCTTCAAAGATTTTTTCTGCCGCATTACTTCCTCACAGCCCCGCGTGTAATACGTCTGCTCTGCTAGACAGGCGGCGTGCAAGTGACGCCGAGCGTTGCCCTCCCTGAGAGGGTTTGCGCGTGCGCAGCAAGAGGAGGGGATCTCCCGGTGTATAATGGCGTAGTCTTCCGGTCCATCGACGCCGCAGCATTGGTTCTAAAAATCCTTTTAGTGATTACTAATGTATAGAGTGCCAATCCTGAATGTTATTGTCCCACTGCTGGGTACGGGTCTCCCCACAGACACAGCTGCGGGAGGTCTAGAGCATACTCCATCACGCTGCTCCAATGCTTGGTTCATGGGTTAGTGGCCAACCCAGTGTCGAATGTTCTTAAGCTACCGAAGGTCTTCGACAAGGCTTAACGATTGTTTCCACCATTGAAAACATTCGAAGTTGTATACTGCGACAACATATTCCACGCAGCACGAAAGTTAAGCTTGGAAAGAAATCGAGAGCATGCTAAATAGCTGTGCATGGGGTATCAGTCTGGGGGACATAATACTAATTTATATACGCAATCAGCGTTATCTACTGACCACCCCGACATCCCGCGCCCGACGATACTTAAATCAGCGCCAGAGTATGATGCCGTTCTATGCCTAGTTAGCCCATAGACATCCCAGTTGGGCACGGGTTTCCGGCACGGCAGACACAGTTGCGAGAGGTCTAGAGCATGCTCCACCAGTCTGCTCCAGTGCGCATTGGTTGACCTATGGAGATAGTTTCTTCAATTACCTCAGCCTGCAAAGTGTCCCACAGCACAGCGTTGCTCCCGTCATCCTCAACGGTGGTGTTCTTGTAGAAGTGCACGCGCAGTCTGCTGCCGTCCCCCACCCATGCGCTCAGCGCCGCGCCCCCCACTCCCACCATCACTTCCACCGATACCAGGAATATGAAGAAGCATGCGTGCTGGAATATTATAAAACGAGTTTTTTTTTTTAAACAAATCTTTTTGTAGTAAATATATCAATGAGGAATAGGCACGGTGGAGGAGGGACCCCTCCTCCCCTTTTTTCCTCTATGGTCACAATACAGTGCAAGCGCAATTATTATGCACGCGAAATTTATCTGTGATAAGAAATAACTTATTAATAAGTATGTGCCGTGACGCTGATGTGGAATGAAAATATATGGCACGCACGCGTGCTAAAATTACATTCACTTGTAAGAAATGTTATATTGCGTCCGTAGTTATGTTCATTTTTGTCCTACGTAAGTAAGTTTCCGTGGTGTAGCGGTTATCACATCTGCCTAACACGCAGAAGGCCCCCGGTTCGATCCCGGGCGGAAACAATTTTATTTTTTTATGTAATAAAATATTACTTACTGCCATTATTTAAATATTATTATAACAAATATTACTATACTAATAAAATCGTAAAAATCTAAACTATTTATGTTACATTGAGTTTTGATGCTGATCCTGCCAATTGATAGAATTAAGAATTTCTAACGTTATAACTCTGCTAGTTCTGCTATATTCCCGAACCTATGTCATCAACGTTTGATGCTGAATAATTCATATATGTACATATATATTGAAAAAATTGCTAATTACCATACGGCGTCATCATCATTTACTTCTATCTCACTGTAATCTGACTCCACTCAGTCAGAAAAAAAAAAAACAAAAATGAAAAGGAAAATAAATAAACCTGTCTGTGTCCGGTATCATCAGAATTAGTCTCATTCCACCCTGCCTACCCTACTTTGGTACGCTTAGGTACTCTTTTGCCTTAAAGTTAGAATTAGTCCTGACTCTTCCTTAAAAACCTGCCGGTGCAACATTTGGTGCTCACATATCTTTTGTCCTTAAAATTACCACACCACTCCACTCACCACATAAAGTAACTTGACGTGCTCCCGCAAGGCTCCCACGCAGCCCAGCACGGCCGCCACCACCAGGCCTAGGCCCAGCGTCAGCAGGAAGGAGAGGACCCCGCGGGACAGCGCCGCCTCCGGCCGGGTGTCGCGCTCTCGCATGTTGATCACGCATACCGCCATCAGAGTTAGTCCGAAGAGCTGTCGGGACCAAACAAAGGTTCCATACATGCAAAACAGTACGGAAAGTCCGTTTGGGTAAAGGTTGGGCCAAAAAAGCTTACCGTTTTAACGTGTTAACGTTTTTCAATCCCGAAATTAATATGTTGTTTTTCGGTCAATTCGACTAACCTAACCACTAACCCCTTCACTTATCCATACAAGAGCAGCGTGCAGCTGCTCCAGGCCACGCTAATAGGCTGCAACCAGCGATGGAAGAAAAAAAAGTTGCAGGCAAACTCCCATTGTTCCACAACCGGGGAATCGAACCCATAACATTGCAACTTCACGCTACCAGTAAACAGAAAAGGAGCTCACAATGCATATGATGTTGAGCAAAGAGGAGAAGAACTTCATGCATCTGATACTGCGCGGCTTCATGTTAGTATAATGGATCGTTGCTGTCAGCCCTTTTGGCCTTTAAAGCGTCACCGATGTGGGGCAAGAGAGGAGACACCCGTGGCGCGGCGGCTACTGAGGCACGGACGCGGACAAACTGAATTTATATCGATTATTGTATATGAATAGCCGGTGGTCAGTAAGCGGTGCACATGGTCATAAGCGCAGCGTTTTTTGGATTGAGAAAATGTGGGTTCAAATTTGTAATTGTTGTAGTTGTAATTGGGTTCTAAGCAATTTTACTTCGATTGCAAAGGTATGGCTTCTGGTTATACTTTTCTAGAGGCAATCTAGTCCTCAAAGGTCATGCTTCTGTGACCGTCTTTGAACGAGACTTATCTTAAAAGATATTCAAGGTATGACATAGTTGCAATGGACGGAATGTCCATAAAAAAACTTCATCGACAGCAAGTGACATTAATTTACATAAAACGCACGCAACTTAAAAGTCAATGGCGTGTACCGCTGGGATTTGAACCCGGACCACCTAGGATAAAAGGTAAAATTCATTGCCACTGGCAACTGGAGTACGCTCTGGACCTCTGTAGCTGTAGGAGTGGGTTGAAGCCAAGTTTAACTGTTGTGATGTTCCCGCTTTCCGCGCTGCTCATCAAGATAGTTCGATATTGAAATCGTGTGAATTCATATGTCGATTTCCCCACGAAACGCCTGTACTTTGCTGTGCTAGAAAACCAAAATCCACTCGCGGTACAACAAAGCGTTAACTCAAACTGTTAAAAGTTATTTTAGCTTGCATCAGCCGCACTGTGAACGTAGTTTTTGTTACAAACAGAATTTTCAAGAGCTTTTCACTTGCAGCCCGGAACGACTTTAACACTAATTGTTAAGGGATACTTTAGACTGATTCCTGATATGGTAGCTTTTACAATGGTACCTATATTGTAAGTATACAACTCGTATGAATTATCAATAAATGCGAGCAGGTACAAATTGGCTAGATGCATTAAAGTTACATTCTAATTGGTCTTCCTACGTCAATCAAGGCAATGCAGCTCTTTGAATATTTCATGCTATAAATGGGATTTTTTTTAATTTTATGGATACAATAGCAAACGAGCATGCAGCACCGCTGTCGGCCTTGACAACTGCGACAGATATTGAACAACATTCGTAAGTCTCGTCAGAAGTCGATCACAAATGCGTTTATACTTTCTAGCTTAGACATTAATCTAAGCTTTCTAGCATATTTGATTCCTAAATTACAAAAAAAACAATATTAACGGCAAAACTGTACTTGGTACTTGAATGGCCCCTGTGGCTGTGGCGGTGGTACTAAGTACACAGTTCAGAGGGAAAAAAAAGAAAGGATACGAAGTACCTACACCACATAATTTATTTCCACCCACAGATAGGTTAAGTAGTAGTGTGAGTTTTCTAGAAATCGAAGAGCATTATAAAATATGACAACTGTATATGACGCTGAATAATTTGTTACGAAAACAAGTACCTACTTAATTTTTGCTTCGTTTCTGCTCTGTCTATAAATGGCCGATAAAGGTTTGTTTTATCGGATTTTCTACAATGCGTTCTCATTTCTATAATTTCTCATCTCGAATTATTTCAAGTGTGGTCAAAAAAATTAAGTGGTAATTATTAGTTTCAAAATAGGAAGTTATTTTTAAGTTTTTCAACAGATATAATATAATTAATAGTGCATTCAGAGGTTTAATAAAATGAAATAATTGATATAAATAGCTTTATTGTACAACAACCGAAGCAATAACAACTGCTCCCGACTACTAGCTGACTTAAAACGGAATAAAAAATAAATTTAAACATGAATTATGCAAAATCAAATTTTAGAGGGTCTCTCGTACATCGCAAGTACAGCAACTCGCAGGTTCGTATGGTTAGCCACGTACATACACACGCTAGAACCATTGCTGCAGCCTGGAAGATAAAATAAGTTATGTTTATTTTAATGGATTATATTTTCAAATTTAATAGTTTATTGCAAACAATAAGTATAGTTTTATTTCCATTGCTTGCCATAAACTATTCCCATCTCATCAACCTGCCTAGATCTAGAAAGATGAATTTTTTGCTGAAGTCGAGATTAAAAAAGGATTTTTCGAAATTCAATCCTTAAAGGGCTGAAAAAGGGGTTGAAAGTTAAGAAACTATTGTTATGTCTAATTCCACGCAAGTGAAGCTGAGGACTTCCACTGGTTTAACATACATTAAGTACTTACATAGGCTACCTTTGCCTACTTAGATTGCCTATAGTTAGGACCCGTCTACAATAAATTTATTACTCTAAGTGAAACTTTTGAAATAGATTACAGCAGCTTACATCACTTTGCATGTTTGCATTTCCTATAATAAATAAATGATGGTATCTAATTAATACCCTGTTCGATACCAGAAATAATTGCAGGTGAAACCTTCCACGGGGTGTTGCTAGGCAACTGCGCGACAAACTTTGCAATTACTTTAATTCTAGCTTATGTCCTGAGCTTATGTCCTACAATACTCTGAGTACAATAGTCCTATACAGGGCCGCATTTTGAGGTGTGGAGGCCTCGGGCAACAAAGGAGTGGAGGCCCCCTGGCCCCAAATTATTCTCCAAATGAGATGAACAACTTTTTTCAGTCGAGTTTTTCAATCGTTAATTTATTGTGAAACCGAGTAGAGTTTAGTATTTAAGTAACAAACATATAAAAATATAGATAAATGATTTCTGTTAATATTTAAGAACAATTTAATCATGTTTGTACAAAGGTAAAGGTGAAGGTAAAACAGCAAAAAAGAAAACAAAAGAAAAGTTGTTTAAATTTTTTTTCCTACGTCTATCATGGGGGCCCCTCTTTTGTGGACGCCCGGGGCCCGGTTGCCCTCCCCTAAATCCGGCCCTGGCCCTATACTTTGATCACGGAAAGTTTTTTCTTCTGTGTCTTATATCATTAATCACACCCACCACATCCTTGTCCTACCCTAGATCCAAAACACAAAATAAATGTTTTTTAATCTGTTAACAAGACAACTGGATGGGATTGTTAATACCAAGGAGGCATAGTATAAAGAGTCTTCGCTCCGCTCAAGGAGGTCTTCCTTTTGTGACAAATTATTATTTCACTTATGTTTATTGTTTTCGGTGCAATAAAGTGTATTGAATTGTAATTTGAAACTTGTATTTTCAAGAAAAATATAACATTTACTATTGAAACGATTACATCGCCAACATCTATATGAGTTTATAAAATGGATGCCTCAAAATGTCCCATGGAAAAACGAAAATAAATTAATTTTGGACAATCTTAGTTTAAGGCTATTTATTGGTGTTAATCCCTCAACGAGAAGAAAATTTGAGAACTTCCTCTTTACCTCAACTCCGATACAGATGGTTGCTGCTTTGGAAAACCAAGTGGAGTGCAGCACGGACAGAATGCCCTCCTCACAGCCCTCTATGTAGTAGTAGCTGACAGATCTGGTGGAAAAACGATAATTTAAGGCGAGATTTTGAGGATATACTGGAGTTCATGTGTTTTATTTAAAAACTTTTTAGATAAGTAACAGAATTTTAAAAAGAATGAAGTTATTTTACAGTATGTGATCCACGTGATGAACAATATGGTGTATCGACTACATTGAAAAAAAATGCAAAGAAAAAAGAAGAAGAAAGAAACACTGCAAAGTTAGGTCTAAACAGGAATAATATGTCGTTTTATTTGAGTTCATTTGGAAAATAAAAAATAAACTTACTAAAATAATTTGCTACAAAATTTTTTGGTTTTAAGAGCGGGCCACCCCCTTAAATTCTTGACTTGCGTCAAAATATTTCGTCTTGATGCAAAATTTCAATTTCAGTTCGCAGTAATGCGCAGGCGATCCCGTGGCGTGTTTTAGTGGGTAGTCCGATATCGGTGTATCCCACATACCCACCCTTACAGGACTGCTTAATTGTATTATCTAGCATTAAAACACAGACACGTCTCTCGGTAATATTGTTTCATCAATATAAATAAGATCTAAGTAAGTTTAAAGTTATTACAAACACAATTCGTAATGATTATCGTAATGAATCCCCACATACGACAAATGTTAAAGCAGTTCAGTTTAAATGACTTTGAACAGTTTGATTTCAAAGAATGTTTCATGTCACATTAATTTGCAAACAATTCCTCCTGCCTTCCTTATTCATGATCTAGTAGCCACCCAATGACGACACAACCTATTATATTGCAACCAATTCCAATATCCTTACTTAACGCAGGTTGTGTAATTTTTCTGGCCAGCGCCAGGGTAACTGAAGGCGCTAGGGCACGAGGAGATATTGGTGGACTGCAGCAGCACCCGGTGTTCCTCCAGGCGGGTCAGCCCCCAGCATTTGAACTGAAACTTGGACTGTTAGTTCCATTAGTATATAAAGTAAACAAGAGGTACTCGTAGTTAAGTGGAGGAGGATACCTTCACAATAAATAATTTTGAAATGGCACATTTATTGACCTGGCTTTATCCCGATAGATCTACATAACCATCGATTAGTCGATAATATCTCAAGCCCCGACTACAATGGCTTAAAAAGATATAAGATAACAAACGATGCAGATGACACCTGTGACAGGACTCTAACAGGGACTAGGATGGTCAATCTAGTTAGCAGAATGTTAATAAGAACATTCGCCGCGACCCATAGATGTCTTCGACAAGGCTTAACGACTGTTTCCAGCATTGAAAACAACCGGGGCCGACGGCTTTACGTGCCCTCCGAAGCACGGTAGCGTCCATGACATTTTGCCACTAGCGGTCACCCATCCACAAACTGACCGCGCCCGTCGTTGCTTAACTCTTTCGATCACATTGAATCGACGCGAGCCATTGGGCTATGGACACTACCAAGAAGAACATAATAATAAGAACATTAGGTCACACTAACTGAGTTCACCAGCTCGTCCCACAATTTCCTGATCAGTTCCCAGTCGACGCCAGTAGCATTGTGGACCCTGAATTCCTCGCCCACGCGCTGCACCGCCACGTAGATTACCACAAACATCTCCAGAACTGTCAGTATCAGCAGGAATGGATCGCACTAAAAGCATAATATCAATATCAATACTTGTATTGACTTCTATGGTCTAGGAATAAAATTATTTCTACGTTTCAGTACTCTGGGCCATGCGTGTTGATGGCCACAATCACTTACTAATATAATAAGATACCCGAAGATTCGTGCATCTCCTGACTAACAAATCTGTATAATCATAATAATTTATTTATTTATTGCATTATTACAAATTCAAATAGATCCTACAATGTTTATTATTGTCATGTCCCCTGTAATATACCTACCCAAAAGGGGTGCAAAATTCTATCCCGCCAAACTACAGGTCAATTTTTTTTATACAGATTAATGAAAAACGACAACAAATACAGAAGTGTTCAGGAACAGCTAAGAAGGTAAAATAACTAAAATAATCCTCAATCTTTCAGCTCAACTCTCTTACCATGTACAAATTCTCAGCACTTCCACTAACCACCCTCACTAGCTCAAAAGTCGCTACAATCCCGATGAGAAGACTGGCTGCGATGATCACAACATCACCAGCGTCCGAAGTTTGTCTCAGGATCCCGCAGTCTAACAAGGCGAAGACAATTGTACGCAGTGCTAACAGCTGTAAAGGTGAATAAGTAGGAATATAATTATAATCATTGTCCAAATCTATCTATATCTATATAAAAGGAGAAGGTGACTGACTGACTGACTGACTGACTGACTGACTGACTGACTGACTGACATATCAACGCAGGGCCTAAACTATAAGGGTTAGAAACTTGAAATTTTGCACAGGGGTTCCATTTATAACGTAGGGGAGCACTAAGAAAGGATTTTTGAAAATTCACCCCCTAAGGGGGTAAAAAGGGGATTCAAAATTTGTATGAAACTTTGCCGTTTTTGAAGTCAAGTGGGCAACCCGAACGCGGGCAGACGTCGTTAATGGGTCTTATTGTCCAAATCTATATACATATATATAAAAGGAGAAGCTGACTGACTGACTGACTGACATATCAACGCAGGGACTAAACTATAAGGGTTAGAAACTTGAAATTTTGCTCAGGGGTTCCTTTTATAATGTAGGGAAGCACTAAGAAAGGGGTAAAACGGGGGTGCAAAGTTAGTATGAAACTTTGCCGTTTTTGAAGTCAAGTGGGCAACCCGAACGCGGGCAGACGTCGTTAATGGGTCTAATTCTACGCGAGCGAAGCTGCGGGCGTCCACTAGTTTGTAAATAAGAGTGGACTTATGAACGCAGTCTAAGTATCATTTAAAGGGATAAAATAAGTAATAGTACGTTTAGTTCGTACCTACTTCATAAATAAATTGTGATTAACATATTTTGAAATCTTACTGTATGTTATTTAAATGGCAGTCATACTATTATTTTAAATAGGTAAAATAATCCTTAATCACCTTTACCTTAAAGGTGATGTGTATCTACATCACCTTTACCTTAAAGGTGATGTAGATACTTTATAAAATGTAAAAATAATTACTGTAACGTCTTTTCTTCTTTTGTAGAAACATTAAATACATAGATTAAATTACAGTTATGATTCTATACTCTTTTTATATTTGTTCCAGTTTAAATTTAAAACCGGCAAGCTAGAATGTGGTAGATAATATTATGTTCAGTATGTTTTGAATTACTCATTTAAAACAATAATTAAAATTAAAACAAAATCTAAACCTACTACTACTACTACTAAACCAAATGAAAAAAAAAGTTGGTTTCGTGGTAACGTACCCAAAATGCTATCAGCATTTTCATTGCTGTACCGCTTTACTGATACGCTGGGCGAGGGAACTGACAGCCCGTTGGTCTCCGGTAATTAATTTAAAAAAAACGATTAATTTTTTAGATATATTGCCAAAAAGCTTGTGTGCGTCAACTCCCCACGGGCCAAGAGTCTCAACTGAAAAGTGCTGTAAACCTATAATTTGAGCTGAGACTCTAGCATAAAGTTCAATATGTTGTGTAGTGCAGTTGTTAATGGTGCAGATATCTTGTAAATTATGACAATTTGTTCTACGTCTATATCTGCCATGCTAAATCGGAGAATAGAAGAATAAGTTAAAGTTGAAAGGGTGATTTATTAGTTGCTATGTTAGGAGAACAGACAATAGTAACGCATAGTGATGCGTGCCAGTGGGCAACCAATGAAATGAAGCAAAATCAGAGGAGTATTTTATTTATTTTGCGCCTTTTTGACAAAACTACGTGCCAAAGACAAATCAGAGAGCCAGCGACCGGTACAAACATTGATATTACAATCACTATTACAATAGAAACAATGACTTAGATACATTTATAGTAACAACTTGATTAAATGAAATTGAAAACAAGTAGCAATCTTGATATCAAATTATCTGAATTGTTAAAGTTAATGACTGATAAAAAATTGGACGTGTTTTTTAAAGTTGCTCAAAAGTCTATTGCAAGCCTTAAACACCAATATAGTGCAAATGATACAATTCTCGAAAACAGTATTTTCCTGCAACACACTCATGTAATATTCCTTTAGAATTACAGGGGGAGGAACTGATATACGACAACCTCTGGGAAACAGCACCCGGTTGGAGGAATCAATATCGAGTCATTAAATAATTGAAAGGCTTGCAAGCCAACGTCAGTACGAATAGATGCAATTAAGGGTGGAAAGATCATACAATATTCAGGAGACTTTCAAAGTAGACTGGCGGTAAGTAATTTTCTAAATCGACCAGGATGACGCATACCAGTCTATTTATAATGAAAGGAAAGAAAAGATTACGGAAAATCGTAGTCGTGTTCTTAGGATGAGCCTAGGATTAAATGTACATAAAAAACAACTGTAAAATAATAATAAATTTACTCTCCATAAAGTACAAGCATTTTTATACATGTAAGTATGTACTTCATTTCGCAACAACAGGTAGTGTGAAACAATTTCTGAGGAATATTATAAAAAAAATATAAAAATAACAGAAGTAAGAAATAATTTTTATAGTTTTTTTAGTTTTATTAGTTATTACATGTAGACCAGTGCAGAAGCCTTTAAAAATAATAAAAAGTGAAAAAAAATAATAGTAGAATATAACCTATTAGAAAAGGAGGAGAATATTATAAACATTAAAGGAAAAATAAATTCCGGGCGATCTGAGGTAGGGAACGGGAAGGGGGGGATGTTTAAGGGGAAGAAACGGTTTATGTCGATTTCCGGCAAAACTAAAAGTCCTATGGAAAAAAGTCAAATGGCAAAGTTGTAGATAGTAAAAAGATCTAAAACTTTTGTATTTACACTTTTTTCACATAACCTCAAAATGTATGTGAAAAGTTCAAAAAACCAAGTTTTTGGTTTTTTATTTTTATCTTTTACAAATAATATTTCTTTTTCACGAGATTTGGTGAAATCTTACCTTTTTATGTCCCAAATACGCTGTAATTTATTTGATTAGAAATATTTATTTTTTCAACCTTATTTTGAATTAATATCGAAAAAGAACCCTAATTTTCAATCGAAAATTCACCCGTCAAAATATCAGCTTTTTTCAAAAAGTTGATATGCTTTCTGTTCGTTGAAACCTCTACTTTCCGATGGCGAAAAAAAAAATATATCTTACTATAGTAAATCTTCTCAGAAAATGCAATCTTTAATTACTTCTTTTCCTTCCTTTGCTTTTTTTTGTCTTACACATATACATTTTTTACATCACTATACACTTTATATAGATTTTTAATATATTTATATATTTTAAATATATTAAAAATCTATAAAAAGTGAAGAAGTGAGAAGTGAGAAGATTTACTATATACAAAAACTTGGTTTTTTGAACTTTTCACATACATTTTGAGGTAATGTGAAAAAAGTGTAAATACAAAAGTTTTAGATCTTTTTACTATCTACAACTTTGCCATTTGACTTTTTTCCATAGGACTTTTAGTTTTGCCGGAAATCGACATAAACCGTTTTTTCCCCTTAAACACCCCCCCCTTCCCGTTCCCTACCTCAGATCTCCCGGAATTTATTTTTCCTTTAATGTTTATAATACTCTCCTCCTTTTCTAATAGGTTATTTTCTACTATTATTTTTTTTTGTTTTAAAAGCTATCGAGACTGGTCTAATGATAATTATACCTATTATTAGATTGGATATAACAAAAATCAGAAACGAATTCATAAAAGAATCTGACTGAATCTTGCCAAAATACATAATACAACTTGATTTAAATATGATTATAATAAAAAAATTAATAGATCTAAAACCAATAAATACTCAAATATGTAAGTACCTACTACCTAATTATGTAAAAAGATCAAATCTTAACATATGACATAAGGATCATTATTCTTATAACTTATCTAAATACAAATATTACGCTTAGTTTACCGTTTAATACGGGGGGTCAAAATGTCTTCACAAGATAACAATCGGATTGTAAACATGTTTTAAATAGGTATTTCTTAAAAAAAAAAACATTCACATATTACAAATCAAAATTGTGGCTTCTATTAGATGGAAAACAGACTGGCTCCTAAAATAATAAGAGTTACTAAGTACATTAAAGATAATGGAACTGTCGATACGGGCGCTGAGTTACCGCAACTGGGGTTCGAGGATCTGGAATAATAACAAACGGTTACTAAATAATTATGGAAAATTAAAATAGAGGAATATAGAATTATTTATTCTAATAGGTTATGGATCTAGACGATCTAGTAGTTATAGCGGTCCCACTCACTGGCGGTCTGGATTCAAACCCAAGAGGTATGCAACGATAACTTAGCAGTAACGGCAAAGGAAAACATCGTGAGGAACCCTGCAAGCCTGAATGTTCTCCATATTGTTTTCGAAGGCAAATAGAATAGAAAAAAATAGAAATAGAATAGAAATTTTCAAAGTTATTCAATAAATTGATAATTTAAATTGTTGTAAGTAGATACCAATTGTGTCATCCTGGTATGGTCTTTGAGGAAATCTTCGTCTAGATCTAACTCAATAAATCGTAATAGATTTACTTTCAAAATATTTCTCTATATTAGTACTGTCTATAGATATGAAACGGACTTTAAGATTTTTTTATTTCATTTTATTGAACCACATACTTTGTGGTATTTTGTTTTGTGTTTTAATTCCTCTGAGATTTATAATATGATCACAATGATTGCCATGATTGTCACACCACGATGACACTATATTACTAAAAGCTAAAATGCAAGCTGCAACCCATAGGCCTTCACAGCCACAACTATCTAGAGTATAACTCCACGCTGCATCAATGTGGAATGGTGGATGGGTTAGTGGCCAACCAGTGACGAATATTTGATGAAACCCGAAGGTCTTCGACCGAGACCGACAGCGCCCATGTTGTCACTAACGGTCACCCATACCGACCGCCCCGAATGTTGCTTCACATTAATTCCGTTTTTCTTGAGTTGTCATAATAGGTAATCAATTTTAGCACAACTTTTTAGTGAAATATTAATATTATTATATTATTTTAATGGTATTAATTAATTATACCTATAATTTTCCACCTGCCACTTTTTTTTCTCTCCATCACCCTGGGTAGACTAGCAGAGAATTATTACTGGCATTAAATCCGCCCTTGGTACAACCTAGTTTATGATTTGATTAAGATGTTTAAATAATTAAATAACAATCAGTATGAGTTAGTTGGTATTTATTATTATAAAGAAAATAATAAAATGACTATTTATTCTGTAATCCTTTTAATTTTGTTTGATCTTATTTTTAAGTCACAAATTACGACAGACATTTGTACAGAATACTGTAAGGTTGCTTAATAAATAGAACGAGTCTCAAAAACAGAGTCGTACCACAGGTTACTAAATATGTAGTTACTTTGAGACGCTCGACGATGTGGATACGAGCTCACTAATCAGTAAACATTGATAATTATTTAAAACACTAGCACAATAAATCCTATTCACTTGACCTAGTGACAACATTGGAAATACCACATGTGGTTCGCTTATCAACTCGTAGAAAGGCGTGTGTAAAATCTTTCCGTATTAATTTATAGCTCGGGGTAGATTTATTCGGGGTCATGGCAAGGTCAAAGTATGCTAGATTAGAGAGAAAAGTATTTTGTTGAATGTGACTTGCCTATTAATGGGATTTAACTACCAAAATTACAAAGAAATTTTAATTTACAGAATTATTACATACACCTCTTAGGTAGGTCTTGTTTTATTCTATCAAATATTGATTATTTTAATTGATACAACAAATAAATAAATAAGATTCGTTTGTTAATATACTTTATTAAAATAAAAAGCCTAATTCTAAAAGAGAGTCGATTACAAGGGAATCTTTGAAGAGAGCAAATTGTTCAAAAAGTGACAATATCACCAGAGAAATCCCGATGAATCAGAAATCAATGACTTTTTATTTATGATTTAATTGCTATTCAAAAGCAGGATCTCTTATAGAACATTATCACTTTGTTGAACAATATATTAGGAAAGAACCACAGTACAATAAATGCCTACAGGATTCCGATGACGCCACACGCGACCCTTCCGCCAGCATTCCCAGTCTTCTTGGAGTCGGGGTGAGCTGATCTGCCAAAGTCGTCGTCTTTCTCGTGAAGGACCACGGCCCTGCCGACGATGCAGTGGGGCCCTTGGAGGGAGATGACGCTGTCCACGAAGTCCAAGTGGCTTGAGTAGTTCTCGTCGAAAATCACGTTGCCAAGGTCGCCAACATGACGGTTCTCGTCGTTGGGATGGCCGTGGTCTTTCTGGAAAATTAGTACGTATGTTACTGGTTTAACCTTTCATTTCTCAAGTAAAAACAGACATATGCGTGAAAATCACGTTGCCAAGGTCGCCAACATGACGGTTCTCGTCGTTGGGATGGCCGTGGTCTTTCTGGAAAATTAGTACGAATGTTACTGGTTTAACCTTTCATTTCTCAAGTAAAAAGAGACATAGGCGTGCCTCAATTAAAAACCACTCCTGCAGATCCTGTGCCCTCTGAATCCAGCGGTTTCCCACTGTCTTCTTCAGTGCATCAGTCCACCTCTTCGGAGGGCGAGATATGTTAACTACATTGCAAGTAGTGACATTTGTCAACTAACCGCGGACTTTGTTTATAGTGCTAACCAGCGTAGATTCAACTTACTCTGAGGATGCTCTGTTTAAGAGCGAAACTCGTATTGGTGGTGGTGCGTGTGTTGGTGTCATTTTCACTTTTGTATGTGCATGCTTTCTTAAGTGAGAGGGAGGTGGAATAAGCAAGAAAGTATCATCACAACCCTTTCTTTGTCGCACTGTTGAGCACGGGTCTCCTCTCACAATGGTAGGGATTAGGCCATAGTCCACCACGCTGGCCAAGTGCGGATTGGCATACTTTACATGCCTTCGAGAACATTATGATGAACTCTCAGGCATGCAGGTTTCCTCACGATGGGTCCTTCACCGTTATAGCAAGTGACATTTACTTAAATCGCACATAACTTAGAAAAGACATTGGTGCGTGCCGCTGGGGTTTGAACCCGGACCGTTCGAGTGAGAGGCGAGTTCAGGCTGTCACCGCAAGAAAGTATACATACATCATCAATTTTGCGCCTTGAGAGTTGTTGCAAAGTAGATTAAAACTAACTTCATTGAAAACTTACGTGTTCCGGGTTGAAGTGAGAGCCAGTAGAGCCACAGCCCCCGGTGATGTCTCCCTTCTCGTGCACATGGAACCCGTACTGGCCAGGTGGTAGACCATGCAGGGAGCCCTGCACGTGGACCTTCCCATCGGGCAGCTCGGTGAAGGTCATGTTGCCCCTGACGTCCTTACCCTGAGGGCTGGTCAGCAGGACCACAGCGCGGGACGGTTGCGGCTGGAAATGTTTGTAAATATCAATGTTTATTACGCAAATTTCGGAAAAAGGAGCACAGGCCGCCCTTCGACAAGGTGGACAGACGACCTGAAGAAGTCGGCGGGAAACCGCTGGTTTCAGAAGGCACAGGACCGGTCGGAGTGGTGTCGTTTATGAGAGGCCTATGTCCAGCAGTGGACCTCAAAAGGCTGATGGATGGATGGATTACGCAAATCTAAAGAGAAGACGATTTTGTTGGTATTTTTTGGCATTTGGTCTCTATCTGTTTCTGTTGTTACACGAAGCATTTTTACTTTATTTTCTTGAAACATTTGACATTACATACATCTTCAACATATCTGATGACTGAGGACCGGCTCCCTGCCACCACCGGATTCCGCAGTAGCCACGGTATAGTTTCGTTTACACCTAGTAATATTATATAGCTTATGTTACTCAGTGAAGGTGCAGCTTTCTAATGGTGAAAGAATTTTTGAAATCGGTCCAGTAGTTTTTGTGTGAAACATTACAAACAAATCTTTCCTCTTTATAATATTAGTATAGATTTTTAATTCTTTACATCGTCATTCGTGGTCTAGTTTTCAATTAAAACCTATGTAAATACGTAAATAATAGACATACGCAATCAAAATCTGCGCTTTTCATTACATTAATTTGAATTTTTTTTGTTTGAAATAATTTGAAGTTTTGCAACATTTGCGACTTGCGACCGTGTGCAGTCATTTATATGTTCATAAACATCTAACAAAGGGCATTATTACCAGGTCGGTCATGGTCGAATTGATCAAGCATACAGTCTGGCCATGGATACAAAAGGAAACTACACTGAGCGGCGGCGAAGTACGAACGGGAAATAAGATGTTTCCCTGCGATACTTGTCAACGTAAACTACCGACTGCAAAAAAAGCTAGCAACACATTTGAGACTGACAGCAAGTGCAAGGAACATGACTCTTGTCACAAGTGAATGTTTTAAACTGACGAGGCTGGAAGCCAACCAGAAGGCCAGAAGTTTTCTTCTGAAGACGTCGGTCATGGTGTTTAACCATTGTTTAACTGTTTAACCGTACAGCACCTTTACTTCAACTGACGACCCTGGTGGACTCTATATAGAACCTTAAGGTTCTCCATATGACTCTACAACCTTCGGGTCCTATGGTAGTGGGTACAAAAAGGCTGAAGTATGGATGGATGGATTGAACTAAAGTGTTTCTTATAAGCAATTAGAATAGAGGAGTAGATCTGTTTATGACCGACTGAAAAAAAGGAAGAGGTTCTCAATTCGGCTGTATGTTTTTTTGACAAATAATAAAAATTACATACTGCAATAAAAATTAAAAATAAACCAATCAAATTACTGTAGTCCATTGTACCTAATGCTGGTTGCACATTGTGCATTCCAATTAATAATCGTATTTTATTCTTTGAATGTTTGAAACACAGCATGCAAAACTAAATGTCAATGTAAACATCAGAACCAGTTGAAGATAACCGCAAAAAAGTTGTTTCTTTTTTCTCTCGGGCACAGTTTACTACCTACTTACCTAAGCGGGTATTTGTTATGCTCTATTTCTATTATTATAACTAGTCGTAAGGATTATAAATGATTTTTTTAATGGATACAGGATAGCAAACGAGCTTGCAGCACCACCCATCCGCTGCCGCCCATGACAACTGTGACTGACTTTGAACAAGACTCAATTAGGGACTGGGATCGTTAGTCCAATTACCTAGTTGAGAAAGTTAATTAGAACATTAGTTGGTCAGTTCGTTAGTAGGTACGAGGACTGGGGACTGTTAGTGTTAGTTAGTCCTGTTAGTTGGTGTTAGTAATAGTCCAGTTAGTACTTGTTAGTAGGAGTCTCGTTCTAAGTCAGTCACAGATGTGTTGCTACCCTTGAGGACTAAGATGGTCGCCTCTAAATAAGTGTAACCGGAAACCACACCTTTCCAACCGGACCATAATTGCTTTAAAACAATTATTACACGGCAGAAATGGTACTAGGTACCGTGGCGGGAGTTGGTACTGCCCCGGGCGAACTCTATATGGAACCAATTAGCTTTCATATAAAACCAATTTGGTTCCCTATAGGCTCTACCACGTACAGAATGAAAGAAAGAAGAAATAATGTTTTAAGGTACTTTATAGCTGTAAATTAATAAGCTACCTATCTATCGTTAGATTTGGCTGCTGGAAATGAATAATTGACATAAAATCCGTATGAAATGTTTCCGAAAAAAAAACAAGGGTTTGTCGCGATAATGCGAATATTCGCCGAATCCCGATAGTGTAATAATAGCATTATGAGTCTTAATCTCAGTGGTGTATAACATTTTTCTTGTAGGTATAAAAATAAACTACTTTAACATATGAAAGTGCCTTACCGATCGTTCGTGATGGGCAGCGACTACCGCAGCAGCGCACACGAGCAGCAACACACGGTTCAACATTCTTGCAGGTGTCTAGAATGTAAGTCACACAATATGTATACAAACATTAATAAATATTTTATCTAGGTAAAATAATAAAATGTAAAACTTGTGAGTGTGAAAAATATAATTTAAACATACAATAGGAATTTAGAAATCAATGGTCGTAGGCCTGATCCAATTTTCAACTTTCCCTATACTCTTGGAATTTGCGAGAGCCTCTCATATAAATATTTAAAAAAAAAGAAATTATTTATATCTCCTGTATTTCTTGTTCTCCTTGTTGCTTACATAAATAATTCCAATTCCATTCCAACAGAATAATTCCAATTAATTTAAATTAAGATAACTAACGAATAAATCTTATTTGAAATGATAGAGAGGCCTAGGAATAAAAATTTCCAGTCTTTACCTATTTCCACGTAAGAGATAGAGCCGGACTAGGCGGACACGTCAGGCAGATTAGTACTAGGTTTTCACTCTTTCGCTACGGAACCCTAAAAAACTCATGGCTAAGATAGACCTGCTTTAATCCTACGTCACGAACAACCTTCGTAAACAGTGTGTACCTATACAAGCTTTGTGGACAACTAAAAAAATGAGTAATGTGTTCCATATATTAGTAGATATTTAATTGATGTAGTCACTTAAGAGGTAGATAAACATCTTAAAATGCCGGTATGAAACAAGTTTTTTTTTACTTTCGCACTTATTTGTACTCGTATATGCAAAACATCTACATTAATCAGGTTGGAGCAAGATTAACTACTCAGACGATAGGGCCTTTGACCTTACAAATACTGTTGCAACTATCGAATAATCAAGGGAAAAAAGGTAGATACTCGTTGTGTTACTCATATGATTCATGGTTCGAAAAATGTTTTATATACCTACATTATTTACTATACTGTGTTCCCTTGGGATAAAAAATCAATTTCAATATTTTTTAGCCGCAGCCGCAGCTAGTCTTGAAACAATTTCACTATCCTAAATTATCGAATGTTTTTATTGTGTCATCATTCCACACCTACTTGATAGGTAAGTGGCAACAGTTAAAAAAAATAGATAATAATAACTATGATTATGAGTGTAGTTAATTTGAATTTCATTCCTCAGAAAATCTCAAGTTCATATTATGATAATCTCGAAAAAAAAACGTAGAACGAATTAAGTACAGCTAATTGAATGAAAAGCCTACAAGTGCCTATAAAGACGACAGCGGCAAAATTATAAAATTCTTTTGTCCTACAAATTCATATTATACGTAATATATGTCTTAACAGTTTTAATTCGATTCGTAATAAAATTTAAACAAAAATTACTTTAACTAACAGTAACCAAACATAATAAATTATAGATTTTCGCATCGCAAAAATCCTACCGTAAGCAAACAAAAGCGACACAACTCACAAAACCGCAGTTTAGTATTTCCGAAGTCACACAAAACACTGGAGATTAACGGTTGTTACACATAGAAACCATCCTTATTCATCGATATAAAGAACTGTCATTATGTCGATTATTAATATCACAAGTATGACATTTTTATCTTAAGAAAAGATAAGTTCAGGATAAAAACGACTTACCTCTACGGCTCTTGTATCCGAATGCTCGTCTCACTGGGCATTGGTTCAATTGAATGCTTTACACTCAAGTTGTGTACGACCATTATATCTTGGTACCTTACTAGCAACCGCTTCGTTCTTTTTTCAACTGCATAAAGTTTAAACGAGGAGAGAAAAAGTTCAACATATAATTGTTTTTATACCGGTTTAACAGCTCTAATCATAGTAACTAGCGCGCAAATACTGTATTGTAAATATTAATCAGATTTTCCGTTGCAACACCAAAAAACAAACAATTGATTGTATTTATAAAAACAAGGCATAGGTAAACGAGTTAAAAGTGCAGATGGCACTTTATCTGGAGTTGCTCAATAATTTCACAAGGGTGTTGCAATAATTGACCTTTTTAAAGACAAACAAACAAGAACTTTATATGAACCGTAATAATTTAGACGGTAGAGCAATCTATGCAGGTATACTTGTATAGTAGTTTACCCGCGGCTCCGCCCGTGATAAATCGTTTCCCATGCAGAAATTTACTACTATTTCTATTATTATGACATGAATTGTATCTAAAAAAATTAGCCTTTTACGAAGACAAGCAATCTCTAGCTAAGTCAAAATCTAGCTATATCCGATCGATTTCGACCAATCGATTAAAAATTGAGCGAACAATAATAATCTATTAAAATCGAACGATTTTGACAGTGTGTTTTCGGAGACTATTATTTTCCAAGATAAAATGTCACTCTCACTATACCTACTACATCTGTGCAAAAAATTACATCAATTCAATTGCGTTGAGGAGGGGAAGAAAGAACAAACTAGCCAGTCTGCCTTTGTTAATATAATAATGACGATTTGAAAGGGTTTTTTTAATGGATATAAGATGCAACCGAGCATGCTGCACCACCCATCTGTTGAGATTTAAGTTTGATATTATCGAAACAAACAATCAACAGCAAAAAAAAACATTTATTCATTCATTTATGTTAAGACTGAGCTGGTATCAATCGTCTGAGCTCACAAACTGACAAGCCAATCATTTAAAAATTGCTATGGAGCTGATTAACAAAGCAATACAATACAATACAATACACAATACAATATGAAATTAATCTTGTTTGTGCAATTAATTATCGTCTTGAATGATTTCCGATGGCAAAACAAAAACATTGCTTCATTGCTGGCTCTGTATAACTAGTATTGTAGTTAAGTATGCAATAACTGGCTAGTGGTGTGCCTTGGTCCATTTCTGTCAAAGTTCAAAACCATTGCTAAGGTATGTGAGCCAAGCTACATGGTTTGAAGCTATAGTAACCAGATATTATTAATTCTAAAGGAACTCCTATACTTCAGGCTCAAAAAGATATCTGAACTAAAAACTAATTTATGTTAGATTCCTACAGTAGAACTGTGGTAGAACTATGTTCTCAAGCCACCCGAAGGTCTTCTACAAGGCTTAACGACTGTTTTCACCATTGAAAACAACCGGGACCGACGGCTTTTCGTGCCCTCCGAAGCAAGGTAGCGTTCCTGGAATTTTGCCACTAGCGGTTACCCCCACAAACCGACCGCGCCCGTCGTTGCTTAACTCTTTAGATCACATTGAATCGACGTGAGCCATTGGGCTATGGACGCTACAGGCGAAGCAGGCAAAGAACATTGTTATTTTAATAAAATATTAACTTCTTTTCTTCACTGTGGAGTGTGAGAGTGGTGGGGAAACCTGCAAGCCTAATACTCGAAGGAAGGCTGTTAATCCGGACTTGCCTAGAGTAAAAGAGAACTTGCCTAACGGTTGAAATATTAAGGTTTCTTGATATCCATCCAACTACACTAGAACTACTACTAATTTTGTAGTAGTATACCAACATTTTTTAGATAAACTTTCCTTTCTAACCCTTTCTAAATAGAGTTACTATTTAGGTAGAGTAAGTTAGGAAAATTTAATTATATTTCAGTGACTATAATAAATAAGTCTTACTGAAAATAAATTAAAACTAAATATTTTCCTTATTTTTTTAAGCACATGAATGGATATATCGATTGGAAGTGTCTACTAAAATCCATTAAAAAAAACCACTATTTTTCCACTTTTTCTTCACTTTGATCCTATTCATGAACCATGACTTCACGTAGAGCAGAATCCACTCAGAATTCGATCATTTTTCCAAAGGTCCAATAAAAAAAGAAAGTGCATACAATATTCTTTTATCAAGTCATCAATATTCCTGCCTGAATCGTGTAGGTAGTTAAGATTTCAGTGAAAAATTATAAAAACCTATGATGATACCTAATTATATAAACTATTCACAATAATCTGGATGAAATCATGATATGAATACGTAATTGTAACAATCTAATTACGTATACTTATTCTTTTTTCATACATCCATGCATGCATTCATTAGGTAGGTACATACTAATTATATAGGTACGTACTAATAATTACTACGGTGGAAAGTGTTTATAATCTGTGGCAAAAGAAAAACATTTTTACGCGTCTTGCCGCGCTTGCACTGCGAAAATCGTACCTACCTTTCCGCACTTTTGAAGACTTGAACACAGAAAAACAAAACACAAACACTATCACAGATCCAGGCGAGAGAATACACTTTTCTATCAAAAACAACTTTTTAAAGTACCCATTTACGGGCGAATATGTCAATTAAAAATCTAATTAGGTAGGTAAGTACCGCAATCTCGCGCAGGTAAGACTTCTGTGATAAGAACTATGCAGTGGAGAGCCAAAATAGGCTACTATATACATACCAAGGATATTTACAGAAGGTCCACTTAACTTTATTACAATAAATAAATAAACGCTCAACATTTACACCTCCGCGGTAAACCTAGGCCTGTATTGCAAGTGGCGGACACAAACTGAAAACAACAATTTAACATCCATAGCCCGAGTACAAATATTTATCTGCAAAATATAGCGTCACTGACTATGTATAATTAAGTTACTCTTGTTTGGTGAATCAAAATAATGGTTATCGGTTGGATAGGTATATTAAATATGTTACGTGTAAACCTTCTGAACCTCAGACAAGTCTTGGTCTTTGGCAGCCTTGAGCAAAGCACGTATTATGAAATCATGCTGTTGGAGACAAGTTATATACCGAGCAATTTGGTCGATATATTCTCGGCGGGTCAACTCAACATGTAGTATTTTGTAATGCTAGACAAAAAGCACGTCTGATGTTCATAATGATTTTAAGATTGCCTCCAAAAACGTCGTTTTGTAGCTATAGTATGAAAGAAGAAAACTCTATCTTAATTAACTATCTAGTTAGATTTAGAGTACCCACGAGAGTTTTTTCAGATTCGATCCTTCCTGCTTACTTTGTAGAATATTTTTTGCAATTCTGATCAGACTCATCATGATGAGTGGACGTAGTGCGCGGACTCATGATTATAACTTGGGTTTATCTTATTGATAAACAAAGTTAAAGTTAGCGTAAATACGAATAGAGCAGGTTAGTGAACCCACTAAACTATATTAATTTGGGCCTTAGATTAATAATATGGGCAATTAATGTTACTATGAATGATGAATTTATTAAGAACAAGTGATCGCCCATAGACTGATACCACCTCATACGCTCGACAGCTTCTAAAGCTTCGCTCATCGATAGATGGCGCTGTACCCATTACTGAATCACGCTATTATGTGAACTGGGGACTTTGATAAACTAGTGCCAATGTCAAACGCAGTTTTAATGCTAATAATTAAACAATAAAATTAATGATTTATTTTTGAAAGAGTAGTTTTGATTGAAATATAAACTGCTCTATTAATGTGATTAATTAAACTGATTACTTTTATTAAAGTATTTTTTTTAAAGTCTTAATTAAACAGTTATCAAAATTAAACTTATTCCGCATTTATTATTTATTCCACTCTTAGGTTAGGTCTTAGTTTATGTTATGTATGTAGCTATGAGGACTAGGGACTGTTAGTGATAGTTAGTCCTCAGTCCTGTTAGTTGAGTAAGTTAATTGTTTGTTATTAAGAGTCTCGTTCCAAGTCAGTTACAGATGTGTTGCTAACCTTGTGGACTAAGATGGTCGCCTCTAAAAAAGTGTAACCGGAAACCACACCTTTCCAACCGGACCACAATTTGTTTAAAAACAATTACAATTACTACCTACACGGTAGAAATGGTACTAAGTACCGTGGTGGGCGGTGGTGGGCGAACTCTATGTGGGACAAAATAGATTTAATATAAAACCTATTCGGTCAATTAATATTAGGTAGGATAAATTTATTAAAAATATTTAATTAAAATTTGTGTCACAATGTTGATTTAGCATAAGCTCCCTTAATTTCGTTATATCATCTACTTGTACTATAATAAACACAAATAAATGAATAAATAAAATATTATAAACAATTGAAAGCCCGCAGCGACGCTAATGTAATTTAAATATTATAGTCTAAGATCCCGCTATACAACGACCTTCACCGAGATGTTTATTTAATAAAACGTATTTTATATTCAATTTAATATGTCAATAAATATAGTACATATGGGTTGGCTAACTAATTTCAGTCCAGGATATGATTAATTAATAATTAAAAAAAAAAATTTTTTTAAACATTTCACCGGTTTGATTAATAGACAAATTCTATACCAATCGAAAGTATGAAGCCCACAGATTATGAAAACGTTAGGTTGGCTATTCTTTTCCGGTCACAACTCTCGAGTAGCCAGGTATAAACAGGTAAATCGATCGATATCGCATTTTGCACCGGTCTGATTATTGAATTAAAATTAAATGAAATTGAAGATTATTCCATTATGAACACGGTGGTATAGGGTTGACTGCGAAAAATCAGTCCCGAATTCCATTTGTAGAATTTTTCGAAAATAGCTGAAAAGGTTTTACTTTTCCTTTATTATGGGCGGACTTTAAACAGCTGCTATGCTGTGTCCTCTTCTATCGCATGGGATGGTTGGTTGGGACCTCTCAGTCGCACACATTCACTCGCAGCAATATCTCACTTTTGAAAATTCGACAACTGGAATTCGGGACTGATTTTTCGCAGTCAACCCTATACCACCGTGTTCATAATGGAATAATCTTCAATTTCATTTAATTTTAATTCAATAATCAGACCGGTGCAAAATGCGATATCGATCGATTTACCTGTTTATACCCGGCTACTCGAGAGTTGTGACCGGAAAAGAATAGCCAACCTAACGTTTGCATAATCTGTGGGCTTCATACTTTCGATTGGTATAGAATTTGTCTAATAATCAAACCGGTGAAATGTATAAAAAATTTTTTTTTTTTAATTATTAATTAATCATATCCTGGACTGAAATTAGTTAGCCAACCCGTATGTACTATATTTATTGACATATTAAATTGAATATAAAATATGTTTTATTAAATAAACATCTCGGTGAAGGTCGTTGTATAGCGGGATCCTCTACTATTAAAGTATGTATGTACTTATATTCTAATATATAAAATTTCCGTGTCACAATGTTTGTTGCAGTACTCCTCCGAAACGGCTTTACCGATTTTTACCAAATTTTATATGCGTATTCAGTAGGTCTGAGAATCGGCTAACATCTATTTTTCATCCCTATAAATGTTAAGGGTAGTCCACCCCAAAAATTTTTTTTTTAATTTTTTGACGAAATTTTTTGTTTTTATTTTTTTATGATACAACATTAGAAAATACGTACAACCCTGAATTTTCAACCCTCTACGATCAACCAAAAATTATTTATATGGCAAAACAACGTTTGCCGGGTCAGCTGGTTTTAATGTATATTTCATGTTATGAATAACGCCATCTAGGCGTACTACAAAGAACTGTTTACACTCGTACTATTGACAAAAAGCAGCTTACAACGCAACGAAGCGAGCCTCTTCCTACGTTACAATGAATTAGATACTTAGTGCATTAAATTGTAACAGATGGCGTCACTAAACTATATCCTAGTATTGAGTAATAAATCTATGACTATATCACTGTGGGGGCTGGATTGGCATTTATTTCCTGTGCAGACAATTTGTATTGTTTGGAGACAATTGTCTAAGGCGTGTTTTTCACAGGAAATCCTAAAGTAGGAATTAAAAGTGAGCAATTACCCACTTTGGAAGACAACAGGAAAACATTGATAACACATATTCAACGGGAAAGGCGCATGGCATAGCAGGAGAGGCGTTATTACTTTGAGTACTTTCAGTGGCCAAACTATATACTTAACCTAGAAAAGCCTCCGCAACTTATAGTAAGGCAAAGTTCTGTTAAAGAGAGATAGTTAGATAGATACCTATCTGAACATCTGACACACAAGTAACTGAAAAAATCACACAAGTTTTTATCAATAATTGAGTGACTCACGTAAGAAAAACACCTTGCTATGCCTTGTTATGCATAAAACGACTTAATAATAAAACAATAGTAAGAAGGTACCTGCATTGTGTTTTGTCGGCCTTAAAGAAGTTAATAGGTATCTGTACAAAGGAGGATATAACTATCTATAATATAACCATAACTATCTGTCAAGGAACATCACGACTTACGAGGGATCGAAGAGAATAAGGTTCTAATCTTTTAATCATCGTAATTACATTGTGAGCAATAAAATATTACAAAGCCTATTTAGGAGGTGAACAAAAAATATCTTCCGAAGACGTCCGAACCTGACAAAGCCCAAATCAGATTTTTAAAAGCAATTAATTAACTTGCAACTTTTTTTTCTAGTTTGTTTGTAAATTCAAATTTCGTATCACTTTTTCTTATCCTACGAATTTGTATTTTGTCCTGTTGGTTGAGTTCTGATGACAATTAACTACTTTACTTTATGAGTAGTGTTTATAAACACCATGTAAAAAGAATCAATAAGTTCCATGTAAAAAACAGTCGTTCATGATCAATGTAATCGACAGAGTTAAGCAACGTCGGGCGCGGTCGGTTTGTGGACTAGTAGCAAATTTCTTGAGTGCTACCGTGCTTCGGAGGGCCGTCGGTCCTGATTTTTTTAAATGGTGAAAGCAATCGTTAAGCCTCGTCAAAGACACTCGTGGTGTGGTTCAACACTGGGTTGGCCACTAACCCCTCCACCAATCCGCATTGGAGCAGCGTGGTGGAGATTGCTCTAGACCTCCCGTAGATTTGTCTGCGGAGGAGACCCGTGCCCAGCAGTGGGACGTCTATGGGTTGCAGCTTAGCTCAGCTTAGCTCCAGGTGAAGGAATTCCTTAACAGTTAATAGAGTTCTATTTTAGCATACTTAAACATGACTTAATTAGAGAAATAATTATGATTCCATTTTTCAATTGCATCAATGCGTACCTGGGTTAGAGAGTACGAGTTTAACGATAAAAGAATACTGTTCTTTTTTCTATCACACATTTCGTAAAAGCTCTACCTACTCTAAAATTTTTATTTTAGTTTTATGAACTCACGACACTGATGACAACGACAAGGGATAAAGAACAACAAGAAAACAAGCTTATTAACTTAATCGTTATTTTATTTACAATATAAGCATTAAAAGTTTACAAAGTCCGTTAGGCTGTACAAAAAAATTATTGCTTAGTGATGCCAGATTTTAACAATCACCACTAGACACACCTAGGGACTTTGAATCATCATTGGAGTCTATGTCCATGTGAGTCCATGTGAGTCCTATGGGTCTGAGAATCTCTTACTTCCCCTGAATTAACTGATAGTGAAGTAGTTGACACGTCTGGTCTTCGCCCTTCCCTTGTCCTCATCGTCTTCCAAGTGGGGTTGCAGGGGTGGCGCCGGCTCCCCCTGGAGCTGAGAGAGGGCGCAGCGCACAGCCGATAGCATCTCCGGAGTGGACTTTCTGTTTCCCGGCGCGTGGGGGCGGTGGGGACGCGTCACCCGCTCGGCTGTGGCTGTCGCCTCTGGAAGATAATTGTTTAATATAGGTGAGAGTCAAACCCACTATCTCCTCTTCTACAAACTTAGCTACTCGTCCCTGTAGCTCGGGACCAGAATAGTGCTACGGTAGCCCCTGCCTGTCGTAAAAGGCGACTAAAAGAGGACTTCTGAGGTTGCGGGCGGTGAGAGGAGGAGCTCGAACCGTCCATCTTGTGACCCCGGGAAAGACGACGCTGTTTGTGGCTGCACAGCGTTGTGTAATACGGGAAGAGCCCGTCTTGGGCGCAGCGCTGGAGGGCACCGGCGCGTTCTACAAGAGATCCCGGAGCCCTCCTGTAGCGCCGGAGTAGGCCACCGAGTGGGTTTTAGTGGGTGAAAGTCCCACATAACCCGGCGTCGCTCCCACGACGTCCGGATACCTTTTCAAGGTAAACAAAAAAAAAAGGCCCGCATTAATAAACTGAACTCAGATCAGGGTTAAGATCAAGATACGCCAAGTAAACGTCTCTCTCAGTTCATGCACATTTACGATCTATTAAGATCATCCGTGATCCAGCTCAATTATCTTCATAATAGCCAATTAATTAACGGTATTATACAAAAAAAGAACAATAAATTTTTAGTATTATTTACTTGACACCGATCACAATTAATTGGCAACACAGGACAGGTCTCTATAGCTTCTAGCGTACTCTACCGCATAATAACACCGATTCCTATCAATCACCTTCAATGGACTTAGAGGTACCGACGCAACCAACAGCCTCAGTACATGCCAAGACACATCACACGGACAATACAGTGCTTTTCGAGGGAAAGTGGTATTCGCTGTCACATTTTACACCTCAACTCCGAATTATACAATATACAATGTACTATTTTATTGCACAAGAAAAAGAACAGAAGAGAAAGCAATAAAGAAAAAGAAGTTTTGCAAAAGGCTGTCTTATTGCTTTGAGCAATTTCTTCCAGACAGCCTGGCAAACAAGAAAGGATACAACTATAAAAATAAAACGGTAGGGTGCATTATAGTATGCTGGTACTCACGGTTAACGGTCGGCCGGTCCTGGTCCTCCGGCTGCTTGTCGCAGCAGCGGCAACAGCGCACCACCCCGCGCAGCCAGCCGCGCAGCGACCACTCCCCCCGCCCCACGCGTCCCCTCGCCCGCTGCGGCCCCCTGCTGCACATCTCACTCCATGCCGGAGGGAGTAAACTGGCACGGTTGGCGCGAAATTTGATTTTAGATCTTTTTGGGATTTTTAATTTTTTAATGATGTTTGTTATCTACGGATTTGGACGTGTGACGTCAGGTGACGGATTGTCTTTTTCGTTAGTGTCGGTGGAATGAGGATGAGGTTTTTGTACAGCCAAATAATTTTGAATATAAAATAGCAAAAGAACATTCAGCAACACTCGTCTAATATTATATTGACAACATTGATGCATTGAGATCAATGCCGTGTCTAAACTGCCGTTTATTGTTTAAGGACAAGGCAATTTAAACTTTAAATTGGTCATCAACAGAAAATTTGTTTTCATCGGCACATTCTTTCAAAGAGAGTCAATATTAGTGTTGATTTAGGAACTCACATTAATTTTGTAGTTACTTCATAAATTTTGTTGACCTAAAAATAAGTAAGTCTCTATATTGATTGTGGCTATAATAGAAATCTACTAACAGCAGTCAAAGAAGGACGGCGAAAAACTTTTAATACTAAGGTATTAGAAGTTCCTTTCATATTTTCCCACCCAATGTTAAGACAATGTTGGGAAAATATGAAAGAAAATACATAAATATCTCAACTCCCTTTACAAAAGTCTTGCTTAAGCAAAATAAACTAGACACAAGATAAAAATCTAAACAATAAAGCAAAACTGGATCAAAATGACTCTCATCCTAAATCAACGCGCCGTAAATCCGCATAAATAATTACAAAGTTACATCATTTACGTCACGCCTCTCAATGGAGCCTTGGCCGAGGTGGGTAATGACAACCTGCCTCACGTATTCATTACTCGTGGTAAAAAACACTTGGGATGTTATTCCGTATATCAAATCACTGATAGCTTACCATTAGAACCGCCAACACGTTTGGCGAAATCTGTAAACAGTTTATAAATCGAATAAACCTAAGGTTGCGCGCGAAGTTTTTTGTTTTGACGCAGACAATACTCGTAGTTTAAAAATCGAAATAGTTTTGCGCGCGAAAGTCATTTAATTTTTAAATTTCCACGCAGACGACACTTGGTATTCATCCGTTTAGTTAAAATACTACGTAGAAAAAAATGAATCTTAGACTTCACATTTTCTTTGGCCAATTCCTCTGGCTGTTAGCAGTGCTAAATGGCAAAAACTTTCAAGACATTCCAGGTTATGGTAGAAATTTAATTATTAAGGCTCTTCCGCCGCTAGAAGGCTATCAAAGCAACGTTTATGAAGTGATTATGGAACCTTATTTGTATGTAAGTATAACTCGTATTTGTTTTACTACGGCTCTGCTAGTTGGCGCAATTTCGAACATTTATTATACCGCCGCGTTGTCTTCCATAAATCGTTTCTGACTGTTTCTAACTTTAAAATTTACTTTTTTATGGACTTAACATAGCAAACAAGATTGTAACACCACCCATCCGCTTCAACCCATGACGCCTGTGACTGACTGTCGGGAGAATCGGTATCAGCTTGAATGGCTCACTATTTGTTACGGTATATATACAGAAACCGATACGAAGTGCGATCATACAGACAGACGAATGTAGAAGATGATTAAATCTGATACAGCTGTTATAAATGGCGTTCTAGCTTGCAAAGAAGCTCCTTGGATACAATACTAAATAACCTGCCTATTTCTTAGCAACCAAATAGTCCAAGTAAGATGAAATTTTCTCTAAAGTAACTCTAACTCTGTCACCATCAAAAGTCAAAGGCGTTTTTTATCTCCAGCTCAGTTCCTTGACCCAATCAGTCACCGTGTCGGGTGTATCGTCCTGTCTCTATTAATTGAACATTTATGAATATGTTACACCTACACTTGACATGTCTATTTGAGTTGGGTACCTGGGAACACTACGGTTAGCGTGGTTTCCTCAAGATCTAGATTTACCTAAATGTAAACAGTTTAAAAATATTTAGTGTTAGCAGTAATTAATTAATTATTATTAAAACCAAAAATTGGTAACGCTTAGTTAAAGTTTATTTATTTATTTGTTAAACCTTTATTACATTATCTACAGCGAGCGGACTTAACCCATTTACGCCCGCCGTCCCCATTTGGGGCCGTTTCTTTAAATACCCACATATTTTCACTTTTTTAAATTATCATTTGTTACGATGCAGATTCGTAATGCCAAAGAGTCTAACTTCGTAATAAAAATCATAGTTTTGTGATTTACTGGATAAATTTGATGAAATTAGTGCTTTAAGTTACTTCATCGAGTAACTAGTTGATATACCAAAGGTAAGTAATTTTGTTTATATTTGCATAGGTATTTTTTATAATTTTGAAGTATTATTCACTTGCCTATAGTGTTTACTATTACATAATACTATTATGTGAGGTACTTTCTAAGATTTGACCATAAGGGTATATATTTTTATATGATGTCCCCAAATGGGTCCGATGGGCTGATTGCTAATATTTTTTTCTTTATTATTCCCAGGTTTAGTTTTGGTGTGAGCAATGTGAAAACGATTGTTTACTGGTGCAAATGAATAGCGAGGTCTCGAGGAAGATCTAGAAAACATTTTGAGCGAAGAGGATGATCATCAGGATCATCCTCTTAGTTAGTATTGATTTATTGGCGATTCCTCAGGACCCAAGTATTGTCACGGATGAAGAAGAAGGCGATGAAGATACGTACAGCATAACACTCTTCCACGGGATATCCCAGGGAGAGTTGAAGTGTTTGAATTGATGAGTGGGATAGCAGTGACGATGAACAGTTACAAAGCTTCAGGGCAGTGGACATTCAGGAACCACCAGTCACGCGTTGCTACGAGATTTGCGTAAAGCTGGTTATCGGGTAACTGGCACTGTGAGGGAAAATAGAACGAAGAAATGTCCACTAGTATCTGTCAAGGATATGAAGTAGAGAAAACGAGCCGAATTTTGTATTTTTCTGAACTACAATAAAGGCATGGGCAGAGTCGATCAAGCTGATCAGTCAATCTCAGTATACAGATCAGCTATACGAGGTAAAAAATGGTGGTGGGTCCTATTTACCTACATGCTAGATATGACTGTATCTAATGCGTGGCGTCTTCATGTCCTGAGCGTGGAAGAGACTGTACCAGCTCCAATTTCGCCGAATTGCCCGATTTTATTTGAGGGGTGCTAGCATTCAAAGACTCGATGGAAGACGTCGTAAACCTTCTACTTGGACTAGATGGTGTAGGACAGTTTCCTCAGAAGCTGCCAAGCCAGATACGATGCGCCGAATGTCGCATGAAAGCACGCTGGCAATGTAAAAAATGTATCAAAACATTGTGCATCAAAAAAGGATGTTTTGAAAAATTTCACACATAAGCCCATTGGCCCCATTTGAGGACGGTAGTTTTTTTTATATATACGGAAGATTTTTTTTTGTTTTTTTGCAGTAAAATGTCTTACTTAACTTCAATAGATACGACAATAAAGCATTCAATAAAAAAATCCTACTGGTTTGTATTTGGGTCTAAATGGGTTAATGCCACGAGGCATTTTCTACCACTCAACTTTAGGTGACATAGAAAAAGTTAAGGCAGTCGTAATAAACTTTTAACGAGAATATAGAAAAAGGAAAAAAAAATAATAATATGAATGAAAAGTTCTATTTAAAGTCGACCACATATGCCTTGTTAGCCTTTAGAAGAAGGTCGCATTACCACCAACTCTACAATCGGAACACAATTTTATCCCTCCCTCGCCCCTCAACTTTACCTCTTCACCAATAGTTTTTCGGAGCAACTTTTAACTCTACAATTCTACCTTATTACTTAACAATATACTACCATCATTATATTATTAAATTAACAATATGCTTCCATAATTATATTATAATAATAACATTAAACTAACATTGGTTTTCCGTGGCACCCTTTGTAGAGTCCATTGGTAGATTCGTAAAGTTGCCAAGTAACCAAAAACCTTTCCGGTGCACATATAACTTCTGCAGCTACAAGGGCTCTACCGTTAGTTTCCCATAGCACCTGTAATTGACCTGTAACCATTGGTTTTCCAGAACACCTTTAGTTAAATGACTCTACCATCGTTTGGCTAGGGTACCCTTAACTTGACGGCTCTACCATTGATTTGCGGTATACCCTAAGCCCTTTCTACCTTTTTCATTATAAACGTGACACTCTAACATTAGTTGTAGGATCTACGAGTACCGTCAGTATGGTAGGGCACTTGACGGCTTTGTCATTGGTAGGTAAATTTTGGCCTCTTATTCATAACAAATTAATAATTCTATAATAGCTGTTAATTGTTTCGCCACTTTCTTTCAAATTCTGAATTGAATATGAATAAAAAAGACAATACACTCTAATAAGAACCCTAACCACCACTCGGGTAAGAGTTCATTAGAGAAGAAGAAGATTCAGAATCTCACTAGTGGGCAAATGATTGTTTACTGCTATTTTTCGTGGGAAAATTTAAAATTAAACTTTGATGTTTCATTTTCAGGACTTGGGTAGACCGTATCCACTTACTGGCGAGCGCTCTCAGAAGCAAATCGACTTGACTTCCGTAAGTACCTATTCCATAATTCATATTTTGTCAAACAATTTTTTCGACGAAGAAGATCTAACTTTCGTACGACCAACACGAGGTATCCCCGAGTGATTGGTCGATCTCCTTCTAAAGTTACAGAGACAGCGTTGATCTAAGCCGAGGTCCGTACCCCAGGGTCCACCTTAGGTCAATCAAACTTATACACTTTTGAAGGAGTTAATCCTTTACTTTTTTGGTTTGAGCTTTTTGAAGCTCACCTCCCTGTACGGTGTCGCTGTAAAGGTCGGTATGACCACACAAAAAAAATCCATTGAAAAAAAAACAAGTAGGCAGCTCCAGGCAGTCTAAGCTGTGACAAGAGACTCGTGTCCAGCCGCCTCTGGGTAGGCGTTTATTATTTATTGTAGTATTCTACAGGTACATACTCTAAAGGTGTTGCAATTATCAATATTTTCACGCATAGGCTGGCACTTATAAACTCGAGTCAAAATCGTGACTCGTTCTAAGAGTTTTGAATATTTGGATGCTTGCTTAGCTCTTAGATCATCACTTTAGCACGGTTCGTTATCACGATCTCTGTGAATTAATAGCTATAATCACAATTTTCCGTCAATTAAACTAAGCTTACTTCCTCTATTTACTTGTGGTGTGATTTTCGCTAGCGACATTAAATAAGTTTCAAGTGTTAGGTACTTGCCTTTGAAAAAATGAAATAAAACCTTGTATTAGGTATATTAAACTTTTTTTGCAGCATAAGAGTTAGGTATTTACTATCTGTAAAGTGATAATTATGAGAAACCGAAGAATTGCACACTGAAATGCATTATTCTAATAAATAAGTTCCAATTATAGCCACGCGACATTGAATATAATGCACCATTATGATAACTCATATAGCTAACAGATTATCTTGGCCAGGAATAATGCATAATTATACAATTAAAATAATAGCCAATTATGTTATAGAACGAAGTAAATACCTACGTATGTTTTGTAAATTTTAAGTAAGAAATATAATTACTAGGACAGGATACGATAAATATTATCGCACGTATCACAAAGGTGATCTGTGACGATTCTACTGAGATTATGTTATCTCTCTATTTGTGGATAATTACAGTTATTATGTTGAATCATGACTGTTTATTAAAGTTTTAATTTAGAAAATCAAATTTATTTACTAACTACTTTATTGTTAGAGACCTTATTCTGATGGTCAAAAGAGATTCAAAACGATCAAAATACAAGAATTAGGAGATACTTACAAACTTAATCTTTTATGAAAAACACTGATTATTTGACCTACTTATTGTCATTCAAATCAGAACTTTCTGTTATGTATAGTGTCCTGTCACTGATCGCTGTATGTATGAACCTATTGGCAGACCTACTATTTGACAAAAAAGCTACCATAAGTTCACCAAAAATTAAAACTACCTATAAAGTTTTTTTTTAGTCAATGATATTATATACATTACATTATCATTGTTCAAAGTAGTCACCGTTCTTCTCTTGACATATTCGCATTCGATGGAACCACTGAGAAAAGCAGTGGGCCCATTCTTCCTTAGGGATCTCTTCTATGGCATTTTCAAACGCACTCACCGCGTCTTCAGGACTCGAAGTTTATAACAGTCTATATCAGTTTGGTTCATGGGAATGAATGAAAGTCGCAGGCCGCCAGGTCGGGACTATATGGCGGATGACTCGTTATCTAGACACCTGTTATAAGCTATACATAGTTAAATATTCAATTGTTCGTTTTGCGTGAAATAGCGTGATGAAGCGTTGTCGTGGCGAAGGAGGATCCTGGCGCTGCTCTCGAACATTTTCGAAGACAACAGAAAAACAACAATTAAATTTTTCTCCCGTTAAATTAATTTTGAGGATTTTTGAATTAAATTTGCCGCCAATTCACAAAAATAGATGACAAATGAACGCAATTTAATATAATTATCACAATACTTAACCAAGGAATTCTAAAACCGAAATTTAAAAGAAGTTTTCATTGGCAATGCTTCTAATTGCCCAGTACTAAAATCAGTGCCACCTAGGTATCATTACACTGTGCTTAAGGTCTTCTTATACAGCCTGTTCTGTTGTCATCTATCTAATTCTCAGGCACCTCGCTCAGCGCCAGGCCTCCAAGCTGTGGTCTACTTACGCGCGGACGACGACTCAGGCGTGTCGGGCGAGCTGGTGTTCACGCAGGTCGTGCCCAACGGCCCCGTGGCCGTGGAGGGCAACGTGACGGGGCTGCCGGCCGGCCTGCACGGGCTGCACGTGCATCAGAGCGGCGCCGTCAGGGACAGCTGCAAGGAGCTTGGGCCGCACTTCATTGCGTATTATGTAAGTATGACCTTAACTTATGTGTGTAACATTATATCTATATAAGTAGGTATCTACTCTGGCGTGGTGCGCTAGATGGTGAGTACGCAGGTGAAGCCCAACGGCCCAATGGCCGTGGAGGCAACGTGACTGGCTGCCGGTCGGCCTGCACGGGTTGCACGTGCATCAGAGAAATTTATCTGAAAATTCTGTATCTGAAAATTGTATAACCTCAAGGGGCAATTGCAATCCAATTTTGTTGTCTGGTCGCAAAAAAAAAGATAGACATCAGTCTCCTCCTCGAAGGTTCCAGTCAACGTCACTATTTGGGGCATTCCAAATATTAACTCCTGCTGTTATCTACGTTGAATAAACCTGCTAATAAATGCCTGCTTCTCTTCTCTTAAAAATGCTAACTTCCAACGATATCCACGTATCCAATGAAGAGATATCTTTATATTTCCAGGGTCGCCACGGCGGGCCTCGCGACCACGTACGCCACGTGGGCGACCTGGGCAACATAAAGGCGGAGGAGGGCGCCACTGTCCACGTCAAGATAGTCGACCACTTGATCTCACTGGCGGGCCCGCGGTCCATTGTGGGCCGCGCGCTCGCCGTCACGCAGGTACCAACATACAGCTGTCGGCGCGAAAGTATAGCTCTGATTTAAATTCGGAGCAGATAGTTGCGCATGGGGTATCTATGCAGGGGACATAAATATGTATGTATGTTCGTCTTTAAGGAATTTATGTTATGGGCCTTGTTGCCTGGAATAAATGATATACATATCTGTAGGTACTATCTATACTTCTATACTAATATTTTAAAGAGGAAACATTTTCAAGGATTCGATTCGATTAACTAAAATTATACTGGCCAGTTGAACAGATGGTAAGTTGGCACCGTCGTCCAAAGACTATAATAGTATATACAGGGAAATGAACACGGAAAATAAGTACCAGAAGGTCGTAACTTAAAGGGGGGAAGTACTTTGCGCCTTTTTGTTGGTAGGAAAGCTTTTTTCACTTCACAGCTTACACTTGTATGCAGGTAGGGTTGCAACCAGCTAGGTATATTTTTTCTCTGTGGTTAGTTGTGTGCAACGATATATCGGAAAATACCGATATCGAGGCGAATCCCGTTACGAAATTAAACCTGACTTAATGAGTAATGTCGTACGGAATACTACATAATATAATTCTCATTAATGTTCTCGATGTTAAGTTACCAATTTGCAGTAGGCAGCGCGGTGACTTACCCTCCCGGCCCATTCGGAGAGGCCCAAGCCCAACAGTGGTACAGTTAACATAATTTCTGCATTTCTATACGCAGGCGGAGGATGACTACGGACGCGCAGGGACTGAGGACAGCGCGCTTACGGGCTCGTCGGGGCCCGCCCTCGCTTGCGGGGTTATTGGATACTTGAACTAATTTTGATTGAAGGTGTAGACTATGTCTCCACCAAAAGAAAGTTGCAAGTTTTTGTGTTGTCAACACGTTGGTTCAAGAAAATAATAAAAATGGTGTAAATACCAAAGGATAATTTTCAACTGAATGTGCCATAAAATTGGCAGCTTTCTTTAAGTGGAGAGTGGAGAGGCAGCGTCAGAGTGAATCAATTTGTGATTTATATACACAAGTCACCTGTTTGTATTAAAAATCTACAGCTATTTCGGCATTTTTAATCATGTTTTACCCTATTGAGAAGCCATGTTTTATGCTATTTTGGCTTTTACAGCGTCACTAAGCAGATCTTTCTTTCAATAATGATTGGAACACTTCAGTTATATTTGAAACACGGGGGAAACTGAAGGCAAATCGACAGACTGAAGATGCAGGGATATCAGATACTACCTATGTATTGTACTAGCCTACCTATAGGATGTAGTGTTACACAGACCATGTTTTCTTTAGTCTTTTAGCGGGGAAATGCTAGGATATTCTACATGGGCTACTAATGAAGCCTAACGTACAGTTTTGGCTTTTATTTACATGAATTATTAATAACTTAAAATTTTAATATACAGGCCTGATAAGCAATTTATTTATTCAGGATCTACCGTAATAGGATAGGATAAGCGTAAATGAACCGGTAGGTATTGCTATCAAAAATTTAACTTTATTTTCTGCTATTATTCAGGATTTCTTAAAAAAAAAAAATTGAAAAACTTAAGTTTGCAACCGATTTATTCAGATAGAATACAAAAAGTAACAAAATATACCAACATCAAAATCAATAAATATACAGCACCAGCCCTTTGTGTCATGAAATAACTATTTCTTAATTTGATTTAATTTTGTGATGATCTGTCAGTCCGGAAAATCAAGATGTTATAATACACTTTTCCTTAATTTTATTGTAAAATAAAGATTAATATAAATACAAAACCGGACGGTAAAAGTCTTTCTTTTTACATAATTTCGCGACAAATGGAAAAAATGTAAATGACATAAATAATGTTATTGATAGATGTCTTACAAAATATCCACTCTTTACTTAAATATACTGGGATAGACTTCGATACCTTAATATAAGTTCATTAAAGTTTAAAGTATACTTATTGCAATATATTTGCCAAAGAAGGTTGCGCAACGCAGCATCCAAATTATAGATATTCCAACATTGGAGTTCAAGAAATAAATTGGCAACACAGTATATTTCAACAACCATAAAATAGGTATTAGGTTGTTGAATTGAAAAAGCGATAGCAATTTTACACTAAATATGCTATGATATAATTTTATCGCTTTTCTGTGCGTTGCACCTTAGCTTAGCTGTTCTGTGTATCGAATCGATAAGCGATATAATTTAATCATATCATTCGCTTGATTGTTTACGAAAAATATTTCGTTGCACTTCAATGATGGAATAAAGATTCTGTTCAAACTCCGAATCCATTGCCATAAGGATGACGACAATAAATTCGAAGTTCAAATGTAATTTATGTACTTATAACTATAGTTTATTGAAGGCCAACAGAGGCAACGAGGGCTTCGACCTTGGCGATGTAGGCCTTCTGCGCATCCTCCTTGGACGTACCACTCTTCTTGGTCCACGCCTCGAACTTAGCCTTGCCTTTCAGGTCGAACAAGCCAGGTTTGTCTGTTAAAATACAAAAAAAAATCAGGTCAGGTGTTTAAAATTTTAGGCGACAGATCCAGTTGAAACCAGTTCGCAGATAGGAATATCGGTATCGGACCGGTTTTATGTAATTGAGGCTAGAAGAGTAAAATTAAATGACTTTAAGCAAGAGGGTTATCAGGTGGAGAAAAGTAGAAAAGCCCAAAATTAAATTGTTGTTGGAACATGATTTTATTTTTATATGCCACCTATATTTTTAAATAGAATCATTTTGGTTTTCTTCGATCCCAAAATGACAAAATGGCGAAATAAATGTGATCAAAGACAAACATTAGGTAGGTATCAAATTAAAAAGGTTGTTTTATTTGAGTTCAAATGACTTTTAGAAATTATAAAATATACAAAAAAAAGGTGTTATAAAAACAAGACTTTTTTTTCGAAATTGTGAAAATGTACATATTTAAAATTAAAAATTTATTTTTAAAATCATAATTTCAACCTAAAATGCGACCGCGGCGTATTCCACGGCAAGCTTCCTCGCCTCCCCCATACCTCCAGTCCCGAGCGGAACACATCCGAACGAGGACCTGTGCCTGTTTTATTTTATGACGTCAATTACTACTTGCTACGGTACTAGTTTAATAGTGATGATCAAATGAAATTTTGCATAATTTTTTTATGAATGGATTTTTAACTGTTTATATTTAGTATGTTTATCACGTGTTGTGTCATATCGTTTTTGATTATTATTAACTGAAATAATTTAGAGTTAATAATAAGATTCGGAACCCTATAGTAGGGGAGCCCAAGAGGGGGATTTTGCGGGATACTCAAGCGCGTAAGTTTAATATACAGTGGGATACCTTGTACCCGGTTAAGTACCTCCACCAAATATGAGCCCCATATATAAATGGGGCCGTCAAGGATAAAGGATCAGATTAGTAAAAAAAAAAAATTTGTCATCAGAAATTCTTGAGCGCGTTAGATTAAGGTAGGGTGAGTTAATTACATGCTAAAAAGTGTATATTCCACTAATCTTACAATTTGAGAGTAACGTAAAGAAAGGGGAGGGCTACAAAGTTGTAGCGTAAAGAAAGGGGAGGGCTACAAAGTTGTAGCCCTCCCCTTTCTTTACGTTACTCTCAAATTGTAAGATTAGTGGAATATACACTTTTTAGCATGTAATTAACTCACCCTACCTTAATCTAACGCGCTCAAGAATTTCTGATGACAAATTTTTTTTTTTTACTAATCTGATCCTTTATCCTTGACGGCCCCATTTATATATGGGGCTCATATTTGGTGGAGGTACTTAACCGGGTACAAGGTATCCCACTGTATATTAAACTTACGCGCTTGAGTATCCCGCAAAATCCCCCTCTTGGGCTCCCCTACTACTAAGAATGCGAGTCCGACTCGCACTTGACTAATATTTTATGATTATGACCTACCGGGTCATACTCATAAAATTTGACCCTGGTAAATGTCCCCTGACCTTGGTAAATTTTAGTTGATCAACAACGGTAGAGGGAGACCTACGTCCAGCATTAGTGTTAAAGACTAATGGGTGGATAATGGATCCTATTTCCAACCAGATAACCGAAGGACAACTAGTTGTAACCGACACGCGACGATGATTAAAAAAAAACTAGTAGGTAACGATGTTTTATAACGCAAGGTTCATGTAGACTGTATTTACGAGTAGGGACATAGCTAATAAGTGGTCATGGTTGATAATAATACGGTCGCGCTTAATTCATATTTGAGGGTCACCAAATGACTATAGCCATAGATAATATTAATACGAGATACCTTTATTCATGAGATCTCGTATGATTACTCCCCTATTCTACAAACCTATGACCATACAGCAAAAGTCCATTCGAAAAAAAAGTACGAGTATTCTCAAATGATATATTTTTAAGTAGAAATATTGTATGGTTTAAATTATCGCATTATTATGTATAATTACGTGAAGCAAAAACTTTGCACCCGTTGTTATGAAAATTACGTTTATATGGAGAATGAATTCAGAAAGCTAACATTTTTATTATTAGCATTAGAAAAACATTAAATGAATAAAAGAAAACATAACATACACTATATTATATTATTTAATATATTATGTTGGTTACCTAGATACAATGGCATGTTATTTGTCATGTCACTTTGAACATTGCTTTGGAATAAGTCTGATTATACTCATAGAGATATTTACATTTTCAAACTTAAAGGAGACGATCAATTTTGGGCCAAACGATGTACCGAGGTACAAAGTATTGGTAAAAATTCCTTACATTAAACTAAAACTAATGGTCGATCAATTATTTTTAGAATCCCTATAGTTAGCTTGTAATAAAATAATAAAAAATACAACATTTCGTACCACAAAACTTCACATAGTAGTAACCACAAACTAATAAGGGATACTACGTAGTAACTACTCTGCACTGTTTATGTAATTTGCCAACTGCAATTTTAGTGACAGACGTCAGTCACACATTATAGGTCTATTATCCTGTATTCAATTTACAAATTATTACTAGCTTAAAAACGATTTCAAGAAAAAATTAGCCTTTAATGGTAATTAATAGAATATTTAAATCAATATAGGATACTATGATTCTGTTTCTTATGGTAGTTTATTAATACAATGCGCTTATTGTATATTTTATATATGGGTATAGAGTAATTACAGATTTAGTAACAACCGAAACGCAATGTTATGATAGATTGAATTAGATTGCCATAACTTGCAGTGTTGCAATACATAAATTATCTTTTAAAGTTAATTTTAGGTGGTACAAATGCAGTAAAAAATCTAATTTATTTTTTTAATAAAATAACGCATTTTTTTCTCCAAAAATCAATTTTTGTATCCGAGGTACATCTCATGGCCCAAGTCAAGTTGTATGGAAAGATAAACGTGTCCTTTATAAAAAACTTATGGTCAAATCGACCAACCACTCAGTGGTAGTTCTATTATGTATATATGTACTAACTAACTAACTAACTTCAATATTATTAAGTTACATATAAATATGTGACACATATATGTGACAAAATTAAATGCTTCTTTTTAACATAATCTTATTTATTTATAATCCGAGTTTAGTATGAAACAACAAATTATTGTTAAGTATTAATAATTGATACAACATTTATCTGTTAATCACACTGCTAAATATTTGTGATTCATCATCATTTATAAGCCATTTTTCAGTAATTTAGTTTAGGTTTTTAAAATAAATTGATAGGAAAGGTACAATAAAATTAAATGTTCTAATGCTATTTCCTTTGATAATCTGATAAGAATTGACAGTATCAAGTAAATACATGAATCACCTCATCAATCATTTTCTAAAAACCTGATTACAGTTTAGTATATCCGTAATCAAATAATAGTTAACGATGGTCTAGTCAGATAAAGAGCCCAACCTTACTTGATTAAACAAGATTTGGGGCCCGGTAACAATATTTTTTAATATTATCTACTTGTTTTTTCATGTTTTTATTACTTTATTAACCTACCTCTGGTGAATATGCATAAATTTTGTGTAAACATTTCAATCCACTAATCTAGATTGGTGGCACTGGTGGACTTTGGACTGTCATCTCTCATTCTGAGAGGTTCTGGTAGGTTATGATTTTTTTTTACACAACCACACATTCTCTGGCATTTAAATACGAAATTAATATCTACACTGGCCAAATTGAAACCTCACATTTAGCAGACAAGATCAGTCTGACAAAATGGTTACAAAGACATTGACAATATCTGGACCATAGGCAAAATTTGAAAAAAGACTCATTGACTTGAAGTAACTGCCTGCCTATCTAAAATACTGTTACACTAGTGAGTTGAGTCATAGGGATTTTTGTGTGGTGTTTATTGCCTTTGTAACAATAAACAGGAAATATTTGGATCAAACAATTTCCCTATTATTTGGTTTAGGGTTTCAGTATTATACTCTGAAGGTGCCCTGTTTTGACCGTGTACAGGATGTGGCTGCTAGTAGCAAAATTTTTGCTGTTGGTTCAGAAGCTGTTGTGCAGCGTAAAATCATCGGACAATCAGATGTGCCCTGCAGTGGACCGCCCATGCTTGCAATTATATTAGGGAATTTTAGTCTATACCACAGAGACATACCACTACAACCCAAGTCCCACTGACATCGGACTTGGGTCTCCTATTGGAATTGCGGTGCTATAGTCTACACAATGCAGATTGGCAGACTTCACATTTCATTGAGAACATTATGAACCGTCACAGCTGTGCTACCACAGAGACACAGAGTTGACAATTTATGACTCACTTGCTGGGTCAGCATCGCCCACTGTGGCCTGCTTGAAGAGGGCATACAGCTCCAGAAGGTCAGCATCGCTGGGCAGGGTCTTGAGGTTCCTTACATCAGCTGCTGCCTTGTCGAATTGCTGAAAATTTTACAATTACAGATGATATTGCTACTGTGATGTTATGATTATAAATTAATAATTTATTTACACTTAATAATATAATCATAATCTTTAATATCATTTATTAATCCAATAATTATATATTTATCCATCCCAAAATCTGGTCCAATTTTGATGTTAACTTGCCTACTGGATTTTAATATAAAGAGCAGTATTTTTAAACGTCTTTCAGTATTTGCTACAGGAACATGAGTTGGTTCCACAGGAATTCAAAAGTTAAGTGTTGATAAAAAATTAAGTAAGCATTTTCAGTTTGAAAAGAATTCGGTCACCGTCGCGTGCTAGCGGGACGGACGGTGTGCGTGCTGGTAGGACAGTTTCATTTCCATATTAATACCTATCTTATTTACATTATTTAGCTCTTCCTTGAGTTTGTGCCGAGTGAAATTACAAAAAATATAGGCAGTTAATGAGCACTCAAGGTTATTGTAATCGTAAAAAAAGATTAAAAGAAAGTAGGATTTCACTTGATATTAAAATAAATTCCAAGTTTGAATTTCTTGCTACAGCACTTGTGGTAACAAGCACTACTTTCGTAAACTTTCACATTTTAACCTCAACTTCAATAATCGTATCGTTAGTGTACAATACAGATTCTGTTCTATAGATTATCTTTAATGCTTAAACACTTAAATTAAACTTCATTATAGGGTACTTTATATGTAATTGAATATTTACCTCTTGGAGAGACATGGTGAATTAGTTGATTTACCTAGAACAAATTATCATGTTTAAAATCACCTCTCAGTCAGTAGTTTATAAAGTAGAGTTATTTTATAGCTAGATACGAAAATATATTTCACAATTCACTATAAATTACTCATACCGGCACAGCACAAGCGTTTTTAACTTATTGACATGACACTTCGTATTAGTTCGTATGCAATGTTGTAAAATCAACAAACCAAAATATTAATTGATGAGTGAAGAATAAAGCCCGACCCGACAAGATTAAAAGAAATTTTAACTTACTTTTAAAAATATTGACAAAAAAACAAGACAGCGACCACCCTCAACGGAGAATAAAAAGTGACTGACTGACTGACTGACTGAGTGAGCGACTGAGCGACTAGCGAAAAATGAGGAAGATGACGAATGATTAATTCGCGGTCAAGCCAGCAACAGTCATTCAACAAGAACTCATTCAAATCTCTATCAATCAATATTTCCATTCCAATTCCAATTTCATAATAATTGAATAATCTGACTTATGTAGTGTACGATGTCGTCGTGCCTTAGTCCACCACGCTGGCCAAGTGCGGATTGGTAGACTTCGCATACCTACCTTTGAGAACGTTATGATGAACTCTCAGGCATGAAGGTTTCCTCACGATGTGTCCTTCACCGTTAAAGCAAGTGACATTTAAATCTTAAATCGCACATAACTTAGAAAAGTCATTGGTGCCTCTGGGGTTTGAACCCGGACCACTCGACTGAGAGAAGAGTATTCCACTGGGCTGTCACCGCTTCAAGTGAGTAATAAGAGTAATAAATCACATCAATCTAATCTATATTTTTTTTGACGTGATAACGTATTATAAATCGATGAACGCCAACACATACGAAAAAGTGTGACGTCACCTCCCATACCGCCAAACGTACCGCCAAGCGTGCATTCATTCAATTTTAGTCTGTAACCCATAGCAATAGAGCGATTACAGTTGTACTAATAATTAGTACATGAAAATGACACTGGCTTAAAGTCCCAACCAACTGCATGTTTGAGAATACAATTTTGCAGCGCCATCAAGTGAATCAGTTCAGTAGTAACATACAAGATATCGAGGTACTGATTCACCCGGCAGTGCATAGATGGCGCTAGCGATAGTTTTGACAGAAAAATATCATGCCTAAAAAAGGTTTATTTCAATTCTGTCTTCTATGGTTTAAGATTATCCCATTCCAGCAAAAACCACACTATAATAAATTGCACTAAATAAAAATAGGATGCATGTTTGGTAACTTTTTATTTTTACGTAATTTCGAGATACAAAATTGTGATGTTTCATTTAGTTTATTTTAATAAATATCACTCGGGGCCAAAATGTTAACAGCTAACTGTTACTTACAAATCAAAATACTTAAAGCAAAATTTAATCCTAATTTATCTAAGCTATATAAATTATGCGTATTTGGACTGTAGCTTCTGTGCTAGCTCGACGTACTGCTTTTTGGCGTCATCCTGTGAGATGCCCTTTCGACCGGTCCATGCCTTGAACTTTGCGCTCTCTACCAGACCGCTGGGTTCAGCTGAAACAAGAAAAAAAATAAGTAATTCCGCTTTATGAGCTATTCAGCCCTATGACTCGCAAGAATCGTAATTTGGGGACCGCTAGAGGCAAAAGGAGCGATGGAAAGATGAGCTTCTGAGCATCGCAGGTCAAAACTGGCTAGAAATTGCAAAACTAGAGATTCCTGGAATTGATTGGAGGAGGCCTTTACCTGTAGAGGGCTCCAGTAATAATATACATAGGTATCTAGATACATTTAAAAATTGTTTAAATCTAAGATTAGGGTAAATTTAAAGATTATATTATTATTACAGGTATTTCTAAACAGTTTCTTGTTACTGGAATAATTAAAGACTTATGTGGCAAAATTCCATGCAGGTTCTTCCTTCCAAGCTTTGAATGTTTCTGGTGGGAACGTTAAGCCGTCTGTCTCGATTTATTATAAGACAACCGCTAAGCGACGGGCCTTCGGGTGGCTTGAGAATTGGAGCAGCGTGGTGGAGTATGCTTAAGACCTCCGTCAGCGACCCCTGCTCAACAGTGGCACGCCTATGTATTGTAGCCTTTATCTTACTACTTCGGCACAATATACATATTTACCTACCCAGTAAACCTAATCATAATTTAATTTCATTTGATATGATTTTTTCTGAATTTCTGGAACCAACAGAGATACAGCTCTCAATCTTATTTCAGCGCCGTCATCGCAGAGATTTGTTAACAGAATATTTTTTACGTAATTTTTTACGTTTGTTCGTTGGTACAATTAAATATATTATTAGTTAGTTACCGATGTTAACATCTCCAATAGTGGCTTGCTTGTACAGGGAGTAGAGGGCAAGGTTCTCGCTGTCAGCGGGCTTGGTCTTCCAGTTCCTGACGGAATCGGCTACACTCTGGAATTGCTGGAATCAGAACAAGATATCACTATTATTACATTGAAATCTTCGATACCTACCAGTACCTAGAATGAACTGTGATGAGGTACTGGTTGAGGTCGTTAAGAGAAAATTTCTATATTTCTTTTTTACAACTTCTTAAATCTATATTTCTAGCTGTTTTAGCTATGAGTACCTATGTTGTGTGCTTGTGAAATATTGCGTGAAAAAACAAACCTATCCACATTGGAGCAATGTGGTGGAGTATGCTGTAAACCTTCCTCAACTGTGGCAGTAAGACACATAAGCGTTGTATGTAGCTAACAAATTAATTAAGTATTATTTCTTACTTTTAACTTCTGAAGTCGGTTTTTTTGTTATTTTATTATTTACTTTGAAATTAGATTATAATTTTCTACATTATTTAAATACCAAAATGTTTAAATAAAACACATACCTACATGAAAATCTAAGATGAAAACCTACTTTTAATACTTATAAGGATATTACTTATATAATTGATAATTGACGTATTCATTTTGAAATCATTCTACGTTGCGTCAATGTAATCTTCCACAATAGTTATCCGGGAAAACTAGCTAGGAACGTGTATTCCTGAGGATGTTAACAATTTGCATTCGAGTTAGTAGGTACCAGTAGATGACTGGTACCTACAACTATTATCCTCATACGTAAGTATGATCCGTTACCTCAGAACAAATTACAGATTATTATTTAATATAAATAAATAAATAAATATCTTGGACATTCTCACACACGGCCATCTGAACCCAAGGTAGGCGCGAGCCTGTGTTATGGGTGTCAGAGACTGATATACATACATATATATTTTTAAATACATAGGTACTTAAATAGATAATATTAACATCCAGACACAAAACAAATACAAGTGTTTGTCACACGAATATTTGTCCTGAGTGGGATTCGAATCCACGACCCCTGGCGCAACAGACAGGGTCACTACCGATTGCGCAAACGGGCCCGTCGAGTTTTATATATTTTATGAGTATTTTATGAGACCTTCCATATAGGTACGTTTAAGACTCTTATCTATCATCAATACACTCTTTATCTTCAAATTTAAAGTTTATTAAACCTGATTAGTTTTATTTTTTATTTTAGCATTGAATCAATACATATCGACAACCTCATAAATCTTCATGTATTTTTTTCATCGTAACCACCTACCTAACTGTTGTGTATCCTTCCATAGGATTTAAATAATGCTGTATTTATAATCACTGTTAAATATAAATATTAAAAAAAAGATTCTTACAAAATTGAGGTAAGTACCCTATTGTATCGCATCGAGAAGAGACAGAGCGTCCCATCATAAATTAAAGAACACCAAATTTTAGGTTGCGTTCCTTTTATGTCGTATTCAATAATATACTATACTAACTACTATGTGATGTTGAATAATAGAAAAAGAAGAAGAACACATTTATTTCATACATAAGTAGACAATACAAATTAACACAACACAATTAATAATCGTTAAAAAATTTTTTTAATTTTTTTGGCTTGATGAAAAGGGGCCGCACTCGGGTTGGTCGTAGCTGTAGTAGACCAAGACCGCTGGTTTTCAGCGCGACCCATTTTGACCCAGTTCGGACTATTAGTAAACTTCTAAAGATTATATGGGTAGGTAATAGATACCTACTACCTGAATTCAATTTCATGAAGTCACAAATTTATTATTATTATAATCTCTTTTTGTTAAAACACTACCTACTCTACAATGTATCGAAAACTTGTCTTTCAACATTATTCTAAGTAAGTATACTTAAATTGCCACTTGAATATTACAGGAAATACCTAACTGTAAATCTGAGTTCATACTGGCTGTATAATCGTAAACCAGTTTGACTTTGGACTCGAGTCGTTTATGGACGTGTCGAAAAGTACATAATAATTTCACAAATTCACAACATTACTTACCTATTCTGCTCGAGCCAACTCGGGTTAATAATACAAGTTTGGAGTTTTACATATTAACATAATGATACAAGCTTATTAGCTTAATATACGATTTATTATTTACTAAGTAATCTAGGTGAATATAAGCACTTACCGCGTCAAGAGACATGTTGAAACAGTTTGTTGAGATCTGTAAAATAACAGGGATTTCTCATTGTAAGAAACATAATATGATAACTAAAATTTATAAAGTCAGTAACCATTTAACTCTCCATTAACTATAGAATTTTTTTATAAGTACTCAAATTATAAAACTTAGATAGTATAACTTTAGACCAGTCAAGTGTGAACGAGGCAAAAATTATTAGTAAGTAGTAAATACTTATAACCAATTGTAAAGATAACCTATGCCGAACCAGTTTATTTGTTATTTTGGTTCTGTAGGAACAAACTCATATTATCTATCTACCTACTTACCAAAGAAATAAGTTGAGCTATAGCAAAATCCTGACGGGAACTGGAATATTTTGGAGTCGGTCTCTCGTTAAATTTTCGCTCATCGCCCTTTATCAGCTTTCGCGGATTAAGCTAGGGCTGCCTGCTAAAATAAATAGGTACATATCTACATAGGTACTTCAAAAAGTACTCACGATAGCTATGTAGATTTGGTGAGGAATGTGACGGCATCGATCAAGAATTCATATTCCTTCATTCATTCATTCAAAGTCATACAAAAATGTTACTACCGAATATTTTTCGAGTAAACTTAGTAATTGTTTGTAATTGAATCTGACCTTACCTATACCTACTATAATTTTTTCCACACACCAAGTGAAATACACACCTAATGTGACTTCCGATTTTTGCGTCATGGACATTTCAATCGACTGCAATGCATCCGATCAACAGATTCGAATTGCAGACATTTTTCTAAATAATTAATCGGTTCAGCTACCTTCAATCTGCATATTCATAAACAGTCAAATTCTAAGAATCACTATACCCACAGCCTAGTTATCTCACTCATTTTCAGTTTTAGAATTTACTAGAAGATTATTCAATGCACAGAAAAAGGTCCCTTTCAGTTTTATTATAGTAGACTAGCTGAACCGACTAGCCCCGCAAACGTTGTTCTGCCACATGAAATGTCAAAATGACGCGACTTTTCGTCAATGAACGACGGGTAACAATAAAAATACTAAGACCGTGTTTAAAAATCATTTTCCAGTGAAGCAAATTGTAAATCTAAACCATTCACGAATGGGGATTTGAGCACACACAAAAAAAATTATCAACATCTACCCAGCCGTTTAGGAGTTCACTGTCATGCACACGTACACAAAAAATGTATAGATGTAGATAGATTTCCAGACTAACAAAAACTGAGCGCACACAAAACACCACGAAGCTGCGAAGGTCAAAACATTTAATACTGGCCAACTTGAAATTATCTACTTGCTAACTACTTTACAGCACCGACCGACTGTTTTACCTACCTTAGTAGGTACTTACTCTTCAATATAATTATGGTCGTGATTCTCCACGCTGGACAAGTGGGGATGGGCAGTAATGCCTTCGAGATGGAGAACTCGCATGCAGATTTCCTCCGATGCAGTTCCTTCACCGTTGTAGTAGGTGACAAAACGCGTGCATTATAGCTATTTAGTTATCTGTGGCATTACTTTGGTACCTAGGTACGAACTTCACACGACGGCGAAGATCCCCAACGATCTTGAGAATTTGTTGGTGTGTTGTCCGTGCTAATATAATCGGTGTCAGCCCAATGACTATCGAACTCACCTCGAGAGGGACTGGGTTCAAATCTAAGCGGCACCAATGATTTTCCATTATAGGTGCGTTTTAAGAAATAAATTGACATCTGCTGTAACGGTGAAGGAAACATCGTGAGGAAATCTGCATGCGTGAGAGTTTTCCATAATGCTCTCGAAGACATGTAGTCTCCGAGAGTCGCAGTTAACAGTTGCATTCGTCAACGAAATTCTCTCTCACCTTACCTAAAATACCGACGTGGTTATGTTTCGCTGCGCACGGCATGTAAGTTAATGGTACAAACACAACCCAAAAGTACATAATACTATGCATATAACATGAGTCTAATTTTTATAAATGGACGTAGCTTTTTGTCAACCCTAATTCGCTCGTCATAAACCAAACCATCGCTCAATAAAACTTACGGGCGGTCTATCTGTAAATTTTATAAATATCCAGATAAGATATCCTTAACTCGGCTTATCGCTATAATTCACCAAACGCAGACATGATTAATAATATTGCAATAACCATGTGCATTTTCAATACATTCAGATTCAGGATTTTAAGTGCATTTTGCAACAACGCCTTTACGTGGAAATTGGACAGAATATTTGGTTAATTTTAAAGTTTACCATTTGACCAAGTGTTCTTACCACCATCGCCGCCCTAGCCTGAGGTTGCAGCATAAGGATGCAACTAGCGAAAGAACAAAGACGACTTTTCAAACTTTAAATTAATTCGTTTAAGGTGGATGCTTCGCTCAAAAAATAATGTCCCCATTTATGTTTTAACTAGTGAAAACAACAACAAAAATATTTTTTCCCGCCTCGGAAGCACGTCAGTGAAGCATCCACCTTTTTAAAACAAAAATGATTTTTCCCGTCACGGAATTTCTCACCTTAATTTGTTCATCGATTCAAGGTAGGTCCTTGTTTTAGTTGTCTTGTCTGGATCGTTGTCAATGAAATTCCATTTTCTCGACTTTTCAGAATTCGTCCGCTCCAATGGGAAACAGGCGTGACTATTAAGAAAACTCGGGCTGGGGATTTGTGGCGTATTGCGAACGCATCCTTTATGATGTCTGTCACTCTGACTTTTCCCGCTCTCTTGCTTTGAGGATGTCTAATTGTCTATCAAGTTAACTTCTTGTATTCGATCGCTGTATGTGAATATAATATTTGTAAAGCTGTCTAAATAAACTTATTGACAATCATATTAGTAAGTTCTTATTTCTCTTCGTGAATAAAACAAGGGGTACAGTAATAAACCCCAAAGTGGTGACCCCGACGTGATAATCTCGGAAATTATTAATCAAGACGGGCACAGTTAATTCCAATAGGCATATACAAGGTAAGAAGGTAGGTATAAATACACGTGAGAGCTCTGATCCAAATTACAAACTAAAATATACAAACAACTAATACAAAGCATATAGGCTGTGTGGTCCTTGGCAACAACTGTTCTTCAAGCAAATAAAATGTTAATAACATTGCTAACCCCTAAATGCATTCCAAAAACAAAAGTGAATTGATTTTTTACTTATTCATAATGATCTAGAGAGCGTGTGAAGTATACCAATGTATGTACTTAGCCAGCACTGCATCGTGGTCTTTTTTTCTGCGGGTCACCCGCAATAGTAGGAAAAATTAAAGGAGTGTATTGTAGGTCCATTATTAATTAAATACCTACATTATGTGAGTGATATTACACACCTGCCTAGCTATATAATACAAATACAAATATTTTATTGGCCAGAATAACAACAGCTTGTACCTACAAGATTAATCGCTGTCCCCACACTAGGATACATATTAAGTTTAATAGATAACAAGAGGGCTCGCTAGGGTGTGCCAGGCAGGTGTGGCCGAGCGATCCCACAGATAACACAAAAGTGCACTGCAAATATTTGTGACCTAGATCATTCGATAAGTGTAGGTATTCGGCAACTTTGATATTTTTTAGCACCTATGATGAGCCGTTTGAAATACTCGAGTAGGCTAAAATTTTCTTTTATTTCATCAATCATATCGCTGGGAATCCTTATCTGTCCAGGTTTTTTTGGAAACAATTGATAATTTGTAACGATAATACGACGAACGAATGCTATTTCGTATCTTTACTGCTTACATAATAATCCGGACCTAAACAGCATTACTATTTAGATATTTAATGAATAACAATGTAAAGGTCACACTTACCATAATTATATTATATTCTGTGTCTGCCTGTGTAACACAGACTTTATTTGCCTAGACTTATGCTAGTAGAAAAAACCACGAGTCCTCACTCGGTAGGTAGGTACGAGAGTAGTGCTATGGTAGTGTCTCGTAAAAGGGGTCTGCGGTTGCAGGCGGCAAGAGTGGCGCTCCATCCATACACGTGGAGACCCTGAGAAAGACGATGCTGATTGTGTCAAAGTAAGATTATGGTCTACGTTTTAGTAAATGAAAATCCCACGTAACCCAACGTTGTTCCCACAATATCCACAAAACAAGCTCAGCAACCGAATTTCAATACCTAGAGAGAATCAGCTAGATTCTGAAGGATGGCAAGGCTAAATTTTGGTCGTACATTGGTTATTTTCCTTTGTAATGTAAAATCTACAAGTATCGGATGGATAAATAATACATAAACAACATTGATAGTGTTGAAGCGGCAAAAACAATAACTTTCAATGTTATTGCCGTGACATTGAAACCATTATCGCTATCATCGGAGCATTATGCCTCGTAAATCTCTATTCACGGACTGATTGAGTGTACATTACATACCTATAGATAGACCTTTTCTTTTTCGTTGGGAAATGCGCCAATTAGAACGCCTCCCGCCTTGCCGTGAAGATTCGGATGGGTATGTGGGACTCGCCGACGGAATATCCACTAAAACCAAGTGGCACCGGAAAAGCCACGGGATTGCTAACGCATTACTACCGTGAAATAGATAGAGATATCAACATTACCTATATAACCTTGTCTATACCTATGTAACTACCTAGCGGTCCCCTGCCACTGCTCCAATGCGGATTGGCAGAGGGGTTATCGACATTGACCAAACCAAGTGTCGGAAATTTTTAGGCCGCTGAAAAACCTCTGATAGCCTAACAATTGTTATCTTATTTATAAGATGCTTGAATAAAATAGAAACTTAAGTTTTATTAACATTAGTAAAGCTTAACAATACCGATCGATAGAGACCATCTCCATGTTGCGTGAGCACGAGTGCTTTGAATACAGACTAGTTTCGGCCAATCAACTACATTAGGATAAGCAAATGTATGTATTTTTTTCGTCTACTATTATGAATTTCAATTCTATTTATTTGACTTTTTCTACCACGTGTATTGTTTTTTTTTTTCTTATTTGATTAGAATACCGTATTCGTTGTTTCATGATCGCCCAAAGATTGACTGGCACAGAATGCTTTAAGCATTATAATATTTCATTACATTAAGGATTAATAAATAAAAATGAAATAAGACATTAAAAAAGGAGACAGTTCTATTTTTACTACGATTTTTATTACGATTTTTCCTTATTTTGAAAACCACAAGCTCAATCGAAGTCAACAGCGGCGTCCATCTTGTCGTAGGGCACCAACATGGGGTCCGTGGGCGGCATGGCCACGCTGGCGGCCAGCACCGGCGCCCGCAGCCCCTCCTTCACCAGCAGCACCCTGACCAGCGCGCGCTCGCCCCCGCTGCCCGTCACCCCCCGGAATACCACGTCAGGGTTCAGATCTTCGAACACCTCCTCCACTTTGGTGGGGAAGCGCAGCTTGCCGCCGGGTGGGAGGAGAGGGACCTTGGGAGAGAGCGAGAGCGATTCATTTAATAAGAGACTCCAATTTAGTAAGAGACTCCAATTTAGTAAGAGACTCCAATTTAGTAAGAGATTCCAATTTAGTAAGAGACTCCAATTTAGTAAGAGACTCCACTAGATACATTCGAAAATTGAATTTAAGGTTGAGTAAATTAATTTTAGACGGCGTGGACATTTAAAATTGTTTGCTGTACGTCATTACTTCCCAAAATTCGTTCTTTACGAACTATCGACTGGTGTAATAAATACAGGGTGTCTTAATTTTTTCAAAATCACAGGGATCGGATTCCTGGCTAGGAATATTGATTTAAAAAAACGCAATTATGCAGACTGCTCTGACTACTTTTCGGATTTGGCCATGCAAACCCACTTGAAAAATTAACCCTGTATATTCGTTTCTTATGAACTACGCTATCGACTAGTGTAATTATACAGGATGTCTTTATTTTTTCAAAATCACAGGTTCGATTCCTGGCTAGGAATATTGATGGAGACTGTTCTGAGTACTTTTCGCTTCACCTCATAGATTCTGATTTGGCTATGCAACTCCACTTGAAAAATTAGTCCTGTATAGTCGTGACCAAAAAAATATTTTATCGTATCTATCATCCATCCATCCATCACAACCCTATCTTTGTCCCACAGTTGGGCACGGGTCTCTTCTCAACATAGAAAATATTTTCATTAACAAAATTTATCTAATAATAAATTTCCACTCACTTTAATGTAAGGCTTGGACACCTTATAGTTGGAGGTGTGGACGTGGAACAGTATGGCGAGGCCGGACACAGCTCGCGTTGCCGACGCGTTCTCTACCAACAGCGTCACGCGAAACACGGGGCCTAGGCCTTCCACCTGCAACCATAAGTGTTTAAGGACCTTATTAATAAAAAAAAACCTGAGTATGTAGTCTTCATTATTCCAATTCAGAATTTGAAAAAAAATAATTACAGAACACTTGACAGCTATGATAGATAATTAATTGTATCAGGCGTTACTTTGCGGAACTCCAATAGTACTCGCAAATAAATTAACTTGTTCCTGTGTGGGAGGGAAGGAGGGATGCATGAAGGTATACATACACCACCATACATTTTTGTTCGCGGATTGTTGCAAAGTAGATTAATCTTTGGTTTGTAGCTATAGGTTTATTAGGTCGGATGGCGGTGTGTGAGAATGTCCATGATGTTTTTTTTTTACGGATACAGGCTTGCAGCACCACCCATCCGCTGCCGCCCATGACAACTGTGACTGACTTTGAACAAGACTCAATTAGGGACTGGGATTATGACCAATTAGATGAGAAAGTTAATTAGAACATTAGTTGGTCAGTTCGTTAGTAGGTATGAGGACTGGGGACTGTTAGTGATAGTTAGTCCTGTTATTTGGTGTTAGTAATAGTCCAGTTAGTACTTGTTAGTAGGAGTCTCGTTCTAAGTCAGTCACAGATGTGTTGCTACCCTTGAGGACTAAGATGGTCGCCTCTAAAGAAGTGTAACCGGAATCCACACCTTTCCAACCGGACCACAATTGCTTTAAAAACAATTATTACACGGCAGAAATGGTACTAGGTACCGTGGCGGGCGGTGGTACTGCCCCGGGCGAACTCTATATGGAACCAAGGTCATGGTCGTTAGTTATAGTTTTACCTCGGCGGCCAACCGCACGGGCTCCAGCGCGCCCGCGCCCACCGAGTTGTCGGACTTGGCGTGCGCTTCCAGCAGCGCGCGCGCCGCCGCCAGCCGCAGCCCGTTCAGCTCCGACTGGAACCGCCTGTGCATGTCTGGACACACACACACATACACACACACATATACACACACACATTATGCCAAAAAAATAAGGTATGTATTTAAATATATCTATGTATGTATATCAGTCTCTGACATCCTAATAACAACTTTATAACAGGATTGTGAGAATGTGCAAGATATTGATTTATTTTATTACATAACTATTGATTAAAATTAAAGATTTAAAAAAAAACCCGTCACATTATTTTACTATTAAAGACCTGTCATTTGATATCCATTTGAGGGAGTTGGAAAACATATATATTCCGCCATTTTGTGGCGGCGGCCATCTTGGACCGATTTTAATCAAACATAGCTAATAACACTCCCGACTAATTCACCTTTAAAATTATCACGCAATTTTTTTTAATACGACGTGAATATAAGAATGGTACAATCAATCGCATGAAAGACTGGCATTGAATCTAGAAGTTAAAATTTAAGGTACCTATCGTCTTGGGCGGGGCTTGAGTCCTTTCAATCGTAAGCGCATCTATCCCGTCCAACGTCCTTTGCATCAGAGTTACACTTAAAATAATCTATATATATAAAAGGAGAAGGTGACTGAGTGACTGAGTGACTGACTGACTGACATATCAACGCAGGGCCTAAACTATAAGGGTTAGAAACTTGAAATTTTGCACAGGGGTTCCTTTTATAACGTAGGGGAGCACTAAGAAAGGATTTTTGAAAATTCACCCCCTAAGGGGGTAAAACGGGGGTGCAAAGTTAGTATGAAACGTTGCCGTTTTTGAAGTTAGTGAATGTCTAATTCCACGCGAGCGAAGCTGCGGGCGTCCACTAGTAATAAAATAAGTAACCTTCAGCATTCTCCCGTTCCCGCGCCGCCTGCTCCAGGAAGAGGCGCGACTTCTTGGGGATGTGCCAGGGCCGCGCGGGCGCCGCGGCGGGCGCGGCCACGCCACCCGAGTGCGGGCTGAAGTCCGCCGTGCGTTTCAATATCTTCAGCATCAGGTTACCCGCTGGGACAGGTTAAAGGATCATCATCATTAGAAGTCAATAACAATATATAAATACAATAACAATATATAAATACTATTAATTAAAATGTCTGCCTCTCTCCCAATCTTGCAATGCCTTAATAAGGTGCACGTGTTTATTGCATGTTACTTACTAAAACATGTGTAAAGCAATAAATCTATATATATAAAAGGAGAAGGTGACTGACTGACTGACTGACTGACTGACTGACTGACTGACTGACTGACATATCAACGCAGGGCCTAAACTATAAGGGCTAGAAACTTGAAATTTTGCACAGGGGTTCCTTTTATAACGTAGGGGAGCACTAAGAAAGGATTTTTGAAAATTCACCCCCTAAGGGGGTAAAACGGGGATGCAAAGTTAGTATGAAACTTTGCCGTTTTTGAAGTAGTTAGACGGGTAGACGTCGTTAATGGGTCTAATTCTACGCGAGCGAAGCTGCGGGCGTCCACTAGTGTTAAATAAATAAATAAATAAGTCCGGCTCTAGAACCAAAATAAAAATATTAAATGCTAGTGGACGCCCGCAGCTTCGCTCGCGTGGATTTAGACATAAGTAACAATAGTTTCGTTTACACCTAGTAATATTATATAGCTTTCTAACGGTTTTTAGCTTTCTAATGGTGAAAGAATTTTTGAAATCGGCGCAACAGTTTTTGTGTTAAAACATTACAAACATATATTTCCTCTTTATAATATTAGTATAGATACAGATTGTACGAAAGACTTTTAAACTATTTAAATTGAGAAGGCCGGTTCCCATGGTTCGTCATATTGCGGACGGACGAGAATTCCCGCGCACGACGCACCGTGATCTATTATTATGTCATCTCTATTTTCTTCTATTTTCTTTCTTTCAGTCCGACCGTCGTCAGCCGTCCGTGACATTCAGCAGACTCACGGACCGTGGGAATCTGGCATTATATTTAAAAATACTAACTTGCTGTTACTATAATAAAAACGTGTTCCTCTTGACCGAGCTGCCCAAACTTCATCACTGACACCACATCTGGAAATCACAAAACACAGGTTTCTAATGTGATATTGTAAATTAACACATTTTTTTGCGCTTACATTGCAAACGCTGGCTGGACCCTACGAGATAGATCAAAATAATGTACTACAGTATTGTACACCTTTATAAGATCTGCTATATTATGCACTCGCTGCGACCCATAGACGTCCCCCTACTGGGCACGGGTCTCCCCCACAGACACAGCTGCGGGAGGTCTAGAGCATACTCCACCACGCTGCTCCAATGCGGATTGGTGGAGGGGTTAGTGGCCAACCCAGTGTCGTTGTCAAAACAACCGGGACCGACGGCTTTACGTGCCCTCCGAAGCACGGTAGCGTCCATGAAATTTTGACTAGCGGTCACCCATCCACAAACCGACCGCGCCCGTCGTTGCTTAACTGTTTCGATCACATTGAATCGATGCGAGCCATTGGGCTATGGACGCTGTTGGCAACCCAACAAATTGTTTGATAGTCTATGATAAAATGTCAAGTCTGTGTATGACGTTGCACTACTTCCCCTTATGATTTCACCACGCAACCTCGATGTACCGTTCTCCTTACAACGCAATAAATTCGTTCTTCTATTATCAGTGTGTTTAATACAGTCCTACAAAGCCCAACACTGAACAGACGCTATATTATGCACACCTCTGACGAACATGCCGTCGCAGCGCGCCTGGCCGTCGTACAGGTGCAGGTGGCCGGACGCGAGCGCCGCGCCCACCAGGGTGGCGCCCAGCGCCAGCACGGGCACCTGCGTCAGCGCCACCGGACGGTGCTCCAACGTCAACGACCACTGCTTCTTACCCTGGGGAGGAACGTCACTCACCATACTTGATGGTCACATGGTCACTGTTCCAGGCATGGGTCGTGGTCCACCTGATAAGTCCACCTGGGTGGACCACGGGCACTTTCTCTTGCCCGTGGTCCACCTAAACGAAGAGTAATATACAAATCAAAAAATATATGGGCCGTGGTCCACCTAAAATAAATTCCATGTGATGTGATGTGATTTTACTACAGTTGAAAAATAATACTAAAAGAACAAATGAAAGTCGAAAAAACTAATTAATACCAAATAAAACCAGGCATTCGCTGCGACCCATAGACGTCCCACTGATGGGCACGGGTCTCTCCAAAGACACAGCTGTGGGAAGGTGCAGACGAGCACATTTCATGGGCGCTACTGTGATTCGGAGGGCACGTTAAGCCGTCGGTCCCGGTTGTTTTCAATTGTGAAAATAATCGTTAAGCCTTGTCGAAGACCTTCGCGTGGCTTGATGACATTCGACCCTGGGTTGGCCACTAAGCCCTCCTCCAATCCGCATTAGAGTAGCGTGGTGGAGTATGCTCTAGACCTCCCGCAGATTTGTCAGTGGGATAAACCCGTGTCCAGCAGTGGGACGCCCATGAGTTGCAGCAGCAAATTGGTTATTTAGTTTGGAATAGAATACATATAAAATGTAAAAATATACGATTTACGAGTAAAACCGTCTGGGTAAAGTATGTGTTAGGATTCATAATAATCTAACGAAAACTAGTTGGCTTTTCCAGACACTAAAGATATTACCTTCTTACTGTAACAAGCCAGTGTGTTGTCAGTACAGATGACCATCACACTGTTGTCATTTGTCATCACTTCCATGGAAATTATGTGCTCGTCTGTACTAAATAACAACCTCCCCTCCTTCCAGCCTTTTTTCAGAAGACACACCGACTTTTCCCTGGAAAATTGACAGACAGACAGATAATATAACAGATTATTATGTCTTCTGTTTCATTCAACTAAATGAAAATGTGTGTGCATAATTTTAAAAAAAATTGCTCGTGTGATTCAGTCACTATTGGTGCAATGTGCTGTATAAAGACATTCTCAACACATTGGTTGTAGTTCAAGTGTTTTAATTGCCTTGATTACATACATATTACAAGTACTAGTAGCAAGTGTTCAAATCTTAAAACCTTAAGCTAGTTATATGATGAGACTTTACATTTCACTGTTTGTGTACTGAATATAGTTCATAGACTACTCTTATGATTTCTTGGACAATAAAGTGTTAAAATGGTGCTCAGAGTGCAGTTATATACATTAATATCCCACACCTTGTAGCCACCGTTATTCTGTAATCAACTGTGTAGAGACCAGTTGTAACCATCTGGTATGGAGTTTGCTTCACTGTACATAGCTGAGCCTGCATTTAAGTGTTAAGTGATGAAACCATTGAATAAAGTGTGTGTTCACCATGGTGATTGAGGCAACCTTTTCAGTGATAGGCTTTTAAAAAATAGAGAATATGCTAAGACTGGAATGCTTACAAAGTGAACATCGCACTTATTATTAGGAATAACATAACATCACACCTGATTTTCCCCCAAGGGGTAGGCAGAGATCTTTTTTACTCCAATTTTTACCAATATGAAGGTTCCATGTAGTTGGTGTTTAGCATTAGAATTAGTCTGGGTCGCCGTCGTCAAAATCGATGAGGAGGACCATATATATAAAGTTAGCCTACTAGTTACCATAATATAAAGACTGTTTTACTTGTAGGAAATTCAAGCTCGAAAAACACAATTATTCTATGCCTTTGCCAGGATCAATACCCAGGACCTTGCACTTGCAACCAATACACCAAAGATCACATAGTTAAAGAAAATATTTTAAGTCGACTAAATCATTTATAAAAACAGTGACAAGCTCTTACCAGTGACATCGGTCTGAAATCCTGCGGGTCCAATATAACAACCTCCCCGTCTTCTGTACCAACTACGAGGCAACTCACAGCATACTTATCCACAGAGCACATTTTCAATGTAGCTATACATGCTATATCTGTCACTATTTTCTTCGGCAATTCATTTACGCTTTCCAGAAACTCTAACTGCTGTTCTACAGTGAGTGACAGGAAATGTTTGGACTTATTACTCAACACTGTCTCTGGGATTGAGCTGAGGCTCTTAGTTAGGGCAGGGATGGTTTGTTCGTTGTGATTGGCTGGATTCGTAAGCTGGAATTCAAAGAGGTTAGATAGAACATTTACTTATTATCTAGCAATAAATACGGGAATCAATGGAAAACATGCCTTACAAATCACCAACAATGCTATAGGAATTAAATTATTTATTTATTAATTATTGCGTAACATTAAACTTTCTCTACCAATTTTTTTATAAATACAAGATAGCTAACGAACATATAGCCAATCTGCTGCCACCCATAATGCTGTTTATGTTACAACTTACCAATCATAACAATGACAGCAAATGGCAAACATGGAACTTATCTTTGAATTATGCAATGGGTGAGCTTAGTTGGGTGGCAGTGGAAAGTATATGTAGTCCTATTGGCTCTACCAATAGAAATTGACATTATTACCTTTTCCCAAATCTCCAGCTCACAGGAGCTCAGTTCTACAGACGGTAAGTAGTACTTATAAAAGAGCTTCATGTTCCGGTATATGTAAATGCAAGAGCTGAATGCCACAGCTACAATGGGGACAGAGCGTGGCACTGTCTCTGTTGTGTAGCAGCTGACCACTCCGAGGGGGAGGTCGGGAAGAGTCATTTCCGATACTAGAAGAGCACCTTTAAATACCTGTAACCACACGATTAAGAGCTGCATCAGTTGAATAGGATCAATGTCAAATAAACTTAAGCATATTAACATGTAGCCATTTGGTGTTTACATATCAATCAATCAAACAATTATTGTACTTTTACTTTTTATCAATCAATCACTTATTATCAATCATTTTATTTGTACTTTTACTATTTGTTCTTTTACTACTTCTTCTATTCCTTACTATGACTGCCTGTTATATATGTCTGACTGTTATTTTGTTGGCACATAGCCCAACTGCTAGAGGTCCTGTACACAAGTAATGGTTTGGGAAAATAATTGTTCAGTTTTTCTGACTTGAATTTCAGAGAAGTAGCTTATTTATGCAGAAGTTTGGACCAAGCCCAGAGAGTGAGTAAACTATGACATAACCTGAACTTAACTGGTGAAAAGTGGATGCACTACACAATTCTGTCTACCCTCTACAGAGTAATACAGTAAGACAATTCCTTCTACTTCTGTTTACTCTTCTATTTCTGTTAATTCCTTCTACTGCTACTACTCTCTACTACTCTACTACTCCTTCTACTGCACAAATTTAGAATAAAATCAATTTACTGTCTCAAAAACAGATGCATATACAAATGTGTGGTTCCACTGCAGTCTTCCTGGCATTATAACACAGAAAATTCTGGTTTGTTCGTTACCTTATTAATTTGAGATTTAATTAAAATTTCCTGTTCTGCTTACCTTCAACTTGGGCCCTTCCTTTCCCTTGCCCAAGTCGCCAACGAGAAGTTTGAAGTCGCCGTCATTATTTAGATCTACTAGCGCTATGTTGGAAGGCAAAGTATTGAGGTCTATATCATTAGTTCCAACTTCTACGTCCAACCATCGACTGATATTTCCCATTGTTATATTATTATTAAGAACAATGAACAGTTTTATTAGAGAGTATATCACATCACATCAAGAGCACTATTTATTATTAAACGGTGTTAAACGGTTTCCATGACAACTGTCAACTGCAGACAACTACGTAAAATCTGTGATGACATGACATTGGTTGGACAACAACTCGTTGACTGACTGATACTGATACAGTGCTGCCAAAAGAACGGCTCACTTCCCTCCATATCGTACCTCAAATCCCCCCAAAATTCAGAGTTTCAAGAAAAAAATCCCCATTAAAAGAAAAAAAATATTTATAAATAATAGCATTTTCAGCAATGGCTCCCATTAATAAATCAGCATCTGCACACTCTTCGCCTGCAGTTCCATACATTTTTTCTGAGCTGAATCTGCTGATCATCTTGAGACTTGGTTTAAAATTTAGGCGGAAGGATTTCCGTCAACGATTATCATATCCTCAAAATAGATTCTGCAGTTTGGAATGCTAATCTATTTCTAATCTATTACAATTATAGCTACTTTATGTAATTATATAATTATTGTGATGAATTGATGATATCTAACGAAATAAAATATAAGTTTCGGGAGTCGTGTGGTTATTTAAATGTAATAAGTATTGAAGAATTTGAAAGTGCCTAAACATAATAATGTTTAAATTAAAGAATTGTGCTGTTGGTGTCGTGAATTTAAATGTAATTCAGTGCAAATAACCAACAAATTTAAACGTCAAGTTCTACTAATATTGTTGCTTTCATAAATTTTGGTTCAGTGCTTCCCCGTGATGAGTTTTATTGTGTAGTGATTTCTTGAGGCCGTTGTACAGGACATCGTATGGCAGAGGTAAGTATGTAGAACTTAATGCACCTTTAAGCGGGTGATCTTTAAAGAGATGACACTATTAGCTTTGTCACACTAGTGTCTTTATTTTATGTCTTCGAACGTATCTGTGACGTACCGTTAATAACGCGCCTGTAACTTTCTTGTGGCAATTATTAAATTGTTGTTTGAGCAAGTGTTCCGGTTACCTATCCGCACTATTCTTGATATGACCATACCTGTGACTTTGAACTCTTAATAGGGTTAAGACGTATTTATTGTAACAGATAAATATAACAGGGATCATAATATTGACAGAGGTTCAGGGTTTGTTCACATTTTTTTTGTTAACATAAAACCATACAAAAATAAAGCCACGCCTAGCGATCCCATGCTGACTGCTGTGCCGAGGTTACGGGAAAGCCACAGCGACCTCCGTGTCTCTTTCTATTGTGTAACCCAACCTTGTCTGATTTTCTGATTGATTCAGATGTATTCAGATGACTGTATCCCATTTGTCGCGACGGAATGTAAATAAGTCTCGCTTAGTGGGAGGCGCAGTGTAATAATAGTGAATTAGTGGCTGACTTGTGAAATTGCCTTGGGAAATAGCTTCGGCTACCGTACCGATGCTAAAAGATAATTGTTTTATTTATTCATGGACAATTCCTATCAAAGCCTTGGATTTTAAATTTGTTTAAGATTTTATACAGCTGGTGGGTGGTCACTGGCCATTGCCATTACATGTTGATCGGTAGGTTAGTCTATCAGTGGTCTCCGGGAGTTTAAACACTGCTAAACAACATCTATTACATATTGATGTTGATGGAGATAATGTCCATTTAGTATTATAATAAGTTAGTGGTTAGCGTGAGTTACCTTTCGCCTCTTGTGCTATTTAACTTGCAAGCAGTGAGGCAAGCAGTCTGTCTATTCATACGAGTATCCGTTCATCTATGTTAGCGGAATGAGGCACAAGGAGTGAAAATAAAACACCAAAATTATTTTTCCTTTTGAATATATTCCTGAAAGCCGAAAACATTTTTGCAGACCTTTCAATCAGTTTATACGCGTCCATAATTTCTTAATCGCGCTTCAAATATTTTATTATTATATGTATTAGATACTTCGGATTAATTTGAAACTTTGCACACTTATCAAGGACCAATGACAATGTTATTTTTTTAACTTTTTAAATCTAGATACATTTTAGTTTGTTCATGGGTGTTTTTATTATATTATTATTTCATTCGTGTAACTACTAACTATCATTGCGTTGTGTAGAGCGATTTTAATGATGATATGCGTCTAGTAAATCGTAGATATTTTGAGCAAGTCTATCGGAGTATATCGAGAGGTGCTTAAGCAAAGTTCAGGCGAAAATTACTAAAAGACTCGAAGCTCAGGGCATGAATAACGTGATCGAGACGTCTCGATAAGGAGTCGAAAGTGTTTCCGCGCGCGTTACATGATCAAAGGTTACGTCGAGCTTGGGCGCGTGCCAATGCACTGGTTGCTGCCTTACTTGTTACTGGTTTTGGAAATGAATCTGCATCCAACTTATTATGTGAGCGGCTCAAGTCGAGCTTCACGTCCGATCCGATGACGGCAATGCTGTAACAGTTGCATAAAATATTGTCTCCCTGGTCTATTGGGAGCAAGCGCGTCATCTGACCAAGAGAGTCTGAGCAATGTTATAGCTGCAACACATAGACGACCCATTGTTGTGGACGGGTCTCCCCAACATACACAGCTGCGAGAGGTCTAGAGCATACTCCACAGCTCCAATGCGGATTGGTGGCGGGGTTAGTGGCCGACCCGTCGAATGTTTTCAAACTTTTTTTTTTATGGATACAGGATAGCAAACGAGCTTGCAGCACCACCCATCCGCTGCCACCCATGACAACTGTGACTGACTTTGAACAAGACTCAATTAGGGACTGGAATGGGTAGTCCAATTAGTTGAGAAAGTTAATTAGAACATTAGTTGGTCAGTTCGTTAGTAGGTATGAGGACTAGAGACTGTTAGTGATAGTTAGTCCTGTTAGTTGGTGTTAGTAATAGTCCAGTTAGTACTTGTTAGTAGGAGTCTCATGTGTTGCTACCCTTGAGGACTAAGATGGTCGCCTCTAAAGAAGTGTAAAGACGGTTCCAATACTTTTCAGCCGGAAGCGTAAAATGCCGACGCCGCTGCGTCTGCATGGAGAAGATCTAGCGTGGCAGCAGACCGTTCGGTATCTGGGATGTCACATGGATCGTAAACTCACGATGAGTGCCATGGTGGTGCATGCGCACCGCCAGGCACGAGCCGCGAGAGCGATGCTCCGGCCCGTGTTGACATCCCGATTACCACTGCGCACTAAACTTGGCATATACAAGTGCTATATCCGATCTAGGCTTACGTACGCGGCGCCAGCATGGTATGCTCTGGCGGCGGCCACGCAGCGCAAGCGTCTTCAGGCCCAGCAAAACCTCGCCCTGCGAGAAATCACAGGAGCGGGGCGCTACGTCCGGAACGCGGTGATAGCGCGCGACTGCAGGCTGGAGTCGCTGGATGAGTTTGTGATCCGGTTGGCGCGTGTTATGTATAACCGCGCCGACAATGGGCCACATCCTCATCTAAGGGGGATAGCGCCGCTGCACGCGCGCCCCCCGAAGGCCGACCGCTCCCTAGAGAGCTGTTGGACCTTCTTCCCCCCGACCATCTGGGGGGAATGAGCGACTAATGGCTAGAGGGACCGCGCGCGCGTACCGCGTGCGCGACGATCGACTGGCTCCCACGCTCAACAGCGGGGAAGTCACCGACGGGGTTTACCCCTGGAGCAATTGCCCGGATAGAGGGGATCTCCCCTAATTCCGAATTCCCTCAGCGCAGGAGCGCCTACAGCGCCGCGTGAGAGGAGGAAAGGTCTGTCAAAGAAGTGTAACCGGAGTGTCTTCGACAAGGCTGAACGATTATTTTAGAGCAAAGGTAAAATATTATTATCATGTGGTTTGGTGTTTTTAAATTCCGGGTTTGACAAGGTGTTGGTATTGGGTTTTTGCAACTTGCTTGTGATTCAACAGTTTCACTTCGATAGCTCACAATCAAACGGTATTTAGATACAATTTTACGGTAACTTGGTACACTTTTAAACATCGACCTACCGGGGATTTCAAAAGAAAAACCCAACAATACTGTTCCCGACTGAGCCCATTTCTGGATTAGCATAGGTGTCTGCGACTGTAAGATACAAAAGTTAAAAACGTTAACGTTACGTTAACCCCCTTAAGTTACGTTAACCCACTAAGACCTCATGAACACTGAAGCGATGATAGCCCAGAGAAATCGAATTCTCGATAGGTTCAAACCCAAAACACGCATCATAAAGCAATTAAGCTGGTAGCAGTAGTAACATATAGGTAAATGTTTGAAATGGAAGCAGCAGATAAAGTATTATCATCATATTTTATTCGAAATTATTCATAGCACCATAACGGAACGAGAATATTATCCTTGGCCCACTTAATAATTGTTTAATTAGTTTCCGATTACTTTATCACGCTGCTTCCGTTTCAGATGAGTATCTGAATAATAACTGCCTAATGGAAATTCGTATAGCAATTGTAAATTTTTATATGATCAAGTGGTGAAATAATTGCTGTAATTTAAGGATGTAACATTGATGCATGAAACAATGAAGAGAGTGCTTCATGAATTGAAGTTTCATGAACTCTTTTGGTGGTCCTTGTTGCTTGCTGGTAGGGTACGTCGCTTCGCTAATAATACGATATATCGACACGAACACAATATAATATCGATCATTTGCTGATCATTTTTTGAAAGAAAGAAAGAGAGTTTATTTACTCTTAAAACTACAACACAACATTGGTACCATTTACCATTTTGTGTTCAACTATTGGGTAGGGATCTCCTCTCGGAATGGCACGAATAATTCGGCCGTAGTTCACCATGCTGGTCTAGTGCGGATTGAATTGAGAACTATCATGCATGCAGTCTTCCTCTAGAGTGTTTTTCCTTCACTCTTACATCACATGACATTTTATTCTCATAAGACCATAGAATTAATAACTACTAGGTACAACAATCTCCTCGCTTAGAACGCACATAGGAGAAAAGTCATTGGTGAGTGCCGCTGGGATTTGAACATAACCTTCTCGAATGAGACGCCGTGATTTCAGCTGCCTCTCTTGACCAAAACCATTAATGGATATAAAATTTCAAACGAGCATGTATCAATATCCGTACACTACCACCAAATAAAGTTGATGTGCTGGATACTTTCTTTATGCAAAGGAGAGATAACATCGCAGCTGTTTAAGATTTCCGTGACACTGGCATTCATTTCACCAGCCATTAGAGCCATGAGAGTACGCTAAATCGCCCAGTTAGCCTAGCCAGCTAGTTAGCCAGTTATTTTGTTGTGAGCAAAAACAATCCCCCTATCTATTACATCCACGTGCCATCACGAACGATCCGCGACAACATCGGGATACCTGACCCACTTAGCCTTCTGCGGACACCACTGTTAATTATTGTGCTCCGAGAATGTGAAATGCTTCGGTAGATTGAAAACTTGGTGGTGCAAGCTTTTTGTTGTTAGTTGCAGGAATACGGCGATATGAAAAACATATAAAATCTGATAACTAACATGTTAGCCTACATCTTAATAAGGAAATGTGTATGTTAAGTAACGACTTAACATAGCTAACTGCTAAAGTGACGTAGAATGGTACCCCTAGAAATCTTCCTGGGGTCTTATTCAAACTTCGGTTATCTGCAACCCATTAGCCATCCCACTGCATCGCACGGGTCTCTTCTGTGACAATCTGAACGTACTCTACCTGCCACACTGTTCCAGTGCATAAGGTCAACCCAATAGTCGGAGATTTTGTACGCCACCTTCGCAATGACTTCACGACTGTTAACTTACCAAAAACTGGGACCGTGTTCGAAGTATGGGAGCGCTTAAGAAATTTCGTCAGATAGCGGCCACCACAGGCGGCCACGCAACGGTCGAGAGTGGGGCTTATCGCACAGCCTAATAAGTAGATTTTCTTAATGATCAGTTGAATGTCTCAAACAATCAAAGGTAGTCTGCAGAAACATGAATTCATGCATCCAATGAGAACATTAACGCTCTCACTGCTCTTCCGAACTAAACTATCAAGTGCAATGTGCCTTCACGGTGGCAATGGTCTGTTGGCATTTCTGTTCCATTTCTCTTATGCTCGAGCAGCGACATCAAAGCGAAGCGATCATCATCGCCTGCAATGGAGCGGGAAATTGACCGCCGCCGGATGAGCGTCTGTTCTGTGCGTTATGGAATATTAATAGACCAAAGCGTGCGTGCTTAGCTCTGTGGTATTGTGGCAACATGAAATTTTACGTTGCCTGCGATTGATATACCTAGTGCATAAAAATGGTTTACGTTATTATATAGGTACGCTGCCATACCGTCGAAGCAATTGCGATTAATCTTGGCAGTGGCACAATCAATAATTTGATCCCCAAGGAGGTTAGGCAAGGTTAACTTTATATCCTTGAAAAAATTAGGTTCCTTGCGAATATTTGATATTTGATGAGAACTTTGACCATCACAATTACTCTTTGTGCGCGCGCGCAGGGTTAACGACTCGGCAGTAAATGCAATGCTTGTGCACAGGAACTGTGTTATGTTACTGGACTAATATTTCAATTATTATTTTAAGTAAGCTATATCAAAGAGAGGAAGAGTGTATTATGAGTACTTACTGAGACCAAAATGCAGGTTCAAAATGCATTCACTTCACCCGTTTTTAATATTAAGCGATCAAGTTGATAATATGGTATCTTCGTCTATCATTTTCATGGATGTAAGATAGCAAAAGAGAAAAATTTTATACAACTGTGCCAATGTCTTTCTGTTAGAAGTAGATTGCTATAGATATCTAGTAGGAACTACCAACTAATACCTCTACTTTTATAAGTTCTTATAAAACTTTGTTATGGTTGATTAGGAATTCCATTGCCATGGTTATAAATAACTCGGAAAAGTTGACATGCGAAAAGAAAAAATAAATTTGTTGTTTAAAATTTTTAAGGCAATCTGTTCACCGAAAGAATGAATTCTGTTTAGCTGTCTATTCTTATATTGTTTAACTGTCTTTACATAATTTGTGTTACCTATTGTGTTTTTGTATTATTTTCTGTAATATTTTTGTTGTCTATTTATTTATTTATCAGCACTTTGTTCACAGTAAGTGTAACTCCACCAATCCGCATTGGAGCAGTGTGGTGGAGTATGCTCTAGACCTCCCGCAGCAGTGTCTGTGGGGGAGACCCGTGCCCAGCAGTGGGATGTCTATGGGTCGCAGCGAAGTGTAACATGATGCCAACGTTAGTGTCGTTAGTATGTAATTGTAATTACAATAAAAAAAGTGTTTTATTGATCTGTTGTGGTCTGAGCCTACATATTTTAGTAGGTACTTAACTTTTCCTGAACAATTTATTAATTTAAATTTTTAAATATAATTTTACTAAATAGCATATGAATAAAGATTTCATAGCTACAAATGGCCTATTGAGTTGAGCCTTATATGGGCAGCTTTAGGCACCTGAGGCCCAAGCCCCCAAGCCGTATGCGCGCTATGGTCGCTAGCGTATGTTAGGCGAGACGTGATCGCGAAAAGCATTATAAGGTTAAGCACCCGAAGGTTTGTTGACACTGCGTAGCACTCCAGACTTGATTTGATCCGTTTTGTACGACAGTTTTAATCACCAGAATATCAGATTAATTCAGATTATGTAGCGGAAATTGAATAGAATTAGGTATCGAGTATCGAATTCGTTGAAACACGATTAAAATTCACAATTTTTCTACTGGCGCATTTTCCATCTAGTCGGCTATCTACTATGTAGTAAGTTTATATTTGTATGCTGCTCTATTTTCTAATTCGAAACAAAGTTTTTTCTTCTTTCTTCATCTTATTTTCTTCTTCCCAGTCCCTAATAGAGTCTTGTTCAAAGTCAGTCACAGTTGACATGGGCGGCAGCGGATGGGTGGTGCTGCAAGTTCGTTTGCTATCTTCTATCCATTAAAAAAAAACTTTACTTGTTTAAGACGTTGTAATAAACAGCCAAGCATCGCGCATACTTTGTGGTGCAGCGCGGACTCAGTGCATTAAATGCGTTTTGCTACAAACCCCGATTGTAAACAAAACTAAAGTTTGAGAAATGATTGCAGCAAAGAATTGAACCGGCTCAAGCACGTGATCTAACTCTAACAACAAACGCCTAATTTCACAACTCTGCCATCATAACGGTTGTCATGTGAATCGTGTCTCTGTAAGTTATTCTCGTGTGTCGTTGCGGCCTCCTTGCAAAATAATCCTAATCATTAGCTTTCCAGGGACGCGCAAGGACATTTCAACGTCCTATTGGCATGCCAACTGCGTCCAGCGTACGGCTGGTGCGTGTCGAATGTATTTATTAAAGCAGGTAATTATCGCCTTTCGAGTTGTTCCAACAGCATTTGCGAAAGTGCGCTGTGTACTAAGTACTAACTTTCGGTTTTTTATTGAGTAAAGGGATAAAAGGATTAAAGGTGGAGTAAGTAAAAGGAAAGTTTGTTGTAGACGAGGTTTAAATAAGAAACCTCTTCTTTATGAAGGTCAGGGATTTAAAACTTTTTAAATTCTTGAAGTATATTTTTTAAACATTCAGGCACAGAATAATAGTATGATTCAGGTTAACATTACCAGAAACGTTATAAAAAAAAAGCATACTAAAGATATAGGTGTCACTTAATTTTATTATATGTAATTTATCTCCTAACGTAGTTGTCTATACTCACACTATTATTTCACTTCTTCTCTTGTGTCTTGCTTGTCTTAATCTTGTCAATCTCATCTGTTTTAAAGTTAGTACTTAAGTTACTTTTATATTTCTTATTTTAATTGGTATCGGTATTAGTGTAGGTACCTAAACTAACAATATTACTTTAGAAATAAAGTAGGTAGGTAGGTAGGTGTAAAATATATTGCAATTTTATTTGGTGTACATTATAGAATTACATTTTAAATGAGTCATATATATACATATTAAAAATAGGCCTTCTCGATAGCAATGCACACATTGAAATCACCGCGACGACGTGAATTATGTATGTTATGCCTTGAATCGCCAGTACTGACGTTTAAGGCCGTGCAAACTGGCCACTGCTTGCACAGATTGGGTGTGTGATGTAATAACACTGTATTTACTAACCAGTACGTCTTGTAAGTACGCCTTGAATATGATTAAAAGAAAAATAATAGTAGTTATTGTAGTTTACAACTGCGTTCGGATTGATCGACAAGAGAAAACACAGAAAAAACAATTCAAAATTAAATTTATTATAACTATCTACTTATTTTTGGTTTCATCAGTCAATATGGACTGCCAGTTAAATCGATGGATCGACATGTTTTTTTGCATAGATATAGTGTAGGGCCTAGAGGGTGAGTATACAATACTTTTTATCCCGAAAAATTTCACGGTTCCCATGAAATGGATAGAACAGTGTAATTAAATAAATTAAAAATTAATCGATTAAAAATCGATTCTAAATCTTTTTAATCGATTGGTGGCTATCTCGGATTATGATCGGTCGGACTGTGGGTGAAGCTAGATTTTGTTTAGTGGTACCTAAGTAATGTTTGGCGTATCTTACCATTGATAAAGCTAAAATACTTATTGTATTTTAAAACATTCCTGTATGGTAGAGGTAATTCTGCACGTTAAACGATTTGACGTGGGCGGATCCGCGGGGAAAGCTATAAGTATAACATTATGTCTGCGGTTGTAATGTAGGTAACTTTCTGTATAAAATTTGAATAATTATTGGGCTGTGATAATATCTCATAACGAATCGGTACTGCATCACTCGCGTAACAGAATATACTGATGTTAGAAATAAGAGTTTAAGTTGCTATTTAATGATATAATTTCATTGGTGTAAGACAAGACAGCACGGCAGTTAATAGCACCTTCGCGCTTCGTGGGAAATAGGCAAGCGCAGCCTTCACTAAAGGCGGTCTGTAAATAATCACAATTATTGACACACGAAACACTCGCAGTAATGTAAACACTCAATGTAACTTACTACGGTTTCCAAGCTTTAAAAAAAACAATTGTAGCGTCCATAGCCCAATGGCTCGCGTCGATTCAATGTGTTATGCCTGCTATACACTGTTGGGCACGGGTCTCCTCTCAGAATGGGAGGGATTAGGCCTTTATTAGATTATACGGATTGGCAAACTTCACATGCCTTCGAGAACATTATGAAGAACTCTCAGGCATGCAGGTTTCCTCATGTGTCCTTCACCGTTATAGCAAGTGACATTTAATTTCTTAAATCGCACATAACTTTGTAAACTCATTGGTGCGTGCCGCTGGGGTTTGAACCCTGACTGCTCGAGTGAGAGGCGAGTTCGATAGCCACTTGGCTGTCACCACTTTCAAACTTAAAGCTTTTAAAGCTTAAAACTTAGCTAAACTTAAACCGTTTGTATCTCCATGGAGACCCGTACATGTAGGCAGGTGATGCTTGTCTGCAATTTAGCAGTTATAAGGCTTACGAAATCACCAGCTTTTTCCTTGATCTTAAATATTGACGTGCGCTAATTAAACATCAAAATCGACTAGTGTATGCGTAGCCGCCATTTTCCTTGAGAGCGTGCGTCATAACACCATATCTACACGAATGCACTAGGTGTAGCGCAGACTACCTACTGAAGACTGACCTACCTACTAGGGAATGTTACGTTACGACAATAGTCGGGAAAGTTCGGCGTTTTTTAATTAAATGATGTAATTACATAATAATCGTCGGTACAACAGTCAACTAGCCAAAGTGTAATTTTGGCAGTAAACTAATCTCACATATAGATAAGTTTACTTTTGTTGAATTTTTACTTATTTCAGTTAAGCAGAAAAACGATTTGTAATAACATTTATATTTGAAATGCCACAGATACAATATTTTGCCACAGTATGCGTTGTATCAAGATATTGATGTCCATATAGATGTCCATAATATGTATATGTAAAAACTGCCAAAATCTCCATGATATTAACATTTATTTATATACAATATAATTTTAGGTAATATTTAATGTATAATAAATCTATATATACTTTAATTTATTGTGTCTGCCGTGCCGTTGTGTCTGCCGTAAACAGTTGAACCCAAAACTAATAGCGAGTTTAAACTCGACTTAAACTCGGCATTCGACTCACAAAGAAAATAATTTGACGATAAATTTAAAGCGGTTGTCTACGCAAGGCCTTTTATTACTATTTAAGTTACCTTCTTGATTGAGACGATGACATTTGGGTAACTGGTCACGCCACATTGCTGAATCGATGAGTCTTCGCTTCATGTCTTTGGCCTCCAATTAAAAAGAGGAGTGCTGGCTAGTAGACAGCTATGTGTCATGAGTTAGTGGGTAGATAGGTGGTGGTAGTTTGTCCAGAGGCTCCAGTTTTCATAAATACACTCTCTACTCTTATATCTATCTATACTAATATTATAAAGAGGAAACATTTGTTTGTAATGTTTTCACACAAAAACTACTGGACCGATTTCAAAAATTCTTTCACCACTAGAAAGCTGCATCATCACTGAGTGTCATAGGCTATATAATATTACTAGGTGTAAACGAAACTATTGTTATGTCTAATTCCACGCGAGCGAAGCTGCGGGCGTCAATCTTACACTGACCTAAGGGACCTACTCGGAAGGCCACTTCAGTATTGATCTATATTCGATCTTTTTGAGTCAAACGTCTTTTAGATCTCAAAATAACATACTTGCAATCGTTTTATTGCTTCCTATCAAAATGTATAATGTCTCAAGTTACGCAACAGTGCCGTGTAAAAGCTTTATCGCCAAATGACCGTTATTCCTAGAGGCTGTAGCTGTAACGAGGAAGTCTGATAGACAAGTTGCTCAAATGATTTCGAACGAAATGCTACTGTCTTGTGCTTTTGAGTTGTTATTACTTCTATCTATACGTATAAAAGGAGAAGCTGACTTACTGACTGACTGACATATCAACGCAGGGCCTAAACTATAAGGGTTAGAAACTTGAAATTTTGCACAGGGGTTTCTTTTATAACGTAGGGGAGCACTAAGAAAGGATTTTTGAAAATTACCCCCTAAGGGGGTAAAACAGGGGTGCAAAGTTAGTATGAAACTTTGCCGTTTTTGAAGTCAAGTGGGCAACCCGAACGCAGGCAGACGTCGTTAATGGGTCTAATTCTACGCGAGCGAAGCTGCGGGCGTCCACTAGTACTGTATTAATATGTATGTAATATTATATATAGGTAGGAACATGATTTCTTTGTATACTTGTATACGTCTTGTATTGTATCCAAACCCTTACTTTGTCCCACTGTTGAGCATGGCTCTCCTCTCAGAATTGGAGGGATTAGGCCTTATTCCACCACGCTGGCCAAGTGCGGATTGGCAGACCTCACATGCCTTCGAGAACATTATGAAAATCTCCCACACATGCAGGTTTCCTCACATAACTTAGAAAGTCCTTGGTGCGTGCCGCTTGGGTTTGAACCCGGACCGCTAGAGATAACGGCGAATTCGATAGCCACTGGGATGTTACCGTATTATAAATGTCTGATTATCGAGTTTAAATAGGTTTTAAATATTAAATTAATAAATTTATATACGTACCTAATTAAAGTAATTCGTAATAGCGCATTTTTAATGCAGAAAGATAATGCTTGTCATTTTAATTGAGAACAAGTGTCATTTGAATCGTAGTTTGAATCTTAATCAATTAGGTATCTAGTTCTGTATCTAGATATTATTTTCCTCTAGTTATTTAACTGATTTCTTTGATATCGTTGTCAATTGAATTCGGTGTTACTAATCAAACTAAAAAAAAATCTAAAATCTCTCTCATAATGGCTTACGTATGTGGAATACAATAAATATCATGGATTAAGCAAAGCGTGTGCCTATTTATAACTAGTGGATGCCCGCAGCTTCGCTCGCGTGGAATTAGACATAGCAATAGTTTCGTTTACACCTAGTAATCTATATTATAAAAGGAGAAGGTGACTGACTGACTGACTGACTGACTGACTGACATATCAACGCAGGGCCTAAACTAAAAGGGCTAGAAACTTGAAATTTTGCACAGGGATTCCTTTTATATCGTAGGGGAGCACTAAGAAAGGATTTTTGAAAATTCACCACCTAAGGGGGTAAAACGGGGGTGCAAAGTTAGTATGAAACTTTGCCGTTTTTGAAGTCCCGAACGCGGGCAGACGTCGTTAATGGGTCTAATTCTACGCGAGCGAAGCTGCGGGCGTCCACTAGTATTAGTATATAGCCTATGTCACACAGTGAAGTTGCAGCTTTCCAATGTTGAAAGAGTGTTTGAAAACGGTCCAGCAGTTTTTGTGTGAACACATTACAAACAAATGTTTCCTCTTTATAATATTAGTATAGAAGTATATTTTACCGCCATCAATATAAATTTAAACACAATGCAAGCTTACATTATCTACATCAATAACTTAATCCTCGATTCCCAGCCGAAGCTGTGAAGACTGTGGTAACAGAGAAAATAATATATCTACTGCTGTTACGAGGCTTTGCGTCACTAACTCACTATTACACTCACTCATTGTCTCATGTCCGAAATTAGATAACTCTGCTTGTCGCGACGATGGGAACAATTTTTCGCTTTCCATCACAGAATTGTAGCGTAATAATGTATTGTGCTGCTGTGCTGACGGATGCTGTGTCATCGTCATTGGATGAGATGTGGGAGTCCTCATTATATTCGTTGCAAGATTCGACGGCTTCTAACGGCTTTTTCCGACCGAAGCACTGTCGCTTAGCTCACGCAGAATTAGACATAACAATAGTTTAGTTTATACCTAGTTGCAATCCTCCTCAAAGACACTACCGATCGAATTATGTCCTTCGAACTTCATTCATGCAGAAATCACTGGGATAAAAAGTACCTACCTACATATCCTAAATTCATACATATCAAATATGAAGCCTATGATTTATACAGGTAATAATTCTATTGAAATTTCAGAAACATTAAAACAAACTTCCATCCCGTATCCCGAGGGACCGGCATTATTTTCAATATAATAATATATTAAGTTGCTCAAAATTCGTCAACAAATTTTCATGTTATGCCTGAATAATAATTAAGTACATGACTTAGTTAGAAATTTCCTCCCATATTTAACCCCTTTGTGGGTTGAATCTACAAAAACGCTGAATTAATATTGGAGAACACACATTGATAAAATTCGTCTTAAACCCAGGATAACAACACCAACGGTTTACCCAGGAACGCCTCTTAACAATTAAAATTATCTACAATTTTTTTTTTCTTAATCTTAGTTTTTTTTCAAGATTAATTCAATGCACAGACGCGGCTCGCTAGAGTTTTGTCTCCATCAATCCTGGAGAGAGTTGGTGTCATTCCAGTGAATCAGAGCCAAAGCCTTACAATGTGTCGTTAATGGTTTCCTCTATAAGAATTATAAGATAGCAAACGACCATATAGCAACGGTGCCTATGCCTATGGATGGTGGCATAACACATGGGGTAGAGATATCAACATAATGCTCTTACATCCTCGTAATATTACTTAATCCAAATGCCCATTGAATTGCAATCCGCAATTGTGTGCTTGCTAACATCGCCGCTGACATGTCTATTGATATTCAGTAAGACATTGTACAAACGACCGTTTGTTTCGACTTTCCCTTTATAAGTACTTTAATGGCTGGTAGGTGACACTTTATTTCATTGATTGAATGGAGCATTGCCCAACCAGTACGAGTATCTTGTACTGCACTTTAATCCTTCACTAAAACGCCTAAGGAGACCATGCGACAGAAACTTGCTCGTAAATAAAATAGAGGAAAATGTTGGAATAAAATATATGTACCTAATAAAGGTAGGCAAACCAACCGAGCATCCTTTATTTGCAATTCTCGTCATATAAAAAAATATTCAAACAAACGATCATGCAGTGTCGTAATTGTTTACAAATGTAATGTAAATTCATCACCATTTGAGCAAGTGACGCCACAATGGTATCGCTGGCGTGACGTCCTCCGTGGAAGGTGGTGCTTGTCCCACCCGCGGCGATAATGACAATGGTTTATTGTATTCACATTAATAATTTCGTGTTTGTGCTACTCGTAATTGGCATAACTAGAAAAAAGACACCACCAAGTGTAGTGACCAATAATATATTGGTCACATGCGTTTCTATAATTTCTATCCTTGAGGAATAAGATCTCTATCTCTACGTGTAGCTTTATAGCTGGAATACAATTTGCTTTAAAACAATTACATATATTAGGTACACGGCAGAAATGGCACTTGGTACTTTCGTGGGCGTTGTTACATGGTATTGCTTCAGTTGAATTCTAAATAGATTCTATATTATGGAAAAATAGGTTCATTAAAGACTCTACCATCTATAATATTGTTTGATATATTCCAGCCATTAGTGTCCTTGAGTATAGATTAAATTGGGTGTTCGAATATAGGTAGGACATACTGGAGATTTGACTGCTGCTGTCAAGGAGATATATAGAGCCTGCAAATTTATGTAGTACTTGTACTATTATTCTGTGGTAGAGTCCCACTCAAAAGTTAAAAGATGTGTCGTTAAAATAAAGACCGATTATTATCAAATTATCAACAAGTCCTGCTTACGCAAATCATCTCAGATGCGCCGGCGCAGCCTTCCGCGGAGGCTTGTCGCAGTTCGCCGCGCGCCGTGCGCCCGCGCACACGCGAGTGACAGTGTTGTCAGTTGTTGTTATTGTGCCCTCTGTGATTTACATCTGCCCTTTATCACAACGATAGAGGGCCAGATGGGATAGTGTTGTGCTGGATGCTTCTCCTGTCTTCACGGTACGTCCGAGTCATCTTGATGTTATCGATGTTTTCTGTTTGTATCGGTATGACACGTGCGCTAACGTCACGCTAGAGTGGACGTTGCATAGGAATTATTTCTTATCTGTACGGTTCAGTGCTAAATACCGCGCGTGCATGCGATTACTGGTTTACAAATCGGAATAAAATTAACGTATGTATCACATGTCCCGTGTCGAATTATTCGACAGCTGTTTCATTGGATTTAATGAGTAAAATGGTTTTATGGACCACTTCGATTTCGTTAGTCAGCAGTTTGGATTATTCAAAATATTTTAACGGTCTTTCTAATTAAATGTTTTCATATAATTTTGGTACGTAGTACATTAATGTACTCGTACTTACCTCCGAAGGGAAACAATTTGCTTGCCAACAAAAATCCCTGTAATTTTAATGGTTTTATTTTGGAAACAGAGAGAGAGAATATATATGGATCATAGAAACCATGAGTTGTACCACAGATAACCAACTTAGGATTAACAGACGTATTAGAATGCTTACGATTTAGTATTTTACGAACATAATCTGACAAGATCTATAATTTTTTTTAAACATTATAAGTAGTCACAAGACAACACTTTGCTATATATTTTTGAGTATCGTTTATTTGCTCGTAACTTTTATTGGCAGACTACACATGCCTTGAGAGCTTTATAAAAAACTCTCAGGCATGCAGGTTTTCTCACGATAACACGTATCATTTAATTTCATAAATTGCATGTAACTTAGAAAAGTAATTGGTGCGTGTCGGATTGTACCCGGATCGCTCGAGTGAGAGGCAAGTTACATAGCCAATGGGTTGTCACCGGCATTGATTTACTACGGGATAATAAATGGTCACCGTTCAGGGTTGCATAAATCTTTCAGGATTAATGACATCATTGGCATAATCTTCGATACGATACCATACTATTACGTACGATAGAAATTAATACCTAATCGCTGTTGAGCTACCTTATCAGCTATCCGGCTTATCAACTTGAAGCGTGCTAGATTACGGGATGATAAAAAAGCGCTTAGGCCGCGAAACTGTGTTTCTTATTTTTGTGATGAATTATATTGAAGATGCTCTGCAACTGAGAGGTCCAAACAAGTCTGCGTGAGTTTTTGTCTGAACTAGCTTCGGAAGAATGACTAGTTATAATAATATAATAATGATATGAATAACTTATCTAAAAGTCCCCTGTGAGGTTATTCTAGAAGAGAAAACGAACTTACTAAATCTTACATTTGTTATAAAAAAAGCTTATTAATATTAATATGTTAGTTAGTAGTTAGTAATATGTTATGATAGTTATTTAAGTTGATATGTTGTTATATTTGTTAAACGCTGAAAACCAGCATCCGCGGTTCTCTCAGTACCTACCACGGCACAGCTGAGAGTAGTCCTATTTTGTCTCTTTTTTAATTGATACTAGCTTTTGCCCGCGGCTCCGCCCGCGTGGTCAAAGTGAATTAACAATGACTTTTTATCATACATGACACATCTGTGGTACACCAGTCTGTTCTGTGTCCATTACTGTGTCTATTGATAAATATTCTGTCGTATCTCCTGCTACTTCACTCAATATGTGTGAATTTATTTTGTTTACAATATCGTTTTTAGGTGCTAGAATCCCCCTTTGACATAGATATTGATCTTCATATATATTGTTTTATAAACCTGGGTAAACACTTGCAATCAGTTTTGAATTACTCTGTACTAAGTTACAAAAATGTTCCGTTAGTGTCACACAGCCCTCTGCATCAGTTTCCAGAAACGCCCATCTCCAATTTTCAAGAGTGTTTCAGCATAGTTTCGAGCATTCATGTCATTGTACAGATGCACCCTCATATTTGTTGTGAGACTGATTTTTTTCTTAGAGTTCCATAGAGTAGACGACTTATGTTATTATTATTTTAAGCCAAAACAACAACATTCGACAAAACCAATTCAATAAGCGAACCAAAATCAAAATCAAAGCGTATGTCCTTTACCATATTAATTTTAAACCAAAACAACAATTTATCCAGTGCGAATTCAAAATTCAATTCAATTTATTAGTTGCCTATGACTTAATTAATTTACATGTATCATTTGTTAGCGTGATTCAGAACTTGCAAATGAATTTTACTAACGCCATCTATTAACAACAACCGGAACTAAATATCTACCAAATAACAAAACATCGATATCTTCCCATGGGGATGTTTTACCAGGGTAAAAAGTAACCTACGTCACTCTCCACCCTCCTCACTATCTCCACACACAAAAACCATACCATTTAATAGCTTCGTTGCGACGTGAAAGCCGGACAAACAAACAAACAAATAAATAAATAAACAAACACACTTTCACATTTATAATATTAGTATGGATGTTTGTCTTATTTTTGTTTGTTGCATATTTATTTTATTGTGTGTACATTGAGACAAAATACAGATTTTCTTTCTTTCTTTCATTATTTCTTATGAGATTTAGAGATAAAACCATATTAAACTGTGTAAATACGCCGCTATTTTGTATTAGGCCTCTAAAACGATTATAGAGCACTCTACAATCGTTATAGAGTATCCCAAGTGTCTCTAATTATCCATATTTATATTATAAATTATATATTTATTTTATAAAATTACCTCTCCTACGGTAAATACATCGTATCGTAGGGCTGTCCTAGTTCAGTTCCAAAAGATGCAATTTGTAATACAAAAATCAGTTAATATTTCAATTTAGTGACAATCGCACGGGTTTTTATTTACCTGGTATAAACTCCTCATAAAATTAAATTTTTATAACCCCTCTATCGATTTTTGAAAAATGTATGAAAATCTGTAGTTTTTGAGAATAGCCCACATGAACATGGGACATCGATTTAAATAAGTAATGAAATAATATTAAAACAAATTGAAGTAAGTAATACCTTACTGTTTTCTATAAATTCTATCATTATGTAGATAAAATAAATAACAAGTGACATAATTACTAAACTATTTATTATTTATTCAGGTGTTTGTGTTCAGGCTCTGTAATTCTGTCCAATGCTCCTTAGCTTTGTGGAGTATTCAATATTATAACGTTTTCACCTGGTTTTTACGAAAGAAAAGTTTTAAATGAAAAAAATGGTTTTCGATTCCATTATTAATTCTGAAACAAGGACATTCCTCTTTTAACTAGAGCTAGTTTTAATATTATAAAGGAAAATTCAAAATGAAAAAAATTGTTTTCAATTCGATATTAATTTTGAAACAAGTACATTCTTCTGTTTACAAATTCAGTGACCCGGAGCTTGTTTGTTTATGAGACCAATACGTGCTTCATTTATACTTCTATCCTATCCATATCATCAAATCAGATTACGCGTTATCAGTCCCTCCCACAGATACCCTCAAGTCTTTTTGTGGCTCATATCACGATGTACGTGACCCCAGAGATTGATCTAAAGCGGGCTTGCAGGTTTCTGTGAAGCCTACATTACCGCTATACTAAACCACATTTTTTCTACATATTACACAAATCTACACTAAAAGAAAACGTTTAAAACATTAGATAGATACTTACATGTATGCTCTATTACTAAACTAGTACTACTAATTACTATGAAGGAATGAGCACTGTTATTAAAAACATTATTCTGGAGATAAAATGTCAAATGATATCTACATAGTCCAATCGAGAATTAATGCAGTCGCAAATTAGTTATACTATTCCTACTTACCAATTACCTACCATGGAGATGTAGTGTGTATTTCTGTGTAACGAATTATAAACCTTTTAATGATAACCGGACATCGTGAGAGCAACGCCGGGTTATGTACGATTTTCACGCCCTAAAACCTACTCGGTGGCCTACTCCACGATACAAATTATTATACCACAAATACGACTGCTCGGAAAAAAATAAAAGGGCTACGCTGAAAACCAGCAGCCGCGGTTCTCTCAGTACCACGGCACAGGCTGCTATTTTGTCTCTTTTAACTTATATATTTGGCTTATTTTTCTTTTGTTTATTTATTTTATTGTACCTTTGAGACAAAATAAAGATTTTCTTTCTTTCTTTCTAACCTACTCGTACCTTTAGGATCCAGAATCTCTAGCGAACTTAGACGTCCCATACATAATGTTGTGGATACACAACGTCGTCTTTCCCAAGGTCACCTTGATGGACGGTTCGAGATCCCACTCTTGCTGCCCTTAACCTCAGAAGTCCCTCTTTAGTCTCAAGCTGCAGGGACAGACTATAGATCTACCTATCTAGGTAGCTACCAGAGGCAACACAGTCGTAATCAAATGAAAACATTCAACTGATAATGCCATAAGTTAGTGTAGGTTACTAACGCTGCTCAGATGCGTTAACAAGTGGACATTGTTATGGTTTCATGTGAATTCATCCATTCACATTCTGGGTCAAACGCATATCTGCATCCGCAGTCGGCCCATCTAATAATTCCATGAAAAGATTAAAAATTGATATATATACTATGAACCTAAAATAAATACTGACGAATGTAATAAGGGAAAAGTTTCTATTTAATTCCCATTTTGGTACATTTTTACATTTTTAATATAATTATAATCTTTGAACTCAATGTCTTTCTTCCATGATCGTAGTCAGTCGTTTTCTGTTTCTCTGATAAAGAAATGAAAAGATATCAGTAGTTGCAGATGAAGCAGTGAGGATTGGTTAACAAACGAGTGACTAACTGACAATCTGATAATTTTAAAACTAAATTGGTTTTATATGAAACCTAATTGGTCCGCCACGGTACCTAGTACCATTTCTGCCGTGTAATAATTATTTTTATTATGGTCCGGTTGGAAAGGTGTGGTTTCCGGTTACACTTCTTTAGAGGCGACCATCTTAGTCCTCAAGGGAAGCAACACATCTACACAACACCAACTAACAGGACTAACTTTCACTAACAGTCCCCAGTCCTCATACCTACTAACGAACTGACCAACAAGTGTTCTAATTAACTGTCCAACTAATTGGACTACCCATTCCAGTCCCTAATTGAGTCTTGTTCAAAATCAGTCACAGTTGTCATAGGCGGCAGTGGATGGGTGGTGCTGCAAGCTCGTTTACTATTTTGTATCCATAAAATTTTTAATGGAACTTACAAACACATAAAATATAAATATAAATGTCATGGCTTAATGCGCTCCATCCATCAGCCATTTAGAAGGCCACTGGCACTACTGGACATAGGCCTCTCCTAAAGGACACCACTCCGACCGGTCCTAAATGCTGATTGCGTTGAAATTGTGTTCAAATCCAATTCACGGAAACATTACAAAATGACGAATAAATTCTAATGGCATTATCAATGTTAAATTTTGTAATCAAAACACTACATCTACGATATAAATATAAATTTCTACAATTTAATAATGTCTCTAAATTCATAAATTAAATAAGGTACATTTTACAGCTCATCTAAGTTAAGTAAAATCGTTAAGTATCTAATTTGACTGTGGTAAATTATCATTCAATACGTGTAATGGTTCGCGAAGGACATTCGCCCTTTGTTTCTCTTTTCCTGCGAATAAATTACCGATAAAATGTATTTTTCAATGATCAGAAACAGTTGTCAGCTGGCATTGAGGAAGGACAAAGGTAACAGGAAACAGTCAAAACCAACGTCAAAACTATCTATCTATCTAAGAAATAATAGTAAATTCATCCCTCACAGTTGTCCAGGTCCCAGAGCCACAGTTGAGGGTCCAGAGCATACTCCACCACGCTGCTCCAATGCGGTTTGGTCCGGATATTCACGTAATATTTTGAAGTGTGGCCTACTTTAATTTCGATGTTGATAATAAGCGATTGGAGCGTCGTGGTGGAGTATGCTCTTGACTTTGATTGTTCAAGGGGGCCTCCCTCAACTGTGGCTGTGGGACCCCCCTTAAACAAATTTACATTATATCTCACTTTTAAGTTTTGAAGTCATTTTTATGATATTTTAATATCGCTACTGACTGCAAAGATTAAAGAAATTTTTGGCCACTAGTGCATCGTAGGATTAAAACATAGTATGTACCTAATGTAAAATGATTCAGTTCAACAAACCCTTCCCGCCAGTCAGTCCCCTCCATCGCAAGGAGAATGGCCGCGGTATTCAAGTCACGCTGGCTTGCGCTAAAAGGCGCGTACCTTCTTGTAGCTAAAAGCTCTTCACGTCTACCTCTATCAAAACTAGTTTTCCCGCGGCTCCGCCTGCGTCAGATCGTTGTGCGTGCAGAAGTACCTCTACCATCACGATTTAAAATATAATAGCATAATAATATGTATTATATACGAGTATATACAGGGTGATTGGAAGAGGGGTGCAAAGCTTTAAGGCGCAGCTAGTAGAGACAATTTAGAACCATTTAAGGTATGATTGTCTTAGACGAAGTCTGACTTTTTTTTACTGACAACATTACGAACTACTGATATTAGTATAGATATTAACGGCAAGCTAACCAACAAATCAACAGAAATACCCATTAAAAATCGAACAATTATTGCGGTTTTTTGTCCGTTTCACGGAAACCGTGACATTTTCCGGAATTAAAAAATTGCCTATGTCACTCTCAAACGAGTGGAGTACACACTCCATCTATGAAAAAATTCAGAAAGGAGTAGAGGGAGGACAAACCAACAAACACACTTTTTATATATTAGTAGCTATGATAGCTAGTATGTTGTGCCTCTACTCACTCAATAAGATTTGCGCATTCAGCTTGCGTTGGCAATATGTTTACATTTATGGTTCTTTTTTCCTGCGGTTCCAATGTAAGTAGTTTGTAGTTGACCCTACCAATGCTGTACAGCGTCGTCTTTCCCGGAGTCAAATAGTGGACGATCGAGCAACAAGATGACACTAAATACTTATTTCCATCTCCTCTTCTCAGGGCGTTCAGGTACGGAACTCAGTAATAGTTTTACAACCGGCTGCCCACAATGCTGTCACAATACAGGAAGCTGTCTCTCTCTATACTGTGATGCTGGTCTGCTCGAATGTCAATGCACTCGTATATTAGACAGAGAGAGAATTTCGCATAAAGGGGTGAAAGGTTTTTTCTAACATACTACATGGCTTTAACTAACTAACCTAACCTAACCATCAAATTCGCCACGAGCGTTGGGTTTTTTCAGCATTCAGGGTGGCGGGCGCGAGCGGAAGCACTCACTTTCCACTCGATTACGAAACTGTTATTGTGATTGATGATAACTGCGCCGGCGCAGATAACGTCGCTGCACCGCCGCCGGCCCCGCCCACCGCTGTTAATCGATTCCAAGAATTTAAATCGATATTCCGTGATTGAGGGGTGTCAGATAAATGTACTACTTAATCAAGATTCGAGTTGAATCGTACTCATGTGCGCCCTGCTTGTCCGTGGTGCCAATAAGGAAGTGTATTTTAATTTTGTTGTACAAATATCCCACATAGATTCTTGTGTGTAACCATTGTTATGTATTAATATCCTACTAATATCTAAGACTTTCTACGGTTAGACGCCCGACTTCTAAATCTAATGTTAAATCAATTATTTCCTAGTAAATTCTCTCTTTTTTTTACAAATAAAATTATTCTATTTTTGTTTGAAATCATAGTTAATGAGAAAATATGAAATGGATTGCTGGACTCAGTGGGTCCATCTTAGTCGTGCTGTGATAATGAAATAGCTACATACTTACTTAACAAAATACATTAAAATTGTGAATGAAAGAGCTAGGTGCTCTTGCATTGTGAATATGGATTCATCAGCTGTTAATTAATCTAATTTAGCTTCTAACCGATTGCATGTTTAATTATGTGAACCAAAGCAACAGTTTTTATTTAGTGTGGGTGCAATATAATAGTTCTGACACATTTAAATCGCACCTACGTTTACTTGCGCACGTGCAACGCAATCTTCGTTATAATCTAATTTCTTGCGCATAAGTATCAGCTTAATGAAAGCATTCAATGTATTACTGTACTGGTATTACTCTATTACGGAATATGGACTAGATATTTTGAGTGAATTAATAGTTGGTACACTTGGTACAAATCCACTAGAGTTAATAGAACTTTCAAAACCGTCATGACATTAATGTCTTCAACATCAATTCAATAAACATAAACTGATTTACCGCCAAGTCACAAAAACAAATGAGATATGGATGCATTAAATCAGAATAGGTAATCAAAGAGTTCTATAATCGAAATATAAAAGAAGTTTTCTTTGGAAATGTTTCTAACTGGCCAGTTCTAAAAACTTTCAGTGCCACCTAGGTACAACATTGTACTCCTGCACAGGACTAACTAAACAAAAAGATCTAATATTATTTGCAATGTAACGCTTGAACTAAACTCTGCTTCCTGTACCTACTCTACTTTTACAGCGATACTATAGCATTGCCTGCGTTATGCTTATAACGCTTAGAAAAAGCAATTTAACTTACAGAGAAACCGTCTTTGATACTCACTGTTGTACCGAGCGGCGGTAGCTTAGTGTTTGGGGTTTTTTGTATTACGTTTGATGGTTGTTTACCTAACAGACAGACAAACGGATTAAGATTCAGGCGCGGGCGCAGCGCAGGATATTTACGAGACAATGCGACCGCGAACGAGCGCTGAATACGAAGCCTAGAAACAGCTGTTTTGAATTTGTTGAGCTATAGATACGGTGCTCCTGTTTCGCATGCTTTTGTCTGATGCTTCGTTGTATATTCATGCCTACATTACCCACGTAGCATACGAACTTGTTTTGATGACTGTAAAATGCTGTCTACTTCACTCTACTCTACTGCTGTGAGGCAGGTCTATGTCGTGGAATGTTTCCTATTTACCTACAACGCTTGGAACGATGGTGCCATTTTATTGAAGTCGGCTCTTCACAGGGTTGCTCATTATCCACCTGAATATTTCATTGGTCCCAATGTTTGGTGCGGGTCTCTTCTTGGAATGGGAGGGGTTAGGCCATTATCGACCACGCTGGCCAAGTCCGGATTAGCAGGCATCACAGCAGCCTTCGAGAAGATTATATAAAATTCGGTGTATCTCGGTAAAGGTTTCGTCACGGTCCTTCATCGTAACAGATTTAATTTGTTAAATGTCACGTTACTTATAACAGTTATTGGTGAGTGCCACCACAGGGGAGTACCCTTGGATCAGTCGCACCCACACATTTAAAGAAATTGATCCTTTACCTTTTGGTTTAAGCTCATTGAAGCTTAACACCCTATTAGGTGATGCCGTAAAGGTCTGTATGACCAAACAGCAGAAGTCCGTTCGAAAAAAAAACCCAAAGCACTGACTTGTCTAGCAATATCTACACCATGCATGGCAACAATACAATTTATTTCGCTCGTAGCCACTGCATTCTCCGCATTCCCGTGTCATGATGTCAGGCGCACCACATCGCTCTCTCAAGCTAATAACTGGTTTATGCTCCGTGAAAAGTATTATTTCGCTATAATGACGTTTGCTGTGAGTTGTTAAAGATTAATCATCGATACGTAAGCTTTTAAAAGGCGGTGGTAGCTCTTTGGTTAAAGCATGTGCCTCTAATTTCATCTGACAATTTCCAGGCTTACCACAGGCTGTTTCACGTATTTGTTATGCGTTTTGTAAACGTGTATATTCCTCGCGGCACGAATGTTTGGCTCTGAACGAAATCCGGAGAGGGATAGATGCGCATGGGGTACCATTGCAGGGGACATATCGGCTGGCGAACCAATCAGCGCTTACGACTGACAACCTGCTCGCCCCGCGCAAGACGATACCTTAAATTTCGACTCCTGCGCATTCAATTTTAGAGCTAGACTGATGCCCGTCCGTATACCAGTCAGGATGTCCGAGAACGCATAATATTCTAAAGGCCTGGTTCTGAAAGGAACGTGTGCTAACTATAGAATAAAATAGAATAGAAAACTTCGATTAAATGATTTTAGACTATAGTTTATTCGTCAGAGTATACAATATGGTTTTTTGGACACCCCTTAAGTAATCTGAGCTTCCTACAGAATTTGCTTCACACAAGTATCTGCTAGGCACCTACCTGCCGTCCGTGAAAACTAGTTAACATCCGTACCAACTGGCCTTCTTGTGTATCGTAATATTGACCTACAAACATGCAATTTAGCAACATCCCAGTGACTCACACGAACCGAAACCGCACGTCAGTCGAAAGCGCCTCCGGAAGACACGAGTGTCAAAGCAAATTATGTTCTGTCGTTTCGTGTTATAACTCAGTTTGCGAACATGGCGGATATCCATTCATGTTGTGTGCAGAAGAAATCAATGAGTCATTACAAATTGCTGTCTCAGCGTGGCGAGTGAGCTCGTGCCCCGTTTGCTCAGGTCAACGTGTCAAACCGCATTGATTGCAAGCTGCAACAATAAAATTGTTTTCTAGCACTATAGTCATACTATAGTCGAAGGAATATCACCCGGGTCGGGCAACAACTATTAGGTTTTTCTAACTTGAAATGCCCGGTAGCAGCTCGCAATCTAGATTTGTGTAGGGTGTATAGCAATAGGCAAAAAAACATGGACAATGACAATAACATATCTGGTGAAAAGTGGGTGAAGAAAATCGAATACATTCTGCCATAGCACAGGCCATAGCAAAGAGGTCGTCATGCATTTTTTTTTGTTTCTTTCTTTTTTCTCCGAATCGAAGTAAGTAGGTAATACAAAAATTTGAAATACCTAAATATTTTCGAAATCAGGATGCAAAAATAAAGAAACAGTACCTACCTACATATTTTTAGTATCACGTGTTACAAATTTTGCAATGTTGTCAATTTAGGGCAGTGAATTTATAAAAAAGGAAACAAAATCTACTATATAAAAATAAGTCGGGTTTTCCTTCCTGACGCTATAACTCCAGAACGCACTAACCGATTTTCATGGTTTTTCATTCGTTGGAAAGGTCTCGGGCTCCGTGAGGTTTATAGCAAAGAAAATTACACATACAACTCTAAATTTTCAACCCATTACGATTAACCCCTATTTTTCCATCGCGATTTTTATTTTTAATAATTTCCTACTTTATTGAACGCTTTCGATTATAAGTAATGGTAGTGGTAGTGGTAGTGGTAATGGTAGGGGTAGGGGTAGTGGTAGTAGTAGTCCACACGCTTACATTAAGTTCTCCCAAAATATTCACTAAAAATTATCTATATGGCAAAACAACGTTTGCTGGGTCAGCTAGTATGATATACGTAAGTACCTACATTTTGTTTATCGAGCGAAACTGAGCAAAAATAACAAATGGCTGATCCGAATAACGAACGCTTTGCGTCGCAGCTGCCTATGGCAAGCTTGGCAAATCCTAAAAGAGACCTTAGGGCTAGTTACAAAGAGTTAGAATTAGCGGTAAAGTTGCGAGCAAATGCAACAGATGCCAATTAAAACAGCAAACAACAGTTCGTGAACCCTTTGAAACGTCGCGTTGTGATACTTGTTAATAAACTGCATACAGTCTTTACTAATATCTGTGGTATTTCTAAACAACGGGTCATTAAACTTATAAATGAACTAGTGGACGCCCGCAACTTCGCTCGCGTGGAATTAGACGTAACAATAGTTTCGTTTACACCTAGCAATCTTATATAGCCTATGTCACTAAGTGAAGATGCAGCTTTCTAATAGTGAAATAATTTTTGAAATCGGTCCTGTGGTTTTTGTGTGAAAACATTACATGCAGCAGGTGACAATTAATATCTTGAATGGCACATAACTTAGAAAAGTCAATGGTGCGTGCCGCTAGGATTTGAACCCGGACCGCTCGATTGAGAACTGTGATACACCGGGCAAAAAGTATTACATTAGACCGACAGTATTTTTATAAGCACGACATGTCAACTGAAGCGTTGCTACTATAGACTATTCTAGGGACTGAAGCCTTTGTTAAAAAGTTAATTAATCAGTAATAACCAATAGCTCATTACTCTCCATGTTCACAATGGTTGTAACAATGGCGCACGCTTCCCTAACGTAACGCGGATGCGCTTGCGCAAGTTCCAGAGACGTCTTGACTTACACTTTCTTCAGCCGGTTTTTCTTCCGCGTCTCTTCCGTTTACAGCTGCTTGTAATTGATATCCAAGAATTGACGTTTTACATAAAGCATTGGGTAATTGTCATACGGCTTCGGTTGTAAGTAATCAGATTATTATGTTTAAGCTGCGCGTGCAGGATTTCAAAGAAGCGATTCTTTCTGGAGAGTCATAGAAGCGTCTTCCGTATCAATACATGTATGTATATTGATATACAGGAAAACGTTTTGATATAGAGGAATTTTCGGTTTGGTAAACGCACTAGCTAAATGTGACTAAAAACAGCTTTAATGTAGCAGTTTATAGGATTTGGATGGATGGATGGTTTGATGCGGTGACAGCCCATTGGCTATCGAACTCGCATTTCACTCGAGCGGTACGGGTTCAAATCCACGCACCAATGACTTATCTAAGCTATGTGCGATTTTAGAAATTAATTTTCATTTGCTGTAACGTTGAAGGAAATATTGTGAGGAAACCTGCATGCCTGAGAGTTCTCCGAGAGAGAGAGAGAGAGTAATGTTCTTGAAGGCATGTGAAGTCTGTCCATCTACACTTGGCCAGAGTCGTGGACTAAGGCCTAACCCTTCCCATTCCGAGAGGAGTCTCGTGCCCAACAGTGGGACAAAGAAATGTTGTGTTGGGAATGGGAATAGGAATGGTGGGATGGATGGCTGGTGATGTTGATAACTTGGTTACTGATATCTTGCTAATGGATGGTTAGACTTCCACAAACTCAACTAATAATAGACATTTTAATAATGTTTACCTATACAATTTATTATTCTTTCTTAGTCTTGCTCAGCAGGTATATATCTAGAATTTCTAATGAACGTAAGTTATCGATGGTATTTATTTGTAGAAATTCGCAACGAAATATACCTAACCTTTACATCGTGAGAGCTACGTTCTTGAAAATTTAAATGTATTTCTTAGTAAGCTTAGCTACAAAAACATCGCTTTTTAATGAATTAAAACAGTGAGAGATCATTAAGTTACATAAACCTATGGATAAGGTAATTAATTACGTGTGAGAACTAATAAATACTGCTCAGATAAAGGTTTGACATGAGAAATATTCCATACAAGTCACTTACGTTACAATGTTTCATTTGTTTCAGATCATTGGAGTGTCCCACTACAGGTATGCCGTTTTTCACTTCGAGAATTCATGAGTAGTTAAAGAATATGTATTTATTTCAACATTATATACCTAAATACTACGTTCAATTTAAAATAAATATAAAAAAGTTTTTTAAAATATAATTATGTATCAGTCTCTAACGCCTATAGTACAGGCTCGCGCCTAGTTTGGGGTCAGTGAGGTGTGTGAGAATATCCATGATATTTATTTATTATTGTTTATCGAATGTTTCTCATCCCATTTTATTACGCTAATCGGTTTCATGAGTGACTTGGCTAGTCAATGCAGCCTATGGTTTGTTTAACATGATAATTGCTTACAATTTGGTAAACAAATAATCATTGCCTGGCTTATCATTTTTATCTAACATCTGCGTCATGGTCATGATAATGATTAAATGTTTTAACTAGGTAATCTATTAGTCACACTTCTTGCCTTAAGCGAGTTGACGACAGCATCGTAATCCTTGTAATGATATATGCATGGTATAACGAGCGAATCTTGCTTGGCCATCGAATTCTAAATACATCTCCAAACTTGTCTATAACCGCACAACCGGCCTGACCAGTTTTTACCTCCATAACGTTCCAAATCGGATAGCACTCATCGCCAGAATTGGCCTAACATTTGATTTTAAGCATAGATAGTTATATACTTAAATGGTAAATTGCTATTCCCGTCTAAAATATAATAGTAGTTTTAATGCGTAATTAATGTAACTATTACAGACATGTTTAGAATGGTCGTTTGTGTCCTAGAATAACTTTGATTTAACGACATACTCGATTTGTAATATCATCAACTGTTGCTCCAATATCAATAATTTTTTTAATGACATTAGCTACACTTCTATTTTCCAATCATAAAGTTTTTATGTGGAACAATTTTGTAACTCTATAAATATAAAACCCAAAAGAGATTGCCATACTTATCAACTTTGTAAAATTGGTTTCACCAGTTCCGATAATATAAGATCCAATTTGTCCACACTCCTCAAAGGTTTGAGATTGAGAACAAGTTCTTGTCGCTGAGGTAACATAACTTTTTATTGAATCAGGAAAGGTGGTCCAAGAAAGCGAAAGTGTTTATTTTTTGTTTCAATAATTACGGTGTGGTGTTTCCAGCCAGTCCGCAAATTGATAATGAAAATATTAAAGTTGAAACGGTATCGGTATGGTATGGTATGCCTCGCTCTTCGATTTCCATTCTTGGGTGCGACGCGGTGTAACTTCGTATTTTGCTGGACAACTTGTCTTGGGCGTGTCGAGGGCTGGCTTCCATTCATTCTTTAACGTATTCACTGTTTGTTTAATTGGGTACACCTCGAATATGTGAATAATTTGAATAATACTTTTTAAATAGGGTTTACTACTGGCTGGAATAACATTATAGGTAGATGGATTTAGCATTGATGAAATCTTTAAATTCAGTGTTGAATCTAGCGTTGATGAATCTCTCTTTTCCGGTCCAAAATTCTGATAATAGTCAAGATCTGACTGATATCATTTGGATACTTATTATCTAGACATTTGTGACCACTAACAGTGGCCGCTGTATTATTATGCAAGATCCTAAAGTCTTCTAAAACTAAGTCCTTTGCTTTTTTTTAAGGAACAGGTACTTATAGGATTTAAAGCAAATATGTTACAGATTGATTGATTGAATCTTTATTTAAAACTACACCTATAGTTATCTTTGTATCGAAATTATTCGAAACGAACACACGTGTAAATGTCAAAGATAATTATGAACGATATAGGCTTATCGAGACCCTCCCTTCAGGCTCACCTGCCTCATTACGCGGTACTTTGTGGAAACTCGATAAACTCGCGATTGCTTTTTGCGACGCTCGAAACCTCGAGTTAAATATAATTGAATTAACGTTTTGTAACTTCAATTTTTCTCGATAGATTCGGATTATAAATCCAGATCGGTTTTTGAGCGTTTTAATCAATTAAATTATTTACTATACAAAGTTATATATTATAATATGTAACTGTCTACATACAATTGAAGATTTAGCTTTGTACTTAGATATTTTTATTTTTTGTGTGTTTATTTTTGATGAAAGACTTAACGGGACGATATGGTCGTTCAGCGTCAAAGTCAGTCCAAGAAATAAAATTAAAAAAAAAATCAAAAAAAAAGCTATGAAAAAAAAACAGCCTCAAATTGCAGTTGGTCCGTTTGGTGGCCTTAGGCCGTTTGGTGGCTTTCATTACCTATTTCTGATCATCAACTTCATAGTCACTCGTCATTTACGGATGTAGAATGAAAACAAACAGCATCAGGCAGCATAACCTACACCACCACTCAAAAGGGAGTGAGAATAAGCCTAGTTAATAAAGGAATTAATTATGAACATATTATCTTGGCCGTTGGTTCTGAGACTACAGAAATAGTGAAGGACAAGGAAATAGCAGCGTCCAGTATAGTTATAGTAGCGTCCATAGCCCAATGACTCGCGTCGATTCAATGTGATCGAAAAAGTTAAGCAACGACGGGCGCGGTCGGTTTGTGGATGGGTGACCGCTAGTGGCAAAATTTCATGGACGCTACCGTGCTTCAGAGGGCACGTAAGGCCGTCGGTCACGGTTGTTTTCAATGGTGGAAACAATCGTTAAGCCTTATCGAAGACCTTCGGGTAGCTTAAGAACATTCGACACTGGGTTGGCCACTAACCCCTCCACCAATCCGCATTGGAGCAGCGTGGAGGAGTATGCTCTAGACCTCCCGCAGCTGTGTCTGTGGGGGAGACCCATGCCCAGCAGTGGGACGTATATGGGTCGCAGCTAAGGAAATAGCTAGGTACAGTACAGTTAGTCCTGTTGGTATGTAATAGTACAGTTAAGTTCGTTTTTAGAATTTGGTATTTGCCTTGATAATACAACCGCTACAATTTGTTTTGTTTCCATCTTTTCTATATTTAAAATCTAGACGGCACTTTGTAGCACTTTAGAGAAAGCTTACTTTTACTTATGGTTGTGTTCGGAGCAATTAGCGGTCAGGTCGAGTACAAAGGCTGTTATTATCGAAGAAAGAATATCATTCAATAGTTACCAGCTCACCTTTCCCTTCGACTCATTAAGTGTTATTCGAAATTTCCGAGAATTAATGGAATTTCGAGTTCTGTAAATTCGTCATTAACGTCATTATGTTGCTTTTTAAGGTATTGTTTGCTAGTTAGTATTGTTTTTATAAATTCCGTGTGCGCTTATTTAATATCACTGTGTTTTTGCGTATTGTATGAGTTCTTGATGAAAATTATATGAAGGTTAATGTTTTATTACTGAAAGATTCGTGAATGTCTATATTCATAGTTGAAAATACCAGCTAACTCACTTGTGATTTAAGTCGGAAATAGGCCGACTAGTTTCGATCGATTACGATGATCATCTTCAGGAATGAACGCGCTCGCGGCGGGCACGGTGTACACAAGTTCAATATATTTTTTTTAAGTATAGACGGACAAACAGACATATGAATTATTATATATTATTTTATCAAATATAAATTAATATTATATATTTATACTAGTGGACGCCCGCAGCTTCGCTCGCGTGGAATTAGACATAATAATAGATATAAATTAGCCTATGTCCTTCCTCAGGCTCTAGACTATCTGTGTACCAAATTTCATTTAAATCGGTTCAGTAGTTTTGGCGTGAAAACGACACAGACAGACAGACAGAGTTACTTTCGCATTTATAATATTAGTATGGATTAACATTAATTAAATAAGATATAATTCTGAGGCCGACTAAATAAAATTAAATATGTACCTGTTTGTAAAGATGAGTAAATTGTTCTGTGCTTTTTATGATTCATTGAAAATGACAGTTATATTTGGCTAATCTAGAGTTGGCTAGTAGACAAGGAGCTTGCTTGACTACGTCATCGTATGGCTTTATAACAAAGTTCCTACGTACCTTCACAATCATAAATTATTGCTAGTAATCGCTTCCAGTCATACATTTTCTCTGTAGTAGTCTTCGATCAATAAGTACATTATTGATCGAAGGTAGTAGTAAACAATCCTCTTATAAGTAGGTAATATTTCATAGCTACATCTTCCTCTTGCATAAAATGTCCTTTTTCCTCAATATAAATTTATGGCACGTTATTAGTAACTAATTAGGTACTACTTCACACTTGCATATTTTAATGGTGAAAGTTGTCGAGCAATAGATCTTATTATGTAACGAATATTTTTTTTTCCTAATTAAAATCCTGCTTATTATGCTGCATTACACCTACTTGACTATGTACCTACGTAATCATATTGAGATAAAATACTGGCCAAGTGCGAGTCAGACTCGCGCACGAAGGGTTTCGTACCATTTTCTATAAAAACGGGAAAAAAAATCATGTCTGCTGTATGGGAGCCCCCCCTTAAAATATTATTTTTTCTGTTTTTTAGTATTTTTTGTTGTAGCGGCAACAGAAATAAATTATCTGTGAAAATTTCAACTGTCTAATTATTATGGTTTATAACATAGAGCCTGGTGACAGCACAGAGTACATTTTATGGTGACAGACGGAAGGACGGACCGTCACCGAATAGGTGTACCTACATCATCGCCTCTTATATAAACAAAACATACTTAATTTCATGCTTCTAATTCACCCTTCGGTGAAAAACAAGCGTGATGTTATGTTTTTTATGTAGTTCTTACGAATGTCTACCATCAGATGTAAGCGGAGATTCCACAGACAACAGACGGCTAATATTAAGTAAACAATTGCTGTTTCAATAGAAAGCTGCAGTATTTGTCGACAACATCTCTTTTCCTCCGGAGCGGACGTTGGCTATTCGCACGTCTCTCGCTATCTAATAGTCTAGCTATATATATACGAGTATATTAATATAATATATCTTACGTAAGTTTAAGAGATAATTCTTACCGTCCATAGCCCATCGAAAGAGTTAATAACGACGGGCGCGGTCGGTTTGTGGATGGGTGACCGCTAGTGGCAAAATTTCATGCTGCTACAGTGCTTCGGAGGGAACGTTAAGCCGTAGGTCCCGGTTGTTTTCAATTGTGAAAACAGTTGTCAAACCTTGTTGAAGACCTTCGGGTGGCTTGAGAACATTCGACACTGGGTTGGCCACTAACCGCTCCACCACTCTGCATTGGAGCAGCTCTAAGAATTGTCTGTGGAGGAGACCCGTGCCCAGCAGTGGCGCGTCTATGGGTTGCAGCTTAAGCGAAATATTCACGGTGGCTGCAAACTTCGATTTGCAAGCAGTTTTCAATATGCAAATTCTGATGACATTGACCAGGAAATTAAAAAGGTACATGTAGGTACATACACTACCTCACGCCTGTATATCCCCGACGGGGTAGGCAGAGGTATGTATACTCCCACTCATCACCAATTAATTTTTCACCGGGCAGAATTACTCAGATGCCTTCGGGGATGTCTGACTAAGCCCAGTGGCGTGTGTAATTTTAAATTTATATGACGTATGTATGTGTATAATGTGGTGGACTAAGGCCTAATCCCTCCCGTTCTGAGAGAAGACCCGTGCCCAACAGTGGGAAAAAGAAAGGGTTGTGATGATGATGATGACGATGTATGTGAAGTCCGCCAATTTGTACTTGGCCAGCGGTGTGAACTAAGGCCTAATCCCTCCCATTCTGAGAGAAGATCCATGCCCAACAGATGGACAAAGAAAGGGTTGTGATGATGATGATGATGTATAGTTTACCTACTCAGTCAAACAAATGCTGTTAATTCCTAATTAATTCTTTACCGTATCAGTGTTACAGATATCTACTCGTATGTCTAGATAACAGCTTGAGACAAATATGTGGTAATTGTAGACCGTCCTTATACGCTCGTTGTGAGAATCAAACGTTATACAGCAAAGCCACCTTTCTTTCCATGATCAAGTGATAATCTACCGAAGCGTGTGGCTTACCAATGTCCCATGTGGGAGAGAGCTCCGTCTGATAAAGTGGAAACATTCATTTCTATCGGCTATTCTCATAAATTTCATGATCCCGACAAACTACTTTTACGCCTCCAACCGCTTTCCATTTCGAAGATATTACTGTAAGCCATATTTGCTGTATGTTACAAATATTACTTGATTTTACTTACAATTGATCTTTATGTTATTTCTCTTTTTGTATGCTTACATATTCTTTACTCAAGGTCGCGAATTGTTCAATGGTTACAAGATTAAATAACTTGCAGCCTTGCACGCATTTGATTAAAAACTTTTATCCTTATAATTTAAAAAAATGATAACATAACGGAAGCGAACATCAGTCCGTTGAACCTCGCTTTCCACGCTCCTGAATAGGTAACTTGAAGCTGAGGAGAGTTTGGGCAACCTCACCAGGTTCCGTGAGCAGGTTTACTGGTACGGTGAACTGATAACAGTTGCTATGCCTGAAGTATATGGCTGAACTCATTAGTGATGGGCACGAGCCTCTTCTCACGACTGAGAAAGCTCTGAGTATGCTCTCGGCACCTATGCTGTTGGCTAAGCCGATTGTCAGAAGTTTTATGGCGCCTGTACACTCTCGCGCGAGTGCTCTCGCGATGTCTCGTCGAGAGCTCTCGCGCGAGAGGTCGAGGGACGAGCGCGACCCTGTACACACTCGTTTATTCAGTACAGCAGAGGAACGCCGAGGAGATGGACGCGTTACAAGTTACGGCAGCTGTTACCCTATGCGCTATCAGTTATTATAATTACGTGCACATATATCATACGAAGTTAAGTTCTGCTTCGTTATTCCACATATTGCATATCTAAGGCAACAAAACGTCCGTACAGTTAGAAAGCTTGCGCTCAACTGAATGCCGCGAGAATGTACAGTGACGCACTCGCAACAACTCGCAAGGGTAAGCGAGGCCCTTTGACTCGCGCTCAAAAACCGACTCGGAATGGAGAGCCCACGAGGGACTGCGAGGCTTCGCGAGACATAGCGAGTGTACCCTGTACACTCTCGCGCTCACCCAGCCTCGCTGTCCCTCGACGAGAGTGTACAGGCGGCATTACTTTTAGTTTTTACGGAACGGGAGGATGAGTCACGCTTTTTCGTGCGTGTTGCCAACATTCATCGATTTATAAAACGTTATCACGTCAAAACAGAAGTCATTATAACTGCAAACAGAATAATATGCATTGTTTTGATGACAAAAAAAAATAAACAACTAAGATATGATTGAAGAAGCGATTGTCCATTATTTCACTGGTGTTTATTTTCCTCCGTGTCAGATGGCCCGTAATAATTACAAATACTGAGCGGTCACTTGTTGTCCGTTATATTTCAACTGTTATAATAGCCATCGTACGGTATGATCCATTAATTCCAGAGTTTTGCCACATTACCAAGCTTTTTACGCGTTTGCGCCATTACACGAACATGTGCCAGATCTATTGTCCCATTGACTCTTATTTTATGTCTTGGCAGATTATCTTCCGACTGTTTGAACAGAATAATTTCAAAAAAAGAACGAAAGCTATTATCAGGCCATGGAATTAATAGAGCCATGGAAATAACGAGACGTTGTCTGCACTATTTATTCTTCCGTGATCGAAAACCTGACAGTTTTATACTTAAGATCAATCGTCTTTCAATTTTATAAGATGGAACAAATCAGCCTATGTTATTGCCTTTTGGCAATTTAACGCGTTTACCTGTCCCAAATTGTTATTTGAATAAACCAATTGGTTTATTGGTCAGGGACCTTGTAAGACAATGTGATTCGTGTTCGATTTCCGTCCATGACCAAATTTAAAGATTGAAAAGAGTTAGGTACGAAATTCTTAGTGAATTGGAATTGGAACCTATTGGTGACCTAATACTAATAATTCCTTTAATATTCAATACATTTTAATAAGACGTATTGTAGGTTTTGTAGGTAATTTAAGTACAATCAGTACGTTAAGTGACAACATTTTTGTTTATGAATAATAAATATCTTAATCACGCAATCATGTATGCGAAATGCGTTCCGAAAACGATAGTGGAGGAAGGAAGCCTTATGTTTACCTCGATGCTTCCTAAACAGTAACCTTATACGAGCACAAGCACACTCGTAGAGGTGTCAATAACTCTGTTCTGCTTGAGGGATCAGCATGATTTCTTGATTGTTTATGCTTCAATACATCTCGATCTGCTTTCGTACTAGCATTAGATAGGCTGACTGATATCAATCAGTCAATAATCATGTCTACTGACTGGTCTACAAAATCACTGAATAAAATCATATACTCTGTCACTCTACCATGGGTTTTCTTCCATCCAGGAGTTTTCTTTTTATGCATTACCTAGGTATGATAAGTAGGTATGATTGCGTTATAAATATTTTTTTCTTCGTCATCATCATCATTCTATCAGAGTTGTGATCATATCAACAGACTAATGATCTGTGATATTACGAACACTATGAAAACAAAAAATTATGTACGTTGACCACTATTTTGATCATGCAATAGGTACACAAATAGAATTGAGAGAATTTATTAATATCAACCGCGAAATTAGTGTATGGGTATTACGTAACACTAAAATACCACACAATTCCATAACACTTGGTATCAATTCTCTTTTTAATCTTTGCCACAACATTTCTTGTCTATTTTATATTGCACATTCCGAATTTCTCAGCTGCTTTAGTTTTATAGATTTCTTTATTCATTTAATAGAAGTGTATTGTGTTTATCAGTTACATTACATTGACATGTAGATGTTTGTTTCTCTATAACGTTCTAGAGACTAAACGCTAATGTGTTTTTGATTTGATGATTCTTACGTCAAACGAGTCTTAACCTTGCGAGTGTCACTAAAGACATGACAGTAACCAAGATTCACCACAGCGACAACCAGACGCCATATTGTCAAAATGAAAAAAAAACTCTACCAACTATATCAAGTGGGGTATCGTTGAATAGGTATTTAAAAAAACATTTTAAGGTACCTTTTATCATTTCTCATTTGAAATAGCAGTGTGATTTTGTTGGTTAATAATCATCCTCGCTAATCATTTCTTTTGCAGTCGTGTATTTTGTTGTTGTTATTTTTTTAAATTATGTAATTTGTTTTTTTATAGGTTGTGCGAATGTTGGCTGGTTTTGTACCAGATATCTTTTAAAATAATGCTTTTATGTACAGTTACATTCATTCATGAGACATTACTAATAGACAATTAATAAAAGTTAATGAATTCTTGGAAAGTGTTTATGTTACTCTCTGATGGTAAATGAGGTGTATGTAAATGTGATTCGTTTCGCGACCACATAACACTTCAATATATTGGAATAAGAGTGTACGATGCGCGAATTTTTTTGCTGACCGCTCAACACTGGTGGCCGGAGGAAGGTATAGGTAAGGTACTATACGATGAAATATATAAGTAAGCTTCCCCGTTCGCACGAGCGGCCCACATTCCGGGGTAATTGCTCGGCCGATCGGTTCCACCGCCTGCTCGTGCGTGGTCACTACGCCCAAGGGCATTGTAACTCATAAATAAACCGCGAAAGGCAAGCTTATCGATAGACTATTCGATAGAGCCTGCGCAGTCCAAAGACGAGCAATCCTTGACGTAATATGTATTCCAAATAAATTTTTCAAAAAACAACGGATGCTACACACGATGGAAGTAGAAGGAAAGAGCCACGTGTAAGGATGCCAGATGGTTTTTTCAAATCTTGCGGTCTTTTCACCTTCGTGGATAGTCTCTCAGGTGATCTAACAGCTGATCTTTAGATGGTAATCATATTTCATCAGCAACTAATCACTGATCCACTACTGAACAAACGTACACCCGTCTTCTAGAAAATGTAGGTCTTAGGTCTTCTTGCAGAATGCGGCTTAATGCTAATTAGTGCATAGACATTCTTCGTCCAATCAACTTTTATTTGACAAAAGAATCTACCAGCTATTTAGCAAGCAAAAATTTAGCTTTACCTACACTTGTTTTCAATACGTACTAGAATCCTTGAATTCTTTTGAACCATAACGAATTGTTTCCTTCTATGAACGACCCTTACCTAAAACCGTTTCCTTATCTCCGTCACGTCCGTAATCCTTTTCGGAACTCTGAATTGATAAAGCCCTTTGTTCTCTATTGTTAGCCAGTAACCGAGACCAACGAATGAGGCTTAAAGTATTCATTCAGGTAGGCCTCACGGCGACCGCTTCACCCAGTTCCCACTAGGTCACGTCATTTCAGTCCGATATGACGGAGCACCACGCCACACCACCACCGTCCACCACCATACCCGCCGCGACGGCCGCGCCGAGCGCACGTGTGCTCCCACGTCACGATACGTCACGGCATACCGTTAAAAATTCGTTTTATCCCCTGCTGAGTGTGAAAACTATTAATATCCTACAAATCATGATCCAAACATGATGCTTATCGTTTCATTTCCGCTATTCGCGTATGTTTGTGAAAAGTGAATTGGATTCAGTGCTTATTGGATGCTAAACACATCAGTGGTGCGTATATATATTGTAATATACGATTGCCTAAGATTGAAAGTCAAGTTATGATATTATGATCATGCGTATTTGCATCCAGTCTATTGGAAAGCACATTTATTAACAAGTCGTTGACACGAAGCAATGATCAGATGCACAATATGCATATTTCATGGTAATTATCTGCGATCTCTTCATATTCTTGCTTGTTTATGTTACCATTTTATTTTCAAGTAGCGTCTATCTTTAGTATGATATTGATTGAGTATTATGCAGCACCAGACACGCTTTGATCGTTAGTCTCAGGTCTCGTACATTCGTAAGGTTTCCCTAATATATTTATGTTAAGATTCTCCACACGTTTCATAACATCATGTGTCATTTGAAGATATTGATCGATAACATCGAGGATTACGATACACTTAAGCAAATACTTACTCTGCTGTGATACAGAAATGATTAATTTCTATTTTTCTTTACGTTCCCTTATTTTTTTATTGGGCCACAAAAAAAATATTTTGCAATGACCATCAAATAATGGTCAATAACGAACCTATTGTCGTCATCAACCACACTAGACATTATTCAACCATCCTTTTACCTACACTACAACTAAATTCATATTTAAACCATCCTCCTCTAAATCAATAACTTCACAACAAAATCACTTTTAAAACCAGAATACCACATGAACAGAATTGCAATCTAAAGCCTACTTATTTTTAGATCTTCAAAGGTGCAATATTGTGTCAAATTGTTTAAGTGTTTATTTTAAAATAGTTCACACTTTGTCGCCTGGTCTTTCCTGAGTCTATCCAACCAAAAACTTGCAAGTTTAAAGGCGGTATTCAGCCGGTTTACTGCTCTCCGCCCACTGACGTCCGCCTACTGTCCCTTCTAGGTCAAAAATCATGTAAACGACCGATTGACCGTACTTTGACGTCATTAAGCCGTTATTCGCTCATTCATATACTTGGTTTAAATTACAAGTAAATGAAATATCCTGCTTAACCATTCTCTAGATTAGGATAGTGTAGGTCGTCTTAAAATCTTCTGTCAATTTAGAAAACCAAGATATTTTGCTAAGTAAAACAAATTCTCATTCACATTCAATTTTGTCAAGTTAAGTGGCGTCGGCGAAGAAAAAACAGGCATTATAAAACATCAATATTTAAGTATGCGAGCAAGAAATCCTATGCTTGCTATATTGCATTCACATCGGATCGGAAATTCCACATGTCGCATGTCGCGCTCACATACATTCTTTTATTTTATTTTTCTCTTGTAACCACTCGGTCGAATAGCCCATTCTTTGTTGATTACTTCGTTGGTCTACTATTATTAATGTATCATAATTGTTTCGACTGCTTAACTGTGGTATTACTTTCATACTACAAAATGTAAGATTTCTGAACTGGGCAAAATTTAAATTTAAATTCACCTGTGTTCAAAAAGATCGCGCACTGACAAAAGTGTCTATCTACGAGGGCGGGATGATAAGTAACTAGCTTAATAAGAAAACACTTAACTTTCCGTGATAAAATTAATTTTATTTTTCGACATAGTCTCCGTGAACCTCAACGGACTTATTCCATCTTCGTTCTAAAGTAGTAATGCCTTCCATAAAATGATTTCTTTCGAGGCCTACAAAATACTCCTCTAAAGCGGCTATGACTTCATCATTTGTGGCAAATTTCTGTCCGCCCAAAAAAGTTTTGAGCTTAGGGAATAAGTGAAAGTCTGATGGTGCTAGATCAGGCGAATAAGGTGGGTGGGGCAGCAAATCATACTTCAATTCGTTAATTTTTGCCATAGCTTTAACACATGTGTGAACCCTAGCGTTGTCTTGGTGGAAGATGATTTTTTTTTCGCTGAACCTGGTCGTTTTTGCTGAATACATTGATGAAGCTTAACTAGAATATTAGCGTAGTATTCTCCACAAATTGTTTGACCTTTAGGAAGGTAATCTATCATCAAGATCCCATCTGCATCCCAAAAGACGGAAGCCATCACTTTTCCAGCCGACTTTACAGCCATGGCTTTTTTTGAAGCCGGGCATCCCGATTGAGTCCACTGTTTTGATTGAATTTTTGATTCTGGCGTGTAATGATGAACCCATGTTTCATCTGTTGTTACAAATCGACGTAAAATCGGCCTTACTACTCTGAAAACGGTCCAGACATTCTTTTGAGTTTTGCACCCGATTCCTTTTTTGATCGTGCGTAAGCAATCGCGGCACCCAACGGGCCGATAACTTTTTCATATTTAATTCTTCACTTAGGATATGATGTACCAGTTCTTTTGAGATACCTGTAGTGTCAGCTTTTTCAGATAACTTCAATCGTCGATCTGCTAAAACTATATCATGTACTTTCACGACCATTTCCGGAGTCGTGACGCTTTTTGGACGTCCGGGGCGGGCTTCATCTTGGACACATGTACGACCGCGTTTAAACTCAGCCACCCAGTTTTTTACTGTGGCATAAGAAGGAGCACATTCACCCAAAATATTATTTAACTCGTCATAGATATCTTCCCCCTTCATGCCCTTCATATGAAGAAACTTTATCACCGCTCTTTGTTCAATTTTATCCATTTTGAAAACAGTTGACGAAATATATTTTCAAATGACAAAAAATCAATAAAATTTTCACGCCACCAAATTCAAATTTACAACACAGGTGGCCAGAGATACGAATTTAAAAATGACATATACATTTTTTTAATTTAAACTTTTTAAATAGCAGAGGCTAGTTACTTATCATCCCGCCTACGTAACTTAAGTTAAGACTTATTACCTTAGTCTTTGATCATTATTTATACCCGCAATCGTCAGCAAAACTACAAATAACTAAGAATTTATTAACCGTTAGTATTTGGAATGCTGAAATTGAAAATAATGAAATTATTATTTACTATTTTAACCAAGTTTAGTTGCCAGATTAACGTGCTAGCACGTTAAGGTGCTTCAATAATCTACACTTAAGTAGGTACCTACTTGTTTTAAGAATATTAATTTTCCTAACCCTAATAATGTCATAAATTAATCCATAAATTGAGCAACTAAACTTGGTTAAAATAGTTTCATTATTTTGAATTTCATCATTCCAAATATGAACGGTTAATAAATTCTTAGTTATTTGTAGTTTTGCTGACGATTGCGGGCATAAATAACGACAAGGTTAAAATATTATTATGTTGCAAGTATGCGCTTCTGATAAGAACATACGAGTACAACAGGATGTTATTATGTTTGTATGTGGAAATGGATACAGTAATTCTTCTCGGTCTGTATTGTTTTAATTGTCGAAACCATTAGCTTGGTATGAAAGTGTTTTGTCATCTCTATCTAAATGAAAGTCCATTTATTCAATTTTTATTTAGGCCTATTTCTAGGAAAGGCTTTAATAAAAGAAGATTATTAATCATATCTTTTGTTAAAACTGTCATCTCAAAGTTCGTCAACGTGCTAGCACTTATTATTGTGCAATTTTTTATATTATCTTTTAAATGTTTTGCGCGTTCTCCGCTAACGCTGGATTTCAATAACCTATCTACGGACAGATTTGGCTATCGGAGATAGAAATTTGACATAAGTTCCATATAAAATGTGTCGAATTTCTATCTCCGATAGCCAAATCATAAAAAAAAACTATATGTATGTTATATACCTATGTAGGTATGATTGGCTTTATATTATGACTTTTTTAAATTTGTGTGTACATTAAGATGTAACAAAAAACTATTATTATAGATAATTTATTACCCACGCGACAGCTGTTACCTCACTTCACTACTCAGTTATGAAATTGCTCGATTGTGTGTTTTGTTGTAAATTACAACATTTGATCTTGGAGAAAGTGAGGGTACTTATAATAAATTGTGTCATTAGTTATAGTTAATATTCATGTTGCGTTTATAGCCTCCGTCTAAAGCGCTATCCGGTAATACTAGCATGTTTAGTTTTCCACTTAGGTTTATGCTACTCTACGAATATATGTGATAGCCAATGGGTATCACCCTCTTTCAACCACTGGGTTGAAATTTTACCACTCATTCGAGTAGATCAGGGTTAAAATCCAATTAGCTCTCCAATGACTGTTTCTAGGTTCTGTTTTAAGAAATTTAATGTCAACTGCTGTAACTGCTGCTGCTGCTGCAACCCATAGACGTCCCACTGCTGGGCGAGGGTCTCCCTCACAGACAAATCTGTGGAAGGTCTAGAGCATACTCGACCACGCTGCTCCTATACCTAATCCTAAGTTTTCTCGTCCCCTGGTCGAAGTTTCCACGCAGTTCGTAGTTTCCGCCCTGAAACTCGCCCTCGACGAAATATTTTCAAACAATCACGTGTATGCAACATGGATATTAAGGTCAGATCGTCACGCGCCAGCGGCCGCCACTAATTGTGTTTAGCGCCGCAACGTGAAGTAACAGAGGTGTAATCGATGCAATACCTCACCAGAAAACAGATGCGTTTTGATGCATTGATTCTTAGGCTTTACAAACACACAGACATACAGACATAGACACACATTTTTATAGTCAAAAAAAAACTAGAACAACACGCTTTTATAAATGCACGTAAAAACCAAAAATAAATTATTACTATATGCTTTTAATTATAATATTTGATTGTAAAAGCGTTGGGCGCTGGAACAGGAAAGACTTTTCGTATAATTTGCTGAGTATTCTATGATAGCATGTTCTGAACGCGTAATATTTCGTGCAGGACGCCGTTAAGTTTTTCCATAGACAACCCTGAGTTTTGTTTCTAATGAAAGTTGAATGTCTCAACTCCAAACAATATGTTAGCTGTACAAGACCGCAACGGAGTGCCCCTGTATTGTTTCGACACAATGCTTATTAAACAGTCGAGCGTCCGGTTATCCGTTTGTTCTCTGTGTGTGAAGCCTTGAGGCCCCTTCCTTATATGTTATGACTAGTGGACGCCCGCAGCTTCGCTCGCGTGGAATTAGACATTCACTAACTTCAAAAACGGCAAAGTTTCATACTAACTTTGCACCCCCGTTTTACCCCCCTAGGGGGTGAATTTTCAAAAATCCTTTCTTAGTGCTCCCCTACGTTATAAAAGGAACCCCTGTGCAAAATTTCAAGTTTCTAACCCTTATAGTTTAGGCCCTACGTTGATATGTCAGTCAGTCAGTCAGTCACCTTCTCCTTTTATATATATAGATATTTAAACAACTTAAATAATCTATGAGACTTACCACAAACTTGGATAGGTAAAGGAAAGGTCTTGCTTTATGGAGATTGGGAATGGTCAAAGAGTGTTAAAAACGATTATAATTAATCTAGAGTATTCTAGAGATTATTAAATCATTAGAAACAATAGTCCTAGTAGGTAGAATTAGTACTTAATCCACCCTGGGATTCTCATTGAACCCAATATTCTCTCAATTCTCAAAATTTCAACTCTAATAAGGCGTTATCCGGTCCATAAAATGCTTGTATCTTTTTGTAAAACAGATTTAGTAAAAACAGAGTAAGTAAAAGATTCGTCTTTTCATTTTGAGATTGAGGAACCCTAAAAATAACAGAATAAGAAAATTTCTGCTCTACATCGGGAGTTATGACTTATGGCTACGTTATTTGTTTATTTGTTTGTACATTGTATCAGATAGAAAACATCGTGAGGAAACCAGCATACTTGAAAGATCTCCATAATGTTCTATTAAATTGTCTACTAAATTTGGAAATATTAAATTGTATTGTTCAGCAAAAATACCTTACCTTTAATTCGCTCGCATTGCAAACCACAGTATTTAAACAATAATTCAATACTATAATTCGATACTGGCATAAATATGCGGGATATTTATGCCAGTATCGGCAATTGTATATTAATCTGTTTTAAATTTTACTGAAACAATTTCACTTCATTGTTTTGCTTGTGTTTGTGCAGCTTTAAGATATGACAAACAAAGGGTGCCTAATGTAGCGCCTATTTAGTAATCTGTGGTAGCGCCTTAACGATCCTATAGCTATTTAAATTATAATAACAGTGTTATTATAACAATGATGATGACTCTACGATATGACGACATACATACGACAGTCTATGCTGTTTAGTGGATGTATCTATAACTTTTCTGTCAACATAGAGTTCATTTGAAAGGTCTTTGTTTCGTTGAATCATAAGGAAATCTAACACGCTTGAAGTTTATTTTTATTTAAAAATTGTACAATTCTTTACACTATCAGCCTTTCATAGTCCACTGCTGGTCATAAGCCTCCCTAAATCGGTGCCACTCCTCCCGATCCTGTGCCCTATGGATCCAGCAGTTTCCCGCTGACTTCTTCAGGTCATCAGTCCAGCTGGTTGGAAGGCGGCCGATGCTCCGTATCCCTCATCAGTCGTGGTCTTCGAGACCCTTGCTTACCAATCGGTGTGCAGTCCTGCGAGCGTCATGGCCTGACCATTACAAAGACCAAAAAATAATATTATTTGCTGACGACTCTATATTAATAACTAGTGGATGACCGCAGCATCGCTCGCGTGGAAATAACAATCGAAAAAATGTCATTATAATTAAAATGTCATCGTTACTATATTTAAGATGTCAAAGTAACTTTAACGATTAAAAAGAAGTTTAAAAATATTAAAGATTACCTAAAGAAGAAATTACTTTTAGCATTTACCGACATCTGTAATCCTTTTTTATATTGTCTTTAAATGAAAACGATAAAAAAATACATTATTTGCTTATACCTATTGGACAAGTCTAAAAAACAGAGTATCTATCCTATAGTTACAATGATTCTCTATTATACCCACACCAGATACCGAATGGTGGCTTGGCTAGTATATACTATTGTAGCAAATTACTTTAATGTTAGTAATTTATGATTTCTTCTGCCATTTATACTTAACACAGTGTGATTTAGTAATACTTTAATAGGTACTTATCAACATCACGCAATTCTTTTTACATTAGTCCATATTAAGTAAGTGCAGAATAAAAATGTAATTAAATAAGAATTTATATTGCAAACAGACAGAGGTGTATAGGTAGAGTCTAAAACGTTCTATTGAATCTGTTTGAAAAAACGTTCACTCTTGTTTCGTCGTTATTTTCAATGGTGGAAACAGTTGTTAAGACTTGTCGAAGACGTTCGGTTGGCTTGAGAAAATTCGACACTGGGTTAGTCACTAACCAATCCGCATTGGAGCAGCGTGGTGGAGTATGCTCTAGACCTCCCGCGCTGTCTATGGTGGAGACCTGTGCCCAGCAGTGAGACGTCTATGGGCCGCAGTTATATCATATATCCTCAGTTCACAGAATGAAATTACCATAAGCATACTAAGCTTTGTTAAACACCAGTCGTTTACTCGCACAGGTACGCCCGATAACTCTATAGGTGTGAAGTATTTTACACAGAGCTAGTAAACAAACACTGAGACGCCTATGATCGTTCAGGTTTTCTATCACGTATGGACTATTGACGCACTTTCTATGGGCTTTGTAAATTCGAAATTGGCGACCACACGCTGCGCACGCGCATTTTTACGTTGTGTCACAGATTACTAATTAGTTATGACTTGGTGGAGATAGTGTTGTGCCGGTTTTCTGCTGATGTGATGTGTCGACGAAAAAAGGGGGGTGTTTGACATGCATATCTGTACACCTCTGTGTCTGACTGGTATTTCTTTGTAGCTTTTAAATTAAATTTAAATCGATAGACAGACATCGATAGCTTTAAAATCGATAAACAGATGAACTTGGTTTTTTTTTTTGGTTGATCGAGAATCGAGAGTGGCTTTATCGGAAGTGTAATCCATACTAATATTATAAATGCGAGAGTAACTCTGTCTGTCTGTCTCGCTTTCACGCCAAAACTACTGAATCGATTTAAATGAAATTTGGTACACAAATAGTCTAGATCCTGAGAAAGGACATACTAGAAAGGACATGCTACTTTTTAATTGGAAAAAAGTGTCGTAAAGGGTTGGAAAGGGGGATGAAAGGTTGTATGAAAATATTGTCATTTTCAGAACTAGATGTTGTGAGTGTAAAATAAACATACCTAGGGGATAACACATTTGGGGTTTGATTACAAATTTGTAGAGCTAAAGTTAAGTCCTTAAGCAATTCTCAGCATTTAATTTTGAGACAAGGATTGAAGGAGTACGTGTCCTTCTCCATTGGGGTTCCAACCTGCCTGAACCTCACATTAAATTACGGACAGTTCACATTGCGGCCATCACTATTTAGTGCCTGTCACCCCCAAAGATATTTTCCTCGCAAGAACAAGCGTAAGAGAGTTAGAAACAGTGCTGTTGATTAAAAGTTTATTGTGATCGGAAGACCGGACACGTAAATGTTTCATGACTAATGAATGACCGCATAATTATCTGGCAGTTTAACTTTCTTGTTTCGTAACACGGGCGATTCATAGCTAAACCTGTTTTAATGAAACTCAACAACTTCCAACAGATCCAAATTAATTGCTCTTAATGATTTTTTTTTAATTACATGTTATTTCAATACTATTCCGTGGCGTCTTGGTCAGTCGAACTGCCGAGCTTTCCGTAGGTAGTTTGTTCGATTCCCGTCTGGTGTTTACTCGGCACCTAACTGCTTGTACAAGAACCCCACCATCACATCGCTCTCATTGTCCCACTATTGAGCTCAGGTCTCCTATTAAGCTGCAACAGTTCAGGTTGAATGGTTGACCGCAAGTGGTAAATATTCTAGAGCGCTTCCGAGGAGGGCACGTTAAGCTGTCGGTCAAGATTCTCCTTCAGATACTACGGATATAAGATATCAAACGAGCATGCAGCACCACACTTCGCTGCCAATTTTGAATAAGACTCAAATAGTGCTTAAACTATTCTGAATCCCAACCAATACGCTTACGCACTGAAGCAGCGGAGTACTCGCAGGGACTTACTTAAGCTACCCCTGTTATGCTGTAAATTGTAATGGTTTCTATGTTGTAGATCGTATCTTGCCTTTTGAGACCATCTTGTCTCCACCACAACACGCATCATACAACTGACCTAGTTCTATGGCATCTGAAACTAGATTACAAAACGTGTCATGTTTAGCACTCTGTGCAAGCAAAACGGCACAGTTGTTTTTTCGATCGCGAATTCTCACACAGACTATACAGTTTTGGTTCACGTGTGAATGACCTTGTTTTATTGGTCGCAGTTCGATCGAGGTGGCAGGTGCCACCCACACTGCCAGTATTACTATAATAAGCTTTAAAAGCTTACTTGCGCATACTTGACTCTATTTAATGAATTGTTAACTCTCTGTAAGTAATAAAAAATAATGAATTGATACAAACTTTATTTCACTATCGTGTCCAGCAATTCAACCAATAGCTGTTTACTTAGTCAAATGTGCTTACGTAAACATGTCCGTATTTTATTAGTATTTAGTTCAATAGACTACCCTACCTAGATTCGAGACTTTTAGTACGTAGACGTGTTTTACACGCATTTATTAGCTTGGTATGCATGTATTTAATGGAATCATTGAACGTGATTTTCGCTCACTCCAAAACGTGGGATTAATTTGAAACTTTGCACACTCATCAAGGACCGATCACAATGCAATAATTTAAAGTCTACAATTCTACAAAACGTTTAGTTATCATAAAAAATAAATAAAATATATATAAATTTTAAAACGTGTTTTTTAGTTTTAAACGATGTTATTGACTCTGTGATCGAAGTGTATGTCTACGTTATGAAAGTAAGTCTGTATTGATTTCCTTTTCATTGTTACTCGTAACTCTTCTAACAGACTCTTCTAGAGACGGTATTGTGTTCGTTTTACGAGTAGGAAACCATTCAAAGCCAAATACCAACATCATGAGGTTTCGAACCACTACCATCTGCGCTTACTACATTAGCTAGATATTCACTTTATTCATGTCATTCCATCCATCAGCCTTTTGAGGTCAACTGCTGGACATAGGCCTCTCCTAAACGACACCACTCCGACCGGTCCTGTGCCTTCTGAATCCAGGTTTCCCGCCGTTTTCTTCCGATCGTCTGTCCACTTGTCGAAGGGCGACCTGCACCTGTTTCCGAGTCGTGGTCTCCATTCGAGGATGTTTTAATTTACTACATGTCTTTACACCTATCTAAATATCATCAATTCGTGAAGCTGTTACAACAATTTGTCGGTTGTTGTCGGTTCCCTACAAGACAGATCAAGAAGCAATAAGCTGTACAATATCTAATTGCGAGTAATGTTCAGTTTTCCCACAGCGGAGAAAGCGGCGGGCCTCACGATGTGACCCCCCGCTAATCCTTCAATCACAGCCTGTTGACTGTATCACCACTTACGACTGAGTCTTTGCGACAGATGTGACATGTTGATAGTACAAGCTCGTCGATCGTGTTCTGATTAGTTGCAACGCCAATATATGTATTGGCGTGTACACATACAGTGTAATATTGTAGACATAACATTTAATGTAAAATTGTAGCCATTACACTGAATGTTATGTTTTGGCTTGTCGAGGTTCACATCGCGATTTTTTTTCAAAAGTTAACTTTTAAGATTTACCTTGTGGTAGCCAACTTTGAAACCTTTGGATTTCCACCCAATATTAAATTAAGTACACAATTCAATTAAGTTTTTTTTTCGAACGGTCTTTTGCTGCATGGTCATGAAGATCTTCACGGCGTCACCGAAAAGAAATTAAGTAAATAGTATTATAATCAAATAGTCAAATGAAACAATGTGCTACCCGCTATTTGGCAGTGTTGCCAGCAACTGCTGTGATTTTCTCATAATTGACGGTTAGCCTACACTTACGTGACCGCCCAAAATCGGTCGTCTGCACACAGCCTGTATTAGGTAAATTTATCCCACTCGCTCGAGGCTCGCACGTAAGCAGATGTTGACGCTATACAAACAACTACCACCTAAATACCTACTTACTGGCAACTGTTGGCGTATTGTCCGCCGTTTGCACGCGATTTACATTCAAATAAACCGCGAAATTGTAAGCTGCACGGCAGTACAACTTGGCAACTGTACCTACCTGGTATCTGTGCCACACGATTGAGGACGTTTCTAAATGGTTACATCTCATTCGAGAACTACAATGTCAATTTCCACACCAAGAGTTTGGTTTGGGGTTGAACGTTGGGTAGCCCATATTAAAGTTGGAAGTTTTTCGGTAGGTACGCGGTAAAACACGCTTTTAGCATAGCATACCGTTGTCAGGTAAACTACGTGCCCTGTAACAGGCCGCGTACAGTTAGTGTTTATTTCAGTAAATATGACCCTTTCGAGAGTTCATTTCAGTCACCAATATTACTTATAGCACAGGCTCAGGTTCACAGCTCACGCAATGAACAGCATCCATCCTAAGTTTCACTGTAAATTTACAGTGAAACTTAGGATGGACTGTAAATTTACAGTGAAACTTAGGACGGATGCTGTTCATTGCGTGAGCTGTGAACCTGAGCCTGTGCTATAAGTAATATTGGTGACTGAAATGAACTCTCGTAACAATATTTAACTCTTATCTATTAGACTCATATTCGAAATAAAAAAGTTATTAGATTTAAGTATAATATTTTAAAAAAAAGCTATTTTCTTATCACAATCACCATTTCTATCAAGTCAATCGATTTCACTCGAAATGTGGCTAGTATTTTACAAAGCACAGTAAACATCTCAAGTAGTTGAGAACGTCAGCATCGATTCCAAATTATTACTGTAGTGCCACGGTATTAGAATACGACAGTATTGCATACAATCGAACTGTCTCTATACAAACAAAGTACCGATTATTTTGTCATCATAACAATATCACAATGGTGACTCGAAGTAACCGGTTATATTATACAGAGCCTCTGTCAAGGCTCCCGCGTAGTGCCAAATTAGATGCAGTCTGTGTTGCTTAACCACCTCACGTTCCATCGGCACGACTATTGCTAAGAACTGTGAAAAAATGCCGGTAATTTTTCTGCAATTTTACATCAGTAATACCTCAGTAACAGGGTAACGTGTTAGCAAACTCGCCTGGTATTATTTTTGCACGAAAGACGCAATCGCGTGGGAAACTTAAGGGGAAACAATAACAAACAGACAAGCACTTTGAGACAGAAATCCGACGGAAAATTGTGGAAAGAAACGCTAGAAAACATAACATACTTTCACTAAGTCTTAACTCACTTGCCACCGTCTCGAATTCTGGTTTATAGCTTATCAATCATATTAACACGATTAACGCCTTCATTTTATGACATTACATAAACTTGCAAATGCAGAGACCTTCCATTCGCAGCCATGTTTCTGATTACGTATCCGACTAATCACTTTCTACGCTAACTTTTTTACTTTAATTGTTACAGATGGCGTAGAAAACCGGCCTGAGATATTCAGCACAAATGATATTTAACAATCTAATGGAAGGCGAATCGATTTCTGCTAGCAACCTGATATCTTCTATCAAAAGTTTCAACGCCGATGGCAAGGAACACGGGACCATAAAGGCCTTGTTGAAAAACTTCATTTTGCCAGACACCGATATGGCCATCAAGCAAAAGCAGACCAATAATGACCAGTGCGTTTATTCCGTGCCCATTCAACCACTCATAACCCCCTCCAGAGAAAGAGCTAGGGCTGTTAATGAAGCTAAGATGGCGTTTCTAAAATCTACGGTTGAACAGCAGCCTCCTACCAGAATCCGGACAGAACCAACTCTGCACTACGCGCAATTGGCTGTGACCACTGGTAGCGAAGACTCCCGTAGCACGGGTGGAGGGAAAAATATTAAGGAAATCACGGACAAGTTTAAAGAAAACAACACACCGAAACACATATCATCCAATGTTAAGAAAAAAATTGAACCCCAACAAAGGAAAGTAAGTTTTAAAACCAAAAGTGCTTCGGCATCTTATCGTCGACCACCAATAGCTGCCAAGACAATGACTATCACGAGTAGTAAAGTAACAGAGCTGACAAAAAAATTCAACGATTTGATGAGTGATAGTTCTCACAGCAAGATTGTAAAACAAACGAAAATAATTAAAACTATGGAAGTAGTCCCCTCCCCTAGTAATAGCTCTACCCCATCATCAACCCTTAGCTCAAGTCCTAATATTAAGATAGTAGTACGAAACAGGCGAAGTTCCAAAAAGCGCAGCTATAATAAGAAAAAATGTTCCAGTATGGATTCTATTGATAAACTAATATTTTCTGAGGGATCTTCTGGAAAAATTCGCATAATACGTTCAAAATCAGATGGAACTAAAATTCCAAAATCTCCTAAAAAGCGTTTGAAATACCAGGATTCCAGCGGACCACAAAGTGGGTCAGATTCTGTAGATGGAAGTCCAACAAAAGTGACTGAACATAAAACACAAAATGTTGTGGAATCTTCTGAATCTATCGGTGTTAAAAACGCAATCAAAAGATTTGAATGTGAAATAAGTGCTCAATCAGTGTGTAATAATAATACAATGAAGAGAAAACCTAATCTTATCACTAGCACAATTCCAATAAAGGAAAAACCGAAAGTACCTGAAAAGAAATCATCATTAGTGTTAACAAAAAACCTGGTGGTAAAAGATGGTATCCCAAAAATTAAGACAATAAAACCTGTTAGCCATGATGTACCTGTAAATAAAATGGATGTTAAGCAGCAACCATTAAATATTGTTAAGAGTAAAAAGGAACCAATCTATGATAGAAAAAAGTATAAAACTAATTACATTCATTCAGAAAAGTTACCTTTACATGTTGTAGAAATTATCCAAGAAGATATAAATGAGAATTTACTCAATTCGTTAAGCCACCAAGACAGTAAGACATCAGAACCTCAAAATATAGATATATACCAAGAAATTGAACCTACTATCACACCTAATGAATCATTCCTGTGGCGAAGAAAGAGCAGCACTCAAATTTATGCTGATTGTGAAAGATCTGCTTCAGATAGTGCTTACGGTGTGGTTAGTATAGTAACAAATATCGATGCAGTAACAGTTATAGAAAATCAAAATGATTCACCGCTAAAAGAATCTCAAACTCAAGAATATACAGAATCTCAAGTCAGTTCCATACATAATAATAATGATCCTAATTTAGACTTTGAAAGTAACTTAATAGAGGCTTATAATAAAGAGGTTTTGGTTGGTTATACGTCTAAACCAAAAGATGTCTCAGTTGTAGAAGACGACTATGAACCCTTAGAGCCGCGGGATATTGAAAATGTAGTGGTTATAACTGTAAAAAGTGATAGATCGTCTAAAATAAACTGTCCGCTTCCGGAGATACCAGTTGAGCATAAAAGTGAATCAGTACGAAAAGAAAAAGAGAACATTTACCAGTGTCTTATAGAGATGAGGTCTCATCCCGAAGGAGACGAAAGTAGTCTTCACAACTATGAACTTTGCGAAAACAATATGGAAGAAAGGACGCGAGGCGACGGCGACAGCGATGATGGTTACGAGTATTGTAAGTCTCCCGTGAAGCCGTACTGCCTTACCTCCAGTTCGGGGATACAGATAGCAGAAGGCTATCAACCCTTCGGAGCTAACAATAAGAATTACGCGATATCAAAATCAGTCAGCGGTGCGTCAACAGTTAGCTACGAGAAAATCGGTTCGGAGAGAATTTACGAGAAAATTCCACCAAGGCCGCCGAAATCTAAAGAAAGCAGTCCCAGTTACAGCCACAGGCACTCGTTCGTGTCGTCGGACTACACGAGTTACAACGACACGGAGAACATTTACGACACGATCAAGCACAGCGACGGCTCGTCTTTACACTGCTACGAGAGCATACCAAACAGTCCGAGTATGGTGAAGTTGAGGCATAATTTGAAGAAGCAGTTGGCGTCGGCTGTCCAGAAGCGTCTCTCGTTCGACGCGGTGTCGAACATCAGCCAGTCAACGTTGTCTAGCGAGCAGAAGACGAACAGTATCTACGGACAACGGTCGGTGATGAGCTACAACGGGCAGGAGGTGGCCTTCCAGGTTCCCAGCAGCGAGACGAGCGTGAGCGATAGAAGCGACCGCAGCGACGACTGGGTCGACGTGTCGGATGAGGAAAAGACTGAGGAACAAAAAATTATCATGTGAGTACTCAGAAGTCTTGATTCATTTGTATGTGTGTGTAAATATATAAACAAACACACTCATATCCCTAAGGCAGGCCTAGCCTGTTTTGCGAGTAGTAAATAATTTCCTTTATGCAATCACACTACCTACATACACAGCATGGCTAGGTACCAGTGGATTGTCTTCCCTGCACTTGTGCAGTGCCGAGACCCCAAATACAGCAATAGCTTGCAACTATGTATTCCAATCAGTAGCAAAGGTTAGGGACTTATTGTAAAACATTTAGGAAGATGCACAGACATTCTGTTTGATCAAAACAAAACACTGATGCTAACAGCAGCTTTTAAATCGTCTTAAAACATGCAATAAATGTGCTATATGTGGACAAAAAATTGTCTATGGAATAAGTTGCAGAAAAAAAAATGTTTTATCGCCTAATTTGTCTGACCTATAAAACTACAGCAATAACGTTTTCCAAAGAGCTAAACAAACACGCTTATCTATTTGATATTAGCGCCAGTTGGCTCAGTATACGAAATGCAAAGGAAGAAGGAATACAGTATCGTTTTATAGTGCCCGTATATTTAAAAAAAAGTAAATTAACAATAAAATGGAGGTGTGTAATTTCAGAGTACGAGAAAGAAGTCGCGGGAGGAAAAGTCCTATAAGCTGGTCACAGAAAGTCCGACATCAGTGGCATAAATCGCCGAAGCAAAGTGAAGGCAAAGGTAAGCTTTTGAATACCTACAATAATTTTATAAACCTAGTGAATTTGGTATACATAATATAATAATTTTTGCGCACTTCATGAATTTGTTTGAATGTGCTCTTAAGCAGCGCCATCTATACATTAAGTATGACAACGTGTCCGCCAGTACATCTGATGGCAACGATATAAATGACAGGAGTGTCAAGAGATGGCGCTACTAGCATATTACTGACAAACCGATGCGATCTATAGATAATTTGTTGTTTATTAATTAATTCCCGTAGATCAGGGATATGGTTTTCCATTTCAGATATCTAAATAATTCATTAGATAAAATGTTACCTAAAAACTATTCTAGTCGAGGCGCATTTTATTGCAACATTTAAGTACCATATTTAAAAATTATCCTCACTACACCACCTTGTAACTGATAACTGAAATAGCCTTTAGTAGTAGGTTGTCCACCAATCCGCATTGGAGTAGCGTGGTGATGATGATGATGATCTAGACCTCCCTCAGCTGTGGCTGTGGGAGTGACGCATGCGCAACAGTGTGACACCTATGGGCTATAATTATAACTATATTACAATCGCATTCTTTATAATGTTTCTGACGTCACCTCCCGTCTCGGAAAGGGCACAGGCTCCTACAAGCTACAAAACTACTGCAAATCTAAAATAATTATGCGTAGGACGTTGTCGCGAATATTACGAAATGCGACTTGCACCAACTGACTGCGAATAACTGACGACAGGATTTCAGTCACATACCAATCACATTGATTGATTTATTTAATGTATTCCACTACGTACACACGTGCGATAAGACTCAGACAAACATGATTTTTGAGATGATGACAGTAAGAAAACCTGTTGATAAGCTTAATTAACTATATTATGCAGGTGGGTATAATAATTATTCATGATGTGTATGTCTATTACGTGAACGAACTAAAAGTCGAAGAACCAAATCTGCATAATTGACGGGCCCAGGCTTAAAATAACTATAGACACAGATCTGAATATTTAATTATTAAATAATAACAAAAAACTAACGGTAGGTATGTATCGAACAGTCGGACCGGAAATTCCAGTTGTATGATTAACTAATAATTTTTTTTTTAAATGTTAGTTCGTTACTTCTTAACTAAATAAAATGTTGGATAATTATTCGAAAGCTTTAGAAAGACTATAACGCTATAAACAGCTTAATAAAATTAACTACAAACCACATTAAAATAGAAAAATGTGAAAAATTGAAAATTGTGTCTAAAAAGTTATCTATATAAAGTGGCCAAACTACTGAAGGATGAACAACTTTCAATTAAAATAAATCTTTATTTGCATGTAAATGTGGATTGATTAAATAGGTGGTTAAATTATTATAAAATCGGTCACTTTTCTCTAGTACCTAAAGGCAAGCAATTTTTTTACATTTCCAAATACATACTTCATAATTAATCACAATTTTGTATTATAGTCTACGGGTAGATTTCAGAATATTGATTGAACGAATATCATACTAATAGAATTAAATAATACTAACAAGAGAGATGTCTGAAATAAAAAATTTAAAAAAAGATACAGTGGCTCTCGAACTTGCCTCTCACTCGACCGGTCCGGGTTCAAGTCCAAGCGGCATGCATCGATGACTTTTCTAAGTTACGTGTGATTAAGAATTTAAATGTCACCTGCTGTAACGGGAAAGGAATATTGCGAGGAAACCTGCATGCCTGAGAGATCTCCATAATATTCTTGAAAGCATGTGAAGTCTACCAATCTTGTTAAGTGTGGTGGAATCCATAGTTAAGTTGCTTAACGCATGCGAGGGGTTGGGCCCTTCCCATGCCGAAAGGAGACCCGTGCCCAATAGTGGGACAAACGAACAATTTTGTGGTGGTAAAATTGATAACTATACCTTACTTCAATCACTAAAAATGACAACTTTAGAGAATGTAGAGATACAAAAAAATTGTGGAATAACTTACGCAAGCCTACTGCTTGTTGGCATGGCGACGATGACGTAAATAAAATAAACGTTTTTATTTTGAAGTTTGCTAAAATAGGAAGCACAGAGTACATTTTTGATAGGAAGTGTTTAAGATAAACATCGTGAGATTAGCGAGCTAGTGCCTTGAAGTACCCATTGTGGCACATTAGAGACGCAGTCGCTGACATCGTTCACAGGTAGGTAAGTAAAACAATATGTTATGCATTTTTTACAAAACAATTACATAATGATATGTATCTATGTAGGTATCTACCCTTCGCTGGTGCAAGGTTAAGTATCAACGTACCTATGATTTGACAATGGTGATACTGCCTTAGCAAAGGTATTTGTGATATAAATTCGCATTCATGGCAATACCTACACTGATTCACTGATTGGATTACAGAATAGAATTAAGAGATATACATAATGAATATCTCTGAATATGAATAAATAAATAAATGAATACATGAATAATTATAATGAAAGAAACTAATATCCATAAAGAGGAGTGGCGTGTCAAAATCTTGTGTCTTCTTGTTCGTTTGTCTCCAATCTATAAAAAAAATTAACTACTTTATGTCGGAAGGAGTATAACTTTTCAGGTAGGGCGGGCGGGGTAATTGCGCATACTTTATGCAGAATTGAAAAAATTTACTGGACATGTTTCCAAGCTTGAACTTTCCTATGAATCAATGGAGTTTACTTACTGCTCCTATTTATTTGGTCGTCATTCGTCGTTTTCCACTCATAATGCTTGTCAGTTAAGCATGTGATTAAATAATTATACCGTTAAAAAACTTTTTTAAAAAAAAGCTTTTTAAAACTTTTTTTTTATTTTCATGCATTGTCATCGAAACCAAATATGTGTGCCAAATTTCAGCTCGATAGCTTCAGTGGAAGTGGGTGAAATATTGATTGCAAGATTCCAGGACATACTTACATACGAGTGAAGTTAAATAAAAGCTTTTAAAACATATATACAAATAATATTATTCGACAGTATTATTACAAATTATAATCAAATATTGCACTGAGAGCCCGGAATACTTGGCAAGCTTCACATATACACATAAGTAACTGTGATTTGAATCGTAATCGTTTGAAGAGTAAATTATTTCTCACGTATACAATGTCTAATATCCTTGCCTTGACCATAAAACGTGCATTGCAAAGACCAACCACTATACATGACCCTCAGTCGGATCTTCTCTCCCTTTAAACCAAAGATACGTCAGTTGCCAACTGGGTCTAGCTTAGCTGGTCACAAGGCCGAGAATGCAATGAAATGATGTGAGTAATTTGAAGTGATTCGCCGATTGCGTTGCTCAAGTGTTATTAGACGTTTCATAATAAGTGTGTAAGCTTTGAAATGGTTTAAGTACGCAACAGTTTCTACAGTAACTATTTTTTGTTTCAACAGTAAACTATTGCTTGTTATTCCTTAGAAATTTCAGATCCAGGCACTTCGACCATAATTGTTCGTTTGTGCCCAATGCATCCATAAGTCAGACACTGTTGGGCAGTGCTGAGTGTAGGCTTCCAATCTGAGTATTGGCTCTTCGGGAATTTTTGTTATTTGACCACTATTTTTATGTCTAAATTGACCGGACTATAAAGGCAGCGTACGCTAAGGAATATTTTATCTCGTTCTTGCAACATTTTTCATTGATCATCCCCTCCTATTGGTGGTAGCGTGATGTAATAGCCTAGAGCCTTCCTCGATAAATGGACTTTCCAACATAAATATAATTTTTCAATTTAAACCAGTAGTTCTTGAGATCAGCGCGTTCTACCATACAAACTCTTCAGCTTTATAATATTAGTATAGATATTATGAAATACACTACAAGCAGTGAATTTTGTATCGTCCATAGCTCAATGGCGTCGATTCAACGTGATCGATAGAATTAAGCAACCAGGGGCGCGGTCGATTTCGATTTGAGGATGGGTGACCGCTTAGGCAAAATTTCATAGGCGCTACTGTGCTTCGGAGAGCACATTAAGCCGTCGGTTTCGGTTGTTTTCAATGGTGAAATCAATCGTTAAGCCTTGTCGAAGACCTTTAAGTGGCTTATGATCATTTGACACTGCGTTGGCCACTAACCCCTCCACCAATCCGCATCGGAGCGACTGTTGGAGTCGCTCCGATGCGGATGCGAAGATACTACACCTCAGACAGATTAATCTGTGAGGGAGACCCGTGCACAGCAGTGGGACGTCTATGGGTTGCAGCTTAGCTTAGCTAATGAATTTTAAAATTCCCATAAAACTTTACCCTTGTCAAAGTATTATTGTTTGTACCTAACAGTTTATAATGAGTATAGCTCAAGAGATAAATATTTCAATTAAATATTATAATTAGTTCCGTACCTACTCTCAAACGATTACGAAACGCTTAATGGTATTCAACGAACAAGTGAAACTTAACGAAATATATAATCACACTTAATCTCGCAAAAACAAACTGGAATGATTAATTTATAATGTACTGTGGACATGCAACGTGGAAATTAATGTTCAGATTTTTTGTCTGTACCCCGGTCGCCGTCCTACCTCGATTTTAGTACAGAAGGAAGAAGGAAATTGTTTTATTTTAGTTAGTTTATTTTAGTATAGTTTGATCCAACTAGAAAGATAGGATACCTTACATCTTAATTTATAGCCGCAATATTATTTTATTGCAAATTATTTGTCTATTATTTGACATTCACAATTACTCAACAAAGTTAACTCCAAACGATTTTAACAGATGGCGAATGGGTCTAATTCTACGCGAGCGAAGCTGCGGGCGTCCACTATATATGTATATATTTTTTTTATCGTCAATCATTCTTACAGCCATCTTGTCACAATGTGTATACCACTAATTGGAACCTAGGCACGTTCATCAGAAATAGATCTCGCTCACGTCGCGTGTTCGACTCATCATTAATTCATGAAGATCAGATTATTTTAGCTAACAGTCTCGTCTACACCTGAAGTCTTCACCATGTCGTCTGCTTCTTGCGGTTTCCCACACATTGTAATCACATTCCCTGGAGGAGACACCGTGTGTTCTATTGTCAACACGTCTGCAATAAACGGTATGAGGCAAAAAACGTGCAATTATATTGGAAAAAGGGAGCTATTAAAAACACTTTCGTTAGCGGCTTGAGAATGTTGGATTTCGTTTGCAATGAATGTCTAGAGATTGACAATTTTGTTACTGTTAAAATTAAATTGCAATAATTGTATAATTTTTTGAGATGATTAACCTTAAAATAGAGCCCAATTTGACTGAACCGGTTGGCGCAATCGGCAGTGACCCTGTTTTCTGCGCCAGGGGTCGTGGGTTCGAATCCCACTCAACAAAAATTTTCATGTTTGTTCTGTGTCAGGATGTAAGATAATATTATATCTACTTATAAATTAAATATATGTACAATGTACATATACATATATATGTATATACATATATATACTAGACCCTGGCATCAGATCTGCCTAATTTGGTCAGTTGGCCGGAGATGGCCGTAACTCCATGATATTTATTATTATTGGCGTGAATGAAAAATCGTTTATCCTGAAAAACGTCAAAAGTTTTCAGCTGCTAAGATGGATTTAATTGAGATTAACGAACGAGTCTATCAGATCAGAACATGCTATGCCTAAGTATTAAAGACATATAATTTGATATTATTTATTGAGCGATATTACAACTTCACTAATTATGAAGTGAAAACGATAGGTAAAAGAAGTGCACGCGAGTGTACTCGTAGGCTTGTAAGAGAATACAATGTACTGCCTAAAAATGTTTCTTTACTCTTTTTTTTGATTTATTGCTTTTTAAATATCACATTTAATGTTACATAAAGTGAAAGTTAATAGAAGGCATTGTATTTTATCTAAGTGAAGCTTACTTCTAACAGTGAACTGCCGCCGTTGCAAGCTTATGATATAAAGATAAAAATATTATAATGTTTATTTATATATTTTTCTTTTGTAATTTTTTTCTATAACTACAACCCATAGATGTCCCGCTGTTGGGTCGGTCTCCTCCACAGACACAGTCTAGTTTAGAGCATACTCCACCACGCTGCTCCAATGCGGATTGCTGGAGTGGTTAGTGGCTAACCCAGTGTCGAATGTTCTCAGCGACCCGAAGGCCTTCGACAAGGCTTAACGATTGTTTTTACCATTAAAATCAACTGGGACCGGCAGCTTACCCTGCCCCGAAGCACGGTAGCGCCCGTTGTGGCTTTACTCTGTGAGCTATTGTGGACGCAAATTTACGGACGTAATTTTTTTTTTTACGATAATTTAAAAATAATTAATTCAACAGCCTTCACTTTAAAGGTGATCTCGCTCGAGGCGTGAGCTAACCTCGGCTGCTGATTTAGATAACTGATTCGGCGACTATGCCATGACTATGGCATGACTATGCTATAGACTTCCGGCTCTATGATTCAATTATCAAAATATAAATAAATGGTTACTGCGTTGGTTTAGTGCAGGAATTCCCAAACTGGGTTTCGTGGAACCTAGGGGTTTATTCATTAGGTTTCCGTCAAAATTATTCTGTACGTATCGTTGTGAAACAGGGTTTTCAGCCTCCGTTTAAACAAAAACCAACTACAGGTCAAAATTGGATGTTACCCCAGATATAGGTACGCATACAATTGTCGGACATAATACCTACTGAACTTTATAACAATTACTTATTCATGAAACAATTTCTTTCTTCACATTAAAACTTTAAGTTAAGAATGATGTGTTTCAATTACATTATTTCTTTATTTCTTTAAAAAATGTTCTTAAATAAATTTCAGTGTTGATTTGTAATCATTTGATATTTGATTGAGTTCCATAAAATAAAAGGTACTTGTGTAGGTGTGATTGCTAAGTTCGAGGCCCTTTTAATAATAATAAATAATTAATTAAATTATTTATTTATTTATTTGTTTGTTTGTTTGTTATCTTGAATCTTCTTCTACATATTGTACTAGTTAAAACCTTATCTGGCATCTATAATTATATCATAATGAAACATAAGAACCGTCCATCGATACTGGCTACGCTGCGACAGTTGCGTTGCAGAGGTAACATAAGATACGTCGGGAGTTACGGTAAACTAAGCAACACGGTCTACTGGTTCAATACAAATCGCAATCGCATGCAACACGGAAAACATTTACGAGCGACCTAGACCGAAATAGGTTCCTGTAGCTCGGGACCAGAATAGTGCTACGGTATCCCCTGCCTGTCGTAAGAGACGACTAAAGGGGGCTTCTGGGCTCACGGGCGGCAAGGTGGGAGGTCAAACTGTCCATCCAGTGAAAGACAACGTTGTATGTGGCTGCACAACGTTGTAGATGGGTGTCGACGTCTTTGGACGTTTCGTCCGAGACGAGCCTGTGGGCAGCGCTGGAGGGCACCGGTGCGTTCTATCAGAGATCCCGGAGCCCTCATCATGCGCCGAGGAAGGCCACCGAGGAGGTTTTAGTGGGTGGAAATCCCACAAAACCCGGCGTCGCTCCCACGATGTCGGGTACTTTAAAAGGTTTCCCACTCGTAAAACAAAACAAAAAAAAAAGACCGAAATAGGTACGACAAAGTACACGCGAGCATTCGTAGCAATTTTGACTAAACGTTTACAAAGAGGCATCAAATTGTGAGAAAAGTTTCTGATACAACAATCGCTATTAAACCTGTAGCCGTATTCATGAAATATGACGTGATTGTCTTGCCTCACGCTGTAATTTAGTTATTAAACGGTTTTATTTTATTTATTGTAAAAAATAAAAAGTTTTTACAAAGGGCGCATTCTCTACCAGCTAACCCGATTTGATGGTGAGAGTAAGTGGCAAGTGTAATGAATGATACAATTAAATGTGTTAAATATTAAAAAAAATATTAAAAAGGTAGTGGACGCCCGCAGCTGCGCTCGCGTGGAATTAGACATAACAATAGTTTCGTTTACATACACCTAGTAGTATTATACAGCCTATGTCACTCAGTGAAGATGCAGCTTTCTAATGGTTAAAGAATTTTTGAAATCGGTCCAGTAGTTTTTGTGCGAAAACATTACAAACAAATGTTTCCTCTTTATAATATTACTAGTGGACGCCCGCAGCTTCGCTCGCGTAGAATTAGACCCATTAACGACGTCTACCCGTCTAACGACTTCAAAAACGGCAAAGTTTCATACTAACTTTGCACCCCCGTTTTACCCCCTTAGGGGGTGAATTTTCAAAAATCCTTTCTTAGTGCTCCCCTACGTTATAAAAGGAACCCCTGTGCAAAATTTCAAGTTTCTAGCCCTTATAGTTTAGGCCCTGCGTTGATATGTCAGTCAGTCAGTCAGTCAGTCAGTCAGTCAGTCAGTCAGTCACCTTCTCCTTTTATATATATAGATAGCTACACACATGCATACATACGTACATAATAAGGTAGGTATAATCTACAGAATATATTTGTGTATACGTAACCAATTGTTCACTCCGTTGCTACTTGAGCATGCTTACGATCTATCTAGGTTGATGGTTCAGACAGAACTTACTAAACTAAGATTCCGGCAAAGATAAGTAAATCTAGGTAAAAATTACAAGAATAGCCCAACTTTGAATTATGGCTACACTTTGCTCACATAATTGCTCTTATATAAATAATTATCGGAAGCATCATAAGATAAGGCAAGACGAGCTAATTACAGTTTGTAATTTAAAAAATCAAATCCAGGTAAAATACGAACTGAATAAATTGCGTTAATGTTATTATTAGTCTAAAGATACTCATAACTTGAAGGTAACTTGGATAAAAGTCTACTGACAAAATAGATTTGTCAACGACGTTAATAAAACGTCTTTAGTTGTATCCTCAGGTCAATCACTTTATAAAATGGTTATGGCTGACCTATGTTCAACGAAATGCATCTCGCGGTATCTGACAGTGTTCTCGAAGCTATATCATTTAACACAATACCAAGCAAGGCCTATACACTGTGACCAGACAATATACCTACTGCGATTTTATCGATTCCAAACAAGTCGGTGACGAACGTACCAGGTATCGATTATTATTAATCGGTAACCTTGGTTGAGCAAGCGGAAAGTCCGTCGCTCAAGCGGATCGGAGCGGGTTGAATGCGACTGCCGAAGGACGAAAGGCTTTCGGACGATCTTCGTTGACATCTTTCGTTTATACTTCTTTACCATTGACTAGTGGACGCCCGGACTCGCGTGGAATTAGACATAACAATTGTTTCGTTTACACCTAGTAATATAGCCTATGTTACTCAGTGAAGGTGCAGCTTTCTAATGGTGAAAGAATTTTTGAAATCGGTCCAGTAGTTTTTGATTTTACAAACAAATGTATCCTCTCTAATATTAGTATTGATGAAGTTGTACAAATCAAGCAGATCGCGCCGATTGTAAGCGCGCCCGTAGGAAGGACTCGAAAACGTCCCAATTGAGACGTCTAATCTGAGTTGCACAGGAATTAATCACAGGATAAAATCTTCAAATTTAATTCATGTGCCCATTTTTAACATTGAATTTTATTTATTTATTTTTATTTATTTATTATGGAGGTCACATATCTTTATTTCATTAATCAATGTCCATTATTAAACTTTTTACTTTTTATACTTACGGATTAAGTAGTGTTTATTCTGAATTTCCTCGATGGTCAGGTTTTCTCATTCGTCAATTTCCTTAGTCTTGTTTGCCAGTATCACTCGTTGATTTCGGCTTCCTTACACGCTAGTTTCCACGCATCGACTTCTTAAATCTTAAAAATATAATGTAATGTATAAGACTAAATACTGATGTTGCTCTTACTTGTACCGAAACGCTTATGGAAATTTTGCCAAAATTTTGAAATTAAGTGATCAATATCTAGGTACCTATTACATTCCTCCGTTGTCAGGGAATGCTAATTTTAATTTCTTTCACGTTGATCTACTATTTGGTACCAAACATCTATATAAAACATTTCTTAGTATTCATATCGTCTTAGGTACGTTAGAATTAGATCGCATTTAGGCAAAAGTCTATTGGAGATTCCTCTCGTACAAAAAGTCGGAATCCTAAAGCAGGTGTTGTGCAACAGACGAAAACTGCGATAAAATCGAACGTGGGATCTATTATTTATCTGCTCCAATTGTTGGTGCGCCGAATGACTAATTATTACATCATGATTAAGCTACTTACCAGGCATTTTGGAAACGCTTATTGGATTAAGCTACTTATCAGACTTTGAGACATCACAAGCATCACATACCTAAGAATTACTTACATATGATAATTATAATACTTAAGATAATTATAGGGTTTATAATATTAGAACTTATTGAAGTTCGGCCCGTTAAACATTTATACTATTGTGATTGTGTTTGAAAACTTATTACCCACAGAAGTATCGCCCTAGATCGAGGCCGGTCTGGCGAGACCAGTTTTCTAAAATGTAGCTCCGATTCAATTGGATTGTTTCCGACTATCAAATGTCTAGACTCGCACCGCACGGAATACAATTGATATCCCTTAAAATTAGACGTTAGGGAAATATCTACCGCTGCTTATTTAGTGGTTTTTGATTAATGAAAAAAAAACAAAAATATTATAAATATCACTACTACTACCGAAAGACATTTGATAAAAAACTTTTTTCATAATTTTTCTGTAAAGATATAAAAAATATGTAAGTATATGTATAGATACATATTACGTCGATACGTAGATATCATCATGCCCACATTTTATGTGTGCAATTGGCCCCACGCCATACCATGGTCCCACGCAGCCACTATTTTTGGGATATAGTGGTCCCCGATTATCTTTTTGAGATTTATCTAATGCTCTGATTACTTTCTATTTCTACATGCATCAAAAATTCAAAAATCAAAATTCAAATAATTTATTTCGCTATGAGGTGATTACACACGCTTAACGAAAGTCTAGGTAACTACAAACTACTTAATGCTATTCTAAACTGATTAATATAAAGCAAAGGATGAGCTATTTATCCTTGAATGAATAGCTAATCCTACACAGGTGCCTAACCTGCCTTATGGCTAATTTACAATAATTACCTACCACTAAGCTAAGCTCTAAGTCACGATAGACTATCTACCTGGTCATCGGCTTAAGGAAGAACTTACAATATTCTTATCCTATGCCCTAGTGTAGGCCGAGAGAGAAAAAAGCCGGAGGAAAAAACTCTCGGTACTCTTTTAAAATTCAAATTAATTTTTACAGAAAAATGTACAGTATGACCATGATATGATTAGGACAGACACGAGACAGCCAATCGTGTATGCCAAGAATCACCCCATATGCCACCTGCTTACAATATTTAGTATAATTAATACAAAAGCATAGTGATAGCCTGTCAGAGTTTAATTCAGTCCCATGCCTTCTTATCATCCAAATACTCCTGAATATTATAATAAGCTTTTTGACATAATGTTTGTTTGATGGTTTTTTTAAACCTGTGTAAAGGCAGAGACTGAACCGCAGCCGGGACTTTATTGAATATTAGAATAGACATTCCTATGAAGGAACGACTTTTCTTACTAAGCCGGCATTTAGGAAACGCTAGTTTGTGGCCGTTCCTTAGTGTTACATTGCGTAAGGCATTTAGGTCACTACGACTTACAAACTGATGCCTATTTTTACGAATATACATAAGATTCTCATAGATGTACTGCGATGCAAGGGTTAGGATGTTTATTTCCTTAAATTTTTCTCTAAGGGAGTCTCTACTTTTCATTTTGTATATATAACGGATAGCCCTTTTCTGCAAAATAAAAATAATATTAGCATCCGCTGCATTACCCCAGAGTAAAATGCCATAGGACATTATACTGTGAAAGTAACTGAAATAGACCAATCTAGCGGTATCGACATCCGCTAAACAGCGTATCCTTTTAACCGCGTAAGCTGCAGAACTTAGTCTATCCGCCAGTCGACAGATATGGGGTCCCCACTGCAACTTCGAATCAATGGTGATTCCAAGGAAAACAGTCGAGCTAACTAAGTTCAGTTTATCACCATTTAGTTCTGGTTGCTTATCTACTTGTTTCACATTAGGTGCTGAAAATTTTATGCAATTGGTTTTATTACTATTCAAGTGTAGGTTATTAACGCTAAACCAATGCACCACTTCAGAGAGAGCATTGTTCACATCGTCATAGTTAGTTTGTTGTCTATTTAATTTGAAAATTAATGAGGTGTCATCCGCAAACAATACAATCTCGTTATTATTCTCTACCATATATGGTAGATCGTTAATATATATTAAAAACAGGAATGGACCCAGAATCGATCCTTGTGGGACCCCCATCTGTACTAAAGACCCAGACGATCTTGTACCGTTTACTTCGACTTTCTGAGTTCTTTCGCTGAGATAAGAAATCAGAAGTTTCAGTGCGGTATTTTTAATGCCATAGTGATTGAGTTTCCTGATTAAGGTTTCATGCTGTACACAATCAAATGCCTTGGATAAATCACAGAATATGCCCAGTGCATCTAGTGAATCCTCCCAAGCATTGATAATATCAGTAAATAGTTCAACTCCCGCATCAGTTGTTGAACGGCCTTTTGTAAAGCCAAACTGTTTGTTATGCAGGAGTTTATTATTCATCAATTTCTATCCATACTATATACATATATTATATATTATATATAATGTGTTTGTTTGTTTGTCCGGCTTTCACGTCGCAACGAAGCTATTATATGGTATGGTTTTTGTGTGTGGAGATAGTGAGGAGGGTAGAGAGTGACGTAGGCTACTTTTTACCCCGGTAAAACATTCCCATGGGAAGATATCGATGTTTTGTTCCCTTTGACCACGCGGGCGGAGCCGCGGGTACAAGCTAGTAAAGTTATATTTAAAACACACATCACATCATCAACGATTTAAATTTTGCCATAAAGTTAACAAAATATGGCGGTTAATACGTTCTGCGTCGCCATTTGCATCGGTAAGTGGTCATTGTACAAATATGACATGTATGAAGGGGTGGTACGTAAATGGCGATTCAGGTGCGCCCACGGTGCTCGGCTGCGACGCGGACGGCGGCGGGCGTGGGAGAGGGAGGCATGCGCGAGTCTGTCTGCCCTGCGCGTGCGCACAGACGGACGCGCCGACCGCGCCGCGACAGTGAAAGTGCCGTAAAAACTTAACAACACAAATGTGAAAAAAACCCATGAAACAAGTTATTAGTGATTCAAGTGTCAGTTAATGTGAAATAATTCAGTTAGTTCTTTGCTCGTTCGAATCTTCAAGAGCGTGTTACTCTCACGTCATCTAGTTAACGTGTATCCTTAGTTTTTGGCGTTTACCTTAACCGGTGCTTTTTAACTGACATGAATATTCATGTTATGTCTGCTTTATAGGTTTACGTTCATCGTACTTGTATGTTATCTTCCGTTACTCTAGTTTCGGTCTGCTTGAGTAACAGCGTTGGTTCATTTTCATAGTTTAGTTAACATAACGGTCAACTACAGGTAAAAGATAAAGACAGCTTTTTTTGATTTATCATTACTAATTCATTATCAACAAAATACTAAGAATGCTCTTCTATTGAGGGTGAAAAAGGCGTAGGGCAGCAGCTTTTGCAACTCGGTAAATTGGTACTATCAACTTACAATACATGACATGACTTAATTAAGTATATTAGATTTTTTTATTATATCAAAACACGCGCCAAAAACAGCAGTTTTATTATTTACTACTTGACGTGCGCAGCTACGCTCGCGTGTAATTAGACATAACAATAGTTTAGTTTACACTAAACGTACGTTATAATATTACTAATATTATATAGCCTATGTCACTCAGTGAAGATGCAGCTTTCTAACGGTGAAAGAATTTTTGAAATCGGTTCATTAGTTTTTGTGTGAAAACATTACAAACAAATCCTCTATAACTTAATATTAGTATAGATTTGTGATTTATTTTTTATTTTATTACATAGGACCCAAGACTATTTAAAATAGGTACCTATTATGATTTTGTGTCCTTGGCATTTTGGGACTAATTTATCGCTAGCTGAATGTCAAACATGTTCACACTCGTAGCAGTATTTAATGACATGCATAACCATAATCGATTATGATAACCAGCGTTCCTCTTCCTGTTATCTAATAGCCAATCATCATATCATTATTCACTGGCATTTCTGTAGGCGCCTGGTGGCTTCTCTCATCACAAATTGTTAGAATTCGCATGCCAAAGATAAAGATAAATGTTGAAAAATGGGTGTAATCATTTCTTCACCGCTTATAACATTTCGTATAAATCACTTTAGCAAAATTGTTACAATTAGGTTGTGTATCTGAATAAACTTGATTAAATTCAGTAGGTGATAAATGAAACAAAGCGTAAGGGTGAAACTATTTTAATATTACATAATACATATATCTATTATATTTTCTTTATAATAATTATGTAAATTTATGTTGACACTTGAATATTTGGTTGCTTTCACTTGTTTTTTTTTTAAATCGGTACTTATATGTGACACTGTTTTTGATTTAACTATAATAGACCCTAAAATATTTTAATAAGTTAATTGTTTGACTTGACTTAATTCTTAATTTTTGTATTAATTTCTGCATTAACTTCACTCGCGTATTAGGCTTAACCTTAATAAATAAACTAAACAAACCTATAACAACCGCGTATCAAAGTATTTAATCTTAGCAGAACCCAGAAACTGGACATCAAACAATATCGCAATCTGCATCCCACAGGGCCCCTCTCGGCCCGCTATATTTCAAATAAACAATGCTGCAACAGTGACACGAGCCCAACGCAATGCACAAACAACTTCGCTCCGTTTGGTTAATCGACATTCAGTAAATACCAACGATACTTGAAAGAGATTTGACAAAACAGATTAAAAGCTATACCTAGTCGTGGGACGTAAATTGTTTTATATTGAGTTGTAATGATTGATTACAACGTTGTTAAAATAGGTTGTATTATTTGGTTAATTGGTACCTACATATTATAGGAGTCCAACAGTGGCACAAAGGGTTGTGATGATGATGATGATTGGAGTACCGCCGCAGGACACATGAGCATTGGCTTGCTCATCACATTGTAAACTCAGTTTTGAAATCTTATACTTACTTACATTACATACTTCAATCAATTAACAGTTTTTATTTCCAAATACTCGAAGATGCTTTCTGCAAAACAAAGACAGTATTGTTTGTGTTTTCTGTAACCTCTTAGAAAGTGCTTGCGTGTATCTAAGAACCAGATATGTGTACTATAGATAGGTAGCTCCGTGAAAAGCAGTAGTGTGACGTATTTACGTAGGCGGTATCTCTTCGACAGGATTATGGTATTAGGTTCAAATTATATCATTCAAACTAAAATGTACCTAATTACATACCAACATCATTGGTCATTGATGATTAATTTGTTCTTGTATAGTCAAATACCGTTGCTGTTTTGTTGCAGTATTTAGGTCCAATTTGTGTTTGCGCGACGCTCAAAGTTTTAGTGTGAATATCATACATCCGTAATATTAGCACTATCACGGAACGTATATTCTTGAATCGAGATTATCCGTTCGAATCTCGAGATTCTCGAGATTCTCGATCGCTATCGCGGAAATAATAAACACAATCTGAACGCAAAAAGTTGTACGAACTATGAATAATTGATTTAACTGTTCTGCAGCGGAACAGATTATGCGCAGGCCGTCATTGTGTTGCAAGCCGCAATGCTCTGATTGCAACGCCATCGGTACACGTTGGTTGTGTTACAGGCGCGTTCATATCTCGCGCTTTCGCAACCACACCATAACTGCTTTACTGCTAACTGATTAGGCTCGAAATCGGCTCATGTAACGTTTCAATGCTAAAGGATACCAGCTTTGGTGATGGGAACACTGTGAATCAGCGAGCTGCCAAGTCTTGACCCCTTTATTCTAGCTGAACTAAGCTGAACGTTATCTACGAAGAAATGTATATCGTATTATACATCAGGGAGACAACCTAAGTTAAAGTTTACCTCACGCAAGCCTAATTTAGACATTTTGTTAGAGTACATTACATTTATTCTTTTATCGCTGTTCTTATAAAAACATACTTAGTGCCTTCAACAACAAAGTCTTCCTTTCTAAATAGATACACATTGACCTAAAACTTAATCGGCACTAAAACAGAAATAAAAACAACTAATCCAGTCACTTCACAATCAATAACGCTAAAAGCAAGTATAAATCAGCCAAGTACCTACTTTCAATTTGCGAACTTGAAACGTAACACATTTGTATTTATAGAATGTAGGTAATTCAACTTTACTCGGATATAGTTACAAACAAATCGATTAGCGGAACTGTGGCGAGCCGCAACACGACTTATCTAACTAATGTTAAGCTATTCGAAAAATTTCAAGTCCAATAGCCAATGTCAATAGAACAGATGATATTATAGCACGCGTTAACGACACAAAGCGTACTAAAGCAATGATGACGAGAAAAAATGAGTTCGTGTTTCTAGAGGCGACCGCACCGGTCGCACCGGGCGGCCCTGAGCGCAGCCGGCATCCAGTTTCGTTTTTCCTCCACTGAATAGTGTATAATGCCATTACGAGCCTTTCGGTCATCTCGGTGGTTAAAACATATCGATTACTTGACAGATTTGGACGAGCGTTTATTCACACGAGAACACCTGACGAATTTGAGTGATAGTGGAATACAGTGATGTGATAAAGTGACGTGAAGTGATTAAAAAATGATGAAAAATGACAGCGGAGAGGCCTCCAGTGAACGGTGGAGTGGGTCCACCGACAGGGCCCAGGACTTTTCGGAGGAATTGTGGCGATCAAGGTGCTTACGGCTTAATCATTCATTAAATAATATCTCAAAATAGCAGCGACGCGATGGAGACGTATAACACAACTTTCAGAAAATGACTCAGTGTTGTTGTAACGACAATATTCTAAAGAAAAATTGTCTTGTCTGACTCGTTTCTCCTTTAACGTTGCTCAATCTAGTGAATGCTGGTCTAGTGAATATACAATTTTACAATATTATCCGTTGAAACTTTCTAGGCTGTCCCGACCTAATGACACTGACCATGTTAAATTCAACAGTATCAAGCAACGATTAATTTATATATTTGAGTATTTTTACTCAACTAGAGGCAATAACCTTCTTTGATAAATTATTCTCTTCAAATGTCACGATTCTCCCATTCGTCGCAGCAAGTTCGATTCTAACCGTGAGCGTAAAGATTGAATTTGTTTGTTTACTCGCATTATGTCTGAACCTTGACCGCTACTGTTCTTCTAGTATCTGTATCGTCGCCGACGAAAGTCTACATCGACACGAGTGCCAAATCACCGTACTACAGCCAGAATGATGAAGAAACCAGAAAAACGCCAGTGAACTCCCCAAAATGTGGTTTAGAAGAAAAAGTTAAATTTATAGAAGTGTTAGAAGACACTTGGTGGCTCAGTGTAAGGACTGTTCTACGAGATGGAGAGTTTGAAATTCAGGATCTCGTCGCTTTTATCGGTAATTAACATTATATTAATAATTCGTAGTTTCAGTTTTATATGATTGTTTACGTTGGACAGCATTCCAACATAGTGAACAATGGGCTTTGTGAATGCTTATTGAAACACAACAACAAAGGAATTAAGAAATTGGAAGAAGTTTGTTGGCTTGGTGTTCTTTGTTTATATGCGATTCTGCTTGGTGAGTGGTTTTAAATAGATAAAAATGGGCACCTATCAGGCATCCTATCTTTAAAATACGGAAAAATTCCAATACAAAAAAAAACGGCCATATACAAAATTTTATATTACAATGTTGTTTTTAGGTACTAATTTTATCTTAAAAAACCAGTCGTGGCCAAATCCGAATCTGTTGGTCACTGATGCTTATCATTTTGCAAGAACGCAATATATTTCATTGAACATTCACTGCACATTGCAATGCAACACCTGAGACCTTTGTCAACAATCGACACCTAATACCAAACCAGGTAATAATAGATTCTCCGTACTTAGGTACTAGGCGTGAGAATATAGCATTTTTATGCAAGACACATTGTAATGAACCGTTAGTATTAGCAAGTCCTATTTGAGGTTAGACACAAATATCATGACTTCTGAGGAAAAAGATATTTCAGCAACCACACCATATTTTAAACCATAATAGCGATTCCATATTATACAGATACAGGTGTCTGGCTGTCGAGTCACTTGTTTTACTAGTTTAAATATTGCTTAGACTATGCGTCTGAGTTTGTTCAAAGGCTGTCTGATATCCTGTCTGCAAAAATGTTAATGGACTTTCTATGAATGATTTTCCAGTTTGTTTTTATTTAGTTTTACTCCTTTGGGGCTTTGGGAACAAAAGTGTTACGGAAGACATTTCACTATGATCCTTTCTAAGATACTCGTACTTACTTAGCCTCGATGGCCTTCATGGTAATGCCTTTATTTGTTAGCATTTTAGCTTCCACTTTCCATCGTCATTAATACCGGCGATAACCGCTTTACTGTTTGTTGTTGGGTGAATATTCTAATCCCTTCTTTTAAACTATGAGATCATCAAGATTCACTTTCTCGCCGGGTTATAAACTTATGTTATTTAATTAGCATTCTTGTTAAATAAACCAATCAATTAATATCATCAAACATCGAGCAAGTGATAAATCTTTATTTCACATAGTAATAGCCTTTCGGTTTTGTGTGACGTGATGACGTAGTTAACAAAACAACGGAAAATTCCACCGATTTTTTCAAGATATACATAGATAGGATGCCTAGGAAGCCAAACCAATAGGCATTCGGACCATTCATCACTTGAAAGTGGTCGCCATTTATTTTATGGTAGTACTTATTTCTATTTACGTTCATACAAAATATTCAGTTTTATAAATATCATTATATAGTTTCATTTGAATATGAGATATCATGTTACTAATTCGGTGAATTAATAATTTGCATAGCGAAACTTAAGACTGTAACTTCTGCTATCATGCACTGGAGGCAGCATAGAAAATAGAGTTGAATTTAATTTTGCAACACAGTATAACGAACAGATTAATTAATTTTTTCTTAAACTTGATCGACATTTTTTACATTATGAGTAGAAAATACAATTACATTAGAAAAAATAATACTCAATACCGTAAAATGCAACCAATGTTTCCCAGTTCTTTTTCAATAAATTTGAAATAATTTCAAATATTTTATATGACGCAATCATACGAAATATAATAATTTAACTGAACACTGGCTGTGAAATCAGCAACCGCATGCCAGCATTCAGGTAAGTATCGCTTAAGGAAACAGTAATTATTCTTCCGTGATGCCGATGCAGTGACAGGTGAGCGTGACGCCGTGACGACCAGCGTTAGTGGCATACCTTACAACAATTATTGTTCGTGTATCCTCTGTGGATATATTTACAACTCTGGACATATCTAGCCGTTGGGTTACGTAGGCCATCGTTTCAATATACCTCGTACCTTTTGTTTTTGTTTTACGGGACGCCTTGAAAAGATACCCAAACGTCGTGGGAGCGACGCCGGGTTATGTGGGACTTTCACCCACTAAAACCCACTCGGTGGCCTACTCCGGCGCTACAGGAGGGCTCCGGGATCTCTTTTAGAACGCGCCGGTCCCCTCCGGCGCTGCACCCATGACGGGCTCTTCCCGGTTCAAACAACGCTGTACAGCCACAAACAGCGTCGTCTTTCCCGGGGTCACATGATGAACGATTCGAGCTCCCACTCTCACCGCCCGCAACTTTTAGTCGTTTAATGTGATGATGAAATGAAGACTTAGCATCGACTATCGAGCTTACCGGTATTGGTCTTGTAAGCACTAGCACAGAGTAATGTACAATTATACTGTGGTTTCTCAATAGTCAAGAGCCTAGCTCTATCCTCCAGCAGTATTTATCGACCGGCAGTATTTGGTCTGAGGTCTGATTGTTTCTTTGTGTACAATATAACCAGTTCATCTTCAATTCACACTTCACTCCAAATCAAGGGGAATCCGTTAAGAAGGATATTACTTGTAGTAATATGTGGGTTCGTCTCTTTCACATAGTTTAAAATCCACATGAAGCAACGCAAGCACTCAGTGAAGTCACTCGTCCGCCGCTCGTCTCATTGCGATAGGCATAGACATGCACGAACTGCCGCGCTCGAGTGACATTACTACGTAAGAGACATCGACCTTGACGACAACACACTTGCTTTTACTTTACCCATTTTTCATTGTAAAGTGAAGTGGTTACTTACGTGAGTAACGATAACAATTTAGTCTCCAAAGTTCCCGTGAGTGTGACATTAGGGGAGATGGGGGAAATGGGAGTCACTAAATAATCGGTCTTTTATTTTGCCTATTTTAATTATAAATCTTAAACTAATGAGGTATCAAGCAGCTTTGGTAATTTTTGGCTATCGTCATCAAACACGCTACAAAAATTAAAAAACAAAAAACAAATTTTGACTTTAGTTACCCACATATGCGGGTAATGGGAGTCAATGCTAGGAGTAATCTAAGTGCATTTAGTTACGTTCGCTAAGTCGCTTCCTATGGAAAAACTTACACTCTTTTTTTTATTATGAATTTGTGACTTATGCAATTTTATGTTTCCTTTTAATATTAAAAGGTACCTATAAAACTCTTCATATTGTGAGTGAACGCGCTCGCGGCGGGCACGGCGTACACTCACAATATGAAGAGTTTTATAGGTACCTTTTAATATTAAAAGGAAACATAAAATTGCATAAGTCACAAATTCATAATAAAAAGAAGAGTGTAAGTTTTTCCATAGGAAGCGACTTGGCGAACGTAACTAAATGCACTTAGATCGAAGACAGCTGCATGTTTAACGGTAGTTGCTGTTTTTACATAACTGATAAAGAAATGTTCTGTTTCCTTTTTAAACGTCAATCAAAATTTGCATTTGCATATCGATAAAAGTGTTCTTTCTTCCTGAAACCACCATTTTGAAGATTCAAAAAGTTAGAGCTTTATCAATTCTTTAGATTCTATGACATCCTTGAATCCTTTATACTTACGAGTATTGGCACCAGGGCTTCGAATACCGGGATCCCGGTATTACGAGTAATACCGGTTATTGAAATTAATCGATGTTCGAAAGTTATTCGATAATTTTCATCTGATTTTCACTCCAACTCCTTTCGTCCGCAGAGTGCGACAGCAGCGATAGTGGACACCTGTATGAGTCGCTGGAGCCGCCCGCTCCGCTCGCCACGCCGCTCGTCGCTCCGCTCGCCACGCCGCTGCCGCTCGAAGACGAGTTCGACTCTTTCGATAGCGACTCGGACTATGATGATCATGATAAGGTTTGAAAAACTGATTATTCTCGTATCACATAACATAACACCACGCCTGAATTTCGCCGAATGGGTAGGCAGGGGTGTGTATACACGCAATCTTCACCAGTTATGTTTAGGTGAATTAGGTGCCATTTAATAGGCTCACCTATTGCCATACAAAGGGCACTAATCTATTCTCCAAGCTTAAGATAGACTAAACAAAGCTAAAGCTATTAATTAACATTTGAAAAGCTTTTATTTAACTTCACTCGTATGTATCTATGTATGTATGTCCTGGAATCTTGCAATCAATATTTCACCCACTTCCACTGAAGTTATTGAGCTGAAATTTGGCACACATATTTAGTTCCGATTCCGATGACAATGCATGAAAATAAAATAAAAAGATATAAAAAGTTTTTTTTTTTAAATTTCAATACCTATTTTTATTTGCTTTTTTGTTATGGATGCTTTTGACAAATTTTTGAATAATTTATCTTATCGTTTTCCAGACCATAACCCCCCACGCCCCGCCCGCGCTGCCCGCCGCGCGCCTGCCCCCGCCCCCCGCCGGCGGGCCCTACACCCTCACCAAGATCGCCAGCGCCGCGCAGCGGAAGATGAGGCAGATCAAACGGAATCTCACCAAAAGATACTCTGGTAAATATTTTTCTTTAATCTGAGATAAATTTATAAAAAAAAATACGTAGATTAATAAAAAAGGGTTTTGAATTTCATGAAAAAGGTATTCCGATACCGGGAATCGAACCCGAGCCTCCTGGGTGAGAGCCAGGTATCCTAGCCACTAGACCATATCGGATGTTGAATGTTGCTCTGAAAATATGTGTCAGTACTTACTTGTTAAAAAAATGAAGTTTAAGAAAATAAAAAAATATATTTAAATAGATTTCATGAAAAATTTAATACAAATTCCTCAGATTTTGTAGCGCGATGATGCCGACCCGCGCCTCCCGAGTTCGAACCTCAGCCGGTGCAGATTTTTATTTGTTTTTTCCTTCCTCTATGTTTGTACTGACTGAGTTATGAATGTAGTATGTAGTACATTTTTTTTTTCTGTGTGTATTTCCGCAAACCGTAAAACAGAGCGTTTACTTAAAAAAAAACATGGATTTCAAAACAACCCCACTATTACTGAATTGAACCACAAGAAAGATATTAAATTTATTAAATATAATATATTTATTTTAATTTATTACTTTATTTTTAATTTACTGTATTTAGTTTAGTCAAATCAGCAAGGAATTGACTCAGGCATCTTCAGAGGCACTACAAGCAATTTAGATCCTACATATTTATGTATAATTCCTTTTCTTTCCAGTTGCCCTAGACGGAAACCCGTTCAAGTCCAGCCCACAGTCGAACTACGACGCCGTCAAACCTAAAGCAAAGTCTCCCGTCTACGCCAACTGCGAACGCCCCGAGCCCACACAACACATCTATTCCAACGTCAACTTCGACAAACCCGATCCCAAAATCGGATTTAAAGAGGAATTAAAGACAGTGGTATACGAGAAGACTTCACAGAAGAGACATAGCAGTGGAGAAGTACCACCACCCTTACCAGAGAAACCGTCTACCCCCACTAGTGAGGGGAAGAAGGACAGTGGTACATTGTCGCGGAAAGCGTACTTGTCGTTCAAATCGCGGTTTCGTAGGGCGACCTCGCTTGCGGTGGATATGAACTCGGAGGTGCCGAGTGCGCTCAAAATCACCAATTCGACGTTCTACTTGACCGACTCTATGGACGGCGATTCTGGATTCAGCAACTGGTAAGATCGATTATTTGTACGGCATACTGGATAAAGTACGGTACCTATACGGTATGACGTTAAATAAGAGGGAAAAGTAAAGTAGACAATAAGTAGAGAAAACCCGGTGGAAAAAATAGTCTCTTTTAAAATTTAATTTTTGTGTAAAGAATAAATCTTAAGCAAAAGTAATATACAAAGAATAGAAAAATCTTTTATAAAAAGGTATTCCGATACCGGGAATCGAACCCGAGCCTCCTGGGTGAGAGCCAGGTATCCTAGCCACTAGACCATATCGGATAATGACAATGTGGTCGAAATAGTAAGACGTGTTATTAATAATTGATTTATCTATAATAAAAATGTTTTTGTGACCTGTCATTGTGAGCGCGCGCGCGAACTGTATGTACTGATTGTGTATTTCCTGTCGCACTTATAGCGTGTGTGTAGATATACAATGTTATTAAATATGTATTATTCTTATGTATGAATGTGTCGCGGAACGATAAGCTGTGCGTGCAGTATGAACGTGACGTATCTTTCTTAAAATATCATTGATATCCATGATATCCATACTAATATTATAAATGTGAAAGTGTGTTTGTTTGTTTGTCCGGCTTTCACGTCGCAACGAAGCTATTATATGGTATGGTTTTTTGTGTGGAGATAGTGAGGAGGGTGGAGAGTGACGTAGGCTACTTTTTACCGCGGTAAAACATCTCCATGGGAAGATATCGATGTTTTGTTATTTGCTAGATATTTAGTTCCGGATGTTGTTAATAGATGGCGTTAGTAAAATTCATTTTCAAGTTCTTATCTATGTATGATAAACAACTCATTGTTAATTCCCTTTGACCACGCGGGCGTAGCCGCGGGTAAAAGCTAGTTTATTTATAATTTATAACAAAGCTTCCCTCCCAGCAGCGACACGGCGCAGGCGGGCAGCGCGGAGACGCTCGCGCCGCAGCGCCGCGAGCGCGGTAAGCTGCGCGGCGCGTGCTCCGAGTCCGCGCCGTGCCTCGCGCTCGCGCGCCCCGCCGTGCCGCCGCCCCCGCCGCCCCTGCCGCCCCTGCCGCCGCCCCCGCCGCCGCTGCCGCCCGCCACTGACCTTAGCGCTGTCAACGAAGGTCCTTAGCATGTCATCACATGACGTCAACTGGATACTGTGCTATAATTAACTCGTTCATTACGTAATATTTACAACTGACCCCACAACTGGTGAAGAGTTACATACCCAAACAACGTCTCGCGGACCGTGGCGCACGTCACGTGACCCTTGCTGGCCCTGTTCTATTCTTTCGTGGATCTTTCATAATTTTGGAAGAAAACCCTGTTATACAGTATGAATCCAGACACTGTCATAGAATCCAGTATTTGGATTCTCAATAGAATTTTCTATGAAATAGAAAGAGAGCATAATCTGTTGATTTATATAACAATCTGTTAATGATGTTAAAGTAAACAAAAGAGAGAAAAAATAACGTTTGAAAAAACAAAACCTACCTCAGCTGTGGCTGTTGATGGGACCCATACCTCACAGTGGAACGGTTGTAGCTATACCGCAAAAATTTGAATGTTAGAATCAACTTTTGAGTGCAAAAATAGTTGCTCTCCTCCCGGGCCAGCGAACTGAAGATTTCATTTAAGGACATCGATATCAAGTAGTGTTTCCATCAGGCGTTTATTTTTATGCCTCTTTGTAAACTACACAGCAAAAGTAAAAATTAATAAAGACCCTCAAAGTAATATTATGTAATAAATAAATGCGTTTTACTTTTTACTATAGCAACATATGTAGTAGAAAGTATACATACAAAAATACAAGCGAAGAAAAATAAACTCAACAACTCGAAAATGGTTACAGTTCTTTTCTTAGCTGCCAGTCCGACGTTGTTGCACATCGGCAACATTATGTTAGTCATTAAAAAAGTAACAATACCAATATGTATGGGAATTTTATTACGAACTCTTACGCACTGACGCCCTATAGGTACTTTCCGATTTTTTCCAAATTTAATAAACGGTGATTAGATAATGGTGTTCTATCCGATAAATTATCGCTCCTCAAAATATTTTTATAAGTTACTTGTGATCATTGATGTCATAATTTCCGTAACAGCTGCCATTTACGAATGTTAAGCTATTAAAAATTTAAAAATAATAGCTAGCCCATGCCCACGTACCTAAATACATGCCATTAGAAGTCCTTCCTATGTATTTCAAAATATAGGTTTGCCACAGATGCGAATAATACCAGGAATATTAATATTTTCCTCTCCTAATTTCAGTTGACGTCTGTATTGTATCACTACGAAATATTTTTTTTATTTTCAAATTAATAAATTGGAACCGAATGATTAAACGAAGACAGCGCTAAACAAAGGTCAGAAACTGCGAATCGCTGAAAATAACTAATTAGTGTCTTTTATAATATTCATTAATGAATTCTCATTTTGATTTTATCGTCTAACTGTGTGTTCTTTGTTATATTAAAGTTATTTTGATATTATAATGATGATTTTACCTGTTAATTTCTGATTAAACTTTTTTTCATTTATTTTATTTTTGATTTTTCCATAATTTGATTACATTACCCTAAATTTCATGTTGTTATAAAATTATTCAATTTTTATTAATTTTGTAGACGATTTATCTTTTTGTCACCGTTCAACATTTAACGTAAGTAGTTTATTTCAGATTAAGAACAATGTTTTCGATATTTACGATTAGTAATTTCCAGCGTACGCAGTCTGTGGTTGTGGTTCTCGTCGCTTTGTGAATGTTGTTACATCATTTTGTGTTTGCACTGTCTTTGTTGTTTCTCTGTGTAGTTGTCCACTTCGTTACACTTTTATTAATTTATTTTCCTCTCGGTTATGGTAATTTCACTAGACCTGGTAGAAACGTTTCACTTTTTACTATCTTGTAATTAATTATTTCAATTAAAACTTAGATTAGATGTTTTATTGATTCTTCTGTGAAAAAAATCAATCCATGCCTATTTCATATTTTTTTATTGAAATCCATTAAGTATGTATGTATTCTTTCGAAATATTATAAAGTTGCACTAAATAGAGACTCAAAATTATCTTTTGTTGAAAACTTGTACTATTTTAGTAGGTTATCTAGTTTTCAATTTTAAATTTGCAATTAACCAACTTCCTTATGAACGAGTAGTTAACTACACTTATTAGTAGGAACTTAGCCAGGACAAACAGTAATCATTCTGTCTCGATAATTATTCTGAGATAATTGCATGGCTACAACGTAGGTAGGTGTTCGCTCTGCCCACAGAGCACAGACTTCTCAACTCAACTCAGTTTTGTTGCAACTGTTTGAGGAATCGCGCGTTAATTCCATCGCAGTTATTTTTTTACTAGGTATTTTGTGTTTTTAGTGCTCTCCGTTAAGTCCTAAAAGTTATGTCGATATTTACTGCTCTGATCTCTAGTTAAAATGGGTCGTAAGTTTAAATTTATTCATTTTTATATAACAAAAATGACGGCAAACCAATGCTTACGTCATCGGTACCTATCTGTTTGTTCGTCTTTCTTCCGCGTTACTACATAATATTTCTATCCTTGTCTGTTATATCATAATTCATTACAACTTGACATGTGCGTAATCAAGTCTATCTTGCTCGCACAGACAATGAGCAAGTGCAAAATGAATAAAAATTTGCCACCTTTTTTTCAAGCAACCATTTTTTCACGTCGCTTTTAATTTTCTATGCAGCATCACAAAACCGCATGACGTTTTTAATATGTATTAAGTTAATAAAATGCAAATTATATGATTAATATGCATGCAATGATATGTGTATTAAAACACAGAGTAATATATTATTTAAGAACAAATCAATAAAACGCACCGCCTACACTCTTTTTTTTCGTAACAATTAACTTGATGAATGTTTCTTTAGATTAGAACTCTGAATCATAGGCACCAGGTACCTACTTCACAATTCACAATACATTAATTAAAAAGATATCCTTGATTAGTTTTGCTTTTCACATGAATAGGTAAATTATTAACACGAAATTTAAAAAAAAATTACATTCAAGCCAAGCATATTATTATTTATCTACAATAATGTGGACGTAAAATTTTCTTTATTTAATATCATTCTGTACATATACATAAGTAGGTAGGTACATGTTTTATTTGACCTTTTTAATTAAATATATAAGTTTCAATTATTAAATAACTTGCATATATTTCCATTCATTTGCTTGGAAGCCGTACACAAAACAATTATTTTATTTTAGAATATTATCTCATTTGTTTTCGTTTCTCATCATGAGCTAACTATATAAGATTAGAAACACAAACATATGAAACATAGAGCACTAAACTGGCAAAGTTTGTAAACGCTCTTTTGGCGCCATCACCAATCGCTTATTTATAATCTGTGCGCGCAGAACTGAAGCGGCTGCTGCCCACGTTGTCGCGCAAGGACAAGGGCGCGCGCACCAGGACCTCGTGGTACGCGGACTGCGACACCGCCTCCGTTAACACCAGCTCCACTTCGTGGTAAGTGGATTTAATTCTCCAATAAAATTTTGGGATCTTATAGCACGACAAGTTCTTGCGCGACCTTCCCTCTACAGACTATGGCGGGAAGGTTCTAAAAATTTTTGGGTTCTTAGCACGAAAAGTTCGTGCGCGACATTTCCTCTATGATTTATCAGACTATGGCGGGAAGGTCGCGCACTAACTTGTCGAATGTGTTTACTGTTCCGTCATCATCATCATCATTATAATAACATTACCTAACAATCCTTTCATTGTCAGTCACGCATAATCTTTAACCCGAAGTGTAACCATTATCAATTACCCTTTTATAAATCTAATTCCCACATGCACTATTCGGTGGCGTAAGGCCAATAAAGCCAACAGCAACTGTCAAATACTTATCCATTATGTACTTACTTATAATATTATAAATGCAAAAGTAACTCTGTCTGTCTCGCTTTCACGCCAAAACTACTGAACCGATTAAAATGAAATTTGGTACACAGATAGTCTAGAACTCTAGAGCCTGAGAAAGGACATAGGCTACTTTTTAATTAGAAAAAACTGTTGTAAAGGGTTGAAAGGGGGGATGAAAGGTTGTTTGAAAGTATTGTCATTTTCAGACTATGCTTCTAGCATAACATTTATATGTTAGATATAAATAAATATGGCATTCAAAGCTTGTAAAAATGTTACCCTTATGGGTGTAAAAGAGCTAAAGTTAACGCGTTACTGTGAGAAAAATCTATTATCAAATTCCACGCGTGCGAAGCTACGGGCGTCCACTAGTAGTAGTAGTTTATAATATTTAAAATTTAATAATGTTTAACCGTTTTCATCGGTGTGTGGGTTTGATGCTCGTAGCTCCTCTACTGTGTGACGGAGCGATCGTGCGGAAAACATCGATGTGCAGCGACGACATTGAGCTAAATCACTGAGGTCACGTCACGTGCACAATAGATGCGCAATTGTAGTTTTTTATAAGCTTATTAAATCAAAAGCAATTAGTTTACTAGAGGTAGCAAAAGTCATACAATTAGTTTAAAAAAAATCATCATTGAATATTTTAGAAGTATGTTCCTACTTGAAATTAGCTCTTGCTTTTTCAGTCAGTCACAGTTGTCATGGGCGACAGCGGACGGGTTGTGCTGCAAGCTTTAAAAAATAAAAATAATATTAATATAAAAATGTAAAACGTACTTTACTTAATTTACGACGAAAGGTAGCTTGTAGCTTATTGACTTTAACAAGCAATACGATTATCTGTAGGTTATAATAATGGCGGTAATATTAACTGTGGGTTGGGTAGGCATGCTTGGCTTGACTTTTGTACCCAAAATCGCAGAGATAATGCGAGGAAACATCCTCCGGTTCAAAAACCGGTCCCGGTATTTAGGTCCCGATGCGCCGCCGGCACACGAGCGCTCATATCACCAGTTTTTTTTATTGTACTGAAACTGGAAAGCGAGTATTATGTATCATTTGTAGCAAGCGTAACGAGAGATTTTGGTGTTTATCTACTACAGCGAATTTGTTTGAGAAATAAATTCATTGAGGCACATAAATCAATAACATTACAGGTTTTTCCTAATCCTCTATAGACATATAATACTTGTTACATGAAATCGGAATTCAAATATTAATCAATAAAAAAATATTCAAATAACAATTATTAAACAAAAAATTAATTTTCCCCAGCCAAGGAACGTATCTGCCAAACCATCTAGAATCATGTCCAACGGTTTGTGTAGCTAGTAAAAACTTTGCATGACAAAGCAATCGACAAACACTGTTTAGTCTGCTATAAGCAAGCATAGGTACATTGCACCTTCGCTATCTTAGCATATCGTGCCATTGTGCGTGATAAGTGCCCTGGAGGCTGGGTATCTCTCGAGGGTTGAAAAAAGCTAGGTCCGTCCAGAGCTCAGAATCCTCCTGGTGTCTCCAAAGGCTTCACGGCGCGACCTCGGCGTGTCGAGTATGTGAACCCGCATATCGCAATAATATTCTACCTCGCCTACAACTAACGGAGGCTGAGAATATTCCAAGATTCCAACGCACTTTCGGGTCAAGACTTCGTCGACACTCGAATCCACAGTTCAAGTGATCACTCGAGCTTCTTTAAGTCTAATAAGTTCCGGCTGAATTAGGGTCATCGGAACACTTCTTGATCAAGTAGTTCAAAGAGAGTCGAGTCTTTAGTTTTATTTTTATTTTTGCTAACCGTGACGCCCATTCAGTATCGCGTATTTATCTATTTATTTAAACTTTATTGAACTACGCTAAAAACAATAAAGTGGAACAAAAATGGCGAGCTTAATGCATAATGCATTCTCTACCAGCTGACCACTGTACTATACAGAAAAAACAATGCAAACAGCATATCGCGTTGGTCTTGGACTTACAAGCTGTAGGAACCTATGTGAGCCTCAGGCTCAGGTTCTATCTCTGTCTAGTCAGTTTAGATAATTAGAAAATAAATGTAGTTATACGGTCTGATTTGCACTCATGTTCAAGGTACGTAAGGAATCTCTGATATCACTAAGTCATGCGAGTTATAAGTTCAAAGGCAACCTCTCACTTTTCTGGAGTCATGTACGATCAGATAAACATACATCATGACTTTATTGACCGAGCCTACACGTCACTGCTTTCTGCTTACAATCCTAACAATGTTCACACGCTAGTACGCGCTGCATACTGGGAACGCAGTGAGTTGACTCATGCATGTGTAATAGAAGAAAGATATCTTATTGCAATACATCAGCAACTACCTTGTGACTAAACGAAATATCCCGAAAGAATCATACAGGGATACAGGAAACAAATCTTTGTTTCTTTTGCATTAAAGAGGAGAGATTGTATGTAGAGGAAATCAAGGGAAGATAAAGACATAAAAGGGGAATTATCCCTTCACGTAGGAGATTGCACTCATAGTTTAGAATTGTAAGTTAGTTATTGAGTACTGTTACTATAGTTATTTAAAGGTATACCTCCCTGCAAAAACTTGCCTGTGCAAATATGCTTACGTACACATGGGCCCCAATTTTTAAATTTCACCGATACTACTTCAGATATTCGTATGCGAAACATTTTCGTATGCAAATTTCATAACGAGTTAACTGTAGGCTTACGAAATGAAAAAAATTAAATTTAAAATGAAATTCAAACACTGAGAATGAAATCTATAACATCTTCTATAGCCGGGCGAAATTAAAATACGAGTGGTACCGACCACTCGTTAGATAACAAGTGAATTTCAAAGATAGAGACAACATGAAATTCGTAGTCGCATCGGCGATTTTCGTATGGGAGTGAAAAATACGACCCCTGAGGCTAAATCTCTTGAGTTTATTAGCTCAGAATCCATTAAACGAACCTAGTACAATAGTGATATAATAACGAAGTAATATAGTATAATTCATTTGATATAATATTAGTGATGGTCCTTCACTACAGACTGACACACCACAAACGAGAATAAGCACATAAATTGCCTCTATATCGTGACTGGCTTACACAAAACCTTTTATCTGCGGATTCAATTGATGTGAGCACAAAACCTTACTCAATTACCGCAATCATTGTCGACATCAGTTCGTTTCCTGCCGTCAATTCAATAATGACCGATTAGAGAGTTACCGATTCACAGAACTAGGATTTAACTAAGTATATATTTCTTACTGATTCTCATTGCCTTATTATTACTATAATAAGTCAATGCTGCTTCTGATAAAAACGGCTATATTTCAAGATTTTCAAGCTATCCCGTTCAATTTTAATTCGACATATTTCTCATATATCATCTCTACCCTCAGACTGCCATGGCCTGGTTTTTGACGTAAACGTCTCAATTTCAAAAATAACCTTACGGAAGGTTTAATATGAAGCGCTTATTGTAAGACAACTGTCTTTTGAGCCTTGTCGGACCCTAAAAACATCTTCCGACTAACGTACTGGTCACTAAGCCCTCCACGAATACGCATTGGAACAGCATAGTGTAGCCAGCCAACCCTTTCATATACTACTATTCCATACTATAATTATGATTCTACTATTATATACAACACTAGTGGACCCCGCAGCTTCGCTCGCGTGGACATAACAATAGTTTCGTTTATAAATAGTAATATTATATATATAGCCTATGTCACTCAGTCAAGATGCAGCTTTCTAATGGTGAAAGAATTTTTCGATCGAAAACGATCCAGTAGTTTTTGTGTGAAAACATTACTAACAAAATGTTTCCTCTTTATAATATTAGTTTTGAAGTAAATATCAGTACCTGTTGTATGCTAAGGTTGTATGTATCTTAATACTCATGGTTCGGGAATCGACTGTCTCTGTCGCGGTTCCCGTGGCCCGCCACGCGCTGACGTCGCGATTACCGAGCGAGCTGACTCACCAGCCAGTTTTCTGTATCACCGTTAAACTTGCTCCGAGTCACAAGAAAACGCGGTTTACGTTTTGTTTGAGTGTCGCGCGGTGGTGAGTGTCCTTGACTGCCGAACCCAGGCTCCCAGGTTGGAATACTGGCAGGATTAGATATTTATTTCCAGATAAATATATGTACTCTTAAACTGTTTAAAGTTTACTCTACCATATGAGTAGTCCCGAGTAACACATGAGTCTTTAATGTGTTAAAGACTCGTTTGGTATCTTTTCATAACGCAAATCGCTCGTCGCTTATGACTAGAATAAGAAATTACCCAAGGGACGCTACGTGCAGTCTTTCAAAGTCACTCGTCAGTCGGTTACAAATTCACTAACGGCTTCCTCGCTTAACCGCGCGCACCGCGCGTGACGGACAAACGGGCTGTTTTTAAGTGCTATGTGACAGATGAGTTATTATTGATAAATGATATATACCAGTCTATTGTATCTATTGACCTAAAAAAATTGGCAAATTATTATTAATTAGTTATTATGATATTAACACATTTAGGATTCATTTAAATATTCGGCTTTCCGATACCCACTTGGACTTCAGTGTAATTTTTGGAACAGCATCTTGCAAGGTCAGTAACAGGTTATGAATACTAATCGTAGGTTTTATTTTATCACAAATTGCCCATTTAATCCGTAAATGGCTCAACTATCCTTCACATTCTAGCGGAAGTTTGTTTCAATTATCTTAAACTGCACATACAAGGACATACCACCACTGTTATTGAACATATACCTTTTTTTTATTGAAATATACCTAACATAAATTTTTTGTTAAACTTACTGGTGATACCTACTTATATACCTCGTATATCGTATTCCTCATTCCTATATGTTTTAAAAAGAAACTGAACTAGAAATTTAAACTAATACTTACTAATAATATTTATTTTAAGTAATTGTTAAAATAGTTGTTAAATTGCTACAAATATAAATTTCATACACGTATACAGAGGCACTAATCCACGTTTGGTCTATCGATCTTTATCAAATAACTTGAGCAACACCTGGGGAGGTGCGGAGGCTACTCTTGAATTAGAGATAGAATGGAACTCAATGTCATGCCAACGCAAACGGGAAACCCTAAAGAGGTTATTTCATGGCCATATGCGAGGTCGTAACCAAAATAAGTAAAAAGTGCGGTGCGAGAAACAATTTTGAGACGCAGATATTGAAAGACCAAGAATCGAAATATCTAGCTGATGAAAAATGACCTAGATACTATATTTTTTATATGCTGGAATAAGTCAGTGCGTACCTGTATTATCGTTTAAGAAGAGATTCGTGGGTCGTGGTCGTAACCGCGAATGCTCAGATAGAGGTCCGAGGTTCAACCTCCGAGTCGCGTAACAACTATTGGGTTTTGACTTGATAGCAGCCTGGTATCTGGATTTGTGCCCAGTTTCCGCTAATAGGCTCACCTATTACATGGGACCTCAACATAACTTCCTATCAATTCAGGGTTAATTTGTTTCTGTAATAATATGTATGATGTCGAAATAAATTCTATGTCTATGAAATACACGCGTGATTTTTTGTCATGATAATTATGTTATGAGAAGAGATATTATTATTTTCTTCAAATGGCTTAGATAAAAAAGCTCTAAGCTTGTAACTTGGGCCGCGCGAAAATCGTTTTGACTTTCGGTTCTGCCGCCACTCGACCGGTCATCAGACGCAGACTGTAGGCTACGAATTCACTAATGGTGCCATCGCGTTATCGCGCAGTCGTGTCGCGTGGTCGTGGCGTGCCGTGTCGTGCCGTGTCGTGCCGTGTCACCGGTGACGGACAAGTGCGATAGCTCCGAGTATCTAATTGTCGCGGTGATTTATTTGTTGTTCTAGAATAATGGACTACTTGTTCTATTTGTGTGCCAGTTATCATTTGTTGTTTTGATTCTATTAGTTACGAAACAGTGTAGCCACCTTTTTGTATTTGGTAAGTATTTTAATTAAAACTAAAGTTTATTAGATACTACAAAATTGATAACGCAAAAAGTTAATCAAATTGTCATTGTTTATAAGAATACCATGGAAGTAATAGATCCGCCTGCCGCGAAGTATACAGAGTTATAGTGACAGTCATGGATTTCTTTTGAATCGGTTGGTTGGATGGAGATTTAACATTATATAAATATATGAAACTAGCTCTTGCACCGCTCTGAAGTGTTTCTGAGGGTAGTTTTACATTGTTCTTCGTTAAATTTCAAATGTTATTAATAAATAAATGCCATCATACTTAGTATTTGGGTTTGATCGCATGTGTTCAAAGGCTAAGTGGCCGAACCGTTAAACAGGTTTTAAACACTAACAGTATTTTATCATTTGACATTCATGCATCTTGACTTCCTAGGCCATAATCATATTCAATTTACACATTACAATTACACTTTCACTTACGAATTACGATTTATAACGTAAACATCATTCCATGAAAACTTGATCAATTATATTTGATGATCGTCGTTCATCTACCTGGACACTGTAGGTACACACTCACGCAGTGGGCAGTAAGCAGGACTTATGGAGGCAACTTAATATATTGTTTGTTTATATTTTTTAATATACGCCTACTTTGACGCTCGTTACGTTCCTTCGGTCAATGTACTTGTTTGTCATAGCGTCTTGAACGAATTACATACATTGATGCCAGTCTGTATACGTCTTTTACTGTAGTAAAATATGATAGGCAACCCTGACAACAGCACCTACCAAACCCTTGTATAAAAGTTCCATGCTTGTCCTAGGTACGCAGAGTCAGGGCTGTACCAGACGGGCAGCGCGTCCTCCTCCGGCGCGTCCTCGGGCTCGCACCCCGCCTCGCCGCTGCCGCGCTCGCTGTTCACCCACGAGCCACTCTACCAGTTCTACAACGCCGCCAAGGTCGAGGTGAGTCCATCTTACGCAGAGTCAGGGCTGTACCAGCTCGACAGCGCGTCCTCATGTGTACCTATCCAACCTACTGTTTTTACTGTTACCTACTACTGTTTCAAAAACTTTACCATCAACAAAATGGGTCTCTACTCAATGGGTGTGTGAAAGTAGCTGCCCTCAGCACCTCTTCTTGGATTTCCACCATGCCATACGGTCTAGTCAGCTAGTCACGTATCTCCGATACCGGCATTTTAACAACCGATTTCCGCCACCGCCAGGAAAATCCCCTACTCCATTCACTACGTCACGCTTCACGAATGTTTCGTAGTAAATACTATTTTGTTACCAAGAATAACTATTTATTCCCAGAGGTCGTTGCACGGTTGAACCGTAGAACGTCAACAATCGCAGGTTTGGACAGTCGACATCCTTAACATGAGCTAAAAGTCAGAGCTCTAACTGCTGCTGAAATCGTAAATAGCGATGTCTTTTGACCGTTGATAGGGACGCGCTCCATGCTCCAATATTCTTCCTCATCATCATCGCGATCTAAAACATTAGCCTTTTGAGTAACAACCCTAGGTCTGCCAACAAAATGAAAAACAAAGGCACCACGCCAGCCTAATGCGGAATAACAGTAGATGACCTCAGATTAGAGAATTTAAGCTGTTTACATTAGAAAATACGTAGTCGTTGTTCCTAAGTAGATAGCAAGTACTTCCGCTGCAGTATCTTTAATTCATCACTATATTGTAGCTCAGTACTGTTGTATTATAATATCTATCCTCGCTGAACGATAAAAGTAATAAACAAGCCACAGCAATCGAAATATTGTCGTTTCATGACCTCATCATCGTAAACATGCTTGATTCATTCGAAGTCCGTATCATTATTGGAAAAGAGAAATCAAATTGCGCACAAGACTTTAACAATGACGCAAATCTAATTCCAGTTAATTTCAAAATCTTTCCACTTGCGCAAATAAACAATCCTAGAACACAAACTACACCACAACCCTTTCTTTGACCCGCTGTTGAGCCGGTTCTCCATACGGGACGGGAGAGGTTAGGTCTTAGTACAGCACGCTGGCCGTGTGCCTTGCCATGCCTTCGAGAATATGGAGATTTCTCAGGCACGCAGGCCTCACGATGTTTCTTCACTGTAACATCAGGTGACATTTAATCGTACATAACTTATGTCGGTCTTGGATTTGAACCCGGACCACTCGAGTGAGAGAGATTCAGATTCATTTATTTTTCATGGTATTTGTATACGCCTAATGAACGTCATTACATTTTTTATCTACCGCCGGTTCACAAAGTTTTTGTAAATAAAATCGATCTGAGTTTTGTTTGTGATGTCATCTTTCACAAATTAATTATTTTAATTTTTTTGTTTGAACTACCTAATTATCACCTCAGACAATGACGCTTATCTCATTGCATGTTTTACAAGCGACTGCTAATTTCATTCCACTATTAGAGCAATTAAGTTCTAAACACATCTCACTAATTGCGCGTTTATTGTTGCTAAGTAATTCATAATTGTATCGACCTTCGCCGTCAGTGTGGCGCGGGAATTGATGTCCAGATTAAGCAAATTGTATCATTCTTTTCAGGTGATAATTTAGGTCAGATTTCCGACAAATATAGTAGATATTGGACGCCCGCAGCTTCGCTCGCGTGGAATTAGACATGACAATAGTTTCGTTTCCACGTTATATTATAAAGCCTATGTCAATCAGTGAAGATGGAGCTTTCTAATGGTGAAAGAATTTTTGAAATCGATCCAGTAGTTTTTGTGTGAAAACATTACAAACAAATCTTTCCTCTTTATAATATTAGTATAGAATTATAGACTAGCTGATGCCCGCGACTTCGCCCGCGTTATAATATTAGTATAGATTATAAGTATTATATAGCTAGTAGTCTTCAGGTGGTAAGAAGCAAATTAAAAGAAAGCTGGTGTAATTTAACTATAATTCCCCCCATTTTCCTCGACAGTCGGCGTGCCGCGAGACGGGGGACTCCGACTCGGACGCCTACGACCCGAGCGCGGGGGGCTCCTCTGGCGGATCGGAGGCGGGCGCGGCACGACCCTCGGCCATGGCACTAGTGGCGCCGCGCGGCCCCGCGCGCACGCTCTGGTGCGAGGTGCCTGAGGTTGTCAACTCCGCTGTGCTTAGTAAGTGGACTGTTCGGTGACACTGTATAGGTCATCAGGGCCAACAGCAACTGTGTATTCGACAATAAGAAGGGGACTTCTCTGAAGATTCACTGTCACCGAGAAGCTAATGCATCCTCGAACAAACTCCGAGTGGTCAAGAGTACACACTTATTCCCCAAAGATTCTCTTAGGTATAGCGTGAGCATTGCATTCCTTTACGTCCGGAAATTTCACTCGCCAAACACCGTTGACAGATGATATTTTCCGTCGCCAACCAAAGCATTTCTTCTTCCAGGTTCCCTCGCGCCGGCGCAGAAGCGTCTGCAGGAGGCCAAGTTTGAGCTGCTGACGTCAGAAGCGTCATACCTAAACTCGCTCAACGTTCTGGAGTCGCACTTCATCGCACACCCAGCTTTCCGCGACCCGCTAGTGCTGCCCCCGGATGATTGGGAGACCCTCTTCTCCACTATTCTACCAGGTATGATGCTCTCACTTACTCTTATATACCCAATGGATTGCTACATTCCTATAACTTTTCGTTTTTAAACTGTTAAGTCATGTAACATTATGATCATTTGCATTCCTAATTCGTTCCCGTGCCACGTTCGTTTTCTGCTGCAGTTTCTGTGCTGCAGAAGCTATTAGGATTTTTTTTTAAATCATCGCTTCCTAGTAAAAATTGACTTTCAGCATAGAGTAATGACCAAGTAGTCCGTGCTTTCAGCAAGCTGTCAACTTACGGGCCTGATCTGCTACGACCCTGACTTGAGGATTGTACAAATTTTAATTGAACCTAAAAAGGCCTGACGTTCCGGCCTATTAGCTCATGAGCACAAGCGCGCTGACAGCTCACCATATACATCACATGTTGCAATGAATCACACACTTTTTGCAGTGCGCAAATGCTCCCAAATGCTGATGACCGAGCTCGAGCGGTGCTGGCAGGAGAACATCCTGCTGGCGGGCATCTGCGACATCGTGCGGCGGCACGCGGAGCGCCGCTTCCGCGCCTACGTCAAGTACTGCGAGAACCAGGCGCTGATGGTGCGCACGCTGCAGCGCCTGCGAGACCAGCCCGCCTTCGCCGCTGCGCTCAGCAGGTGAGGATCGCCGGAGGATGCTTTTACGCATCCCGTCAAGACTCGAGTACAGCTGTCGGAACGAAAGTTTAGCTCTAAACGAAATTCGAAGGGGGGATAGCTGCGCATGGGGTTTCAGTACGGGGAACATTAATGCGGCCTATAAGCCCTTATGATTGACAATCCGCTCGTCTCGTACAAGACGATGCCTTAAATTTCGACTACTGCGCATTCAACATCAGAGCTAGACTTTCATGTGGGATTCGCTGACTATGTCGGAATATCCACTTAAACCCAGCGGCACAATCAGTGTCTTAAACGCCACGGGATCGCTAGCGCTAGCACTGGCCCTACGTCAGAGTTCAGCTTAATGTTGTTTAGCTCTGGTTGTCAGAGATCATCCATCCATCAGCCTTTTTGGGTCCACTGCTGGACATAGACCTCCCTCAATCGTCGCCACTTCTCCCGATCCTGCCTGAATCCAACGGTTTCCCGCTGTCTTCTTCAGGACGTCAGTCCACCTCGTCGGAGATAACGGATCAAAAATAACAGCTCCTAACAGAGTCCTGTCTGCCAACAGGATAGAGAGCCAGCCGGCGTGCCAGTCGCTGTCGCTGCACTCGTTCCTGATGCTGCCGATGCAGCGCGTGACGCGGCTGCCGCTGCTGCTGGACGCCGTGCTGCGGAACCTGGCGCCCGCCGACCCCGAGTACGACGGCTGCATGCACGCGCTCGCCACGCTCAACGATGTGAGTCACCCGCGCGATATGGATTTAGGGTTCCTTAGAAGAACTAGCAGGTGCTTCGGATGAAGCATGAAGCACATCCGCTACTGTCAAGACAACTGTGACAACTCTGACCATGGTTCAAATAGGATCTGGGAAGGTTAGTTCATTTAGTATAATAATATGGTATTGTACAAACTGGATCCAAGTTGCAAGAAAACGAAAGCTTTGGAATGATTTGGTGGAGGCCTACGCCAAGGAAGCTACTTCTACCTAGAGTAAGATTTAAAAAAATAATTGTTTAAACAAAAATGTAAAAGGTTTGAAAATGACAAGGCTTTTTTTATTTTTTAGGTATTTATTTATTTTATTAATACAGACAGTAGATGGTCAGTACGTTAGAAGTTATGAGGACTGGGTCTGTAGACCTATTTGTTTTATTTTGTAATTGTCTCTTTCCAATTAGGTCACGGCGCCGGCTTATTAATAACATTTTCCTTGCATTTCCAGTTCGTGTCGCAGTGCAACGAGGGCGCGCGCAACACGGAGCGCGTGGAGGAGATGTTCCGGCTGGCGCGCGCCATCGAGTTCCCGGCCAGCATGCGCGACCCGCCCGCGCTCGGGCCCGCCTGCGCCCGCCGCGACCGCAAGTGAGTCTCGCGCCGGGCTAGGGCTCAGCTCGTACCCAGTCGTGTCGCGGTGCAACGAGGGCGCGCGCAACACGGAGCGCGTGGAGGAGATGTTCCGGCTGGCGCGCGCCATCGAGTTCCCGGCCGGCATGCGCGACCCGCCCGCGCTCGGGCCCGCCTGCGCCCGCCGCGACCGCAAGTGAGTCTCGCGCCGGGCTAGGGCTCAGCTCGTACCCAGTCGTGTCGCGGTGCAACGAGGGCGCGCGCAACACGGAGCGCGTGGAGGAGATGTTCCGGCTGGCGCGCGCCATCGAGTTCCCGGCCGGCATGCGCGACCCGCCCGCGCTCGGGCCCGCCTGCGCCCGCCGCGACCGCAAGTGAGTCTCGCGCCGGGCTAGGGCTCAGCTCGTACCCAGTCGAGTCGCGGTGCAGACTGACGGATGACTTTTTATGTACATTGGCATGGGAATCCTGTCAATTCAACAGAGTCGAGTCGCGGTGCAGAGTGACGGATGACTTTTTTATGTGCATTGGCATGGGAATCCTGTCAATTCAACAGAGTCGAGTCGCGGTGCAGACTGACGGATGACTTTTTTATGTGCATTGGCCTGGGAATCCTATCAATTCAACAGAGTCGAGTCGCGGTGCATACTGACGGATGACTTTTTTATGTGCATTGGCATGGGAATCCTGTCAATTCAACAGAGTCGAGTCGCGGTGCAGACTGACGGATGACTTTTTTATGTGCATTGGCATGGGAATCCTGTCAATTCAACAGAGTCGAGTCGCGGTGCAGACTGACGGATGACTTTTTTATGTGCATTGGCATGGGAATCCTGTCAATTCAACAGAGTCGAGTCGCGGTGCAGACTGACGGATGACTTTTTTATGTGCATTGGCATGGGAATCCTGTCAATTCAACAGAGTCGGGTCGCGGTGCAGACTGACATATGACATTTTTATGTACATTGGCATGGGAATCCTGCCAATTCAACAGAGTCGAGTCGCGGTGCAGACTGACGGATGACTTTTTTATGTGCATTGGAATGGGAATCCTGTCAATTCAACAGTGCTCATCAGTGGAATAAGGGTTGAGATAGTGGTAGATGGCTCTGGCTATATCCAGTTCGCTTTAAAATGCTGAGGGCGCGCGCATAATTACGCACGCCTGGATTTTCTCGATCGAAACGCCTGAAAAGACAGGCCCGTTGGCGCAATCGGTAGTGACCCTGTCTGTTGCGCTAAAGGTCGTAGGTTCGAATCCCATTCAGGAGAAATATTCTTGTGACGAACACTTGTATTTGTTCTGTGTCTGTATGTTAATATTATCTATTTAAGTATGTATTTAAAAATATCTATGTATGTATATCAGTCTCTGACACCCATATCACAGGCTCGCGCCTACTTTGGGGTCAGATGGCCGTGTGTGAGAATGTCCAAGATATTTATTTATTTATTTATTGGCATGGGAATCCTGTCAATTCAACAGATTCGAGTCGCGGTGCAGACTGACGGATGACTTTTTTATGTAGATTGGCATAGGAATCCAGGCAATTCAACAGTGCTCAACAGTGGAACATCTACAGGGTTGTGGTTGTGGTAGATGGCTCTGGCTATATCAACTTTGCTTTGCAATGCTGAGAGTGCGCGCATAATTACACCTGGATTTTCTCGATCGAAACGCCTGGCAAGCCTAAACAGCTCAACCCGACGAGACTACAGTCACCACACATTTCCCATGTTTAGCAATAAGACTTTTAGCTCACATTGCCTTTATTCAGATATCTCTATCGGCGATACTAATGATATAGAAATTATACTAGAACATCCAAAAATGTCGTTTCATAATGTGTTTTATTCCAGACCGGTGCGGTGGCTGGTGCGGTCGGGCGAGCTGACGCAGCTGGTGTGGAAGGCGGACGAGCTGAAGCTGACGTTCGGCAAGAAGTTCCACAAGGTGCCGCTGCACCTGTTCCTGTTCAACGACCATCTCGTCATCACCAAGAAGAAGGGGTGAGACTTCACATTTTACTACAGCATAAGAGAGAAAGTTGCCTGCTAAAAATATCCTCCTTTTGCCTGTCTCTTTCGTCGACTCTCTCTTACCATTCTAGTGAAACTGTACCATAATTATTTCATCACTCTCCAACATTCTATTTATTAAGTATTCCTTCCAAATTTTCGTCGTCCGCTTTTGAATTTTTTGCATCTTCGAACAATCTGGATTCAAAGATGATGACGATGATGTCATGTGATGATGACATAATGATGGCATGATGAGGGGTGTTAATCTCGCCTCAGTTAAAGCATTTCTCCGTGATTGCATTTCCTATAGCATACAGGTAGACCTTAAAAACCACATGACCACTAACTGCCTGTGGAATCCACCATACTCTCAGTGTGTAAGTAAGCTTTCCTCTTCAGGCGTCTTGCTGTCTTTTCCTCTGTACCTATAGTCTTATTCTGCTAGTCTGGTCTGTATCGCTGCGACCCATAGACGTCCCACTGTTGGGCACGGGTCTCCTCTCAGAATGGGAGGGATTAGGCCTTAGTCCACCACGCTGGCCAAGTGCGGATTGGCAGACTTCACATGCCTTCGAGAACATTAGAACTCTCAGGCATGCAGGTTTCCTCACGATGTGTCCTTCACCGTTACAGCAAGTGACATTTAATTAATAAATCGCACATAACTCAGAAAAGTCATTGGTGCGTGCCGCTGGGGTTTGAACCCGGACCGCTCGAGTTAGAGGCGAGTTCAATGGCCACTGGGCTGTCACCGCTGTCAGTCTGGTCTAACTAAAGTGTTGTGTTGCAGCGAGGGCCAGTACGTGGCCGTGGACCACTGCCCGCGCTCCCTGCTGGAGGTGTGCGCCTCCGACTGCGGCGCCGCCAAGCACGCGTTGCTGCTGACGTTGCTTGAGAACCGCGACGGTCGCACCGTCGAGATGGTGAGTCCACTGTCCACTCACTGAAACCACCTCGGTAGCAGACAGACAGACAGACCTTTCCTTCTCTTGCGCGGCGCTGTGGGCGCTTTCGCGTTGAGGGAATTCGGAATTAGGGGAGATCACCTCTATCCGGGCAATTGCTCCAGGGGTAAACCCCGTCGGTGACTTCCCCGCTGTTGAGCGTGGGAGCCTGTCGTTCGTCGCGTGCGCGGTACTAAGCATCCTTCCTGCGCATGTAGTGAGGTTCCATCTCCTATGGAACGTATTAGCTCATGTTCACTCTGCCGAAAAATGTTTCCTTCTCATCCACTTTATCCCTACCGCGTTGATCAGGTATCATGCTATCTGGCAAGAATCGTTTTGATATCATTACGTAGTTTAATTACTCTCAGGCATATAAATTTCCTAGTTAATTGCTATTGCATCAGATGAGCATCGATTTATGCATTTTTTAAGTTTGGTGGCCACTGTCGTGCCATGCATAAAAGACGTGCCCAAACACAATATCTATCCAATAATGTTAGTAGCCTTATTATGGTTTTTGGGTAAGCAACGTAAGCCAAACAAAAATTGTTTGCATTTATGTATAAATGCTTCTGTGATATGTATTTAGGTACACTATCAAAGGTGCGCACGCGCCGCATGTGATATTAATTAAAATGTTAGTTACGCCAGACACCCGTGTTTTCTTTCATACCTCCGTTTCCGTGCTCACACTGTAACACCTTTTTTTTGTAGGGTTCCCTTGTTGGCCTTGGTATTAATTAAATAAATAATTATTTTCTGTGTTATAGTATTTATGTTGGCCCTTATAATGTCACCAGTGATCTGGACGTTTGTGTTTTCCTATAGTTGGCGCCCAATTATTTTTTGTTTAGCTCACTCATACTCTGGAAAATCTCTAGGTAAACCTCAGGCCAGAACGAACCACACACCCAAACACCTCATGCTCTACCGACCCTCGCTGCGACCCATAGACGTCCCACTGTTGGGCACGGGTCTCCTCTCAGAATGGGAGGGATTAGGCCTTAGTCCACCACGCTGGCCAAGTGCGGATTGGCAGACTTCACATACCTTCGAGAACGTTATGATGAACTCTCAGGCATGCAGGTTTCCTCACGATGTGTCCTTCACCGTTATAGCAAGTGACATTTAATTTCTTAAAACGCACATAACTTAGAAAAGTCATTGGACTTAGAAAAGTCAGCCAGGTGGACTGTCAGCCAGAGGAACTGTTACAACACTCTCACACTTCCCATTCCGCGTGCAGCTGATGTCGTGCGCGAGCGAGACGGACGCGCGGCGGTGGGGCGAGGCGCTGGCGCCGCCGGCGGCGGGCGCGGGCGAGGCGGTGTACGCGGGCTGGGACTGCCCGCAGGTGGCCGCGCAGTTCGCGTACGCGCCCGCGCAGCCCGACGAGCTGGCGCTGCACGAGGGGGACATCGTCAACGTCACCAGGAAGACCAGCGAAGGTGATACACTACCTTAGCCATACCATCTATCCACTAGTTCCCTCTCACTCTGAGTACCTTAGTCATACCATCTATTCACTAGTTCCCTCTCACTCTGAGTACCTTAGCCATACCATCTATTCACTAGTTCCCTCTCACTCTGAGTACCTTAGCCATACCATCTATTCACTAGTTCCCTCTCACTCTGAGTACCTTAGTCATACCATCTATTCACTAGTTCCCTCTCACTCTGAGTACCTTAGCCATACCATCTATTCACTAGTTCCCTCTCACTCTGAGTACCTTAGCCATACCATCTATTCACTAGTTCCCTCTCACTCTGAGTACCTTAGCCATACCATCTATTCACTAGTTCCCTCTCCCTCTCGCTCACGTGTTGAGCGAGACAGTGTAAACGGGCTAAACGCGCGGTGCTGACAATACCAGGAAGAGCAGCGAGGGAATAAACATTAGCAAAAATTGAAATTTATTTTTATAGTAAAGCTTTTAAACAAAACTCAAGAACGACTATTGGAATTAACGTCTTCGATGACGAACGATTTTTACAAGAATATTTTGGTCTTTAGAAAGCTCAATGGCTCGTCTCGATTGTAAGTGATCGACCGAGTTAAGCAACGACGGGCGCGGTCGGGTTGTGGATGTGTGGCTAGTGGCAAATCTCATGGGTGCTACCGTGCTTCGGAAGGTACGTTAAGCCGTCGGTTCCGGTTGTTTTCAATGATAAAAACAATCGTTAATCCATGTCGAATACCCTCTGGTGGCTTGAGAACATTCGACACTGGGTTGGCCATTAACCCCTCCACCAATCCGCATTGGAGCAGCGTGTGGAATATACTCTGACCTGCCGCAGCTGTGACTGTGGAGGAGACCCTTGCCCAATAGTGGGATGTGGCATTGTAGCTACTTTTCGTATTCAGTAATGTTCATCTATGTGTTACTACAAAGTTATTTTATTGTAATGGCCTAATTACTGGTAATAAATCATCAAAAAACTTAAAAACAATGTTATCCGGCCAACAGGTTGGTACTACGGCGAGCGCACGCGCGACGGCGAGGCGGGCTGGTTCCCCGGCGCGTACACCGCCGAGATCATGTCGCCGCACGTGCGCGCGCGCAACCTGCGCCAGCGGTACCGGCTGCTCGCGCTCTCCGGCACCTACCTCGGCCAGAAGAAGCGCCCCTGACTGACGCTCCAGCTAAGCTCACTATCATTTTCTAAAGGCACCTACCTTCCTACGTACGGGCATTGTGTTGCCGCACGTTCAAAAGGAATCTTCGACAGACGCGCCGCTCCAGCTGAGTCCAGATGCGATTAAGCTGACTAACATTGACTAAGAGCAGACCTCGCAGTAAGGGCGCGTACACCGCCGAGATCATGTCGCCGCACGTGCGCGCGCGCAACCTGCGCCAGCGGTACCGGCTGCTCGCGCTCTCCGGCACCTACCTCGGCCAGAAGAAGCGCCCCTGACTGACGCTCCAGCTAAGCTCACTATCATTTTCTAAAGGCACCTACCTTCCTACGTACGGGCATTGTGTTGCCGCACGTTCAAAAGGAATCTTCGACAGACGCGCCGCTCCAGCTGAGTCCAGATGCGATTAAGGTGACTAACATTGACTAAGAGCAGACCTCGCAGTAAGGGCGCGTACATCGCCGAGTTCAGGTCGCCGCTCGGCCAAAAGGAACCAAACTCATGCAGAAGAAACGTCTCGCCTGACAGACGCGCCGCTCCAGTGAAATAAAAATTAATAACATAGACTAAATGCAGACCTCGCAGTAAGGGCGCGTAGGAACCAATCTCGGGCAGACGAAGCGACTGCCTAGCTGCTACGCACTGATCCAGTTGCAGTGACACTGATATTGACGAAAGGCAGCTAAGAGTAGGTATGTGCTCGAGAAGTACCCTTATGTGCCTTGGTCCAATTGGCCTGGAACCAACTCCCGAAGCACGGTAGCGCCTTTGCCACTAGCGGTTACCCATCCACAAACCGACCGCGCCCGTCGTTGCTTAACTCTGTAGAGCACATTGAATCGACGCGAGCCATTGCGCTATGGACGATGGATGAATGACGAGGGTAAAAATATCCAACTTTATAAAAAAGTCAATGTGATGGCTCCGGCGTATTTATAGTTTTCAACATCATTTTAAATTACCCATCTCATGAAGAATCTCTGTTTAAGTATACTTGTTTATGATTTGCCGTGTTCCCCGAACGATTGCACAAGTCTCATCTGAGGAATGTGCCTAAGGTTAAAAATCTTAGACCATTTATAAAACATTCATGTTCTAGTTATCTTGTGGTGTTACTACACCTTATTGACAGATTTTCGAATTTTATAACGACCAACATCTAAAGATTGATCTAATTTAGATTTATATACTATTCTATTTTCCCTTAGATTATTTATCTAATCTAAGTATTTTCCTTTGTGTATTGATGAGAATGCTTGAACATTGTAGATGACTCGCCTTGCTGTGTTTAGTTGTCCGTCCAAGCACTGCCTTAGTTAAGGTTCTTAATCTAGAAAAACGTGCCTACTTGTTTTGGAATGTACCTAAGTAATGTATTTATTCGGTGACGCCGTAAAGGTCTGTATGACCATGCAGAAAGTCCATTCGAAAAAAAAAGTATTGTCTTTGACCACTCGGATATTTTTTGTGTATCACTATCTATCGTTAAGGTCAGGTCAATAACTTTGTGTAATTTAGAGACTGCACCAAGTTATATAATTCTGGTGCTTATTTATAATTCCATAGTTTTATACATGTAATATTAATTTACACTCACTCTTAAAGAGTAATTATAATAAATAATGTAATTAATAGTATGTGAAAGTGTACAGTTACGTATGAGATTCACATTTTATTGTACAGAATAATTCCAATGTAATGAACATTCAATAGGTAGTTCTTAGTTTATTTTATAAAAATGTGTGCATTTGGCATAGGCATAGGTGTAAAATCTGATAGATCAAATTTGCTTGTATAAAAAAAAACAATAACATTAAATAATTACATTATTTTACTTGCCGATTGTAGAACTACATCTATTGTCTATGACCAATGCATCATATGCAATTTTATTCATAATATTTTATAAGTTTCGTTCTATTAATTGTTTGCTTTGCTTGCCCGTGGTTTCAAAACATAACTAGTCACTAAGCGGACAAGTAATAATCTGAATTGTAACTACATTGGCATTCATGAATTGATCATTCACTGAACATTCCCTGAATTATTGGCATAATATCTGTAAGTATTTTAATATTATGGTTAATTTGAATAAAAAGCATATTATATAGGTACCTAGTTATTTGGGTGGCCAAAATGTGATGTTGCCAATGAAATACGGCAATCTAAATTTATGTACTTACGTAAATTATTGTTATTATGCATTGTATATAATACTTCTATTCTATACTCGTTAAGACTTGTAATTATTATCAAATATAATTTGCATATTAATTTTTTTGTTTAAATTCTTACCGACAGCAAAGCAAATTATATGTGTAAGTAGGAAATTAGCAAGAATGGTTGTTTACAAAATTTGCTATCATAATATATCTTAATACTGTTATTTAAAATGAAAAAATAAAAAGTGATTTTTAAATACCTACTCAACTATACTTGACCGCGTCTGGTTGTCGCTGTGGTGAATCTTGGTTACCGTTATGTTTGTAATGACAGGTTAAGACGAATCGTTTATGAATCATCAAAACCGCCTTACGCGCTTGGTCACAGAACTCCATAGCGGAACAAACATACATACATAAACTGATAAACGCAATACCCTTCTTTTTTTGCGCCGCGCAGTCGATTACAAAAAACCTTTTTAAGTACTCATCATCGATTTAATTCTCCATAAGGGCAAAATTATCACAATAGGATCCCTATAATACAAGGAAACATTTCGAAACTAGCAGTTAGTAGTTAATAAAAATGACAAAACCTTTTAATAAAATTATTTAACACTATTGTAATACTTACGTAAAAAAATTAATTGTCAACATCATAGTAGCAAAGCATTGTAGTATAAAATTTTATAAAAATATATCTAAAACTAAAATGTCTTTTTTTGTACTTAGATAACAAATCTCAATTCAAAGGAACATATTCAAAATAAATGGAGACTGATCAAAGTTAAACTTAAATACAATTAACATAAATATGATGAAAACAAGCGAGAATTCCAAGACCATCAGACTGCTTGCACATAATGCTGGCATGTAAACACTTATAAAAAATTCACATAATTCAACATGATTAGAAAAACTATAAAATAATAAATATTTGTTATCTATAAATATACAAAATTAGTGGCCTACTATTATGCATTGAGTAAATATTCTTAAATTAATGACAATGAACAAGAGATCACAATATTGATCCATTAGAAACAGAAAATAAGGAATGAGTTAGATCCAGTCAGTCATTGGAACATTTTAAAAAGATTCTATAGGTGTATAAATAAAAGTGACTTCAAATTCGCGTCTTCGATGAGTTGTCTTTGACCTCAAATAGTTTTCTTACAAAATAGACTTGCAGGGTGCCCGTTGCTGCTACAGCAAGAATTTGGATAAGCGACCATCTGGAAAGAAATATTAACACTGATGCAATGCAGGAGCTGCAAAAACAAGTGGAATAATTTTGAACAAGTGTAATTCAAGCTCTTGTAGAGGTATTCTGAATTAGGCTCGCATTAATAAACCAAGTTCGGATCGGGATCAGGATCCATCCCCAAGATAATACTTGAGACAGTTCAACTCTTTTAACCAAACTTGAGTTGGGTTTAAGATAAGATAAATGTGTATATTTTAACACCAACAACGACAACTAAGTGGTGTGCAAAAATTATTGAAACAAAATTTATTAGTCAAATATTTAAAAAAATATACTTGACATAGTCAAGTATATTTTTTTAAATATCTCTCTCTCTTTGATTATTCTTATTTCTATCAACTCTTAAACATTATTAGGCTACAAATTGGTTAACTACACACATCTATAACATTGTTAACTCAACACAATCTTTAATAATGGTATGAAGATATTAGAGAAAAAGCAAAAATACCTGAGAACATAATTGTTATTATCAAGCAAGAGGTTGTAGTCGCGCGACTCTCTCGCCCTGGAATGGTACTGATACTGGAGGATATCATTTATATTCCGCTCCACAAACTGAATTGAGTTCTGTAAAAAAAAAAATTGCAAAAATATACTACAAACAGATCCAATGTTAAATATTCAGCATGTCTTGATGAACCACTATCTTTGCAACTGACTGAGATTGAAATGACTTCTAAATAAAGTCTCTCATCCAAAAACAATAATCACAGAGCAAAATCATAGAAGAAAAAGGCATTGAACTCAAACTCACTGTAAAGTTCTTAATATTCATATCCAGTTCCTCCACCTCCTTGGTATACTTCTCCCACATATCGTAGCGGATAACAGACAAGTAGAGGTTGACAAGCTTGCCCGCAAACCGCGAGAACTGGTTGTCAATGCACACAGCGTAATACCCGCCCGTGCTCGTCTGGTCTGCATACTCTGCGCTCTGCCGCCACTCGTACGGGTGCACTATCTGCCCGTTGGGGTGACGTACTGCAAACCCACACATCCCATCGCCTCCTTTCAACACCTAAAAACAAAGAACGTATGATTAATTGTCTCTGCCAGGCTACACTGCGGTCTATGGGTATCTAAAAATTTGTTGAAAATATATACCCCTCATGTCGTCAAAAATTGAGGTGGGATGTTTATGTGGACTCGCGTAAAAGCGAAAGTAACGCTCCACTGAATCACTTTCTGACTGAAGTATTTACATATTATAGGCGAAACTAACAAGCAATCACGGCGAAAGTAAATCTATACTCCCAGCGGGCGTGACCAATATGCTCAATCCACGAAAGCAAATTAATTACCTGGTAGCTGGCGTAAAATGTAGCGCCCGGTTGGACATATTGAAAATAGCAGTCTTCCTTTCCCGCATCGACGTGAACCTTGTAGTCCATAGTGACGGCTGGTAGGTTCTCGTACCATGGTGCCTCCGAAGTAGATGCAGCATCCCCGGCAAGTGATAAAATCGTAAATATTAATGTAATCACAATAAACATATGCCACGTCCGTTGAGCCATTTTTGCAAACTGACAGGACCTGACAGCTGATGACGTGACGTTGAGTTTGATTTTATGTGTTGCTCCCATTGATAACATAACAAAGTTTTTCTATACATCATCGTTAGCAAAGTGTAAATTATTTTCGTTAGGTTATAAATCTCGAGCGTATAATGCTACAATATCTTGATTATATTAGTTCTTCCATATATAATAATCTTGATTACAATATTATTTTCATTAGGTATAATGAATGAATGAATAGGACCTATTATACGTAATACACATATAGGTAATTAATAGTTATAGTCTGTCTGTGATTGTCAAAATCAGCTGTTTTGATCACAGATTTATAAGTATAGTACTACGTACAGATGGGAATCGCACATAGAAAATCTATGGACGCTAACTAAATTAGTTCCAGTGAAACACGTCGGCGTCGCTTTTAGCGACATGATGTCACGCATGCGCACCAATACCAATCCGTGCGCATGCGTGTTATGTATCTGTATTGCCCGTTCCTAGTGATTGCTATTATCGATATTTATCGATATTTTTTTTCCCTTGGTGACTAAATAGTAAATAAAACAAAATATTTATTATGTTCAACATTTTTTATTGCTTTAATATATGTATATCTTAACTAATATTATAAAGAGGAAACATTTGTGCTTTTGTATGTACGTTTGTAATGTTTTCACTCAGAAACTACTGGACCGATTTCAAAAATTCTTTCACCGTTAGAAAGCTGCTGCATCTTCACGGAGTGTATTACAGAAACATTGTACATCATCACCTGAAACAAAAAGTAAAAAATATTAATCTCAAATACAGTGCTGATTGGGACAAAGCACGAGTATTATTAATGATAGTGGACGCCCGCAGCTTCGCTCGCGTAGAATTAGACCCATTAACGACGTCTACCCGTCTAACGATTTCAAAAACGGCAAATTTTCATACTAACTTTGCACCCCCGTTTTACCCCCTTAGGGGGTGAATTTTCAAAAATCCTTTCTTAGTGCTCCCCTACGTTATAAAAGGAACCCTTGTGCAAAATTTCAAGTTTCTAGCCCTTATGGTTTACGCCCTGCGTTGATATGTCAGTCAGTCAGTCAGTCAGTCAGTCAGTCAGTCAGTCAGTCAGTCACCTTCTCCTTTTATATATATAGATTAAACAAACACGAAGTACTTCTTACACGTACGGGTAAGTTTGCAATCATAGGTTATTTCAGATTTTTAATCTTGCTTTTTAATGTACTTCGTAGACAATACAATACATCGATATTCGATAAAATAATAGAATTCTTATTCCACATCACTACTGTTTACAGTACTAGTTTAGGTTAAAATAAAACCTTTTATAAAAATAAAACCTTTATCTGAGCTGATAAATAAATTAAAACCTAATTATTAAGGTACCAAATGCTTTAAAATAAAGACTGGAACAACTTACTGTGTCTTGTTGAATCCCACTGCAAATTTCATCCACCGTTAACTACGAATCTGCGCAATAATATGAATCAGGCGACCTTTTCGCAGAATTTGCGCTCAAACTCAAAATGCTTAGAACACACCCGCTTGCGGTTAAATTCTCTAGTGTTAAGAGTACATATTTAACACATTTCACATTTTATTTGTTTAACCACAAATTTCGCCTACTATGCGGATTCCGAAAACAATGAAGAAAGACTCCACCCATTACCACTCACAATCATTTTCCAAAGTTTCTCACAATCTATATATTAAAGAGTATTGTGAATTGTAAGAATGCAAATTATGTTAGTATCAAACAACGTATAGTGCTAAGTCAAAGAATAACAAAACACTACACTACACAGAGTTTAGCTTCAGATCAGAAGCATTGCAATATTTGCAAATCGTAATGCAGCTGATTTCATTACGTTGAACAAGGGCGCCTGCGGCGTTGCTTCTCTGTACTATAATTTTTTTAAGCGATTATTCACTCTATTGCTATGGGTTAGAGACTAAAATTGAATAAAGCTACTTAGTGTCCACTGAATTTGTATTGTCGATTCCATAGCGTGGTTTTGATTTTAGTTTATGCTAGGTTGAATGTACGACATAAAAAACAAAAAAATTTAATGGTCCTGACTAAAACTGTCCTGTAAAAGTAACGAGTAATGAGAGCCAGATATTTTACAGTATTTTCTTACATAGGAACTAAGTTTAGGTCCGTGTACTAGCTTATTTTCAAAGGCATTTAAAACTATACTTACAGCTCTTATTTTCTTACTGGAATTATTTCATTGATATACACATTTCAAACCTATAAGAGCATTATTAAACAAATAACAATCACCATCTCCGCAGGTCATCAGAGAAAATTTGGCTCAAGGATGGAAGCAAACTACCGGATCCGGAAAGCGTTCAGGGAATAATGGAAATAGCACTGACTAAAGAAAGACCAAAGAATTTTCCTATGGTTCATTTATCAAGCCGGTAAATAAGAAAATCTGTGGAGAAAACTAACCCTTCACTGTGGTATTATTAACTAGCTTTAAAAATGGAATAGCTATCTTGAGTTTTTAATTTTATTTTTTACAGTACAGATGGGGGTGTACACGCTTTAAATTCTAGTGCGCATTTTGACCTGGAGCTGCGTAGGCCAGACGCACATAACCCAGATAGGATCGCTTATAATTTGAACAATTTCTTTTTCAAATCAGATACCCCAATACTCATAAAGAAATGTATGCGGGTGTCTGATGACTTTCATGCCAGGTTTCAAGCATTATCTAGGACATATTTGTATAGGTAAGCCACAAAAATCAAATTGTTCTCTTGTATTTTGCACATCAGTTTTCTTTTATTTTTATATCTTACTTTAATTCAACTCCAGGCTAGCGGTTTTAAAAAAGGATGTTGATCTACCAGAAAACACAACCATAGGTCAGCTTATGCCAGTAGAAGAATTGGGCAGATGCCATTTTATACGGTAAGGTTTTAAGTTAAAAATATGAGTTGATGTATCTGTCTACTAGTGCTAGTCTAGTACATAGTGTAGTGCATAGTTCTAGTCCTAGTTCTAAATCTATAATCTAAATATTCAAGTTACCTAATGCTTTGAACTTGATCACAGTAACTCCATAGCATAATGCTATACCCTGCCTACCTTCAATCCCAAGCTGAAACAGTTATTTAAGACTGGACTGTAAAAAAATAAGGTGATGGGTAAATTGTGTATATCCCACTCCAGCACGCACTTACTAAAGACCAGTTTATTTTTTGAATGAATACTATTTTTAATACTTTTTTATTTTCTTGCATGTGATAATGCAATAATTTAAAAAATACTACATTTTAGCTCGGTAATCTACAAAAACGTGTTTTTTTAGTTTTTTTAAACATGTTACTTAGTTTGCCCTACAGTCACTAAAATATAGTAAAAAAGGTACAAGCAGATTTTTACAGATTACTAATTTCAACGAAATGTGCCATTTGCGATCAATGAATACTATAAAAGTTACATAATCTACTTGTACCTCTATTACTTGATAAATCAATGCAACTATTCGTTACATGCACATGATTTCAGACTGCGCAACTTCGACATAGAGAGGTTCAAGGCCGGCGCGAAGCACTTCGTGGGCTACCACGACTTCGGCAGCTTCCGTCGCTTCGACAAGCTGCAGCAGCAGAAGCAGAACCGCCGCACGATCCACCATATCGACGTGCGCGCCGCGCGCCCGCTGCACACCAGCTATTCGGAGCGGACGACAGATAACGTATTTGATTACTGGGACATAGAGATTAGGGGGAAGTCCTTTGTGCATAATCAGGTAACTCATCTATACATAGCCCTTAGCCTTTAGTCACTATTGGAGAAGGCCTCCCCTCATCATCCATCATCATCACAACACTTTCTTTGTCCCACTGTTGGGCACGGGTCTCCTCTCAGAGTGAGAGGGATTAGGCCTTAGTCCACCACGCTGGCCAAGTGCGGATTTGCAGACTTCACATGCCTTGGAGAACATTATGATGTATTCTCAGGCATGCAGGTTTCCTCACGATGTGTCCTTCACCGTTATAGCAAGTGACATTTAATTTCTTAAATTGCACATAACTTAGAAAAGTCATTGGTGCGTGCCACTGGGGTTTGAACCCGGACCGCTCGAGTGAGAGGCGAGTTCGATAGCCACTAGGCTGTCAACAAATGCATTAATGCAATGTTTTTTGAGTGTGAATTTTGCCACGGTTCAATGTTATTCCTTCTAATAGCAATAAAACTGGACATAATTACAATGCAGTGGTCCTACATAACTAAAGAGAGGGTCAAAAACGTTATGTATTGACGCAATATGCAGAGTAATTCGCCTGATAAAAACATTTCTTTTTTCCAAATTGTCATTTGTCCTAATTTTAGATTTAATTCTTCCGATGAAGACACCCATGCTCAGTAACTAGTCGATTATACTGATGGTATATTTGTTACAGATCCGTCGCATGCTCGGGACCCTTATCTCGGTCGCCATAGGCAAGCTGCCGCCCGAGGAAATCAAGGTGATGCTGCAAATCCCTTCGAAGCACTCGTGGCACTCCTTCATACAGAACTGTCCTCCTTACGGCCTTTACCTCTGCAACGTCGAGTACGACCCTAAAGACTTGGTATACGACAAAAGTGCGAAAGACAACGATAGTGTATCTGATAGTGATTCTGTGCAGTGTGAAAAGGATAGAGAATAATGAGCTTCCTTAGTGAGCTGAAGAGACAGAGAGAAAAGCTGAAAGGAACAGAGACAGTGGTCACTCGTGTTGATGGCAGGAAATATATAGAAGGAGACGCGCGGGTGGTAGACTCGAATGCGTACGGTTTCGTAGTAGACACGTCGCCCGATTGCATCCCAGCGCTGGTGGTGGACCACTTGTACATAGGTTCGCAGGATTGCGCCGATAAGAGAGTACTGGAAGAGTTCGACATAAAGCACGTTCTTAGCTTAGGAGTAGACGCAGATTGTGGTGTCGACCACAAGTTTGTTCAGCTGTTGGACGTACCGGAGAGCGATGTGGGGATGGTGTTGGCGGTGTGTTTGCGGTTTATTCGCAATGCGGTTGATGTGCGCGAGAATGTGTTGGTTCACTGCAATGCGGGAGTGTCGCGTACCGCCGCGGTGGCTGTAGCGTATCTCATGCATTACGAGTGTATGCAGTATGAGGACGCTTACAGCTTGGTCAAGACTAAAAGGCCGGCCGTACGGCCCAATGACGGGTTTCGGAGGCAGTTGCTGAACATGAAACCTGGTCAAATTATATGATGTATAATTACCCTATTTTATCTTAAGAATATTGTGTATAATGCTTCTGTCACGTTGCCAGACTTCATTCTCAAGGCTGTTGGAAGAAATTTCTATAGCAAAAATATCAATTCCAGGCCAGAAATTAATTAGTGTACAATAGATACAGTCCACTATTTAGTAATTAACTAAATACTGGACTGTCCGAGTATATTTCTTTTTCTTGTTCCGTGTCTTGTAATTTTTTCTTTACGTCGTCGAATTGTGTAGATAAAAACGACATAGATGTTTCTATTGCTTTCATGACGAATTACCATTAATTCCATTGCTTTCAAAGAAAAAATTACCCTTAGTCGATATTTTCTCAAACTCTCAAAACAAATATAAAAATTTTGCTGGCAATCTCTGTTATAATTTTTAGTTATTTTGAGATGAATTCATGTTTTTAAGACTGCATGTTTAAGTTATTGTGTTGATGTTTATCTTGTTGGTGTAACTTATTAAATAAATAAATAAGACGTTATTTGTAGTCTTTCATTGCTTTTGTCTGATATCCATTTTGAAAACATTGTCCTCATTTCGCGTACTCGCGATCGTTTCTGTCGCCGAGTCCGTGTCACTTGTGCGTTCGAATGCAGAAGTTTTATCGGGCGAGCGAGGCATTTTGTACGATAACGCTGGGAATACACGTCCGATTTTTCTCTCCAATATCACAGAATACATAATAGTACAACCGATAGTTTGATCAGACATTCGTGCCATACATTTTTTTGACGACCGATCCGACTATCGAATCGTACATATTATGTGTATTACGTATTCAATCAAATGTATGGCACGAGTGCCTTCCGATGATCAGACTATCGATGAGAAAAATCGGACGTATTCCCAGCGTAAATCTCCGCACAGTACTAGGATCGCAGGAGTAGCAAGGCGAGTTGATAAAACTGTTTATACATTATTATTTTGTCCTATTTGATTATCTAATATATAAAATTTCCGTGTCACAATGTTTGTTGCAGTACTCCTCCGAAACGGCTTTACCGATTTTTACCAAATTTTATATGCGTATTCAGTAGGTCTGAGAATCGGCTAACATCTATTTTTCATCCCTATAAATGTTAAGGGTAGTCCACCCCAAAAATTTTTTTTTTAATTTTTTGACGAAATTTTTGTTTTTATTTTTTTATGATACAACATTAGAAAATACATACAACCCTGAATTTTCAACCCTCTACGATCAACCAAAAATTATTTATATGGCAAAACAACGTTTGCCGGGTCAGCTGGTATTATTGTAAAATGTTGTAGTTGTTAGCGAAAATAAACAAATTTCATTTCATAAAAAAGTAAAGTCGCTCCGCTCGCGACTCTTTATGGTTATGTGATGTGCCTTACGTCTGAAAGTGGGTACGATTTCACTTAAAAAGTACCAGGAGAGTAGACGTTCAAAGAAGGTTTAATGTATCGGTGGTCTTTGCTTCCGGTTCGATCTTTAAATAATCAGAGTTGACCACTCACTGTAGCAGCAGCCGCTAATCGGACGTGTATTCCCAGCGTAAATCTCCGCACAGTACTAGGATCGCAGGAGTAGCAAGGAGAGTTGATAAAACTGTTTATACATTATTATTTTGTCCTATTTGATTATATCATTGTAAAATGTTGTAGTTGTTAGCGAAAATAAACAAATTTCATTTCATAAAAAAGTAAAGTCGCTCCGCTCGCGACTCTTTAAGGTTATGTGATGTGCCTTACGTCTGAAAGTGGGTACGATTTCACTTATAAAGTACCAGGAGAGTAGACGTTCAAAGAAGGTTTAATGTATCGGTGGTCTTTGCTTCCGGTTCGATCTTTAAATAATCAGAGTTGACCACTCACTGTAGCAGCAGCCGCTGCCACAAACTAGCTAGAGATACTAGCCGCTGCACATGATGATGTGACACGAACTAAGTACGTTTACACGGTCCACGGTGTTTTAGTGTCCACGGTACTAGGATCGCAGTAGCCGCGAGGAGAATAGTCGGTGTATGCATGCAAGTCGGTTGAGCGTTACGTCACAGATTACGTATCGTACGTAGTCACGTCTCTACGCACTCTTTTCTCACATTAATATTTGAATTAAATTTTCGGTCAAAAATTTGAGCAATTTGTATAATTTAACACTTTTCTACATAAAGTTCAGTATGTTACTGTGGTCCGGAGGGAAGAGGACACAATGTCTTTATGTAAATGAATAATAAATAAATAATAAAGAAACCTAATAATTTCACTGAAAAATATGAGATAGTGACAAGAATCAAGCATGTAGAGATTTTGTTTTAGCAGAATAATTTTGCTCCTGGACTTGTCTGTTGTATGTAATGTAATGTATCCCGCATCCCGCACTCAAGGAATTTTAGTGTGTTTTCTATCTCTACAATGTAGGTATATGATGTAGATTAAAAAAAAGAGACGAAATTTTGCAAACAACTTTATTTCTAATAAATAAAATTAAGTACAAGCGCCGAAATTCGGTGCAGTCATGCAGTAACAGGTCATAATGCATCCTATAATACTTGAACACTTGGAAGCGCCGCCGAAAGATACAGCTTTCAAATGTAGCACCAACTTCTTGTACACAATGTTTAGTCATTCTAAAAAAATAATGTTATACAATAGCTTTTTATTCTTATAAAATGTCTTTGTCTGGTTTTAGTGCATCACAAAAACGCAAATGAAGAAATTGCTGTTATGAGTGTAAACAAATCTAAAGGTTATTTGTTTACGTAAAATATTTTTTTGAAATGTGGTTAGTTTTTTTTTGATTCGGTTGAAACTTGGTTTTTTTGAAAAAACATTAATTATGCTTTTAGTACGATTATAACAATAGTTCTGTAAAAACTGTATAAAATATATGTATGTTACTGGGTGGTACATTGGATATAAATAACTTACCTAAGTATATAATAAATTCTGCTTAAATGTTAATATATGAGCAATATGCCTGCAGTCTGTATCTTCATAACCCACAATGCTCTAAAACTGAACTTGAATTTTTTCTCTGAATATTTATGAGGTGGCCATTCACCAATCTCCCCTTTTGCAGATAGAAGATATCTTACCTACATACTTTTATTAATTCATTTAAACTGGTACAAAATGTTTCAAAGTACTCAATTTGAAACATTTACATTTATCTCAATATATTAATATTTATCCAAATATTGTATTACAAATATCTTTCGGTAGGGTAATCCTCCTTATTTCGGTTAATTTTGTTACACCGGTGGGAAGATAGGTATTTCTATCAGATCATTATTGCAGAAATATTTTGTTAATGCTACACAATTTGATATAAAAATGGTATTAATATTAATTAAGCATACCGGATTAAAGATATACTTGATACTTATACAAATAATCCAAAAGCTGATGAAAGTATGTACCTATATATATTTTACACCTCACTTTTACAAAATAGAAACAAATTTTTCAGGGACTAAAACTCTGTTAATTAAATTAACAATTTTTAAATGTTCAATTTAAAAAAATCCTTGTTATAAATAAATCAATATTCCGTTTTAGTGTATCTAATACAACCATTTAAAGTTTGAGACCAAAATCATTTCAGTGACTACTTTCGCTTTTCTTACCGGAATGTCAATTTAGAATCACACTAATTAAATTATATTAGTATAAAACAGTATATCATACTCAGTACATACTAAACATATCATTTTATATTATCCAAATGTTATAAAATATAACATCATACATTTAAGTACAAAAAAATTGCATTGTAAAATACCGTTAATATTTTCTGTCGGCCATGTCTTTATAAAGAACACATGACATGGCATCCAGACATTTAATTTAAAATAAAATGTGGGTGAAAACTCGTATTCTTCAGTTTAGAGGCACTAATCTCGAGAATGATTCTCACTGCTTGCATGGTCATGTAAACAATTTGGATTGGTAGAAAACTTAGTCAAACCCAAATCCATTTTTACAAATCTCCAAAAACATTATAATATGTAATTCAATTATTCCCCAAATTAGCATTATAACAAAACCTCTTTAAGACTTAACGTCATGGCCAGCATTCAGTCGTACACCATCCAATGACATAATAATATCTGTCAATTGCATAATATATTTTTTATATAAATAAATACAATGTACACTCATAAATACAACTCATATAACGAGCAATATCAAATTTATACATCTAGCTTCATATACAAATATGCAACAGTAGAGTTCTAAAACTTAACTTCTAAGTACTAAATTGTCTAATTGCATTGTACTTTCAATAAAAATTTATGCGCACCAATGTAGCTTACAACACTAGAACATTGATTATTATTAATTACTGTCTTATGCATAAGTTTTTTGCAAGATACTCAAAATACACAAATTAATATTAATAAATGGGTATATCAAAAACGACTCAAATTTAAAATAATCTGATATAACTAAACAGTAGGTACTTATCACAACACAACAAAGGCACTTGCTTATGATTTTTGATAATAATAAAAATATGTAAAACAAAAATTAAGTACACACTTCAAAAAGGACTATTCTACAGATCCCTAAAGTAGTCAATAAACTCAAACTTCGGTCTGGTTAAGAATTTGTATAAATAACTTGCACATTTTTCAATTCAAATAATGAGAAGCGAAAAAAGTATATATGTCATAGCGTGTGGCGATATTTAGTTTGCCTAACCCAATAAGAAACAGGCGTGAGATTATATAGTTATAATGCATTTTTATTATTTCGGATATGTATTATTTTTTGTTAAATTTGTATTTGTTTATTATCTAGCTAGGGCCTTAGTTGCCAGACAATAAAATTATTTTGATGTTGAGTTCATTTATTTGTTAATGTATGTATGTATTTCTTCTACATCTTTCAGCCTGTAGTCGACTGGACATACCAAAGAAGTTTGCATGTAGTTTTGATATGACTTTTTAAAGTAAATTGTTACCGACTTTGACCGGGAAATTAGGACATATCCCAAAATTATAGTGTATGTAACATCCCTTAATCCTCTTCTATCATGAGATATAAGAGGATTAAGGGATGTTACATGTTAATGAATTTAATTTTTCAACAAATTTTAATCGAGTTACTACGTCACACGTAGTTTCAGTCGGAGTTTCATGAGTTATTGACCGAAACAGAAACTCCAATACGTCGAAACTGAAGTTAGGTCGATTACTACACGGTTTTACGCGAATTCTGAGCTGACCACATTTAGGGACCGATTATGAAATTGACTTAGTAAAAGGAATGCGACTGATCGTGTATCACGTGGGCAATTATCTTAGGGATGAGCATTTACGTTACATTGGCCTCCGTGTATAATGGCTTGTTAAGCTTATGTATAACATAATATAAGTGTGTTATATAAAAACGATTTACTTAACATATTAATATACAATCTTATTAATTATGATCCTCTATCTTCTATCTCTTATTCTTCTTGCGAGGTTCTTTCTCTTACATTTGTAAGACCAAGAACCTGGCAAACCATTTATTACGAACAGGGCAACAAGTTTCTCCATCGTATAATTGTCAACATTAATGTAATAAGGTACACGACTTAACTAATCAGTAATACATTGCATATAAATTCGTGTAGTACATCGCCCACAAGGATTTCGAGTATTTTGGTGGCAAGTTACAAAGCAGGTTTGGTAAATAGTTAGCGGTATTTCGATTCATATTATATTGAATCTACATGGACAGTTCAAGCATGCACATTTGTAAATACACTTTCTAATCGCTAGTTCAGACATATACCTACTTGTAGACACTGGAATAATTGGCATGTCAACTGCCATAAATAACGTATCAAGTGATTTGTCAATATTCTCAACCACGCTTCTTAAAAGTGTCTATGGTCTATTCGCGTTAAGAAAATAGTGACTCATCGTTGTCACTCAGCTTAACCACGCCCCTTGACCATTTTGATCATAGTAAATTTATATATACTTTAAGTCGGGTTCCCTTTGACCAGTTGAAGTTATCCCTTCAGACAGTATGGACGTGTATTTTACCAATTTTAAAAGTATACCTATACGTAAAAATAAAAGTGAATCAATAAATTCATTCATTTTTTTTCAAGGGAAAATTGTTGACCTTGGCAGGCGTTATGAAGTGAACTAATTGCACAATATTCTCAAGCACCTGTTCCCTCGAAAAATCAAGCTTTGTAACTGAACACGATTGCATACACTTACTTCCATGATGTCATATCCATCTAGGCAAGTTATATCGCTGATGGAAGAAATGTCTAGCTTAGCCAAAATGGCGACCCTGAGCATTCTAAAGCCCCTTAAACTGCGCTTAAGTGCTACTTTTTCCTGATCGTCAGTTCAGCACAAAATATTGAGCTTTTGATTCTGTCGTATTGGTTGATGCGCGCTTCCCCAAAATCCCGAATGCTGCTCGCAACTCAACCGCCTTTTTGCGGACGAACTGGTCGCACTTCCCCAAAATCCCGAATGCTGCTCGCAACTCAACCCGCCTTTTTGCGGACGAACTGGTCGCGCTTCCCCAAAATCTCGAATGCTGCTCGCAACTCAACCGCCTTTTTGCGGACGAACTGGTCGCGCTTCCCCAAAATCCCGATGCTGCTCGCAACTCAACCGCCTTTTTGCGGACGAACTGGTCGCGCTTCCCCAAAATCCCGAATGCTGCTCGCACGCAACTCAACCCGCCTTTTTGCGGACAAACTGGTCGCGCTTCCCCAAAATCCCGAATGCTGCTCGCACGCAACTCAACCCGCCTTTTTGCGGATGAAAAGTGTCACTTACCCAAACAGGTGACCCTAGTTACGCTTCAAAAGCTCTTGAGCGTTAACCCTCTCGCCGGCAAGCTGTTGGCCTTGGCGGGCGCGTCGCGTGCCTGGGAATGCGCCACGGCTATGCTGAGGCACTGCACCCACTGCTCCGCGTCCTTGCCGTCCTTCGGCTTCAGGATGAGCGTCTGGTCGCCGGTGAATATCTCGAACGCCTTGGGGATGTTGCGCGCGCCGCGCGACACCTTCACCGAACGGATTTGGTTGATGTCGATGCTTTCGCCGCCGCTCTACGAATAAGGATAATAATACGGATTTTTATATTATTGACGTGATCACGTTTATTAAATCGATGAACGCCAACACATGCGAAAAAGTTTGACGTCATGGTACTGTTACCATGACGTCACACTTTTTGACGTCATGAGTTGTTACCATGGTGTGACTTTTTTTTATTTTTTTATTATGACGTTATCACGTAAATCTATCGTCCGTAAACCGACTTTACAGACAACCATTTTTTTTAAAATATGTAACAGGCTATACCAGGCTGGGCACAAACGAACAGATACGGTCTACGTACCTAGGAGCTATTATTTACCGTCGGCCTCTAGTTGCACAAGCTCAAAGTCACTCAACGCGCTATGGAGAGAACTATGCTTGGTATTTCGCTACGAGACCGAATCAGGAAGGATGAAATCCGTAGGCGAACAAAGCTCACCGATATAGTTCGCAGAGTTAGCAAGTTTTTTTGTTCGCGGATTGTTGCAATGTAGATTAATCCTTGGTTTGTAGGAGCTATAAAGCTCAAGCCTCAACTTTACAAATTCTCATCAGAACTCACTCACCGATCCTTTACACGAAAGATGCGCCCCGGACAGGGTAAAGTATCTCGTGCGCCACCGGCGGAAGAGCCGCCACCGGCCCTTCTTCTCCTTCAGCTGGCCCTCGATGACGGGCGCGCCGTTGGACAGGAAGCCGACGGCGCGCTCCGGGTGGTTGACTGGGATGCACCTAGGAGCTATAAAGCTCAAGCCTCAACTTAACAAATCATCAGAACTCACTCACCGATCCTTTACACGAAAGATGCGCCCCGGACAGGGTGAAGTATCTCGTGCGCCACCTGCGGAAGAGCCGCCAGCGTCCCTTCTTCTCCTTCAGCTGGCCCTCGATGACGGGCGCGCCGTTGGACAGGAAGCAATCCTTGGTTTGTAGGAGCTATAAAGCTCCAGCCTCAACTTCACAAATTCTCATCAGAACTCACTCACCGATCCTTTACACGAAAGATGCGCCCCGGACAGCGTGAAGTATCTAGTGCGCCACCGGCGGAAGAGTCGCCAGCGTCCCTTCTTCTCCTTCAGCTGGCCCTCGATGACGGGCGCGCCGTTGGACAGGAAGTAATCCTTGGTTTGTAGGAGCTATAAAGCTCCAGCCTCAACTTCACAAATTCTCATCAGAACTCACTCACCGATCCTTTACACGAAAGATGCGCCCCGGACAGGGTGAAGTATCTCGTGCGCCACCTGCGGAAGAGCCGCCAGCGTCCCTTCTTCTCCTTCAGCTGGCCCTCGATGACGGGCGCGCCGTTGGACAGGAAGCCGACGGCGCGCTCGGGGTGGTTGCACAGGAAGCAGCCCCAGGTGGCGCGCGAGGGCGCCGCGCCCGCCTCCGCGCCGCACACCTCGAACACGTCGAAGAAGCCCGCCGCGCGGAGCTCGTTTAGCACCATCTCCTGCTCCTGAATAGGACCGGACGCTTTTATATTATAAAGCTTGCGTTCTAGATGTGTCAATGGATATATGGCATACATATATTACATGGCTGGTGATATGGGTAATCTGTACTAATATTATAAATGCGAAAGTAACTTTGTCTGTCTGTCTATCTGTCTGTCTCGCTTTCACGCCCAAACTACTGAACGGATTTAAATGAAATTTGGTACACAGCTGATAGTCTAGCTAGAGCCTGAGTAAGGACATAGGCAACTTTTTAACTGGTTGTTGTTTTCTCTTTTGCCAGGTCAAATCTGTTGCATTTCGTCAACAGATTAATTTAAAAATGGAAGGCGCACCTTGAGTCCGGGGAATGCGCTGGTGACGAGCGTGAGGAACGTCTTGTTCTCGCACTTGAGTATGTCCCAGCAGTGCTTGAGCGAGGCGACGGTGGGGTCGCGCGAGGAGAGCGCGGCCGCGTGGCGCGCCTGCAGCGCGAGGAACATGAGGTGGATCCACACGGTCGGCTCATTGTTATGTCTAATTCCAGGCGAGCGAAGATGCGGGCGTCCACTAGTTAATTATTAATTTAAAAATGGAAGGCGCACCTTGAGTCCGGGGAAGGCGCTGGTGACGAGCGTGAGGAACGTCTTGTTCTCGCACTTGAGTATGTCCCAGCAGTGCTTGAGCGAGGCGACGGTGGGGTCGCGCGAGGAGAGCGCGGCCGCGTGGCGCGCCTGCAGCGCGAGGAACATGAGGTGGATCCACACGGTCGGCTCATTGTTATGTCTAATTCCAGGCGAGCGAAGATGCGGGCGTCCACTAGTTAATTATTAATTTAAAAATGGAAGGCGCACCTTGAGTCCGGGGAAGGCGCTGGTGACGAGCGTGAGGAAGGTCTTGTTCTCGCACTTGAGTATGTCCCAGCAGTGCTTGAGCGAGGCGACGGTGGGGTCGCGCGAGGAGAGCGCGGCCGCGTGGCGCGCCTGCAGCGCGAGGAACATGAGGTGGATCCACACGGTCGGCTCATTGTTATGTCTAATTCCAGGCGAGCGAAGATGCGGGCGTCCACTAGTTAATTATTAATTTAAAAATGGAATGCGTACCTTGAGTCCGGGGAAGGCGCTGGTGACGAGCGTGAGGAAGGTCTTGTTCTCGCACTTGAGTATGTCCCAGCAGTGCTTGAGCGAGGCGACGGTGGGGTCGCGCGAGGAGAGCGCGGCCGCGTGGCGCGCCTGCAGCGCGAGGAACATGAGGTGGATCCACACGGTCGGCTCATTGTTATGTCTAATTCCAGGCGAGCGAAGATGCGGGCGTCCACTAGTTAATTATTAATTTAAAAATGGAATGCGTACCTTGAGTCCGGGGAAGGCGCTGGTGACGAGCGTGAGGAAGGTCTTGTTCTCGCACTTGAGTATGTCCCAGCAGTGCTTGAGCGAGGCGACGGTGGGGTCGCGCGAGGAGAGCGCGGCCGCGTGGCGCGCCTGCAGCGCGAGGAACATGAGGTGGATCCACACGGTCGGCTCATTGTTATGTCTAATTCCAGGCGAGCGAAGATGCGGGCGTCCACTAGTTAATTATTAATTTAAAAATGGAATGCGTACCTTGAGTCCGGGGAAGGCGCTGGTGACGAGCGTGAGGAAGGTCTTGTTCTCGCACTTGAGTATGTCCCAGCAGTGCTTGAGCGAGGCGACGGTGGGGTCGCGCGAGGAGAGCGCGGCCGCGTGGCGCGCCTGCAGCGCGAGGAACATGAGGTGGATCCAGACGCGCGGCGCGCGCGTGCGCAGCGAGAACGCGGCGCGCGCGTACAGGCAGTGCGCGCCGCGACGCCCGCACGCGAACACCAGCCGCGCCTGCTTCTTCGACCGCCGCTCTGTGTTCATTAATGTATTAATATCCTTACACTTTAGTTATATTTTTATTTTTATATATCAATTCAATTGTTATACATCATATATATTATCTAGATATTTTGTTTGTCTGTATGTATGTATTTATATATGTATGTATGTATTTATGTATTTTTATATATTTGTATGTATATATTTGTTTATATGTTATTTTTGTATTTGTTATGTAGCTCAGTAACTTAATGTGTGTACACAATATTTATACTATCCTCCTGGATCAAGATTTCTCTCTGGATAGGTTAGCTGGAAGAGATCTCTTATCTTAAGAGATAAGCTCGCCCTTGTAATGTCTTTTCTATAGAATAAGTTGTTTTTTTTGTGTGTACAATAAAGAATTAATAAGTAGTTAATTTACTAGCTTTTACCCGCGGCTCCGCCCGCGCAGTCAAGGGGAATTAACAATGACTTGTTTATCATACGTGACAAATTTGCCTATGACTTAATTAATTTACATGTATCATTTGCATTTGCACATGTAGAACTTGCAAATGAATTTTACTAACGCCATCTATTAACAACATCCGGAACTAAATATCTAGCAAATAACAAAACATCGATATCTTCCCATGGGGATGTTTTACCGCGGTAAAAAGTAGCCTACGTCACTCTCTACCCTCCTCACTATCTCCACACACAAAAACCATACCATATAATAGCTTCGTTATGACGTGAAAGCCGGAATAACAAACAAACACACTTTCACATTTATAATATTAGTATGGATACAGGTGGACAAAATTACGGGGCGTGTAAAATGTATATTTATATAGGATGGCAAAAATTGCGGGGCGTGTAAAATCTATATTTATACAGAGTGGAAAAAATTGCGGGGCGTGTAAAATGTATATTTATACAGGGTGGCAAAATTGCGGGGTGTGTTAAATGTATATTTATACAGGGTGGACAAAATTAATGGATCATGAAATATGAAAAACCCAGCGGTAAATCAGCACGTCTCGATCACACATTGCTTACTTTCGACTTCAGGCACTGATCTGGCACGATATCTGATGTGCAGATTTTTTATTTCCTCTCTCTACCTCTTTCTCGAAACTAAATAAATAAATAATAAATATGGACATTCTCACACACTGCCATCTAACCCCAAACTACGCAGAGCCTGTACTATGGGTGTCAAAGATTAATCAGACACATACATAGATATTTTAAAATAGATACGCTTTCCTAAGAACCTAATGCACACGCTTTCCTAAGAATCTAATGCACACGCTTTCCTAAGAACCTAATGCACACACTTTCCTAAGAACCTAATGCACACGCTTTCCTAAATACCTAATGCACACGCTTTTCTAAGAATGTAATGCTTACGCTTTCCTAAGAACCTAATGCACACGTTTTCCTAAGAATCTAATGCACACGCTTTCCTAAGAATCTAATGCACACGCTTTCCTAAGAACCGAATGCACACGCTTTCCTAAGAACATAATGCACACTCTTTCCTAAGAACCTAATGCACACGCTTTCCTAAGAATCTAATGCACACGCTTTTCTAAGAATCTAATGCACACGCTTTCCTAAGAACCTAATGCATACGCTTTCCTAAGAACCTAATGCACACGTTTTCCTAAGAATCTAATGGACACGCTTTCCTAAGAACCTAATGCACACGCTTTCCTAAGAACCTAATGCACACGCTTTCCTAAGAATCTAATGCAAACGGTTTCCTAAGAATCTAATGCACACGCTTTCCTAAGAACCGAATGCACACGCTTTCCTAAGAACATAATGCACACTCTTTCCTAAGAACCTAATGCACACGCTTTCCTAAGAACCTAATGCACACGCTTTCCTAAGAACCTAATCCACACGCTTTCCTAAAAATCTAATGCACACGCGTTCCTAAGAACCTTATGCACTCACCTTCTATCGTACACTTGGCGGGCGGCGGTATCCTCAGCGAAACGTTGTCCATATACGCTTTGATCTTATCCAGATGCTTCTCGCAGAAGTGCTGCACTGTGTCCCGCAGCGGGTACGGCTCGAACACGCTGATGCGGTGGTTGGAGGCGGCGGTGGCCGTCGCCGGCTCGCTGGCGGCCGTGTTGGCGGTGATCATGGTGACGCTGGTGTTGTTGGCGCGCCGCGACGTCACGTGAACGGGGCCCTAACCTAACCTAACTAACCTAACCTAATGCACACGCTTTCCTAAGAACCTAATGCACACGCTTTCCTAAGAACCTTACGCACTCACCTTCTATCGTACACTTGGCGGGCGGCGGTATCCTCAGCGAAACGTTGTCCATATAAGCCTTGATCTTATCCAGATGCTTCTCGCAGAAGTGCTGCACGGTGTCCCGCAGCGGGTACGGCTCGAACACGCTGATGCGGTGGTTGGAGGCGGCGGTGGCCGTCGCCGGCTCGCTGGCGGCCGCGTTGGCGGTGATCATGGTGACGCTGGTGTTGTTGGCGCGCCGTGACGTCACGTGAACGGGGCCCTAACCTAACTAACCTAACCTAACCTAATGCACACGCTTTCCTAAGAACCTAATGCACACGTTTTCCTAAGAACCTTATGCACTCACCTTCTATCGTACACTTGGCGGGCGGCGGTATCCTCAGCGAAACGTTGTCCATATAAGCCTTGATCTTATCCAGATGCTTCTCGCAGAAGTGCTGCACTGTGTCCCGCAGCGGGTACGGCTCGAACACGCTGATGCGGTGGTTGGAGGCGGCGGTGGCCGTCGCCGGCTCGCTGGCGGCCGTGTTGGCGGTGATCATGGTGACGCTGGTGTTGTTGGCGCGCCGCGACGTCACGTGAACGGGGCCCGTGATGGAGACGGGGCCGGCGCCGCCAGACGACGTGATCACCGACACCTATAATATGGAAATATAGATACAATCCTCTCACTTAGCGGTCCGGGTTCAAACCCCAGCGGCACGCACCAATGACTTTTCTGAGTTATGTACGATTTAAGAAATTAAATAAATTAAAAAATAAATGAAAAATAAATGAATCTGAATCTGAAATGTCACTTGTGCATGCCTGAGAGTTCTTCTAATGTTCTCGAAGGCATGTTAAGTCTTTTTACTTGGCCAGCGTGATGGACTAAGGCCTAATCTCTCCCGTTATGAGAGAAGACCCGTGCCCAACAGTGGGACAAAGAAAGGGTTGTGATGATAAATAAATAATAAATAAATAAATAAATATCTTGGACATTCTCACACACGGCCATCTGACCCCAAAGTAGGCGCGACCCTGTGATATGAGTGTCAGAGACTGATATACATACATATATATTATTAAATACATACTTAAATAGATAATATTGACATCTATTACTATCTTGACATGATCTACATTGACATGATGATGATGATGGTACGGAACCTGTCCGAGCGCCGAGCCGGTGTGGTGCGGCGCGGGCGGCGCGAGCCCCTCCGCGGACTTCCCCGCGCCCACCGCCGCCGCCGCCGCCGCCGCCACGCCCGCCGCGCTCGCAACTAGCGTCGGCCCGCAGTTCTGCTGGGGAAGCAAAGGACCTTGAATTTTGTACCACATTACTATAATTTTTTTATTTTATTTTTTATTAATGATATACATATATGTACATAAAAATAAAAATAAGAAAACAACTGGCACGAACTTCCCTACGAGGGTCGTCCTGAAAATCAGCGGCTGCTGGCTTGCCACAGCCATTTGCTGAGGGCGTCCTATTTCGGCATTGTTATTAAAATTTAAAATTGTATTGACTAATGTGTTGTATTTATGTCGAAATAAACTTATGTCTATGTCTATGTCTATGTCTACATGCCTTATCTTTTTTTTTTAAATTGTTTGCTATGAATACAGCATTCGCCGTTTCCCTACTGCCCAAAGGTTGACTGGCAAAGATTCCTTTAATAATTAGAATGTGCAGTGAACTCACGGCGGAGGTGGAGGGCCCGATGAGTATGTTGTGGTGGTGGTGCTGGTGGTGCTGGTGGTGCTGGTGGTGCTGGTGGGGGCGCGCGGCGGGGCGCGGCGGCGCGGGCGGCGAGATGGCCGTCACCGTCACCGCGGCGCCCGCGCGCCAAGCCGCCGCCGCCGCCGGCTTGCCCGCTGACGCTGGAATTGCGTTTTTAAAAGCTTTTATTTAACTTCACTCATATGTATGTATGTATGTATGTATGTCCTGGAATCTTGCAATCAATATTTATTTATTATTATATTACTTCCACTGAAGCTATCGAGCTGAAATTCGGCACACATATTTGGTTCCGATGACAATGTATGAAAAAAAAATTTAAAAAAAATTAGGTACCTAATTTAAAAATAAAAACCTTTTTTTTTAAATATTTTTAATTTTAATTATTAAAAGCTTTTATTTAACTTCACTCGTATGTATGTATGTCCTGGAATCTTGCAATCAATATTTCACCCACAGTGGAACTGAGCTATCAAGCTGAAATTCGGCACACATATTTGGTTCCGATGACAATGCACAAAAATAAAAATAAAGTTATTATAAAAAGTTAAAAAAAAAAAAAATTACAGTAATTATTTAAGATAAAATTAAGAAACTGGCTACTGGACAAATATTTCTTTACCGTTCAAGAATTACTAAATCACGAAATAAAATAAGCATACAAAGCAACAAATACAAGTGTTCGTCACACGACTATTTGTCCTGAGTGGGATTCGAACCCACGACCCCTGGCGCAACAAAAAGGTCCTACCGATTGCGTCAATGGGCCTGACAATTGATTGATGACAGTAGAGGATGATCTTACTTGAGGTCGGAATGTTCGTATTGGGTTGAGAGTTGATCTGCTGAGATGAGGAGAGACGCGTCATGCTCTTGTGCAAGCCACCCACCGAGCCCGCTGGAGACAAACAAACAAAAAGTTTTACATACGAGTATATACATACATACTTATATACGTGCATGTTTTACATATGTACTTACATAGTTGATGAAAATAAAAATAAAAAGTTCGTAATAGACGTACTAGCTAGATAGACCAAAAATGTAGATGAGTATATTTTGTTGTTGTTGATTGATTGATCAGGCAAATATCCTCCTACAAACCTCATTAATCTATTGAATTTTAAAACAGTACACTGTTGCTTGTGGGCTTCACGGCCCGCACCCCTTCGCTCCAAACAATAAATAATAATAACACTTGAGCACTAACCGAAGAAAGACGAAGAACGAAAAGAAGAAGAACTGAAGAAGACGGCGGGAAACCGCTGGTTTCAGAAGGCACAGGACCGGTCGGAGTGGTGTCGTGTAGGATAGGCCTATGTCCAGCAGTGGACCTCAAAAGGCTGATTGATGGATGGATGGATGGATGGAGCACTAACCGGCAACATTCAACCTGGTCATACTCCGATGCGAGTTGGGCCCGGGGTGCAGGCGGCCCGTGCTGCGCGAGTCGCCCAGCTTGGCGCGCCGCGTGTACCCCGGCGCCGGCGGGGACCCCACCGCCGGGGACCCCGCCGCCGGGGACCCCGCCGCCGGGGACCCCGCCGCGGTCGGCGCCGGGGCGGGCGCGGGCGCGGGCGCGCTCGGCGTCTGCCCGCCCAGCTTCACGATGGTCACGCCGCCCGACGTGCGGTTCACTTCGCCGTGCGTAGATTTCGGACGGTTTCTGCGGCACAAGTGGGGGCTATATTATCCCATTTTGTTTACTTTTCAATTTAATTTGATTTGACAGAAAAAAAATGTTTATGCAACACAGATAAGTCAGTCAAATTTTGGATACGACTAAGTAAGCCAGTAGCGCCTGTAGCGTGCATAGCTCAATGGGTCGCGTCGATTCAATGTGATCGAAAGAGTTAAGGAACGACGGGCGCGGTCGGTTTGTGGAGTGGCAAAATTTCATGGACGCTACAGTGCTTCGGAGGGCAAGTAAAGCAGTCGGTCCCGGTTGTTTTCAATGCTGGAAACAGTCGTTAAGCCTTGTCGAAGACCTTCGGGTGGCTTGAGAACATTCGACACTGGGTTGGCCACTAACCGCTCCGCATTGGAGCAGCACCTTCCGCAGCAGTGTCTGTGTGGTAGACCCGTGCCCAGCAGTGGGACGTCATTGAGTCGGGGGCTCACGTGTTGTTGGCGCGCAGCGCGGCCAGCAGGCGGTCGGTGAAGAGCGCGGGGTAGGCGCTGCAGAGCGCGGTGGCCTCGCGCAGCAGCGCCGCCTGCTCCGCCCACTCGGCGCCCGCCAGCCGCTCCACCACCGCGTTGAGGGCCTCCTGCGCGCGCTCCTGCGACCAGTGTTGTCTATGTCAGTACACTTGTCGGCACGAAAGTATAGCTCTGAACGAAATTAGGATGGGATAGGTTCGCATGGGGTATATAGTGCGGGGGACAAATCAGCACCTTATAACTAACAACCTGATCGCCCCGCATTCAAGTTCAGAGCCGAACGTACGTGCCGCTAACTGTACTACGCCGTAAATATTTAATTTTAAATTTATGCTAGCTTTCCGCGCTTCCTGCGGCTCATAAAGGGAGGGAATACATTTCCGGGATGAAAGTACCCTTTTGTCAAATCTGGGCTATCACCCACCTATGTGCCCAGTTTCATCCAAAACCGTTTTGCACTTTTTGTGTAATTGTGTAAACAACAAACCTACTCATAAAATGAACTGCATATTTACTGTTGCAGTAGAAACATAACTTTTCTAAACGAAACACAAATAAAAAAATTACCATAACAGTATGCATGAGCGCCATTAACAATTAAATTGATTAGCCGCATTCCTAAGATTTAAACTCAAATAACGTTGTTCAGTTGGTCATGTTGTGTAAAGGGTTGGGGAGAAAGATTTTGTTTATATTACACGTGTATGTTTATGATAAAATATATCACGCAATCTGAAAATCTAAGCCTCCAGTTAGATCCTTGGCTAGAGTACTTCAACGTATCGACGTTATCGAGACATTTGCCGTGATAAGGAATGAATGATTGGTAAACAAATCATTCCTATCGACTTATAGTATTCTATGACCTTCACTTGCATTTGGACAAGGGCATACACTGGGCCAATATAGAAGTTTCCTAATAGAATGAGCTACCACAATAAGAACATGGGCGCGCTGACTTTCAGGGCATATCTATACTAATATTACAAAGAGGAAACATTTATTTGTAATGTTTTCACACAAAAACTACTGGACCGATTTCAAAAGGTCTTCGGCATACAGCCGTGTGTCTGTATGTGGTGTCGTAGCTCCTAAACTAATGGACCTATTGTGACGCGTTTTGTTATAGCGTTGCTATATTTATTTATATCTAATCAACAGCCTATAATATAAAATTTTATACTTCTGGTTCTGAAAATGACAATACTTTCATACAACCTTTCATCCCCCTTTTTAACCCTTCACAACACTTTTTACCAATTAAAAAGTAGCCTATGGCTCTAGACCATCTGTGTACAAAATTTCATTTAAATCGGTTCAATCGTTTTGGCGTGAAAGCGAGACAGACAATGAGACAGGGTTACTTTCGCATTTATAATATAAAGTATGGATAATTAATTGTATCAGGTGTTACTTTGCGGAACTCCATTATTACAATTAGTAAAGTATGGATGACAGTGAAACATTCGGCTCAACCTGCTGGTGTAGCCGAGGCGCGCCAGTATGGTGGCGACGAGGTGGTCGGCGCGGGGCGTGGCGTGCGGCGCGCGCGCTGCCCTCCGCACCGCCGCGCCGTGCTCGGCCACCAGCGACGGCCGCGTGCGGCTCACGCACGCTATCACCTGGAACATTCGGCTCACCCTGCTGGTGTAGCCGAGCCGCGCCAGTATGGTGGCCACCAGGTGGTCGGCGCGGGGCGTGGCGTGCGGCGCGCGCGCTGCCCGGCGCACCGCCGCGCCGTGCTCGGCCACCAGCGACGGCCGCGTGCGGCTCACGCACGCTATCACCTGGAACATTCGGCTCACCCTGCTGGTGTAGCCGAGCCGCGCCAGTATGGTGGCCACCAGGTGGTCGGCGCGGGGCGTGGCGTGCGGCGCGCGCGCTGCCCGGCGCACCGCCGCGCCGTGCTCGGCCACCAGCGACGGCCGCGTGCGGCTCACGCACGCTATCACCTGGAACATTCGGCTCACCCTGCTGGTGTAGCCGAGGCGCGCCAGTATGGTGGCCACCAGGTGGTCGGCGCGGGGCGTGGCGTGCGGCGCGCGCGCTGCCCGGCGCACCGCCGCGCCGTGCTCGGCCACCAGCGACGGCCGCGTGCGGCTCACGCACGCTATCACCTGGAACATTCGGCTCACCCTGCTGGTGTAGCCGAGGCGCGCCAGTATGGTGGCCACCAGGTGGTCGGCGCGGGGCGTGGCGTGCGGCGCGCGCGCGGCCCGGCGCACCGCCGCGCCGTGCTCGGCCACCAGCGACGGCCGCGTGCGGCTCACGCACGCTATCACCTGGAACATTCGGCTCACCCTGCTGGTGTAGCCGAGCCGCGCCAGTATGGTGGCCACCAGGTGGTCGGCGCGGGGCGTGGCGTGCGGCGCGCGCGCTGCCCGGCGCACCGCCGCGCCGTGCTCGGCCACCAGCGACGGCCGCGTGCGGCTCACGCACGCTATCACCTGGAACATTCGGCTCACCCTGCTGGTGTAGCCGAGCCGCGCCAGTATGGTGGCCACCAGGTGGTCGGCGCGGGGCGTGGCGTGCGGCGCGCGCGCTGCCCGGCGCACCGCCGCGCCGTGCTCGGCCACCAGCGACGGCCGCGTGCGGCTCACGCACGCTATCACCTGGAACATTCGGCTCACCCTGCTGGTGTAGCCGAGGCGCGCCAGTATGGTGGCCACCAGGTGGTCGGCGCGGGGCGTGGCGTGCGGCGCGCGCGCTGCCCGGCGCACCGCCGCGCCGTGCTCGGCCACCAGCGACGGCCGCGTGCGGCTCACGCACGCTATCACCTGGAACATTCGGCTCACCCTGCTGGTGTAGCCGAGCCGCGCCAGTATGGTGGCCACCAGGTGGTCGGCGCGGGGCGTGGCGTGCGGCGCGCGCGCTGCCCGGCGCACCGCCGCGCCGTGCTCGGCCACCAGCGACGGCCGCGTGCGGCTCACGCACGCTATCACCTGGAACATTCGGCTCACCCTGCTGGTGTAGCCGAGGCGCGCCAGTATGGTGGCCACCAGGTGGTCGGCGCGGGGCGTGGCGTGCGGCGCGCGCGCTGCCCGGCGCACCGCCGCGCCGTGCTCGGCCACCAGCGACGGCCGCGTGCGGCTCACGCACGCTATCACCTGGAACATTCGGCTCACCCTGCTGGTGTAGCCGAGGCGCGCCAGTATGGTGGCCACCAGGTGGTCGGCGCGGGGCGTGGCGTGCGGCGCGCGCGCTGCCCGGCGCACCGCCGCGCCGTGCTCGGCCACCAGCGACGGCCGCGTGCGGCTCACGCACGCTATCACCTGGAACATTCGGCTCACCCTGCTGGTGTAGCCGAGGCGCGCCAGTATGGTGGCGACCAGGTGGTCGGCGCGGGGCGTGGCGTGCGGCGCGCGCGCGGCCCGGCGCACCGCCGCGCCGTGCTCGGCCACCAGCGACGGCCGCGTGCGGCTCACGCACGCTATCACCTGGAACATTCGGCTCACCCTGCTGGTGTAGCCGAGGCGCGCCAGTATGGTGGCGACCAGGTGGTCGGCGCGGGGCGTGGCGTGCGGCGCGCGCGCGGCCCGGCGCACCGCCGCGCCGTGCTCGGCCACCAGCGACGGCCGCGTGCGGCTCACGCACGCTATCACCTGGAACGCACCACTTCTGTATTGCCCGTGTAGTACAAACAGTGGCGGATTTACCAGCAGGCTGAGTAGGCTGAAGCCTAGGGCGGCAGATTTTAGGGGGCGGCAAATTTGGTCCAAATTGTTTTGTCTTACATAAAAAACACATTTAATTTTAATATACATGGAGAAAATGAATCTCGAAAATTAAACAAAAAAAAAGTTGTATGTACAAGTGAACACTGTAACGTCTTAATATGAAAAATTACGAAACGCTCTGTAAAATAGAATTTTGTTAGAGAAGAATTGAATAGCCTACTGGCGGAAAATTTGTAAATCCGCCACTGAGTACAAATTAAACTATTGTTAGCTGCTACCCTCACTAAACGGTCAACTACCCGACCGTGCCTATATAAAGCCAAACACAGCCAACCGCCATCGGGCGGCGTGAAGAAAGCGACTAGTGAGCAAGTCAGCAGCCTCAAACGAACAGCAAGCTGTCCAACCCGAGGACCGGCCCGTTGTTACGGGCTGCGAAAGAAACCGCAGGCAGGGGGATATAAAGGCCCCGAATCCTGCTTCCCCACGCCCCACGGGCGCGTGAGAAGACCTGTGTCCACATAACTCACTCTCTGCTCAGCCGTCGAACGGTAAGGTAGTCGGTACCTACGCTATATGTCGGTACCTAACGCTACTATGCTGTAAGTACGTTCCATCTTTTGATGTGGGTGTTGCCGAATCTGGTACTTATTTGAACCTGTATTTTTTTTATTTGTTTTTTTCCCTTCAAATTGCTAAAACTATAATAATAACCTGAACGATTCGTGAGTGTCTCAATATTCATAGTTGAAGTTACCGGCTTACTCACGTTTGATTTAAGTCGAAACTATGAGAATTTAATAACCTATAGAAGTAGGTCTCTTTTTTTTAAAGCTTTTATTTAACTTCACTCGTATGTATATATCTCCTGGAATCTTGCAATCAATATTTCAACCACTTCCACCATAGAGCTGAAATTCGGCACACATATTTGGTTCCGATGGCAATGCACGAAAATAAAAAAAGTTATAAAAAGCTTTTTTTTTTAAATTGATGGAAAACTCTATCTATAGGTTTTGTATTCCCTCGTACTTAGGATATCAGATACAATAGAAATATACCTGACCTGACAGGCCCGTTGGCGCAATCGGTAGTGACCCTGTCTGTTGCGCCAAAGGTCGTGGGTTCGAATCCCACTCAGGACAAACATTCGTGTGACGAACACTTGTATTTGTTCTGTGTCTGGATGTCAATATTATCTATTTAAATGTATTTAAAAATATCCATGTATGTATATCAGTCTCTGACACCCATAACACAAGCTCGCGCCTACTTTGGGGTCAGATGGCCGTGTGTGAGAATGTCCAAGATATTTATTTATTTATACCTGAAGCAGGTCCACGCACATGCAGCCCGGGTCGTCCTGTCCGGCGGTGGTCGGGCACAGGTAGCTCAGCAGCTGCGGCACGCACGTCCGCAGCGCGTGCGGGCGGCGCGCGGCGATCTGCTCGAACAGCGCGAACAGCGAGCTCTTCTCCGCCGGCTCGGCGTGCGGCAGCAGCGACACCAGCGCGGTCACGATATCAGATACAATAGAAATATACCTGCAGCAGGTCCACGCACATGCAGCCCGGGTCGTCCTGTCCGGCGGTGGTCGGGCACAGGTAGCTCAGCAGCTGCGGCACGCACGTCCGCAGCGCGTGCGGGCGGCGCGCGGCGATCTGCTCGAACAGCGCGAACAGCGAGCTCTTCTCCGCCGGCTCGGCGTGCGGCAGCAGCGACACCAGCGCGGTCACGATATCAGATACAATAGAAATATACCTGCAGCAGGTCCACGCACATGCAGCCCGGGTCGTCCTGTCCGGCGGTGGTCGGGCACAGGTAGCTCAGCAGCTGCGGCACGCACGTCCGCAGCGCGTGCGGGCGGCGCGCGGCGATCTGCTCGAACAGCGCGAACAGCGAGCTCTTCTCCGCCGGCTCGGCGTGCGGCAGCAGCGACACCAGCGCGGTCACGATATCAGATACAATAGAAATATACCTGCAGCAGGTCCACGCACATGCAGCCCGGGTCGTCCTGTCCGGCGGTGGTCGGGCACAGGTAGCTCAGCAGCTGCGGCACGCACGTCCGCAGCGCGTGCGGGCGGCGCGCGGCGATCTGCTCGAACAGCGCGAACAGCGAGCTCTTCTCCGCCGGCTCGGCGTGCGGCAGCAGCGACACCAGCGCGGTCACGATATCAGATACAATAGAAATATACCTGCAGCAGGTCCACGCACATGCAGCCCGGGTCGTCCTGTCCGGCGGTGGTCGGGCACAGGTAGCTCAGCAGCTGCGGCACGCACGTCCGCAGCGCGTGCGGGCGGCGCGCGGCGATCTGCTCGAACAGCGCGAACAGCGAGCTCTTCTCCGCCGGCTCGGCGTGCGGCAGCAGCGACACCAGCGCGGTCACGATATCAGATACAATAGAAATATACCTGCAGCAGGTCCACGCACATGCAGCCCGGGTCGTCCTGTCCGGCGGTGGTCGGGCACAGGTAGCTCAGCAGCTGCGGCACGCACGTCCGCAGCGCGTGCGGGCGGCGCGCGGCGATCTGCTCGAACAGCGCGAACAGCGAGCTCTTCTCCGCCGGCTCGGCGTGCGGCAGCAGCGACACCAGCGCGGTCACGATATCAGATACAATAGAAATATACCTGCAGCAGGTCCACGCACATGCAGCCCGGGTCGTCCTGTCCGGCGGTGGTCGGGCACAGGTAGCTCAGCAGCTGCGGCACGCACGTCCGCAGCGCGTGCGGGCGGCGCGCGGCGATCTGCTCGAACAGCGCGAACAGCGAGCTCTTCTCCGCCGGCTCGGCGTGCGGCAGCAGCGACACCAGCGCGGTCACGATATCAGATACAATAGAAATATACCTGCAGCAGGTCCACGCACATGCAGCCCGGGTCGTCCTGTCCGGCGGTGGTCGGGCACAGGTAGCTCAGCAGCTGCGGCACGCACGTCCGCAGCGCGTGCGGGCGGCGCGCGGCGATCTGCTCGAACAGCGCGAACAGCGAGCTCTTCTCCGCCGGCTCGGCGTGCGGCAGCAGCGACACCAGCGCGGTCACGATATCAGATACAATAGAAATATACCTGCAGCAGGTCCACGCACATGCAGCCCGGGTCGTCCTGTCCGGCGGTGGTCGGGCACAGGTAGCTCAGCAGCTGCGGCACGCACGTCCGCAGCGCGTGCGGGCGGCGCGCGGCGATCTGCTCGAACAGCGCGAACAGCGAGCTCTTCTCCGCCGGCTCGGCGTGCGGCAGCAGCGACACCAGCGCGGTCACGTGGCCCTCCAGCGGCTCGGGGCACACCTCGTACAGGTTCGTCAGGATCCTGCACAGCGGGTAATTGCCTGCGAATTACAACAAATACAAAATGTCATGTCATTTTCATTGTCAGCACAAAATAGTTACAATATACATATCTTAATTATATTTCTTGTGTACGTGTGTATGACAGTAAACTCCTCCTAAATGGCTGGATAGATGTTGATGAATTTCTTGTGTGTGTTCAAGGGGATTCGAGAATGGTTTAGATTCACAATTTGGTCCACTGGAATATGTTTTTTAAACACTATTTTAGTATTTTTATTTTTTTAACAGTCGTTCATTGACGTGAAGCGTCGCGTCACTTTGACATTTCATATGGCAGAACAACGTTTGCGGGGTCAGCTATATTATTAAAAAAACTAAATCAATAAAGCTAAATGTGTGGATGAGATAATGATGCAACCTCTCAAAAAATCTTCTGAGTCATAAGCATATTTAAACTAATCAGAAAACTAATGAGTATGCAGTATGTAACACTAAAAAAAATTAATATACTTATTCTCAGTCCAATAATCTTCGCACTTATGAGCACCAACCCAAGCTGAGTAATTATTATAACACCTACAGTGACAACCTTAATAAAACACCACTAACCAGACATAATAGAGTCCATAATGGTCTGCACATGCGGCTTGAGCAACGCCGCGTGGCCCACGGCAGCCAGCGACAGGTAGCCGGCCATGACATGTGTCTGGAGATCTCCCGGTTGCTCTTGTGCAGGAACTGCACCGCCACCGGCAGGAACAACTCCATGACCTCTGCATTGCCCGCGCCTTCCTTGTCATAATAAAACACCACTAACCAGACATAATAGAGTCCATAATGGTCTGCACGTGCGGCTTGAGCAACGCCGCGTGGCCCACGGCAGCCAGCGACAGGTAGCCGGCCATGACATGTGTCTGGAGATCTCCCGGTTGCTCTTGTGCAGGAACTGCACCGCCACCGGCAGGAACAACTCCATGACCTCTGCATTGCCCGCGCCTTCCTTGTCATAATAAAACACCACTAACCAGACATAATAGAGTCCATAATAGTCTGCACGTGCGGCTTGAGCAACGCCGCGTGGCCCACGGCAGCCAGCGACAGGTAGCCGGCCATGACATGTGTCTGGAGATCTCCCGGTTGCTCTTGTGCAGGAACTGCACCGCCACCGGCAGGAACAACTCCATGACCTCTGCATTGCCCGCGCCTTCCTTGTCATAATAAAACACCACTAACCAGACATAATAGAGTCCATAATGGTCTGCACGTGCGGCTTGAGCAACGCCGCGTGGCCCACGGCAGCCAGCGACAGGTAGCGGGCCATGTGTCTGGAGATCTCCCGGTTGCCCTTGTGCAGGAACTGCACCGCCACCGGCAGGAACAACTCCATGACCTCTGCATTGCCCGCGCCCTCCTTGTCAGACTGCAGGGGGAAAGACACCTAAAATAAAATACAGAAAGCAAGTCCGTGAGGATTTGAGTTTTTTTAAATTAAACTGTAATGTAAATAAGAGGACCGTTTTTACTTAGCCTTGTTTTTAAGTATGTACTTGCATCACTGCATAGTATGTATATGTAAGAGAGTTATCAATTAACAAAAGACACCATAAACATTGATAAGTACATACTACAATGGAAGTAAGTACAGTCAAAATCTGTTATAACGACATCCAAGGGACCACCCATATTTAGTCGTAAAAACCGATAGTCGTAACAACCGACGATGCTTTAGAAGTAGGTAACAAAATACATATTAGGTATATGCATGTATGAAGTTAAATTATATTTCGTTTATTTCAATCAAAACATTTAATATGAAAGAACAATATAATTTTTCGCGAATTAATACGCGATTATTCTTCGATATTAATTTGTTTACTTTTTGTTCCGGACATGTTAAGAGTTTCACAATTAACTCAACAATATGTTTTAGTGCGTCTTGTGTACAGATAAGTAACAAACTAAACTGACTGAAGAGATATGATGAAGCGGGCCTGGGCATGCTGCATGCGTTTTGTTTCTAAGAATTACAAAAGACCTTAAACTCGACACGTGTTTACTTTTACCATAATAGCCATTGATCATTATACTGGGCCTATTCAAATTTTTTACAATTTTAACAATACAGCTGAGCTGGTCGTTCTAAAGATATAATTCTCCGAAAACATTAGTTAAATGTGGTCGCATAAAGCGGTATGTCGTAGTATGCAATGTCGCAAAAAGCGATGCTTTTGATAAGAGTGTCTATAGCATTCAGCCAGGACCTTTGATTACGGTCATTATAACCGGTATGTTGTTCTAAACAATGTCGCCATAAACGGTTTTGACTGTATTTACAAATATGATTTTACAAATTGTTGGATTTAAGGGAACATTTATCTTATACATAAATATTTTATTTTGACTCTGTCACAGTCTGCTGTACTGACACTAGTCAAAGAGAAAAACAAATCCTTTTATTACTTACTTACTTACAAAACTTATTTATAAGTTATGAAACATCCATAAAACCTACTAACAGCCTGTATCAAAATAATGAATATTTAAATTAATACAATACAAACATATGAGACATGTGCCAAAAGTACTCACTAGAACAATACAGGCGATGACATCAGAAGCAATTTTAGCATGCGGAGGATCATCGTCACGCAGGTGGCCGACTGGCATCAGGTTGTGGTGCAGACAAGACTCTAGCAAGGCAACCAGGGCACCACAGTACTTGTCCAGGGTGCCTGTTTCCTTGATACATGATGTCACCCTTGTCACACAAATCTCTATCAGCGCCTGGTCTCTGTCATTACGGATGTAGTCCGGTCTTGAAGATATTTCAGTTATTTGTTTTAGCTGCAATGTGGGTAGGAACATAGATAAAGTATGCAATAGTAATGTTAGGTATGATTATTATTATACAATATATAATTTATATTTCTTTAAAGTCCAGCATGATTATATTCATATTAAAGTGGACTTTATATATGTACATAATTTTTATTGCGAATAAAAAGGTAATGAGGTCTGTCGCTGCATAATAATATGGAAAGTGCGAAAAATACTCACAACTTCGTTGAGATCGTTGACAATATCTGCATCCGGGATCGCGAAGATATCCCCCGCACGGGTAAGGTCGCGCTCGCTCAGCACGTGTTTAACAAGCTCGTGCATTTTGTCCGCAAATATACAGCCCAATTGACCAAAATATACGCAACCGAGTTACTAACAAACACAACTCGACACATCAACATACTACGACCAACACAAAACTCGTTCTAACACTGGTCGCCCTACTATATACTTTAATCTATGCCCTACTCCGGTGCGGGGATTCTCGTAACTGTGCATTGTAAGCGCTTTCTACAAAATGAAATTAAAACACTATCGTACAAATCTGTCTCGCACCTATAGTTTAGCATTGAAGTCAAGTCTTGAGCTATGTGGATTGCGATTTGCGATTAATGAAAAATAACAAAAATTAATATTTTGACTGTCCGGTGGAAAGAATTGAATGAATATGTCAGCCATTCACTCAGATGCGTGTCAGATGTCAGATGTCAAGTTAGCAGTCAGTCATGAAATCCATTCACTAAAAACATTCAATGAACTTTGCGTTATTCCCTTCACTACCTACTACAATACAATTTCATGAATGACTTTGTTGCGTTCAATTCAAATGTTCCATTCAGAGAGATATATAACATTGTTATATATTATTAAGGATTTATCGCTAAAAAGTGTATCTTCAGGGAACTAAATTATTTACAAATTATTTTATGTATGGATTTTATTTATATTACTATATTATATATATTATTAATTATATTTTGGATATTATATTTAGATTTATATTACAAATACGAAAGGAATACGAAGTCGATGACATAGTGTCAAATAATATCAAGATAAGTTATCTTAGCGATGCTGACCGCTTGTCATTGGTACGTCAGTGTTAAATAATTGATGTAATACCAAGTACATACATGCTAGATTAAAGAATAGTCTTGTGCCTGCTTGTTCACTCGAAAATTGAAAGATCGCTCCGTACTAGTACACTTTAGGCAGTGAACTAGTTCACTCCAACCGTTCTATTCGGACTATTCGGTCCTTAGGTCAGTCAGTACTCAGTAGGTAGTTTAAACTAGTTTTTCAAACGATTCAGAACGATTGCAATTGTAATTTAATTTACTAATCTAAGTGTTTACTAATTTTTGTCTTGCTAATACCTACAACATATTAAACACTAAGCTTCTTCAGCAATCTGCTGGAGTCTTTTGTTCTAGGAGTTTTGAACACTTCAATTTCTCTCTTTGGTGTAACATTTTTTGGTGTTGCAGTTTGTTGAACTGTGCTAGGTGCTTCTTCCTCTGGATTTATACTGGTATAATAGTATAATTAATTATAGTTAGGAACTCTCATCTGTTGTTTCGGTTTCAGATTGTACAACTTTTAGTGCCGGTTTCTGTTTAACTTTTTGGGTTTTAGAAACAACAGGTTCAAATGTAAGTTCATTGTGTCTGAAGTAGCTAATATTGGCACTGTAACACCATTCTTCAATGGTGGTGGTCATCATACATGTCATCTGCATTCTCCGATAGCAGTTCCAACTCCGTCTGTAACGTGTAAGTTTAAGTTTTTCTACAGGCATAGTAATACACTATTAGGAAGAACAATTAATGAAGATGAGATAAGCAGCTCACAAAGAAAAGAAAAAATATTAATCGACAGAGATAAGGGCTATAAAAGTAACATCTGTTTGCATTGAATCGGACTGACCATGAAAACGCTGTAAGAGGTCGATGCCCGTGCGGCAAGTGTAAGATAAGAGGCACGCGCAGCTGTTATTCCTATCGTGCGATCACAGTACAATACTGAGCTTAAGCGCAAGGCGATAGAACAGATTTTCAATAATTGACACGATCAAGTTGTTTTTTAATGATGAAATATTTTATTTTGCTTATTTTAGAAATAGAGGCAATGAAAGGGACTAGAAAAAGATAGATGTGGCCTATGACCTTGAATAGGATATGAAGGAATAGATTGGAACAGACTTATTGAATTCAAATTCCTTATCCGTGATGGCAGCCAGTTCTTTTTCAGCGATGACTTCTTGTCCCTCGACTGCACCCCAACCGAAGAAGCGTCGAAGCGGCGTGGCACGTGCTTCTTCACCAAATGTCACGACAGGGCACGCGGGTCGCTAAGCCTAAAGTTAACCAAACGTGGTTTGGGGACAGCGCAAGTTTGGTTAACTTTAGGTTTAGGGACAGCGCTTTTAGTTCTCGGTGACCCTTCTCGATGAACTCGGCACAGGAGGTGGTTCAAACTTGAGAGGGGAGTGGACAATTCCAATTACAAATGGATTTTTCTTTAACGCAGATTGTGCCTGAGAAAAAGAAGGCACTATCAGCGTTACGGAAAAACCAAAAGCAATCAATAAAGCTAAATGTGTGGATGAGATAATGATGCAACCTCTCAAAAAATCTTCTGAGTCATAAGCATATTTAAACTAATCAGAAAACTAATGAGTAAGCAGTATGTAACACTAAAAAAAATTAATTTACTTATTCTCAGTCCAATAATCTTCGCACTTATGAGCACCAACCCAAGCTGAGTAATTATTATAACACCTACAGTGACAACCTTAATAAAACACCACTAACCAGACATAATAGAGTCCATAATGGTCTGCACATGCGGCTTGAGCAACGCCGCGTGGCCCACGGCAGCCAGCGACAGGTAGCGGGCCATGTGTCTGGAGATCTCCCGGTTGCCCTTGTGCAGGAACTGCACCGCCACCGGCAGGAACAACTCCATGACCTCTGCATTGCCCGCGCCTTCCTTGTCATAATAAAACACCACTAACCAGACATAATAGAGTCCATAATGGTCTGCACGTGCGGCTTGAGCAACGCCGCGTGGCCCACGGCAGCCAGCGACAGGTAGCGGGCCATGTGTCTGGAGATCTCCCGGTTGCCCTTGTGCAGGAACTGCACCGCCACCGGCAGGAACAACTCCATGACCTCTGCATTGCCCGCGCCTTCCTTGTCATAATAAAACACCACTAACCAGACATAATAGAGTCCATAATGGTCTGCACGTGCGGCTTGAGCAACGCCGCGTGGCCCACGGCAGCCAGCGACAGGTAGCGGGCCATGTGTCTGGAGATCTCCCGGTTGCCCTTGTGCAGGAACTGCACCGCCACCGGCAGGAACAACTCCATGACCTCTGCATTGCCCGCGCCCTCCTTGTCAGACTGCAGGGGGAAAGACACCTAAAATAAAATACAGAAAGCAAGTCCGTGAGGATTTGAGTTTTTTTTAATTAAACTGTAATGTAAATAAGAGGACCGTTTTTACTTAGCCTTGTTTTTAAGTATGTACTTGCATCACTGCATAGTATGTATATGTAAGAGAGTTATCAATTAACAAAAGACACCATAAACATTGATAAGTACATACTACAATGGAAGTAAGTATTTACAAATATGATTTTACAAATTGTTGGATATAAGGGAACATTTATCTTATACATAAATATTTTATTTTGACTCTGTCACAGTCTGCTGTACTGACACTAGTCAAAGAGAAAAACAAATCCTTTTATTACTTACTTACTTACAAAACTTATTTATAAGTTATGAAACATCCATAAAACCTACTAACAGCCTTTATCAAAATAATGAATATTTAAATTAATACAATACAAACATATGAGACATGTGCCAAAAGTACTCACTAGAACAATACAGGCGATGACATCAGAAGCAATTTTAGCATGCGGAGGATCATCGTCACGCAGGTGGCCGACTGGCATCAGGTTGTGGTGCAGACAAGACTCTAGCAAGGCAACCAGGGCACCACAGTACTTGTCCAGGGTGCCTGTTTCCTTGATACATGATGTCACCCTTGTCACACAAATCTCTATCAGCGCCTGGTCTCTGTCATTACGGATGTAGTCCGGTCTTGAAGATATTTCAGTTATTTGTTTTAGCTGCAATGTGGGTAGGAACATAGATAAAATATGCAATAGTAATGTTAGGTATGATTATTATTATACAATATATAATTTATATTTCTTTAAAGTCCAGCATGATTATATTCATATTAAAGTGGACTTTATATATGTACATAATTTTTATTGTGAATAAATGGGTGGTAATGAGGTCTGTCGCTGCATAATAATATGGAAAGTGCGAAAAATACTTACAACTTCGTTGAGATCGTCAACAATATCTGCATCCGGGATCGCGAAGATATCCCCCGCACGGGTAAGGTCGCGCTCGCTCAGCACGTGTTTAACAAGCTCGTGCATTTTGTCCGCAAATATACAGCCCAATTGACCAAAATATACGCAACCGAGTTACTAACAAACACAACTCGACACATCAACATACTACGACCAACACAAAACTCGTTCTAACACTGGTCGCCCTACTATATACTTTAATCTATGCCCTACTCCGGTGCGGGGATTCTCGTAACTGTGCATTGTAAGCGCTTTCTACAAAATAAAATTAAAACACTATCGCACAAATCTGTCTCGTGATAAACAACACCTATAGTTTAGCATTGAAGTCAAGTCTTGAGCTATGTGGATTGCGATTTGAAAAATAACAAAAATTAATATTTTGACTGTCCGGTGGAAAGAATTGAATGAATATGTCAGCCATTCACTCAGATGCGTGTCAGATGTCAGATGTCAAGTTAGCAGTCAGTCATTAAATCCATTCACTAAAAACATTCAATGAACTTTGCGTTATTCCCTTCACTACCTACTACAATACAATTTCATGAATGACTTTGTTGCGTTCAATTCAAATGTTCCATTCAGAAAGATATATAACATTGTTATATATTATTATGGATTTATCGCTATAAAGTGTATCTTCAGGGAACTAAATTATTTACAAATTATTTTATGTATGGATTTTATTTATATTACTATATTATATATATTATTAATTATATTTTGGATATTATTTAGATTTATATTACAAATACGAAAGGAATACGAAGTCGATGACATAGTGTCAAATAATATCAAGTTAAGATAACTTAGCGATGCTGACCGCTTGTCATTGGTACGTCAGTGTTAATTATTTGATGTAATACCAAGTACATACATGCTACTAGATTATAGAATAGTCTTGTGCCTGCTTGTTCACTCGAAAATTGAAAGATCGCTCCGTACTAGTACACTTTAGGCAGTGAACTAGTTCACTCCAACCGTTCTATTCGGACTATTCGGTCGTTAGGTCAGTCAGTACTCAGTAGGTAGTTAACGATTCAGAACGATTGCACCTGTTTAGGGTTTACTCTTAGATTAGTAATTTAATTTACTAATCTAAGTGTTTACTAATTTTTGTCTTGCTAATACAACAATCAGCGCTGCTGGTTTCCTTTGGAGCCAGCAGCATATGCTGAGTGCTGACCCTTTTAGTCACAACACTGCTGCACTAGTAAAAATAATTGTGTAATTATTGTTTATAATTAAGTTCATTTTGCTGTAGTGAAGTGGTTAAATAAATATATTTTCTTCTTCTTCTTTCTTCTTCTAATACCTACAACATATTAAACACTAAGCTTCTTCAGCAATCTGCTGGAGTCTTTTGTTCTAGGAGTTTTGAACACTTCAATTTCTCTCTTTGGTGTAACATTTTTTGGTGTTGCAACACCAAAACACCAAAAAATGTTACACCAAAGAGAGAGAAAGAGTTTGTTGAACTGTGCTAGGTGCTTCTTCCTCTGGATTTATACTGGTATAATAGTATAACGTAACGTGTAAATTTAAGTTTTTCTACAGGCATAGTAATACACTATTAGGAAGAACAATTAATGAAGATGAGACAAGCAGCTCACAAAGAAAAGAAAAAATATTAATCGACAGAGATAAGGGCTATAAAAGTAACATCTGTTTGCATTGAATCGGACTGACCTTGAAAACGCTGTAAGAGGTCGATGCCCGCGCGGCAAGTGTAAGATAAGAGGTACGCGCAGCTGTTATTCCTATCGTGCGATCACAGTACAATACTGAGCTTAAGCGCAAGGCGATAGAACAGATTTTCAATAATTGACACGATCAAGTTATTTATGAAGTAAGTAATAATTTAATGATGAAATATTTTATTTTGCTTATTTTAGAAATAGAGGCAATGAAAGGGACTAGAAAAAGATAGATGTGGCCTATGACCTTGAAGAGGATATGAAGGAATAGATTGGAACGGACTTATTGAATTCAAATTCCTTATCCGTGATGGCAGCCAGTTCTTTTTCAGCGATGACTTCTTGTCCCTCGACTGCACCCCAACCGAAGAAGCGTCGAAGCGGCGTGGCACGTGCTTCTTCACCAAATGTCACGACAGGGCACGCGGGTCGCTAAACCTAAGGTTAACCAAACGTGGTTTGGGGACAGCGCAAGTTTGGTTAACCTAAGGTTTAGGGACAGCGCTTTTAGTTCTCGGTGACCCTTCTCGATGAACTCGGCACAGGAGGTGGTTCAAACTTGAGGGGGAGTGGACAATTCCAATTACAAATGGTTTTTTCTTTGTGAAAAAACCAAAAGCAAAAGCTTTTCTCTTTCTTCTTTCCACTTTTGTAGTTTTATTCTTTGCTCAACCTTAGACAGAGCGATCTGTCTGGGGCTGTCACAACTGGGTAAGTAACCAAATTACCCACTTGTGACAGCCCCAAACAGATCGCTCTGTGAGTAGTTGGTGACTGCACCAATCTTACTTTGACAATAACCGGAACCTTCTACCAAGATCAGTATCTTGCGGCATTGAATGGTGGTCTCGGAACGTTTTCATACCTGGTGGGTAAGAATCAGAATCAGGTGTACCTAAGTCTTGATAAAAATCACGTCAACAGTCAAAGAGTCAGAAGGGATAGCATGAATGAAACCAATATATTAAGCAGTTTGAAAGCTGAATGTGACTACGGATGAAGGAGATTTTCGTACAAACGAAAGGAGTACCGTAAAATGGTCCTATTTTGCTCCAATATTTGCTCCAAAAAACGGGAATTATGAATATTGTTTAAACTATTAATTGTGTAATATACCCAGATATATTAATTGAAAGAATAACATGATACCTAACATATTTTAAAGTCAAATCAACGTAATTACAGTACTCCCAAATTAATAATGCGCATGCAAATCTTCGCTAATTGTCGTATTCCCGGAAACACCCGAATCATTGAATCGGAGAAAGCTCTCAACAATGCACTTGCATTTTGCACCTTGTTCGAAAGAAACAGGAGTCAAAGTCATATGTCAAATCATGTGAAAAAATTGAAAACAATTCGGTTGGTCGGCGGCTGTCGCCGGTCAGTCAAAGGTCCGTCAGGCGTCTTTATATACTGGTGAATTTTAAAGAGCTGCTATTACACACCCTTCTTGGTTTTGTTTTCAAAGGTGAATTTAATTTCAACTTTAATTATCTTACTCAAATTGAAATAGTTTATTTTGTAAAATAACATACTAACTGTTGGCGATGGAAATAAATAAAACCACCGAATCGATATCGCACAAATGATAGCTTGGTTACAACAACACAACATGAGAAACTGAAACCCGATTTGTATGAAATTATTAAAAGTCATAAAGAAAAATATACAGAATTCGCCATAGACCGTATAATGGAGGAACATGGGCATAAAATTATACGATTGCCACCATATCATCCCGATTTTAACCCCATTGAAAATATTTGGTCCCAAATAAAGCATCACGTAGCCAAAAAAAATATTGCAATGACTGTCAAGTCAGTTAAAGATGCTATATTAGAAAAAATCAATAATATAGGATCAGAAGAATGGAAAAAAGTTTGTGATCACGCTGTTAAATGCGAAGATGAATATAGAAAATTTGACCCAAGAATCGATAGTTTTTCCGATGAAATGATTATTTACACGGGTGATAGCAGTGGGGAAAGTGTAAATGAACAAGAGCATAATGAAAGTTCTGATGAATCTAGGATGTCAGGAATAGAGATCCTCCTTGATTCTGATTAATTATTTGTAATTTTAATATTATTCTGGAATGATCAGTGCTGTAAATACTTTTGAACTGAGATTATAATGATTAGATTTTAATGTAAACCTGTGTTTGAAAACCATTTTTAAGAAAATGCACTTAACCACTCTATACACATATCGTCTTCCGACGCTCGGGGAATACGACCTTTGCCGAACAGTAACGAAGATTTCTATGCGCATTATTAATTTGGGAGTACTGTAGGTATTTCTATATATAAAACTATGATTAAGGAGCAAAGTTACCCATGGTCATGGGTAACTTTGCTCCTGGGTATATTTCACAAGCAATGTCTATTGTAGAAGCTTTTTGAGTAAAGTTATGTTTTCCTTCTTCAAACTATGCTCCAGTGATATTACGCTTTACCTTTTTTGATAGTATTAATTAGCGAAAATTGGGTAAAAATTAAAATAAACCGTGTTTTTAAAGAAATAATGTTATTATTCTTAAATTAAGTTACAAAATCACTTTGTTTCATTGTTTCATTTTTCAACTAGGTAGACATATTTAAAAACCCCAAGTTTGGTCTAGTTCAGGAACGGAATATATTTCACGGCGGGTACTAATTTTTTTTGGGATATCAATACATCCCAATACATCCTGCCAATTGTATTGAATTTCATCGACAGGTATATGCCACGTCCAGGATTTTAGAGACTTCTTCATTGAAGAGATATACGGCCCTTGTTTAGTTATTTTTGTAATTTTACCAGGAAACATTTCCCCCATATACGTGAAAACTACATATTGCCCCAAAATTGCAATTTTCCTTACAAGTGTTAGCTTCAAGATTTTCTAAATCTCCAAGAGAACCAAGATCGGAAGAATCATGAACATGATGTTGATACTTTCTGCGTAAGAAATTTACTTTGCTCCAGGTGCAAAGTTACCCCACCGTACCAAAGAAAATATGAGCATGCCAAAAAAATGAGGTTAGATTATGATCAATTCAGCAATTCAATGAAATATTTACGTATTTGTTTACCTGATTATATACATGATAACATTAGAACGTAATTACCTTAATCCGCTATTAAGATTTCAAGATGGAAGTGGCTTTTTCGGATGCAAAAAAAATGTACTTTTGTTGTTTGCACTACTGAACTTTTGAACTTTCAGTTAGATAAAATGTACTCCTACTCTGTTTTGAATTGAACTACTGAAAATTTGCCAGTTCAGTGTTGCCACTTATAATAAGTAAAATGTTTCGGGTGCGTTCACAATTAAATGAAATGTTGCACCAATTTGGACATAGAGATAAAACATTTAAGGGAATCCATACTAATATTATAAATGCGAAAGTGTGTTTGTTTGTTTGTCCGGCTTTCACATCGCAACGAAGCTATTATATGGTATGGTTTTTGTGTGTGGAGATAGTGAGGAGGGTGGAGAGTGACGTAGGCTACTTTTTACCGTGGTAAAACATCCCCATGGAAAGATATCGATGTTTTGTTATTTGCTAGATATTTAGTTCCGGATGTTGTTAATAGATGGCGTTAGTAAAAATCATTTGCAATTTCTGAATTTCGCTAATAAATTATACACTATACAAATGTGTCATGTATGATAAACAACTAATTGTTAATTCCCTTTGACCACGCGGGCGGAGCCGCGGGTAAAAGCTAGTTGGAGCATAATTAACCCTATAGGAGCAAAGTAGGAACATTTTACGGTACTTTAAGGCAAGGGCTGGCTGGCTTTGTCGCCAATTCTCAGACGAGCCCGAGACTAAACCGTTATTAAAGTCCTGCCGATACTGGAAAGATTTCAAACAGTGGTTCACACTTACCCTGTTTATGACGCTCCCGAATTGGGACTCCCGCTTTGCCTTATGCTGCGACTCGTGATTCTTCCAAAACATCAAACGTCTTCTCTGCAAGACAATTAATATTAAATTAAAAGTTTACAACCATTCCTTTTGTTATCCTATTTGCCAGCAATATCATATATATATTTAGTTTCAGTTTTTCAAACAAAAATTATTCCACTTACCCATAGGTGAATCTGAATTACTGAAAATTAAAAAAAAAATTACCACAAATTATGGGATATAACGCCAACTGACGTAGGTAGTGACTACTGATTACTTGCTCAGTGCCAAGTGTGCCAACTGGTAGTCGCATAGATTCACATCACCACTGCACATCACAAACACAAACTAAACTAGCTAGCTAGAGATAATAACACAGATTAATTTAGTATTTATCTAGTTAAATATCATAGATTAATATTTTACTAGTTTGTCGGCTGCTGTTTTTTTTTTTTGGGATTTTTCACCTGGTATTTACAACCTATAGGTTAACTCTTATTTTTCATAGCACATTCATAGACGTAATATTACTCCTATGAGCACATGGTGGCTAACACAAACTAATAAGGGGTGGCTAATTATTATTGTCTGCAATATCAAATAGTAGCTTGCGCAAAATGATAAATATATTAAGTGTCTTAGATAATATCATCGTTTCTGTCGCTTGTCTTAAGTGCCCCACACAAAGCCCTGCTTGTAGGGCCCTGCTTGCAGGGTCCCTGCCAATCGTATCGTGTGTGGGCTTGCAGGGCCGATTTTTTAATGGCTTACCCTGCCGCAGGGCGCAGGGCGGCAGGGTAAGCCATCCTGCCAGCCCGACGCACGATCTCTCCACTATTATAGATTAATAAGTATAGTATTTAATAATATCGTGTATATCTAATCTGTGGTTTCTACTTTTCAACAATAAATGTTTGGTTTTCTTCGTCCGCCGTCTTAGTTTGTTTTCATTTTGTTGTACTATGTATTGTTTGTGCAATAATTTTAAAGGATAGTTATAATAAAGTTACAGCATCTCTCATCAATATATTCTTTTTTTCAATTATTGGTGTCACCATTGTCAATATATCTTTAAACTGTGACTCATTCATTCTTATGCTGGATTTCAATAACCTATCTACAGATAGATTTGGCTATCGGAGATAGAAATTTGACACATTTTATATGGAACTTATGTCAAATATCTATCTCCGATAGCCAAATATATCCGTAGATAGGTTATTGAAATCCAGCGTTATAGTTCCTTTAATAATCAGTAACTGATGACTATAGGAACTTTGAAAATTACAAACTGATGATCAGTTTGTAATTTTCAATTTATTGGCGTGACTCAAACGACGCAAGATCTCTACCACAGAACATAATATCTCTACCTAGTCTGTGGATAAGAAAATGAATATCATAGATGAATGAATATACGATACGTACTACGTAGTATCTTTATGTAATTTGTGGAATATACGTAGTGATTACTTACTCAGTGAATATACATATATAAATAAATGGTATCCAAAAAATAAATGAAGTGCATTTAATAAATGAAAAGTAGTCATAAAAGAATTTAACACAGTAAAAAGTTTCCTATAATGCCAGTTCAATGCAAAACAGGTTGTGGGCAAACTGCTATGTTGAAGGTAAATTGCATTGTAACTTTTTTAATAATGAGCTAGGAAAACTATGAGTTAAAAATATTTAATACCAATATTAATATACATTCCAGCGGCCAAAAACAGGCGATGCGTTGTGCAAAGACTGTTTCTTCTGGGCGTTTGAGATAGAGATCCACTACACCATAACAAAGGGACAGCTGTTCAAACCTGGAATGTCCGTGGCGATCGGCGCATCGGGCGGCAAAGACTCCACCGTCCTCGCTTACGTGCTGAAGACCCTGAACCAACGGTACAACTATGGCTTAAATCTGACATTGTTATCAATCGATGAAGGTATCACTGGTTACAGAGATGATAGCTTGGAAACAGTTAAACAAAACCGCGATGACTACGAGATGCCATTGAAAATATTGTCATACAAAGATCTGTACGGCTGGACGATGGATGAAATAGTAGCGCAGATTGGAAGGAGAAACAATTGTACTTTCTGTGGGGTATTCCGACGCCAGGCGTTAGACAGGGGCGCCGCAATGCTGGGGGTGGATTGTATTGCCACCGGACACAATGCTGACGACATTGCCGAGACTGTGCTGATGAACGTTCTGAGAGGCGATATTGCTAGGTTGAAGAGATGTACGGCAATAAGAACTGTGAGTATTGATCATACTCATACATAGTTCAATTCAAGGTAATGCAATAATGTGTCATTCACTATGTAAGGTCTTAGAATTTACCTATAAGCCCCAGCCGTAGTAAGACCTGTGAGAACACATAAATGTAATAATTTAAAATGTTTATTGTAGTGGTTTGGTTAATGTTATAATACTGTATCACTTTGGTACATAAGTCTTCTGTTTCAGCTAGGGATTGTCAAGAAATAGATAGTAAAAATGCTTTAATATTGATTGCAGGGTAGCGAAGGGACCCTACCGAGAGTAAAGCCCTTAAAATACACATATGAAAAAGAGATTGTCATGTATGCTCATTACAAGAAACTGGTCTACTTCTCTACTGAGTGTGTGTTTGCGCCAAATGCATACAGAGGGCATGCCAGAGCTCTTCTGAAGGACCTGGAGAAAATTAGGCCAACCTGCATCATGGATATTATTTATTCAGGTAATGGAGAAAAGCTAAAACATTTCAATTTACTTCCATATACATCTCTGACCAAATAATGTTCAAAAGTTTGGACAGGACTCATTATCACAGTTATCTGTCCCGGGGGAGGGCTTAGAAAGCACATTGTAAATTAACATTAAAAAAACATATATTATTCTAGCTTCAAAAAAACATTTTTCTATATTTATCCTATCAAATATAAATTAGTTATGCTGCATGCACCTGCACCTCTAAAGGGGTTAAAAAGGGGGTAAAAATTTTGATCAATCGCTCATAACAATTGAATGGATTTAAATGAATCTTGATACTCGAGTAAATAATATATAAAATACTTTTCATCCTGGTTTATTTTTCAAAAAATTTTCACAAATCTAGTCCAACCCAAACCTTATCCAGACAATTTAATAGTAGGCCAGACTTTCTCTTTTAATTTTGAAATATTTTTACAAGTAATATTTGCTATTTTCTCCAATTTCTAAATCCACGCGGACAAAGTCGCAGGCAAAAGCATTTAAATTAAGTATTTAAATATATTTGGTATTTAATAAGTGAAATTGACCATAGTATTATAGATGTTTCTTCTCATATTCTCAGGTGAGACCATGGGTGTGAAGGAGCAGGTAACATTACCAACCCAAAGGATATGCTCCCGTTGCAAGTTCGTCTCGTCTCAAGAGGTGTGCAAGGCTTGCGTTCTACTGGAGGGCTTGAACAAGGGGCTTCCCAAGCTCGGCATCGGGAAGAGTTCCAAAGCTAAAAGGATGCTTGCAGAGCATGCCCGAAGGAATGGAGAGGACAGTTCAAAACAGGCAGTTACAGAGCTAAATGACAATATTAATAACATAAGTATATGCAGCTCCAAGGACTGTCAGTCAGGTTTATGTCAGAATAAAGAGAGTGCCGCCTCCGACAGTAAAAATGTAGATAAAAGTGGTAACAGTAGTTGTAATGATAAGTGTAGTGGAAGGTGCAGTAGTAAAACTACCAGTAGTATAGATCAAAGCGAGTCCAAGATTAACAAGTTACTCAAGGAGTATGCAATACAGGAGACTGAGGGCGTTAACAGTAATATGATGTTAGCTAATGGGAGATCGCAAGATATGGAAGACGGTCACAGTACTGATGAGGATGATTTAGTAAATGAAGATGAATCATGTATAGGAGGCTGCCAAGGAATGGGTGCGGTTGGGGTTAGTTTCTGATACAAATATGACTTTTTAATATAAATAATTTTTATTTATTTATATTAAAACAGTTAATCTTGTAAAATAAATTTTATTTATTTATCTAACACTGAAAGATCTCCTGCCAAGCTAGGTGATCATGATACTATTTTTACAAGTTTTAGTAAATATACAATTTAAATTGCTGTATGTACTTATTTTAAATGGCCATCAATAAATATTAATCTAATACTCCGTTTATCCAGACTTTCTATTTAGTAAACAATCTTAATGTCTTTTTGTCATAATTTGTGATTTAAAAATAAACACAAAATAGGATAGATGATAGGATTTTTACAGAATATATAAGGTAGGAGTATTAGATAATTAATAATCATATAAAACATAAACTCTCTTGTGTTTACTATTAATTATTTTTAAATCTTATACTTCAATAAAAAGTAGTGCCGAGATTGTCAACCAAATAAGACAACTCCAAGTAACTAGGACTTTAGTATTGCAGGTTTTGTAAGGTCGTTTCAAAAGAATTTTACAAGATAAATTGGCAGTCACTTAACAGACATCCAGTCACAAATCCAGTCCAGACAGTCCAAAAATCAAACAGCATTATGATACAGCGCAGATTTTTTTTTTGGACAGTTTTACAGAAGAAAATATTATTTTTATCAGGTACTAATTACTACGATAGGTTAGAATACTAGTTCTTCATATTTGAATGATGTTTATCTCATAAAAAATTTTTATTTCACTAGCATTGTTAGTTGCCTCACTATCAAACATAACAGATTTTACAACTATAACATCATAACATTTTTGGTTCTTAGGATCCTTATCAATAAATTTGAATACTTATATTTAAATAGCAGGCATTCAAAACTTTTTGTCAAAAATTTACTTTACTTAATGCTAACAAAAGCGTATTAAAAAGAAATCTTCACTTCAAAGCGCATCATCGCTTTGTTCTATCAGAATAGAGCACAACATATTTTTTTTGGACACGTTTTCTCCTCACTCGTCTTCGCTAGCCGCAACTGTACATGACTTCACAGTCAACTTCAAAACCGACGTTTCTAAACCGCTTATAACCGGATCAAACCGGATATATTTTCCTAAACCGCTGCATCACACCGTCGGAGCACGGTAGCGGTCCGCCCACGCCATGCAGTCCATGCTGATGCATATGCGACGGGCCGCTAGTAGATGAACGCCGGCGCCCGCGTCTCGATGCGGTGCCGGCAGATGGGGCACTTGTCCGCGATGTGGTCCGAGCAGTCCTCGCACAGGCACACGTGGCCGCACGGCAGCAGTATCACCTGCAAACACGCAAGACACATTTGTTTAACGACAAATTAAAACGAGATGTGATGCAGGAAGGTGCGTTTGGATCTAATGTTCTATGATGTCCTCTGTACGATCAAAGGATTTGAACGCTCCCATCTATCCATCCTCCAGCCTTTTGACGTCCACTGCTGGACATAGGCCTCCTAAACGACACCACTCCGACCAGTCCTGTGCCCTCTGAAACCAGCGGATTTGAAAGTTTACATATACATAGCTTGAAAAGCGGGTGTTACTACAACCCTTTCGGAAAACTTTACTCGATATATTAAATGGAAATTTTTGAATTTTTTTCCTATTTGACAAAATGGTCTTAATAAGTTTCATAGAGCCGATTGATCGATGCGGCGAAGCTCATTTTAAAAATATCAATAGATTCTTTTAATGAAGTCAAAAGGCGGAGAGAGATTTATTGTGTTATTTAAAAAAATGTTAAAAGCAAAAAAGGCCCAGGACGACCCCCAATGACCTGGTTGAACACCATTAAAAATGACCTAAAAACTATTAATGTGACCAAAGAGACAACCCACAACCGCACGGTGTGGCGCCGAAGTACTAGGAGGGCTGACCCCAAATGAAACTGGGAAAAAGCCAGGGAGAAGAAGAAGACTTAAAAAAATGTGAAGCTTAAAGAGTACTCGCCTCTTTGGGGTTCTCGGCGCAAACGACGCACAGCTGCGCCTCCGCGAGGTTCGCGTCGCGCACCCGCGCCCGCCGCTCCTTGCGGCCGGCCGCCAGCTGGCGCTTCACCTGCTCGTCGTGCTCCTTGCGCCGCTTGCGCCGCACGTACATGTACGCGACGCGGCACGACACTAGCGCCGCCACCGCGCCCGACACCACGAGCACCACTCTGCGACGGATACGCTCGTTTTATATTCCCTATTCATATAAAGAACTAGCTTTTGCCCGCGGCTCCGCCCGCGTGGTCAAAGGGAATTAACAATGACTTGTCTATCATACATGACACATTTGCAAGCAAAAACAAAAGTAGCAAATAACAAAACATCGATATTTTCCCATGGGGATGTTTTACCGCGGTAAAAAGTAGCCTACGTCACTCTCCACCCTCCTCACTATCTCCACACACAAAAACTATACCATATAATAGCTTCGTTGCGACGTGAAAGCCGGACAAACAAACAAATAAATAAACAAACACACTTTCACATTTATAATATTAGTATGGATTCCAAAAGGTGGCTAGACGTCTCATGGAATCATTGAGCATTGGTAGCAGTGTTGCTAATTAACATTGTTATCTATAACTATCCTTTAATTATATAATAATTTATTTCACATTTACGTTTGGCTTAGCTGTAAGTAAAATGTTGATTGTTAATAAATAAATAAATAAATTTTAAGGACGTGTTAAAAATGTTTTGCTGTAATGCTGGGGTAACATTATCGCGCGAATATTCGTGTCGTGTTGTGCGGCTGTCAAGCGGTGACAGCCCAGTGGCCATCGAAATCGAGCGGTTCGGGTTCAAACCCAAGCGGCACGCATTAATGACTTTTCTATGTTACGTTTGAATTTGAGAAATTAAATGTCACTTGCTATAACGGCCTGAGAGTTCATCATAGTGCTCTTGAAGGCATGTGAAGTCTGCCACATGCACTCCGCACTTGGCCAGCGTGGTGGACATAAGGCCTAATCCCTTCAATTCTGAGAGGAGACCCGTGCCCAACAGTGGGACAAAGAAAGGGTTGTGATGATGACGATGAGCTTCAGTGGAAGTGGGTGAAATATTGATTGCAAAATTCCAGGCATACATACATACTCGTACATACATACACACGAGTGCAGTTAAATAAAAGCTTTTAAATAATTAATAAAACGTTGAAATTAAACATTTATAGTTTTGTACTCAAAAACTTACTGGTACTGGTCATTCCGAAGTTAGAAAGCCCTGTAAGCCCTGCACAATGTACATCCCATCCGTGTAATGATTGCATGCGAAAAATATTGTGAAACACTCGCCACAGGCACAACACAACTCTTACTATGTAGGCAATAAATAAACTTTACTGCGTACTCCGACACGGAAATCAATGATGTAATGGGTGTGGATATTTTAATTTAAAATGAAAACACGAATAAAGGCCAAACTGGTGTGATTTACATTAAATATAGCTCTATGTGCGTTTAATTGTTTGAGCACTTCACCGATATTTCACTTGACTTGTACTTGAACTACATAATAAAATGCAATGAATTAAAAAATAGTCTAAATATCAGCCGATGATAATAACTATGCTGTATGCGTATAACTCACATGATGGTCAGGAACATTGCAACTGTATGAGGGATCAGGTCGGGCCGAGCCGCACGCACCAATACCCGCGCGACGTCTATTGACACGTTCAATTGGAAAGGTCGACGGCAAACAAAACAAGCATTTTGCACTCCACTACTGACTCAATTAATTTTCAACTAATTAATGCTTTAGAGAAGAACAGATGAAAATCTTAGCGTACGGTTGAGCCGCGCTACGACCGGTCTGCGGTGCGGCCATCAGGACTAGTATACAGTTCATCTTATTAAATTAGACAAGATGCTCGCGGCATTTTAATACAGTTCAAGATGATATTATTATCGTATCGTTCCGGTGGCGACCGGTTTTTGAAAATAGCAAAAAGTCTAACGAAACCGAGCTCCACTTACGAACGATGCAAAGTGCAGCATAATTATCTAAGTGTCTGCACACTTAGATATAATTTTAATCTCCAGTAAAAAGTGGAATGGACGTATAAACTGTGTCTGTGTATTTTCTCTGCTATGGAATGTCTGTCTGTGTGTGTAATATAGCGCCCGTCATCCGCCAGCATTTTAAATCTCAAATGATGTACAACGATCTCGTTTCAGATTTGAAGGCGGGCCCGTTAGCGCAATTGGTAGTGACCCTGCCTGTTACCCCAGGGGCCGTGGGTTCGAATCCAACTCAGGACAAATTGGTGTGACGAACACTTGTGTTTGTTTTGTGTCTGGATGTTAATATTATCTATATAAGTATGTATTTAAAAATATCTATGTATGTAAATCAGTCTGACACCCATAGTACAGGCTCGCGCCTAATTTGGTGTTAGATAGCCGTGTGTGAGAATGTCCATGATTTTTATTTATTTGTTTACCTTCGTCTTCAGGCACTGAGATAGTTGCGATGACAAGATGTATCGTAAGTTTGTAACTTCCTGAACTTTACGAGTATATAAGTTCTTAAAGATTACATCATTACATATAAGTCTTTGAACTATCCTAAATATTATATTACTTCTCTATACCATAGCTGGTGAAAAGTGGGTGTACATACCTACCCCTTCGCGTAAAAACAGCCGTAATGTCATTCTATTTTACTCTATAAGACGTATACCTTATTAGCATACATAATCATTAGATAGGGTTACTATTTTCTTAATACATGCCCGTTGTTGGGTCCACAAGCAAAGTCGAAGGATATTGATATACCCTTCTCTCATGTCATGAATCGCGGATCGGCGAAAGCTGTTCTTCGCAAACCTGTTCTGCCAGACTTCGCGCGCTAATTAAGTGTTAATTATTATTATCACTTTATGGACCGTTTTCCCGTCGGCCTAACTGAAGTGATAAAAAGGCGAACCTAAGAAACGAGACGATGTAAGGTTAACGCACCTACGGGACAGGTGGTAGAACCGTTAATAAAAGCTTTTATTTAACTTCACTCGTATGTATGTATGTATGTCCTGGAATCTTGCAATCAATATTTCACCCACTTCCACTGAAGCTATTGAGCTGAAATTTGGCATACATATTTGGTTCCGAAGACAATGCACGAAAATAAAAATAAAGTTGTAAAAGATTTAAAAAATTATAAAAAATTACAGTATAATTTTTATGATTCGACTGAATAAAGTACACGCTACTCTTTAATTTGTTATTGACCTTGTTGTTATGACTCTCACTTAGGTACTCGTATCTCTACAACAATAAATTACTTAGAGAAAAATTAATAACAGAAATAAAGATAGCCGGCAACAGTTGTTTGTTTGTATGTTTGAACAGCATTTAACCTTCAGCAAATAACCTAGTCTCCTCGAAGACACGCGAGTACCTACAACAGCAACCGACAGGCGTGCCACTGTTGGGCAATGGTCTCTCACAGCTACAGCTGAAGGAGCTCTAGAGCATACTCCACCACGCTGCGGATGTGCCATTAACCCCTCCATGAAGTGGCAAACCCAGTGTCGGATGTCCTCAATCCGCCCGAAGGTCTTTGTACCTTAAACTTTTTTAAGGTCTGAAATGCGTGGACGGACATGTATGAGTAGTACGCTGCGACCCATAGACGTCCCACTGCTAAGCACGGGTCTCCCCCACAGACACTGCTGCGGGAGGTGTAGAGCATACTCCACCACGCTGCTCCAAGTATGAGTAGTAATTATTAAATAATAGTACTTATTTGACGGAAAACGAATGCAAATCTTCCGGATATATCTCCTTGAGCAGCAATGAAAATAGTAAAAAACAAAATAATATCACAGACAGATCCATTATGTGTCCGCTATAACCGGCCATCTTGTCCTTTGATAAGGTCTTATAGTAGGGTCCAGCTACTATTAGTTATGGAGCCGTTATGAAATATGGAGCGATATAGCGCTATTGAACGCATATGTATACCTACTTAACGTTTTTAGGGATCTTGTTTATAACACTATTAAAGCTTCTGTATGTTTTTATGAACAAGACCGATTGACATTAAAAAGTAACGTTCAAACTTGAATTTTTAAAAAAATTTAATAATGTTTGAATTTCGAACACCCCACGACCCTATGGCTCCTAGTTTAGCATTTATTTTTACTAGGTTACCTAGTAATAGCGTACTTACCTCAGTAGATCCCTGGAAGAAGCCAGCTTCTTGAGCAAGCTGGTCTTGGTGCTCGTCGTAAGGTACAGCGGCAGGCCGTCGCTCGGCGGCTGCAGCTTCAGACCGCCGCTCGTCCTGCTCAACTCCCCCACGGCGGTGACGTAGCTGCCCTCGCGGAGCATCTCCTCCATGGACTGCAGCCCGAGCTGCTTCACGCCCGCGAAGAAGCCCCACACGTGGTCGATCACGCCGGGCGACACGGACTCGAACTTGTCCGATATCACGTCCAAGTCTGTTGCAAATTTATAAGGTTGCCATTGACAAATTCTGACAGAAAATACCTAACTATAGCCATTGAAACAAATTTATAAGGTTGCCAGTGACAAATTCTGCCAGAAATAACTTATAGCCATTGAAACAAATTTTTGGTATAACAATAAAGAATAAGTAATTAAAATATCTAGTGGTAGGTAATTATTGTAAATCAGCCTTAAGGCAGGTTAGCATCCGTGTAGGATTAGCTATTCATTCAACGATCAATAGCTAATCTTTTGCCTTAAATTGATCAGTTTAGAATAGCATTATATCTCTTTTCTTTTAGTAGTTTGTGGTTACCTAGACTTTTGTTAAGCGTGTCTAATCACCTCATAGCGAAATAAATTATTTCACTTTGACTTTGACTAAAAAGAAAAATCAAGTAGTCTCTGTTGATTTCTAAGACTATCAAGTTCCTCACCTAGCATTTCTGCAGCCAGTGCATCAATAACCTCTATGCTGTGGCTGCCATTTCTCAGGACGAAAGGAGTAGAGTTGTAAATCTCGTTCACTGTGCGTGTCTGATCCGACCAGTATCCGACTGATGTCCTAGCTACTACGTGCTCCTTTATAGTCAACCTGCAAAAATATTGTTACATTTTATTCTTAAATTTCAGGCACAAAGTTCATATGGTCACCAGCACTAGAGGAGTTGCCAATGTGTAGTTTGCAAAGAAACAAAGCTTGTTTTGCAACAAAATGATGCTATTAAAAATTGGGGAACATTATGTTTTAAACACGTAAAAATCAATAAATATACTGGTATGCTAGTCGAGTTTGCCAAACACAATGAACTATCTGTTGTGTCTAAGATCACAAGAATAAACATTTAAAAAATATATATTTTATAATACCTCTGAATAACACCAGTGACAGAAGGGTTGGTGGTGCTTCTGATGGGATTTCCAAGGGGTTTCACCAGACCCCTTATGACAACAAACGGGATCACATTGTTGGGGTACTTGCTTATCTCCGTAATCAGAGTTGAGTCAATGTCCAGCACTGGTGCTTTCTAAAAGTATTATTCGGAACCATTAGTTGATGCGAAGGCTATTCATAAATAGTTATAAATACATTTGGATAATATGTATAAAGATTTCTCCAAAAAGGACTAAACTTTAAAGACTAGGAAATGCTACAAGCATAATAATATGTTAGTTATTGTAATTTCAATATTCAAGTAAGTATGCGGGATTTAAACTTGACAATAAAGTAGGTTTGATGTAGGTATTGCTTGGTTATAAGTATTATTTTGTCGCTGACAAGAATTTTAGAGCAACAAAAAACGTACCTGAAGAGCATTTAGGATATGTTTACATTTGCTCAGCTGTTTAACACAGAAACCCAGCAACAGCGAGTCAATCGCGAGAATAATTGTCTCTCCTATAACCTCCCCAAGGAAATCCATGATCACTAGGACACAGCCAATTATTCCTTTCCTTTTATCTCATGATGAATCCCCAAATAGTTTAGCGAAAATAAGTACACACATGTACTTTATTATTTGCAATTTAAATTCTATTTTTTTCTATTCATAGGTTATGAAGTCATTCAATTGACGTTGACAGAATGATTATGACAATTAACATGTCGAATTTCACAGACTATAAATTAATTAAGACAAACAATTATTATTATTATGTAACTGTGGGTAAAACCCCTTCTGTCTAAAATACTTGAATCTGTCTTTGAACAAAATTTGGTACATAAAATGATTTATTCGTCTTCTTCTATTTTAATAATAATGGATCTAGATGGCCGTGGCTTATCCACCATGAGCGGCATGCTCGGCAGATGGACATGGCTTATCCACCGTGAGCGACATGTTCAGTAGATGAACCTGGCATATCTACGCTGAGCGGCAAGCTCACGGAAAGACGAGGCTTATCTACCATGAGCGGCCCGCTCACCGGATAGACATGGCATGCTCGTTGTGGTTTGGTCAGTTCAGCGGACGAACCACAACACTAAAATAAATGCCGCTAGTGAGCTCGCTACCTACTCTATCCTATCAGCCATATGCATCTTTGCAATCATATCATATTAATATTATTATATGAAGTGCTTGTACTGAACTTTGCAGACATTTAAGTTTTCAAACAAATACGACATATATCTAATCTAAGCAAATACGCCGCAAGGTATATATTTCATGATACACAACAACAATAGTTTGAAAAGAGAATCATTTGAAGAAATAAAACAAGTATTTATATTTACAACTTATCTTTATTATACTTAAAGGTAACAATATCTAGCCAGCATGGAAATAAAACACACAATTTTAATTCCTCCTTCTCCGCACGCGCGATATTCTCCACGCGTTTGGTTCTTCGTACTTGTTGTAGAGCGGTTCGAGACGCTGGTTCTTCTTGAACTTTGACAGCTTGGTGGGGTCAGAGAACTTGAAGAAGGCGGGCGCGAACTCAACGAGCCACTTGGGGTCTATGGTGGTCACCTCGCGCATGTACTCCTTAGTGGTTTGCACCAGCTCGTGGTAGATGACCCTGGAAGTAACAATTCAGGTTGAGCATGTTTTTTAGAAATTACCGTAGTAGTTGGCATAATGGCATTGTCTCAGGAAATGATTGGTTTGCGTTTGGATATGGACTTTTGCTGTTGATTCTACTGGCCTTTGAAGCATCACCAATGCGTATTGTTGTCGAATAAAAATTAAAGGATGCAGTCGTTGGTAGATGGATTATTGGCCACCCCAGTATAGAATGTTCTCAAACCACCCGAAGTTCTTCGACAAGGCTTAACGTGGCCTCAAAAGCACGGTGGAACATGAAATTTTGCCAAACTCATTTTATCTTACATTCATAAATAAATTCTACAAAAAAATCCCACCACTCGGGCTGACGGTTGAAGAGCGCGCTGGAGGGGTGGATGTAGACCACCTGGCTGTCGACGAGCGTCCTGTAGCCCTCCTGCGGGTCCTTCTTGGCGGCGTTGCGGAAGAAACCCGAGCAGACGGTCTTCTGCACGCGGACCGTGTTGCGCCCCGCCGACACCACGTCCAGCTTGTGTCTGAAATGTTACTGCTTGTTGAAAATATAACACTGCCTGCGTAAGACCACTTGAACAAGACTCAAATAGAGACTAGGGTGGTTAGTACAGTTAGCAGAGAAAGTTAGTGAAAAACATTAGTTGATCAGTTCGTTAGTGGGTATGAGGACCGGAGACTATTTATAATTAGCGGAAGCATAAGCCCTAGGGGGCGCCTTCAGCCATGACGTCAGAGTGGCGTGATGGTAGTACCTACAAGAAGGAGAGGGGAGCGCAAAAACCTATTAAAACGTTGATGCTAAAGTGAATATTTTTTTTAAAACAAATATAGTCTAAACCGCTAAGTATATGTATACTGCATACTGTACTACGCTGCTCCAATGCGGATCGGTTTAGTGGTCAACCCAGTGTTGGGTTAGTGGTCAACCAGGACCAACGGACGACCGACCAACGTGCCATTCAAAGCACGGAAGCGCCCATGAATTTTGATAACTTCTGGACCATGCATCCATCCATCCATTCATCAGCCTTTTGAGGTCCACTGCCGAACTGTGGCCTCTCCCAAACGTCACCACTCTGACCGGTCCTGCGTTCTCTGAATCCAGCGGTTTCCCGCTGTCTTCCTCAGGTCGTCCCTCCACCTTGTCGAAGGGCGACCTGTGCTCTATCAGATTCAGATTTACATATTTATTTTTCATTAGGTATATGGTATTTTGTATACGCTGAATATATGTCATTCACATAGTTGATGCTACCAAGAAGAGAGAGAAGAGAGATAAGAGAGAGAGAGAGAGAGAAGAAGAGAACACGGCTTTTTTGGACAAACATACCTGTCCATAATCCCGAGCAGCTGCTTCCTCACGTCCTGCGCGCGCTTCAGCGTCCGTATCTGCACGAAGTTCTCGTAACACCAAGCGTTCGAGAACTTGTTGTTCCTCCAGCTGTTGTACACCGCCAGCAGGGTGAGGTGGTCCCCTTCGGCCTGGTTGAACTTGGCCTTCTTCTGGTCGGCGAGCGCCTGCTTGTCCTTCGGCCGGTAGAACACGTTCTGAACGCTCAACATTGATACGATGGTGAGAATCTCGTCTGAACACTGCAGCGCTACCGACATGATGAGAATCTTCGATAAGTTCGGCTCCAGTGGAAATTCGGCCATCTGCGAAAATTATGTCACATGTAGTTAATTAAAGATTAATAAGGAATGAAAGTCAAAAAAATGTCGAAGACCTTCGGGTGGCTTGAGAAATTAGACACTGGGTTGGCCACTAACCCCTCCACCAATCTGCATTGGAGCAGCGTGGTGGAGTATGCTCTAGACCTCCCGCAGCAGCGTCTGTGGGGGAGACCCGTGCCCAGCGGTGGGACGTCTATGGGTCGCAGCGAAGGAATGAAATGCACTAGTTTTAGGGTGCAAACAGAATGGGAGCGACAACCGCTGCGATTTTCGCTAAATTTTTTGATATTTTTTATTTTACCAGGTGACAACTGACTACGACTGATATTTATAAACTAAACTGGTGACCACGCAATGGACTAACCCTGCGGCCCAGGCGCGTGAGAAGCCCCTCGGCGTCGAGCGCGGACAGCGAGTGCAGCTGCTCCAGCGCCATGATGAGCGACTCCACCGGCGGCGCGTCCATGAAGTCGAAGTGCAGCAGGTCGTTGATGCCCATCGTCTTCAGCTGCAGCACCTGCCGCATCAGACAATAGATTAGGACACCTTGATCGTTAGAAACATGGTGAAAAACTATCTAAGACGCGAACTTGAGTTCTTACTCAAATGAGTTAGGATCATAGATTTATTTTATTAGATAGATTGACAATGCGAAAGAGAAAGAACATAGATACTCATGTTAGAGCGAGATAGGCGAATTGGCGTCGTTCCAGCTTCCTACGCGCGTGCGCATGCGAAAGAGAAAGAACATAGATACTCATATGTTAGAGCGAGATAAGCGAATTGGCGTCGTTCCAGCTTCCTACGCCCGTGCGCCCGCGCACGGGGTAGTAGGAGTGGAACTAAGCTCTACTCCGTGGCATAGAAAGGCGAGGTCCACAAAATAAACGCGAGGAGGGACAAAACGACGGTTTAGGATGGGAAAGGAAAGTAGCATGTCCAAGATCTTACATTACATTGGATTGTGGTCCAAGTGAATGGTAATAAATCTACACTTCTATACTAATATTATAAAGAGGAATTTGTTTGTTAGGTTTTCACACAAAAACTATTGGACCGATTTCAAATATTATTTCACCATTAGAAAGATGGATCTTCACTGAGTGACCAAGGCTATATAATATTACTAGCTGACCCTGCAAACGTTGTTCTGCCGTATGAAATGTCAAACTGACGCGACGCTTTACGTCAATGAACGACGGTTAAAAATAAAAATACTAAAATAGTGTTAGTAAAAACATTTTCCAGTGGACCAAATTGTGAATCTAAACCATTCTCGAATTCCCTTGAATACACACAAAAAATTTCATCAACATCTATCCAGCCGTTTAGGAGGAGTTCACTGTCATACACACGTACACAAGAAATATATATATTAAAATTATGTGTAAACGAAACTATTGGTATGTATAATGCCACGCGAGCAAAGCTGCGGGCGTTTACTAGTGTACAATACGTACGGTGGTGGCGAGGTTGGTGCGCTGGATCTCGGGCACGGGCGTGGGCAGCATCTCGTCGCGGTAGGCGCGCTCCGTGTACAGCCGGTAGCACTTGCCGGGGCCCGTGCGCCCCGCCCGCCCCGCGCGCTGCTTCGCCGCTGCCTACCAACACAATAATACAATATACAATACAATACAATATAATTTATTGCACCAGAAAAATAACATTAGAGAAAACAATAAAGAAAAAAAACTTGAAAGGTGTCAAGAGACACCCGGATGGAACGAGGTGTCAAGGGACACCCGGATGGAACGAAGTTATTGGATATAAGTTATTATAAGTTATTGTTATTGTTCTTTTTCTTATTTATTATTAGACCAGTCTCGATAGCTTTTAAAATAAAAAAAAAATAATAGTAGAATATAACCTATTAGAAAAGGAGGAGAGTATTATAAACATTAAAGGAAAAATAAATTCCGGGCGATCTGAGGTAGGGAACGGGAAGGGGGGGGTGTTTAAGGGGAAAAAACGGTTTATGTCGATTTCCGGCAAAACTAAAAGTCCTATGGAAAAAAGTCAAATGGCAAAGTTGTAGATAGTAAAAAGATCTAAAACTTTTGTATTTACACTTTTTTAACATAACCTCAAAATGTATGTGAAAAGTTCAAAAAACCAAGTTTTTGGTTTTTTATTTTTATCTTTTACAAATAATTTTTTTTTTTTCACGAAATTTGGTGAAAACTTACCTATTTATGTCCCAAATACGCTGTAATTTATTTGATTAGAAATATTTATTTTTTCAACCTTATTTTGAATATCGAAAAAGAACCCTAATTTTCAATCGAAAATTCACCCGTCAAAATATCAGCTTTTTCCAAAAAGTTGGTATGCTTTCTGTTCGTTGAAACCTCTACTTTCCGATGGTGAAAAAAAAAAAAATCTTACTATAGTAAATCTTCTCAGAAAATGCAATCTTTAATTACTTCTTTTCCTTCCTTTGCTTTTTTTTGTCATACACATATACATTTTTTACATAATTATTCACTTTTTATAGATTTTTAATATATTTAAAATATATAAATATTCATAGTTGAAGTTACCGGCTTACTCACGTGTGATTTAAGTCGAAAATAGTCCGACTAGTTTCGATCTATTACGATGATCATCTTCAGGAGTGAATGTGCTCGCGGCGGGCACGGCGTTCACTGTGAACGCCGTGCCCGCCGCGAGCGATATTAATTCAAAATAAGGTTGAAAAAATAAATATTTCTAATCAAATAAATTACAGCGTATTTGGGACATAAATAGGTAAGTTTTCACCAAATTTCGTGAAAAAGAAAAATTATTTGTAAAAGATAAAAATAAAAAACCAAAAACTTGGTTTTTTGAACTTTTCACATACATTTTGAGGTTATGTGAAAAAAGTGTAAATACAAAAGTTTTAGATCTTTTTACTATCTACAACTTTGCCATTTGACTTTTTTCCATAGGACTTTTAGTTTTGCCGGAAATCGACATAAACCGTTTTTTCCCCTTAAACACCCCCCCCCCTTCCCGTTCCCTACCTCAGATCGCCCGGAATTTATTTTTCCTTTAATGTTTATAATATTCTCCTCCTTTTCTAATAGGTTATATTCTACTATTATTTTTTTTCACTTTTTATTAATTTTAAAGGCTTCTGCACTGGTCTATATGTACAAAAAACCTGTATACACTCAACTAAAGTAATCACACACACACTGTTAAATGCGAAATAAAAAGACGAAACGAAAATAACTGGCTTGCTTTCTATGTGAGAGAGAGACAGACAGAGAAACACGCGCACGCCGCACGGCTTACAACTATAGCAAAAAGTGTCGTGACAACTTTTCGTAAGAATTTTTTCCGTCTAGCCCCCTTTCACAACGCGCGATAAGGAACTTCGTTCCAAAAGTTTTGCAAAAGCCGCAATTTCTTCCAGACAGCCTGGCAAACAGGACAGGATACAAGTATAACGCATATATACAACTAGCTTTTATCCGCGGCTCCGCCCGCGTGGTCAAAGGGAATTAACATTGAGTTGTTTATCATACATGACACATTTGTGGTGGATGAATAGTGACAGTTCCACGATTAAAAGAACGAACGAAGAAGCGAACCAAAACCAAAATCAAAACGTATGTCTTATTCCTTTACTATATTAATTTTAAACCAAAACAACAATTTATCCAGCGCGAATTCAATTTAATTTATTAGTTGCCTATGACTTAATTTATTTACATGTATCATTTGTCAGCGTGATTCAGAACTTGCAAATGAATTTTACTAACGCCATCTATTAACAACATTCGGAACTAAATATCTAGCAAATAACAAAACATCGATATCTTCCCATGGGGATGTTTTACCGAGGTAAAAAGTAGCCTACGTCACTCTCCACCCTCCTCACTATCTCCGCACACAAAAACCATACCATATAATAGCTTCGTTGCGACGTGAAAGCCGGACAAACAAACAAATAAATAAATAAACAAACAAACACACTTTCACATTTATAATATTAGTATGGATAATACCATGTTTGTTACTCAATCACGCAAAAACTACAAACGTATTTGGATGAAACTTGGCACATAGGTAGATTTAAAAGAGTACCGAGAGTTTTTTCCTCCGGCTTTTTTCTCTCTCGGCCTACACTAGGGCATAGGATAAGAATATTGTAAGTTCTTCCTTAAGCCGATGACCAGGTAGATAGTCTATCGTGACTTAGAGCTTAGCTTAGTGGTAGGTAATTATTGTAAATTAGCCATAAGGCAGGTTAGGCACCTGTGTAGGATTAGCTATTCATTCAAGGATAAATAGCTCATCCTTTGCTTTATATTAATCAGTTTAGAATAGCATTATATCTCTTTAAGTAGTTTGTAGTTACCTAGACTTTCGTTAAGCGTGTGTAATCACCTCATAGCGAAATAAATTATTTGAATTTTGAATTTTGAATTTTAGCATTAGGCATCCAAATGCCTAATGCTAATCTACAATAAATTCTGCTAATAAATTGAGTCTAGCTAATTTAACCTAATGCCAAGCATTAGGTTAGATTAGCTAGACTCAATTTATTTATACACTTAAATAATGATTGTTAATGTTGTTTGAATGTAATTCAAGTTTAGGAAAATTTCCACCATCAGCTCTCAGGCTACACGTTGAAACCCCATTTTTGAAATAATTTAAATGTCAATCTAATTGATGACCTAGACAAATTTTTAACATACCTGAGAAATTGGAGTGACCACAAGGGAATCCATTCCAGTCTTTGAATTGTACACTTTTTGCTTCACAAATCCGGGGTCGACTACATAGTAAATTCCATCTATCGTCAACGATGTCTCTGCTATGTTGGTGGCGATCACCACCTTGCGCGACCCAGGTGGCGCTGGCTCGAATATCCTCGTCTGCATCTCCGACGGTAGCGCGGAGTATACCGGAAGGATGATCAGCTCTGGCACATCCGGCCCTAAGGACTTCATCCTCTCGTACAGAATCTCGCAGGCGGTATCGATCTCCTCCTGCCCAGTAAGAAAGAGGAGTATATCTCCCGGCGGTTCGCGCAGGTGTATCTGCATAACCGTTATCAACGACGCGTCTAAATAGTCGGTCTCCGGTTCTTTTGTATACAAAACTTCGACCGGGAAAGTCCGCCCTGGTATCGTGAAAATTGGCGCTTCGAAGAAGTACTGCGAGAATTTGACCGCGTCCAGCGTAGCCGAGGTCACGATCAGCTTCAGTTCGGGCCGTTTCTGCACGGCCTGCTTTAGCAGGCCGAAGAGGACGTCCGTGTGGATGGTGCGCTCGTGGGCCTCGTCCAACATGATGACGGAGTAGGTCTTCAGGTCGAGGTCCATGAGACACTCGCGGAGCAACATGCCGTCTGTCATGTACCTGGAACGACAATGTTGGTGAGAATTAGTTAGAACCACATACTAAAGATAAGATAAAGATAAAGATTTTTATTCATTTGCTCTCACAGTTACAATAGTCTTATTTATAGTTGTATATTCAAACCATACTTTGTGAGAGCCTGGTGACTGATGTAGGTTTTTGGAAACCTGTGGTACAGTTCACCAGCGCCCTCCCGCGGGACGATTTTAGTATAATTTCATCGGTACACTCCTCTAGACTGACAGTTAACTATGATTAACAATATCGGTGAGCAAGATTTAACAAAAAACATATAATCAACTTAATATTAATTTGTGTGTGAGGGGTGTATGTGAAAAGGTAATGTGTGTGCATGTATAATATAATGATATGAGAGCGTGTGCGACTGTGCGTGTGCGTGTGTGAGTATTATTGTGTGAATCTGTGTGTGCTTAATGTGAGTGATGAATTTTAAAACATATACATACAATAAAATTATGAAAGGTTACTAGTAAAGCTATGGGGCTAATAATTAAGTTAACAAGTGTATTAAATCTTCAGTTTCTTCATAGGTGAGGGCCTTTAGATAATTAGAGATTGCCAATTTGCACTTTTTTGTATGAAGCGGATAAATATTGAGTGCCTTGTTTAATTTATTATATATGTAAGGTTCTAGAAAATAATAGAATTTAAGCGAAATCGATGTCATAATCGGCACTGAGGCGCATATTATATCCTTTCGGCGAATATCTTTAAGGGCTTGTGGGGTATACTTTATTTCAGTGTGTTTTTTTAGTATAGTTTGGAGTATAAATGTTTGGCGAACTGTAAGTACACCCCACCTCTTATAGAGGTCAGCAGTAGGATAGCGAATTGGAAGCCCTAGAGCAACTTTGAGTATGGCACGCTGTGCTCTCTCGGCTTCAATCAGGTGGGACTTGGCCGCTCCGCCCCAGGATGTGACGCAATAGTCTATTAGTGATTGACACAGGGCAAAATATATCATCTTTAATATTTTAAAATCTGCCACATGCCGCATGTTTTTGAAAATGTAAATAAGTTTACGAAGCCTGGTAACTAAATAATCTATATTTTGTTTAAAATTAAGAGTTTGGTCAATAAAAACTCCTAGGTATTTAGTCGCTGCTGTACATTCCAGAGAGGGGCACGAACAGGTGTCGGTTCGTAAGTTACATATATGAGCCCTAACACAGAGAGAAGCATCAGGGAGTAAGTTTGAGCGTTGAGCAAACGCCATCAATTTAGTTTTTCCGACATTCAACGTTAATATATTACAGTTTAGCCAGTCTTTTACAATATTAAAGCCTTCCTGTGCAATGTTGAAAACTTCCTCCCAGCTGTTTCCCCTGAAAAATAGAGCAGTATCATCTGCAAATGTAAATATTTTCCCGTTTTTTAGCTGCAGCCTGCAAAGATCATTTATGTAGATCTGGAATAGGGTTGGGCCGATGACACTTCCTTGGGGAATACCGAAATAGATGTTTTCTAAATCACTGAGTGTATTTTCGATTTTAACTCTTTGTTTCCTGTTGGAGAGATAGTCCGCAAATAAATTTAACATACTAAAACTTACACTACATATTCGATACTAGTGGACGCCTGCAGCTTAGCTCGCGTGGAATTAGACATAATAATAGATTCTTCTTAACGGGTTAACTTTAGCTCCACGAATTTGTAATGAATCCGTAAATGTGTTAGTCCCCTATGTTTATTTTACACCCTTAAGGGTAACATTTTTACAAACTTTGAATGCCATATTTATTAATTTATATCGTATAATCAGCCTAAAATATACATTGAATGCTTCTAGTTCTGAAAATGACAATACTGACATACAACCATTCATCCCCCTTTTCAAGCCTTTACAACACTTTTTTCCAATTAAAAAGTAGCCTATATCCTTTCTCAGGCTCTAGACTATTTGTGTAACAAATTTCATTTAAATCGGTTCAGTAGTTTAGGCGTGAAAACGAGATAGATAGACAGACAAACAGAGTTACTTTCGCATTTATAATATTAAGTACGGATTTAGTTTGCGGCCACGCGGCGCGGCTGCGTGCACGCCACGCGCCCGCGCGCCGTCAGCCCGCACTCCGCCAGGTACTGCGTGATCTGAGTGGGCGACTCACTTGATGATGGTCTCGGGGCTGGTGCAGTCCTCGAAGCGGATGGTGTAGCCCACCTCCTGGCCCAGCCGGCAGCCGAACTCCTCGGCGACGCGCTTGGCCACCGACATGGCGGCCACGCGGCGCGGCTGCGTGCACGCCACGCGCCCGCGCGCCGTCAGCCCGCACTCCGCCAGGTACTGCGTGATCTGAGTGGGTGACTCACTTGATGATGGTCTCGGGGCTGGTGCAGTCCTCGAAGCGGATGGTGTAGCCCACCTCCTGGCCCAGCCGGCAGCCGAACTCCTCGGCGACGCGCTTGGCCACCGACATGGCGGCCACGCGGCGCGGCTGCGTGCACGCCACGCGCCCGCGCGCCGTCAGCCCGCACTCCGCCAGGTACTGCGTGATCTGAGTGGGCGACTCACTTGATGATGGTCTCGGGGCTGGTGCAGTCCTCGAAGCGGATGGTGTAGCCCACCTCCTGGCCCAGCCGGCAGCCGAACTCCTCGGCGACGCGCTTGGCCACCGACATGGCGGCCACGCGGCGCGGCTGCGTGCACGCCACGCGCCCGCGCGCCGTCAGCCCGCACTCCGCCAGGTACTGCGTGATCTGAGTGGGCGACTCACTTGATGATGGTCTCGGGGCTGGTGCAGTCCTCGAAGCGGATGGTGTAGCCCACCTCCTGGCCCAGCCGGCAGCCGAACTCCTCGGCGACGCGCTTGGCCACCGACATGGCGGCCACGCGGCGCGGCTGCGTGCACGCCACGCGCCCGCGCGCCGTCAGCCCGCACTCCGCCAGGTACTGCGTGATCTGAGTGGGCGACTCACTTGATGATGGTCTCGGGGCTGGTGCAGTCCTCGAAGCGGATGGTGTAGCCCACCTCCTGGCCCAGCCGGCAGCCGAACTCCTCGGCGACGCGCTTGGCCACCGACATGGCGGCCACGCGGCGCGGCTGCGTGCACGCCACGCGCCCGCGCGCCGTCAGCCCGCACTCCGCCAGGTACTGCGTGATCTGAGTGGGCGACTCACTTGATGATGGTCTCGGGGCTGGTGCAGTCCTCGAAGCGGATGGTGTAGCCCACCTCCTGGCCCAGCCGGCAGCCGAACTCCTCGGCGACGCGCTTGGCCACCGACATGGCGGCCACGCGGCGCGGCTGCGTGCACGCCACGCGCCCGCGCGCCGTCAGCCCGCACTCCGCCAGGTACTGCGTGATCTGAGTGGGTGACTCACTTGATGATGGTCTCGGGGCTGGTGCAGTCCTCGAAGCGGATGGTGTAGCCCACCTCCTGGCCCAGCCGGCAGCCGAACTCCTCGGCGACGCGCTTGGCCACCGACATGGCGGCCACGCGGCGCGGCTGCGTGCACGCCACGCGCCCGCGCGCCGTCAGCCCGCACTCCGCCAGGTACTGCGTGATCTGAGTGGGCGACTCACTTGATGATGGTCTCGGGGCTGGTGCAGTCCTCGAAGCGGATGGTGTAGCCCACCTCCTGGCCCAGCCGGCAGCCGAACTCCTCGGCGACGCGCTTGGCCACCGACATGGCGGCCACGCGGCGCGGCTGCGTGCACGCCACGCGCCCGCGCGCCGTCAGCCCGCACTCCGCCAGGTACTGCGTGATCTGAGTGGGCGACTCACTTGATGATGGTCTCGGGGCTGGTGCAGTCCTCGAAGCGGATGGTGTAGCCCACCTCCTGGCCCAGCCGGCAGCCGAACTCCTCGGCGACGCGCTTGGCCACCGACATGGCGGCCACGCGGCGCGGCTGCGTGCACGCCACGCGCCCGCGCGCCGTCAGCCCGCACTCCGCCAGGTACTGCGTGATCTGAGTGGGCGACTCACTTGATGATGGTCTCGGGGCTGGTGCAGTCCTCGAAGCGGATGGTGTAGCCCACCTCCTGGCCCAGCCGGCAGCCGAACTCCTCGGCGACGCGCTTGGCCACCGACATGGCGGCCACGCGGCGCGGCTGCGTGCACGCCACGCGCCCGCGCGCCGTCAGCCCGCACTCCGCCAGGTACTGCGTGATCTGAGTGGGTGACTCACTTGATGATGGTCTCGGGGCTGGTGCAGTCCTCGAAGCGGATGGTGTAGCCCACCTCCTGGCCCAGCCGGCAGCCGAACTCCTCGGCGACGCGCTTGGCCACCGACATGGCGGCCACGCGGCGCGGCTGCGTGCACGCCACGCGCCCGCGCGCCGTCAGCCCGCACTCCGCCAGGTACTGCGTGATCTGAGTGGGCGACTCACTTGATGATGGTCTCGGGGCTGGTGCAGTCCTCGAAGCGGATGGTGTAGCCCACCTCCTGGCCCAGCCGGCAGCCGAACTCCTCGGCGACGCGCTTGGCCACCGACATGGCGGCCACGCGGCGCGGCTGCGTGCACGCCACGCGCCCGCGCGCCGTCAGCCCGCACTCCGCCAGGTACTGCGTGATCTGAGTGGGCGACTCACTTGATGATGGTCTCGGGGCTGGTGCAGTCCTCGAAGCGGATGGTGTAGCCCACCTCCTGGCCCAGCCGGCAGCCGAACTCCTCGGCGACGCGCTTGGCCACCGACATGGCGGCCACGCGGCGCGGCTGCGTGCACGCCACGCGCCCGCGCGCCGTCAGCCCGCACTCCGCCAGGTACTGCGTGATCTGAGTGGGCGACTCACTTGATGATGGTCTCGGGGCTGGTGCAGTCCTCGAAGCGGATGGTGTAGCCCACCTCCTGGCCCAGCCGGCAGCCGAACTCCTCGGCGACGCGCTTGGCCACCGACATGGCGGCCACGCGGCGCGGCTGCGTGCACGCCACGCGCCCGCGCGCCGTCAGCCCGCACTCCGCCAGGTACTGCGTGATCTGAGTGGGCGACTCACTTGATGATGGTCTCGGGGCTGGTGCAGTCCTCGAAGCGGATGGTGTAGCCCACCTCCTGGCCCAGCCGGCAGCCGAACTCCTCGGCGACGCGCTTGGCCACCGACATGGCGGCCACGCGGCGCGGCTGCGTGCACGCCACGCGCCCGCGCGCCGTCAGCCCGCACTCCGCCAGGTACTGCGTGATCTGAGTGGGCGACTCACTTGATGATGGTCTCGGGGCTGGTGCAGTCCTCGAAGCGGATGGTGTAGCCCACCTCCTGGCCCAGCCGGCAGCCGAACTCCTCGGCGACGCGCTTGGCCACCGACATGGCGGCCACGCGGCGCGGCTGCGTGCACGCCACGCGCCCGCGCGCCGTCAGCCCGCACTCCGCCAGGTACTGCGTGATCTGAGTGGGCGACTCACTTGATGATGGTCTCGGGGCTGGTGCAGTCCTCGAAGCGGATGGTGTAGCCCACCTCCTGGCCCAGCCGGCAGCCGAACTCCTCGGCGACGCGCTTGGCCACCGACATGGCGGCCACGCGGCGCGGCTGCGTGCACGCCACGCGCCCGCGCGCCGTCAGCCCGCACTCCGCCAGGTACTGCGTGATCTGAGTGGGCGACTCACTTGATGATGGTCTCGGGGCTGGTGCAGTCCTCGAAGCGGATGGTGTAGCCCACCTCCTGGCCCAGCCGGCAGCCGAACTCCTCGGCGACGCGCTTGGCCACCGACATGGCGGCCACGCGGCGCGGCTGCGTGCACGCCACGCGCCCGCGCGCCGTCAGCCCGCACTCCGCCAGGTACTGCGTGATCTGAGTGGGTGACTCACTTGATGATGGTCTCGGGGCTGGTGCAGTCCTCGAAGCGGATGGTGTAGCCCACCTCCTGGCCCAGCCGGCAGCCGAACTCCTCGGCGACGCGCTTGGCCACCGACATGGCGGCCACGCGGCGCGGCTGCGTGCACGCCACGCGCCCGCGCGCCGTCAGCCCGCACTCCGCCAGGTACTGCGTGATCTGAGTCGTCTTCCCGGACCCGGTCTCGCCGATCACTATCAGGATCTGGTTGTCTGATACTGCCTGCGATCAAACATATAGATGCATTCAATAGATTGAGCGAATTGGATCGCGCGAAGGATCTCAGACTTTCCAAGGTGCTACACCACCTTGTCAAAATGTATGCAATAAAGCTGCCATGCACGACCAGCCAAAGACAATATACTTATCACAATTTAATAACTAATAAATATATTCATAAAATTCTGACACTTGTCCTCATAATTTGTTGTTTTTTTAAGACTACATTTTTAATGAGCTTGTTTGACTAGCTTAATCTGAACACTGCTTCTAAGTTGTTGAAATCTGAATCTGATAAAGATTTAATATAAAAATTAACATTTTAATATTTATTTATTTAACCTTTTATTGCGTGTAATAATATGGCGGACTTAATGCCTAAATGGCATTATCTACCAGTCAACCATAGGCGTTGGTGAGAAGATGTAAGGTAGGCAGTTAATTATACCATGGGTTTGTACCGTGAAGAAATTGTTTTTTTAAATTTAAGCTATTAAATATTATATTTCCAACATTAAAAAAAAAACTTACTTTCGTCAACTCATCCTTGAGCTTATAAATGGGCAACGACTGCCGCTGCTCGAGCAGGGACAGGTTGGTCTTCTTGCCGAACGACGACTTCTTCCCGCCGATCACGTGCTTCTTCCACTCGGGCAGGTCCTGCGGGGGGATGCCCGCGCCGCGCATGTTCGCCGCCAGCGCCCGGCTATCGGCATCCGGGAGAGGATCTATCCAGTTCTTGTTCAACCCTGTGGGCAGACTCTCCATCTCCTGCTCGCGCTGAATCATCTTCTGCTCTCTTCTCTCTTTAGCTAAGGCGGATTGCATCATAGCGGCTTGGGCCAGCGAACCGTCCGGGTTTTTTACGATTCGAACCGGGGACAGGTCGTGGAGCGCGCGCCCGTGGCCCTGCAGGAAGGGGGGCTCGTCCTCGACCAGCTCGATCTCAATGTCCGCCTCGCCGTCCTCGTCTTTGGGCAGCAGGCCCGTTTCCTCGTCGAAGTCCGGCAGCTCGCTCTTGTCTATGACGCCAGATGATATCATCTGTGCACAACAAACAGATTACAAAACTGACAGCTTTATCTCTTCATTATAACAACAGACAAATAATGGTACTAAATTTGACAAGACGTTTATACACATGGCAATTGTAATTTAAATACATATTATGTTCAAGGTATAAATTTACAAATAAGAAATTTACTAACAATGAGTGGAAGCGATCATAATACCGCGTCGACCGTACTTTGAGTGCCGACGGTATGTGGATGTGCGAGTACTAGTGGCAAAATTAAATGGAATGGTGCTTCGGAGGGCACGTAAAGCCGTCGGTCCCGGTTGTTTTCAATAGTGGAAACAGTCGTCAAGCCTTGTCGAAGACCTTCGGGTGGCTTGAGAACATTCTACACTTGATTGACCACTAACCCCTAACCAATCCGCATTAGAGCAGCGTGGTGGAATATGCTCTAGACCTCCCGCAGCAGTGTCTATGGCGAGACTCGTGCCCAGCAGTGGGACGTCTATGGGTCGCAGCGATTCGTGAATCGCATACCTGTTTGATTTCCCAGCGCTCGGGGCTGGATATCCTCGTGACCCGCTTCCTGCTGGAGTCCTCGTCCGGGTCCAGGTTCTGCTGCAGCCCCGCCAGCACGGTCGCCGCCGGCGCTGGCCGGTCAGGGTTTCTGCCTTCACGTTCAGCCTGGACCGACGTCATAACATCATTATAAACTTCGACACCTAAAAACTTCAGACAATCGCCCACTAACTCCTCTGCCAATACACTAAACAGACTGTTGTTGTGTCTTACCACATAATAATATAAAGTATTTTCCATTGTACTCTATTTTTGTTTCACATTTATTAGGTGAACTAGTGGACGCCCGCAGCTTCGCTTGCGTGGAATTAAACAATTTAGACATAACAATAGTTTCGTTTACACCTAGTAATATTATATAGCCTATGTCACACAGTGAAGATGAAGCTTTCTAATGGTGAAAAAATTTTTGAAATTGGTGAAAACGTGGAACCATTACAAACAAATCTTTCCCCCACATTCATTCATCTGTTTTTCACAGGAATATTCAAATAAGTAATCAGTGAGTAATATTGCAAGTCAAGTAATATTACTTTTTAATCTTATTTTTGTGCTAATAAATTTTACAAGCTTCAGACAGCAGCAAGATACATAATATACATACCTCTAAATGTGCATGGGATGCTGGGTTCAGATCTTTACCAGTCTCCTGGCAAACATCCTTCATTGTCAGGGAGACCTTTTGTCCAGTTATAGATGCCACTTTGACCTGAAACAGACACATTTTTAAATGTAGAGAAGTAGTCACTTGCAGTTGTACAGTGTATATTATCAGTTTAATTAAAGTTTTTAGTGTACTCAATTTTATTTCTGATAATTATATCCAATTTGGTAAATAATCTTAGTGTCTTTTTGTCGTAATTTATGATTTAAAATGAGATAGACACAAAATAAAAAGGATTACAAAATACTTAAATAATAATTTAACATAAAAACTAATTTCTGTTTTCTATTGGATACAATAGAAACAACTACAATTTACATAATACTGTAATAACCCAAGGAGTAGGCAAATCAATGGATTTGTCAGTTCACACAAGGCAAGATATTCTATAACAAATCTGATAATAGCAAAATGGCTGATTGCAGATAGACCAAAAACATACCTTGACTTTATCCCCTCTGGACACAACGTCTGCGACACTGCTGACCCGGGACTCGGCACGCAGCTGGGATATGTGTACTAGCCCCTCCCACTTTTTCCTCAAGCCTTCTATTTGGACAAAGCACCCGAAAGACACTATGTTTGCCACCCGACCATTGTATATCTGAAAACAATAACAACAGGCCTATTATAATAAGTTCTTTCTTTATTTGCTAGATAAATTTACATATCAAAACTTTACAGCTGTATTTCCACAAAGGAGAAGGTTTGCGTTATTCACTTTTCACCAATTATATATAGGTCCCATGTAATAAGTGGTGAGGCGATTGCCAAAAAAATCCAAACATCAAGCAACTACTGAAAATTTTCAGTTAGATAAACCCAAAATATTTTACGCAACCTGGGGATTGAACACAGGACTGGAGGAGTTAAGGAGTCTCACTAGCAACCACTAAACCGTCAAGAACAAATTTGTTTTGCTTAAATACAATCAGATGCATGTGTAAACCTTTATACAAAAATAGATACAGGTTGATGACTTTATCACATAATTCGACTTACCTTTCCTGGTTCAGGATCATCACTCAATGCCACTTCTGGACTTCTCCTTGGCTTTCTATCATACTCTTGTTCGTGGTATCTATCCCTAGGCTTCCTGTCTCTGTCACGGGACTGAGATCTGGATTTAGATCTTTTTCCCCTAGACCTTGATCTTCTATACCTGTCCTTTGACCTTGAACGACGTCGTTGATGACTCCTCGATTGTTGCCTTCTATCCCTGTCCCTCTCTCTACTCTTACTCCTTCTGCCCCTGCTTCTGCTTCGTCTACCTCTACTCCTGCTCCGTCTATCTCTACTCCTGCTCCGTCTATCTCTACTCCTGCTCCGTCTATCTCTACTTCTATGTCTGCTACGACTTCTTCTTTTCCTATCCCTAGAGCTGTCCCGTTTAGCCCTATCCTTACACTCCTTACTTCTATCATGTTGTTTTTCATCTTTTTTTTCAACATTATCTTCTTTTAAATTCAATTTTGAAGGGGCTAATGCCTCCAATTCAGCCATAGCTTGGTCTACAACTTCAGTGTTGCTTTCTTTCTTATTCGATTCTCCTTTAAAAATATCTTTGGCTGTGACTCTCTTATGCTTATTTTCCTCATCTTCACTTTCGTCATCAGTCCTGAATTTAGCAGGTTTGTCATTTGGTATGGCCAGGCCAGGGAACTTTGCAGCGAGAGGGTTTAAAGACTTAGACTCCTTCTCATTATCCTGTGTTCCAGATTGCACTGGCTTCATGTGTTGAATTATACGCAGCAAGTTAGTCATAAATGAGTCTGAAAACTCTGCACCATTATCAAGCAATGCTTTCTTGAAGCCATCAAACTCAGGATTTTTATCTGCCAAGTCTATGATGAATTCAGCTATAAGAAAGAGTAAATACAGTTACTAACAAACGTTTATGGCAGTTACTAAATGAATTATTATTAAACATATTTATGAAACGACACTTACCTAGATCTTTGTCATTGAGTCCTAAATGGTTATCCAATTCAGTGCACACTTTGGACACCAGTGAAAGATGTTCTAATTTAGCAACTTCATCCATATTGGCAGTAAAACTAAAGACAATTTAATCAAACCTAAAGGGACACCTTTTAATAATATATTTAATCAAATACACATGTTCATAGTTATTGCAAAACAAAAAACAACATGATTGAACAAGACCAACAAACAACACCACAGATTTATAAGTATCACAGAGTACCTTTTTATATAAGTATAGTACTACGTAACAACACCACAGACAGACCAGAGACCACACCACCCTGACCAGTCACCAGACTGACTGTCAGTGTCAGTGAATTTCATGGCATAAACCATAAACCAAATAAAAAGGGGAAAATTAGTAATCTAGTTTCATTTTTCTAAACTTTATTATGGATTTTTTAATTGAGTAAAATTCTGTGAATTTGAAAAATCTGAAAAATTTGACAGATGAAACTTTGCTGATTTCTGCATTACTATCTCTGTTTTCTATTTAACATTTTTTAAACATTGTATGTTTCCCAAATATTAATTAAATAGAAATGCTTAGGTATTGACTTTCAATCCATTTTAAAGAGATTTTATTGTATTAACACTTATATGAATAAAATCATACATTGTTATCTCATAAAAATAAAGTGTGACGTTGGGATTTCCTCGCTTGTAGGTATTTATTTTCACGAACATTCTTTACATAAAACATCTTTACCCATTTTATTGTACGCTGTCGACTTCGTCTGTTGAGTGCAAAGAACAATTAACACGTAACTGTTGTGTTGTGTTGACAAATTGACTAACACACTATATTTATATACACATTTATATGTATAGTTGTCTGTGAACCATTGATAGCAGAACTGTGAACCAACTTTCAGTATATTTAATGTACTCTGTGGAACCAACCTGCGTGCACTACTAATGACGTATATTTATTCTGCTGCTGCTGTGCTACTGACAGTGACAAGGACGAGATAAGATAATCTCGTCGTTCATGTTTTACCTACTTTTACTTTCGTTCTTTCGCCTCAATTGAAATTTAGGCAAGTTTTTTATTGATATAACCAACTGATTTTTAAATTTGTTCTCAAGTAATATGGAAAACAATTCGGATCATTCTGACCCAAACAATTTTAGTCCGCTAACTGTACAAGATGTAGATGTAGATTTTTTGCCGATTGTATACGAAATTATACGAAGGTATTTATTGTGATGTATTTATTTTTAGATAAATCTTCGTCACTTTTCAGATTACGTTAATAATTGCGTGTTTTTTCTTGCAGCGTCGAGCGGGATTTTCACGACAATTCAGCTAAAGCTCGCGAGTCTCAAGACTGTAGTCTTAAGGTTTTGGAACTACAGAAAAGACTTGACCAAGCACGATCACAGGTATGGGATTTATTACTTATGGCTTACTTCTCTGCAATATCCCCTAACCTCAACTTGTTTCTATATCTAAAACAGGCCTTTTTTTTTATTCAAACTTCACTTTTTATTTCCAGATTCTCCGCTTGCCAGGCATTGATTACAATAAGCAAGACCAACTGAAGCAGTTTGAGATCCTTAGGACTCAGCTGAGGCTGAAGCGCGAGTTGCTGCAGAAGTACCGTAACATGTGTTCCTTTGAAACATCATTCAAGTGATTCCATATAATGCCTATCCGAGCTCTGCTGAAATACTTGGCAAATAATGAGCATCTTGTGCAGAAGTTAGCCGAGTCATATCCTGTAAGAAGAGCTGCCCAGCTGGCAGTATCAGTGTTCTACAGGGGCAAAGAAAAGTTATCTGATATGGACCCTCAAAAAGTCAACAGCCTGATGTCCTTCTTCAAACGATTCAGTCAAAATATTAAAGAAGGTATTGAAGATGCTAAAAAACAAGTTAAGAAATAATATAACAATGTAAATAGTCTGTTATTAGTATTGGCAAATCTTGATCCATTGTTTTACATTAAGATGCTTCCACTAGTGCTGTGGTGGAATTAGTGTAGCATGATATTGATGTATATAGACATAATACAAACAAGGTAATAAACAAGGCTTTTCTCTTCGAGCTAGTTTTATTCAAAATCAGAACAAATTAATAGAAATATCCTCTTACATAACTACAAAATCACATTACAATGGTACTGCCAACAAATACTGAAACTGAATTAAAGCCATGATAACATGGGATGGATCAACTAGCCTCACTAAAAGGTTGGGATTTCAACACAGATTTTATGATAGCATCAATTTCGCTGTTTTTATTGACTCTGGATCAGAGTCATTGATTCTGATCCAGTCATTAAAAACAGCTTGAAATTGATGCTGCAGTGATCCAAAAAAATATATATCTTTTGATTTATATCATTTTCTTTTTTTCTTTCACATACAGAAGTTGCTTCATCATTTTAATGAACAGCTTAATTTTGTAAACAACAGTATAATAAACACTAAGAAAAAACCAATATAAATAATTTTGCTTCAACCAAATCGTTGGAAAGATCAAAATAAATCTAGGATATCCCTAAAACTCAACTTGTTTAACTAAAAATATGTCCCATAAAACAAAAAATTCACAAAAAAAACACACTTGTCACACAATGATATGCTTCATTATAATATTGCTTCAAATTGGAGGCAACTTCCGAGATACCAGTTTGACATATTAAGTGAAAACATAGCAATTGCTAATATAATATCAGGTCAAAAATGCCTGCCAGCACTGCGGTAGCTGCTACGGACCCCAAATTGGGCTGTATAGCCACCAGCGTAGATGTGACATTCAGCCATTAACTCAAAGGGACGCTGCTATTATAAACATCTGACATGATGATAGAGGCCTATTATGATAGGTCAGATAACCTTTGCTGAACAATCTTAATACTGCAAATTGATACAGCATCTTGTGTTCATGCATCATTTTCTTACAATAGAAATTGATAAAGATAAAACTGATGTTATGGACAGTGAATTGAGTTTAAAAAAATTGAAAAAAACATTTATTACAGTTTACTTATGAGTTAATACAAAATTATCGCTATGATGAAAATAAAGTACATGACATGTGTAGTTATGTACTATTATGGTATAGTAATGATGGAAAATGTAAAAACCTAACGTCTATTGATACTGACATTTTTCTACTGCAACGAGTAGCATTAAGACCGCTTTAACTATCGCGTATAAAAAGTACATTTTCCTAGAGAAATCTCTAAAATAGTAAGTAGTAAATGAAGAATTTTTTTACTTATCTAATTAATCGAAATGTCTGTAAAATAAAGTTTATTAGACGGTCTGTTCCTTCACCTAATATACAGGGAGTAAATCTTATAGTACCTTGTACTTTACTTAGGCGTATTATGATATTTTTTTTAATAATTGTTACATTAAGTAAATTATTAATAAGAAGTTACAGTTGTCGCTGGGTATCGTCATTGTACAAGAAATGCATAATTAAACATTTCTCATTGTACTAAACTAAATAACTTGTAAAATTCCAAAATATTAAACAACCAGACATTTTAAAAACGGTTCAGAATTCTTTAACATAGTAATCATTTCTTTCGTCAAACTCATACATGATGTCAGACCTATGTGAAGATGTCACAATTGTTATCGGCATACAAAAATAATGTCATCTAACATTCATGGAAGTTATCTGGAAAATATTTATATCTAAGTAGATTCTTACAAAATATTCTCAAAATCCAAACAAAAAAGACCGCTACTTAATTCTACATATTTTATAAGTAGACATTTATAGAGAAATTTATAGATGATACGATATTTATTTAAATGAAGCATTTAAAAGTTCTTGAAATCATTTTTTTATTATCTAGAAACATGATGTCTAATTCTACTTAACTATCGATTGAATTTAACCAATAAAATATTACTGTAGTCACTTAAGATTTTCAGTATTGTGTACAAATATTGAATTTTTCCATCTATCTTTGTTCATGATAAGTGTAAGGATAGGAATAAGTTGATAATCTTGAATTTCCGTGCGTGTGCCATGGAGTCAAGTAGGTGTGTATGGAGTCTTTGAACTTGTCAGTACATATATAGTTTTCCATAGGAAGATCGTCGTATAGTGACTATGTATATGAGACGTAAAAAATCAACAAATCCCGCATTGTAATAAGAAAGTAGGTACAGTCTGTCTAAATCTGTCCTCCGTAGTTCGACCGTTGCAAGTAAGTGCTGAACATAATTATTTTAATGGCCGAATGTGTCATACATTGGGCAGACAAAAAAATTTTACACATTATTTTCACTTGTCGATAAGAGGGTGAAGAAAGTGGAAAAGGGGGAATTCATTTTGCGGCGGATTGACAGCGTCGCTTATCACCCCTTACTGGGAAGTGCAAAATGGAGGGGGTGTGTTGTTGACAGGTGGTGACATGACAGATGACATATTTGTTGTCAAAAAACATTTGTCCACTTTTTTTTTTTCACTTTTCGAGTAAAAGAGGACGGGGTTTGGGCAAGGGTGGGGGGTGTGTTGTTGACAGGTGCAGGTGACATGACAGATGACATATTTGCTGTCAAAAAACATTTGTCCACTTTTTTTTTTCTTTTCGAGTAAAAGACGGGTGTTGGGCAAGGGTGGGGGGGGTGTTGGGTGTGGTGTTCAGTTGGCGGCGAGCGCGGGCGCGGGCGGCGGCGGCGGCTTGTCGTGGCGGCGGCGCGGGCGGCGCGCGTTGCCGCGCTTGTCCGGCTGCATCTCGAACGGGGAGTCCTTCGCCGTCACGTCGCTCTCCTGCGGCTGTTGCTGCAACGCGCGCCGTATCGATAAATTAACAATAAATAAATAAAGTCAGCGTCCATAGCCCAATGGCTCGAGTCGATTCAATGTGATCGAAAGAGCTTTGTGGATGGGTGACCGCTAGTGGCAAAATTTCATGGACGCTACCGTGCTTCGGAGGGCACGTAAAGCCGTCGGTCCCGGTTGTTTTCAATGGTGGAAACAGTCGTTAAGCCTTGTCGAAGACCTTCGGGTGGCTTGAGAACATTCGACACTGGGTTGGCCACTAACCCCTCCACCAATCCGCATTGGATCAGCGTGGTGGAGTATGCTCTAGACCTCCCGCAGCTGCGTCTGTGGGGGAGACCCGTGCCCAACAGTGGGACGTCTATGGGTCGCAGCGAAATAAAGTCAGTCAGGGTTGTTCATCATTCAGTTATGATTTGCTTTCAGACTATTTTTTAAACAATTTTTTAGAGCTTTTTAAATTGACGGCTTTTCTATACCACCCGAAACAATGTGAAGATCCTTCCACCACCACAAATCATTCTTTAATTCACTGTTGGGCACGGGTCTCCTCTTAGAATGCGAGGGATTAGGCCTTAGTCCACCAGGCTGGTCAAGTGGAGATTGCCTTCGAGAACATTATGAAGAATTCTCACGCATGCCAGTTTCCTCACGATATGTCCTTCACCGTTACAGCAAGTGAGATTTAACTTCTTAAATCGCACATAACTTAGAAAAGGCATTGGTGCGTGCCGCTTTGGTTTGAACCCGGACCGCTCGAGTGAGAGGCGAGTTCGATGGCCACTGGGCTGTCACCTAATTTTACAAATGTTTGTAAATTTATTCTACTCAAAGTTGTTATGTGTGTACTGAAAAATAAACAAATTAAAGTCGAATCTGAGTCTCACCGAATCGGCGGCGCCGGCGTCGCGCGCGTGGCGGGCCTGCGCGCGCGGCGCGGCCGGCTCGGGCCGCAGCACGTTGCCCACCGCCTTCGTGCGGCCCTCGCGGAACACCTGAGGACGTGACACGCTCAATGTTAGATTTAAAGAATCTAATGGTAATTATAAAAGAAGTATTTCTTAGCTAGAATCTATGAAACCTCAAATTGGAATGGGTGGAAATTTTAAAAACAATATCAAAATTAATAATGATTTATTCAAATTTTTAATATTAATATTGTTTTATATGAAGTGGGATACATAACCTGTTTTGCCCACACTAATACATTAATAATTGTAATAAATAAATATCATAGACATTCTCACACACGCCCATCTGACCCCAAACTAGGCGCGAGCCTATACTATGCGTGTCAGACTGATATTCATACATATATATTTTTAAATACTTACATACTTAAATAGATAATATTAACATCCAGACACAGAACAAATACAAGTGTTCGTCACACGAATATTTGTCCTGAGTGGGATTCGAACCCACGACCGCTGGCGCAACAGGCAGAGTCACTAACGATTGCGACAACGGGCCCGTCTAAATGCAGTCGCGCGACATCCACAGGATGGATGCCGTCTGTCGGATGCGGTACGTACCATCCGCTGGCCGTGCCTGAGGTACTCGGGGTGCTTGATGAAGCGGAAGCGCACGAGAGCCTTGTCGCCCGTGCGCAGGCAGTCGCGCGACATCCACAGGATGGATGCCGTCTGTCGGATGCGGTACGTACCATCCGCTGGCCGTGCCTGAGGTACTCGGGGTGCTTGATGAAGCGGAAGCGCACGAGAGCCTTGTCGCCCGTGCGCAGGCAGTCGCGCGACATTCACAGGATGGATGCCGTCTGTCGGATGCGGTACGTACCATCCGCTGGCCGTGCCTGAGGTACTCGGGGTGCTTGATGAAGCGGAAGCGCACGAGAGCCTTGTCGCCCGTGCGCAGGCAGTCGCGCGACATCCACAGGATGGATGCCGTCTGTCGGATGCGGTACGTACCATCCGCTGGCCGTGCCTGAGGTACTCGGGGTGCTTGATGAAGCGGAAGCGCACGAGAGCCTTGTCGCCCGTGCGCAGGCAGTCGCGCGACATCCACAGGATGGATGCCGTCTGTCGGATGCGGTACGTACCATCCGCTGGCCGTGCCTGAGGTACTCGGGGTGCTTGATGAAGCGGAAGCGCACGAGAGCCTTGTCGCCCGTGCGCAGGCAGTCGCGCGACATCCACAGGATGGATGCCGTCTGTCGGATGCGGTACGTACCATCCGCTGGCCGTGCCTGAGGTACTCGGGGTGCTTGATGAAGCGGAAGCGCACGAGAGCCTTGTCGCCCGTGCGCAGGCAGTCGCGCGACATCCACAGGATGGATGCCGTCTGTCGGATGCGGTACGTACCATCCGCTGGCCGTGCCTGAGGTACTCGGGGTGCTTGATGAAGCGGAAGCGCACGAGAGCCTTGTCGCCCGTGCGCAGGCAGTCGCGCGACATCCACAGGACGGATGCCGTCTGTCGGATGCGGTACGTACCATCCGCTGGCCGTGCCTGAGGTACTCGGGGTGCTTGATGAAGCGGAAGCGCACGAGAGCCTTGTCGCCCGTGCGCAGGCAGTCGCGCGACATCCACAGGACGGATGCCGTCTGTCGGATGCGGTACGTACCATCCGCTGGCCGTGCCTGAGGTACTCGGGGTGCTTGATGAAGCGGAAGCGCACGAGAGCCTTGTCGCCCGTGCGCAGGCAGTCGCGCGACATCCACAGGACGGATGCCGTCTGTCGGATGCGGTACGTACCATCCGCTGGCCGTGCCTGAGGTACTCGGGGTGCTTGATGAAGCGGAAGCGCACGAGAGCCTTGTCGCCCGTGCGCAGGCAGTCGCGCGACATCCACAGGATGGATGCCGTCTGTCGGATGCTACCACAGTGCACTGCAATTAAAAAAAGCTGATTCATTTATTTTTCATTATAATGGTATTTTATATACGCTTAATGAACGTCATGAAAAAAATTATCTACCGCCGGTTCACGAAGTTGATGCTACCGAGAAGAACACGGCAAGAAACTTGATAGTTACTCTTTTCAAAATTCGGACACAGATTCCGCTGATTGATAACAATATTAGCTGTCTGATTGTGAGGAAAGCAAGCCGCTCACCCATGGCCTGGTAGCGCGAGGAGATGGTGGTGGGGTGGTGGAGCACCAGGATCTCGCCCTCGAAGCTCCAGCACGCCTGCGGGTTCAGCGCCGGCGACACCAGCACCATGCCCTTGCGGATCTGAGACCGCTTGATCTGTTCCACACGAAACACGACACCATTTAGTATATACTCGTACTTACCTTGTATGGTTTAGGTAAGCAGGTTAGGCTTTAAAACCAAGAAATTGGCTTCGTACTAAGTTGCAAAATTTTATTAGATAATATACATACTTCACACAGCGGTAAAAGCCCAGTTGCTATCGAACTCGCCTCTCACTCGAGCGGTCCGGGTTCAAACCCAAGTGGCGAGTTATATGCGATTTAAGAAATTAAATGTCACTTGCTGTAACGGTGAAGGACACATCGTGAGGAAACCTGCTTGCCTGAGAGTTCTTCATAATGTTGTCGAAAGCATGTGTTTGCCAATCCGCACTTGGCTAGCGTGATGGACTAAGGCCTAATCCCTCCCGTTCTGATAGGACCCCTGCCCAACAGTGGGACAAAGAAAGGGTTGCGAGATTGATGATGATGAATATACATACCTACTTAAAATTTGAAACAATTCTACGAACTAAATTACTGCAATGTTTCCATTGCAGTACAGGAAGCGAAAACTATGTTGAACTTAGTTAATATTATTTAAAAAAAAAAAACTTTTTATAACCTTTTTTTTTGTTTTCGTGTTATCCGAACCAAATATGTGTGCCGAATTTCAGCTCGATAGCTTCAGTGGAAGTGGGTGAAATATTGATTGCTAGATTCCCGGACATACATACATACGAGTGAAGTTAAATTTAAATGAAGTTAAATAAAAGCTTTTAATTATACTGTAAAAATTTTTTTTTTTAAAAAGCTTTTATTACTTTATTTTTATTTTCATTGTCATCGGAACCAAATATGTGTGCCAAATTTCAGGTCGATAGCTTCAGTGGAAGTGGGTGAAATATTGATTGCAAGATTCCAGGACATACCTACATACATACGAGTGAAGTTAAATAAAAGCTTTTAAAAAAATTGCCCCAGCGGGTCCGGCCCCTGTTCGTTACCTTCTTGAGCGCGAAGCTGGCCGTCTGCCCGCCGCGCACCTCCGCGACGGGCATGCGCTTGCGGTGGATGCTCTTGACGGTGACGGGCGCGAACCGGCCCAGCGGGTCCGGCCCCTGTTCGTTACCTTCTTGAGCGCGAAGCTGGCCGTCTGCCCGCCGCGCACCTCCGCGACGGGCATGCGCTTGCGGTGGATGCTCTTGACGGTGACGGGCGCGAACCGGCCCAGCGGGTCCGGCCCCTGTTCGTTACCTTCTTGAGCGCGAAGCTGGCCGTCTGCCCGCCGCGCACCTCCGCGACGGGCATGCGCTTGCGGTGGATGCTCTTGACGGTGACGGGCGCGAACCGGCCCAGCGGGTCCGGCCCCTGTTCGTTACCTTCTTGAGCGCGAAGCTGGCCGTCTGCCCGCCGCGCACCTCCGCGACGGGCATGCGCTTGCGGTGGATGCTCTTGACGGTGACGGGCGCGAACCGGCCCAGCGGGTCCGGCCCCTGTTCGTTACCTTCTTGAGCGCGAAGCTGGCCGTCTGCCCGCCGCGCACCTCCGCGACGGGCATGCGCTTGCGGTGGATGCTCTTGACGGTGACGGGCGCGAACCGGCCCAGCGGGTCCGGCCCCTGTTCGTTACCTTCTTGAGCGCGAAGCTGGCCGTCTGCCCGCCGCGCACCTCCGCGACGGGCATGCGCTTGCGGTGGATGCTCTTGACGGTGACGGGCGCGAACCGGCCCAGCGGGTCCGGCCCCTGTTCGTTACCTTCTTGAGCGCGAAGCTGGCCGTCTGCCCGCCGCGCACCTCCGCGACGGGCATGCGCTTGCGGTGGATGCTCTTGACGGTGACGGGCGCGAACCGGCCCAGCGGGTCCGGCCCCTGTTCGTTACCTTCTTGAGCGCGAAGCTGGCCGTCTGCCCGCCGCGCACCTCCGCGACGGGCATGCGCTTGCGGTGGATGCTCTTGACGGTGACGGGCGCGAACCGGCCCAGCGGGTCCGGCCCCTGTTCGTTACCTTCTTGAGCGCGAAGCTGGCCGTCTGCCCGCCGCGCACCTCCGCGACGGGCATGCGCTTGCGGTGGATGCTCTTGACGGTGACGGGCGCGAACCGGCCCAGCGGGTCCGGCCCCTGTTCGTTACCTTCTTGAGCGCGAAGCTGGCCGTCTGCCCGCCGCGCACCTCCGCGACGGGCATGCGCTTGCGGTGGATGCTCTTGACGGTGACGGGCGCGAACCGGCCCAGCGGGTCCGGCCCCTGTTCGTTACCTTCTTGAGCGCGAAGCTGGCCGTCTGCCCGCCGCGCACCTCCGCGACGGGCATGCGCTTGCGGTGGATGCTCTTGACGGTGACGGGCGCGAACCGGCCCAGCGGGTCCGGCCCCAGCAGCAGCGAGTCGTTCAGCCGGATCACGCCCGCCAGCGTCGTGCCCGATATCACCGTGCCCACGCCCTGGTTTGAACGTGTTAACATTAATATTCGGTTTTGGATGATAAAACCGCATTACGCCTCCCACCAAAAATGTCATATATTTCACAAGGCGCAAGTGCCATCTATCTATATGTCGTATTGGGTTTTCTTCGATAAAGAACGAATACAGAAACACAAAAAATGAAAAGTATGAGGTACGCAATTTAACACGTAAAGCAGGTTAAGCAGGTTTATAACAATTGCAGAGAGGTTTTAGGCAGGTGCTCAGACCGATATCTATCTGCATTTCCTTAGAAGTTGGAGACTGTACGAGCCGCCATGCTCGGCGCAGTTCAGGGCTTAGCCCTGGGATGGGATGCCAAGGGCTTAGCGCAAGGGAGGCACCGGTAAGTTCTGTAGGACATCCCGGAACCTCCCTACATGTGCTAGAAGGCTGCCGAGGGGGTGTTCGCTGAACCCATAGACGTCCCACTGTTAGGCACAGGTCTCCCTCACAGACACTGCTGCGGGATGTCTGGAGCATACTCCACCACGCTGCTCCAATGCGGATTGGTGAAGGGGTTAGTGGCCAGTGTCAAATGTTCTCAAGCCACCCGAAGTTCTTCGACAAGGGTTAACGACTGTTTCCAGCATTGAAAACAACCGGAACCGACGGCTTTACGGCCTCCGAAGCACGGTAACGTCCATGAAATTTTGCCACTAACGGTCACCCATCCACAAACCGACCACGCCCTTCGTTGTTTAACTCTTTCGATCACATTGAATCAACGCGAGCCATTGTATAGACACTACATATATCTATAGACACTACAGCCATTGGGCTATGGAGGGAGTTTAGGGATTAGAAATCTCACATACCCTGGCCTCTTTCCTCATAGTGGTCGAAGATTTCCCTCTCGAAAAAAAAAAGAGGTAAGTACATATCAATGTGACTCACAGGCACGGAGTAAGTGTCGTCTATCTGGAACTCCGCAGGCTTGTCGTCCTGCGAGGGCATGCGCGTCTTCAGCAGGTTCAGGAACATCGTCAGCAACGTGAGGTTCTCGCCCGTCACGTTCGACACTTGGAAGATCGGGCAAAGCCTGTGACGGAACGAACGATTTGACAAGGTGTGACAAAAATTAAAATAAACAGACAGACGAATGTCGACCTGGCGGTTCACACCAAGGCAAGGGCCTCGTAAGTAAGAGAAACGAGAAAGTAAAGAAAACCTTTCACACTCTTTTTGTATTTCATTAATGTCAATACCTCTTATCAAATATTACTTGTGCTCCATTTGGTCTATTTGAATTCACATGTTTATTGTTTGGAATGAAAAAACTGTTAACAGAATTAAATGGACGAATCTAAAACTGCTCATATGAATTTACATTTTAATTACGTTAAAGTATATACATTACGCATTCATCCATCCATAAGCCTTTTTTGGTCCACTTCTGGGCAAAGACCTCCCTCAATCAACGCCACTACTCTGGATCCAACGGTTTCCCGCTGTCTTCCTCAGGTCGTCAGTCCACGTCATCGGATAGCGGCCAATACTTCATTTTCCGAGGTGCGGTCTCTACTCAAGGACTTTTCTTTACAACGTGGCCTGCCCATTGCCACTTCAGTTTACTGATCCTTCGAGCTATGTCGGTATCCTTCGTTCGTCTTCAAATTTCATCATTGCAAATCCGGTCCCGTAGAGAAATACCGAGCATAGCGACTATGAGCTTGCGGATCAGAACAACGGTAAAAGACCACAACTCGGATATCACTGCCTTCACGGAGTACTAACCTCTGTGATACGAAGTTGGTGGCACTAACTATTACATCGTCTTTCGTTTTAACCATCACTGGCACCTTTCGGCACCCGGACGACTTGAGGATCCTGATCAGCAACTTAAGATTGTCCTGCAAATATAGTATTAATTTTATAGAGTATAGACTAACGGTTGAAGCAACAATGAACAAAGAAAAATGTAAATGAGTTCTACATTCGTAACAGAAACATCGACCAAGATAGGCAAGTTGTACATGCAACACCGAAAGATGATACCATAAATTTCGACTTCCAATTCAAAGTCAGAGCTAAACTTTCGCGCCGCTAACTGTACCTGCAGCACGTTGGGCGGGCACATGTCGATCTTGGTGACGACCACGAACACCGGCACGGACAGCGCCAGCGCCAGCCCGAGGTGCTCCTTCGTCATGCCCACGATGCCCGCGTTCGCCCCGATCTGAACACACACACAAACATCATGCACTTACTGTAGTACTACAACAGGTAGAATTTTCGAACAATTCGATCATCCATCATTCATCCATCTATCAGTCATTAGAAAACCTAAATTCTTTAGCATGCAATTATGAAGTAAATTTGCTAGAAGAATTATCTACTCATGTAAGTATGCAGAGATGGAAAAGAAAAAACCAACACTGATAGGAATAAATAATAATTTTAACAGTGTACGAGTTCATACTAGTTTTGTTTTTAGAAAAACTTTTGTATTTCATAAATGGTAATACCTCTTATCAAATACTACTTGAGCTCCGTTCGGTCTATTTGAATTCACATGTTTATGTTTGGAACGAAAAACGTTTTGACAGAATTAAATGGACGAATCTAAAACTTCTCATACTTATTTACATTTTAATTGCATTACAGTATATACTGTATGCATTCTTTTATCAATAAGCCTTTTTTGTCCACTGCTGGACATAGGCCTCCCTCAATCGACGACACTAATCCCGACCCTGCACCTTCTGAATCCAACGGATTTCCGTTGCCTTCATGAGGTCATCGTTCCACCATAGGCATGTGAAGTCTGCCAATTTCACATTTTGGCCGCATTTGGCCAACGTGGTGGACTAGGGCTTAGGCTTTGATGGGAAGGGTTAGCCGTATCCAACAGTGGGACAGTGAAATGGTTGCGGTGTAGTCTGTAATTGATACGAAGAATTTGTTATCGCAAAACTCACCATAAGCATGCCAAAGTCGGGCGCGTGGCCGGTCATGCCGAACACGGTTGTCTTGAGGTACCGCTCGTGGCCCGCGAGGTCGATGAACGTGATCACCTTGGACGACTTCTCGCAGATCTTCACCCAGTCCAGCGTGCCGTGGTCCGGCTTGTTCACCACGTTGCCTGCACACCCCATGTCAGACACACACTTCATAATCATGACTTTGTTAAGTCATCATACATATTACGGGTTAAGGGGTCGTAGTCCAACCGATCATCCCTACTAGTAGGACCACGGTATACAAGTATGGGGCCGTGGTCCTACTGGGCTAGGGGCGAAAGATAGTAACGCCTACAGCGGTTGTGTGGGTGTGTGTTAAATATAAAATTTGTTACTACAGTGATGACATTTTTTTTGCCTTCTTTATCTATGTCAAGTCTCCGGTCAATTAAAGTTGTGTATTTTTGTATGGTGTCCCAAAATACAAAGTTATCTAATCAACTAAGTGCGATCCACTCGAAATCTGCTTTAATTTCAAGTGTGTAGCGTTCATAATATTATTCTATTTATTTATACAACATTATTGACTGACACCTCTAAAGAGATATACAATGGGCGGACTTAAATACCTTATGGCATTTTCTACCAGTCAAAGCCTACCCTCAAAACCCTATTATTAGAGGTGAACGTTTTTTTCGTCGAACGTCAATTTCGTTATGCCTTATGTATGTTCAGGTGTGGAGGAGTATATGAACGCTCTCTATTTCGTGATGGTCAGCCTTAGTGTATGTTCAGGTGTGGAGGGTGTCGGGTGTGGGTCTCACCGAGGCTGTCGAAGCCGAGGATGTCGTTGCCCACGGAGCTGGTGCGGCCGCTCTCCGCCTCGTGCTTGTGCCGGAAGAGCCGCTGGCGCGCGTACCCGCGCCCGTTGTCCAGCTCGCCGTGCGTCAGCACGCCCAGCAGCGTCGACTTGCCCGCGTCCACGTTTCCTACCACCGCAACACTACCAAACGATACACCTACTTGAGATATTATGGTACATAACGATACGTATGTGAGTTGTCTATTATTGCACGGGGTGAAGTTTAGAAAGTGAAGAAGCGCTAAACACCGTGCATTCATAGAGAAACTTAAGTCACGCGTATCGTACCTACACCTAAACCCTCACTTTAGCCGCGCTTTTCCCTGACCTAAAAACCGCGTATAAATATATCGTAGCGTAGTCCGAGCTACTAATAAGTATTTCAGGAGATAGAACGCCACTGAGCCCGATCTTCGGCTCTCCTCATCCACTTGCTCCCCGCCGCCTTGCGCAGATCGTCGCGCCACCTAGCAGGAGGTCCCACACTATGTTTGCCTATTCGCGGTCTCCACTCGGGGAATCGTTTAGTCCAACGATTGTCGGTCTTCCGGCAGATGTGGCCCGCCCATTGCAACTTCAGCTTACTAGCTTTCAGAGCTACGTCGGTAACTTTTGTTCTCATACGAACGATTTCGTTCCGGTTCTTGTTCCGATGAGAAACACCACACATTGCTCTTTCCATGGCACGCTGAGCGACCTTAAGCTTTTTAACCAACCCTACTGTGAGTGTCCACGTTTCACAATATTCCACCGTGTCTTACCGGATCTCCATGAAGTCGGTGTGGTCGAGCTCGGTGCGCAGCAGGTACTGGCCGGTGAGCCCGCTGCCGCAGTCCCAGCGGCGCAGCTCCACGCACGACACGCGCCCGCCGCCGCCGCCCGCCACCAGCGACTGCAGCGTCGCCAGCGACGCGCTGTACTCCTCCTCCGTCAACCCCCGACCGTCTGGACGGAAATAATAAATAAATACCATGGACATTCACACACGGCCATCTGACCCCAAGTTAGGCGGGAACCTGTACTATGGAAGGTCTAGAGCAGGGTTTCTCAAAGTGGGGTACGCGAACTAGGGGTTCACAATTCGATGGCAGGGGGTTCGCGACAAGATTTACGTAATGGTGGCTTGATGACTGGCAGGCATGTGCGGTCAGCAACGCGCGGCACGGCGGCAGGCAAAGCGGAATTGACCGCTTTGCCTGCCGCCGTTACCCTTTGCTACAACATGTATATGTAAGAATGGGTTTTTACACCTGGTGATAATAGAAACTAAACACAGAAATCGACTTGATACAGTGTCAGAATAAGCTTAAAATTGTCCAAAATTACTCCTAAAATTGACTCCATTTGCGACAAGAAACAATCACATTATCAGTTTTATTTTGAATTTTCTTCATCAGTCAATTTTATTATTTCTTTGGGGGAGGGGAGATTTAATTAGTTAATTAAGGGGTTCGCTGTCATCTGGAAACTTTAGAGCCGAAAGTTTGAGAAACCCTGGTCTAGAGCATACTCCAACATCCTTACATCATTAATCCGAGTCAATTGGCACCTTTGCCGTTTGAAACAAGTTTGTTTCTACATTCTATGGTTAATGCTCAGGGTTAATGTTTCAGATTTTCTTGGCCATTTTGAAATAAAAACTGTATTACACACTGTACAAGCCGATCGCGGCGGAGTCTAGGGTAAAAACCTAAAGTGATACCAAATAATAAAGTTAAGTGCGAATTAGTGGTGATTAGTGCTGTGAGAAGTATCAGGTGCAGTTAAACAGTGGTATACATTCTCTTTTGCTCGTGTTTTGTTCAAGAGGACAATAAAGTGACCTGAAGTGAAATTACTGGCATTTTATTACGAACCCTAGTGCGACGTCACATTATCATCATTATCAGTGGTCTGTGTGCATTCCTTAGTGGTTACGTTATCTAACCTCATCCTGGTTATTACAGATTACTTCAAAAACATTTATACTAATATTATAAAGAGGAAACATTTGTATGTAATGTTTTCACGCAAAAACAACAGGACCGATTTCAAAAATTCGTACACCATTAGAAAGCTGCATCTTCACTGAGTGACATAGGCTATATAATATTACTAGGTGTAAAAGAAACTATTGAGACGTGTAATCGTCCACGCGAGCGAAGTTGTGGGCTTTTTTTTATGTTCAAAGTTTTAAAAACATTACACACAAATCTTTCCTCTTTATAATTTTAGGGAACATACCCATACTACGTGACCTATTTTTTAAGTATTTTCGACCCCTCCCTCCCCTCAGTGACCATTCGTAGTATATGCCACGTTTTCACGTAGTAATTCATAATTCTGATTTTTAATCATTTCACAGGCAAAAATTGAAAAAAAAAAATATAATTTGGCTCATACTCGTCTTTATTGCATAAGACTGCATGCATACTTAAATTACTAGTGAATGTATTATGAAAAAGAACAACATTTGTGAAAACATATTGCTATACAGTCTGTAACTTACAGTAACTTAATTTACGAACACAACAATTATTTTCTGTTTAATCACACCGCGCTATATTCGAATATAGGTCGAAAAAATACGAGATTCCTCTCATTAAAATTGACTACGTGACAAAGACCTGAGCCCCCCCCCCCCGCTCCTGTGACTGACCGTAGTATTTTAAAGACTCCGCTCCCCCCCTAAACGGGTCACGTAGTATGGGTACGTTCCCTTAGTATAGACTAGTTGTATTACACGACTGAGTCATGTCTTATCCAACAGCGGCTGTGATAATGCAAGACTTACGCAGTTGCACTGATATTACTGATATTATCTTATCACAGAAACACATTAATGATATGCAATACTCATTTGACTGTCCCTAACAATATGAGCTGAATGTGCTTCAGGTTTCACTATATGCAAAAAAGGAAATCTCAATCGCTATACTACACATTCTAACTTGACAATATTATCTATCTCTTTTTATTAAAGAACAGAATCGCATTTTACACCAACTATTATACAGACATACTTATGATTGCGATGACAGCCCAGTCTATGAACCCGGACCGCTCGAGTGAGAGGCAAGTTTGTTAGTCACTGGGCTGTCATCGCAGCCATTGGAGCCGCTGGGGTGCAGAACACACCAAGTTTGAATCCAAGTCAGAGCAAATATTTATTTCACAGATAAATATTTGTACTCTTGTCATGGATGTTAAATTGTTTTATTCCTTTGTTAACTGTCTGTGAAAAAAGGAGGAGGTTCTGTTCGACTGTGTGTTGTTATGTTTTTTTATTACCTTCTCCATGCCCAATGTCATATATGATCTCCCCATTGCCTGCTTCAAGCCTCTCCATCAGTTGCTTCTGAAGAAGCTCATATTCATCTGCTGTTGGACTCACCAGTATCATCTACAAACATTTTAGTAAATCAGATCTCAAATCAATATTTACAAAATAAAAAATTTACCTTTCAATATTTGGGAATTTGTGTAATTTGCATTATAGGAAACTGTGTTGAAGAAATTATAATAAGATTCATATTATTAGTATTAATATATATTTTTTATGAATGGTTGGTTAATGAAAGATTAAAAATACTATACATGCTTAATTAATGTTTTATTTTATGAAATTCAGTCACATACAGTGTGAATCATCAGCAACCAGACACAACATTGTCAAGCCAAACAATGTAATTTAATAATATAATTTACATCACGCTTATCAAATACTTAGCCAAATGATGCAACAATATTCATTATTTCTTGTTGACTAAGATCCTGACATAGGCAGGATACATGATGCAATATTAAAATTAATACTACTTATTAATAGGATCGATTGGTTTCTTAGTTAATAAATAAAATTTTGCTTGTTTTATTATCATGCATAGGATAAGAATTTTGTAAATTCTTCCTAAAGCCGATGACCGGATAGATAGTCTATCGTGACTTAGCTTAGCTTAGTGGTAGGTAATTATTGTAAATTAGCCATAAGGCAGGTTAGGCACCTGTGTAGGATTAGCTATTCATTCAAGAATCAATAGCTCATCCTTTGCTTTATATTAATTTAGTTTAGAATAGCATTATATCTCTTCTCTTTAAGTAGTTTGTAGTTACCTAGACTTTCGTTAAGCGTGTGTAATCACCTCATAGCGAAATAAATTATTTGAATTTGATTTGAATTTGAATATGGTGGTGTTTTTACTTGTTTTTAAGCTGATAAAAAAAACTGCATTAACATAAACATATGAAGCACATGAAAATACATGTTAATTAATATCATTATCATTTTCACTACATATCTATTAGATTTAACAATTCATGCTAATACAACATTAAAAAATTAAATATTTACTTACCTTCCCTCTGATGCTTGAGTAATCAGTTTCACCAAGCCCAAAGCCCTCGGGCTCTGGTATCGGGCTGGTCGGCGACTCCGTGTTCTCCATGTTACAATTCGTGAATAAAGCGTCAATCAACCAGCGACAGATTACACCATTATATCATCACAATGGGTTTCAAAACTGTATGACTTAGTAATGTCGCACTAACCTGAAGTCAAGTACAAAAAGAATAAAATAAATCTTACATATTCATAAAAATAATTACTTTAAGCATACATCCGGACTGACAAAATACAATCCTTATAAATCTTGCATATTAACTTTATGGTACGGTTTTGTAGCAAAAGTATCACGAGTAATTTCACACGTTATGTGCACTATCACAATGAAATTATACGCTCTTTATATTAAGAACAGCTTCATACTAAAAGTAATCAATAAAACTCACTTGTTACACTATTAGACACTTTTTCCAATTGAAAATGGGCAAAGCAAAATAAAACAGATGGAATGATTGAAAATGCCAACTTTTTTGACAACTCAGCTTTATGTCATCGCGATTTTGCAATCCAAGGGACTCAGATTCTTGCAGTTTGACTCATTTTTAACACCAAGGTATATCAATACGTGTTATAAAATACTAAATGTTAATTAATTTATCACAATCAGGAGGAGTTTTACCAACGATTTTGAAAGCTCCACACGTATATTCAAAACATACATTAATCCATTGAAAACTTAACAAAAAACAAAAAATGGGCTAAACCGAAAGAAGGTAAGGTCTTCGATCTATAACTCATATTTAATTTAAGACAAGAAAGTTGTCTCAGGCTGGCAAGAGGCAATGTAGCTAGCTAATAATATACTAATCTGTGAGAATGGCACAGAGTACAATCTGTACATTATGCAATGGCGTTTTTTTCTCGTCCATTACATTCCACCACATAAAATTATCTAGTCTGTGCATCAATCAACTTTGGTTCGACTGTAATTTATTTGTTTAAATAAATCTGAATATATTAATATTACAGTGCTTTAAATCGTAATTTTTCTCTTCTTGTGATACAATCATTAAAATATGGTGCTGTGGATAAGCTTATCGTTGAACAATCAATATGGATGATTCCTGTTCTCCCGAAAGTTCGTGGAAGAAAATGGTGATAGCGAAGTCGAATAATAAATGGGTTTCTACCATTAAACTGGAACAGCAAATGTACGAAGGTAACACAATGAACACTGCAAACTTCTCTCTAGGTGATGAACCTGAAATACCTATCTGTAACATTAAAGTAGAACATGAAGATGACGGCCCGGAACAAACGATAATAACTCCGGATGTCGGCGTTGGTTCAACTATGTTCATCCAAGAGTTTAATCCTCTCGCCGATGAAACACCAAGACGGAGACGTCGGAAAGGGTCGGGGCCGAAGTGCGAGTCGCCGGAAGAGCGCGCGTTACGGCTGGCTAAGATGTCGGCGTACGCCGCTCAGAGACTTGCAAGCGAAACGCCTGAACAACGCGCGCTTCGCCTCAGACGCATGTCTGAGTACGCCGCCAAGAGGCTGGCCAAGGAGACCAGCGAACAAAGGTCCAAGCGCTTGGCACGAATGTCTGAGTATGCTGCTAAGAGGCTTGCCAAGGAGACCCCCGAACAACGTGCGGCGCGACTGAGTAGAATGTCGGCTTATGCTGCTAAAAGACACGCTATGAAGAAAAGCTTAGTCAACAGCATGAACTCCCTTGAATACAGCTCTTCTGATTCTAATTTTAGTATGATGAACAATACTATGCCCGACCAATGCTGAACATTTATTCTAGATTATATGATTTAGATTTGTGAACAATTTATTTTTACACATTATATTAAGAAAAATTATGTAAATACAATGTTATATGTTTAATTTTAATAAGACACTATTTTAATGATTCACAGCAAAGTAGAATGTCTTATAATAGTTTTAGTTAGTATTTGCATGAAAATGTAATTAGATCTTTATAGTATACTTAGGCATAGGCAAAGGAGTGAGATTGGCTTGTTAATAAAAATTGAAATGCAAATATTGTTTGTTATTCAATCATTTAATGTAAAAATCCTTTAGAAAAATTTCACTACATACAGGGATATAATAAAATAATGTGTAGCCAACTCTCAGTCAGCACCACGTTCTTGGTAAGGTTGCCATCTTATTTTTATTTGTCAGGATTTGTCTTCTAAATAGGCACATACTTTCCAGTTTAGACTAATCTTAATATATATATATTTCTTGTGTACGTGTGTATGACAGTGAACTCCTCCTAAATGGCTGGATAGCTGTTGATGAAATTTTTTGTGTGAGTTCTAGGGTATTCGAGAATGGTTTAGATTTTCATATGGCAGAACAACATTTGCGGGGTCAGCTAGTATTGTATATTTATATTCTGATTCATTTATTTTTCACTACATGGAATTTGTAACGTTATTAAATTTTTTATCTTGTGCCAGTTCGCAAAGTTTATACCACTGAGAAGAACACTTCAAGAAACTTGGTGTTATTCAAAATTTACAATTTAATTATTTGATACAGGTACATAATTTTTGAACTCAAAGTGGAGCTTGAGATACATTGCATCCAGGGCTTTTATCGTTTAAGTAGTCATTTATTTTATAGAATGCTTTATCAAAGTGATTTTGTTTTATGTTAGATTTAAATTTATTTTCAGGTCTTTTATTGTAAAAGAGAAGAAGGTTCCCCACAAATTATTTTGATAATTAGTCTTGAGTAGATAATTAGGTACAATCAATTCATCTTTATTGATTATGTACACTATTTTTACATACATCATATTTTCATAAATATATTGACATGATACAGTTAAAATATTTATAAACCTTAACAGCTCTCGCAGGGATTCACATTTTTGTATGCAGTAAAACATCCTAATGGCTCGTTTTTGTGAAATAAAGATGGTATTGATGTTAGTAGCATATTGTCAGTATTTATTTGCATGTACACAAATGAGAATGGAGAAAAAGAGCTGTTAAAATAAGATTTAAAGGTAAAGATTATTTCCCTAAATAATATCTTTATCTTGAATATCAGCATACCTGTGACTGGAGACATGTAAATGAGTGGTAGAATAAGCATGCACACCATGCAACAAAGCAATAAATTTACATTAACTTACTAATAAATTTCAATACATATAAGTAAAAGTATGATAACTACATACAATATTAATAATAATTCAAGTAGAATGGAAGTAGCTAAAATAAACGAATTAAGCCATCGTAATATCAGCGAGCTGTCTGATCTTGTTGATAGTGTAAGCAGCAGAACTTAGTTTGCTGGACAATACATCCAATGTGGGCACCCCCCTGAAGTTTAAGAGTCAATGGATGGATAGTTTTCCTAGAGATAACTCAAGGAAAACTATCTAGTCCACAAATTGCAGTGATTCATTGTTAAGGGTAACAACCATTGCAGGAATTTTATATTAGGCAAAACAATTCTAACACATTTTAGGATTGGGTGAATAAAAATACAAGATATGTGATACAACAATATTTTATTACTTATTATGTTGAATACAAAGATTACAATTTGAAGATCTTAATTGTTTAAGGAAGTATCCATCATTCATTCAATCTACCAACCCAATAACAAAACAGGCCTATAATACATTACAATGTTCCTGGCTGGTTCATATTCTGCATATTGAGATTCAAAGTCACGGAATGTTAAAATCAGTCTAATAAAGAAAAACGTACACGTAAATACTGTCTACACTTTGTAGCACAAAATCATCCTTTTATAAATCTTCTCTAATAGTTACAACACACACCTAATAATTGAGAAATTTACAATTCAGCTAGCGCTTCTATGCTCCTCATAAATTTATAAATTTTGGCTATATCTTAGATTCAGAAGATTGCATTTAACTTTGAATAAAATTTAAATTTCCCTACTTGATTTATGACAAGTAGGACAATGACCTTTGGTGTCCCTATATTTCTGTACAATTATTGTGCCATTTACTTTTACTTAGGTTTATCATTATTTACAAACCCTCTATCACCTATTATGTATAATTAACACGAAGAAATGTAAAGATTATCTCAAATATGAAATGGAGTTAGTGTCTATCTCCTTCTAAATTACTTATTATATAATTTTTTTCTGTGTTATTTACAATTTGAGCTAAACCTAAAATTTAAATACATATTTTATAGTGCCTACTATTATAATGTTCCTTTTAATAAAATATGATATAATAATAATGATGTAAAGATTTTTTTAAAAGTTTGATTGATATAGCTTTCACGGTGATCCTTAACAGTATATGTATCCTTAAGAGTTATCTAAACTGGCAATACCAACAATTTTATTGATCCTATGTTCATACTTTAGGAATTTAAAAAAAAATATTTATCTTACAAACTTGAGTACAATGAGATTGACGCCTCAACGTTATTATAATATCCTAGCTTTCTACTACCTATAGCATAGATCGAAACGATCGCTGAGACTGCTATAATAATATGTATTTGTAAGAATCCCACACGGAGTCTGTGTCTTACATAATTGCTATTTAAATTGTCTGTTTCATTAAAACGTACTGGACGTCGCTTCTCTTACCCTAAACAACACATTAGCTAATATAATCGGCAGCACGATGCACGTGAGCGCTAACGCGATGCATTGGCAGAACTAGGCGTAATATAAAGTTACTTCGCTAATTTAACGGTGCGTTTTATAGACCAAAAAGCATGATGTTATATTCGTAAATACCACAGAGCGTCATAATCACACATATCAGTAATGTCCCGTCGTTCGCTACGTCACTAACCCTACCCTATTGTAGTATATTGACTAGTAAATAATAAATATACTCTTAGTCCTCTGTCGTCTCGGTCAAGCATTGCGCGGGCGCGCGGGGTGGAGCAGTTACAGACTGACGGGCGCGGGTGAAAGACGTAGTGCTTGCAGCGAGCCGATATAATAATTAACTACGTAAAGTGCATCAGATATACGTTCACTACATTCACATAGTAAGGAGTACACTACACCTATCATACACTAGTATCATACACTAGCTAATGTTCCGTTTACACATACTGGTCGGCGGCGTGCGGCACAGTGGACAGACGGGGCGGCGCGCGGCGCGCGAGCGGACGCTAGCAGGGCGCGTCGGCGAGCGGCGCGGCCGCCAGCAGCTGGCGCGTCGACGACGCTGAGCTGTACGAGTCGCCCGACGAGCGCACGCTCGACTGCGATAGTGGCGTGCCTGCCGGCCGGAGGGAAAGGGGCTTTACAACTAAGAGAAACAATCGCAAATACATCCTGCGATAGGGGCGTGCCTGCCGGCCGGAGGGAAAGGGGCTTTACAACTAAGAAAAACAATCGCTAATACATCCTGTGTGGTTTACTAATGCTAGCTATTAACATATGTTTGTAAACATCTGTGTACCAATTAAGAAAAAAAAATTTTTTTTCTGGATATAAGATATGCAGCAGGTGCCGTTCTTTGTATAAACGTCGAAATAAAACTAAAAAGTCTATAAATATGAACATTCTTCCTTCCTATAGCTGTAGAATTGAGACTGTTGGGGATATTTAACCATCAAGCAGAATGGCGAGAGGACCCAAAATGAGTCTAGCTGTTTTTATTCGCATTAATTTAAGAAAAACCTTTGTGGTTCAGGCCTAATGTCACATACCGGGCAGCGAGGTGACGTGGTGCGGCAACGCCCAGCGCTGCGGGGCGCACTCGCCGCGCTCCCGTGCCTCCTGCAACAACATCCCGGAATATCAAGTGTGTAGGTGGCTGGTTACGTCATCTACATCGACCCCAAATTTCTAAACAATGAATTGAGTTTATTCAACTGCTGGTGTTATTTCTGCTAGACTAAAAAAATATATACTTGTCAGTGGTAATTTTACTAACTGGCATCCTTAATGTGTGTGGAATGGTCCAATAATATGTCATTGCGCATAATGTCTGCTCTTTAACTTCATAACACGTTCATCATTGTACCAAATGGATTCTTAATATAACCAGCGGTTGTACAAACTGAATTCGGCGTTCTAAATGAATGAGACGAACGAACAAACTACCGAATTAATAACAAAACAATGGCTTGCAATGCTAGTTAAGTGAGTGATACGACGATGCGGATGCGCAGGCGCAGCGAATGCGAACACAATAGTGACGATGCCAACGGAACTGAACGATGCGAACAAATAAACGCGGCAGCACACTGAAAGCACCAATTATCTAATGACGTGGCGGCGGCGCGCACCTATCCCCCTCCTTGTTATACCTTTTTGAAACTAAATATTACGTCTCTCTCATGTAGAATTTATTTTTATTTCATAATACGAGCTTCCTACATAGGAATGCGAATCCTAAAAACTAATTACTTGCGCCTTTACCCTGCCGATTCAGTCATATAAGATTTTTAATTAGATATTAAGTATAACCTGATTTGTGTCCATTTTTTGTCTATCAAGGAATGTCAAAAAAAATTATTTGAATGTTTTTTTTTAAATTTAATTAATGATTAGACTAGACTAGATGTAGACACATTACAAATTCATGTTAAGTTATGTTTTACACATTAAAGACGCACGAACATCATCTAATTTTATTAAAAGGAGTTTTGTGAAAATTTAGCTATTCCTATAGAATAATATCTATTAGGTTTCTTCAAGATTTTTTTATGTAACAATCCTCCATATTTTTTCAAATAATATTTTATTTCAAATATCAAAAAAAAATATCTAAATATGTATTTCTAAAAATCGTACTTTCTATCTTTACTATTCATAACTAACTACTTTAGAAAGAGCTGCACAAAATCGACTAATTTTCCCGTAGACCCCAAATAATTCGAACAATAGGTATCCCAAGTGCGCGCCGCCTTATACACTTACGGCGGGCTTGGGCACGGTGAGGATGGTGGTGGCGGTGTCCTCGGGCGTGAAATAGTCCGAGTCCTCCGCGGCGCCCGCAGACCCCGCGCCGGACCGCTCCGCTGCGGCATAACCACCCCTTACCACATCCATCCATCCATCCAACAGCCTTTCTGGGTCCACTGCTGGACACAGGCCTCCCTCAATCGTCGCCACTCCTCCCGATCCTGCGCCCTCTGAATCCAACGGTTTCCCGCTGTCTTCTTCAGGTCGTCAGTCCACCTCGTCGGGGGGCGGCCGATACTTCGTTTTCCGAGACGCGGTCTCCACTCGAGGACTTTTATTACACACACATTACACCTTACCACAACTGCCTACCAACTGACCAATGCTGGCCCGTTCCTTCACCAGGAATCTGTCCTTTGAGGTATATCCGCCTAAACGCAGATGATACGTAGATATTGGCCTCAAGAGAAATTTGAAACCGTAAAAGCTAAATTCCCTCGCACATTACACACGCTCACAGCAGGCTTTTGTGTGCCCACACACACATAAAATCAACACACTTTAATACCCAAGGTTTTAAGAGTAAGGGTTTGTCTGGCAAATAAATCCTCTCTCTCCTCTGCAATATAACTGGCCAAAGCGCCATAATAATCACAAATTGATTGGTCTCGCTTAATATTAGTCAAAAGGAAGGTTCCAAATAGCATTGTATTATTCTAAATCTCTTACACAAAATACTGGCAAACATGGTAGGTATCTACTATAATTGCAGTTGTATTTAAAAAAATACTTCCAATCAAATCACAATAACCAAAATCAAAGTAAACAGTCATTATATCTTCGGTGGTTCCTCCCCATAAAAAGGATATTTAATTGCCACATGTTGAGAAATAAATACTTTATCGCTTAGTAAGTATTTGTGCATTAGAACCAAGTATATTTAACTAGAACAGATCTAAATCTACTATTATCTTAATTACAATACAAATTAACTAATAATATAAAACTATTATTTATTTAATTGTTTACCGATATTACTGCAAAAGGCGTACGCGGTAAAAAAATCCGAAGCCTTAATATGAATGATTTTGTAATTTCGAATTGAATGACTTCGATGTTAAAATTAAGAAAACATTTTAAATTACCAATGATTCTATATGTGAGTTTTTTACGATTCTATAAAAATATTATGTAACAATGCCATAAGAAATTAAATTGAAGCTGGAGTGAAGCAAGTTGGTCTCAATGAATATCACTCATAGCAAGTAGTGCCTTCTTCTAGGTATATAGAAACTTTGTGTACAAAAAATTGTTTTTATACAGTAAAATATACTATTTATACAAACAAACGTATATGTGTGTCAATGTATATATATACTAGTAGACGCCCGCAGCTTCGCTCGCGTAGTATTAGACCCATTAACGACGTCTGCCCGCGTTCGGGTTGCCCACTTGACTTCAAAAACGGCAAAGTTTCATACTAACTTTGCACCCCCGTTTTACCCCCTTAGGGGGTGAATTTTCAAAAATCCTTTCTTAGTGCTCCCCTACGTTATAAAAGGAACCCCTGTGCAAAATTTTCAAGTTTCTAACCCTTATAGTTTAGGCCCTGCGTCGATATGTCAGTCAGTCAGTCAGTCAGTCAGTCAGTCACCTTCTCCTTTTATATATATAGATGTGTGTGTGTGTTTGCGTGTGTGCATACTGACAGTGAGGCGCGTGGTCGGGCTCGTCGGTGTCGGTGTCGTCGATGTGCGCAAGCGCCGGCGCCGCCGCGCCCGCCGCGCCGCGCGCGCCGTTCTTCAGTATCTGTAAATGTATCAACTTTAAGGAGGCTGTGGCACGAGTAGTTCCCAAAGCGGTGATAGCCTGGTATCTATCGAAATCCGTCTCTCACTCGAGAGGATAATAATAAATAAATAATAAATATCTTGGACATTCTCACACACGGCCATCTGACCCCAAAGTAGGCGCGAGCCTGTGATATGGGTGTCAGAGACTGATATACATACATAGATATTTTTAAATACATACTTAAATAGATAATATTAACATCCAGACACAGAACAAACACAAGTGTTCGTCACACGAATGTTTGTCCTGAGTGGGATTCGAACCCACGACCCCTGGCGTAACAGGCAGGGTAACTACCGATTATATTTATTTATTTATTATTATTTAATTGTTTATGTCCACGTTATATCTACATTGATAAAAACTCTTCTGACCCCGTTGGGCGGCGGCTGGCTGAGCAGCGGCGAGCGGCGCTCGGCGTCGCTGTCGGGCTCCGCCCCCGCGCCCTCGCCCGCCTCCGCGCACGCCGGGCAGTCCTCCTCCTCCTCCTCGGACCGGTGTACCGAGTTTATGTCCACGTTACATCTACATTGAACAAAACTCTTCTGACCCCGTTGGGCGGCGGCTGGCTGAGCAGCGGCGAGCGGCGCTCGGCGTCGCTGTCGGGCTCCGCCCCCGCGCCCTCGCCCGCCTCCGCGCACGCCGGGCAGTCCTCCTCCGCCTCCTCGGAGCGGTGTACCGAGTTTATGTCCACGTTATATCTACATTGAACAAAACTCTTCTGACCCCGTTGGGCGGCGGCTGGCTAAGCAGCGGCGAGCGGCGCTCGGCGTCGCTGTCGGGCTCCGCCCCCGCGCCCTCGCCCGCCTCCGCGCACGCCGGGCAGTCCTCCTCCGCCTCCTCGGACCGGTGTACCGAGTTTATGTCCACGTTATATCTACATTGAACAAAACTCTTCTGACCCCGTTGGGCGGCGGCTGGCTAAGCAGCGGCGAGCGGCGCTCGGCGTCGCTGTCGGGCTCCGCCCCCGCGCCCTCGCCCGCCTCCGCGCACGCCGGGCAGTCCTCCTCCTCCTCTTCGGACCGGTGTACCGAGTTTAGCGAGCTCTGTTTAATTCATATGTACACTTTAGCAAATTTATTTGAAAAAAAAAAAAAAAACAAGAAGTAACAAACATTTTCGTCCGCCGCCGCGAACTTATCCTAACTTTTTAGATTGACTTATTTATGATATAATTGGATCGTGACGTTCGCGAACTCGTTTGTTTTTTTTTCGGTGACAAGTGCTGGTGTCTTATGCAAACTACAAAATGTTTTACTATAGAGGGATACCTACTTATTTTATCGCACATACTCATCGCAAATTAAAAAAAAAAACCAAGTTTTAAATACTCAGAACATCATTAGGTTACAATTTTTTCTGTTTAGTTCATATTTAAATTTTAATTTTATTAGATACTAACGATGACAATTAATATTCAGTAGGTGTATCTGAGAGGAGACCCGAGCCCAACAGTGGGACAAAGAAAGGGTTGTGATGATGATGATGATGATGAGGTATGTCAAAATGTACGTGAAAGTTATTTGTGATAAATTATGTCTTTGTTTGTGATGCTGAGTAAATTTCAAAACTTCCTCCTCTTTGTGATGGTAATTGACATTAGTCTTTGTGATGACATTAGTTTAATTTGTAAATTAATTGGGCAGTGTGGTGAACTATGTCCTAACGCCTCTCATTCCGGAAAGAGACCTGTGTACAACGTGACATATTGAAAGGGTTGAGGTAAGTTTCATGTCTAGTTTGGTTTGATGATTATTGTTCGAAATTCAAACAAAACCTCCTCCCCTCCCTCCCTCCCTCCCCCCTCACCTTCGACACCTTGTCCAGATTGTTGAGGCTGGTGCGGCTGGCGGCGCGCTGCTCACGCGCCAGCAACACCGACATGCGGAGCTACAAGAGTACAAATATTTTAATAATAAAATATTTGGTCCACAAATTAAATGAAACACTTATGAACTACATAAGTGTTACATTAAATAACTTGAAAAGAGTAACTACCGAGTTCCTTGCCGTGTTCTTCTCGGTAGCATCAACTTTGTGAACCGGCGGTAGATAAAAAATGTTATGACGTTCATTAAGCGTATACAAAATACCATATAATGAAAAAAATAAATGAATCTGAATCATAAGAGCCTTAGAAAGACATATGCTACTTTTTAATTGGAAAAAAGTGTTGTAAAGGGGGATAAAAGGTGGTATGAAAGTATTGTCATTTTCAGAACTCGAAGCATAAAATTAATATTTTAGGCTGTTGATTAGATATAAATAAATATGGCATTCAAAGTTTGTAAAAATGTTACCCTTATGTGTGTAAAATAAACATACCTAGGTGATAACACATTTACGGATTCATTACAAATATGTGGAGCTACAGTTAACGCGTTAAGAAGAATCTATTATTATGTCTAATTCCACGCGAGCGAAGCTGAGGGCGTCCACTATTAAAAGCTTTTATTTAACTTCACTCGTATGTATGTAAGTATGTATGTCCTGGAATCTTGCAATAAATATTTCACCCACTTCCACTGAAGCTATCGAGCTGAAATTTGGCACACATATTAGGTTCCGATGACAATGCACGAAAATCAAAAAAAGTTATAAATAGCTTTTTTTTTTAATTTTTAATATTCCTTTTTTTTTAATAAAGCTGAATCGACGCGGACGTAGTTATGCGGGTTATCTCGCTGCGACCCATAGACGTCCCACTGCTGGGCACGGGTCTCCCCCACAGACGCAGCTGCGGGAGGTCTAGAGCATACTCCACCACGCTGCTCCAATGCGGATTGGTGGAGGTCTGCTTCGCGGGTTATCTATTCGAATGTAAAAGGGGCAAGTGCCGCGACCCGGCGCATACCTCGGGCGTGACGGCCTCCTTCTTGGCGAGCTTGGCCTCGTCCTTGGAGCCGCTGCCCAGGCTCGTGGACGAGCTGCGCTCCAGGTTGCAGCGGTTCAGAATCTCCGCCGCCTGCACACAAAGTGTTGCCATGTACACAGCGTTGGTACCTTTTAAGGGGTACCGTGATAGCGACAACGGGTTAAGGTTAATGCTTCGATCCGTGGCGGGAAACCTTTTTTTTTTCTTGTTTTTTTTCTAGTTCAACATAAACATTTATATAATTTTGAGCACAAAATTTTGTTCTGATGTAAACCCGAATTTGAATATTGCTCCATTGAATATAAAAACACTGTCAAAATTGTATGGTGGCGCTTTATTCAAATTAGGCGTCAACTGATACAGAAACGCTCATTGACTTCAAAACCAAAATGATAGATACATTGAAACATGCAAGGTGTGAAAGTTAAAATAGTCACTATTTATGTTGAACTAGTTAAAAACGAAAAAAGTTGTTAGGGGCAATAATCAATGATATTATTTTTCACATTCATACTGCACGCACAACATAATCGTACCGCGACAGATACATATTTAATAACATTGTATATGTACATACACACACGCTATAAGTGCGACAGGAAATACACAAAGCGTAAGAGTGAAAGAGACAGCTATTTGTAATCAGTACAGTTAGCGCGCGCGCACAATGAAAAATCACAGCTCGACTGACTGCAATGGTTACAAGTGACACCAATTCACGGCACGCGATTGGATCGTTGGTGGCTACATCTTGCAATGTTATGACATAAAACTTTTCTTATTACATTAATTTTCTCTATTTAACATTTTAAAATTGATATTGAAATTGTAAATGAATACTACTGCTATGTTTTGTAATTAGAGCTAATTATGATGTAAAGTGATTTCATGAGATAAAGAATGTAGTATCTAAATTAATATTAAATATTTGTACACTGGTATAACCACTAAAGTATGTAGTTCCAAGCCTACTTTTATAACACCTAATATGCACACATGCTTGAACATTCGTTCATTGTAATGTATTATTCTGTGGTAATGTATCCATACTTCCATACTAATATTATAAATGTGAAAGTGTGTTTGTTTGTTTGTCCGGCTTTCACGTCGCAACGAAGGTATTAAATGGTATGGTTTTTGTGTGTGCAGATAGTGAGAAGGGTGGAGAGTGACGTAGGCTACTTTTTACCGCGGTAAAACATCCCCATGGGAAGATATCGATGTTTTGTTATTTGCTAGATATTTAGTTCCAGATGTTGTCAACAGATGGAATTGTTAATTCCCTTTTCCCAAGCGCGCCCGCTTAAGTCGCGGTTAGTTAGTCGCGGGTAAAAGCTAGTATAATTTAATTGTCAATAATACTGGTACATGAACGGGTTGCGGTGGCGGTACACGGTGGTAGTCACCTGCGAGGCGGTGTCGGTGTCGGGGCTGGCGATGGCGGGCGCGGCGGGCGCGGGCGGCGGGCGCGCGCGCGCCGCGGGCGGCCCGTTCAGCGCCTCGATCAGCGACACCGGCTCGTAGCCCGCCGGGATGTTCTCCATGCTGCCTTGCTGCACGGAGACACACCGAGCGGTACACAACACGAGTGGTAGTCACCTGCGAGGCGGTGTCGGTGTCGGGGCTGGCGATGGCGGGCGCGGCGGGCGCGGGCGGCGGGCGCGCGCGCGCCGCGGGCGGCCCGTTCAGCGCCTCGATCAGCGACACCGGCTCGTAGCCCGCCGGGATGTTCTCCATGCTGCCTTGCTGCACCGAGACACACCGAGCGGTACACAACACGAGTGGTAGTCACCTGCGAGGCGGTGTCGGTGTCCGGGCTGGCGATGGCGGGCGCGGCGGGCGCGGGCGGCGGGCGCGCGCGCGCCGCGGGCGGCCCGTTCAGCGCCTCGATCAGCGACACCGGCTCGTAGCCCGCCGGGATGTTCTCCATGCTGCCTTGCTGCACACAACGAGACACACCGAGCGGTACACAATCATTGGGCTTCAAGCCAAAAAATTCAAAATTCAAAAAATTCAAATAATTTATTTCGCTATGAGGTGATTAGACACGCTTAACGAAAGTCTAGGTACCTAACTAAAAACTACTTAAACTACTAACTGATCTATATAAGGCAAAGGATTAGGATTAGCCAGAGGGGCGTATAAGCAATACCCCTACTTTTCAGGAGACAAAAAAAACTTAATAAGTTTTTCTTCAATGTATCTCTGTATATGATAATGTGCATGTGTCTACGAAAGTACTTTCCTAATAACGTGAAATGATCATTTTCGTTGTAAGTATTTAAAAACTCACAATATTGCACTTACTTCCATTTGGCTCGACAGTTGTAGGCAAATTATACGCCCCTCTGGCTTGAAGCCCGCGAATTTTGTTTGTCTTTGAAAAAGTTTGGGAAAAACGACAAAGAACGTCGCATGCTATTACACAATGACAATGCTTTGGCGGACACCGCGAACAAGACAAAGTCATTTTTGGCTTCTGAACAGGTAGAGCTAGTGACCCAGAGTCCAGACCTGGCACCATGCGATTTCTTAATTTTCCATAAAAATTAAAGATTTGATTAGAGGTTTATTTAAGGAGCTGGAAGAGGCCGTGACAGCTTTCGACCAGCTCGTGACAAACATGCCCTTAGAACAATGGTTCCGTCAAAGAATTTTAAAGCAACACTCCGATCAATGGGCAAGAACCAACACGTGACGACATTCCCGGGAAGCAGTGCCGTTGCCGTGCAGTTGATCACTGGACATGCCCATTTAATAAACATACGTTCTATGCCCAATAGCCACTAGCGCAGTGGGTCGGCGCACGAGTTGCACAGGCAGAGGTGGCGGCACGGCAGTATGGCACACTCACGTCGGGGGGGCTGGCGGGGGGCAGCAGCGCGGGCGAGGGCGGCGGGCCGGCCAGCCGCTGCAGCGCGCGGATCTGCAGCAGCGCGCGGAAGGGCGCGCGGCAGATGGGGCAGTTGTTGGCCTGGTAGCGCAGCGAGTCGGCGCACGAGTTGCACAGGCAGAGGTGGCAGTACGGCAGTGTGGCACACTCACGTCGGGGGGGCTGGCGGGGGGCAGCAGCGCGGGCGAGGGCGGCGGGCCGGCCAGCCGCTGCAGCGCGCGGATCTGCAGCAGCGCGCGGAAGGGCGCGCGGCAGATGGGGCAGTTGTTGGCCTGGTAGCGCAGCGAGTCGGCGCACGAGTTGCACAGGCAGAGGTGGCGGCACGGCAGTGTGGCACACTCACGTCGGGGGGGCTGGCGGGGGGCAGCAGCGCGGGCGAGGGCGGCGGGCCGGCCAGCCGCTGCAGCGCGCGGATCTGCAGCAGCGCGCGGAAGGGCGCGCGGCAGATGGGGCAGTTGTTGGCCTGGTAGCGCAGCGAGTCGGCGCACGAGTTGCACAGGCAGAGGTGGCGGCACGGCAGTGTGGCACACTCACGTCGGGGGGGCTGGCGGGGGGCAGCAGCGCGGGCGAGGGCGGCGGGCCGGCCAGCCGCTGCAGCGCGCGGATCTGCAGCAGCGCGCGGAAGGGCGCGCGGCAGATGGGGCAGTTGTTGGCCTGGTAGCGCAGCGAGTCGGCGCACGAGTTGCACAGGCAGAGGTGGCAGTACGGCAGTGTGGCACACTCACGTCGGGGGGGCTGGCGGGGGGCAGCAGCGCGGGCGAGGGCGGCGGGCCGGCCAGCCGCTGCAGCGCGCGGATCTGCAGCAGCGCGCGGAAGGGCGCGCGGCAGATGGGGCAGTTGTTGGCCTGGTAGCGCAGCGAGTCGGCGCACGAGTTGCACAGGCAGAGGTGGCGGCACGGCAGTGTGGCACACTCACGTCGGGGGGGCTGGCGGGGGGCAGCAGCGCGGGCGAGGGCGGCGGGCCGGCCAGCCGCTGCAGCGCGCGGATCTGCAGCAGCGCGCGGAAGGGCGCGCGGCAGATGGGGCAGTTGTTGGCCTGGTAGCGCAGCGAGTCGGCGCACGAGTTGCACAGGCAGAGGTGGCGGCACGGCAGGATGAGCGTGTCGCGCACGTCGCACATGCAGATCACGCACTCCGACCCGCCGTCCTCCGTCTCCTCGTCTGAGCTAGGCTGTCATAAAATATTTAAAAAAATTAATACCAAGAAGAAATTATTTTTATATGGAAGTGCCTCAAAAACTCATATAAACACAATTTATGAAATGCTTAGTAAAAGCTAGATAAATGTTCGTGATTATGGTTTACCTTTGTATCCAAGTTTTTGTTTTCAATGCCATATATTTCTTGTAGCAGATAGCACAGGCCGTCCACAAACAGCTTCTGTTTGAGGGCCTTCAGCACATATGTACCGTCAGAGTGCTTTTCTATCACTGCTATTGTAGTATGGGACTGTCTTATTTCTGTAATCAGCAAAATATTAACTTTGTTAGTTATTTTCATTTGGATAAGCGAAGGAAGTAAGCCCTCACCGAACTGACTAACAGCCAGTTCTCACAGTTAAAAGCAAGATAGTAATTAAGACAACCCATAGACGTCCCATGACTGGGCACGGGTCTCCCCCACAGACGCAGAAGGTCTTCAGAGCATACTTAAGCACGTGGATTGGTGGAGGTGATAGTGGCCAACCCAATATCGAATTGCTTTACCATTGAAAACAACTGATTCAATGGCTTAGCTTAACACGATCCCCAAAGCACAGTAACACCCATTAAATTATTGCCACTAGCTGTCACCCCACCTACAAACCCACCACATCATCAATCGACATGAACCATTGAGCTATGGACGCAACAATGTTGTACTATGATTAAACCATCTCACCGTCCTGTCCTTCATCAACAACACAGTAGATAGCGATGGGTATGATCTCCCGGTCCGCACTAAACGTTAGGTCCTCATCGGCAAACTTGGATGGGTCAAACACGTGTAGAATCTGACAGAACTGTTGGTTTGCTCCTTTTTTGTAGTGGTAGGTTTGCGATGTCATGGTTGGATCACGTGGATAGTATCTAAAATAATCATGATTTACAATGGATTGCTATGGTTTGTTATGAACAATTAGTTTTGGCTGTATATACATACACAATGATTCAAGCATATCTACACAGAATGACTTAACCATGTAACATTACCAAAAGAATTTGTCTTATGGATTTGTTAATTAGTATAGTATTTATAATTTATCATTTATAGCAAATAGATCACTGTTGAGTTATAATGATAATATTTCTTACCCTTTGAGCTATTAAAAATTTGTTATTTTACACTAGGTTCAAATTCTAAGTAACTTTCATGTACCTTTTAGAACTTACGACTGTGACGATAATAGCACGCAGGAAGAAAGCTGTGAATACTTATGAATATGTACTTACACAACACCAGTTGGAGTGACTTCTTCCGTGCAAAAATAAAATATAGTGATAGCACATCTAGCGTCACAGTCAAATGTGAATTCTATGTTGTAATATGTTCCTTTACCATTGCACTCTACTGACTTCACTTGGTCATTAATCTTGTGTGTATCAATCACTTTGCCTACCGGTTCCGGGCAGCGGACAAACCTCAGGGACTCTTTCCGAATGTTAATAAGGCTCTTCAGTGTTTTTGTTGGCTCATTTGATTGCGGAGGTGGGTATGGAAACTGCAAGGATGGTGACTATTAACTATATTTCTTTTCAGTTCTTTACATGTACTTTTCAATTTAAAACTAACTATTCAGAACAGTGAACTGAGTCTGAGAGGGTTCTGATGGAAAATTGTGTTATTTCCCTGTCATAGTTTGATAGTTCATTCAATGAAAGCAGTGTCAAAATAATGTCTATACTCTAGGAAGTGTGATCATATGAATTAGCTGTAAATTATTATTGGGTGAGTTGCATGATTTCCCACCAGATTAAGGCCCATTTACTATCTTCATATCTAATATATAAAATTTCCGTGTCACAATGTTTGTTGCAGTACTCCTCCGAAACGGCTTTACCGATTTTTACCAAATTTTATATGCGTATTCAGTAGGTCTGAGAATCGACTAACATCTATTTTTCATCCCCCTAAATGTTAAGGGTAGTCCATCCCTAATTTTTTTTTAAATTTTTAGATAAATTTTTATTTTTGTATTTTTTTAGATACAACATTAGAAAATACATACAACCTTGAATTTTCAACCCTCTACGATCAACCCCTATTTTTCCATCGCGATTTTTATTTTTAATAATTTCCTACTTTTATTGAACGCTTTCGATTATAAGTAATGGTAGTGGTAGTTGTAGTGGTAGTGGTAGTGGTAGGGGTAGTGGTAGGGGTAGTAATAGTTTTTTGGTAGGGGTAGTGGTAGTAGTAGTGGTAATGGTAGTGGTAGTAGTAGTGGTAAAGGTAGTGGTAATGGTAGTGGTAGTAGTAGTAGTAGTAGTGGTAGTGGTAGTAGTAGTGGTAATGGTAGTGGTAGTGGTAGTGGTAGTGGTAGTGGTAATGGCAAAACAATGTTTGCCGGGTCAGCTAGTTATTATATATATCAAAATTTGAAAAAAGAACAGTAAACCTTTCATTTTAAATAATGCACAGACATATATATACCATCACCTACACCAGGGGGCATCACAGTTGCATTTCTTGCCTTGAAGAAATTGTTTTAAAATGTGTAATCATTATTACTCAGTTAAATACATACAGGAGTGGGTCTGCTTCCTAGAAAGTTTAAATCTGCATTTTCTCCAAACAAGTAAGCTTCTGGTTGTGGAGTGTCAAACCTTTCTCCACCCATTATAAAATGACTGCCAAAGTAATTTCCTGCAATACATCAAAACTAGATACATTTTGCTTGAGATTTCATCAACTTTATTGAAATTATTAGTTTATTTATTTTTTGTCATCATGTCATATTCAAGGTTCATACTTAAGTATAATTTTAGTGAAACTTTAGAGGTATGTAGAAGTTTTAATTTTAACATTGCAGTCATCCTTGAAAACCTCTCATGGTTATGCAGTCTCAATCAAACTATTTATAGACTGTTGCAAATAAAAAAATCGATAAGCCTCTTTCAGTAGGAAAACATTTACGTAAACAATTAAAGTATCATACAATCGTAAGTGATTATTCAAATAAATAACTCACAAAGATATCATACGTACCCGATCTCGGTGGATATTTGTATGCATGGTTTGAAACCACGTCGGCTTCTTCTACACCAGCATGTTGCCTACTAGTCAACGCACCCATGTTTTAATTATGCAAGAACTTAAATTCTTTGTAACAAAATTCAATATAAATAATTTTAGCAAGGAATCACCTTCATTCGTAACAAGATAAAATTGAATTGAATGAAATGAAATGATTGATTATTTCTTTCTTGTCTGTGTATCGCAGGGTGTTTGCAGTTAAAAAAAACCTACTCGGAAGCATAGACAATAGATATTTGGAAAACCAATCAAATTTAGGATATATAGAAACACGTAGACTTTGTTTGCTGCGACATGATATTAAATATTGTCAGGTTATACTGATTTTCATTCTAAAACTAGACAAAAGATGGTACTAATCTACACAAGTAATGACGTTTTTCAATTCAGTGTTACCAATGGTTTTCCATTTATTTTATATATTTTGATCTGGTAACATCAAGTCAGATTTATAAAACAAAACATTATGTACTAAATAAACCATAATTATAGTCTGTCAAGAAAGTCATGAAAAGAATGTTTTAGGAACTAATTATTTTGCATGCTGTGGCAACACTGAATTACTATCAAGCTGTGTATAACAATTGTCACTTATAGGTGGTTATGAATGATTTGCAAGGATTTTTTAAAGTATTTCGAGTTTTTCTTATCTGGAAACGGTTTATTAAGTTAGAATGAATCGGAATGTTTATAAGAGTGGTTCGAGACAAATCATATTTAAGGTTTTTGAAGAATTTATGAGTGAATTTCAAGCGGGAAAGTTGCTTTCCGAGTTGGACGATGTTTACGGTCGAACAGCAAAAGTAACTGGTATGTACACGTATTTTATTGTTAAATAAAGTGAAGCGACTGTAGTCCCTCTAAATTTTTTGTTATTAAATGTAATTTTACTTGTTTAAATAGTATTGTTTACCTATTTTTGAGGTTATCAAGTTATACCTAATTATGCTGCAAATATTACTACACGGTGAACAATTTTGATCCTTTATTATTTTTTATTGAAATATAGCTAAATAATTTGAGATATTTATTATTTGTTTATATTTAATATGCTCGCACTGTTTTCAGGTGTCTCCGAAAGCACCGTTCGGCGCATAGTGGACGAAGGAATGAAGAATGGGGGTAAATTTGTAACGCCTGGCAAAAACAGGAAAGGAAGACCTAAGAAACAGATCGATGATTTTGATATATGTGCTATTCGTCAAAAAGTTCAGTTTTTCTACACAGTGCAAAAAGAAGTACCTACACTAAGAAAACTATTATCAACGGTGAAGGACGAACTGAATTTTGATGGCAGTCATGAACTTTTAAGACTGATTTTACTCTCCATTGGCTTTAAATTTAAAAAATGTCAAACAAATAGATTGGCCCTGATAGAGAAACCAGCAATAGCATCAAAGCGGGAGTATTATTTAAAGCAAATTCTTGACAATAGAAGTTTGCCAGAGGAACTTCAAAAAAACATTATTTATTTGGACGAGAGTTACATACACGAGTCATACAAAGTAACTAAATGTTGGCAGTCTGTTAATGTTGCAGGTGTCCAACAAAATATATCCAAGGGGAAACGGTGGATAATAGTACATACTGGTAGTGAGAAAGGTTTTGTGCCGAATGCGCTTCTAATATTATCTGGTAAAAACAAGCAAGAAGATTACCATTCCGAGATGAATGCTCATAATTTTACGAAATGGATAACAGAAAAGTTAGTGCCCAATTTAAGTGAACCATCAATCATTGTGATGGATAATGCACCATACCACTCAGTTATAACAAACAAGGTATATTATTATTAATGTCTTTCTTATTTTTATATTATGCAGAATGATTGTATGTTTAAAATTAAATTACATTACTAATTATTCGTTTTTCACCAGGCTCCTACATCTGCTTCAAGAGTCGATGAAATAAAATTGTGGTTACTAGAAAATAACATTGCATTTGATGAAACATTAAGGAAACCATCCTTGTTAATGTTGGTAAAGAAACATAAGCCTGACCCAGTATATTATATTGATGAACTTTTAGGAGAATATGGACATACAGTGGTAAGACTGCCGCCTTACCATTGTGATCTAAACCCCATTGAATTAATTTGGGCAATGGTAAAAAAGCGTATTGCATTAAAGAATGTTCGTGGTCAAAATGTTGCAAAGTTGGCAGAAGAAGTATTCCAGTCAGTAACTTCACAAGAATGGAAAAATTGTGTTGACCATGTCATTAAGATTGAAAAAGAATATCACACTCGAGGAGGAACTTTATATAACGATGTTGATAGACTTGTCATCCCACTAGGGGATGATAGTTCCAGTGAATCCGAAGAGGAAGAAATGGACCAACCTCACTGTGCAGGAAGTTCAGGAAAAATTTCAGGAGTCGAATACCTGGACACAGATTTCGACTCTGATTAATAAAAAAAAATATTATTTCAGTTTATTTTTTTGTACCCTGGTGTTGGCCGATTTTGAGACCTATTTTTCACTAGGCCCTGTTTTTCATAATCGCAGGATAGATGTATACATAATTAAATTCAGCCATAGAGACTATAGATTGCAGCCTTGCAGGTAACTAGATTGGAAAGATTTGACAGATAAAACTTACGATTGTCAAATCCATAAGAAAACACACTGACAGTCAGTCATAAGTTTTAACTGTCGAAACGTATTCAATCAAGTTATTTAATGGCCTATCAATAATAAGGTATTTACAATAATAACTTATTATATTTATTATAAAATAAAAATAAAAACCAAGCATCAAAACTTTTCAGTCAATGTATAAAGGGTTAACATATTAATGATAGTGGCGCCCTCCTTTTTTTTCATGACTTTCTTGACAGACTATAGTAATATTAAGTTCAGAAAATGGGTCCAGCAATTTTAAATATTGTAATTTAAATATTGATATTCCATAATTACTGTCGTTGAATTGTAGGAATGGACTGTACAAACGCCATTTAGTTAAATTTAAAATGAAAATTCAAATGTCATATGTCAAATGTGTCATTAATTTCAATATTATTAATTGTAAATAAATGCATTTTCACTGCTTTTTACGATTTTTCCACCTCACGACGTGATAAATAGGATTCCGAAGCCCCGCATGTACGTCTACTTACGAATAATAATATGTAATACTTATTAATATCGATGTCGTCAAAATCTAGTTCCGAAGCATAACTGGACTTCTGTTCATCACATAAATTGAAGAACAGTTTGAGAAGAATGAAGAATGATTTGAATCCTGTGCATGAGTCGAGTCAGGTTCACAATTTTCCTCAGGTGAATGAAGACTGCTTAAATTATTTATAAGTAGTGCTGCTTCAAAAGTGACTTCATATCTTGTACAGGATGGAGAAGTATCATATACCAGAGGCTTCGAATGCAGCCAAAGAAATTTTAAACATGAATGAATGTTGTGTTCTCTGACAATTTCAGGGCCTTTATAATTCTTTGTAAACATTGGTGTTTTACCTACGCTTTGTGTTACTGTAGCATTATAAATTATACAATAAATTATCGTATAAAATTCCAGTCTTCTTATTTTTATAAAATAGGATTAGTTACTAATGCTCTAAAAGATGGCATATTGTATTTGATCTTAATGAATTAAGAGCTAACTAATTCTATTCTAATTGAAACATTAAAAGAAAATTTAAATTAAAGGTGCCAAGGTGCAGAAAAATGCACGAAGTTTTCCAAATTAGAAAACAGATGGCGTCACATTCATGGGCCATGCACAAGCCTTGAGCGCGGACTCTATTTCAGTTATATAAAATGTACTCTGTGGTGTATCGTCTCCGATACTAATTGACATTTGTTTATTGTTTGACTTTGATATTAAGCAATTTTTTAGTGACAGTACCCGGCCTAAAGGTGTTGTCTACTAAATTCACAGACTAAATTGGACAAGTCTGAAAAAAACTAAATATGCTTTACATGATGCTATTTTAGAATCAATTAATTTACAGTGGTATTATAAGTGATTCGTAAAATCAAGGTTTTATAAGGACGTAAAATAAGGAATTTAGCCAGTACTTACTTACTTTTTTCTTTTAAACCCCTCCTGACTAGTATGTACTTAGGGAAATTTTATACCCTTTCGACTACACGTTTCTTCTTTTTTTCTACATATAAACTTCTTGTTATATACGTCATAATATAATACTATTTATTTATATTTTGAATAATGTTGAAAATTAATTGTTGTGGTTTTATTATTTTGTCTGTTTTAATCTGTATTGATGAAGTTATATAACATCTACAATTTAAAGTTAACTGTGGTTTTCTGTCAATCAAATTTGACAACTCTCTTTTACAAGGAAACGGTGTCACTTTGTGGAGGTGCATATCTGTTTATATTGTGAAATCTGTAAAAATCTGAACAACCAATGCATAAAAATTTATAATTTAAAAACGGTATTATCTTGGGCACTAACGGATTGTGTTTTTTGATATATTTCAGATCACAATGGGGCGCCGACCAGCAAGATGGTAAGTTGTCAAAACTTCATAGTGGTTATGTTTATCATACTTTTGTTTTATAATTATTGGCTTTAATCTTATTTACTTGCAGCTATCGGTACTGTAAAAACAAACCGTACCCGAAATCGCGGTTCTGTCGTGGTGTCCCCGACCCCAAGATCCGTATCTTCGACTTGGGTAAGAAGAGGGCGACGGTGGATGACTTTCCGCTATGCGTGCACCTGGTGTCCGACGAGTACGAGCAGCTAAGCTCGGAGGCGCTGGAGGCAGGCCGCATCTGCTGCAACAAGTACTTGGTGAAGAACTGCGGCAAGGACCAGTTCCACATCCGCATGAGGCTTCACCCCTTCCACGTTATCCGCATCAATAAAATGTTATCGTGCGCTGGAGCTGATAGGTGTGTACTGTTTGTTAATTATTAATAACTCTTAAATAAGAATGTTGAAGAATATTTTTTTAAATATTTATGAGGTAATAAATTAATAAGGTACTAACTAGTAGGTATGTAAACTTTAATAGAGTATGTACATACTATCAATACTAGGTATAATTTATTAATTGTACAGTTTCAAAATATTGTGCAATGAATTTGATACATTCTATGTGTATCTTGTCTTGCCTATTATTATGATTTGTTTTCAAGAAGTTCATTGAATTAGTTTTATGGGAAGAATACTTGGAAATTTTTAGTTAAAACTGTATGTAATGTTACCTGTTGAAATCTAAAATAATATTTTTTCTATTTGAATGGGATACCTTAAAAAAATGCCAGAATTAAAATTCAAAGTTTCCATTGATCATCTCAAATAATGGTTCAGTAATCTTTTTTTGTTCAGTTACTTTCTGATCCATTGCATCTTAATCTATTAGTATTGATTAAAAATGCTAAAATATTTCAGGCTCCAGACTGGGATGCGCGGAGCTTTCGGCAAACCGCAAGGCACCGTGGCCCGAGTGCGCATCGGCCAGCCCATCATGTCCGTGCGCTCCAGCGACCGTTGGAAGGCGAATGTGATTGAGGCCCTGCGTCGTGCCAAGTTCAAGTTCCCTGGCCGTCAGAAGGTAAGTTAATGCTTACAAGATACCTTCGGTACAAAAGTCAACTAGCCAGTGTCATTTTGGCAGTTTTTACATGACATCAATATCTTGACACAACGCATACTGTGGCAAAATATTGTATCTGTGGCATTTCAAATATAAATGTTATTTACAAAAATTCTACAAAGGTAAACTGATCTATGTGAGATTAGTTAACTTAGTTTACTGTCAAAATTACACTTTGGCTAGTTGACTTTTGTACCAACGAATATCTTTGGTTTTAAATAACATCACTCCTGTATTTCCCTCAAAGGCAGTGGTGTGTGTGTTAGTGCATAAATTGTTCCATCAAGTCTCATGGTGGTGAACCTATTGCCATACACATGGCACAAATCCAGACTGAACTAGAAATTTCAAATTCAAATCTAAAATACTTTGCCCAGTTTTGGGATAGATCCCAGGACCTCTGGCTTAGCAGTGGTGCTTATGATCACTAAACCTAACTAAAGAATACTTGCCCCACCTGGAGTTGAACCCAGGACTTCTATCTTACCAGTGGTGCTTATGATCAGATCAGTGAAGCAAGTTTTAATTTAGGATAATGAATTTTTGAAGTGGAACTTCTTTAGACGCATGAGGGTAATTTTTTTTACGGATGTAACGGAAATGCGTCACGCAGCATGCAACGTTCGATGAAACGGAAATGCGTCACGCAGCATGCAACGTTCGTGACGAAGAAGAGGATGGGCGATAGAGCTAACGTCGCACAGTGACATAGGGCGAGAGGTGGGAGAGAGCTATAGTATGAAAGATTGAGAGGGAGAGAGTAAGGGCGATCGAGAAAAAATACACGCTATTGGTTTGTGTAATGAAAATATTGAAATTAAAACTTATAAATACTAACATAACTTAAGTTTTGTGCTCTTTATTTTTCCAGATCTATGTTTCCAAGAAATGGGGTTTCACCAAGTTCGACCGTGATGAGTTTGAAAAGCTGCGTGATGACGGCAAGTTGGCATTTGATGGCTGCAATGTCCGCTACCGTCCTGAGCATGGACCTCTCGACTCCTGGAGGAAGGTGCAGAATGAGATCTACAGTGTTTAATCTGCTAAGCACCAATAAAATATATACATTTTATTCAGGCTTTTTACTTTGCACATTCTACACCATCCAGACTAATCCAGAGCTAGCTGGCGGAGGTGCCATCAATCATTAAGCCTCACCCTTTATACAGTTTTCTTTTGTAAGGATGATAAAGTTTTTCAATAAAATAAATTTTGGAAATTCAGATACATACTGAATTGTGATTTTTGATGCCTTAGTTCTTTATAATAAATACTCAGTATAGTTTATTGCACAGTTTTTCAATAGTTACATTACTTAAATAGTAGAAAAGGTGGATTGACTACAGAATTGCTGCTGTAATTTGAATTCGACCAGTTATAAAATCAAACAAAAAAAGCTGACTGAGCAGAAAAGCAGTGGTCCTCAAGAATAGATGTAATATTATATAAATATCAGGATACAGAACAAATTTTTTTTTTATTTTTTATTCATTTATTCTTATGTTAAAAACATTGGTACAAGTATCTCATCTGCCAAACTGCAGAACAGTTTGTCGGCAGCAGTTCTCGTGGACTTTAACATTAACATTATCATTAACATTAACATTAGCTTGCGGTTGTCGTTGTGTCCGTGGTCCGGCCGGTCCCGGGACCAGTCGGACTACGGACACAGGGACAAGTAGTGCTTCCGCAACATAGTTTTAAGTTTAATCCTACTAATATCTTTATTTTGTTTATCAAAAATATCCTGCGGTAGCTCATTTAAAAATATTGGCGTTACACATCTCCTTTCTCTCTTTCCATAGTAGTTACTGACTTTCGGAACTATTAATCTTGGTCTATTTAAATTTAAATTATATATAATATAATATATAATATAAATATTACCAGCTATGAACTAATGGCATTTGAAGAGAAGCAAGGATCTCAAACTCCAGTCTTTTGTAAACATATGTACATATGCAATATGATTTTATAAGACTTGTTTACTATCGAACTAGAGGACGCCTACGCGCCTGGGAATTGAATTTGTTTTATTGTTGGAAACTAGTTAGTAATACCCCAAAGCCTAAGGAAACATTCTTTATTTTCTAGGTATTTCTTGACCAATCCAGTATCGAATGTTCTCAATTGTGTTTTTACCATTGAAAAAAACCGGGACCTACACCTTAAAGTGCCCTCCGAAGCACGGTAGGGCCCATGATATTTTGCCCATCCACAAACTACAGCGCCCGTCGTTACTCAACTCTGACGCTACTTGAATGCCCCTGGATTTAAAAACTGAAAAAATATTCAATGCATAGAAAAGTTCCTCTTCAGTTTTATTATAGTATAATTGTTTTGGTTGATCTGTTCTAATTAATTATATTGAATAAATAAATAGTATTGTTACATATACAATCTTATTTACAATTTTATTTTGTACATTTATTATAATTACTTACAGTTATTCAAAGTTACATAGGACATTTTAATTTCTAAAAAACAGATCTATAGATTTACATGGCACTTTAGGCTTCTTGACTGGAGAATTTGATTTTCGTTTCCGTTTAGTGCCACTACCTGTTATCAAAACTGGATTTGATTTATTGTTAAGTATTCTACTAAGTTTTTGTGCTTCATGGAAATCTGAATGTTCTGTAATCTTTTCCAGGGGAACCTTTTTACCACATTCTGCACATGTTTCCATTGGTATTGTATCATCTAATTTGATGAAAAAATTAGCAACTGAGGGAATTTTCTCATGAGGTAACTCCTCTGACCCAGTCTTGTTTGCTTGGTCTTTGGCAATGCTTACTTCATTCTGATTAATTTTCTCCTTGTTTTCCTTCATTTTGTCTTCTCGCTCTTGGCGAAAGAGTTGTCTTTCCTCGTTTCTTAATTTTAGAGCGAGGTGGTAATCTGCATGTATGTCCAGCATTTCAACAGATAATATTTTTTTACATTCAGGGCATTCAATAGTTTCTACACTGTTTTCTGGTCGCTGTACAATCCGGGGAGAGACTTTGCTTTCCATAGATTTATCTTGAATTATAACTTCATTAGGGCTTTCAGTCCGGCTATCGGTAGCTGTGATCTTTGAGTTATTAAGAAGCTGGCGCATGCTACTTACACGTTCGATTTCTTCATCGTCTTCTTCAAATAATGCTATGCTTTTATCAATTTCATTATTTATCGTCGAGCCAGAGTAATTTGAATCATTGCTATCTTCATTACAAAGAATGACTTCGCAAATAGGTGTTGTAGCTTTACTTATAACAGCATTATTTTTAGATGTGTCAGTTTCATGTTTGGGTTTTTCTGTGTCACAAGCATCGCTAGTTAAAAATTTGGCAAAGAAAGATTCTTGTGTTTCCAGAGTTGCTTCTATCAGTTTGTTACTATTTTTATTTAGATCATCTTTGTCTTCTTTCGTTTCGTTATTTAATAAAGATATTTTTTCTTTAGCTGCAACCTTGCTTGTTTGAAAAAAATTGTGCATAACATATTCTTTCCCATTTCTTTTATCATTTTTGTTTAATTTATCTTCTTTCGTTTCGTCATTTTTTGTAACAAGTGGTTTAGAAGGTCCAGCATTGAAAAAATCTTTAATCTTTCTGACTTTTTTACTATCGCTGTGGTCCTCAAATTTTCCTACACTTATACCAAGAAATTTTATGGGTGCCTTTAATTTTCTGTTTTCTTCGCCATCTGAAATTCAAATCGTAATTGTTAAGTAAATCATCGACACAAAAAACATAATAATAGTCATTGATTTCTTATTACTATTTTATTATTATATTGATTTTTTATGTTAATTTAAACATAAGTCCCTATGTATTACCTTTTACTTTGGTCCCTTCTGCACTTTCCATTACCAGATCGAGTGCTTTGCGTGAGTACAGATCACCACAAAGGACATCATCCACTGTGAAATTATAGGACCTAGAGCTACTAGAATCAAGTCCATTTGGCAACTGTGTTGAGTAACTTACAACCATTTGCTTTGGAGTCCTATTGTTTTCCAAAGCGTCTTTCTCTAATCTATCGTCTATTTCGTCTCCAAGGTCTCTCAGCCACTTTCGCAGGCTATCCAAGTCAGTGAGAGCTGATCTGCCGCGAAGTTGCTTGCAGCACCCTATACTTTTAGGAGTCAATCTAGCTTGTACAGGTTCTAAGTTGATTCCGCGCGCCATATTGTACAACCAGGACCTATAGAAAATGTAGTAGTAATGTAGTTATTTGGATATTTACTACATAGTATTATCATGTTAGTTAAAATTTTTGGTAAGATTAACTCACCCATTTTTCTCATCAAATTTAGCTTGCAGCTCTTGCTCCGAAAATTGCTGTAGCTCAGCCATTGTGTTTATCCTTAATACTTCCCGGATATTGTCTCCAAACTTCCCTCCAAGGTTTTTCACCTTTTTAAGTGGTAGGGTTCTTTAAAAATATATTTTAATTAATAAAATTTATAACTTAAGAATCAAAAACATTTCATATAATATAAATTCTACGTACTTATAAAGAATATTTACAGCATGTTTGGGTAAGACAGTCTGTTTGTTGGGTTTATTCATTCCGCAAACTAGCTTTGCTAGTATTTTGTTGTGGGCTATGCCTGCTGAGCATCTGTATCCTGTTCCAAACACAATACACTAATTATAATACAGTGATGGAAGTCTGATTGTATCTGATGAAGTCGATTAACAGAGGAAAATGTTGTTCACTTAACCCCTTCTCTCACCATCTCAAAGGATGACTGGCAGATACTTTAGGAATTAAATCCGCCCATAGTATACTGTACGTTAAGCATTAAAAAAAAAAATAATGACCAATCTAACTGCATGTTAGATCAAGCATTAACAAGCCAAGGATAAGCCTGTTAGCAATAGTTCAGTTTTTAATTGCTAGATCTTACTTAATATCCTATTTCTATATTGATAACATACCAGTTTCCTCAAAAATTGCAGCTCTCATTTCATTAACAATGACAGCCCCAACCAACAGTCTCTTTGCATGGTCGTAGTCAAACTCTATGGAGTCGCTACCACAAGAATGGATTTCTGATATAAACTCATTTAAACTCTCATATCCTAAGGCGAAGGTGTTGGGCATTATGTCACTAGTGATCGTGTTTACATTGAGACTGCTCAGTCTCTGTTCCACCTGAAGATAATATTTATAAGAAAAAAAAAATTGTTTTACGTACAAAAGACAGACAACAAAACTTATGTTGTATTATAGGTATATCTGATATATAGGTATAGCAGAAATTGAATTGAATTTCAAGAAAAAATGAATATTTTACTTAAATTTTTTTTCTAATAATGGAGATAATCTCTCCAGTAAAAAGCACTATAAATAATAGCACTAATAAAAGCACACAACAAAAAGACTACTGTTAAGGTCAGGTGCATCAACAGAGGTGGAATCATTAATAGTTTCAGGTCTAACATTGCAGAAGTAATAGCTGTAAGGATGCAATAGTTAAACTTACAGGTTCTGTGATATCTAAATAAGCTTCATCTATTGAAGCTCTCTCCAAGAGTGATGTGTATTTTTGAAGGACTTTCACCACCTCTTTTCCAGCATCCCTGTACCTAAAAATCATATATGTGTGTAAGTTTAACAACCAATCAAAGGAATTATAAGAATAAATACACATTAGTGTAGTGGGCCCAATATTTAAGGGTCTGTTATTGGACATGCCTTATAGACGTAGTATAATTATATACAAATACTGTAAGTAAATAATGTAAGTAAGAGTAAATGGCATTTCACATTTAATGTGCAACCATATAACAAGAATAGAACCCAGATTCTAGTCCAGTCTTCAGATATAGATATCCCAAGGAAACATAAGCCTCTCCCTCAATAAATACCATAGAACCAGACTGCTATTAGCTAAGGATCTAGAAATCTATCACAGTCTTTCTACATTTTGACTAACTATTCATTGTTCCTACTTAGTGATATCAGCTTTGCCCCTCTGACATGGCACTGAAGGCAGTTGTATCTCAGGGCACTTTTCCTTGGCCTCGTCCCCTCGCATGTGTCTTGTCACTCCCATTGCTCTGGCCACGTAATTTACTGCTATTATACTGAAAAAAAAATTTGATACCTTAGGATTGATATTATTTCTTTTTCGTTCGAAGGTTGTAACATTGTAGCCTGTACTGACAGTCTGATGGCAAGTAGGTACCTAATTAATATGGTATTTGAAATGTAGAGGTACCTACCGCCAGTATATTATTTAGGATAAGCTTTTGAAAATATTGTTGTTTTTAGCTCAGTAAAGTGTTACAATAATAAAGCCCTTTTAATCTGGTATGAGAGATGCAAAAAGATCAACATGACATCAACAACATAATATCAACTAAAAGTTCACTTCAGTGCAATTACATTGCATTGCAAATAAAAAACATTTTTTAACACAAATTATCATAAAACTTACCCTCCGCCTTTCCAAGGATTATACTGTACGACTGCAATGGGTTTTCCCGCCAATTCTGGATTCAACTTTTCTTCTACTTGGCAATAGAAACAATCCATATCAACTAAAACCACAACTCTGCTGTCTTGTTCCATATCGAATTTAATTTTTTAAATGACTTGCATGGGAGAATACAAGTAAATGAGCTTAATAGTGCAATTTAATATAGGTATTCTCATTTGCTTGCAATGTTTTCATTCTTTTCATAGAATTTTTGACATAACGTTGACAACTGACAACGTTCACTCAAAATTTATCAATGCACAAACTAGAGATTGTATCAATGTCACTGGAAGACGTACGGATAAGTTTTACTTGATAGGTGAAGGCAAGGTTTCTCTATACAGCCCTTAGATCTAGAGACCCCCCGTTTTGAACGCAAAGCAGCAGTTGGGACTTGGAAGATTTTGAATTCATAGCAATGTCGAGACAACAAAAACACCTATTAAAGAATAAATGTGATAATGAAGAAAGAATAAATGTTTAAAGTACCAAGCTGCTCGTAAATAAAATTCAAAACTCAAATAACAAATTATATTTAATAGTTAGTGGACGAACAATAACAATGTATTATGAATGTATTTAAATCCTTAGTCTCTGCCATAGTTCTGTATTCTTATTCTCTGTATTATTTTTCTGGTGCAATAAATGATATTGTATTGTATTGTATAGTTATAACCCGTACGCATGCTCACCGTTTCGGTGCCTGCGCGTATCGATATACTATTGATTATACTCTTTGGGTTCGGCACTGTCGCGTGCCATGCGCGGAGCGTATCGGTACCGGCAAAATATTCTCGCCGACATTGTTGACGCTCCGTGCTCCGTGCATGGCACCCGACGGTGCCGAAACTATTTGGTTAGCGTAGTCTCATACTTTTCAATACAAAGATATTTTTTTTTGCCTGACACCTTCCTAACACGGATACGGTGTAGTGGGCAGAGACTATAAAGTGTAACACTAAAACCCTTGTCCGTAAGTGGTGTTCCATTTGACGTACTGTCCGAGGTCGTCCGGCGACACGCTGGGCCGCACGCGCTGCAGGGCGTTGGTAAAGTCAAGCTTGCATACAGGACGTACCTGAGCAAACATTTCCAAAATTTTCCTTAAACATTTCATAAACTATATGTACGAGTATATTATACAATAAATATATTTTTATTTCTTGTACATATTAATGTTATGTATTTTTTAGTAGCAAATTAGTGTAACTTACTCGGTGTAAGCACACCGGTTAGTAATTGTTATTCGCTATGACCCATAGACGTCCCACTGCTGGGCACGGGTTTCCCCCACAGACACAGCTGCGGGAGGTCTAGACTAGAGCTTACTCCACCACGCTGCTCCAATGCGGATTGGTGGAGGGGTTAGTGGCCAACCTAGTGTCGAATGTCCTTAAACCACCCGAAGGTCTTCGACAAGGCTTAACGACTGTTTCCACTATTGAAAACAACCAGCACCGACAGTTTTACGTGCTCTCCGAAGCACGGTAGCGTCCATGAAATTTTGCCACTAGCGGTCACCCATCCACAAACTGACCGCGCCCGTTGTTGCTTAACTCTTTCGATCACATTGAATCGAAGCGAGCCATTGGGCTATGGACGCTACGCTACGCTAGTAATTGTAAAGGCTTTGTCAAACAGAACGCAATTTTTTTTTTGACAATTGTTGACAATTAGTCCTTTTCTAGACAATGTTACCCACCTTATCCCTATCAATGCTGACGATCTGCGACAGTGGCACGGCCCTGATGGGCCCCATGGCCGCCTCGGAGCACAGGGACTTCATGTCCGCGCCCGAGTAGCCCTCCGTCAGGTTCGCGATCTCGACCACTTGCTCTTGAGACAGGTCGTTGTCTTCGCTTTGCAGGAGGTTGGTTATTATTAGGTGACAATTAGTCCTTTTCTAAACAATGTTACCCACCTTATCCCTATCAATGCTGACGATCTGCGACAGTGGCACCGCCCTGATGGGCCCCATGGCCGCCTCGGAGCACAGGGACTTCATGTCCGCGCCCGAGTAGCCCTCCGTCAGGTTCGCGATCTCGACCACTTGCTCTTGAGACAGGTCGTTGTCTTCGCTTTGCAGGAGGTTGGTTATTATTAGGTGACAATTAGTCCTTTTCTAAACAATGTTACCCACCTTATCCCTATCAATGCTGACGATCTGCGACAGTGGCACGGCCCTGATGGGCCCCATGGCCGCCTCGGAGCACAGGGACTTCATGTCCGCGCCCGAGTAGCCCTCCGTCAGGTTCGCGATCTCGACCACTTGCTCTTGAGACAGGTCGTTGTCTTCGCTTTGCAGGAGGTTGGTTATTATTAGGTGACAATTAGTCCTTTTCTAAACAATGTTACCCACCTTATCCCTATCAATGCTGACGATCTGCGACAGTGGCACGGCCCTGATGGGCCCCATGGCCGCCTCGGAGCACAGGGACTTCATGTCCGCGCCCGAGTAGCCCTCCGTCAGGTTCGCGATCTCGACCACTTGCTCTTGAGACAGGTCGTTGTCTTCGCTTTGCAGGAGGTTGGTTATTATTAGGTGACAATTAGTCCTTTTCTAAACAATGTTACCCACCTTATCCCTATCAATGCTGACGATCTGCGACAGCGGCACGGCCCTGATGGGCCCCATGGCCGCCTCGGAGCATAGGGACTTCATGTCCGCGCCCGAGTAGCCCTCCGTCAGGTTCGCGATATCGACCACTTGCTCTTGAGACAGGTCGTTGTCCTCGCTTTGCAGGAGGTTGGCTATTATTTGTGCGCGGGCCTGGATAGGTATTGTTTGGTGTAAAGGTCATAAAGGGTTCATTGACACTATGGGGTTTTTATAGATTTGTTAAAATAAAGCTTATTATTTAGGGTACGCAGACTTCTGCAACAAGTCTGCACGTCAAACTGTGAACATAAATATTACAAGCCATTGATTGACATACACATTAAATTGTTATTAATTATTATTTTACTTGTGTAACTTTCACTTGTAAGTTTTGTAAAAATTAACTTATAACGTAACATATATATCAATGCTTATAACCAAAAAGTTTGCTAGGTACTCTAAGCCAAACTAAGCTGTTATAAAACTTCAAGAGCGTTCCAAGCAAAAGTCACGGAAATTACGGAGAAAAGTAGAAAAGTATGAATAGAATGGTCCGGGTTCAAATCCAAACGACCAGATGATGTGTTCATGTGCGATTTAAGAAACTAAATGTAAAATTCTGTAGCGGTGAAGGAAAGATAGTTAGGAAACCTGCTATCCTGATAGTTCTCCATAATATTCTCAAAGGCATGTGAAGTGATTATAATATAATATGCTACCTGTGTTTGTCTTATATTTATAAATATTACTTTAAATATGAAATTATGTTCGCCCACCACATTTTTCTCTCCATTACCTCGGGTCCACTGGCAAAGAATGCCTACCGGTATTAAGTTCGCCCTTTGTTAAACCCTATTTTAAGGTTTACAATAAAGTTAAAAAAAAAACTTTAAGCATAGCTGATAAAATAATGCACAGCGTCCACTCACCCCAGCGTCGGGCAAGGGGATGTAGAGCCTCTTGACCAGCCTCCTGCGGGCCGCCTCGTCCAGCTCCTGCGGCCGGTTGGTGGCGCCGATGATCAGCAGCCGGTCCTCATCACCTGCCGATGTATCTCCGATTATAATCAGGGCAGGTCCTGATCAACCCTTGTATCCTATCAGCCCTCTGACCTTTTCCATTGTAAACCCCGACGCAAAAGAGTGTTAGGGGGTGTTATAAGTTTGACGTTTTATTTGGGTTTGGAGAAATAATCTGCAAGCGAGTAGCTGGTGGCTTTTGGGCACAAGAGGCACAGGAGGCCAGTTTTAAGGAGTAGACTTCCAAGTTTAACGAATTTATCTATACTAATATTATAAAGAGGAAAGATTTGTTTGTAATGTTTTCACACAAAAAATACTACAACGATTTCAAAAATTCTTTCACCCATAAAAAGCTGCATCTTCACTGACATAGGCCATATAATATTACTAGGTGTAAACGAAACTATTGTTATGTCTAATTCCACGCGAGCGAGGCTGCGTAGTGTCTTTACTCGTATATAAGAATTTCTAAAGGTATCATCATCATCACAACCCTTTCTTTGTCCCACTGTTGGGCACGGGTCTCCTGTCAGAATGGAAGGAATTAGGCCTTAGTCCAAAGGTATAGCTAAGACAATACAAAGAAGTAGAAAGGATCAAAAGCAATTCATTTCTAAAACGGTAACTTTTTAAATAATGCCGACGGAAAAGCGCAGGTGCAAAACGTGCATCACCAAGATTCCATAAGAATTTCGCTGCGACCCATAGACGTCCCACTGCTGGGCACGGGTCTCCCCCACAGACGCAGCTACGGGAGGTCTAGAGCATACTCCACCACGCTGCTCCAATGCGGATTGGTGGAGGGGTTAGTGGCCAACCCAGTGTCGAATGTTCTCAAGCCACCCGAAGGTCTTCGACCAGGCTTAACGACTGTTTCCAACATTGAAAACAACCGGGACCGACGGCTTTACGTGCCCTCCGAAGCACGGTAGCGTCCATGAAATTTTGCCACTAGCGGTCACATAAGAATTTAAAATCCTGGAAATGATACCGGTGGCGGCGCCGTCGAACTGCACCAGGAACTCGGTCTTGATCCGGCGCGTGGCCTCGTGCTCGGAGTCGCTGCGCTGCGTCAGCAGGGAGTCGATCTCGTCTATGAATATCACCTGCAGCGATACCATACCATCACACCGCCTTCGTGTGATGAGCTTGAGAGTAGCGTCCATAGCCATCGCTCGCGTCGATTCAATGTTTTCGACAGAGTTAAGCGACGGGCGCGGTCGGTTTGTGGATGGATAGACCGATAGTGACAAAATTTCATGGGCGCTACCGGTCCCGGTTGTTTTTAATCTTCAAGCCTTGTTGAAGGCATTTAGTGGCTTGAGAACATTCGACATTGGGTTGGTCACTAACCCAACAACCAATCCACATTGGAGCAGCGTGGTGGAGTGGAGAGCTGTGTCTGTGGGAGAGACCCGTGCCCAGTAGTAGGACGTGTAGGATGTGTTGCTGCTAGAGTAAGTAAGTAATAAGTTTCACACAAGTACCCCCGCGGTAGGCTTTGCAGGTGACGGAAGAAAACTTAACACAGAGAAGAAAACATAACACACAGAAGAAAACATAACACTCAGAAGAAAAAAATAAGCGTGCAGATTGTCGCAGTCGCTGTGGCCGACCAGTTTCGGTCAATTTCAAGTGGCACATCGGTGGTAGATGAATGGACCTTATCAATATCCCAAATTCTCTACCCTACCCTGTCTGATGGACACTTTATTCTTTCATACATCCTAAAACCCTACATTTATCCATCAACACAGTCCAGTTTCATCGAATATTTATATCAGCAAACTAAACGCGGAATCGAACTCGGGACACTAGTTGGTAAACGACACTCACCGCCGGCTGGTGGCAGCGCGCCACCGCGAACAGCGCGCGCACCATCTTCTCGCCGTCGCCGATCCACTTGGAGGTGAGCGAGGATGCAGAAATGCTGAAGAACGTCGCCTTGCACTGCGCCGCCACGCACTTGCCTGTATAAACATCGGCATGAAAGCGCAGCTCTGAATAATATTTGGAGAGGATAGGTGCGCTTGGGGTATGCAATGGGGGACCTAATAGGGCTGGCCAATCAGCGCTTACTACTGACGACTCGCTCGCCCCTCGCAATACGATTATTTGGAGCGAAGGGGTGCAGGCCGTAAAGCCAACAAGCCACTGCGACCTAAAAAGATCTATTGCGCAATACGATACATTTCAACTTCTGCACATCCAAAATGCACATCCATCGAAGTTTACTACTAGTCCGAACTTGGTAAAAATGGGTCGCACTGAAAACCAGTGGTCGTGAAAAACAGCTACGGCCAACGCTAAGTGCGGCCCCTTTTCATCAAGTAGCCAATTCAATTTTATAATTTTTTATCGTTTATTAATTGTGTTGTGTTAATTTGTATTGTCTACTTTTGAAATAAATGTGTTCTTCTTCTTCAAGGTCAGAGCTGCACTTTCGTAACGGTTCGTATACCGTTGTTTATTCACGCGGCTTGCAATAGGAGTTTAATAATGAACATTGTAGTGTTTTATAGTTTTTTTTTAAAGAATGTTGTTATTTTTTAAAAACTGCGGAAGAAGATATGTTATATACGGCGTATAGTTTAATTTTGGAGATAAATTGCAGAAACAAACGTAGTACAATAATTTAATAATATGTATGACAAATACTAGCGCCACCTATGAGTGCTTGTATTTTTTCGTTCACTGCGATGTACGTAAGTTTAAGATTTACAGTCGAATTTCGACCAATAGGCGACCACTATTTTAGATTATTAAGTTAGAATAGGTATATTTTTATTATTTAATTGGATCGGGAGGACTGACGTCGATTGAGGGAACTCTAGCAGTAGACCCAAAAAGGCTGATGGATGGATGGATGAAGGGATAGATGGATAATTTAAACAGTAATAATTTACCAATCAAAGTCTTCCCTGTTCCAGGTGGACCGAAAAGCAGGATGCCTTTAGGAGGTCGACGCAGGCCAGTGAATATGTCCGGCCGTAGCAACGGCCACACTACAGCTTCCTGGATCACCGATTTGGCCAAGTGGAGGCCGGCTATATCCTCCCAACCTTGATAATGATTATTTGATAATGTTTTATTTCAATTAAAAAAAAAATCTTTACTTTCCTTTCACTAGTTTGTACATTATATAATTATGTATTATTTATTAAACGTTATTATTTAGTAGCGTAGCGTGATCGAAAGAGTTAAGCAATCACGGGCGCGGTCGGTTTGTGGATGGGTGACTTCTAGTGGCTAAAATGTTATGGATGCTACTGTGCTTCGGAGGGCACGTAAAGCCGTCGGTCCCGGTTGTTTTCAATGGTGGAAACAGTCGTTAAGCCTTGTCGAAACCTTCGGATGGCTTGAGAACATTCGACACTTGGGTTGGCCACTATCCCCTCCACCAATCCGCATTGGAGCAGCGCGTTGGAGTATGCTCTAGACCTCCCGCAGGTATTTCTGTGGGGGAGACTTGTGCCCAGCAGTGGGACGTCTATGGGTCGCAGCGATTTATTACACACATAATATACCAAAATCAGTGTAGGGAAACAAAAATGTTAATGTCATAGAACACAGAACACCTGCTTCACATATCAAGACTCAGTCTTACCTATTGGACTTCCCTTATCAATAATTTCACTCTCAATTAATTCAATCATCTTTGGATCAATGTGTTTCAATCTCTCATCTGTTATTGTTGATTCATTCGTTTCTTGTTTATCTCTGCATGAAAAACACAACACTGTTAAATACTTACATAGAAGAAGCAAATATCCTTTTATGATGTTGGTCATAATAATATATTATTAGTAAAAAAATAACGAGTTTGAAGTCGGTTTTTTGATATTTTGTTTAAAAAGCCGACTTCCGGGATACAAAATATAAATCACTTACTGAGCACCAAGCATTGGTGACACAAACTTGCTCTGAGCCTTTCTTGAGGCTCCTAATGACCGCTTGGCCGCTGGGTTGGACATCAGCAACTGTTCCCTTGCAGTTTTAAATGTTAGCTTGGCAACATTGCTCTTGTGCGCTCTGTTTTCCTCTTCTTCCTTCTCAAAATCATATTCCTTTTGTAAATCGGGCTTGGTGTTGAAATCACTGCTTTCATTTGGGTTAGAGACGGTTCTCATGAAATTGTAACTTTTTTGGGCTGTTTTTTTAACAAATTTAGGCCTGAATGGCTTTTCCTCAGCTGATTTGGATTCTTGGCTTGAGCTTATATACTGTTGGGATTTTTGAAAGAATGATCTGCTGTTTGAACAGTTGGTTGTGGCGTTTTCAGTGAGACTAGTGTCACATTTGCATTCATTTTTTATAAAAGCTTTCAGGCCCCTACATTTACTTGAAGATCTACATTGGCAAGGTGGCAGTGACTTCTCTAATAATGTTACCGGGTCTGTAAATTTACTGATAAACAAATAATAGAATAATTTTGGTAACCAAACCAAGGTACACAAAATATTTAACATAAGTATGCTTAAACATGTAAAAAGATTTAAAAAAAATGTATTAGGTATTGGTACTTGTACCTGAGAGAAGTTTTCCATGTTTTACAATTGCTTGTATCTGACTGATTTAGCTGATTTGCTGACTGTAATATTTGATTCATTGCACTTTCGTTCAAAAGTTCAGTATTTTTATGCCATGTTTGCTTTAATAGTGTATTCGAAGTTAAATTCGTTGAACTACAAAGAATATTTTTTCAGTAATTATGTAGATATATTAGATTACACAAAAACACAATAGTTATAGCTGCTTACTGATGGTGTTCAATTAGAAAAAGGCGAAAAAGCAGTAAAAACAAACCTTTGTAAAGACACCTTATATTGATGCAAAGAATTATTATCTAAAAGTGTTAAATATTCACAGTCTGAACCATCGTTGGAAGATGTTTTTGAGTGGTGGGCATACATTTAAACGGTATTATCTTTCAAAAATTTCAAATTTATTAGATTAATGTTTAAAAATAAGTTTAGCGCCAACTTTGAACGCCAAAATGTTCATGTTTGTTTGACAGTTTGACTTGACACATGCATATTTATAATTTAATACTCTGTAACATGCACGTTTATCACATAAAACATGAAAGGAGAATGGACTCAAAGTGGACTATTGGTCTATGCGAATAAGGCCTGTCTCTTAATTTGTGTCCTCACTGCCCTCCTCCTAGTCCTACGCGTCAGTGCCTCATCCCAAGGCACTGACGTAGGGAGAGACTTCGTTTAGTCTTCAGGTCTTCTTCACAGCAGAGTACATTATATATACTGAAAAGTCTTCTTGATGGTAGAGTTGGATTCGGACGTTTGCGATCTGAAGATGATATTGTATGTGTTGTATTCTGAGATGTAAAAGTTATTCCTGGCGGTCATCTTATGTATTTTTAATATCTACGTTGTTTGCCTTTTTTATCGTGAAGGTAGCTCCTTTTTCTTTTTCCTTTATTCATGTTGAACGCCACAGACTGCAAAGGCTTTTTTTGTACCCGAAGTTTAAAACTCTATCCCCGAAAATGACTTCTGTCGTAATTGCATTTTGCGATTCGAGCTGTCATTAAATTTATACTTATTCTGTGATCAAAATCACAGCAGAGTAGCAGATAGTAGTTTTGGTCAAAATTGTCTAGTAGATTTTATTATATTAAATGTATTATCTATTTGCTTTCCTCATCAAATAATAAATCAATAAGACCCTGCTTAATTTAATGAACTGATTAAATTAATAGGTACTTTTGTGAGTGTGTTCAAAACATGTTGAATGTGTCGGTATGAGCGAGATGAATTCCAAGCCACCGATTTATCATGAGAAACAAGTCAAGGAGCTGTGCGCGCTACACGCACTCAACAATTTGTTTCAGGTAAGTGGCATCTAGTAGGGCTACGTGCGTAGATCCATCTATTATCGTTTCGCGCTAAATGCGACCCTGAATGGTAATTATCTGCTATTGGAAGGTAAACAAATAATTTACTGATCTTAGTCGAATACAGTTACAACTGCTGATAATATTGTAAAATCCGTAGCAGATTACCAAACGTTATGAATAATAGTTATTCCTTTTAGTTAATTGTTTTTGTATAATTTGGCACCACCCATCAGAACCACCTGTGGATAATCTCTCAGTGGATTAAGCTGCAGGATTAAGAAAGCATAAGTTACCTACATTTTACATTAAAAAAATTACTAATTTAGATCAATAAATGCATAATATTACGAGGGTTGACTGTTCAGAATTTGACAGAATTATTATTTAAAGGGGTATGGGTTTGGCCCATAAGCTCCTATGAACTAACAAATCTTTTGTAGCTTAAGGTCAAACCTTATACCTTGTTTAAATTGTGCAGTTTAACCATATCCCTCCCAAGTCGTGTGTTATTCAGCTGTTAAGATGCTTCCTGTGTAGGTAAGAAATAAAATAAAACCTACTGAAACAATAAAGGTATAATTGCGAGGAAACCTACATGCCTGATAGTTCTCTTGGCCAGCATCGTGGACTAAGGCCTACCCTCCCATTCCCAGAGGTGACCAGTGGCCAACAGTGTCCAGTGGGAAGTCTATGCGTTGTAGATAAAGAAAAGGCTCTATACTATAAGCTTGACCAGCTAGAAATGATAATCCAAAACAATTGCAGACACGCAACACGTACTCCAAGTCTGAGCTGGACGGCATCTGCAGCCGGCTGTCGCCCAACGTGTGGATCAACCCACACCGCTCCGTGCTGGGGCTGGGCAACTACGACATCAACGTCATCATGGCCGCGCTGCAGAAGAAGGGCTGCGAGGCCGTCTGGTTCGACAAGAGGAAGTTAGTGCTTCTCTACAAGTTTCTAATCCATACTATTTAATATTATAAATGCAAAAGTAACTGTCTGTCTGTCTCGCTTTCACACCAAAACTACTGAACCGATTTAATTGAAATGTGGTACACAGACAGTTTAGACTCTAGCCCAATGATTCGCGTCGATTCAATGTGATCGAAAGAGTTAAGCAACGAAGGGTGCGCTCGGTTTGTGGATGGGTGACTGCTAGTGGAAATTTTTTATTGAAGTTACCGTGCTTCGGAGGGCACGTGAAGCCGTCGGTTGGCCAATAACCCCTCCACCAATCAGCATTAGCGCAGCGTGGTGGAGTATGCTCTAGACCTCCCGCAGCAGTGTCTGTGGGGGAGACCCGTGCCCAGCAGTGGGACGTCTATGGGTCGCAGCGAAGCGAAGCTAATTATCTTGGACTCGGCCACTCGATCTCGGCATTTATACGTCTTTTTTTTTTTAAATTTAGCTGTATAATTTACTTGTGACGATGACCAGAGACCCAGGCTGCCTGGACCTGTCGAACATCTGCGGGTTCATCCTGAACGTGCCGTCGGACTACAAGCTGGGGTTCGTGATGCTGCCGCTGCGCCGGCGCCACTGGGTGGCCATCCGCCAGATCCAGGGCAGCTTCTACAACTTAGACTCCAAGCTCGACGCGCCGCAGCTCATCGGCAGGGTGAGTGATGGAGGAAGAAATACAAAAAGTGATATTTTATTACTTAACGATTCGTTAGTGTCATTCATAGTTGATGTTACCGGCTTACTCACGTGTGATTAAAGTCGGAAATAGGCCGACTAGTTTCGATCTATTACGATGATCATCTTCAGAAGTGAACGCGCTCGCGGCGGGCACGACGTTTGTGTGGGCGACTTGTGCCCAACAGTGGGACGTATATGTGTTGTAGCTAGGTATTATAATCCTAGCGGTCTATGTATATGTACATTCTATACTAACTACTAAACTATACTAACGACTAACCACCTCTATCTAACCACCACCATATTAACATCCTCATCACTGAATATATCACCCCAGTCCCGATATGATTCTTTTTTATAAATTTAAGATAGTAAGCGAGCGTAGCACCACCCATCCGCTTCCGCCCATGACTAATGCCGTGTTCAGTGTCTGTCACGGTTGTCATGGGCGGCAGGGGATGCATGCTGCAACATTTTCGTTTGGTTATATTATACACAGCATTGTATTTGTTAAACATTACACTTATCATATTTTATAAAAATTGTAAAAAAAACCGTGCACATCTGTTGATAACATGAATTATTTGCAGTTGGAATAATGTTTAATAAGGCAAAGCGTGAGCGAGGCCTTCACTGTAAGACTATTTAACTTTTTAATTAAATAACGTCTTAATTTAATTTCAGAGTAGTGATCTCATAGCGTACTTGAAGGAGCAGCTGGACAGCAAAGAGAAGGAGCTGTTTGTGGTCGTGAGCAAGGAGGTGGAAGAGAAACAGCTGTGGATGCATCAGTATGCGCACGCGCGCCCCGACGCGCCGCGGCCGGACAGCCCGGAGCGGCTGGCCGACCGGTCGCCCGACCAGTCGCCCGACCGGTCGCCGGACAGCCTCAAGGGCTACGACTACCGCGGCCGCGACGCCGAGTGCCTCAGACTGAACCAAGTGAACTGTGTTGCTAGCATAGAAAATCATTACTGATAACGCGTGTTGTACGGACGTTGTTGTAGTGAGCGCAAACCACCGGCGATTGTCTCGACGTATGGCTGTATCGACCTGATGTTTAATGAAATTTATTGGATTTTATTAACTGAGGAATGATTTTTACTGGATTTTATTAAAGCGTGCTCGCAGCGTGATGTATCCCCTAGTTCTTATACGTCGATGCCCGCTGTGTAAACGCCTTATAAGGGTCGACGCACACAACAGTGTCGTCATACCATGCAGTATCAATGAAAAGTAAGAAGGCATTATGTAAGTTACATTTGTACAGCTGACTATTACTAAGGTTTTTACTATGTATATCAAATTTTTAATGGCACTATTCGAACTCGACGAGGACGGTCTGTGACATCGATGATGTCATTCAGAGCCCGCATGAATTTCTCCTTTGCCCTATTCCAAAATAACATTCTTATATCTAATATCATTGCTGCGTTGTTCAAGTCTTTAAAACTCAATCGTTGGCCTCTGTCATATACGAGTACTACAAGTTCACATAAGAGAGAGTAAGAAATACACATCGATTAGTAAATGTGTTGCGGCGGCAAGAATGGAACACAAACAATGACCCGATTAAATTATTATTTATCTGCGTAGATTATTATTCTTGTTATTAGATTATTTTATATTTATATTCTTATTTGATTATTTATCTGCGTAGTGAATATTTGCTCCGGCCGGTGTACGAACTCGAGACAAATAGTTCGGGATTCTGTGACAGACCGCCGCGCATAGTGTCATACGTCGACACTGATATGTGGTGTGATGTGCCATGATTATGCCTCAATCGGCCACTGTCATAAGCTCTATTTTTAAATAGCTCGCCGTGAATCGAACGAAAAATTTCGAGTCGTTTCTCTACACTTCTAGAGTAAGCCTCTGCTCCATATTTTTGAGTCACTCTAATGCATGTCGTCTGAATGAGCGGGCTATAGATTAAACAGTGTGGAATTGTTTCTTGTGCAGTTTTGCAGTAGAGCGGTCGACACACGGCGAATTATTCAAAATTGACGCTCCAGTTCAGTGTGTTAGTGCCTTATGACTTGTAGGGTTGTCAGTCTTAAAAGTATGGTCCATTGTCCTGCACCGGCTGGCGAGTTTTGCTGCATAAATGAAAATAACAGCACTAACTGAAGACACAAATGTAGTTTATTTGTGTTGGCATGTCTATAGTGTTAGCTTATTAGGTACAGGTACAGTATTGGAACATACAGACAGAAATATGAAATGAATAATAAAATTTTTGGGTTATCCTCTTTGTATTTGAAGGAATCCAATCTGGTAACAAAAATCAAATCCATAGTTCCAGGAATTAATGTTGGATGTTCACATGGAGAGATAAATAGGAAATAAGGTAGAAACAAATGCTATAGTAAACGCTAGTTTCCGGATTGATTGGTTTATATTTATGTGTATATTGCATATTTTTATTTGCACGAAGTATTTATTTTTTGTAGGTACTTACAGATATTTTTTTTACTATATTAATCAAAGACAAATTATTTTATATCAAACTGGTTATTTTAGCACACACACCGTTTTTAAAATATATAAATGTAAATTGTATCTCGACTTACTAAACTTGCTGATATGCATTTGACGACATGGCAACATCTTCAGTATTACTCTGGCAACACTCATTGTTGACGTACTTAACCGTCTCTTTATATTTATTTTGCGTTATTGCATATTGTTTTTGTTGCATAATTCCCTTTATTTGTTGTTGATTTTATTTAAAATTTAAGTGTGAGTCAGAGGAGAGAGTAGAGTAGCTAAGACAACGGCCTAAATATAAATTATTTAACGTAATGTTACGTTTCCCATCGTCTGTTTACTCTGAATACTTTTTATATCTATAGATTATTCAATTTTTGTATAAATATTTGTATGGTGCGGTATTCTTTATTCAAAGTTTGTCATAATTTGCATTATGTTAGTGTGGAAAAATGTATATTTACCTTTTAAAAATGGTTGTACAATAGTGAGAAAAGAATCGAATATCTATGTCAAAGTATTTAAACTGAAAAATAGTAATAAGTAACACTTATCAAGTTATCAATAACTTTTATCAAAACAGTGGTAATATTTTTAATCTTTAAATAAATTGTCTTGTTACAGTTAAGCTCATAACATAACCCTTCATAATAATGTAGAGTCGCGTGTAAAATAATAAGTATATGTAGAAATATCTACTCATCCAATAATAATGTCATCATAATATTTTTTGACATTTTGAACAGTCAAAATTTCTCAGTTAAGAAGTCATTTTAGCCACAGAGCATTTTAGTACAAGAACGAATGTTTTGGTAGTCCTTTATTACATTACATTAAATGCTAACATGAAATAAATATCAATGACCATACCAAATAAAACAACCAAACTGTATAATACGTGTAGACGAAAATTAATAAATGGAAGCCAAATAAAGTAGTGTATAAGGTCTACTATGTCACATAACTTTGTACTTAAGTTAAGCACAAATTTCACAACAACGCCATCATCACACAGGCTCGTTCACATCTTCACTAAGCATCCATAAGGGCCTCCATTTTTCAACGCATTCTTCGATCAAATTATTGATCGAAGGACGCTTTCGTATATGTATTGGTAAGGACTACTCATTAGATAGAACTCGGTATGGGTGTGAGTTTGAAAAATAGAGACAGCATGAAATTCATATGGTTTTAACGATTTTCGTATATGAGTGAGATAAGTTTTCAAAATGAACAATGTATTATAGTGGATGTGAACGTAGCCTTATTAACTAAAATAACTGATAACGATCTTTTTGATTCATTTAAATTTATGTCTATTTTGTTGTAAATAAATGGTATTTTTTCAAAAAATAGAAAGTGTGATGAGAAAATTTTGTTGTTATTTCTTTTTTCTGGCAGAATGGCAACCCTTATCAATTTGCTATTTATTTATAAAATCCTTGTGATGGATATTTGAACGTCCGCGCCGCACTGCCTTGGGCAACCGCCGAGAGACTTCGAGCCGAATGACGCGTTATAAGCCCGCATCTGAGCATCGTTCGTCATCAGCTTCTGTATATAATTGTACTCTGTGGTCATCAGTTAATCGACTGACTCAATGAAATCCATGTGGCTTCGGCCCCAACCCTACGGCCCGCTTAAATCGGCTGCGGTCGAACCCGCGAGCAGAAGGCCAAGGGCCTATATCTCGCCGTCCCACGCTCGACTAGCGTGTGCGGTCGTCAGCCATCAGTAATTAGTACTATACTAGTATTGGCTGTAATGGCCTTTACAGCGTCACCGTACAGGGTAGTCGAAATAAAAGGCGGATATTGTACTAGTAGTTTATGTGTCTATCAGTGTGGGGGGCGCGTGGGAGGCGCAGGCGTCGTTCTTGGCCAGCACTAGTCGGTCGGGGTCGAGCCGCAGGCCGGCGAGCGCCGCGTAGATGCGCGCGCGCACCGCCGCCTCTAGCGCGCGCGTGCGCCCTAGCACCCACATGCGGTCTGCAAACACCACGACAGTAAGTATGTACCTACAATCTTATTAACCTACTTCGAAAAGATGGAGGTTCGGCTGTATGTATTTTTTTTGTGTGTATTATAGTGTGTTATTTTTGTGGTCCGGTTGAAAAGTTGTGGTTTCTGGTTACACATCTTTAGAGACGACGGTATCAATACACCTGTGACTGACTTAGAACGAGACATAGTAACAACTAACTCGACTATTAGGTACTAACACCAACTAACAGGACTAACACTATCCCTCACTGTCCCTGCCCCAGTCCTCATACCTACTATTAGACTGACTAATATTCTTATTAACTCTCCTTGCTCACTGGACTGACCAATATCTTAGTCCCTATTAGAGTCATCTTCAAGATTCAGTTGTCATGGCCGAGAGCGGCATTTTTTTTAAAAGCTTTTATTTAACTTCACTCGTATGCTTGTATGTATGTCCTGTAATCTTGCAATCAATATTTCACCCACTTCCACTGAAGCTATCGACCTGAAATTCGGCACACATATTTGGTTCCGATGACAATGCACGAAAATAAAAAAAAAGCTTTTTAAAAAGAAAAATTTTTAACAGTATGAACGAGCTTACAGCACCACCCTGGTACAATCTATAAAAATGCAACATTATAATCTTCTTACCAGAATGCGCGATGCTGAGGTTGGTGCACGACCACACGATGGCGAACTGGTCGTAGTCGGCGAGCAGGATGTTGTACTGGCCGGCGCCGGGCAGCAGCCGCCCGATGACGTACGGCATGCGGTTGTTCAGCTTGTAGCGGAACGCGGACGAGCCGTTGTAGCTGGGGATGCCGAGGCCGTGCGACGTGGACGGGTTGCCGGTCCTGAACATGTTGTAACATGTTTATAAACACTGGATGTGACTGGCCGTTAATAATATAATAATAATAAAATCTTTATTTTCAGGTTACAAGACCCATATAAAATATATACAATTTTACAATAATAATTCATTTTAAACAAACAACAAACCTTTTTTTTTTTTAAATTAATTTAAATAATAATTTTAATTTTAATGTATTGCAATAAATAAAATAATATTATTAAAGTAATTAAAAACAAATTTACAGTTAATGATTACGGAAATATAACGCCGAACATAGAATGCCCTACTCGCTCCACGTTGCACATCCGCGTTCACACATCGCATCATCATATTTATTTTATTATTGTGTCCTGAATTAGTCAATGGTTCTTGTAAATGTAAGTGTTTGCTTTACCTAAAGTCGTTGGTCTAATGGTGCTGACCTAGAGGTCCTCGGCTCGATCCCCGGGTCGGGCAACAACTATTGGGTAGGTACTAGCCATACTCGTATATTGGGTAGCCTACCCCTTCGGGGAAAAACAGGCGTGATGTGGTGTTATGTGTATGTTATGTTTATTTTTAACTAATAGTTCAAATGTTATTATCATGTATGTAGCTTGAAAAATTACAGATTTGTCCAAATATTAACCACTTCCTTAACTCCATTTTGTGGGGGAAAATTGAAATACTTTTTTTTACTTCGATTGTTCGAATTTCATTCCTAGGGAAGGAGTGAAGTTCGAAGGACATAAATCGATCGGTAGGGTGGCAACTAGATGCATCTTTGATTAGGGTGGCAACTAGATGCATCTTTGATTAGGGTGGCAACTAGATGCATCTTTGATTAGGGTAGCAACTAGATGCATCCTTGATTAGGGTGGCAACTAGATGCATCTTTGATTAGGGTGGCAACTAGATGCATCTTTGATTAGGGTGGCAACTAGATGCATCCTTGATCAGGGTGGCAACTAGATGCATCTTTGATTAGGGTGGCAAACTAGATGCATCTTTGATTAGGGTGGCAACTAGATGCATCTTTGATTAGGTTGGCAACTAGATGCATCTTTGATTAGGGTGGCAACTAGATGCAACCGAATCTATTGTTATGTGTCCACTAGTACGTTATAAGTTGCTAAAACCCACCATCGATTGACAGTGCGGACGGTGATGAGCAGGTAGTCGCGGTCGTTGAGCGCCACCTCCAGCGTCGTGCAGCTGGCCGCCATCTCCATCAGGTAGAAGGACCGCTCCACCTCGTACCACGTGCCCACCATCTGGATATTGCGTATATTCCAGTTATACTCGCATAGTTATACTCACTGCGACCCATAGACGTCCCACTGCTGGACACCCCCACAGACACTGCTGCGGGAGGTCTAGAGCATACTCCACCACGCTGCTCCAATGCGGATAGTGGCCAACCCAGTGTCGAATGTTCTCAAGCCACCCGAAGGTAGGCCATAGGCTTAACGACTGTTTCCACCATTGAAAACAACCGGGACCGACGGCTTCACGTGCCCTCCGAAGCACGGTAGCGTCCATGAAATTTTGCCACTAGCGGTCACCCATCCACAAGCCGACCGCGCCCGTCGTTGCTTAACTCTTTCGATCACATTGAATCGACGCGAGCCATATGGACGGTACATAGTTAGATACAATAAATATCTTGGACATTCTCACACACGTCCATCTGACCCAAAAGTAGGCGCGATCCTGTAATATGGGTGTCAAAGACTGATATAAATACATAGATATTTTTAAATACTACTTAAATAGATAATATTAACATCCAGACACAGAACAAATACACGTTCGTCACACGAATATTTGTCCTGAGTGGGATTCGAATCCACGACCCCTGGCGCAACAGACAGGGTCACTACCGATTGCGCCAACGGGTCAGGTCCGTCGTAATAATACATATATACTGACCGGTTGCGGCATCATGGTCAAGTCTAGCCCTGACCTTGAATGCGCTGATGTCGAAACAAAACTACGAGTATCGTCACATTTAGTAATCTGTGGTATGGTCTTCACGCGGTCAAGCGGTGACAGCACAGTGGCTATCGAACTCGCTTCTTACTCGAGCGGTCCGGGTTCAAACCCAGGCGGCACGCACCAATGACTTTTCTAAGTTATGTGCGATTTAAGAAATTAAATGTCACTTGCTGTAACGGTGAAGGACACTTCGTAAGGAAACCTGCACGACTGAGAGTTCATCATAATGTTCTCGAAGGCATGTGAAGTCTGCCAATCCGCACTTTACACCACCCCAAATACACACCACCACCACACCACCATACCAAAATATTTAAAATCACTTACCTTTTTAATATCAAAGTTGGGTAGTTGCGGGTAGATGGGGCACTTGCCCAGCCCCGTGCTAAGCGCAGTCCGGACGATCGTGCTAAACACTAAAAAAAATATTCTCGTCGCGCACATTATTCTAAAGTCGCCCATTTCACTATGGAAACTAAGTACCTAGACAAATTGTGTTAGATTTAATTACTAAAGCATCTACGGCCTACTTTGTAAACAATTGCTAGGCCGATGTCGCGATGTCGGCGGGGCCCGTCCAAGCAACACTTCACACTGAAACATTCGACGGCTTACAACTGAATCGATTATTCATAAGCATTCCTGCCGTACACAATACGACGACGTTGAAAACAAATAAAGGTCTCTGCCTAATACACCTTACCACCATGACCGTGCTAGGAACGTATCAGACATGAAAAGCAATACGATACGTTCTACTATGTCCCCTAGAGCTTATCATAAACGGAGCCTCCGCGTATCATCTGCGTCGTACCGTTGTCGTGTTTTTATTAATCATCTGTTTTATATATATTAAAGAAACTTTATTCTCACTAAGAACATTCACTTACATGAGAAATTATAATTATACATTTTGGTATCATATTCTTATAGTACTGCGAATTTTATTACTAAACGATTCGTGAGTGTCTATATTCATAGTTGAAGTTACCGGCTTACTCAAGTGTGATTTAAGTCGGGAATAGGCCGACTAGTTTCGATCTATTACGATGATCATCTTCAGGAGTGAACGCGCTCGCGGCGGGCACGGCGTTCACTGACTTTCCGACTTAAATCACACGTGAGTAAGCCGGTAACTTCAACTATGAATACTGCGAATGTGTTTAAAACAAAGTGGGTAGTAATAAAAAAATATCAACAAGCACAGTCAGTGATCGAGCGCGCGTTTTCGTGTTTAAATTAATATTTACGAACAATTTCGTTTAATTTTTCGTCCTCCATTTTAGTCTTATTGAATTGACGTTAACATTAACAATATAGCAACTAGCAAGAAGAAGCGGCAACGCGTTTTTAACGGTCATCATACGCGGTTATAACCCGTATGCTCACCGTTTCGACCGCCGGACACCGGAGCGACTAAAAATTCCCGCCGACAATTGACGCTCCTGGTCGGTGACGGAACAGTGTAGTGGGCGTAGTCTCATACTTTTCAATACAATGATTATTTTTTTGCCTGACACGTTCCTGTCACGGTCTGAACGTGACGTCACGATATGAACCGGTGTAGTGGGCAGATACTTTAATATAAATACATGTATAACGGTTTTTGAAACGTAGTTTCAACCAAATGTTATAGTGAATCTAACGGTAGATTATGAACACATAAGAACGATTGATTAGGTACTTTAGTCAGGTACTTGGATGGTACCAGGAGTAGCTTCTTTTTGCATCCACAAACCGCTAAGCAACACATGGGAGAAATTAAGATGCAGAAATTATGGTGGTTTAATTAGCCATTGTGACATACTTAGGGTGTTTAGTCTATACTAAAAAAATATTACATTTGAGTCAACCATATTATACTAAATGTCCATCCATGTCCATCTATACTAATATTATTTGTTTAAGCATTTAATATAGGTAATATATGTCGCCGCGATAGCTATTCTACATACCTCCTGCATTCTACGTACCATGATTTGATTATTATTATTATGATAAATCATGTGTAAAATCAATCTTAATTACAATAATTTAAATAATACACACTGGTAATTTGTAAATGTCATAATTGTGCAAACTTCCGGTAGGCTTAAATGCTATTTGTCGCCGCGATTACTATTACCTACTATGATTTAATTATTATTATAATAAATCAAGTGTAAAAACTAAATAATTATTATAACACACTGATAATTTGTAGATGTCATAATTGTACAAACTTAATTAAGCCTAACTTCCGTTAGGCTTAATTAACGTGTTTTAAAATTTAGTTTTTATAGAAAAATAACATCGTTAATTTACGATAGTGATTTGTAATAATTAAACGATTTATAAAAACGTTTGATGATTTTATAGCCATCTGTTAGTTTTCTTAATGCACTGCATCCGACCGGTAGAACGAGTGACGTAAGGCTCAGCCTATATAAAGGCAAACATTTCGATATGGGACTCACTTTGCATCGGCGCTTCGAATCGAGAGCAACTCCGTAAGTGCTATTCATCGAACATTGTTTTTAAATAAATAATGTTGCTATGCTTGCAGGATTACTTTATAAAACGTTATTATAAAATTATGATAATAAACTCGAGGTTGTTATGAATAAGTGACTCTCGAATATGTTCTCGTTACTACTTTTATTTGTAATTCAAGTAAATTAAAATATGTAATTAGATGACGTCTTTATCAATAAATACTGTGGAAAATATTGAAAAGAGTTACTACCGAGTTTCTTGCCGTGTTCTTCTCGGTAGCATCAACTTTGTGAACCGGCGGTAGATAAACAAATAATAATAAATGAATCGTAAACTGAATTCTGCATATTTCATTAATACGACACTCATTGGTCTGGAATAGCCAAAGACAAGAGAATACTTATTCTCTTGTGATAATAGACTTCTACTATTATTGTTTTCCTTTATTACCTGCAGTAAATTGCTAAATTATTGTAAAGGCTTTCAACTTAAACAAACATACATCATGACATCTTTTATAATTGCTTCTTGACAGTAATTCAATTTATAAATACACAAACATTCTTTCTGATAACTTCTATTATGCTAATATCTTTATTATTATCGCTCTTATATGAAGGCTGTATGCGACATATATAAATAAATAAATAAATTATAAAGAAGAAAGATTTGTTTTCACACAAAAACTACTGGACCGATTTCAAAAATTCTTTCACCATTAGATAGCTGCATCTTTGCTGAGTGACACAGACTCTAAAATATTACTAGGTGTAAACGAATCTATTGTTATGTCTAATTCCACGCGAGCGACGGGCGTCCACTAGTATAAAATAAAGCCCTATCGGTTTATCAATTTTTATTAAAGCACTGCTTTCCAAGTTAATTAATTATATAACAAACATTATGCCAAGACTCTTCCCTTACTCGTACTTAGGCGCATGGGAAGCTAATTTACAAAGAGTATAGTTTCCCCTAGTAAAAAATCGTGGTCTCCAATTGTAAGGCGGCCTCAAAACGTAGTCGATATACATACAAACAACTGCACCGTGCAGGTGACAGTGCACTAAGTCGGCACAATGTCGGCCCGACATTCCAACCGCTGAACTAAGTTTACTACAGGCTCATGAATATTTAATAAATAAGGTCGTCACTCAGAAAATCAACTTTGTTATTCAAAAAGTACACTTATCTACAAGGTATATTCAATTCTTATATCTTACAATACGAAAAATCATTATTATAAAGTATGATTGATCACAGGTGTTCGTCACACGAATGTTTGTCCTGAGTGGGATTTGAACCCACGACCCCTGGCGTAACAGGCACGGTCACTATCGATTGCGCCACGGGCCAGTTACGACGACCCCCGTTTTTTAAATTCTTGTTTATTTTTTTTATTGTCTTTGTTTTTTTTGTCTCTTTTTAACTTATATGTTTGGCTTATTTTCCTTTTCTTTATTTATTTTATAATACCTACATTTGAGACAAAATAAAGATTTTCTTTCCTTCTATCTTTTCTTTAAATTTAATTTAATTCGACAATCTCTATCGTAAATTCAAAGCAAAACGAAAATTCTCAAAACTCGTTAACTGCTTGTTTAATACACCGAAACTCTTCTGAATTAAAGGCGTGTTTAAACCAACGATAACTTTTATTTATACTCTGAAAATATATTTACATCAGCACAAGTACACTTAATAGTAACATTATCGAAAACAGCTTACTTTCTTAATAAATACCGCAGCAGAAGCGTCACCATAATGAGCTCATATTCTGAAGTTATATTTAAGTTATAAATACATACATTACATATACATACTTACATAAAATGTTTTAAAACTACCCTTAAAATTATTGGACTTTAAAATCTACAACAACTGCATTAGACTTACTGAGTACCTTAATATGAATGATACACAAACTATAAACTTTGCTTGATCGTAATGATGTTGTTGATGTGAAAATGATGATAAATATATGATTCATTATTTAAATCAGTTTTCCGAAGTCTATTTTTAGCGAGTGCGTTACGAATCTCGATTTTTTCTGCTTTTGAACTGCCTGCATTCCTGAGATTTCACCATAATGTTGTCAAAAGCAGGTCTGCCAATCAGCACTCGGCCAGCGTCATGCTTTATGAATTTCCCAGAGAGGAGACACTTGCCCAATAGTGGGTAAACAATTAAAGGGCTGGTACCACTGATATACCTATCTGTGAGGGCACGTTAAGCCATCAGTTACTTTCAATGGTAAAAACAATCCTTAATTAAGCCTCGTCGAAGACCATCGGGTCGCTTGAGAACATTCGACACTGGGTTGGCCACTAACCCCTCCACCAAGCATTGGATCAGCATGGTGGAGTATGCTCTAGACCAGTGATGGGCAAACTACGGCCCGCGGGCCAACTCCGGCCCGCGAAAGTATTTAATCCGGCCCGCCGAGGGTCCGTCGACATGGATAGTATATATTATGGCCCGTTATAATTACGTTTTGACGGTCGAGAAGAAAAAGTAGATTCTACTAATGCATTTTTTTCTATAATTCTGGCCCTCCTCTAGAATTTCTAAACCTTTGTGGCCCGCCATTAAAAAAGTTTGCCCACCACTGCTCTAGACCACTCTCAGCTGTCTGCTGACAACCGTGCCCAACGGGGACGTCTATGGGTTGTAGCTACATAGTCTACAAAGTCTGTAACATCACTATCACCACTTCACCACTTGATATTGAGCGCGATGTCGCTCTTCTCCACAGCATGGTACGCGGTGTGGAGCAACGCGCGCGCCTTGTCGGAGTCCTGTCCGTCCAGCCAGTCCGCGTAGAGCCGCCGCGCGGGGGCGCTGGCGGCGGGGGCGGCGGGGGCTGCGGGGGGCAGAGCGCCGTGCAGCGCCGCGAGCCGGGCCAGCAGCTCGCGGGGGCTCTCGCCCGCCGCCGGCCGGACCTGCGCGCCGCCGTTCAGACAACCTACGAACAGAATACCAGAATCTAGACATGGAATACCGGAATATAGACATAGAATACCGGAATACAGACATAGAATACCAGAATATAGACATAGAATACCAGAATATAGATATAGAATACCGGAATATAGACATAGAATACCAGAATCTAGACAGAATACCAGAATACAGACATAGAATACCGGAATATAGACATAGAATACCAGAATATAGATATAGAATACCAGAATCTAGATACAGAATACCAGAATCTAGACATTTTCGCTAACGACTACAGTAACACATTAAAGTACACTAACATAAAATCACATATATTACGCTGCCGCCGCATCGCCACGAAAAAGATGAGCACGGCCCTTATTCGTCAATTTAATATTACTGTACTATGTAATTTATAAAGTCTATTAAAAGGAAAATATTGGTCAGTTACCTAGTTACTGGGAATGAGGACTGGGGACTGTTAGTTAGTCCTGTTAGTTGGTCGAGTTAGTAATTGTTAGTAAGAGTCCCGATTCAATTCAGTCACGGATACGCATATAAAGAAGTGTAACCGGAAACCGCACCTTTCCAATAGGACCACAATTGCTTTAAAAACAATTACTACACGCTACAGCGCTAGGTAAGGTGCCGTAGCTGGTGGTACTACCCCGGGCGACGTCTTTATAAAAACCTCTACCACTCGCAGCCGTAGCACGCCGGCTGTGGTATCGGCACCTGTAGGGCACGCACCTGAGGGGCACGCCATGACCTCGACGTAGTGGTAGGGCGACTTGCCGCGCTTGAGCTTCTGCACCAGGTTCTGGATGTTGCGGAACCCGTTGGCCACGCCCACTCGCAGCACCTCCCCGCCGCCCGCTTCCAGACTTGCCTCCCGGAAGTCCGGGTTTCTGGAAGACCATATTCATACAACACATTTACAGAATATCAGTGCTGTGGCATATTCTTTGTTACAGCAAATGCTGAGTGCTTTCCGTTTTTCGCTAGGACTGCAACAACTGTTTACATATTATTATTTTGTCCTATTTGATTATATCATTGTAAAATGTTGTAGTTGTTAGCGAAAATAAACAAATTTCATTTCATGTTCGTTATCAAGAGAAACTTAAAAAAAAATACTTTTGTCTATACCAAATGTGTAATTATAGTGTAGCGTCCATAGCCCAATGGCTCGCGTAGATTCAATGTGGTCGAAAGAGTTAAGCAACGCGACGGGCGCGGTCGGTTTGTGGATGGGTGACCGCTAGTGGCAAAAATTCATGGACGCTACCGTGCTTCGGAGGGAATGTAAAGCCGTCGGTCCCGGTTGTTTTAAATGCTGGAAACAGTCGTTAAGCCTTGTCGAAGACCTTCGGGTGGCTTGAGCTCGACACTGGGTTGGCCACTAACCCGTCCACCAATCCGCATTGGAGCAGCGTGGTGGAGTATGCTCTAGACCTCCCGCAGCAGTGTCTGTGTGGGAGACCCGTGCCCAGCAGTGGGAAGTCTATGGATCGCAGCGAAATGTAAAATTATATGTTAAATCGATTAAAAATTGATCGATAGTTAATTATCGATTAAAAATCAAACGATTATTACACTTTTTATCTCCATTTCATGGGAAATTTTCCAGGATTAAGTCACTAAGTCTCGCTCCAAGCCGTAAACTGTGCCTGTGCAAAAAATCACATCGATCCATCATTCCATTGAGGAGGTTACTAAGGACAAATCAACAAAATAAACACACTTTCTCATTTATATTAAGTATGTATTAGTAAGGATTTTCTTCGTAAATTAAAAATTAAAAAAAACTAACGATACTGATTCTAAAAAATAATGCATACATTTGAGTCAACCATATGTTCCATGTTCATGTTAAATATTACAGCAAAAGCTATTTTCTAAAACATAACAATTATTTGATATTTCAATCGCGCCAGGAGTCCATTGGTAATGACGCGTGACCCCGCATCAAATTCTAATTATTTATGTTAAGTCATTGCGTTTGTTTGTTAATTAACTCGTACTTTTTTAATCACCTCAACTGTATAACTTTGTGTGCTTTGCTAGACTATGTTTTTTAAATGTGAAAAAAAAAAACTATTCGATAACGCATAAATCGTGAACTTGAAAAAACTGATTTGCAATTGACTACATTAAAAATAAGAGCATATTGTTTGAAGAAAAAGTAAAAGATTTAATTTCTTTAGATACATCTTTAAACTTTCCTAAGAATTATAGCAGGTAATCTGAAGTTGTTTACTCACTGCAACTATGCATTATTCAAATTCTATATGACCCTGTTACAATACGATAAGACCTATGTATTTAAAATTACCGAAACTTAATTAAACATGAGATTCGCCGATTGTGTATTGCAGTACTGAATTCCCCAAAATACTTATAATAAATAATGCAATGATTGAATTATTATAAATCGTACTACTGATGTAAAACAGTGTTTTAAATGAAATGGTCTACTTCTTTTAAGTCCATACGTTCTTTGCAGAACGGCCGTGGGCGCCATCTGGTGTGGTACGCTTTACAACTCGCCACTCCTCCCTGATGGCTGGTTACCTCTTGCAGTCGGTGTCGGGAGCGACCACAGCAGCCTTTATCTGGTCGGAGCAGCGCATGTCACCTACCACGGGGTCTTGTGCCCTCCAATCTGCTCTGCACTACAAGTCTCACTCGAGACAAGATTCGAGCTTGTACTATTTGCTATTTGCTTTTACAGGATTCGGCAAGTTTTTCTATCTCAGTCACTGTTTCACACTTAGTGTTATCAATAACCCAAGTTTTGGAGCTGAAAGACGTCTGTCGGATTTTCTAATGGAGGTCACGAGTTTAATTTTCAGTTCAGCGTGAAATTCTATTTCGGCTGCAATATTCCGATATTTGGGGAGATTTCTCATTTAGTTCTCTCACATCGCTACCTGAATCTTTCATCTGACGTGTTTCCTCTATTAGGGCTAAAGATTGGTTTGGATGATTTAATAGCGGCTTCGATCTAATGCTTTGCCGGATCCCATTACAAGTCTGAAGATGGCAACGTCCCTGGTAAATGAAATTCCTTATGTCGGATTTATAATCAGATACCTTTTTTTCTTAAACGAATCTTTCAGTTTATATGCTGGCTTTTTACGCACCAAAGCCGCTTGAGAAGACTATAAGAACACCTACATTTCATCATTTCATTCATCAACAACATCAACATTAACATTCAACATTTCATCATCATCTCATTGTAAGTGACAATGTACTTATAATTATGTCTTATGAAATGTGAAATATAGAATCTTTCGCGGTTTCCGACGTCAACTCTTCACCTCCTAAAGAATATTGTGCAGCCACACACGGCGTAGTCTTTCCCGAGGTCACTGTATGGATCGGACGGTTTGACCCACTCTTGGCACCCGCATCCCTAGAAGTCCCCTTTTAGTCGCCTCTAACGACAGACTGACTACAGAGCTACACGAGCACCTATGCCACAACCTAAGAAGTCATACTATTAAGGTAAATAAATAAGGCGCACATTGGTACTGCGTAATTGCAGCGGCTTGCGCCACGCGACCACCCGGCGCCATTCGGGTGAGAGGCGTGGCGCGCACGCCCATTCACGCGGTGACCCGCATTGTTCGCGGAGGAAACTTCTAGAGATCGCGCGCGTCACACTCACACGACACGATGCAATCTACTTCAAAATGCCACCGTTTTCGGTAGTAACACGATCCTGCACAACGTTTAGCAAAAAAACGTGTTTTGAAATCAGTAGCACAATGCGATAAATAGTAATATTGTAATAAAACGTTTTTTTAAGGATACTTCGATTCTTAAGTGAGTGACATTTTGGAATAAATTATATAGTTAATGATTATGACATGTGTTAATGATAAATGTATAATGTTAATGGAGTATATATGTATATGGATTGGATCATTGGATTTTAAAAATATAAAAATAATTCTGACATGAAACTGGTGAAAAAATATTTACTTATGTGCGCTTTACGTACTAAATTCTAAGATGTCAGTCAGATTCCAAACGCACAGCGCTCGTCGACGCACAAAATCAAAAACAGCGCCATCTGTTTATACAAAAGCTGTAAAACTGCATATTTACCCTACTTCCCTCTGTATAAATAATAATGCCTGTATTATGTTACAACGCCATCTATTATCGAAATGAGGAAACCGCTTAGTTATTATTGATTAGGTTACATACATCGCCATCTATTATCGAAATGAGGAAACCGCTTAGTTATTATAAATTATGTTACAGCGCCATCTATTATCCAAAAGAGGAAACGGCTCAATCACCTCAAGTTCCTATACACGGGCTGCGCGTCAATCCCGAACAGATGTTCGGCGGCGTAGCGGAACACGTGGTCGGCGAGCCCGCCCGAGCCGGCGGCGTGCCGGCGCAGCGCCGCGCCGCCCGAGCCGCCCCACGGCCAGTCCAGCTCCGCGTCGGCCGCCTCCGCGAGGGACTTGCCGCTGCCGTCTAGCATTTGTTCCAATTCGACTGCGAAACAACACATTAAGTTATTTCATCATCACATCATTGACCACTATTGAATATCTCTTCTCACAATAAATAACAATGATAATAAATATCTTGGACATTCTCTCTCACACACGGCCATCTGACCAAAGTAGGCGCGAGCCTGTAACTATGGGTGTCAGAGACTGATAAACATACATAGATATTTTTAAATACATACCTAAATAGATAATAATTGACATTCAGACACAGAACAAACACAAGTGTTCGTCACAAGAATGTTTGTCCTGAGTGGGATTCGAACCCTATAGATGCTACATTATCATGTAGCGTATAATGGATTGGGATTCAAATCTAGATTTGTTCAACTCGAAACCTGTTGAGTTTGCCAGAACTGCCAGCAGGTATGTTTCTACTTTAGATTTAAATTAAAAATGTAAACGCATTACAATTATTTTTTGTTTGTTTTTAATTTTTGGTTATTTGTATGAATAAATAAATAAACAAATCCCCCCGCCCTGCCAACTCACTGGCCGTGATGACGCAGTCGACGTCGTGGCAGCCGAGCAGCTCGCTGTAGAAGTCGTCCCGGCTGGCCTCCAGCTTCTTGTCGTAGCACGGCATGAGCGTCGCGTGGTACAGCTCGGTACTTTGTATAAATAAATAAACAAATCCCGCCGCCCTCAACTCACTGGCCGTGATGACGCAGTCGACGTCGTGGCAGCCGAGCAGCTCGCTGTAGTAGTCGTCGCGGCTGGCCTCCAGCTTCTTGTCGTAGCACGGCATGAGCGTCGCGTGGTACAGCTCGGCGGGCGCGCGCTCGCGCAGCCCCGCCAGGTGGCGCTTCACGAGCGCGCCCATCACCTGCTGGCCGGAGCGCGCGGTGGATATGTGGGGCAGGATGAAGCTGCCGTGCGTCTTCTCCGCGTAGCACACCCAGCCTGGGGAAAAAAAGGGAAAATTATATTGTAAAAAAAATTTTTTTTTTTTAAAGCTTTTATAACTTTTTATTTTATTTTCATGCATTGTCATCAGAACCTAATATGTGTGCCAAATTTCAGCTCGATAGCTTCAGTGGAAGTGGGTGAAATATTGATTGCAAGATTCCAGGACATACATACGAGTGAAGTTAAATAAAAGCTTTTAAAAATATTTTATTTATTTATTAACTCTATAGTGCACACCAAGACATAAAAGAACAATTACATGGATTAAGGAATAAAAACTACGTAGGTACAATTGGTGGCCTTATCGCTAACTAGCGATTTCTTCCAGGCAACCTTGGGCTGAGTAGTTAGAGAAAGAGTTTAAATATGGTAGGGTGCACAAGAATAAATTAGGAAATATATAAGCAAGAAAGGAATACAAGAAAGCAAGGAAAACATATTGATAACGAGTAACACTAATTATATTTTGTTTATATTTATTTTAATTATATTTTATTTTTATATAAAACAGATGAGAGAGGAAGAAGGAGAATAATAGTAAAATTATATTTGTAGGTAATAGGATTTTAGTCGACTTTTGAAATTAATTAGGTGGTAGAGGCTACAGGGAACCAAATACCGTCGTTGCTTACTTACCGGTCGGTTTGTGGATGAATGACTGCTAGTGGCAAAATTTTATTGACGCTACCGTGCATCGGAGGGCACGTAAAGCCGTCAGTCCCGGTTGTTTTCAATGGTGGCAACAATCGTTAAGCCTTATCGAAGACCTTCGGGTGGCTTGAGAACATTCGACACTGGGTTGGCCACTAACCCCTCCACCAATCCGCATTGGAGCAGCGTGGTGGAGTATGCTCTAGACACTCGCAGCTGCGTCTGTGGGAGATCCGTGCCCAGTAGTGGGACGTTTATCGATCGCATCGAATTTCGTCTTAACTTTCATGCCGATCAATATACCTGGGCAGGCGCTGGCCAGCATGGGCAGGTGCTTGCCGCCGGGGTCGAGCTGGTGGTTGCGGAAGCGCTGCGCGAACTCGCGCTGCTCCTCCAGCAGCGACAGCTCCTCGGCCACCGCCATGTCCAGCACCAGGTCCGCGCCGAGGCCACGGAAGTAGCCTGAGGGAAGTCACCGGCATTAGGATCTTTTCGAGGATGAAGCGTAAGTGGAACATTTAGGTGGTAGAGCCTATATAGAACCAAATATGTAGTATATCTACACTAATAACTTTAAAGAGGAAACAAGCAAGTAGCTGGTGGCTTTTGGGCACAAGAGGTACAGGAGGCCAGTTTTAAGGAGTTGACTTCCAAGTTTAACGAATTTATCTATACTAATATTATATAGAGGAAAGATTTGTTTGTAATGTTTTCACACAAAAACTACTGGACCGATTTCAAAAATTCTTTCACCATTAGAAAGCTGCATCTTCACTTCCGACCGACCAACACTATCAATAACGGTCCTTGCCCCAGTCCTCATTCCTACTAACAAACTGACCAACTGTTCTTATTAACCTTTCTGCTATCTGGCCTAATTATATAAATGGCCTATTATATAGATAGTCCCTATTAAAGTATTTTTCAAAGTCAGTCACAGTTGTCATGGGCGGCAGTGGATTGGTAGTGCTGCATGATCGCTTTAAAAAATAAAGGTTATGCAATACCGGATCCTTTCTCCAAAATCAGTATTTCAAGTATTACTTTTTTTGTACTAACTTACCGGCAAGTTTTCTGGTGGTTTCCTCTGGACTGAGGTTGTAGCGGGCGGCCAGCGACAGCGTGGGCTGCGGCGACAGCGATACAACGATCAGACTCACATCCCTGGTCACACCTCGGCTATCAGTGTACTTGCGCTCTGAGAACACCCTGAAAATGAGAAATAATACTCATGAATTGAACAATTGCTAGCTTTTTCATTGAATAACAGTTTTGTTTTCAATGAAGCAACACTTTTCATGTGGCATGTTCAGATTATTATTTTCTCGAGTTCACATTAAATCTTCCGACATTGCAATTAATCTTTACACTATTTACACATAAAAATATATAAATGGGAAAGTGTGTTTGTTGATTTGTGGGTTTATTTCTTCTTCTTCTCAGTAGAATGATGGATCAATGTGATGTTCTTATAGTGGAAAATTGAAAGGTTTTAGTGAATAAACGGGAAATAACTACATAGGCCCTTTAAATAATTTCTGTCATCCTGTTGTATACCTGTACTTAATGACATACATAAATAAATAAATAAATAATCTGTAATAATCATTCAATATTGCCTAATAAAGAAATAAATAAAGAAATAAATATATGTGTCAACCCAGTGTCCAATGTTCTCAAGCCACCTGAAGGTCTTTGACAAGGCTTAACGACTGTTTCCAGCACTGAAAACAACTGGGATCGATGGCTTTGGACGCTACACAACGTTATGCAATAATTCACTTAAATGATACCTGAGCAATTCCTCCTGGCTCTGGCGAGTGACCAGCACACTCTCGGCGGAGGTGATGCAGCCGCTGCAGGCGAGGCAGTCGGCCAGTGTGATCTCCACCTTCTTCAGCTTCTGCTCCTTGCCCGTCGAGATGTCGAAGTAACCATCCTCGCCAATCTTTATCTTGGATCCTGTCGTAGTTTTGGACTTTTCTATTTTCACTGGTTTTATGCATTCCTGTTAAAATTGTGTTATTTGGTTATAGTTGGTATCATTGTGGTAAAGCTTTCCTAACTGGATTTAGTATATGGTGAGCATGTAAGCTTTATAATTAGGAGAAAATAAATGTTGTAAGGTCAACCTACTGTGATAGACCTAGAATGTAAAAGCAGAAAGAAAAGACTAGAAAAGTAGTATTACTGGCCTACTGGGTGACTTTGTAGAGTGGCACCATATAAGTGCTACTGCGTACTGCTAGACAGAAGCAGTCGACTTTAAAATGTATGGTCAGAGCAAATATTCTTATTATTGTATTGCTGTCGTAGAATCGTGGCAGTTTAGTTTTCACTCTGACTGCAGTTACACTGAATAATGCATTAATTGGTATTTGATATCATATGATTCTAGCTTACAACACTTTTGTCTTACTATGAGGCATGTATGGAAGAAGGAATACATCTAATCTACAAATAACATACAAAACTACAGTAATAGGTTAAGTACTCACCTGTGACGGAGTAATAAAATCATCAAGGTCAGTTAGCTGTAATGCTCCACTAAAACGAGAAGCCATTATCACAATTTTTTATCGATTATATGTTTGTTTACAAGGTAGACAACGGGATTTTAACCATAAAATTAAAGAAACTCAAAATTTATTTACGAAATGGTGTTGGTGTTTTTTTTTTTTATCCAGCCACATTTGACATTTGAATTTTGACCACAGATTTATATTTTGACAGGAGTGTCCTGTGCTGCCAGGTGGAAATATGAACACTGAAATGAAACAGGCACATAGGCACTAGAATCGGGACAAAAAAAACACTAGATTTGGCACTAAATTCATGACTTGTCAAAAAAAAAAACAATATTTTGGTAACATACATTTTAATTGTAAACACAGTAAAAAATACCATTTTTTTTGTCTACTTATCTAGTGACGTAGGTATTAAAGCAGATGGTGAAAAAGCACTAGTCACTAATTCCTAAAATACGGCATCAAACATGTCTATAAGCACTAGATTTTGTGCTGAAAGTACTAAAATGGCAGCACTGTGTGACCATGTCAGGACCGGACAGATTTGTTATGACATTTAAAACACAGCCAAAGCCACAGCTGATTATGACATTTATGTTAATGTTGCCAAAGTGTTAAAATTTGCTTGATTATCGGTAAATCATTCATTCTTATAAATTGGATTAATCAGACATTATTTTGCCAGTTTCGTTGTTTGTTTTTAAGTTTAGATAGATTTCTACCCTACTTTAACATGTCACGCACATTATACTACGTGTTTTGTACTAATAAATAGTAAAATAAAGTTGACTTAATCACCTTAAATGGATTGCATAAAAAAAGAAACTGGATATCAACTTCCTTATTATGTAATCAATCAAATATAATGAGGATGACGTTATACAATGGTTTTTCTTAAAACGTGGGTCCATTCTAAAATTCGCTCCCACGCTTGACCTTGGTGAACAGCAGTAATAACAAACATGAACTGGCACTCTCGCTTGCGTTGAGAAAAATCAATTTCATTCATCTTCCCGCCCGCCTCCGCCGGTATCCAAGGCGACGGGTAAACAGTGGGGAGACGGCTGAGCGGTGCACGCGTGTGTCGCGTTTTCAGTGAATTTCCTTTTATTACGATTTGTTTTTGTCACTTTTTTGGATTGTATGGACGATGGCAGAGGAAGGAGTCGCTGCGGCTCCTGGAGCGACCGAGAAGGTTGTCCACACGTATCCTCTCATTAGAGTAAGTTTTTAATACAATAGTAAACATTTCTATCAACTTACTAAAAAGAACACAATAGATTTGAAATTTGATAGAAATACAAACAATTATAAGGGGTGGGCAATTTATTTTATCAAATATGTATTTTGTACATAGCTTGTAACTACAGTAGGGAACAAACATATATGGCCTCTACATGTTAGATACACCACGGTAGTAAGAAAAGAAGCGAAATAAAATGAATAAAGTATTAAAGATCACCAACTTACTAATTGTTCTGTATTTATTTGTTAGGTTGAAAAGTACGTTCCTACTTTATTGCTTGATGAGCTTTAGGTATTTTCATCCGTGATCGAAGGCTATATATGTCCCCGGCTCAATTTTCGGTTGTGGTAAACTGTTACGCATTTACAATAAACAAAACATAACATACAATCACGCTTGTACATCCTCGAAGGCATACGCAGAGGCGTCTAAAACACCCACTTAGTTATGTTTATATCACATGTAATAATAGGTCGTGAGCCTATTGTCATACACCAGGCACAAATCCAGACTCATAGCTACTACATAATAAGAATTTATAAAAAAAAACTAAAATACTTTGCCCGTCTCGGGATCGAACCCACGACCTCTAGTTAACATTAGCGCTTGTAACTCTATTCTAACGAGAATTTACATTATATGATATTTTTAGAATTATGGAGTGCAAAGGGTAGGTTACATACCCAATTCTAAATTCGTTTAGCTTTTATTTTCAACTTTATCAAGCACGTTATAATATTAGTGATTATTTAAAATGTCTGGGGTTCATTTCGTATGAACACGCATGTAGTTGATATTCAAATTCTGAGCAATGAAATCTTACTTACTCGTATATACTTACTAATCACATTATATGTAGGAAGAATAACATCGATAGGAAAGCTGCATGCATTAAAGGTACTCGGACCATTCATTGCATTCACATTTTGTCAGCGTGGATACTATACCTTCTTTTCTGAAAATATCTTTTTATGTAATTTTATCTTAGAACATACAATTAAATTTTATAGATTTTTAATACTTACGGGTTTCATATTGGATTCCATCACATCGCATAGAGTTGCTCAGAGTATTTAGTTTGATTATATTTTAACGTCGTTTCTTTATAAATATTCATCAATAGATTTTCTGTGCATCTAAATCTAAAGAATGGATTCTGATACCAGTATAGTATCAACAAAAAAACAATTAAAGATAGCACTGTACCGTTTCTATTTCATGGACCATTGATGATGTTGATGAGTTATCCAAAACTAATTATTTATCTGCTAACGGACTAGGCAAGTTGGAAGGTTGATTAGGTTGAGATCGTGAGTTCAAAAAAAGACGGACAAATCCACGCTCCATCAATTTTGTACATTGTGCATGAAAGTAAAATTGGTGACCTAAATCAATCAACATTATGAATTCAAAACGGCAAAAAAGGAAGTTAATTTTTTGGACACAGCAAAGTCCGTCTCCGGTAGCCGGAGCGCCACTCTTGCGCAACGGCCTACTGTGCGCTAAGCGTGACATATAGAATTACCCGCGCACATTCTAAACAATGTCCACGATAGAGATGAGACCAAGACCGGGTGTGTACTAATTCTGACCTCGGCATAAATGTAAATAAATGTTTAATACCTCTCGGCTAATAGAAAATGCTGTGTGCATTCCACTTGATTCAGCGGTTTTATTTCCGAACGCGTCATTTCCGCTAGGATTGTCGCTGTTATATACAAGGTGTCCCAAAATTCAACGATAATCCTGAACCAGAGGATGGCCCTGCTAATGACTACTCCAGGAAAAAAAAGAAAAAAAATATATCTCGATTTTTTTTCAAATTACATAATAAAAAGGAAATTCTTAGAAAATTTACACCCCTCATGATATTTTTAACTACCATGACCACAATTTTTGAGATATTTCTGATATTTTTTTTTGTATCCGTGACCTAAGTAGTACTGCTATCTACCACAAATCTTAAAATTCCTATAATGTCTGTAGTTTTCACACAATAAACAATTAAAATCATTGTTTTCCCAAAAAATTTTGATCAAATTTACTTTCAGTCCACTTTCACTCACTGTGGTGTAAAAAAAAAGTATGGACACTACTACGGCAAGTTTTTTTAAAAGTTGACGCATCTAATCAAGATTCCAAAATGGTATAATACTCTTGGAAAACTAGTCACAAAAAAGTAGTATAATATTTCTAAACAAGAACCATATTTCAAAAATTGTTCTCGTCGATTAGTAATAACTTTTACTTTGTGCCCAAAATAGGTTTTTTGGTGGTGAAAAATGTTTGAGTAGATCCTGTCTTTGAGACAACCCCAATAGAAGAAGTGTTGGGGGTTTAGATCGGGTGAAAGGGGTAGTCATAAGATAGGACCAAGTCGACCGATCCAACGCCCTGGATACTCTTGGTTTAAGTAGTCTCGCACAGGATAGGCATAGTGAGCTGGGCGACCATCATTTTAAAACCACATGTTTTGTAAATCACTTAAAGGCACGTCTTCTAATAAGTCTGGCAAGTTATTTTGTAAAAAGTTCAAATAATTATTTCCATCTAAGTTTCCTTGTAACCTTAAAACTCAAAGGGCCCAGTTAAAGTTAAACAGTCCAAAATAATTCAAAGTCAGTTCAATTTGCAGATTACTTGATTCACACGTCAATTGAATACTTAACGGTTTACAGTAAAGAAAGAAGCAGAGCGTACTGACTGCTGAGAACAGCAACTTCTCTACCTGCCCTATTGTTATTTGATAACGACATCTACATCTACCTCTGACTAACATGTAATCTCTCTCTATCTATCTCTGTCTTCTAAATTTGTTTGACTACGCTCATGTCCCATTTAATCCAAGAAATTTACAACAAAAATCATATTTTGGGCACATGATAACTATCAACAAGTACAATTTATGAAATTTGGTTCGGGTTTTGAAATATTACACTTTTTTTTTGTGACTAGTTTTCCAAGAGTATTATACCATTTTGGAATCTTGATTAGTTGCGTCAACTTTTAAAAAAACTTGCCATAGTGGTGTCCATACTTTTTTTTTACACCACAATGAGTGAAAGTGGACTGAAAGTAAATTTGATCAAATTTTTTTGGGAAAACAATGATTTTAATTGTTTATTGTGTGAAAACTACAGACATTATAGAAATTTTAAGATTTGTGGTAGATAGCAGTACTACTTAGGTCACGGATACAAAAAAAATATCAGAAATATCTCAAAAATTGTGGTCATGGTAGTTAAAAATATCATGAGGCGTGTCAATTTTCTAAGAATTTCCTTTTTATTATGTAATTTGAAAAAAAATCGAGATATAATTTTTTTCTTTTTTTTCCTGGAGTAGTCATTAGCAGGGCCATCCTCTGGTTCAGGATTATCGTTGAATTTTGGGACACCTTGTATACGTTCATATTTGCCTGTTCAATAATAATACCTTAGTAGGTAACTAGCGTGGTGGAGTATGCTCTAGACCTCCCGCAGTAGTGTCTGTGGGAGAGACCCGTGCCCAGCAGTGGGACGTCTATGGGTCGCAGCGAGCGAGGTAGGTAACTAAAAGTAAAGTTTAAACATTAATTTTTTTTTTATTTATACATAAAATATTTTCATGGTACAAATGGCTAACTTAAAATATCTAATAATAAATAACCGTACTACGTAGCTACTTAAATTTTTTTATTTTCACAAACTAACGACTAGATACGAACGTTAGCATCACTATTCTTTCACACCGTCAAGATATTGAACTCTCCAAGACGTGTCAAGTTCTATGTTAACTTTTTTGATATAAAAGTTGACCATGAATGTTGACATTCATAGATATAATATAGATACGGTATAACAATGCTTGGGATTATTTCTGTTGACATCCTAAGTAAACCTGCATGCCTAACAGTGTATTCCGCTTTTTCGGGGCTTGTACTGCCTGTACTGCATAAAGTCTTCTAGGTTCGAGAGAACACCCAAGAATACTAAGGTTATGTATCTATGACTATTAGGATCCTATACCCTTAGTTCAATATACGGTTGCGATGTCTTTAGATCAGAGAATTTAGGGATTTGCATGATCATCATGATTAAAATTTGTTTAAAAAATGCCTTACTATCAAAGACCTTTCCAAAGTGATCAAGGGAAAACCCAGTAGCTAGCAGTAAACAGTGGTGAGAGATGTGACCGACATGTTGCCCCGTATTGATTACACATCGTGTTCGAAAGTGGGTCTCGCTTTGAGCTGCCGATTTGGATGAGAAATCCTATGATATAGGTAAGTATTGCGTGTGTTCGGTTCGGTCAGTGTTTACCCAAATAGTGTGTTATTTACTCGTACGTTGATCAAAAGTATGAGTACATGCATATTTACGAGTATGATCAACTAGTGGACGCCCGCAGCCTCTTTCGCGTGGAATTAGACAAAATAATAGATTCTTCTTAACGCGTCAACTGTAATGAATCCGGAAATGTGATTTCCCCTATGTTTATCTTACACCCTTAAGGGTATCATTTTTACAAACTTTGAACACCATATTTATTTGTAGTATCTAATCAACAACCTAAAATATAAATTTTATGCTTCTAGTTCTGAAAATGACAATACTTTCACACAACCTTTCATCCCCCTTTTCAACCCTTTACAACACTTTTTACCAATTAAAAAGTAGCCTATGTCCTTTCTCAGGCTCTAGCTCAGCTCAGCTCAGCTCTAGGCTCTTTTGGCGTGAAAGCGAGACAGACAGACAGAGTTACTTTCGCATTTATAATATTAGTATGGAATTATGGACAGATCATATAACAGGCATCTACAAAGTGTCCGAATGAATAAATTGATTTCTAAATGCATACCTAGTTATTGATAAAATTATTTTTGAATTCGATCATAACTATAATAACGTCGATGATATTATGCATATTATTATGTCGTAGCAGAGACCGCTCCCGCAGTGGACCGCATAAACTTACGTTGCACCGCACCCGAACCATGCTCAGTGTATTTGTTTTCGCAGGTGGATCTACTTTTATAATTCAGCTGCGAAAGGGTGACCGCCGACCGCAACTGTTTGTAACTCAATAAATAAATAAGCCACGACCTACGCTTTCAGTACCTACTATGTATTACTATTTTAGTTTGGTACTGTTGTTTGTTGAACCTAAATAAGTAATATTTGTGAAATTAAAGTCATTCCTGTAGAACTAACTAACACAGAGAAACAGAATTATTGAGAAAGATTTGCTACGGCCAAAGAGGGAGTATTTTTTGTAAATTGCGTGTCATTCCTATCTTCAACTGTCCTTTAAAGAAGACAAAAATAATTAGCAGTAAATTTATTTGAGAATTAAATTGCCTCTATAATAATAAATATCATGGACATTCTCAGACACGGCCATCTGACCTCAAATTAGGCGCGAGCCTGTACCTACTATGGGTGTCAGAGACTGATATACATACATATAATTTTTTAAATACATAGGTACATATAAATTAAATAGATAATATTAACATCCAGATACAGAACAAACACAAGTGTTCATCACACGAATGTTTGTCCTGAGTGGGATTCGAACCCACGACCCCTGGCGTAACAGGCAGGGTCACTACCGATTGCGCCAACGGGCCCGCCAAATATAATATAATAACAATTTAGGTACTATAACAAAAACAATTGTTGCAGCATTCGGACATGTCAGAGGAGATGAGAACGGAAGCTATGGAGCTGTCGGTGACGGCGTGCGAAAAGTTTTCTCAAAACAACGAATTGGCCGCGCGCATGGTGAAGGAATCGATGGACAAGAAGTTCGGGCCAGCCTTCCACGTGGTGGTCGGCGAGAGCTACGGCTTCGAAATCACGTACGAGTGCACCACCATCTGCTACATGTATTTTGGCGGGAACCAGGCCATCTGCATATGGAAGTGCTCGTAGGGTTGCCAGTGTTGCCTTGATCGTGTTATGAATTTCCTTTAGAAAAAACAGAATTGACTGTTTCTCTGTTAGTTTAACATGGTAGATACGTTGTATTAATTGATTAATTACCTACTAATTTAAGTAAGTACTGGTATAACTTGCATTGTATTTATTTGTTATGATTTTGAATATTTGGATATCATACAAAAAAAGTAAAACGGACAAAAATATTGCAAAATTTTAATTTCTTCTATTCTGCATATTTTACATATACCAAAGCAGGGCCGAAGCTTCACATAATATTCTAGCCAAGCTCTATAATTATAGATATTTACGAATACCTATTTATTTTGTCCTTGTATCATACCTATGTATTGAGTTTTTTTCATGACATCTTTATATGTAGGTACCTAATCTAAATGTGGAGGTTGTGATATCCTCTCATAAGCATTTATTTTATAATTTTTTACTTGTGTTTCATTTTGTTCAAATCATTTTGAGATTTTAGAGAGTTATAATCCTTAAAGCGATGGTATCTTGGTATCTTTGTTCATATTAGTTAGAAGCTTGGTTGTGAACAATTTCCACAGTCCACGGCATTGTTTCTAAGGAAAATACGTCTAACATACTTACTTATATTTAAGTATTTCGTAGGTATGTACAATGTTCATTCAGGGTTAAAGAGTCTATAAGATGTCTAAATAATGATGTATGCTTACTTTTCGCTCTAATGTGTGTTCTTGCTTAATTTTGAGATTACGGCGTGGAACTAATGTTTTACCACATTTTCGCATGTTTGTCATGCGATGATGATGATAATTATACACGTAGATACGTGTTATGCATGAAAACCAAGAAACTATTGAAGTGTCATTATTTATGTTATGCGGCACATGAGGCAGAGCGTGTTAACCGTTCACCAATTTGTGACGCATATCCATGGTTTGAAATGAGTATTTTTGTAAAGCCTTGACGAATGAAATGGCGCTGCTAACCAAATTACAGTACGTAAGTATAACATATTTTAATAAAAATTGTGAAACAATCAATTGTTTTTTTTTTTTAATTTAAATATTATTATATGATTTGTAGGAAGTGTTACGTGCGACAAAGATTCGCAATAAAATACTAGGTATTTATTTATTTAAGGCTTTACTGAAAAATCCTGAAAAGATTTTACAAAAGGTGGACTTCATGCCAAAGGCATTTTCTACCAGTCAACCTATTGTGATTGTTAGAGCTGGTCAAAAAACAAAAAATAATAAAGCAATTTACCTTAAGAAGTAAATTTATACTCCTGCTCAACACTACAACGGGCTGTCAGGCTGGAAACGCTGTCCTGTAGGTACCTATTACAAATACAAATACTCTTTATTGTACACCACAATAAAACTATAAAAGATATACAATAAAAAACAAACGATGACCAGTGGTGGCCAAAGGCGGCCTTATCGCTACAGTAGCGATTTCTTCCAGACAACTTGCGGCTTGCGGTAGACACTACTTCAAATCATCATCACAACCCTTTCTTTGTCCCACTTATGGGCACAGGTCTCCTCTCAGAATAGGAGGGGTTAGGCCTTACTCCACCACGTTGACCAAGTGCGGATTGGCAGACTTCACATGCTTCGAGAACATTATGATGAACTCTCAGGCGTGCAGGTTTCCTTACGAAGTGTTCCTTCACCGTTACAGCAAGTGACATTAAATTTCTTAAATAAAATTTCATTAAACTGCAATGCCGAGCATGTTGGTTTGGTGATATAGTTAAGATACTCAATTTAAAAATAAAATCTCCAGCAAGTTTAACAATTTCTCTTCATCTTTCGGGCGCGGTAATCAAATAACGAATAAGGGTTCTTACATAGTAACTTTGGATGGAAATCAAAGAATCTCTTTTCAAAATTAATAGTAAAGTTTTATTATGTTGAACGTTATAATTTTTCCGCAAATTGCGTACTACCTACCAATTATAGAGATACTGTTTCAAATTCAGTTTATGTGAGAAAATCTTTACAAATCTAATTGTTTTGCTGATTATAACAATTACTATTTATCGTGAGAATGTCTGGGCACCATAGACGAAAAGATTAACTAGGTACCATAAAAATCTCTTTTATATTAAGGACACTTCGGATTTATAGCTACGAAAAAGTGTGAAAAGTAGTTTTACATAAAGTTTAGAATTGCACGATAGTTATTATCTTTTCGTCTATTGAGTAGGAGTAGACACCGTATTAGTTAAATGTTATTTGTAGGTATTTTTTATGAATTGTTTATAAGCAGGATCCTTTAGAATAGCCAATAATCTTATTACGAATAACAAGAACTTCTGTAACAGAATTCGGAGCGTTTAATAACACAATGCCGAACTATATAAATTACTACGAGTAGTCTCAACTCTCCATATTTTCTTGGTTTATTATTATGTATTTCTATATACAAATATATTATTTCTGGTAAATTAAATCAAGCTTTCCCACGAAAATTAAATTAAATTTGTATTTCTATAGTCAGAACTACTACATACGCTCCGAGTATCTGCACAAGTCCTTAATTTAACATTGGCACATACAGTGATCACCTTCAATGAATACCTTCTAAGCCTTTTCGTACAAAAGCATCCCATTGTCTCGACTGCAAATAGACTAAGTTTTTAAAAGGAAATAAGTCAATAGCTTATTGTGATGCCTATACCAAAGGCATATACATCTTCTATATTATAAAAATGAATCGCAAAATGTGTTGGTAAGCGCATAACTCAACAACGCCTGGACCAATTTGGCCAATTCTTTTTTTTAAATGTTCGTTGAAGTTCAAGGATGGTTTTTACGGCGAGAAAAATTTGAAAATTCATCCCCTAAGGGGGTAAAACGGGGGTGCAAAGTTAGTATGAAGCTTTGCCGTTTTTGAAGTTAGTGAATGTGTAACGCGAGCGAAGCTGCGGGCGTCCACTAGTAATTCAATAAAAATGACGTATTGATTGATGTAAGGCAGCATATGCAGTGACTTATGGTAGGTAGTGTAATAGTTTAAGACATTATAACCTCTCTGAATCAAAATATTAATATACTGTTTTAATTATGGTCTATTTGCAGTCATGACACAACCGCGAATCAAATTTATAATCTATCTATAATCAAAATCGACATGTCCTACTATACTTACATACACATTTATCTATTATCTATCAACATACAGATACGTATAATCGTGGAACTTTCGTATAAAATCTACACAACTGTCGCAATATAGTAAATATGACCTTTATACCAGGTAATAGCTATATAACAGTGTATGAATATATGTTATGTACTATATTATATCAGGCACGAATCTCATGAAATTCTACACGTACTGGGTACTCGCACTGGGCAGCTCGGAGGAAACTAAGGAAGCACCTCTGTTTATATTATGGAGGAGTTTTATAGATTAAACTGACAAATATACATAATGTATAGACATATAATTTTCTAACTACAGATAATTAAATTGAAGAAACTTGTGAATATTCAATGATATTTGAATTAAATCAATGTAAAATAAACCATACTACTTCATAATACTGGGGTTAAAATTATACCTATTTTATTTTCCAAACGCAAACTAAAACATTACCAAGTCAAACAATAACAGTAATCTCGTAAAAAAAATTACCACCATTAAAAATGTTTTTAAATGTCTATGGAAATAATAAAAAATAGCGACCCGGCAATATGAACAATACAATCGCTTATACATATAACAACCATAACATTCTTAAAATAACAAATATTTTAATATTATAGAACCTTAGCTTATTCGAATACTGAAAAATCTATTGGAAGTATTAAGAACATGCCTAGCTAATAAATAAACAAATGATTTTGAGACATCATGTGTATACCTTATTAATTGAATGAAATGACAAAAGTTAACATAAGTAACTTACGTATGTTAACTTTATAAAAATCGTAATAGAGAAAAAGTATGGAATGAAAAGGAGTAAGAATGTCAAGTCAAGCAATGCTTTGCGATCTATTGTGGCAACGAACGAGGTCGATGTCTGCGCTATGGCTGCCAAAGTAAATGGAAATTATTTTTTGACGTGATAACGTCTTATAAATCGACGAACGCCGGGTACACGCACGAAAAAGCGTGACTCATACTGAAATGTCCCTCCTAAGCCGAGCGTGCAAGCGAGAGCGCGGAGCAAGCGATAGAGATGCACGATTGGCCTAAGCGTTCGGCTCGTGACGCATCCATCTCTTCCACTCCATCGGCCGATGCGTCCGCGTAGAAAAGAGACAGCGGCACACAAGACATGCTACACGTGAATTTTTTATAAAGTGAGATGAAAAGTGTTTTCTTAGGACGTTATCACGTAAAATTATCGTCCGTAAATCGACTTTACAGACAACCAATTTTTTTTCCAAGCATATTATATCTTGGTAGTTGGCCGATCAATATTTTGTAAAAGACAATCGATTTACTTCTAATTTAATCATACCAACGAGCTTTACATTTCATAATGAACACAATTCCATAACCTAATGTATAATACAAACTAATACATTTATACATTCACGAATTGCATGTATAAATTATGTCAAATTATTTTCTTTTATTATATACTTACCTAAATTGAATGTGGATACATGTTTTTTGTTTCAAAGTTTATTATACATATTATGTATATAAAATATATTCTATCAAAGTATCAACTTCAAAATAAGTAACTAAACGTAAATAAATACATTTCATATGTGTTACATACATATAAAATGACTTTTGCGATTGCATTAGTATAATCTGACATAACGTACATATGAACGCATTTTCATATACACTGCTTATATTCAATATCATGATGACTGACGGATTTAACGTATTATCACGGTACATAATGGTAGTAACATTATTTTCTTAAACATTATATTTTGTGACAATGCACAATGCACCAACGTCTTTGTGAATTACGAGCATTTAAAATCACATTATAACCAGTTTTCAGCTTCATTCGTATAACATTTATTTATATTTAGACCTATTTAGACCAACACCTACATTTCGTCCTGTAAGCATCCCTATTTTGATACAAAATAATATTAATATTGGTAAGTAATATTGTTTTCAAACGCCTTGAAGGTCGTTTCACCAATGTTAGTTTTAGTTCAAATGTACTGTTGCTAATGCTGTTGTTAAAGTAAATCATTACATTTTGTTAATCATTCCACCTTGACAGATGTTATTAACTCATGTACATGAGTACATAATTTATATTTAAATATAAATTATTTATAATTAAATTATCAATTCATTGTTTAATTTCCTATCTAAACGCATTCTGTATGTCACATTTAAAGCCTCAAGCATTTTTACAATATCCTATCATTATTTAATTTTGTTATATTTAACAATATAATCTATCTTTATTCACAACAAAGGTTATCTAATTTACCAACAATATTTTAATATAATAATCTCATAAACCTGTAGGGTGCAGTCTAATAACAAAAAAGAATACACAATATATGTGTATGCCTCAGGTGTATGCATTTTGTGTGATTGTACACAATTTACATAAAACAATATATGTATTTATATTCTACAGCTTTCGTATACTCATCCAAAAAAAAAAAAATTCAATAATTACAAATTGTTCCAATCATTTAAATCATGAACATATTATTGTTTGTTTATTATGTTGGTGTTCAAAATTTGAAACAAAACGTAAAAGTCACAAGTCACACATTCCTAAGTACATATAATAACATTGTGTAAATGAAATTCAGAACAACCATGGTATTTAAAAAAAAAATTGCCGATCATAAGAGTGAATCTCATTGCATGTTAATTAGTAAAACCAAATCAATGAATTTGTTAAGGTTTCCACGTACTTCTTGTGTAATTTAACTAAATATTCAATTATATGAACAACATATAATATAGGTTATACTTTAACCATGTAGTAGTATAATACAATATCTATTGTGATATTAAAATAATAGTTTGACGGTCACTGGATCAGGTAATTATACTCTAAGGAAATGAATTATGATTAAGTTTTATATAACTATTGTCATATGCCTTAGTAATGAATAGATGCAAATAAAAGCCTCACCTATATATTATTCTTGATCAGGTTTTCGTTTTCAACGGGATTTAATTTATATAACACGACTGAATTATTTATTATAACTACTTGAAAGCTTACGTCATACAATTTGCACCATTTCTATTCACTATCACCGGTGACCAGACTAAATTGTCTGTCGCTTTTATAAAATTTATACAAGAATCAAATAACACTTCTAACCTAGCACGTTTTGAACACAGAATGAACAGAATTATTAGTTCCCTAACTTATACATCGATATTGTTACAAGAATGAATGAATGAACATACGAGTATAAATATATTATGGCGATTAAAAATTTTAATGCCCGGTTTCTGAAAGGCTGATCAAAATTCAAATCAACTAACAGCTCTGTTAACTTAACAGCGCTGTCAAATCACTTTCGGTTTCTGAAACGTTGATCAGAGAAAAATTTACTAATCTGTTACTTAACGAGAGATTTGACAGCCGATTAGTTAAACCGGGCGTAAGTCTCCTAATACTCATTCATTCATTCGAATGCAAGCTTTGCACATCACAGAAGCGAGACACATTACCATACTTCTATCTCACCTACACTGAACGCGCATGACATTATTATCCATGACTGTGTTCTCATTATGCATACGCATGTGGCACATAAAGGACACTCTCAGGTACTTGATCATAATCAATACCGCTCAAATTAGTATTAACACATTCCACGGTATGCTGTTCAGTTTTAAGATACTTTAAATGCAGATGCTGTCAGAAAAAAGCAAGACGAACTGAATACAGAACTGCCTTGTATCTGCGACATATCTAAATCTCGACCGTGGCTACAACACTGCATTTGCGTTTTACACCACCACATAAAGCTATCAGAAGGCGTGGCGATCACGCGCGCTTATAATGACGAACGCCCACGCACTATCACTGTCAACGCATGCGCATGTACCACGCACGCCAGCCGTGAACGTACCAGCACGCACTATCACTGTCAACGCATGCGCATGTACCACGCACGCCAGCCGTGAACGTACCAGCACGCACTATCACTGTCAACGCATGCGTATGTACCACGCACGCCAGCCGTGAACGTACCAGCACGCACTATCACTGTCAACGCATGCGGATGTACTGCCAACGCACGCGCACGCACCATGAACGCAACGCACGTGCACGCACTGTCAACGTCCCGCACGCACTGTCAATGCCTCGACACGAATCACGCATTCACTTAGGCTCTGCGCAAACGGGCCACCGACCACAGCCACCGGTGGCCAGCGACAGCCACTTAACATAAACTTTTTCATATTTTGTATAGACGCGCCGCACACGTGTAGCCGGTGGCGGCCACACGCTATAGTAGTGTCGTAGCGCGCGACAGCCACCGGTGTCACTTAGCCGGCCACTTAGTCCCCGTGTAGTGTAGTGTCAATAGCAGCAGAGCCACGAGTGGCGGCGTCGGCGCTAGAGCGCGGCGCGCGGCGGGCGCTAGGAGGGCGCGAAGTGCGTGACGAGCAGCTTGGTGGCCGCGGCGAGGTCGTACGCGGCGGCGCGCACGCGGTCCAGCGGCGCGTGCGACGCGTACGCTATGGACACCTCCTTAGTCCCCGTGTAGTGTAGTGTCAATAGCAGCAGAGCCACGAGTGGCGGCGTCGGCGCTAGAGCGCGGCGCGCGGCGGGCGCTAGGAGGGCGCGAAGTGCGTGACGAGCAGCTTGGTGGCCGCGGCGAGGTCGTACGCGGCGGCGCGCACGCGGTCCAGCGGCGCGTGCGACGCGTACGCTATGGACACCTCCTTAGTCCCCGTGTAGTGTAGTGTCAATAGCAGCAGAGCCACGAGTGGCGGCGTCGGCGCTAGAGCGCGGCGCGCGGCGGGCGCTAGGAGGGCGCGAAGTGCGTGACGAGCAGCTTGGTGGCCGCGGCGAGGTCGTACGCGGCGGCGCGCACGCGGTCCAGCGGCGCGCGCGACGCGCACGCTATGGACACGTCCTTAGTCCCCGTGTAGTGTAGTGTCAATAGCAGCAGAGCCACGAGTGGCGGCGTCGGCGCTAGAGCGCGGCGCGCGGCGGGCGCTAGGAGGGCGCGAAGTGCGTCACGAGCAGCTTGGTGGCCGCGGCGAGGTCGTACGCGGCGGCGCGCACGCGGTCCAGCGGCGCGCGCGACGCGCACGCTATGGACACGTCCTTAGTCCCCGTGTAGTGTAGTGTCAATAGCAGCAGAGCCACGAGTGGCGGCGTCGGCGCTAGAGCGCGGCGCGCGGCGGGCGCTAGGAGGGCGCGAAGTGCGTCACGAGCAGCTTGGTGGCCGCGGCGAGGTCGTACGCGGCGGCGCGCACGCGGTCCAGCGGCGCGCGCGACGCGCACGCTATGGACACCTCCTCGCTCGCTGCGCGTAAATCGTTTATCACTTGCTGCAGCGCCGCGTCGTTTATCGTCTGCAAGTTCGAATTAGGGTTTGTTCCCGGGAATTCTCGTCCCGGGAATTCCCGGGAAATCGGTCGGTCTCGTACCCGGGAAATTCAGCTCGAGAAAAGTCGAGACATCGAGAAGTTTAAATAAACATTTTTACGCTTAGCTTTCTTTGTAAATGCGAGGCTTTCTTTAGAAATCTTTAGTTATGATGAGAAAAATTATGATTGTTTTTAGTTAAGATGTTTGTTTTAAGCTGATTGTTAACAGAGATTTTGTTTTTTATTAAAGATTAGTGAGATTAGTTATAATAAGAAGAAGTATGATTGTTTTTAGTTAAGATGTTTGTTTTAAGCTGATTGTTAACAGAGATTTTGTTTTTTATTACAGATTAGTGAGATGAGATTAGTTATGATAAGGAGAAGAAGTATGATTGTTTTTAGTTAGCAATTTTGTTTTGAGCTGATTTTTTATTGAGAACTTGTTTTTTTTGTTAAAAATTATGTTGATTTTTTTCATGTAAAATAAACACAGTTAAATTAAAGACTCTTTTTATTAATTAAACAAAAATTTAGACGTATTTTATTTTTTCTCGACAACCCGAGAAGACCCGAGAAATCAGGCTCGAGAAGTCTCGACACCCGAGAACTAAAAAACCTCGAGAAATCGGAAACCCTAGTTCGAATTAATCATTGTTGTTCCAAAACTCATGTTTTTCTGACTGTATATTTTTCTAAAAATATTTTTTTTAATGTGAGAGATGGTTTTGTAATAAGTATAACCTTTATCAACGGCAAGCTACACCACTGATCAATATCTAGCTGCACCCGCAGTTCGGCCAATCATAATCCGAGGTAGCAATCAATCGATTGAAATTGATGGATAATTAAAAATAATAGCTTATGTTAACTACAGGCCGTATACTATGTATTATATTAGTATATATTGTTAATGCGTGAGGCAATTGCTATACACCGTGCAAGGACTCCGTGGAATACTGGAAATTCCAAGTTAGAACGATCCAATATCGAACCCGGGAGCAGGTCAGCACTGACCTGCGGGAAGAGCGCCAGCAGCGCGGTGACCGCGCGGCGGATGGCGTGCGCGCGCTCGGCCAGCGTGGGCTGGTGCAGGCGCGCCGCCGCCCACAGCTCCTGGATGGCGCGCGTGACGGCCTCCGCGCGCCGCTGCACCAGCTCGGGCTGCGGCCGCGCCTCCCCCGAGCCCTCCGAGCCCGAGACTAGCTCGGCACTGACCTGCGGGAAGAGCGCCAGCAGCGCGGTGACCGCGCGGCGGATGGCGTGCGCGCGCTCGGCCAGCGTGGGCTGGTGCAGGCGCGCCGCCGCCCACAGCTGCTGGATGGCGCGCGTGACGGCCTCCGCGCGCCGCTGCACCAGCTCGGGCTGCGGCCGCGCCTCCCCCGAGCCCTCCGAGCCCGAGACTAGCTCGGCACTGACCTGCGGGAAGAGCGCCAGCAGCGCGGTGACCGCGCGGCGGATGGCGTGCGCGCGCTCGGCCAGCGTGGGCTGGTGCAGGCGCGCCGCCGCCCACAGCTGCTGGATGGCGCGCGTGACGGCCTCCGCGCGCCGCTGCACCAGCTCGGGCTGCGGCCGCGCCTCCCCCGAGCCCTCCGAGCCCGAGACTAGCTCGGCACTGACCTGCGGGAAGAGCGCCAGCAGCGCGGTGACCGCGCGGCGGATGGCGTGCGCGCGCTCGGCCAGCGTGGGCTGGTGCAGGCGCGCCGCCGCCCACAGCTGCTGGATGGCGCGCGTGACGGCCTCCGCGCGCCGCTGCACCAGCTCGGGCTGCGGCCGCGCCTCCCCCGAGCCCTCCGAGCCCGAGACTAGCTCGGCACTGACCTGCGGGAAGAGCGCCAGCAGCGCGGTGACCGCGCGGCGGATGGCGTGCGCGCGCTCGGCCAGCGTGGGCTGGTGCAGGCGCGCCGCCGCCCACAGCTCCTGGATGGCGCGCGTGACGGCCTCCGCGCGCCGCTGCACCAGCTCGGGCTGCGGCCGCGCCTCCCCCGAGCCCTCCGAGCCCGAGACTAGCTCGGCACTGACCTGCGGGAAGAGCGCCAGCAGCGCGGTGACCGCGCGGCGGATGGCGTGCGCGCGCTCGGCCAGCGTGGGCTGGTGCAGGCGCGCCGCCGCCCACAGCTCCTGGATGGCGCGCGTGACGGCCTCCGCGCGCCGCTGCACCAGCTCGGGCTGCGGCCGCGCCTCCCCCGAGCCCTCCGAGCCCGAGCTCGCCTCCAGCGCGCCCTGCGTCAGCGACCGCTCCAGACCCGGCAGACTCGTCAGCTGGAAGCGGATGATCATTTGGTTTTGGTGGACATTTGTTAGACTAGTTCACTGCAACCCATACACGTACACTACTGGGCTCGGACACAGCTGCGGGAGGTCTAGAGCATACTCCACCACGCTGCTCCAATGCGGATTGACGGTGGGGTTTAGTGGAAAAACTTCATGGACGCTAACGTGCTTCGGAGGGGCGGATTGGTGGTGGGGTTAGTGGCAAAACTTCATGGACGCTACCGTGCTTCGGAGGGGCGGATTGGTGGAGGGGTGAGTGGCAAAACATCATGGACGCTAACGTGCTTCGGAGGGGCGGATTGGTGGAGGGGTTAGTGGCAAAACTTCATGGACGCTAACGTGTTTCGGAGGGGCGGATTGGTGGAGGGGTTAGTGGCAAAACTTCATGGACGCTAACGTGTTTCGGAGGGGCGGATTGGTGGAGGGGTTAGTGGCAAAACTTCATGGACGCTACCGTGCTTAGAAGGGGCGGATTGGTGGAGGGGTTAGTGGCAAAACTTCATGGACGCTACCTTGCTTCGGAGGGGCGGATTGGTAGAGGGGTTAGTGGCAAAACTTCATGGACGCTACCGTGCTTCGGAGGGGCGGATTGGTAGAGGGGTTAGTGGCAAAACTTCATGGACGCTACCGTGCTTCGGAGGGCACGTTAGACTAGACCAGGGGGAAAAGGCAAGCTCCATCTATTTGAAGGGATACATAATCCTTTCTCTTCCTAAGTTAATACAATGAAGGATCTATAATTTACATTGGTTAAATTTAACTAAATCCGTAGCTATTTAATACAGACCCAAATCAAATGGTAAAATATCTTTTGACTATGGTTAGACCTTTTGACTATGGTTAGTATTATCTCTGATGTAATCTACAGTTTAGTTTCTAATTCTAAAAAAACCAATCATATCCAATCCAATCCATAGTTATAATTACTTTTGCAAGGTCAAGTAGGCGGACATGTTGGTACATCGTTAGCTTTATAAAAAAATCTGATAATGTAATCATTTGCAAGAGGAAGAAACCACATATTTATTTTTGTTCATTATTAAATCAATTATTAAGATATATGCTTTTGCCCGCAGCTTCGTCCGTTAAAAAATTAAATAAACGGTCAAAGTCAAAGTCAAATAATTTATTTCGCTATGAGGTGATTATACACGCTTAACGAAAGTCTAGGTAACTACAAACTACTTAAAGAAAAGAGATAGTATAATGCTATTCTAAACTGATCATAATCCTATCATTTGTAACAGTTCAATCAAGTTAAAAATTAGTGTCAGCGCAGTTTGTTGACGGTGTGCTAGACAATCTCCAATAATTGCAAAGCATCCCAAAGGAACATCTTTCCGGGATGAAAAGAATCCTATGTGCTAATCTAGGATATCATCTACCTATGTGCCAAGTTTCATCTAAATCCGTTTTGGATTTATTGCGTGTTTGAGTAACAAACCTCCACACACACAATCTTTCACATCTATACTAATATTATAAAGAGGAAAGATTTTTTTGTAATGCTTTCACACAAAAACTACTGGACCGATTTCAAAAATTCTTTCACCATTAGAATGCTGCATCTTCACTATTGTTTTGTCTAACTCCACGCGAGCGAAGCTGCTAGTTTATAATATTAATAAGATACGATACCAACGCGTCCACCCTCGCTTAAAACAACCATCTACTACTAAACTAAAAAAAAAAAAAAAATTAGTAAAATTAGTACCTGGTGTTTAGTAACCTGCCAGTTATTCTTTGGTCCCTCCCTAGTCTCATACATACTGACCGGTCGCTGCGGGCCCTTCGGCGCGAGCCTCACCTCCCCGTCGTGGTCGAGGCTGCGGCCGCGCTCATTGCCCGGCGCTTCCAGAACGTTCGATTCGGACATCGACGTCTGTGACGTCACACTGTCATCGTCCACGCTACTCGTTTTGAGCACGCTGTTCTCTTTCGTCAGCTGCTCGACTATCGTTTGGAGGTTCCTCAGCTGATTCTTTAGTTCGGTGATGGTCGAGTCGCGGTTGTCCAGTTCCTGCTTGAGGGTTTGTATGTCTTCTTTCGTTTCGGGCTCGCGGCCCGGCTCCGGGCTTCTCTGGTCGGGCAGTGAAGGGTTGTAGGTGGATGAGACCGTCTCGCCCGCCCGCGGTACTATGACCGTCATCTGTAGAAGATACAACATTTTGTGTATGTAAGTTATTGAGTAAAATTTCCAGTGCATTTTTTGAGTACTTTTTCTTATTTGTTAATCTCTACCACCAACATACGGGATTTAGCAGCTACAATAATATGAAACATGAAAGGTTAACTTAATTCGAATCAATGCAAAGCCATGGTAGTCATTGACATAATATTTCTATGTAAGAATATGCAAAAGTTAAAAGATACTTGGAATATCGTATCATGAGTAAGTTTACATTATTTATTTTTCTTGTTTAACAATTTTAATTAAAAATTAAAATTTTAAAGCAAGGAGGCTAGGTTCATGGAAGCGCCGTCCCGTGACGTGGTGGCGCTGCACGCCATGTAAATCTTAGACAGTGGTAACGATGAGTTGTACCAGATGGCGCTACATTTTGCTTGTACGAGAAAATAATTAACGTTAAAAAAATTTATTATTATTTTAAAAGCTTTTCATAACTTTTTTTTTATTTTCGTGCATTGTCATCGGAACCAAATATGTGTGCGAAATTTCAGCTCGATAGCTTCAGTGGAAGTGGGTGAAATGTTGATTGCAAGGTTCCAGGACATATATACATATGAGTGAAGATAAATAAAAGATTTTAAAAATGTTGTAAAATGTACAGACGGGCCAGTCCTCTTTAGAAAACATTGATGGCATGTCATGTGACTCACGTCGAGGTCTATGGGCGCGAGCGCGGCGTAGTCGTCGTCGGAGGCGACCGAGTCGTACAGCGGCTCGTCGTCCGACAGCTGCGACGCGAGCCGCAGCGGCGCGCCCGGCAGGTGCGGCGCGTGCGGCGCGTGCGGCCCGTGCGGCCCGCCCAGACCTGACGACACCGAGATTGTTAGGAAAAAGATTGTCATATTGACGAACACTTGGGGAAAGTTCTGCGATAAGCAAATAACACAAATATAATTTTACAATAAAAGTAGAGCAGAACATTATGTAAAGCATCAACTATTGTTATCAATTGCATGTTATTACTTTGTTCTTGCAAATAAATTATGATTATGATTATAATTTATTCAATAGCTGGTATTGCTCCTGCGTGCCCTTAAACATGTCTGAACCCTGTCATTAATTGATCGTATAAGCGTTACAACGACATTAGTGGGGGAGGCCCGTGGCCCGGTGACGGGTAAGTATGGGTAGGTATGGGTGGGTGGCAGGCGCGGTCGCAGCCTGAAATTGGGGGGCGGGGTCACCAAAACTACGTAGTTCGGTTCGGTTCCTTGTTTCTAAACTAGATGTCATTTCCAAGTTATTTTGGCAATCGTACGTAGTTCATAAAAACTCGGCCGGACGGTAGTCGGATAGCTAGAAATTTCCTTTTATTATTTGTCAAATTTTTGAGATTTTTCAATTTGACCTTAGATTTGGGGGGGGGGGGGGTCATGTCCCCTGTGACCCCCCCCTTCGGACCGCGCCTGGTGGGTGGTATGGTCGGTAAACCTCTCGGGTGCAGCGCGGCGATGCGCTGGCGGCGCGTGGCGTCCAGCAGCACGTCCCGCAGCAGCGCGGCCAGCTCGGGCGCGGACAGGCGCGCCAGCTTCTGCCGGCCCTGGTTGCGCGGCGCCGACAGCGCCGGGTTCACCGGCAGGAACGTGTATGGTAACCTCTCGGGTGCAGCGCGGCGATGCGCTGGCGGCGCGTGGCGTCCAGCAGCACGTCCCGCAGCAGCGCGGCCAGCTCGGGCGCGGACAGGCGCGCCAGCTTCTGCCGGCCCTGGTTGCGCGGCGCCGACAGGGCCGGGTTCACCGGCAGGAACGTGTATGGGTACCTCTCGGGTGCAGCGCGGCGATGCGCTGGCGGCGCGTGGCGTCCAGCAGCACGTCCCGCAGCAGCGCGGCCAGCTCGGGCGCGGACAGGCGCGCCAGCTTCTGCCGGCCCTGGTTGCGCGGCGCCGACAGGGCCGGATTCACCGGCGGGAACGTGTATGGGTACCTCTCGGGTGCAGCGCGGCGATGCGCTGGCGGCGCGTGGCGTCCAGCAGCACGTCCCGCAGCAGCGCGGCCAGCTCGGGCGCGGACAGGCGCGCCAGCTTCTGCCGGCCCTGGTTGCGCGGCGCCGATAGGGCCGGGTTCACCGGCAGGAACGCCACGCCGCACCGCTCCAGGCCCGTCGCGCTCGTTTGCCATACTGTTAGTATATGAAAAAAAAAAAATTAAAAATATTATCATCCATCACCAATATTTCCCCAATAAACATTCATATATTCTATATTCAAAATAGTTTCGACAAAACAATCTCAACTTACTCGCTTCAGTTTCCCGCCTATCTATTTCGTCGTATATGTCCATCACTAGTTCTTCGAACAGATGATTTGGAAGCTGTAAAAAAAAATTATTCACGTTATACGTTTATAGCCCAGTTAAGAGACTATATAAAAACAGTGCTATCTATCCTACGGGATGCCTATCAGCCTCGCAACCTGCCTCCGCAACGTCGTCACATCTCGTTCGCGTCTTGCACACAACGGCGTACAAATGTCAGCACAATAGTGTAGCTCTGAATGAAATTCGGAGGGGATAGTTGCGCACGCGGTATCAATACGGGGGACATAATACCGTTGGCGAATCAACGAAAACTTATATTTCGACTTCTGCACATTCAAGATCAAAGCTACCCTTTCGTGCCGCGTACTGACGGCGGATGGTGACGTGATATATAAACAGCGCCATCTATTGTTCGGGGTACTCATGGTGGCGTGATATACATAAACAGCGCCATCTATCGTTCGGGGTACTCGTGGTGGCGTGATATACATAAACAGCGCCATCTATCGCTCGGGGTGCTCACCAGCTGCAGTTTCCCGCGCGCCGCCTTCGCTACGTCGGTCATCTCGTGCGCGTCGTGCGCGCGCGGCACGGCGTAGTGGCGGCCGGCGGCGTGGTCGGGCCGCGCGCCCGTCAGGAACTGGATCATGCGGTCCGTGCCCTCGTACACCAGTTCTACCATGCGCGCCGCCAACTCCGTATGCCCGCCTAGCCTGCAAACACCATAGATTGGTTAGAACAATAACATTATAAGAATAAGGTTATGTACATACTCTTGCTTGGGTAATTTCTATGGTAGGGTAAAATATCTAAATAAATAAATATCTTGGACATTCTCACACACGGCCATCTGACTCCAAAGCAGGCGCGAACTTGTAATATGAGTGTCAGAGACTGATATACAATGCTGCGACTTATAGAGGTCCCACTGCTGGGCATGGGTCTTTCCCACAGACTATGCTGCGGGAGGTCTAGTCTAGAGCATACTCCACCACGCAGCTTCAATGCGGATTGGTGGAGTATACATAGATAAATATTTTTAAATAAATACTTAAATAGATAATATTAACATCCAGACACAGAACAAACACAAGTGTTCATCACACGAATGTTTGTCCTGAGTGGGATTCGAACCCACGACCACTGGCGCAACAGGCAGGGTCAACACTACCGATTGCGCCAACCGTCCCGTCGCTGGACGCTACATTATTCTAGAAGTACGATGGTGTCCGGACCTGGCGCACTCGTCGGGCGTGCTGTTGCCGCTGTCCCTGGCGGTGGGGTCCGCGCCCCACGCCACCAGCAGCTCCGCCTGCGCCGGCTGGCCCGCGCGGCACGCCACGTGGAGACACGTGCTGCCCTTCTCCTGCAATTCAAATACAAAATTTAAAAAAAACGTTGTTAAAGTTCTTAAACATTCATAGATGGCTGTAGTTGGTACATTTAAAAATTTTAAAAATCTAATTTTTCATACGTTACACATACAAATTAAATAATAATTATACATTTCTACATTTTGTGTCTGTTGGATCCAGAAGGTATCTTACTTGTTGTTCTGTTCGCCGAGGATGCGTTTGCAGAATTGAATTTTGATTTAATAGATGTTCCGTCTGAAGTTTTGGTGGTGACAGCTGCCAGTTCACAGATAGTGAAATGTTGGTTTTCTTTTTTTCTTATTAGAGGGAGTTCTAACAGTGTCTATATAAACTTTAACAGAGCCAAATTATCGCTCTTCCTTCCCTACATTATTCTAAAATTTCCTTTTCACGTAATCCAAATAATAATAGATTTTATTTATAATAGGATTCATACCTGATTATAATAGTTGGGATCAGCGCCTTGGGCTAATAACCTCATAGCCGTGTCCAGAGACGAGCTCCGTACAGCACTGTGCAACTGACGGCCCAACTCGCTGGGTGGTTCGTCTCTCCGTGCTCTTAGCACATAGGCCAGTCTGAGGTGCTTAGCCAGAATGAACTCCGATTTTATTGGGCTGCAAAATTAATGACCAAGGTTAACCTCATATCACTGAATGACTAAAAATATATAAGTCCTTCTATCTTTGATCAACTATCCTTTAAAGGATAACTGACATATACAAGTTCGTATAGATGTGTAATCAAATTTATGTGTCAGAGGGAAACCTTCAGATTCAAAGGACTGGGAGGGATATATAGGGGGAGGGGGAGTGGTGTGGATTAAGAGAGGTGTGTGTATGTCTAGCAAAGGACTATAAAATGCGGATGGATTGATGTCTAAGCTAAGAATGTACTCCCCCTCCACAGCGGTATTGTTTCATTCATACTAAAAAAAGTACTTATTTGAATACAGTTGTGTGCAAGTGGCAATTTTACTGTGACTAATGCTAGTTTTTACAGCAGTATTGTGGAGTATGGTATAGACCTCCTTCAGCTGTGGCTGTGGGAATATAACCCATAGTCTCATTAATGGAACTATGGGTTATACAGGTTATATAGCATGATAACAATATATGTAATACAAAAATACTTCATTATTCACATTGCACATTCAGGTTTAGGTGGACAAATAGAGATTTTGTCATCTAAAGCAATCAAGACAACCAACCGTACAATAAGGAAAAATATATACAAGAAGAGTAGTGGAGTACATTTAAATGCTCATTGAATCAACACAATGTCATCATCATGAATGGGAATACCATAAAAAAATTATGTGACACATAGTAAGTCTCTAAAAAAAACTCATTAAAAATCAACTACTCCTTGGATCAGCTTTGCATGTAATTTAATGTTACATGGTGCAAAGTGCATATTGAGATCTATAGCCAATAATTGTGCATCTACACTGGAACAGTCAGGAAAACAGGATATTCATAGGCCTTTTTGCACATATCCTGGAACCTCTGATTGCCAGTATTTACCATTTATACCCAGAGATAAAATAAGGATGATAATATACTACAGATATCACACAGAACCATGTGGGTGTTAGTGTTATTTGAATGTGGTTATTAAGTGCTGTTATTACTGTGCTCTGCTCAGTAAGGAAAATTTGTCTTTAATATATTTATACAAGTCATGACTCATGATTTAGTAGACTAAATATATACACATCAATTATTTTGGTTAATAGCTAATGGTGAATTAAATGATTACATACTTGTGTTATAATGGTTTTATAACAAATTTTCTTTGAATGATAATTAACTGTTTGTTAATCAGAACAAGACTGAATTTTCTAAATTTTTTTAAAAATATAGTTTGCAAATTTATGAAATTACATGATTAATTGTAAGACTGCATAGTTCCTAATTTCTAATAAAGCTAGTCTGAATTTATGAATTTCATTGAGTAGGTATTTCAGTGACATTGATAAGTTTGAAAATATTGTTCTTACTGAAGTGGATCTTTCGGTTGAGGTTTCTTCCGCAAGTGCTTAGGTGCCGAGGTATCGAGTAAGGAATGTTCCCAAATGCTGTTCACATTCTGTGCTGTGAGAGCCTGCACCATCTGTGTCCAGACAAACACCATTATTTACATGCCAACTGTATCACCTACGCATTTCATAGTATGAAGTCTTACCGCTAGGAGTGAAGGTGGCCATGAGCCTTGTCGCAAGGACTTCACGTGAGATATGTGTCGGCCCATACTTCTGTGAACGCTGCAGCATTCCGCACATAGCAAAAGCCCCCGGTTAATCGACGCCCACGAAGGATCTAGTACAAAAGAACATAATCACACTCATTGATCATTTAATTTAGCACCGGAACAATTAAGACCAATAAAAGGAGCTGTAACATCGCCTGACCCGATGCGCCGCAATCCGAACAAATGTCCACTGACGACCGATGCTTTGATCGCGATATCATCATCTTTATTTGTTTTTTAAGTAAACTACACTATCAGAAACAAGTAATTCTGTACCACGACATAAATGTTATCTAGTTTTTAGCACAAAACTAGCTTCGATACAAAAATAAAACATTTGTGTACGTACTGTAAAGTAGGTATAGCACAGAATGGCATAAATTGTTGTGTTCTGTCATGTCTGTCATTTTTATATTTCAGTTTCATAAAATGCAGATTGTAAAATATAGTACCGTTCCGTTCACGTCATAGACCAAGTACCTTATCACGTACAACATTAAAATATTATTGACTTCTGTGGTCATACAATATATCTTAGTAATTCTGTGGGCAACATACACGTCAGTAACATAAAATGTGGCCATTTCTGGAAATTTCCTGCCTATAGGCCAGAATTCATTGGATTCCTTAAAAAAATATTTTATAAACGTAACAATAATTATGTTCGCCATAGCTTTGTACATGTAATTTATTATAAATGATCGTTTTAATGTATTTATAAGTATAAAAATATTTAGATGTGCAGTAGACAAGTTGTTGCGTAGTATTATACTTCTAAATTTGTGTTATTTATTTAATTCGACTTTATATATCATTTGTTTAGTGTACTATACAATTAATTCAGTTTTCCTGTCATTCAAAGATTCAGCTTAAAACCTGGGTTTTTGTGAATTTGGGATAGCGTTACTTTTTGATGGTCACACTGACCAAATGTCAAGTAATTGTCATTCGGCTGGATAGCGTGTCGTTCGAGTTGTTATATTACAATTATATTAGTGAGAAAAGAATAAAACATGAAGATCCTAATCACTTTAGCATTATTAGGATGCTGTACACTTTCCTTAGCCGATCAAGAGACATTAGTATTAGTAGACAATCTAAATTTAAGAGAAACTCATTCACAATTCTTCAAATCTCTGCAAGGTAAGTCGAGTTTACGTGTCCACGAAGTGCCGGCATAACTTCATCATAATTAAAACCTTATTATTTTTCTAGAACGCGGCTACACACTAACGTTCAAGTTAGCTGACGACGCAAACCTGGTGCTGTCGAAGTATGGCGAGTACTTATTCAAGAATTTGATCGTGTTCGCTCCGTCGGTGGTGGAGTTCGGCGGGCAGATCGACACTGAAGCCATCACCAAGTTTATCGACGATGGAGGAAACGTCCTCATGGCTGGCAACGCTGCTGCTGGCGATGTTTACAGGGAGATTGCTTCAGAATGTGGTTTTGAGGTAATTTAACTTGTAAATCATAATTTTATATCTACTTGCAGCTATCGCGACTTCACTTCCGTAGTATCTTCGTTTTTTTGTAGGCTATGTTATGTAATGCTTAATAAAACATTAATTATATTTTGACTGGTCCATTGGCGCAATTGGTTGTGACCCTGCCTTCTATGCCAGGGGTAGTGGGTTCGAATCCCACTCAGGATAAACATTTGTGTGTAAACACTTTTTATTTGTTTTGTGTCTGGATGTTAATGTTTATTTAGGTATGTATTATTAATATTTATATATGTATGTATATCTGACTGACACCCATAGTACCCATAAACATATCATTTCTGTGCTTCATATGTATTGTAAAAGGTACTTACATTCAGGTCTATCTCAAATTACACAGTGGAATAAATCCAGTCACAGATCAGAAAGCTGGTTTTCAACAATTCAAATATTTCCATCACAGATGGATGAGGAGTCTGCAGCAGTCATTGACCACTTCAACTATGACATGCTGGATGATGGCGACCACACAAGGATAGTGGTGTCTCCGAAGAACCTGATCAATGCCCCCACTATTGTAGGCTCAGAAAACACCAAGCCTCTTCTGTTTGAAGGCACGGGTCTCATCCTGGACAAAGACAACAGCCTGGTCCTCCCCATCTTGACAGCTGATAGCACTGCATACAGCTATAATCCTAAAAGTCAGGTAAATACAAAATACAAATACATACAGTCAAAATCTGTTATAACGACATCCAAGGGACCACCCATATTTAGTCGTAAAAACCGATAGTCGTAACAACCGACGATGCTTTAGAAGTAGGTAACAAAATACATATTAGGTATATGCATGTATGAAGTTAAATTATATTTCGTTTATTTCAATCAAAATATTTAATATGAAAGAACAATATAATTTTTCGCGAATTAATACGCGATTATTCTTCGATATTAATTTGTTTACTTTTTGTTCCGGACATGTTAAGAGTTTCACAATTAACTCAACAATATGTTTTAGTGCGTCTTGTGTACAGATAAGTAACAAACTAAACTGACTGAAGAGATATGATGAAGCGGGCCTGGGCATGCTGCATGCAAGTGTTTTGTTTCTAAGAATTACAAAAGACCTTAAACTCGACACGTGTTTACTTTTACCATAATAGCCATTGATCATTATACTGGGCCTATTCAAATTTTTTACAATTTTAACAATACAGCTGAGCTGGTCGTTCTAAAGATATAATTCTCCGAAAACATTAGTTAAATGTGGTCGCATAAAGCGGTATGTCGTAGTATGCAATGTCGCAAAAAGCGATGTTTTTGATAAGAGTGTCTATAGCATTCAGCCAGGACCTTTGATTACGGTCATTATAACCAGTATGTTGTTCTAAACTTCTAAACAATGTCGCCATAAACGGTTTTGACTGTATTATGCTTTATTGTACACCACAGGAATAAAAAAACATTAAAAATAAAAAAATAAAATGTAATGGTGGTGGCCATAAGGCATCTAAAAAAAAAAGTTAATACTTACATCCACTTGATTATTTTACTTTACTATTACAAAAATGCTGTGTACTGTTCAAGGTGTAGATTGATTGTTATATTGTATTGTTTTTTACTTTAATTTTTTCAAATATCAGGAACACTAGCTGATTATGCATTATGCATTGTAAAATTTTATATAATATGTGACCATAAGAGATTAAGTTTGTGGGTCTAAGTGTGATTGACTTCTTTTTACTCTAGAAAATTCATTGTTCAAGGTTTTGTACTGGTGGGCAAGATCTATAGATTTATAAAATAGTCTATTGAGTCTTGTATTAAATTGTAAAACTAGCTTTACCTGTGGCTGTTGTCACTAGCGCTGAATCACTTTTCCATGTAGATTTTATTGATTAATTGATTAAAACATTAACATCCTAATTCATAGTGTCTGATATACAAATTATAGGTGAAGGAGTACCCTCACGCCGTTGGCAAGAAGACTGTCCTAATAGCAGCCCTGCAAGCAAGGAACAACGCTCGCATCATCTTCAGTGGTTCCCTGTTCTTCTTCTCTGACGAAGCATTCAACTCTGGTGTAGCTAAAGTACATGTAAGTTTAACAACGGTTATTTATACAGCCCATAAGCATCCCATTAATGGGAATGGGTGTTAGCCACAGCTACATCTGATACCACCACAATATGTTTTGGTCAGAGATGTGTTGTTTCAATTAGTTTAACCAGCCGCATATCTGTTGAATATTCAATTCAATATTAAAAAGTACAATAATGTTGTCAGGGCGACAAGCTGAAAGCGGACGTGTCGGGCAACAAGGGTCTGGCGGTGCGGCTGAGCGAGTGGGCGTTCGGCGAGCGCGGGCGGCTGCGCGTGCGCCGCGTGCACCACCACCGCGAGGGGGACGCGGAGCCCTCCAACACGTACACCATCACCGACACTGTTGTGAGTACACACTGGTAGATAAATAGAGGTGGCCGTTTTTAAGAAAACGTTGTTGACCAACGATGTTACTCTATGGTGTTGACATCCGTTGGCGAAATGTTGAACAACGGATGGGAGTAACACCGAATAATGCCGACAATAACCGACACCGAACTAATAATATGACGGAATTGACGGACGGCCGATGGGCGATGTCTCTAGTATAGATATAGAGTAATAAGTCTATGGCGATGGCCAACGCAACGAACGAACGAGCAGCGTTGCCAACTACAAAATACAAACCTACGAACTATAGTCCCAAAATCTACGTATTTTCTATCAAAATTGTTTTATGTATAAATTTAATTTGTCTGAAAATGATAATACATTATCTACAAGTGGTATTTCATAGATTTTTTGTTTGCTAAACGGTATTTTTTTTTAATATATTGTTTGTCTACTGCTGTTCGTTTTATTCACTTTTATTTATTATTATTTTCATAAATACCATTACATTACGTTGAAGTACGATGGCATCGAACTTCAATAAACAACGTTTATGAATCCGCCAACGGCGCCAACATAACAAAATGTTACGTATGTACGCTAGCTGGATGTCCGAGTGACACCGTTGTCGGAAACATCGATGTTGACAACGGGTGACGGTATCGAAACAACGTTGCACACCGATGTTGAAAAATAACAAAAACGCCCATCTCTATAGATAAACATAACACCTTACCCTGCCTAACCACTACTATACCTTGTCATGTTTTTTTTTATGGTTACAAGAAGGCAAACGAGCTTACAGCACCACCCATCCGCTGCCGCCCATGACAACTGTGACTGACTTTGAACAAGACTCAATTAGGGACTGGGATGGTTAGTCCAATTAGTTCAGAGAGTTAATTAGAACATCAGTTGGTCAGTTCGTTAGTAGGTATGAGGACTGGGGACTGTTAGTGATAGTTAGTCCAGTTAGTACTTGTTAGTAGGAGTCTCGTTCTAAGTCAGTCACAGATGTGTTGCTACCCTTGAGGACTAACATGGTCGCCTCTAAAAAAGTGTAACCGGAAACCACACCTTTCCAATTGGACCATAATTGCTTTAAAAACAATTATTATACGGTAGAAATGGTACTAGGTACCGTAGCGGGCGGTGGTACTGCCCCGGGCGAACTCTATATGGAACCTATTAGGTTTCATATAAAACCTATTTGGTTCCCTATGGGCTCTGCCACCTACAAAACATGTCTCATACAAATGTTGTTATGTCGCATTCCCATTTGTTTCCAGGTGTACCGCATCGAGATCGAAGAGCTGAAGAACGGCCAATGGCAGCCTTTTGAAGCAAGTGACGTGCAGCTGGAGTTTGTCCGCATCGACCCTTTCATCCGGACCACGCTCAAGCGGCTGCCCGGCGGCGTGTATGAGGCGGTGTTCCGCGTGCCCGACGTGTGGGGGGTCTACCAGTTTAAGGTGGACTACGACAGGGTTGGGTACACCAGACTGTACCATTCCACGCAGGTGAGGCATTAGTTAAGCTTATAACAACCCTAGGTAGGTTAATGTTTTTTTTTTATGGTTATAAGATGGCAGATGAATTGCAGCACCACTCATCTGCTGCTGGCCATGACAATACTGTAATAGAGATCTTATATTAGTTAGTCCTGTTAGCAGAGAGTGTTAATAAGAATATTAGTTGCTCAGTTCCTTATTGGGAATGAGGACTGGGGCAGGGATTTAGGTCAATGCTACTCAAGAAACATTTAAACATTGATATTTTCTACTGACCATTTACCCTCTAAGCTATTTCATGTTTGTAAGGATCATTTAAAAGACGGGCCCGTTGGCGCAATACATAGTGACCCTGCCTGTTACGCCAGGGGTCGTGGGTTCAAATTCCATTCAGGACAAACATTCGTGTGATGAACACTTGTGTTTTTTCTGTGTCTGGATGTTAATATTATCTATTTAAGTATGTATTTAAAAATATCTATGTATGTATATGAGTCTCTGACACCCATAGTACAGGCTCGCGCCTAATTTGGGGCAGATGGCCGTGTGTGAGAATGTCCATGATATTATTGATATTGATATTAAAAAAGAAATTTTTTTCGCAGGTTTCAGTGCGTCCTCTGCAGCACACGCAGTATGAGCGCTTCATCCCGAGCGCGTACCCATACTACGTGAGCGCATTCTCCATGATGGTGGGGGTGTTCCTATTCTCCTTCGTCTTTCTCTACCACAAAGATGACTCACCAAAGTCTAAGGCGGAATAGAGCATTTAATTTTTTAGGTTTTCAGTACACAAATTTAAACTAGTATAGGCCAAATACTATGGCTGAATGGGGCCGAGCACCTTGCTTAGAACATGTTGTGTGATACTGTTATCACAAAATCAAGTATTTGCATTTATTTGTATGAATTATGTTGGAAATAAATTAAGCCTTTTCACGTATTTTTTGTTTTAAATTATGAACCCAATCGAAAGTTAAACGCATAAACGCTTAATTAAATACTCCGTTTTTCTTAAGGAGTTGTCCTATTTTTTTATGGAACAATATAGCAAACGAGATTGCAGCACCACCCATCCCCTGGCGCCCATGACAACTGTGACTGACTTTGAACAAAACTCAAATAGGGACTGGGATGGTTATATGGATAGTTAGCTGAGGAAGTGAATTAGAATAAGAGCCCGTTGGCGCAATTGCTAGTGACCCTGCCTGTTACGCCAGGGGTTGTGGGTTCGATCCCACTCAGGACAAAGATTCGTGTGACGAATTGTGTTTGTTCAGTTTCTGGATGTTAATTATCTGTCTCTGACACCCATAAAGGCTCGCGCCTAGTCTGAGGTCAGGTGGCTGTGTGATATCTATTCTGTGGCTGTGTGTGAGAATGTTATTGTTATTTATTTGGGTTAAAAAAAATGGTTGTCTGTTATAGAGTAATGATAAATCTATGGTCTGTAATGAGTATTGCGAGAATGAACAACAAAACACTACACAGAATTTAACTTCAGATCAGAAGCATTGCCAATATTTGCAAATCGTAATGCATCTGATTTCATTACGTTGAATATAATTAGTACAACCGATTATTCACTCTATTTCTATTGGTTAGAGACTAAAATTGAATGAGTTCACGCTCGGAACGCCGATGTCATTTCCATGTACTATAATTAGTGCAACCGATTATTCGCTCTGTTGCTATGGGTTACAGACTAAAATTGAATGAATGCACGCTTGGAACGAGAGGATGACGTCACACTTTAGAGTGCGTGTTGCTGGCTTTCATCGATTTATAAGACGTTCACGTAAAAAAAAAACTTTAAGCATTCAATTACTTTTCTATGTTGCTTTGTATTTATTTATTACAACAACTGGTACATACTATGAAACTAATACCACTATATAATTATATATCATTACGATTAAAACATACGAAGCCCCGGCTCTGTCTATACCTCAAAGTTAAAGTACAAAATGATTTAGTTTTTAAAGTCAACCAAGTTGTATATAATTTCTTTGGTTTGTAAAAAAAAACTGGACTGAACGCATCTTTATTTTCAAATTGACAATCAAGCAAGATATAGTCTCGAAATTCTCGAACGCAACGGTTTTGAATGGCAGAAAAAATGGCATGCATGTCAATCTATTGGGGCCTTAATTTTTTATGAAAAATGTTTTAATTTATACGATAAATACCGCGAAGATTAATGCATAAATTGATTTTTATATGAAACTTGATTAAATGAGAGTTGAAATTGTGTTTAAATGTTAAAAGTGGTTCTGTTATTGTGATCCGTGTAGGTAGTGCTTTGGTGTCTCCGTAACACTAAAATTTCGTTAATTCCGGATGTTTCACGGGTAATTCGACTGCATCTAGTTGGAAAGTAAATCGGTGATAATTTTTGTGAAACATATCGAGACGGTGGTCGTCGCAGTGATGTGTTTACATTTGTAAACTGTCCCCGTGAGTATGATGTCATTGTAGTGAGTGCCATTAAAAATACGTTGGCTTTGTGCCCACCCGTTTTCCTGCTAGTATTATAAATCTAACACGGTTTTGTGGAAATAACCACGCGGAAAAGTGCAGCGAGCCCTCTAGGTTATAGGTGATTTGTCCCAAATAAATATGCTAATGAGGCTTCGTTCTGATCTTGGCGAGGCGTAGGACACGAGAGCGATGTTGTTATGCATCTAGTGTCCAAGTTTCTCTCATCTGTGTTGCTACTTGATGTGCCAGTGATTGGTGTGTGCAAATCTTGTAGCCTCAAAAGAGTTTTGTAAACAACATGCTGTACTCATGTCCAATTTGTAAGTATCCTTATTATTATATAAATGGGAGAGTGTTTGTTAGTTTGCCCTTCTTTGCCTCAACAGAATGATGGATATACATGATTTTTCGCATAGATGTAGTGTTGGGCTTGGAGGGCCTATAAGCTCCTTTTTATCCCCGAACATTGTGCGGTACCCATGTAAATGTCCACTCCCTACTTACCACAAAAACCTGTCAAAGTCATTTGATTTTTATTTGATTTTTTGTTGTTTTTTTTTGGTTTGTCCTCCTTGACAGTATGATGTAGTCACTTTTTGCATAGATGTAGTAAACGGCAAGAACCGTAACATGTGCTACTTTTTATCGCTTATTATATTTTAAAACGTCCCTTAATAGTACAGGTACAGCACGTAAAATGACTTAATGTAGGTGGAGCTGCCGGGGAAAGCTAATAATATATAATAATTAATCACCAACACATTTTCAAGCATAATTTATCTGTCCCATTGTTTTAATTTTGTAACCAAATATTGAAAACTAGCGTTACCCGCAGCTCCACCCATGTTAAATTGTTTTCCTTGGACAATTTTACTTTCAGAGATGGCTTAAAATATAAATAGCACACCTAGCCGTTTTTAATGTAAACTACAACAAAGATTATTACTAATCAAAATCTAGCTTTACTAGGAGTTCCATCAATCAGAAGCTAATTGAGATTTAGATTTTATCAATCAACATTTAAGAATTGATTGAAAATCAAATGATTATTAGTCTTTATCCATTTCATGGGAACCATACAATTTACAGAGATAAAAAGTAGCCTATGTAACATCCAGGTCTTACATCTATACATAAAGTAACATCAATTCCTGATTCCCTTGTGGAGGAGTTGAAGGACTAAACAACAAATAAACACACCATTTATATATTTTTTATGCTCTATGTGATAAGTAAGAATGAAGGCAACTTAGTTGTTAGATCATGCTAAAACTGCACTGTTTAAACTAAGTAAAATTCTGGATTACTGGCACTGTAGATCACATGGAGCAAAATCTATTAGCTTTACAAGATGTTTTAAAACTTTTAAGACTTATTTATGTCTTTTATTACTATTCTAGAACTAGTATCCTATTAGTTCATGTATGCTGGCACTTTGCATATTGGATAAAGACTTGGCTGCATTAAAATAATTTAATTCTGTGACTGCTACAGGAAATACCACTAGTTTTAGTGATAATGGCACATTAAAATGCTGAAAACAAGAATAGTTGGTAAACAATTGAACACGTAAATTTGTAAATTATTACTTTAATTTAAAATAGAAATGTGTATTTGACTTTGACATCGTTGCCATGAATAAAATGTGTCACCTACTCAGAACCATCACCAACCTTCACCAGCAGCACAAAAGGTTTCCTACATTGCATTAGCTGATAACCTTGTTACAAGTGTAGCGTTGATAAGGGGTAGGAAGGAAACTCGGTTGCGATGTAAACAAACGCTAAAGATAAGCTAATTTAAACCAAATTACTTAACTTGTAGTGAAGAACATGTCATGTACATAAAACACATTAGTGACTCGGTAGAAGGGGTGATATAGGAAATTGTTTGGATAGCCTGCATGCTTTGAGTTATCTTCTTTTTGTATCCTTCCATATAATTATGGGTGTAGGTATATAGGCTGTTTATGAAATGAACGAGAATTAGGTAGTATAATAATTATCCGTACTTAAGGCTAGGTATTGCGGGACAAACAGTGTTGTGTAATGTATTATACATATAAACATTCTACAACATAGATTTTTTTTAGGCTCCCTTGTGATAATTTCAGTCCGATATTTTAATTAAATTACATTTGTTGCAGAGTGTGCAGCGCCAGCGAAGATGGATCCGTCGCGGCGGCAGCGCACGCAGACCAAGGCCACTGCGGAGGAGCAGGCGTTGGACCAGATCGCCCGGGAGGTCAGTCACTCGGGTCACACCCCCACTGCATAGTACTTATGAAGTGGGTGCTTAATAGTACTAGAATTGTATTGACCCTGTAGATATTATACATAGTACTAGTATTCTTATACATAGTATTGACCATGTAGATCGGCATCAGACGCGTAACTCCATGATATACTTCCTAATTCTGATGGATGGATGAATATTTCAATAGTCTAACTCGAATTGTTTTTTGAAAGAATAAATGCATTTTGGTGAGCATGTTTCATTGACAGTTAGTGCGCGCCATTTAAATCTCTTCTCTCTAATCTCATAATTCCACAGACTGTGCTTCTAGAAAATACTTAAAAAGTCTACTGTAGTAGCATGTAGCATAGAATAAAGAGTCGACTCTTTATTCTATGGTAGTAGTTAACTTTTATTGTAATTTTTAAAATAATTTTATCCTCGCTCACCTGAATTTGATGCTTCGTCTAGTTCACTTAGCATACATACATCGCACTGCTAAACTTGCACACCGTGTTAACCACACCTTATGTAATTCAGCTCTGTATTTCGGTGCACTATGGTCTCGTATCCCACCTCAGAGTTTGGCATCGCTCGGGCAAATGGACAAGATTCACTGTAGCTGTCGAATGGCATCGGTCTTGCATAGGTCGGAGCCTCTGCTCTGTCGTTCTATGATACTCACGTCGCGTCGCATAGTTCATATTGATGTTTATGGTCATCTGTTATCGCTCAAGTACCTATACGTTTTTTTTCACGTTTGAGACCATATGAAGGAGCTTCGAGCTTCAAGAAGTCACTTTTTATATCGCAAAAAATTGCCAGTCATTGATGAGTCAATTGCATTACGTTACGAATTATGTTCGCGTAATGTCCAGGAAGTAATAGTAACAATTACACGTTGAAGCACAAACTGTGCAGTGCACCTGTTAATAGACTCTGAAATAAGAACGGACGAGAATAAACTTCCGCATGTAACACCTAGCTCGGTGCTGACGCGTCGGCGCGCGCGAAGAGTCGAGGACAGGTCAGCTGCTGGGTAAGGCACTGTAACTTTCAACTTTAAGCGCTGTACACAAGAACTGTATGACTACTATTATACTATGGTGCTTTAGTAAATAAGTTGAATATTATATGATTCTGAAAACGCTATTCTCGGATGTTCGAAAAAGGTAAATTAATTCCAAAAAACGGTCACGTTTGGTCAAGCGTTGGTCCTTATAGGATTTCGCCTAAAGTAGTTACTACTACCTAGCAAAATGCCACTTACGTATGCACGATTTAGCAGAAAATAGTCCTACGTCTGCGCAGACCTTAAAAATGCATCATCATCATCATCAGCCTTTAGAGGTCCACTGTTGGACAAAGGCCTCTCCAAACGACGCCACTCCGACCGGTCTTTTAAGCCTTCTGAATCCAGCGGTTTCCCGCTGCCTTCTTCAGGTCGTCCGTCGTCCTCTTCTTAAAAATGCTTAATTAGTTTTCTTTATATTAAAAAGTGCCATTTTTAGCTTTTGGGTTTGTTTTTAGTTAAAAAAGTATAGCTCAATTCGTTATAGATTCGCCGTGACCACGAACCACGGAACTGGGTCGAAACATCGACATTAAATATAATTATCGTGAATACAGCTCGTTTACACAATACCTGTAGCTAAGTTGGTTTAACCTTGTTTTAATTTACAAAATAAAGGTGTAATTTCAAGGTAAAAGTTAGTATTTCGTTGCGTATAGTTCGTAATTAATTTTAATGGTCTAAAAAAATAAACATAATGACTTGGCTTTAAAACATCATTATATTGTGATATTAGCATGACTATCAAGTCAAACAAACGATTGTTAACGGCCCATTATAATAATCTATTAGGAAAAGTTGGCTTTATGGTGTGCCAGAAATTATTAATACAGTCAATAATTATGAAAGTTAATTTAAACCGCAGAGTTGATAAAATGAACATACCTAATATGAAAAGAATAAAACAGACCATGAAACAGTATCATAATAATATAGAGTAACATAACAAACACCCATTAACTACGACCACAGCTTCCACAGTGTTTTATTGTCTACCTACACCACACCCCGCATCATTTCATAATTTAATCTTTTATGTGCGGCCAGTATTTAGAAAATTGAATAACCCTTTAAGGAAAGCTCATTGCTACTTCTATTATGTAAAGTAGGGCTATTCCTTACTTTGTTTTACATCGTCTGACATCAATTTAATTTAAGTTTTTTTAAAATGAACGGTCACACTTTCGAAAATGGTTTTCCAGTGGAATTTATCAATCATCACTTTTCGCGTCTCTCCGAAAGCGTCATATTACATTCTTGTCTCAGGAATAATATTTCAAAATTATTAAAGAGAAATCGATCTGCAAAAAAACTTATGAATAAAAATAAAATCCCAGTTGAGGGTGAAGATGAAGAGGCGATCTTACGAGTTCACAAGCATTGGAGGCAGGAAATCTTTTGCTTAGAAGCGGGGCACGGTGGGCTGTCAATGATTTTAAGTTTATAGTACTGGCCTATCTATGACATCATTGAATTCGACAGCCCTAAGCGATGCGCCAGTGCGCAACGATCTATTTACGCCTGGCGCAAGACGACGACAGCGCACCGCCCGCGCCGTCGGGCAAGACGACATTCAGCCGAAATAGCCGCGGATGCTTCTCGCGATCATTAGGGCTCCTTTCGCCCGTCGGGGCATTCCCTTTCGCTTTCGATGACGGGAAACTCGGGAAGCAAACGTCATCGTTGTTAAGTGAACGGAGCTCAAAGCCAAGACGATGCTAGAAAGTATACACCACCATACATTTTTGTTCGCGGATTGTTGCAAAGTAGATTAATCCCAGGTTTGTAATAATGGAGTTCCGCAAAGTAACGCCTGATACAATTAGTTATTTTTCCTGAAAACCTAGGCAGCGTCCCTATTCTGTGACACCGTAAAGGTCTGTATGACCATACAGCAAAAGTCCATTCGAAAAAAAATTGACAGCGTTGTGTTGTGTTCGATTGGTTGAATTTTTCAGGATTAATGACTGAATCCAATGAAAAGGAATTTTCGAAATTTGGCTGAATGATTCTATGATTGGCAGCAATTTGGCAGGACGATTGCATCTGCGTCCGACACCGTCTTTGAGACTGCAATGCACTAGTCTAGTCAAGAAGAACTTGAGTCAATTAGTATAGTGACTTGGGCGTGAACATTCGTTTTTGCGTATGTTGCAAGTCGCTTGCAATCAATTAAGCCCAGGCATGCTGGTCGCTCCACTACTCTGCCACTGTTTATATAGAAGGCAGGTATATGCGCGTCTACGATACTCCTTTTGTATAGTGAACTTGGGCCCGTGGACTGATGGCTCCAATTTCTGAACAATGAATGTAGAGCGGGTATTTGATCCCATTCGGGTCAACATCATTGCAGTTTTTGTATTAATTTCAGAACGGTGTTCAGGTTTACGCACTTGGTTGAGCTGTTCTTTAATATCATTTTAGATTCTAAATATTATTAATTTGACCTAAATTGGTTTACTTTAATTCTTTTTTTATTAGCAAATAAGCATGCAATAACACCTATTAATAAATGCATGATAATTTTTCAGTTAATTACAAGCATTTGGTTAAAAATGCTATACTGGCTGTATAGCACGGACTACACACTATAGGTAATACATAGTAAGTAAGTGTAGTCGATGGCGAGCCGTAAAATTAATGTCCCCATGAAGTCTGGTTGATGGCTGAAAAAATAAACACCCAATTGGTATTTCGGGAATAGATTATGAAATGGACTTGAAAGCCGGCCGCCCGGGGGGCTAGTGCGGCATGGGAGATTCACATCGCTTTATTAGTATTTTGGGTGGTCTTTGACGATGGATTTTAAGATTGTAGGTTTGTAGGAAACTTTGTTACGATCGTGTGCAATTATTGTGAGGCGATTTGACTTAATAAGTATCTTTTACGTGCTAAGAGTTAATTTAGTTTCCAAGGGACTTGAAATAAGTTCAGAATCTTTGCCTGAAATGCACACAATACTGTTTATTTTTTTCGAATGGACATTGATGTTTGGTCATATAGACCTTAACGGCGTCACCGAAAACATAATACGTAGGCTCGCTACGACCCATAGACGTCCCACTGCTGAGCACGGGTCTCCCCCACAGACACAGCTGCTGGAGGTCTAGAGCATACTCCACCAAGCTGCTCCGATGCGGATTGGTGGAGGGGTTAGTGGCCAACCCAGTACGTAGGCTGCAAGTTCAAAACCTGCTAAAATACACCCTCTCGGTCTATTATAGGAAGTATCCCAGCCTTAAGCCTTATGAAATGTATTCAAAGACAGGCGCGTGCCCGTTAGAAGCTGTGTGCGGGCTAAGATCGTTGACTCCAGGTTGTGTGAAACTGGGACACTGGATCGATAGGCGGGGTCCCGGCTGATGCTTAGTATTACGTGATCTCTTTATACATCATGGAAAAAGATAAAGGCGTAAATCTGACGTTTTTATCGAATAAAGGAAATTTTAAGCTGTCCGCACATCCTGAAAGCTGCCTGTAGATAAATCTATTTAGCAAGATAAATAATAATAAATAAGTCATAAGAAAGAATGACTAATTTGAATTCCGCCACCACAACCCTTTCTTTATCCCACTGTTGGGCACGGGTCTCCTCTGCCACCACCACCACGCTGGCCAACTGCGGATTGGCAGACTTCACATGCCTTCGAGAACGTTATGAAGAACTCTCAGGCATGCAGGTTTCCTCACGATGATGTCCTTCAGCGTTACAGCAAGTGACATTTAATTTCTTAAATCGCACATAACTTTTAAAAAGTTTGGTGCGTGCCGCTGGGGTTTGAACCCGGACCGCTCGAGTGAGAGGCGAGTTCGATAGCCACTGGGATGTCACCTCTAATCTTCTATATAATAAAAATGAATCGCAAAATGTGTTGGTAAGCGCATAACTCAACAACGCCTGGACCAATTTGGCCAATTCTTTTTTTAAAATGTTCGTTGAAGTTCAAGGATGGTTTTTACGGCGAGAAAAATTTGAAAATTCATCCCCTAAGGGGGTAAAACGGGGGTGCAAAGTTAGTATGAAGCTTTGCCGTTTTTGAAGTTAGTAACGCGAGCGAAGCTGCGGGCGTCCACTAGTTTTTAATAAATTTAAATTTGAATTCATGTCAGCATTATTACTGAAAACTTTTTTCCGAAATACTCATTGCCTATAATTGGAATAAACACTACCGCATTTATAATTTATTGAGATGACTGCTGTATTGATGATGATGAAAAGGATCGTATAACGAGTTTAACAAAAACCTCACCAATTAGCAGAGCTATTTCACATTACGTAAGGGTTACTAACCGCTGAGGAAGAAGCTTCCTCGAACGGCCATTTATTTTCCGTTGCTTACATAGATAGGTTACAACATTACACAAATTTAATGACTGAAAACCAGTTCCTACTTCAGTGCTATGCGTGAGTCGTATCGTAAGTCGGGAACGTAAGCGATCGCGTGTCGGAAAACGCATGGGAAATGAGACATGATGTGTGATGAGATGTGCGGTGTGTGATGAAATGTGCGGTATGTGATCAGATGTGCAGTGTGTGATAAGATGAGCGGTGTGTGATGAGATGTGCGGCGTGTGTTGAGATGTGCGGCGTGTGATGAAATGTGCGGCGCGTGATTAGATGTGCGCTGTGTGAGATGAGATGTGCGGTGTGTGATGAGATGTTCGGTGTGTGATGAGACGTGCGGTGTGTGATGAGATGTGCATCAGCCACGTAAGAACGAAGCCGCCTCGAATTATTCGTACATTTCGATGTCATTTGAATATACCTACTTATACCCTCATATATACGGCGGCCTCATTTCTACTTGTACCACACACAGTTATACATCTACTTCACATACGCTGATACGTTGAAAACATTTTAGTGATTATGTCACTAAATTTCATCCATCTAACAAGGTTTAATTTAAAGGCAGTAGGAGTATTCTATCCTAGCCTAAAAAGAAAAATACTTTAGATGTTACTCGTGTAATTTGGGTCAGCGTTCACCCGAAAATTTTCACGAGAGCAAAAATGTCAAATTACATAAGAAAGCAACTCATGAATTTCTGCGCAATGTAAATGAAAACTATAAATTACAGGCGTACGTAAACCGTTTGCGTACCGGAACGGCTCGGCAGTAAAGTTCAGTAAACCGAATCTATCAGTTAGAATCGAAATGCACGCGATATCGGGTAAGCATTTTTATAACTTAGAGAGGCAAATAATCCACCTGATGTTAAATGGAAAGAATAATAATTATCTGGATAAATATGTAGGCAACAGGACAGTTGCAGTTCGAGAAGACAGTTTGAACGCTAAGCACACAAATCTTCTGAAAGAACGAAATTATTTATCCCTTTGTCTGATGCTTTGCGGAACTTTCTGAGACTGGATTATTACGTCATCTCAGGACAAAACAGGACATCTAAAAGTTGATGCGATCCATGAAATCTATCTAATCTTAGTTAGATTCATAGACCATCAGCTGGTCTATTGCGCAAAAGGTTTCATCAAGTATTTTTTTATGGATATAAGATAGCAAACGAGCACGCAGTGCCTAATCAGCAGCACCTAATGTTCATACATACGTATTTGTTCACTAATACATGCAACATTATATTACGTAGAGGTACGTATTTTAAGGGTTGCCCGCACTCCGGCGCGAACGGGGTGTGTTGACGTCAGCGGCATCGATTTGTCTGCCGCGGCGACGCCTCCCCGGGAGGCTGATGCAATTCCGCAGCGCGCCGTGTAACTGGCCAGCTTCAATCAAAAGCTTATTAAAAATATACTGACTTTTTTTTTTAGTCTAATTTTTTTACTTTTTTTTTCCAAATTCTGTGTGTTATGACAGAACTTGGAAAAAAGCTGCAGCTACGTTTGAATCGCAGAAATCTAGCTATTTAAGTCACACAATGTCATTGTGATTCATTAATCTTCCAAAGAGTGTACATGCTTCCTGCTTGCTTCCAAGTACTTCCAACGATATCTATTGTGTGCGCCGTCTACAGGAGAGGAAGACTCGAGAGGACAAAGGTTCAAGAGCGAGGGGATAAGTCTTAACTGTAGCTATCTTAGCTTAGGTGTTATAGGGTTAAGAATACCAGATAGTTCTTGCCGGTTTTAAAATTTAGTTTTTTAATATAGCGGTGACAGGCCTAGAGGATATCGAACTCGCTTCTCACTCGAGCGGTCCGGGTTCAAACACAAGCGGCACGCACCAATGACTTTTCTAAGTTATGTGCGATTTAAGAAATTAAATGTCACTTGCTCCGGGTGAAGGACACATCGTCAGGAAACCTGCATGCATTAGAGTTCTTTATAATGTTCTAGAAGGCATGTGAAATCTGCAAATCCGCACTTGGCCAGCGTGGTGCACTAAGGCCTAATCCCTTCCATTCTGAAAGGAGACCCGTGTGCAGTGGGACATAGAAAGGATTGTGAATATGAATATCCTAATTCCTAATATTTACTAAACTAACGAGTTTAGTAAATATTAGGTCTGTGTCTGGGCCTCTGTCGTTCAATGCGAAGTAGATCAAAATCGATTCATCCGATTTGGAGCTACAATGGCACTGACAACTATACACTTACACACGTGAAACTTATAACACCCCTCTATTGTTTCTCAGGGGTTGAAAATGCGAGAGAAAGGTTTATCGGTGGAAACTGAAGTTAGATTATAAAATTTGTAGACTTACAAAGTAATCATTGCGAAAAAATTCAGTTTTGATATTGTTATTTGGTTGATAGACAAACAAGACTTTTTTGCAATTATCAGGCTTCTTCGTGAGCGGGTTTCCGATTTGAGGTCTTTTGAGTCCTTTGTATAGCTGTAGTAGTGTTGCGGGACAAAGAGAAACCTCCGAGAGAAACTTAAACGAACCGGCTTGCACAATTTAACGGTAAATGCGGGCCTGCCTACCTTTCGGTTGGCGGATTTTACATCCTTTCAAGTCGAAAGTATTGTAATTTATTTATTTGGCTTTTGCGCGTGGATGTTCTACGTAACAGGTTCCGGTCTTTGAAGTTTCGCTACATAACGTTACATTTAACTGCCAACTTCTATACTATAATTAATTGTATTCAAAGGCTATCTAATCCAAAAACCACTTGTTCAATCTTCAATACTCTTCGTCAACTCTTGGTGTTTCATTGACTCTGGAGCCGTCATAACTTTTGTAATGGGTACTTTAGTATGAAAACATAGATTATTACGATAAGTATTATGGGAAGCTAAATTTAAAAGTGTACATTATTGCAGCACCACCCGCTGGTTATCCACGAATGACGGTTACTCAAACTGACCCAGATTACGAGACGGGAGATTGCCGTGGCGATATTGAAGTTACTTTTAACATCGCAACTGCTTTGCTTAAACAAAATATAACCCATAATATTGGCGGCTGACGAAGCAATTTCGAGTAAATTGTCGTACGAGTTTTCGACGAATGTCAAAAGCAATTCGGTTTTCGTGCAACGCAAAGAGTAGATGCATTTTCGAGAATCTCCAGCGGTCGTTTCGCGCTACGGCGGGCCGGGGGGTGCCGCTGGGCGGGCGGCCGGTGGGGCGCCGGAGTAGGGGGCTCCAGCGTCAACGACCGCCACTCGGCCGTCTGCGAGCGCGGGAGGGAACCGTCCCTGCACCGACCGCCTTCCAGCGACAATCGAATGATTTTGCTCATTTTGCATCGCGCTCGGCTCGCGTCTACGTCGCGCATACCGACCGCCGCGAAGGACATCCACGGGATTGTTTCGTACGATCGGACGATTGCGTGTGATTAATCTTCTAACAGCGCACGTGTCACGGCGCGCCAGCCGGTCGGTGGAACGCCGCGTGCGAGACGGCATCTATTTAAAATAACTGCATTTTTATTTACGGTTGCGACAAATTTAGTGCGTGGATGATGTCTTAGTGTTCGCGTAGATTTGGGACTGTTAGAAATCATGGTGAAACTGGGACTGGCGATGGTGGTGGGCGTGGCGCCGGCGCTGGTGTCGTGGTGGCGCGGGCAGGGCCCGTGGCTGCCGGCGCCGCTGGCCAGCCCCTGTGAGAAGGCGCCGAGGCAGTGGCCGCAGCGCCGCTCGCCCTCGCTCTCCGACTGCCTGGAGAGCTCCAGCGATGAGGATTCTGCGAAGTCCGTTGTTTGCAACGTTCGCCCGAAGCTTGTAAGTTTCGACCTTACTTCATTATTGCGTCATTTTGGAATAAAGCAATATGACATCTACTGGTTCGTATGAAAGAGCTGGTTGGAATACATTGGAATTCAGCTCTGCACTTTCTTTGTATTGAAATCAATTGGTAGATTTGAACAATGTATTGTAACTAATAATTCCTATCTTATAGAAAGGATAGTAAATCGGTAATAGATTTTGTAATATCTACCTTTAAGACCTTTTTTTTAATATTTTACCTTTATGACCTTTAAGACCTTTTTAATATTTTTACATTTAAACTACATTACCTTTCAGCTCTACATATTCATTCTTTTAAATTCAAACAAAAGTGTTAGTAGGTACCTGTTAAAATTTAAAAGTAATTTAAAAAATCTTCAAAATCATCTTCAACTAGCCGCGTCTAACTTGGATGTGATTGCAAAAATCTGTGATTGAATCTCAAAGTGAGTCAACAGTAGCCGTAACATCACCAGAGCTCTACATTACAATATTTCAGTAGCGTCCGCCTCTGGCAGCGGGTTCTTTCTTTTGAACTCTACGAAACGAAGCGAGACGTGACCGGCAGCCGGCAGCTCCCGAGCGGTTTTTTGTCGAAGGTTCATTACTGTCACGTCACGAATCACGTTAGACGTTCTCCAAAATTATAGCTTTTTTGCGCTCGCAGATATTGTCCGCCCCTTGTCGAAAGTACGCTCGCTGGACACAACGGCTCATACACTTACATTACAATCCATTATCTTCTCGTAGATTCTCGACTTTATTTAAATAAAAACTTGTAAATGTTGTTACAATATTTAATACAAACATAAATGTTCCCGTAGATTCTCGACTTTATTTAAATCAAAACTTGTTAGTGTTGTTAAAATATTAAATACAAACATATCTTCCCGTAGATTCTCGATTTTATTTAAATCAAAACTTTTAAGTGTTGTTAAGATATTAAATAAAAACATGAATAATATGTATGTCTTTATGGGATGTAGACGTTACGGGACTTACCCGGTTTCAGTAGTATCTTAGTTAATTTAGAGTTATATCATTAGCTCAGTTTATTTAAGACTGGCAAAATTAATGGAAAATAGAAGTGTGAATGAACCCACAAAGTGCCTTGTCGTTTCCCTTTGGTGACATAGCTCTTAGGTACTCTGCTAAAACTGGATGGAATACTTTTTCGTCACGACTTCTTCTTTTCTAGTCATATCCAAAGACATTTAACTTACTGTACCCCACATAGACTTCTCATAGTTTTCAAGTCAGATTTTTCGCATGTGACTGATGACGACTGATAAATGTTTGTTCTCGATTTCTTTTCTTCAACTCGTGACGATTTATTACTCTATTCCGCTTGTATAGCAAAGAATGACTTGTGAACTATGTCGGAATGTTTTGTTCGTCTGTGGATTCTATCGGTGCGAATTCGGTCGTACCTACGGATAGCATTGCTTTCTCAATGTTCACATGCTCCGATTTCAATTAGGATCGATATGTTTTATGTAAGATAATTTATAAATTATAACATTTTATCACAGATATTAAACAGAACCCCCATTGCTATTAGTGTACTGTTTTCTGTGCAGTGTTCACAAATGGTAGTTCTGTGTTTGTTAAGACATCTTGACATTCACTGCACAGATAGCTGCTGCGTAACATTGGCCTCATCTTCACCATCTCTACATCTCAATGCTCATTAGTTTAGATGTTTGTTATCAGCTAATTTAACGTTATTTTCATCGAGTAAGATGCAATGAACTATGGGTGAAGTAGTTACAAAATTATCGTGTATTATAGTATGTATACACATACCTACCTTCTAATAAAATCCAATTAATTAATGTCCAATTGAAACCACAACTTCAGTCGCCACGGTCCAGCGTTTGTTCTATATAATATCGTAATATCATGACCAGAAATAGATGAAAATTTAAACTTTGCTCATTATTTTTATCGTAAATCTTCTGAACTATAAAGCTCGAATCCACTTTAATTTTATACAAGGAAGAATCACTCACAGACACGAAGCGTTATTTTATCTTAATGGCTCTAGCAATAAGCGCCCGACTCCAAAAACGAACCTCCTACGAGTCGTAGCATTTATGAACTTCGGTGTATAAATAAATAACGAAGTGGCGAAGAATTACTCAAAGGCGACCATTAAAGCTTATTCTTCCATCCATTAAAGATATTTCTATTATTATCCATTTGTCCTATCATCTTGCAAGAGAGATACCGCATTGTTGTTTCTTACTTTTAAGGATCTAGTAGGAGAGAAGTTCAATTTAAGCAACCAATCAAAATACACATTTATAATTTAAATAATTCAAATTTGGAGTCCTAATTAATTTTAAGACAAACAACAAACCAAAATTAATCTTCCTGAAAAGACCTTGATCCCCACTTGACCTGTGACAGGAAAATTTTAATCCTTATTCTCAGAGCACACCTTTTCTTGCTTTAGTAATGTGTTGTGTTGTGATGATAATTTGATAATGTTGTTTCTTATGCGCGTGAATCGTGACTGTACGTATAGTTCTTGCGGTATGCGGTAGAGAAATTTTTCACAAGCACGTATTAACCGCCCACTAAGCCAGGGTTGATTCAATTCTCAGGGCTATTCACGATTCTCAATGTTATTTTGTTCTCACAGGTACCATGTCTTTAGATTAGGGGAATTATAATCGTGAGTTAATATTGACATTATTAAATGAAACATTGTTAAAATGTTTGCTTTAAATAACATTATTATTATTACACGGTAGAAGCGCCGATCAGTGGCTACAGGATTGTTTTATTACTAACACCAATCCAATTTGGAGAATCTTGGTACAATGCAGTATAGCCTAAGTTGCAACTCTGGCAAGGTGACAAAAGACCCCTCAGCTGGAGACCCCATATTATGTCCAAGACAGACAAAAATAAGACTTTCATTTATTACAGACAATTTATTATTTTAAACAAGACTATTATTTAATGATAATGATATAATGATGTAACAGTTACATTCTACAGATTGATGGTTTGTGGTTTTTACCTAATTTTCATTAAATGGAACCAGTATATGAGGCATACCACGCTAAGGCTCAAAATAGTTTTATTGTCAAGTCTGAGCTTTGACCTGACCTGGTGACCTTGCTGATCCGTATAATTCGCTACGTAATTAATTAGAATTAATGTCCCGTCCATTTGAGCGGATGATGCCTGACCTAGTCGTTTTTATTTGATGTGTGCGATTCATTCATTTCAGCTTGTGGCCGCGGAATGCTCGAAATACCACCGAAGTTTCCTATATAGTCACCACTAGCACTCATAGATGGCGCTACATGTGCGTTTGACTTGTTTTAATTTATACATATGTATTAATATTATATTATATTAAACACATTTAGATATTACCTTTTATTGTATTAGTATCGATATAATTGCGTTTCAAATTCCGAAAATGTCGACGATGTCTATCACTATGTGTGCGATGGAATCAAAAACTATCGAACCGATTTTAATGAAACTACAAACATGCACTGCATCCCCGAGATCGATCAAATATACTGTTCAACTTGAAAAGTAAAGAAGAAGTCAGTCTGATAAATATGTGCAGCAAAGGTTTGTTATTTCAATTAATATAATAAGTGTTTCTGTATTTGCAAGATGCAAAAAAACAAAGTAATTAACTGTAGATAGTATAAATTTTTCAAGAGGCGTTCCTGGGTAAACTGTGTGTGTTCTTCAATACAAATTCAGCGATTTTTTATATGTACCTACAACCCACAATGGAATGGGTTAAAAAATGGGAGGAAAGTTCTGACTAAAGTGAAGTCAAGTAATTATTTGTTATTAGTTACTTAACGTCCCCGGAAAATAAGGAGATATCCCTTGAGGTCTTCTCTAGTATTGCACAATTATGTAATGTTGCAAATGCTGGCGCTTTAAAAATCCCGAGTATCGCAATGAATGATGGCTCCTTCACTTGGATATTATTAGCGCAGGCGCGCGAAGCATCCAGGTGTCTCATAACAACAACAAATTATATCAAATCTGGATCACACATCGATCGTTCACCTTTGCTATTACGAAAGCGTATCTCGCGTGCAACCGCAGCGCACCGCGGGCGCATTTGCACTCAAATGTCACGATATTTAGGTCCGCGCCGCCGGCGTCGCGTCGTCGCGTGCGCATTGCCGCGCCCGTGCGTGCCAATATCCACGGTGTAGCCATCGATCCCGTTTAATACTCTGAATGGCCAGTTAATTGGCCGCGTTTGCCTTATCCTCCACTTATAAGATCACGTCTTCACGACTAGTCCGTCTTGAATCTTATGATCGACGATCAAACAGTCTATATGTAGAGCTGAGGTGGTAAATGGGCGCCGCAAGTCGCTTAATTTTTGGTCGCAAAATTTGGGACACCGAGGCGAAGGACCTATTTACCTTATTAGAAAACTCAAGAGTTGCCTTTTAATGTTTTACGCATTCTCGAAGCGATTATGCATGTTTTATCGTGCTGCGGCGATCTCTTCGCGGTCGCAAGTCGCAGGTGCACGAGCGCCTTCGGTGGTTTAACGTAATCCGTTCCCTCGGTGCGGTCGTCCCGATTATTTTTTGCGCGCGTGCTTACTCTGCTTAGCGCGCACGGCGCGCGGCCGCGGGCGCGGTTTTTGCGCGTGACACATTTTCTCACCGCGGCCGCGCGCCCAGCGGCCAGTGCTTGACGGCTTGTCACTTAGATCGGTGCGCGCGCGCAGGCACCCGACGACGGTACAGTGTCGATCGGTGATTTTTAATAAGATTACCAAGTGCGCGATAAACGAAATATTTGAGTATATCTTATTATTATAAATCAGTGTGAAAGTAAAATAATTTAAAAAATAGTTTTTTAATTGTTAAATAAATCACTGAATAATGAATGTTTGAGCGGCACAAGATTAGTTCCGCCAGGTTTTATTAAATTCATGTTATCAATAAAGCGAAACTGCGATTGCGTTTACCCGCCAAAATTACTAGTAAAATTTATTTTATCAGGAATCCGTTAAAAATTCCCCAAATTATTCTTGGTTAGCTCATAACAGCGTATGAATATTTAAGCTGATTCATACGTAACGACATTTACAAAGTGTTTTTTTTTTGTAATCTATGCTTTAATAATTGCAGCAGCGTAAAAGAGTTATTGGGACAAACTTCTCGTCAAGTTGTTAACATCTAATGCGGTTTCGCGTCCAAGACTCGAGACGGTATTACCTGGTATTGCAAATAACCGTATGTAGCAAGGCGGTGTAGAAATACGATTCAAAGTAATCTGTGTTATGAACATTTGTTTAAAACTATTATATTTTGTTCTTTGTTGCAAAAAGCAGGTGGTAAGTAATATCCGTTGCCAAAAGCAACACCAATGCGTCGCTGGCCCTGAAGGTGAGCTCTTATTATTATTGAGAGCTCTTATTTCCTTAATAGTAAGCTCGTTCCACATTCTGCCAGTCCAGTTTGCCGAAGACGCGGAAAGGTTCTTGTGGAATTTAAGTATATCATCTAACAAGCGCGTTATATCATCTTATTGGAATTTTATCTTAAGACTATTTCAACTAGAAATAGGATTAAAATGGTATCTTGGTTTTAATGACGTCAATTTCAAGCTAGATCTTTAAAAGGATAATATTCAAGAGTTTTGACTGTTTTAAGTCTGCAGTCTGTTCTAGACTGTCTTCTTTCTGAGTCGTACAATTTTTTCGTTATTGTGTCTCTGTTTAATTCGCGGCGCATTATTTAGATTCATGTGACTTCTGTCTAGCCTTTTTTTTATCTTATCACATGTACAGGTACATGTTTTTGTATAACAAACAGTACAGTCATGGATTTATTGAATGTATCGCAATATTCGTCCACGTGATGCTCCGTTTTAAGCATTTTTAAACATGCGCAATATATGGAACGTTTGAATTCAAATCTAGCTAACATTGCGTCTTCGGAGAGATAGTGGACGTTGTCTGAACGTCCACTATCTCTTCTTAGGCGGGTGTTCTGGAATGTCTCCCTACCTTGACAATCACAATGTTTAACCCCCTTCTTTTTCCTTCGAACCATTTCCCACAGCCCAAAGGTTGACTGGGAGAGACTATAGCATTTAACCCGCCTTTGTACGAGAAAATTGTACTATAAGATTTAAATAAGTAAATAAATAAAACCTGAATAGCAAACTTACAGGTTTACAAACTTATAAAAGTAAAAGCTTATAAAATAAGTCTCTATTTCCGCCCAAAGGTTGACCAGGAGAGAATGCTTTGGCATTAAGTCCGCCTTTGTACGTTAGGATTGTATTAAGATTTAAATAAATAAACAAATATTTCCACGGCAAATACATTTTAATATAATACGACGTCATCCAAGCAATCGCCTTATTTATTATAAGACTCCAGATACGTAGCACAATCGCAATCAAAGATTTACAGTATATGTATTTCTTCTCTTCTTCTTCTTGTATTCTCAATCTCATTGATCATTTGTCTACTAGTGGTTGCCAGCGTGGCCGCCTAGCTAGACATGATTGGTTTCATCCCTGGGTCGGGCAGTGTGACTTAACTTGACTTAACTTGTGTGACTTGTGTAGTTAAAACTTCCAGTAGCAGCTCGGAGTCTGGATTTAACATAGTTAAATGGTGAAAAGTGGATGTAGTACTATATTTCCAATATGATAGTACACCACTGCCTACTCCGTAGGGGAGATACAGGGGTGGGTGATATATGTATACTATTCCATTCTCTTGTCATTGCATGTCTCTTCTAATCTTTATTCTGTTATTAAAATATTGGCACTGTTCGTGCAGCTTTATTGTCGTTACCTAATGCGTACGTTTGAAGTCTCATGCATGTGTTCTGTCCATACAATCTGCACATGAGTTCCGTTTAAACTAGTAGGCAGAAAAGTAATGTTCTCGCTTGGGGTCTTTGTGATTGGCAGCTGGCCGTGACGTCCTTGCACCTTTGTCCCGGACCGCAGCCGCAGGACACTCGATACCAGAGAAGTGCTGCACCTACGCTGCACTTGTCTCCCTACGTAGCCGTGACGTCATCCTCGCTTGTTATGTTGTCGATATTTGAAGGTTAGGGACAGCCTTTACTTATAAACAGACTTATCAGATTCAGAACATTTAGAATTTCTATTAGAGACATCGGTTCTTAAAATTGGATGCTCTCTCAAATTTTCTTTGTAATTATCTGAGTAATTATACTCTATTTAAAGTCTTTCCAACTAAGAGTAGGTACACGTCCTTTCATTCGTATTTTAACTCCGATCTACATATTCTCTTACTTAGCTATTCAATAGCTTTAATTCTTGATTCTTGTGGTTCAATTCTCTTGTGCTTCGAGCTTAGTCGCGTGAGTATTTAATTTCGGAAATTGGCTTCAGTAGCCATCCATACTGTACATGTTATTTGCCGAAGTATTGCACCAAAATCGAACGTAAGCCTGTAAATAAATTGGTTGTGACAACCGAAAACCCCATATAAATTTAATGAGCTAATTATACCATTGAGCTATAGCGGGTTATGTATATCGCATTTCATGAAACAGTCGTTGATAATAATTTCAGTGTCGAAACAACAAGCGGCTGTGATAACGTCTATGTGCTCTTTGGTCACTGCTGTATCAAAACGGTTGTAACTTTTCGCCAGAAAGACGTTTCTACGCTGTTCTGTTATTTTGAATCAGCGATGCGATGTCCTTGCGAGTCGCGGTTATGTAGGTATTATATCATGTACCTCTGCAGAGCTGCAGAGCAGGATCATTATTGTTAATAACTAGATGTATATCGAACTTCTTCGAACCATACAAAACAGTACAAGTGTTCTGAAATTGATTATAAGAATCATTATTTTTATTTATACAGGGTGTCCCAGAATGAATGGATAATCCTTGAGCCCCGCACAGAACAGCTCTCCGGCGCTTAGAAAAAAATATCAAAAAAAAATAAATCCAAGTGATACCCAAAATATGATTTTTTTTAGAAAAACATACGTTATTTTAGCTTCACTTCACATTAATTTACACAACTGCCACAAATTAATGATATTCTTGGCGTTTTTGGTGTCATTTTATTCCTGATAAACTATACTACTAGAAATACATCAAATAATATAAGTATCTGTGATACTTTTTTTATAAAAAAAATAAGAACTTGAATTTTTAACATGAAATTTGATACCAAAATAATTTTGACATAGTTTGTGAGTGTTTCATGTAAAAAAAAAGTATTAAAACATAAGTGTCCAGCTATTTTAAAAACATGCGCAGTTAATACAGATTAAATAATGGTATAATACATCATTTTATCTAATACTACTACGAAGTTATTGCTATTGAGATGCAAAACGAGTAAATACGACTAAAATTAAAAAGTTAATGTCTTAATACATTTTAATAATAATAAAACATTTCAGGTGTCGCTGCGACCCATAGACGTCCCACTGCTGGGCACGGGTCTCCCCCACAGACACTGCTGCTGCGGGAGGTCCAGAGCATACTCCACCACGCTGCTCCAATGCGGATTGGTGAAGGGGTTAGTGGCCAACCCAGTGTCGAATGTTCTCAAGCCACCCGAAGGTCTTCGACAAGGCTTAACGACTGTTTCGTAGGAGGTAATGGAATCCCATTGGTTACAGAATGATGGCTGCCCTGCATATTATGGTACAAACGTCCGGGCTTATTTAAATGCCACGTATCCAAACAAATGGATTGGTCGTTTGGGTCCTATTCTGTGGCCTCCTCGATCTCCAGATTTAAACTGTCGGGATGTTTTTTACTGGGGCTGTCTAAAGGAAGAAGTGTACTCGAAAACAATTTCAAATGAGGAATTACGCAGCCGTGTTCAAGAGGCCGCTTCAAAAATAAATGAATGACTCTACGCACGGTTTCTTAGTAGAGCCTATAAAAGAAGATGTCGAGCGTGTATTAGAATCGGTGGCAGACAATTTGAACACCTGTTGTGAATAAAGATCTATGTAATGTACACCTGAAATGTAGCGTCCATAGCCCAATGGCTCGCGTCGATTCAATGTGACCGAAAGAGTTAAGCAACGACGGGCGCGGTCGGTTTGTGGATAGGTGAGCGCTAGTGGCAAAATTTCACGGACGCTACCGTGCTTCGGAGGGCACGTAAAGCCGTCGGTCCCGGTTGTTTTCAATGCTGGAAACAGTCGTTAAGCCTTGTCGAAGACCTTCGGGTGGCTTGAGAACATTCGACACTGGGTTGGCCACTAACCCCTCCACCAATCCGCATTGGAGCAGCGTGGTGGAGTATGCTCTGGACCTCCCGCAGCAGCAGTGTCTGTGGGGGAGACCCGTGCCCAGCAGTGGGACGTCTATGGGTCGCAGCGACACCTGAAATGTTTTATTATTATTAAAATGTATTAAGACATTAACTTTTTAATTTTAGTCGTATTTACTCGTTTTGCATCTCAATAGCAATAACTTCGTAGTAGTATTAGATAAAATGATGTATTATACCATTATTTAATCTGTATTAACTGCGCATGTTTTTAAAATAGCTGGACACTTACGTTTTCATACTTTTTTTTTACATGAAACCCTCTCAAACTATGTCAAAATTATTTTGGTATCAAATTTCATGTTAAAAATTCAAGTTCTTAATTTTTTTATAAAAAAAGTATCACAGATACTTATATTATTTGATGTATTTCTAGTAGTGTAGTCTATCAGGAATAAAATGACACCAAAAACGCCAAGAATATCATTAATTTGTGGCAGTTGTGTAAATTAATGTGAAGTGAAGCTAAAATAACGTATGTTTTTCTAAAAAAAATCATATTTTGGGTATCACTTGGATTTTTTTTTTTTGATATTTTTTTCTAAGCGCTGGAGAGCTGTTCTGTGCGGGGCTCAAGGATTATCCATTCATTCTAGGACACCCTGTATATAAAAATTTACAATAATTTCATAACCTATTTAGGTACTGCCGTCATTTCTGCATTGTTATGCAGTTTATGTCTATTTTGAGCAATAGTCATTAAATTCATTATTACGTCAAGCAATTTTGTTGTAACCATATCGCAATGTCATATTATTACTCTGGTCAAAACTGTAACTTGTTACATATAACTCTTTATAATGAAACTGAGTTGTATTAGAATTTTGACCATTCGTATTACGTATTTTGTAGTAGAGTTCTTTTAAATTTTAATTTGAGTCACTGTCAGCGTGACCGAAATTTTATTCATTGTGTACCTAATATAATATTGCACAAAGTAATGAAACAAAATCGCCATTCACCTGACCTTTTCTGATAGAAGAAAAATAATTAAAGAATTTGATCGTTTAAATGTTTCTGAATGGAATGGGATAATATTCGATGATTTTTTTTATTTAAAATTCCAAATAAAACTAACCTATGCGAAGAATGTGAAGAATTGTAACATGACTAAATCATCCTTTAATGAATTGCAAACAGAAACGGTATTCGAGAGCCGGAAGCTATTCAGTAATTTTAATTGCAACATTTGTAAATTCCATCACATCCAATTGATGTTTACGCTAGAGCCCGCAATTAATTGTAATTGTTATATTCATGTATGATTCAAGTACAGATGCTTTTGATAATTAAAATCATTGAAATCTGTAGGCTGAAAAAGATACCCCAATTTCTGTTAGGCCTTTGGTTATTCGTTGGACAAGTTTTTGGGGAATGTGGTCCGGCAAGTCGATTGGGCGGCAGATACATCACTTTCTTTATAATGATAAATATAATATGTTATAATAAGTATTATGCTGCAAGGTTTTCATCGTATAATGAAAATATATGATTGAAATTATTCAAAATGGTTTATAGAATTTTTAATGACAAGTTGAAATAATTTACCAGCACAGATTTTTTGATGACATGCTTCTTATAATTTATGTATGAGTACGAAGAATAACCCAGTTAGGTTGCTCGTATTAGTATTGGTTTCCCTTATTAAACAGAAATGTAACTAATCATACTTAAATAGGTAATCTTTAACTCTCATTAGGAGCTGATAATAATTTATGGTCAATTCAGTTTACTTTCAAGTAGGTTATTACCTAAACTAATGAATAATTTTTTTAAGCTTGATGAAGCTAAACCCCCCAAGCGCACTTCCTACTCGTAGCGGACAGATTTTAGGGCGCGTTTGACACGAAGATACCGTAGTATCGACGGGGCGCGGTATCGGCAAGTCCACTTGGATTTAATCGATAGATACATATGTTGCAATGCTACTATTTGACAAAACATTTACCTATCCCATAGTTGAATTAAACTAAACTATGTATCATAAAATTAAGCAGAAACTAAACCTGCCTGCTTATGGAAACTCAATGAGGAATATTTCTACTAGCATGCAGTAGAAATATAAGCTTTACAAATAATTGAAATAATAACAGTCATAGTAGGATGATTAAAAATGATCGTCACGTTAGACGTCCGCCTCGACGTCCGCTTACGCTTCCGCATAATGTCTCGTAGGTCCCAGATTATGCACGTAACGGTGTAATTTGATTACGAAAGCGATAGCGCCCCCGGCGCGGGCGGCGGCGGTGGAGTTGCGTTTTCGCGCGCCGGCTGGCCACAGCTGACAGCTGACAGTCAGCCAGCGACACCGAGCAAGCCGCACGTGTGCTTACCCCCTTGTTCAATGTTCCCCGCAATGTTCGCGTATCAAGTGATCCTCTTGCTCTATTGATATACATTTCTATTGTCAACGAGATCAATGCCTTTAAACAACCTGGCAAATGTGAAGTGATTCAAACATTCATATCGTATAACATCATAAAATCGTATGTCTGACATTCTAAACAAAGCATGTTGGTCAAGGAGTGATACTCGAATAAAGTGGAAAACAACGATAAGATAAAATTTACACCAACACAATTTATCGCGGTTTTGTGTAGTGCAGTGCAGGATCACCGCAACGCACGAGTCGTCCTTCCTTTCTATTTGGCTGATTTGATGCAGCAACCTCGTCTTCACTAGAATATAAACATTCGATGGACGCGCGCTACAGATGTAGGAATGTGAAAACAGTGTGCGTGAGACAAATTGTTCGTTTCCACGGAATTTGGTAAAACAATAGTCAGTAAATCATCAACCGGACAATGGGCAGGCGGTCGAAATTAGCCACGCCGGATAACAGCGAAGAAGAGAGTGGTGACGCTTTCACAGACGCCGACTTTGGTGATTCCGATGAAGAAACCATAGTTGAACAGAATGATACGTCTAAAAAAGGACGATTGGCCGTCAATGAGACGATAAACGCACAAATAAAGCCACAGGGTCACGACACCTGCGATAAAGTAAACGGAAACCATTCAGCAGAGCAAGTCAATGGTCATATTCAATCTGGAGCTGTAAATGGATTTAGAAATGGTGACCTCACAGAATCCAGTGGTTCATCCAAAGATAGTATCAACGGAGATCTCATCGCAGGGGACGTCCGACGCGATTCACATTGCGACAATAATCCTTCTATAGTTGGGATTCTCGGCGATCAACAGAACCATGTAAGTCTTGGCTTGGTAGTTAAATAAGCAATGAAACATTAGGGATCGCCTGGGACTTTTTCCATATGCCTGTAAATGTTTGTACGTTAAATATTTAATGATTCCAAAGTATTCTCAGAATGCTAAGTCGGTGCCGTTTTTGGCTTAAACCTGAGTCATTCTTGACTCATTTTAATATGCATCCTGCCACTCGTTAGTTCAAGAATGACCCTTTTGTTTAGTTATGGATGTAATTCCTTATATTAATAAATTATATGCCATTTTTGCTGTAATCGTTGAACGCAACTATTATATTGACCAAGGACGATATAATCTTATCTTTAAACTTCTTCATATAGCATGCGATGAGATTGAGGGGCCAGTATAATAAAGTTATCTGTGTAACAATGTTTAAAGAATCCATAAGCAGATAGGCCTTGTATACATAAGACCATTAGAACACGTACGCTCGCTCTCCTCGACGCAAATTTCAATTTTTATTCGAAGCTAGATCTTTTAACCATATCGTGACTGTGTAATTCACAACTTGGATTTGTCGACAACGCTAGCAGTTGGCCTCTGAGTTGTAGCTACTGTTTAAGTTATCTAGAAGCAACAGGGAAATCTATGAGTTACATATACCTGTCAAAAGCGTTTGAGTCCAAGTAATAATAATATTGGACGTGAAGAGAATATTAATTTTGACAATGTCTGACTCGCTAGTATAGTGATGGCATCAGTTTGAAACACTTGTGGTATTTCATTTGCGGTGACGCATAGCGCGTGGTAGTGGTGGCTTGCGCGGGTGGGTGTTCCATTGATCCTAAATGTCTTCTACGGAGCTTCTTCTTCGGATCACCTGTAGAGCACTGCTCCTCTATGTAAGTAATTGATTTTCTACATCCCACTGCAATATTATCTTACAATTATACCTAATCCATCCTTAGTTAAAGTTTAAGTGAATTATTTAGAATATTCAATAAGCGTAAAGGTATTCTGACTTTTCGATTACTTATCCAGGGATACAGCGACTTCTGCCCATTTTGAGCTGTAATTCTAATTAATGCTAATGTGTGCATAATTAACACTTGTCAAAACAGGTTTTTATTTGAGTTAAAGCATCTGCGAGTCCAACAAAACGGCGTTGAACATTTTTCACAACCGTGCCATGTGTGAAGTTGACGAGGCTCTTGGCAATACATGATGTCACCGCTTTTATCGGTAACATAACTCGTAATGGACTAAATAATTTGACACATTGAAAGTTATAATAGCTAAATTAAAATTAATTATGGTAGTTACATAAAGAAGACATTAGCCAGAATACCTTTCGTGTTAATAGAATGAAAACAATTTAGTTCTTTAATATTGATTTAATTTACAAATGAGAAAAGTAATTTTTGTTTTTTGCTGTAAGTTAATAATTAATTGCCTCTTTTACGAAATGGAGAGCATTCCTCCTGAAATCCACAATTTTACCTAGGGGGTATAGTCGTACTGATTCGATTTTAAGGGTTTTTCGAGTGTAGTAGGTACTTCTGCCATATCCAGACTGCTATCAGACCGGCATGTCACCACTTATGGATTTGCGGAGTGATTCGTAATCGCGATCGCTAAAATTGGTGCGTAGTAGACATAACTGCCCCAAGCCTTTGACTGTTCCTCACGCAGATACTATCAGTTGATTATAAGCAGTTGTATAAGTGAATACTTTTAAAATAGTATTACGAAACAGATCGAGGCAAGTGTGAATAGAAGCGTCGAAAAAGGTAGACCTAGAAGACTATGTATTCCAGTTAAATAGTACTACTTTCAAGGACTGCTCAGAATTACCTTAAACCGACGAGCATGTAAGACTGCTGAATGTCCATCCATCCATCAGCCTTTCAAGGTTCACTGTTGTACATAGGCCTCCCTCGATCTATGCCATTCCTCACGATCCTGTACCCTCTGAATCCAGCGGCTTCCCGCTGTCTTCTTCAGGTCATCAGTCCACTGATGAATCTAGCTGAAACGAAAAGTAAGGTCGGCAGCAAAAATGGTTTTATTATATGTTTAACTTATGTACATGACAACGTTTTCTTTGCCAAACAGGCCATACACAAAATACGCGAGCGAATTCAGCTATGTGAAGAGCCAATTTAATGCAACTTCTCATTTCATCTCCCTTTTGTCTGCCAATCAATAAAGTTCACTCACCCGTAGTTCTGCAACGAATCTAAAGAATTGTTGCAATTGTAACATTATCATTCTGTGTACGGTTCTGTTGCATGGTGGAATGCTTCCATTCCAACACAAAGTCATTTAATCTAAAAATCCTTACTGTAGTTATACCAAACGTACTAAAACTTACTCTAAATCCATAGATTTCTGAAAGTATATTCTGTGCTTGTTTATTTTGGTTGTAATTTTTTTTCTTAAATCCGGCAGCAATCCTGTCAAGGACCTGCGGTGGACTCGGTCGGCTACCTGTAACGAGAGACAGTAACCGGACCTCGATACGCATATTGCAAGGGCGGTTATGTCATAAGAGTTGACGTCAACCGGGAGGGCGCCACGAGTGATGTAACAAATAACGGCTTGTTGAATAGGGGATTGAATGCGAACATCCTTGTACTGTTCACGTACAATTACACGATTTGAATTAGACTTAAATCTATTGTCCGGTTATTTGTCATCAGATTGGCGAATGCAAATATAAGAATAGATATATGATTCTTAAGTTACGATTACATACATAAAATGCTCGTACGTAGATGCTAAGAATATACCTACTTTTGTTGTAAGTCGAATAAGGGTTTTATCTTTTTTTTTGACGCCCCAGATGACGTCAAAAGATAAAAAACAGTTTCAATGCTTCTGCTACACTACACTAGCAATTTCTGATGCTTCTGACCATCAACTAGCCTAGGCAAAATCTCTGTGATGCTTTCAGGGTTAATAATAATAATAATACAGAACACTATTGAAAAAAAGTGATGATGACTGTTCAAGTTGAGTTTGCGATCCAATCCGATGCGACACTAATTGAACGCAAAGCCCTAAGTCTCACTTGTCTTGTCTGTAGCTCATTGACATTCAAATGTGGTGTCTGAATGCCAAAATGGGTTTCCTTTTTCGATTCACCATGCTGACGTCATGTGGGAGTATTACGGCTTTGATACAATAAATTGTTGCTTACTGGTTGCTAACAAAATACTTAGTTCATGGATAAAATTTGACTGGCCCGTAGGCGCAATCGGTAGTGGCACTGCCTCTTATTCCAGGGGTCGTGGGTTCGAATCCCACTCAAAACCAACATTCGTGTGACGAACACTTGTGTTTGTTCTGTGTCTGGATGCTAATTAGCTATACACCTAAGTATGTATTTATAAATATCATCTGCTATTCGGAACGCAGACGATTAAAACAGATCATATAAATCAAACCAACAGTTCTTGAGTTGTAAGTGTCGTAACTAAATCCGCTTTGTTTTATGTATATCGTTTTTTATAACTAATATTTCAATAATTAGTAGAGCGAAGATGTTTAAAAAATAAGACAACTCAAGTAAAGTCTTCAGATAAAATATGTCGAGATAAGTTTACTTCGCATAATTATTATTTATTGTTTAAAATATGTTGATACAAAATCGCCATTGAATATTAATTTTATGTGAATATAAGAAACTGAAAGTTTCTTATGCCGTGTGTTTTGAAACGATTTTACATTCGCTGAAATAAAATGAAACTGAAATGAATGGCAATAAGAGTTTAGCGGCTGAGTGGGTTTCGTCAGTGGGCAGACGATCTGGGAAGGATGATTAATATGAAAGCGGCAGTAATGATTTAAGCAGGCACTGTAATCTGGGTAAAGGAGTAGATGGGATAGAGCGTAAGTAATAGCGAGAACACGTAACCCTTGTGTACGTATTTTGCCCTGGGGTGGGACGTCGTGGCCTGAGTAAATGTGTGATCGTCTTTTGATAAATCAAAGGTTTAATCGGTTTAAATAAATTCATGCTTTAGTCCCAGCTGTGGCCTTCAAAAAATCCTGTGAAAATTTTGTATATGTGATCGTGCCTGAAGTTATATTTTGCATATTATGTCTGTCATATTACCGCCATTTGTACTACCACTCTAATAATTTATTATTTTTTGTATGTACTTATTGTATGTTGTATGTTGTTTTGGTATACAATAAAGGAACTTGTCTGTCTGTCTTTGGATCTGTAGTAAATCTACGAGTAGGTAGGTATAACAACAGTTGTTGCTTAAAAATCTCCGATAGCGCGTGGTTTATTTTTCTGATGTTCCTTTTCGTCTGCCTTTTCTATTCCTTCCACAGCTATGGTACCTAATTCTGTTGGAACGTCTCTGCTGTAATTAGTCGCTTTAGTCTTTGCGTTCAGTATAAAAAGCAATTTACTCAGAATATTAATGTATACCGTATTCACAGTTACTCATATCTTACCATTTGTTTTGACGTTAATCTCTCGAAGAAACATGTCTCGGATTGTAGAAGTGGAACAACGTGTCATTCCTTTCATTTCCATGTTCATTCTGCTCCAACTGGCCTTCTAAAGATTAATCTTGTGCATGCCATGTGCAACCTTGTTAGACAATATTGTCAGCGTGGTAGATCGCCTTGACTTTTTACGAACATATTTAGACACAGGTCAACAAAGACACTTTTAAAGTCGTTGGACAAAAAAAAATTTGTGCTAGTACCTATTGTGTTACTAACACCAACTAACAGGACTAACTATCACTAACAGTCCCCAGTCCTCATACCTACTAACGAACTGACCAACTAATGTTCTAATTAACTTTTTCTAACTAATTTGGACTAACCATCCCAGTCCCTAATTGAGTCTTGTTCAAAGTCAGTCACAGTTGTCATGGGCGGCAGCGGATGGGTGGTGCTGCAAGTTCGTTTGCTATCTTGTATCCATAAAAAAAATGTATTTTGTGCCTTCAGAGATACCCGTCTATTTTGCATGTAGACTATATCTAATCTACATCGTATTATCGTCTTCATTCCGACGCACCATGTTTGCGGTTCGTGTCATCTACTACGGTGTCATGCCTTTTGTCGGGTTTGACAGTTTTGTAAACACACGGCGCGGGATTATCGACCCGCAAGTGGAACAGCCCGCGTCCTTGCTCGCGCGCCGTTCTCAGCTGATTGCGCGCCTCAAGCTATTCACGCTCTTACTAATTGGTAATTCGAATCAGAATCGCTTGCTCAGGATTAGGAAATATGTTTGAGTGGTACGATATGCCGTATGTTATCTTAGTTAAAAATTGCTTGCACTTTTTCGATCAAAGTTTTGGGACTTGTCTCTTGTATGGTTGGATATTGATATGTCCTTAACACGGGTAGCAAGTCCTGAGGGAGTATTTAGGGATCTATTCTAGTGATTAACGATGGTAAATGGACAAGCAATATACAAATATGTATAAACATTGAAAACTACCTGCACATTTGGTAATATTTCCATAAATCCTAGATATGAACGGGTTTTGATAAATTTCTGCACTAGTGTATAAATATGACCTTTGAATCCCAGGTCACATCCTGTCGTCAAAGGTCGTGTGATTCAGATGGAGTATCCGAAGATTCCTTTCACTATTAGCCTTGAAATTTCGTTTACTATTGTAATCAGATTTTGCTGCAACTGCAAATAAACCGAGTATAAGTGCCATATCTAGTTATACCTTTTGCTTATATAATACTAGTGGACGCGCGCAGCTTCGCTCGCGTGGAATTAGACATACCTACATAGATTCTTCTTAACGCGTTAAGTTTAGCTCTACAAATCCATATCCATATCCATACTAATATTATAAATGTGAAAGTGTGTTTGTTTATTTATTTATTTGTTTGTTTGTTTGTCCGGCTTTCACGTCGCAACGACGCTATTATATGGTATGGTTTTTGTGTGTGGAGATAGTGAGGAGGGTGGAGAGTGACGTAGGCTACTTTTTACCGCGGTAAAACATCCCCATGGGAAGATATCGATGTTTTGTTATTTGCTAGATATTTAGTTCCGGATATTGTTAATAGATGGCGTTAGAACAATTTAGAAGTAGTTAGTATAGTGGTTAAGTAGTTAGTATCTTTTAATCGTGGAACTGTCACTATTCATCCACCACAAATATGTCATGTATGATAAACAACTCATTGTTAATTCCCTTTGACCGCGCGGGCGGAGCCGCGGGCAAAAGCTAGTTTGTAATGAATCCGTAAATGTGTTATCGCCTATGTTTAGTTTACACCCTGTAACATTTTTACCAACTTTGAATGCCATATTTATTTATATCTAATCTGTTGATTAGATAAAATATAAATTTTATGCTTCTAGTTCTGAAAATGACAATATTATTTTCATACAACCTTTTTGTTTACAAAGTTTTGGCGTGAAAGCGAAACAGACAGAGTTACTTTCGCATTTATAATATTAGTATGGATAAATATTAAATCAGTGAATCAATTTGCATGAGAAACCACAGACTGGGGGACCTCTTTGGGTGAATCATTTCGCCAAGATCCTCGTGCTCGCCTTGCGATATGTCAGTAGTTTTTTTTTCGAATGGCATATAGACCTTTTCGGCGTCACCGAATGGTTTGAATAAAGTTTCCCGAATACGCTGTAGCCAAAAAGGCTCATGCTTCGTGCTGTAGAGAGTGCTCAGTCATAGCAGTGACAGCCCAGTGGCTATCGAACTCGCCTCTCACTCGAGCGGTCCGGGTTCAAACCCCAGCGGCACGCACCAATGACTTTTCTAAGTTATGTGCGATTTAAGAAATTAAATGTCACTTGCTATAGCGGTGAAGGACACATCGTGAGGAGACCTGCATGCCTGTGAGTTCTTCATAATGTTCTCGAAGGCATGTGAAGTCTGCCAATCCGCACGTGGCCAGCGTGGTGGACTAAGGTCTGATCCCTCCCATTCTGATAGGAGACCCGTGCCCAACAGTGGGAAAAAGAAAGGGTTGTGATGATGATGTACTCAGGTCTGGTGCTTAGGTAAAATAAAGTAGCTTGCAATGCACCGAAGTGTTTGCTGATAAGATAAGAGGACATACACGACTCCATTACCGGTTGACGCCGTCGCCACCCGCATAGGTTTTTTATAACCGCCCCACTGTTATGTTCGGTGTCGTTGAACCCATCGTGTGGTATCACAGAATACTAATTACTTAGTTTGCTGTTTTCAGTATGTATTGTTTTAACGAAATGTTGACATTTGCCCTATTTAATACGAGCTTGTCAAAACCTGTTGGTTCTCAGTGTTCTTCAGTTCTTCGGCTAGCTGGTTCCTTATTAATAAGGGAGCCTTTACATTAGCCATAACGCGTTGACATAATAAGTAGGAAACTCACGAATCTCTACGGGAGCTAGGATGGCATGGTTACAGAATGGTTCCGCTAGTGTGTCCAGAACATAGACCACAGAGGTCTGCTGTAGGTGATTCCTTTTACTTCATCAGAAGGCACCACTCCACTGCCCTGACGTCACATTTGGAAATCAGCTGTTCAAAATAACTTTTGCCATCTAAATTACTCACTGTAACGACTACGATCATAAATTGATATTAATTATGAATGCTTTATGTTTGCTTGCTTTTTATGATTTTATTATCTTTGTGCTGTATCAAACTTCGGAACTTTCGCTTCTTTTTTTTTATGAATTTAATTTTGATTATTAAATTTATTCCTTAGTTTTTATGCAATGGATGCAGAACTGGAACTTCGAAGTAAACTCAACTATACCGATCAACACGTTTTCGCAAGCGTAAAATATGCACAAAAGTTCTTAATATGAATGGATTGAACCTGGGTACTTACATAGCTTGTGTCAGTCAGACTTTATTTATTACTAGTGGACGCTCGCAGCTTCGCTCGCGTGGACTTAGACATAAAAATAGTTTCGTTTACACCTAATAATATTATATAGCCTATGTCACGGTGAACATGCAGCTTTCTAATGGTGAAAGAATTTTTGAAATCGGCCAGTAGTTTTTGTGTGAAAACATTACAAAAAAATCTTTCCTCTTTATTATATTAGTATAGATTGATGTCATAGGAAATTATCTGATCCAAATGTATCAATAGACGATGTTGTGTCGATGACCCAGAGTTAAACAGTTCCATTAGGCTATGATAGTTCTACAACGATTTTCATAAGTGCGGCAGTGCGGGCGATGTATGAGAGTATTGAGGATGTAAGGAGCGTCTAGCCGGCGCGCCTGCCCGACGCTAGGGGATCGACAGAGTTACGACTGTTTGTCAGGATACTATAAACATTTAGTAAATGTAGAGTTAGCTTGCAACGCATCGCATTTCACAAATTTCAACCAAAGGTTTGTGATTCCTGTAAAGCTGTAGATTGGTCTACCTATCCCAGTATCCATATTTTACATTTGCAAATGCACTAGGCTCAGATTTGTTCCATTAACAAAATAAGTAGTGTTTGTGATGAATGATGGTCGATCATCTTTTACAAACATCCCTCTCAATACCCGACCAGTGCTGCAAATTCTGTGATAACTAACACAATAATGAGCAAGAATTACTTGCTCATTATTTAATTTTAAGATATCATCACAACCCTTTCTTTGTCCCACTGTTAGGCTCGTGTCTCCTCTCAGAATGTAGGGATTAGTTAGGGCCTTAGACCACTACGCTGGCCAATTGCGGATTGACTTCACATGCCTTCGAGAACAGTATGAACACCTCTCAGGCATGCAGGTTTCCTTAGATGTGTCCTTCACAGTTATAGCAAGTGACATTTAATTTTTTAAATCGCACATTACATAGAAAAGTCATTGGTGCGTGTCGCTGGGGCTTGAACCCGGACCGCTCTTGTAAGAGGCGAGTTCCATAGCCACTGGGCTGTCACCACTATATTTAAGGTATTGGGTAATATTAATTGTATCAATTATTTACGGTGTTCGCAACACTTGGCGCGTGTCTCCTGGCGTACCTTCGCAGTAATCGTTGATTAATTGCACGCATCGCATTTATTAGTAGCACTTGGATTTCAGCCCGCGATCATAATTTCTATAATTAATTTTCTGCGCGCCTACTGAACTGGCTTTGGCCTTTCTATTCTCATGCACGGCCATCTGATGCCAAATTAGTTAGAGCCTGTACTACAGAGACAGACATAAACACATATATTTTTATCCATACAGAACATACACAAGTGTTCGTCACAGAACGTCCTGAGTGTGTGGGATTCGAACCCACGACTCCCGGGGCACATAAGGCAGGGGAATCGGCAGTAAACATTTTCAACGTTCTTGCGTATTCAGCCGAGGACGATCCAAAGTTTTGAATGAATGAATATAAATTTATTTCGACAAATTAACACAATTATCGTAACAATATACCTATAAAATAAGTAAATAACTATAGGATCTGCCGTAATGAAGGGCCGCACTCAGCTATGGTCGCAGCGAACCGCTGGTTTTCAGGGCGACCCAGGGTTTTTAGGGGGATGTGTGAAGACTGTCAACAACTTATAATAGAAGACCCGCAGTAGTATACCCCTACGCGCAAGTTTGGCAACCCCTTGTGATTAGACACGAGCTGATCAAGTGTGCATCCGGCATAGCAGGCACTTAGCACGTCAGCTGGCACGCGCTAGGGTGTCGCCTGTGGCCCCTATCTGCTGTCACCGGATTTTGTAACACCTCACGATACCCTTGGCCGGCCCGTATAGCCCGTAGGACTCATCGCGCGATCTTGTGTGTAGGTGGTGCTCAAATTGTATTCCGATGTCATCATTCGTTTGTGTTCAGTGGCATCTTTGGTCTAGATTTTAGTGTTCGGCTAGTGTTCGTCGCGTCATCGCTGCATCTACTTGATACTTGTATCAAATGTTCGGGGAATTTGTGCGCCTTGCGGCAGCGGTGAGCGATTGTTTTCAATTTATATAAAGTTGTGCTTAAAGTTCAAACGTAGCCGATTCAGAGGCTAGTTACAGAGTAATTTTATCTATACTAATATTATAAAGAGGACACATTTGTTGTTGTTTCACCATTAAAAAGCTGCATCTTCACTGAGTGACATAGGCTATATAATATAGTAATATTATTTGTAAGCGAAACTATTGTTATGTCTAATTCCACGCGAGCGGGCGTCCACTAGTCATAAATAAATTTGCACGGCAAGTGAGCATTGAGCAATAAATATTTTGGATGCGTCAGATTTTGAAATGGTTGTAAAAAATTCTTAGCTTACAACTTTATATAGCGTAATAAAATTCAGGTCTGCTGCGAAACGTCGTGCCATTCCTTATCGGAAAACTGATTGATCGAAAAACACCACAAGAGGTGCTGCAAGTCAGTGCCAGGTGTGTCCTCGTCGCCGATCGATCTGTTAATTTTTAGTATAGGTTCCTTTTTTACAATTCAAAAAAATACTGCAAGTAAGCCAGTTAGTTGGTAATGTTCGCTAAATGTGATGGTTGTTCGACAGGCGGAGCAGCGGCTGGCGGCGCGGCGCGCGGCGCGGGCGGAGGCGCGCGAGATCCGCATGCGCGAGCTGGAGCGGCAGCAGCGCGAGCAGGAGGACCATGCCGACAAGGCGTACGACATGTACTCGGGGGACTTCAAGCGAGGTGGGTAGCGATGGGCTGGCTGCTTGGTTCAGTGGTAATGGTCAACGTCAACGTCAGCAACTGGCTGCAAGCCCGCTGATAGCTAACTGGAAGCATTTTTGCTCTCTCTCTCTCTTTCTCTTGTACTTAGGGAACTTCAAGCGAGGTGGGTCACGGTGCGCTGGCTGCTTGGTTCAGTGGTAATTTGGTAATGGTCAACGTCGACGTCAGCAACTGGCTGCAAGCCCGCTATTGGCTAACCGGAAGCCTTGTGCTCTCTCTCTCTCTCTCTCTCTCTCTCTCTCTCTCTCTCTCTCTCTCTCTCTCTCTCTCTCTCATCACTTCTCAGAACTGACAACCGTAAGTGCTTCGAAAGTTTTCAACCCAGCACTGCCGGATCAAACGGGAAACATCTTAAAGATTGGAAACATTTCGTACTTGCAGATGTTTTTCCTTTATTCTTTCTACCAAAAATAACATGCTCAATTTGGTTAGTTAAAATGGTAAATGGTGGTAATTGCAGACACGGTGACCCGCGGCACGCGCACCCGGCTCGGCGGCGTCAGCCCCGGGGGCGCGCTGCACTCGCCGCGCCGCAGCTCGGAGGACTCCGCAGACGATATCGTCAGCATGAAGGACCTGAGGGTGAGTGACTGTATTCTGTAGTCTCTGTAGTCATGCGAATAGTAGGTCAATCGCCTGCAACGGCTCAACGCTTGGACCTCATTGGCTGCGCGTTCGGCAGGCATCCCACTCGGACGAGGCGAGAGGAAGGAGGGGAAACTCTACGTTTCCATTTTTTTTTAATAATATAGACGGACAAACAAACATACGGGCCACCTGATGGTAAGTCACCGTCGTCTATGGATACGTGCGACACCGGGGGTATCACAGGTGCGTTGCCTGCTTTGAAGGAACCTTTTCACATTCTTTTTAAAACGCTCCATGTCGTATCTTGAAGGTAAAACCTCAGTCGAAGGTGAGGTTCCATGAGCTGGTGATGATGGTGCCCATCCTGCGTATTTCATTTATCATGATAATTTCTTAGTGAGCGGCTAAGATTTCTATGCTAATGAGAATTACGCTACCGCTTGAGTTAAATTTGTTTGTTTCTAAGTTGAAATTGCAATTGTAGTGCCGTATTCCGTGTTAATTTAGTGATATTGTGTTTCCAGCATGAGCTGAAGGAGGTCGAGGAGAAGTTCCGCAAAGCGATGATCCTGAACGCGCAGCTGGACAACGACAAGGCGGCGCACGCCTACCAGCTCGAGCTGCTCAAGGACCGGATAGAGGAGCTGCACGAGGAATACGCGCAGCTTCAGGTATTGCCTGCTGGATGCGACTATGTGATGGTCCTGTACGGTCAGAACTGTATACTGAATGAATGAATTGAATGAATGGATTTTTGTTTATTTTCGCTAACAACTACAACATTTTAAAAGCTTTTATTTAACTACACTTGTGTGTATATATGTATGTCCTGGAATCTCGCAATCGATATTTCACTCACTTCCACTGAAGCTATGGAGCTGAAATTCGGTGCCAACGGTGCGTCATCAAGGTGCCAACTGTCGCGAAGGCAAATGCGTGCACCCTCTTAGCGAAGTTTGCATCATCACGCTTTGTATGTGTCCTGTGACGTCATCAAGGTGGGGTGCGCTCATCAACTGTCGCTAAGGCAAATGCGTGCAGCCTCTTAGCGAAGTTTGTCCCATCTCGCCGCCTAAGATTATAATAACAATATAGCCTTTATTCACAATCATAAATTATACACTAACTTAACACCGCCGCCTGAGATTAGAATTAAATTGAAACTTCCAGCGGGAGCACAGAGAGAAATGCTCCTCCCACGAGCGTCTGTCGCGCGAGCACGCGCTGCTCGAGCGCGAGGTGGGCATGGCGCGGGACGCGGTGCGCGCGCGCGACGCGGCCGCCGCCGCCGCGGGCCGCGCGTTCGTGGAGGCGGCGGCGGCGGGCGACGCGTGCGCGGGCGCCGGCTTCGGCGCGGTGCCGCCGCTCGCGCTCGTCTCGCACTCCTCCGAGCGGCTGCTCAACGACGCCGGGGAGGGCACGCTGGGTTAGTATTACTAATGGACGATAGATCTCTTCTTCTTATCTATACTAATATTTTATAATATTAATCTTAATAGAGGAAAGATTTGTTTGTAATTTATTCACACAAAAACTACTGGACCGATTTCAAAAATTCTTTCACCATTATAAAGCTGCATCTTCACTGGCTATATAATATTACTATATATCTTAATATATATATTTCTTGTGTACGTGTGTATGACAGTGAACTCCTCCTAAACGGCTGGATATATTTTGATGAAATTTTTTGTGTGTGTTCAAGGGGAATGGTTTAGATTCACAATTTGATCCACTGGACAATGTTTTTTAAACACTATTTTAGTATTTTTATTTTTAACCGTCGTTCATTGAGGTGAAGCGTCGCGTAACTTTGACATTTCATATGGCAGAACAACGTTTGCGGGGTCAGCTAGTATCTACTATATATCTTCTTCTTCTAATGTAATGAATGCATATCGTCGTCGGTGTTCCAGACGTGCGGTTGCAGAAGCTTGTCAGCTCGAAGCTGGAGCTGGAGTCGGAGGTGCGCAAGCTGAAGCTGCGGCTGAACGAGGAGCGCGCCGCGCGCCAGAACGGCGTGTCCGCCGCGCACGACCGCGACCACGAGACCGAGCGTGAGTGTACATGTGCACGACACACACAACACACACAACACGCACGTTACACGACACGATCAGAAGCTGGTCAGCTCGAAGCTCGAGCTGGAGTCGGAGGTGCGCAAGCTGAAGCTGCGGCTGAACGAGGAGCGCGCCGCGCGCCAGAACGGCGTGTCCGCCGCGCACGACCGCGACCACGAGACCGAGCGTGAGTGGACATGTGCACGACACACACAACACACACAGCACACACGTTACACGACACGATCAGACGTAAGCGAGCACACGAACGTACGCACGCACGCTCACAACGTACGCACTTATGCATCGGCACGAACGCGCGCGTTTTTTACGTAAAAAACCCTAAGAGCCCTGAAAACCTGCGGTCGTGGTTTGCTGCGACCATAGCTGAGTGCGGTCCTATTTCGGCAGATCCTATAGTTTTTTTTTAATGGAATATTGTTGTACGAATATTGAAAAACAACACCTTTAAAATGTTTCACAAAAGAAAGCTATACCACACCTGTATACTGCCATGCCTAACATACGCCTGCCAAACATGGTCATTAACAGAAAACCAACTGAGGAAACTAAATGTATGCCAGAATAGTATAGAGAGAAGCGTATTAGGCATAAGACTGAATGATAAGGTGCAATTACAGAACATAAAAACCAAAACAAAATTTAGAAATACTGTACACTTCATAAAAAAGCAAAAATGGAAGTGGGCAGGGCATATTATAAGATATAAAGGAGAAAAATGGACTAAAGCTATCACAGAGTGGATTCCTCGAGCCGATGAGAGAAGCAGAAGAAGGCCACAGAAGAGATGGGAAGACGATCTAGTTAGAATCGCCGGAACAACGTGGCCGCGTAGCGCTAGGGATAGAGACAAGTGGAGGTCGTTGGAGGAGGCCTATGTCCAAGGACAAGCTGTACAAAAATGATATTCTCTTATGTGTAAAAAATAAAAATGTATTAATTTAAGTATGTAATACAACAATAAAGGCTTATAAATAAAATTGTTGTACGATACTTGTCGAAGGAAATTTATACTCTATTGACTATTCTATTCTATTAATTACTGGATCGATCAAGCCCATCGACCCAATCCGAGCTTTTGATCCGTAGATGATACTTTAACTGATTAAAGTTTATAATGTTCCCGCAGTGGAGAGCCTGCGCAAGTCCGTGTCGGAGGCGAAGGCGCGTGCGGCGCGCGCGGAGGCCGAGGCGACGCTGCAGGCGGCGGCCGTCGCGCGGCTGGAGACGCAGGTGGCCCGGCTGCGCGCGCGCCGCGACCACCAGGACGAGCACGAGGAGCAGCTCAAGCAGGAGCGCCGCCGGCTGCAGAGAGAGGTGAGGGACACGTAGGCCGGCAGGGTGCGCGCGGAGGCCGAGGCGACGCTGCAGGCGGCGGCCGTGGCGCGGCTGGAGACGCAGGTGGCCCGGCTGCGCGCGCGCCGCGACCACCAGGACGAGCACGAGGAGCAGCTCAAGCAGGAGCGCCGCCGGCTGCAGAGAGAGGTGAGGGACACGTAGGCCGGCAGGGTGCGCGCGGAGGCCGAGGCGACGCTGCAGGCGGCGGCCGTGGCGCGGCTGGAGACGCAGGTGGCCCGGCTGCGGGCGCGCCGCGACCACCAGGACGAGCACGAGGAGCAGCTCAAGCAGGAGCGCCGCCGGCTGCAGAGAGAGGTGAGGGACACGTAGGCCGGCAGGGTGCGCGCGGAGGCCGAGGCGACGCTGCAGGCGGCGGCCGTGGCGCGGCTGGAGACGCAGGTGGCCCGGCTGCGCGCGCGCCGCGACCACCAGGACGAGCACGAGGAGCAGCTCAAGCAGGAGCGCCGCCGGCTGCAGAGAGAGGTGAGGGACACGTAGGCCGGCAGGGTGCGCGCGGAGGCCGAGGCGACGCTGCAGGCGGCGGCCGTGGCGCGGCTGGAGACGCAGGTGGCCCGGCTGCGCGCGCGCCGCGACCACCAGGACGAGCACGAGGAGCAGCTCAAGCAGGAGCGCCGCCGGCTGCAGAGAGAGGTGAGGGACACGTAGGCCGGCAGGGTGCGCGCGGAGGCCGAGGCGACGCTGCAGGCGGCGGCCGTGGCGCGGCTGGAGACGCAGGTGGCCCGGCTGCGCGCGCGCCGCGACCACCAGGACGAGCACGAGGAGCAGCTCAAGCAGGAGCGCCGCCGCCTGCAGAGAGAGGTGAGGGACACGTAGGCCGGCAGGGTGCGCGCGGAGGCCGAGGCGACGCTGCAGGCGGCGGCCGTGGCGCGGCTGGAGACGCAGGTGGCCCGGCTGCGCGCGCGCCGCGACCACCAGGACGAGCACGAGGAGCAGCTCAAGCAGGAGCGCCGCCGCCTGCAGAGAGAGGTGAGGGACACGTAGGCCGGCAGGGTGCGCGCGGAGGCCGAGGCGACGCTGCAGGCGGCGGCCGTCGCGCGGCTGGAGACGCAGGTGGCCCGGCTGCGCGCGCGCCGCGACCACCAGGACGAGCACGAGGAGCAGCTCAAGCAGGAGCGCCGCCGCCTGCAGAGAGAGGTGAGACCCGTAGCCCGCCAGGGTGCGCGCGGAGGCCGAGGCGACGCTGCAGGCGGCGGCCGTGGCGCGGCTGGAGACGCAGGTGGCCCGGCTGCGCGCGCGCCGCGACCACCAGGACGAGCACGAGGAGCAGCTCAAGCAGGAGCGCCGCCGCCTGCAGAGAGAGGTGAGGGACACGTAGGCCGGCAGGGTGCGCGCGGAGGCCGAGGCGACGCTGCAGGCGGCGGCCGTCGCGCGGCTGGAGACGCAGGTGGCCCGGCTGCGCGCGCGCCGCGACCACCAGGACGAGCACGAGGAGCAGCTCAAGCAGGAGCGCCGCCGCCTGCAGAGAGAGGTGAGACCCGTAGCCCGCCAGGGTGCGCGCGGAGGCCGAGGCGACGCTGCAGGCGGCGGCCGTGGCGCGGCTGGAGACGCAGGTGGCCCGGCTGCGCGCGCGCCGCGACCACCAGGACGAGCACGAGGAGCAGCTCAAGCAGGAGCGCCGCCGCCTGCAGAGAGAGGTGAGGGACACGTAGGCCGGCAGGGTGCGCGCGGAGGCCGAGGCGACGCTGCAGGCGGCGGCCGTCGCGCGGCTGGAGACGCAGGTGGCCCGGCTGCGCGCGCGCCGCGACCACCAGGACGAGCACGAGGAGCAGCTCAAGCAGGAGCGCCGCCGCCTGCAGAGAGAGGTGAGACCCGTAGCCCGCCAGGGTGCGCGCGGAGGCCGAGGCGACGCTGCAGGCGGCGGCCGTGGCGCGGCTGGAGACGCAGGTGGCCCGGCTGCGGGCGCGCCGCGACCACCAGGACGAGCACGAGGAGCAGCTCAAGCAGGAGCGCCGCCGGCTGCAGAGAGAGGTGAGCGACACGCGCTTGACCCGCAGCCCGCCAGGGTGCGCGCGCGCATTAGGCTCTGCGCAAACGGGCCACCGACCACAGCCACCGGTGGCCAGCGACAGCCACTTAACATAAACTTTTTCATATTTTGTATAGACGCGCCGCACACGTGTAGCCGGTGGCGGCCACTCGCTCCGCGACGCGCCGCTAGTGGTCGCTACGGGCCACACAAAACGCCGACACCCGCCACTGTCGCACTGCTCCACCCCCCGCGCAGTTAACCGTTGCACGTTCTACATATATTTTATTTATATTTCTTACATGAGCTTCTCACATGTTCAATGGAATAAAAAGAAAATAAAAGTTGAGAGTAAGAATAAAAAAAACGTTTGCAAGGCATATTTTGTAATAAAAAATCAAGCAAAATTTCGAATCGAATTGAAAGTTATTTTCCATTTCAAATAAATGTTTGATTCAGTATCTCACAGTAAAAGCTACCTATTATTTATTTATTTCAATGCATTAACAAAAGCGCGCGCACACTTCCCGCGTCGGAGTCCATCGTTGGAGCGGACGGGTTATAAAATGTGGCGACTTCCGAACACCGGTGGCTGTCGCTCGCTTCTGACACTGTGGCGGTAGCGCGCGACGGCCACCGGTGGCTGTGGTCGGTGGCCCGTTTGCGCAGAGCCTTAGAGGCGACTCGCGACGCGGCAAGGCGCGGCGAGATGACACTACACGCAACGTGTTGACGCAGGAGCTCAGTTCAACAATAGGCATGATGACAGATTTGGAAATTGCCTTGTGCACATCCAGTATTTCGAAAAAAAAACTTTATTTCAGCAACAAATTGAGTTTTAACGCTAATTATTGCAGTTTTTCCTATCTACTTTAAATTTAACGCGAAAACGCTCATATGTGTCATGGCGTCCGCATCGACGTCACGTTAGATGTTATAACAGAAGATGCCGTGGTATTTATATGAGAAGCCCAAGCGGCCGGTGAATTTTTACTCAACCATGACGTCATCCGCTCCGATTGGCGTTTCCAGGTGTTTCAGTCAACATGGCCGATTGCTGTATTTTATACTTTTATTTTAATGAAAATCTTATTGATCTCAATGTTTTTATTGAAACTTGACCGTTTTTTAAGAATTGTTCAACATACTTGTTCCGCTAAAACCGTTTATTGTTTATTTTTTTAATACTGTCATCATGCCTATTCGCTGGACCGGACTGCGGGTGGAGCTAGATTTTGACTAGAGGTAATCTTTGGTGTAGCTTGCCGTTGCTCAAAGCAACGAAAACAAAGCTACTAAATAAGTTTTTTTATTTTAAAATTGCGCGGAAAACGATTTGAAGCGGGCGGGATCGCGGAAAAAGCTAGTTAACCTTATAATTCAATCTTTTTTACAACCGTTTCTAGCCCATTGCCTAATAGGAAAAACGTGTTTTAAGAAATTATTCTGGAAGTATAAAATTAGTTTTTTTCTAAAAATAGGTAGTTGTCATACTGTCATCTGTGTGATGTGTAGCCATTCTTGGTAAATGTACTTTGTTTTCAGGACGTAGTTGACTTCTGGGCCGTCTTAAATGGCGCTAGCTAACGGTACAGTGAGCGCGGTACACTAGAGTGATCCCCATTGCAATGTTTTGATGTTCATGTGGTTGTCTCTGTCACTGAATCCCTTTCTAAGTGTTATCTAAGTGACATACTAAATGTTTGATTTCCTCCCAAAAATATTTTAACATCATCAATAAAATGTACCCAATTATTATTCCTCTGTATCCTTTAAATATAACTTTTTTAATAATATGAACCGTTGATTCAAAATTATATTTATTATTATTATATAATTATTAATTGTCCAACCAGATTTTCAAATGTAAATAAATTGCAAGTATGTAACCTCGTTGAAAATTAATTGAATACCAAAAAATCACATGCATGATTCTCATAGGTATGTATAAGTTTTCAGACCCAGAGTTTTATTAATATAAACTGATACAATAATGGTTCCAACATTTTAATAAAATGTTCTTAAACAGTATGACATTTGCATGGAGATTATTTGAGCCATTGAATATTTTGTATCACTTCTCATTTGCACAATTAATTTCATCATTTAAGCAAGAAGAACACTAAATCATAACTTTACTGGTAAAAACAGATTTTAAAATGTATTACGACTATTGACTTAAAAAAATTCTCTTTCTAGTACATAGACAGCCTAAAACCCTAAATTAACGGTATTCGCTACCGCTACCGGTACCAGTAATGACCGAGAAATATCTCATCAGCCATTAAGTATGGCATTTCAGCACTAGTAGCGAATATGTAATACAATCGGTATTTAAACAGTTATTCTATAGAACACTTACGATACATTTCCTAATTGAATATTTCCATGGCAGGCAAGGGAAGCGCTGAACCGGGTGGAGGAGTTGGAGACGGAGAACAGCCACCTGACGAAGCGGCTCGACAAGCTCAAGAACGCCAAGTCGGCGCTGCTCAAGGACCTGTGACCCCGCCCCCTGGCCCGCGCCCCGCCCACTCGGCCGGTCTGACGCCGACACGTGCGTGCACGTGCACGTAGCTGCAAGTCGCTCGCGCGTGTATGCGGCCATCGCGTGCACGTGCACGTAGCTACAAGTCGCTCGCGCGTGCATGCAGCCATCTTGAAATTAACTCGCTGTCGACCATCACGTTTACGGCCATCTTGATGCCGACTAGACCTGGACGTGCATCTGATGTTGACTCGCTCCTGCACGGCCACGCCTGAAGCTTTTCAGTCCGGTTGGTAGTTATTATTATTATTTGGATATGTTGGCTCGAGCTTACTCAGCTCCGGGCACTTCGACCACACCTGATACTTTGTGCTCACAGCCAGTTAAAATTCAAATTCAAATTCACCATCTAGTCCTGCTTATTTGAGTAAAGCTAGAAGTTTAGCGATGGTGATGAATTTGATTTCATCCGGATGCAATTCGTGCGCTCCTAAATGAATGCTCCTCAGGCGCTTAAGTGGGTAGTGGTCTAACCCGATTGGTCATCAGTAAATAACATGAACCAAAGCTAGCTGCTATGGCATCTAGTAGGCGGTATATAACACAATGAGTGCACTAGGTCGTTCCAATATCGAGATATTGAGACGCGATGCCCACTGGATATTATTAATTTTGAATATGTTTTACCGTCAAGTTATAGTGCGTGCGTGTAGAAAATGTTGATCGAGCGTGAAAAGGCATTTATTTGCATTTATGTTGTTTTCGGCGCCACGTGTAGCGAGCGCATTGTCTGGATGCAACATAATCGAAAGCTATGTGAAGGTGTCGCTGTTCCGTCGCGTATTTTAATTGTTTCGGTCGACACTGTATTAAAATGATTGTATATTTTTTTTGTACCAATGTACAGTTTCTTAGAAGCCAATGGTTATCGTGAACTGTCTTCTCGTACCGAGGATATGGAACGTTGACGACGCCATTTTTGAAACACGTAAATTGTGATATGACATATGTCAAATCTGACGTTGATTGTCAATAATTCAATCAAAAACGATAATTGTATTTAGTTACAATATTACTAACATAATATGTTAAACGGATACACTTTCGTTGCACTAAGTGGACACTTTGTAACATAATAATATTAATGTATGTTTATGACAAAGACTCATTCATACTGACCACGAGATTTATTTGCTTTGTAATTAACTATCATTTAATTTTTAAACTGTGTCAGTGAGAACAGTGCCCTACTCTGTGAGAGGGTAAGTCATAACAATTTTATGTGTTTTGAATTATTATTGTAACATAATGCTGGCATTTTAATAACTTGAATTTATTTTAAATTATTATTGTTAGGATTACTAACGGAACCGCCCGTGGTGATTGTATAATATTGTATAGATTTGTGCTCATTTGCTGAACATGGTTTGAAAAAATATTTTGTTTCTAGTTTTATGGTTTTTTTAAACATAATACTGGCCCGTATTTTTTTACTTAAAAATTGTATTGACATGCAGACATTATTAGATATTTTTTGTCCTGCTAAAAAAAAGTACTTGACTGACACTGACCCAATGATTTTCGTCTGTGTTTGATTGGGACTACTCAGGTCCTACCACACAGTTTGTTCCAAATTGAGGTGATGAAAGAATACAGTAGTAAGAAATTTCTGATTGAATGGCAGATGGCTAGACCGTATAATTTACCTTTATTGTAAAATACACCGTTATGAATATTTTTAAATGTAAAATATTAACGTATAATAATGACTAATGTGTATAATATAGAGTTTTGTTTTAATATTATTCTGTACCTATTTATTTGTTGCTCTGTATAAATATGCTCGTATACTTTCCGTATAGAATTTTCTACTAAATTTCGTTTTAGCTTGCCGAAGTTTCGCTTTTAACTAATTTTGAAGTGATAGTGGTGTAACTTGCCAGTTCTGAAAATGTTACTTATTGGTTCCAGTGGCTGTTCAGACTACTAGTTCTGGGGAAGAGGGGCTTATGTGACGTCATTCCGACATTATATTATACCGTTGTACTTTGTAACCTATTTTTTGACCTAAAGTAGTGGCCTATCCCATACATTTGGTCAGATAATGGTGAAAATATTATTCTATTTCTTACCAAGTGGATCCCGGTTGCCGTTTACTTTATTCACACAAACTAAATTCGATACCAACAAATTTTAAGTTCTAATTTGAACCATAGATTACGATGAATGTGCGAAATTAATTTGATAATAACCAAAAACATAAAGCGACGGAAATACGACAACTGTTTAGTTGCATTCCAATGTTCGGTTGAATTAATTGTACGCTCCGGAGCCCCAATCCCGCTCAACCGCGGTATGAACACAATACTGTTGCTAACATTATGTATTTTAGTAGCATTTGTATTTAAAATATAAACGATTGCTCAAAATTGTATCCCATTGTATCGTGTGATGGACAGGATCACTGCGTTTTATTCCGCAGAAGTTACCACGCGTTCACTGTAGTTAACAGGATATATTTTTATATGATTGATTGTATGTAAACCGGGCTAGCGAGTCGAGCGGCGGGCGAGAAATAAGACTAACGGGACTAACCATTAACATATCAGGAAAGGAGAAATAATTGTCTGCAGGTATTTATACGTTTTATTGTGAATTTCACTTGTTGCTAATTTAGTTTGAATCTGAGGGAGCAAACCTTATCCATTATTGTATGATTTACTAATGGTATTGTAATGACGCTTTCTCTTGAATACATATTTTTTATCTTTTGTTAAATTTCGTACTATTCGCAACTATAGGTTGTTTTTTTTTTAAATTCAGATAAGTCTTCCATGGCTGTCTTTTACATTCTGATTGCCCGTCGGTCGAGCCGTACGCCCGTATTTATTGTATTGATGTGATTGTATACCACTTGACTTGCTCGAGGCATGGGATTATGAACTGAGTTTTATATTTGTAGTCGTTTACGTCGTCTGAATTGCTAAGACAATTATATCAGGTGCTGACCAAAACGTTCATGTAGCGGCCCCTATCAGTTGACTTAGGAATTGGATGTGTATAGATATTCCATTGGAGATTGGCTGGAAATATAAAAATAATATTACAGTGCAAGTGTTGCAGTTAAAGTGAAGATGTTGTTAATTTAATATATTCTAAAACAATAGGTAGTTAATAACTTGGTTAAGTGTTTATATACAGTTTAACATGATATACACTTCATCAGTTACAACGGGTAGATTTAGCTGTGGAAGCTTAGTGCACGTTATTAGATAATTAATTACTTTACTTTTATTGCAACACTGTCACATATGTGTGAAAATAGTCGAATTTTAAACCGTGTAATGATTTGTAGATAATTAATGCTGGCCTTTAAATAGGGCACACATACGGAGTCTTCGCCGCTGTTTCCAGAGATTTACACGCTTAATCATAACAAACTAATAAACCTATTATAGCAACAAAGTTTTCTGTCATTTTCGAATTCCGAATTGAGTTTGAATGAAGAATATAAAACACTACTATTATTTTTATTTTATGTATCAACCTTATTTATAATATGCTTATGTAAATCTTTATTTTACTTATATAAAATCTCAATCAAAGTATGTATCAATGTCATATTTATATAACTAGATACAATAGAACTGACATGCCCATTAGAGCTGCAAACGTAATAGACGTCCCACTGCTGGGCACGGATCTCTCCTGTATGTTGGATACACAGCTGCGGGAGGTCAAGAGCATACTCCACCACGCTGCTCCAACGCGGATTGGTGGAGGAAATGCCCATTATAAGTTTGAAATATGTGTGTATACCTGGAAAGCGGCGCCGGCTTCGAGTAGACCGATCACAGTAAATAGACATACAAATATAAAATGTATCGAAAAATCGCATTGGAAAATTGTAAAGCTAACGAACTTAAATATACTCTAATGAGAAATGACCTTTGTATTATTTTGTTACCCCTATAAAGAGTATTTTTTACGATTGTATCGCTAATAAACGTATAGATTTGTCATGTGAAGACCACAGAAATGTGGTATGATAAAAGACCACATAGAACTTCACCCGTCAAACGGCCTAGCAGATTTTCCCGAGGGAACTCGTCTGTCTGCAAAAATTCAAAATTGGTTCATCCATTTGGGAGCTATAATGCTTCACACACAGTTACAACCCAAGGACTTCCCATTGCACGGGTCTCCCCCCCATTGATAGCTTCCGCAGGTGTACACACTCCTCATGCTGCTTCAATACAAATTGGAGGGCAAACAAAGGACACAGGACATAAGTAAATCATCTGTCAAAAATCAATCTTTAATTAGGTTTCGTTAAATATTGTTTTCTCAGATTCTCTTCATACAATTTTAAATTTTTATATTTTCAAAAAAAGAGTAAAAAAAAACAACAAATAACATATCAAAATATTTATTTCTAGGGATTACGGATGAGCCTACTAGGGTTGGATTGGTATTTATTTACAATGAATGCGATATTATGCTTAGAAACATCTGTTCAATCAAATAACCACAAATACTAATAATTTCAATAGAAATATCAGACTGAAGACTGACTTGAAGATATTGGCCTTGATGCAACCTCGCATGTAAATTCTGGTTAAAAGCTAAATTGAAAAACAACGACATCGACGACATATGTTGTTAAGAGCAGATCAGAAATTAATTATTATTTTATGCTTACATGGAAAGAAATATTAAATGATTACGTTAAACTTTGTGAATTCCAGTCCATTTTTTAGTAAACAAAACTTGAGCTCATTGCTATAATATCGTGGGTTTTTATATGCTGATGCTGTACTATACAATTGGACTGCATTTTGGTATCATCATCAGATTACAATGGTGGAATTCTTCAGAATTCTCTATTTCGAACAGATATTTCTGACATAATTAGGTGTATAAATGACACAAGATAGTGTTTGGTGTACACCTCTCAAACAAGTACACATGTAATTAATCCTTCGATCAAGACTTAATCAGTTTAATTATGTACATTTGCTCTCAATAAGCCCAAAAATGCGAGAGATAACATACAAAATATTTTAATTTATTTTTGATTGTAAGAACTCAAGTAATATAAAATCCAAAACAAGTTCTTAATGAGATCTTATAAGAGATCCTATTAGAGTGGCGATACATTTAGTTATTGGAAAATAATACTAAGAACTATATTGTATTACTGAATAATATTACCCAACACTTAAAACTAGGTATGAGATGTCAAGCCCAGAGAAAATTCCTAATAAACAAAACATATATACGGAGAAATATTGTGCAAAAACAAGACTGAAAATTATATTAACTGGTTTACATGGAATCAAAACAGGTTTGTAAATGTTTATAGAAGGGTATGGTGACTACATATTTAATTTTAATGTTACAAATTCGACGGGCCCGTTGGCGCAATCGGTAGCACAAAGACAGACAAATACGTCAATTAGCCAAGGGGTATTTTTAATTACTGAACGATTCGTGAGTGTCTATATTCATAGTTGAAGTTACCGGCTTACTCAAGTGTGATTTAAGTCGAAAATAGTGTGATATAGTCGGACTATTTTCGACTTAAATCACACGTGAGTAAGCCGGTAACTTCAACTATGGGTATTTTCAATATAAATACTTTTGAGATCAAGAGCAGGTAATCATTTAACAGAAAATTAGGTACTGAAATTTTTTCAACAGTAAAATATTTTTTCTAACAATGAAGACAGTCATAATGTCATCTTGGTTCTGTATTTTGAGATGCCACCATAATGATGATCAATGACTTACTGAGCCTGAAATTTAACATGACATGGTCTGTCTGGATCAAAAACAATAACAATATAATACACTATGCAAAATTATAAAACAATGACAGCTGATTCTCAATTTACATTTAGTGGTTACACTTTTCTTTGGGCCCAATATTAGGTTGCGTTTAACATTACTTCTTAAGATATGTTTTTGACAAATTTAACATTTACATCTATTATTTCTTATGCATTCACAAGACACTAAATCAGAATAATGCGTTACCAATAAAAATAAAAATAATCTGTGTTAATAATTGTATGAATTTGGATGGATCATTGAAAGATTTATGTATAACATAAGATCATGCCTTTAACTTCCTGAAGGGATAGGCAGAGAGGTATGTATTACACCCACTTTTCACCAGTTATGTTTAGGTCACAATACATGTAATACACACACACACATGTATACACATAGGTGGTGAGCCTATTGCCATACTCCTGGCACAAATCCAGACTCTGAGCTGCATTTCTAGGTTTTTAGAAAAACAGGATTCATCCAATCGTTTTGTGTTTTGTTCAGTGGTGGGGTTTCAAGATAAGTTGGAATAATTCACCGGTCACATAGAAGGTTTTCATTGAATATAACGATCATAACTCCATCTATGAAAACTTATAGGTAGTGTAGAAGTACATTTTAAAAGTACATTTATGTTCTTAATAAAAAACAGTGTAATAATAATCCTTATGAAATTCCTGTCCAATGTTTTGCAGAAACAATCTTTACAATAATAAACGCAACAATTACACTAACATATGAACAAAGAGATCCAATACAACGATAGGCTTCCCCATGTCTGATACTGTCTCATCCATTTAACTGATACTGATGATCATGATTGTGTTGCCATTGTATGAGTAAAGTAAGTGTTTTATGAAGGTTAAAGAAATATTTCACTTATATGCACCTCACCTCGCCTGTGATAAAAAGGTTGAGAAACATAAACAATAAGCAAGAAACCCACACCTACTCTTATACACAACCTTTTATCTCTTCAAGTGTAACACATAATACAATTTGCCACTCATTATTAAAGTATTAACTTCATGCTAAGAGATGTATCCTCATAAAAACAGTACCACACAACTATTTTCTGTCTATCTACCAATCAAATAAACTATTTATTAGGTATATTAGCACTAACTGTCCAAGAATTTATAACAACTGAGTTACAATAGCATGCGTTCTGTATTAGTACACAGACAGTGTACACAGTGAAAGTGTTAAATAAGAAAAAAACCTGGTAATGGACCTGTATAATAAAATAGTCTGCCTATACTGAAATCAGATTCATCAGATCAGAATTGGAATCAGAACCATTAAGTCAAATAAATAAGACAGAGTTTTCAGTGTATAGGAAAGTCAACAACCGACTGTATCACCTCTCCTTGCCGAGTACCTTACTGCTAGTGGGAACAGGGCTAGGGCGCCGGATGCTGGCCGGGCGCACCTGCGTGCTCGGGGCTGTGCTTCTGCTTTTTCCTCTTCTTCTCCTTTTTCCTCTTCTTGCGCTCCTTGTCATCATCGTGCCTCTTTTGCTTTTTGTGTTTCTTTGTGTCATATGTTTCCGTGTTTGATGGATCTGGAATTTTGACAGAATATATTAAATTGAGCAATCTAATCATATTTTCTTTTAATGGCTAGCTAAATTTATCAATTATATGGTCAACAAAGATTTTTTGTGAACAAAAATGTAATTACATTGCCAATTTGTAGTTAGCCAAATTGGCCAAAATTTGTCAAAAAATTTTTTTTGTGAACAGAAATGTAATTAAATTGCCAATTTGTAGTTAGCCAAATTGGCAAGTAGGTTTAATTAACAGACCTTACTTTACTAACACTGCTAAACTAATACTAGATAAATGGGTAAGTGATTGAAAAAAGTAACATAACATTAACAACAAATCAAAAACATATACAATACAGAACAATACAAATACTCTTTTTTGTACATATAATTTACCTTGTAAAGGAGTGTCTTGTCCAGGGGGTGCCCCGTCTTTGTGCTTGTGCTTCTTGTGTTTGCTCTTATGCCTCTTAGGCGGGGTGGCGCTCACATAACGGTACTGCTCCGGTAGGGGCCCGGGGTGAAGCCTGAACCCAGCCAGCTGCGCACTCGTCAGGGGTAGTAACTCCTTCCCTCCAATTGGTCTTTTCGCTATCACCGATCCTAATGTGCTGTTGTCCTCCTGGCCAGGCCCGTCCACAATGCCTGGTAAGTTGGGCAGGAAGGATGACAGAGACTCCTTGAGCTTCTTTCCATTAAATTTACTATATGAGTGCTCCAGTCCGTAGTACGCCATCAAATTTGTTGCACCCGTGAGTTCACATTCTCCTGAAACAGATTATTACGCACCATTTTTTTGGAACCGCAAGCTTTTGTATTACAACAACAAAATATTTCTACGGAATTGAACTTTGCATGAAAATAAGACGCATGCAGTCAAGAATCTTGTGAAGGTAGTATATTAATATTAGCACTATAGATTACCTGGAGGTTCTTTCATCAAATAGAAAGGTCCACTGTGTACAATTGCAGGGTTTTTGCCAAGCGAGATGGTAGTTTTGAGAGTTCCAGACGAATCCTGGCGAGAAACGACTGGTGACCTCCCTCCTCGAGGTGAGGACTTCGGTGAATATGGTTCTACTTTTCTAAACTGATCAGACATCATTTTGCATAGGCATTGTCTACTAAAAAGGTTTTAGAGAAACAAAAATTATTAAAGAAATTAATGGAAAATAAACTGTCTTTCCTTGGCGAAGACGAAGTTGACTCTATCTAACCATAGACAAATAGTACAGACACAAACTAGCTAGAGATACTACGTATAGTACAGACTAAACTATGTATTTTTGTTTGTCTACATGTTTTTATGTAATAAATAAGTTACGAAACAATATATTTGATCTATTACTTCCATGAGACGATGTAACGTGTCTATGATTCTACAAAAAACTTAATATTATAATAAACACGATCTAAGTCTAAGACGAATCTGCAAAATAAACTAAGAGCACAGTCTTTAAATGAGCCTATTGTGGTTGCTTCGCTCCATGGGCGAAATTTGAAATAAAAAATTAATGGTTGTCTGTAAAGTTGATTTTATGGACGATAATTTTAAGTGATAACACCCTATGAAAACATATTTTCGGAAAACAAAGAAGCAAGACACCACTCCACTATCCTTTATGGAGTCATAATTAAAGGGCCCCACACAAAGCCCTGCTTGCAGTGCCACTGCCAATCGTATCGTGTGTGTGCATGCAGGGGCGATTTTTTAATTGCTTACCCTGCCGCAGGGCGGCAGGGTCATCCCTAGCCCGACGCACGATCTCGCCACTCCAAACACTGCAAGCAGGGCCTTGTAACTTTATTAAAACTATCCTTTAAAATTATTGCACAAACACTAAAATATTGTCAAAATTTGCAAATTGTAACGCAAATGATTTCATTATGTTGATTAATAGTGCCGTTGTCATTTCCAAATACTATAATCCAACATTTTTTTTTTAATTCTGCAGTTTTAATAACTAGCAATTCAATCGTATTGGATCCCGAATTGAATATCAAAAAGAAGGACTATTCTTCATTTACCTCGTTAAATCCTAGCGTTAATACCACGTTGGCTATGAAAGCTTGCGGAATGTGGAAATGGTTGCGTGCGGCATGGAGGCGGCCAAAAATGGTACCTAGAACTTTTTCAAGAACATCACTATTGACACAATTTTGTTGTTTATTTTATTTTTAAAAGTAGAATAATAATACTAATTGATTCCAATTTAATTGACTAATTCATATTTTTTGTCTCGTAATTTTTATAATCGACAAAATATATAATATTTGAAATTATTCACATTGTCTATGCTCAATACCACGTGTTTCTGAAAGTGGTACATCACCAGTGTTAAAAAAGAAAATTGAAAAGAAGTAAAAAATAAGTCTATGGTAGATGAATTAGCTTCTCGTAACGCGCTACGATTTTCGATAATGTGTTTGGAAATAAACAGTTCGACCAGTCTGATTTGATTTGTTTGTGGATAAATGAATTTTTTTACAGCCAAAAAATGTTTATTTGCTGTTATAAGTGTGATAGAAAAGTGGTGCAACGCATCTGATATCATCAATCCTCGCAGTGCGAAGTGACGCCATTTTACGGGAATGACCAGCCCGCGGCTGCCTCCTATTAGGCACGATGTAAGGAGCGCTCTACCCAAACGGATGCATGGAAACGAATCTTTACTGTGGTACTCGTACTGGACGTACGATTTCAGAGGTACAGTCTTTATTGTGCATTGTTGTTATCGTAATTCGAATCGCTGTTTCGATTTCCTCTCGCTTGAATGTCTTTTGTTTCTCAGCAGTCAAACTAAGCACGTGTTTTGCATTCCAGAAAACTATGGAAGATGGTAATGCCGCCAATACGAAGGACGATAAAATCGGATCTGGTTCATTGGCGAGTTTGTATGGTGACCGGCCCGTGAAGTTAACGGCAAACGGGCACGATTTCGCGGGTGAGCCATCCAGCCCGTGCGAGAGCGCGCGCGAGCCGCGGCGGGCGAGCGCCGACGCGCCCGACGACCGCGCCCGCAAGCGCATCAACCCGCTGCGCATCCACCTGGGCAAGCGGCCCTTCGTCGACACCACCGCCCCTTACAGTAGTGCGTGCAAAAAGAAAAAACCGTATGTGAACAGACCCAGTGAACCCAGTGTAAACAAAACTCCCGCTCCAAGAGCGCCAAAGCTAATACCCAAGCGAATAGACCACAACCATTTTCATAATGCTTCATTTAATGTTGACAATGAGCAAGACAAGCCGGTCCCCAGGCTTGTACCTAAAAGCCAATTACAACAATTTAAAAAGGGTAAAATTGAAAAAGGACCCCAGTTAAAGGAGTATGCTCAGAGCTTGGGACTTCAGCCTATGGTGAAATTCAAGTGTCGAAAATGCTGTTCGATGTCATTCAAGACCCTTGCAATGTTAAAAGAACATCAGCTGGTGTGTCGAGCTCAAGCTAATGAACCTGCATTGAGCCCGGAAGCTGCACCGAGTGCAGACCCAGGCAGTGGCCCTTCTAGGGTAACCCGTAAAGTGTACCTGTGCTCAGCCTGCGGAACATATTATGAAAACTGGAACTTATTCCTACACATGAGGGAAGTCCATAATAGGCACATTTGTCTCTTCTGCTTAGGAATGTTTTCAAAAGCTGAGAAATTATCATCACATCTAACTAATAAACACAATGTACAGGAATTCAATTATTCAAGTAAAGAGGAGTTTTGTAAAGTTTACAATGGAACTTTGTATTTGATGTGCTGTGCCTGCGATGAAATCTGCAGTGAACAGGATGATTTTTTTAATCATGACTGTAACAATATTAAACCTAAACCTGTGCCCATGCTTGTCAGTAAGAACTCTGCTAAACCTAATAATGTGAAACATGTTAAAACTGCTTACGATAAACAACAGACGACAAATGGCCCACCAACATTGATTAAAGATGTACCTAGAACTGTTAGTGACAAAAAAGACCTGTATGAAATTAAACACGATACTTGTGCATCACAACCCACAAAGGCTACGGTTAACATATCCAATTTTGAACCCAATTGCAATGCAAGTTTCAACTCTGAACTCTCTGCACCTGCCATTTGTGCACCCGCTACTAGAAGTAGTACTTTGGATTGTGTTTCAAATGTAGAAAATGAAAATCAAAGGATTCATTCAAGTCCTGTACAGGTTCCAAAACAAAATACAGTCTACAATACACCTTCCCTACCAAATGGTGATGATAGCTTAGATCAGTCAGACGGAAGTGATTCACCAGAACTGGACATCCCATCTTCACTTCCAGAGATTGCAACAGCTAAGCCTGTAGAGCCCCCCTGTCAACCAATTGAGAAAGAGGGTGGTATCAAACTAAAACTTAGCTTAAATAATGCCAAGTCTCCAGTTATTATAAATTCAACTGTGGATCCTACTATAGGCAAGCAGTATGCCAATAAGGTGCCGGCACGGACTAGACGACCACCCAAGAGGTATGAAAAGGCTCTCCCTGCAGAACCTGCACCGGTTAAACCACCATCAATTAAAATGACAATTTGTGATAAAGCTGACAGTCCATTTGTTAAGACAACTATATTTGAGAACAATAAGGAGTTGACATTAAAGACATTAATAAACAATAACTTAGAATCTGAGCCTAAACCAGTAGAAACAAAACCAGAAAACACAATAAAAACAACTATTTATGATAATAAATTAGAGGAGGTTAACACATTGAATAGGGTTCCAAAATTGACTGTCAGAGTACCTAAAGAATTCTTGGATAAAGATTCCTCTAGCGATTATTCATCAGACAGTGATGTTAGTGACAAGTTAACTGTTGATGATAATAAACCTGATACTACTGTTGATGAAATATGTGTCACTAAAGAAGAAGCTGCCCCTGAACAGTTAGCCCGACCAACATTGCCATCTGATGAATTAAGTCAAGAAGAAGAGATTAAAGCAGAGCCTGAATCCAAACCTGAGCCTTCACTAGAAGAGCAAGTACAAACTCCTACAGAAGAAATAGACTCTAAGCCAGAATTAAAGACTGAACCACCAGAACAAGACTCTTCAACAGAGTTAAATGTAGAGGATACAAATGTTACAGAAGATAGTGACATTCCTGTAACAGAGTTGACCTTAGACAGACCAATTGATAAATATCCACTTAAGGATTTACTGAAAGTTTTCCTGACATCAACAATTTTCAGTTGCATCTATTGTAACCATGCCAGAAAGATAGCTGTGAATTGTGAGCAACTGGCTCTTCACATGGTTTCAGAGCATAGATTTGCAGCAACTGTGGATAGTATAACTGCAGAAGAACTCATGCCAGAAACAATTACGGCTAAAGTGAAGGCAGGTGCAGTTGAACTGTGTTCAATATTTATAAACTTGGACACTTATGATAGTGTTGATAAGTGTGATGATGTACAGTATAGCCACATGTTTGAGTGTTTTCAGTGTTACTTTAAAACTGCTGTTCACAAGGATCTCTATTTACATAATCGTAAAATGCACCAGAAATCAATATTATTGTGTGTTATGTGTAAAAACAATTTTTATTCTTATAGTGAACTGCTGTGTCATTTGTGCCCTGGAGCATATGATTCTGATTATGAAACTAAGTTTAGATGTTGTTTTTGTAATCTAGACACTATACCATCGTCATTTAGGTTAATGGTCCATCTTAGGAAGATTCACCATACTTGTGATGTATGTTTAGAATTTTGTCAAAGTCAGGCACGTTTGTCGAACCATGTCTGGAAACATAAATTACATCACTTATGCTATCGTTGTGGTATTGCCTATAGAAATAAGCTAGATATAACAAACCATTTATTCTGGAAGCATGGCACTGAGAGTGTGCTATGCAAGAGATGTTTACAAAAGAAGTGGCCGCATGTCTATCATTTCTGCACACCTCCTGCCACATTCAATTGTGATGAATGTAATTTACAGTTTACAAGAGCAGTATATTTGAAAGTGCATAAGAGATTGCATTCTGAAGAATATCCACACATATGTACTGAGGAAGAATGTACAGAAAAATTTATATCAAAAAAACTGTTAAATAAGCACATTGAAGAACATAAAAAGAAATTATTGGTAGAGGACCTAACTGAAGAAACATCAGCAGTGTCTAATGTGAATACATCAGAAGAAACAAAAGAGCCTATGCCTTTAATTGATTTAGTTGATGATAAAGAATCTAAAGAGGAAGCTGGTCCTTCTGTAGTAAAGAATGAGGATGAAGTTGGAGCTTCTTCCAAAAAGTTAAAGAAGAAAAAGTTAAAAGACAAAGATGCCCTACTATTAGATATGAATTTGCCAGCATTGAATTTATCCGAAAGTGATAGTAGTGATGAATCTGATAGTGGGATTAAAAATACAGTGAAAGAAGAAAAGTTGCAAAACATACCTAGTGAAGAGATAGAAGAATCTAAATTAGTAGCTGATGAGGCTAAAGATACCACTGAAAGTCAATCTGAAGAGCCACTTAGTAAATTAGAAGAAATTAAAATAGAACCAACAAAAGAAGACAAGCCAGACGAGCAGCAGGTTTTGGATATATGGGACAATTTCAAAAAATATCAAGCCAATTTAGAAAAACAAAAAGAAAAGACACCACCATTAGTTCCTATCAGAAAACATGTGTGTGAGTCTGATCATGATTATTGTCTAATACCAGTTGATTTGAATGGCGATGATGATATGTTTAGTTTAGATAAAAAGAAAAGTAAGAAATCTCCTAAAAAAAGACACGGCGATCTTTCCTCTAGTAGTAGTAGTAGCAGCGATAGTGACTCGAGCTGTTCATGTGGATCAAATTGCAGCTGTTCATCAAGTAGCGGCTCCTCGTCGTCTAGTTCTTCGGATTCTGACTCTTCAGATGAATCAATTGGTGAAAAGAAGAAGAGCAAATCTAAAAAATCACTTCCTAAAAGAAGAATCAGTAATGGCTCCAATGTTGATGTTATGGGAATGTCGGAGACACCCGTTCTAGTACCTGAAAAGGCCGAGCCGCTTATTGCTGAAACCGATTTAGATACAGAAGAAAGTGAAACTGATGAAGAATTCTATGATAAGAATCCACAACGCAACGCCAATAAATTGCACAATGAGAAGAAAAACCAGTTGATGCTTCTAGCTTCAGTTGCGCCGGATGGCGGCTCCGTGTCGGAAGAGGCGAGCCGCTGCACCACACCCATCAAGGACGAGAAGCCGATCGAAACGAAAGAGGAAGAACTCAAGGAATCAAAAGAAGAGGAAGCTGAAATAAAAGAGAAAACGAGTAGTAGTAAGAAAAAGAGTAAAAAGAAAAAGAAATCTAAGAGCTCGAAAAAACATGGCTCCATTAAAATTAACATTCCTAAAGACGTGATAGCTAAATCTGAACTGCAGCAAACACCGCCTCTGGCACCAAATAAGATAACCATATCCTTGCATTCTAACACAGTACAAATACCTGATTCACTCAAACCCGCAGCACTAGCTTCTACAAAAACCAGTACTCCCGTTTCGTCAGCTGAAAGTAAAAGGGCATCGAAGAGAAGGCGCGTTCCTAACAAATTTTACGGATACTCCAGCGACGAGGAAACTCCGACCGCCGTGACGGCCGCGCTGAAACCCCAGCTGCCGCCCAAGCTCGAATGGCGGAAGGAGGATTTGCCATCCCCGGTGACGCACAAACCAAAAAAAGAGGTGCCGTCTACAATCATACCACAGAGGCTGTTCAATTACACGGAGCCCATCAGGTTGACGACGCCGATACCGGACCCGGAGCCGCCGCGAATCCTGATGAACACGGAGTCGATGGAGTCCAGCGACTCTGAGTCGAGCGGCGAGGGCCCGCTAGAGATATACCAGCCGGGAGCGCCGGCCGCGTACCCGGCGCCGCCGCCGCCGACGTACCTCAACTCGGGTACGTCGAGCCTGCCCTACGCGTTCCAGCGGCCGGCCGCACGGCAGGCGCGCGAGGGCGAGAGCGTCTACTGCTACTGCCGCTGCCCCTACGACGAGGTCTCCGAGATGATAGCGTGCGACGCCGACGGTTGCTCCATCGAGTGGTTCCACTTCGAGTGTGTCGGTATCATGGTACCGCCTAAAGGCAAATGGTACTGCCCCGAGTGTAGAAAAAATCAGAGTTTCTCAGGTTACAGATAAGTCTTATCGATGTAAGTGTATATAATTATTCTGTATTGTTATTTGTATATAACTTATTAATGTAGATAAATTAGATTTACCTGTATATCTTCGTAGATAGATAGTCTGTGTAAGTTAGAATATTAGGTCTGCTATAAAAATGTATCATTGTTATAAAAGTACATGTTATGCTTGATACTGGCTGTGCACCTGGTGTGGCCACCTCTGTAACCTGGCAAATTGTTAATGTCATTGATGAATACAGCAAGATGAAAATATAAATACAATTTTTGATACCATTACTGTCATTTTATTTCTTACTGCAAAAACAAAAATTATTTCATTTTATATCCAATTTTGATACGTCATGGACATTAGTCACGTGAGTTTAGTCTAATCTAAAAAGGTCATAGTACCTACTGTGATTTCTCAATCTAACATCATTCATAGCTTCATTTCATTTCATTATCCCACGATTTCCAATTAGGATAGAGATTCACAATAATATAACTGCCAAATAAATAAATATTTTGGACATTCTCACACACGGCCATCTGACCCCAAAGTAGGCGCAAGCCTGTGTGATATGGGTGTCAGAGACTGATATACATACATAGATATTTTTAAATACATACATAAATAGATAATATTAACATCCAGACACAACAAATACAAGTATTCGTCACACGAATATTTGTCCTGAGTGGGATTCGAACCCACGACCTTTACCGCAACAGACAGGGTCACTATCGATTGCGCCAACGGGCCTGTCAATATCAAAATATCGGTCCCGAGTCTAAACTGGGATCTAGGGCTCTTTAGGAGTGCTAACCAACACCACACATTTTTAATTATCCAGGTCAACTTTGGCTAATTAATAAATAATTTGCAATAGGCAGTCTATATACATATCGCTATCAATCTACGCCTTAGTTGCGGAAACAATACAATAAGACATCAGTGACCACTTGACTGGAGTACAAATATGTATCTACCTACGAAATAAATATTTGCCTCGGTCGGGGTTCGAAACCCGCGATTTGGCAGTCAGGGTCCACCTCTCGCCCCAGGGAGTCGTCAGATAATGTTAGACTTCTTGAATTAGGTCTCCTTCATTTATCGTAGCCATCGTAGGTAATTGATTATATTAGGGTAAAGGCACCAAAAGATCGTCATGATCGTAGAATAATGTCGGTTTTGAAAAAAGTACGAAAATCACTTTTTACCATATTTGGTAAATACAATGTCTAAATATTATAACTACATTAAAAAAAAAATTCTAAGTAATTTAGTTTTCTAGATAATCAGTCGTAAAATGACGGATTTGACAATGCTCTCATAGTAAAATGACGCTTGTGTATATTCGTCATTATACGACGCGCGGGGATCTCCCGCCGTCCCTGCCGCCCCCGACGAATCGGCCCAACCGCCTCTATTCGTCGGACTCGCCTCGCGTTGCACCGGATTAGACTTTTCTTAAACAATTACACTAGTTTATCTTTTTTTACCTGTTTTTCAATTATTTTGTGATTAGTTTTTTTACGTACCATGTTAAAAAGTGCGCCACAATGAAATTAGGATGATCAAAGCTTGTGGAAGAAACAAGCAAATATGCAGAAATTACGAATTTTACTCATGAAGAGTACATTGATGAGGAGGAATGTATACCAGGGACTCCAGGTAAGCTATTGAATTATGTTTTATCATTTGATATTTTTTAATTCTTATATTTATACAAAATTTTGCGAAGTGAATAATTAAAGCGTCGGTTCTGACTATCCGTCGGTTTTCTACGGAAAATTATAAATCAATTTAAAATTTAACTAACATAAAAATAATATTTGCTATGTGATATTACAGTTATTCTGTTGAGTTGTGTCACATTTAGCAAGATTAAAATTTTACAGTCATTAGTAACTATACTACATTTTTCTACGGATATGATAGTGACGCGTGATCACACCCGACGATGTTCTGTGGACTCGTTTCTTTATCTAACGGTCGTATGTGACCATCCCACGTTGTTCTTAGAACTAAATTCACATCCGCCTTTTTTCTATTGAGAAACAACGATTATTTGTAAATATTTTATATATTTTTCTATAAAAAAATAATGTTAACTGAGTAATAATTTACCGGTATGAATTACATGTAGTAAATACGAGTATTACTATTTTTATACCTACCCATTATTTTTATTGTGAATCGTCTTATGGTTGTTAGTAAACGTATAATATTCCGATATAACGCTCCGATATTAATAATTTATATATTTTTCACATATTTGTTTGTTTGCTTGCAACCCATAAGAGCCACTGTAGGCTCAGGTCTCCTCCCAGAAAGAGAAGAGTACAGGCCATAGTCTACCACGCTGGCCAGTTGCGGATTGGTGGACTCCACACGCCTTTGAGAACATTAAATAACTCTCAGGCATGCAGGTTTCCTGACGATGTTTTTCTTCACTGTTAGAGCGTGATATTGAAATGTTTCAAACGCACGCAAGGCAGTGCGTGTCTCTGGGATTTGAACCCGCACTCTCCTGAGTAAGAGGCCGAATTCTTTGCCACTGGGCTATCAACGCTCCAATATATCCAGTATTTTTCACATAATAAACAGATATCTTTTCAGAATGCCAATCGCCATACCCCCAGGAGCATGCAACGTGATAGATAAGATGAAAGATATTTATGAGGACGTCTTTTCAGACGACGTACACGGAACAAGAGATATCAACAGATGAAAATGTGAAAGCGAACATACCGTCACCTCCTTGTGCTCACAGAGAAGATCCTTGTATGGCCGTGTATCAAAATCAAAATGCATCCTCACCATATTTAATGAATGCAGGACTAGAATACTCCTCCAAAAAGGGCGTTATTGTTCCAACAAAAAGTATACGTAGGCCTTGCACGTGTAGATATAAATGTTACACTTGACTTTTTACCGTCATATTTATCCCAAGCCGTCCGAACTAACCTTCCACTAATCGAATATGTACTTAAAAAAACATGGTTTTACAAACTTACTAGAATACTCCTCGTATTCTAGTCCTGCATTCATTAAGCGCTTTCTCTTAACTTCTTCCCAATCATCATAATTTCAGACACGTTTTTTACCTCTACATCAAATAAGAGGCGCTGGAGACGACTGACATGACGACACAGTTGTGCTGATTGATGGACAGTTTCTATAGTCTGCACCATCGTAAGTGGGACAGATAAAATCGTTACATACTTTACTTAATCGTTACCATGGGTTTTTGCTGGTGATGGCATAGGCGTTGGTCCGTTGCTGTCAACAGCCGAGGTAATCGGTTGAGGGAAAGGTGACAGATCTGATATCAAGGTAGAGGTATTCAAAGGGGCTGAGCTGATATTTAAGAACTCGACACCATGCTGATTTTCTGACGAGAGTAAATATGGTGAGGATGCATTTTGATACACGGCCATACAAGGATCTTCTCTAAGAACACAAGGTGGTGACGGTACGTTCGGGTTCATACTCCAACCTTACACAAAGCTTATGTGCGTCCAATGCCAATCAGCAATGATAAATATAAAGATCTTATTAGTCTTTTCGACTTCTCAACAATACCCATCAAATACCATACATTTTTCAGAAGTTTAACTCATGGACGTAATGTTTCTGATGATAACATTGAATGTGACTGAATAATTGTGCAATAGATTTGTTTTATACTTTAGATAAGATTAATATTAATTTCTAGTTATACAATACATACTTAATTGTTACTATTTTGATCTCAGAAGTTGATAATAGAACTTTGCTTATAATAAACGATTAGTGTTTAAGTTTTAGATCAGTAATTTACCAACAAAAAATTAATAAGGTTCAAATAGCTTCAACATTATAATCTTTTTAGTCTATGTACTTAGTACAAAAATAATGCTGGTGATAGTTACTTCATTTAAGTTTAATGTTTATTATAGTTATTAAAAAAGGATACGAACAAAATTAAATAGTCTGTATTTCATTTAAGATACCCTATCATCTTTTACCCCAACCTACGATATCAACTTTCTTTACTTACCGACCACCTGCCTACCTACTTACTCATGGTCAAAATAGAATACATAATGACAGATAACATATCCGACAAAATATTCCTCAGTAAGTCCATAGAACATGATCAGAAAGTAGCATCCGTCATTTTTTGAACAGTAATTTTCCGAGGAACAATGTCGGATAATACTATGTGACTGTGATGACTCCAAAGTAAAATGAAGCATGTGATTTTTCTAGAAAACGGTATAATTATAAGTGGTTATTTTTATTCCGTATTAAAATAAACCCTATTATTCACTTGTATGCCAATTTTCATAATTATAGATTTAGAATTAATAAAGTTATGTCAAAAAAACTAGCATGATTATTTGAAATGGCTGCCCTGTAAAGTTTGATAAATGTTAGATCCGTCACTATTCTACGACTATGACGAGATGATCGAGCTAATTTAAAATAAAACCGTTTAATAAAAACACCCAGCTACTTACGAGTACATGTGCATAATTTTCCTTCATGCGGTAACATTTTTCTTCCCGGTTTCTTAACAACATTGATACAGTGACATGTCAGAAGCCCTCATTTAAACTAGTTGTGTAAGCGTCTACCACAGGTAGGTAAGGCCACAAAATTTTAAGCATTTTATCAGCTCAAGTGAAAGAATTAATGCTGGGTTTCAATAACTTTGGTTGAAATAATATCTTGATGTATTCTTAGTTAGGATAAACATTTTAATCCCTAAAACATTGCAATTACTTAAAAAAACCCCTTTTAAAATTAACAGTGTAAAATCGAATCTAGGCCAGATTTGGGAAGACTTTTTTAATCACACAAATCATGAGAATACAAGCAATTATAAAAAAAATCTAGCAAGCATCATGTAACTGATTAAGTAATGGTTATACGAAATTGTCAATAACGGTAAACCGTTCATTTATTGGTGCCTCTAACTTAGTTGTCAGAGCTGATGTGTTATTGAAAATATTGATGCTACTGAAGTGTTTATTACAAGGACATTAAACTGTTTATCGTGACTGTTTTTCGCAAGCGTGCGAATTTTATGTCAAGAAGTTGACAACACTAGAGGGCTTCTGGAAGTTCTTGAACGCATGCTACAATTCAAAACGGAAGTACTAGATGCGCCTTGCGATAGTCTTTAGCATTTCAGTTATATAAAATGTACTCTGTGGTCTATAGATCCATTCCATGTACAAACAAAACATCATTAATTAAATAATTGAATGCTAAGTTGGTTAAAATATGCCTACTTTAAACGACTAGGTACATATTTTAAAATAATCCAGCTTTTGACTGTGTTACCTGTTATGCATTTCTTCACCCTCGATTTCCACCGTGGCTGTTTAATCAATTACAATTTTGTTTGGGGAGGGTCAATGAGCGGTATCGTACAAAGCATTGCTTACTGATGAAAGGGCAACGCGTTTTAAGCTTCGCGTGTGTACGAATAAAATTGAATTGTAAGCAACATGGAGTTTAATACAATGTAATGTGTGTTCAATGTACCTATTACCTGGGGACAAAGGATCACGTACTTCGTTATTGAAGGGTTAGTGGTAGGTACCCATACTTAAGAATGGGTTGAGGATCAGGAGGAGAAACAAAAAAAGCAAAAAAGCACCAAGGTATTGGGATTGTTTCTCGAGAATGCCTTTAAATAAAGCAGGCAATGAAGAAAGGACAAATTACCTATGGCTAATTTTTAAATTTTGGGTATCTGCTAACCTGACATGACGACATGACTGTCAAATACGCGTTTTCGTTTTCCACTGAGCAAGTAATCACGTTTTCTATTGTGAGGCAAACAATTCACTGAGAATTAAATAAATTATAGTTATATAAATTAATTTTCTCAATAATTAACTAAATACCGTATGGTCCTCATTCCTCAACATCAAGATGGATCTAACGTCATTATGCATTAACAAATACACTTGCAACAGATTCGGTAGGTAAATATAATATAATTCCCGTTGTTTTATTTAATAATCCTGTCCAGTTTAATAATATTGTAGCGCCTGTGGACATGCGGCTTGGGATAAAATCAATGGACCTGTTTCGGCAAGTGGATGGGTGACCGCAACTGGAAAACATTCTTGATCGTTTCCGTTACTCGGAGGGCACATTGAGCCATCGGCCCCTGTTGATATCCCAAGAAAATTAAAGCCATATCAGAAATCTTCGGGCGGCTTAAAAACTCATGCAATCGGTTTGGTCACTCCACCACTCCGCCAATCCTTACTTGAGCAGAATGGTATGCTCCAGGCCTTCTCAGTTGTGTTGTGAGAAGTGACTCGTGCCCAGCAGTAATAAATAAAGCTTGCAATGTAGATACAAGGATCACTTCAGATTATTAATGATAGAAGCGCTACTTGGTTGCACATTGCACGCTACACATTGCATCTTAACCTTTTGTTTCTGACCAAATCTATCTATATTATAAAAATGAATCGCAAAATGTGTTGGTAAGCGCATAACTCAAGAACGCCTGGACCAATTTTGCCAATTCTTTTTTTTAAATGTTCGTTGAAGTTCAAGGATGGTTTTTACGGCGAGAAAAATTTGAAAATTCATCCCCTAAGGGGGTAAAACGGGGGTGCAAAGTTAGTATGAAGCTTTGCCGTTTTTGAAGTTAGTGAATGTGTAACGCGAGCGAAGCTGCGGGCGTCCACTAGTTTATTTATAAAAAACAGTTGATGACATTTTTAAAGTGAAAAATTTCTGCACAGGTAACGCTGAAGAGACACGCTTTCAATCCATTGCAGGGGAATCTGTTACTGCCGCTGCGTGTTTACAAGGTAAGTTGGTACATACCTATCTACAGTACCTACAGAATAAGTACCTACGTGTTGTTAAGTTTGCAGTAGGTTCCAAAAATAAAGAACTTATCGACTAATCAACCAGTTGCTGGTATAACGTACCCTTAATCAGAACTGGGATATTTTTGGTAGGTTTGAAATAATCTTGTAGGTATACATTTTTTTTTTTTGCTATTGTCGATCATCTGATACTTAGGCATTAGTGCCTAAAGTATTTCAGTGCTCCATATAGCACATATTAATGATATAGTACATACTTCAATCATTCCTCTGTGCCTGCAGTGCGAATTACCAGCTGGCTATAAATCGGACACATCCACGTAGGTAGCTGTATGTAGTCGCTGTCACAGCTGAGTGAGCTTTTTCGCAGTTTTAGTCTCGGTGGGTGCGTTGGCAGCGGGGGAGAGTATTGATTGCTTCAGGGAGGATTGACGAAACAAAACAACAAGCGGTGTGTGGAGTGACTTTTGGCAGTTTTTTTGCTTTCAATACAACTACTTTGTGCACCGGGTAGCTCTACAAATGGTGATTATTTTTGCGAGTACATAGGTATTTTGTAATCTGTCGTGGTTATTTACAAGTGTAAAAGTATAGTTTAATTTATTAGGGCCGTAGACATGGACACTTTAAGTAATTTGTAACCGATCTAATTCAATTTTCAAGATTTTCCCGTAGCAAACATAGATAACGACTACCTGGCTAGGCGGTGGTCGTTATCTAAATTTAGCAGAAATTGTAGGCCTAATCAAGAATGAGCATACATTGCATGTAGAGAAAAGATTATAAATCAAATTTATAATTTAAATACCAAATAACACGTTTTTGTAGATAGGTAACCGAAAATAGCTAATCCTGAAGATCCTGGTCAGGATAATGGGACAAACTATTTAAGCTGTTGCATTAACACGGTCGTTGATATATGTGCAGTTTCTAATTAATCCGAGGTTTTGCAAGGGATGAATTCGTTCAAAGATTCCGTTACATACATACATATATACATACATACTTATATACCAAGCTACTCGTAGTAAAAGCGTGTTAAAAATTTAAGGACCAATCAAAAAATAATATTTTATTTTGATAAAAGTTTAATCTCACATATGGTATAAAAATGTTCACATTGGTAGCTAGCATTCAAAACCCCATAAGCGCGTCCCCCATTTTATCTTCGTTATTTTTCCATGAGAAACTCGTTCATTGCTTTTCTGTGTTGCGTTATATCTTATGCATCAGTAATTTTCAACGACATGCTTTTTGTAGGCGTTTGCATTTTGAGGATTGAAACGCCAGATCTTAACGGTGATTTATGAAAAAATTACATTCCTTAACTGCATTCGTCCATTCCTTTTACCAATTATTTTACATGTTCTCTTCACCACGGCAACTCCTTGCCGTCGTACTGCAAGAACTTGCCTGTATCTGCCTCCCCGAGTTTTTCTATGGTAGAAAAAAGTCCAGATATGCTAGTTTCGACGTCCAGGGGGGCGTTTTTTCCACCCATGTCCGTCTTCACCCATCCCGGATGTATGCAGGCGACAAGGATTTGATCCTTCTTTAAATCCATACTCATCGATTTAGTTGCAGCGTTTAATGCTGCCTGAAAAAGACATAAAGCACAAGTCACTAAAAAGATCATTTATTATTGAAATTGATACCAACTTAAATGATAAATGCTCATATTATATATAGCCTTAAGTAATATTAAGTTAAGAATGTAACTATAGTTGGCAAACTTGCAACTCTCTGCAGTAATATTTTGAATGAGGGTATTACTACTTTACCGTAGACTTTAGAGCATCTGTAAGGATAGAAATTGATGTTTGTAACTCTCTGGAGTAATATTTTGAATGAGGGGAGAGTTTTACTACTTTACCTTAGAGCATCTGTAAGGGTAGAAGCCACCCTGATCGTTGAGGGCTATGGAGCCGAGTATGGAGCTCATGTTGATAACTACGGCGCGTTGCACTCCCATGGGCTTGGCGCTGTTGGCCTCCGATGCTTGCTTCAGCAGCGGATGGAGGGTCTGTTTAAGTAAATGTACAATTAGTCAATATTATTAACATCAAGGATGACTGACATACTTTACTTATATAGGTAAACAGAAAGGTGCCTACGTAAAAATAATTCTCAGAGATGTACTGCATTCTGTAATATTAAACATCTAAAAATCACTGTATTTCCCGAAACGGTAAGCAGAAGTGTTTATTATAACTACTTTTCACCAGTTGTGTTATGGTTTATTAGGGTCTATCCAATAGGTGAGCCTATTGATACACCGGGCACAAATCCAAACGCAGAGCTGCTACTGGGAATTTCAAGTTAGAAAAATCCAATAATATTTTGTCCGATCATCGGGATCAAAATCGTCCGAAATATTAGTTAACCTTGCAAGTGTTTACGACGACCACTAGATCAACAGGCGCCAATCACTCTTCCATTCACCAGCCTTTGGGGTCCACTGTAAGACATGCCTCCCGCAATCCAGCTGTTTCTCGCTGCCTTCTTCAGTATTCAGTACCCATCAGTTTGTAGGTGTCAGGGTATGTTTACCCAACTCACCGCGAAAGGCGTTGCGGTAGCTGCAAGCGAGGAAAGCGCGCCAAATATTGATTTACCACCAACCGTAGACAGACAGCGCATAAACGCTTGAAGTGGGCCGGTAAAGGGGCGCATAATCGCGACTCGTGCACCCCTTTTCCGTAGTGAGTGGCAATAAGTGAGTAGATAATAAGTGAGTAGTGAAATAAACTGTTCATAATAGCGCGTGTCTTTTATTTGGTTACCATAAAATAAACAAAGTAGCTACAACCGCTATAAATCCTAATCCAAACAAAATACAATAATAAAATGCAATTTAATCCAACCATAACTCACTTGACCGGGACATTATCTACGGTGATTACGCGAGGATCTCCCAATATTATTTACGAGTATTTATTAGTATGTACCTATTACTTATTTCTCACCTTCGTCAACATGATTGGTGCTACAGTGTTAACCGTTAAGTTCTCCAGCAGTTGTTCAGCCTTTACCAGGTTGAGTTTAGTAAACTTTGTAGATATTCCGGCGTTATTAATCAACAGATTCAAGCCCTGGTTCCCAACACTCTTGCTTATTTGCGAGGCTACATCTCCATAGTTAGAACTGTCCTTCACGTCTGTATTTTAGAAAAATATCTAAATAGGTTATGTATTTTATTATTATAGCTATTTTTAAGGGGTTAGCAAAAAAGTTAATGTTACCTAAATGCAGGATATGTAGATTTTTGTTCTCCACAGATATTTGCTTCAGCTCCTAGAATTAAATAAAATACTAGGTTACTAGGTACTAGGTACATAAATATAGTATTTATTTTTTTCCCCCTTACCAAATTGCATTCAAAATTCCGGCGTCAAAACTTGTTCAAAAGGTTCAAACAATAGCATTAAAAGGCGCACACAAGAAGCAATTTTAAGCTCTATGTGCATGAAGTTGATATATTCTTGCTATGATTACGAAAAATTTTCATTATTAAATATGGTCGGCGGGTAGTTATGAAATGAACACATGGTATACGCACGTATACGTACTTAGAATTTTTATCGTAACTTATCGAAATACGGTACTTTACTTTGTAACATTTTGATTCGGTCGTGCGTATATAACTAACTATATCGCTACGTACAAATCTATGTTATTACGGCGACAGATTTCAAGCACGTTTTTATATGAAGTGCTAATTAAATCAATGATATAGAATCTAACTTCGAGTTCGAGTGCAGGTTTTACTCTAGTCAAAGATTGCTAAATACTCTAGGTAAATATACCTAGATTTATGGGTGTGTAAAATACAATTTCTGCAAATTCTGCAAATTTTTTGGCCCGTATGACCCCCATGCATATCATGGGGGTCATACGGGCCAAAAAATTTGACCAACAAGAAGTTCTGTAATGAAGAATGTAATTAAGTCTTCTTAAAAAACTGAACGACTTGTTAACAACGGTATCCTATATCTACGGAAAACCCAGAAATAAAATTTCTCTGAAAGTCGAAATGCATAACAGCACGAGGAAACTTGTATGCTGAGAGTTCGTCATAAAACTTCTTCAAGGCGTGTGATTCCAAATTTCGTGCGCTTATTAAGTAGTAACCTATTTAATATTTTGCTAGGTAAAACGCAACGCATGCTATTGCAAGAAAAAATATTACGAAATAAGTACTGTCTTGAAGAACCATCTCGATTCTCAAGTTATTCTTGCAAGTCATAGTAATTTACGTTAACGCCGCGGCCCGGTATACCCGAGCCGATACGTCATTCATGGTAGAGGGTGACGTCATCTGTCAGTCACGGAAAAATTCGCGGTCTCTTTCTCGCCACTACGAACTGTCGCTAAAATATAAACTATTCTTCGCCGGATCAAATCAAGCAGTCATTGGTGATTCTTTGCCTTAGTGGGTTTATAACCGTGCTGTATATACGCGAGTGAAAGTGTTTGTGATTTAAATTTAATTAAAGTGCTTAGATTCGTCGGAGAAATGGCACCAATAGGTAAGTGCATTTATTACCTCGGAGACGTTCCTGCAAGTCGCAAATATCTTCTGAGTCTTGTCGTTTTTCGTGAGGTACTTGACCATTCCAAGGCCCAAGCCCCGGTTGGCACCAGTTATGAGCACAGAATTCATTTTTTCTACAATTACAACCTCACCGAACTTCTTGACGTTTGTGAAAGTTATCACTCGCACGTCGAGTCGAGCGCTCGGTTGAATTTTTCTGTCCCTGTCAACTGATTTACGTCAAAATGACAATGTTCAGTAATTTTCTCAGGATTAGTAATCTCTCGAGGTCGATAAAAACCGTGGATGGCGTGGTGGTGGTGGCCCGCCGCGTACTATCGAGCTGTAAGTGTAGCTTCCACAACCGTACAATGTGACCTTGAGGCGGCCGTCGTTCATCATCCATTATAACCTACATTCGAGGTGGAAAATAATTACTTGAATTTACAATCCTTTTTTAGACATAAAAAATATGCCTAGGGTAGTAAATGTTAAATATGTTCATGTCTTACGAATTTTATTGTCAGAATTAATACTTTCACCAATAGTTTATAGGTACTTGCACAAGATGTCATAATTCAGAATTTTGAAATATTTTCATATACCTACCTACATAATGTTTTATCTTTGATAAGGTAATCTTAACAAAATTGTAAAAATTACAACCGATACAATGGAAAATTATCTCAATACATTCCAGGCATTTATAATAATTTTGTGATTTCTGCTTGTGCTTACATTTAAGAGAAGAAATAGTTAACTGACCAAGTTTTGATTGGCTATTATGTCAGGTTGGATCTGTTGCCGTAGGGCGAAAGTCCAAGCAGTAGCCCCCTTAGTGGTGGAACCAGGTATATTGAACTACTAAGCTGAGAGCACTTGTGCTGTCTACTGCCTGTGTTGACTTGCTTTTCAGTGCACTGTACGTGACCCAGAAGTTACAGTCATTGGGAATTTGGGCTATCGATCAAGTTTGGTTTTCGAATTATCCCTTTACTGAATCTGTATTATTTTTTTATCTTATTTGTATATTACAATCAGGTCATTAATTGTACATTCAAACGGAAAACCCAACATTTTTTTCGTGTCATAAGGCAAATTAATTATGCCTAACCATTCCAAAAATTGTGTAATTCAAAAGTAAAAACACCTGCTAACATGCTGATAATTGCCACTAACTCTTATCGCACTGTTGTTTTGTAAATCTGTATGTTGATGCAACCATAACGCACATTATAGATGGGACATATGACTATGACTTGGCCGTCATCGGTGGTGGGTCTGGAGGCTTGGCATGTGCAAAGGAAGCAGTCAACCTTGGTGCTAAGGTCGCCGTGCTGGACTTTGTGACCCCTTCTCCCCAGGGGACAAAATGGGGCCTCGGCGGAACCTGCGTCAACGTGGGATGCATACCCAAGAAGTTGATGCACCAAGCGGCATTACTTGGAGAGAGCATACATGTAAGTTGCAGTTATTATTTTACTATAAAACAGTATAATTTGAGGCAGAGCAACATTGCAATTTTATCAAAACACAATTCCAAGTCACATTATAGAATCTACCATTGATTTTTATACCATATTATTTAAATGAACTAAACTGCATATAGTAAATGTCATTTTCAGTTCTTCATAATATTTTTTTTGCAAGTGCTAGTTTTTTTGAATATCTTTTTATTTGCATTTTTTATTCTGGTTTGTAGGTGGTAAGTGCTTGAAACCTTGGATCCCCTCCACTACCTATCCTATGAACCCATACCCGAAATATCCTCGAGGAATCCTAACAAAATAAAGCTGATAAGGTTTGGTTTTTTTATTAATTTTTATTTTATGTTTTTATTTGTTGTTTTTAACAACAATTGAAAGCAGAGTTTATAATCATGTGGACTATATTTGTTGTTTTCATCTTGAAGTGGAAGACTTGTTCCATTGAGGACCAATTCGCTGCGACCCATAGACGTCCCACTGCTGGGCACGGATCTCCCCCACAGACACTGCTGCGGGAGGTCTAGAGCATACTCCACCACGCTGCTCTAATGCTGATTGGTGGAGGGAGGACCAATAATGGTTATTAATTAGTGATGGTGGTGGAAAATTTCACAATATACGCCGTTTGTAAGAGTTCAACTCTTCAATCAACATTTGCATTGTTGGTCGAAGGCTGTTAGTGATTCAAGGACGATGGAAATCGTTAAAGCTCTGCCCACTGCCAAGTCGCCGTACGCTAGGGGCTGACTCATCGCGAGTTAAATTACTTTCATTGGTGATCGTGTATCCGGTGTCTTTACGTACGATTATTGATTAAAGAACGGTCAAGTTAATAAGCGTGTGAATAACGAACTTGAAGGGTCACGCAAATTCAGATCGTCCATTCAAATGTTGGAGAAACTCATTACTGGCGTCCTCTAGAGCAAAAATGGTAATTGGATTTCATAGGCAGTAGGTACTTTGATCGCGCTTGAAAATTCATATGCCACATCAGCGTGGCTATAACCCATAGACGTCCCACTGTTGGGCACGGGTCTCCCACAGCTAGGGCATACTCAAGCACGGACCTACTCCAATGCGGATTGGTGGTGGGGTTAGTGGCCATACCAGTGTCTAATGTTTTTAAGCCACCCGAAGGTCTTTAACAAGGTTTAACGATTGTGTTTTCCATTGAAAACAAGGGAGAACGATGGCTTAACGCCGTAGGGCGCGTTATCACAATCACGGAAGCGCCATTTTTCCACTAGTCTATCTTTCCGACCGCGCCCGTCGTTGCTTAACTCGGTTGATTACATACGATCGACACGAGCTTCAGCGTAAGCATTCAAATTTCGGAGAAAGTAGGTATAGTCACTTCCACAGCTGACTTCCTTCAGAGCTGTGAATGAGATATTCGGGCTTCAGTTATTAAAATTAGAGGTTTAAGCCATGGCTCATCAATCCGAAAAAGCGTGAAGCAAAAAGCAGATGTTTTAACCAATTCACTGTTAACGCGTTGATCAAAGTGTGTAATTCGCTATTTTGTGGTAATATTAATATCAAACACCAAATATATGTATACTCAAAGCTTTATCTACCTACCTCCGGATTTGCTCAAGCGTATGTAATGTATGTCAGAATTGGTAATGCTCGTGTTTTCAGTTGTTCATATTTAAATGACACGCTTCAGCAATGCTTAGCAATGGCGCCGTGACACCAGATTAACATAACTCCCCGTCGTGACATGTTTTGTTATCGTTAACCAGCAGATTATTATTAAATTGGCAACGCTTATTAACGAACACGTCTTAACTTAAAGTCTCGTGCACCGTCAACAGATGACGCTGACACTAATTCTTGACTTGATTACACATTCCGCTGGCGAAACTGGGTGCCAAAGCTTGTCACAAAATAAAATAGAAAAAATATTGACTATATAGCTAAACCATGACTTACAACGATGTACGATAGGATTGGGTTTAAAGTACTTTAAAGATAAGAGATACAAGAATACACAATTCTCATAAGCCCAGACATCATTCTTTGTTCATGTTATTAATATGCAATTATATACTTTTTAAAATGAATATGAACATAAAATATAGGTATATTTTGCTTAGTACCTAACAGATGCAACCCAATTTGTGTGCAATGTATGACACGATAGTACTAACGTAGTTAGAGCTATTTAGCTACCTGACACTAGTTGGAACTAGCGTCTTATGGGCCAATATTATTATGTTTGTTACTCATTAGAGAGACTAGCCTAGAACAGTTGCAGAAAATTAGGGTTAGACCTAAAGTTTTCATAGTTTTTCGAAGAGGACTGCATGGAAGACAGCGTAGTGCAATCCAGCTAGTAAACTGCATAAGCACTGAAAGAAATCTAATACCACCGCTATGGTCGCGATGCGAATGAATGACTCATGCGAACATAATAGCACATGTAATTAATTATCTTCCCATCGTACCGCTGCTCCTCTGTCACGTCCGATACAATTGCAATGTTGCTCAATGATTTTTTTTATATTATTTGAAACAGAATCCATTATTTTGCTGTAGTAGTAAAACAATGTTTACATAATTAATTAGCTTACTCTGACGCATTAGGATTCCTTATTCTATGGGATATACAAATAGAAAACAACAGTTAAATATCTACGATCCTAACACAAATATTTTTGGGTAGTCTGGCCCGTAATATTAATAAACCACACTCATCGATTGGTCATCCGTCCGAAAGGTCATACTGAGCAGGATCAATTATTTATTTACCTAATACGTATTGAGTTTTGTTTATTGATACGGCTTTACTACAACTACAAATATACAATACAAATTATAATATTTATTTCTGACAACATCGATCCATTTAAAAAAAAATCTTTTATTCAGTTCAACCCCTAAACCTCCATGTTCTACCACCACTGATAAATTGCAATTCATATTTTATGAATCATTGTACCTTAGTACACTCGTGATACTCACCATCAATTTAAAATTAAAATTGAAAAAAATATGTTGATAAGATTACAGTTAATAACATTTTATCAGTTGGTAGAGATTGGTAAATGTATCTCTGGTTTGTAGGCAACTCAAGGTCTTGGTTTCGTAATAAACAGATGGCATGGCTATGTTAAAATAAACCAAATGATTGAATGATTGATTGATCTAAGCAGTCAGCATTTGAAGATTATTCTGATTGATCTTAACCCATTATAATTTCTAGCTGGCGGACACATTTTTAATCCGTAATGGACACACTGATTAAAGAATTTTTTTCCACAAAACGTTCTTAGCCCTCCGGCAGCGATGTGCGTACCAGTAGTGTTTATCGAGCATAGTGTTGACATAGTAAATAACTACTATATTGAATGGTTATATCCTATGCGAGTAGTACCATCAACAAAAACACCTAATAGAATTTATTTAAATTTAATAATATAATTTATTATAATTCTATCCAAAAATATCAGTTAACTGTTACTTAATAATACATTGATATAGTTTTCCTCCAGATGCGCTTATTTAAGTGTGTTTTACTCATTTCAAGAAAGAAAAAAAAATTAAACCATAAATATCGTGTAATCAGATCACTAAAGCTTGTCTCGGCATTTCCAGGAAGCAGCGGCCTACGGATGGCAGGTGCCGGCGCTGGACTCCATCAAGATCAACTGGTCCTCGCTCACCGAGTCGGTGCAGAACCACATCAAGTCCGTGAACTGGGTGACGCGCGTGGACCTGAGGGATAAGAAGATTGAGTACATCAACGCTCTCGGTGCCTTCAAGGACCCACACACTATCGTTGGCACTCTAAAGGTAGGGCTGCGTTCATTGGTTGCACGGCTAGGAGGTTAAAGCGGGGAAGAATGACTCACTGACTTAAGAATCACTGAATATATCTCTTTGTACCTACTGTTTAACGATGTGAACGCACTAAAATCAGCGACAGAAGTCTCCAAAGAAAAAAAAAATTATGCTTGTTCCAATAGCCATTTTTCAGACGAAAGTTACTTTTTTTTTTAAATTTTGTAAGTACCTGTGATTTTTCCAATGTAATTTTTTAATGAATTTTTGTTTATACATTTTATAAATCTGTGTATGTAAATACGTTTCAATGAAAATCCATTATTTTCACTCTATATTTGAATGGCATAGAACGGGAGCAAGAAGGAGCTGACGGCGAAGAACATAGTGATCGCGGTGGGCGGGCGGCCGCACTACCCGGACATCCCCGGCGCCGTGGAGTACTGCATCAGCAGCGACGACATCTTCAGCCTGAGCACGCCGCCGGGGAAGACGCTCGTCGTCGGCGCCGGATGTAACGCACGTTCCATTTTCAAATAAACACACACACACACACACACACACACACACACACACATAGTGATCGCTGTGGGCGGGCGGCCGCACTACCCGGACATCCCCGGCGCCGTGGAGTACTGCATCAGCAGCGACGACATCTTCAGCCTGAGCACGCCGCCGGGGAAGACGCTCGTCGTCGGCGCCGGATGTAACGCACGTTCCATTTTCAAATAAACACACACACACACACACACACACACACACACACACATAGTGATCGCTGTGGGCGGGCGGCCGCACTACCCGGACATCCCCGGCGCCGTGGAGTACTGCATCAGCAGCGACGACATCTTCAGCCTGAGCACGCCGCCGGGGAAGACGCTCGTCGTCGGCGCCGGATGTAACGCACGTTCCATTTTCAAATAAACACACACACACACACACACACACACACACACACACACATAGTGATCGCTGTGGGCGGGCGGCCGCACTACCCGGACATCCCCGGCGCCGTGGAGTACTGCATCAGCAGCGACGACATCTTCAGCCTGAGCACGCCGCCCGGGAAGACGCTCGTCGTCGGCGCCGGATGTAACACATGTTCCATGTTCAAATAAACACACACACACACACACATCTATTGCTTGCTGCGACCCATAGACGTCACACTGCTGGGCACGGGTCTCCCCCACGGACATAGCTGCGGGAGGTCTAGAGCATACTCCACCACGCTGCTCCAATGCGGATTGGTGGAGGGGTTAGTGGCCAACCCAGTGTCGAATGTTCTCAAGCCACCCGAAGGTCTTCGACAAGGCTTAACGACTGTTTCCAGCATTGAAAACAACCGGGACCGACGGCTTTAAGTGCCCTCCGAAGCACGGTAGCGTCCATGAAATTTTGCCACTAGCGGTCACCCATCCACAAACCGACCGCGCCCGTCGTTGCTTAACTCTTTCGATCACATTGAATCGACCCGAGCCATTGGGCTATGGACGCTACTCTATTATTGATCTATTATGAGTTCTATTATTGAAAACTATTGGACGCCGGCAGCTTCGCTCGAATAGAAGTATGTATATTTGTGTATTTTTGAGACACTACTACTACTAGTATGCAATGAATGGGATTGAACACACGACTATAGGACCGAGAATAAGATCGGAATTGTTTCTATATCGATTACTAGTGGACTCCCGCAGCTTCGCTCGCGTGGAATTAGACATAACAATAGTTTCATTTACACCTAGTAATATTATATAGCCTATGTCACTCGGTGAAGATGCAGCTTTCTAATGGTGAAAGAATTTTTGAAATTGGTCCAGTAGTTTTTGTGCGAAAACATTACAAACAAATCTTTCCTCTTTATAATATTAGTATAGATTTACACTTATTGCTGATTACTTATTGGTTTCAATTGGAATCCCTTTCAGACATCGGCCTCGAGTGCGCCGGGTTCCTCAACGCGCTGGGCTACCCGGCGACGGTGCTGGTGCGCTCGGTGCCGTTGCGCGGCTTCGACCAGCAGATGGCGCGCGCCGTCACCGCCGAGATGGAGGAGCGCGGCGTCAAGTTCCACAACCGCTGCGTGCCGCTCTCCGTCGAGAAGCTCGAGAGCGGGCAGCTGAAGGCCCGCTGGACCAACACCGAGACTGGGGAACAGTGAGTGCTACTTGCTTCGACCAGCAGATGGCGCGCGCCGTCACCGCCGAGATGGAGGAGCGCGGCGTCAAGTTCCACAACCGCTGCGTGCCGCTCTCGGTCGAGAAGCTCGAGAGCGGGCAGCTGAAGGCCCGCTGGACCAACACCGAGACTGGGGAACAGTGAGTGCTGCTTACTTCGCAGCGACCCATAGACGTCCCACTGCTGGGCACGGGTCATTGATGCGGGAGTCTAGACCTCCCGCAACGTCTGTTGACTGTAGTAACGTCTGATACAATTTAAAGATGGCAGCGTTCATAAAGGCCAATGGGACCAACCGACAGCATACGAAAAAATTTAAAATTAAATTTGGAATCATTTTAATTCCAGATTCGAAGACGTGTTCGACACAGTGCTGATGGCGACGGGCAGGTACGCGCTCACCGCGCAGCTCAACCTTCCAGCCGCTGGCGTCAACGTGAGTAGTTTATCTATTAAGTCTGTTACAGTCAAAACTCTTAAGCTACATCCCATAGTCGTCCCACTGTTGGGCACGGGTTGAAATTTTTTTAATGAAACGCTCAGCTCAGGCGAAACGTTACGCTTGACGACGTCACGCTATTTCGTACGTGCAGCCGGCGTTCATCGATTTACAAGACGTTGTCACGTCAAAAAATGTCATTCTCCATTACATCTATGCAAAAAATCATGTCTATCCATCATTCTGTTGAGTCGGAGGAGAAGAAGACAAACCAAAAAAACCAACAAACCCATCCCCCAATTATGTATTAGTAAGGATTATGTCATGTGCTCGAAGGCACGTGAAGTCTGCCAATCCGCACTTGGCCAGCGTGGTGGACTAAGGCCTAATCCCTCCCATTCTGAGAGGAGACCCGTGCCCAACAGTGGGACGTCTGTGGGTCGCAGCGAAGGATTATGTATACGGTATTTGTGTACGCTTAACGAACGTCATCGTTGTCCGCTCTCTCCGCAGTCACTGTCGGAGAGCGGCAAGATAATAGCACAGACGGAGCAAACGAACGTGCCCCACGTGTACGCGGTGGGCGACGTGCTGGAGGGCAGGCCTGAGCTGACGCCGGTGGCCATCCACGCGGGCCGCCTGCTCGCGCGCCGCATGTTCGCCGGCGGGGACCAGCAGATGGACTACGAGAACGTCGCCACGACCGTGTTCACGCCGCTCGAGTACGGCTGCGTCGGGCTCAGCGAGGAGACCGCCATTCAGAGGTATACATTCATTGGCTATACATAGAGGCGTTGGCGCTATCGGTGGTGACCCCGCCTGTGACGCCAGGGGTCGTGGGTTCGAAGCGCGGGCCGCCTGCTCGCGCGCCGCGTGTTCGCCGGCGGGGACCAGCAGATGGACTACGAGAACGTCGCCACGACCGTGTTCACGCCGCTCGAGTACGGCTGCGTCGGGCTCAGCGAGGAGACCGCCATTCAGAGGTATACATTACATTGATAGGCCCGTTGGCGCTATAGGTGGTGACCCCGCCTGTTGCGCCAGGGGGCGTGGGTTCGAAGCGCGGGCCGCCTGCTCGCGCGCCGCGTGTTCGCCGGCGGGGACCAGCAGATGGACTACGAGAACGTCGCCACTACCATCTTCACGCCGCTCGAGTACGGCTGCGTCGGGCTCAGCGAGGAGACCGCCATTCAGAGGTATTCATCCATACTCCATACTAATATTATGTTTGTTTGTTTGTCCGGCTTTCACGCCGCAACGAAGCTATTATATGGTATGGTTTTTGTGTGTGAAGATAGTGAGGAGGGTGGAGAGTGACGTAGGCTACTTTTTACCGCGGTAAAACATCCCCATGGGAAGATATTATCGATGTTTTGTTATTTTCTAGATATGGCATTGTTAATTTCCTTTACCCACGCGGGCGGAGCCGCGGGTAAAAGCTAGTTGGCTATACATTACATTGATAGGCCCGTTGGCGCAATCGGTGGTGACCCTGCTTGTTGTGCCAGGGGTCGTGGGTCCGAATCCCACAACAGGACAATTCGCCAGCCGTATTTATGTCCTTCGCACTGATACCCCATGCGCACCTATCCCCTTCGAATTTTGTTCATAACCTTTTGTACTATACACCATTCACCGGTTATGAACGACTAGTGGACGCCCGCAGCTTCGCTCGCGTGGAAAGACATAACAATAGTTTCGTTTACCTACCTGGTAATATTATGTAGCCTATATTACTCAGTGAAGATGCATATTTCTACTGATGAAAGAATTTAAGAAATTGGTCCAGTAGTTTTTGTGTGAAAACATTACAAACAAATCTTTCCTCTTTCTCAACTTGCCGCTAGGGCTGTATAGACTCGCTTCCGTTGGGATCATTATGTATCCGCAACGTTGACTTGTATGAACTCAGGGCATTGATAGCTGTACTTGAATAAGCTACCTGTGTACTCAAGTAATTCTAATCCATACTAATATTATAAATGTGAAAGTGTGTTTGTTTGTTTATTTATTTGTTGTTTGTCCGGCTTTCACGTCGCAACGAAGCTATTATATGGTATGGTTTTTGTGTGTGGAGATAGTGAGGAGGGTGGAGAGTGACGTAGGCTACTTTTTACCCCGGTAAAACATTCCCATGGGAAGATATCGATGTTTTGTTATTTGCTAGATATTTAGTTCCGAATGTTGTTAATAGATGGCGTTCGTTCTTTTAATCGTGGAACTGTCACTATTCATCCACCACGAATGTGTCATGTATGATAAACAACTCATTGTTAATTCCCTTTGACCACGCGGGCGGAGCCGCGGGTAAAAGCTAGTATTATTATAAACACGTGTACGTGATATCCTCTAGATATGGCGCGGACAACGTGGAGGTGTACCACGCGTACTACAAGCCCACGGAGTTCTTCATCCCGCAGCGCAACATAAAGAACTGCTACCTGAAGGCGGTGGCGCTGCTGGCGGCGCCGCAGCGCATCCTCGGCCTGCACTTCGTGGGCCCCGTCGCCGGCGAGGTCATCCAGGGGTTCGCTGCCGCGGTCAAGTGAGTTTTCAAGATTTTGCCTTGGAAAAATTAACCGCAGGAAAGATTCGAACCCACGACCTTCTGCCTACAGCGAGTGACGTTTTATTGCTTAAAATGCAAACTACCCAGAAAATTCATTGGTGCTGTAGGAATTTGAATCTTGACCTACACCTACCTACCTAGTGGTGAATAATGGATATAAGGTTCCATTTACCATTCCTTTATTACATCGTTCTGAAAATTTTGGTTTGTATGTCGCATGTCGCATGACGCATTACATTTTAAAATTGTACACAATTAAATTTTTTGTTGTTGTTACATGTCAAATTGAGCGAAGCGCTCCGCCGTATGATAGCGATTAGCCTGTCGCATGTAACCCAAAGCTAACATAACTAAACTGTTATATTCCCAAAGGTGCGGTATCACGATGGAACAGCTGATGAACACGGTGGGCATCCACCCCACTGTGGCGGAGGAGTTCACGCGGCTCAACATCACCAAGCGCTCCGGCAAGGACCCCAACCCCGCCTCCTGCTGCAGTTAAGCAACATCGACAACATCATCTAGCGTGCGCGTTCACTTACGCTTGAGTACGACCGACCGATATTTACCGAAGAAAAAATTTTGCTGCAAATCGTGTCACCACCAGGAATTCACAAAGCTATCATTTTTTGCTAGTCGTTGTTCATTAAAACCAAAGCTAATTTCGACAGCTCGACGATCACTATTTCAAGTCAAAAACCGCTTCTATAATTTCTATACCGAACGTCGGTGACGTCATGAATGTTGTGTCAACAGCGTCAGAAATCGCATTTGAACATTAATTGAGTAATGCATCTTTATTTTTTCTTTTGTGATCGAAGATATTTGCACATTGATGTATCAATTAAAAAGTTGTAGATATATTTTTAAATTTAAAATACAATACAATACAAAAATCCTTTATTGCGGGTGGTGTCGCATAGTGATTATTCCCTAAAAGTGTTTATTAAAATTGTCTAAAATACAATTATGGTAGCAAAGTTATCTATTGCGATTTGGCCCATTTCCAATACCATTGTAAAGTTTGTTTACGAGAAAGTTGTTGACAATAAAATTAAATATCACATACATACCATACCTATTTCTATATTTATGTCGTTCGAATTCTAGAAATAATTTAATTTTAGTTTACCACTGTTTTATCGCTGTTTTATACTCGCGTTATAATAAGTGAATGCTTCACGCACTAACGGGCACAATTTACGAGCGTTCTTAGCGAATTATGTCCACTTCTTCAACTGATTGAGAAATGTTATACTTCACAATATGTATTTAAGAGCAACTCGATAATGTACAGAGTGGAAATGTGAAGTAATTTGTTTTTCTATTTCTTTTTTATACTGATGGATTTCGTATTACGTAAATAATTTTTAATAATTTTATTTATTTTTAAACTTTATTTAAAGCCTACAAACTAGGTTCACAAAATGCGGAATTTACTGTTAATACTTCTTAATTTTACTTTTTTCACTTTTCGTGGTGGATTATGCTCTAGACCTCCCGCAGCTGTGTCTGTGAGGAAGACGCGTGCCCAGCAGTGGGACGTCTATGGGTCGCAGCGACTTCACACTTCCAGCCTGTATGCTCTTGTGTCTATACATATTTATCTATCAGAAGATGTATTTAGTATTTAGAAGCTAAGTACGCTCAATACTTACAAAAGCTCTTAGTTAGCAATGTTATCCAATTCACAATTTAGTATGTATTCAATATGTTTAGAATTAGTTCGTGATAAAACCATAAACTATCTATATAAGTTTTAAACTTGTTGGATAACTTTTTTGAACGCAATGCTGTTTTACAATCTTGCCTTATTTCAGTGTATAGTACAAATACATCCCAGTTCGAATAAATATGATTGTAGCAGATTTATATTTAAGAACAAATTATTATGAAAAAAATATATTAATAAATTGTTTCTGTTGTATTGATATTATGAAATACAATCTTACATTGGGTGAAACATTCTTGATTGTATTATATTTTTATCATTCCAAATAATCTATAGACCTTAAAAGAACTTAAAAGAACAGAAATTAGTGCAAAATAGACACAGACTTGAGCTAGGACATAAATGTCTTGGGTGGCAAGTCTCGTGGTCTAGGCATTGGTCCACCGTAGGTTAGAGAAATAATTCGGTTATGATATCACATTACTAGCTCAGTATTACTCGTTCGGCGAATGATCGGATTCTTCAAGTTACTTACTCGTGCTGTTTTATTTTTAATTGTGATGGAATTCTTTAATAAAGTGATATATTTTTGACATTGCTTTTTATTCATGTCCCTCATTTCCTGTTACAAATCAAATTTGCTGAATTCAATTGAACTTGTTTGTACCTTTTATTAATTTCGCTGCACCTATAGATGTCCCACTGCTGGGCACGGGTCTCCCCAACAGACTCAGCTGCTTAAATAAATGTTAGTTACTATTACGTTCGATGAACTTCAGTCCAAGAAAAAAGTTAAAAAAATAATAATTTTTATTTACAAGTTACTTAAATCTAATATACAATTGACTGGTTCTCTTTTTAATCACTGGAATTAGACCATAGAGCAATGAAGACGTGAATAAGATAAGAATCGCAAGGTGGATATTGAACCTGATCGGTATCATTGGTCTGTGAATCACTTCAAGGCGTTGGTCTCAAATGTAATTTGTAGCTAGCTTAGCATGTCGGAGGGGTCTCAGATCTCCACAGATCTCGTTGGCAGCGTAGCTTAGCATGTCGGGGGTCTCAGATCTCCTCATTGGCAGCGTAGCGCAACATGTCGGGGGTCTCCGGGCACGGGAACCAGATCTGCGCCACGGGCAGCGGGTAGTACTCGTGCGCGCGCACCAGCTCGTTGTCGAACCGCCAGAAGCGCGGCCCGCGGAAGAAGAACGTGTCTAGAATATACCAAAAAATATCCTACATTCACTGAGTAAACACTATGCACAACTACGTTAATAACACATTGAATTTACTAATTTTGGTTATAGATTGCTTACCATGATGCCAAAAGTAGGGAGAAAAAGATTTCCTAATTCCTAAGAAAAAACACTGTATATGTATAACGGCCAGGTCGAAAGGACTGACCATGCGCTAGCTGGCCTCGAAGTACCAGATTTGCTCGAACTTCCCCAGCTACAGCTCGGGGTACGAAAGTTTAGCTTTGAACTTGAATAGAACTCGAAATCAAAGTATCGGCTGGCGTGGGGCGAGCGTATCGTCAGACGTTAGCGCTGATTGGTTCGCCAGCGTATTATGTTCGCACTTACACCCATGCATAGCTGTCACCTCCGGATTTCGTTCTAAACATAGAGATAGCAGTTATAGATCGTTGGTTCTAAACGTAGTGATTACTTGCTCAGCGGTTCAGAGCTAACATTCGCGCCGCGTAGCTTATGTAGCTTGTTTTCATAGGTTGGTCTTTAAAGATTTTAAAACAAGTTAGCTAACCTCCCTGCCAGATAATGGCGGCGTCGACCGGGTAGGGCACCTGCCGCCACGCAGACATCTCCTTGGGGTAGCCGCGGTCCATGCGCCCGCTGGCCTCGTCGAAGCGCCAGAAGCGCTCGTACTCCACCAGATAAGTCTTGTTGTTGTAGTTGGAGACGAAGGCGGTGGTGAGCTCGGACACCTGCGGCGGGATCCGGTACTCAGAGAGCCGCCCGCGCTTTATCAGATGGAAGCGCGCGCTGAACTCCCAGTAGCTGCGTCCTGGTGGATAAGAATTTATTGTTTAGGTATTTATTTTAATTTTATTTGGGCTTTGGTTGCCTGTTTTTTTTTTTCTAATTTTGATTAATCTGGTGGTCAGGTGGTTAGACGCGACCCATTGGGCTATGTAGCGTCCATAGCCCAATGGCTCGCGTCGATTCAATGTCATCTAAAGAGTTAAGCAACGAAGGGCGCGCTCGGATTGTGGATGGGTCGCTAGTGGCAATGCCAATTTCATGGACGCTACCGAGCTTCGGAGGGCACGTTAAGCCGTCGGTCCCGGTTGTAATGCTGGAAACAGTCGTTAAGCCTTGTCGAAGACCTTCGGGTGGCTTGAGAATATTCGACACTTCGACCAATCCGCATTGGAGCAGCGTGGTGGAGTATGCTCTAGACCTCCAGCAGCAGTGTCTGTAGGGGAGACCTATGCCCAGCTGTGGGTCGTCTATGGGTCGAAGCGATATGGTGGTTCCCGACTGACCATAGAATATGACGATGTGTCCGTCCCGCTTCTCATAGATGGTCTTAACGAGCTTGACGTAGGCGGGCAGGCCGCGGAACACGTCGTGGAAGCGGCGCGGGTAGCCCTCGTCGATCTGCTTGCGCTTGCTCAGCACCCACATCCACTGGAAACACGTTTGTTGCCTTAGAATTAGGCTTTTATCTATAGGTACCAATAGGTAAACTTCAAAATTTACCTTCTTTACAAAGGTTGCCTTCGCTGAATGGTAGAACATATTTCAATGTCAGCAGCACGCAATGAATTTTAATCTAACTTATAAATAAATCTAACTTATGCGCGTTTTGAGTAAGTCAATTAACCTGTAATGTTTGGCGAGGAACGCTGCCTGAGACTTCTCCATAATTTGAAGGCAAGTAATCCTCTCAAGCCTTTCATTCCGAAAGGAGATAAATGAAGATGGGTTAGATGTGGTTTTTAGACTTACGCCACGTTCTATGCTTCGTCCACGCACTATCCCTGTATTGAATGAATTCAAACTTATCCAGTAGTTCCTTACTTCTTCCTCAAACACGTATATCTTCCCCTGGATGACCTGTATGGTGTCGTAGTTGGTGAAGCAGAGGTCGGGGATGTCGTCTTCGTCGAACTCCTCGTCGCCCGCCTTGGTGAACCGCGGCACGAGCGACGAGCGCGCCACCACAGAGTTTTCCGTGCTCTCCACTGATTCTGATTCTTGGGGCAACTCCTCCTTTACTGTAAAGAAGAACCAATACATTTTTATGGATGTTACGAACTTGTAGCACCACCCATCTGCTGCTGCCTGACAAGTGACTGACTATAAACAAGACCTAATAGGGACTAGGATGGTTAGTCCAGTTAGCAAAGAAACGAAACACGTGTTGGTGGTAGTGCGTTGGTGTATAATTTCATTGTTGTATGTGTATGCTTTCTTACGTGGGAGAGAGGGAGGTGCTATAAGCACTTTCGGTAGCTATACACCATCATACGCAGGACAGACATAGCAGGTTGTTATAAAGCAGATTGAAAACTGATTTTGTAATTAAAAAAACAAAAAAACACGCTTTTGTAGATAACTGAACTAAAATGTAGATTCATTTAAAATAATAGCATTGTCATCGATGCTTGATAAGTGTGCAGTTTCAAATTTATCCGACGTTTTGAAGTGGGCGAAAATCACGTGCATAGATTCCGTTACCTACATACATACATACATACCGTGCTAATAAAAGTGTGTTAAAAATGGATTTCCGCAATAACATGTAGTAATATTAATTAAAATAACTAGTTAATAATAATTCAAAACTGGAAAACTCAGTCACTGCTGAACTTGAACTGAAATATTACTTCGGAATAAGTATAATACTACCTAACCCAGTGTATAACTAACTATACTTACAATATAGTTCCTGCATGCCCAGAATATCATCGAGATGCAGCCGCTCCACCGGCACCTGGTAGTAGGGGTACATGACCGACGCTTTCACATTCGAGTGAGAGAGCCCCAGCGCGTGTCCTATCTCGTGCACGGCGACCGCGAAGAAGTCCGTCACGTCCTCATTCTCGTCATCAGGGTTGTCGCCCCACAGCTCGTCGTCGTCGAAGTGCATGCTGCCGTGCGGCGGCGGGAACGCGTGGGCCACCACGCGACCTGGCCCGTCAAAAGGAAACCTGGTTAGGAAAGAGGGATGTAGTTGACAGGGTTGCAGTTGCGAATAAGGTGCAAAGGTAAACTTTTAGACAGGATACAGTAGGCAATATAGCTTTACATATACCTATACATATCATTGTATATGAATTATGCAAAACAAACATAATTGTAATAGCAGTATAAAAACAAACATAATTGTAATAGCAGCATAAGATGACAACAGTAGCAGCTAAAGTTTTTGAATTTCCCAAATTCTGATTCCCTAAAATCTCGAAAAAAGCTAAGTATTCCGTTGGCAACGATTCAACAGTTACAGATATAACTAACTAATCCTTGCGTGCTCAACGCTGCTGCTCCTGCCGCCACAGCACGAGGGAATTCGTGGTTCCGAGCAATTCTCAGATAGCCACTACCCTCAGGCGATGGGTCATAATTTTGAGTGGAATGTTGGAAGTGATACAGAGATCACGAAGTCGTCTTGATATCGTCTTGATGTTTCGTGCAGCGAGGACTCACCCGTCCCCGTGGTCGCGGCTGGTGAAGGACACCTGGATGTCTGCCTGCTGGTCGGCGCGCGCGAAGCGCAGCCCGCCGTGCGGCGCCCACACCGCCAGCCCGGCCGCCATCAGCTCCTCCACGCGCGGCTTGGCTAGCGTACTCGATCCGTTTATCACACTGGAAACACCGTAATGTTCAGTTTATAACACATTTGCTCGTAAAGGGTCTCTTATTACACCAATTTCAATATCGTAATGTATCTCATTACAGCACTTGTGCGGTAATGTAATGTAAAAAGCACTTGTGCTGTAATGTAATGTTTTCTTTTTAAAAAGGTCACGGTTTATCAAGATGCTCCGTCTAAAACGGAAGGTACTTTTTTCAATCTTAGCAAAGAGTTTTTATGTCAGAAAAGTGTTCAACATTTTATGAATAAAATTGACTTTGGGAGATAAAATATAAAAAATAAACATTTAATTCTTTAATTTAATTAATTTTGACAAGAAATTACAATAATTTATCTGTAACAAAAACAAAGAAATATTAATTTACTTTATTAGTAATACTGGCTGTTTTTGTGCCATTGCCTTAAAAAAAAGCGCTGATGCGCGCGCATCGTTAATTTGTGAACAATTATAAATTATTCCGCGCGCTTTTTCTTTTCGTTGTATTGTTTTTATTTTCAAAAAAATTCAAAATTCAAATAATTTATTTCGCTATGAGGTGATTACACACGCTTAACGAAAGTCTAGGTAACTACAAACTACTTAATGCTATTCTAAACTGATTATTTGAAATGACTGACTATTTGAAAATGTCGTCAAGTAATGATGAATTTATTAATTTATTTCCTCGCAAATATGTTATAAAACGTCGTATGACACACGTGCGCTTTGATAATTACAGCCTCTGCTTTCTTGTAGCCCTCGCCTACGGCTCGGGCTAGCAATATCGCCTCGGCTGTAATTTTCAACTTACCGCACTTGTATCATAATGTACTATTACAGTTACACGTCGGCAAAACCGCAGGATGATATTGGTTGAGACAATTGGGTGTGATTACGTAAGTTTTTAAATATAGCGATGATTAAGACGGGATTTGAAAGCAATGGATTAGCTGCCGACAGTCGTTGATTACCTAAAGGTGCCTGCGCCTTCCTTATAAACGCACTTTAATGTTTTATTTAATGAAGGTCTACCAACACAGTATAAGTAAGCCTTCAATAGAAGCTCACCTGTACGAGATGGCCCGGCGGCCCCAGCCCTGTTGGATGATGTACCGCCGCCTCCTGATCTTCGCGGACTTGCTCTCGATGTCCTTCACGCCGCACCGACGTTTCTTGAACAGCTGTTTTTATTTCCAAATTAAGTTCACTTACAGTTACATGGTTTAAGTTGTATGTCGGTTATACAGCCATGGTATGTGTACTTAGGGGATGTTTAAAAGTAAGTTTAATCTAAGTTAAAAGAGTCTTACACCACCTCACTATATCATTCAGGATTTTTGTGGTCACAATATAAATATTTGTTTTTTTTGCGTATAACGGACCACCATGAGGTACGTAAGCGACTTCGACATTTCCTTTTCCATTTAAAGCATACTCCACCACGCTGCTCTAAAGCGGATTGGTGGAACGAGAGTATGAGGGGATTGAATTTTGACTGCTTATTTCGCGATAGACTTACGCTCCTAGTGTCAGGGTCCAGGTGTCCTGTCTGCGGCAGGCCTGCGAACTGCTGCATCTTCCGCACCGCCTCCGAGATGGAGAAGGGCGTGTACGAGAAGTCCACGCCCGATGGGCCCTCAGGCAGGTATCCGTATCGAGTCATAAAATTTATCTACACAGGAATTTGAGTAGGTACAATGTTAATTATCGTTAAATTAAAGCATACTACAACACTGGGTATTAAGCAAGTGGAAAAGCATTCAAATCTTTTACAATTATTTTGGCTAGAAACCTTGATCTCAGAACCATGATCTAGAAACCAGAAACTTATATTAAAAATACAAATTATTGTCGCCGTAAAAGTACAAATCGACACCTGCAAGGAAGAACATCGTAACTCACTTTTTGATGAATTTGAGTTACAATCATATTCTTTATTAAAAAAAAAAGCTCTATTTTTTGCACTCACTCCCATATCTGAATTATTTCTAATTATGTTTTTAGCCAGTATTAAAGCATTGTAAGTCAACGTTTACAGAAAATGATAAAAATGTATATTTAGTTACTTATTGATAATTTGCCAGTAATTGATAATATTACTAAGAAAAAATTGCAATACGAGATACCCTCTTGTCTTTCGCAAGATGTTGTGAACGTGAACGTGAACGTTAAACAATCTTTCATTGCAATCTTAGTTACAATGTTTTCATTCTCAAACGAAGATTAATATTTTCGATTCCAAAATTGTAACATTTTAAAAGATAGCGATAAACACCGAGCCAAGCACTCTGATTCTGTTGTAGCAGCTTGTTTCGACTTACAAAAGATCTTGAATACTCCACAGTCGGAAGTATCTCTGTTTTATTATAAAAGAAAACTTGCGACATATAATTTTACGATCTATGATATGGGCACCATCCATTCATCCATCCATCAGCCTTTCAGAGTCCACTGCTGGACATAGGCCTCCCTTAATAGGTGCCACTCCTCCCGATCCTGTGCCTTCTGAATCCAGCGATTTCCCGCTGACTTTTTCAGGTCATCAGTCCATCTGGTTGGAGGGCGGCCTGTGCTCCGTTTCCCGAGCCCTGGTCTCCACTCGAGGACCTTTCTAACCCATCGGTTGTCCGTCCTACGAGCGACGTGGCCTGCCCATTGCCATTTCAGCGTGCTTAGTCGACGAGCTATGTCGGTAACCCTCGTTCGTCTACGGATTTCATCGTTTCGAATCCGGTCTCGTAGCGAAATACCGAGCATAGCTCTTTCCATAGCGACACTGAGCGACTTTGAGCTTGCGAATGACGCCGACGCTAAAGGACCACGTCTCGGATCCATATATCATCACTGGCAACACACACTGTTCGAAAACTTTCGTCTTCAGGCACTGAGGTAATCTCGATGAAAAGATATGTCGTAGCTTCCCGAACGCTGCCCAGCCGAGTTGGATTCTTCGAGTGACCTCTTTCTCGAAGTTGGACTTACCCATCTGGACCACTTGTCCCAGGTAAATATACTCGTCAACAACTTCGAGTGCAGCGCCATCAACAACAACTGGTATAGGTTTGACATGCACATTGGACATGATCTTAGTCTTGTCCATGTTCATCTTCAAACCCACCCATTGTGAGGCACTGGTGAGGTCCCCTAGCATAGTGTTGAGGTCGTTCAGCGATTCTGCCAAGATAACTATATCATCGGCAAATCGAAGGTGTGTGAGGCGTTAGCCATTGACGTTGATGCCTAGTCCTTTCCACTCCATCAGCTTAAACACGCCTTCCAATGCAGCAGTGAAAAGCTTCGGGTAGATAACGTCCCCTTGCCTAACACCTCTCTGCAATTGAATGGGGTTCGTGCTTCTGTCGTGTACTCGGACTGTCATTGTGGCGGCTTCATATATCCACTTCAACACCTCGATGTACCTATAGTCAATCTGGCACCGCTGCAGAGACGCCAACACTGCCCAGGTCTCGATAGAATCGAAGGCTTTCTCATAGTCCACAAACGCGACACACAACGGCTGGTTATACTCCTCGGTCTTTTGTATAACATGCCGCAGTGTCTGTATGTGGTCAATGGTGCTGTAGCCTTTTCGGAAACCGGCTTGTTCGGGAGGCTGGAAGTCGTCAAGCCTGCGCGCAATGCGATTAGTAAGGACTCTCGAAAACAACTTGTAGACGTGGCTCAGGAGCGCAAGGGGCCTGTAGTTCACAACCTCGCTCGCGCGCCACGCCTCCGGGGTGGTTCCGCTATTGATGACAGTATCGAACAGCTTCTGGAGCGCCACTAGGACAGGTTTCCCACCAGCTCTTAGCAGCTCTGCTGTGATTCCGTCATCACCCGGTGCTTTGTTGTTTTTCAGTTGTTTGAGAGCCTCCCTAATCTCGTACAGGCTGACGTCCGGGATATCTTCGGTATAGTGCCGGGTTAATCTAGCTCGCTTATCGTGAGCGCCAGCTGGAGCTGGGGCTTGCGAGGAAGTGTACAGTTGTCCGTAATACTTCTCAATTTCTATCAAAACTTCAGGTTTGGACGAGACTATGGTACCGGAATCTGTCTTCAACCTTGATAACTGGCTTTGCCGTTTGCCCAATGCATTGATCTCGAGCAAACACTTTGGAATTAATAATGAATAATTAAATTATTTCACTTGTTTTACTTATATGGTAACTTCAAATCAAATTAAAATACATGTTGCGCATTGTATGTCAGACTTACAATTTTTTTTTTCTATGAAGCAAACATAGGCGTACAATTTTGAATTGTAAATCTGAGTTACAATGTCATTTTATAAAGTTTATAACGTGCAAACTCATTGTAACTCATAAAAGGTAGTAAAATGAACGTAGTAATAGCATATTAATCATACAGTAATATAAATTATCCCTTTTTGACTACAACTTTCTAGTGTGAATGGCGTTAGGACATAACAGAACTGACTAAGAATTTTTTTAAACTTTAACGCGCTCTCCTGTAAAGTTACTAAAAATGAGTTACGATGTTCTTCCTTGCAGGTGTCGAAATAATAGAAGACATCGCGGGATCAACTCGATTCGGTTTCTAAAAACATACGAAAATATCCTATTACTTTTACAAAAAACATCTTCCCGACACATTTTAATTAGAGGTGGATTGTCTTGTTACGAAACTAAAGTAAGCTTCCTCAGTCCAAATAAAGTAGTTTAGTTGGCCAAAAGGTTATCAGTTACTCGTTTAAACTCCCGCTTGTTAACGATCATACTGACCTCTTCCGGGGTAGGCGGGTTCTCCTCCAGGAATATGGTCCTGCATATCACTGAACTCACACCGAAACCCACAAGAGCGTAGACCGCACACCACCACCCGCCCATGATTGAGATTCGACTGGCAAGAAAAGCATAACATACGGACTTATTTGTACTCGGTAACCTTTGACTTGCCGATAAAGCTTCACACTTCATGCTACGTAATAAATATGTTGTGTTATAAATATAGTCAGTCGGTAGTGTAGTACGGTGAACGCCCTGCGATAGTCCTCGGCGAGGTTCTTGCGATGGGAAGTGCATGTTCTTACTCATGCATTTATCAATTGTTTATGTAGGGCGGAATTCCTGCACGGATGTGCAAATTCTTTGCCTCCAAAACATATTTTTGTTTGATAAGATTAGCAAATGAGCAGGCAATAACCCCCTTGGGTGGGTCGGAATTTCAGTAACAATACCAAATCAAGTTTGTTTGTGGTCTTCAGGTCTCAAACCAAGTAGGTAATTATGTTTGTTATTAGGAATAAGCCATACCAGAGTGACTGCTTCTAGTAGGTACCCTTGCTTGAAGCTGATCACAAATGCTTGAGAACTGTCAACCCTCCACCTAAGGTGCCCAACCGACTCATACAATAATGATCATTGATCCTTTCTTTCGCAAAAAATAATTTGTCAATTTGACGTGGTTTGTGTGTCAATCAAAATACGTTTGTCACCAACTAAGTTAATATTGATCTCTCTATCAAATAATACTTACAAAGAAATTAAAAATGCAGTCTGTGAAGTCTGTTGATAAGTACCATTCGCTGCCGAACCTGAAGCACGGGTCATCCTCCAGCGCTGTCGACCTGCGCAAGCTGTACAGTCTCTCGCTGTCGAACTTCCGGCGACGGCACACGGAATTCGGAGACTACAATTACAATTACAAGCCTGCTCCTTTTGTAAGTTTATTTCATTTTTCGTACTAAATTTGCACCCCCGTTTTACCCCCATAGGGGGTGAATTTTCAAAAATCCTTTCTTAGTACTCCCCTACGTTATAAAAGGAACCCCTGTGCAAAATTTCAAGTTTCTAGCCCTTATAGTTTAGGCCCTGCGTTGATATGTCAGTCAGTCAGTCAGTCAGTCAGTCAGTCAGTCAGTCAGTCAGTCACCTTCTCCTTTTATATATATAGATTTTGCCGCTAAGCGTATTAAGCACATATATTATTAAAATTATACACTTACATTACAATGTCAATAAAGATATCATATTGAGGGTAGGTAGTAAAAGAATACATTATGTTGTCAATCGTGTTGAGAACAAAAAAATTTTTATTTATTTGCGTAAACGATTGACCGAAAACTACCACACACAGTTGGGCACGGGTCTCCCCCACAGACAGCTGCGGGAGGTCTAGAGCATAGTCCACCCACCACACCGCTCAAGCGGATTGGTGGAGGGGTTAGTGACCAACCCGAATGTTCTCAAGTCATCTTTGACAAGGCTTAACGATTGTTTTTACCATTAAAAACTATTGTGACCGACGGCTTGTCACAAACACCACAAAAAGCAACATTAAAATGTTCGTATCTTTATTGAAAATGTGTGGGTGGAAATTTCGACGTCTGCTCATTCAAGGTGAGAACTACACTTTCGTGCCGCTAACTGTACCTACTTAATTTTCCAGCACATTCGCTGGATTTACGGCTACAACCCCAAGGTTGGCGTGATCAACATGAACGACCTGGGAAGTACGACTGTTTTCTACGCGGCCAGCAACTGCGCCGTGCTATTTGACTGGACCGCGCACCGGATGAGGATATTGCAGGGCCATGTGAGTTTTTGGTTCCTTTTGATATTCCGTCATCTTTTAAGGTAGGCTCGTAGAGAATACGAGTACATAAACATACCTGGATACTAGAACAGTGCTTCGTTATAGCATAGTGGAAATACTTTGCTCTATAGTTATAGTGTCTGTACTGTCTTGTCGTAATAAAAGAATAAAGAGCAATTCTTGGTTGCGCACGTTCTTGGTTGGTTGGTCACGCTAACTCTTGAGGTCGAAACTATCAGAAAACCCGGTGTTGCCAACAACCCAACAACAAGAGGATGTAATGAGAAGAAATACCGCTAGCCCGATGTTGCTCGAAATCCGAGTATCAGTTTTCTCTTCCTCGCAAACAATAGTGCATGCAAAACGGATAAGGATACTGCAGAGCCACATAAGTTCCTTGTTCCTGTGAACCTTGCAGTATGATGAGTCATTCTTGGTTATGATAATTTATAAATAATGCTGACATTGTATACGGATACATCGGGACGAATGGGTTACGTGTTTCTGTAGAGTTTGCTTTACGAGCCTTTCAAATAAAATATACGAAGGAGCGACGACATAAATGTCCTGGGTTAGAATTTAATATAATTACAATATTAATATAAAAACATATTGTTGAGTCCTGATGAGAATACCGCGAGGTCAGTAAGCTGCACTTCCCGGCTCGCTGTGCGATGCGTCACGCGGACTAGTGCGACGTTGCCGCCTTTTACAGATAGGCTAGATAGAAGCTTTGTTTTTAAAGATAGCTGACTTAATTTTTTTAAGAGGCATAAAATAACATTTAGGATAAATATTAATGGCTCATAATCCTTATGCGCGGACCGGACGACTTGTGGCTACAATGTTATGAATACGTTAGCCACAGACACTTGGTTACATGTCCCTGTCCTCTCTGTGTTCCGAGTCCCTATCCAGCACCGCTTCCTGTATTTACATCCGCTTATACTTACTACTACAAACTCTAGGTACTTATTGCAGGCATTTAATATAGGCAATAAGTATTACCTAGTTATCATAGCAATCTTATATTTTTATGGCGTTTTTTCTTTCTTTTTTTTTACATTTCGTGAATCTTGTTTCACGTTGTCATGTACGAATCATTTGACATAAGAATCATCATACCTTACTCGTTTGTTCGCTAGAACGCCCTATAGGAACAAACATACATTCAGTCTCAGACAAAATACTCTCAGCTTGTGCCATGGCACTGAGAGAACCACGGCTGCTGGTTTTCAGCGTGTACCCCTCTTTTTTCCATTTCAGAGACATCCAGTGACATGCATAGCCAAGGACGGTCCTGGCAAGTGGCTGGTGACAGCTGACACTGGCGCTGAGAACACTCTCATCATCTGGGACAGCGCCGACTACTTTCCCGTACGATCCTTGTATTCCCCTCACGGGAGCGCGCGGATCGCGAAGGTGGCCCTCAGCACAGATGCCAAGTATCTACTGACGCTGGCGTATGAGGAGAACCAGGCGTGTCTGCGCTGGTGGATCTGGGCGCTCGGGAAGGATGAACCTCATGGTACGTCGTGGCGTGAGACGTAGGAATATAACTGTTGGTATAGCCGAGGTATGGACGTCTATATTGCAGTACCATTTAAGCTAAAAGTATAATGAGCATGTCGACTGATGATTATATTTAATTTTAATAAGGAGCATGCAGTCTTAAAGAATGTGACTATCTGTGACTTTTATGTGACAAACCTCAATATTGAATTAATCCGTCTTGCCTGAAGATCCATTGGTGTTAGTTGTTGGAAAGTGTTGCATCATTTTTGATACTTAATATTTTCCTTTCCCAGCTACCATTAAAGTGGACATTCCCAATGGAGGTGTGATTGAGATGGCATTCAATCCCCACAACTCCGTACAGTTTCTGTTGATGACTAAAAATGACATATGGATTGGTGTATCAGGAGTTAGTATTATTCATTTGTATAGTAATCTCAAATGAAATTTATATTAATCGATTCATGTACCCCAAACACAGTATTATATCTTCTAGAAAATTTTTATCACTGTAAGAGGGCTAATCAAAGAAACTGACGACTATGAGCTGAAAATTCGGATGCCTCCAAAAAATATGAACCCGGAGTTGGGGAAGCTTACAAGCTTCACATTCGTCGAAGGAACCTCTCAGATCCTCGTGGCAACCAGCCGAGGCGCAGTGCTGGTCTACGGATATACGATAGAGTACAAGGAGGGCAATGTGGACTCGTCTAATTTTGAGAACCTACGGTTTATCAAAGTTTTGAGAATCGGCCAGCACAGAATTAACGTCATTAAAAGCGTGGACGGGTAAGCTTACTACAAATAATTTCTAATTCTAATTTCTCCCGCCGATAGAATGTGCTATTCACACATTCTATTTCATCTCCGCTTTTTCTGGAGCTTTTCAAAATGTGAAATGATATGAAAAATTGCAAGACATGGGCAATCTGGGCATATTAATCAACATTTCGTACGCAAACGCTTTAGTACCTACTTATCCAAGGGGATATTGGCCATGTCATGGTGTCGGATCTTCTTTAATTTTTTTCTGACAATAACCCCAAGTATTATTTTTAGAGTTATTGTTACCGGCAACAACGTGGGCGAAATCCGCTTTTACGATCCTCAGATGAAACTTTTATACTGGGTGCACGGCTTCAATGTTGACAGTGTTAAGGACATCAGCTTCGATATCTCGCCGAGGAGCTTTAGGATGCTGGACCCAAAGTGTATGAATCAATTAATTTTATGACTACATAGGTACTTTTGTTTATTGGTATCGGGGGGAAATCTTCAAAAGATACCCAGCCTCAGCGGGTAGAGGCCGCGGTTGTGAGATTTTTACTCACTAAAACCCCCTCGTCAGTCATTTAGCGCATCTGGGAAGGCTCCGGGATCTCCTAAGAACGCACTACATACTGTACCTAGTCCAACCAAATGGTCAAGTCATTTGCAAGATCACTGCTTATGACATTATGATCTTGCAAATTTCCTTGAAAAATCAATAAAGTGGCTTCCATTTCAGGCAAGAAGATGTGTATATGTTGGCAGAAAATAGTTTCGGAAATCGATCCAGTAACGGGTGCAGTTTGTAAGAAGCTCATGAAATCAAAAATAGCCACCGACGCCACGGTCGGTGGAAAGCCCTTTGTAGTCAGGGATTTTGTGGTTTGTAAGTAGGATCAATACTAACATTTGAGTCCAGGGGGCTTATTATGAGCTCTTAGTTCCAGGCAGTTTACGGTCGTAAACTGAACTGCCCTACAATTAGGTAGAAGTATAAAGTAGGTTTTACAAAAAGGATGTTTTTTTTTTCATTATTTTTTTATGTTAGTTGACCTACACGAAGGAGTCAGTGATATAAGTATCACAAGATTTTGTCATCGAAGGTGACAGCCCAGCGGCTATCGAACTCGCCTCTCACTCGAGCGGTCCGGGTTCAAACCCCAGCGGCACGCACCAATGACTTTTCTAAGTTATGTTATGCGTTTTAAGAAATTAAATGTCACTTGCTATAACGGTGAAGCACACATCGTGAGGAAACCTGCATGCCTGAGAGTTCATCATGACGTTCTCGAAGGTATGTGAAGTCTGCCAATCCGCACTTGGCCAGTGTGGTGGACTAAGGCCTAATCCCTCCCATTCTGAGAGGAGACCCGTGCCCAACAGTGGGACGTCTATGGGTCGCAGCGAGAAAAGACAAATGATAATCCGTGATTTTATTTTATTTCAGGCACAGGGAACGAAGGAGTTGGATTTGTGGATTTTGTGACGGAAAAATTTATGACTGTATTGGATAATACGATTTCTTACGCCTTATCTCTGACAGTTCACCCCGATAAGTAATATAATCATAATTTTGTTAGTTTTATCAGGCTTTACTTTGCGGAAATCCATTATTATAAAGTTAGTTACTTGTATTATTTAAAACTATTATTAAACGTATTATATAAGCTGTTCACCTATTCTTGAAAAGCATACCTATCCATGAGGCTATTTTTGCCAACGATTGATTATGAGATAGAATTGTTGTTTAATTAATTTGTATTCTCGTTAGCTATTGTTAGCATAAAATCCACCGTGGAAACTTAGGCAGACTACCACACATTTTAATCAATGCTTAATTTTCAGACCATTCTTATGCATTGGATTCTCTGACGGTATCATTGAGATGCATAACTTCGTTCAGCACAAGCTGTTCAAAAGGATAGACCTGGGGGAGCATTTCAAGATAGTTATCCCACCGAAAGATGATTCGATAAAAGGTGACACTGAGGTGTTGAAGCCAAAACTAGCTGCCACTTGTCTCCAGTTTTCGCCATCAGGTACTTGGGACATTTGATATCCTAATCCGCTAGATTACCACTTATGACAGGAGGTAGGAAGGTACCTACTGGATACAAAATGAATTAAGAAACATAATAGTCTAACCGATAGGTGTGAAATGAAGCAGAACGAAAAGCTTAAAAATATCTATGTAACTATGTATAAGTAATATACCTACCTACTTATTTCAAGATTAACTTCACCAATAAATATTGATATTTTAATATACAGGTCTACATTTAGCTTGTGGTTTAAATACCGGGGAAATGCTATTCCTAGACCCCGTTACTATGGCTATCCTCACTGACAAGCCCTTCAAGGATACTAAACATGCTATCAAAGAGATAAATTTCAGCGCCGACTCCTTGACTTTGGCTTTTTCTGTAAGTAACGTTACGTTGCGGCCATAGTTTCTTCCTTCATGGTTGCGGCTCATGCTAACGATAAGTTGTATTCTATTGTATATATCACAAATGGATAACCGAGCAAAGATGTTACTGAATGTGACCAGGCTAGAAAATGAATTCCAGAATCGAACGAATTTTAAGATCAGCTACTTAACAAGGTATTTATACAAATGATCCTTATGTAAATAATAAGAAAATTAATAAATTGAATTTCCAGGACATCGGTAGGACGGTTGGAGTCTATAAATACGACTGCGAAATGTACGTTTGGAAATTCATTGGGAAACATCGCGGCCACTACAAAGACATAAACGCGGTATTCTTCTTACCCAATAAAAATGACGATGGCGAATACAAGCTGGTTTCCCTTGGAGCTGATCGCATCATGGTGGAGTATGATATTGGGAAGAGCTCTGACGAATATCTGGAGATATTGAGCTTGGACCGGATAGATCAATCGGCCGTGCCACTTGCGGGCATTCCCTGGCCAACACCGAAAGATGTAGATCCTGAAATCCATCGAACTAATTTTCCGTTGGTCCTGATTGCGAATGATGAGGTAAGCATGTTTTCTGTAAAACATCTATTCCATTTTTATGATTTCAACTGATTTCAACAAATAGTTCGTAAGAACGTGAACGCTACCGCGTCTTGCGTGGCGGTTGGCGTAGGACTCCCCTTCCGTCACTCGGCCTACAACTTATTTCATTGTTTGAAATTTATTCTTCATACTTAGTCATTATACTAGTATCTACTACAGTCTATACATTTCAGCGAGCCCTTCCATAGCTCACCCAACCAGCAGTAATTAAGACAGTTTCCTTGTGTTCGACATTATCATCAGCTTAATGAGATTTTATTAATTTAACATTTTATTAATCTGCATTGTAATTCATAGGTGTTATGTAGCGATGTACAGTTACTAGGTATTAGGTGCGACTCGTAGGCACTTCATAGCAATTCCAATTCTCTTTGAAAACTTTGCAGAGTAAATATAAAATAATGAACTACTCGACAACAATGACCCTCGCGACGGTGCTGGGCCCTCGATACGAGCATCCCGTAAACAGGGTTCAGTTGATCACAGTAACGAAGGATAACCTGCCGCAACCGAGCCAGTATCTGCTGTTTTCTACCAAGAACGTGATAGGTCTTCAGAAGATGCCGTTGGATGGCAATCCCTGGAAGCACGTGGGAATGCTAGGGCATCCAATAGAAGTAAGTATTTTTGTACTACTTACTTACCTGTGTCAACTTGGATTACGCGATTGTTATTTATTTTATGTTTAGTATATGTGTAATTTAACAAAGGTTTGAATCGCTTGTTGATAATTATTTGTGTACCTATCTGAAATCTTAATCCAATCTGACAGTATTCATTGTGTCAGGTGATAAACATGTGTTTTCGCGAAGACACCGGAATGCTGTTCACGATAGGAGCAAAAGACAACTGCGCACTTCAGTGGGCAGCTAACTACAGGTTGAACTATTACATTGCTAACCGTAGTTTAGGGAAAAGCATTAGACTGGATTGCTTAGGATATATTGTACTTACTGAGTTTTATACAGCAGCTCCACTTCTACCCAATCACTGATTATCACTGTTGCCTGCGAAGTTCGTACGACCGACCGAACCCGAAATGGTCTCTTCAGCGAAGACTGCCATTTAAACGTCTAAGATCTTAGGACCGGATTTAGAATCAAGCAATCTTGTGTGCTCCTTTTGTGATAAGTTGCTGTTAGATTCGTACACCCAGTTTGTAATCCACGCTGCGGATTGGTTAGTGGCCAACTCAGTATCGAATGTTCTCAAGCCACCAGGGTCTTTAATAAGGCTTACCTACCGATTGTTTTGCAATGAGACCAACAGGGACCGACGGCTAACGTGTCCTCCGAAGCACTGCACCCATAAAAACGCCTCTAGCGCCCCCATACAACCGATCGCGACAGTCGCTGCATAGATAGGTTGATCACTACGATCCACGCGATAACATTGGGCAATGGTCGCTTCTAATCTTCCATCAAATATATAACAGAGCGGTGGAGACGACATCGAAGCAAGGCGGGGAAGACCTGGACCCGTACTACTGCCTTGTGGAGGACGGCCGCCCGGGCTGGCTGTTCCACGAGATCCGGGACCTGTTCTACTACATCCAGATCCTGTGCCAAGGCACCTTCTCCCCCGCCATGCGCCGCGTAAAGGACTACATCCCGGTGGACTCCCTGCCTGACCTCATGCGAGCGCTGGGGTTCTTTCCTACTGAATATGAGGTTTTCTTTTTTTAATTTATTAATTTCCACTAAAATTCTTCGTAACTATTTTATAAATTTCTGCCAAACTGTTTTTCAGCCAGTTTGTTGGCAGTAAGTAGTTAAAAAGTCCATTCGTTATTTGGCATTCAGCAATGGAAAGCTTTTTTATCGATGGATGAACGCAAGGAAAGGCGATGCGATGCCTTGTTTTATTATTAGTTTTTTTTTACCTTATTATTTACGTTTTATTGTTGTACCATAATGTTACTAATATCTTTTCCTTTTATTTATTTCGTTTGCATACGGTAATTCACCAATATCACAACATAGCGACAAAACGAGCACAATGAAAATCAGCGCTGTTACTTATACACTCCGTTCTAAGCTGAGTGTGTTTCGTTTTTCTCGCCTAGACTGCAACACCTTGGTTCGTTTAGTTAGTTCGTAGTTACACAGTTTTGAGACTAGTATTAACTATATTGCATGCAATGCCTATGCTGCAGTCAAATGCGGAATAAATTTCATTTTCAAATGAAATGTTTACAAAATACGACATCAAATCAAACCTCTAGCCCCCAATGGTAGGCGTAACTTTATATACTTAGTTGCATAGGTACTAATGCGACCTATCTATTACAGGTGGAAAACCTTATTGTAGAAGCCAAATTCAAGGTGTTCCAACGATCCCCATCAAGCGAAATAGACTTCGAAGAGTTCGTCAAATTGTACTTAAACCACAGACCGGCGTTCGGCGACAGTTACAAGAAGCTGAGAAGCTCTTTCAACCTTTTTGTCGCCGTGGATGACAGCTCTCTAATTAGCCGCGACAACTTTGTGGACATTCTGACTAGCAACGGTAAGATTTTGTCATTGTTTTGAGATCAGGCTGCTGAGGTCCTTTTGTTGTGGAATTCAGGCCATAGCTGACTTGCATATTTATTTATATAAACATCTTTATTGAAACCTATATAGAGATATACTCGTACAATAGACTGACTTAATGCCTTATTTATGGCATTTTCTAACAGTCAAGTTTCAGTGAGTCTGGTCATGTGGGGAAAAATGCGGTAGGGAAGAAAAAATTAAAATGATTATGATAGAACTTGAAAGAAACATCTTCTAAATAATTTAACGTAGGTACGTTATTGTTACATCGTCAACGAGCTTCGATAACCTTACACAATGAAGTCTGATGGCCCATTTGTTGACGAAAAATCAATTAATCGAACTTGACATGTAAATAACTTACCACAAAATCAGTTACCTACTATTTAAGATAAATAAGTATAATTAATGTATACTTTTTACACTTTTTCTTTACATTTCAGGCGAATGTTTTTCCCGAGAACAGGCTTGGTACCTCCTCTCGATATTGTACGGGCACAGTTTTGAGGAGAGGGCGAATATGACTGAAAACGACTTCTCTTTTATGCCGGAGGTAATTATTTATCGTCCTTCACAAGATCTTTTTACGCTATTGAGAACAATATAGAACCCTCCAACAGACAGGCTTTCACGAAATATTTCTTTCAGTTGGTGTGGTTTCCGGTTAAAGAGTCCTTTAGTCCTCAACCTTAGACCTTAGTCCTCAAGGGTAGCACTGGGCGTCAGCGGTAGATATTTTTTTGGGCTTATTGCGGGTATTTCGCGATTATCTATACTAATATTATAAAGAGAAAAAAATTGTTTGTAATATTTTCACACAAAAACTACTTGACTACAAAAATTCTTTCACCATTAGAAAGCTGCATCTTCACTGTGTGACATAGGCTGTTATTACTAGGTGTAAACGAAACTATTGTTATGTCTAATTCCACGCGAGCGAAGCTGCGGCGTCCACTAGTAAGTTATAATACTGTTTCACGTATCAGTACGTATGTTTGAGTGGTCACTTATTTATAGTTTGTTTCCACCAGGAAATAACTCTACAGGAGCTGGTGGGCAACATAATCGGCATCCAGGACGTGGAGAACGTTTCCGAGTACTCGGCGTTGTCGGCGGGAGACCTGAGTGCAGCTTCAGACTCCGATGCTGACTGACTTGTTTATTGGTCAGCGTGTAAGCACGAGTTTTGCGAATATTTTATTTATTTAAATAAAGATCGCGTTGGCTGAACCAGTTTTTTTATTCCGAGTCCGGATATTTCCTTCGCTCTTTCTATACTAATAAAAAGAGGAAAGATTTGTTTGTAATGTTTTCACACAAAAACTACTGGACCGATTTCAAAAATTCTTTCACCATTAGAAATCTGCATCTTCCCTGAGTGACATAGGCTGTTTAATATTACTGTAAATGAAACTATTGTTATGTCTAATTCCAGGCGAGCGAAGCTGAGGGCGTCCACTAGTCATTTATATATTCGTAATTACACACAAACAATGCTGGTATGCAACTGTATGCTGGTGTTTTTTTTTTAATTTAATTTTGTCATTAGAAATTTTTTTGCCACACTAAAGAAATCGTCTTTACGACATAAGTCGGCACGAAAGTATAGCTCTGAACGAAATTCGGAGAGGATAGCTGCGCATGGGGTATTAATGCGGGGGACATAATATGGCTGGCAACACAATCTACGTTTACGACTGCCAACATGCTCGACCCGCGCAAGACGATGCTACCTCAAAATAGTACGTGTGTTGTGGCGTCCTAGATGTTACGTGCCGCAAACGTTATTACATTTTTAAAAGCTTTTATTTAACTTCACTCGTATGTATCTTGTAAGTATGTATGTCCTGGAATCTTGCAATCAATATTTCACCCACTTCCACTGAAGCTATCGAGCTGAAATTTGGCACACATACTTCCTTCCGATGACAATGCATGAAAATAAAATAAGTTTTAAAAAGCTTTTTAAAAAAAAAATGTAACGTATAATTATTACGTTTTTGTTTGGAAATATATTTTTTATCCCCTCTTCTCACAGAGGAAATGGACTCAAACGTCTGTACATTTTCCAATGTCATGTTTTTTGAAATAGGTTTACTTAAATATTTACAAGAAAATTATCAATAAACATTAGGATGGGATACTTTTGTACATGTAAAATGTACTCTGTGTTTTGTACACGCCAAACATTCCGACAGCTTTTATGCGGGCAAGCGGGCAATTATAACATCGCCAGGTTCAATTGCAAATAAGTACGGCCATGAAGGTTGGCGCGACGACGGTAAAAATAAACAACGTGGTATTTTTACTTATAAATATTCATTTATTATATTATTTACTATTTACAACATTGCTTGTACAGTATTGACCAGTTTAGTACTGAATTACAATTCAACTAATTCCACAACATTTTTACCATACTGTGCAAACTAAATATTTTGTACAACTTAAAATTATTTTACGTCTCAATCAGTGGATACACACACAGCATTTCATTCATACTGACAACAACCTTGCTTTCATTCCATGTAAACTATTAAGGATTTTGGCCACAAACTGAATATTAGTTTTTTCTAAAAATGGTGGCACCAGTTATTAATTAGTTGCTCAAATGCATCACACCGATAACACACATAGGTATAGTTAATATTTGTATAGAATAATTTTTAGCCTTAAGAGTTAAATAACAGCACACAAACATTTCAATCTTGACCTGAATTTCGAAAATATTGTAAGCCTTATCATTGCACTTTAACTACAGTAAAAATTTGCTGGAATTTGATTAACTGGCAGGTCCACAACCCATCAACTATTAAAAACAAAATTATCAATACCACAGAATAATAAAATTTAAATAAAATTTTGACTTCACAGATAGAAATTCGAGTCAGATAAAATTAAGTTTTTAATAAAAGAGAGAGATAATTTTTAAACTTTTAGTACAATCTTAGACTGCATTGTTTATAAAGTTAATATTCAACCCATGGTAGACCATTTTAAAACACTTTCATAGCCTACAATTAAATATTTTACACAAATAGTGTAAAATGTAGTGTTGAATAGTATAAGCTCAAATACTATTAACATTAATAATAATTTGTACATGTAACCTAAATTTGAAACTTTACTATTATTGTATTTATTTACAAGAGTGCAACACGTTATAAAAAACATACAAGTGGTAGTTAGTGAGACTGTGCAGGCATCAGAACAGGTGTTCTATTTTAGAATCGCTTTTAACGCAAGGACCAAAAAATTATAGGTCATTTCTCTAGTCAGTAGCACAGCAGTATTATTTAATAGAGTATTACTTACAGTACTCATCTGGTGGAGCTGTAGTTCAAGTAGTACAAAATTGTTTCAATAGCAATAACCGAACTTTCATGAAATGCATTTGCCACTGATCTGGGCCCCAATAAAACATGTGGATACTGGGGATTCTATGTCTACAATGTTATACAATCAAATGACAAGTTATTTGGCTTAAAATTTAAATATTAATTATAATGTAACATACACAGTTAAAGTTTTATATTTTGCAGCTCGCCACACAATCTTTAAGAAAACATTTATAACTTGAAGCACTACAGAACTTTCATCCATAAATCTACATTTCAATAGTTTGTTAGATATTCACTCCCAGTTCTTGACCGGTCACACTTTCCTATCAATTTAGTCCGTCTTTAACCTCTTGGCTGGTGTGGTAGTTCCGCTGCTTTGAGAGTTTGAATCTTCTGAAAAATTCATGTGCGTGGAGGTGAAGTCTGTTGGGCCCTGAGAATCACTCACTGTTGAAAAACCTGGAATTTAAGAAAAATTGTATATGAATATATTTTTAATATTACTATAAGCTCGCTGCGACCCATAGACGTCCCACTGCTGGGCACGGGTCACAAACACTTCTGCGGGAGGTCATCTGTTCTATAATTTTAATAAGTATTCACTCTCAGTGTCCTAAAAAGTATAAAAGTATACAAGTTAATGATATTAAATTGTAATTACTTCTTGGACAGATATAGTGTTAAGATAACACAGGTAAAAATTTTTTTTGGATATGCCCAAAGCAAAGTGAAATAAATCAATTTTTGCAAAACGATAAAAGTAAATTTGAGAAACACGTAATATTTCGAAAAATTAAATTGCATATTCCTAAGTTTTCACTTTTTGATGTGATTGCAAAAAAACTAAAAGAAAAGAAATGTCACTAACATGTGTTGGAATCTTCGGCCATGCCGAAATTCGAGTTCGACGAATCGTGCATTTTCTTCGGAGTCAAAGCGTTTTCCTTGTTGTCGCGTTTCGCCGTATGCTTCTTCTTCTGGTCATTTGTTGAAATCGGCACCCATTTATATATCTTCATAGTTGTCTCGCCAATCGTGACCCATTTTTTCTCCCTAAAATTAACTCTTGTTTCAGCACAATTCTTAAAAAACAATTTGGCAATGAATTTTTCGACTTACCAATGGCGAACTTTCTCAACAGCCTGCATGACTCTTTTGATATCATCTTTAACACGGTTTCTAGTTTCAGCACGCACGGAACGAGACATATTTAGAATTATCAGACGCACAATTAACAGAAAATTCACCGACTTATATATTATTTTTTAAAGTTAATTCACACTTTCGTGTAACAAACTTAGTTCGATTCAATTTCATTCGTCCGCCATTATTTACTGGAGAAAACTGACTTAACTGACAGACGTGACATTTTTTTACAAAATGTGTGACAGCAGAAGGAAGGCAATGAATGAAGGAGAACTCGCATAGACAAAACAAGACTGCACTATGGTACACATTTTACAATATTATAAATTGATCTAAAATTCTTCGCGATAATATTGAAGAGCTCCAAATTTTTCGTATCACTGCAATAGTACCTACTATATTTGATTTTCATCAATCTTGTTATGCATATTATTATTTCAAAGAGAACTTTAATCACACTTTATTGCAAAAAGGGGAATACAGATTTCCTGTGAGTTTTCAAGTGCTTCAACCAACTAGCATAAACGAAACGCAAAAATATGATAACGTCATTTGATTGGTGAAATTCGTTGAAAATAGATTTTACGTTGAAACAACCAATAGAATTAAAAGAAATTACTACGAACGAATCAAACGAATGGTCTCAGTGTAATTATGAAAGAAAATCAAAAATATGAAAATTTATTCTAAATGAAAGAAAAATTTTACAGGTATTTCGCCGAAATAAAAACTAAAGTAAAACAATATTAATATTTCCAAAATGTTGGTTTAAAGCACAGGTGAGTTACTTAGCAACATTGTGCATAATTTATTATTACTAAAAAAATATATCAAAAGATAAAAATATACCTGAAATTCAGCGTAGATAAATCTTGACTGTGCGGCTGTCAGTTGTTTTACGTCCTATCTATTATTTTTATTGAGTGGTATCTATTTAATAAGAGCTTTAAACTGGACAAACATTTTCATGCGGCTCGGACTGCAGGGATGCGCTCAAATGGCTGTGATGCAACGAGATGACAAGGTGGTTCATTTTACTCGAATATGCTTCCTTCCTCTGTTCTCTGCTTTTATTAAGTCTTCTCTCACTTCTCTATGTACTTTCCAACGTATTTTCAATGTTTAAAGCAATTTTGTAAGGGAGTCAAAACATAACCTTAAATACCTGTACTGGGCTTAGGTCAAACCTATTTTTGAAACAGTTTTGGGCCAGTTATGTTTCACTTGATCTCAGACCTACAAAGGTTACTCCAAGGTAGCTCAAAGGTATCAATTTGGATCTAAGTTAACTGTAAGGTTGACAGTGTTAATAGAAAGATACATTTATATTTATAAATCTTTCAATAAACTTCATCATAGACACATAGACACTATAAACCATTTGATTTTAAGCTTGCTTTAAATTAATATAGTATTAGAAGAATTGCTTGCTTGGATATAATAATATACGTTACTAAATTTGCCCTTCCAGACATTTAATTCTTGTATAAAAATATATTATATGGTTTTCATGCTAAATTCCTTATGAAAAAATATACAAGAATAAATAATTTACATTACTTAACAGCAATTTGTTCTTTGAATTTCTGAAAACCAACAACACCATATTCTTATTATTGAATGATTTTACATGAAATTAACAATTTTAACAATTAATACATGAGACCAACGTACAGTTGCATAAAATCTATGCTTAATCAGGATAAAATCTGTAGACAATTCTCTTATATCATTAATAATTAAGCAGCAATTTTAAACTAAGTTCTAACTTTCTTATTAATAAGTCTCAAGCCCATTCTTAGTGTATTATAGCACATTAACTATAGATGCTTCCTGTTCAATGTAATAGCACAAAAACCACATACAGAGTAGCTACTTATAGGGCATACCTAGCGTGAAATTAGTGTAAGCATAACAGCTTGTTTCTTGCACAATTGTTACAAATTTGCTTTGCATTATTCATTGGAGATGATAACAGTGCACTGTGGTAGACTTAGAATCCAATAGAGTTTTCTAAGTACCTACTTAAGCATCCAGTTGAGAGATGTGTATTTAATTGGATTTTTGTAATACTTTCCATAGTAATAAATTATGTCAATAACAGATATAGAGGTACATATTAAATATAATTCATATGTCTCTATAAAATTACCATAAGTGTTCAGTTACCAACTCCCTAAAGTTCTTATGCCTGTTAATTTTTGTTGCAGTTGTGTCCTGCATGTTGTGTTTGAACCGTAGAAGTGGTGCGTTAAAATTATAAAATTATATAATTGGCCTTGTCCAGCATAAGGTTGGGCTAACAAACCGTACATCTTTCATTCCCGTATGGCTGCGTATGTTAACCGTACAATATCCATGATGGCTGGCGACGGGCCTCACAACGTTGCAATGCTGAACAACGGCTCTGTGCGCGTGAATATGTCCAATGTGGACTCGCCGCTGCAGATATTTGTGAGAGCAAAGAAGAAGATCAATGACATATTTGTGGAAATTGACGACTATGTCAAAGATGCAGTGGTTTTTATGCATGGTGAGTGAAGAAGCGTGTGGATTTGTTTGAAAACTATTTTATGTTACATTGTAGGAAATTAGTTTACATTAGGAAATATTTACCTTTACAATGTAAGATTCCAAGTGTAAAATGGTTTTTATATGGCCTTGCATATTGCACCTCTGTTATCCAATTGTCCATAGAGTATGACCTCTTTCCATTAGGTGTCCTATAGTATAGTATTTTTGTCTGGCAGTGTTATATTTTAAAAGCTGCCAACAAATTTACAGTCTTGACTAAGTTCAGTTTATGAAAGTTTGTGGAATCTGACCAGATTTAATTAGTGGTTTTTAAGTGACATTAATTTATCTTATTAAAAGCCTAATGGAGGTAATATGTTTTGATATTGTTTTCATACAAGCTGAAGTTTTATAATAAATCTTATAGGATGGTATTTACAGCAGGGCCAAACATGACTCAGTATGACTTATAAAGCATATATAACCTATTATAGGTTATACAGTGATCTAATAATATTAAATGTATTACATATTTATATTTGGCAATCTCAATTTCCCATTATTAATTGGTATTGTACTTTATAGCTTTGGTATGGCAAGGTCTATGGCTCAATGGCTGATAAACTAGGCTTGCTCATTGACACAATAATACACTTAACAGTGTTCTTACACCATGCCTAACATTATTGTACACATACAAAGTAATTAGTGCAAGATCATTTAAAAAAAAAAATTTATAAGGAATTCAAAGTACCTACTTGGTTATAGAGTAATTGAATTGAATTTTCCTAACTATATGTATCATCTTAACAAACACGAAATTATGATTTAAATTAAATACAGATTTCTTTTGTGTGTAGCCCCCCTTATTTTTGGTTTACAGCAGTTTCCGGTGAGAATGGCATTGCAACAGTCCAAGATGTCTCCAACGTGGAGGGTTACGTCAGCAAGGTGGAGGCCATACGGGAGGTTCTCAAGCGAGATCACATGAAAGTTGCCTTCTTCGGCAGGTGTGTATGGTTTATAAAGTTTGAAAATAATATCTCCATGGAGTTTATGCTTGATAAGATAACTCAGATTGCTTGTAGCTGTGAAGATAAGTTTAGTTTTTATCTTTAGGGTTCCGTACCCAAAATGTAAAATGGGACCCTATTAATAAGACTTCACTGTCTGTCTGTCCGTCCGTCTCTCCGTCTGTCACCAGGCTATATCTCATTAACCATGATAGTTAGACATTTGAAAGTTTAACAGATGATATACAAGAAATACTAAAAAATATAAAAAATTAAAATTTGAGGGGGGCTCCCATACACTAGAATAGACATGGTTTTTTTGCCGTTTCTATAGATAATGGTCCGGACCCCTTCGTGCGCGAGTCCGACTCGCACTTGACCGGTTTTTATTATTGGGATCCCCTGTGTTGTGGGCGGCAGGAAAACACAGAAAATAACAATGAATTCAATTCAACAATTTTTATGTCTAAATGCATATACGAAATTTAACTTGCGGGAAGTTTTACAGATATCTATGAAGTCTCTTCTGTCCTCAGTCCTCTTTTCAAATGATAGTCTTTCATCAATTTGTTAATGGTATTGAGATATTGACGGGCCCGTTGGCGCAATCGGTAGTGACCCTGTCTGTTGAGCCGGGGGTCGTGGGTTCGGATCCCACTCAGGACAAATATTCGTGTGACGAACAATTGTATTTGTTCTGTGTCTGGATGTTAATATGTATTATCTATTTAAGTATGTACTTAAAAATATCTGTGTATGTATATCAGTCTCCGACACCCATAACACAGGCTCGCGCCTACTTTGGGGTCAGATGTAAAAAAAATAAAAAAAAATATTATGACACTTGATCGAAATGACTATTCTTCAGGACAAGCAACGGCAAAAGTACAGTGATAAACGCCATGCTCCACGACAAGATATTGCCGAGCGGCATCGGCCACACCACTAACTGCTTCCTCCAGGTGGAGGGCTCCGACACCGACGAGGCCTTCCTGAGGACCGAGGGCTCGGAGGAGAAGCAGAATGTTCAGGTGGGTGGCATATTGTTTTTATTAATTTAATTACATAATTGTGTCAGTCTGTGTGACGAGTGGAAATATGGACGTGCCGCAATCTTGCAATGTACTGCAAGATATCACGCTAGTTCGGTCAGTGCGCGTCGATATTTGTTACGGTATGTTTCGTCATCGATAGATTTGATTACAACTAAAATGAGTGTGTCACCTCACTAATTACTATAGTGTGACGTCACATAGTAGGCGGGATTTGGGCAAGGACCATCATACGCCTTGTTCGCTGGTTGTTGCAAAGTAGATTAAAGCTAACATTATAACAATGGAATCCCGTAAAGTAACGCCTGATACAATTAAGTATTTATTATGTATTTTATTTATTTATATATAGTATATTACATGCTTAAACATGACAGCTTTTACCTAATTCGTTTGCCAAGCTTTTCTATATACATATTCACCTGCCGTCCTGTAAAGTTCGGCGGGCGGTGTACAAAATACATCAACCGTAGCGTTCCAAGCCACTAAGCCGTTGAGTAAAGTCAGTGCTTTGACTAAAGTTGAGATTATATTTGATTCTTTTATTACTGAACGATTCGTGAGTGTCTATATTCATAGTTGAAGTTACCGGCTTACTCACGTGTGATTTAAGTCGAAAATAGTCCGACAGTGTACGCCGTGCCCGCCGCGAGCGCGTACACTCCTGAAGATGATCATCGTAATAGATCGAAACTAGTCGGGCTATTTCCGACTTAAATCACACGTGAGTAAGCCGGTAACTTCAACTATGTATATTTGATTCAATTCCGCTTTCAGTCCGTGAGCCAACTGGGGCACGCGCTGTGCGCGTCGCGGCTGCAAGAGTGCTCCCTGGTGCACGTGTACTGGCCGCGCGAGCTGTGCGCGCTGCTGCGCGACGACGTGGTGCTGGTGGACAGCCCCGGCGTGGACGTCACGCCCAACCTGGACGAGTGGATCGACAAGTACTGCTTGGACGCTGACGTGTTCGTGCTCGTCGCCAACGCCGAGTCTACGCTCATGGTTACGGTGAGCTCGCTCGTGGTCACTAATTTTCTTGTTCGTGGTCACTAATTTTCTTGTTCGTGGTCACTAATTTGCTCGTTCGTGGTCACTAGTTTACTCGTTCGTGGTCACTAATTTTCTCGTTCGTGGTCACTAATTTGCTCGTTCGTGGTCACTAATTTTCTCGTTCGTGGGCACAAATTTGCTCGTTCGTGGGCACTAATTTGCTCGTTCGTGGGCACTAATTTACTCTTTCGTGGTCACTAATTTCTCGTTCGTGGTCACTAATTTGCTCGTCCGTAGTCACTAATTTGCTCGTTCGTGGTCACTAATTTGCTCGTTCGTGGTCATGCTGAGCAATCGCTGGATCGGGCGGGGTGGCGTCAGTTGAGGGAGGCCTATGTCCATATCCAGATTATAAAGGGTATGGATCACGGTATCTTACATATTATGCCTATGACGCGACGCCGGACGGACTAACCGCTATGAACTAGCCTGCCTGTAAAGGCATATATTATTATCTTTCCACGTTGCGTCGTGCGCGAGAATCCGTCTGGCCGCAAAATTCATATATGTTTGCTTTGTAAAGGAATTGTTACTTATTTCTACTACCTGTCAACTTAAACCTGGGTGTCACGATTGCAGGAAAAGAACTTCTTTCACAAAGTGTCGACGAAGATATCGCAGCCGAACATATTCATACTCAACAACCGGTGGGACGCGTCTGCCTCGGAGCCTGAATACTTGGATCAGGTAAATTAAATTTACCTAAAATATTTAAGTAATTTTTTTTTTTCAGTTCAAGTCACACATCAAATTGGAGTCAAAGATTTAATCCTAAACTTTTAACAGCTTTTAACCCAACTAATCATAAAAATCAATGATTGAGTTTCATATGTTTAAAAAAATATAAACATTCGAAATTCAAACATGAGCGGCCAGGAGCGCAGAACTTTCAGTGTGCCCTATGTAGTTAAACAGCTTCTTATGGTAGGTAAGTCGCGCGAGTGAATTTCAAAAATAGAGACAATGTGAAATTCGTTGACCCTTTGGCGATTTTCGTATGCGAGTGAGATCCAAAAAGAGGGGCCTTCTTGGATCTCACTCGCATACGAAAGCTCCTAAAAAATGCGTAGGATATTCGTAATAGTTTGAACTGCTCTTTAAAAAATTGCGTATGATGTTTTAGTGTGCGTAAATAGTTTGAACTGCCCCTAGGTTCGGACACAGCACGCGAACCGGTGCGTGGACTTCCTATCGCGCGAGCTGCGCGTGTGCTCGGCCAAGGAGGCGGAGGAGCGCATCTTCTTCATCTCCGCCAAGGAGGCGCTGCTCACGCGCATGCGCGAGCGGGAGAAGCCCGTCTCTTGTGAGTCGTCTCAGTTTGAACTGGCTCTAGGTTCGGACACAGCACGCGAACCGGTGCGTGGACTTCCTATCGCGCGAGCTGCGCGTGTGCTCGGCCAAGGAGGCGGAGGAGCGCATCTTCTTCATCTCCGCCAAGGAGGCGCTGCTCACGCGCATGCGCGAGCGGGAGAAGCCCGTCTCTTGTGAGTTGTCTCAGTTTGAACTGCCCCTAGGTTCGGACGCAGCACGCGAACCGGTGCGTGGACTTCCTATCGCGCGAGCTGCGCGTGTGCTCGGCCAAGGAGGCGGAGGAGCGCATCTTCTTCATCTCCGCCAAGGAGGCGCTGCTCACGCGCATGCGCGAGCGGGAGAAGCCCGTCTCTTGTGAGTTGTCTCAGCTTGAACTGGCTCTAGGTTCGGCGGCACTGCTGCAATTGAGAATACATAAATTACGACCCATAGATAGGGTTGCCATAATTTTTTAGAGTTAAGTCCGTACGGTCCAGCTTATTTGAGGATAAAACGCCGCTATCATGAACCACGAGCCACGGTATTTTGTTTGGTGTATTCATTCAAAATGTTGGTAGTAGAAATTGGTAAATGTAAGAGTCAAACTATTGAAGACTGTAGAGGAGACATTTCTCTTCTCTAAGTAGGTTAGTAACGAACGGTGAGTCGCAGCGAGTTGCACTATTTTAGCTGGGGAGAGGCGGGGTGTAGTGTAGTCGATTAGCAGTGCGCGCGTATATTATAAAAATCCGGACGTTAGTAGGAGTCCGGACAAAAGTCCGGACATGGTTGCCAAATCCGGACAATCCGGGCTAAATCCGGACGTCTGGCAAGTCTACCCATAGACGTCCCACTGCTGGGTGCGGGTCTCCCCACTTCTTCTACCTATAATAGTTGAATGAATGTTCCAGCGCCGACCCTCGCGGACGGGCACCAGGTGCGCTACTTCGAGTTCGTGGACTTCGAGCGCAAGTTCGAGGAGTGCATCAGCCAGTCGGCGGTGCGCACCAAGTTCGCGCAGCACTCGCGCCGCGGCAAGAGCATCGCGCACGACGTCATGGCCGCGCTCGACCAGGTCATACTGACAGAACGTTTTTACTTTTACTACTTTTCTATGTTTATTTATTTTACTTTCTACTAGCTTTCTATAAAATTAATGATTACTTAAACGATAGAAATGCTTGGTGCGAAGTATCTCCAGCTCCACTTGTTCAATAATAATGTAATAATATTGTAATTAATATTGAAAAGAGTAACTACCGAGTTTCTTGCCGTGTTCTTCTCGGTAGCATCAACTTTGTGAACCGGCGGTAGATAAAAAATGTTATGACGTTCATTAAGCGTATAAAATACCATATAATGAAAAATAAATGAATCTGAATCTTACTTTATTAAAGTGAAACTTTTATTACATCGTTCTGAAAATTTTGGTTTGTCTGTCGCATGTCGCGTCACGCATGTGTCAGTGCTCCACCCTATTTTTATATGTATGTATGTTATGTTATGTTGTAGTTAAGAGCGAAATAATTTTCATTTTCATTTTCATTTTCATTACCCTTAATGGAATATTATTCCAAAATTTTTTAACTATATGTCTATAATGTGAAACAAAGTTTCACTTTTACCGTGGTTTCATAAAACCACACAATTAAATTTTTTTTCACACGGTGACAACCAATTATATTGATTAAAGAAGTTCGCTTTTACTTCACGCTCACAATACTTCAAACATACTGACAATATCTTCGTCCGTTCATCCGCAAAGAGCTCGCACCCTGGAGAACGTGGAGTGCGGTGACTTTTGAGTTTTACAATATGCGCTTTGGCATGCGTAATGCCCCATTTGATTGATCATTTTTTTTTTTAAATACTTCACGTTCACACTTCGGCACTGCGGAGTAGCCCTTGAGGACTAAGATAGTCGCCTCTAAAGAAGTAACCACATCTTTCCGATTGGTAAAGTGTGGTTTCTAACCGGAAACCACACCTTTCCAATCGGACCACAATATTTTTGAAAACAATTACATACTATCTACAGTATCTACACGGTAGAAATTGTACTCGGTATGCGGTAGTCTTTGGTTAGGAAATAACTGGTGTGCGAAAATATGTTATATATTTTGCTCAGAAGTCCCCCCTGTGTCCCCACACATGTAAACATCAGTGTGTCCATACGGCAGGTGTACACGAGCGCGTGCGACATAAAATCTGCGAAGGTTGAGAAGCAGCGCGTGCTGCACGAGCAGCTGTCGGCCGTGGAGGAGCAGCTCACGGCCATCACGCGCCAGATGAAGGACAAGATCAACCGCATGGTCGACAGCGTCGAGCACAAGGTGAGCGACCATTACATACACAGGGCGTATACACACAGTAGTCTGTGGAGAAACTTGTGGTGCAGGGCAGAGTGGAGGGAACACGACCGCGTGGTAGTCACCCATGCGCTGGAGCGACCAAATAAAGGCTGCTGTGGATGCTCCCGTCCACGAATGCGCGAGGAAAGCAGCCGTCAGGGAGGAGTGGCGTGTTGTGAAGCGTGCCACTACACATGATGACCACGACCGTTCTGTCAAGAACGTATCGACTTAGAAGAACATACACACAGTCGCTCGACAGACTGATAACCGTTGGGTGAGAAAAGTCCTCGAGTGGAGACCGCGTCTCGGGAAACGAAGTATTGGCCGCCCCCCGACGAGGTGAACTGACGAGCAGAAGAAGACAGCAAGAAACCGTTGGATTCAGTGGGTGCAGGATCGGGAGGAGTGGCGTCGACGATTGAGGGAGGCCTACGTCCAGCAGTGGACCCTAAAAGGTTGATGGATGGATGGATACACACAGTCCTTTTGTTTTTCTTTTTTTTATCGCTGGAAAATGCTTTTATGCATCCCGCCCTGCCGTGAAGAAACACTATGTGGAACTTTGTCGTTCATCAGACCGTTTTTTAAAGCGCCACGGAATCGCTAGCGCATTACTACCGTGGCGCTTCAACATATTCATTAAAAAGACAGCAAAACCGTTCTACAGCGATAGCAGGACCTCCGGCGTTTCTCCCGCTTGCAGAATTATGCATGCAAGTCCTGGTGAAGTGACCTACCGCAAAGTTCTGCGTACATACTGATACTCTGACTCGCTGAACTCTGTTTGCAGGTGTCACTGACCCTGAACCAGGAGATCCGTCGGCTGTCCGCGCTGGTGGACGAGTACGACACGCCGTTCCGGCCGGACCGCGCCGCGCTCGAGCAGTACAAGCGCGCGCTGCACCGGCACGTGGAGGCGGGGCTCGGCTCGCGGCTCAAGAAGCGCCTCTCCGCCGACATCGGCCACGAGCTGGACGAGGTGCAGACCGAGATGGCCGGTGAGTGTCCCCCGTCCGCCGCGCTCGATCAGTACGAGCGCGCGCTGCACCGGCACGTGGAGGCGGGGCTCGGCTCGCGGCTCAAGAAGCGCCTCTCCGCCGACATCGGCCACGAGCTGGACGAGGTGCAGACCGAGATGGCCGGTGAGTGTCCCCCGTCCGCCGCGCTCGAGCAGTACAAGCGCGCGCTGCACCGGCACGTGGAGGCGGGGCTCGGCTCGCGGCTCAAGAAGCGCCTCTCCGCCGACATCGGCCACGAGCTGGACGAGGTGCAGACCGAGATGGCCGGTGAGTGTCCCCCGTCCGCCGCGCTCGAGCAGTACAAGCGCGCGCTGCACCGGCACGTGGAGGCGGGGCTCGGCTCGCGGCTCAAGAAGCGCCTCTCCGCCGACATCGGCCACGAGCTGGACGAGGTGCAGACCGAGATGGCCGGTGAGTGTCCCCCGTCCGCCGCGCTCGAGCAGTACAAGCGCGCGCTGCACCGGCACGTGGAGGCGGGGCTCGGCTCGCGGCTCAAGAAGCGCCTCTCCGCCGACATCGGCCACGAGCTGGACGAGGTGCAGACCGAGATGGCCGGTGAGTGTCCCCCGTCCGCCGCGCTCGAGCAGTACAAGCGCGCGCTGCACCGGCACGTGGAGGCGGGGCTCGGCTCGCGGCTCAAGAAGCGCCTCTCCGCCGACATCGGCCACGAGCTGGACGAGGTGCAGACCGAGATGGCCGGTGAGTGTCCCCCGTCCGCCGCGCTCGAGCAGTACAAGCGCGCGCTGCACCGGCACGTGGAGGCGGGGCTCGGCTCGCGGCTCAAGAAGCGCCTCTCCGCCGACATCGGCCACGAGCTGGACGAGGTGCAGACCGAGATGGCCGGTGAGTGTCCCCCGTCCGCCGCGCTCGAGCAGTACAAGCGCGCGCTGCACCGGCACGTGGAGGCGGGGCTCGGCTCGCGGCTCAAGAAGCGCCTCTCCGCCGACATCGGCCACGAGCTGGACGAGGTGCAGACCGAGATGGCCGGTGAGTGTCCCCCGTCCGCCGCGCTCGAGCAGTACAAGCGCGCGCTGCACCGGCACGTGGAGGCGGGGCTCGGCTCGCGGCTCAAGAAGCGCCTCTCCGCCGACATCGGCCACGAGCTGGACGAGGTGCAGACCGAGATGGCCGGTGAGTGTCCCCCGTCCGCCGCGCTCGAGCAGTACAAGCGCGCGCTGCACCGGCACGTGGAGGCGGGGCTCGGCTCGCGGCTCAAGAAGCGCCTCTCCGCCGACATCGGCCACGAGCTGGACGAGGTGCAGACCGAGATGGCCGGTGAGTGTCCCCCGTCCGCCGCGCTCGAGCAGTACAAGCGCGCGCTGCACCGGCACGTGGAGGCGGGGCTCGGCTCGCGGCTCAAGAAGCGCCTCTCCGCCGACATCGGCCACGAGCTGGACGAGGTGCAGACCGAGATGGCCGGTGAGTGTCCCCCGTCCGCCGCGCTCGGGCAGGACGAGCGCGCGCTGCACCGGCACGTGGAGGCGGGGCTCGGCTCGCGGCTCAAGAAGCGCCTCTCCGCCGACATCGGCCACGAGCTGGACGAGGTGCAGACCGAGATGGCCGGTGAGTGTCCCCCGTCCGCCGCGCTCGGGCAGGACGAGCGCGCGCTGCACCGGCACGTGGAGGCGGGGCTCGGCTCGCGGCTCAAGAAGCGCCTCTCCGCCGACATCGGCCACGAGCTGGACGAGGTGCAGACCGAGATGGCCGGTGAGTGTCCCCCGTCCGCCGCGCTCGAGCAGTACAAGCGCGCGCTGCACCGGCACGTGGAGGCGGGGCTCGGCTCGCGGCTCAAGAAGCGCCTCTCCGCCGACATTGGCCACGAGCTGGACGAGGTGCAGACCGAGATGGCCGGTGAGTGTCCCCCGTCCGCCGCGCTCGAGCAGTACAAGCGCGCGCTGCACCGGCACGTGGAGGCGGGGCTCGGCTCGCGGCTCAAGAAGCGCCTCTCCGCCGACATCGGCCACGAGCTGGACGAGGTGCAGACCGAGATGGCCGGTGAGTGTCCCCCGTCCGCCGCGCTCGAGCAGTACAAGCGCGCGCTGCACCGGCACGTGGAGGCGGGGCTCGGCTCGCGGCTCAAGAAGCGCCTCTCCGCCGACATCGGCCACGAGCTGGACGAGGTGCAGACCGAGATGGCCGGTGAGTGTCCCCCGTCCGCCGCGCTCGAGCAGTACAAGCGCGCGCTGCACCGGCACGTGGAGGCGGGGCTCGGCTCGCGGCTCAAGAAGCGCCTCTCCGCCGACATCGGCCACGAGCTGGACGAGGTGCAGACCGAGATGGCCGGTGAGTGTCCCCCGTCCGCCGCGCTCGAGCAGTACAAGCGCGCGCTGCACCGGCACGTGGAGGCGGGGCTCGGCTCGCGGCTCAAGAAGCGCCTCTCCGCCGACATCGGCCACGAGCTGGACGAGGTGCAGACCGAGATGGCCGGTGAGTGTCCCCCGTCCGCCGCGCTCGAGCAGTACAAGCGCGCGCTGCACCGGCACGTGGAGGCGGGGCTCGGCTCGCGGCTCAAGAAGCGCCTCTCCGCCGACATCGGCCACGAGCTGGACGAGGTGCAGACCGAGATGGCCGGTGAGTGTCCCCCGTCCGCCGCGCTCGAGCAGTACAAGCGCGCGCTGCACCGGCACGTGGAGGCGGGGCTCGGCTCGCGGCTCAAGAAGCGCCTCTCCGCCGACATCGGCCACGAGCTGGACGAGGTGCAGACCGAGATGGCCGGTGAGTGTCCCCCGGCCGCCGCGCTCGGGCAGGACGAGCGCGCGCTGCACCGGCACGTGGAGGCGGGGCTCGGCTCGCGGCTCAAGAAGCGCCTCTCCGCCGACATCGGCCACGAGCTGGACGAGGTGCAGACCGAGATGGCCGGTGAGTGTCCCCCGGCCGCCGCGCTCGAGCAGTACAAGCGCGCGCTGCACCGGCACGTGGAGGCGGGGCTCGGCTCGCGGCTCAAGAAGCGCCTCTCCGCCGACATCGGCCACGAGCTGGACGAGGTGCAGACCGAGATGGCCGGTGAGTGTCCCCCGTCCGCCGCGCTCGAGCAGTACAAGCGCGCGCTGCACCGGCACGTGGAGGCGGGGCTCGGCTCGCGGCTCAAGAAGCGCCTCTCCGCCGACATCGGCCACGAGCTGGACGAGGTGCAGACCGAGATGGCCGGTGAGTGTCCCCCGTCCGCCGCGCTCGAGCAGTACAAGCGCGCGCTGCACCGGCACGTGGAGGCGGGGCTCGGCTCGCGGCTCAAGAAGCGCCTCTCCGCCGACATCGGCCACGAGCTGGACGAGGTGCAGACCGAGATGGCCGGTGAGTGTCCCCCGTCCGCCGCGCTCGAGCACTACAAGCGCGCGCTGCACCGGCACGTGGAGGCGGGGCTCGGCTCGCGGCTCAAGAAGCGCCTCTCCGCCGACATCGGCCACGAGCTGGACGAGGTGCAGACCGAGATGGCCGGTGAGTGTCCCCCGTCCGCCGCGCTCGAGCAGTACAAGCGCGCGCTGCACCGGCACGTGGAGGCGGGGCTCGGCTCGCGGCTCAAGAAGCGCCTCTCCGCCGACATCGGCCACGAGCTGGACGAGGTGCAGACCGAGATGGCCGGTGAGTGTCCCCCGTCCGCCGCGCTCGAGCAGTACAAGCGCGCGCTGCACCGGCACGTGGAGGCGGGGCTCGGCTCGCGGCTCAAGAAGCGCCTCTCCGCCGACATCGGCCACGAGCTGGACGAGGTGCAGACCGAGATGGCCGGTGAGTGTCCCCCGTCCGCCGCGCTCGAGCAGTACAAGCGCGCGCTGCACCGGCACGTGGAGGCGGGGCTCGGCTCGCGGCTCAAGAAGCGCCTCTCCGCCGACATCGGCCACGAGCTGGACGAGGTGCAGACCGAGATGGCCGGTGAGTGTCCCCCGTCCGCCGCGCTCGAGCAGTACAAGCGCGCGCTGCACCGGCACGTGGAGGCGGGGCTCGGCTCGCGGCTCAAGAAGCGCCTCTCCGCCGACATCGGCCACGAGCTGGACGAGGTGCAGACCGAGATGGCCGGTGAGTGTCCCCCGTCCGCCGCGCTCGAGCAGTACAAGCGCGCGCTGCACCGGCACGTGGAGGCGGGGCTCGGCTCGCGGCTCAAGAAGCGCCTCTCTGCCGACATCGGCCACGAGCTGGACGAGGTGCAGACCGAGATGGCCGGTGAGTGTCCCCCGTCCGCCGCGCTCGAGCAGTACAAGCGCGCGCTGCACCGGCACGTGGAGGCGGGGCTCGGCTCGCGGCTCAAGAAGCGCCTCTCCGCCGACATCGGCCACGAGCTGGACGAGGTGCAGACCGAGATGGCCGGTGAGTGTCCCCCGTCCGCCGCGCTCGAGCAGTACAAGCGCGCGCTGCACCGGCACGTGGAGGCGGGGCTCGGCTCGCGGCTCAAGAAGCGCCTCTCCGCCGACATCGGCCACGAGCTGGACGAGGTGCAGACCGAGATGGCCGGTGAGTGTCCCCCGTCCGCCGCGCTCGAGCAGTACAAGCGCGCGCTGCACCGGCACGTGGAGGCGGGGCTCGGCTCGCGGCTCAAGAAGCGCCTCTCCGCCGACATCGGCCACGAGCTGGACGAGGTGCAGACCGAGATGGCCGGTGAGTGTCCCCCGTCCGCCGCGCTCGAGCAGTACAAGCGCGCGCTGCACCGGCACGTGGAGGCGGGGCTCGGCTCGCGGCTCAAGAAGCGCCTCTCCGCCGACATCGGCCACGAGCTGGACGAGGTGCAGACCGAGATGGCCGGTGAGTGTCCCCCGTCCGCCGCGCTCGAGCAGTACAAGCGCGCGCTGCACCGGCACGTGGAGGCGGGGCTCGGCTCGCGGCTCAAGAAGCGCCTCTCCGCCGACATCGGCCACGAGCTGGACGAGGTGCAGACCGAGATGGCCGGTGAGTGTCCCCCGTCCGCCGCGCTCGAGCAGTACAAGCGCGCGCTGCACCGGCACGTGGAGGCGGGGCTCGGCTCGCGGCTCAAGAAGCGCCTCTCCGCCGACATCGGCCACGAGCTGGACGAGGTGCAGACCGAGATGGCCGGTGAGTGTCCCCCGTCCGCCGCGCTCGAGCAGTACAAGCGCGCGCTGCACCGGCACGTGGAGGCGGGGCTCGGCTCGCGGCTCAAGAAGCGCCTCTCCGCCGACATCGGCCACGAGCTGGACGAGGTGCAGACCGAGATGGCCGGTGAGTGTCCCCCGTCCGCCGCGCTCGAGCAGTACAAGCGCGCGCTGCACCGGCACGTGGAGGCGGGGCTCGGCTCGCGGCTCAAGAAGCGCCTCTCCGCCGACATCGGCCACGAGCTGGACGAGGTGCAGACCGAGATGGCCGGTGAGTGTCCCCCGTCCGCCGCGCTCGAGCAGTACAAGCGCGCGCTGCACCGGCACGTGGAGGCGGGGCTCGGCTCGCGGCTCAAGAAGCGCCTCTCCGCCGACATCGGCCACGAGCTGGACGAGGTGCAGACCGAGATGGCCGGTGAGTGTCCCCCGTCCGCCGCGCTCGAGCAGTACAAGCGCGCGCTGCACCGGCACGTGGAGGCGGGGCTCGGCTCGCGGCTCAAGAAGCGCCTCTCCGCCGACATCGGCCACGAGCTGGACGAGGTGCAGACCGAGATGGCCGGTGAGTGTCCCCCGTCCGCCGCGCTCGAGCAGTACAAGCGCGCGCTGCACCGGCACGTGGAGGCGGGGCTCGGCTCGCGGCTCAAGAAGCGCCTCTCCGCCGACATCGGCCACGAGCTGGACGAGGTGCAGACCGAGATGGCCGGTGAGTGTCCCCCGTCCGCCGCGCTCGAGCAGTACAAGCGCGCGCTGCACCGGCACGTGGAGGCGGGGCTCGGCTCGCGGCTCAAGAAGCGCCTCTCCGCCGACATCGGCCACGAGCTGGACGAGGTGCAGACCGAGATGGCCGGTGAGTGTCCCCCGTCCGCCGCGCTCGGGCAGGACGAGCGCGCGCTGCACCGGCACGTGGAGGCGGGGCTCGGCTCGCGGCTCAAGAAGCGCCTCTCCGCCGACATCGGCCACGAGCTGGACGAGGTGCAGACCGAGATGGCCGGTGAGTGTCCCCCGTCCGCCGCGCTCGAGCAGTACAAGCGCGCGCTGCACCGGCACGTGGAGGCGGGGCTCGGCTCGCGGCTCAAGAAGCGCCTCTCCGCCGACATCGGCCACGAGCTGGACGAGGTGCAGACCGAGATGGCCGGTGAGTGTCCCCCGTCCGCCGCGCTCGAGCAGTACAAGCGCGCGCTGCACCGGCACGTGGAGGCGGGGCTCGGCTCGCGGCTCAAGAAGCGCCTCTCCGCCGACATCGGCCACGAGCTGGACGAGGTGCAGACCGAGATGGCCGGTGAGTGTCCCCCGTCCGCCGCGCTCGAGCAGTACAAGCGCGCGCTGCACCGGCACGTGGAGGCGGGGCTCGGCTCGCGGCTCAAGAAGCGCCTCTCCGCCGACATCGGCCACGAGCTGGACGAGGTGCAGACCGAGATGGCCGGTGAGTGTCCCCCGTCCGCCGCGCTCGAGCAGTACAAGCGCGCGCTGCACCGGCACGTGGAGGCGGGGCTCGGCTCGCGGCTCAAGAAGCGCCTCTCCGCCGACATCGGCCACGAGCTGGACGAGGTGCAGACCGAGATGGCCGGTGAGTGTCCCCCGTCCGCCGCGCTCGGGCAGGACGTCTGTTGCACCAGGGGTCGTGGGTTCGAATCCCACTCAGGACAAATATTCGTGTGACGAACACTTGTATTTGTTCTGTGTCTGGATGTTAATAATATTATCTATTTAAGTATGTATTTAAAAATATCTATGTATGTATATCAGTCTCTGACACCCATTACAGGTTCGCGCCTACTTTGGGGTCAGATGGCCGTGTGTGAGAATGTCCAAGATATTTATTATTAGATACTAGCTGACCCCGCAAACTTTGTTCTGCCATATGAAATGTCAAAGTGACGCGACGCTTCACGTCAATGAACGACGGTTAAAAATAAAAATACTAAAATAGTGTTTAAAAAAACATTTTCCGGTGGACCAAATTGTGAATCTAAACCATTCTCGAATCCCCTTGAATACACACAAAAAATTTCATCAACATCTATCCAGCCGTTTTGGAGGAGTTCACTGTCGTACACACGTACACAAGAAATATATATACATATGTATTAGATATTTATTAACTTATTCCAGAGCGAATGTACAACATCCTCCCGGTGCACAAGCGCGCGGCGGCCGCCAACTACATAGTGCCGCACCAGCAGCCGTTCGAGGTGCTCTACCGGCTGAACTGCGACAACCTGTGCGCGGACTTCCACGAGGACCTCTCGTTCCGCTTCTCGTACGGGATCACCGCGCTCATCCAGCGCTTCCAGGGGCGGAACACGAACAAGATCGCGCTGAACAACCCGCCGCAGTACACGCCGGTATGTACGTTCGAGGTGCTCTACCGGCTGAACTGCGACAACCTGTGCGCGGACTTCCACGAGGACCTCTCGTTCCGCTTCTCGTACGGGATCACCGCGCTCATCCAGCGCTTCCAGGGGCGGAACACGAACAAGATCGCGCTGAACAACCCGCCGCAGTACACGCCGGTATGTACGAGTTATAGAAGGAAAGAAAGAGAGAAAGAAAGTTTATTTTGGTCTTAATATACCTGCAACATACATAAAATTTTTGTTTGACTGGTAGAAAATGCCATAAGGCATTAAGTCCCATTGTATATCTCTTTAGAGGTGTCAATAAAGTTGAATAAAATAAAATAAATACATTATACGTGAGGTACACTGGAAGTTTTGCATAACTCATTAATAAAACAGTTTACATGTACAGTTATATATTTACTGCTTTTTGAAGTATTCTCCATTACATTTTAAATCCTTTGTCATTTAAAATTACTTTGTATTGTTTGACAGGCCCGTTGGCGCAATCGGTAGTGACCCTGTCTGTTGCGCCAGGAGTCGTGGGTTCGAATCCCACTCAGGACAAATATTCGGGTGACGAACACTTGTATTTGTTCTGTGTCTGGATGTTGTTAATATTATCAATTTATGTATGTATTTAAAAATATCTATGTATGTATATCAGTCTCTGACACCCATAGCACAGGCTCGCACCTACTTTGGGGTCAGATGGCCGTGTGTGAGAATGTCCAAGATATTTATTTATTATTTATTTATTGTTCGCCGCTCCTGTAATTTTTATGCCGAACGTGGCTGACATTGCAAATGTCATTTCAACAGCGGCAGAGCGAAATCGCATTTGAACATTAATTCACTTTTGTGATGAAAGACTGGTAAAGTGTGTGTTACTTGAATCCAGATACCACCGGCGATCGGTCCGGCCGGCGCGCCGACGGAGGTGTCGCGCGCGGCCAACGGGCCCGCGGGCGGCGCGGCTGGCATGGGGGGCATGGGCCCGCTCAGCGCCGAGGAGTGGGGCATGGTGTCCAAGTTCGCGCTCGGCGCGCTCACCTCGCAGGGCACCATGGGCGGCCTGCTGCTGTCCGGCCTGGTGAGTCCACACCCCACACTCACTCACTCACTCGACCCAAGGCCTGTAGAGACTAAACGACGAACTAAATAAATAAGAATTATACCGTTAAAATTAAAAAAAAAAACCAAAACCACGTGTGCCAAATTTCTGCTCGATAGCTTCAGTGGAAGTGGGTGAAATATTGAAGGCAAGATTCCAGTACATACATACATACATACAGACATACATACATACATACATACATACATACGTACATACAAACGAGTGAAGTTAAATAAAAGCTTTTAAAAAATAAATAAATAATCTTCGTCTAACGTCTACGGCGAATCTGTATGGCCACACATCGCGTGCTGTAATATTTACTGCTATGTACAAACGCAAAACAATATGGTTGATTCCAAACAATATGGTTGTAGCGTCCATAGCCCAATGGGTCGCGTCGATTCAATGTGATGGAAAGAGCTTAGCAAGGAAGGGCTTGGTCGGTTTGTGGATGGGTGACCGCTAGTGGCAAAAATTCATGGACGCTACCGTACTTCGGAGGGCACGTAAAGCCGTCGGTCCCGGTTGTTTTCAATGCTGGAAACAGTCGTTAAGCCTTGTTGAAGACTTTCGGGTGGCTTGAGAACTTTCGACAATGTGTTGGCCACTAACCCCTCCACCAATCCGCATTAGAGCAGCGTGGTGGAGTATGCTCTAGATCTCTCGCAGCAGTGTCTGTGGGGGAGACCCGTGCTCAGCAGTGGGTCGTCTATGGACGAAACAAACACAAAAAAAAAAACGCTGCTCACGATCTATGTTTTAAAGCAGCGAGTTGGCAACCGTAAGCGCCGATTGGTTCGCCAGCCAGACTGGAATCTCGTAACATTATTGTACACATGTGCTATGTTGTGTTATTAATGTTATATTACATGTTATTAAATTTTCCAGTTACTAAAAACGGTCGGATGGCGCGTGGTGATAGTGACGGGCGCGGTGTACGGCGCGCTGTACGCGTACGAGCGGCTCACGTGGACGGCGCGGGCGCAGGAGCGCGTGTTCAAGCGGCAGTACGTGCAGCACGCGGGCAAGAAGCTGCGGCTCATCGTCGACCTCACGTCGGCCAACTGCAGCCACCAAGTGCAGCAGTGAGTGCGCATGCGCAGTTGAACACCCAACGAAACTTATACACGCATACACGCACATACACGCATTCACTCTCGCAAACACGGTCGGATGGCGCGTGGTGATAGTGACGGGCGCGGTGTACGGCGCGCTGTACGCGTACGAGCGGCTCACGTGGACGGCGCGGGCGCAGGAGCGCGTGTTCAAGCGGCAGTACGTGCAGCACGCGGGCAAGAAGCTGCGGCTCATCGTCGACCTCACGTCGGCCAACTGCAGCCACCAAGTGCAGCAGTGAGTGCGCATGCGCAGTTAAACACTCAACGAAACTTATACACGCATACAGGCACATACACGCATTCACTCTCGCAAACACGCTTACACACACGCACGCATAGCTCACAATGATATTCTTTTATTGCATTTTGTAATAAATTTACATGTTTACGGGACTGCCTATAACTTAGAGCTCGTAAAAATTATTTTTGCGTGCTAATATAATAGCCTTTATGGTAGTATGTGATGAAGGTTATTAAGAGCAACTTTGGGCGCGGTAGTAATGTGGATGGGTGACATCTAACACCGAACACGATTGTTCACTGACATCGAACACTTTTGGTCTGGTTGAAGGTGACTTGTAGACACTCGACACTGGGTCTGCCGTTAAACCCTCCACCAATACGCATAGGAAAAGCGTGGTAGAGGCTTCAGACTTCTCTCAGCTGTGTCTCTAGGAAAACCCATGCCTAACAGTGGAGCGCCTACCGGTTGTAGCTTAACAATGATAAATTAACACGTTGTGGTCGACGCAGAGTAAACAGTTAACGTCAGAAAACGCCCCAAAGTTGAGGCTTAACTTTAACAGCGCCCATGGCAGATCCGCTTCTTTATTACAGTTATATTTATGGCTTTTAACATATTTTGTTCCTCACAGGGAGCTGTCGACGATGTTCGCGCGGCTGTGCCGGCTGATCGACGAGGCGACGACGGAGCTGGACTCGGAGCTGGGCGAGGTGCGCGCCGCCATCAAGATGCTGGACGACGCGGCCGGCTCCGCCAAGAAGCTGCGCAACAAGGCAACTATCACACCGCTACCACCGCCACCACCGCCACCACCGCCACCACCGCAACCCTTTGTCCCACTGTTCTGACTTTACTCAGATTCATTTAATTTTCTTTTTAGGGTACTAGCTTGGGCTATCGCCCGCGCCAAATCGTTTTCCATGTAGCATTACCTCTAACATCAAGGGATGGTTTAAAATACGTAACTAATCAAAATCTAGCTATGGGTCATAGCGAAGCCATCGCTGCTTCGCAGCGAGCCATAGACGTCCCACTGCTGGGCCCCCATAGACACTACTGCGGGAGGTCTAGAGCATACTCCACCACGCTGCTCCAATGCGGATTGGTGGACGGGTTAGTGGCCAACCCAGTGTCGAATGTTCTCAAGCCACCCGAAGATCTTCTAAAAGGCTTATCGACTGTTTCCACCATTGAAACCTGTGTGACTGTTTACACCTGTAGGTACTACACGTCACATCGATCCATCATTCCTTTGAGGAGAAGACGGACAAACTAACAAACACACTTTTCCATTTATATATTAGAAAGCTAATAAGGATAAGGGTATTCTGATTAGACTTAACGAGAGTGTACAATTGATTTTAACCTTGTTGTATCTCAGGCGGGCTATCTCGCGCACGAGCTTGAGCTGTTCGAAGACAACTTCCTCAAGCACTAGCCGGTGAGTTATTTGTTTATTTTATAATACATATTGTACACATAATTGACGGGATAACCCAAAACATAGAAATAGATGCACAAACATACGTAGGTAACCCCATCCTCACACGCACTGACCACATACACATATACATACACACACTCACTCTGTAATCTTGGTTAACTACGAGGGACTGAAAACTGGTGGCGATAAAATTCCTTTAGTACCCGTACAATACACTGGCTGTTGGAAATATGTTGGACTTGTGAAGCGAGTGACTTTTAGAGTTAGAGGTGTAAAATACACCATCAAAGAAATTAAAAAGTGCGTGCGTACAAAGTACACATGTCAGAAGTGAAACTTCTTTAGCTAAATATTCAAATATACACAAAAAAAAGAATAAATATAAATATTCATTTGAAAGTCTTGTTGTTTTATTACAAAACTTAAGTTATGTTAGTCTTTATAAGTTTTAATTTCAGTTTAATTTTCATTCTAACATTTAATTACTAAACGAATACACAAACCAATAGCGTGTAACGCAATAATGCGTCACATCCGCTTCATCCGTAAAAATTTTACCCTCATTCGCCTTAAGAAGTTTCACTTCAAAAAGTCAAAAATATTGATTTTACCTATCGATAATTTAATTTGAATAAAATTTCCAGAGAGTCGTGCATCACTCCACCGCAGGAGATTTTATTCACTCGTCAGCTGCGACGGGCCCCTAACGCCGGTAGAAGGGAAAGTACAATTTTTCTTCATTCGAACGTGCGATATGTGATCGAGGGGCCTAGACAAGTGGCTAAAACGCTAGTAGAATAGATTAACAAATGTATGGGATTGACATTCGCTATCGACTAATTAGTGGTAAGCGAATGTCAAACCCATACATTTGTTAATCTATTCTATTTCTATTCTACTAGCGTTTTGCCACTTGTCTAGGCCCCCGAAACCGCTCACCGAACTCGGCTCGTGTGAGCCCAGTTTGTGAATGCGGTTTAAATGATCGTGCTGAACGTTTCTAGGTTTTGCATCTCCCTCGCGCAATTCTGAATTTGAAATTAATGTTAGACCTGTGTATATATTACTTGACGTTAAACCTACTAATGTTACTATATATTTTAAAAACATGATTTGAATGAAGAAAATGTACAAAAATTTATATCTTACGCCGAGAAAAATTTGAAAATTCATCCCCTAAGGGGGTAAAACGGGGGTGCAAAGTTAGTATGAAGCTTTGCCGTTTTTGAAGTTAGTGAATGTGTAACGCGAGCGAAGCTGCGGGCGTCCACTAGTCTATGATATAATAATATAGATGTATAAAGTCACAAAATATATTGTTTTCTCTGCGTTAAAGATACTTGTTTCAAATATATACACAGGATTAATCATGATTTTGGAAATGCACGAGCGAATGGGTTGCAAATCAGATGAATGTTCTGTAATTACGATGTTTCGTTAGCTCGCTATGTTAAAAGCACGTAAGTGATAAAATATAACTATTGGTTACCGTTCTAAACGCAGTGTTGTTGTACCATCTTTGTGTTGTCCCCACGAGCTGTTGGACGGACTTGGGCTCGACTTGTTAAGCGTTACGACCTTAGTTAGAACAAAATCGTGTATAATTTATGATGGCAGTTATTTTGTAAGTAAGAGGAGCTTGGGACAGTCCCAAGCAGCGGAAGTAGAGCGATTCATTGGCTTAGAAATTTAAATGCTTTTCCCACTTCGATCAACAATTGCACTAGATTAAGGATCAGGAATCAAAATATGTACATCAATGATTCTACAATATTGCATGTTATCGAAATGAAATTAATTAATACGAGGGGCAAAACATTTGCACCCATTTTTACGTAAATTACGTGGATGTGGAGGTGTATGAAATTTGGTAAGTTAAAGTTTGGAGAAAGATTTTATATTTTATAAAAAGTCGCCAAAGAAACACATAATTTTTACGGAAAGCAAATCGGTCAAACCGTTTTGGAGATAACGGGACCACCATAATTGATCAAACACTTAGAATTGTGTTGGGTAAAAATGCTAGAAACATTTTGAAATACACATCACGAAGCATCTATTGCTATTGTCGATCGAAGTTTTCCAATTACACTTCGTTATAAATTTGTTCATTAGATTATAAATCGATGTCTAGAGCAGTTTCCTCGCTGCAAACAAACCGCTCTCAAATGTATAGTCAAATATAATTTTAGTGTAAATTTTGTTATTTTATCATTGTTTAACACGTATATTGCATACCATTGAAATCACGCTGGACGGCTGTCTGAAAAGTTGTTGAAACCTGTACTTTTAGTTGTTTATCGTTGAATTTTGTTTAAGCTTTTGTTTTCAACGTAGTGTGCAGTTTAAGCAAGGTCTTCTGCGCCAGATATAAGCAAGCCAGGAAACCATGGTTGTCTATCATTTAGTGTATTGATGAAACCGCCTCTCAATTTTTATAAAATCATTTCCATCATCATCACAACCCTTTATTTCTCCCAATGTTGGGCACGGGTCTCCTGTCAGAATGGGAGGGATTAGGCCTTAGCCCACCACGCTGGCCAAGTATGAATTGGCAGACCTCACATGCCTTCGAGAACACTATGAAGAACTCTCAGGCATGCAGGTTTCCTCACGATGTGTCCTTCACCGTTACAGCAAGTGACATTTAATTTCTTAAATCGCACGTAACTTAGTAAAGTCATTGGTGTGTGCCGCTTGGGTTTGAACACGGACTGCTCGAGTGAGAGGCGAGTTCGATAGCCACTGGGCTGTCTCAGCATGTAAAATTGGGTCGCAGAAGACTTGGTTTAAGAAGAGATTAAGGTTCAGTTGTAGTGGTCAGTCGGTAAAGAACTTTAGTACCAAATACAAGGCGGTTTCCTATTTTAACTTGCATCTTGGTCACATGACTGCATCACCCGGCAGGGTCGCCATATTGGGGTTATTTGTCTCATTCGAAATACTTTGATAAGATGATACAATGTCACGGCATTCTATTTAGATTTCAAGAGCAAGTACCACCGCTCCCCGAAGTACCAACGAACCAAGTACTGCTGTGTAGTGATTATGTCTGTTACACTTATCTAGAAGTGACCATCTTAGTCTTCAAGGATAGCAATACGTGTGTTTGAATGAGACTCTTATCCTGTCATAGCTGTTATGAGCAGTATCAGCTCGTTTGCTATCTTAAAATTCTAATACCGGAATAAGCTTGGCCAATGATGAAAAAGTTGAGTTATGTGCTATTTATGCGAGCAAAAGAAAATTTACATTAGCTACTAATTGAAGGAATTATGACAATATTGAAACAAGGTCTTTAGTCGCCTTACTACTGTTACTGAACTCAGAGTCACACTGTGCACTACGTATTCACCTTCGCAGACGCCGTGGTGCTACGCACGTGTATAATTCTATTATACATAATAATATACATGTCGTGTTAATGTGTAATGTATCCAACTATTTATAGTACTAAATATCTATCTATTGTTGATGTCCTACTAGCAACTATGTATGGGCGTGCGCAGACAGGAGACAATGCGCGGTATTTAACCTCTCGTTAAATACTTGACTTGTAGGGCAGTTTTATGTAATTTATTTCGAGGAACAATTAGTCCGTCGTCTGCGCAGGTCCTTAGTGGGAATATGTCGAGTATGGTTGAAGGCGAAATAAAATGTTATTTGAATTTATCGACTGTATTTGTAAAAACTTTATAAATTGTGTGAAACGATGAGTTTTGTGTATGTTTGTTATGCTGGGTTGATTTTGATATACTGGAATCGTGTAGTGTAGACATTTTGCCACTTGCTGTATTCATTTATATTTAATTGGTTAATTCAAGAGGATTCGTATGTTTCTATCAGTCGTGTGACTTGTTTTAAAAACAATTTCTGTGACAAGTTTTAATTGACCGAAACCAGTCAGCTTTACCGACATTTTACAAGTAAGTTTGGTCGTATACCCGTTAAAATGCGTATTCGAAATTTTAAAATTGACTCGTCGATTGACTTTTGAATTATTTTCATTCAAAAATTTGGATTTGGATTTCCCGCCGAAAGGGTCGAGGACTCGAATAATTGACGGCACTGATGATCGGCCCCACTGAATCGATCGTAGTTTGAAATATTTGTCTGTTCACTAACCACTCCTAATTTTGTGTGAAGTTTCAATGTTAGTCAAATATTTTATTAGCTTTTACCTTAAACGGTTATTCTGGTAAAGACAGCCTTTATACCATGGGCAGAAGTAGTTGGTTGTTGGTTATTGTAACCCTAACCAGCCCTAACGAATAGTCGTTTAAATTAAATACATAAATAACGAGTGGTTGATGAAGTATCTTTATTTTGGTAAGTAATGTAACTATGGCCCTCATCTTAGCACTTTAGTTACCAATGAGACATTATCGGGCAACCGCTGGCTATGCGTCCGTACATCGACTGCGCGTTCTGTAAGTAGGTATAAAAAAAACTTCAATAAAATATTTTTTATCTGTGATAATTTAGCCTTTGAAAAAAAGTTTAAAAAAATTTTTTTTTTTTTAAATTTGATTCCGGACGTTTTTATTAAATATTTGATTGCAATGATGCCACTTTCATTCATGTCATTATAGGATGCGTAGTCGACGCTTGCGGATATTTAGTAAATTAATTAGTGTTCTTTTTAAGTTTAATTTATTGTAACTATTATCGACAACGGAGTGTGGCTCTGTCTTTACCGGCGAGTGTTGTTATAAATAGTATTTGGCAGAATTTGTAACACAGATTGTTGAATTAAACCTACAACTGACAATCTACTGTTTGAAGTAATGAAATAAATTGCAATGAAATTTAAGATTAGTTTGGCTTGCGAGCGAACCTTGGTGATGGCGGTTCTCTTGTGTTTGTGACATTTTCAGTTGGGTTCTTCTACTCTTCGTTGAATTCTTGACTCGTGGTTTCCCTCCATACATTAGTAAGCGTGTTAGGGTGTGTTCACAAAGAGGTAATGAAGTTAAAACAAAAAAAAAATAACCATATGATGTATTCATACCTCTGTAACGACAGTATGTTGTGACTTTTTACATTATTTATTTGATTAAAAGAAAAGAAAAAAATCTTTTAAAATGGACCAACTTTATTGATATTTTCAGATATCTAGTTGCTAACAAAAAAGGAGACGTACAGATATTATTACAGATTTATCCTTCTAAAATTATAAATGTGAATGTTTGTAACTTTGTTACTCAATCACGCAAAATCTACAAAACGGATTCAGATGAAACTTGGGACATAGGTCGATGATAACCTAAATTAGCACATAGGATACCTTTTCATCCCGAAAATATGTTCCCTCGGGATGCTTTGCACGTTAATTGGATAGCAGTCTCGCACATCGTCAACAGATGGCGCTGATACTAATTATTAACTTGATCACCCGTTTTCTGAAGCTGCGTAAGGTAGTTCTATATAAATACGAAATAAATATTGAAATCGGGCCATATGCCCAGGAGGGAACGGGACTACGAAAGAACGATTTCCTCAATTTTACACAAGTAAAATCAGTTCGAGATGCAGTTTTCTCTATCGCACGCCTGGGCCTAATCGGCGGAGCTCTTATTTTTTGGTAAATACTTATTTTTCAAGTCTCGTTGGAACAATGCCCTCTTTAAGTTTTGCCGTATTCTATCCCTACGGAACCCTTAATGGTGTCGGAATGCTCTAAATTCTTTCTAAGTTACATTTGCATTATCAGAGACCATCGTTTTGGAAAATTACTCGAATGTCATGTTTTTACAATTGTATAGTCATCGTTATGTAATTTTTATGAAACTTTATTGGAAGAAGTCTCATACCCACGTGAACCGCGAGTCACCTAAAGACGGCATAAGTTAAGATTCGAATCGAATGCATGTCTTTTGAGGAATAGTTGAGATACTCGGTAGCTTTTCGTTTGATCACGCTGTAATTATGTAGCTTAAAGCCTTCCTTGCATTATGTTGCTGCATTACAATATCTATCGTTTGAATTATCATGTTGGCTTTTTTTAAATATTTTAGACGAATTATTTGTAAAAGAGAAATTATGAATTAGATGTTTATATGATAAACGAGAGGTGTGATAAGATTTATGGAATTGGAGCGACCAGGCAATGGTGTCGTAGTGTACCGACGATGCCCTGGGCCGTACTGGCTCGTTGCGCGTACGCATCCAAACTGATTAGTTCGTGTCAACAAAGCGATATTAATTTGACTACTGCTAGCTTCCAGAGAAAACGGAATTAACAAAGCTTTACTTGTAGGTTACACGTATCGACAGCGAATTTCTACCCGAAGAATACATTTTTATTATTTCAATTATTTCAATGAATGTCGGTTTGCCGCCGGTGTAGAATGTCGTCGGATCGTTTGGTATTATGGTATTAGATTGTTTTGTTGTCCAATGTAATTAGTTGTCATTAATAGGTGAATTTCGTATGTAAATAATGAAAAATAAAGGATTCCTTTATAATTAAAAACATAGTTTTATTTGACCAAGTCCCATAATCAACATTAGTTGTAAAATATATTGATTTTAAACGCACTTAGTGCTAGGAGATCAATGTTTCGTGTGAACACAATTATAGGTACATAGAAAAATACCTGCACTTTGTATAAAAAATACAAACTATTAACAACATATCGTTAATTATATGCCAATGATCTATGTTGTTTCAAAAATTCGTGTAGCTTATAATCGTTAATTAAATAATTAATATAATAATAATTTAAATTCGACACTGGGTTGTCCTACGATACAATCAAAGACACTTATAACTGAAGAACGGAAAAACAAATTATGAATAAAATCTTCTTTTTATATACTTCCCTAGTAAACAAGGGACGCTATTAAGTTGCTTACGTGTTAAACTGCTGTTACGGTTTTCATGAAATTGGTATACAGAAATAAATATAAAAAACCTAATTGACGCTTACAAAGTAATAAGGCGTAAAGAAGTTCGCGAGAACAGCTAGTTTTAAATAGAAAATAATATAAATAGAGAAATAATGGCTGATCGATCAACAGAACTCTTTTTCCAACGACGTGTAAGTCAGGATGTAGTGCAAGTTCATTTTGCCTTTCAAGTGCTCTGCTTGCAACCTCTTCGGCGGAAGCTGAAAAAGAAAACGGAAGCTACTAAATGCAACTACTCGAGAAACAATTTAACGAAATTTAGTATTGGAGACTGCCTTATTTGCGTTGTAATAAAATACTCGCAGATCATGTAAAAATAAATGACATTGTACTGTGTGATAGGTGAAATCAAATCATCAGACTGAAACCGCTGTACTTTTTATGACCGCTTTATGTGATTGTAGTTGATAGGAATTAATTAGTATTTAAACTCAATTATTCTATATAATTCTTAAGTGTGAACTTAAGTGTGTGTGTAAACAATGGCGGTTTCCCGTGTTTGCAACACGTCTCCAACTATGATCAGAGCACCACAACTCGATCGAAATCACTCCGCTCCGACGCCCAACTCTGCCAACATGCAATGGCGCAGCGTGGCCGTCATATCCCCAGCCAGCTACACCTATACTTCAGCTAGACTGATCACTCTAGTCCTCACCAGCGGCGCGTCCTGCCGGAACAGATGTCGCTGGCAGGCGACCTGCCCGTCAGCCACCTCCAACCCGTAGTGGCGCAGCGTGGCCGGCGCGTCCTCGCCCAGCCGCAGCCAGCCGCGCAGCGCGCTCAGCGGCACGCGGCGCCCCCGGCAGCTATAAGCTACGCTGATTACGCGAAGCGCGTTTCTAAAATTTTAGTTTTGAATTTTGATTTAGGTTTATTTGATATTAGACATCGAGGATGTTTATTTCCTTTCATTGGCTTTCTAAATGGTAAAGGTTAGACTTTAGTCCACCACGCTGGCCAAGTGCGGATTAGCAGACTTCACATGCCTTTGAAAACGTTATGGAGAACTCTCAGGCATGTAGGTTTCCTTACAATGTTTCCTTCGCTGTTCTTGCAGGTTAAATTAAATTTCTTAAATCGCACATAAGTTAAAAAAGTCATTGGTGCGTGCAGCTTAGTTTTGAACTCGGACCGCTCGAGTGAGAGGCGAGTTCGTTAGGCACTGGGCTGTCACCGCTGCGCTGTTATCTGAAGGGTGATAAACACATGATAAAGGGATTTATCCAACTAATATAATAAATCACGCAAAAACTACACGTACAACAGATTTGGATGAATATACTCGTATAGGCACATAGATAGGTGATAACCTAGATCAGCACATAGGATAGTTTTCATCCCGAAAATATGGACCCGTGGAAAGCTGTCTGGCACACAGTCAATAGATGGCGCTGATTACACTTTTGTGCGGGCAAAACCTATTATGAAATACATTTATATAATATTTGACGGGCCCGTTGGCGCAATCGGTAGTGACCCTGTCTGTTGCGCCAGGAGTCGTAGCTTCGAATCCCACTCAGGACAAATATTCGTGTGATGAACACTTGTATTTGTTCTGTGTCTGCATGTTAATATTATCTATTTAAGTATGTATTTAAAAATATATATGTATGTATACTCTCAAAGTCTCAAACACCCATATTACAGGCTCGCGTCTAGTTTGGTCAGATGGCCGTGTGTGAGAATGTCCAAGATATTTATTTATGTATAAAGCCTGACCTCTGCACCCGGGGCAGCTGCAGCGCGGCGGCGCAGAAGGCGAGCGGGCACAGCGCGGGCAGCGCGCGGCCCGCGGCGGCGTAGTGCCCGCGCAGCGCCGCGCCCGCCAGCGCGTACGCGCGCACCACTACTGGTGCGCTGACAGGAAAGTATGTGTGAAATGTGAAAGTTAAATTATACTGTAAATTTTTTTTTTAAAAAAAGCTTTTACAACTTTTATTTTATTTTCGTGCATTGTCACACAAAATGTGTGCCGAATTTCAGCTCGATAGCTTCAGTGGAAGTGGGTGAAATATTGATTGCAAGATTCCAGGACATGGATACATACAAGTGAAGTTAAATAAAAGCTTTTAAAAAGGAGTGATACCAAAAAAATTACACTAACAAGAATGTAAATTGTTAAAAATTATTCACATAAAATTTTTGTTTGGCGTGTCAATAGATTGAATGTAATTTTGGTTCTAATTACCCAGTTAATTAATAACACATATTTTATAGTAGTCTACGAGTACATTACATAGTTAAACTAAAACTAAACAATGAAATATTTGAAAATAATTGTGGCTAACAGTGTTGGTTTATGGTGTCAAAATATGTTTAATTCTGTAGCAATTTACTTCATAAATTATTAGTAGTCATACAAAAACGACAATCAATTTTGTGACACTGACATGTTTTATCCTTACTTTACTATTATTATTATTACATGTTATTTCATACTTACTGCCTTAAATTGTCATTTAAGTGCCTAAGTCGCCAGATGGGAGATTCATCATAGAAGTTTGTCAGTACATAAATGGCCTCCATCAGGCCTCTGTCAAGACTTAGTATTTCATCCTTCTCTATGTTGCACCGATTCAAGTTGTTAATTAGAATGTTCACATCCTGAGATACTTCAGCACTCTTCAGATCCAGCTCATCATAGCAGTAGAGACATGTTTTGAGACATTCTAAGAGCATGTTCTTATTCAGAGTTGGAGAAAAATCATTTATTGATTCTTCACACAAACTACAAGAAATTTAGTTTGCAATTGTAAGTATTAAATTTTAATATTCAAGGTATGTATATGATAATTTGATTTAAAAATTGTAATTTATAAATAAATAAATATCTTGGACAATCTCACACACGGCCATCTGACCCCAAAGTAGGCGCGAGCCTGTGTTATGGGTGTCAGAGACTGATATACATACATAGATATTTTAAATACATACTTAAATAGATAATATTGACATCCAGACACAGAACAAATACAAGTGTTCGTCACACGAATATTTGTCCTGAGTGGGATTCGAACCCACGACCTTTGGCGCAACAGACAGGGTCACTACCGATTGCGCCAACGGGCCTGTCATTGACTATAACTTGTAACAAATGTGGCCTTTGATAGTGTTATAAAAGAAGAATTATACAGGTAATAAATAACTTACTTACAAGTAACCATAATATGTGTGAAACCTTATCATAGGCTCAAGTAATGTTATCCGCATCTTAGGATCAAAGTCTTGGATAATCATGTCTTGCCTGACTGCTCGGAGACGGTCCGTTACAAAGTTGTATATGACAAGATCATTAACATCTTGTCTCTTTGTCACCCTGTAAATTATATAGATATTAAAATCCTATAGCACATATTATAACATATCAAATAGTTACTAATGAGATATCGCCAGGTTTCATAATGAACGTGTCACATGGAATCAGTGATCTATATTCTTATGAAAACATGGGAATGGTATTTTTATAAGATAAAGGATAACCTGTGTAACAGTAAGGAAACCCAGTTGGCCAAGACATTACCAGTGTTTTTGAGACCTGAAATCTGCATTTGACCAGAGTGGTGAATAATTGCTTCCCCTTCTGAGAAGAGACTTATGCACAGAAGACGGAAAATGCAATTGTTAAGAACTAAATATCCTCTATATTTACACACTGGGGGTGTGATGGACATTTCTGCATACTAGGCACAAGTTTTGCAATGCTACTAGCCCCATTTTTCTCCGTATTGCCTGATCTTTAACATGTTCACATCTGAGACTGTACTTATTTTATCAATATTATTTGAAAATTGATTAAAGTAGAAAAAGCAAAAGACATGTCAGGACTATAGGAACTAGAAGGTGCTATCTGCCTACCCAATTGGGAAAAAGGTGTGAATATATATTATGTATATGGATTACTAACTAAATGTAACATACATTTAAACGAACCAAAAATAAATGTAGAAGGGGAGTGCCTGCAGCTTGTTGTATGTTGTTCTCTAGAGCACCAACGTTATTGTTTCACAGCACTTCCATATCATGTCCCTTAGGATGAATACACAATAATTTGAGAAGAACTTACTCAAACAGCAAGTAGCGTACTGTCTTCTTAAGGATATGAAAGGGTCGCAGATTACATGCCACGGCCAAGTTGGTGTCTGCGGCCGGCCTGGCATATCGCTTCACCAGCCTTCTCTGGTCCTCAACAACCTCCAGGGCATGGACCAGGTGCTCCCTTTCACGTCTGTTGGTCATACCATTTACATTGGTTTTCACCTTAAAAGCGACGATCTTAGGTGCGACAAATTGTATTCATTAACAGTAATGTAATAGATAGAACCCAGAATTTATCTCACACGAACACTTCATCTTCTGGGCACATCGAGTTGCATGTTCCTTGGACGGCTAAGACTGCTTTCACTGTCTCATCAACTTTATGGTCCTTCTTAAAGTTGTTCTGGAAAAAGTCCATGTACGAGTACGACTGTGTCGGCTTGTTAAAATTTGCCATGATGGCTCATTCAACAGTATTAATTTTCACGTTATTTAAACCTCTGAAATAAAATAACCAAAATATCAGATACTTGTAGCTATTTGTTTGTAAGCAATTCTGTGACAGTTGACAGTGACAGCTGACAGTTACTGTCTGTTTATTTATGTTATTTTCTTCACAATCATTTTGGGCAGGTTAAGGCTATTTCACCCATCACCCATCATCGTTGTATGATTGGTGAAATAGCCGTATGATGATAGCCATGATTGAAGCAGCTGTAAAATTAAATGATAACATATGAGGTGATCGTAATAGCCCAATGCCTAACATTGGGCTATTACGATGATTTCTTCGTATGTGGAGCTGAGCTTTTTCCATACATTCTTCGCATACATTATAAATTTTTAAACAGCGTGACTTAACGCATGAAAACACCTCTCCGTTCTAAAAGGAAACATTTAATATTTCAGTTTAAAAAAAATTGAAGTCACGCTTAGAATGGATAAAAATGCCATTCTTGAACAATTCCATCGCTGATAGTCTGAAACTCCGAACCTCGGTTGCTCAGCGGTTAGAGCATGGCCAGTACTAATGGGCAGATCTGGGTGCTTGCATTTTTCGACAATTGTGTACCTAAAAACTTAGCGTATTTAAACATCTAAAAAAGGCCCCAAGAAAATACCAAAAAGAATTGGAAAAAAACAGTTTTTTTGTTTTATTTTTAACAACACCATTTGAAGTAACAAACACAACTCAAGTTTTAATTTACACATCGATTATTTTAGATTTTAGCTCCGTGAGTTCTTTCGCATGCATCCATTTGATTCCTGTCGCGGAAGCAGAGCTCGATGGTCTTGAAATACATCTGAAAACAAACATAAAATATTTTATGGTGCTACCAACTCATAATTTTTTTTTTAGACCTACAAAAATGTGTTGGATTGACCACCACCCGCCGCTCGCCACGGTACCTAGTACCATTTCTACCGTGGTCCGGTTGGAAAAGTGTGGTTTCCGGTTACACTTCTTTAGAGGCGACCATCTTAGTCCTCAAGGGTAGCAACACATCTGTGACTGACTTGGAACGAGACTCTTACTAACAATTACTAACTACAACTAACAGGACTAACTACATATTACTAACAGTCCCTAGTCCGCATACTCACTAACGAACTGACCAACTAATGTTTTATTTAACTCTCTCAGCTAACTGGTCTAACCATCCCAGTCCTTGTTTGAGTCTTGTTCAAAGTCAATCAAAGTTATCATGGGCGGCAGCGGATGGGTGGTGCTGCAAGCTCGTTTGCTGTCTTATATCCATTAAAAAAAATATGACTTACTCAATCTTCTTCCCGATGAGGTTCTCGATCCTGACCTTCACGAACAGCCAGGGCCCCTGGTTCTTATGTTCCTCCTGGCAGAAGGCGACCCGGGCCTTCTCGTACTTGCAGAACTCCTTCAGCACGATGTCGTAGGGGAACGGGTACAGCTGCTCGATGCGGCACATCGCGATTTGTTCCTCAAGTTTCTTCTCTTTCCTCAGCTCGTCGATGGTGATGGCCACTTTGCCGGAGCAGAAAATTAGTTTTTTGACGCAATCCGGATTCTTGCTGGCGGGCCCGCTCTCTATGATGGCCCTGTGGGAATGTCAATCAGTTGCAGATTCACTTTATTATTCACATAGACTTTGATGCCGGTGCGTGTAACGTAACGTAACATAAGTACTGATTTTAGGCGAATTTTAGCGGCCAAACAACAACACTACCTCATCATCACAACCCTTTCTTTGTCCCACTGTTGGGCTCGGGTCTCCTCTCAGAATGGGAGGGATTAGGCCTTAGTCCACCACGCTGGCCAAGTGCGGATTGGCAGACTTCGCATACCTTCGAGAACGTTATGATGAACTCTCAGGCATGCAGTTTTCCTCCGATGTGTCCTTCACCGTTATAGCAAGTGACATTTAATTTCTTAAATCGCACATAACTTAGAAAAGTCATTGGTGCGTGCCACTGGGGTTTGAACCCGGACCGCTCGAGTGAGAGGCGAGTTCGTTAGCCACTGGGCTTCAGGTCACTGCAACACTACCTAACAATCAACAACTAATAATTGTTCACCAATACCAAATCAATCGCGACATCTACATCTACTATCTCTATCAGTGTACAGCGACCTTTGGAAGCAGGTGCCATGCAGGAAGTCCTTGAAGGGCGACCGGTAGAAGGGGTGCTTGAGGCCCACCTTGGGCGTCATCAGGATGATGGGCTTGCGGAACGGCAGCGCGATCTGGCGCCGCATCAGGTGGAAGTAGTTCGCCGGCGTCGTCACGTTGCACACCAGCCAGTTCGCCGCGCGCAGTTGCTTCACTACACCATTTAGATGTATTCACTTTACATCATTTTTCAATCTATACTAATACTAGTGGACGCCCGCAGCTTCGCTCGCGTTACACATTCACTAACTTCATAAACGGCAAAGCTTCATACTAACTTTGCACCCCCGTTTTACCCCCTTAGGGGATGAATTTTCAAATTTTTCTCGCCGTAAAAACCATCCTTGAACTTCAACGAACATTTAAAAAAAAGAATTGGCCAAATTGGTCCAGGCGTTGTTGAGTTATGCGCTTACCAACACATTTTGCGATTCATTTTTATAATATAGACTAGTGGACGCCCGCAGCTTCGCTCGCGTGGAATTAGACATAATAATAGATTAAAAAGTAGCCTATGTCCTTCCTCAGGCTCTAGACTATCTGTGTACCAAATTTCATTTAAATCGGTTCAGTAGTTTTGGCGTGAAAACGACACAGACAGACAGACAGAGTTACTTTCGCATTTATAATATTAGTATGGATTCACTTTACATCATTTTTCTATGAATATTATTTGGGAGACATACAATATTTAAAATCTATACTAATATTATAAAGACGAAACATATGTTTGTAATGTTTTCACACAAAAACTACTGGACCGATTTCAAAAATTCTTTTACCATTAGAAAGCTGCATCTTCACTGAGTGACATTGGCTATATAATATTACTAGGTGTGAACGAAACTATTGTTATGTCTAATTCCACGCGAGCGAAGCTGCAAGCGTCCACTAGTAATATATATAAATCCGTCCGTGTCGTTAAATAACTTTCATAAATCAATCACTCAGATTTAGGTTCACCACCCTATCTTTGTCCCACCGTTGGGCACGGGTCTCTTCTCGGTATCTAGTGCAGATTTTCAAATTTCACGTGCCTGCGAGAACATTATGAAGAACTGTCAGGCATGCAGGTTTCCTGACGATGTGTCCTTCACCGTTACAGCAAGTGACATTTAATTTCTTAATAGGTAACCGAACCATTACTATGCAACGTTCCAACCACAACGTGAGGTATCGTCGTTCGGTTGTAAAACAATCGTTAAGCCTTGTCGACTTTCGAATGGCTTAAGAGCATCCGTAGCACACCCACACCAATCCGCACTAGACTAGTATGGTGGTGTATGCTCTAGGCTTCCCGCAGCTGTGGGGAGGCCCGCGCCCAGCAGTGGGCTAGCTAGCCACATCCTTACGCTCCATATTCTTGTCATCAAGGTCCGGCAGCTTGTCCTCGTCGTCGTCCGCCTGCTGCAGGTACCGCTCCACCCGCCCCGAAGAATGTTCTGGGCCCTGCGAATAAACATTAATGTCGTCATAAACAGGAGTTCTATTTTTGAATCTCTCGCTGCCTTCGCTGCGACCCATAGACGTCCCACTGCTGGGCACGGGTCTCCCCCACAGACACTTCTGCGGGAGGTCTAGAGCTTACTCCACCACGCTGCTCCAATGCGGATTGGTGGAGGGGTTAGTGGCCAACCCAGTGTCGAATGTTCTCAAGCCTCCCGAAGGTCTTCGACAAGGCTTAACGACTGTTTCCAGCATTGAAAACAACCGGGACCGACGGCTTTACGTGCCCTCCGAAGCACGGTAGCGTCCATGAAATTTTGCCACTAGCGGTCACCCATCCACAAACCGACCGCGCCCGTCGTTGCTTAACACTTTCGATCACATTGAATCTCTCGCTGCCTTACGAGCCTAAAATCTCGATCGAATGTAGATCGAGATGAATGGTCTCCCTAACGTTCTTGAACGCACGTGAAGTCTGCCAAACTCGCACTTGGCCAACGTTGTGTAGTATGGTCTAACTAACCCATCCTAGTTACTCGTGATCCACAGAGCAGATAATGGTATTACAAACTGCTGGCAACACTGCTAAGTAGCGGGCAGCACAGTTTTTTTTTATAACAATGACGGATGACGGACAAACAAGTATTCGGGCCACCTGACGGTAGGTGGTCACCGTCGCCAATGGACATGTGCGATCCAAGTGCATAACATTGAAGAATGTGTTTGTTTGTTTGTTTGATTTGAAAACTGGACCTTAGGTTAGGCCAGGGGTCGGCACCTGCGGCTCGCGACCCACATGCGGCTCTTTGGATGTGAAGTTGCGGCTCTTTAGTTCAACACCCAAGGATACTTGGTTGTTGAACTAAAGATTGATTTTTTGTGGCTCTTTAAATACTTTGAAATTTTGTAAATTGTAATTTTCGACTCGAAAGGTTGCCGACCCCTGGGTTAAAGGGGTTACTCTGCCCTAAAATAATTTTACAGAAAGTATTAAATATGCTAATATATTTCTGCCATGGGTTGGAGGATGGGTTGGACCATCCTACAACAATGGATTATGACACAGCGTCATCTATCCCGTACGGCGGCAGAGAATGCTCACAGCGCCATCTATCCCGTGCGGCAGCTGCACCACGATGCCCGACTGGCAGACCCACTTGCTCTCGCCGTTCGCGATGAACGTGTCGAACACCGGCTGGGCGGTGTCGGCGAAGTCGCCGTACTGCGCCTCCCACAGCGTCAGCAGGTACGGGCTGGAGTAAGAGTAGCCCACTTCGAAGCCGAGGATACCTGAAGGGCGACACGCGAAGGTGGCAAATGGGGTTTGGTTTAAAGATATTCATTCTCATACTGCAAGAAAATCATTTATATGTAATCCATACTATATATATAATAATAATTAATAATTAATAATTTAATAATTAATAATAATAATAATATTATAAATGTGAAAGTGTGTTTGTTTATTTGTTTGTTTGTCCGGCTTTCACGTCGCAACGAAGCTATTATATGGTATGGTTTGGAGTGTGGAGATAGTGAGGAGGGTGGGGAGTGACGTAGGCTACTTTTTACCGCGGTAAAACATCCTCATGGGAAGATATCGATGTTTTGTTATTTGCTAGATATTTAGTTCCGGATGTTGTTAATAGATGGCGTTGTCATGTATGATAAACAACTCATTGTTAATTCCCTTTGACCACGCGGGCGGAGCCGCGGGTAAAAGCTAGTTAGAATTAAAAATAAAAACATTTAAGTAGGGTAATTATTAAAGTTTCTATGCGAAATTAAATTACTAACTTTTAAAAATAAATGTCTTGACGGGCCCGTTGGCACGATCGGTAGTGACCCTACCTGTTGCGCTAGGGGTCGTGGGTTCCAATCCCACTCAGGACAAATATTCGTGAAACGAAATTAGGATGGGGATAGATGCGCATGGGGGAGATTTTAATTTGGAATTCTGCGCATTCAATGTCAGACCTAAAGTTTGATGCCGGTCCGTGTAAACATTAGTGGTAAGGGCATTTCAGTTAAAAGGATAAAATCTAATAAGAGCAATAATTTCATAGTATTCAAATAATCCAGTAAATAAAAATTACTATCAGATTGCTACATAAATGACCAACAGGTAAAGGTTACAAGCATGAGCATAAAAGGCGCAGAAAGCGTTTCTCGTGTAATCAGGACATTAAGTTAATCTATTATTATTGTACAACTGAAGTAATATTGCTATTGCACTAGGTTAATTGGCGAATGCGACATTAGAGATTGCGAGACTAACCAAATTCAGACAAGGAGCTGTTGTGTAAGCTGTATTGAGCTTGGTCGGGGTACAAGGTGTCCAGCACGCGGTAGGTGGCCCCGTCCACGGCTTGGTGGTGGTACACGTGATGCCTATACAACAATTATATTATTATATTTATAACAGGTACATTTATTTAAAGAGGTGCATCGCGAGAAATTAAATTTCACCAACTTCAATCAGTCCTATTTTTTTATTACATATTCTACACTGCAAATCATTTAACTTCCACGTTATCTTATGTAGAAAATGGTAAATGCTATAAGGGAGAATTTTAATATTAAAAATTAATATTCTACCAGTAATGGTAATAACCTACGGAGCTGAAACGTGGACACACACAGTAGGGAGACAGCGAATAGGCAAACGTAGTGTGGGACGACCTCCTGCTAGGTGGCGCGACGATCTGCGCAAGGCGGCGGGGAACAAGTGGATGAGGAGAGCCGAAGATAGGGCTCAGTGGCGTGCCTTGGGAGAGGCCTATGTCCAACAGTGGGCTAATGTGGGCTGAAGAGAGAGAGAGATTAAAATTCCCCCTCTACTATTAGGATCAATCAGAGCGCAACATCTGTTTTGCTGCGCATGTTTACGCGCAATCAGCGGGCTTAACGTTGAAAAGTGCAGTAAGGTGTTATAGTATAGAGAGTGGAGACTGCTGGGGTTTTTCTGTTACAATTTGTAAAATGTTTTCTTGTAGTTTAAAATTCTGTTATTGTTGGAAGAAATAAAAGTTTGTTTTACACATGTAATTTTCCCCAGTTTCGTGCAGGACCCTGTTAAGGATGGATGGAATGATCAGTGCTGGAAATAAGCACTTTACATGATGCCACATACCTGTGCGCCATCGTTCCTCTCTCCACGTCCTCGCCAGTCAGTCGAATGTGAATTTTGTCGCGCAAAAGCGACCCGTACGCCAGAGCTTCGCCCATCGCCCAGTCTGCAATACCTTCTTTAACCTGTAATTATTATTATCTGTTTACGTCTGACAGTCTACAACGGTTATGGTCACAAAGGGGAAGTCACTGACGGGGTTTACCCCTGGAGCAATTGCCCAGATAGAGGGGATCTACCCTAATTCCGAATTCCCTCAACGTAAGAGCGCCCACGGCGCCACGGAAGAGCAGGAAAGGTCTGTCAGTCTGGTCACAGCCCATTGGCTATCGAATTCGACTCTCACTAGAGCGGTCCGGGTTCAAATGCGCTATGTTAAATACCCTAAAATAACATAACATAAACATAATATTATTGGACTGCGACCTAAAAGATATATTGTAACTAGCCCCTAAAGAGTTTAAACCTGATCCCAAAGGTCAATCATTCGGATGAATCCCTGGGTCGGTTGAATCTGAAGGTATATGGTAAACCATAAAACTGAAAGATTATACAAGTGGAAGATTACCATTTTCTCCCTATTAGCCAATATCCTGTTGACGCCTTTGTGTACTTCGAAAGCCCACGGCTCCGGGGGCTTGCAGAAGTGCTTGGAAATAGTTGTAATCGATGTTTCGCTGATACCGGTGTCTTCCACCTGTAATGGAATACACTCCCAGGTATAAAGCATGTATAGGCATTCAGATAGCTTCCTATTACGTCTACTAAAATTATCAGTATAAAATATCAAATTAATAAAAAAAATAAAAATCTTTATTTTTTTTTATTGAAATTGAATAGAATTACCGGTCAAGTGCGAGTCGGACTCGCGCACGAAGTGTTCCAAACCATTTTCAAAAAAACCAACGACGTCCAACGACGTCGAACCCATCTACAACGTTGTGCAGCCACAAACAACGTCGTCTTTCCCGGGGTCACCGGATGGACGGTTCTAGCTCCCACTCTTGCCGTCCGTGAACCCAGAAGACCCCATTTAGTCGCCTCTTACGACAGGCAGGGTATACCGTAGCACTATTCTGGTCCCTGTTACCTTATTGGGATCCTTGGCCTCGAAGAAGCCGGTCCACGGCGTGTCGATCCAGTCCATGATGCTGAGCTTGGTGATCTTCTTGGCCAGCTCGAAGTGCTTGTTGAGCGTGTCGGTGTACTCCTTCTCCCAGCCCTTGATGTCCGCGTCCGTCACCACGCCCTCCGCCTTCAGCTTCGCGCCGTACGTTTGGTCCACTGCGGAACGAATATCTATCTTCAATTTCTTAGCTATAACGCGTGCATATTAACTCTCTCAAATACTTAACGCCATAAGGCATTAAGTTCGCCCATTGTATAACTCTTTAGAGATGTCAATAAAGTTGAATAAAATAAAATAAATAAAATATCAATATTTAAAAAAAAAACTTTTTATAACTTTTTTATTTTATTTTATTGTCGCGCATTGTCATCGGAACCTAATATGTGTGCCAAATTTCAGCTCGATAGCTTCAGTGGAAGTGGATGAAAGATTCCAGGTGATGGCAAGATTCCAGGACATACATAGGTACGTACGTACATACATACGATAGATACGGTGACGGGCCCGTTGGCGCAAAATCCTGCCTGTTGCGCCAGGGATCGTGGGTTCGACCACTCAGGACAAACATTCGTGTGACGAACACTTGCGTTTGTTCTGCGTCTGGATGTCAATATTAACTATTTATAAAATTATCGTGTATATCAGTCTCTGACACCCATATTACAGGCTCGCGCCTACTTTGGGGTCAGATGGCCGTGTGTTAGAATGTCCAAATTTATTATACGAGTGAAGTTTAATAAAAGCTTTTAACAAAATGGCCGACCCGTCTTCAACAAAATGGCCGACACGTATTCAACAAAATGGCCGACACGTATTCAACAAAATGGCCGACCTGTCTTCATGCTCTTAATCTTCTTATACATGAACGGCTGCGTGAACATTGGCTCGTCCTCCTCGCTGTGCCCGAAGCGGCGGTAGCACACCAGGTCCAGCACCACGTCCTTCTTGAACTGGCAGCGGTACTGGATCGCGATGCGCGCCACGTGCGCCACCGCCTCCGCGTCGTCCGCGTTCACGTGCAGCACCGGCGCGTCCACGCACTTCGCCACGTCTGGCGAGGGGAACAAACAGTCTAGCAATCATTGGAATTAAGTATCTGACGAATGAATCAATTTACCTTACGTATTTTGGTTGGTAATTGTAGTGTATGCACCCGGGCCTCGACGCTAGCTGCGAGCGAGTACGGACGTGCGCCGGACGCATTACCTAATTCACCTATTGAGTGATCAAAAGCGTGTTTTATTGACTCAACGGTCACTACAAACCCCACAGTAATTATGTTTATCTAAGTAGGTTTATTGACAATATCACACTAATATTGTAATACTAGTGGACGCTCGCAGGTTCGCTCGCGTGGAATTAGATATAGGTAACAATAGTTTCGCTTACTCCTAGTAATATTATATAGCCTATGTCATTCAGTGAAGATACAGCTTTCTAATGGTGAAAGAATTCTCTAAACCTCTCTCAGCTGTGGCAGTAGAGACCCGTGCCCAACAGTGGTACGTCTATGGGTGGGCTTATAGACCCACTGCATCCTTTCATCAGCAGCTTGGGTAGGCTGGGGGAGAATGCCCTAAGCCCTAAGGTATCCTAAAAGGTAAAAAGGCAACTCACCTGAGCATAAGGCGAGCTGCGAGCGAACCGCGAGTCGGTGGTGTACCCGATCTGGTTGTTGCACACGATGTGGATGGAGCCGTGCGTGGTGAAGGCGGGCAGGTTGCCCAGGTGCATGGTCTCGTACACCACGCCCTGCCCGGCGAACGCCGCGTCGCCGTGCATTATTATCCACATAGGTACTAATAATACTATTTCTCACACATCTATTTGCCCCCCTGTGGTACGTGGGCGCCATGTTGGGAAACATTGGGAAACAAGGTATCTTTAAAGGCAACTCACCTGAGCAATAAGGCGAGCTGCGAGCGAACCGCGGGTCGGTGGTGTACCCGATCTGGTTGTTGCACACGATGTGGATGGAGCCGTGCGTGGTGAAGGCGGGCAGGTTGCCCAGGTGCATGGTCTCGTACACCACGCCCTGCCCGGCGAACGCCGCGTCGCCGTGCATTATTATCCACATAGGTACTAATAATACTATTTCTCACACATCTATTTGCCCCCCTGTGGTACGTGGGCGCCATGTTGGGAAACATTGGGAAACAAGGTATCTTTAAAGGCAACTCACCTGAGCAATAAGGCGAGCTGCGAGCGAACCGCGGGTCGGTGGTGTACCCGATCTGGTTGTTGCACACGATGTGGATGGAGCCGTGCGTGGTGAAGGCGGGCAGGTTGCCCAGGTGCATGGTCTCGTACACCACGCCCTGCCCGGCGAACGCCGCGTCGCCGTGCATTATTATCGCCATCACCTGATACACGGTATCGTAGAGCTTAGGTACACCTGTGTCTTGGATTTATGATGGCCTGATGGCGGATAGGTGTTAATATTAACAAACAAGGAACAAACCAAGGATTAATCTACATACTTACACGGTGTGTGTGTTAGTGTATGTTTTCAATAATTGCGTGTGCATGTTTCCTGTGTGGGAGTGAGAGAGGTGCTGCGTGCATAAAGGTATACACCACCATACATTTTTGCTCGCGGATTGTTGCGATGTAGATTAATACTTGGTTTGTAATAATGCAGTTCCGCAAACTAACGCCTGATACAATTAGTATACAAACAAGGAACCTCAACGCTTATGAAACTTGTTTGGTTCCAAACAGAATTCACCCGGGGCAGTCCCACCGCCCGCCACTGTACCTAGTACCATTTGTACCATTTAATAATTGTTTTTACAACAATTGCAAAACAACGGTTGCACTTTAAGACGACCACCTTAATCCGACACAAATCGTGGTTCAAGTTGCAATCAGTAGTAAAAGGGGCTCAGGAATTCTATAGATACACCTAGACACTGTACAAGAAACGTCGTTATTACGCCAACACAGGTGCCTGCCTGCCCTTTCAAATACAACAGTATCGATGTACCTTGTCGCCATTGCTGTCTCCCTTCCAGTGCTGTTCAGCGCGCGCCTTGCCCACCACGACGGGAGACACCACCTCCAGATGAGAGGGATTGCAGCTCATCGACACCTTGATATATTTGTTCGTCTTGCGGATGAACCGGTGGATGTAGGTGCCCAGATGGTATTTTATGTCACCGGAACCCTGCGCGAAGTTATACAAGTTAAAAGTACGTAGACTGGAGTCAAAGTGGTATAGCTACAAGGGTAATCCGAAAACTTACTGGTTCCTTGGGTTCCATAGGTTTGAACTGCGCGAAAATATCTGTCAACTGTTTCCGACAAACGTTCACTAACATATTTAGACGTCCTGAGGACAAAACATTTAACTAAGTAAGAATTTGATCGCGAAAAATATCCAATATTAATTTAAATCACAATACATCATTATGAGTAAATTTGATTTTGGGTGGTATTTAACCCCTCCAATTCGAATCTAAGAAGGCTGGAAGAGAATTTCACCATATACTCAGCTGCTAGCTAGAACGTAGGGTGTACTGTCGTATCACAGACAATACCACTGTCCTTTTCAGTCAGAAATAGTCAGAGAGAAATGTCTGACTCTTAAACGACGGTAAATAGAAGTACATGTAGAAAGAAGTTCCTAAACTCGAACTCTTTGAAGTTAGCGGACCAAAGTTTAAATCTGAAATTGAATGCGCATAAGTTGAAATTAAGGTATAGTAATGTACGGGGCGAACGGGTTGTCCCTGAACGGTTGAACTATTATATGGGGGACTCCACATTGTTACTTCATGCGCAGCTTTCCCGCCAAATTTCGTTGAAAGCTAAACATTCATACCGACATCTGGATCAAAAACTCAGCTCCTCCCCTTTTCCGAGAAGTCAGCTCCTCCCCTTTTCCGAGAAGTCAGCTCCACCCCTTTTCCTCAACTCACCTCGATGCTGCATAGCCATAACGATGGACTCCACCCCGAGCTCGGTGCTGGTGTCGACGATCTCCTCCAGCATCACGATCATGGCCTCGCCCCCCTCCAGCCCAAACCGCTTCTCCGCTGGCCATTTTGTTGCGAAGTACTTTTCTAAGCTGCGGAATCACGCTCATATTATATTTAACCGAACTTATCACAATAATTTATATATATTTGTATATAATAATTAAGGTATTCATAAACTGAACAAATGTCTACATCCCTACTTATATCTTAAAATGTTTATACATAAGTATTCAAAGCAAAATTAAAAAAAATCTCAAACGTTATTTTAAGCTACAATTTATGAGTAGGTACAACAACCTAGTTACAATCCAATACTAATACAATACTAAACATAATTTACAAAATAATAAATGAAATTAAATGTTTCCTTATATTAACGACGGGCCCGTCGTGGGTTTGAATCCCACTCAGGACAATCGAAGTGACGAACACTTGTGTTTGTTGTGTCTGGATGTTAATATTATCTATTTAAGTATATATTTAAAAAATATATATGTATGTATATCACTCTCTGTCACCCACAGGCTCGCGCCTAAATTGGGGTCAGATGGCCGTGTGCGAGAATGTCCCTGATATTTATTATTATATTATTAATAAATAAATAAAAACTAGCAGTCGTCGAGCGATCGATAAAACTCAAAATAACTCACAACACCGCCTTGGTGAGGCGCTTCATGATGAGCCTCTTCTCCTCCACCGTCTTGTCGAGCGCGCCGGGCTTCTCCATGCGCTCGCGGATGAACTGCACGCAGTCCAGATCGTACAGGTGCATGTACTCCACACCGATCGAGCCGCAGTACACCGTCTCCAGCCGGTGGATTATCTCCCTAACAAGTCAGACAAACGTAACTCAACCCCGTCTGACCCGTCTCCAAGCTGTGCACAAGCTTCTTAAGACATCAGACAAATATAACCCATCCATGTCTCCAATAGCTGGATTATTATATAGGTACTCGTACTTCTATATTAATATTATAAAGAGGAAAGATTTGTTTGTAATGTTTTCACACAAAAACTACTGGACCGATTTCAAAAATTCTTTCACCATTAGATAGCTGCATCTTCACTGAGTGACATAGGATAAATAACTAATATTACTAGGTGTAAAAGAAACTATTGTTATGTCTCATTCCACGCGAGCGAAGCTGCGGACGTCCACTAGTTTATTATTAAGTCAAAAAACGCCACATGAGAAGAACATTCATTTTCATAGTATCAAAATGCGGTGCGGGTAGTTAAAAAATACTTTTTTCTCAACTGTTGACAAAAAATTCAACAGACAACTCTTTTACACCCTACCTACGTAGGGTATAAAAGATACGAGCTTCTTACATTGGGTCGAGTTACAAGTTAAAGCTGAATTATCTTCCTAAGACATAAGACAAACATAAACTCATCTCAGCCTGCTTTGCCGTGAGACCTAGTTCTGGGAGCGAATACCGGGCAGCAATTAATGTCGCAGATAAATGTCATTCCGGTTAATGGGTACCATCATACTGCTTAACCTCCTTCCATCTCCAGATACTGGCTGTAGGACATAGGCCTCACCTTAATAGGCTTTTAGCCCCAGCGCGCTTGGCAAATGCTAGTTGGTCTCCGCAGTAGATGTAAATTCATAGACCAAGAAGACGATGCTTCCTGAGTTATAAGAGAATACTGAGAATGACATTGATAACAGAAAGACAGAAACAGAAGTTTTAGTCTTGGCGGTCGTCTGCTGTGTTATAAATATCATTTTTTGTAGTAATAATTGACTGACCTTAAAGTTAATGAATCTTCCTTTCCCCCAATAAAAGTTCTGTCGGGCAGTTTGAATACCATATCCATGTGCTTTTCACCTACAGGAAATCAAGTAATTAATGAACATCACATTCATAGCTTTTTTATACAATATCCAGAATCGCTGTCGTAATAAAGCGTGTAAGGCGTAAGGTGTCGGTTCCAGGATGGCAATGTATTTTATGACAATGGTCAATAATGAGATCTACTAGTGGGCTTGAGCTGGGAAGAGCGAGCTGATGTTGAGCTTCGTACAAAGCGGAGCGTGAGCGAGACGACCACCAACCCTGAAGAGGTCGTCTTTCTTTCTTTTCTTTCTTTTTTTTGAAGTCTTGCAGTAGGTACACCGTTAGTTCGTCCTAAGGCTATGGATATCTTGGGCAAAAACGAAGCATCGGCTCCGACTAAACCCGACGTTGTCCGTCGGTGATATAGGTGTCGCCAACAAAATGTACAGTACCTACAAGGACCCGATTCTTGCTGGAGGTGTTAGCATCAACATCATCGTCATCATTACCTAGCACGATTTTCATCATCATATTTTTCACTAACAGTATCATCACCACTAATACAAACACCATATTGATCAGCATATTGATACCGGTGTTTCTGCGTTTAGTGACATCCGTTGACCTTGCGTTGGGTCATTCATTATAGTCGACATTTCATTTATCTAATAGAAAAGTCGACCTTAATCTCTACATTCATAAAAATGAAGAAATCGACATTTTGTCTGCTAGTGACAATATCTTTACAGCGCAAGAATCGGATCCCAGATAGAAGTACAAAGGTGGACCTTTTAATTTCAGTTTGTCAGAGCGCAAAAAGGAGAAAATATTCCCCATTTATTAGTAGTAGTGAGTAGTAGTTTACATACACAACACAGTCCCCAGCTCCCTGGCGACGATCTTGCACTCCAGACCCTTGAGATCCAGCGGCGCCAGCTGCTTGCCGACCATCCAGCGCGCGCCCATCGTCAGCCCCAGCGGGTCAGTCTTCGCTAGCAGGTGAGCTCGCGCCTGCCGACCGACAAATTTTGTTGAGCTGTTCTATTGCTGTAGATTAGTGTAGATTATGGTGTTTACCTACTTACACGAGGTCCTTAGGACGTATACGGACTGGCATCAATTTCTAGGCTACCCTGAATGCGCAGAACTCGAAATTAAGGTATCGTCTGCCAAGGAGCGAACGGGTTGTCAGTCGTAAGCGCTGATTGGTGCGCCAACCGTATTATGTCCCTCACACTGATACCCCTACGGATTTCGTTCAGAGCTTAATTTTTGTGCCGCAAGAATAACCAAAGTGTATTTTTTTTTAAAGTGAAACTTTTATTACATCGTTCCGAAAATTTTGGTTTGTCTGTCGCATGTCGCGTTACGCATGTTTTTTTTATTTTGCATGTTACGTTGTAGTTAAGAGCGAAATAAATTTCATTTTGATTTTAATTTTGATTTTAATTTTTGATAAAGATTGATAAAGCGATTTTTATACCCTTAATGGAATATTATTCCAAAATTTTTTGGTTAAATATCTATATCTATAATGTGAAAAAAAGTTTCACTTTTACCGTGGTTTCATAAAACCACACAATTTAATTTTTTTGTTTTTTAGTTTGTTGTGTTGTAAGTATTTCAATATGACATCTGCTGTTTTGTGGTACAACAGACTTCACTACCATAGGTTTTCACACTGACACTACAGTACGAAGATTGGACAGGTGTGTAAGTAAGGGACAGTAACCTGGTAACTTCGGATAAGATTCTGGACGGCCAAATGCAATTTGATCTTTAAGCTTTCATCTTTGGCATCGCTTTTATCTTTTGGTTTCGGTTCTGGAACAGGAATTTACGAATTTGTTATGTACAATTTTATTTAAATAGCCCAGTGCATATCGAATTCACCTCACTCGAGTGGTTGTGGGTTCAAATCCTAACGGCACGCACCAATGACTTTTCTATATTATGTGCGATTTAAATAAAATGTCACCTGCTGTAACAATGAAGGAAACATCAAGAGGAAACTTGCATGCCTTCTCCATATTATTCTCGAAGGCATGTGAAGTCTGCAAATCCGCGCATGGCGAGTGGTTCATGGCCTCCCATTCCGAAGAACCCTAGCCCAACAGTGGGACAAAGTAAGGGTTAAGTGGTTAGTAGTAGTAGTAAGTTAAGTAAATAAGCCTTTCTAATACTAACTGACTGTTGTTGGACTGAACTCATCCTCCAACTCTTCGATCTTCAACACTGGACCATTGAGACTCTCATACAGACCATCCCATGACTGCAAATATAGATGTAAAAATACAATATAGGTATCTATGGATACTAGATAGCAAACGAGCTTGCAGCACCACCCATCCGCTGCCGCCCATGACAACTGTGACTGACTTTGAACAAGACTCAATTAGGGACTGGGGTGGTTAGTCCAATTAGTTGAGAAAGTTAATTAGAACATTAGTTGGTCAGTTCGTTAGTAGGTATGAGGACTGGGGACTGTTAGTTATAGTTAGTTGATGTTAGTAATAGTCCAGTTAGTACTTGTTAGTAGGAGTCTCGTTCTAAGTCAGTCACAGATGTGTTGCTACCCTTGAGGACTAAGATGGTCGCCTCTAAATAAGTGTAACCGGAAACCACACCTTTCCAACCGGACCATAATTGCTCTAAAAACAATTATTACACGGCAGAAATGGTACTAAGTACCGTGGCGGGCGGTGGTACTGCCCCGGGCGAACTCTATATGGAACCAATTAGCTTTCATATAAAACCTATTCTACTGCCTTAGTCAAGTGGTTCCACTATGCTTCTACTGTCAAAGTAACTTGTCCAAGATTAATTATTAAAATAATATTTTTTGTTGAAATATGCTCAAAATATAATTTTCTATCTGTCAAATGTTTAGCTGTATAGGCTTTATCCTTTTGCCTTGTTTTTACTGTAGTGGAATAACAGGTAATTACTCACAGAATCCACCTGGCCCTTAGTTTTCGCCCAGTCCAGGTACTGAGCTTCCAAGAAATTGGCGTTGGTGCCACTGAGGAAAGACTCCGCTCTTGACGAAGACTCTCTTACAAGCAGACTATTAATGCACTGAAATGTTTCATAGATTTCAATTAATAAACTACTCACAACTCCGCGGCTTCGGCCTGTGTGCGGATGGCGGGATTACACAATCAACACAATTGGACATCCATGATCCGTGTATAATTATTTATCTGCGAAATAAACATCTGTCTTAGACGGGATTCGACCCGCACTTTGGCAGTCAGATTCAGCAGTCAGTCTCACCGTCGCCGCGTCGCCGTGGTAGGTAGGGTCTTTCATAAAAGGTCCTGCTGTGCAGTATACTCTGATACATTTATCTGGTAACACATTTTTAAGGTCTACTTTTAACTTTTTACTGTTACTTAAGGTGGACGCTTCGACGACTACTAAATAAATCTTAAACTAGTCATTTTCAGTGCTGCTAATATTATGGTGATGTTTATCACTTACCGCTGGACTGCAAAGCCGCGCTACCCGCGCTGTCTTCACAAGCTGAATAGCTTTGAATAGAGCCATGGGGACGTTTGTAAATCTTGTCTATTAATACTTACGATGTATTTTAAATAGAATCACTAATATCCATAAATATATTTTGAAAAGTATCAATACAAAATAAATAAAATATAAAAGTTATAAAATAAAGTGATACAAATCCTACAAATAAATCATGAATATTGACAGACTGTTTTGTCAGTGACTTTGATAGAAATAGAACTTTTGACAGATATTGGCCAGACTTTTTACAAGAATATAAAATCAATTGAATTCAATCAGTGAGGTCTAGTTATAGATCGGTATATGTCGGGTGTATGCGGGGTGTATGCAACCATGCAACCGAATCGTACTTATGCACCAAGACTGCGAAGAATCCGGTGCGGATTTTTCAATGATCTTGACTGTCAGCGGATCCAAATTTTATCCCAGATATATTATTTATTATTTTATCCTATATAGCTATTAATTTTGCAAGTTTATATTATTTGCCATCCGCAATTTGGATTGTTCGTAAGTGAGTTTGCGAGGGTTTAATCTATACTAATATTATAAAGAAGAAAGATTTGTTTGTAATGTTTTCACACAAAAACTACTGGACCGATTTCAAAAATTCTTTCACCATTAGAAAGCTGCATCTTCACTGTGTCACATAGGCTATATAATATTACTATGTGTAAACGAAACTATTGTTAACAGCAAAGCTGCGGGCGTCCACTAGTTAATTTAATATAACTGAATGGAAAAGTAATGAGATTTACGAAAAAAAAAAAATACAACTCGTAGTATAAAACTGTCTTTATTGCCATTTTAATGCCAAAAATAATGTTATTACTTATACGTGTCTAGAACATATTATTCAAAACAGCAAACAATATTGTTACGGAATGTTAAAAGCAATTAGGAAAAATAACATTTTAGCTTAAAAATCTGTTAAATGTTTCAGTAAGTTAATAAAAAAATAATCTATTTATATCCATATTATATGTATTATTTGGAGCGAAGGGGTGCGGGCCGTAAAGCCCACAAGCCACTGCGACCTAAAAATATCTATATATTATTTTAAAAATATTATTTCTATATACATATTAATGTATACATATATTATTTTCAAAATATTGAAGCATATTTTTCATACATACTATGATCTATAGTGAGGTAAACATTGGCATTTTTAAATATCAATGCAGTTTTGTACTGGCACATGATGGCAAGAACACTAAAGCCGTATAAAAAAAAATAGGATGAAACAGTGATCCATCATTTGCAATTTCATTAGTCACAAATATCACACACATTTTATATAAAAATATTGCTATAATTCACAATTATTTCGTAACATCAACATCATTTTTAATATACAAATTCATTTAACAAGCTTAACATAACTAGTAGGTAGATTGACAAAAATGTTCACTTTAGCATAAATACTGTATGACGGTATTACAAAAAATATACAGAAATTAAGTCGTACATGTTTGTTCCTTCGATCTGGATTTGAACCAGCGACCTATTAATTATTAGGTACCTATTGCAATATTTTTTTATATTAAATCCACCTTGTTAAGGTGATCTCTAGACAGCGTTAATATAATGCAACTTTGTACAAACACTCCTGTTTACCAGTACGTAGCGTTTTAATGTTCCGTTTAGGAAACAGTAAAAACAGGCAGAAATAGAAAAGAATAATCAATGACGTCACCAAAAATTTGTACAAATGTAAGCAAATGTCATTCGAGTTCGTTAGTATGTCGATGTACATCGAAATGTCGATGACTCAGAAAGTCGAAGTAAACGGTACAAGATCGTCTGGGTCTTTAGTACAGATGGGGGTCCCACAAGGATCGATTCTGGGTCCATTCCTGTTTTTAATATATATTAACGATCTACCATATATGGTAGAGAATAATAACGAGATTGTATTGTTTGCGGATGACACCTCATTAATTTTCAAATTAAATAGGCAACAAACTAACTATGACGATGTGAACAATGCTCTCTCTGATGTGGTGCATTGGTTTAGCGTTAATAACCTACACTTGAATAGTAATAAAACCAATTGCATAAAATTTTCAGCACCTAATGTGAAACAAGTAGATAAGCAACCAGAACTAAATGGTGATAAACTGAACTTAGTTAGCTCGACTGTTTTCCTTGGAATCACCATTGATTCGAAGTTGCAGTGGGGACCCCATATCTGTCGACTGGCGGATAGACTAAGTTCTGCAGCTTACGCGGTTAAAAGGATACGCTGTTTAGCGGATGTCGATACCGCTAGATTGGTCTATTTCAGTTACTTTCACAGTATAATGTCCTATGGCATTTTACTCTGGGGTAATGCAGCGGATGCTAATATTATTTTTATTTTGCAGAAAAGGGCTATCCGTTGTATATACAAAATGAGAAGTAGAGACTCCCTAAGAGAAAAATTTAAGGAAATAAACATCCTAACCCTTGCATCGCAGTACATCTATGAGAATCTTATGTATATTCGTAAAAATAGGCATCAGTTTGTAAGTCGTAGTGACCTAAATGCCTTACGCAATGTAACACTTAGGAACGGCCACAAATTAGCGTTTCCTAAATGCCGGCTTAGTAAGAAAAGTCGTTCCTTCATAGGAATGTCTATTCTAATATTCAATAAAGTCCCGGCTGCGGTTCAGTCTCTGCCTTTACACAGGTTTAAAAAAACCATCAAACAAACATTATGTCAAAAAGCTTATTATAATATTCAGGAGTATTTGGATGATAAGAAGGCATGGGACTGAATTAAACTCTGACAGGCTATCACTATGCTTTTGTATTAATTATACTAAATATTGTAAGCAGGTGGCATATGGGGTGATTCTTGGCATACACGATTGGCTGTCTCGTGTCTGTCCTAATCATATCATGGTCATACTGTACATTTTTCTGTAAAAATTAATTTGAATTTTAAAAGAGTACCGAGAGTTTTTTCCTCCGGCTTTTTTCTCTCTCGGCCTACACTAGGGCATAGGATAAGAATATTGTAAGTTCTTCCTTAAGCCGATGACCAGGTAGATAGTCTATCGTGACTTAGAGCTTAGCTTAGTGGTAGGTAATTATTGTAAATTAGCCATAAGGCAGGTTAGGCACCTGTGTAGGATTATCTATTCATTCAAGGATAAATAGCTCATCCTTTGCTTTATATTAATCAGTTTAGAATAGCATTATATCTCTTTAAGTAGTTTGTAGTTACCTAGACTTTCGTTAAGCGTGTGTAATCACCTCATAGCGAAATAAATTATTTGAATTTGAATTTGAATTTGAATGAAACGACGTATCATATGTGTCAATTTAATAAATTTTAAAATGGTTTAATAAATATCTATGATTTATAGAGGATCTATGAATAAGTCAAATCTTACATAAATATTTCGTTTAGAACATTATTGATCGAAGAGATTGAGCTTAAAATATTCTCGTTACTTAATCATTTCAACCAATCATCCTTAAATCATTTATGAAATTCAGCCACATGCTGACCGCGCTCTACGGATCTTAAATATATGATCGACGAGCGCTTCGCCAATAGTAAATAGTTAAGATAAATTTAAAACATATAAGGAGTTCTCTAAATTTAAGGGTGGTTGGTAAAATCGAGCGTTCCTCGTCTCGTCTACGTCTAGTATTGTTCGAGTTGCACTTACGAACTATTAAGGCGCGGCTCTCTAGTCAGTTTTCTTTGCCTTCTGCTTGGTCTTCTCCTTCCCCTTGGGCTTGGACGGGTATATCACGAACAGCGCGAGCTGCGAGGCGCACAGCAGGAATGCCACCACGTTTTGGAGCTGGAAAAAAACAAATACAATATTTGAACTAGCTGACCCCGCAAACGTTGTTCTGCCATATGAAATGTCAAAGTGACGCGACGATTCACGTCAATGAACGACAGTTAAAATAAAAAAATACTAAAATAATGTTTAAAAAACATTTTCCAGTGGACCAAATTGTGAATCTAAACCATTCTCGAATCTCCTTGAATACACGCAAAAAATTTCATCAACATCTATCCAGCCGTTTAGGAGGAGTTCAGTGACATACACACGTACACAAGAAATATATATACATAAAGATACGTATCTATGACGTATTAATGTCATTGCACCATATTTATTGCACCACGTATGATCAGTCAGTATCAGGCGGTTTTTTGTACCTATAAACTTTTACTGACGGATAAGAGAATATGTATGTTGTATTATCTATATATAAAAGGAGAAACTGACTGACTGACTTACTGACTGACTGACTGACATATCAACGCAGGGCCTAAACTATAAGGGTTAGAAACTTGAAATTTTGCACAGGGGTTCCTTTTATAACGTAGGGGAGCACTAAGAAAGGATTTTTGAAAATTCATCACCTAAGGGGGTAAAAAGGGGGTGCAAAGTTAGTATGAAAGTTTGCCGTTTTTGAAGTCAAGTGGGCAACCCGAACCGTCAAATTTATTGCGTCATTATAATTCACTTTATTTATAAAAAATACTTTATTGTATAGCCTTAAAAAGGACTATAACGAGCTTACTTAAATCCTCAGGGCATAGCTTATATGCCGAGTAATTCAATATTATTGATTATATTATAGATTATTATAGATTATAGATTATATTAAACAGTGAAACTGTTTTTGAGGTGCATAAATAGTTCAAAAGCGCCATAAAAAATTGCAGTATCTTCTTAAGTACAGTATTGAATGGTTAGTTACGTTAACTACAAGCAAAATATCTATAACTTAATGCGCTTAGCACGAGTAGGTAATAGATAAGAAACACGTTTATTATCTGCTGCTCGTGGTTTCACGAACATTATTTGCACAGATAATAATCTAAATTAATTGTTGTATTTCATTTGTTAAGTAGCTAGGGACATAATATAGTCCACATTTAATTTATACTGATATAATGTTTTAAAAACCAGTCTCTAGACTTCACGCCTGTTTATTTTTATTGGTATAAGATAGTAAACGAGCTCGAAGCACCACCCATTCGCTGCCGCCCATGACAACTGGGACTGACTTAGAACAGAATCAAAGTTCAAAGTAAAAAAAAAGATAACAAAAATGTAGATAATATTAACATCCAGACACAGGACAAACACAAGTGTTCGTCACACGAATTTTTGTCCTGAGTGGGATTCGACCCCACGACCCCTGGCGTAACAGACAGGGTCACTACCGATTGTGCCAACGGGCCAGCCGAAGGGTCCGAATAAAGCAAGTGGTACTCACGACGAGGAACTTGTTCTTGAGTATGATCCCGTAGAGCAGCCACGCGAAGGTCACCACGGTTCCCGACAGGATCATCGGGAATGGCAGGCCCTCTGTACTCCGATTCTTGATTATGTTTTTCTGTAAAAACATTATTAATCCTATTGTAAGTGGTTGCTCGACAAATATATGTTTAAACTAGCTAACCCCGCAAACGTTGTTCTGCTATATGAAATGTCAAAGTGACGCGACGCTTCACGTCAATGAGACGGGTAAATATAAAAATACTAAAATAATGCTTAAAAAACATTTTCCAGTGGACCAAATTGTGAATCTAAACCATTCTCGAATCCCCTTGAACACACAAAAATCATCAACTATCTATTCAGCCGTTTAGGAGGAGTTCACTGTCATACATACGTACACAAGTAATATATATATATAATAAGATAGATACAATAAGTCTATACTAATATTATAAAGTGGAAACATTTGTTTGTAATGTTTTCACAAAAACTACTGGACCGATTTTAAAAATTCTTTCACCATTAGAAATATCTGAGTGACATAGGCTATATAATATTACTAGGTGTAAACGAAACTATTGTTATGTCTGATTCCACGCGAGCGAAGCTGCGGGCTTCCACTAGTACATAATATAAATATTATTATCATTTTATCATTATCATTATAACCATAGAGATTCCTTCGTAAATTAAATAAATATATAAATAATATAAAAATACGCTACATCTTCACCCCCGCGCTAGAGCCAGGCCCGTGTTGCGGTGGCGGACACACAGAAAATATAACATGACAACATCCATGATCAAATATTTATCGACGAAATGAATATATCCTCACACAAATAAATAACAAACCGAGTTGGCGACTCTGTGCCGGAGAGAATTTGTCAAAACCTTTTAAGAACATTAAGTATATCGTCCACTTGCGACGACAGTGTGATATCTCAAAAACCGTAAAGGTCTTTTGAACTTTTAAATGAGCATGACTCTTAAATTGTTGTCAAGATACCTTTATTTTGTATGAAGTGATTAAATTATAACTAATACTGAAATGAAATAACAAAAGCGATTCAGAATATCAGTAAAACAGATGTCACACTGTCGTCGCAATTGTAATGTAAATCTACCGTGAAATGTTGGCAGTCGTCGGACTAGAAAGCAGCATAACATTACTCACCAAGCCAAATAGAGGAGAGGCGATCAAGTAGAACATAAACGCTGTGATGATGGTCCCGAATCTGTTCTCCACGAGCTCCGGGTCCTCCATCTCGGCGTAGGCGATGAGGCCGGCGGACAGCGCGCCGGCGACGCCTATCTGCGCCCACACCTTCATCTTCTCCAGGGAGTAGTTGAAGTAGACCATCACGTAGAGGATGTTCAGCGCTAGACCGATGAAGTTCACTTGGATCATCTTGTCGTCGCGCAGGATGAAGCCGAACTTCAGGTTGAGGATGCTCCTGTGAATATTTTTATAGATGACTTGTTGCTTTTGCTCGCGTTAAATTATGCCACTCTATTATGTAGCTTGTGATCGACCTACTGTATATATGCTTCCCATATTATATTGGAGTCTGAATACAACGTATTCAACATGTCCAATTTCCATATATTGTGTTTTAAACGGAGTTTGCAGAGATTTGCTTGCCGACTCTAATTTACCTATGGAAAAGCATTTACGGCTCAAGCAATGACGTTTGCAACGTTTACAGGCTTACAACTTTGATTAAAAAAAAATGCTGGTTGATGGAGAGTATCTGTATGATTTATATCAATTAAGACGAATGTCGTTATGAGAATGAAGAATGAAGAACGAAGTTATTGTTCTGATGCTACCTTCATGCGACAGTTACTCTACAATCAGGACTGACATTGGTTCTAGACAAAGATCAATTGATGCATTACGTACGCAAACGTATTTCAAGGTGATGTAAACTTGTTCCGTATTTTGCGCGATAGTCATTCACAAACTTTCCGAAAAATATGCTAGTTCATACTTTTGCCGATATGATAATAATATAATGCTGATTGTACACGTACACGTATTAACATACGTGTCTCATTTCAAAGATATAATTTTATATCTGCGATAAGGACTCCATAACCCAGCTAGCCTTCGATGATTCGATGTGAATAATAAGTCTGTACTAGGTTTTTTACTGCGTTTAAAGCAAAATAAAGTACGTATATTTCGATTCTATTATATTTTCGAAGTCATACCTGCTGACCTACTCTTGAATTCAATGTCAATTCTGATCCTTATTTAATCTTATCACTACGATAACCATAATCTAATTCGTACTCTTGAATTAAATTGCATTTCAACTGTGAATATGTAAAGATTGCGTCGTTACAAGTTCTATAGAGCCAGTGACGTTCAGGCACAGAGTGATCAAGTAGTATGAAAAAAGTCAAATTTCACGTACATATTATTCAGTTTCATACACATACTAGTGAACGCCCGCAGTTTCGCTCGCGTGGAATTAAACATAATAATAAATTCTTCATAACGTGTTAACTTTAGCTCCACAAATTTGTAATGAATCCGTAAAAGTGTTATCCCCTATGTTTATTTTACACCCTTATGGGTATCATTTTTACAAACTTTGAATGCCATATTTATTTATATCTAATCAACAGTCTAAAATATAAATTATATGCTTCTAGTTATGTATATATAAATGACAATACTTTCATACAACATTTTATCCCCCTTTTCAACCCTTTACAACACTTTTTTCCAATTAAAAAGTAGCCTATGTCCTTTCTCAGGCTCTAGACTAGACTAGACTATGTGTGTACCAGCTTTCATTTAAATCGGTTCAGTAGTTTTGCCGTGTAAAGCGAGACAGACAGACAGAGTTACTTTCGCATTTATAATATTAGCATAGATTTTAGGCAACAATGAAAATAGTAACATGTCCAACTACATTCTGGCTGAAACAATTGAAAATATTTTAAATTGTTTGTACAGAATTTGGCTGTATGTCCTTTAGTGCCACCAATTACATTAAGCACTTAAAAATTAAAAATAAAAATATCCCTATATTGTCTGTGATTTGGATGAAAATAGCGCCTTGTTGAAAAGGTATCCAAAAAACTTGTTACGTTGGAATGTTTGTAATGGAGCGTGTTTTTTGTTGTTTTTATAAGCCAGATATCCTGGGTCGGGCAACAATATTGGGTTTTTCTAACATGAAATGCCCGGTATTTTATGTTGTGAATTGATATTAAATAGATATACTAGCTGACCCCGCAAACGTTGTTCTGCCATATGAAATGTCAAAGTGATGCGACACTGCATGTTAAATATTGTTCATACAAAAATACTGTGAATCTAAACCATTCTCGAATCCCCTTGAACACACACAAAAAATTTCATCAACATCCATCCAGCTGTTTAGGTGTTCACTGTCATACACACGTACACAAAAAAATAATAATATTAAGATTGATATTTTCACATCTTCGTTTCGAGGTGAGCGCATTTTTTTTGTCTCACTGATATAAGTTGCCAGTGCAGTAATAGTCTGCGCTCATACCCAACAGAATATCGAATCAGACATACCTACTTGACAGAAAGGCTAGGCAGAGGGTTTAGTCCAGTCATTTTTTACCAGTGCCTGTATACAATTCCACACTCTCAAGAAAAACCCAATTATACTTTTCCCGAATCGAACCCAGGAATCCACCTTGGACCAACGAGGCGTGCCTAAATGTGAACCGCTGCAGAACATCAGAAAAAGTATCGCTGATAAAGTGAACTCACATGATGATACCACCGACGAAGGGCATCAGCGATATGCCCTTAGTGTTCCCCTGCTTGTAAATGTCGTAGCAGATGAAGGTGCCGGCGAACATCTGGCCGGTGGTCACCACCGCCGCGCCCGTGCCCACCACCTCCTTGTACGGCTGCAGGACATCTGATAGCGCGTCCATTTTGGATCTGGGGAACAAAGATTTTAATTACATCCGGTTCTTCGGTGACGCTGTAAAGAACAATAGGGCCAACAGGAACTGTATTCGAAAAACAAAATTACTTTCGGTTTAAAACTTTCCCAAGAATTAACACTTTTAACGCACGTAAGTTAGAGAGACATAGTTGGCTGTAAACCATTGAATCATCGGCCCAATGAAAGGCATGGGTCATATGGAGCATCTACGCCAATCTACACTGGAGCAGCATAACCATGCTGCTCCAGTGTAGATTGGTGCAGGGGTTACTCGTCAACCTGATACCGAAACGATGCTTATTAGAAGCACAGAATACATGGTATAAGATTAATCTCATTGTTTTGAAGGGACTATAATTTAATTTTAACAATTATCTACATAAAGCAATAATCGATACCTATCTAATACAAAATCATTGTCTTTGATAACGATGATAGTGCAAATTCAATTCAATCTTTATTTGTCATTAGGTATAGGTAATAATGATGGTACAATCAGGAGAGATACATTACACCTAGCCCTAGCCATTAAATGGCGTACAAATTTACTCTAACCACTATAATATAATCCGGTACTCCCAAATAGGTGTACTTGGTGGCATGCAATCACATCCTCTGAGTTCATTGAAGGCAATAAACCTCAATTGATGCGGACTGCGAAGTCAGTGGAAGTGCGTCACGCGCACACCCACCGAACTCTGACGTCACCACCCCCGCAATAGAGGGCATTTGGTGATTGTGGTAATGCCCACTTGACAACTCCAAGCGAAACCGCAAACGTTGCGCTATGAAACTTCTCATCTATTAATGCTTCAAGAATCCAATCGAGGAAGGATGAGTGTATAATATACTTGACGTTTCGCCATTCGATACAGTTAATATATTGTACAGGAAAACGATAAGAGGGATGAACTAATAAATAAGCTGAATGCTGAAAACCAGCAGCAGGTGGATTAGAAATAGAAATAGATTTATTTTCACCAGCGAACACAGCATTACAAAAAAATTAAACATAAATGTAAAAAAAAAACAATACCTAATAAAAAAAGGAAAAAAGGTCTTAAAATAAAAAAAAGGAAATTAATAGATTAGTTTTGTTCGTATTTAAGATTACCGTTTTTCTAATAATACTAACTGCTTACACAGATTGTACCGAAATAACCGATAAAATAAATCACATAACTATCTGATCTAACTTTTGCTTCTAGATATTCTTTGGGTACCAAGGATTCTATATCAAATAAACGAAGTTGAAAATATGCACGTTTAAGGGGAAATAAGGGGGTGCAAGAAGTAGTTTGAAGGTCATTTCTATATCAAATAAACGACGTTGAGAATATTCACGTACACACCCACCGGAGTTTATTGCGCGGCTGACGCTGACTAGATAGACTAGTTAATGCAGACTAATGGTGTATTAATCAAAGTGCCAAAGTGAAATTGATTTAAATGAGAAGAAGAGTGATACGGGCCGCACCATATCACTATGTGTAGGTCTGAGGTACTAGCAGTAATTTGTACGCTTAACGTTTTTTTATTGACCTATGATACCAACTAGTACCTACTAGACTGTGACTAGATTGGATATAGAATTTGTATAAGACTCAAATAGGGACTGCGACGATTAGTAGTAGTTAGTAGACTCCTACTAACAAGTACTAACTGGACTATTACTAACACCAACTAACAGGACTAACTATCACTAACAGTCCCCAGTCCTCATACCTACTAACGAACTGACCAACTAATGTTCTAATTAACTTTCCTAACTAATTGAGTCTTGTTCAAAGTCAGTCACAGTTGTCATGGGCGGCAGCGGATGGGTGGTGCTGCAAGCTCGTTTGCTATCTTGTATCCATAAAAAAAAAAGTCTAGTTATCAATAACATTTGTTGTTAAGTTCTTTACTTCGTTAGTAGATAATAATTATGAGGACTGGGTTAGTGACTGTTAGTCCTTTTAGTAAGATGTTAGATAGTCCTTTGAGGATTAATATGTTCGCCTAGAGAAGTATAATTGGGAACCAAAAATTAAACATGGTATAGATTCAGAAAGATTTAAAAAAATGTAATTTCACAGACGTCAATTACAGACTACAAATGTAAATGATCGACCAACAAGTTCAACAATTATATAAGAAAGTAACAGTACAAAGCTACAACGTTGCCTAACCTAGGTATTGTTTGAAGGTCATTTCTATAATTACTGTGTGCCACTTTTTAGGAGCAGAACTGACTGAACGAGTTTAAAATACTTAAAGATCCTTTGCATGAGTCACCTGTTATATGATTGTGTCAAATACTTTTTATCTGTATAAATACCTATTACAAACAAAATACTTAATGTGGCACCCTAAATTATTGGATTAGGATTTATGACATGAGAAACAGATAAGATAAATATTACTATCTTGGTTTTTATTTCATAACATTATGTATGCATGTCTACTTAATATAATATTAAGCTACTGCAGTCAGTTAAACAATTTAATAAATTATGGTGATTTCACATTCCTGCAAGAAGGCTTTAGACCTGTTTGCCTCTTGACATCCCGTTCCCTGATTTTATGATATGAAGCTAAATTTTATCACTGTACAAAATCAGGTTTCACAGCTATAAAGGTGTAAAACCTGATTTTGTTGTAAGTACCTTGAGCTTGTAAGTATCTCTCTATCTATCTCTCTATCTATCTATCTATCTATCTATCTAAGATTATTTTTCAATAAAGTTGTTTGTTGAATAATGCACATTCATTTCCATGAATTCATTGCTAACATAATCTGCATATTTAGCAAAATTGCTACAAAAGTTTTCTAGGAAACATTACATGTAATATTTCATGAATTCGTAAAACTAGATGTTCATTTTCAGACAGTAAATCTATAAGGTAAAAAAGGTCTTAAAGCACGGAAATGATCAGATATTTTGCCACTTATGGTCACACATTCAAATCAAGACTTAACCACATCGTCAATACAAGCGAATAAAAGCTTAGTACTACTTTAATAATTATAGGGGATGACAACATGCATGGTAACAGACAAAATTTACTAATAAATTCTTGAGAAGTAATAAGTAATAAAATACGATAAAGTAAGAAATAAAATTAAAGAATAAAAAATAAGTTGAAATTAAAAATATACTCTAACAAAATTGAAGTCAATAACAAACTAGTCAGAATCGAAACTACAGCACAGAATACTTATTAGTTCAAGTATGTAACTACTACAGCTAAATTTAAATATGTAATACAATTATTCTCAGAAGTTAAATAATGTATAATAAAATGTCAAAAGTGCTGAAATGTAAGAACCCAAAAATAAAATCGTGATTGGGACGTTTATGGGTCGCAGCGACTAAATCTTGGGGCCCAGTGTTTCAAGAGCATGAAATAATTAAATTTCGAGAAAATTATCAACATACCAGTTAAGAGCAATTCAGAGCACTTGGTATTTATGCAATGACCTTTAAAAGAGACGTATATGACTAGATTTTATAATTTCATAAAATAGGTAAATGTAGTGTTCTATTGGTTTATATGATAAATTCAATTATAGGTTACTGTGAATAAAAAAATATCCTGGCTTGGTACTTACTGTTTATCACGATCTTGAAGTAGTAAAATATAATATTATAAACAAGAAAGTTAAAATTTATTCACAAGACACGACTTCAGAATACAACATTAATATATGGAGTACGAGTTCATTTTCAAATTGTTTCAGAGATGGTTCAGTTTTCCTCTTCTCTTGAATTTTTTGAAGACCTTGAACAAGTTGAGTGTCAAGTGTCAAGCTGTCAAGTGTCAATGACAAGTCAATGAAGTGACTTTTATATTTGACCAAAGACCCATAGAGATAGCAATATACACAAAGACCACACCAGTCTTGATCGTGAGAAAACAATATACGTGAATCTAACATATTTTATCGAAAAAGAAGAAAGAATAGGAGACCGAAAAAGAAACCTCGCGAGTCTTCCTTGTGTTCTATTAACCCTGTATTCTATGTACCGCAAAATTCAAATTTTTTCGAATGTACTCTAGGTACCTACTTCGATATGGATTTGTTTGTTTTATCGTTAACTCTATGGTTTAATCAATGTCACACACATATACTTTCGTAATACATAATTACCACAGAGTATATTTTACATACTAACTATAATTACTCTGTCTGTGGTGGATGTAGTCTTCAAATTTTTTGACATTTACCAATTTCCAATTTAATTTTCCTCAGATTTTCCCGATATAACGAATTTTGAACCATCTCGGTCTATTTTAAGACGGATGAGTGATTAGACCAAGAAATTCTTCGCGAAGTTGTCTTCGAATTATCGTGTTCTACCATGGGCTTTACGGCGTGGCTATGAGAGTCGTTCTATGAATAGTGTGGAGATCTTTCGAGGGGTTGAAGACATCGCTTAGAATATGCAATGGAAATACATAATTTCGAGAGGACGATGGCTGTGTGTCGTGCTGGTGGTGCTCTTGTGTCTCGCAGCAGCGCAGAAGATAGGTGATCCATACAAGATACTAGGGATCCATCGCAGGGCAACCCTCTCAGAGATACGCAAAGCATACCGACAGCTAGCCAAGGAGTGGTACGTTTGTTTATTATAGATGTAGTTTCATTGATACTATGTTCTATTTCCGACATATTCATAAGAACAAAGGAGTAGACTGATAAGCAATGATTTCTAGTACACAGATGACTGTTAAATCAAATAAATCTTTAACTTTAGTTGATTTATCACAAGACATATTGTAATAAGGAATTTGTATTAGCAATGTTTTTCAACAGCACTTTAAAGTTAATGTAAGTAATTTTAATATGTTTCATATTTATATTAATTTGAATCCTGCTTGAAATTGATGTTTATTCCACAGATAAACATTTTACACAGGTCATGGTCTCACCTGCTTACCATGGGGGTGCAAGTCTGTAATTAATTTTTTTTAACATAACATCACTCCTAAGGGGTTCACCAATGGGGTAGGCAGAGGTGGTATAGACCCACATTTCATCAGTATATTTTACTATAGTAATTTATTGAAATATAAATAATTTGAGATGTATTTTAGACAAACCGTTTGATTTAAATATAAATAATTTGAGATGTATAGACAAACCCTATTTTTTTTACTGAATGGAACGATTCAGCCCCTGGATTGAATGTAGTGTAGTCTATCTCTTTTTGCACACAAAATTTTTCCTCAGGCATCCAGACAAAAATGAAGACCCCACAGCCGAGTCACGTTTTGTGGAGATAAAGCAGGCGTACGAGCTGCTGTCGGACACGGAGCGGCGGCAGGCTTACGACCTGTACGGGATCACCAACGAAGACGACCACATGTACAAGCCAAGGCACGATTACAGCCAGTATGCTAGGTTCAGGTTTGTCGCTGTGTCCACTTTGGATGTTGTTGAAAATTTTATAGTCCATTTTTCTTAAATTTCCATCTGTTAACACATCTGTGACTGACTTAGAACGAGACTCCTACTAACAAGTACTGACGGTACTATTACTAACTCCAACTATCAGGACAAACTTGTCATTGGCGGCAGCAGATGGGTGGTGCTGCAAGCTCGTTTGCTATCCTGTATCCATAAAAAAAAAAAAAACTATCACTAACAGTCCCCAGTCCTCATACCTACTAACTAGCGAACTGACCAACTAATGTTCTAATTAACTCTCTCAACTAATTGGACTAACCATCCCAGTCCCTAATTGAGTCTTGTTCAAAGTCAGTCACAGTTGTCATGGGCAGTCACAGCTCGTTTGATATCTTGTATCCATTAAAAAAAAATTAATAAATAATCTTAAACTGCCTTTCTGTCATAATTTGTATATATTGAATATTTTTGAATATATTATTGAATATTTTCTACTAATAATTAAAATCAAAGTGTAAACGTTGTTTAACGAATTAGACAGCTCAAGAAAAATGGAGTATTAAGTACAGTGGTTAGAATCAGCAATTGTATCAGGCTGTTGAACATCTCTTACCACTTAATTGGTGCTTTGTATTCCTTTATCTTTGCCAATTTTTTTTGCATAAAACATTAAAATATTTGAAACCAATTTAAGCTTAACTAATGCTGCAATTAAGTATCCATGATAAGAAATGTAATTCTTGTCTGATTCTGTGAATATCTTTTCAGTAGTGACCCATTTGAGTTCTTCAATTCCCACTTCCGAAGTCCAGACCAGGATATTACCTCCTTCCACAAGCTCTCAGTTACGACTCGGTGAGTGTTGACAATGTTACACTGGGACCCATAGACGTCCCACTGGTGGGCATGGGTCCCCCCCACAGACACCTGCGGGAGGTCTAGAGCATACTCCACCACGCTGCTCCAATGCGTATTGGCGGAGGGGTTAGTGGCCAACTCAGTGTCGTCGAATGTTCTCAAGCCACCCAAAGGTCTGCAACAAGGCAACTGTCTCCAGCATTGAAAATAACCAGGACTGACGGCTTGAGAGGAAACATTTTGTTTGTAATGTTTTCACACAAAAACCACGGGACCGATTTCAAAAATTCTTGCACCATTAGAATGCTGCATTTTCACTGGGCTGAGTAACATAGGCTATATAATATCACTAGGTTTAAACGAAACTATTGTTATGTGTAATTTCACTAGTGCGTTCACTAGTGCGTCCACTAGTTATGAATAAGAGGGCAAGCTCTATAGACATATTATCATACAATACTTCTGTAACAGTTCCAATTAAAACACTAGTCTGTCTATAAATGTAACATTTCCAACCAGGCACTTTGAAAACAACATACTGGAGAAGAGCGTACACACTCCCGCCCTGATACTGTTCTACACTGACTGGTGTTTCGACTGCGTGCGCTCGGCGCCGGCCTGGCGGCGGCTGGTGGAGGCGCTGCAGCCGCTCGGCGTGACCGTGGCCACGGTCCACGCGGGCCACGAGGCAGGCCTCGCGCGCCGCGTCGGCATCCACGGAGTGCCGTGCCTCTCCTTCGTGTTGGACAGGCACAACTATCTGTATAAGGAGAGCTTGTCCTCTCTGCCCAAAGTTCTTGGTGAGTTGGTTTTTTTTAATGTTATAGATGGACAGACAGACATACGTTGTTGTATCTGTTTGATGGTGACCTCACGCCTCACACACGCCTACACAGTCTGGGGGTGGACTACCTGAAGATGACACAGGACCGGTCGGTATAGTGTATGTCCGGTAGAGAACCTCAGACACGCGTATTATGTATATGACATCATCGTCATCATCATCACAACCCTTACTTTGTCCCACTGTTGGGCACGGGTCTCCACTCAAAATGGGAGGGATTAGGCCTTAGTCCATCAAGATGTCGCACATAGGCTATATAGATTCAGATTCATTTATTTTTCATTATATGATATTTTGTATACGCTTAATGAACGTCATAACATTTTTTTTATCTACCGCCGGTTCACAAAGTTGATGCTACCGAGAAGAACTCGGCGAGAAACTCGGTAGTTACTCTTTTCAAAATTTTCAATTTTTATAACTTGATCAAGGTTCATTATTATTGAACAAGTGGAGCTGGAGATACATCGCACAAAGCGTTTCTATCGTTCAAGTAGTCATTTAGTCCACTAGTGCTCTAGAAAGGCGTGTCTCCACAGAGTTCATCCGCTGGAAGTTCCCGTACAAGATGGTGACGAAGCTGACCGACGGCAACGTGGACACGTTCGTGAGCGACTTCGAGGACAACCGTGTGAAGGCGCTGATCTTCGAGGAGCGCCCCACCATCCGCCTGCGGTACCTCGTCGCGGCGTACCACTACAGGAGCCGCGTGTCTTTCGCGTGAGTTGAGTAGCCGATGTCTTCATCATCATCACAACTTTCTTTGTTCCACCGTTGGGCACAGGTCTCCTTTCAGAATTGGAGGGATTAGGCCTAAGTCCACCACGGCGGCAGAAGCAGAAGCACGCACATTTAAACAGCCTAGTGGCTATCGAACTCGCCTCTCACTCTAGCGGTCCGGGTTCAACCCTTAGCGGCACGCACCAATGACTTTTCTTAGTTACTTGCGATTTAAGAAATTAAATGTCACTTGCTGTAACGGTGAAGGACACATCGTGAGGAAACCTGCATGCCTGAAAGTTTTTCATAATGTTCTCGAAGGCATGTGAAGTCTGCCAATCCGCACTTGGTCAGGCCTAAACCCTCCCATTCTGAAATGAGACCTGTGCCCAACAGGGTCAAAGAAGGGTTGTGGTGGTGGTATGATAAAGGAACTTGTCTGTCTGTCTGTCTGTCTGTCTATAAGTCTGCCCTCTGCTCCCATCGGCGGCCAGGTTCGTGGACATGACGGCGCGCGACGCGCAGAACGTGAGCGCGCGGTACAAGGTGCAGCGCGGCGTGGACACGATGGTGCTGCTCAAGGAGGACAGCGCGCGGCCCGCCGCCACCGTCGGCACCACCGAGATCCCGACGCAGACGCTGCGCCAGCTTATCGACGCCAACCAGATGCTGACGCTGCCGCGTCTCTCCTCGCAGGTCAGTTAGATAAGATAATATCTTAATATATATATTTCTTGTGTACGTAATAATGTAAATAAAAAATAAAACGGAAATGTAAATAAATAATAAATCTATGGTTTCAGAAGGCACAGGACCGGTCGGACTGGTGTCGTTTAGGAGAGGCCTATGTCCAGCAGTGGACCTCAAAAGGCTGATGGATGAATGAATAAATCTATCCTAAACGGCTGAATAGATGTTGATGAAATTTTTTGTGTGTGTTCAAGGGGATTCGAGAATGGTTTAGATTCGCAGTTTGGTCCACTGGAAAATGTTTTTTAAACATTAATATAGTATTTTTGTATAAATTATCATGAAGTGTCGCGTCACTTAGACATTTCATATGGCAGAACAATGTTTGCGTGGCGTAAACATGCTGTAATTTTTCTGTCCAATAAAAGCTTATTCTATTCTATTCTATTCTATGTTTACTAGATTATAGACTACTTATAGATCACAAACACTACATAAATAGGTATATCAGAAAAGCCTTGTTACCATTTTGTTCTCAGAGCGTCCTGGACACCGTGTGCCCGATAGAGTGGCGCGCGGCGCGGCGGCGGCTCTGCTGCGTGCTGATCGCGCGCGACGTGCGCCGCAGCGCGCGCGGGCTGCGCGAGCTGCGCGCGCTGGCCAAGCGGGCGCCGGAGAGGCTGCGCTACGCGTACGTGTATGCGCACGCGCAGCCGGACTTCGTCAACGCGCTGGCCAACGGGTCTGGTAAGTTTCCTTAAGCTCGGGATCTGGACCGCTTCAGAATTGTAACAGTCAGTTGCGCAACACGCAGTTTCAGCGAGTTATGCGCACGCGCAGCCAGACTTCGTCAACGCACTGGCCAACGGGTCCGGTGAGTTTCCAAATGCTCGGGATCTGGACAGCTTCAGAATAGTCAGTCAGTTGCGCAACACGCAGTTTCAGCGAGTTATGCGCACGCGCAGCCGGACTTCGTCAACGCACTGGCCAACGGGTCCGGTGAGTTTCCATATGCTCGGGATCTGGACCGCTTCAGAATACAGTTCACAGTCAGTTGCGCAATACGCAGTTTCAGCGAGTTATGCGCACGCGCAGCCGGACTTCGTCAACGCACTGGCCAACGGGTCCGGTGAGTTTCCATATGCTCGGGATCTGGACCGCTTCGGAATAGTAACAGTCAGTTGCGCAACACGTAGTTTCAGCTAGTTATGCGCACGCGCAGCCGGACTTCGTCAACGCTCTTGCCAACGGATTTGGTGAGTTTCAGCGAGTTTGCGCACGCGTTGTTTGGTGATTTTGCGTTTGGAGTATTTCGGTATTGGATAGCGTGAGGATATCCACACGCGTGCGTAGCTTAGCGATCTGCGCACGCTGGCCAAGCGGGCGCCGGAGCGGCTGCGCTACGCGTACGTGTATGCGCACGCGCAGCCGGACTTCGTCAACGCACTTGCCAACGGGTCTGGTAAGTTTCCTTAAGCTCGGGATCTGGACCGCTTCAGAATTGTAACAGTCAGTTGCGCAACACGCAGTTTCAGCGAGTTATGCGCACGCGCAGCCGGACTTCGTCAACGCACTGGCCAACGGATCTGGTGAGTGTCAGCGAGTTTGCGCACGTGTTGTTTGGTGATTTTGCGTTTGGAATATTTCGGTATTGGATAGCGTGAGGATATCCACACGCGTGCGTAGCTTAGCGATCTGCGGGGTCTGGCTAAACGGTCGCCTGAGAGGATGCGCTACGACGTTTATGCGCACGCGCAGCCGGACTTCGTAAACGCACTGGCCAACGGGTCTGGTGAGTTTCCAAATGCTCCGGATCTGGACAGCTTCAGAATAGACACAGTCAGTTGCGCAACACGCAATTTCAGCGAGTTATCGCGACCTTCAATCTTACCTTTAATAAGCAAGGACTTCAGAAGTCATTAATGTCGTAACAACCACTTATGCTGAGCACGGGCCCTTGATGGCATCTTCATAATTATGTTTAATTTTATTTTAATCAAGAAGATTATTAGTTTTAATTTCATTTAATTTATCAAAATAAACTGATGTTCTAGTCCATCCTATCCTATTCTAACGGTTCCGCCATCACGCCTGACGCAGGTATAGACATATCGGATGTGGAGCACCGCATCGTGGTGATATGGCGGCGCGAGGCGTCCCGCATCCAGTACGAGTGGCTCAACCAGAGCTGGCCCGTGTGCGCCCACTGCGCGCCGGACGACACGGACGGCAGGGGGGAGGAGGTGCTTAGGTGAGTGTAGTGTCTATTGAAGCGTACATACCTGCCGCAGGTATAGACATATCGGATGTGGAGCACCGCATCGTGGTGATATGGCGGCGCGAGGCGTCCCGCATCCAGTACGAGTGGCTCAACCAGAGCTGGCCCGTGTGCGCCCACTGCGCGCCGGACGACACGGACGGCAGGGGGGAGGAGGTGCTTAGGTGAGTGTAGTGTCTATTGAAGCGTACATACCTGCCGCAGGTATAGACATATCGGATGTGGAGCACCGCATCGTGGTGATATGGCGGCGCGAGGCGTCCCGCATCCAGTACGAGTGGCTCAACCAGAGCTGGCCCGTGTGCGCCCACTGCGCGCCGGACGACACGGACGGCAGAGGGGAGGAGGTGCTTAGGTGAGTGTAGTGTCTATTGAAGCGTACATACCTGCCGCAGGTATAGACATATCGGATGTGGAGCACCGCATCGTGGTGATATGGCGGCGCGAGGCGTCCCGCATCCAGTACGAGTGGCTCAACCAGAGCTGGCCCGTGTGCGCCCACTGCGCGCCGGACGACACGGACGGCAGAGGGGAGGAGGTGCTTAGGTGAGTGTAGTGTCTATTGAAGCGTACATACCTGCCGCAGGTATAGACATATCGGATGTGGAGCACCGCATCGTGGTGATATGGCGGCGCGAGGCGTCCCGCATCCAGTACGAGTGGCTCAACCAGAGCTGGCCCGTGTGCGCCCACTGCGCGCCGGACGACACGGACGGCAGAGGGGAGGAGGTGCTTAGGTGAGTGTAGTGTCTATTGAAGCGTACATACCTGCCGCAGGTATAGACATATCGGATGTGGAGCACCGCATCGTGGTGATATGGCGGCGCGAGGCGTCCCGCATCCAGTACGAGTGGCTCAACCAGAGCTGGCCCGTGTGCGCCCACTGCGCGCCGGACGACACGGACGGCAGGGGGGAGGAGGTGCTTAGGTGAGTGTAGTGTCTATTGAAGCGTACATACCTGCCGCAGGTATAGACATATCGGATGTGGAGCACCGCATCGTGGTGATATGGCGGCGCGAGGCGTCCCGCATCCAGTACGAGTGGCTCAACCAGAGCTGGCCCGTGTGCGCCCACTGCGCGCCGGACGACACGGACGGCAGAGGGGAGGAGGTGCTTAGGTGAGTGTAGTGTCTATTGAAGCGTACATACCTGCCGCAGGTATAGACATATCGGATGTGGAGCACCGCATCGTGGTGATATGGCGGCGCGAGGCGTCCCGCATCCAGTACGAGTGGCTCAACCAGAGCTGGCCCGTGTGCGCCCACTGCGCGCCGGACGACACGGACGGCGGCAGGGGGGAGGAGGTGCTTAGGTGAGTGTAGTGTCTATTGAAGCGTACATACCTGACGCAGGTATAGACATATCGGATGTGGAGCACCGCATCGTGGTGATATGGCGGCGCGAGGCGTCCCGCATCCAGTACGAGTGGCTCAACCAGAGCTGGCCCGTGTGCGCCCACTGCGCGCCGGACGACACGGACGGCAGGGGGGAGGAGGTGCTTAGGTGAGTGTAGTGTCTATTGAAGCGTACATACCTGCCGCAGGTATAGACATATCGGATGTGGAGCACCGCATCGTGGTGATATGGCGGCGCGAGGCGTCCCGCATCCAGTACGAGTGGCTCAACCAGAGCTGGCCCGTGTGCGCCCACTGCGCGCCGGACGACACGGACGGCAGGGGGGAGGAGGTGCTTAGGTGAGTGTAGTGTCTATTGAAGCGTACATACCTGACGCAGGTATAGACATATCGGATGTGGAGCACCGCATCGTGGTGATATGGCGGCGCGAGGCGTCCCGCATCCAGTACGAGTGGCTCAACCAGAGCTGGCCCGTGTGCGCCCACTGCGCGCCGGACGACACGGACGGCAGGGGGGAGGAGGTGCTTAGGTGAGTGTAGTGTCTATTGAAGCGTACATAGCCCAATGGCTTGCGTTTAAGCAGCGGGGAGATTTAGAGTTTTAAGTCATATCGTACTACATGAATGAATTCAACACAAGAAAACTTTTAGGTACTCAATTGTCCCGCTGAGACTGGGACAACAACTGGGATCGACATGATTAATATTTTATTTGATTTTAAAAGCTTTTATTTAACTTCACTCGTATGTATCTATGTATGTCCTGGAATCTTGCAATCAATATTTCACCCACTTCCACTGAAGCTATCGAGCTGAAATTTGGTTCCGATGACAATGCACGAAAATAAAATAAAAGTTATAAAAACTTTTATTTTTTTACGTTTAAAAATTAATTTGTTATAATTTTTTTTATAATTATTTGTATAATTTTGTATTACATATAAGTAGTAAAATATATAAATAACAGATATCAGTAAAGTTTTCAATAATAAAATAAAAATAAAAAATAAAATAACTAATACATAATAGTGTTTGTTGCATTGTTTGTTTTTTTTTTTGCAATAAACACATACCGACCTTGCTCAGCTCGGTCAATCAAGTCATTGCTTTGAATATATCTTGATTAGAGTTTAAATTAATTTTACATTTGCAGGTACCATGAAAGACTGAACGAGACCAAAAGAGCTCTGGAGCAGCTAGTGAAGAGGCTTCTGAAGCCGACCGAGGTCGTGCCCTATGAGGCACATGTTCAGGTAATAGAACATTTTGTTTGGTACTAGTGGACGCCCGCAGCTTCGCTCGCGTGGAATTATACATAACAATAGTTTGTAGGAATGCTGGAAACAGTCGTTAAGCCTTGTCGAAGACCTTCGGGTGGCTTGAGAACATTCGACACTGGGTTGGCCACTAACCCCTCCACCAATCCGCATTGGAGCAGCGTGGTGGAGTATGCTCTAGACCTCCCGTAGCAGTGTCGTGTCTGTGGGAGAGACCCATGTCTAGTGGGACGTCTATGATAATTTTTAATTTATTTTCATGTTATTATTTGTTCAGGAGCTATTAGACGAGGCGGCCGTGGGCGCGCTGTGGGCGGCGCTCGGCGCGTGCGCGGAGTGGGCGGAGCGCGCGGGCGTGTTCCTGCGCACGCAGCGCGCGCTCTCCGCCGCCTCGGTGCTCGCCACCGCCGCCGCCGTGCTCGCCGTCGGCTACCTGATGGCGTACAAAGTGTGAGTACTGCGTGCGGTGCGGCCGTGTACACATTCGACGAGGCGGCCGTGGGCGCGCTGTGGGCGGCGCTCGGCGCGTGCGCGGAGTGGGCGGAGCGCGCGGGCGTGTTCCTGCGCACGCAGCGCGCGCTCTCCGCCGCCTCGGTGCTCGCCACCGCCGCCGCCGTGCTCGCCGTCGGCTACCTGATGGCGTACAAAGTGTGAGTACTGCGTGCGGTGCGGCCGTGTACACATTCGACGAGGCGGCCGTGGGCGCGCTGTGGGCGGCGCTCGGCGCGTGCGCGGAGTGGGCGGAGCGCGCGGGCGTGTTCCTGCGCACGCAGCGCGCGCTCTCCGCCGCCTCGGTGCTCGCCACCGCCGCCGCCGTGCTCGCCGTCGGCTACCTGATGGCGTACAAAGTGTGAGTACTGCGTGCGGTGCGGCCGTGTACACATTCGACGAGGCGGCCGTGGGCGCGCTGTGGGCGGCGCTCGGCGCGTGCGCGGAGTGGGCGGAGCGCGCGGGCGTGTTCCTGCGCACGCAGCGCGCGCTCTCCGCCGCCTCGGTGCTCGCCACCGCCGCCGCCGTGCTCGCCGTCGGCTACCTGATGGCGTACAAAGTGTGAGTACTGCGTGCGGTGCGGCCGTGTACACATTCGACGAGGCGGCCGTGGGCGCGCTGTGGGCGGCGCTCGGCGCGTGCGCGGAGTGGGCGGAGCGCGCGGGCGTGTTCCTGCGCACGCAGCGCGCGCTCTCCGCCGCCTCGGTGCTCGCCACCGCCGCCGCCGTGCTCGCCGTCGGCTACCTGATGGCGTACAAAGTGTGAGTACTGCGTGCGGTGCGGCCGTGTACACATTCGACGAGGCGGCCGTGGGCGCGCTGTGGGCGGCGCTCGGCGCGTGCGCGGAGTGGGCGGAGCGCGCGGGCGTGTTCCTGCGCACGCAGCGCGCGCTCTCCGCCGCCTCGGTGCTCGCCACCGCCGCCGCCGTGCTCGCCGTCGGCTACCTGATGGCGTACAAAGTGTGAGTACTGCGTGCGGTGCGGCCGTGTACACATTCGACGAGGCGGCCGTGGGCGCGCTGTGGGCGGCGCTCGGCGCGTGCGCGGAGTGGGCGGAGCGCGCGGGCGTGTTCCTGCGCACGCAGCGCGCGCTCTCCGCCGCCTCGGTGCTCGCCACCGCCGCCGCCGTGCTCGCCGTCGGCTACCTGATGGCGTACAAAGTGTGAGTACTGCGTGCGGTGCGGCCGTGTACACATTCGACGAGGCGGCCGTGGGCGCGCTGTGGGCGGCGCTCGGCGCGTGCGCGGAGTGGGCGGAGCGCGCGGGCGTGTTCCTGCGCACGCAGCGCGCGCTCTCCGCCGCCTCGGTGCTCGCCACCGCCGCCGCCGTGCTCGCCGTCGGCTACCTGATGGCGTACAAAGTGTGAGTACTGCGTGCGGTGCGGCCGTGTACACATTCGACGAGGCGGCCGTGGGCGCGCTGTGGGCGGCGCTCGGCGCGTGCGCGGAGTGGGCGGAGCGCGCGGGCGTGTTCCTGCGCACGCAGCGCGCGCTCTCCGCCGCCTCGGTGCTCGCCACCGCCGCCGCCGTGCTCGCCGTCGGCTACCTGATGGCGTACAAAGTGTGAGTACTGCGTGCGGTGCGGCCGTGTACACATTCGACGAGGCGGCCGTGGGCGCGCTGTGGGCGGCGCTCGGCGCGTGCGCGGAGTGGGCGGAGCGCGCGGGCGTGTTCCTGCGCACGCAGCGCGCGCTCTCCGCCGCCTCGGTGCTCGCCACCGCCGCCGCCGTGCTCGCCGTCGGCTACCTGATGGCGTACAAAGTGTGAGTACTGCGTGCGGTGCGGCCGTGTACACATTCGACGAGGCGGCCGTGGGCGCGCTGTGGGCGGCGCTCGGCGCGTGCGCGGAGTGGGCGGAGCGCGCGGGCGTGTTCCTGCGCACGCAGCGCGCGCTCTCCGCCGCCTCGGTGCTCGCCACCGCCGCCGCCGTGCTCGCCGTCGGCTACCTGATGGCGTACAAAGTGTGAGTACTGCGTGCGGTGCGGCCGTGTACACATTCGACGAGGCGGCCGTGGGCGCGCTGTGGGCGGCGCTCGGCGCGTGCGCGGAGTGGGCGGAGCGCGCGGGCGTGTTCCTGCGCACGCAGCGCGCGCTCTCCGCCGCCTCGGTGCTCGCCACCGCCGCCGCCGTGCTCGCCGTCGGCTACCTGATGGCGTACAAAGTGTGAGTACTGCGTGCGGTGCGGCCGTGTACACATTCGACGAGGCGGCCGTGGGCGCGCTGTGGGCGGCGCTCGGCGCGTGCGCGGAGTGGGCGGAGCGCGCGGGCGTGTTCCTGCGCACGCAGCGCGCGCTCTCCGCCGCCTCGGTGCTCGCCACCGCCGCCGCCGTGCTCGCCGTCGGCTACCTGATGGCGTACAAAGTGTGAGTACTGCGTGCGGTGCGGCCGTGTACACATTCGACGAGGCGGCCGTGGGCGCGCTGTGGGCGGCGCTCGGCGCGTGCGCGGAGTGGGCGGAGCGCGCGGGCGTGTTCCTGCGCACGCAGCGCGCGCTCTCCGCCGCCTCGGTGCTCGCCACCGCCGCCGCCGTGCTCGCCGTCGGCTACCTGATGGCGTACAAAGTGTGAGTACTGCGTGCGGTGCGGCCGTGTACACATTCGACGAGGTGGCCGTGGGCGCGCTGTGGGCGGCGCTCGGCGCGTGCGCGGAGTGGGCGGAGCGCGCGGGCGTGTTCCTGCGCACGCAGCGCGCGCTCTCCGCCGCCTCGGTGCTCGCCACCGCCGCCGCCGTGCTCGCCGTCGGCTACCTGATGGCGTACAAAGTGTGAGTACTGCGTGCGGTGCGGCCGTGTACACATTCGACGAGGCGGCCGTGGGCGCGCTGTGGGCGGCGCTCGGCGCGTGCGCGGAGTGGGCGGAGCGCGCGGGCGTGTTCCTGCGCACGCAGCGCGCGCTCTCCGCCGCCTCGGTGCTCGCCACCGCCGCCGCCGTGCTCGCCGTCGGCTACCTGATGGCGTACAAAGTGTGAGTACTGCGTGCGGTGCGGCCGTGTACACATTCGACGAGGCGGCCGTGGGCGCGCTGTGGGCGGCGCTCGGCGCGTGCGCGGAGTGGGCGGAGCGCGCGGGCGTGTTCCTGCGCACGCAGCGCGCGCTCTCCGCCGCCTCGGTGCTCGCCACCGCCGCCGCCGTGCTCGCCGTCGGCTACCTGATGGCGTACAAAGTGTGAGTACTGCGTGCGGTGCGGCCGTGTACACATTCGACGAGGCGGCCGTGGGCGCGCTGTGGGCGGCGCTCGGCGCGTGCGCGGAGTGGGCGGAGCGCGCGGGCGTGTTCCTGCGCACGCAGCGCGCGCTCTCCGCCGCCTCGGTGCTCGCCACCGCCGCCGCCGTGCTCGCCGTCGGCTACCTGATGGCGTACAAAGTGTGAGTACTGCGTGCGGTGCGCCGTTGTGACCCTGTCTGTTGCGCCAAGGGTCGTGGGTTCGAATCCCACTCAGGACAAATATTCGTGTGACGAATATTTGTTTTTGTTCTGTGTTTGGATGTTAATATTATCTATTTAAGTATGTGTTTAAAAATATCATGTATATCAGTCTCTGACACCCATATTACAGGCTCGCGCCTACTTTGGGACCAGATGGCCGTGTGTGAGAATGTCCGAGATATCTATTTATTTTATTTATTTATCAATCCACATTAAAAGGCGAACGTCATAATTTGTAACTCATGATAATCGACCGTAACGTTTCCACAGGCGAATAGAGGAGGAGTCTGTGCAGCGCGAGCGCGAGGCGCGGCGCAAGCAGGGCGGCGGCAAGGGGGCGGGGCCCGCGCCGCCGCAGATGCGGCTGCACGAGCTGCGCGCGGAGAAGTACAACGGGCTGGTCCGGTGAGTGGTACCTCACTATACACTGCTGCGGGAGGTCTAGAGCATACTCCACCACGCTGCTCCAATGCGGATTGGTGGAGGGGTTAGTGGCCAACCCAGTGGAATGTTCTCAAGCCACCCGAAGGTCTTCGACAAGGCTTAACGACTGTTTGCAGCATTGAAAACAACCGGGACCGACGGCTTTACGTGCCCTCCGAAGCACAAAGAGTCACAATAAAAATCATATAGTTATACAGAATATATGAGACATAAAAAAACAAAATTTACTTAAGCCTATGAATACAATTAGAACAAAACAAGATCATGTATTATTTATTTATACACAGTAATAGCATTTTGTGCTGCAGCAGTTCGCACAAAATGGATCTCACTCAGCATATAAGCTGAAAAACAGCACTGATTTTCAGTGAGTCCTACAGAGTGATTTGGATAAAAGGTGGCAGCTAAAAAGAAAGAAAAAATGAAACATTGATTTTTACGTCACTTATTCGCCGGCGACTGAGAATACAAAAAATATGCTGGATGATACAACCTTTTGCATCAAGACAACCGTTCAATTTTAGTACATCGCGTTCTAGGGTGGGGGCTTGAAAGTGATGTGATGATGATGATGAGTTGATATAAAGGATGATGATTGCAGGCTGCTGAAGCCGGGCTGCCGCACGGTGGTACTGCTGGTGGACATGCAGAGCAAGGTGGAGCTGCTCTCCAAGTTTCACAAGATCGTGTGGCCCTACCGCAAGTGAGTCACCGACAGTATTATTATTACATGTGCTAAGAGTACCGAGAGTTTTTTCCTTCGGCTATTTTCTCTCTCGGCCTACACTAGGGCATAGGATAAGAATATTTTAAATTATTCTTCCAAAAGCCGATGACCAGATAGATAGTCTATCGTGACTTAGAGCTTAGCTTAGTTGTAATTATTGTAAATTTGCCTTAAGGCAGGTTAAGCACCCGTTTAGGATTAGGTGACACTACTAATAATCATACCGTTAAAAATTTGTTTTAAAAAAAAAAAAGCTTTTTATAACTTTTTTTTTCGTGCATTCTTGTCGGAACCAAATAATATGTGTGCCGAATTTCAGCTCGATAGCTTCAGTGGAAGTGGGTGAAATATTGATTGCAAGATTCCAGGACATACATACATACATACAAGTGAAGTTAAAAACTTGAGAGGTGTCAAGGGACACTAAAAATAATCGTCGCGACACCACATTGGTCAATGCGAAATAGAAGGCGAAACGAAAATAACTGGCTTGCTGTCTATGAGAGAGAGAGAGAGAGAGACAGACAGAGAAACACGCGCACGCCGCACGGCTTACAACTATATCAAAAAGTGTCGTTACAACTTTTGGTCTTAATTTCTTCCGTCTAGCCCCCTTTCGCAACGCGCGATAAGGAAATTCGTTCCAATAAAAGCTTTTAAAAATGAACAGGAACAAGACGCTAGTGTTCGCGTACCTGTGCGTGGAGCGCGGCGTGGAGTGGTTCCGGCGCGTGCTGCAGCTGTCGCTGGGCGGCGGCGAGCTGCGCGTGAACGCGCGCAACTGCGTGGGCACCGTGCTCGCGCTCAACCCGCACCGCCAGTACTTCTGCATATACCACGCGAAGCACCCGGAGGGCGCCAAGCCGCACAAGGTATGACGCTGCACCCTTCCACTCATAACAGGAACAAGACGCTGGTGTTCGCGTACCTGTGCGTGGAGCGCGGCGTGGAGTGGTTCCGGCGCGTGCTGCAGCTGTCGCTGGGCGGCGGCGAGCTGCGCGTGAACGCGCGCAACTGCGTGGGCACCGTGCTCGCGCTCAACCCGCACCGCCAGTACTTCTGCATATACCACGCGAAGCACCCGGAGGGCGCCAAGCCGCACAAGGTATGACGCTGCACCCTTCCACTCATAACAGGAACAAGACGCTGGTGTTCGCGTACCTGTGCGTGGAGCGCGGCGTGGAGTGGTTCCGGCGCGTGCTGCAGCTGTCGCTGGGCGGCGGCGAGCTGCGCGTGAACGCGCGCAACTGCGTGGGCACCGTGCTCGCGCTCAACCCGCACCGCCAGTACTTCTGCATATACCACGCGAAGCACCCGGAGGGCGCCAAGCCGCACAAGGTATGACGCTGCACCCTTCCACTCATAACAGGAACAAGACGCTGGTGTTCGCGTACCTGTGCGTGGAGCGCGGCGTGGAGTGGTTCCGGCGCGTGCTGCAGCTGTCGCTGGGCGGCGGCGAGCTGCGCGTGAACGCGCGCAACTGCGTGGGCACCGTGCTCGCGCTCAACCCGCACCGCCAGTACTTCTGCATATACCACGCGAAGCACCCGGAGGGCGCCAAGCCGCACAAGGTATGACGCTGCACCCTTCCACTCATAACAGGAACAAGACGCTGGTGTTCGCGTACCTGTGCGTGGAGCGCGGCGTGGAGTGGTTCCGGCGCGTGCTGCAGCTGTCGCTGGGCGGCGGCGAGCTGCGCGTGAACGCGCGCAACTGCGTGGGCACCGTGCTCGCGCTCAACCCGCACCGCCAGTACTTCTGCATATACCACGCGAAGCACCCGGAGGGCGCCAAGCCGCACAAGGTATGACGCTGCACCCTTCCACTCATAACAGGAACAAGACGCTGGTGTTCGCGTACCTGTGCGTGGAGCGCGGCGTGGAGTGGTTCCGGCGCGTGCTGCAGCTGTCGCTGGGCGGCGGCGAGCTGCGCGTGAACGCGCGCAACTGCGTGGGCACCGTGCTCGCGCTCAACCCGCACCGCCAGTACTTCTGCATATACCACGCGAAGCACCCGGAGGGCGCCAAGCCGCACAAGGTATGACGCTGCACCCTTCCACTCATAACAGGAACAAGACGCTGGTGTTCGCGTACCTGTGCGTGGAGCGCGGCGTGGAGTGGTTCCGGCGCGTGCTGCAGCTGTCGCTGGGCGGCGGCGAGCTGCGCGTGAACGCGCGCAACTGCGTGGGCACCGTGCTCGCGCTCAACCCGCACCGCCAGTACTTCTGCATATACCACGCCAAGCACCCGGAGGGCGCCAAGCCGCACAAGGTATGCCGCTGCACCCTTCCACTTATCTTCTGCCGCCTTTGCGCTTCGCTGCGACCCATAGACGTCCCACTGCTGGGCACGGGTCTCCCCCGCAGACACTGCTGCGAGTATAATTTAGATCAAGTGTCACATCAATATCAATAAGTATCAAAAGCAAATCGAAAAGGTGTAGAGGTCAACAAAGGACCCTACAAGCATACTCCACCACGCTGCTTAAATGCGTATTGGTGGAGGGGTTAGTGGCCAACCCAGTGTCGAATGTTCTCAAGCCACCCGAAGGTCTTCGACAAGGCTTAACGATTGTTTCCACAATAGAAAACAACCGGGACCGACGGCTTTACGTGCCCTCCAAAGCACGGTTGCATCCATGAAATTTTGCTATTGGGCTATGGACGCTACACATCTTTGCGCTTGCCTGTATTAAAACGATGGAATGTATGGGTGAAATTAAACAACTGTTCAATGCTGGTATGGTATGTACTTGGGCAGAGTAACAGCCTGCTCGAAACATGCGCTTATATTGGGAAAATCTGAGTCAATACAATGTCTCATCAAAATATCAACTAACAATAATTTAGCAATTTTTTGTTCCACACCAACAGCGCATAAACCGCATGACGCGTTCGCTGGGCAGCGGCGCGCAGCAGGACCCCGAGGCGGGCGCGTTCATCGGCTTCCACACCGACCCGGACTCCTCCTCCGACGACGCCGACCCGCCCGTGCTGCTCCAAGGTACCCCTACCTACTACCCATAAACCGCATGACGCGGTCGCTGGGCAGCGGCGCGCAGCAGGACCCCGAGGCGGGCGCGTTCATCGGCTTCCACACCGACCCGGACTCCTCCTCCGACGACGCCGACCCGCCCGTGCTGCTCCAAGGTACCCCTACCTACTACCCATAAACCGCATGACGCGGTCGCTGGGCAGCGGCGCGCAGCAGGACCCCGAGGCGGGCGCGTTCATCGGCTTCCACACCGACCCGGACTCCTCCTCCGACGACGCCGACCCGCCCGTGCTGCTCCAAGGTACCCCTACCTACTACCCATAAACCGCATGACGCGGTCGCTGGGCAGCGGCGCGCAGCAGGACCCCGAGGCGGGCGCGTTCATCGGCTTCCACACCGACCCGGACTCCTCCTCCGACGACGCCGACCCGCCCGTGCTGCTCCAAGGTACCCCTACCTACTACCCATAAACCGCATGACGCGGTCGCTGGGCAGCGGCGCGCAGCAGGACCCCGAGGCGGGCGCGTTCATCGGCTTCCACACCGACCCGGACTCCTCCTCCGACGACGCCGACCCGCCCGTGCTGCTCCAAGGTACCCCTACCTACTACCCATAAACCGCATGACGCGGTCGCTGGGCAGCGGCGCGCAGCAGGACCCCGAGGCGGGCGCGTTCATCGGTTTCCACACCGACCCGGACTCCTCCTCCGACGACGCCGACCCGCCCGTGCTGCTCCAAGGTACCCCTACCTACTACCCATAGACCGCATGACGCGGTCGCTGGGCAGCGGCGCGCAGCAGGACCCCGAGGCGGGCGCGTTCATCGGCTTCCACACCGACCCGGACTCCTCCTCCGACGACGCCGACCCGCCCGTGCTGCTCCAAGGTACCCCTACCTACTACCCATAGACCGCATGACGCGGTCGCTGGGCAGCGGCGCGCAGCAGGACCCCGAGGCGGGCGCGTTCATCGGCTTCCACACCGACCCGGACTCCTCCTCCGACGACGCCGACCCGCCCGTGCTGCTCCAAGGTACCCCTACCTACTACCCATAGACGTTGTGGCCGTGGACCCCTTCGCACTACAATAATTGGAGCGCCGCGGACCCCGTGTCCGGCGCAGCGCGCTAAGTCAACTTAGCGCGCTGCGCGTACGCATTAGCTGGTTAGACACGTAGACAAATTCGTGTCTACGTGTAGTAGTGTAACTAGGTGTCAATAAAGTTGAATAAAATAAAAAATAAAAAAAATAAATTGTGTGGTTTTATGAAACCACGGTAAAAGTGAAACTTTCTTTCACATTATAGACATTTAACTAAATTTTTTGGAATAATATTCCATTAATGAAAATGAAAATGAAAACGAAAACGAAAATCAAAATCAAAACCAAAATCAAAATTATTTCGCTCTTAACTACAACGTAACATGCAAATTAAAATTGCGTGGAGCACTGGCACATTCGTAACGCGACATGCGACAGACAAACAAAAAATTTTAAAAATCTTCTATTCGGGTAAAAGAGAAACATCTTAAATCCCATATGCCCAACAGTAATTACTTACACTAGGTATGTTCGTATTATATATTTTTCCAAACGTTTTCAGAGAACCTCCTAGACGGCCTGGAGAACTGGTTGGACCGCTTGTTCGAGGGCAGCACGCACCGCTACTACGTCAACTACTGGCCGGACATGACCACGAAGTGAGCTCGTCGCCCCCGCCGCGCGCCGCGGTCCTTTCCTATCAGGTAAAGCCGCCGTAATCCAGCAATATACAGAATATGGCCGGAGAGCTGGCACCAATTTTTGGGTAGGTATTTGAGGCAAGCTGAAAACTTGTCCAACGCCTCTCCTATTATACCCCAACACGGAACTGCAGACCTGGCTGGTGAGTAGCGGGACAAAATCAAAACCTATATAAATATTTAAAAAAAAAAATTATTCCCAATTTTTTTTTTATATTCTGTAAACATTGGACTACAACTTATAAAAATTACATATTGCCTCAAATATATGTTTGGAAATAAAAAAAATTTTTTTTAATTTATATGGGGGTTGATTTTGTCCCGCTACTCACCAGCCAGGTCTGCAGTTTCGTGTTGGGGCATAATAGGAGAGGCGTTGGACAAGTTTTCAGCTTGCCTCAAATACCTACCCAAAAATTGATGCCAGCTCTTGGACCAATACGTTTACTGCTTTTGCGTACGGCTGTATATGTTGGGCCACGCCCCTTTTGTGTTCTAAAGTCAGTTGACCAATCATATCGACCTGAGCCGTTAGCAAAACGTTATGTCGTATGTACCAGGAATAATTTTACACAGATATGTAAATTGTGATATATATCTGAAGGTCCATCTGCTAATTGTAAATTTGCAGTTAATACGGGAAAATATTATGCCACGTGTACGCCACGGAGCAAACTTTGTATTGCATTCTAAACTCTACAGCTATTGCAGCAAAGATATGCAAAACAACGTGACGCTAGAGGCCAATGCGGCCAACAGTAAAAATTTGAAAAGTAAATAAAAATATTATTTAATTATAAACAGAGTTAGTGCCACCAGCTCTCTGCAAATCAGTAATGGAAACTATGTGGGATGGTATCATTGCGTCGTTTAATGGCTATGTCATACCTTGCTATTTCTACAACGACATGAACCAAAATCATCTAATAATGTACTCGTAATAATATGAAACATTAAAATCGAATTCACCCGACACGAAAAAGCTCCCCACATTTTCGTACATGATTCATATTCAAATCGAGTATCTTGTCAATTTAATTCAAAGTGTACTAATATTTCTTCTATTCTGTATTTCCGATACAATTTTACTGCCCAAACTTTTCCCAACCATACGCTTAGTGCGTCAAGACTACACAAAAAAAAATTATATGAAAATAATGCGCCATTAAAATAAATAAATCTCGTAATATTATTTACGGTAGTAGAATTTGTTAAATACTATTTACAGTTTTTAGTAAAAATATTTATTAAGATTATTTATTTAGTCTCAAATGATATACTTATTGTAAGTTTTTTCGATTTTAATAGTGTTTAGAATATTGTGGTAACAGATTATGTGTAAGACATTGTTTTAAAGGTACATATAACTATCCCAAGTATAAAAATTATACATTGAACTTTAATTCAATGTAATGGTGCAACCGAAGACGACAATTCATTGCAGCCACTTTTGAAGGAAAACATTACATAAGTCAAATATTTGTGTAAATAATTTTACAATATTTATCACAAACAGAAATCAAAGTATATATTAAAATCTTGTAGTCCTGAACCTGATTACGTGTGATTATGTTTTGATATGTTAAAGCAAGTATTAAATTGAGTGTATGGTATGATCTCGTATCTCTCAAATCGGATTGTTATATTTGTATATAATTAAGCTATAGTCACAGGATGATCTTTTAACGTTTTCGTATGTTTGTCAGAAGTCATTCTTCAGTTGAAATATACTTGGCACGTCATAAGAATGAGACATTTCTAAACGGGGCAGGATTAACTGTTTGTTAGTATTTGCATTTTCGTCTGTTCTGTTAAGTCGCGTTTGTAAGTCCAAACGGTATACATGGGAATTTAAATACTGAGTTTAGCGGAATGTTTGACAATTTTATTTTAGTATCTACTTTTCTATTTTAATTGTTGAAAAATCAAGTAAAACAAAGTTCTTATTAATATTGTCTATCGCTATCAATAGTATAGATCTGATAATTTAAGTCTGCAACGTTAGGCAACGTTAGTTTTAATACCAAATGTATTCAAGTGTAGCACGTCCGCAGTAGGTTTGTCTCGGGCTCGGGACCACGGTATCTAGTCGTAAATGACAGTATTACTCACGGTGCACCTAATAGTTGGTAATGACAATACTACTGGCGCGTTGCGAGAAACTTATATGTCTACCGGTGGTTACTTTGGCGAAAAAATGGTATTAATTAAAGTTTCAGCGTTGTAAAATGTCTGGATATTAAATCTATTGCTGGCTCAAAGAGAATCTTGATAATCAGATTATCAGTGCAAAAATGTTCTTATCATACAATTGAAAGCATTTGAGTGGATCGTAGACATGTATGTCTTTCGCAACGCGTTAAGTTCACTTTACAAATTTTTAATCTTTTTACCTTCTGTATAGCTATATAATTGCGTGTTCTCGCTTCACTATCGCTATAAATAGCTGCAGCTGTTAGACTTAAGGTTATAAATAAGATAGGATAACATCCAGTGCCTGAACCATTATTGATGACATTTAGATGTATGGGATCTGAACACTCTCTTAATTGATTTCTTAGCAGCGTTTCTCGAATTCACTCTCATATTTGTATTATATATATCTGCTCTAGGTTACTGTTATTTATTAATGATTAGCATAGTGAGATTTACAGGTGACTATGAAAATTCAATGTCTGTTGTATATGGACTGTAGTTGATTTATGTGATAATAGTTATATGCTCAGGCAGATATTGGAAAGTCTTATTTTACTGCTGCGGGCTGTTATATATTGCAGTTTTAAACGGTTCAATTGAACTGTTCAACCAGTTTATACAACTTGCTTAACATTATTGTTGCTTAATGCATCAAGATTTTACCGAGCTCTTGCTATTCTCTTCAATATTGCAGGCCATCAATTCAAGATAAAAATATATTTGTATATGTTGAACTGCAGGTGCTTGTTGATATTGTAATACGAAATATATTTCCTCGAATTCTTCGATTTCAGAGTTAAAGTAACAATTTGATTCTAAACTTGCCAGCAATGCCAAATGCAAAGTTTGATATAAAATAGCGTGTTTTATTAACTCTTACGTTCCTAATGTATTAAATTGTTTGTTACTGTACCGTTTGTATTGAACGTTGGATATTTGGTTGTCCGTGTACATAATTACATATATCCATGTATCAATGTTATACTAGTCAATATGGTGTTACCAAATAATATGTTTAATTCAATTGTTTTTAAGTTTGTTGTAAAGATGTTAGTGACGCTTTTAAGCTGATTTCGTAACAATCACCTTGATATCTATGTTGTTGTATCATAACTTTACTTTTAAATTTAGTTATCACAAGCAATAAGCATTTTTTTATTTGTTTAATCTTTTCAAACCATTACTTTTTGTTTTTTTTTTTTTGCTAGTGAACTAGTATTTATTTGTACTTGTATTTATAGACTGCCTAAACAAATGCCACTATCATTTTTTTTATAATTACGTGCCATTTTATTTAATTTTTTTTGTATTATTTTTTTTGACTGTAGTTTTAGTGGTTAATGATTAGAGCAGGGCAGACGCACTCCGCAATTTAGGTGTTAATCTACAAGTAGTCGCGTAGGTGTTTTGCCTGGCTTCGACCGATGCATCTTGTCGGGCCAACAGAGGGCGGGCGCGCCGGCCGGGTCGCAAGGCGATTCTGTTCGATATTGTTTTGGGTTTTGGCTCCTGGACTATATGGTTCACGTTGTATATCATAATCTTAAAGACTTATTTAGTTTCATAGATGTAGTCGCAGTCTACATACCTACCTGTTGTAGGTAGGTATGTAGACCTCGACTACCTCTACCCCTAGCACCCTACGTAATTACGTACCTAGTTTAGGTTCATTTTAAACGTATATATTAATAGGCGCACCAGAATAACCTCTAGACGTCAGGAAGGATAAGAGTTGCGCGATAGAAAGAGGCAACTTTTAGGCTAATATGACGGTAAGTAGAGCCTGTGCGATCCGAATTGATCTGTATGTGTCGAGAGTCACTATTGATCTAAATCATTTTGCGGAGTGCGCCTTCTATACGTAGTAACTGTTATGTATTCTGTGATTTGGGTCTAACATGAGACAAATCCTGGCAATTAATATTTTCTTTTCTCATTTGCTTTTTTATTTACTCATTATTGAATAAAGATGGAGGTGTTTAGGTACAAAACTGACTTAGATAACTGTATGTCCCACTGAAATCATGAATAAAATGCTTAGTTTTTATTCACACACCTTTCTAGTATATTATATAAAGTTTTCCTTTAATGACACAGTATCCTTTTACAATTTCTTTTTTGAGTCTCAATGTTGCTGGATGTTAGAAATCAATTTACCACCGTGTTTGTTGTCTGTATATGGTTTGTTGTCAGAGCTTTCCTCTATACAAGATGTATGGTTAATCTTAAATTATTTTAACATTAAGGACACTATATCTAAATTCTTTATCTCTATTCCAGTATCAATTTGTACAATAAATATTAATATTGGTATTGATTTCTGAGTTTTATTTTTCCATCTTAAAACAATGTAAAATGTTGACTTGATGTTCAATTATGTTGGACAAGTTACAGCTTGTCATAAATTTAAAAAAAATTATGAAGAGTTCTTGGGGAGTTATGATATCTGGCTCAGGTGACAGTGACCACATACCATCAGGTATCCTGTCTGCTTGTTAATCAGGCTACAATTTATAAAATAAATAATAAATCCATCTGATTAAGTTGACAGTATGTTTTGTTCATTCTATAACAGATTCCTATGAGAAATCTGCGAACTGGTTATCATGTAAAATGGTCAGGATTTAAAGGAAACATATCAGTTGTAATAATAATTAAATAATTATTTGTACAAGAAACAAAATTACATTATTTTCTATAGCATTCTACTGGAGTCAACCAAAACATTTTCAGTGGTGTGTTTTGCACATGATTTCATAACTTGTCTTACCTGAAATAAGAACGTACATCAGAAAAGCTTATATTATAGATTATTTATAATATTAAGAAGCCTTCTTAAACACACATAGTAGCTCAAGGAGGAACTTCAGATGTTGAGTCAATAAAGATTATTGAAATAATATGTTCTTGACAAACTTTGTGAAGTGTCAAATCTCAACATAAAAAAATTTGAAAAATCCCTTTCAGATACATCCTGAATAGCATTTACACAATAGCAGTGAGCAGTGATTTCTATGCTTCAGAGGGCATGTTATGCCACTGGTCCCAGGAAGATAACAGTCCTAAAGTCATGTATGACACTTTAGGGAGGCTTAAATATTGCAACAATTGGGTTGGCCAATACTCTTTTCCAATCTACACTAGACCAGCATCTTGTGTGCAAATGCAACTGCTGAATTTCCCTTACATTCAATTGTAGTAAATCAAACAAAATACCTCATCATTTAGACTATCAACAAATGTAACTAGGCAGCACTCTTTTTAGGGTTTAGCTCATATTCACAGTTTGCATATGCAAGCCCTATGCCGACACCCATGCCCGCGATGACGGGCCATCTCCGCCTCTTCAGAAACAACAGGGATGTGAGTGCTCCAAGAAACACACCGCTGCCTGAAACAAGTCGATCGATTTTAATTACAGACCATTAAGCTATTGTATCACTAAAAACTTCCAACAATTAGACTGGCCAATAATCTCCAGGCTTATAAATTGACAAAACACCTTCACATATCCAAAATTAGAAACGATAAGAACCAACATTTCTTAGGTTATAATTTGGGTTGAATCATTATTTGCAGTCAATATATTCGATATAATTTATTTACAAGCGTACTGCAGCAACTCAGGAAAGCAATATTTTGTTAGCGGTGGTGCAGTGGATAATTTAAGATTTAAACATTTAATGATTACTCCTTAAGTTAACTTGTTTTTATGTTAAATTTTATATGACTATCCAATAAAAACAAGGTCTTTAACAAAAACATTTGCAGATAATTTCGATATAGCTAGATCTATTGAGTATACAAGATTTATTCAAACCGTTAAAAAGACAAAGAATCGGTACATACTTATGATTTTTTTAAATACCTGTTTTTATAATCCCATCAGTAAGACACATGTCCAACTTAGCTGAAAATTCATCTTCTACTTCGTTTTTCTTTCCTTTTGCCATTTTGTTCTATTTTCTTGGTGTTGAGAAAAATGCAATTATTTGTATAGTAAGTTTTATAGTTGTAATAAATATGTTATTAGATAGATACCGCGATATCAACCCGCTTTTACATAATTCGAAGAAAATCCGACTTCGTTCATTTCATTTTCTTTCATGACATGTGACATCTGAACACTGACATTTGACTTTCAGTATGTAAAAACCTAAAAATACTCTGTGCATTTGACCTCGACTATAGATAGAACGAAAAAAAAAAAGCCTGGCAGATACAAAATTACGTTTGCGATAGTAATGTCATATTAAAAACAGTTTTTCAGCGTTTCCCCAGCGAGTCATTATTGATTTTTAATGACCTTTACCATGACTTTCTCTCCTATATACAGGGTTATTGGTAATTCGACGTATTCCCGTTAGGAGGTGATAGGGGTGACTATTACTGTTTTATTTACATTGGGCATTGTTTTTAATTATTTTTTTTGAAATTTTAAAGAACGACCACAAGTTTAGTTTGAATACAAATTTCCGCCTGCTTCCTTTGTGATCGGTTTTTCTCAGTTTTTTTAAAATAAGTTCATAGTTGTTATGCCTTTTTGGAAAGCTAAGAAAACGGTTATGTTTTTAAAATAATCTGCAAGCCAAGTTTGGTATAAGTTTTTTTTGTTTTTAAGGCATTTTAGTGGACAAAAATCTCAAAAAATATTGAATTAATATCGTTAATCGTCTCGCATTTTTAAAGTTGGACCTATAATTGTAGTTTTAATGTTGATAAATAAGCATTGTTTAATCGTTTTTATAAATCAGAAGAAAAAAATAGATTTTAATTGATACTTTTTTTTAAATAAATTTTTGATGTTGCATTTCTGACTTATTTTGAAAAAAGCTGAAAAGCTTGATAACTCGAAAATGGTTCACTTTTGCATAATGCATATGGGGGTTAAAATTATCACAAATAGTCACCCCTATCACCTCCTAACGGGAATACGTCGAATTACCAATAACCCTGTATAATTATATATGTATACGTAGATAGTGGTACAAATAACAAACATGGTGAACCGTTTTCATGTGACACTATAAAGGCCAAAAGGGACAATGACAACAGCATCCATCCATCCATAGCTTAAACCAGATTAAACTCATATACTCTGTGTCAGCACCTGTCAATTCGAAAAGAAAATAATTTTCGTGTTCACCAGCTGATTGTCATGTTACGTAGTATCTCTAGCTAGTTTGTGGTCATGTTCACAAACTAATAAGGTTCAATTACGTAGTACTCTATTTATAAATCTGTGGTTCAATTCGTGTCAATTGTCAGTAATGTTGAGTAATACTACTGTTTTGGAAGTGTGCAAGCTATACAAAAATGTAGATACTGTCTTTTAAATCGAAATGGCTCAAAGAATATGTATGGCCAGCGGCAGGTCTAAAATGCTGACATTTTTGCGTCAGTCAAGCACAACGCAGGACCCCAAGGCAGTGCAACCACCGAATCCCCATAAGATATCCAGCGATATGGTAGGCCCTCCAGACCCAGTGTCAAACTTGCGAAGGATTATATTTAAAAAACCAAAGGATGAGACTGCTTTGGAGAAGAAGTACAGAGAAATGAGGAGTGAAGTGCAAGATTGGAACCAGAATTTCTGGACGCAACACAACTCAAGGTTTTTTCAGGTCTGTATCTATTTAATTTACATACTTTACATTGTAGTAGTAGTTTTAAAAGTAGATTTGTAAAGTTATTGATATTACTTGATACTTGTTCTACTATAGTTATTTATATTAGTATTTAACTAATGGAAAGTGGAACCATGAATACTAATACTACTAAGACTATCAATAGTGGTTAAAGTCTTTGCCATTAATCGTCATAGAATCAACTTGCTTTGTGGATGCTCCATTTTGGGGCTAAACACATATGTTGGTGTATATTTTTATTGAAATATACACCATCAATATCATATGACTTGTTCGCAAGTTATTGCAAAATAGACTACACGCTTTAACTAACTTTATAATTAGTCTTACTCATAAATAAAATCTGCTATCAGTACATATTTAATGTTTTGATTTTTCCATAAGTAATATGATGCATTAAATTTACTTACCACATTTATAATCAAAAATGGGGTTTGCTATAAAATAACTGCAAATTCCTTTTTCTATGAATCTACCACATTTATTTTTAACATCTTTTTCTTTATTATATTTCAGGAAAGAGAAGACTATTTGAAGAAAAACTTACCAGAAGGAAAATCAAATTTAACTGCTGATGAAATGAGTGTCTTCTATAAAGCATTTTTGGACAAAAATTGGAAAACCCATATAAATTATAACATAGAGTGGTATAAAAAGAATTTTACACTTCTAAGATTAGCTATTAAAGTAAAGTTCAAAAGGTTATTTCAATTAAAAGATCCAAAATAGGAAAATCTTTTATTGTTAACTACACATTAAAAACCACTGGCCACTGTGAATGTAGTGGGGTAAGTGTGTTAACACTAGGATTCCCACAATTATTTATACATATTTTGATAATTGTTGCAAGGCTTAGTAAAATATATTTGATTTATTAAGAATACTTAAGGCACTCAATCCATTGCATTGTTATATGTATATCATATATATTTAATAAAATACATAAAAACTGAAATATGAGAAAGTAAAGCAGCCTAAAGGAACCATAGTAGCACATTATTAAACACTGCATAAAGTCAATATCAATTGAGAATTCGATAATGCAAAAAATAAAGTATTTTTAACATTTATTGTATCATATAATTTAATTAAAAATTTAAAAAAAATGTACATACCTATGTCATCTTCTTTGTGTATATGTATATTTCTGACATAATAATCACACACACAGTATCTTGTCAATAAGCCATTTAATAAAATAAATAATTGTTGTCAGAGTTGAATTTGTCTGTCACACATTGTCATGTTTAATTATTTTCTACTTTCAATATTATGTTGAAATTCATGGTACTGGATCTAGGTTTAATGTTTACTGGAAAACACCAGTGCTGAGTTTTAAAATGTATATAGCACTGAGATGGCTCATTGGATTATCTTTTGCCATGTGGGTGGCTGTTTGTGGTGTTCAATTCTACACAGAAAGTTATAATGGAAGCCAATACAATGGTACTGTGTTTATTATGCTTGTTAAATGAGTATGTTAGAGTCACATTAGTAACCATTAAGTAAATACCTAGCTAAGATCCAATAGATATTGATCCAACAGTACCTGTCAGATTTTGAACAAGACTTGAAGGAAGGGACTGGACTAACCATCCCATGGTTAGTCCAGTTCCATCCATCAGCCTTTTGAGGTCCATTGCTGTACCTCTGTGCTGTAGGTCTCATCTGTACAAAGCAATCTACCCACAACATTTTACTAAGTATCTAATTCATACAGGTAGTTAAAAAACTATACAATTTTTTCCACTTATTTTAAGTAATCTGTGTACCCCTGAGATCTCTATAACATGTTATAGCATGTGACAGCAAGTATGCTCCTTCTAAGTCTAGTCTAATTGGGTTGTGATATGTTTAGCAGTAAATCTTTTAAACTACTTTAATCATTGAGTGAGGTTCTCCAATATAATATGTAGAAAGCTTGATTACTTATTTTTTCCACCAGGAATCATTGAAACTCTATTTAAAACTAAAAATATCTCCAGTCCCATAAAAAAAGGCATTGAACCATATGGTAGAAAATCAATTGATCCCCAACATCAAGACACTGCTGTTTTGCACTATGCTATGTTTTTCGCTGGGGCTCTTGCAGTGTCTGTATTTAATAGGAAAAAAGAAATCATACTATATACAAGAAGGAAAATACTACTCCTAAATACTCTCAGTGCTGTGTTTATAAGAGATACAATGGATTTGAAAAGAACCGCCTTGACCGTCAGTGTTGCTGTGGTAAAATATATTACCATATTTTGGGAAGATTGTAAAAATATATTTAAAAATTATATTGAGGAAAGAAAAATGCTTCAGACTCATAAGCAAAAATTAGTTCGATTATCCACAAAATTGCAAGAATACGAAGAAGAGCGAAAAAAATTAGGGCATCTTTATACTGCTGCCATCCGTGAAAATAAAAATATAAGAATGCGATACCATTTTCAAACTTCAGCAAAAAAGCGACTTTTGCAAAACATCGAAGATACTCAGAAGCAAGTGAAAGAGAATCGGTCCAAATACGTCACATTTCAACGTTTGTACTTAGTCACACACCAAGAGAACATTTACCTTAAAAATCGTTTGAAAAAAGTGTCTAAAGAAAAAGAAGATGCTGAACAAAATTTTATAAGTTTGGTAAACGAGATATATCAGTCTAATAGCAAGGACTTGAAAGCATACTGCCGTAGTTTAATGGTTAAAACAAGAGAAAACATAATCAATAGTAATCTACATTCTGAGATTAAGGTATTTTTGCAAAATAATGCAGTACCTTCGGATTCTCATCAGAATAGTTTGGGATTTTTTGATTTAGAGGCAGAAACTAGAGTTACAGAAATTTTACCTGGGCATGAAACGCTCGTGCCAATTGGCTATGATGCCCCAAAATTAAAAGGTCTTCCCGGTGAGTGTATTTGGACTGTAAAAGATAAAGATGGTATTATAGAAAAGTTATACGAATGTGATTACGAAACTGACTTCGATAATGGTGACACAGTCCAAAGAATACGAAAATATACTGTCTATCATGACAAAGACTGCTTATTGGATTTTACAAAGTAAGTGCTTATCTTAGTTTATTTATATGTAATCTAAGGTGCTTACGTACCTACTCACACGGTACCCTACGTTATTTTTACGTAAAACACCCAAATTGTAATTTAACAGGCCAATAATTTTCAATACTACTATATTTAGAATATATATTATTTAGAAAACGTTCAGCTGTACTTAGTGTCAAACGATCGCACTTTTAAATATATTTTTTGAAAAAAAATTTTTCGTTAATTGAAAAATATCTTTCTTTACAGCTCCCGAACGACAGTTTGTGATCTAAATACATCTCTATTACGACAACAATATATCAAAGTGGAATGTCCAATAATAAATCACAGATTTCTCACTGGATCTCAAGTTTTTCAAAAGTTTTTACAAGATAATCAAAATCTTATCCATTTAAAAACATCACAAAAACCAGCATTGCTGTGAATAAATTTGTACTATAGATTTGTTTTTGATAAAGTGTAATTTGAGAAAATAAATTTGTGTTGAAATTAAGTTATAAGTTTCCATAAAAATATCAATTTTCTGTGTAGTGAAATTCGGTAGTTTTAGTTCGTCAATGGTCACACCGTCACACCGGCCACATTGTCAAGCTGTTTGCCTTGTTAGCACAGAACACAATAATCACAGATTTATAAGTATAGTACTACAATGTCATTAATGTCATTTCATTCGCTAATTCGCGCATAGTATTTTGATTGTGAAATGTTTTATTCATATTGTAGGTGAAGAAACGGTTCTTATTTTTTCTAGTTTGATTTTTATTAAAAGTAAACATTAACTTATAAAAGTGTAATTACAAAGACACCGCATGTACAAGCGAGAACGACGAGAAGAATATTTTAATTATATGGTCGGTCGCAATGTCGCCAATGTCGCAACGCAATCAATATGTACCTAATATACTATCTATTGTTATGAGATTTCAAATTCTCCCATTTCTCCCTTAATTTTTTTATTTCTATCACAATGTCGACTAGTCTTGAAAACATTGACTTATCATCACACACATGGAATAATATACAAAAAGAAGGACTTGATCTTGATTATTCTGTCCCTATACCAAGACCAATTGCAACAAGCCTCTACAAAGAACTTGATGACAGTTTGGAGTACTTCACTGGGGATTTGGCGAACATTAAGTACGTTGCATTATTTGTTGGTTTTCTTTTATTAAATACTTCGAGCAAATATATATTATTCAAACACCCTCTTATTATTTTGGTACGAATGAGTTAGGACGATAACTCACCCACCCGTAAAATTAACATTATGGGGTGCAGCACGGGGCTCTTGATCTCACGATCGATCTTGGTATATATAAAATGAAAAATCAATACAATATCTTCATATTTATATATTTGTAATGAAAACCAAAAAGACCTTGATCTGCGATGTACCGTACCTACCAATACAAACAGTTTCTTATGTTAATTGTTTTATGCGTACATAAAATCTACTAAAAAATAATTTAATGATTCCATTAAAACATTAATACATAACTAATATAAATTCTTTCAAATTCAAAATGTAACATATGGACCAAATGTAACTTCATAATAGCGGTGACAGTCCAGTGGCTATCGAACTCGCCTCTCACTCGAGCGGTCCGGGTTCAAACCCCAGGGGCACGCACCAATGACTTTTCTAAGTATATGCGATTTAAGAAATTAAATGTCACTTGCTACAACGGTGAAGGACACATCGTGAGGAAACCTGCATGCCTGAGAGTTCTGCATATTGTTCTCGAAGGCGTGTGAAGTCTGCCAATCCGCACTTGGCCAGCGTGGTGGACTAAGGCCTAATCCCTCCCGTTCTGAGAGGAGACCCGTGCCCAACAGTGGGACAAAGAAAGGGTTGATGGTTGTGATGAACTTAAGGACCGAAGTATCCTAAACTAGCTTAAGATAAATAGTTCACGTAGCCATCCGATTCAATGCGGTGGACTATTTGACAAACTTTCATGCCTGGCTACGAACAAATGTTTCGTGGCTCCTCTGGGGCGCCCAACGCCAGGCACTTTGATGGCTCCCCTAAGGCGCCTTCCGCCATGTATTGTAATGTATCGCTTTTTTTGTTGTTTCCACTTGCTGTAAGTTTAGTCGCCAACCAAAATCGAACGTAAGCGGTTTTATTGTTCGTTTAGTGTATAAAAAAGTGATTATCTACGTGTATTAATGGAAATGGAAGGTAAGTGACTCATTTATGTAAGGTGTTGTAAACCTTTTTGTAGTTTTCATTGAATTTATAAAACTATACTTATTTCTTTTCTAGTCTGTCGACAAAATTTAAATTCATGATAGATTTTTTATTTAATTACATTTATTTACATAAATTTAAAAGATTTACAATTCAGTTTACGCACTTTTTATTTTAAACAAAAAGTAGTTACAGAAAAATTCGTCGTAATGCTCACAGCAAGTTTTTTTTTTGCTTGATATAAACATATATTCTTTTTTGTTCTAGAATTACCAAAAAAAAGAAAATATATCCCAGAATCACAACTGGAAACGCAATGTGACACTGACTACGAGTTTGTCGAACAGGCTTATTTAGAACAAAATTCCCAGACTTATGATGACTGGGAACCTGGTCAAGAAAATGAAGATGAAATAAATTCTGCGGCGGAAGGTACAAAAAAACCTACGAAAGATTGTGCAACGTACACAGAAATATCCACCAAAGATATTTCAACGTTTACTGAAAATATAATGGTAGAAGATAAAGAACAATTTACGAGTACAACCGTCGTGGATATTCACGCCTGTAAATATTTTGGGAAATTCGTATCTAACGAGTTACTACGTTTTAGTATTAATGAGAGATATATTATAATGCAAAAAATTATAGAAACGCTAAAAAAATAATTTTATTAATAAACCATAAGTTTTAAATGAAAAGAGTTTTAGATGAAGAGAGAGAGGCGAGTTAAATGAAAAGCATCGGTTTTACATAATATTAAGGTTTATTTATTAACATTGTGCAATAATATTACATAATTGTACTTATTTATAAGGTAGATTTTTACTATAATCATTAAAAAGACTGATTTAGTAATTACTAATGAGAATTGTTTGTTATAAGTATTTAAAAATCTTCAATTAAACAAATTATAACATATAGTGTGTGTATTAATTGAAATCATGAAATACCTGCAAGCTAAAAATATCATAAATATTAAAAATTTCTAATACATTTGTTAATATTTATGATATTCTCGGAAGCATGGGGTGAGACATAACCCTGGGAATTCTGGGCAATCAGAACAACCATACATAACCAAGTTTCTTTTTTTAGTTTTGCTATAGCATACTCTGCATCGCTTTCTCATTGTCCTTCCACCACTCTTAGTAAAAGTACTAGGTAAATGTATTTTTCTTTCAACAAGGGATCGTTGTGGCACGGTTGGTGGCTTTAATAAATTTTCTAATACACTTTTTCTAAAATCATATAATTCTATATTCGATTTGCTTATTTCTCGATATAAAAGAAAGCTATTCACCAAACATATTTGGATTAAATGGATTATAACTTTTTTATACCAACGTAAGGTTTTGTGTTTGCAGGAATAATAACTTAAAAGCTGGTCGTGCCTATCAATTGCTCTCATGTATTTATTGTACTGAATTAGTACATCAGGCTTATACTTTATAGTGCGTATTCGGCGACTATTAGTCCCTTTGTAAATGCTTTTATGCTGCGAGCTCAAAAGCAGCACTTCGCGTTTATCCTGCCATTTGGTAACAACAATTTTTTTGGAATTGTGAACAATACAAGATTCACCGGTGTTTAATTTTATATTAATTAAAGTGGGATTACCAGCGCGCTTTGCTCGTAGTGTACCTGTTACGTACGTGTTTTTATCTAAAAGCTCCTCTGCTAAACCAACGCTGCTATAATAATTATCAATATAAAGTGAATGGCCTTTATTTAAATATTTTTCTATTAACAACATTACTACTTTTTTTACATGATTTTTTCCACCTACCAATTGATCCCCAGAACCAGCATATAAATGAATTTTTATTACTAGGCCATTCATGTCAGCTAACATATATAATTTAATTCCATAACGATGGACTTTCCCTTTTAAATACTGGCGGAAAGAAAGACGTCCTTTCCACAAAATCAAGGATTCATCTATTGCAACATTATTGGATGGGTAATAAGTTGTGGACATTGTTTCGTTGAACATATCTATTAACGACTTTACTTTAAAAATACTTTCCGGCCTCATTTCATCTTGGACATTTAATGCTCTTAATATTAAATAAAACCTGTCCCTAGCCATAAATGAATGTGGGCTTAGGCGCATTAAATAATGTCGAGACCAATATTCGGCCATTCTATTAACTTTCACGGTACCCATAAATAAAATTATGCCAATAAATACCGTGAACTCCTCAAGACTTATCTCCTTCCATTTTGTAAAACGAGCTTGTGCGGTGCGTGCTGCAATCTTCAATTCATTGCCGCACTTGTTTGTACAGTTTAAAATTAAATCAATGATACGACTATTGAAAAATAAAAAGAAAAAATCTATCGGTGTTTTTCCACTCATGTTATGAGGCGGTAATAAACCAGGTGTGCCCGTAAAAGGAATCTCGGCCATATTCGAGGGGTTTCCATTGAACCAATCGGTAGTAGGGGCTTCCTCAGTTGTATTTTCAACGTCCTGTTCTAACTGATCTTCAGCACAAACGGCTTCTTCATCTTCTGTGTTTTCATTTACCAAATCTTCCAGAAAGTTATCCACATCCTGTGCCAAAATCCCATGCAATTCTGCATCACTTATAATAGCATCAATGCATGGCATGTCTGATAAGTTTATATGGCTGGGAGACATCATTCCGGATAACTCCATAGATATGAGATCCCAATTTGACGGGCCAGGTTCAGGGGATGGAGGAGTAGCCATTTTGGTTAGCAACTGAAAAAAATAGTAGAATAAGTTATCTAGCAGTCAACACACTTTATTTTATACGTTATAAAGGTGTTGTAACACAGACGAACACACACACAAACACACACACACTCTCTCACACAGATATACATTCTCACATTCACTGTCATACACAAGCACACACACATACACACTCACACAGTGTTTGTACATGTGAGTGTGTATGAGTGTAAGTGTTTATCTGTTTCGTCGAATGTTATGTATTTAAGCGCTTATGTGTGTGTATGTGGTGTTTGTGTGTCTATGTATGAGTCTGGGGGTGTTTGTCTGTTCATTTGTTTCAAGAGAACACCTTACATAGGGTACCTATCTTTCCGCTTAACGTAGAATTTTAAGTGTTTTACCTCTTACTTAACATTGTGTAGTTAAAGACAGAATAATAAACGAACAATTTAGAAAATTTTGTATTTTTTTTAGTTCTGAACACTGGTCACGAAATGGGATTTTTTCCAAAAACCATAAAATGTTCAATAACTCAAGACTGATTTATTTTGGCATATGAGTGTTCCTACAAAAGTTGTAGCACGAGACCTGTGCTACATGCCCTATCTAGGTTTTCCTCTAACATGGAATCACTCTGTCCCTCATGTTAAATTTCAAAAAGCTCATGTTAAATTTCAATGATTGAAAAGACTAGAAAAGAAAAAAAGAACATTGTTAAAAAAACTCACCTTGTAAAGTCAAGAATCAAAACAGAGTCCAAATTACTAGCCGGGGTAGTCACTGAAGCAAAATCTCGAAGTCCAGATACACAGTCCACAGTTGTTAAAAGGCAAACTAAGAGACTTCAGAAGCGAGCATTAAACGGTCACAACGTGCTTACGTCTGATCACCATAAATAGCAAAACAGAAGTAAACGAAAAAACATCATCGATAGTTAAGTAATTTGCGCGTGAGAAACCTTGTTAAGTGATTTATGGCACCGACTTCTTTTGTTTTTAGTTAAATAACATCTTTCCCTAGCCCATCAATAAAAAGGGTCGGTCGGCACGGCATATTAACAATAAGCAGTAGGGCAATAAAAAGCTTAAAAATCTTTAAAACATCTTTGATATGACTGCATAGCATAACAACAAAAGATAGTGCTTTTCTGAGAATCGTTTTTGTTGTTGTTTCTCACCAAAAATAAACTAAGTACATTGTCTTGATACCTAAGGAATGCAATTACTAGTCCGGTTAAATTTGGACATACTTCGAGAAACTACCTAGTTATTACCATAAACTTGCAAAAGAGCATATCCACAAAGCAAAAAAAGTGAAAACAGATATTTTTTAAATATTTAACTGTCATGATTAGTGCTATTCGTTTGTAACCCTTAATATTAAATAACATTTAAATAACGCTTAAAATGGTTTACCATCCCCGAAGAGTGTGAAATCACGCTACACCTTAAAGCGATTTCTCTGGAAAGGATCTACGTGATAAATAAAGACACTAATATTTTTAGAACACTGAAATATGTACTATTGATAAATTTAAATTAGTCAGTTTTTTGGTTTCAAATATTGGCTCCTCTGGGGTGCCACCCGCCATGCACAAAAGTTACCTTTCATAATTATTGTTTCTATTGAAAAGGTTTACAACATCTGAAATGTCTTTTTTCACGCTATATCTTGAAACTAATACTAGTATCGTAATCTACGTGACAAATAAGGAAACTTTCATTTAGGGCTAGCCTCTGAATAAAGCTTTTTTAGCGGAGTTTTACAGGAAAACATTTTGGCTCCTCTCGGGCGCCACCCGCCATACACAAAAGATACACATGGCGCCTCTGCGGAGCCATCCGCATTGAATCGGTTAATGTTGACATTTTCGTCATGTTAGTACATGGCGAAAATGTCAATTCTTTATCTATTTTTACTTTAGAATTTTCGGCAAAGTATACTCTTTGCCACGTCAGCAAGTGGCCTATGGGGACCCTGGGATCACCTACACGTACTCGGGCACTACGGTACCCGCACTGCCGTGGTCATCGCCAGTACTGGCCCTTCGTAACTTCCTCTTTAGGCTTACAGGCATCAAATATGATTTCGTTTTAGTAAACAAGTAAGCTATGTTTTGTTATTTTGTATTTGTTTTATTAAATAAAATTAAGACCAATATAATTTTTGCATAAAATGGCTTTAAGTACTTGATTTGTAGATTGAATTATACATTTACCTTGAGAAGTGTCGTACTTATTTTGCGTAATTAGTTATACACACACATATTTTACTTGAATCTAATGCTATTTCGGTGTAATAGGGAACGATAAAATAATTGAGTTGCAGTTTATAGCAAGTTGTTATATGTATCCTTATCATGATTTTTTCATCAGATACAGAAACGGTAACGATCACATGGGTGAACATAGAGACAATGAACCCGAACTAGATCCGGATTACCCCATAGCATCGGTTTCATTGGGCCAAGAGAGACCGTTTGTTTTAAAACACAGGGATGCGAGGAAACCTGGCCCTAATAAGAAGGCTATACCAACAGGTAATGGAGTGTACTACTTCAAATCTTCATACTTATTTATAGTAACAGAGTCATCTATATTACGCAGCTTGTAAAACATGTAACGCAAGAGCCTAGCTTCGTATGTGACGGTTTGCTTCGCTTTGATATTGACGTCTTCCTCTTGAAAAGGGTTTTCAATTACAGTACTCACGCGCCTGCCATATGTTTCACAACCTTCGAGAAATTGTAAACAGTCTTTTATAGTGTTATCTTTCACAACGATCAAGTGCTTCGCTAGATTCTCTAGAAAAGATAAGAAGCATCGTTTAGCGTAGAACCACGTATCGGTTCCCAGCCGCTTATTAAACGGCTCCAGTGACTTAATCACCCTTGAAATTCCAAACTCGTAGTTACCCTTAGCGCAATAAAGAGTTCCTATAACAAGGTTTACAATACATAAATGATAAAATTTCTTCTGCGGATCCTCAAATATTTGTTGTTCTTCTTCCTTCTCTATTTTCCGCATAATATCTTCAGCTTCCTCGTTTTGTGACGTCATTATGTAAGATACACATAAATTGGCTAAAACAACTGCGCTTACGTCTAATATGTTATCATACTGTTTTTTGACAATGGGCTCATAAAAACTAGCTGCTTCTTTGTATTTATTTTCTTGCATGAACAAAACGTGTGCAACGTTGAGGCGCCAAACATCAGACTCATTGCAAAACTCAACTGACTTGCGAAATATTTTTTCTACTTGTCCATAGTTTTCCATATCCCAGTATATTTTAGCTTGAGCCATAACGACTGGTATATATCTCTCCAACGTTTCTTCGTATTCAACAACAGCTTTCTTAACTTGGTCATTATCTCCCTGAGAGCGACTCTCTTGAACAACTTTAGTCAGTTTTCTAAGTTGCTCGGCATGTTTTGAAGCTATATCTTCGTATTTTTGAAAGGCGTCTTCTGGTGAAGTCTGGCTTGTAATTACGGCATCCAAGAAATCATACAAGTATGGCGTCAGATATTTATAAGTAAACTGTGCATTTTCGGCTAAAACATCAGCAGCCAAATCATAATATTCAAACTTGCAATAAAGAAGTAATAGATTTGCAAACGTTTCAGTTGGAAATGGATCCTGCTGGAGTAAAAAATGCAGCTTCTCGAAACCATCTGTAGGTTTCAGGTCGATCGAAGTGAGCGCCAAGTTATGCAAAGTTACTGCATCTAATTCGTGTTCGTGTCTTGGAGGCATGTCCGCTAGTGCCTCTCTAGCAGCCTCAATGTTTTTCAATTGATACTCAATGGCAGCCTTTAGATTAAATACTTCAGTTAATGCTGTTTCGTGTAACGTTAGAGTATTTCCAACTGACTTAACTTCTGACGTCTCAACCTGCATGCCTACGGCTAGTTCTGGATGGTCCCGAATGCCTCTTTCGATAACAAGAGTGATATGTTTGAGAGCTTGGGGATATTCTTTTAGTCTGAAATAACAAAGTGCCACGTTATAATGCAAATGAGCATTGAACCCTAAAATTGTTAAGCTTCTCGAAAATTTTTGTAATGCTTCTTCGTACTGATTTTCTTTATACAACAGACATCCCATATTAATATCTTTGTCAGGGTCATCTTGGGGATACGAATCTAGCAAACTTTTAGCAGTAATTATATCTTCTTCCCCATATTTGATTGCCGATTGGAGCTTGATAATTTTTCTCTCTAACTCTGGAGCAGTGACTTGTAATGTAACTTTGTAGGCCTCGTCGAACATGGAGGCTTCGTACAGGGCTTGCGCGAAATAAAGTTTGTACTCAGGTACGTCTGGATGTAGCGCGGACAGTCGTTCATAGCAGTTAGCTGCTTCCACGAAGGATTGAGTTCTATAATAGCAGTATCCCAGAAGCGACAGTCCAGCGCGATTTGGATTAAAATTGATTGCATCATTAAGAGCTTTGATTGCGTCTTCGTATCTCATTTCTTTTATCTGTAAAAATGCAAAGGATTAGTAAAATAGATAGTAAGTAGTATAATTTACTTATAACTTAAATTAAATAACAATATAATAACGCAATATACTCTCTTTTGTGATTTTAAGATATTTAAATCTATCTGCTAGAGATGTTTTGATTTTAGCATATAGGTACCCAAGTAGTTTTGTTTTCATCCGTTCAAATGATAATTAACCCCAAATTTTAAACGTAACTGTCATCAAAATGTAGGACACATTAGTTACCAATTGATTGATTGGTCTGATAATCGATAATTAAGATTATATCAGGATGTGTACAATAAAGGGTGCCGACAATAACAACATTTGGTTTTGACCACACGGACGTTATTATCTGACTAGATTATTCTCAATGAAGTGGAACGTGAGGACGTCATAGCGGACATGCGGCCAGCGAGTGCCGCTGCCCGCTACTACGAGTACCTACTACGATATCTCTGAGAGATATTCGTGATAAACTCACGTGGCCACGTTCTTTCACACGCAATATAGGTCACATAAGTGCATAACTATAATGGAATAATGACCTAATAATAATAACTTATATAACTTAGTGGTTAAAAATATCTTGTGTCATGCCATAGTTTCGGCTACAAACATACATAACAATTTTGGTAGACATTTGACTGAGGACCATGGTGGGATTGACCATGTGATCACGACTTGCGCTAGGATGAGAGAACACAATAATTTTAATTTTGAAACGTAGGTACCTATCTACCTATGTTTAGGTAAACATACCATGTTTCTCACTTATTTCTAGCTGAAGGAAGGGATGGTAGAGTTAACTTAATAGCACACTGGCTATTTAGAATTAATAAATATCGTGCCTAAAATAACGGGATAGATAATTATGCGATATAACTATCAGATATTATCTACATAAAGGAATTGTAAAATTGGTTTAGCATTGCGTTTTGCATATAATATTGTGCTTAAGCATTTTTGATGCACAATCGCATTACCGTTAATCTTATCTAAGCTACTTCGTTAAGGAACGCGCAATTTATTGATATCTTTCGTTTATCAGCATTGCGAATCCTATCTTGACGAATCTATCTTGGGAACACAGTTCCGCATGGGTTTGGCATCAATTTAAAGATTAACGGCATTGGGTTGGGCCCTTACATAATTCTCTAATACAAAAATACTGGGATCTAATCAAAGGTCTTACTTATCATAATGTTTCTCTATGCATTAAGGTCATAAAATTCGTTTATTTCACAACAATTATAGTAAGTAGGTGTAAATTGAAAATTTCTTCGCGATATAGCTCCCTGTAGGGCTCGGGTATCTAGAGTCGTACCATATAACTATGACTATTTAGGCTTGGGAAAGTACTCTCGACTAGTTCTGACTATTCAGAGTAGATTAGTCCAATCATGAGGTCTCGTAATGGAATGTTAATACCCACAATTCATAACATTCAGCATCGTCAGAAAGTTAGAAATTAGGTTATAGTATCTTACCATCGTATAAATCGTTTTTGTGTACTGTCCATCTGATATTTGCATATAATTCATTATATTTCGAAGATAAATTGGTGTGATATCGCTGTAAGATTATTTCTTTTGTTGTCGTTGTCGTTGTCATGGTAATATTAGCCATGATTGGTGATTACTTGCTCAGTGATGATTAGCTTGGCCCCGGTGGCCCTTGCCCTTACAATGTATGTATATAAAGGTATAATTCAATAATACCTTATATTTTAAAACGTCCTTAATCTATGATGAATACCACGGCAGACAGTGTTCAGAAGTTGTGTTCTATGATTATTCACATTATTACTGTATGCTCTGGTGTGTCTCAAAGGGGTTTGTCCACATTTGGAATTTGGATTGAAGATATGTATTTAATACATAGGTATATGTGTCCCGTTTGTGGTTTTCTAGTAAAAAAAAGCTGATAACATTTTTTCGCTGAATTTTTAACTTTAGCTGGTTATGTTCAAATTAATTTTTTTGTTGTTTTTTCAATTTTTGTAAAGTTGGTTGTTGTTTGTTTTCAGTGACAATAAAACTGGAACATGGAAGTGTTTTGCTCATGAATCCACCAACTAACGAAGTATGGTATCACAGTTTGCCGACACGAAAAAAATTGACTGGTTCTAGGATAAATCTTACTTTTCGAAAAATGCGAACTAATAAAAGCAGGAATAATAAAAAGTAAACGCAATTTAATTATAGAATTTTATTTCCTCAGCCCAGTGTCTTAATTTCTCAATAAAATCGTCTAGGTTGATTATACCCATTAAATCTCAAAGAAATTACAATTACCAGATTGGTATGAGGGCAGACAGAGAATGGATAAAAGGCTCATGAATGGATGATGGAAGATAAGTATGTACAGAATGGCTGATTGTGAACATCCTTTCTTTTTAGTGAAATACAAACTACTGTGTAAAGTAATACATTTTTTACATATTTTTTCTAGAAATTTATGATCATTTTGTATTATTCTGAGACCGGAGATAAACAATTTTGGTCGTAGGTATTATTACTATTTTCTCTGGCTGTAAAAACTGGAATGCTTTAGCTTACAGCTCACAGCTACAAAGTGACAACAAATTGACGTTATCGGATATCTGTCAAATTAAAACTAGTGGTGGAACAGCTGTATTCTGCTGTATTTATTTTGCTCGCAATTTTAATTTGTTATGTAGTTTTTAGACGCATTACAAGATTTATGACGCATTATAATTTCATCATTTCATGTTGTTGAGTGATTAAACCTATATATTTATGTGAAAGAGGAGCTGCAAGGTTGGTTTTGTTTGTGTGTTTGATCATTCCTGTAGTAATTCGACATAAATGCGTTTTTGTGGACTTATCTCAGATTCTGAAGTACAGTGGCGATAAGAGAAGACTATATAACGGCGGGCCGTTCAACGGCCGTTCGTTACTTTACACTGAAATGAATGTGAATTTTCTTTATGAACGCGTGAAAGTAATCGGTTTTATCAGTGTCGAAGTATGGGCTGAGAATTTGTCTGAGTCGTACTACGGTCGACTGTTTGAGTGTAGAGCCTTGAAATTGGCTTGAGAACAAAGAATTTTATATTAAGCAGTCCAAGGAATCATTTCTTTGAAGTGCTGTAGTGAATTAGATGTCAAAAAGTGACCAATTATAAGTTTTTGTTTTATAACTAAACATAATAATGTGGTATGGACCAAATCTGCAAAGGTCTTACAAGTATATGATTGCTTCAAAGATGCCATCTCTGCGGATCGACCAGAGTGACCTTAAATGCAAGAATGGCTGTGACTACTACGGCAACCCGTCATGGCAGGGCTACTGCTCCAAGTGTCACCGAGAACTGTTGCATAGACAAAAGAGAGCTGGTAACTATTTCTATTTTTCAAAAAAATAATCAGTCATTTATTAATTGTGAAGCTTCTATAGCCTATTTTCCATAAAAATAGTCATTTATAAATTGTGAAGCGTACATAGCCCAATGGCTCATGTCGATCCTTTGTGATTGATAAATTTAAGCAACAGTGGGAGTTGACTGTTACGTGCATAATTTCATGGGTAGCTGGTGGGTAAAGCCATTGGTCCAGGTGGTTTTCAATAGTAAAATAAATTGTTAAGCTTTGTGGAAGACCTTCACTTACCCACTAATCTGCATTTGAGCAGCGTGTTGGTTCTAGTTCACCCACTGCCAGAGCTGTGTGTGGGCATCTTTGCCCAACTGTGGGATGTTTATTGGCTGTAGTTGCAGTCAATATGCAATAAACTATATTTATAATCACACAAATATTGTAATGTACGCTGCAACCCATAGACGTCCCACTGCTGGGAACGGGTCTCTCCCACACACATGGGAGGTAGCGTCCATAGCCCAATTACACTCTTCATTTCAATTGTAATAATTTATGTCCAGTACCGTGTATTTCACAATATCTGGCATGCCAATGTTTCAATAGAGCTATTGACACACTAAAACTAGATGGATGATTTGACTTTAAATAAGGGCACACAGGCATATTACATTATGTACTTGCAATTGCAAGTGCAGTTGTACTAGAATATGTACGTCCGTGCCTGCGCTGTTTGTGCGGTTGCGATTGTCCTTTGTCTACAGTGTGCTCCCCTCTCTCATACCTAAATCTTGTAACTATGTACAGACAGGAATAAAACGTGTTGTGCGAAATTCGTGATTCTCTTTCCTTACACCCGAACATGCCCTTGAGTAGGCACTCATACAAGTGTAAAACCAATACCTCAAATTCATATTACCTTTATGTGACTGATTGTGGCCTAAAATATGCATGTGCTTTTGATGAATTCGATTAAAACACAAAAAGCTTCTGTCACAGAGCAGGAAAAGGCTTTTCTAGTGTGTCATGAACCCGACTGTCTGCTCTGTAATGTTTTGCATTCCTGTACTTATGGAACACAAGGTCATCAGATTAAAATGAACTTCACCTTGGTGTGGCCTATAAATTATCACCGTACTTGTGATAAAAATTTTGACATAACAAGTGATAGTAACTTTTGAGTTCACAAGGCTAATTTAGTAAAAGTATGATTGATTGCTAGTTTTGTAATCACTATTTTAGTTTTATTCAATTTCAACGTTTGAAGTTATTATTATTTATTGTTTTTTTTTTACATGAAAATCCCAAGTATCTTGGAGTTTGGGTTTATGTCCAGCCATTAAGCTCATCACCTATTTATTACATGGGACTTAATCTATACTAATATTATAAAGAGGAAACATTAATTTGTTTGTAATGTTTTCATACAAAAACTACTGAACCGATTTTAAAAATTCTTTCACCATTAGAAAGCTGCATCTTCACTGAGTGACATAGGCTATACAATAATACTGGGTGTTAACGAAAATATTGTTATGTCTAATTCCACTCGATCGAAGCTACGGGCGTCCACTAGTCATATAAATAAAGATGTTGTCATGTTATTTATTCTAATACGAGTAGTATTGTAAAACTATGTAAAGACGTTTTTGGTTTAGTGCAATTATGGTGTTGAAAAACTTTGTGCAATGATCCCAGTTTTGTAAACTATTATAAATTATATATGTTCTCATGTAAGTGAAAGTAATTCGTATGGGAATAAATATATCTCAAACCTCATTTACAGAAAAAGCGGAGAAGGCAGGCACTCTGCCCAAGCCTGACCAAAAGAAACCTGAGCGTGGATTGAAGCTGACTTCGCACTCATCGTTCTCCAAGTTTGAGGAGAAGCGTCTCCGGCAGAGCGAGACCTCGAAGAAAGCAAACTTACTCAAGTTTACAGTCTTCAAGAAGAGCAATACAGGTAAATGTGGAGATAGTCAAGCGGAGTGGTTTTCAGTTAGAATTTTAAGATATAGGAATAAGTGGAAAAATCACGCAATAATTACAAAAATCTACGAAAAATTATAAAAATAAACTATCAACATTCTTGCAAAAATCTGTTTGATTTTTGCAAGAATGTTGTAAAGTAAGTCAGTTTATTCTAACGGCGTAAAGTTATTTGGATTACTATTAACAAGGTGCATTTCAATTACAATATCAGTGTTGACTAAACGCGGAATTAGTTTAAAAGACATTGATACAGGCCATCCTGAGCCCATAAATAAATAGAAAAAAAAAATGAATACGCAGAGGAGCAAGAACAGCCGACGGAGCGCCGCCCGCCGCAGTTCAAGGTGCCGGCGCAGGTGCACGAGGGTATGAAGTCGGACTTCCGCGCGCGCTTCCCGCGCCTGCCCGCCGCCGTGGAGCGCGACGCGCGCGCGCTGGCGCAGCGGTTCATCACCGACGTCATCGCGCACCACAACCTGCCCGTGGACGAGCTCTCCGACAGGGTGCAGCGGCAGTACCAGGTGAGACAGGTGACTAGGGTACCAGGGGAGCAGAACAACGCAGTTCTTGCCACTTGCTTGTCATCGGGCTGGTCACCCACCTGCCCGTGGACGAGCTCTCCGACAGGGTGCAGCGGCAGTACCAGGTGAGACAGGTGACTAGGGTACCAGGGGAGCAGAACAACGCAGTTCTTGCCACTTGCTTGTCATCGGGCTGGTCACCCACCTGCCGGTGGACGAGCTCTCCGACAGGGTGCAGCGGCAGTACCAGGTGAGACAAGTGACTAGGGTACCAGGGGAGCAGAACAACGCAGTTCTTGCCACTTGCTTGTCATCGGGCTGGTCACCCACCTGCCGGTGGACGAGCTCTCCGACAGGGTGCATCGATTTTTTTAGGCTGCCTAAAAAAATGCACGCGGAGTACATAGTTTAAACGCGCCGGCAGATCCACCACACCCCTTTTTTTGTCCCACTGTTGGGCACGGGTCTCATCTTAGAATGGGAGGGGTTAGTTAGGCCTTAGTGGCTTAGTCCACTACGCCGGCCAAGTGCGGGTCGGGAGACTTGGAGAGGATGCAGGTCATGCAGGTGTTCACGAGGTTCATTCTCGGTCACATTTATTTCTCACCCGCCTATTTTCGTTTTAATTTAAATATCCATTCCTACAGGTTTACATGAAGCACATGGAGTCGTCCCCGAACTACGCGAACGTCGACGCAGAAACGCGCGAAAATCTCGTCGACTTCGTGGAGCGGCATGCCATGTCTTATCTTCACGAGTGAGTCGCTTGTTTGTTTTTATGTCTTCCTCGTATCCTAGTAGCTGATATTATATCTCGCTCTATGGAGAGAGCTATGCTCGGTATTTCTCTACGGAACCGGATTCGCTACGATGAAATCCGTAGACGAACGAAGGTTACCGACATAGCTCGAAGGATCAGCGAACTGAAGTGGCAATGGGCAGGCCACGTCGCTTGACGGACTAATAACCGTTGGGTAAGAAAAGTTCTCGAGTGGAGACCGCGTCTCGGAAAACGAAGTATTGGCCGTCCCCCGACGAGGTGGACTGACGACCTGAAGAAGACAGCGGGAAACCGTTGGATTCAGAGGGCGCAGTCTGGAGGAGTGGCGACGATTGAGGGAGGCCTATGTCCAGCAGTGGACTCAAAAAGGCTGATGGATGGATGTATACATATCTCCAGCTTCTTCTACTTCTTCGTATTCAAAGTTTGAGCTAGACTCTGATGCTGTACATGGAGAATAGCCCGTTCTCCCAATGTGAACGTAGATAGATAGATAGATATAGAAAACAATTGTCTGTCACCAGCCTGCCGTCGATAGTGTTCTCCCCGTGCGGCACGGAGGACGAGCGTCTGGACCGCGCCATGTCGGAGCGCATCCAGCAGCTGGGCTGGGTGGGGGAGCGCCAGCTCGAGTGCCGGCTGGACCGCGGCAGCGCGCAGTGCCGCCAGCTGCTCTACAGGGCGATCAACGGTGAGACCACTCTGTCAGGTCTGCCACCAGCCTGCCGTCGATAGTGTTCTCCCCGTGCGGCACGGAGGACGAGCGGCTGGACCGCGCCATGTCGGAGCGCATCCAGCAGCTGGGCTGGGTGGGGGAGCGCCAGCTCGAGTGCCGGCTGGACCGCGGCAGCGCGCAGTGCCGCCAGCTGCTCTACAGGGCGATCAACGGTGAGACCACTCTGTCTTTTCTTCTCATCACCCTGCAATATTTATCTATACTAATATTATAAAGAGGAAACATTTGTTTTGTAATGTTTTGCACACAAAAACTACTGGACCGATTTCAAAAGTTCTTCATAATGTTCTCGAAAAGTCTGCCAATCCGCGCGTGGCCAGCGTGAAGGAGTTAGGCCTAATCCCTTCCAATGTGAGAGGAGCCCCGTGCCCAACAGTGGGACATTTCTTTGTTGTGGTGGAACAATCCATCATACGACTTGTTCGCGGGTTGTTGCAAAGTAGATTAAACTAATTTTAATGACGGGCCCGTTGGCGCAATCGGTAGTGACCCCGCCTGTTACGCCAGGGGTCGTGGGTTCGAATCCCACTCAGGACAAACATTCGTGTGACGAACACTTGTGTTTGTTAATATTATCTATTTAAGTATGTATTTAAAAATATCTATGTATGTATATTAGTCTCTGTGTACGGTGCAAGCCGTACATTCCGCTGCGTCAGCGGTTTCCGCGAGCCGCGTGGATTTCATAGTCAGTATGCGTTCGGAACTAGCAAGGTGTCCGCGCGTGCTCACCTCATACAAACATCAATGAGTATGCGTTCGGAACTAGCAAGGTGTCCGCGCGTGCTCACCTCATATCATATCATAGCATCAATCATTCAATCGTCAATCAAGCAATAAATAACCTTAATCGAAACCACTCGAGTATAATTTAAATCAATATCAATCAGTATCAAGAGCAATTCGAAAAGGTGTAGAGGTTAGCAAAGAACCCTACACTCTGACACCCATAGTACAGGCTCGCGCCTAATTTGGGGTCAGATGGCCGTGTGTGAGAATGTCCATGATATTTATTTATTTACTAGTGGACGCCCGCAGCTTCGCTCGCGTGGAATTAGACATTCACTAACTTCAAAAACGGCAAAGTTTCACACTAACTTTGCACCCCGGTTTTACCAACTTAGGGGGTGAATTTTCAAAAAGCCTTTCCTCCCCTACGTTATAAAAATTGTAATGGTACCCCTGTGCAAAATTTCAAGTTTCTAACCCTTATAGTTTAGGCCCTGCGTTGATATGTCAGTCTGTCAGCTTCTCCTTTTATATATTGAAAGCTTTTATTTAACTTCACTCGTATGTATGTAAGTATGTCTTATTATCTTGCAATCAATATTTCACCCACTTCCACTGAAGCTATCGGGCTGAAATTTGGCACACATATTTGGTTCCGGTGACAAAGCATGAAAATAAAACGAAGTTTTAAAAAGCTTTTTAAAAAAATAATTTTTTTAACGGTATAATTATTTATTTATTAATGTGTGGTATTCGCAGAGCTGCTGGGCATGGACAGCGCGCCGTCGCCGGGCGGCAAGCTGCAGCGCGTGCGGCGCGCGTGCCGGCACGTGCTCGCGCTGTGCGGCGGCGGCGGCGCGCCCGCCTCGGCCGACGACCTGCTGCCCGCGCTCATCTTCACGGTCAGTGGCTCGGGGCGGGTGGTGCGGGTTCGAATACGCAGAGCTGCTGGGCATGGACAGCGCGCCGTCGCCGGGCGGCAAGCTGCAGCGCGTGCGGCGCGCGTGCCGGCACGTGCTCGCGCTGTGCGGCGGCGGCGGCGCGCCCGCCTCGGCCGACGACCTGCTGCCCGCGCTCATCTTCACGGTCAGTGGCTCGGTGCCGGGGGTGCGGGTTCGAATACGCAGAGCTGCTGGGCATGGACAGCGCGCCGTCGCCGGGCGGCAAGCTGCAGCGCGTGCGGCGCGCGTGCCGGCACGTGCTCGCGCTGTGCGGCGGCGGCGGCGCGCCCGCCTCGGCCGACGACCTGCTGCCCGCGCTCATCTTCACGGTCAGTGGCTCGGTGCCGGGGGTGCGGGTGGTGCGGGTTCGAATACGCAGAGCTGCTGGGCATGGACGGCGCGCCGTCGCCGGGCGGCAAGCTGCAGCGCGTGCGGCGCGCGTGCCGGCACGTGCTCGCGCTGTGCGGCGGCGGCGGCGCGCCCGCCTCGGCCGACGACCTGCTGCCCGCGCTCATCTTCACGGTCAGTGGCTCGGTGCCGGGGGTGCGGGTGGTGCGGGTTCGAATACGCAGAGCTGCTGGGCATGGACGGCGCGCCGTCGCCGGGCGGCAAGCTGCAGCGCGTGCGGCGCGCGTGCCGGCACGTGCTCGCGCTGTGCGGCGGCGGCGGCGCGCCCGCCTCGGCCGACGACCTGCTGCCCGCGCTCATCTTCACGGTCAGTGGCTCGGGGCGGGTGGTGCGGGTTCGAATACGCAGAGCTGCTGGGCATGGACAGCGCGCCGTCGCCGGGCGGCAAGCTGCAGCGCGTGCGGCGCGCGTGCCGGCACGTGCTCGCGCTGTGCGGCGGCGGCGGCGCGCCCGCCTCGGCCGACGACCTGCTGCCCGCGCTCATCTTCACGGTCAGTGGCTCGGTGCCGGGGGTGCGGGTGGTGCGGGTTCGAATACGCAGAGCTGCTGGGCATGGACGGCGCGCCGTCGCCGGGCGGCAAGCTGCAGCGCGTGCGGCGCGCGTGCCGGCACGTGCTCGCGCTGTGCGGCGGCGGCGGCGCGCCCGCCTCGGCCGACGACCTGCTGCCCGCGCTCATCTTCACGGTCAGTGGCGTAGGTGCAGGTGGTGCGGGTTCGAATACGAGCCGCACGCATCGGAGTTAAGCTATGTTCGCGGCGATAAAGTTCGGTGCGTTTTAGATAACTGCTGCCACTGGTAGCGTTCGATTCAATGTGATCGAAAGAGTTAAGCAACGACGGGAGCGGTCGGTCGGACGGTTTTGTGGATGGGTGACCGCTAGTGGCAAAATTTCATGGCCGCTACCGTGCTTCGGCGGGCACGTAAAGCCGTCGGTCCCGGTTGTTTTCAATGCTGGAAACAGTCGCTAAGCCTTGTCGAAGACCTTCGGGTGGCTTGAGATCATTCGGCACAGGGTTGGCCACTAACCCCTCCACCAATCCGCATTGGAGCAGCGTGATGGAGTATGCTCTAGACCTCCCGCAGCAGTGTCTGTGGGGGAGACCCGTGCCCAGCAGTGGGACGTCTATGGGTCGCAGCGAGCATGCGAAACTGCCACTTTGACATTTAATCCAATCGTAGAAAACTGTTTAATACTATCGATTAGGGGATTGTTATGTTTCATAATAACATTTCTAAATCTATGATGTGAAGGGTATGGTATCTCATACTCAACTAATACAGACATTTTTATTTCTCGTGCTCTTCGACTTAAATGTGAATTGTATAGTGCTCGTAAATAAGACACCTGTTCAAGCCGTCTTTGGTGACGTATTTGGTGACGACCTATCTTATTCGGCGCGGGCTCACCCTTTTGTTTTGCACAGATGCTGGCAGGATAGAATAATATTCATAAATATTTGAAGACCTGTCTGATAGGGCTCGCGCCCCGCTCCTTTGTTTTGCACAAATGCTGGCAGGATGGAATAATATTAATAAAAATATAACATGTAATAACAAACGCGCAGGTGCTGAAGGCGAACCCGCCGCGGCTGGTCAGCAACATCAACTTCGTGACGCGCTTCTGCAACGCGCAGCGGCTCATGACCGGCGAGGGCGGGTACTACTTCACCAACCTGGTGAGGACCTTGAACACTTATTGGAATAGTTGTTTTATTTTTAAAGATATAGGCAGGCCGGTTTCACTCTGCGTGTAGGTATCGAAAATATAAGGGGAGGAATAGAATAGAAGTCGTCAGAAAAGCCACAGAACAGATAAAGGAGGTTAGAAAGGCCATCGAGTCAGTTTTGAAACAAAACCACTGTCGCCAGTTACCCACACTTAGATACACGTTATTATTACCTTTACATAAAATATTCATCAGCCATTGGTCAAATTGCACGAGAATCGCAACTTTTAAAAACTAACCTTAGCATTAAATCAATAAGGATACTTTTTGCTCGCGTCAAGCTGTAGAATTGTGCAAGTTTTGACCTTGTCGACACTTAATGTTGCCAGTAAGTGTTTTGCACAGATTTCGTGCAATAATAAGATTTTAGAGGTTCTTCATAGGATTCATAATGAAACTCGTGATCTGTCCGATTGTCGAATGAATAATTTATTTGTAAAATCACCTATTTATATTTACATTTTCTTTCATACATACTACACTATTTAAAACACTATTTTGACGACCGCGTATATGTTTCATATTAACAACGTAGGTAACTGGTAACTGGTTCGAAGGTATGAGGTATCCGTGTGAGGTATTCTTGAGGTATTCGGAGGTATTCGGAGGTAAGGTAACTGGTAGGTACTGAACCACTACAAGATTAGTAAAAGTATATTTTATTTTACTGTATTATTTATTTATTTATTTAACCTTTATTGAGCCAAAAGATGCCTAACGGCGGTGAAATTAATAAATAAAAGTTAAGAAACAAAATTTACTGCATATTTGAGAAAATTGATCGTGCAATTTTATATGTTATTTACTGGTAACCCAACTAGAGATGTAAACATATTTATCGATAAATATATTTTGAAACTTGTTTAGAGTTATGTAGGTACCTATAATGCTACATCCGCATAAATGACTCTTTTAAAACTAACACTGAAAACATATGCAACTTGAGTTTTGCTTCCTTTAGGTGTTGCGCCTGTTCCATACATCTTATTAACATGCATTTTTTTTATTATCTTCACATGAAATATTACATTATAATTATTTATTTTATTAAAAAGTTTCAGAGTGAGTGTACGTACTTAAATAAATACACAGGTACAGTTTTAATATATACAGTTGCGCGACGAATGTACTTGTGCAGAGCAAAGATGGGGACTCTTTTGTATTCGAATTTTTTACAATAAAATAATGCAATCTTATATTTAAATTATTTTTCTTTAATAGCTTTGGTAAAGTCTGTAATATGCTTCTGAGTAGAATATAATACAATCTGATGATAACTAATGTTGCTAAATAATTGAGTTCCGACAAAGTTGCGCAAAATCGAGTAAAGTTGTTCCAAAGTGGTACATTGTTTTTTAGGGATCCAAATTTTCTACCCGTTACATTTATCCAATGCTGGTTATTAGGATCCTTTGGAAACCTAAAATAAATACATAATATAAATTAGTACTAAATTACTTATTTAGTACTACACCTACTCCTTGAAATTAAGTATTTACACCTGAAACTACTTTAATTACGTACTCAAGATCAAGACTTATCGAAAAATTTATCTTATACTTTCACAACACTATCTCGCTGCGAACGAACTCGACAGAACATCGTGACGTCATCGCATTCTGTAGGACAGAATACATTGCGCACGAACTATGTGTTCACGTGGATTACTTGCGTACTTTACCGGCAATGTATATTTTTCGTGCAGCTCTTCGCACCACCGCAGTCCGAAAGCGACTAAAAGTATGCACGCGTGATTTCAGTTGAAGTATGATTGTTTAATCATACTTGTTGGCGCGCCTGTCACGCCCACATTTCCATTCTATCCTCCTTTATCTGTTCTGTGAGAAAAGCCATCGTCAGAAAAGGTAAGCGTTACGCGATAAAAAGAGACGCATTTGTAGGTGAATATAGCAGTAGGTTATTAAGCGCTGTGCCATCTGAACTGCACTTTATTCTAACGTGACAAGAGTCCCAATTTCTTTGATTGATTTTGGTGAGTGAATCTTCTGTGTATATAGGTAGTACCGTATTGAATACCGTTGTAAATACGCCGAAGCCGAAAAGCGAGCTCATGCTCTAGTGAGAGATTTACGACCAACGCGAGTGTACAGTGTGAAAAAATATTATCATATTTATATATCTAGCAATTAATTTTTTCGATTTTTGAATTAAGAATTTGATCGTGATCAAGAAAACATCAGTTTAATTTTATACTGAAACTAGACATCTAATTGGCACTCTGTTTATTACCTAAGTGGTGTACGATATTTTATTAATTATAGTGGTCCGCCCCGGCTTCGCACGGGTATTTTATATAAAAATCATAATTATAATACACACACATAAACCCTACTTGCGTCAGGTTACTAAAAAAATAAAAATTTAACACGACTTTATTTTACATAATATAGATTATAACAATAGTTTCGTTTACGCCTAGTAATATTATATAGCCTATATCACTCAGTGAAGATGCAGCTTTCTAATGGTGAAAGAATTTTTGAAATCGGTCCAGTAGTTTTGACAGCGCACGCCAGAATAGCTCGCAGATGGTAGATTTTTTCCTACTTACCTACTTGACACTTATCGTCATATTTTGGACAATTCACACAATATCTTTATAAATTTTAGCCTGTGTGTTATTCTGATGTATAAGCTATATTATCGTAAAGATTCATTAAAATCCATAGAGTACTTTTTACGTGAAAAAATAACACACATCCTTCCATACATACATACATACTTACATAATATTAGTAGGATAGGATTAGTAAGCGTAGTAGCGTCCATAGCCCAATGGCTCGCTTCGATTCAATGTGATCGAAAGAGTTAAGCAACGACGGGCGCGGTCGGTTTGTGGATGGGTGACCGCTAGTGGCAAAATTTCATGGACGCTACCGTGCTTCGGAGGGCACGTAAAGCCGTCGGTCCCGGTTGTTTTCAATCCTGGAAACAGTCGTTAAGCCTTGTCGAAGACCTTCGGGTGGCTTGAGAACATTCGACACTGGGTTGGCCACTAACCCCTCCACCAATCCGCATTGGAGCAGCGTGGTGGAGTATGCTCTAGACCTCCCGCAGAAGTGTCTGTGGGGGAGACCCGTGCCCAGCAGTGGGACGTCTATGGGTCGCAGCGAGGATTAGTAAGGATTATACCTTATCAACAGCCTAAAATTTAAGTTTTATGCTTCTAGTTCTGAAAATGACAATACTTTCATACAACCTTTCATCTCCCTTTTCAACCCATTACAACACTTTTTTCCAATTAAAAAGTGTCTATGTCCTTTGTCAGGCTCTAGAAGTCTAGACTGTGTACCAAATTTCATTTAAATCGGTTCAGTCGTTTTGGCGTGAAAGCGAAACAGACAGACCGACAGACAGACCAACCAACTTCAAAACCAAACGTCCAATTTTAATCATTCAAAGACCGAATATTATCTACATAAACTGTAAATGTAGTCCAAAAAAAATTCAAGATAAAAAAATGGTTGTTGTGCCTTACTCGACATAGATAGGTATAGTGTGTCGCGGACTTTTTTATAGATATTTATAAGATCTACAATTAATTAGAACATTTTATGGTTCTATCTTTTATAGTTTAGGCAGCGTACGCAAAATAAGTAACTTTTCTGGTTGATTTTTACACCTTGTGTCCGAAAAACCCAAATATCTTACGGAACCCTATTTTTTTCCAAAATAAAATTTAGCCTATATCACCCGGGGATAGTGTAGCTTTCCAACAGTGAAAGAATTTTTCAAATCGGTTGAGTAGTTTTGAAGCCTATTCGATGCAAACAAACAAACAAACAATCAAATCTTTCCTCTTTATAATATTAGTATAGATTAATCAAGATGGAACGGCAATCACGTATTATATTGATACAAACGATGCGTGTCACTTTTTTCGTCAGCCCTTCCCAAGTCCCGCCTAATATTTGATGTCACACTGTAGTAATTAGTGAGATGACACACTCGTTTTAGTTGTAATCAAATGCTATCGATAACTTAACGTACCGTAACAAGTATCGACGCGCACTGACCGAACTAGCGAGATATCTTGCAGTATATTGCAAGATTGCGGCACGTCGTACACGCTCAGTTCACCGTTCAATCTAGATTAATTTCTGTGCCCGCAACACAGGCATATATATGTATGAGTGTGTGTGTAATGTATGTATTTATTTATTGTCTCTGTGGCAGTGCTGCGCGGTCTCGTTCATCGAGAACCTGTCGGCCGAGTCGCTGAGCATGGACAAGAAGGAGTTCGACTGCTACATGTCCATGCCTGCCTCCATCGGCGGCAGCGCCTGGGTGAGTCTCTTCGCGTGGCCTTCGGTACTGACCTTGAGTCCAAGCCCTCAATATTGGTATACTAGTGGACGCCCGCAGCTTCGCTCGCGTGGAATAGACATAACAATAGTTTTGTTTACACCTAGTAGTTTATATAGCCTAAGCCAGTGAAGATGCAGCTTTCTAATGGTGAAAGAATTTTTTAAATCGGTCCAGTAGTTTTTGTGTGAAAACATTACAAAAAAATGTTTCCTCTATATAATATAACTATAGATAAGTTGGATCGATTTTTCTCTAACGTCCCGCCGTTAGATAAATACGTTTGGTGAACATTTCGCCGAGTAACATATGATTCGGCCGTGAATAAAACCATGAAAAAAAGATCCGTTTACATAGTCTTGGTGAATACCGTATAGGTACATAGGTATATTCGAATAAGCGGTTTACGAAATCGAAAACCCCCCCTGCTAGTTTATTTTACCCCCCGACTAGTTTCGGTTAGTTACGATGACCATCGTTGGCCTATTTCCGACACAAATCACAAGTGAGTATTAGTACGTCTAAGACCCATAAACGTCCCGCTGCTGGGCACCGGTCTCCCTCACAGACGCAGCTGCGGAAGGAGATTACGATGGTTATCGTAATTGGCCGAAACTAGTCGGCCTATTTCCGTCATAAATCACACGTGAATAAGCAAGTACCTACCTTCAACTAAGAAATAATTTTAATTTAAACTAGTGGACGCCCGCAGCTTCGCTCGCGTGGAATTAGACATTCACTAACTTCAAAAACGGCAAAGTTTCATACTAACTTTGCACCCCCGTTTTAACCCCTTAGGGGGTGGATTTTCAAAAATCCTTTCTTAGTGCTTCCCTACGTTATAAAAGGAACCCTTGTGCAAAATTTCAAGTTTCTAGCCCTTATAGTTTAGGCCCTGCGTTGATATGTCAGTCAGTCAGTCAGCTTCTCCTTTTATATACAGGGTTATTGGTAATTCGACGTATTCCCGTTAGGAGGTGATAGGGGTGACTATTTGTGATAATTTTAACCCCCATATGCATTATGCAAAAGTGAACCATTTTTGAGTTATCGTGGTTTTTAACTTTTTTCAAAATAAGTCGAAAATGCAACATAAAAAATTTATTAAAAAAAAAGTATCAAGTTAAATCTAATATTTTCTTTTGATTTATAAAAAAGATTAAACAATGCTTATTTATCAATATTAAAACAACAGTTATCGGTCCAACTTTAAAAATGCGAGACGACAAACGATATAATTTCAATATTTTTTGAGATTTTCGTCCACTAAAATGCCTTAAAAACCAAAAGAACTTATATCAAACTTGGCTTGCAGATTGTTTTAAAAACATAACCGTTTTCTTAGCTCTCCAACAAGGCATAACAACTAGGAACTTATTTTAAAAAAACTGGAAATAAACCGATCACAAAGGAAGCAGGCGGAAATTTGTATTCGAAATAAACTTAAGGTCGTTCTTTAAAATTTCCATAAAATTAATTAAAAACAATGCCCAATGTAAATAAAACAAAAAATACAAATTTAAAATAAAATTTAGAACCAGTAAAAGTTTTGTAATATCTAATAACAATTAATAATAAGTAACAATTAAGACATTTTGTAATTTTGCCTAATTAAAGTTCTTGCTCGAAGGGACTTCCCCTATTGCGTACACAAAGTTTCATTCTTTTTCTGAGGTGTAACATAACTACCGAAGTAGTCAAATTTGCTGCGTTTATAATTCTTGTTTTGAGTTCTTCCGCGAATGACACAGGGGCGAGACGTCGTAAACTAGGGATTTCATGTGACCCCAGACATAGAAATCAACCGGCGTTAAGTCCGGACTCCTCGCAGGCCACGGAATGGGTCCTCGCGCTATCCAACTACATATTAGGAAAATGGCTATCAAGTCATCGCCTAACATTGACACCAAAATATGCAGGACATCCGTCTTGCGTCATAGGTAGTGCGTAGTGCAGTGCGGTGCGCGCTCGGTATCGGACTTACGCACTGCACTTACGAATATAATATTTATATTCGCGATTCGCGCGGCGTCCGCCGCTGCATGTTACCATGGCTATGAGTTCAGGACAACTCATAGCCAATGAAGTGCTGGCGTTTCTGCAGCATGCCATCGATGTCATGGACGAGGTCAGCATATTGCAGATCGTCAAGTCCAACTTCAAGGATGAGGAAGTCTTAACAGCAAAGACGCTCCTGTACCGGTCGCTCGGAAGGATCGACCAGATGCCATCCCGCAGGAGGGAGGGTGAAAAAGGGATCCAGGACATCATCGATCTCCTGAAGGTGACTGATCCCGACGACGTGCCTAGTTTCGTGGCGAAGGACTTGAGCAAGTTACCGCCCGTCACGTTCGACCACGTCGATGTTACCAGGCTACTGAAGGACATTACGACCCTGAAGGCAAGCCTGGCAGATGTGGTGTTGAAGTTGGAGTCGTCCCAAGAAACCATCGGGGACCTGCGGGCTGAAGTGGCGTCGTTGCGAAATGCATTGGCCGACACTAGGTCAGCGGAGGTCAACAACATCAACACGCGTCGCGGAGCACACGTCGCATCGCCATCGAGTTTTGAGTCAGCGAAACTCGACTCGACACCGATCGCTGTCCCCGCGCGAGTCAGCGGTAACGTAGCCGCTGCCCGTCCCACACCTCCCCCCTCGGAGGTGTCGCCAGTTGTAGTGACGTCAACGCCTCAACGTGACTACGCCGCGGCTGTCGCACGCCAGCAACCCGAAAAGCGGGCAACATTGAGGATAGAGAGCGGTAGCGGGAAAACCCGCAACGATCCCCCTCGTAGTGCAGTGCCCAAGCAACTGACTGACAAGGATGGCTTCACAAAGGTGGAGTGGAAGAAGAGGAGGCCTCCTTGTCGTAACCAAGTTGGCACTGCACCGACAGGACACAGCCATCTCTTGCGTCCTGCAGTCCCAGTGACGTATATTTACGTCTCTCGGCTACACTTCACTACGAAGGCCTCGGATATCGCCGAGTACTTGGAGGTGAAGACGAAGTTCCGGTTGAGGGTCGAACAGCTGGAGACGCGGAACGCAGTCGACTTCAACTCGTTTGTGGTACGCGTCCCAACTGAACATCAGTCGACCTTCATGGACGCAGAGCTGTGGCCGAAGGGTGTCGTGTTCCGCAAATATCGCGGACGTCGGCGACCTCCGGGTGTCACCGGACCCGCGCCTGCTGGCGCAACATAGAATTAAGTGTTATATTAATTATGTATGTTAGTCTTTAAGGTATTTATGTTATGGGCCTTGATGCCTGAAATAAATGATATTATTATTATTATTATTATTATAGGGGAAGTCCCTTCGAGCAAGAACTTTAATTAGGCAAAATTACAAAATGTCTTAATTGTTACTTATTATTAATTGTTATTAGGTATTACAAAACTTTTACTGGTTCTAAATTTTATTTTAAATTTGTATTTTTTGTTTTATTTACATTGGGCATTGTTTTTATTTAATTTTATGGAAATTTTAAAGAACGACCTTAAGTTTATTTCGAATACAAATTTCCGGCTGCTTCCTTTGTGATCGGTTTATTTCCAGTTTTTTTTAAATAAGTTCCTAGTTGTTATGCCTTGTTGGAGAGCTAAGAAAACGGTTATGTTTTTAAAACAATCTGCAAGCCAAGTTTCATATAAGTTTTTTTGGTTTTTAAGGCATTTTAGTGGACGAAAATCTCAAAAAATATTGAAATTATATCGTTTATCGTCTCGCATTTTTAAAGTTGGACCGATAACTGTTGTTTTAATATTGATAAATAAGCATTGTTTAATCGTTTTTATAAATCAAAAGAAAATATTAGATTTAACTTGATACTTTTTTTTTAATAAATATTTTATGTTGCATTTTCGACTTATTTTGAAAAAAGTTAAAAACCACGATAACTCAAAAATGGTTCACTTTTGCATAACGCATATGGGGGTTAAAATTATCACAAATAGTCACCCCTATCACCTCCTAACGGGAATACGTCGAATTACCAATAACCCTGTATATAGATTTCCCGCCACGGATCGAAGTGACTCAAATAACTTTAACACTTTAACACGAAGCGACTCAAATAACTTTAACACATATCACAAATAACTTTAACACTCGACTGCCTCTCCCGCCAGGCGGCGGCGCTGTCGCTGTGCGGCGCGGCGCGCGAGGCGGACGAGATGCGCGCGCGCGCCGACCAGCTGCACGCCGACATCGGCCAGCTGCGCGACAGCGCCGACCGCCTCGCCGCGCACGCGGAGACCTTCGAGGTAAACATTGACACACTCGACCGAGCCGTCCCTCCCGCCAGGCGGCGGCACTGTCGCTGTGCGGCGCGGCGCGCGAGGCGGACGAGCTGCGCGCGCGCGCCGACCAGCTGCACGCCGACATCGGCCAGCTGCGCGACAGCGCCGACCGCCTCGCCGCGCACGCGGAGACCTTCGAGGTAAACATTGACACACTCGACCGAGCCGTCCCTCCCGCCAGGCGGCGGCACTGTCGCTGTGCGGCGCGGCGCGCGAGGCGGACGAGCTGCGCGCGCGCGCCGACCAGCTGCACGCCGACATCGGCCAGCTGCGCGACAGCGCCGACCGCCTCGCCGCGCACGCGGAGACCTTCGAGGTAAACATTGACACACTCGACCGAGCCGTCCCTCCCGCCAGGCGGCGGCACTGTCGCTGTGCGGCGCGGCGCGCGAGGCGGACGAGCTGCGCGCGCGCGCCGACCAGCTGCACGCCGACATCGGCCAGCTGCGCGACAGCGCCGACCGCCTCGCCGCGCACGCGGAGACCTTCGAGGTAAACATTGACACACTCGACCGAGCCGTCCCTCCCGCCAGGCGGCGGCGCTGTCGCTGTGCGGCGCGGCGCGCGAGGCGGACGAGCTGCGCGCGCGCGCCGACCAGCTGCACGCCGACATCGGCCAGCTGCGCGACAGCGCCGACCGCCTCGCCGCGCACGCGGAGACCTTCGAGGTAAACATTGACACACTCGACCGAGCCGTCCCTCCCGCCAGGCGGCGGCGCTGTCGCTGTGCGGCGCGGCGCGCGAGGCGGACGAGCTGCGCGCGCGCGCCGACCAGCTGCACGCCGACATCGGCCAGCTGCGCGACAGCGCCGACCGCCTCGCCGCGCACGCGGAGACCTTCGAGGTAAACATTGACACACTCGACCGAGCCGTCCCTCCCGCCAGGCGGCGGCACTGTCGCTGTGCGGCGCGGCGCGCGAGGCGGACGAGCTGCGCGCGCGCGCCGACCAGCTGCACGCCGACATCGGCCAGCTGCGCGACAGCGCCGACCGCCTCGCCGCGCACGCGGAGACCTTCGAGGTAAATGTTGACACACAGATAGAATAGTATATTTCGCTACAAGTGCGGAAAGCCTGTCATTGCAAAGAGTTCCGACAAATGTCTACCCGAGCCGAAGGCGAGGGTTGACAGTCGGAACAAGTTGCAATGACGGTTCCGCACGTGTACTGAACAACTATTTTTAATACAGTTGCGAAAAAATGAAGCAATTTATTAAAATAATAAAAACACAAACTAAACTCGCAAAGAACATTTTTGGAAAATGGCGCCAACCATAAAAGAATACAGAGTATAGCAGAGATTTTTTTTTGTTTTATTCACCCATTCTGGGCAGGCAAAGGGAACTATGCCCATACAGCCAAGTCTTCAGTAGAATTTTTTTATTGACATGAAATTTAATGAGATGAAATGAAGTGAAACCTTACCTAACTCATTGAATCAAATCATTAAATCTGATATTGAAACAAATTAGTAGCTTCTTTTTAGAAATATTTGTATGAATCATAAAAACTTCTATGAATTTCTTTTTAGTAAAAACTTCGTGGTTGGTTTTTTTCTTTTTAATAGACATTATTTTGACAGTTGGGAAAGAGAACGCACGAGTTCGGAAAAGGTAAAGAAAAAGCACGAGTGTGTAATAGCTCACTTCCCGAACGCTATACGTCCCTGTAATACGCCACTTTTTGAGCAACTGTATTAAAATAGTATATTTCGCTACAAGTGCGGAAAGCCTGTCATTGCAAAGAGTTCCGACAAATGTCTACCCGAGCCGAAGGCGAGGGTTGACAGTCGGAACAAGTTGCAATGACGGTTCCGCACGTGTACTGAACAACTATTTTTAATACAGTTGCGAAAAAATGAAGCAATTTAATAAAATTATAAAAACACAAACTAAACTCGCAAAGAACATTTTCGGAAAATGGCGCCAACCGTAAAAGAATACAGAGTATTGCAGAGATTTTTTTTTGTTTTCTTCACCCATTCTGGGTAGGCAAAGGGAACTATGCCCATACAGCCAAGTTTCAGTAGAATTTTTTTATTGACATGAAATTTAATGCGATGAAATGAAATGAAACCTAACCTAACTCGTTGAATCAAATCATTAAATCTGATATTGAAACAAATTAGTAGCTTCTTTTTAGAAATATTTGCATGAATCATAAAAACTTCTATGATTTTTTTTTAGTAAAAACTTCGTGGTTGGTTTTTTATTTTTAATAGACATTATTTTGACAGTTGGGAAAGAGAACGCACGAGTTCGGAAAAGGTAAAGAAAAAGCACGAGTGTGTAATAGCTCACTTCCCGAACGCTATACGTCCCTGTAATACGCCACTTTTTGAGCAACTGTATTAAAATAGTATATTTCGCTACAAGTGCGGAAAGCCTGTCATTGCAAAGAGTTCCGACAAATGTCTACCCGAGCCGAAGGCGAGGGTTGACAGTCGGAACAAGTTGCAATGACGGTTCCGCACGTGTACTGAACAACTATTTTTAATACAGTTGCGAAAAAATTAAGCAATTTGATAAAATAATAAAAACACAAACTAAACTCGCAGCGAACATTTTTGGAAAATGGCGCCAACCGTAAAAGAATACAGAGTATTGAAGAGATTTTTTTTTGTTTTCTTCACCCATTCTGGGTAGGTAAAGGGAACTATGCCCATACAGCCAAGTCTTCAGTAGAATTTTTTTATTGACATGAAATTTAATGAGATGAAATGAAATGAAACCTAACCTAATTCATTGAATCAAATCATTAAATCTGATATTGAAACAAATTAGTAGCTTCTTTTTAGAAATATTTGCATGAAACATAAAAACTTCTATGAATTTTTTTTTTCGTGGTTGGTTTTTTCTTTTTAATAGACATTATTTTGACAGTTGGGAAAGAGAACGCACGAGTTCGGAAAAGGTAAAGAAAAAGCACGAGTGTGTAATAGCTCACTTCCCGAACGCTAAACGTCCCTGTAATATGCCACTTTTTGAGCAACTGTATTAAAATAGTATATTTCGCTACAAGTGCGGAAAGCCTGTCATTGCAAAGAGTTCCGACAAATGTCTACCCGAGCCGAAGGCGAGGGTTGACAGTCGGAACAAGTTGCAATGACGGTTCCGCACGTGTACTGAACAACTATTTTTAATACAGTTGCGAAAAAATGAAGCAATTTGATAAAATAATAAAAACACAAACTAAACTCGCAGAGAACATTTTTGGAAAATGGCGCCAACCGTAAAAGAATACAGAGTATTGCAGAGATTTTTTTTTGTTTTCTTCACCCATTCTGGGTAGGCAAAGGGAACTATGCCCATACAGCCAAGTCTTCAGTAGAATTTTTTTATTGACATGAAATTTAATGAGATGAAATGAAATGAAACCTAACCTAATTCATTGAATCAAATCATTAAATCTGATATGGAAACAAATTAGTAGCTTCTTTTTAGAAATATTTGCATGAAACATAAAAACTTCTATGAATTTTTTTTTTCGTGGTTGGTTTTTTCTTTTTAATAGACATTATTTTGACAGTTGGGAAAGAGAACGCACGAGTTCGGAAAAGGTAAAGAAAAAGCACGAGTGTGTAATAGCTCACTTCCCGAACGCTAAACGGCCCTGTAATACGCCACTTTTTGAGCAACTGTATTAAAAAGTAATTTAAACACCTTTATTTATTCTTCTATTCTTTTCCCTATTCCTTAATAGGGAATAGGTTTACAGGGTGGAATGGAAAAAGGCAAACATTATGTATAACATGTATAAAGTTTGATATATATATGTATACGTTTTGTTTATTGTTTAAACTTGCGCCAGTCGCGCCATCCACTTCGTGTGAGATCGTGTGTTTCAGGAAGCGGAGAAACAATAACACTTCGGTTTAAAGATAACTTTATTTCTCATAAGACATAGCTTAGGTACACAAAATGAGAAACTTAAATTAGGTAGGTAGTACAGATATTTTAATTCGGCTTAAAATGTACAGTGCAAATATAATAATATTGTTTGAGTGTGTGTGTGTGTGTGTGTGTGCGATGTGTATTATTATGTAGGTATGTCAAAATTATTGTTAATATCTATGTCCAGAAGTGACTTAGAAAGGTATCCCTTAAAGCCTTTCCCTAAGTGGGCGATAACGTCCCCTTGTAGGCTCTGCAGGCCTAAAGGGGGGCGGTAAGAGACCCAGAAAATAATGGGGGCATCCTACTGCGCCCAGATTTCAAGCTAACTCTTGCGAGTTATAGTAAAAGTCTCGTTTAAAAGTAATGTTTAATCTCTGCTAATATAGCTCACAATAATTAATTAATTTAATTTGAAGATATAGTGGTTTTTAAGTAGGTGAAGAAATGGGGGCGCTAAAAAATAATTTATTCTCAATGTGGGCAGTAGACAAAAAAAGCCGCAGGGGTTCCCAAACTTGAACCCTGCGGCTTAAACAAAGGAAAATATTAACGATAGCAATAATGTTTTGAATCGGCAGCAGGAGATAAGCAAAAAGGTCCAAGACGTGTTAGCGAAGACGCCGCTCGTGATCCAGCCGCGCCGCGAGCTGCCGCGCCTGGCGCCGCCGCGGCCCGGGGCTCCCCTGGTCGACTTGGCCAGTCCGCCCCCCACCCCCCTCGACTTGGCCAGTCCGCCCCCCACCCCCCTCGACTTGGCCAGTCCGCCCCCCACCCCCCTCGATCTGGCCCGTCCGCCAACAACTACACTCGTCGATCTGGCCCGTCCGCCAACAAATACACTCGTCGATCTGGCCGTTCCGCCACCACCTGCCTTAGCTGATCTGGCCGGTCAACCCCCCGCACCCCTCGTCGACTTGGCCAACCCCCCCTCGTCGGTCTCCGAGCAGGACGACACACCGCAGGTATATTGATCAGCTGTACTGTAATATTTAGTAACAGTTATGCTAATTGTTGCTCTAGACCTCCCGCAGAAGTGTCTGTGGGGGAGACCCGTGCCCACCAGTGGGACGTCTATGGGTCGCAGCGATGCTAATTGTTATATAATATAGTAACGAATGTGATAATTTGAATCGTTGGTGGGTGATGTTGGCTGCCAAACCAGGTCCCGGGTTTGAATCCCGGCCGTGGTTATATTGTGTGGTTTAGTTTTTATAGGGCTTTTGCAGGTGTGACAGGACAGGATGTAGGCGTTTATTTATGTAAGCATTTTTATGCGCAGGCTGAATTAATCCTGTCATACTTTAAGATAAGGGATTTTTTTTTCCTGTCGTACTTTAAGTAGGCGCAAATTTTTCCTGTCGTTATTTTAAGAAGGGGCGAATTTTTCCTGCCGTACTTTAAGAAGGGGTGAATTTTTCCTGTCGTACTTTAAGAAGGGGCGACTTTTTCCTATCGTACTTTAAGAAGGGGCGATGTGGTTTTATTTTAGTCAAGCATCATACTATGCAAGGACAACCCTATTATATAACAGATGTATTCTTAGATTTTTCTAATTTTAGTTATTCCTCTTGCATAACGAAACTTCGAATTTTCTGAACGGAGGCCTTTTTCTTTCCATAGATGGCGGCTGTCCCTGAGATAAAAGCGACTGAAGACACCGTCCGCGAGAGAGAACCAAGAGACGTGTATCACTTCGAAACCCCCAACCCGTCGCCATCGAAGTCGCCCCTCCTCGACCAGCCGTGGCGCAAGCAGGCCAGCTCCCTAGAACTACTCACTCCGTCCCCCCTCGGATTCGCCCCCTTCGACCGGTCCATAGACGAACTCCTAACCCCAGACGAGTTCGGTCCGAGTCTAGACCTAGCGCCGGGCCTGGGCAACATAAACTACGATATAGACCTATCAGATTTTAGCGGCGACAACAGTCTGGCGGAGGACGCGCCGAAAACGGAAACAAAAGACCAATTCAGTGATTCGAAGTTCGATCCGTTCGCGCCGCGGCCGTCGCGCGCCGCCTACAGCGCCATCTTGGAGCAGTTCGACGAATTCAGTCTGAACGATTCAAGCGCGGACACGTTCGAGGTCGTCCATCGGGGCCACTTTGAACAGCCGCGGGATCCGTTCAGCCCGATTCAGGATAGAGACAGCAGTCAGGATAAGCTTGCGAGAGACCCGTTTAGCCCCGATGTGCAGGGTCCAGCCGATCCGTTCCGTCATGTGAAGGGTCCAACAGACCCGTTCAGCCCCGATGTAAAGGGTCCAACAGACCCGTTCAGCCCCGATGTAAAGGGTCCAACAGACCCGTTCAGCCCCGATGTAAAGGGTCCAACAGACCCGTTCAGTCCGGTGCACAAGGAGTCCACGTCGATTCTTGACGACAGTAGCTCCTCCACAGCCGCGTGTCTGCTACCCTCACCGCTGCAGCCGCACACAAACAAATCATCTTAGCAAGCTACAACCTGGATCAGGGTAGGTCCCACTGCTGGGCACGGGTCTCCCAGGCTGAGGGAGATCTAGAGCATACCCCAACACGCTGCTCCAAAGCGGTTTGGTGGAGGGAATAGCGGCTAAAGAAGTGTCGAATGTCTCAAGCCAACAGTAGAACTGCGATAAGGCGATGGTTTACGTGGTCTCCGAAGCTCGGAGGCATCTTTGAATGACCACGGCCGACGTTGCTTAACCCAGTTGGTAAAGTACGATCAACGTTCGAGAGGGTCCGGCCAATCAAATCTTAGTGGCAAAATTTGCACAAGCATATTTTCCTGAGTTCTCCATAATGTTCTCGAAGGCATGTGAAGTCCGCCATTCCGCACTGGCCAGCGAGGTGGTACGCAATCCCTCCTGATCCGAGAGGAGACCTATGCCCAATAGTGGGACAAGGGGTGGAAGGGTTAGAAGGAAATAAATACATACGAAGGGATAGGCAGAGGTACACATTCACTAGACCAGTTATGTTTAGGTCCCATGTAATATGGTGAGCCTATTGCCCCCCCCGAGCTGCTATCGGCCATTTGAAGTTAGAAAGGCTCAATAGTTGTTGCCCAACCCGGGGATGGTACCCAGGACCTCCAGCTTGGCAGCCGTGCGACCACTAGACCAAAGAGGCACTATACCTTCCAAATCATTCAACTTTGGAGAAGGAATCTAAAAAAAGTGGTGTTATATTTAGATTGTTTATTACAAACTAATGTACAGTTCTTCATTTATGTAAGGGTTATTGACTAGCCACATTTCAATTTTAATAGTTTATTGTTTAAGATGTCCATGTCAAAAATATAATACACATCACAATTCTAACATGTATCACCAGTAATAAAGACCATACCAATCCATTTGTTCTATAATTTCACTGAAACTACAAGAATATATTAGAAAAATTTATTTAACCAGTAGGTACCTTCAAATACAATTTCTAAAGTTAAAAGGAATAAAATAAATAATAATTACCATATTCCCTACTGCTCTAAGCTCTGGCCGTATTTTAGATATACAACCTTAAGTTTGAATGCGTTCTTAATTCATAGGTACTTCCAATATACTTTAATGTTATATGGCACCACACTTTTGGGAGAGATAACTTAACTATATTAATAGCTGCCTTAAATCTCGAAATACAGCTAGGATAATATCCCCAAGCCCAAAAGGGAATTGACTTCTAATATCTATGTCAAATTTGTTTAGAAAATATGAGAAATGTTGAACATTTATCCATCATTGATTGTTGAGCAGTGGGGAATATGGCAAAGTAACTATACATATTATATCAAATATATTATTTGAATGGAGAGATTTTCTTCAATGATTAAGTAACATACATGTCATAAAAATGAATTCACTAACTATTAACTGAAATGAAGAAATAAATGTTAGCTATAAATATGTAATTGTATGAAAGTGTTGTACATACGCGGTTCAATATAACTTTGTTAATTTAATCCCATTCAACCTATGCATTCAACTAAGTTAGATGTTTCAGTGGATACCTCTAATTACATTACAAAGAGAAAATAGCGCCAGGCTTTACAGTATATGGAATCAAAATTAAAATGTTAAAATTTGGGAAGAGTACGAACAAAATGGTCAGATTAGCAGTCACAATAAATACAATGATACACTTCTGAAAATACAACCCTGTGTGTGTATTTCATTATTCTAAAATATTTTCATGTCAACATAAAATAATATTTTGGTTTATTGTCTTTTCAAGATGTCCAAAACCAGTTTGAATTAAACACAACACTAGAGCTATTTTTTAATATTTATTTAAAAAATAATAGAGCTAAATTTATGATAGGTAATGTTAATATAGCAAGGTATTATTTTTAAACTTAGAAACATTCATAAAATAACCTACCAACCAATCAAGATTCCAGTGTATGCTATGCTATTGGCAAGTAACTGTTAATAACTTATCAATTAGTTGGTAGGTTGGTACCTCCATTTTTGGACATTTTCATTTCTAAACAATACATGTTTCACACATGCATAAAATGATAACTAACGGAAAGTCAAGATCAGGTGATAGCCAGCCACGGACAAAATGGTATACTATCACCATGCAATATCCTTTGTCAATATAATTCACTTAAAAATATTCACGTTACAGATCAGTCCTAAATATACACTATGACCTTCTCACTGCATCATAGAGTTGCATATTCTTTGATGCTTGTGGTATTCACAAATCATCACACAGGTAAGCTGTATTAAGATGTGCCCAATATTAGCATTGAATCCATTTATATTATCTCATACCGCAGAAAGGGGCTTTGGTTCAGTCATTGAGTGGAAATTTACAATAAAACACCTGTAAAATTCCCATGTTCATAAATAATTGCATCTCATTCAAGCAATTTAATTTACAGTGCATTTTTTTTGCAAACTAGCCTAGAGGCCTAGCCTATGCAAGTTTCAGGAACATTAGACAGTCATAACTTTACATCATCATAATATTACATGACATGGGAGTCCTGGCACATCTCACAACATTTTCAATTATAAGAGTGACCATGGAGGTCAATGACCTCACACTATCACATCAAAAATGGTGTAAAAGAACAATAATAAATTGTTCAAACACTTAAATATATATTGAAGCATATATACAAATGATTAGAATTTAGTACTAAATATTTGTTCATTGTTGGAAATTAAATAATTACTTACATTACACAGGAGACCATTGTCAAGCAAATCAGCTACAACAATCATTTACTTTCAAATCAATATCATCTCCCTACTTATCACTAAAGAGCTGAACACAGATTAACATTTCATAATCATAGTAATGAAAAATAAACAATATTTTTGGCTTACATTGATGTTGATTGATCAGGTTATGAAAAACAGGTAATGGGCAGACTAGGCCTGGACGCTCATACAACAGATATTGTAACATTGATCCCGAGGTTTCCATTATCTGCAAACAGCTGGGCTAAGGAAGTATCAAAAACAAGACAGTCCGAATTCATTATTGCAGAAGAGACACCTTCGTGGATCGACCGAGGCATAGCTTCCCACGTCAGTCTCCTGCGATGCCCGTTCAGCTCGAGCCTATAAGCAAAGTTCTCTGCTTCCTTTCTGGAACCTATAAGTTGTACTATAGCAAAGAACTGCTGATGTCCATCAAACTTTTCTTGCTTTTCGAGTACTAACATGAAATGGTGATTGAAACATGACTGCATCATGACCCAGTCTACGGCGCCAGGTAGATTGATATCAGTGGCCAAGAAGACAATGTCTTCTCCTTGCAGTGTAGTGATACTCTTGTGGGACATCATAAGGTGCGGCATAACCTGGTCGAGCCCACCCTGCCACTTGCAGGACGCGCCGGGGCAGGGGCAGGAGTAGGGGCGGAACTCGCACGCCTCCTCGTGCTCCGCCTTCTCCGTGTGCACAAGGGTGACGGTGCAGCCAGTGTTAGAGTGCTTGCAGGGGAACATGACGTTGCTGGCCACCTTCTCCATCGCCAGGTTGCGGATGTTGCCCAGCGGGCCGCGGCATGTCGGGCAGCAGTTGAGCTTCGGCCGGCAGCTTGAACAGACCAGGTGCCCGCTCTGGCATTGCAGGATCGGCGGTAGGACGTAGTCGAAGCAGACGGGGCACTCGAACAGCGAGGCGAGGTCGGCCGACATGGCGGTGGACACGTTCACGATCGCTGGCACCCCGGACGCGGACAAACTGGACCCGCTAGCTCCGCGTCTCTGTTTGTTTGTGCTCATGTCACTGACATGCGCACGTAAAATCGTTTTCAGCTCGGCACAGCTCCCTAAGTCTATTATTATCCGAGATGTAGCCTAGATCATTTGTAACCCTCCACAGCTGATGTTTTTCGTCTCGAAGCAGCGTTAAAATATGATTCCATCACAGCTCCGAAGGCCACTGTTTTAGTTGCAATGATAAAATGTGATTTGTGTCACCGATACATTAAGATTTAATTTTGCTTTGGGAGAATCTTGAACACAATAATTTGTAATTGGATGGTTACAGGTACGAAAACAAAACGAGTGCAAATGTTTTAACTCACAGTCACGACAAAAGGATGCGATTCATATTTTTAATGTGACGATGTTCGACGCACCATACCATTCACATCACAGTAAAACTAAATGACAGATGGCATATAAATCAGACAAGTGACAACCATCCGTGATGTCATTGCATTGTCATGGAAAATGCATTTGATGCAAACCATCAAACTTGCCATATTAAAAAACAAAACAAAGTGTCCAAAGTCCATCCGATATCGTTATCGTTGATGTCAATTTATAATGTAGTAAAAAAAAATACTGATTGTCTGTAAAGTCGGTTTACGGACGATAGATTTACGTGTTATCGTCATAATCATTATTTTTATACAATACAGAAAAGGAGAATTGACGTCTGTAGTCTAAACTTCAAAGTATTCTACAGTACAGATAACTAATCACAGACAACAGACAAGTCTATATATTTATTTTGACAGTTCCCTATTTCGGAGCCATGGAACCACCAATGTTTTCGTGTGTAAAATTAATTTAATGAAAATAATTTCTCTGCAGAGAACCGCTCATTTAATATTTTTTTAAATATTTTTCTGTGAATCAGTATATTTTTCTCTTTATAAGCTGGAATGTACAAAAAAAACACAACTTTTGCATAGGCGCTGTCGATATTCATCAATTTATAAGACGTTATCACGTCAAAATATAAACAATATAATATACAGGGTGATTGGAAGATGGGTGCAAAGCTTTAAGGCACAGCTAGTAGAGACAATTTAGAACCATTTAAGCCATGATTGTCTTAGACGACGTCTGACTATTTTTTTTTTACGAATATTTATGTTATTTTTACAAAAAATGCCATTATTTTACAATTTTCGGCTAAGTACAGCCAAATTGAATGACAATTAAATTGTTATTAATTTTATTTAATTACAGTAATGTGTGAACAATCCATATAAGCGTTTGTGTCATGAGATTTTTTTTTTACAAACTTTTGAAGTTGATGAAAAAATAAAATTAAATTAAGAATACCGCTTTCTGACCTCATGTAAAAAAACGGATGTAGATTGCTTCGTTCAAACCTTTTTGAAAACATGCTTACTTATCGCTCTTTATTTTGAGGTATCATTTACTCGGATAACTTAGTAATTGCTGAAATTAAGACCTACAAACCAATTTAAGGGAGAAAATACGAATTTTTTGGGCAGAGTAAGTAGTACTCAGCATTATGTCATGACTCGAAATGAAGCCATGACGCTGATTTTCAGTACGGACCTGTTCTGAGTGATTAGTTTGGTCGAGTTGTGACATGACCACTGAACATTATTTAAACTAGCACTGTTAATTTTTAAAACTAACACTATTATGATAGCTAGTAGGTAGGTACAAATTAGAATCTTAAAAAAATAAAAAACAAAAAATAAATACTAAAAGAAGATATGAAAGGAACAGTACAATATTTACTAATGTTTATAAATACATGATTTACTTCAGTGTTTAAACTTAAATCACTAATACATACGCTTTTTTCAAATTTTATATTGTTTCTTTTTAAATTTTTTAATTCTTTATATTTACTTTTTTTTTTACTGTGTTTTAATGTAGGTATGTATGTAACTATGTCTATGGTTATTTACCTGAAAATAAAGACTAATAATAATATTATAAATTAAACAGTGTAACCTCTACAGACTCGCATAATGCTCACCTGCAGCATTATCTTCAGTGACGTATTTACAGCTTTACTTGTTTGGATACCAAGAGTTTATACGACAAAAAGCAAATTCATCTACCTAATTATTTTGTAATCATACGCTTATAAGGCATTGTTAGTGGTCGCGTAAAGACAAACAGTCTTACCTACTAGTTTACCTATATTTACGATGCGGCATGTTGGTGATGAAATGCGTGAAATTGAAGTGACGTCTAGGCTCTAGCTCTGCTCTAGTCTGTGGCGTGAAACCGGTGTCGATAGACGTACTGTTGGTCGGTTGGTTCGGTGTTCGAAGTTTAAAAGTGATCGAATTTCGATCTTGGCGGATTTTATTTTTGTGATGTGTGATTCTGTGTTAGAACAGCACATATTTTGCCAGTGCTAATTTGTAAAGAAAACCTTTAATTGGATTATCAAAGTATTTACGGAAAGCAATATTTTCATAAACTGGTTTTCAGGTACGGATTTTCCGATATTTTTATTGCTCGATTATAAAATAACATTTATTATTTGGTTTTTTAATTTCTTTTTTGTATTAGTATAATGTACAGGGGAATCGGGGAGCACCACAGGTGCAGGGGTTGCCTAAAAAACAGCGCTGCGTAAGAGCTGCAGGCCTATGTTATATGAAGCTGAGGCAACTCCTGTTATCCACTCAGCCTTTTTTAATTTTATTTTTTTTGTAATCTATTGTTAATTTTGTGAGGCAATATTTTTTTAATTCTTATTCTTCACTTATCATCAAAGTTCATCTGACTGGCGCCATACCGTGTAATTTTTGTTTTTATATTTTTATTTAACATACTCACTATATTTGTGTTGAATCTAAATATTAAATTGAAGTATAGCTCAGTTTGACCGCGAAACACTCCGTTAAATGATTCACACTTGTATTGAATGAACTATCGGAAATTTAAATTAAAAACCATATAAATATGTACCTACTACAAACTAGGTAACACATTTAAGTACTTAATAAATAATGCAAATGAAATCATGGTGCTGATTTTTAGTGCAGCCTTGTTTTGAGACCTTAAGCGTACTATATAGTAAAGGTTAAATACCTACTTAATTATGTATAACACTCTGTACACATGTACAGAGGCACAATTGTATATCTATGTTGTTACGGGGTTTCTCGTAACAACAATAAATATCTATTGAAACGACACTAAAAGTCACTTAAAGGTACTTTGGAGGCAGTTGAACTGATACAAATTGTTATACCGCTAAAGTATCCGACCCAGTAAGCATATAGATAGTTATTTTAGTTTACCTACCCACAATTTGGTTACATAAATAAAAAATTAAAAGGTTAAACTTTCATGGTTTTGCATTGTAATACCGCGATTCCGTTGCGCATTAATTAGTGGTGAGTCACCCTACTTTTTCTAAAGTATCTACTCGTATATAAGGTATCTCTGTGCCTATGTCGTAATGAGCTGTAGTTACCCCTAGTAAAAAAAAACTCGGATTTATGAATGCCTTGCATTGTGTGTCTGGAATTAAAAGTAGGTGTAATCAAGAAGTTCTTACGTACCCACAACAAAAACCGGGATTTTGACTAGCCATAATTTAACATACATAATAATAATATTGTACTTTACTGAAAACAGCATACCTGAGTTTATTAAAAAAAACAAATATTATTATAAAAGTAGAGTGTTTTTAAGTTAGTTAAGACGCTAAAGTAAATAAATAACATCTTTTTAAATTACGCATAACTAGTGTTGTCCTGTTGTCAATGACAAAGCGATTAGTAATTCAGTAAAAACCGTTGCAAAAACACTAGTGTCCAAGTAAGAAATGTCCGACACGCTGCCTCCAAATCTAACTGTCGGAACCGTTTAAATCTTCCGGTTCTACATGGCACTTCTCTATTGGACACTTAGTCTTCGAGTTCAACAGTGTTATATAAAAAAGGGCTTAACAGTTGTTTTTACCATTGAAAATAACCGGGACCGACATTAACGTGCCCTCAAAGGCACGGCACCCATGACACTAGCGGTCACACTCTATAGCTATAGGTTTATTATCTGTTGCGAGTGTTTCGTCTTCTTTATCCAAATTCAATTCAAAATTCAGTATTCAAAAGTTTCAAAGCACCTTAACGTATAATTTTTTCATAGTTCTGCACATGGACATTCTCACACACGGCCATCTGACCCCAAAGTAGGCGCGATCCTGTAATATGGGTGTCAGAGACTGATATATTCATACATACATATTTTTAAATACTTACACTTAAATAGATAATATTAACATCCAGATACAGAACAAATACAAGTGTTCGTCACACGAATTTTTGTCCTGAGTGGGATTTGAACCCACGACCCCTGACGCAACAGACAGGGTCACTACCGATTGCGCCATCGGGCCCGTCGTTACCGATTACCCGAAAACTTACATTGCAAATGTGTCAATTGTAAAATATCACATCGTTTTCCGACCGAAACGCAGATTGCTTAGCAACAAAATTTCGTGCGTCGAATTACTTCACGCGTTCAGTGCTCGTAAGTACACGAAGATTGCGAAGTCCGCACTGTCATTCAATGTGCCATCTACTGGGTTTCCCAACATGATACGTAACGAGAGAAATCTACGCTATCAAGCAAATAACAGTCAGAGGATCGCGTTATCAGTTATCAGTGGCTGGGTGCGATAAGTTTTTGTTGAACTTTGTTACCTATCGGTAACAAAGCTGAGCCGCTGTGCTGATACGTGTTCTGTCATCTTTATTTTTGGTGATCGTGATAGGTACTTGATCTTGGTATTTCCTCTTATATTTTTTTAATTTAATTAAACCCCCTATTTTAATGAACCCCCTATTTTTTTAATTTAATTTAAACCCTTGTTCATTTGGTATTATCCCAATCACGCACCCAACCAATCCGCATTGGAGCAGCATGGTGGAGTATGCTCTAGACCTCCCGCAGCAGTGTCTGTGGGGGAGACCCGTGCCCAGCAGTGGGACGTCTATGGATCGCAGCGAAATGAACAAGCACGGGACAGGAGGTCTGTGACGTAGGTACTTTCCTACCTTTTCTTTAATGGATCTAAGATAGCAAACACTACAAAAACAACACTCAAATAGGACTGGGGTGGTTATTCCAGTTAGATGAGAGTGTTAATTAGAACATTAGCTGGTCAGTTCGTCAGCGGGAATGAGAACTGGGGACTGTTAGTGATAGTTAGTCCTGTTAGTGGTAGTTAGTTAGTCCTGTTAGTGATTGTTAGTAAGAATCTCGTTCCAAGTCAGTCACAGATATGTGGTCATTAAGATGGTCACCTCTAAAAAAGTGTAACCGGAAACCAGACCTTTTCAGCCGGACCATAATTGTTTTAAAAACAATTTTGCAAAGCCAATTTTTTGTAAGGGTATAAACGGGTTTCTAATGTTAAATTGTATAGTTCCCTATGCTTTTGTCCCCGCTGCCGCAGGGTGTGAGTGTGTAGAGCTTATTTATCATCCCCACTTACCGTTGACTCTACGCGACGGTAAAGAAATACTATAAGGTGATTGTGGTAACATTTTGTATTTTATAAAAAAGTACCTCTTTACCCACATACTCTACGGCTATCTCTATCTATCTATCTATACTTTAACGACTTAGCAAAAGAAAATCTCCGGTGCCATTCAAAGATTGTCGCCAATCGCCAGCTCTATAAAAAGCGATGGTCGAATTTTAAAATAAAATGTTAAACTTTATTTCTTATTTTATGTCCAAAATTCCCTTCTTTTAAATTTTCCTATACAGACGAGTGGCTAATTATTTATAGTATTGATATAATAATATCTTTATTGATTTGAAAATATCTTTTAATTTAAGCTAAAGCCTTGCTTCCGCTGGCCGGCCAAAGTACGGGGTTTTCTATTTTGAATATAAGTAGTTTCTAGTTCGGTGTATGGATGGCAAAAGGCTCACCACCTATTTACTTGGTACCTACATATCTGTTGAAAATTGGGTGTTTTAACTTTTTTTCAATAGTTGCCTAACATTATCTTATGGTAGTAGGCAAGTTATGTTAAGCAACTTAAAGAACTCTGCCTACCTCTTCGGGGAAATATAGGCTTGAAGTTATGTGAGGTTACTTAATGAAAAAGTGATGAGCCGTTTTTATGCCATTTTATACTGCACCAATTATTATTGTCTTTGATAGTAACTCGGATGCACTCAATTACAATACGTTTACGTCACAAAATTCCCTGAAGCAATTTTCCGCTTTATTTAAATACCTAATTATGAATCAAATTAATATGAGCATCACATTGGGTTTTCGGTTTTCGGGTCGTTTTACATTTTGACTTGACAATAGTACGTCATATAATTTACCTATATATTTTAAACTCTTAAATGTAAATAGTAAGCAAAATATAATTATTATTTTAATTCTACTACTTATTTTAATTAATGTAGTTGTTCAAGAGTGGATTGACTTCGAAATCTATTTAAATTAACTTTTTTAATTAATTATATATTTAAATGCCAAAATAAGTAGATACATAATAATATGTTCGTTGGTTGTATCCTTGTCGCATACGAAAATAAATAAAACCTACACATGTATACGCTATACGTACAAAACATTATTCATCGTGACCGCAGGAAAGTGAGAGTTATGACCTTTTCATCGTTTTATTTTAAATTTTCTGGCCATTATCTTCTGCTCGTAAATACATTTTAATTTCAGAGTGAGCCAGTCAGTAAGTTTCGTTTCATTAGCTACTGGGACGCGTTAATTTCCTTACAATTGGCTGGTTCTTTCCTTTTATCTCAATTACAACAAAACAAACAAAATAGGTTTAATATAAAACCTATTTGGTTCCCTATAGGCTCTACCATCTACAAATATATAATAAAAATATATATAAGATGCTGAATAAAAGTTTACACAAGACACTGTGAATCTATTCCCGATTAGCGATCCAGAGTCAAAGTATAAAAATGACCACAATCCAATGGTCTCAATACCGGCCTATGTAAACGGTCACTTAGCAATGCATCGCTTCGAAATTCACGGTCGAATCTCGAGCAAAGGTGAAAGAAAATATGAAACGATTATGTCTGTGACACAAGACACCGCCTGTAATTACTTAAGTCTTTACTATTATAAGGACTTGTCTGAACTTGGATGAGGCCATCAACGATTGGCAACAAGCTTGGACAAGCAAATGTATCAATCCGTATGGCCAGTGCACAAGTAGTGCGTAGTGATGATGAATGGACCAAGTACTCGAAAAAGGAGTAATATCATGTAGGTACGCTAGACAACATAAAGCAATAACTCTCCATTTATTTCTTTAAATCTTGTCACGTTAAGTAATCGCTGCTCCAATGCGGATTGGTGGAGGGGTTAATGGCCAACCCAGTGTCGAATGTTCTCAAGCCACCGGAAGGTCTTCGTCAAAGCTTAGCGACTGTTTCCATTATGAAAACAACCGGGACCGACGGCTTTACGTGCCCTCCGAAGTACGGTAGCGAAGCACGTTAAGTGAAGTTAGTAAAAAATAAATAAACGCTCACACCCTCGCTGTAGGCCTAAGCCTTTGTTGACACTGTTGGGGGACAAGGAAAGCTGGGGTTGGTGGGTACAGGACTAACTAACATCGTGAGCGCTTGTCTATGAATGAACCCAGACTCGAGAGGCCGAGTTTCATAGCTCGGCTATCATCCTCTGAAAATCCAGGAGCATAAACAAGCCATTAGCGCATGCCTTCGAGACACTTGACAGACCATCACTTTCTCGCAGACACACCGATTAGTTCCACTGCATTCCTTAATGACAAGCTCGCAATAATATTACTTATTACGCGCGGTTGTATAAATGAACCAGCGTTTTTGACAACATTAAATAGCTGAGGTATTTCATGACATCGATGCTTGCTGGATTATTCTCAAGATTCGTACGATAAAAAATAAAATTTCCGAAGTAACTATGGTATAAGATTTGGGTTTTACCCCTATTGTTGAACACTGAAGAAAATTATGAACTTCAGTGTTCAAAAATTATGAAATGAATGAATTAGTATTAGTTCATTTATTGGGTACAAAACGTACCCAATAAATGAACTAATACTAACTAATACTAATAATATTATACCCAGGTGAATTATTTTATTTACATTTATTCTTACATTATTATTAATTATTTTGTGCACATGTCATTAAATACGACGTCTTCCTCTCTGTCTTATTTGTTTTACATTTTTTTTTGGATACTCTTTCTGTCCGTATCTTTTCTGATATCATTGATCAAAACAGTATCTGACAAGGTTTTAGGAGATATTTTACTGTTTATTTATATTTCGTTACGTATCCGTCAACCGTATACCAATACTCTGTTTCCCGAGCCGTGGCCTCCACTCAAGGCCTTTCCTTACCCATCGGTTATCAGTCCGTCGAGCGACGTGGGTTCACTTCAGTGCGCTAACTCTTCGAGCTATGTCGGTTACCTTTGTTCGTCTAAGGATTTCATCATTACTCTTTCCATAGTGAACTAAGCGACTATGAGCTTACGAATCAGGCTGACGGTAAAGGACAGGCTGTGAGGTAGTTTCAATCTTAAAAAGTATCGTAACTTCCTCAACGCTATGAACAGTTGCGTTGCTTTGCTACTCAGCGAGTTGCTCTGTTGAGTTGCTACTCTGCGAGTGACCTCTTCCTCGAAGATGGACTTACCCATCTGGACTACTTCTCGAGCGAGGCGTATTCACGGGCTGGATCATTTAAAAAAAAGCGTTAAAACATTTACATTTAAAGCCTTGCCATCATATCTTACACGCAGAAAACAATCCATGACCTAACGACAAATATTTATTTGCGAATTAAATATCTACCTCGGGTGGAATTCGAACCCGAGATCGACCACCGCGTAACGAAGTCGTCATAGACGAAGGACTTTTAAACCTGATGCCTGAAGTACCTAAGACGCATGCAAGCTTCAATTCGGTAGCAATAAATTGGCGTGAGTTGAACACACTGCGTCAAAACGGTGTCGTAGTAAACACACTGTAGTAATTACCTGTAAACTATTGTGGTTTTAATTAACACGATAAGAGACTTGTTACAAGTAACTGAACTGGTTGCCAGACTAAGTGGTTTGTACAATTGTTTTATCATGATTCGCGGCATTTCCGACGATGAAAACGAACAGTTCAAACAAGCATACTATGTTGCTAGCGGAACTTCAGCAAGGCAGAATCAGTTCGCTATCTCGACATTTTAAAGTTTCCAGTTTCCCGCAATACTTATCAAGAGGCTGGATCAATACTAATTGTATACATATTCTTTCACGTAAAAGGTTTACAGAATGTGAATATTAATTGGTACCTAGTCAAGATCGCAATAATTATCTGTTTTCTCATGTCGGACTCAGTCGTGTGCATCGAGCTCGAAGTGTCGTGGGATGCAATCGCACATAACTTTCTTTTAAATCATTTATCAAGATTCTTTTTTGTGCGTGCATAATGTACGTACCATACGTACATTTGTTTCAAAGTTAATCATTGATATAAGATCACTAAGTTTTTCGAAGGTTATTTTCAATAATGTAAATGAACTATCTCGTGTAACTTAAAAAAACTTAACTTGACTTAATTTTTTTAAAAATTTGAATACATTTTCTACGCAATATTCGATTTTCAAGAGCGTCTCCTCAGAAACATAACTTTCTCATTCTGATTCGTAAAGCGCAGCATGATACATGAAGTCATCTAAATGAAATATGCGCAAATAAGCCCCTGAAGTGGTTTTAAGATTTCAAAGTGTACATTGTTGGACTATTTGCTGATCACTATTGTTTGCGCACACGCTCCTCATGTGCTCCTTATCTGCATGCGGTTGTCAGAACAATGTTTAGAAAAAACTAAATATGTATATAATTTTAGTTGTGTAATTAATTTTTTACAAATTTGAAGTTCTAGATATTATTTTTATGGTTCATCTAAAAATATATATATATATATATAATCAGTGTAATAAAGGTAGCTAATATTAAATACGATAGTAGATACTACCTACTTTTCTTTTTCACCGAATTTTATTTGCCGCTTATTCAATACTAGTGGACGCTCGCAGCTTCGCTCGCGTAGAATTAGACCCATGCCCGCGTTCGGGTTGCCCACTTGACGTCAAAACGGCAAAGTTTCATACTCACTTTGTACCCCCGTTTTACCCCCTTAGGGGATGAATTTTCAAAAATCCTTTCTTAGTGCTCCCCTACGTTATAAAAGGAACCCCTGTGCAAAATTTCAAGTTTCTAACCCTTGTAGTTTAGGCCCTGCGTTGATATGTCAGTCAGTCAGTCAGTCAGTCACCTTCTCCTTTTATATATATAGATTTGAATATACTCGTATGTTTGAATTAAATTGAATTGGTATTGTACATGGAATTGTACAAGTACAGGTAACAAAGTAGGCGGTAAATAAAAAAATTGTGGTTGCGATGTTTCAAAAATTATCTTTTAATTTAAAATAATAAACTACGGGAAATAATAAACTAGGAATGAATCCATCAAAATAATAAGTGCTATTTTATTGTAATAATGGTTACGGCTTTTATTGTCGCCTGCTATTGAAATGTAATTTACTATCAGAAGCTGGAAAACTGTATTGGCTGCGTAATGGAGCCACTTATCTACGGAATAAGTTTAGTGTTATTTACCTACACGTGTCGCGTCGATATGGCATACTTACATTCAAATGTAGAGATTTTAAGACGCTGCATTGCTTCTGAGTTGTGTTGAGCATAAATAGTTAGTTAGGTGAGTATACAAATCGAAGATTACTACACAATGTAATAGTTTAATTTCCGCCGATGTGAAACCCCCCTTTTTTTTATTTTCTTTTATTGCTGGGAAATGCATTTACGCATCCCGCCTAGCCGCAGGCGGGTATGTGGGACTCACCAAACAAGTTGGAATAAAAAAACCCCTAAGTACTGAAATTGCTTTGCAACTCAATAATCAAAATAAAATTATAATTATTGCGTTGTTATTATTATTAAATTGGGTTAGTAATTTTTTAAATTAAATATGTTTTCTTTGGATAATTTATAAGATAAGATCACAGAACAGATAAAAGAGGTTAAGATCATAATCATAATATATATATGTATATATATTATATAAAAATAATAATAATATCACGGACATTCTAACACACAGCCGTCTGAACTAGGCGCGAGCCTTTACTATGGGTGCTATGGGTGTCCGAGACTGACATATACATACATAGATATTTTTAAATACATACTTAAATAGATAATATTGACATTCAGACACAGAACAAATACAAGTGTTCGTCACACGAATGTTTGTCCTGAGTGGGATTCGAACCCACGACCCCTGACATAACAGGCAGGGTCACTATCGATTGCCTGGTCCGTCATCAAACTTACATAGCATCGTATAAGTTCCGTTAGAGAAAACGTGGGAAAAACGCTCTCCTATTCCCACGAGTACGATAGAGTGAAGTAATTTTTTTAATGAACCTACAAATCACTTGCTAATTACTTCTATTATAGACAATCTTTACGTTGATCAACTGTCGAGGTTCGTTAATAGAGCTATCACCGTCTAACAGGGAATGTAGTATCCGCTTAGTAACTCGTACAACTTACGAGAATACCTAACTACCAACTCTATCGTTAGATCGATCATTTTATGAATATTCTTTGAAATAATGACGAACTCTTGACGACTTCGTGGCGCGGTGGTGACCCTGACCCGAACCGCGGGTCCCGTGTTCGAATCCCGGAATGGATTATTATGGTTAAATTGTGATATTTTGTGTCTCCGCAACCAGGCCTAGGCCTACCGTGGGGGCGTGAATGTGAAGCGTTTATTAATTTATTAATTTTATGGCTTAAGAAGTCGGTAGGTCATCATCAACATCCCAATCCCTTCATTGACCCACTGTTGGGCACGGGCCACGGGTCTCCTCAATCGAATTGAGGTTGATAAGGCCATTGCGCTGGCCAAGTGCGGATTGGCAGACATCACACACCTTCCACATGCTCTTGATAATAATATGAAAAAACTGTCAGATTTCACACGACGACGAAGGGGGGGGTCTCAGGGGACATGACCCCCCAAAATCTAAGGTCAAATTGAAAAATCTCAAAAATTTGCCAAATAATAAAAGGAAATTTCTAGCTATCCGACTACCGTCCGGCCGAGTTTTTATGAACTACGTACGATGGCCAAAATAACTTGGAAATGACATCTAGTTTAGAAACAAGGGACCGAACCGAACTACGTAGTTTTGGTGACCCCCCCCAAAATTTCAGGCTGCGACCGCGCCTGGAAAGACGACGCATTTTGTCGCTAGGATTGGCCAAAACCAAAGGACCAAATTTAATTTAAATCGATTCAGTAGTTATGGCGTGAAAGCGAGACAGACAGACAGATAGACAGATAGAAATAATATTAATCAACGAATAGCAAAAAATTCGTGAGAATACGATGCAGTAATGGTTTATAAGACAACGATGAACATTAAACATGAGTTTGGGCCGAGAAACCACAGACAATCCCAGTAAAAAGTGAATCTCACGGCATTATGGTTGTAATTGTGCGCCGCGTTCCGTGAGAGTGAACCGGGCCTTGGCGGGAAAAAAACATAATTTTGAGGCTTTAATAAATAAATCGCTGATCGGCTGCACTTAAATTGTTTCATGAGAACTATTAAACATTTTAACCTTGTGGTTTCTCAGACACGGTTGTACCAATTTGTATTAAGCGTGGCGTGTCAATTTAGTTATGGATGTCGCGTAATTTGTAAGTAATAAAATGGTAAGATATGTATTTATGATTGATAGAAGAGATCACATATGTGATAGAGGCGTGATGTATTATTAAGATACTAGTGGACGCCCGCAGCTTCGCTCGCGTGGAATTAGACATTCACTAACTCTCCTCTCAGAACGGGAGGGATTAGGCGAGGACTAAGCACCACGCTGGCACACATGCATTCGAGAACATTATGATGAACTCTCTGGCGTGTAGTTTTCCTCACGATGTGTCCTTCACCGTTACAGAATGTGATATTTAATTTCTTAAATCGCACATAACTTAGAAAAGCCATTGCGTGGCGCTTGGGTTTGAACGTGACAATAGTTAACTATCGATCAATTTTTAATCTATTAATGGATAAAATCTAAATCTAATCCTAATCCTAATCCCTCCCATTCTGAGAGGAGACCCGTGCCCAACAGTGGCACAAAGAAAGGGATGTGTTTATGATGAACTATCGTCATTAAATAGAGCAACAATTTATATGAATACTAGTGGAAGCCCGCAGCTTCACTCGCGTAGAATTAGACCCATTAACGACGTCTGTCCGCGTTCGGGTTGCCCACTTGACTTCAAAAACGGCAAAGTTTCATACTAACTTTTCACCCCCGTTTAACCCCCTTAAGGGGTGAATTTTCAAAAATCCTTTCTTATTGCTCTCCTACGTTATAAAAGTAGAAGTTTTTCAAAATTTCAAGTTTCTAACCCTTATAGTTTAGGTCCTGCGTTAATATGTCAGTCAGTCAGTCAGTCAGTCAGTCAGTCAGCTTCTCCTTTTATATAAATAGATGAAGCAGTTCCAATTTCTTTGGAATATGGCCTATGATTATCTATCTCTATCTATCTATCTATCTATCTATGGCCTTTTGATATCGATGATGCTACTTCGACTGCTTCGTATTCTACCACCTAGACTACAGCTATAGCACACGCCGTTAGGTAAATAAACGATTGTTGTTTTTGCTCTCATGACTCACGGTATCGTATCACGGCGATATGAGCATGTCTCAGTTCTATTTTCTCGCTTATCACTTGCAAATAGTACCTACGTGACACCTATGGATGGCGATAAGAGGCGATGTCAGCCGGTACATTTTATTGGCATGTTTCAAGAAGCCATTGCGGTGTTGTTTTCGGATTATTTCGGATTGTTCTGGAAAAAGTAACGGTTTAAAGCGAGATAACGCTGTCAGCATTTTGGGCATTCGCTGCGACCCATAGACGTTCCACTGCTGGGCACGGGTCTCCCCCACAGACATAGCTGCGGGAGGTCTAGGGCATACTCCACCACGCTGCTCCAATGCGGATTGGTGGAGGGGTAGTGGCCAACCCTGTATCGAATGTTCTCAAGCCACCCGAAGGTCTTCGACAAGGCTTAACGACTGTTTGCACAATTGAAAACAACCGGGACCGACGGCTTTATGTGCCCTCCGAAGCACGGTATCGTCCATGAAATTTTGCCAATAGCGGTCACCCATTCACAAACCGACCGCGCACGTCGTTGCTTAACTCTTTCGATCACATTGAATCGACGCGAGCCATTGGGCTATGGACGCTACAGGACGCTTTTGGGCATTATGACACGGTTATGTCACACATGAGAGTATTAGCAAACTCTTTCAGCATTCTGGGCATTATGCCATGGTTATGCCACATGGGAGATAATTATATATATAGAAAACTTTATATACCTTTTATTTACCTGGCTTATATTTTCATCCAAAAGCTTGTATTTTGAGGTCTTGTTGGATATGGCCGTTTCCTTGCCACAGCGACTGCTGAATTCGCTGCGACCCATAGACGTCCACTGCTGGGCACAGGTCTCCCCCACACAGACACAGCTGCGGGAGATCTAGAGCATACTCCACCACGCTGACTGCTTAATAATCGAGACTAACTATAAAGTACAAATATATAAAACGTACCTACTTGTAGGCAATAGCAGATAATCGGATACTGGGCAAAAATAGCCAAGTTCGATATTGGCACGTCAAAAATATATTTACTTTGGACGCCATGCTGTGACTAATAATAATAATGCCGGGCGGATGTTCACGACTAGCCGATATGAGACGACTCATCAGTCATACCCACCATTGATCCAATGGGTATATATTTTTGGTATTTGGTAGTAAACGATTCCACGGAGTCACACCCATTTCTGATGAAAACTTGTGCGAATCCGAAATGTTAGTGTAGTGTATATGTGAATGTTTGTTTATTTGTATGTTGGTTGCTCAATAACGCAAATCTCAAAGGGTACGCAGAGGTGTGTATACTACCACCACCATATCACTTTTCACCAGTTATGTTTAGGTGCCATGTGGTAGGTGGTGAGCCCAGCCTAAGAGCTGGTACCGGGTATTTAATAGATATAACTAGATAGATAGCAATAGAGAGGCACGATCTGCCTAAGCGCTTGTGACGCATCTATCTCTCTTCCACTCCATCGGCCGATGCGTCCGAGTACAATAGAGACAGCGGCAGCACACAACCCACACGTGAACTGTTTTGTCAGCTGTTTATAAAGTCAAGTGAAAATATGTTTTCTTATCGTCCCTAAACCGACTTTAGACAACCATTAATTTCTATTTGCCTTAATGTTTTATTGAAAACCGAGCCGCGGGAAAAGCTTGTTTACAAAAATCTATTGTCTTACCGAACTATTAACACCAACCGTCATATACCCGAAAGTTAATTATTCTTTTGTAATAATGAAAATAACCGTGCATAACGCATTCTCCGAATGACGGAAGCGCCCGTGAAATTTCGTGGCATGCTACCGACCGACCACGCCCGGTGTTGCTTAACTCGGTTGATCACTTACGATCGACAAGCTACTGGGCTATGAGCGCTTCGCACTCACAGGCTATTGAAAAGAAATCACGGGCATCAGAGCTCGATAAATAACACAAATAGCATCGACAGCGTCAAGGTGAATAAATTGCAAATTGGCGAAACCCGAAGACGGCCAGACAATTCAACTAATGGAACCATCAGCGCTCATAATTCACCTTCATTTTGCCATGACACGCCACCAGGTAAATCAAGGTGGCCATTGATTGAGTAGTCTGGGCTTAGAACAGAAGCTGCTTGTCGGCGATAGCTCAGTGATTTAATTAGAGTGGATCGAGGTTCATATTCCAACCAAATGCATCAATGATTTTTCAGTATGTATGTGAATTTTAAGAAATTCAAGGCCCTACTCAAAAAATACGTGCTCAATGTAATTGAATAGATAAAAAAGAAATAGAAAACATTGACAACACAATATAAAAAAAATTATGTTAAAAATTTTTTTTTTTAAAAAAAGCTTTTTAATACTTTTTTTTTATTTTCATGCATTATCATCGGGACCAAATATGTGTGCCAAATTTCAGCTCGATAGCTTCAGTGGAAGTGGGTGAAATATTGATAGCAAGATTCCAGGACATACTTACATACGAGTGAAGTTAAATAAAAGCTTTTAATAACAAATGAAATAGTAATATTTTCAAATATAATGTAGAAGTGTTTGGAATAACATTATAGATAGTAAAATAAAAACACTCAAAATACTTAGGTACCTACCAATAATTTTAACATACTTACTACTTGTGTGTACATAATAAATAAATAAAGGCCACGCTTATTTTCACTGACTCCACTGAGATACTCAGATTTCTACTGACCATATACCGGAAAAACTTCTTTCATTTACTTCCAGCAGTTTTCATTGAAACAACGAGAATGTCGTTTCAAGGTACCTACCTACTTTTGAACTGTCCTTAGTTTAGAATATCTAAACAAAACGGAATAAGTTTTAAAAATATTTGCAAAACATTCTCAAATGAAAGCGTACATAATATATGTTTAAAGGAAGCGTTACTAGTGATAGATCGCCCGTCATAAAATTAAGTAATTAAAAACTGCTGTAATAATTATGTGAGCTAATTATAATTTTATTTCAGGTTCACGGGCGGCCACTAATGCAGCGTTGCCGTGACTGGAACTGACGAAGACGATAAATGGATAGTAATTTAAAATGACTCGGGGCAGACAATTGCGCCGCGGCCCCCACCATATACAGTGAAGGTAAGGTTTTTAGCTATTTAATAAATAATCTTTAAAAAAACTTACCATTAAATAAATATCTTGGACATTCTCACACACGTCCATCTAACCCCAAAGTAGGCGCGAGCCTGTGATATGGGTGTCAGAGACTGATATACGTACATAGATATTTTTAAATACATACTTAAATAGATAATATTAACATCCAGACACCGAACAGATACAAGTGTTCGTCACACGAATATTTGTCCTGAGTGGGATTAGAACCCACGACCCCTGGCGCAACAGACAGGGTCACTACCGATTGCGGCAACGGGCCTGTAATATTAAAATGTTAAGTTGTTTTTCTTAGTTTTCTAAAACGTTTGAATGTATTCTTATTACTTAATAAATTTTCCTGCGGGTTCGCGTTTAATTGTTCTGCGTTAAATTGTTTTCTGTGCAGAATTTTACTACACCAAGTGTGTACCATGTGGTATAATTTTCTCTACCATTATGGGGTTGTATAAAATATTCAAAAAATAAATGTTTTTTGTTTTTGTTTTCGGTCTGTCACATTTGTCATGAGATCACCGGTAGAGCTGCATGCTAGGCGCATGCTTGTTTCATCATCATCATCATCAGCCTTTATTGGTCCACTGCTGGACATAGGCCTCTCCATGCTTGTTTGCTATCTTGTAATCATAAAAAGCTACTTACGAGTAGCTTAGCAGCTAGGACTACTATAAGAACACAAGTTCTGTTTGGAACAAATTAGATACGATGACACAGCGGTGACAGCCCAGTGGCTATCGCACTCGCCTCCCACTCGAGCGGTCCGGGTTCAAACCCCAGCGGCACGCACCAATGACTTTTCTGAGTTATGTGCGATTTATGAAATAAAATGTCACTTGCTGTAACGGTGAAGGACACATCGTGAGGAAACCTGCATGCCTGAGAGTTCTTCTAATGTTCTCGAAAGCATGTGAAGACTGCCAATCCGCACTTGGCCAGCGTGGTGGACTAAGGCCTTATCCCTCCCGTTTTGAGAGGAGACCCGTGCCCAACAGTGGGACAAAGAAAGGGTTGCGATGATGATGATGAGATACGATGACCGCTCCCACTCTTACCGTACGCGTACACCAAATCCGTCATCGGCCGAAGTATGCTCGTACGTCAACGTTACTTATGTTTGATTTGATCGGCCGAGTTCGGCCGTTGACGTACGAGCATAGTTCGGCCGATGACGGATTTGGTGTATCTCTACCGTTACCGGGTGTTTTATACCAATTCACATTTTCACTATTTTCTTCTCAGAGAAGAAAGATAGAAAATATTTCAGCTGACGTTGATGAATGAATGTAGACGGGTAGAAACTGCAACGTAGACTTTTTTGCAAAAGTGGCAACGAACACGCAGTCCATCCCAACATATCCTATGTTTGAGATATAGAAACGTGTGTTATGTGCCACCTTAGTACAAGTTTAGTTATGCAAGCGTCTGCGTAGGCGAAGTAGTTAACAGAACAACTTCAAAGCCATGTTGAGTGGGCGGAAGGAGAAAGAATGCGATGTTGTGCCATGCGGTTAACATCTTTTGTACCGCGGAGCTTTCACTGTGGGCATGCAGGCCTACTAAACAATTGAAAACGTTACCACAGCTATTATAGTTACACGGTACAAACCCTTTTTTTTTGAAGTGAAACTTCTTTAGGCGCATGAGGGCAAAATTTAGACGGACAAACAGACATACATACATACATACATAATTGCATCTGTTGCAAAAAAATATTAACTTTCAGAATTTATTTATTGTCAGCCCTTGCTTTAACTCTATATAATATACCTAATATTGTCAGAGCATATAGCTAGTATATGTCATTCAAAATATGTAATATGCATAAAAGTGTCATATAACTTATATAGACATGGGACATATTTAACAATAAAGTTGAGAAACTACCCTATTCACCGCATTTTACGTATTTTAATGTGTTCATGTTAAACTGCTTATGCTCTCATGGTCGTGAGGTCTAAATCTAATTATCCAATTAATGGACTGTTAAGCTTCAATAGAGCCGGTTCGTAATTTTGATGGTTGATTTACATAATGTAGTCAAAAATCTGAAAAATAAGGGAAAAAATCAGGAACAATTAGTTGAAATAAGTTCAGTGGATAATGCTCTTACAGCTAATAATCGTCAAGTGGATGGTTTCGGTTATCGTGCTCATAGAGTCGATTAGATAAGCGGGCTCTACAAAGCGTTGCAATCGTTGACATTGTTGTATATGGTATTAAAACAATGGTACCCAGAATCTGCCTGCCTAAATATTTCAATATACTCATCTACTCTCGGAAAACGAAGTATTGGCCGCCCCCCAACGAGGTGGACTGACGACCTGAAGAAGCAGGATCGGGAGGAGTGGCGACGATTGAGGGAGGCCTATGTCCAGCAGTGGACCCAAAAAGTTTGATGGATGGATGGATGGGAATATACTCATATTATTAATTTATTCAAAAGATAATGAAAAACTCTCAGTAACTCAGGGTACAAAAATAAAGAAATTTATATTTTCAGGTGTTAAATATTTTGAAATGTTTTTAATTGAAGCAAAGTAATATCACGATATATTCCTCTTGTTGCAGATGCATGTGATATATCGTCACAGCTCGGTCTACGTTGCGGCACTCATTTTCCTACTATGGATCACTCCGGCAGCTGAAGGCATGAATGGAAGTATTGTCTGCCCTATCGGGTTTACGTCTGCTTCCACAAAAGCCATCACACTCTGTTACAGATTGAAGACCGAAACGGAGCCCTTCGCAGAATTCTATAAGGACTGCGCCAACAACACATTCTCTTTGAAACTTTATAACGAACTCGACATTCATTTGTCGAATATGGTTTGGACCGAATACAGGAACGCTTACCCTGGCGGGCCGTTCCTTGACACGCAATTCGGTGAGACCTTTAGAGCCGAATTGGATCCAAAATATAAGGTAAAAATCCAGAATCGTAGTCTCTTGTCCGAAGAAGACTTGTGCGTTGTTGTGTTTTGGGTGAATTCGATTCCGAACTACGAAGCCGTTGGATGCGATGAGAAGCACTACAGATTCTGTTTCGTTCCTCCTATAACCACACCGGGACCCGACGAGGCGAAGGTACAAGAACATTGCAAGGATATGAAGGATTCGCTGAGTTTCGCAAGCCCGGTCGCTACGTGTCTGTCAGTTTTGTCCGGTACTACGGAAGGGAGGAACACTGGGGTCAGAGCGACCTGGCTTCAGGCTCAAGACCTATGTAAGAAGAATGGCGGTGCGTCACTGCTTAATAGAGGATGGCGTTATGCCAACCACCCGCGGTTTCATGATACGAATAAAGATAAAACATACCCGTTGGGCATTATAATGGCATCTGACAGTAATTTACTGAGGTTCGACGCATTAGGTGATCATGCAGAGGTGAGAAATTTTCAGTTTTCATGTTTCCATCGAGTCTAGTTGCTTAACCTTCAATGTAAACGTAAGAGATCTCTTAAACTAACCGGTTGTACCCCTACACTCTCACATACACACACACCCACACACACACATCCCAGATGTTTTGCTACAGTGTCGCCTTTAACCGGCCACCAGATACCGCCGTCGGACTGGAACTTCGAGCTGGGCACGGCGCTTGAGCCCCCCCGCTCGCAGCTGCACGGCGCGCTCGCCGGCTCGCGATGGCGGTTCGTCGACACGTCGTATGTTTTCTTCGACGTCATCTGCGAGCGCACCGTCACGCCCAGAAACATCAGCTTTCATATTACATTCGATAAGTAAGTGGTTATTACTATTATTATTGTATCTCTTTAAATTTCATGGGTCTACATGTGAATCCGGTAATTTGGAAGGCTTGCGTGGGGACACAGGTCCAACACGTAGAGGTCACAAAAAAGGGCTGGATGAAACATCAGGTTAAAGAAAATAAATGCATAGCGAGCGCACAAATAGATACCTACGAAAAATCGAAGAAGGAGGTACGGGAAGAATACCAAGATAATTAGGATCACACCCCTATCATGCACTCACTGTATCAGCTTGCAAGTCTGTTAGGTTATGTTAGACTCTTGTATAAAAAGACTGCTGGCGACCGTGTCTAGTTTATGAAACTTGAAACTGTATATCGTACTACCGTACCTTTTAATTAAATAAAATATTGCAAACTATCTTCAAACGTACCCCTAGTTTCAGTTTTAGATGCTATCAATCAGTCAGATAGAGGGATATCAAATAAAGCACTTAAGGAGCCAGCAGTTTAACAACACCGCATCAATTTTATCTGTGCCTCTCAAATTGAATGATCTCATTTGAAATTAGATGTTCTATTTTCACAGAGAGAACAAGTTCGTTATAACTACGGATACCGAGGTCGATACGAAAGACGTGTATTGCTTTACCGATGCGGGCTTGAAGTTCGATCGCATGCCTCTGGTGCGCCTGTCAGACGCGAGCGGCAGTCCAGAACTTGAAGACGGGTACTACCAGTGCATCTACGCCGACCCCATCACAAAGAAGGCAACGCAATCCAAGGCACTATTCATACGAGAAAAGGACTCCTTGCGAAACGTCTACGCAGTCAAATTTCGAACCAAATTATATACCAAAGAGAACTATGAAAAACGACGAATAAAATGGGAGAAGCATTTGAAAGAGTACATTTACTATACGACAAAATACATGCAGTACCACCACAAGCCACCGGACGAGAATAATACGGAGGCTGTGTTGCAGAACTTCAAAAGCACCATCGGGAGTGTTGAGGTTAAGGATGAGAGAGTTATAAGAAAGATACAGACGAAGAGGACGTATTGGGACGGCAAAACGGTGCTGTATCACGTGGACTTGTATCCGGAGATGAGGGCTGTGCCGCCGGGGAGATGGGACAGCGTGGAAGTGTTGTACATGAAGCCCGTGTATTATTGCCCAGAGGTGAAGACTGAGCGAGGCGAGACAGTTCCTCAGACGACTATGGGTATGTCCTTTAAATGTTAAATGCCAAAGTTAGATAATTAGATTTTCTGGTGGAAATGGCTAAAGATTGCTAAGGGTTTTAGGTCACTGTAATGCTGAACATTATTTTATATTTAGATAGATATTATAATGCTGTGCCTAGGTATAATAGTAGATAACTGAAATACAAAGGAAAATTCAATGTTCTCGATGTGGTCAGACGATGATATAAATCCGAAAATTTTAGCAGGAGAACGCTACGTACCCACGTAGCGTTCTCCTTCAGCATTATCTCGGTTTTGTGTTAGATATTGAGGAAAATATCAGTAAATATATTAGTTTCAGTAGGTATGTATTAATTACCATCAATTATCCTGCCTTTGCAAAATATCTGTAATTGTGTCCTGTAACGTGAGTTGCCTCGACACTCAACAATGACCTAATTATGATCTCCTGACGAGATCATAGGTTAAGAGGCGGTTGATTACTGTCATTCTTCTGTGAGTGACTGTTGAAGAATTGTTAAAGAGACAATTGCTAATGCTTTTTGCTTCATTTGTAATTACCGGCTGTAGCAAATTCTTGGAACCTGTCCTTGAATAACTGCTGTTTGATCAGTATCGAAATTCGTTTATCTAGCTGTAAGCAGTGGATATGACAACCTCATCTCTCCTCTTATTAATAGATCGTTATTTTTTAATTACTGATAATAAAACTTGTTTCTGTAGGTTAGTTAATAAACTCAATAGATCTAATGTGAAGTTGTCGAGATTTAAATGCTCAGAAGGCCGGAGAGTAGTGGGCTTTTCTCGTAACTAAACAAGTCTATCATAGATTACAGACTCTTTAGTCTATGTATATAAGAATAGATTCCGTAGTGTTTGTTGGTTAACTTACTAACAACTTAATATCTGGCTTTTGATTAAATTAAGATCTTTAGGGGTGCAAACAATCCGAAAAATGTGTACCTAGGTTTTTTGTAAATTATTAGTTACTTACATTCACATTTACGAGTAGGATAATTTGGCGGAAAAGGGGAATATTGAAAACAAATTGATTACAATTATAATACTTAATTATCATTCAATTAATTATACCTACATTTTACAGAGTAAATATCAAAGGTAATTGGGCTCAAGGAACAATTAAGAACATGCGATGTTATCAAGTCGATAATTAGGGTTGGGACATTCCTGTTGTCTAATCTCCAATCAAGGTTAAATACGACAATGTCTCATAAAGAAGTAAGGAAGTACCGGGTTCGAATCCCGGCCGGGGCAGATATATATTTCGCAGATAAATATTTGTACTCGGGTCATTTTAATTTGTGTTGTTTTGTGTGTGTCTGCCCGCAACACAAATACTAATAATTTCCTACTAGTTTTTTCACTTTTTATTATTTTTAAAGGCTTCTTTCTACCTTGGTCTATTACTGCACGAATACAGTATTTATTAATCCTTGCTGATTGCCAAACAAGCGACTTATATAAAAATTAAAAGGCCTTTCAGAGTTATGTAATAGTAAAAATGATACAAGCATCAATAAATCTCATGCCAGACAGAACAAAATACACGCGACGAGAAAACGGACATGACCGGAACGGAAAAAAACATAAATGCTGATAAAGATAATAATTATCATCTTTCAGATAACTCAGTAACTTTGGGCTGCGTGACATACAAGTGCGTGGGCGACTTCACCGAGGGGGTGCAGTGGGTGGAGACCTCTCGGGCAGGCTGCGTCGAGACCACTCAGCCGGTAGTGCCGACACTGCCACCCAGATTGGTGAGTTTCTCTCATAAATATGTTGTGAGCAACCCTCACTGTTAGCTCTTTGTCTCAGTGTTCTAATCTAACATTTAAGGGGATTGTATTAGATCAAATCAGTATAAATATCAGCGCCTTCTGTTGTCAAACATATTTCCAGTAAACTTGCGAAGGAACACATTTCCGGATTGAAAAGTATCTTCTTGGTCTAATCTAAGTTATCATATATATACTTATATGCATATCCAAATCCGTCTTATGGTTTTTGCATGATTGAGCAACAAACAAACATTAACATTAACTTTCACATTTATAATATTAGTAGGATTATTATCACAGCTAAGAATATTATTTAGCAGAGTTATTCTCTGCTTATGTTACTTATTTGTAGTTACTAAGTTGTTTATTCAACAATAAATCTATATATATAAAAGGAGAAGGTGACTGACTGACTGACATATCAACGCAGGGCCTAAACTATAAGGGCTAGAAACTTGTAATTTTGCACAGGGGTTCCTTTTATAATGTAGGGGAGCACTAAGAAAGGATTTCTGAAAATTCACCCCCTAAGGGGGTAAAACGGGGGTGCAAAGTTAGTATGAAACTTTGCCGTTTTTGAAGTCTTTAGACGGGTAGACGTCGTTAATGGGTCTAATTCTACGCGAGCGAAGCTGCGGGCGTCCACTAGTATAAATATATTTGGGCAACCCATTTCACTTCGTCCTACTAATAATTGTTCCAACCAGTCTTAACAAGCATGGTTCATGTGCATTTCACGTGTCACTAACCGCACGACTAACCATCGTAAATCCACAAGATGGCGCCTCTGCGCAACAGCAGCAACAGTAGCAACGAGAGCTCCGAAGAGACCACCGACCGCCGCCCGCCGAAGACCACGACGCCGTACAGCGATGACAACACAACGACCACGGAAACAGTTATCACGGAAACCATTAGCACTGAGGGGGTTGTCACGGTCACTACTGAGGGGGTCATCACGGTCACTACTGAGGGGGTCATCACGGTCACGACGCCCGCAACGGAGACAACCCTAGCTCCCACGGAGCCCACGCCCGTACCGGTAAATTCATTATCAATAAATACTGAATGTCATTGTTAAATGTAGTGGCGTTCATGTATCTGTCTACCCCAATAAGAGGCGTTTGGCTACCCAACTGGGGTGGGTTTGAATGTACGAGTATACATGTATAATTATAAATCTTTAACCCCTTGTAACCATAAATCTTTAACCCCTAAATATTTATTCTATTCTATTCTATTCTGTTCTGTTCTGTTCTGTTCTGTTCTATTCTATTCCTTGAGATGAAACAATAAGTTAGCCCTACGGTGGGCAAGCAACCAACAATGTGTACGAATAATTTATCATCATCTCCAGCTCCATCACAACCCACACTCACACAAGAGTCTTGCTTTTTTTTTTATGGATACAAGATAGCAAACGAGCTTGCAGCACCACCCATCCGCTGCCGCCCATGACAACTGTGACTGTCTTTGAACAAGACTCAATTAGGGTCTGCGATGGTTAGTCCAATTAGTTGAGAGAGTTAATTAGAACATTAGTTGGTCAGTTCGTTAGTATGTAGTAGTTCGGTATGAGGACTGGGGACTGTTAGTCATAGTTAGTCCTGTTAGTTGGTGTTAGTAATAGTCCAGTTAGTACTTGTTAGTAGGAGTCTAGGAGGAGGAGATGTGTTGCTACCCTTAGGGACTAAGATGGTCGCCTCTAAAGAAGTGTAACCGGAAACCACACCTTTCCAACGGACCATAATTGCTTTAAAAACAATTATTACACGGCAGAAATGGTACTAGGTACCGTGGCGGGCGGTGGTACTGCCCCGGGCGAACTCTATATGGAACCAATTAGGTTTCATATAAAACCTATTTGGTTCCCTATAGGCTCTACCACCTATTGCTGAAGATTCTTATCCGGTAGAGTAGGAACTTTTTCCTATTTTACTTTTAGCAGTCGATTTTAAGAATTTTAATAAATTTATTTTTATCTTTTTCAGCCTGAAGATAAGCTACAAGAGGTGATACAAGAGCTGGACCGATTGGTGAACGAGACTGTCTCGATGGAAAACATCACCAATGTTTTTGATCAGGTATGGTCACTTCATTTCAGTTACCGCACCTCTCAAAAATAGATCAATAGCACATATTATCAAAAGTTTTCTTTGGCTACCCGCAAACCGCCAAACGTACCTACTACGGTCCAAAGGGTACTATGCAGTGAACGGATGCAGTGGCACAGATTAAGTATTACTAAGTAGCAGTGGTAGCAAGAGGCAGCGTAATATGATACACACTAAAGCTAAAACACAACAATGTTTGGGAGTAAAACGATATTACAGAAAGTTCACGTGCAAATACCGCTGGGAACGGAGTCTGTGTTAGATGTAGGAAACGCAGCAAGACGCTGCTGCTAATCTGAGTTTGGAAGAAAGAATAAAGAAGGAAAATGCAGCTTGGCAGTAAATTATTTGGAATATTAAAAAGGACAATGAAAGGAACGCTATCAGCGAATGGTTTGGGCAAACTTCACTGATTTTCAGGGTGAGCCGTTTCAATGGGTATTTCGGGCAGCGCAAAAAATCAGTTTTCTTCCGACGACTGGTAAGCACCCTGCCTTATGGATCACCTAAGAATAGTTTTTGTTGTTCCAGGTGAATACTATCCTGGAAGTAGAGAAGAACTTAGAGATTCCTGGGCGTCTGCTCCATTTGCTGGACCAGCTGGGGTCCTCGGTAGAGCTGAACGGGTTGCCAACAGCCGCGGCGGTTGGCACCAACGTGGCGCTGTTGGTGGGCGACGCGACCCCTGACAACAATATCTGGGGTCTACGGATCGCCACTCGAGATAGCGACCAGTTTGCTAATGACTCGTTTGAGATCTTGACGCGTGAGTACTTTTTAGAGATCTATCACAACTGCGAATTTTGGACGCAACTGTACCGCCCCGATTTTATTCGATTTTTTCACCACCGCGATAGTACAGTCGAAGAACATCGCCGTGATAGTATGGCATAAATGCCATACCACCATGTATACTGCAGATTACTACACAGTAAACTGTGTAGTACCGATATCATGATTATATCCGGTATGCTGAAAAATCGCTTGTGTGATTATAAAAACTCAACTTAACTTAATCCAACTGTTGAATCTTGCTTGTGATACCCGCGACCGATTCGTAACATGATTGGTCGGCCGAGGTAGGTTTGCTGCCTCTTCCAGCACAACTCGGCTCTGGTGACCAATTTAAAAAAACTTTATTGAGATCATAACGCATGATCCAATTATGTTATCTTGATTCTAAGATGATATAAACAATGTGACAAAAGGTATATGACGCGGCAGATTTGCAGTGCTTAATGATTGCTCGTATTTTCAACAGAAATGGCTAATTCCACCACCCTGAACCGTGATAACAACGAGGTGGTGGTACAGCTGCCCGCGTCAGTCGCCTCCTCCACGCGCCGCGTTAGCTTCGTCGTGTTCCGCAACGACCGCGCGTTCCGCCCCGCGCACAACGCCTCCACTCCCGCCACCCGCGCCACCCCCACGCACCACGCCAGCGTCAACAGCAGGATTCTGAGCGTCAACGTGCAGAACTTGACCAAGTTCTCGCAGGGAGAGGTAAAGCAGCAAGCCTTTTGTCGTATAGCCGCGTGCGTTAGTTGCTTGTGTCGTGCGCTGTCACAGCTTTATCATGTTTCGTAACCAACAGCAGGATTCTCAGTGTAATCGTGCAGAACTTGATCTACCAATAGAAAAGAGAAGACGCTATTGCCCCCTCTTAATTGTTTATATCCATCGCCTATTACGAACCCTCAAGAAGAGCGTAGTGGTAGTCGTCACCATAACAAGATTTAAATAATTAGTACCAAGCCGCACGCACTACTAGCTATTTTAAATGTAAGTGCACCAGCTAAATTCTGTAACATAATTTTTTATTGCAGGTAATAGACATCCACATCAGCCCGATAAATTCCGCCATCAGCCGAAACGAGAGCCGGACGTGCGCGTATTGGCACTTTACCGGCGACGACGATAGGACCGGCTACTGGTCCCAGGACGGCTGCGCCTTCATCCGCGCGGCCCGGCCTGGTCTACTCGACACCTGTCGCTGCGACCACCTCACGCATTTCGCTGAGATCCTCGTACCGCGCGCAGTCTTCTCCGAGAAGAACGAATCCGTCCTCGAGGTCATATCCATCGTCGGATGCTGTCTCTCCGTCTTCGGCCTCACCATGGTGGCGGTCACGGCCGCCGTCTTCCGCAGTTGGCGGCGAGACTTCAGCAACAAGATTTGGCTCCAGTTATGCATATCGATCCTGTTCATGTCCGTTTGTTTTATCATAATCGCCTTCGCGAAGTTCGATCACTACGACATAGCGTGCATGATTGTTGGTATCGCCTTGCATTACTCGGTTCTGTGTTCGTTCTGCTGGATGCTGGTCGCAGCCGTGCTGTCTTACCGTCGTCTCGTGTTAGTGTTTACGAGGGAAGCGTCCCACAAGCTGCTGAGGGCTTCCGCATTCGCTTACGGAGCTCCGTGTGCGGTTGTCGGCGTTCTTCTGTCGGTGGCACCGCAGTCCTACTCGGGACGCTTCGACGACAAGACTCCGTCGGGGTCCTTCTGCTACCCCTCCGGCCTGGGGCTGTGGCTGGCGGTGTACGCGCCCATAGCGGCGATGCTGCTCGCGAACTGGACGCTATTCGCTCTGATAGTCCGCTCCGTGTTCGCCTCTAAACGGATACAGAGGCACGGCGACACGAATGAAGCGCTGCGGTGCGCTTCGGTGAGCTGCCTGCTCGTGTTTCTCTTTGGGCTCCCCTGGATCTTCGGGCTGTTCGCATACAACATAGGCGCGGCCTACCTGTTCACTGTGACGGCGACGTTCCAGGGCTTCATTCTTTTCCTGTTCTTCGTTTTAGGGAACAAGAAGACGAGAGACTTGTGGCTCAACAAGCTGAAGGTGAAACAGACTCGAAAGGTTCCGGTGACGTCGTCGACGTATACTAACAGGAGTGTGGGGTACCGCGGCGCGAACCCGCCTTCTACTATGGAGGGGAAGGAGTCCAAGCCGAGGTCGTTGACGTCGTCTGACGACTCCAAGTTCTCTTGACGAAGGGCTCGCGTGAAGCCCCCTAAGGGGCGGCGATGCTTGAATCGTTGCGAGTCGTTTCATTTGTAGTATTCTTGTTAATCGAGCCAGTTCCAGTCGGGCGGCCATCTAGTCTTGTTTTTGGTATTGATAAGAAGCGTCATGCCGTAGTATTTTATAAAGACTTGATTTATGCCGTATTTAATAGTGAAATCGTGAGTTAGGCAGTTACAAACGTCGTTTCCTCGTGGACGTTCTTACCTATTTAGATGTCTCATTACGATGAGAATTGCAAGCGTGTGATTCTACGCGAATATTACGTAGTTCACTTATAAAATTATTCTGTGTATTATTCATGTAGTAATCCCAGTACCAGCTATTTATAGTAATGGTGATTTTAGTGTTGCTATCAATCATAATGGATATTCTTAATTATCCTTATATTTACCACAGTAAAAATCATTAAACTGTGCTTCTATACTAAACTATTGTTTTGAACCTTATAAACATGCATACTTACATAGCATCACGCTTGTATTTTCCCGAAGAGGTGTGAAGTGCACCAATTTTTCTCCTGTGCTGAGCCCGCCGGGCACAAATCCAGACTACATGATGACTAAATATTATTATGATTGGGAACTAAATAATACTAAATAATACTTTGCTCTAGCCGGATATCTACCTAGAGCGAATCGCGTTTGCGCTGACTTGACTAACCACGCAGTCTAAACCTTAAACAGTTACCAAATATTATCCCTAAAAGTATTTAGGTCTCTAATAAGTATTGTCTTGATTTTATTACGTTACAGTATTGTTATTTTAATGTTTATAAAAATATCTACTTTAGTTCTATTGCTTTTGATGAAATTGTCAAGTATTTATAAGATAAACTATCAATGGATATGACTATAGATTGTATGCTGAGGATTGTGGGTTAGGTAGCTGTACAGAACAAATTAACTTGTATGACACTGTAAATCACAGGAAAATGAAGCATTTATTACACTTATGGCTATTTAATTTATTAATGAAATACATTTATTATTAATTAAATATGTGTGTTTATAATGGTTATTTGTAATGGCATATTTAATGGTATATACAATGGCTGGCGTCGATCGTATGTGATTGATAAAGATGGGCGCGATGGATGGGTGACCGCTAGTGGCAAAAAGTGGGCGCTTCCGTGATTCGGAGGGCACGTTGAGCCATCGGTCCCGGTTGTTTAAACTGTAAAAAAAAACAATTGTTCCTTGTGGGACCTTCGGATTTCATGAGAAGCTTCGACATTGGGCTGGCCACTAATCCCTCTACCAACCCGCATTGGAGCTGGGTGGTGGTGTATGCTATCGATCTCCCGCAACTGTGGCTATGGGGGAGACCCTTGCCCACCAGTGGTACGTCAATGAGCTGCAGCTACGTGTATTTAAATAATTCTGAATCCCTAAATAATATCCTTCTTAAATTTTTTATGTACTTATCTTTTTATTATTCACGGTTATGCGATTAACCTTGCTAAGGTTATTTTTGGTAATTTAATTATTATATTTGCTTATTAAAACGCCGGCCAGCATTATTGCCACTTGATCGGCTATCTAGTGGCTAACCAGTGGGCTGATTAATCAAAGGGACAGGAAAATATTGCGGCGGCGCCACACTATCGCGAACATTGCGTGTCATATACACACCGCGAGCATGTCGACGACAGAAAGCGGTATTGTCGTATCTCGAAATATCAATTTGTACACCAGAGCCAAAAATTCAGATTAATTATATATAGGTAATTAATTATATTTAATTTATAGACTGCTGAATCAAGTATGAGTTGTGTGCGTCGGTTGACTAGTGAGCGGAGGACTCTATTGGGGGTTGTGAAAGAAAAATATTTTTCTTTGGTTTCTATTTTGCTTGTTAAACAGGACGGCGTGAATGTAGAGCTACTTTTATTATTATATCTATAGATAAAAATGGATTGGTGAGCCTATAAATACAAGGTTACCTAGCAACGCCCCAGTGCCACACGCTTCATCTCGTCACCCAGTTGTTTACGTTGCCAGGATATCGAAGGTAACATTGTCATTCCGCAAAAAGATACACCTGCAAAATGTTCTGGGGCATAAGTCCTGCGCTTGATCTGCAAGAGGAGTATCTCAGGCATGGCGATGAAAGTGCTTACGAGCTCAACTTCCTGGTCATCGGAGGATCTGACGCACGACACATCATCAAGACCCTGGCGCAAGCTTACCGACACAGCAGGCGGTATATGAACATTTTTGTGGTAGACGGCTGCACGGAGCTCGTCGCCAGACAGTTTCTCCTCCTCTCGTTAGCACTGGAGAAAACTACGCGATGCGGTCTTCTAGAAAAAACCAGACGCCTTCTGGAAGTATACGGGAACATGCTTCTGCGACCTCCTACTTCCAGGTACCTGATCGCAAAAGCGAGACAGCTCGTCGGCATGATAACTAACTTGGATTACATGAACTGTCTCCTTCCGTGCATTTCATTGGATCAGTTGAAATATCGCGAGCGAGATTACATCGAGAATCTTATTAACTTCTGGACCACTGGAAATACGAATCAGTTTAACGCGTGTGAACTGTGGGAGCATAGACTCAGGCACAGCCTTGGCGTCCGATATGATAACAGGGCTGGGATCTACGATTGGGACTACCACATGCGCATGAAGGAAGTGGGGAGCCAGATATGCTTTCAAGAGTACAAGCATTTTAGAGAACACGGTATTGCATTCACTTGGTTGGAGACGGAAGTGTGTCGGCCCAACGTATCCTTGGCGGCTGGCGTATATAAATGTGGAGACAGGTATCTTCATCGGGGCTATCTAGGAGATATGATAACATCGCCGTATATATCGTACGGGTTGACTTGTGAGGATAAAGACATGCTGAAATCTACCCACGGAGTGAATTTCAAACGCGCTACCGACGTGTCTGAAAGGAACATAATGCGTCTGCTCTACGAGTTGGAGAATCGAGAGAAATTCGACGTGACCTCTTTCAACTTGGATACGCAACAGAATTTGGGGGCGGTGGTGATGAGTGAGCTCGACGCTAAGATATCGGAGTTCGGCCCCGAGGCGCCCTTGCTGCTTCGAGAAGATCGCGACACCTACATCAACGTGGATTACGCGAAGGTTCATTTTCTGTCGCTCTCAGCGCTGGAGCACTATCCCCACAAGCCTCAGTTCCAAGGACTGTTCCACGGAGTCTACGTGGGCCATAACATGCTGCCTCGTACGAAGCCGAGCGTTTGGTCGATGGCGAAAGATGATGCCTTTGCTATAATGGAGACGAGGAAGTACATGGTGGAGTTGAAGAGAGATGATGTGAAAGCTTTCGGGGAACAGATTCAGAAGGCAGCGGCTGCCGGCCAGTGTGAACAAATCAAACCTTTCTCACCTGAAAAAGATGATTTTGCCAAGTTTCTTATCAAGAGACACAGTGATAGTACTGACATATCTACATAGTTTTATTGATTATTAAAGATTACTTCTAGTTTTTGGTACTGTTAAGTACAGTTTTTTGTAAGATCTTATCTATACTATAATAAAAAGAGTAAAAAAACTGCTCCTCTTTTTTATTTCCTGGAGAAAAAGAACCGTACTCATAATTATCCCTACAACTGGTGAATATGTGGTCTATGAAGATTAAACTCACGTTCAACAATGATTTGGTTTGCTTTACCGTTTTGGTTGTCATTGTTTACAATGAACAATAAATCAAATTTATGTCGATAAATAATAAATGTTATTCCTTTGTTAACATTGTGTAGTTATACATATTCCTTATTCAGACGGCTGACGAAGGAAAAAATAAAACAATGCAAAAAATTTGTGTCATCTATTTTCTTTCATTAATAATATGTTACATTCATTCAATAAATCATATAGCAAATATATTTACAAGGTCAAAATCAAACGGAAAAAGTCAACGTCTCAACGTTTTTCGTTTAAAATTCGTATTTTATATTACATAATAATATCACTTAATTTAACATTTTCTAATTTAGTTAGGGCGGTAGTGTCGTCGCGCGGCGACAGTCATCGTAACTGAGGGAGACACTTCGACGAGGAGTCGTTGTTCGCGATTAATGTTTATAAATTTATAGTCTAATCGGACTGATTACAGTTCAAAAGTATTTCTTTCTCTTCGAAAACAATTCTCTCTCCAAAATAATCAAAGGTAAAAAAAAACCAGTAAATTTGTTCCTGAACTATGACTGAAGTGAATACTGAATCTTCTAGTGATAAACTTTTAATAGAGTATAATAATATGATTTATGAATGTAGTGAAAATTTAAAGTGAAAAAACATTTCAGAAATAGTAGAGTAGGTAATGCATAAGATAAGTTAAAGTAAAATAATACTGTCAATAGCACCAATTTTAGCACTTCTTAATTTTCAGTATAATAAGAAATATTCCTAATATTTTAAAATAAATGATTTTAAAAATCATTACAGTAAATAATAGGTAATATTATCATTGGAGAGAGAACGGTACAGTCAATTTTTTCAGATAACACTTTTATACAAAAAACAGATTTTATCAATGTACCTTAACATCTACTACTAATTTACGTCTTAAGCTACATTTATCAGCTATACGTGTTTTTTCTAAACATTCACTACTATTTGTTGGAAATAATTTTCCGAAGATATTTAAGTTGAGATTTAAAAGAGATGGTGAAACTGGCGTTAGTAAAATTCACAAATGTGCAATTTTTCAATTTAAACTTGTAAATAAAGTGTAATTTATGCACTGCACAACATGTCAATAAAGTGTAATTATCACACTGTACAACGTATAATTTGTGCGTAATTTTCTAATTGCGCAGCGTGCCAATTCAGCGTAATTCACATAATTGCGTTACGTATAATGAAGCATAAATTCAGTTTATTATCCGTCCCATTTAAAAGCTCAACTTTTTTGTTGTGCAACTTTATTGGAAGTTTCACGAATGAACATCAAGGAGTTTTGTAACCAAAACTCACTAAAATTTCTTAATTTACTAACATACACATGATGGCAGTGTTCAATTTTATAATGTCCAAATCCTAAATAGTTGTATGGTAGAGATTGGCGTCGCGAGTGAAATATCCAACTGGGGCGATTACGCTTGAGATTGTCAAGTAAGTAGTAGTAAGTAGTAACAGCAAGTAGTAGTAGTAGTCACCTAGCAAATAAAAGATCGCTCACAACATCCGCTCACGCTAACACAAAGCTCTGAACAAAATAATTAATGAGTTGTAGGAATACCGCAAAAGGTAAACGTTTAATCCAACCACAACAACCACATTTCTCACAATGCAATTAAAATATAACATTTAATATTTTTATAACATTTATACTTTATTATTTTAAATGATACCCATGGCCAAAATAAAACCGTATTCATGGACTTTAGCAATCTATGAATACGGTTTTATTTTTAAGCAAATTCACCCAACACTGATATAGGTAAGCGTTGTTAGTTAGGCGTTAAGCGCGTTATTCAAGGAGCTCGGAAGTGGATATTTGGTAAAATAATAAGGCGTTGCTGTGGTATCGAGTATTGTACTCAGAATGCTAACGAAATGATGTTTTCAGAAGGGTTCGAATAAGTCTGGTGCAGTGCTTCTGTTGTCTAGGCTAGTTTTTAACTTTCGATTTTGCGTCAATCGCCGCATTTGGGATCGGTCTTAGCTAAAACATTTCGTTTACCTTATAACGCTTGTCTAAACATACATTTTTTATCTAAGACGACCAATCAACATTTAATTAATTCAATTGATTGTCCATTGATTGGCTTGTGTGTAATTAGTTACTTACTGCTATACAGCTATTTAATTCAATAAGATACAATTTATTGATTACTAGATTAATACTGTAAAGATATCTTACCCTGCCTAGCGGTTAAAGTGTCATTCACTTAGAACTATTGAAACATAATGGGCACTTGGAATCTATTTCTCGTGGAGATCTACTGCTACGCGTCTGATGAACTATATACAGTATCAGGAATGCGCAATTATTCTTAAGAAACTAGGAACTGAATTACTTCAGGATAGATAAAAGTAGAATGACAAAACATATTTTATTTTGAAAGTGAAAAAGCTAAGCTGCAACCCATAGACGTCCCACTGCTGGGCACGAGTGTCCCCCACAGACGAAGCTGCGGACGGACTAGACCATACCTAGTCCAAAACGTTGCTTCAATTGGTGGAGGGCTTAGTGGCCAGCCCAGTGTGAAATGTTCTCAAGCCGCCCGTAGGTCTTCGACAAGGCTTAACGACTGTTTCCAACATTGAAAAACCGGGACCGACGGCTTAACGTGACCTCAGAAGCTCGGTAGCGTCCGTGAAATTTTGCGACTAGCGGTAACCCATCCACAAACCGACCGCACATAACCGTCGTTGCTTAACCATTTAATCGACGACGCATTGGGCTATGGACGCTACACGCTATATTTAACAGTAGTTTAGCGAAAACAGAACTCCCGTATTATGTATGACGGATCTTACAACGCGCAACATAATACGTTAAGTAGATAATTTGAGTCCAAATAGATAAAAACTGAACCCAAATTTTACTTCTTCAACGGCTTAACTTAAGTCATAAATTATTTTCATTAGACCTGTAATTCTCTTAAAAGGGGTTGTGATATTTCAAAGTTACTGTAAATTGAATGACATTTTTAATTGGATTGGATTTGGTAATTCGCTACCTGCAAAGAAAATAGGAGTTTATATTAGATTCTAAGCAAATTCTAACATTCGGGACTCGTGTAATCCTAACTACTAAACAAGCGCGCATTAGTGCTATCATAAAATTGGTTTGATTCTAGAGTATTGCATAGTTACGATGACCCCCGCAAGGACAGAGCACTACCGTGAGCAATGGCGATATCGGCGCCGTTCGCAATTGACGTGTTAGGCCTCCGCGTGGAAACGCGCGCGCGCCCGCCCTCCACGGTGTCATAGTATAAAGAAGTCGCTCCTTCCTTATACTATGACGGTGCCGCGTGGAATAAGGGCGACCGCACACGATTGCTTGTTGATACACAACGCGCACGCAACGCCGACTGGGCTCTGACACTCGCACATTTTTTTTTTAATTTTCCAGGTCTCAATACTTTACATCTTGCATACAAGGTGAAATACGATCGGAAGTCGGTGTTAGGTTAACATTGCGACAATTTTATTGATTAATCATGTATTGCTAAATCACATGAACATACCGTATGCCTAGTTCCATATACTTACATTACAATATAACATATCGTAGCTCTAGGTAACGATGTTTTGTGCAAGATATACAAAACCCAATATACAATTATTTATCTTAAGTAAACTTATGGATAAAAAATAACATTTACATTGTATGTGAACATTTACATTATTTTTTTTTTCATATTAAATAAATAAATGATAAATACTATAATTTTACATAGTGACAAGATCTATTATGGGCAGCGTTTAAATGGATGCAGAGAATGTGGGTAGTACGAAAAAATTGAACGTTAGGAGTAACACTACAAGGTAGATTAACTCCCCCATCTGTGCACTTGCACTCAGCAATGCGTCCATCCAATCATTGCGCAATCGAGACTGTCCATATACGATCAACACTTACAGAAACACAACAATACAGTTTATAAGTATAAGTATTACAAGTAAATAACGTTTGCAAAGTCGACATAACACCGCTGCTGTGGAGTGCCCGCCCAGTTACAGAGTAATGCAATAATGTCTACCCTGTACGCGATAATAACTATTATAACTTAAATATACATTATAGTTCTTCTATGAGATTATATTCGATCACCGAACATTGTGCTGAGCGCGGGCCGGCGCTGGCGCGGCCGAGGGAACACGCGACAGGCGCGAGCGGGCTACACATTACTCGGAGTCATATTGAATATTCTCAACGTGCTATAACATTTAATACAAGTGTACGTGCTAACTCTTACATCGAAATGGATAATACCTTTATTTATTATTTAGAATATTCAGTTGCAAGACATCGCCGTAAACGTCCGTTGCATAACCGTGTTTTAACTTTAGCTACGCCAGCACCGGTCGAACCAGAGCTAGACGAATTACTTTTAACTATTCAATAATTTAACTTTAAGTTAACTACGAGTTATATTTGTGGCATCGCCACCTAGCCTAGCGTAGACCCGAATGAAATGATAACGATTTTAACTTGTCACGATAAAATAAACAAAAACTATAACATCGGAGCGGCGGCCTCGGCGGGCGGCGGGCGAGGCACGCGGCGCGGCCGGTCTGCACTCGCTGAGCGCCGCGCTGCCTCGCCCCCCGAGCCTGCCTCGGCCTCAGCCGTCATCGTCACCGTAAATTCGTTACGTTCAATACAATAATAATAAATAACGTACATATATCGTATTATACATATTCTGATAAAATCCGAAATAACTTTTATTCACATTAACGTTATCTATTTAGAATTGTATTTTAATAGCTAGATACAAAAAAATACGAGTGCACGGTGTTCCGAGATCGCGTACCGACCGGCGAGGTTGGTGTCGCGCAGTTCAATAAATCACTAAAAGTAGGTATTTTGGAATTAATCGCGAAGTTGGGCGCACATTCGGAGAGGTGATACAGATGACAGCGATTGTTCTCTCCGGGGACGGTTGCGATGCCCGCCTTCCGTGGCCGCTCGGCCCGGCGAACGGAAACCGACGGCGGCGAACCGTGGCCGAGTTCGCCGCTGAATTCGCGGCCGAGTTCGCGCGACCGAGCCGAGCGAGACGCGTCACGTTAAAGCTTCGCTTACGAATACATTAGCTCAATTTGTTATACGCCTATCTAATTTGCAACTTCTACTTGAGCCTCGCGTCCGAAGTCCGGCGAGCTCGACGCGTCCGAGACCTCGTCACCGCGCAGTACTTAACGCTACGTAAAACGATGAGTTCACTTACATGGATAGACCGCGCCGCCCGCCGCCGCCGCCGTGTAACCGAGATAAAGAGTAAAGCGCATCGATTCCAAACGAACACTACAACACGAACAAAAGAGGCGGCGGCGGCGGACGGCGCGCGGGTTACACTAGTCGCCTATAATATCATCAGTCATATCGTCATGTGCATAAGTTCAATTATATACATTCGACGTGTAAAGGTGTGCCCACACGCGCTGCCACGGCGCACCGAAGCACCGGACCGACGGCGTCGCTCGCAAATCGCGTGACAGTCCGTCACTCGCGTCACTTCACTATTTACAGGGAAGGCGTCGGCGCTTCAGCGTCGGGGGGGTGTTGCGGCGACGCTGCGCGGGCGCACCGGGCGCGCCCCCCGGCGGCTACGTGTCGGCGGCGCGCGGGCGCGGCGGGCGCGGGTCAGTGCGTGTACTCGGGGAAGGCGGCGGCGAGGGAGGGCCGCTCGCTGCCGGAGCTGCGCGGGGAGCGCGGGGAGCGCGGGGAGGGCGGGGAGGGGAGGTACTCGCGCGTCGGCAGCGCCTCCTCACTCGCCCACCGGGCTAGCTGTTGTTGAGCTTGAATAAATTCATCACTAGAAAATGATAGAGAAGAGGAACGAGGAGTCGGAGGTGCGTCGCTCTGCGGCGGGCTCCTAGCCTAAGACTCGTCGTCGCTTGATCTGCCTTGTTTTTTTTTTTCTGTAGGTACTCTAAATTTTATTCGGGCGAAAGCCAATACGATAGGGGACTTGTTTTTCAATACGTTTTTCAAATGCTGTGAGGGCTTGTGAATCGATTAGTCAAAATGCTTTTACCTGAACCGTTGCTTTTCGGCCAGCGTAAAAATGTGTCTTTCTTTTTAATTTTTATTTGCGAGTGCTAGGCTATGGAGCCCGCCAGTACATATTTATTTTTCATGTATAAATATTGTGTTGTGCTGCAAACAAAGTGGTTATTAGGTAATTTATTACTCTTATTTAAAAGAGTGTCTTCTATTACAAGCTCAACGTTTATGAATCTGGCAGAATACAGTTTTTCACTACCTAAATATATCTGTGAATGTATATGTATAGGCAGCAAGGCAAACTAGTGGTATTGAAAATGGCATCTATTCGTACTTAACTTTAAGCCCCTTTTCAAGCAATTATGTCTAAGCGTAGCCTCCTTTTCAGCAAATGTGACTTTATAATGATTTATTGCAAAAAATTTTCTAAACATTGACTTGGCAAATCTAGTGGCTGAAATACTATGGATGTTTAATAGTAATCTTACAACTAAGTAATGTAGTTAGATAAATTCGTTACCTTTTTTCACTAGATACGAGTATGTTTGTATGCGACGGAAGAAGTAATCTCATCACCGCAGCTTTTCGTTTTTCTCAGTCAGATTGACATCTTACTCATCTTATCAGCTGTCCGGATTCCGTGTCAGTTACAGCTTTTACCAAATGTAGAGACCAACACAGAGTATGCTATCACAACTCACCACTAATTGTCAGGACGCATTATGGTAAAAGACTGCCAGAAACAGCCTTTCGATGTTAAGCGTCTTAGCCACAGAGGCTAGTATCGTAGAGTATTAATCAGGCGAAATAAGATGCAGTTGGTATCCTGCGTCTATGCCAGGGATAGTCAGCTCACCTGTCGCTGCCAGGAGCGTTACAAAGCCACGTGGAGCCAAAGCGTCACCGGGCGGCGAGGCGGTCGCGAGAAACGAGTTGTGGCGCGTTATACTGACACAGGGTATGCCAGGGACAGTCAGCTCACCTCTCGCTGCCAGGAGCGTTACAATGCCACGTGGAGCCAAAGCGTCACCGGGCGGCGAGGCGGTCGCGAGAAACGAGTTGTGGCGCGTTACACTGACACAGGGTATGCCAGGGACAGTCAGCTCACCTCTCGCTGTCCGGCGCGTCGCGCAGGCGCTCCGTGTCGGCGGTTTCGTATAGCGCGTCGTCGTCGGGCGGCGCGCGGTGAGCACTGTGGTGCGCGTGCAGCGGCGCGGCGGCCGCGGGGAACATGTGGTGGCGCGCGGAGCCGCGGAAGCGCGGGTAGCCGAAGCGCGCCTCCTCCTCGGGCCCCAGCCGCCCGCGGCAGCGGCTGCTGCGTGGGCAGATGACGTGAGTATGCAGGAAGCGCAGTGACACGCACGCCAATGATGTGAGCATGGGAGGTGATGACACGAACGCGGCGCGACTATGGAAGGTGTTCGTACGCTTGTGACATGACGCCACGTACGCATATGCAGCAGAAGGGCTGGTGTGAATATATGTAAGTCACGTGACTTGTGGTGCGTGAATATATGTAGGTCACGTGACTTACATATACTCACACCACAAAACCACCATGCAGTTGCAGAGATTCGAATTCAGATTCTTCAGGCAGTGATAGTCATGGAACTGCGCAAGTCTAAGCACTCTGCGTCTACTATGTAGAGATAAGCAATTTTATTACCCAAGGCAAATCTGGGGTCTGTTATTACCAGTACCAGTGAGTTCATGCTCTTTTATCAAATCCACTGTATGAAAGTGCAAGCACTCAGCACCAGCATAGTATTGCTGGTGCTGCCCCGATTGCAGGGGATAATCGCTCTAAGCTACTCGTAATACAAGCAAGTTGGACTGAGTGGAAGACAAAAAGACAAAAGATTTATGATGACACAATGAACTGTCATCAACAGACAAAATCCACGTGAACGAACCAACGACAGGGCAATACAAAATAGCCAAGTAAATACTTACGTCGACACCTCTCCCGGCTCGATCCTGTAGTGTCTCTCGGCCTCTGTCTCGGACATTCGGATATCCTCCGATCCGGAGGGGCTCATATGCCTACTGGAGTGATGCTCCAATTGCCTGATCAGGTCTTCTAGATTCCTGATCCTGATGGGTCCACACTGTGGTCCCTCGTCTTCTTCCTCGTCGGCACCGCGCTGTCTCCTCAGTTCAGCCTCGTGGATCTTCTCGGCGCTGGGTGCCCGCTCCCTCTTGTACTCGTACTCCTGGAGCGCCCGAAGGTCGCCGGAGCCGACCGAAGCCCCGGCGCTTGCGCGTTGCGCGGCCGCCGTCTTCAGCGCCACGATAATGTTTTCGTGGTAACCGTTCAAATCCTGAAATGAGAACAATTACTTCACTTCATTAAAACTTACTTATTGAAAGTAATCGAACCTGTGGTTTATATCTTACTCGAGAAGCAATAAATGTCTTATGTGGAATAATAAGTATGTTTATTTACTCTGATTGAAGAAATAAAACAGATCGAAAATTCTGAATACGAATTCAATATGAAACGGTTTCTGGCCGTCAAATTAGTTGTCTGTTTCTGGCTGTTTGGACTTTGAATTGTCACTCCAATTGTCCTCCGAAGTCTCGATGGAGCCGTAGGGCTATCTTATCTAGGGCTCATCTCTTACCTTAAATTTATGTTATCTTATCTAGAGCTCTTCTCTTACCTTAAATTTATACTCCATGTCAGCCACGGCGCCGGACGGCTCCTGGCCGTCAGACTGGCTTCCTGCCTCCAGCTGTTCGGACTGCGAGTCGTCGCCCCACTTGTCCTTCCCATCCACGGCGCCATACCCGTGCTTCTTCAGGATACCTTTCTCAGGCAGTTTTGCCATCGAGTTGGGGGCTACGTCTATGAAGGCTATGTCTTCTTCTCCTGAAAAAGGTTTAGTGGTTTCTGGTTCATTTAGCTGTTTGGTAAAATTTTGCGAATGTGAATCTTAGACACGGGTCTTTCCACAAAACTAAGGAGTATTATCATAAATATTTGTTACGAATAGACTTAGGGTAGAAATTATTCTAGAATAGAATAGAATATAGAAGAATATAGAATTCCTAGAATTATTGTATTTGCATTTGTTTTTGATTTAATCGGAAATATTACTTGTTAGGTGAATTTTGATGCTCTATTATAGGTACTAACGAAGATTATTAAAATAGTATCTGGTTGTTTAGACAACCAGAGAAAGACATACAGAAATTGTAACTTGTTTTTGGATTAATATACAATTTTTCTACAGGAGTAGATAATAAAAAAGCATACTGCTAATAAAATCACTCACGACATAATTATTTCAAATCATATTTACCAGAATGCGTTGGCTCGTCCTCACTGCCCGAGTGTACTCGCTTCATTTGCTTATGGTCTCTGTAATGTAAGATAACCATAACATAAGTCAAGGAGAAAAAGTAAACAATAAAAGACAATATAGAGGGGTTTTGAGCAAGAATGATTTGCGACATGCTGATGACATGTTATTTCAATCATCTATGGGTTGGATGCTAAAACTATTTTATCGATCATAATTCATAAACAAGTGGTAGAACACAATTCATCTAGCATGTTCTGAATTATGATCATCCTCGAAGTTAATCAGCGCTCTTAAGAGACGGCTCACGTAATTGATTAACATATCATAAATTCCCGATTAGCACAAAAAAATACCACAAGGAGTAATTATTAATTAATTATGATTGAACGAAACGAATCTTTGATACTCTTTTACATCAAACAACTGATAAATATTTTTGAAACAATACGGAACAATAGTAATCAAATCAAAATACATTGAAATTTTTGTAATTTTGTATTGGCAACTCACGGGTATCTGCTAGGGTTGCCACCGCCCGTCATGTGATTCCCTTGTCTGAAGATCACCCGCTGGGAATCGCCGCGGCTGAGAAATTTGGAATGACTACTTAATTTTGGATTTCTTCGCATACATTTTTCGATTTTAAAAGCTTGAATCATGGATCTGGATAGCTAATTCGCTTGTCCAATTGAGGTTTTCAGTAACTAGCAATATTAAAATGTTATCAATCTACTATCTTATCTTAAGGACCAAATTGGAAATGAAGCCTTTCCTTCTATTTATATACCGGATTCAATTTAAATGATGTTTGGTATCTGACTTATTTCTATTCTATAACTATTAATTAAAATTTGACTTGAATTTGCGTAAGTACTCAATTAAAATAATAACTAAAATGTGTACTGCATGAAAAAAGCGTGTCGTTCAACGCGTGAAATGTGCAAATGTACTTAGTCACACTGTTGTCACACCACTCGTGGAGGTAGCGAGGTTTGCTCACACACTTCTAAGTCAAAGCGTTATCGAATGTAAGCTTGGTGTTGAAGAAGCAGAGATAGTGTGCGAAAGACGAGAGCGTGAGAAACACTTCCCGCGCCAAGCTTAGACGTACCTTAAGAGGTTTCTGAGTACACCAGATCCGTTTAGAAGAGAGAACAAAAATGTAATTTTGAGGAATTTTAATTTAAAAGGAAAATATAGGACAAAATTAAGTAGGTATAACGGTATCAGGGACTATCAAGCCAATTTCATCGTGACGCATATCGCAAATACATCACAGGTACTCATTAGTGTCTGGGATAAGATAAGTGTTTTGGGAGTCTAGATTATATTTGTTGGAGTAACACACGTCCAACTCATATAACAAATTGATGACTTCACAATTGAGATACATCCAATTAAAAATTTTAAGCCCGAAATTGAGGTTGGGGCAGAAGGCATAATTTTAACAGACTCATAAATAAATGTGCTTTCACTATCTATCGTATTTAATTCAAATATTTTTAATATGACTTAGGATGGGTAAAATTTTTAATTTTACATATTACAGGTACAAAAATAAACAAAGAATTAAGAAAATTAAGGTGTCGTGTTTTAGAAGTTTAAACAATATTCGTGTCGTTAAGGAAGTTCTAATTGAAATTGTACTTTTAAATGCTATTGTTTACCTGAATGTATTATTGAAGGAGTGCATCTTCCCTCCGTCGATGGATATGTCCTCTTGCGAGTTGTTGGAGGCAGACGAGCCGCCGGCAAAGTTCTTCGCAATCGGTTTCTTCACGTAAGGCGGATCGTACTTCGGGAGCGTACTCTTTTTCCTGATGCAGGCGTGGCGTGGGAACGCACACTCAGATCAATCGATTACGTTTACAAAAACGAGTGCAAGAAATCGTATGCGGAATCGAGAACACCTCCAAATGTTAAAGGGATTCGCAAATTTTGATGTCGTGTTTTCGTTTCCGATTGTTATGAGAGACTTTTGAACTGAGGAGGGACTGGAAGCTGACGTGAATCTCGTTCAGTGTGAATATGTTGTTCCAGAAGATGTATTACCGTTTTGGTATACGAAACGTTTTCTGAGTGTGTCAGAGAGCAAAATCATTCAAGTGTATGACTGAGTTAATAAAAGCTATAGAGTTGAAACATTACTGTTGATGCATGTTTGAATTCCATAGCATACATTCGTAAAATGTTGTTTTGAATAAAGTTTAAATATTTGTCGTATTTATAGTCAGCTTTCACTCTGTACTCCTACATTTAAATTTGAATCTGTTTGTCTTGTTATCTATCATAATGGCTTTGACAAAAATCCTTAAATTAAAAATTTATCTCTATGTGATTAACTGATAGAAATATTGTACAACATTTTAACAGTATTATTCAAAACCATTACGACAGTGAATAAATCAGTTATATTGGAAATACTGGCGCTTTTGGATATCTCAATCAATTTATTTATTGATTTTATTTTTGAAAGGTACTTTAATTTAAACTTTTCGTTTCATTCCTCATGGGAATTTAATGTTATGTGGAAACATAATCAAAATATTGATCTTAGCTTAAGTGATTATGGCCTTTTTTCATTAAAAACATTTAAAATCATGAATGCTAATTTGTGCATCTTCTTGAGATGTTGAGTTCATATTTCGTATTTTAATATGTAAAAATCCAATTTTTTTTGAAAAAAAAAAAAAAATTACGCTCGAGAAAAGATAAAAAAATATTCTTAATGGAAAATGACCATGAATTCTTACATTTAACAAAAGGCGTTGCTAACTAGATAGACAGCTGCTTGAAAGAAGAATCCGTGCATTGCACATTCGCTTCTCGTGCAAGGGTAGACATGTAGGTATGTAGAGTTCGGTGGGAATGGCTGATGAATGTGAATTCAGAGTTGAGCGTTCTATATCTTCGCATGTTATTTGACAATCTTAAGATCAGATCTGCATTAATTAAATGTACAAGTACATACCTCCATTCGAGCTACATTTACCGGTCATGTGCCATCCACTCGATGAAATGGTAATAAAAGATCTAGCGCGAAATGTTGATTGAGCGTTTGAGGATCAAATCGAATGCATTCTCTGAGTGGGTGGCGCTGACGCTGCGGAAGATATAGAAGCGACGGCGCCGCCGGGGGGCTGTCACGGGCGCCCGGCGGCGGGCTCCGAGCAAGAAAGGAAACGAAAACGAGTCACAGTTCACATAAGCCAATGCATACATCCAAGAGCCCAGAATCTTAAGGGTTTGAGTCGAGGTGTCGCTCGAGTACAACGTGGAAAGCCTTGACGGCATGCAGCGAGGCGGCCGGACAGCGCCGCCTCGCACGGGCGAGTGGCGCGTGTGCGGGCGCGGGCGCGGGCGGTCGCGGGCGAGGGGCGCGGGCGCGGGCGGTCGCGGGCGCGGGCGGTGCGGGCGGTGCGGGCGGCGGCGCGGCCCGGCCGCCGGCGCTCACACAGAACCACAGATCAAATGCAGTCGGGGCGCGCCGACGGACGCCGACGCGCCACCCGCCAACTAGCTCTACGACCACAAAGTATACGACAGTAAAAAATGTCCAAGTAACAAAAACAAAAACCAATCTCCGACTTTAAAAACAGAAACACCAACGCTAACTTCTAAGGTAACATACAAGTATACGGGTGACGAGTTAAATTTCATCTTTAACTACCTTTGGTCTGTTTTCTGCTCACTAACCTTAGGCACAGGGAGAAGTTTTTGTGTACTACGACTGACCTGTAGCAGAGAGCGCTCAGGGCAAATACTATGAATACCCCCCCTACCACAGACATGAGCACCGCCACGAGGAATACCGTGTTCGATCCGTGGTAGTTCTCTGCGCCCAAAGAAAAAGAGGTGAGTACGCGCGGGCCGGCACGTCGTTGAGGTCGCGTCGCGAGGACGTGACGTCAGCGGCGCGGGCGGCGCCGGCGCGCGGGACAGACACGACACGGCAGGCACGAGCGACGGACACGGACAACACCGAGTTACCCTCGTTACCTGAAGCAGTACGCCATCCAGGCGAACCCCACGAACACGGACAGCACGACCGCGAGTAACAATATCACCATGTTCATGGTGCTCATCTTATTCCCCTCGTGTTCACCTGTAAGAGAGTCCCGCGCGTTAATGCGCCGGCGCCGCCCGCGGGGCCGGCCACGCCCGCTCCGAGCAATGCCTCTCTAGCCTCAACCGCGTGAATGTGATTGACTTCCACATTATTGGAAGGTTGGTGAGTGGTGGATTGTTGCGATTTTTTGAATTTAGAAGAGCAGTGCTCGGATTAGCTTGGCCAATTATTACATCTTGGGATCAACAGAGAACAGGGGGGATATTAATAGAAGCAAGAGACACCTGAAATCATAAAAGTCAACAGTAGTTAGTAGTAACGAAGTAAGTATTAGCGGTAAGAAAATCTAATTAAAAATAAACAAAATAATAATAATCTAGAACCTTTTGGCAATCGAAAGGGTTAAGCAAATTAATATCACAAAACTTAGGACGAATAAAATTCAGCATAGAAAGTAAGCGAAAAAGCAAGGAAAGGACAAGGTAAAAGAAGCAAAACCGCTTTTGAATTGAAATTAATAAAACGATGTCAAATTAATAATTGTAACAAATGTAAATTTAGATTTATCTGGGCATAAGTATTGTTACAAATAAAAATTAATCATTTAACAGCTGATTCTTTGGAAGGTGCGTAACTCTTGGTAGCTTTCAAACACAATTGTTTGCCTTCTGTTGGATACTGTTGCTGAAATTGCTTATATGAAGGTTGAGGGTAACGGAAAATAAAGTTTTTGTACTGTAGCTACTGATGAAACTGTGTAAGTAACATTCCAATTTTAATTTTTTAATGGACCAACCTTGTTGAAGTTTATTAAAATTGAATTATAAATTTAATCTCTGAGGGAGAAGATTACCGAAGTTATATAACTGTAACAAAATTTATGACCAGATGTAATTTAGTTACCGAAAGTATTCCAGATTTTCACAAATTATTGAGTTTTGCCAACAATTTTGTTATGATTCAGATATGATATAAATTAGATTAGAAGGAACAAGTTTCCTAATTGTGGAAGTACTAAAACGTTTTACTCATTTGTCACTTGTCTTCCAAGTCCTTGTCGCCATCTATTTATTTCATTTGATTTCTTTTTTCTCTTCCTTTTGTTTTAGTTATTTGATGGCGATGACGAGTTTACGATGCGTAACTGATATCCATCATGTTTTATGTTCCGAGACAACAACAAACTTATTAAAAATGACATGTTTTTCAACTAAAATGTAAGAATGCTGGAAAATTCCATAGTAACTCCTGAACACAGCACATCTAACATCCAGTACTGGCACCGACTCACCATACGGCGTTTCCTTTTTGGTCATATTATATGCGGCCTTGGTCGAGTTATCCGGTACCCAGGGGGTAGGAGACGGCAGCCCAGTGTCCATGAGCGAACAGTCTGGGCCAGTGAAGCCACGATAGCAAACACACTTGTTTGTATTGGCACACACCTGGAAAGATACAAATACAAATCTTCTTCGAATCTTCGCATCAATATTGGGATCCAGTCATAGCATAGAACGAACGAAGACTGACGAATCCGTATCTAACTAAGAATTTAATAAAATAGAATTTGAGGATAACTACTGCTATGTGACTCCCAACAGAGGTCCTTTTGATATCGCCGTAAATAAGCAATTTATATGAAGATATTGAGTGGAAGATAAAATTATATGACACCAACTTTAATAACATTGTAAAACTCATGGGAACTACAACCCTCATTTGGTAATCAAAAGGTTAAGAGAGGCCGTTTAGAAATAATAGTAATAAGAGTTAAAACAAGCTCTTCGCAAGAGTAATTCATTACTGTTTTAATCCTTTAGCCATTTAGATGCCCCGTACGTAAAATTGGGGTTCGGTTAGATCCCCGGGGTAGAACAGGTGTGTTGTTGGCAAAAAGTTTGCCCAAGTTAAATTGTTTGGGGCCCTCGGCGGTGGCGCGAATCATTGCCCGGGTTTTTGGCCAGCTGGTTATTTTTGATGTGAAACATCTTTAGGCGGAGGGCAAACCAAATTTTTGGCGTGGCGAGCGTGGCGAGCGTGGCGAATATGGAATATATATAGGTACTAAACAGTTCCGACAAATGACGGTCGGAAATTATTTTATTAATAAAATATAATACCTAATAAAATTTTTGTTTTTTTTTTGTTTTGTTTTTTTTTGTTTTCTTATATGTTTTAGTTCCTGTCATAATCTGTACTTTTGTGCCTATTACTTGTACAAAATAATTTCGATGTTTCACATCTGCCAGGCGTCCTGTGACGGCTCACAATTTTTTTTAATAAGTCTGAAAATCTTGTTCACAACATCGATTTTGTTTTTTTTTCTGTTATGATATTTTCTGTGATGGTAAATATAATTGTTTTTCTATCACGAGGAATTAAGTCATTAGTTATGTTTAATAAGTCTGAAAATCTTGTTCACAACATCGATTTTTTTTTCTGTTATTTTCTGTTATGATAATAAAAGCTTAATAAATTTAATTCTTTTTCTACCACGAGGAATTGAATCATTAGTTTTTTTTTAAGATCGATGGTGTTATTATAGAGGACGGAAAATGTTATAATAGTTCGTGGTCATCTTTCAAATAATATTTCATTCTGAAAAATTTATTTTATGACGAAAATTATATAATTTCCATAACAATTTTAAACTAGTATAGGTATGTAATTTTTTTAAGGTAAGTATTCGTGCCAATCACAGCCAATCACTTCACAATTTTTTTATTACTTATGAAATTATGTGCTAAAGCCCGATTTTCATATAGTAGACTAGACAACTCTAAATTGCTAACTAGCCTTACATTTAGCGTAGGCCCAGTTAGTGCTCGCGTGCAATAGTTAGCGTAGCAAGTGAGAGCTCGCATGTGTCGGTGTATGCCGACGCTACCGCAGGGATTGCTAATCGCTTTATGCGCCGACCGTACATGCGGCCAATGAAATTATAGACCGCTGGAATCGAAGGTATATACGTACGGATGGCTATAAGTTGTTTGTTTTCTGAGCAATAAAGATTGCAGCTTTGAAGCCAACAACATCGGTTTTAATATGCGGAGTTTATAATTTTCCGCAAACAAGACTAAATCATAATACCGACTTTTCACAAAGTAGATTTACTCGTACATCGTTCAAGGCTCGACGATCGTATATATCCGATCTAGTTAAGCCGAAGGGCGCGGTCGGAATGGGTGGGCTAGTGGCTAGTGACAAAATTTCATGGCTGCTTCTGTGCTTCGGAGTGAACGTTAAGCCGTCGGTCCCGATTATTTTCATTTGAAAAACAAACATTAAACCTTCTCGGAGACCTTCGGGTGGCTTGAGAATATTCGACACTGGGTTGGCCACTAATCCTTCCGCCAATCCGCATTGGAGCAGCGTGGTTAATAAAATAAAAAGTAATAAAATTCTTTAAAAAAAAACTACTGTTATTAGTATAGATATAGACAAAATTATTATACCTATTAAAGCTATACGTTTTTCTACGTTATAATAAATATAGAAGATAGTGGACGCCCGCAGCTTCGCTCGCGTAGAATTAGACCCATTAACGACGTCTGCCCGCGTTCGGGTTGCCCACTTGACTTCAAAAACGGCAAAGTTTCATACTAACTTTGCACCCCCGTTTTAACCCCTTAGGGGATGAATTTTCAAAAATCCTTTCTTAGTGCTCCCCTACGTTATAAAAGGAACCCCTGTGCAAAATTTCAACTTTCTAACCCTTATAGTTTAGGCCCTGCGTTGATATGTCAGTCAGTCAGTCAGTCAGTCAGTCAGTCAGTCAGTCAGTCAGTCAGTCACCTTCTTCTTTTATATATATAGTATTCGAGCTAACAAAACTTACCCCTTTGGCAGAGCACTCGTTGTTGTGTTGGTCCGTGGGGCACTTGGTGTGGTCGATGAACGGGTAGATGGACGTGCAGGACTGGTTGACGCACACCAGGTGCTCCCCGCACGGCGTGCCGTCCTGCACCAAGCCCAGCGCGCCGATCTCCGGGTGCTCGGGCAGCCCAGTCGTGGCTCTGCAATTGTTGATTAGAACCGTAAATGTTGACGGACAAACTGCAGCATTAGTTGATTAACGCTGGAAATTAATAACCTATCTATGGATATATTTCCCTACCAGAGATAGATATTTGACATATGCTCCATATAAAATGTGTCAAATAACTATCTCAGATAGGCAAATCAATCCAAAGATAGGTTATTAATTTCGGCCGTTATTAGAATCATCACAGTTCGGGAACATATCGTCGGTACAAAAGTCAACTAGTCAAAGTGTAATTTTGGCAGTTTTATCATGACATCAATATCTTGACACAACGCATACTGTGGCAAAATATTGTACATGTGGCATGTCAAATATAAATGTTAATATTACAAATCGTTTTTCTGCATAACTGAAAAAAGTAAAAGTTCTACATAGGTAAACTAATCTATGTGAGATTAGTTTATTTCTGTATTTACCCAAAGGAGAATTCATTCGCTCATTCAAGGTTTTTTCGCTACAATGGATTTATTGGTAATCCAAACTTGGTGAAGATGCGCAAGAAAATGCCGCTTGCCACGGTATCAAAAGTTAACTACATGTCGAAGTTAAATTTTTATAATTGATCATCTTATTTCCGTAGTCTTACTTGATACTAAATTCTACATTACTTTCATGCAAGATTCTTCATAAAACTACATTACTTCTCACTTAATTAAAAAATAGTCATAATAATACTACCAATGTACAAAAACACGTACATTAGTAGTATTATTATGACTATCGGCCAAATGGCAGTTGTAATCAGATATGTTTCGATAGTGAGCCAGTGATGGAAACATTGAGAAGTTTTCCAACAGTGGTTGCAAATAGATAAATAAATACCATGGACATTCACACACGGCCATATGTCCCCGAATTAGTGCCAGAGACTGATGTCGGTGATGAAAACATTGAGAAGATAATAACAGTGGTTGCAAATAGAAATGAACTGAACTTACTTGCACTCATACTCATTCCCCTTGATAGTGATCACTGTCCGGGTGTAGTACTCGTCCATGCCGGGCACCATGGGGTTGCGGTTGCCGGACTGGCACTGCAGCGAGCCGCACTTTACGTTTCTGCGGTGAGAACGGCAGGGTTCAAGAGGGTGAGAGAGAGTATAGATAGATTAGAGGATAGATAGCTACTACTGGGAATTTCAAATTAGAAAAACCCAACAATACTTTGCACGACCCACGGTTTCAACTCAGGACTTCGAACGAGCAACGATGACAACTGTGAGAGACTTCGAATAAGACTCAAATAGGGACTGGGATCCAGAGAGAGTTAATAAGAACATTAGTTGGTCAGTTAGTGGCCTTTATGCTAACGTCAATGAGGTAGAATTGAATGAGACCAGAACAATACTCACTCGGAATCACACTTGAGGTACTCCCCGTTGCTCGCCTTCCCGCAGTGCCCCGTCACCGCGCCCTTGGAGTTGAACTGGTCGAAGCACTGCGCGTCCGCGCCCACCGTCCCCGAGCCCCAGATCCGCTCGCACTGGATGGACAGCGTCGGGCACTGGCCGGCGAAGCAGTAGCCCTTGCCGGACGCGCACGACTCCCCGTTCTTCCGGTACGAGTCGACCGGACACGATCCGGACAGGCCGGTGCACGTCTCCTCCAGGTCGCACTCGTTCGCGGACTCTCGGCAGATGACGCCGCGCGGTTTCAGCTAGATAGATAGAGAGATTTGTTCAAAATTCTACAATACATACACATAAATTTATTGCAATACAAATATAATACAGTTCACTACGCTATACCTGTTTATCTAAATTGTAGTTCCCTGCGACCCATAGACGTCCCACTGCTGGGCACGGGTCTCCCCCACAGATACTGCTGCGGGAGGTCTAGAGCATACTTCACCACGCTGCTCTAATGCGGATTGGTAGAGGGGTTTAGTGGCCAACCCAGTGTCGAATGTTCTCAAGCCACCCGAAGGATTCCACTATTGAAAATAATTTCAATAGTGGAAACAGTCGTTAAGCCTTGTCGAAGACCTTCATAGTGGAAACAGTCGTTAAGCCTTGTCGAAGACCTTCGGATGGCTTGAGAACATTCGACACTGGGGCCGTCGGCTTTACGTGCCCTCCGAAGCACCGTTCATGAAATTTTTCCACTAGCGGTCACCCATCCACAAACCGACCTCGTTGCTTAACTCTTTCGATGACATTGAATCGACGCGAGCTATTGGGCTATGCAGCATATAGCAGTGGGATGTCTATGGGTCGCAGCGACAGCGATTTACCAAGATGGTACCGACCTGGCACTTCTCACAGCACTCCCCGGAGGCACACTGGGCCTCCTTGGTGAGGCGACAGGTGAAGGGGTCGCAGCAGGGGTTCAGGTTCTGGCACTCGGAGATGGTGCCGCAGTCGCACTCCTCGCCCTCGTCCAGCCGCCCGTTGCCGCACTGTCGGTGCACTACCAGCTGCGGAAGATGTGAGGATTAGTTGCATCTTACGTTATACAGTCATCATCATTACAACGAGAGAGTCTTTCTCAGAATAAGAAGAGTTAGACCACGCTATTCAGAGGCAGACTTCGCGCGCCTTCAAGAGGACTATAGCCGCCGCTGCGGGCCATAGACGTCCCACTGCTGGGCACGGGTCTCCCCCACAGACACAACTGCGGGAGGTTGAGAGCATACAGAAGACTATAGCACAGAATATATAATTGTATATCGTAGGTATCTATGGTCAACTCTCAGGTATACACTAGAATCACACAAATATTATAAAGCCAATGGTTTGTGAGTTTGTTTTTGTTTGTTACTTGTCACGTTCAAACGGCTGGACCAATTTTGATAATATTTGATATCGAGATAGCTGACAACCTGGATTAACATACAGGATACTGTTGTTCCCTTGGGATGATGTGTGTTTATGTACTCTTATATGTTAGCTGTCTTCATTTCTAATTGAAACTACATGTTATTCTTTTTTGGCCTGTGTTATATATAAGTTTGTTGCATGTAATTTTGTTAATGAAGCATTAAATAAATAAATAAATAAATAAATAATAAAAATTCAATTTCAATATTTTTGCCGTAATTACAACCTAGCTTAGCTAGGAACAACTAGAACAACGAAGGAGTTGAATGGATAAAAGGAAATATTCTGAATTTATATATTGATAACCTTGTGACACGATAATCCATGGTTATAGTGGCTGTAATGATTAATATGGTCGTTAATGTTTTTCTTGTATGTCCAACACCATCTAACATATGTCCACCACCGCTAATATGTGAAAGTACCTATAATCTTGAAACTTCATAAAAATATGTCGTAGGTTTTACAAGATACTTATTCTGCACCCACAATACGATCAATACGAAGCACACACCTATGTATTCATAATAAATAGTATATAACAAGGTAATAAAACTGGCAAGTTAAATTAGCCTGAACTGTAAGCTCTCAGCGCCCGCCCGGCGCTGCGCGCGAGGGCCGCTGAGAGCTCTCACGCGCCCTTGAACTTGCGGCCGCGACTCGTCATAATTATGTAAAACGAAGTGCTGCCCTACCACTGCAGTAATAAGCCATAATATATTTTTGTTACGCCCTTTTCATAGGAACTGGTGAATGGCATACGGTATGTTATTATGCGGGCGATGATAAGCTGAAGGCTGTACCTATTGTTAAACGCTGGCTGTAAAATCTAATGATTTCAGAGTAGTAGATTATTAGTTTAATGGCGAAGAAATGCATGCAAGGTCGAAAGAAAAAGAACAAGATGATTGCACGACATCGCTGGATTCAACGGGCATTGGATCGGGAGCGACGTCTGCCCGCGTTCGGGTTGTCCACTTGACTTCAAAAACGGCAGTTTCATACTAACTTTGAACCCCCGTTTTACCCCCTTAGGGGGTGAATTTTCAAAAATCCTTTCTTAGTGCTCCCCTACGTTATAAAAGGAAACCCTGTGCAAAATTTCAAGCTTCTAACCCTTGTAGTTTAGGCCCTGCGTTGATATATCAGTCAGTCAGTCAGTCAGCTTCTCCTTTTATATATATAGATTTTATTTATTATTCAATATGTATATCAAATAAAGTTAATAATACAAGTGTAGGTAGGTATATAATTTAAGTATGTCATAAAATCCGCGAACAGAACTGCATACGTCAAAGTATTTATCTTGACGTGTTTATTTATTCAGAAAGCAAACAGGGTTGGGAAATTGACGGAAATTGCCTTACCATTTGAGAGATCAATCGTGCACAGGTACGTAGATGAAACGATCCGAAGAGAACGAAAAGGAAACTCACAATAGATATGTTGTTACAAAACGAATACGTGTTGCGTTAATCAGTCTCAATAGGAACACGGCTCGCGGATGAAAAAATAAAACAGCCCCACAGGCGCTATCATCTCCCGATAAATATGTAAACGTGGGAAAATCGAAGCGGCCGCGGCGGTGCATTATCATTCCGTAGTATGTAAATTTATTCCAATAAACTCGTCCCGGCCCGCTGGTGTTATTATATATTCGCAAACGAAGAGATAATTCTGAACGCGGGGCAGCCCGCATTACCATAACTTTTATTAAAGGAGTGCCCTCGCAAGGAGAACGACCGCTCGACCGGTGACAAACAATGCGACTCCTCTGATTAATTTCCGACGTGGAAATCTGTTTTGCATGCGAATCGACTCGCTCGGGTGGCGTGCCAATGACGCGCTCGAGAACTCGAATAGAAACTCCCGCTAAACGCACCGTTCGAGATCATTTTATTGCGCGATGGCCGCTCGAGTGGCATGCCAATGACGCTCTCGGGAACTCGATTTGAAATTTCCACTAAATATTATGTTGGACATTATTTGCTAGATGCTCGATTGACGTGCCAACACGACAACATGGCTTAGTTCAATATTAGAGAGAACTGAAGAACTTATCACTGAAGAATAATTTAGACTGTTAAATCTAAACGATCCGTTCGTAATTATTTCACTGCTTGAGTCACTTACCAACGCGATAACTCGAAACAAAACACTCATCTCACAGAAATAAGCCACTAAAATACAATAAACATTTACGGCCTAATTAGTGAAAATCAGTTCTGAATGGCATGCCAAGGACGCACCCAAGATTTCGAATCGAACCACCCCACAAACATCCCTAGCTTGAACGCCAACTGCGGCCAAATTACCGCGAAGGTGTCGGGGTAACTTTTAGTGCAAAGCGTGCTAATTACAAATGAAGTTGTATCTCTGACCCTAACGGCTTTTAAATTGAGAGCCGCGGAACGGCGACGAAATTTAACAAGTTTAATTGATATAATTCCGGAATGGCACTGCGTCGGTTTAAAAGTTATTAGCCTGTTAAAACAACACGGTATTTCACTGGCCTTTTCATTTGCGTTTGTACAGAACATCGGTTGTATTTTAAATTTTCATTAAAACTTCCCCAGTGGTTATTATTATTTCTGTCAGTGGTAACAATTGTTGATGAGGATCTGATGATTCAATTTTCGCGGATTGTTCGGTGTTTATTTTGGTGGACAAAAGCATTGTCTGCTATAGAATCTGCTTGTCGGTTGTAATTTTCGTTTTTTGATTGTCACACTTTATTTGCTTACAATATTTATCATGGAAATCTGTAGATGCAAGCTGGGTTTTTATTTTTTCATCAGACACCAGTGATTAATTTATTTACAACAGTCAATTAGTTTAGCTAACGGTTAATTAATGAAAAATATATTTACAATAAATATCTCCGCCTAACTAGTATTGTGAACCGATTTAACAAATATTGTGGGTACGATGAGTAGGTATACCTAATATTTTACTTGTCAGATAAATATGTGCTTCAGCTTGAGCCTTCACCTTATAATATGAACACATTTCGATTGTTGTGAAAAAACAGGTGTGATGTATAATTTCCTGTTAAGTTCTCTGTATTAAAACTCCGAATATAAAAGTACTTACCTCATTCGGCTTGTTGAGCAAGCACAGCCCCTCACCGATCCGGAGCTCGTTGATGTAATCATTCTTGGAGCAGTCGGAAAACTTGTAGGGCTGTACGTTTTCCAGGCCTACGATGGACTGGGCCATGATGCAGCCGTGCCAGTCGCGGCAGAAGCACTGCTCGCGGCCGTCGTCGTGGCCCATGCCTGGGGACAAACGAACGCAATATAGTTCAACTTGTGGTCACTAAGGTCAGCGTCGCCGTGGCAAGGCTAGGAACACAATATAGTTCAACTTGTGGTCACTAAGGTCAGCGTCGCCTTGGCAAGGCTAGGAACACAATATAGTTCAACTTGTGGTCACTAAGGTCAGCGTCGCCTTGGCAAGGCTAGGAACACAATATAGTTCAACTTGTGGTCACTAAGGTCAGCGTCGCCTTGGCAAGGCTAGGAACACAATATAGTTCAACTTGTGGTCACTAAGGTCAGCGTCGCCTTGGCAAGGCTAGGAACGCAATATAGTTCAACTTGTGGTCACTAAGGTCAGCGTCGCCTTGGCAAGGCGACCAATACAGCTTAGTGTTGAACAAGTAATCGCTGCATACCACAGAAATTAATCAAGAAGATGCGTGTCACTTTTTTCTTCAGCCCTGCCCAAGTCCCTCCTACTATATGTCGTCACACTATTAATAATTATCTACTATATAAAAATAAGTCGGGTTTTCCTTCCTGACGCTATAACTCCAGAACGCACGAACCGATTTCCACGGTTTTGCATTCGTTGGAAAGGTCTCGGGCTCCGTGAGGTTTATAGCAAAGAAAATTCAGGAAAAATTTCAACAGAAAAGCGGGAAAATCTTTTTTCACATACAGCGCCATCTCTGATACATAGCATGTACTACAAACCAATATTTTAAGTAGATGGCGCCGGTGCGTGATAGGTAGTGGTAGGGGTAATGGTAATGGTAGGGGTAGTGGTACGGGTAGGGGTAGTGGTAGTAGTAGTGGTAGTTGTAGTCCACACACTTACATGAAGTTCTCCCAAAATATTCAGTAAAAATTATTTATATGGCAAAACAACGTTTGCCGGGTCAGCTAGTATAGTAATAGTAATTAGTGAGGTGACACACTCATTTTAGTTGTAATCAAATCTTGTGAACGGAACATATTTAAGTATGTATTTAAAAATATCTATGTATGTCTATCAGTCTCTGACACCCATATTGCAAGCTCGCGCCTATTTTGGGGTCAGATGGCCGTGTGTGAGAATGTCCATGATATTTATTATTTATTATTTACTAGTGGACGCCCGCAGCTTCGCTCGCGTGGAATTAGACATAATAATAGATTAAAAAGTAGCCTATGTCCTTCCTCAGGCTCTAGACTATCTGTGTACCAAATTTCATTTAAATCGGTTCAGTAGTTTTGGCATGAAAACGACACAGACAGACAGACAGAGTTACTTTCGCATTTATAATATTAGTATGGAAGTATGGATTAACAGGTACTCACCGATGTTGTGTCCGATCATGTGCGCCATGGTGCCGGCCAGCAGGTGCGGCTCGTACGTGTTGGTGTCCACGGAGATGCCCACCGACTTGGGCGTGCACATGGTGTCGGGCACCGAGATGCCGGACTCGCCGCCGGGGAACGTCAGGCCGCTGGAACGGAAGTCAGGTTAACACTCTTACACTCTTATTGTCACGGTCTTAAATGTTATTATTACATGCTACCGATTGCAAGGCACGGGTCTTCCCCACAGACACAGCTGAAAAACTGAACAAGAGCAAACTCTAACACCACCACGATGCTACCATGAGGAAAGTTTAGAGAATAAAAGACAGTTAATACTGAGTGGTAAACCACCATACCCCTCGTCAAATCCCAAAAATTTAAGATTTGATGAGAGGTATGGCAATTACGGGGCCGGAAGAGGCCGTGATAACTTTCAACTTTCAACACGTGACAAACATGCCCTCAGTTAGACCAATGGTCCTCATGTTTTCAAAAATGGCTTGACTGAATGAAAAAGTGTTTGAAATGTAATGGAGAATACTTTAAAATACTAAATGTTAATTGTTTTAATGAGTTACGCAAAGATTTCAGTGAGCCCCACGTAGTTGTTAGCTACTACTAAAAATTTCATCTTAGAAAACACATCACACATAATCATTTTATAAAAAAAAAAAAAAGTTCCCCACTTTAACCACTGGTACGGTACTGGTACGCAAAATTTACAATACGAAAAAAACCAATATTGTTTAACCCGATCCTACATTTAAAAATGTACTGTTAACATTCCGCATAACTGTAATAAATTCAACAAGTCAACAATGAATGGAAACTTCTTAACAAGCCCAGATCGCCAACGGCGGCACAACTGTAACCGAGATAGCGAACTACGCGGTAACTTCGCAACTCGCTATCGAAGTGTATTCGAAGAGTGTACCTGAGTACGTCGACTTGCAAAGTGTATTCGACTTATGAGTTACGTGGAGTTTCGTAGCGTTTCGTAGCTTCGTAGCGCTACAGTGTGTGTCGTAGCTGCTACGTCGTAGCTGTCGTAGATGCTACGAATAATGTATTGGTATCATGGCGGCGAAAATTTATTGTAAACCCAGTTTTAACCAGTTTATGTTTAGGTCCCATGTAATAGCTGGTGAGCCTATTGCTATATACCGGGCACAAATCTAGATTTCGAGCTGCTACCGGGCATTTCAAGTTAGAATGGTAGCCAATAGGTTCTGCACGACCCGGGAATTGAACCCAGGACCTGTAGCTTAGCATCACTACACCAACCAGTTATATTTCATGATATTGCGGTTCTGATTACGGTAAAAGTAAATATATTAAAAATAAGAGGTAAATAAATATACTTTGAATAAAGAGTGGATTTATTGAATAAATTAAATGCTCTGTTGTAATACACAATTGCAAACTTCTTTTGCTCTTTTTTTCAACAATTCAACTTCAATTGCTCTCTTCTTTCTACTATCAGAAGAAACCTTAAATAGTTATAGCCTGAAATATTCAAAATCTATTATGACTTTGTCTTTCGTCATCTAAACATCTAAAGCAAATCATGCTACATGACCAGTTAAATAGCAGCCTGATCGTTAAGATTAATTTGCAAGAAATTTAATGCATGTCTGTTCACATACTTAGGCCATAACTTTACACATCAATTGTTGCTAAATTCAGAAAATACTGAACAAGTTTCCAGTTTTCATCACCAGAAAATCAGTAAAACTATGCAAAAACACCACCCGTACAACGCCGGTCGAGTCGTTAGTTGTTTATAAATTATTTTGCATTAATGTTTTATCCTTATTTCGACGACATGCCAAACAAGGATTCCTTTTGTTGTTGAAACCAAACCAGAGCCTTTTATTTCCTCGTTTCCTCCATTAACTTTTTTTATTTGTTCAACAGTGCACTCAAGTTGCAAAGAACTCATTTATCACTTTGATTTAAATTCGCATTTAGCTGCTCCCGATCCGCTCGCCGCGGGTTAATCTTCACCCTGCTCCGGTATCAGAGACACATTCACATAAATACATAAGCAGAATTGTGTTGACACTAGGGATGACGATAAATAAAGCCATTAGATCCGAAAAAAGTGTCCGATTCCGAAATAAATGTTTCCGATTTCCGAATGTTTTTCGAAATAGAATTTAAGATGCGCGTAACTCCACCTCATATTCTATTACAGTCTTCTTTATAAGTATACCATTTTTTATGGATTTAAGATAGCAAACGAGCTTGCAGCATCCGCTGACGCCCATGACAGTGCCCGAGTTTGAACTAACATAACCTAACCTATTTTAACATTTATTGTTGAGTGTACTCAGTATTTTTGAGCCGAGAGTTTTGTAGCGACGGAGATGCGTCTCAGTTATCACGCTCATTCTTTTAAATTTCCAACCACTTGTGGTACCAACCCTAGTAAAACCTACTAGCATGACTTAAGGAATAAAATATTCCTTAATGTTCAGAACATTATTAACTGATGTACATTATGAAATAATGGTAGTAATTATTAACAGAGGTGGTGTACTTCGTCTACTACTACGCCTACTTCAATGTCCATAAATAAGTATTTAACCTTCGATCAATAATTATTGATCGAAGTATTTAACCATTAAATAGATTAAACACATGAGATAAAAACTATCGTAACATGAATCACCAGTAAATCTGGTTTATCATAATCCAATATGTGTTTGATGGGATTAAGATTCATCGAGTCAAAGAAACGGCCCTGATAATGAAACAGTGTAAGCCTTCGTCGTCTTTGTAAGCATAAGCGCGCTACGAACGAACGTAATTACGTTGAAGCCTTAAATGCTTGTTCAGGGATTTAAGACTGTAGTTTAAGCGGGTTCAGTTTAACTTATTATGCCATAGATTAAAATACTGAAAGGGTGTAATTTTATGCTAACTATAATTGAGAACTGTGAACTTAATCGATTCAGTCTAAGTATTCAGCTGATGTACTAAGATTCCTAAACATGTATCTGTAAGGCATCACGGGCGTTGTTAATGTTTATAGGTCACTAGTGGACACCCGCAGCTTTGCTCGTGTAGAATTAGACCCATTAACGACGTCTTCGTAACGAGCGTTCGGGTTGCCCACATGACTTCAAAAACGGCAGTTTTATACTAACTTTGCACCCCCGTTTCACCCCCTTAGAGGATGAATTTTCAAAAATACTTTCTTAGTGCTCCCCTACGTTATAAAAGGAACCCCTGTGCAAAATTTGAAGTTTCTAACCCTTATATATAGTTTAGGCCCTGCGTTGATATGTCAGTCAGTCAGTCAGCTTCTCCTTTTATATATATAGATTGAACTACATATAAACATACATTCTCAGAACATTCAAACTATCAAAACTAATGGATATCATAGTATACAATATGATAAGCAAAATGAGGTCGATGCACTTTTCCGTCGCTTTGTAAATGTAAACTCGCTAACTTAATTACGGTGGTCTGAAAGGCTTATTCAAAGGAATTAAGTCTGAGCACTAATAAGCGGTTTCCCTTTAAGTTATTTTGTGGTAAATAAAATCCTTTTGATATTGAGTGCATCGTTTTAAACTAATTTAAACTTAAAATTAGCTTAGCGCATGGTGGAGCACCACAGCTTATATAATGGCACCGCGCAAATAAGGATAGATAGATAGGTACTGTTTATGGTGACGTAAGGGTAATCCCTAATGTCACATACTAGCTAAGGCTCATCTTCATCATCACAACCCTTCCTTTGTCCACTGTTGGGCACGGGTCTCCTCTTAGAATGGGAGGGATTAGGCCTTAGTCCTCCTCGCTGGCCAAGTGCGGATTGGCAGACAGGCATGCAGGTTTCCTCAAGATGAATCATGATAATGATGGGCGTGAGTGATTAGATACGATATATATTCGACAGGCCCGTTGGCGCAATCGGTAGTGACCCTGTCTGTTGCGCCAAAGGTCGTGGGTTCGAATCCCACTCAGGACAAATATTCGTGTGACGAACACTTGTATTTGTTCTGTGTCTGGATGTCAATATTATCTATTTAAGTATGTATTTAAAAATATCTATGTATGTATATCAGTCTCTGACACCCATATCACAGGCTCGCGCCTACTTTGGGGTCATATAACCGCGTGTGAGATTGTCCAAGATATTTATTTAATTAATTTTTTTAATATTTGTATAAATAATCGTTCTTTACTGAAAATTACTGGTAACTTATTACCAACTTTATCTCGTTTAGTAAAAGAGTCATTGCAAAGGCAAAGCAGATTAAAGCGTTGCATGCTTTGAGCTCAGCTGTTCCATCATAATTCTGGCCGCACTGCGAATGAAACTGAATTACATTAAGGCCTTAATACTTCTTCAAGAATTTTAAAATAAGTTAGAGAGTTATTTTTTATCACGTTGCATATAATTATTTAAAATTGAAAAATGAGTTTAAGGGAGAATTCTGTTTTACGGTAACCACGAAGTTCTTTGTTCACTGTTTACTTCACGACCAAATTAGGTTTAATAGTAGATACTTACAAATGTAACGTGTATGTAAAATGATCCTAGAATGCTGACTCATATTTAAATCTTCAAACTCACAAAATCTATGACACACATAATATTCCGCCGATACATTCGCAAATAAAACGGTTTCAAAGGGTCTGAAATATTGATTTTAGCGCATATATTTTGCGCAGAATGCGCCTATTATACGGCATTAGGCGAGTTGGCGCGCAGGTTACAAGGGTGCCTTTTGTTATGTACGTCCTTAGAAAATTAATACCTTCTGCTGTAATCGAATTGTGTGTGTAAAGAAAAGCATCGTGAGGAAACCTGAGGATACCGAAGAGTTTTGCACAATATTCTCTAAGACATGTGCAGTCAACAAAAGAACAATTCCAATCCTGTATGGTGGACTATATCCTGACCCTATTCAAATCATTCTGAGAGCCGATAGTCGGGTTGGCTGTGATGACGAGTACTAGGGCGTCAGCATTTCCAAGATATCACACTTCGCTTACCTTAGCAGTTGCGTGGTATCCTTTTCAATCTTAAACAGCTTCCGCGCGGTGTAGTCGCTGAACTTCTGTATCGCGCGCGTGATGTCCTGCTTGCGGTCTATGTCCGCCTGGTCAGCGCTCTGCCACGACTCGATGTACACTAGAGACACGCGGGTGTTCAGCGTGCGGAAGTACTGTGGACAACGTCGGTTTGAGTTACGTTTAATGTAGCATATGTGTATCTATCTATAAAGAACAACAACACGCGTGTGTATAATATAGATGTCTGAAGGTAACGTGTCAGCTTTACAACATTTAGACTCAGTGTGCGCTAAAGGAAATGTCAAGAGTATAGTGGAAAGTTAGAATGTTAGACTTGATGAACTTTAGAAAATGATAAGCATTTTAATATTTACAAAAAAATATCAAACAATTATGGAATCTTAATACGAGCAAACGCAACAAAATATTCCTTGAAAAATTGATGTCAAATAAAGACGTGAGGCTAAAAGCGCTTTAACCAAATACATAAAGCAGGTTAGCTCTATGCAAGCATTTGCGAGAATCGTAACACGAAATATCTTAAATCTGTCGAACGGGAGCATGTGGGCCCGCATAGCACACGAGGCAAAAATTTTCCCATCTCATCGAGAATGCAAATGCAATTTCGTTTCTCGTCGAATCCCCCATTGCTTTTGGGCCGTGATTAGAGAGATGCGGGAGCGCTTCTGATTATATGCTATCTTATAGCTTAATAAGGAAGCGATGTACAGAAAACCGGTCAAGTAAAAGTAATTCGCACAATCACTTGGGGTTTCATACTGCACGTACGATAGAATAATTACTCCATACATACTAAGCTTCTCCATGTAACAGCGGTCAGCTCATATCAATTCATAGGATAGCAATATTTTTTTTTATTTCGTTTTTTAATATAATAAAATTTTAAGAGTCAATGGAGTCTTTTTTAGTTCTAATAAAAAGCTCAAGGTTGTCTCACCCACGTATGCATGAAGCTAATTTCTTGACAAACCATTATTTTGTATCAGATCCAACTAGATATTGGAAAAAATATGTCGTAGGCAAGTCGCACACAATGACCATTTTGTATTTCACTGGTTCGGAATATCGGCAACACTAGTTCGCTGCGACCCATAGACGTCCCACTGCTGGACACGGGTCTCCCCCACAGACACTGCTGCGGGAATTCCAGAGCATACTCCACCACGCTGCTCCAATTCGGATTGGTGGAGGGGTTAGTGGCCAACCCAGTGTCGAATGTTCTCAAGCCACCCGAAGGTCTTCCACAAGGCTTAACGACTGTTTTCAGCATTGAAAACAACCGTGCCCTCCGAAGCACGATAGCATCCATGAAATTTTGCCACTAGCGGTGACCCATCCACAAACCGACCGCGCCCGTCGTAGCTTAACTCTTTGGTCACATTGAATCGACGCGAGCCATTGGGTTATGGCCGCTACAACACTAGTTAAACTTACCAAATCAGCAATATTGGCGACCTGGATCGCGTCGTGGACTACCTCCGACCGTGTGCTGCCGTTTCTCCTGTCAAACATCGCCTTGTCGATGACCAGAGCCGTCTCGATGTACTTGGTTGTCTCGCGGACGTCGCGTCTCCGCCTCGTGAGCGACCGCAGCCCGACGTTCTGCCACCACCGCCAGGAGTCTGCGTCAGGCGACGATATCGTTTCTCTGGAAAAAAAAGGAACGGGTTAGGCAGGTATAACGTTTACAGCGTTGACTGTGGCTAGCGAACTCGCCTCTCACTCGAGCGGTCCTGGTTCAGACCCCAGCGGCACGCACCAATGACTTTTCTATGTTATGTGCGATTTAAGAAATTAAATGTCACTGCTATAACGGTGAAGGACACATCGTTGCATACCTGAGAGTTCTTCTAATTCGTTCTCGAAGCATGTGAAGTCTGCCAATCCGCACTTGGCCAGCGTGGTGGACTAAGGCCTAATCCCTCCCGTTCTGAGAGGAGACCCGTGCCCAACAGTGGGACAAAGGAAGGGTTGTGATGATGATGATGATGAACTTTTACTTGGGGGTTAGAGAAAACTTGTAAGGTTCTGCTTCAGTTTTAGAGACTTTCTAGTTTCTGAAACTGAAGTTCTCGACCGATGGTCGTGAGAAGTGAATTGAGCATTTTGTGTTTAGTGACAGGTTAAAATACTCATTTGTATACATCACCGAAAGTCTTTAAGTGTCTTCTGTTGTCGTGTTAATGTCTGCTCTTGCTGAAGTAACACTCGATGTCCATCAAGCTGAAGTTGATTAAGGAAGCGTGGGATTTGGGGGCGGGACAGTTGATAAAGGAACGCCGTAATCGCCTTTAAGCCGGCCGTTGCAAAGTTTCTTGGCTGCGCGGCTAGTAATTCGTTTGAAGACAGATTAAGGCTGACAGACAGATGAAAACTTTTTACAATCTTTTGGACGGATAATTTAATTTTAATTTTTATATGAAGTAATCAGCCATTTGAATCCAGGGATTTCCTGCTGTTTTCTTTAAGTCATCGGTGCATATAGTCTGGAAGAGTGAGGATTAAGGGTCACCTCTACCCAGCAGTAGGATACGAAAGACCAGAAGGTGCAGAATTTAAAAGAACAGCTCACTTCCTACACTCCTGCATTGTCAGGTTCATAAGAATCAACCGAAAATAGATGAGAATCTAGGAAATGTACCTCTAGGATCTTTATAAGGAAATATACACATTTAACAACAGTTCCCCAACAAAACTATTCTGTGCCTTCCACGAGTCATGACGTGCGTGACTCGAGGGTATTTATTTGCAGAAGTTTCATTTGATGTTCTGTATAGCGTTTATTGTCGGCCATTTCTCAATGCTTTTCTAAGAAATGAGATTTAAGTACCCATTGTTGTTGGTTGTTGGAAAAAAGGGGTTTATAAGTACCAATGGTTTTTGTTTGCTTGTTACTGAGAGCTTATTGTAGAATATCGTTACTATCTATTATATGAATGAAGAGTTTTTGAGATAGGTTTGTGAGATTCCATCCATCTTTCAACCATTCCATTGTCAAACTGTTGAAAGTCCAACGACCACGATGTTCATTTGTTTATGAGCACATTTTTTAGCACTGAATCTCTCTCTTATTGAATGGAAAGCCACCACCACAACCCTTTCTTTGTCCCACTGTTGGGCACGGGTATCCTCTCAGAATGGGAGGTATTAGGCCTTGTCCACTACGCTGATCAAGTGCGGATTGGCAGACTATAAATGCCTTCGAGAACATTATGAAGAACTCTTAGGGATGCAGGTTTCCTGACGATGTGTCCATATCTCTTACAGCAAGTGACATTTAATTTCATCAAATGTTATTGAATGGAATGCTACGCAGAAAACTGATTCTGTCAATTTATTTACTATCGAATTTTACTCCGGTGAAAGCGGGTCCACTTCCCGAAAATTAACTTTGCTTCTTACATCAATTCATATCAACGATAAAACTTTATAAACACGGTTCCCGACGATCCGATCCGATCAAAGGAAACTCACTTCAAATACCCGAAATATGCTAACGAAATAAAATTAATTTACGATCTCCGCAAGCGATTCAAACGTTAATTTACCTGTCAGCGCCACAAATTCACGGACTATTCAGACATAATCTCGTAAAATCAACGTTCTATCCAAAGCATTGATTCAGTAGTCCCACGAGCTATCAAAATACCTTCCTCTATCTATATCAGCGTTTGGCGTAGAATTGGCGTATCAGCGGCTCAAATCGCCAGCGATAAGGCTGTAAAGGCAGCTTTGATGCCGCCGATGGATATTTTAATGATTCCTTTGACGTTCTCCGCTTTCAGAGATCGCTTAGCTTAGGGTTACCATTTCGAAATTTTAATAACCACTAATTCCGGTTATGAAAAAAAAAAACCATATTAGTAGGAAGTTTCACAGGTGTTCGGAAGCCAGTGTGGTTGGAATAAAAATTATTATAGAAGATTATTATATAAAAGATTATTATATGTATAAAGATAAGATAAAAATAAATGCTTTGAGCGCATAGGAATTGAATATAAAATATTATCAATACGTGAATTTCTAGTATTTCTCACCTCAATCCTATAGAGATTGACGTTATATCTATAGGCTTAACGTGCCCTCCGAAGAATAATTACAAACAAGGCAAATATTTACTCTTCATTCATGTTCAGTAAACATTCAAATTATCAAGATTAATAGATACAATGCATACAATATGTATTTTTCTGGCCGGGAATACTCCGAGGCCCGCGGCAGCGGGAAGGTGACTGCATTATTAAGCCGAGAAACTTGCGCCGGTCAAAGGGAAAACTCAAATTGAATGTAATATCCCGCAACGGTGCTTTCAAAGATTCAGTAAATTATGTATTTGCGAATATTTTTCCCGCGCGGACTGAATTCGTTAAGAAGTTTTCATTGTGGCGAGCCAGGAAGCTGGAAAAACGAGCTGGAAGCGAAAGTTTGCCTTGTGATTTATCGTGGAATTATGATGCGTGCGGATCTGTACTGACTTCTTACCTACTCTGTGCTTGCGGGCGGGGCGTTAGTGTGGAAGTTAGTGCGTTACTTCGGAGAAGTAGTAATGTTTGCAATTTCTCCCGGATAACAGAAGAATAGACGTAGCGTAAACACTCTAATTTCTTCGGAAACTTTACTTTATTCGTGTTAATTGTCAGTCATTTTCGCAGATTTTGAAATTAAAATTACTTTCACCTTCTGACTCTACTGACGTTACTTCGCTTAAGAACGAACGTTAAACGAAACGTTTTTAAAAAATTACATTACAAAATTCTATTAGGATGGGTTTTTATATATGGAGTTTTATTTTTGTTATAGATCTAGTTATTCAACAACACTCTCTAGTTATATTGGAAGAACCAGAAAAATAAAATAAAATTGTTTATGAAAATTTTCTTGTAGGCAGACGAAGTAATTGATGGTTCTAGAGCGTGACAGCGTGACATGGTCCCGTGACGGGACTCCAGACCGTCTGGCAGGGACACGTGTCGGCGGCGCGTGACGAGAGGCCAATTGACACGCGCGGTGCGCTAAGCTGACATCCCTGATCGTTGTAAAAGTAGCTGAATGTTGGTGAAATTTATAACGTGAGAACCAAAATATTAATCACTTGCACCGCGATGTATGATTTTGTACATCTAATCCAACAAAATAAGAACGAACATCATTGGATAAGTCACCACATAGGAAAAAAGGGGAACCATTATTATCTCGCTTCAGCGTACAATCCTGCTGGACATAGGCCTCTCCCAAGGTAGACGCCGCTGATCCCAACCTGCAACTTTTTCATTCACTTGCCACCCTCCTTTCGCATCGATCCATTCATCCATCCTCTCAGAGCCCAATGCTTAAGCTTCAGTATTGTAAGCGTGTAATATTTCCCACACAATAGTCTACATCTCATACATGTTCACGGCAACGATGACATTTTATCAAAGAGCCACAAATGAATAATACAATAATATGAATAAACCATTAAATATCTTTACATTTTAAACTTGCAGTGTATTTTACATCGTTGACACTTTGAACATGTACATATTAATGCCTTTGCAAGCAGTTTATAGTAGATGCAGTATTCACTAACGACTTATGTCCGTCTGTAAAGTGAAGTGTCACTAGCAACGAACAGGCTCGAACATGCTTGCTGTCAGGAAAATACATTAATTTGGCTCGGTTTGCCTCACAATGATACCGTAAAACAAAATCAATGTGAGGCAATTTAAATTAAATTTTCAATATGTGCATTTTACTTGCTAAGAATAGACATAGTTCACAGAGTTTGTAAGGTGAAGTGGCAATGGGCAGGCCACGTCGTTCGAAGGACTGACAACCGGTGGGGGAGAAAAGTCCTCGAATGGAGACCACGACTCAGAAAAAGGAGCACAGGTCGCCCTTCGACAAGGTGGACAGACGACCAAACCGACTTCCGAAACCGCTGGTTTCAGAAGGCACAGGACCGGTCCCCAACTTTGGGACGTCTCTTGGTTGTATCTTACTGCTCTAGAAGCTGCTCCTTCTTCTGTCTAGAAAGTCGGGAGGCCGCTCAGTGAGGGATAGTTGCTTGGTGCAAGGTTGTTGGCTCAGCTATTGTTGGACGGTGTAACAAAGAAGGAAGATGTAACTTACGCCAAAGCGCCAGGGTCGCGAAGCCGCTCGATGAAGGATAGATGTTTTGTGCGGCGCGTCTTGGGCCTGTAGTCCAGCTTGTTGGCGCAGCCCTTGTTCGACTTCGTACGCGCCTCAAAGATCACATGAGGGTGTTTCTGCTGAAACAAACCGATCCATACGTTAATTGCTGTCGTGAATAGTCTCAACAGTGTTCGATTGTCGATCGCAATACAGCTAAAGAACTGTACTTGTTTTAAAACGTTATGAAAACATAAAATAAATAAATAAAAATAAAGGCGTGATGCCTTTATTTTCCCGAAGGGGCAGGCAGAGGTGTGAAGTAGGCACATCCATTTTTCTCCAGTTACTTTTAGGCCCCATGTAATACGGGGTGAGGGTATTGCTATAGGTACACCGGGCACAAAAACATACTCTCCCTATATTTATTTAAACTTTATTGAACCACACTAAAAAACAAATGGGCATATGTAAGTGACTCACACTTGAGTTTAATTCACAGTGGGCTAGGAACATGAACTTATTGAATCATAGGTATTCCGATATTTTGACTCGACATTTGGATGCCCTTATTAAAGTAAACACAGACATAGATACATAATGTATCAGGTGAAAACATTTATATACATGCTCTGAAATAAAATCATAATAAGCGCTACGATCAGTTGTATTTTCATTTATAAAAACTTTTCGTTCATATTAGAACAATTCAATATATTTAGCTAAATTAATAAAACGAGACAAGGGTACAAAGGTACTCATGAAATTATAAAAGTCAAAACGCTGATAATGATGGTTCGAAACTCAATACGTATCTGAAAATAATTGTCCGGTTAACAATATTCAGTGATAAATCGTGCGTTTGATAAATATTTTTAAGGGCTTTCTATAAACAGGCCCTGCTATAATTAAATTCAGATCACGTAATACAGAATATGATAAGTACTTTGTAAATAGCCCTACAGGAATATGATAAATCGCGTTCATCGTTAAGTATTGCAAAGATATACTAATATTATAAAGGCCAGTTTGTGAGTTTGTCTGTTTGTGTGTTTGTTACTTCTTCATGCTCAAAATGCTGGATCAATTTTGATAATACTTGATATGGAGGTAGCTGACACCCTTTTTTTTTTTTTTTTTAACGCTGGGAAATGCATTTACGCATCCTACGAAACAGGTATGTGGGACTCGCCGGCTTGGCCGGAATACCCACTAAAACCCAGCGACACCTTCAGTAGCTGACACCCTGGAATAACATATAGGATTCTTTTAATCCTGATACTATGTTCGTCTTTGATTATTTGTAACTAGCTGCTGCCCTTGGTTTCGCCCGTGTGAAATTTATAGTAGACGTAAATTCATAATGTAGTTACTCATCAATAGGTCTCTGATAGAAAATGTACACGATTCGAAATCTAATTTCATAAATCGAACTGAATACTGGCCTATTTTCTCACAAATATGGCGGGCGAGATAGCGGCTATCGCGGTGAGAAATGGCGCCAATTTACCGCGAACTCCGCTAAATTGGACATTTCCCGCGCTCCGGCGGTGGACATTTCGCGCGCTTTCCGTAGACGTCATGTTTTAGTTTTCCCACTCTTTGCAGCCAATAAATTGTCTCTCTGTCAATATGTTTATGTCATCAACAAGCATACGAGACATTCTTTCGAACAGGATATTTCCGTAGAATTATTTCAATTTCTCCAAGCAAGCGAAATAAATTTCCTTCGAGACTTCATTTCGCCTTTTTTCTAAACAAATGCAGGGAAAATAAAATTATTTGTTTATTAATCTCTTCTCTGTATATAAATTCTTAAATTTAAAAGAAACTTGTAAAGAAACCATTTAATTTTAAAAGCATCTTTATATTATGTTTGAGAGAATCAAATGTAAGCACTCAAACCAAGTTATAAGTATATTACTTGTACTTTAAGCTTTTACTCAAAGTATTAACTACCTACTTGTATGCTGAACATCGCAACATCAAATTATCTTTGCCATACCGCTAATATGCATTTCCCCCACAAGGCGTAGCTTCCACTCAAACTTTAAAAGCTAGCCATATCTCTCAAGAACTGTGGAGCATGAATCCTCAGTCTCATAGCATATAATAACGCAACCGAGCAAGTGATGTACAACTTCACTTACTTTTGAATTGCATGCGTTTAAATCTCTGCGTACGACGGTATGCTATGTATTTGCAATCTTTCTGTACTCTAACCTACATTTTTCACTGTTTCTCACATTATACAGATTTGGAAGTAATTTAAGAATAGAAATCTTCTATATTTCCTTTACAATTTAAGCTTATTTAAGTCTTAATCATAATTAAATTATAATAATTCATACAATAAAGCTGAAGAGTTATTTTAATATTTTTTATGTCTAGAACCATCTCTATCTTACCATTTTTCAGGGCAGACGAATTAATTAATAAATTATTAAATAAAATTATACACTTAATGTGTGTAATGGGTCACTTATGATTCCAATCTACAAGCACTAAACTGCATTATATTATTTGGCCTACTCTTGAATTCAATATTAAATCCGATCCTAATTGGATCTTCATTCAATCTTAATTCGTAATCTTGAATAGAATTGCATTTAAATTGTTCTCAAGAGAAGGCCAGGATGTTTATCAAAATTGCACGAAGCCCAAATTGCCTAGTTCAATTGACACTTCATAATTTAATACCAGGTGTTTTCGCCTCTACCCATTTAGACACTTTCACTACAACATGGAGCGACATGAATCACCATCATAAACGTTTATATACATGCGGCGGTCGCTTACTCATAAGTCTTGGAAAACAACCATAATACCTTTCACTTCCCACTTCTGAAATACCACCTTAGTGTTTAAGACATAAGAGTTCAAACGACCGCAATCTTGAAATTGCAATATAGCAGAACCTTTTCATACAAAGTATAATGCTACTTCTTAATAAATTGCCTCTAGGTGTTGCATGCAATGTTAGTAACAGTGACATATTAGGGCTTTCAGCTTTATTGCTATGAAAGTACGGAGGAAAATTGCTTATTAGCGAGCGAGGACAAAGGAGTCTTTCGGTGTTACGAGTATGATGGTTTAGTTGTCATGTTGTTTTTTGATATTAAAATTTGATTTATTCCTTTTCGACTGGCATACAATTATTTTAATTATTCTTTATTTTTTTTATTATCGCAAAAATAGACTTGTAGGCTGCGATAAGTTGTACATGCAATTTATTTATGCTTATACAATACAGGTTACAGGACATACATACATACATACATATATACATAGATACATACGAGTGAAGTTAAATAAAATCTTTTAAAAAATAAAATAAATAATAATTAGTTATCTCGTATACTTATACGAGTATCGTTGTTAATATCTATTCCAATATGGTGACATATCGGAAAACGCCGGAACTCATTATCCTCGGACCGTTAACGGAGCCCGAGGGGCCCCGCCGACGTTTGATGAACTTTTTGACAAATTGTTTGAAATACGATCCACTTCCAACCGCTGCTTTCAACGTCGGATGAAATGTTGATAATAGGGTCTCATACTTTTTCCAATTATTTTATTAAAATTTTCCGAAGATGAATCCTCGTTGAAGTGAACCTGCCAAAAAGGATCTAGGGTCGTATATGGAAGGCAGTACGTACGTATGGCAGTCTCAAGAACTTGGTATCTCTCAACGTTTAAATAAAAAAAAAACATTCTAAATTCAAAATTTATAAATAAAATATTTATTTATAAAGTAAGTAATATTACATTATAAGGAAACACTTCTACAACAACTTTTAAAACTTTATATTTTAACACCGTCAACAGTTGTTATTAACTGACAGCTCCCAGGATGTGCCACACCTGCTAGGGATGTACGTCATATTCCGCCGTTGATAGTGATGTTCACTGGTATACAACGTTTTCCGTCTAACAGTAGCTACAATAGATCTTTTAAGGTCGCAGTGGTTTTGTGGGATTTATGGCCCAAACGGGTGTGGGCCATCAAGTAAGTAAGGAATGCTTATACTAGGATCTCTCGCTCTTTCATTTCCATTGCCAGGCTTACTATCCTTCACTCACTCCATGGCTTTTTAATTCACTCCATGGCTTATTATCCTACGTTCTTATCACTTCTTTATCCACTTTGATGGCTTTTTACTGTCATTCTAATATCCAACAAAAATATTAAGGTGCTTCTTCACCTCTTAGCCATGCCATAGATCGAAACTAGTCGCCACATGCTGTCATAAAATACAAAAACCCTCCGATTGAACGTGACAGCGATACACGATCCATATTTATTCCAAGACATTTCAAGATACAAAGCCAAACTTCTGCCACATATTGTCGATGTTAATTAGTCCAACCGAAAATGCATGCTTACGTCGAGCGAACACTAGTTTCAACCAGGAACCACCGCAAACTAATTCCAACTAGTTAGCAACTTGTCAAATAATGGCAACTAGGAATGTCTTTGACTACCGAGTGAGTACGTTATAGTTCAAGATACCACTACTCGATTCTGCAGGTATCTGTTTTTGACGTGATAACGTCTTATAAATTGATGAACATCGGCAGCGCATATGAAAAAGGTTCCCGTTCTCCGTTCCGACTTTTGTACATTCCAGCATAAAAAGAGAAAAATATACTGATTCACAGAAAAATATTTAAAAAAATATTAAATGAGCGGTTCTCTGCAGAGAAATTATTTTCAATAAATTAATTTTACACACGACATCATTGGCGGTTCCATGGCTCCGAAATAGGGAACTGTCAAAATAAATATATAGACTTGTATGTTGTCTGTGATTAGTTATCTGTACTGTAGAATACTTTGAAGTTTAGACTACAGACGTCAATTCTCCTCTTTGTATTGTATAAAATAATGATTATGACGTTATCACGTAAATCTATCGTCCGTAAACCGACTTTACAGACAACAAGTATTTTTTGTTAAAACTAATTTTAAATGAATGTTAAGAAAGTATGGAATGGTTTAGGGATAGGTTGCCTATAAACAATTAGAAGAGAGAAGATTGCATTGTTATGTGCTGTAAACAAGATAGATGTATAATGTTGTTATATATGTATATGTTAAGTATAGATTGTGTGAAACGGAACCGCGGGACCATTTTGATTGGTTGGTGTAGTTGCCGCCATGTCAAATCCCCTCTGCCCCCTCTCCCCTCTACAAAATTTGCAATTACATCGCGCGCACGCGTCTCTCTGTGAGAACAAAAACGAGTGAAGATCATACAATCCCGAATCCCGAAGTCTCCAGATCCAACCCTCGGCACTGGTAAGTGATTGCACCTTTTATCCATCAAAATTGGTCCTTCTTTGCGGGATTTAAGTGTTAATTCACGTACGCGGACCGGCCGCCATACTTGTCGTCGTGTGTAACTTTCAAACTTTGTCTACGTATTTAAATTTAAATTCATAGTTCGTTTGTCATTACAGTACAATGTCTAAAAATACTCAAATGCTGGTGATTAAGTATGATTTTTACATTGATAAGGTCGCTAACATCCACGATTCGATTTCATCTGTAAATGTGAAAGATCCGTTACACACCGAAAAGTTCAAAATGAAATGTGCCGATTTAGTTAAAATCAAAGAAACTGTCGAGGACTGTTATCTAAATTTGCTTAGCCTAAGTTCTAATAACACTGAACAATTAGATACAATTAAAGAAAAGTACGTGATTTTCGAAGAGCGATACATAGAAATCATGATCAAATATCAATCACTTGTTACAATTGTATCTGATAGTTCGGATTCAAAGTCTAGTTTTCAATCATATTGTAACTCTGACAACAATGTAAGTCTACCGAGAATCAATTTACCGTCGTTCTCGGGTAATTATTGTGATTTTCCAAATTTTATTAACCTATTCGATAGCTTAATTCACAATAATCAATCGCTGAGCCCTGTTCAGAAGAAACATTATTTACTTAGTTGCCTTTCACACGAGCCGTTAAACTTAGTTAAACATCTAACTAATATTCCAGAGAATTATGAAGAGGCCCGTTCAATACTGAAAAGTAAGGCTCATTTAGACGGTACCATTTTCTTGCCTGTTGAATACAACAATTGCCAAGAAATAATTGACTTGCATCGTCTGAACAACACGTAACATTCTTGCTAGTAGAGCAAGCAAGAGGCAAGTTTTCCATTCAAAACTGTTCTTGGTTTAAACAGCACATACAATTATTTCATATGCAAATATTGCATTCAACTGGATTACGGTTTTCATTTGCAAATTTTTAATTTTATTGGTAACTAGTGGACGCCCGCAGCTTCGCTCGCGTAGAATTAGACCCATTAACGACGTCTACCCGTCTAACGACTTCAAAAACGGCAAATTTTCATACTAACTTTGCACCCCCGTTTTACCCCCTTAGGGGGTGAATTTTCAAAAATCCTTTCTTAGTGCTCCCCTACGTTATAAAAGGAACCCCTGTGCAAAATTTCAAGTTTCTAGCCCTTATGGTTTAGGCCCTGCGTTGATATGTCAGTCAGTCAGTCAGTCAGTCAGTCAGTCAGTCAGTCAGTCAGTCAGTCAGTCAGTCAGTCACCTTCTCCTTTTATATATATAGATTACATAGCTGTCATTATACGTCAATTACATAGCTGTCATTTGCGTTTTGTTATTCCGAGTCTGATTCTTTTTTGTTATACCACGTTTTATAGTGACTGACGTTTCATGTCAAGTCACACGGGAACGCTGTCGAACGGGATAAAAAGTATCCTATGTCCGTCTCCTGGCTCTAAGCTACCTCCCTACCAATTTTCAGCCAAATCTGTTCTGCCGTTCTTGAGTTATAAGTGGTGTAACTAACACGACTTTCTTTTATATATTAGGTTGGGGAAAAAGTTTCTTCGCATTTTTTATGAAAATTCCAAACTTTTTTTAATATAGTTTATTTACATTTAACTAAAGTATGTAGGTACCATTTTGTTCGATAACTTTTTGCCATCTTGTAGGTAGGGACATGATCCCATTCCTATAGAAATTTTGGGACTTCTGATCAAAATACCGCGACAAGTGGTTTTGGCAGTCCTCTCGTGATGTTAACCTGACACTGCCTAAAGAATTCAGAAGAGACCGAAACAGGTGGAAATCTGAAGGTGCAAGGTCAGGACTATACGGCGGATGCATTAACACCTCCCCGCCAAACTCTCTTAATTTTTGCTGAGTGGCTAAAGATGTGTGAGGTCTAGCGTTATCATGATGAAAAACCACACCCCTTCTGTTGATTAATTCCGGCCGCTTTCTCTCAACTTCTTGCTTTACTCTCATCAGGTGTTCGCAGTAGAGTTCAGAATCGATGGTCCTGCCTGGTGGTAACAGCTCATAATGAATAATGCCCTTCCAATCCCACCACACACACAGCATCACCTTGTTGCGAGTTAACCCGGGTTTTGCCACAGTCTGTGAAGCCTGACCGGCCTTTGACCACGACCTTTTTCGCATGTTCTTGTCGTAGGTGATCCACTTTTCATCACCAGTTATCAGCTTCTTCAAAAATGGTTCGGTTTCATAACGTCGTAATAAAGAATCACAAATGAGTACACGGTTCATTAGGTTTCTTTCAGTGAGCTCGTGAGGTACCCAAATATCGAGCTTTTTTGTGTACCCAGTTTTTTTCAAATGCGCCAAAACTGTTTTGTGGTCAATTCCCAGTTCTTCAGCTACGTCGTAACTACTGACATGCCGATCTTGCTCCACTTTTTCAAAAATGGCACCCATTTTATCCGTAATTGGGCGACCAGAGCGACGTGCATCTTTGACATCAAAATTTCCGGATTGAAAACGCTTAAACCAAATTTGTGCTACTCTCACAGACACTGCACTAGGTCCATAAACGTCGCAAATTTTTTTCGCGGCTTGCGTTGCATTTTTACCTTTTTTGTAGTAAAATTTTAAAATGTATCGAATTTCTTCATTAGATTCACTCATCTTGGCGGTACGAAAAACAAATGAAAATCACACATTTTCCTAATGTGAATTTGGAATTATGTTCTTTAAAATTTGAACTTTCAATGATACCAAAACCAGCCAGATACAAATAGTATAGCCAAAGATTTTTTATTACAAGTTCCTACATACTATAATGCGAAAAGACTTTTTCCCCAACCTATTATATAGATTTCTTTCGCTCCGAAACCTTCTACTCCGAATTCCTGCTCAAATGCTGCCAGTGCAGCATTACGGGCATCACGATTTTTGTAGTTCGGGTTTTCAGTATCCCATAAACACAATAAATGAAGCGATAAATTTCTATAAACTTGATTTCGTCAGCAGATCCGAATTTTAATACTTTTTGAGTCATTTTGAAATCAAATAACTTTCTTCTCCAACCATCAAAAATTGAATGAAATATTTGCAAACGCAAATGTGTGCAATACTTGAAGCAACCCGCCAGTAAATGGTACAGGAATATACAAGTCTGTGTTTAGACACGTCAAGACTTGACAGGCAATAATCTCATAGACATAATTGTACGTGTAAACAAAAGACACTGGCAATTATCGCTTATCAAGATTTGCATGCAATAGTTGCGTTCAATTTTACAATTTCAATCTATGTGTAAACAGTTGCATAGAATTCTTGAATGCAATTATTGAGCTTCAATAATTGCATTCAATTATTGATCTTGAACGTACAAGAAAATGGTATCGTCTAAATGAGCCTGTAGGTATGATGACAAAAGATTGATAGCCGACTCACATCTGAGCGCAATGTTGTCTTTACCTAACGTGTCAATTAAAAGTGTTTCACAACTGCGCAGCTTTGTTAGTAATATTCAAGAGAATACGCGGGGTCTCACTAGTTTAGGCTTCCCCGTTAGCGAATGGTCGTTGTTATTATTACACATCTTTGTAAGAAAACTAGACACTGATTTGCGGTCAAAATTCGAACTAGCGCACCAAGATAAAAAAATACCTACATTCGATAATTTAATAACTTTCCTAGATAACATGTGTAAAACTTTAGAGACTTCAGGTTTATATACTACAAGCGGGAACAAATCTGCTCCCCATAGCAAGTGTAGTAATTCACACAAAGCTTCACTAGCATCCACAGCAACACACAACAATCACAACGTCGAATCACGCAAACCGAATCAAAGTAGTAATGCCAGCTGTCCATTATGCAATAGTTCACACTATTTATTTAAGTGTACAAAGTTTATGAACATGGACACACGATCTCGGTTTAATTTCGTTACGTCAAAAAGCTTGTGTTTCAATTGTTTACGTCCCCATCGGGTGCATAATTGTTTTTCTAAGTCGCGATGTCAAATATGCAAATGTAAGCATAACACCTTGTTGCATACTTCAAGTGAACAGACACCTGCGAATACTGTTCAGTTGAATGACAATAATATGAGCTCTTTGCCTAATCCATCGAATATTATCAATACACCGGCGGAATCTCATTCAAATCAAAACGTTGAACCGCAAGGCATTGACTCATCTCTTTCGCACTCGTACGTATCGCACGGCGCGAGCTCGAGCGGCGACGCATCTCGTCAAAGTCATACCCTGCTCGCAACAGCCGTCATTAATATTTCTAGTTCGGAAGGTAATTATCATCCGTTACAAATCCGTGCACTTTTGGATCCAGCGAGTATGACAAACTTTGTTACGTTGAGTTGTGTCCAAAGACTAAATGCCTGTTATCAAAGAACGAATATAAGTGTTACAGGCATAGGCGGTGAAGTTAGTTTCAGTGCGAAAGGTCGATTAAAACTTTACTTAAAACCGAATAATCTCGAGTCGTCTTTGTGTGTTGACGCGTTTGTGCTGCCGCGTATTACGTGTGACTTACCAACAACTTCGGTAAGTAGTAACTTTCTACAGCATTTTAAAGACTTGGAACTCGCCGACCCACACTGTAATATCAAGGGACCCATAGATGTATTGCTGGGTGCAGGCGCGTGTGCTCGTATTTTTAATGGTAATAAATTAGTTCTCGGAGATAACTTACCTACAGCCTTTGAGACATTATTCGGTTGGGTTTTAATGGGCGATTTTGATTGTAACATTCTAGATAGGCAAGATTATCATGCATTTACTTGTATCAGTAACATTGATGATACATTAAAGCGCTTCTGGGCGATTGAAGAAGTACATTCGAATCGAATTCAACACCCAGATGACGTTTATTGTGAAAATCATTTTAAGCAGACGCACTCGCGTACTCATGTTGGTAGGTTTATCGTGCGCTTGCCCTTCCGACAGGGCAACCACAACTTAGGCGAAACTAGAAATTGAGCAGTGAATAGGTTACATTCGCTCGAACGAAAATTTATTCGTGATTCTATATTAGAGCGGAAATACAAAGACTTCATGCGAGAATATCACTTGCTGGGCCACATGCAGCCGGTTGAACCCTCAACCGCACTACGTTCTCTAAAATACTACATTCCTCATCACGGAGTTTATAAGAAGGGCTCCGATAAGATCCGTTGTGTATTCGATGCTTCCTTGAAGAGTAGCACGGGGAACTCTTTAAATGATATTTTGTTAGCTGGACCCAAACTTCAGAAAGACATAGTAGACATTATTCTCCATTTTAGATTACATGAGATTGTATTTTCTGCAGACATCCGCCAAATGTATCGGCAGATATTATTACATCCCGATGATCGCAATTATCAATTGATTTTATGGCGGGATGACAAAGACAGTAACATAAGCGAATTTCAGTTAAACACTCTGACGTACGGGGTTTCTTCTTCAGCATTTTTAACAATGCGATGTGTACACGAGCTTGCCAAGTTAGGTCGAGAGAGCCACCCGCGCGCGTCTAAAATATTATTAAACGACATTTTTGTAGACGACGTGGTGACGGGTGCAAGCACTCTCTCCGAAGCGCAGGAGATAAAGGCCGAGCTCATAGACTTGCTGGCGCTAGGTGGTCTAGAACTGCGCAAGTGGACCAGCAATCAGACCCAACTGCTTTCAGATATACCGTCAGAATTTTGTGAAATTCAATTCGCAGAGGATAAAGATACGTCATTAAAAATATTAGGTTTTAAATATAATCCCGTTTCGGATAAATTTAGTTATCAAGTTCATATTAATGGTGACAAATGTACAAAGCGAGAAATACTGTATAAAATAAGCGGTATTTACGATCCAAACGGTTGGTTAGCTCCTTTCATTATTAATGCGAAAATATTAATGCAACAATTATGGATATTGGGTGTACAGTGGGACGAAATACCACCCGATTCTATAATTTCTAAGTGGCAATCGTTTTGTGAAAATATAGATTACCTTACAAACTTGTCCATACTGCGACATGTTTTATCAAATAACACAGCCTATTTTGATTTACATGGGTTTAGCGATGCATCTGACGCTGCTTACGCGGCTTGCGTTTATTTACGATGCGTTCATATTGACGGTAGGGTGACCATACATCTTCTCCTTTCCAAAACACGGGTCGCGCCAATTAAGCAAAAACTAACAATTCCCAAACTTGAATTGTCGGGTGCCTTGTTACTGGCTCAGTTATTAAAACGCGTTTCTGACAGTTTAAAATTAAATACTGATCTGTTGAGGCAAATACATGCGTGGAGTGACTCATCAATCGTGTTATGTTGGTTGCGAACGGAACCACACTTACTAAAGGTGTTCGAGTCTCATCGGGTTAGTGAAATACAAAACGTGTTGTCGCCTGAGTTTTGGAGATACGTGCCGTCGGAATTAAATCCAGCCGACTGTGCGTCGCGCGGCATATCGCCTCAGGAGCTCGTGCATCACCCTCTGTGGTGGGGTCCTGAATGGCTACTGGGAGACGAATCCACTTGGCCCGCGTCTTGTGAGCAACTTACCTACGACACATTGCCCGGTGTGAGAAAGCAAAAGAAGGTTACCGCCGCAGCAGTCACCGAGACTAATTCATTGGATTTTATTTCCAACTATAGTTCGTTTACTAATCTTATCCGTATCACAGAATGGTGTCTGCGTTTCGCTAGTAATTGTAGAAAGAAATCTGTAACTTCAGACAGTCTATCTGGTAACGAATTAGAACACAGTTTATTAACCTTAGTCAAGTTAGTTCAACATAACTATTTCGGCAGTGATATTAAACTTATCACTCAAAGCAAACCATGCAGTACGGGGCTGCAACGCTTACACCCATTTATAGACGAGCACGGGCTGTTGCGAGTAGGTGGTAGACTAGTGCACTCGAAGCTCGCGTACACTGCCAAACATCCACTAGTGCTACCTCACACTTGCCATTTTACAACACTTCTGGTAGACTATTACCATTTAAAACATTTACACGCCGGACCTAATCTTTTAATGTCCATACTCAGAGAAAGATTTTGGATTCTATCCGCCAGGCGCGTCATACGCAGTAGGATATTTAAATGTTTGAGTTGTTTTCGTTTAAAATGTCAGCCGCCCGAAACATTGATGGGTAACTTACCTACCAGTAGGGTCACGCAATCCTATAGGCCATTTCTAAGCACAGCAATTGACTTTACCGGTCATTTCAACTTAAAGCAAAGTTCGGTCAGAAATGCTAAGATTGGTAAAGCTTACGTATGTGTATTCGTGTGCTTCACGACCAAAGCAGTTCATTTAGAGCTCGTTAGCAACTTAACTTCAGAAGCATTTTTAGCAACGTTAAGGCGATTTGTAGGAAGACGCGGTTTGCCTAAAGAAATAAGAACCGACTCGGGAGCAAATTTCAAGGGCGCTAGCAACATTTTAGGCAAATTCTCTAAAGAAATTTACAACGATCCTACTTTGAAAAATTACTTAGCTGAACACATCATTGAATGGAAATTTTCACCCCCACTAAGCCCTCATTTCAATGGTCTGGTAGAAGCAACCGTGAAACAGTGTAAAAACCATTTAAAGAGGGTTATAGGGGAGCGCAATCTAACCTTCGAGGAACTAACAACAGTATTAGTTCAAATAGAATCAATCTTAAATTCAAGGCCACTGTGTCCTATGTCTAACGACCCCAGTGACTTGTCAGTATTGACTCCGGGTCACTTTTTAATTGGAGCTCCTCTTGTAGCTTTGCCTGAAACACCTGCCAACGAACGTTTGAGTTTGGTTTCCCGTTGGCATTTATTGCAGTCGATCGTAACGGACGTGTGGAAGAGATGGAGCCACGAGTATCTCCATACGTTACAGCAGAGGAATAAGTGGAACTCCACTAAATTTGATATAAAGGTCAATGATCTTGTACTGTTAAAGGAAGATAACCTACCTCCCTTGCAGTGGTGTATGGGACGCGTAGTCAAGGTTTTTCCTGGACAGGACTCAGTGATTAGAGTGGTAGAAATAAAAACGGCGAAGGGCCTGCTTGTTAGGTCATTGTCAAAGGTCTGCCCTTTGCCATGTAACGACAATTAGATCACAGTAGTAAACCAGCACATTCTTAGTTTTTAATCTTACCTATTGTATCTAGTTGTAATATAAGTTAAATTTAATATAAGCAAATCATACATAATTTCTGCATACAGTCCACTAAATCTTTGTATTATTGTTATTGTAATAAACTTAATCATCACCAGCATTTGAATATTATGAAAAAGGGGTAATCCCCTTTTTGGTGGGGGATTATGTTAAGTATAGATTGTGTGAAACGGAACCGCGGGACCATTTTGATTGGTTGGTGTAGTTGCCGCCATGTCAAATCCCCTCTGCCCCCTCTCCCCTCTACAAAATTTGCAATTACATCGCGCGCACGCGTCTCTCTGTGAGAACAAAAACGAGTGAAGATCATACAATCCCGAATCCCGAAGTCTCCAGATCCAACCCTCGGCACTGGTAAGTGATTGCACCTTTTATCCATCAGTATATACTATACATATAGTGCGATTTAAGAAATTAAAGGACACTAAGACTTGCTATAACGGTGACACTGCATGCTTGAGAGTTCTTCATAATGTTCTCGAAGGCTTGTGAAGTCTGCCTATCCGCACTTGGCCAGCGTGGTGGACTAATCTATCCCATTCTGAGAGGAGACCCGTGCCCAACTTTGGGACAAAGAAAGAGTTGTGACGAAGTGTTGCTCAAATTCAATTAAAAAAAATCTTAGTATTTACGTTTTTCTTTTCTATTAAAAGTAAAACAATCGAAACCGGTGAAAAATAAATTTCCACTTTACCACAGAACTAGAGCCAATATCTGCAAAAAAAGTCTGAGAAAATGTACTTAAGCATATTGATGTTCCGACCGGACCGTTCTCCCGGAGACTATAAATAAGGTCCAGGTGCGTCCGAGGCGAATGTAGTCACTTCTAGCTGAGTTTAATTTTTTTTAATTTTTTTTTGTTAAATTTCATTGTTCTATATTAGGTTACTAGTGGACACCCGCAGCTACACTCGCGTGAAAGAATTTTTTAAATCGGTCCAGTAGTTTTTGTGTGAAAACATTACAAACAAATCTTTCCTCTTTATCATATTAGTATAAATCAAGTGAGATAAAAGGTTTTTGTCTGTCATTATAGAATGCCGCCAGCATTAAGTCCGCCCTTAGTAAAGACATTTTGTTTTTTTTTTTACAATTAAGAAAATAAATTAATATTTTTCGCGGAGCGTTTCACTCTATTTGAATATGACGGCAGAAATGGTACGAGGTTGTGCTACCTTACCCTTACTACCGTGGTGGATGGTCCACCACTTCCAACAACATTTATTTCACCCGTCTGTCTTTTAACTGCTTACAACGATCAGCCATTATTTTTTATCACTTGTATCGTCGCTACTTTGCTACCGAAACGTTACCTTGTTTTGTTAAAGTTCAAGTAAAATCCAGAACATCGTCTTATACATCTTTCGAGGGACCAATCGGACATAAATCGCAGGCTTTTAGAGTGCAGTCGACTCTACGGAACCAGTTTATTTATTTACAAAACGGAAACAGATGGCGGTGTTAGTGACGGATGCCGCCATTCTGGACGTTGGAATCAGAGATATTGTACGTACTTTTGGTTGGAATTGTTCTTATTTTTGTAGTAGTAAATAATATTGTGAGAGAGAATAAGAGTGAACGCCGTGCCCGCCGCGAGCACGTTCACTCCTGAAGATGATCATCGTAATAGATCGAAACTAGTCGGACTATTTTCGACTTAAATCACACGTGAGTAAGCCGGTAACTTCAACTATGAATATAGACACTCACGAATCGTTCAGTAAATAATATTGTTTCCTGCAGGGCAAGCTGCGCCTATGAGAACAGTAATGATAGATTGTTTAACACATTTTTACATTTGGATTCTGCGACGAAATCGACAGGCACACGGGAACTCCACTTGACGCGCAGTTAAAGCCACAAAAAAGAGCGACACCTGACTACCACACTACTACCCGTAAGTATTATTGTTTTTTGGGAAGTAATGGATGTAGGGATGAGGGTAGGACGGATAAGTTTTGTTCGGAAATATAATAACCAAGGGTAAGGATTGTATTTTGAGTGTCCTGTAGCATCAGTGTTTACAAAGTTCAGTAAAAAGACTGCGGAGAGAAGTGTTTTTGTGTTCATTCAGGGATTCGAATAGAATAAAAGTCATAAGATTGAATCGCTAATTTAAAAAATTTTGCGGAATTGATTGAATTATGGATGGAAATTCATGGTCACTTTTTATTAGCAAAGAAGTACATATAATATGTTAACACGAGTAATATATATATAGGTAATTATATTTACGTGTATACTTTATATTTATTTTATAGAAAACTTATTGTTTGCCCCTACCCGAAGTAAGGGTCACGTGACGTCTCGATCGGGCGAGGGCGATACGTCTCCGTGACAGTGACAAAAGGACGGGACGACGGGACGGGAGTACGGGACGGGAGTACGGGACAGGAGTACGGGATGGGATCGGGACCAGCTGGGAGCGAGTGGATGGATGTTGGGGAATAAGAATTGTAGGCTCACATCACGACTTAAAAGTGGGTAAAATAATTAACAGCTTCTAGCAAACGGTTTCTCCTTACAAGCCCTTAAAACATAAATATGTTGCCACGGGATCGATGGACGATAACCAACTCAAGAGAGAAAGTTTGAAGTGCCGTTTACGGGCCGCGTTAAGGTTTTTATTGATATTTATTTATCTTTTTGTTTCACACTTTATTGCACACATAGAAACGTGAAACAATTATACAGAAATAATATTATTAATCTAAGTATCTAAGGTGCAATGGGCGGCTCAATGATATTAAATAGCAAATGAGGATTCAGCACAACTCGTCCGCTGCCCATGACAAGAGTCATAAGAGTCAATTTAAGATGATATGTCGCACAAATGCTACGGACGCCTAATATGCTTGAGACGTAACCAGACTTATGTTGCGTTATGACTGCGACCCATAGACGTCCCACTGCTCGGGACGGGTCTCCCCCACAGTCATAGCTGCGGGAGGTCTAGAGCATACTCCACCACGCTGCTCCAATGCGGATTGGTGGAGGGGTTAGTGGCCAACCCAGTGTCGAATGTTCTCAAGCCATCCGAAGGCTTCGACAAGGCTTAACGACTGTTTCCAGCATTGAGAACAACCGGGACCGACGGCTTTAAGTGCCCTCCGAAGCACGGCAGCGTCCATTAAATTTTTGCCACTAGCGGTCACCCATCCACAAAACGACCGCGCCCGTCGTTGCTTAACTCTTTCGATCACATTGAATCGAAACCAGCCATTGGGTTATGGACGCTACAGCCAGACTTATGTACAAGTGCGTAATTGGCATTCACATTATAAAATGTCTCCCGTAAACTCTTCATACGTACTCGGCGACAAATCGCCGGCATCAGTCTATCTGCACGGCACATTTGGTGCGTTATCGTCGAGATATATCGCTTCGTTTATCGCTCGCCGAAAGTGATTTTAAATGGCACCTATCGCTCTTATGAGAGGTTTTATTTAGATGCTCTCAAAAGCAGTTATAGTGGGAGATGTAGTGTGCAGAATCATAAAATGTAGTTCTTGTCAAATACTATCCAGGATTCTCTTGAATATTTATTCACGTTTGTATATTTTGTATGTATGAGCGTTAAGATTCAGATTCTTTTTTTTTTGTCATTAAATGGTATTTGTTTATTTGAATATTTTTATATTTGAATGTTTATATGTACAGAATGTCGTGGCGCAAACTAATTAGGAGAGCCGACCCTACCTAAAGTGGGAATGCGCAAAGAAGAAGAAGAAAAAGGTATTTGTATATTTGAATATGTGTATGGTATTTGTATTTATATATACGCATAATGAAGGTTATAATATTTTTACCTACCGCCGGTTCACAAGGTTGATACTACCGGGAAGAACACGGCAAGAAACTGTACGGTAGTTGCTTTTCAAAATTCATAGTTTTATAAAGGTACATTATACATCGCACCAAGCGTTTCAGTTCGCTAGATTATACTGTATATTTACCTAGTCGTATACAGACATTTCTAAAACGAATGTTGATTTTAACCCCTTTTTTGTTTGTGACACGAGTGGGAAATCTTTAAAAGTTACGTGCGATTTCAATTCGCTAATACCCGCTCGGTGGCGTACGCTACAGGAAGGCTCCAGGATTTCTTTAAGACCTGTGCCCTCCAGCGCCCTGACACTCTTACCGGTCTTCGACTTCGCTGACAATTCCTGCACAACGCTGTGCACACATGGTGTCGTCTTTCCCGCGGTCACTCGAAGCACCCTGATCATGTAAAAGTTATTCACAATTCTCTGTTGGTAAACGGTAAGGGCCCAAGTTCAACCGCCTCGCTTGTGTTTCAAACAAACTCAAACAATAAACACACTCAAAACAAAAAGCCCGCAACCGAACCCTTGCCGGTCCAATAAAAGAGAAATATCTGGCTCTGGGCGCTGAATTAATGTCCACTCGGTAAAAAATAACACGATAATAATTTGTTAGAGCGCTGGCGGTCGTAAGTCACACGTGGACAGGGTAATTTATTGCGTTATTATTGGCTAGCGAGGCTGCCTTGCTTGTGAGGATACAGGCGGAGATTTTCCCGTGATTTTCAGAAACCTTGGAGGTTATTTTTACGCTACAGCCTTACTGATGGTGAGATTTGACTTTGACGTTTTATGTTGGGTGTATCTATTATTATAGATAGTACATAGTGTTTGTGTTAAATATGCTTATCATACATTTCCGATTTACTGGTTTTTATTTATCTTATTTACCAGTAAGTTAAGAGAGCGAACTTACAAATAAAAGAAACATCAAAGACGCAAGCGAAATGATTCTACCAAATAAAATAAACATCTACGTCGGTAATCGAAAAATATAGTCTTATTCATCGGTCAAAACGACCACCGAACCGATAGCTTTGCAAATTCAGACGAGAAATGCAAATCCCAGAGGATTAGAACCTCGGACACCCGAGGCAGCGACCGGAAACTTATACATTCGACTAACATCGATTCTGGCTCGCTAAACTTCGATTCTGTAATTCTAGCTCAAAGTCGTATCGATTTTAGCAAGAATTTAGCAATGCAACCACAAATCCCGGCTTTTATGGAAACGAGTCCGATTGCAGCGGTGCTGAGCGTCATTTAGTTAAGTGCACAACTTATACGGACTGTGATTTATAAGTTCCACGGGCGAAAGTTTCGGAGTGGCTACGTGGAAACTATTCGTTGATGTCCAGTGGTGGGCAGTTGATAAATATTATTACATTACTAGTGGACGCCCGCAGCTTCGCTCGCGTGGAATTAGACATTCACTAACTTCAAAAACGGCAAAGTTTCATACTAACTTTGCACCCCCGTTTTACACCTTGGGAGTGAATTTTCAAAAATCCTTTCTTAGTGCTCCCCTAGGTTATAAAAGGAACCCCTGTGCAAAATTTCAAGTTTCTAGCCCTTATAGTTTAGGCCCTGCGTTGATATGTCAGTCAGTCAGTCACTCAGCTTCTCCTTTTATATATATAGATAGAAGATTAAACGTCTCATCTCAAGCCGCGCTACAAGGCTCGAGGCAATATCCACTGCCCTTGCATTTTCAGACAGTTGGGCATGGGTCTCCTCTCGAAATGGGAGGGCCTTTGTCCACCACGCTGGCCAAGAAGATTGGCTGACATCACATGCCTTAGAGAACATTATGGAGGACTCTCAGGTGTGCAGGTTTCCCCATGATGTCCAACATAATTTAAAAAAGTCACTGTCGCGTGCCGTTTGGATTTGAACCCGGACCGTTTGATAGGAGTTAAGCTGCCCCCGTTTAGGCCGTAAATTGGAAGAGTGATTTCCGTGCTTCCGAATGCAACTTAAGCCGTCTGTACCGGTTCTTATCGAAAGATAAGATCATAAATTATGCCCTCGGTCAATTGTTAACAACGATCCTCTCCGCCAATCTATACTGGAACAGCGTGGTGTAGTATGCTCCAGGTCCTCTCATTTGTGAGGAGAGATCTTAGCTCAGCGTTGGACACTAATGCAGTCATCCAGATAGATGAAAGCAAAGTGTGAATAGTATACTAGTTGTGATTATCTTTTATGAGAAAGAAGCTATAAAATACCCTCATTGATTATTTTGTCAAATATTTGACCAAACAAAACAACAAAATATTTGTATTACAAATATTCTAAATTCGAATGTTTAATACGATGGCCACAACGGCGATAATCGCCTAACTTCGACAACTTCCCAATCCAACCCCGAATATTCCTGGAGCGTGATCTATGGCCAGAGTCCCCGGTTCTGAATTTAAACGCAGTCACTTAATCTTCGTTATCTTATTAAATCTCATTGGTATGAGAAAGTATGAGAAAATTTATTTTCGAAAACTCACACTGGTGATAGAATGTATAATCTAATTGATTTTTGTTAGGGTTTAACTAAGCATTACCTAGATGGCACTAAACTGTAAACGTTTTTAGAACTGGCCGGTTAGAAACAGAGCCAATGAAAACTTATTATAAATATAGAATAAAGAACTCTTTGGTTACTTATTGTGATATATTGCATTCATTTTTAATTTGTTTTGTGAATTGGCGGCAATTCCAAAACTATTGTTACACCTCAAAATGAATTTCTAGCGAGAAAATGTTCGGTCCATGATTTATTACGACTTTCGTTGTGGTGTTAATCAACGACAAAGCCATAATAGACTTCCATTGGCATTTAATAATGAAGAAACTTCATCTCGCGCCACTGTTACAGGTTTAATGAGTTTAAGCGTAGGCGTAGCAACCTCAGTGATGATCTGTGTGAGGGACGTCCTTTAACAGCGACATCTGAAGATAACATCAGTGCAGTGCGTCACATGATAGAGGAAGATAGGAGAGTTATTGGGCATTGGTATGAGTCAGGAAGCTTTGCACCAGATGGATTCCTCATACTTTGAACGAACACCAGAAACGCCTTCGCATGGACTGGTGTCGGTGTGGTGGAAAATGTATGAAACGGAGATGACTTCAATCCTGTATGTATTTCACAACCCCCATATAAATAGGTGTTCTGAAATAATGATCCCGAATGCTTGTTTCATAGGTTAATATTAATATTAACTTTCGGTACCTACTGGTCGTTTCTAAAATATACAAGGTGTCCCAAAATTCAACGATAATCCTGAACTAGAGGATGGCCCTGCTAATGACTACTCCAGGAAAAAAAAGAAAAAAAAAATATCTCGATTTTTTTTCAAATTACATAATAAAAAGCAAATTCTTAGAAAAATGAACACCCCTCATGATATTTTTAACTACCATGACCACAATTTTTGAGATATTTCTGATATTTATTTTGTATCCGTGACCTAAGTAGTACTGCTATCTACCACAAATCTTAAAATTCCTATAATGTCTGTAGTTTTCACACAATAAACAATTAAAATCATTGTTTTCCCAAAAAAATTTGATCAAATTTACTTTCAGTCCACTTTCACTCATTGTGGTGTAAAAAAAAAGTATGGACACCACTATGGCAAGTTTTTTTAAAAGTTGACGCAACTAATCAAGATTCCAAAATGGTATAATACTCTTGGAAAACTAGTCACAAAAAAAAAGTGTAATATTTCTAAACAAGAACCAAATTTCATAAATTGTACTTGTTGATAGTTATCATGTGCCCAAAATATGATTTTTGTTGTAAATTTCTTGGATTTAAATGGGACATGTGCGTAATCAAACAAATTTAGAAGAGAGAGATAGAGAGAGATTACATGTTAGTCAGAGGTAGAGTAGATGTCGTTATCAAATAACAATAGGGCAGGTAGAGAAGTTGCTGTTCTCAGCAGTCAGTACGCTCTGCTTCTTTCTTTACTGTACACCGTTAAGTATTCAATTGACGTGTGAATCAAGTAATCTGCAAATTGAACTGACTGCATTATTTTGGACTGTTTAACTTTAACTGGGCCCTTTGAGTTACAAGGAAACTTAGATGGAAATAATTATTTGAACTTTTTACAAAATAACTTGCCAGACTTATTAGAAGACGTGCCTTTAAGTGATTTACAAAACATGTGGTTTTAAAATGATGGTCGCCCAGCTCACTATGCCCGTCCTGTGCGAGACTACTTAAACCAAGAGTATCCAGGGCGTTGGATCGGGCGACTTGGTCCTATCTTATGACTACCCCTTTCACCCGATCTAAACCCCCAACACTTCTTCTATTGGGGTTGTCTCAAAGACAGGATCTACTCAAACATTTTTCACCACCAAAAAACCAATTTTGGGCACAAAGTAAAAGTTATTACTAATCGACAAGAACAATTTTTGAAATATGGTTCTTGTTTAGAAATATTATACTTTTTTTTTGTGACTAGTTTTCCAAGAGTATTATACCATTTTGAAATCTTGATTAGTTGCGTCAACTTATAAAAAAACTTGCCATAGTAGTGTCCATACTTTTTTTTTACACCACAATGAGTGAAAGTGGACTGAAAGTAAATTTGAACAAAATTTTTTGGGAAAACAATGATTTTAATTGTTTATTGTGTGAAAACTACAGACATTATAGGATTTTTAAGATTTGTGGTAGATAGCAGTACTACTTAGGTCACGGATACAAAAAAAATATCAGAAATATCTCAAAAATTGTGGTCATGGTAGTTAAAAATATCATGAGGGGTGTCAATTTTCTAAGAATTTCCTATTTATTATGTAATTTGAAAAAAAATCGAGATATTTTTTTTTTCTTTTTTTTCCTGGAGTAGTCATTAGCAGGGCCATCCCCTGGTTCAGGATTATCGTTGAATTTTGGGACACCTTGTATATGCGTCTATAATCTTAGTTGGCGTATCAGGAATTTGGATAAGGATTGCAGTTTATCCATAAATTGTAAATTAATATGCAGGTACTTACCTTCCATATTTTTTTTAAAATAAAATTTTAAGCCACAAAAATCTTTTCTCCAAGTATATTAACTACCTATATAGAACATTTTAAATGAGCGTACTTGTGGTAAAAGTGTTCATCGTTCCGTATTTATTTATTCGCTCGACGGACTTTTAAACGCGGCCTTTACAACTCGCAAACCTTTGAGCCACTAAGAAAAACCTTGTTCACAACTTTCCACTAAGCGCCCTAGGCCGGAGATGTTTCTTTATAAAAACAAGTGAAGCGAGTCGCCGCTGTAAGCGATTTATAATTTGGCTCGTTTACAGCTAATTTACGACCTCTTTATCAGCCGTCCGTGTTTCTGGAATTACGCAGCGCCCCTGGCGGCCGCGAGGCGGAACTAGCGATGAGACGGCAATTAATTTTTCCAACGGTTTTGTACTCGTACTAACTAGTTGGAGTTGACCGCTAGTGGCAAAATTTCATGGACGCTACCGTGCTTCGGAAGGCACGTAAAGCCGTCGGTCCCGGTTGTTTTCAATGCTGGAAACAGTCCTTAAGCCTTATCCAAGACCTTCGGGTGGCTTGAGAACATTCGACACTGGGTTGGCCACTAACCCCTCCACCAATTTGCATTGGAGTATCGTGGTGGATTATGCTCTAGACATCCTGCAGATTTGTCTGTAGGGGAAACCCGTGCCCAGCAGAGAGACGTTTATGGGTCGCAGCTAAATAGGTTTTTAATTGGCAAATTATCTGCAAGTTAATGTTAGTTTAATTTTATAAAAAATATTCGTACATTATATTTATTTTTAATACAACATGCCAATGGTCCAAGATGAAATAGAGTTAAGTCATAATTGCTGATATTAGAGCCCAAATCTCATACCACTAAAATATTAGTGTAATAAGTGAGTAATCTCAGTAATTCCCCAATCATCGCTCACAATCGATAGTCTCATAAAAGATTCCGAGCAGACTCGCGAATGCAAATTAGTTGCTCAAAGTTTGGGCGGGCGCCGGTCCGCCCGGTCCGCCCAGAGCCGTATGCGGCTGCACTGAATCGCTAATGCCTCGCAAATCGGACCATTGTTTGACAATCCATTGGCTCGCTTAAAAATTCATTGGCATTCGGGCCGGGCCGGCTTAGCCCCGCTAATCTGCTTCGCACCGATTTGCCGCTTAACTCCTCAGTTAGGTTAAACGTGCAAATTGTTTGAGCACAGCCTCGCTTGCAGTGCTAAAATTTGTACTGGCCACTCACATTGTATCTATATGTACTTCTATACTAATATTATAAAGAGGAAGCGTTTGTTTGTAATGTTTTCACACAAAAACTACTGGACTGATTTCAAAAATTCTTTCACCATTAGAAAGCTGCATCTTCACTTAGTGACATAGGCTATATAATATTACTAGGTGTAAACGAAACTATTGTTATGTCTAATTCGACGCGAGCGCAGCTAGTAGTTTAATAGAAACAAGATTATGCAATATTGTATTGTTCGTGTTATGTTATAGGATGTCGTTTTCATTTGTTCAGTTGTCAATTACTACAGATTATATAATGATGAGTAAGAGATAAGTTTGAAGGATAGCAAACGAGCATGCATAGCCATATTCTTGCAGCAATGTAAAATGTGACAGACGTAGGCACTGTTCATTTATTGCATTGCACTGTGTTGGAGGTATCTTGCTACCGAATTTCTTCTACAGATACGCCACGCAAAGATGTCACACAAATAACTATGCCTTGAAAAATTTCTCTGTTGGTGGGACGGACCGCTGGTAGAGCACCCCCAGTACCTATGGGGAGGTAGTGGGTTCGAATCCTACCTGCTGAAATTTTTTCAAGGTAAAAATCTAAATCTGCTACAGTGTCATTACCCTAAGAGAAACATATCTAGGTACGTAACTAAGTCTATCCATAAGTAAATTTAATAAAATTTAATAGTTAAAGTAATTTTAATTAATTATTTTTACGTACTACATACACGTAATAGTCGAGACGTAATGATTTCAATTGCTACGCCAACAAACAAAATGCGCAATAAAATTTATTCGGGCGTTAGATTTAACCAACATTTAACTGTAGATTTAACCACTAAACGAGCTTCTATTATTTTCACGTCAATTTCATCGCGGCAACTCGACCGAATCAAATGAAACGCATCAGCGCCTATTGAAAGCTCAAATAATGTATTGGCGAAGAATTAATTACATTTCCATTGGGCATACAATACTATTATACTAATTTATGTTTAGTTTATAGTGTTGATTCTTAGGCTGCAACCCATTAGCTGCAGGGCACGGGTCCTGTCTATGGCGAGCACTGAATCGAATTTTTGAAAAAATGATCAATGTACAGAAAAACATCCTATTCAGATTTATTATAGTACTAGTGGTCCGCCCCGGCTTCGCACGGGTATTTTATATAAAAATCAAAATTATAATACACACATTACACACACATAAACCCTATTTGCGTCAGGTTACTAAAAAAATAAAAATTTAACACGACTTTATTTTACATATTATATAGATTATAACAATAGTTTCGTTTACGCCTAGTAATATTATATAGCCTATGTCACTCAATGAAGATGCCGCTTTCTAATGGTGAAAGAATTTTTGAAATCGATCCAGTAGTTTTGGCAGCGCACGCCAGAATAGCTCGCAGATGGTAGATTTTTTCCTACTTACCTACTTGTCGTCATATTTTGGACAATTCACACAATATCTTTATAAATTTTAGCCTGTGTGTTATTCTGATGTATAAGCTATATTATTGTAAAGTTTCATTAAAATCCATTCAGTACTTTTTACGTTAAAAAGTAACACACATCCATCCATACATACATACATACTTACAAACTTTCCCCTTTATAATATTAGTAGGATAGGATTAGTAAGGATTATACCTTATCAACAGCCTAAAATTTAAGTTTTATGCTTCTAGTTCTGAAAATGACAATACTTTCATACAACCTTTCATCTCCCTTTTCAACCCATTACAACACTTTTTTCCAATTAAAAAGTGTCTATGTCCTTTGTCAGGCTCTAGACTGTGTACCAAATTTCATTTAAATCGGTTCAGTAGTTTTGGCGTTAAAGCGAAACAGACAGACAGACAGACAGACACTTCAAAACCAAACGTCCAATTTTAATCATTCAAAGACCAAATATTATCTACATAAACTGTAAATGTAGTCCAAAAAAAATTCAAGATAAAAAAATGGTTGTTGTGCCTCACTCGACTTAGATAGGTATAGTGAGTCGCGGACATTTTTATAGATATTTATAAGATCTACAATTAATTAGAACATTTTATGGTTCTATCTTTTATAGTTTAGGCAGCGTACGCAAAATAAGTAACTTTTCTGGTTGATTTTTTACACCTTGTGTCCGAAAAACCCAAATATCTTACGGAACCCTATTTTTTTCCAAAATAAAATTTAGCCTATGTCACCCGGGGATAGTGTAGCTTTCCAACAGTAAAAGAATTTTTCAAATCGGTTCAGTAGTTTTGAAGCCTATTCGATGCAAACAAACAAACAAACAATCAAATCTTTCCTCTTTATAATATTAGTATAGATAGATAGAAGGAGGTAAATCGATAGATAGATAGAAGATAGATAGATAGATAGATATAAGATAGATATATCCAGCCTAGTGACACGTGGTGCAGTTGGTGATTGATCATGACTGTCGAACTGAATTAGAACTTTTTGAATTTGAATTTTTTTAAATTTAATATTTCGAAGATAAATGTTTGTATTTGAATCATGGATGTTAAATTGTGTGGTTTTCTCTGTGTGCTGCAACCATCAGGTGTGAGTTCACATGCCTAGGTGTGAGTTCGTGTAACTGCTTTCTAAAAGGGAAACATATACATCAACAAGTAGGTAGAGAGCAAATGACCCGTCATCATGTCAAATTCTAAACAAGACAAAGCCGAACGACGTGCAAATCACGTCGGTACTTTGCGAGGGTTGATACATAAAGGACTCAACACACGAATTAGATACAATCTTCAGCTATGCTGTGACCACACGATTGATGCTTACATTTTCGTATGAATGATCATAATTATGAATTCTATATCCTGCAAAGCTATTAAGTCTTGGAATCTATTAGCACAAAGGTTTTGATGGGCCACTGCTGGCCACTATACTTATATTTTTTTTTAAATGGTTCAAATTCAGTCGATTACATACATAATGGCTGCACTATATGAAGTGTTAAGCACCACTATGGTACAACCCATAGACGAAGAAGGAGGAAAGGGTCCATAACATTTTGCAATTAGCTGTCACCCATCCACAAACTGACCGCGCCCGTCGTTGCTTAACTCGGTAGATCACATACAATCGTATCTACCATTTAAAACAATGTTGTAAATTTTATTTTCTTTCTGTTTTATTCAATTGTTTCAGTTAAATATTGAACTGCACTTGGCCTGAATAAATGTTTTTTCTTTCACTCTTTTACAAAAATAATCGTGTTTGGTCTGTCAATGAAAACATTGTTTTCTCCTTCAGCAGTCCTGCTGACCGAACTATTAGCTGATGCATTCGTTTAACACTAAACACGGTTTGAATCAAACTTATCAATGTTCGAAAACTCATGCTTTAAACTCCGAACACCAATACATTTCGAACGTTGAACATCGACGATGCAGATTGAAAGCAATCGGAAGCCAGCGGCTATAAACAAGGCGGACCGCTCCGAGTCACATTTACTTGAGGCATGCCCCTATAAATAGCGGGTGTCTCGACCCGGCCGCGACTTGGCCACCCCTGAACTATATTTAACCCGCAAATAGCTGTAAATATGCAGGCGGCAATGAAATATTTTCAAAGGAAGCCTAAATGGCTTGAAAGCCGCGTCTTAAGCTCTGTATTTTGCCTTAGCCACTTTTCTTGGTTTATTCGGATAAGCTTGATGTATGTGTTAGGGTTTGTTGCAAATATATTTGCCTTTAATATTTGTTGTCTGTCTATCATTTTGTCAAAATCTTTAACATCAGAAATGGAATTAAACAGAAATCATGTATTCTAAGTGTACGTTGTTATAAAGATTATATAACTACCTGCATTGAGATGAAATTCGTAAATAATAAATGCAGTTTTTATTAATAATTCAAGGTGGTTATCTTTAACAATTCCTGACAATGGCAATAAAAGCTTAGTCTTTCACTTTTAAAGTTGGCTCAGTAACGGAATAACTAAGAAACGAGTATTCCAAGAGAACCCCTTACTTTTCGGGAAATGAAGAAACAATAAAACAAAAGAACAAATAAAACCGTTTAAAAATCTTTCCCGCTTTATAATATTAGTATAGATATAAATCATGTTCAGTTCGGACGATGCGTCAAGCGTTTCCCTCGTGCTTAAAATAAGCGACCGTGAGAGAGATAACAAACACAAGGGGCGTTACGGTCTGAATAAACAATAATATTTGGTATTAAAGTCCGGCCCTCGCAAGTTTTAACAAACAATGTCCCTCTTAATCCTCAGAACGGTTTCCCGCGACCAGCCGGCGGAGACGAGTTAACTCAGAGGCAGCCGACTCCATAAGGCACTGTTGAAACATCTTTAAAGCACTGTGTGCACCTAAACTCGCACTTGCCACACTTCTCCGTGACCTAAGTAGTTTTTGTACACCGTGTATAAAAATCAAACGAAAACGAAAACGAAAAATATGTTTTATTATGACATTTGAAGCTTGAAATTTCAAGCGAGTTCGCAACACCAATAGCTTATCGATTCTGAAAATAGATTCACGCTGTAGAAAAAATCACAACAAAAGTTATTTTTATATTATTATTTTTTGTTTTTTCTTTATTATTCTCGGCTTTCACCGGTGTTCTTCTAAAGTACACGGGCCTAAGCCAAGTGTAAATTAGGTTACACATACATACATATTATATTTTAATTTTTATATTCCTATGTTTAAGGGTGGGTTATTTGAAGGTTGTTATTGTTTGGTTATTTGTTATATTATTATTATTATTTATAATCTCATCACACAGTTTTTTTCGGCTGCTTCTGGATTCAATGACCGCTTTTCTCGAGTTATCCGGTTCGCTGTAAATTATGTAAAATATTCATATATTCCATAACTAGTGGACGCCCGCAGCTTCGCTCGCGTGGAATTAGACATTCACTAACTTCAAAAACGGCAAAGTTTCATACTAACTTTGCACCCCCGTTTAACCCCCCTAGGGGTTGAATTTTCAAAAATCCTTTCTTAGTGCACCCCTACGTTATAAAAGGAACCCCTGTGCAAAATTTCAAGTTTCTAACCCTTATAGTTTAGGCCCTGCGTTGATATGTCAGTCAGTCAGTCAGTCAGTCATTCAGTCAATCAGTCAGTCAGTCAGTTTCTCCTTTTATATATATAGATTAATGACGTATTTAATATGGCATTCTGTAAAAGGAGAAACCTTCTGCTTAATACCATTTTAAATACATAGATTACTTTCTATGTTGACATTCCCCAAATGCAAATGAACCTGCTTTCCAAACATTCAAAACACTCCTATACCCTCATCTAGATAAGCCATCGAGGTAGCCTGGGGTAAGTTATGACCTACGCAGGATAACTTACGACCCATTTAGGCCAACATTTGGCCCTGACGCCCCTGTCCAGTCGGTGTTGTGATTTATTCGCTAAACTATCGCTGTGTTTACACGGGTTATGAGTTAATGCAGACTCAGTGGCGGGACTAAATCTATCTTGGAACAAATGCGTGTTTGTGAAAGGTTGATTTTAATAGCAATTGCTATTTTGTTCTGCACAGTTTAATCTTAAATAACATAAAATCACAGCTGTATCAAGAGAGAGACAGAGTTGTGTACACGTTTTCACCAAACGTCCCGTCTGAATGGTTGTGAGCTGAATGCCGTACATCCTCCAAGCTCATTTTACCTATGTGAGAAGGATACCTATTGACTCACCACAGTCATTTCTATTCGGTATTAGCGTTACGTAATACCGTTTTGTTGCGTAAAAAAAGAAAACCTTATTGTTAAGTAATTGCACCTATATTCGATAATTGTCATGATTTCTCGCCACCCAATAGGTACTTCAAATGTGAAAAGATGTTTGTCGAATATGACAATCAGGTGCAAATTGGAACACGCTGCATGTCAAGAATTTATCGACTCCAAACGTGCTGGGTATGGGACTGATTGAGCCAATTGTAGTTCGGTTTCATTACATATTGACATTGTGACATTTTTATTAGATATCGACCGTTTTTTTTGCTGTCTTCCTCTTTATTTTTCTGACATGACTGTCATGAATGACATTTAAAGTTAATTTGTTACTAGTTAATTTTAGGAGTTTTTCTATAATAATTGTGTGAAAACATTACAAATTAGATTTGTTTGTAATGCTTTCACACAAAAACTACTGGACCGATTTAAAAAATTCTTTCACCATTAGAAAGTTGCATCTTTACTGAGTGACATTGTAGTGTTATAAGAGAGAACTTAAAGGAAAGTAAACTGTAGTGTTATAAGTAAAGAGAGAAGCTAAACTGTAGTGTTATAAAGAAAGAGCTAAAGGAAAGTAAATAATAAGAAAGAATTTTAAAAGAGGATATGTGTATTATTACTCACTCGGTGGTTATAAAGATTAGTGGTTCGACGGAAGATATAAATTTAGTAATAAAGAGTCACTTAAGGGAAGGCACAGACACAGACGTTCAGAAGCTCCGATGTACGGCCGCGCAAGCAGCGGCACTGCAACACGCTCTCCTTGGTTGAGCAGCGAACGGCAGGGCGGTGAGGTGCGGGCGTGCAAAGAGCGCACAAACCACGCACGAAGTATATCAACACGAGACCGTTCAGCAGGTCTCGGCAGCTCACACACGAAGTATTCAGCACAGGACCGTTCAGCAGGTCCCGGAAGCTCTGAAAAACACTCCGTATCAGATATCTTCCTTTAAATCAGATTTAGCAAGCCAAAAGAAGTAAATCCACTTTTCTTCACTCAAGAGTAATTTCTCTCTAGAATCGTCTCTGTAGAATAGCCCTCTGTAGAATGCCTCGATCATGTTCCACACAGCATTCTTCCTTTTTTCATTCAAATTTGAATTTGAATTCCTATATGGCCTAATACAAAACAGCTAAATTTTATATAATATCTCTATATAATCTACGTAAATTCAGAACCTATATCAACACATTACTACTGTGACATAAGTCATGTATCAAATACTAATCACAATATTAAATGTTCCAAGAAAATAAATAGAAATCATTAAATATTAAAGAGAGAGAGTTATACAAGGATGTTACAAAATAATATTTAAAGTTACAAACATCCTACAAGTGAGAATTACATAAAAATTTAATAGTAAGTACATAAGACTAATTAACAAATAAAAGGACATCTATAAATACTAACTAATTTATAATTCAATTGCAGCCAAATAAATTACCATATAATGGTAAAGAAACATATAAAGTATGTATATCAATATAAGAAATAAACAAAGATAAAAATGATGAAAAGAATGAAGTAATATGAAGAAACTGATGTGTACAGAAGAGGTATTAGTAAATACTACAACATAGGCTATATAATATTACTAGGTGTAAACGAAACTATTGTTATGTCTAATTCCACGCGAGCGAAGCTTCGGGCGTCCACTGTCATAAATATAATGAAATGAACATTCAAAACTTGAGCACGTCACCATTAATTCCTCGGAACACATGACCGTATAATCCGAAATCCGAATAGAAAGTTCGTAATGCAAACATGGCACCTCCGGACCCCAGCGGTGATCTCTATTCACGTCGGCCAACAAAAACTGCAAAACTATCCGAATGCATATAGAATGCATAACGAATCAGATTCGTGCCTGCTCCGATAGGTAATGCGATAAACAGATGCTGGCTTCGTTCTGAATACGTTTGAGCTCACTATTTACACCTACCTGCTTCTCTGTCTCCCTCCTGTACCTCCGCTACCTCTGACGCTCAACCGTTATAATTTTTAATCGGGAAGAAGTGAACTATCGTCAAAGATAATTTTTTTTTTAAGAAAGCTTTTTAAAACTTTTTTTTTACGTTCATGCATTGTCATCGGAACCAAATATGTGTGCCAAATTTCAGCTCAATAGCTTCAGTGGAAGTGGGTAAAATATTGATTGCAAGATTCCAGGACATACATACTTACAAGATACATACGAGTGAAACTTTTAAAAATGCAGGTTTCAATCTATCAATTGAGATGCTTGCGGTTCAACTAGGCAATTGCATTACGTAGACTGGAGAGATTTATGAAATAAATGTGTCTACGTGAAATAAGTATCACGTTTAAAATTAAGTTTTGTAAATGCGATAAGGAGGGAGACCGCTATTCGGTCACATTAAGCCGGCTTAAAATGTCAATAATGTCAATAATGTCAATAATGTCAATAATGTCAAACCACCCGACAATTGCTACAGTCACCCTATTAAATGGTGGAGGCCAAGCCTTTTCAGTCATGAGAATGACCTGTGCCCTGGAGAGGACCGCTAATATCCAGCCAGCTAGCGAACTGTGAATTCAAGAGTATTAAGCTTGGATCCAACGGAAGTCTTTTAGTAGACGTGACGTAATATATTAATTTTAATTGAAATACCAAAGTGAATGAACTAAAAAGTAATATGAAGATGACAGACTGTTTGATATAACTGACGTATTCATCAGTGGCAAGAGCAGGTTACAAGTCATGGTAGTCTAAACTCGGCTGTACAGTAAACAATGCCCTGAGGCTGAGGCCAATAAACGTTTCTATAGCTCTTGTTTACCTGGCAACACGTGCGGGCACAGCAAACAAATGTGTTCTAGAGATGTTGTCCGGTCCTCTACTATATCACAGGATGTGTTACGTCAAATCAAACGAGAACTGAATTTGATTGGGACAGAATGCAGACGCGAGTCGAATCGAAATCGATAGACAGAAACTTTACATCGTCTGCCAACATCGTTGTGAACTTAGATGAGCGGATTCTCTCACTATGTTTGCTGAGTCATATAAATGGGTAGCGAACTTTGGAATGGGCAGCTCAAACTGACAGTCAGGAATTGGACGGCTTCAGTCGGGTTGAGCAGAGCTTACCGCTCACGCCGTTTTCAGTGTGGGTAACATGACAGCGTTTCTACCTACTATGTAGGAAACATATGCCTGGGGCAGGACGTAGATAGTAACGTTTTCGTAGCGTGTTCGCATCACGTGCAGGCACAACAGACAACTTCTCAGGGAGGCTAGACGCGCGAAGTTTGAAAAAGGAACGTGGCCCTGTCGTCTTATAGTGCGCGACGGTACCTAGTACCATTTCTAACGTATGTAAGCTTCTTTAGAGGCGACCATCTTAGTCCTCTAGGTTATCAATACATTTGTGACTGACTTAGAACGAGACTCTTGGACGAATTGGACTATTACTAACACCAGCTAACAGGCCTAACACTACTGACATCATCTTCAAGAGTGAACGTGCTCGCGGCGGGACAGAACATATAAAAATAAAAAGCATATTGTAAAGTTGGTTCTCTAAAATCTATGAACAAATACACGTCCCATACACGTGTTGTTTTCAAAAATTGAGGCAGAACACAGCTTTCAGTGAATTTTCTTCTAGCATTATAGGAAACAATTAAAGTGAATTTTATTCTCTTTCAAAGATTCACCGTTCAAGTTTCACCAAACACAAGTATGTAGGAACAACCGCCCGTCCGTTCGTCGGAATGTTCATTACTGCAGCAGCGGTACACCCCAGTTAGTCCGGCGCAGTTGATCGCGCGGTTCAACCAGACTAATTCGAGATTGCAAGCAACCGCTCTCCGTTTGCGCTCCGAATGGACTGACCGGTTGAATGAACAAGGTTTATTTCAACATTTTGAAAACCTTCGTCGACTCTTCCGGTGATCGAGAGAGCTGTTAACTCTCGAGAGATCTCATGATCTTCGGCTCCACTTGCTCTTTTATTTTGCAGTCGATCATTTATTATTTTATTTCATACTAGTGGACGCCCGTAATTAGACCCATTAACGACGACTGCCCGCGTTCCGGTTGCCCACTTGACTTCAAGAACGGCAAAGTTTCATACTAACTTTGCACCCCCGTTTTACCCACTTAGGGGATGAATTTTCAAAAATCCTTTCTTAATGCTCCCCTACGTTATAAAAGGAACCCCTGTGCAAAATTTCAAGTTTCTAACCCTTATAGTTTAGGCCCTGCGTTGATATGTCAGTCAGTTAGTCAGTCAGTCAGTCAGCTTCTTTTATTTATATAGATATTTTTATTGAAGATCGAACCCGGGATCACCTCGGCAGTTTTCAGATTCATAGACCATCATTCTATAGAGTTTTTTAGTCAGGAGCAGTTTCCATTTTATTACATCCCGAGAGGCGTGTTTCATAAAACAGCTGTTTCGAGACACTTAGTCACTATTACGCCCCGGTAATGGACAGCCAGGAAAATATTTATGGCAAATTAACCTTATTTATGGGTTTTTCCGTGTTTATAAGTTCCGAAATCACTGTCCGATGGTCGGCCGTGGGAATGATTTATTGCAAAAATTCTTAAAAGGCTTGAAAAAGGTTCGTAAAAAGTTTTCTAGTCACGGTTTTATAAGGGTAAAAACTTCTAATTGGATTGATATTGTCTATTGTTCCTGTGTAGCGGTGATTCAAAATCGGTTCTTACTTGAAATGGCCCAGGTTCAAATCCCAGCGGCAAGCATAAATGACTGTTCTAAGATACCTATATCCATTCTAAGAAATTCAGTGTCATCTGCTTTAATGGTGAAGACTTCAGAAACTCATGTATTTAAGTATGTCAATCTGTGGCCAGTGGCCAGCGTGGACGATTATGGCCTTAAACTGTCTATCCCATGGGAATACCCTCAACAGTGGGATGGTAAAAAAATTGTGGGGCACAACCGCTGATCAGAAATATAACATCGTGGGGTTGAAATATGACAAAATTATAAAAAAAAACCGCTCATCAGATTCACGATACTACCACCACCAACGAAGTGAGATTCAGCCTACGATCAAACGTGAGTTGGCAGCTATCCAGTGCTTCAATACACACTGATTCTATTGTAATTTGCATAATGACCATCTCGCGAATAAAATGCAGATCCCAAACGTAGACAACTGAATTGAAATTGGAGCTTTTGGTAGCGATCAGCGTAGGCTTAAGATGCCAAAGAGCAATGTAGTCAGTAATTCTAAGTAGACCTTATCGTAACTATACTATCAACATATCATTTTCATTAACTTACTAGGTAGTCCTAGAATACTGAGAAATTATGGAAATTCGTAGACAATAAAGTTTTTTTTATTAATAATTTAATGCTAATCATTCGTCCAGTCAGTATAATTAATTATTTTTCCAATTCCAATAATATCAGTTACACAACACATGTTACTTAGGTCTTAGATTTTCAGTAAGCAGTATTTTATGCTCCATAATTAGAATTCGCCTTTCAGACATATATTATCTACTTGATTCACTTAAATAAACAATTTGATTATTTTCAATACCTTTGTGCTTCGCTAATTTTATTGTGAGCTGACTCGTAGCTCGCCTATTGATTTTATCTCCAAAACGATAGTAGCGATACGAATCACTTCCATCCATTGCGAATGGCGTCCAATTTCTACGGCAGCTCGGCCAAATTGGTCACTCGTTGGCCCGGCCAGTGCGAACGGCAACATTTCACATGCGATAGGATAATTGTCGAAGACTGCTGCGAGATTTGATAACGATTGGATCAATTTAAGCCTTTTTGGCCTAAAAGCTAAGCTATTATATATATTTAACTCTTCCGTCCAACACTCTCAACTAAACTATAATCAGATTCAGATTCACGGCTTCCACAAACAATTACTAGGCACCAGCTTATATGCCTGTCTTTTGAATTAAGTGATTATAACGGTCATAACCATCTAACAAATCGCAAATCTCTCGGTAATTCATTTCCGTAGTGGGAAATCCCAAAGTTTTAGCTTAGTGCCATTATGTAAGAGCAAGTATGTGATGTATAAAACGATAATTATTTTTGAGGTGTTTGTGGAATCGGGATTTGCAATCCCAACAAATAAAAGTACTTTTTGAGCAACTTCGTAGCCATATAAAAATATTAATACATCCGGCCTACATCCAAATGTCTATGCTATCACACGTAATAAATCGTGAAAGGAAAACAGTTTGGCCATCCAGCAGACTATCTAAATAACTCTCCCGATATCGTGCGTTGGTAAACAGAGTTTGGATTTACAACATTTTGAGTGCATTTTATTTCATTTCGATTACGTTATGAAAAAAGAAATTCAAATTAAATATGAAAAAGAAAAAGCTGTCAAATCTATACAAATGTATAACTGGTTATATTTACAAAGAACATTTTCCGAGCCGCATCAAGTACCTACACGTTAAAACGGTGGCAAATTTGAAACACCAACATGCCAAGTGGTGTTAGGGTACAGGAACCAAATATTTACCATAACCCTAATTGAATCTAGGCGTCGCGACGCTGTTTAATTCGAGTGGGAAATTAGATACGAATCCGAGATGCGGTGGAATGTTTGATTTGATTTAGCCTCGTGTTGGGAACGTACTGGGTTCGGCGACGATTACCGTTTTACTCTGTTACGAAAAATCCGAACCGGCAGGTAATATTACCTCGCACCCTCCCTTAATGTATAATTATGTTACGAGTACAAATATCCAGACATTACTCTGTAACTAGCGTACCGAATAAGGGATTATTTATAAAATACTATTGGTTACTTAATGTTCTCGTAATAGCACAGAATGTACGAGAATATTAAACTTAATAGTGTATGTAATAAATTCCATAATATAACATATAATTCAGCACACAAAAATAAGATTCTAACTACTGACAATCTATTTTCAGATTCATATATTCATTTATTTTATATTATAATATTTTCATCACAACCCTTTCTTTGTTCCACTGTCTCCTCTCAGAATGGGAGGGATTAGGCCTTAGTCCACCATGCTGTCCAAGTGCTGATCGGCAGACTTCACATACCTTCGAGAACATTATGAAGAACTCTCAGGCACCCCACGATGTGTCCTTCACCGTTATAGTTATAGCAAGTGAAATTTAATTTCTTAAATCGCACATAACTTAGAAAAGTCATTGGTGCGTGCCATTTGGGTTTGAACCCGGACCCGGCGAGTTCGATAGCCACTAGGCTGTCACTGCTATGCCAAAGTGAATTTATTAAAATAATATATTTGAGTAATTTAATCTTTCAATATTTACAATTTGATACAGGAACAACATTACAAAAGAGATATTTCTGACCAAGGGTTTTTCTCGTGTAAGTAGTCATATTATAGAATGCTTTATTATGGAGCTTTTGTTTAATTTTATTTAGATTTAAATTTATATTCTGAGCGACAAGTATTATTTCCAGGTATTTTATTGTAGACGCGAACACAGTTAAACATGAATGATTTTCAAACAATTAAAATATGTATAGACTTAAGCAGCTCTCGCAGGGATTCACGCTTTTGTATGCCGCAAATACTCTATTATTTATTATTCCATAAATAAAACTGTCATGTCATTGTGTACACATATATTGTAATGTGTGTTTTGATTCAACATTATTATTTATTATCTAGTCTAACCACTCATACTCTGTACAGGGAATAAATCAAGTACGGATTGATATAATTAATACAGATTTCGAAAATATTTTATTCATCTTTACTGTCTGTCTATATGTCTATATACTGACACTCCATATGTGCGCGATGAACTCGTTCTCGAACTCGAATTAATAAAACAACCATGCAATGAATACTTGAGACAAATCGAACTGGAATATTTGTATGCAGTTTGTATGGAGTTTGACCTGTTATGTCTTTAGAGGAGGAGCTGTCGCCGATGGCTAGGTATAAACGAAACTGTTTTATGTCTAATTTCACGCGAGCGAAGCTGCGGTCGTCCACTAGTTATACTAATATCTATACTAATATTATAAAGAGGAAAGATTTGTTTGTAATGTTTTCACACAAAAACTACTGGACCGATTTCAAAAATTCTTTCACACTAGAAAGGTGCATCTTCACTGAGGGACATAGGCTATATAATATTACTAGGTGTGAACGAAACTATTGTTATGTCTAATTCCACGCGAGCGAAGCTGCGGGCGTCCACTAGTAAAATATAAGTCGTATTAAATGCACTTAATTCAAAGCATTACTATCGACCAGATCTTTTCAAATAAGAGGTCGAATTCGAACTAGACTAATACTACTAGTTTGCTGGATATTTCAAATTAGGCAAAAGACTTCGAGCAGAAAGTAAAAGTTGAACTCTACCCTCCCAACTCAAACGGGCATAATTAATGCTCCGAAGCCCAAAAGCAAAAAGCATCACCCAAACCCCACTCATTTCCGCACAATGAATAATGCACCCTCAATTTGCCAGTCGATTTCACGGTCAGAACTTTTGGGCCCTCGTTGGCTAGTTTACCCGAAAATTGCCCCCCGCGAAGTTAGTTCGCACTTGTTAATCCGCAACTTTAAATTCGCGGCGACAAAAACAATCGTTGGGTCGAAAAATGTTACCGGCTCGTTACCCGGTGTCCAACTTTTGGGTACTTCACCCTAAAAACGGTCTTGGTGCTGGAAAGTTCTGGCTCGGGACGTGACCAGGTGGGCCACGTGACCGCTCGGAGCCTCAGCTTGCCCGCGACTGGGGCGAATGACCGATGTAATTAACTTGAAGCGAACTTGACCAAGGTCAAATGATAAGCGTGACTGTTGATACCGTCACTGAAAGTTGTTGTGAATTTTTGACAAGCCTCTCGTACTTTGAACAAATGCGTTTTATTAATATTATGGTTAACTATTATACTAGTTATCATAGTGGTTATTATAATTATACTAGTTATTTATACTAAAGTATCATTTATAAAAATCAATTTTTCACCGCCCATCACTTTATAGTGATGTGAATTTGACAGCGTCTCTATCAAAAACAAAATACAAAGCATCTGATTTCAGAGCTACTATCTTTATTGGGTGCAATAAAAACATTTTATAGCCACTGAACTCGTGTTGGGATTTAAAAGCAAACTTCCAAACTTACCTGCCAGTTTCTAAGCCGTCTCTAATGACAAAGTGGCGTCAGAGTAAATCTACATATTCGCAACGGGCCCCGCGACACCGACACGACATTGTAATGTAATCACCCGCTGAATTATGTGCGTAAACTTCCGTCGAATGTAATTTGATAACTTGTAATTGCTTCGTCGGTAATCGGGGACACGTGTCAGACTATACGTTAGAAACTACGAAAGTACGCATTTTGTATAATAACTGTATTTATATGCATGCGCGTCTCTAACTTGCTTAATTTCAATCCTGTAGATGTAATATAACATTCGATACAAAAAGTTATCGGCGCTATTGTGCTTCGGAGGGCACGTTAAGCCGTCGGCCCCGGTGGTTTTCAATGGTAAAACAATCGCTTAAGCTTTCTTGAACACGGGTCATTAAAAAAAAACGGGTATGTAGTCCCTATTTTGCCTCTTTTTTAATTTATGTTTGGCATATTTTTGTTATCTTTTTTATTTTATTTTATTGTGTACATTTAAGACAAAATAAAGATTTTCTTTCATTCTTATTCGTTACTGGGTTCGCCATTAACCCCTTCATCAGTCCGCATCATAGAGCATCATGGTGGATAAAGCATATGGGGGAGATCCGTGCCCAACAGTGGGACGGGTAGTAGCTAGCTAGCTATATGTAGTTAAAAAAAGGTAGATTATGTTATATGCGCTAAGAAAATGTCAAACTGAATGATTAAATTTGTACACGGTTACTAACAGAATAGAATCTAACAAATTCAACGAAATGAGCCATTTGTGAACACAGGATGCCACAGAGGTATCTGATTCAGTTTAACTTCATAAATCACTGTACGAGTAAGAAACGCTTGAACGGTAACACACAGACCCCTTGTTACGGGTGGCGGACATTTGGACATTTCTGTGTCGAGTCCCAGGCATCTCTCGTGGTCATTTAGTTTTAGTCAGGGTTCGTAAAAGAATAACGGACTTGGAACCTCGTCGCGTCCATAGCCCAATGGCTAGCTTCGATTCAATGTGATCGAAAGTGTTAAGCAACGACGGGCGCGGTCGGTTTGTGGATGGGTGACCGCTAGTGGCAAAATTTCATGGACGCTACCGTGCTTCGGAGGGCACGTAAAGCCGTCGGTCCCGGTTGTTTTCAATTCTGGAAACAGTCGTTAAGCCTTGTCGAAGACCTTCGGGTGGCTTGAGAACATTCGACACTGGGTTGGCCACTAACCCCTCCACCAATCCGCATTGGAGCAGCGTGGTGGAGTATGCAGACCTCCCGCAGAAGTGTTTGTGGGGGAGACCCGTGCCCAGCAGTGGGACGTCTATGGGTCGCAGCGAGTGTCGACTCCCAGGCATCTCTCGTGGTCATTCAGTTTTAGTCAGGGTTCGTAAAAGAATAACGGACTTGGAACCTCGTCGCGTCCATTTGCTTCGAATTAATATTCCGGTGAGACGAAAAAAGATTTTCGGAAGTCTGGCGACCCGCCAGCTCGAATCTGTGGCCATTAATTGTTGTTTTCTATCGACACTCCACTAGCTAATTGTCGCTCCTTCGTTACAATCTCCGCTTTTATTATTTTAACAACTGACCAAAGATTTTAAGCACATGAAACGGTTTTTATACAACATTTTAATTTCAATTTTAGCTCATAAACGACAAAAAATTTCAATGGAAATTCAAATTCAATGAGCGACTTGTTATCTCGAGGTAACAAGTATGGGACCACATGTTTGTTCGTCCCGTGTATTGTTTGTATTGTTTTAAATATTACATTTGTCTGCTACTGGATCTAATATAACACGTTGTTTTAAAATGCGAAAGAATACAGAGCCCGAGGGCCAAGTAGAATCACCTTGAAATGGTATTTAAATAATCATGGGAATTATTAAGTGAAACAAGGTTTTTAGGTGGTACAACCATACGGTTCGCACAATCGCACAGGTTCCTAGCACTCCCACTTATACACTTATACACGAGGCGACCATCCACAGTCGTGTCTACATCTTCGATGCTCTGCCACACATTTGTGGCCAACTAGCTTTTTACCAGCAACACTGGATTGACATACTAACCAACAGTCGTTGTGCATTTGTGGATGGCACCGCATGTAATGCAACATTAAAATTTATATTCACAGAAATTAATTAGATTGAACCAAAAACTCGAAAGAGCAATAAGATCGAAGGCGGCACGATGCTGCGGAAATGAAGATTCAACGGAGCAAAGTCAAAATGGCCGCGAAATCGGGGATCGAGTATTCACTCGCTCCGCTCCGAGCACTTTATAAATTGATCCCGTACCGACGCACAATGGTACTCTTGTACCGAACGGTACGGTACTTCGTTTACTACGATGCTTTTACGTCGGGGCCTTTGAATCGAACCTGTGTTACGAATGGCAACGAACTTGTTGGCCGAAGGTTAGCTTGCTCACGCTACGTTTTCATGTGGCACGGACATACAAAGTTTTTGGATGGATGACCACTAGCTTGTACTTTTAAGTATTCTGTGCCACTAGTGACAATATTTCATGGGCGTTACCGTGCTTCGGAGGGCACGTTAAGCCGTCGGTCCCGGTTGTATTTAATGGTGAAAACAATCGTTAAGTCCTGTTGAAGACCTTCGTGTGGCTTGAGAGCATTTGACACTGGGTTGGCTACTAACCTCTCCACCAATCTCCATTGGAGCAGCGTGGAGTAGACTCTAGACCTCCCGCAGATTTGTCTATGGGGAGACCCGTGCCCAGCAGTGGGACGTTTAAGGGCTGTAGCTTAGCTAATATATGATATAATGTACTCGAAGGCACGTGAAGATAATCCCACTTGGCCAACGTGTATTAAGGCCTGATTTCCCCCATTCTGAGAGGACACCCGTGCCCAACAGTGGGATAAACAGTGTTGTGGTATATGAAGTCAACTGTAGAATAGAGAATACATTATTAGGTAAAATGAATGTGTACGTAGGAAACCCGCGGGCTGACAAGTAAACAATACTAATTCCAAGCTAGGATCTTGTTATGAACCAAATACATACTAAAAATATTTATTCCGGGAAAGGAGCTATGAATAATTCAATACTCTCGTTAAAATATAATGAAGGCACTCATCGCTCCTCCTCACCCGTCGGCTCGCTGGCCCAGTAGTGTACCCATCTGAGCACCGAGGGGTCTCGTTTTCGATTCCCAGATTGTACCGAAATAATTATTTTATTTGTCTACCCAACTCTATTTCTTGCTAGTGGACGCCCGCAGCTTCGCTCGCATGGAATTAGACATAAAAATAGTTTCGTTGACACCAAGTAATATTATATAGCTTCACTCAGTGAAGATGCAACTTTCTAATGGTGAAAGAATTTTTGAAATGGATCCAGTAGCTTTTGTGTGAAAACATTACAAACATATATCTTTCCTCTTTATAATGCACTGGTGGACGCCCGCAGCTTCGTTCGCGTGGAATTAGACATAATATTAAATTATTTTTTTACGCGTTAAATTTAGCTCCAAAAATTTGTAATTAATCCGTAAATATGTAATCCCCTATGTAAATTATACACTCTTAAGGGTTAACATTTTACAAACTTTGAATGCCATATTTATTTATATACAATCAACAGCCTAAAATATAAATTTTATGCTTCTAGTTCCGAAAATGACAATACTTTCACACAACCTTTCATCCCCCTTTTCAACCCTTTACAACACTTTTTCCCAAATAAAAAGTAGCCTATGTCTTTTCTCAGGCTCTAGACTATCTGTGTTCCAATTAATTTCAATAGGCTCAGTAGTTTTGACGTGAAGACAGACAGAGTTACTTTCGCATTTATAATATTAGTATGGATAGGAAAACTGCTAAGTTCACTCACTGTAGTATGCACCTCACACGCCGCGTCTTTATAGTCATGCCAGTAAACTAGGGATCGTAGTAGTTTCATAAATAATCAATTACGTGGTAGGTATATCTTACGTGTTTTCTAGAAGTTTTTCGCAGCTTGCCCTTCGGAATTAACTTAGCGAGCTGCGTAGCCAACATGATAAACAGAAACTAAGTATTATTTCCTTTTTATGTGCTTCATAAGGTTTTTTATGTGTTTCAAAACGATTGATGTGAAGTATTTCCGTAGTAGCTCCACCAGAATTGTAACGTTCTGAGAGGTCTATGCCCAACAGACTTTGAAAGCATTGTGGTTGTGGTTCTGGCTATGAATACTATAAAGTGACGCCGTATGTATTACTATGTATGTCACGGATAGAGTAAGCAAATGTAGTTTCGGTGAACATTAAGCTTAAAACAGTGTATAAATAGACAGTATAGTTGTGATTGTGCAATTATTTAATAATAAACAAAGTCAGCGTGGCGGTTTCTAGTGTTTTTTAGAGCCATACAGAAGTTCAACGACCTGTCGTATTGTGTTTACTTTGTTTACCTACCGACTCTAACGCTCGCGTACTCGACTTTGTGATTTTTTTGATTTGTTATTATATTTACAAGTCGACGTTAGTTTTCGTGATAATGGCTCAGAAATGTGGCAGCTGTGGTAAATTTTTGTCGCCAGATAGCGCTAAATGTAACTCTTGCGGGGTTTCTTTCCATCGCCAGTGTGTGAAAATAAAAATCGACGCTCGCCTGCCGTCCAATTGGCAATGCAGTAGCTGTAAGACGAAACACACAGTGTCACCGCCGTCGTCTAGCTCTAATAGTCCGAATACTGACGACAACGATTCGAATCCACCACTTGCTGAAAAGATAAATATGACAAAGGAATTAAAATCTATACAAACGCAACTCGCAACAATACTCGAGGAATTCGCGAGCCACCGCGTTGAGATGACAAAATTCAGGCAAGAAATGTTAAGCCTGAACTCCACCGTGGCTGATATGAATAATAGATTGACGACGGTTGAGGGCAAAGTCAATAACATCGCCAAGCGCCTGGCCGAAGCCGAAAGCAAAATAGAGGCCGCGGGTTCCAGTTTTCGGGTAGCATCAGAACTGGAAAGCCGTCTCAATGACCGGGACCAGGACATGTACCTGACAGACGTAGAGATCACGGGAGTAGAGGAGCAGCCTGGTGAAAACCAGATACATCTGGTCACGGCGATCGCTCAAAAAGTCGGTGTGCCCCTACAGCAGAATGATATTGTTTTCGCCGAACGTAGCGGGAAGCGGCGTGAGGCGAGCGCTGAGGGGCCTGCGGGCGTGGGCGGGCCGCCGCGCGCGCTGGTGGTGCGGCTGGCGCGGCGGGTGCTGCGCGACGAGCTGCTGCGCGCCGCGCGCGTGCGCCGGGGCGTGGACACGAGCGGCATCGTCGCGGCGACGCAACCGCGCCGATTTTATATAAATGAGCGACTTACGTGGTACAACCGCCAGCTATTTCGGAGGTCACGCCTGGAGGCAAGGGCTAGGTCATTTCGCTACGTATGGACGCGTCAGGGGCGGATATTCGTTAGACGGGAACCAGGATCTCCTGCCTTTCGGATTCGATGTGAATCGGACATTGAGAAGGTTTTCTCATCGTCCCCTCAGGGCGATAAGTAGTATAACCTGTTGTATAATGTTAATTTCTTTATTTGCATTCCTTGAGATTTATTTTAATTTCCCGTTGAATTATAACGGTCTGTTTATATTTTTAAAGACTTTTACATTTTTCGTTTTACTTTTGATATTGAGTTCACGAATATTTTTGGTATGTTTACTTTACAAGCAAAGCAAATGTGTGTGGGATTCGATGTTGTTGATGTGCAGTATGGTGAAAAATTCGGAGGGTTATATTATCGTAACTTTTATTCCCAATATTTATTTAATAAGCTATTTACTTGCAATTAATCAGTTATTCACATTATTTGCAAAGAAAATCAAACCTGAAGTATTCTATACTTATTATTCCAATTATTCGTTTATATTTCATTTTAAATCACTATATTATAAATATAATTGTATCAAAAGTATAAAATGTACAATGTATTATTTTAAATATAATAAATGTTATTTACAATCCATAGTTTCCTTATTAAGCTATTATATTACTATGTGTGTAATTATAAAATATTTGCTAATATTACTACTAAAAAGAAATGTGTATCATATTTGTCACACCAGTGTAAGTTACTATTCTAATATGAAAGGGCGACCACATGCGAATCATTTATCATTTATTGCCAACACAAATATTAATGCGAATATATTTACAATAATAACGGTTAAAGACATTCGAATTTTATCATGATAAAATCAAAATTTATGACTTTAGGTTTTCTTAATCCTGGATCTCTAGGTACCAGGCATGATGAATTTATTGCTGCAATGTTGGATCACCCGTTAGATGTATTGGCCTTAAATGAAACCTGGTTGAGGAAAGGAGAGGAGGGTCGCGCTCCTCGCGTCCCGGGCTATAGGCTCATACACACCCCGCGGCCGGCCGACGTCAGGTCCCGCGGGGGAGGGGTTGGATTTATGTTGCGTAAGGAGATGCGCGTGCGAGTGCTGTCGCACCCGATAACACCACTAGTGGAGCAAATGTGGCTAAGTATAAATGTAAACGGTCAATCTATAATAATCGGTACTGCTTATCGCCCGCCATGGCTCTCTCTTCAGCTATTTACAGACGCGCTCACAGATTCCCTGTCATCCTTCACATTACACAAATATACATTTTTGCTCGGTGACTTCAACGTTGATTTCTTAAACACGCATAGTAGAGATTACAAAATAATTTTAGACTTTCTTCAAATTCATAACTTAACTCAATACGTGGATAAGCCTACACACTTTACAGATCATAGCTCTACACTTTTGGATCTGGTATGTACCGACGCCCCAATAATCCAAGTGAAAGTCAACTACATCCAAGAACTAAGTCATCACTCACTTTTAACATGCAGGCTTAATATCCGTAAAAATCCTATCACACCAAAACGTATCATATATAGGCCGTTAAAAGAAATTGATATTGATCAGTTTGTGTGGCGTGTATAGGGTTCGTCAAATCAAACGTCCGGCTTGGTTGGAATCATGTTTATTACTCCTCAAATAATATTCAAATACAATTGATTATGTCACTATAGTCGGTGTAGTAGTCATTACACTACACGCCCCTTCAAAAGAAAAAAAAAATTAAACTAAGGTTTACATTTTTTTTTTTCACATTTATAAGTATTTTAATAATACATAGTATAATTTTATTATTGTAAGCAACAACTTCTGCCAAATACAATTAATTAAAAATCCCTTAAGTAAATAAATGTTAGGTACATGATATAATTATTATGTAGTATACAATTTTGTACGATTCTTATGTAAAATTTCTTCTTTATTATTTTTCAAAATTTTTACATTGGGTGTCATATCTTCTATGACCTGGTATGGGCCTAAATATACTGGACTGCTTAATTTATTTCCTGTTTCATTTTTTATTAAAATTAAGTCACCTGTCTTATACATTATAGGGTTGACATGAGAATCAAAACGTGTTTTTCTAACATGTTTACTTTTAATTAAATTGTGTCTTGCATCTAATTGAGATTTTTCTAATCGATATTTTAATTCTAACGGATAGTTTTCTGTGTTATATAATGGACTTACATGATCAGTTTTTAAATTACTAGGCAAATTACATTTCTTTCCGAAAACAAGTTCATAAGGAGTATACTTCGTTTCGCTGTGTACGGTAGTATTATATGAGAAACACCAATATTGTAACCAATTACTCCAATATCTAGGGCTATTATCTGTTAGAATTCTAAGAAATGAATTAAGTGATTTATGAGAATTTTCCAAAGATCCTAACGTTTCATGGTGATAAGCTGTGGAAGAAAGTTGATTTATATGCAATAATTTACATACCTCTGACATAGTTTTTGATATAAACTCGGTTCCTCTGTCGGTGCAGATTTCACGTGGTATCCCGTACCTAAGGATAAAATTTTCTACAAACGATCTAGCTACACTACAACTATCTTTATTATCTAACGAGTACGCTTCAACATACTTGCTGAGTTCGCACTGTATAGTTAGGATATACGACTTATTATAATAATCCTTTTCCAAGGGTCCTACTATGTCTAAATATACCTTATCAAACGCGCATTTTGCTGTCGACGTAATCTCCATTGGTTGTTTGATTGGTAAGGAATGCTTTTGTCTCTGACACAAATCACATTTCTTTACAAATCGTTTCACATCATTGGTAATATTTGGCCAAAAATAATAACGTTTTATGTTATTTAGCATGCGTTTAACGCCTGCATGTCCACTTGTAGGTAACAAATGGAAGTCATTCAATATGACTTTCCTATCATCTACGTCATCAATTCGACGTTTACCATTAATAATACACAATCGTGGTCCGGACCATTTAACATTATCTCTTATTTCTTTGGTTAACCATTCAATTAAACATTTATTATCGTAATTCTTCACTATATATATTTCGTTAACGTTTATTTTCTTACAAAACGACTGTAAATCTCGTACGAACGCGTCTCGCGCAGAACGTAATCGATGATTAACGTCGACGTAAATTGTAAGCCTAGAAGGCACATACAAGAAGTTGTCATGCTCTATACATAACTCACTCCTATTCCTATTCCTATACTTTTGGAAAATAATTTCCACGCCTGAGTTTGGTTTTTTAAGCATTTCCACGACGTTCGGGTGATCAGTCCGAGTTGGGTGTGTGGAAGCTTCGTCGTTGTTTAGTCCGTCAATATTTCCATTTAAGGAGTTCGAATCCTGCATTCTCTTCATTCGTCTAGTCATTACATTCATAATATTTCTATTCATCTCTTTCAACTCATCCGATGTCACAACAATGCGAGATAATGCGTCTGCAGCTACATTATCTGCTCCTTTCACATACTCAATCTTATAGTCATATTCATCCAAAATTAATCTAAATTTCAAGAGGCGACTGCTAGGGCTATTTATGTTAAATAAATAAACTAATGGTCTATGATCAGTTTTAATAGTGAACGTTTTGCCAAACAAATATGGTCTAAAATAACGTACAGACCAAACTATCGCCAGTAACTCTTTCTCTATTGTAGGATAGTTAAGTTCAGATTTGTTTAATGGTCGACTTGCATAAGCTATAGGCAAGTTATTTTTATTACATAGCATAGATCCTATTGCTACGCCACTAGCATCTGTGTGTAAAATATACTCATTAGCCTGGGAGAAATCGGGGTATTGCAAAATAGGGGGGGTTATAAGCGAATTTTTTAATGTTAAAAATGATTTTTCGCATTCATCTGACCAAATAAACTGACTACTTTTACGACATAATTTGTTGAGGGGTATCGCTATTTCTGCAAAATGAGGTATAAATTTCCGGTAATAATTGGCAAAAGCAATGAATCTTTTCACCTCGTCGCTATTACATGGTTTAGGATAAGTTTGAATAATTTTTGTTTTCTGGGGATCGGGTCTGATGCCTTCACCTGATATAATATGGCCTAAATAAAGCAACTCTTTTTTTAAAAATTGGCATTTAGCGGGGTTGAGCTTTAAGTTAACCTTTCTTAATCTTTCAAAAATATCCATTAAATTTTTATTATGTTGACTTATATTTCGTCCAAAGCAAACCAAATCATCTAAGTAAATTAAACACTTTTCATAGTTTAATCCCGACATAGCGACTGTCATTGCACGGCTAAATGCACCAGGGCTTATTTTTAAACCTATAGGCAGCCGTTTTAGTTGGTATTGTTTATCAGTCGTAAATGCAGTATATTTTCTACATTCCGGTTTCAATTCTAGCTGGTAATAACCTTGTGTTAAGTCTAAGTGACTAAAATAAATTGAACCAGACAATGCATCCAAAATATCATTGATATTCGGCAAGGGAAACTTGTCGTTTTGTATTCTTTCATTCAACTTTCGATAATCAATCACTACACGCCATTTCTTCTCACTCGACCCCTCAGACTTCTTCGGCACAAGGAGAAGCGGACTTGACCATTCACTCTGACATTCCTCAATTATATCTTCATTCAACATTTTATTAATCTGTCTATCTATTTCTGCTCTTTGAGACTTAGGTAATCTATACGGCTTTACGTATACAGGCATAACGTTATCTTTAAGGTGTATAGATTGTTGGTAAATATTAGAAACTCCTAATTTGTCTCCATCAATATAGAAAACATCGGCATACTTAGCACAAATGTTCTCTATGGAAATCCTATCCGGAACGTTTAAATGATCTAATTGTAACGACTTAAATAATCGTTTAACTCTGTCAGCATTAACAACATTTTTATTGAAACTACAAATATCATAATTACACAAGTAATCAATGCTGGGCGTAAAAAAACTTAACTTAACTTCATCATCCCTGGTATTCAAAACTTTTAGAGGTATTTTTCCATTTTTCGGTGAGACTAAAGCACTAGCTAAGAAAATTCCTTCGCATAATTCTTTCGGATATATCACGCAATCTTGACGTACACTAGTATCAACGTAATGTATCGACTCTGATCTCGGCGGCAGAATCAAATAATTATTGTAACCCATGTTACCCATCAGCAAATCAAAAACAGTAGTTCCTAGGCTAGTATTAACCGATAAGGTATTTAATTCAAAGTTTAATATGCAATCGTATTTACTTAAAAAGTCTTGACCTAGAATTCCGTCCGTTCTACATGGTAAATTTTTGAAAACATAGAATTTGTGTGTGATTTGCGAGTTACCTATCTGTAATTTCAAGTTAACATATCCATCAGAATAAACATTACCTCCTATGCCTCGTATGCATATTCTTTCATTATGGAATGGAATGTTTCGAGAGATCAAATTCTCGAGTCTCACGGCGGAAAGTGATGCGCCGGTGTCAACTAACCAGTTCTGCGAAACACCTAAAGTTGTTATAGTTACAGAATTAATATTATGGCATAAGCTATTTATTTCATTATGCACGAAAAAAATGATTTGTTGAATTGGTTTCATGTGGGTTTTCCACGTGACTCGATTGAGCTATGTTAACATGTTGCCTCGATTGGTGTGAATTACGATTTCCAAACGTAAAGTTCCTACCACGAGTCTGATTCTCACGTGAACGTCGATCGTAACTCGAACGATTTACAAACGGTCTATTATGTCTGTATGCTCTCGTCGGTACAGACTGACGAAAAACATTTCTCGCGAAGGTTGCGCTAGAACTTGCACCCTGAGACGAACGATTAAAGGGAATATTATGTTGATAATAGATATTATTCCTAGGATACCGTTGATTATAACTACGATTATTATTCAACTTACCGTAAGAGGTACGTGGAGTACGCGAGTAATTCATGAGTTCTCCTTCCGAGGTTGAAGTCGAAGATAACTCCTCATCCATGGCCGCTCGGATTGCGTCTTTTAATGAGTCATAATTACGTGCTGCTATAATCGTGCTAATTCTACTATTTCGCAAGCCGTCTGAAAAGCGTTTGATGGCATTTTTCTCATTTATAGGTTTTAAAATTCCATATTTGGTTGAATCGCCATCGGCTTGGGAAATAGTCAAATCAGAAAACATAGTTTCAATGGACTTACCGAAATCCTCGATCGACTTCCCACCTTGCTTTGCTCGCTGAAGTTGTTGTTGGATAGCTGTATCAGATTTTTTCGTAAGCAGTAAACGTTTCATATCCGAAATAAGTTCTGAAACTAAGGAATAATTTTGACTCATGCGCAATTTAGCACTCTCAGACAGACGAGATTTCAAAACAAATTTAATTAACGTAACCTTTCCAGCCTCATCTAACATCGACTCATACATTTCTATATTACTAATTAATTGTTTAGTAACTTCCTCGCTACCTGACATTACTGGCAGTAGGGACACTGCAGTTTTTAAGTCAAATTTCTCCATAATTATATTGGTGTTAGTCGTCTCTACCACCGTACACGTAGAACAAAGTTCCTCAATACGTAAAAAACATGAAGTTATCCTATCAAAAATATTCTGAATACATAAAAGATAGGAAGATTTAATTTCTTTTCTAGCAATTTGCTTGTCAATATATTTCGAAACATACAACAACTTTTCGTACAATTCACAAGCACGTTTATGTTTATAACTTAAATCTTGTTTCGATCTTCGTACCGGACCTAATTTAACTAAATAATCTTTTATGTTTATCAACTCTTTTAAAATATCATTTAGCTCTTTAGCCATAACATGACAATCATTACTATATTTTAACCATGTACAGAATTGTAACAAAAAAAATAAATGTATAAGAATGTAAATAACTATATAACTATAGATACGTATAGTGCAAATTATAATTAATAATGCAGCAAAACTTATATTAAAAAGTATTGGCTACATATAAATTGCCATTATAATAAAAAAAGAAAGGAGAAATATAGTCCACTAAATATGATCAACATAATTTCCATACCCATTGATGCCCGTTGATATTATTTACGCACTCACTTAATGCACTTTCACTTCACGAAACATTCCACTTTTCGTACGCATCTTCTTACAAAGCCATCTCTGCAGTATCTGCATGACCAGGATGACCAGTGTCGGCAATGGCGCCGCTGGGACGGAGTCTCCTCGAACGCCACGACTCCCGGAAACTTCGGATATTGTTGCGCATTATCTCCTGCCGCATTCAAGGCCTCGTGCACTTCGCATAAAGTTTACAATCCTGCACCTACGCGTTCGGCACGTTTAGAATTTCACTCAAACGACGCGCGAACATGATCCCTGTTGCTAGGCAGGGTCGCCATGTGTGGCGTGTATAGGGTTCGTCAAATCAAACGTCCGGCTTGGTTGGAATCATGTTTATTACTCCTCAAATAATATTCAAATACAATTGATTATGTCACTATAGTCGGTGTAGTAGTCATTACACTACAAGTTCAATAACGATCTATTGGCTATCGATTGGAAGACAGTAAGGCAGCTCACCGACGTCAATGATATTACACAGCAGTTCACAGCAAATATATTACATTTGTTTGAAGTACATGCACCATTAAAAACTGTAGTAATTAAAGGTCGTTCGCATCCATGGGTGACATACACAGTCAGGTTAATGATGAGAAAGCGTAATGAGGCACAGGAACGAGCGCGTAAGTCGGGATCAGATGCTCATAAGCTATTTTATAAAGACCTCAAAAGGATGGTCACAACTGCTTTATATGCTGAAAAAAATGCTTATTTCAAGTACTATATTACTGCTAACGTTGATAAGCCGAAGGTTATGTGGAAACACCTGAAAGAAAATGTTAATTTTACAACCAAAACTGAAGTAATGCTTCCTTTGGCTCTCCGTTGCCCAGAAAAAATCAATGATTATTTTTTGGAAGTACCTGGTCCTGCTACTGTCACACTTTCCCAAATCACTTTTTACGAATTCCACAGGTATTGTTCAGCCTCTTTTAACTTTCAGTGCGTAACAGTGGCGGAAGTCGCAAAAGTCATTAAGTCATTAAAATCAAATGCAGTAGGTTCAGACGGCATTTCACTCGACATGCTTTTACTGACTCTGCCTCACACACTAGAAATTATTACCGAAATAGTGAATCGCTCGTTCAAAACCAGTACTTTCCCTACAAAATGGCAGGAAGCTCTGGTCAAACCTTTACCAAAAACAAATAGTCCCAAGGAGCTTAAAGATCTCAGACCCATAAGTATTCTGCCTAATACCTCTAAAATTTTGGAGAAGCTAGCCTGTAAGCAGTTAAGAGATTATTTAGAATACAATAGGATCTTACCTGACGCACAATCCGGTTTCAGGCAGTCGCATAGTACCACAACAGCTATGATGAATGTTGTGGACGATCTCCTCGGAGCTCAAGCGACAGGAGAATGTACTCTTCTGGTGATGCTGGACTATACCAGGGCATTCGATTGTATAAATGTTCCATTACTTCTCTCCAAACTATCATTCTACGGGTTGAGCCTTGAAGCAGTCAAGTGGTTTGATACCTACTTTCAGCACCGGTCGCAAAGCGTAGTTATGGAACATGATAACAGTGGTTTAAGGCGATTCTCGGCGAGGAAACCTATAAAAAGAGGCGTGGCTCAGGGGTCTATATTGGGCCCCCTACTTTATATTCTGTATAGTGCTGATGTCGTTAAGAATATACGTCATTGCCAATACCATATATACGCAGATGATCTGCAAGTTTATATATCCTTCAAGGTATCAGAAGTAAAGCAAGCAGTTGATAAACTTAATGCAGACCTTCAGCGTATTTTCAACTGGTCTGAAAAAAACACCCTTTCTCTTAACCCTAGCAAGACCAAATATATGATATTTGGTACTAACATGCAGGTCCAAAAAATTGCTAAATATGATCCGAAAATTCTTATAAACGGGGTTCAAATCGAGAGAGTATTAGAAGCTCGCAATCTCGGCATACTGTTGGATGAATCCCTACGGTTTGAATCTCATATTCATAAAGTGGTGCAGAACTGTTTCTATAGATTAAAAGTCTTGTACCGAATAAGGGAACATATAGATACTTCTCTCCGTATAAGACTTTGCGAATCGTTGGTGCTTTCAAAGCTGAATTATGCAGATTGTGTAATAGGACCCAGGCTTCTCGTGCGTACGCAAACCCTTATCCAGCGAGTACAGAATGCGTGCGCGAGATTTTGTTTTAATATTCCCCCTCGTACACATGTCACACCATTCTTGAATTCGGCCAATATTCTGAAAATGAATCTTCGCAGACATCTCCATTTTGCTACGCTACTATTTGGAATTGTGAAACACAAGTGCCCACCTTATCTGTTTGATAAATTGCAATGGCCAAGAACTTTAATGACTAGGAATTCTCGACTCTTACATCCTACGAATTGTACACCTGCGTTTAGGGGAAGTTACAGATATTGTGCCACAAAGTGTTGGAACAATATTCCTCCACCTTTTCACGACCTAAAAACAATAAATAGTTTCAAAGACAAATATAAACTTCATCTAATTAATTCACAAAAATCTGTAATAATACCAATCACACCCTAAATACAAGCGCATTAATAGTCACATGCAGATTTTATCACACCACACACTCATTTTCTCTCTTACTCTCACACACACACCAACACACACACACACATACACACACACACACACCAACACACACACCAACACGCACACCAACACACACACACACACATCCATACACACACACACACATACACACACACAGCACACACAACCTTACTTACTTACTTTCCAACCTTTTGTGGCAGCACAATGGCCTTAAATGTCGTACATTCTCTGAGGTGAGCAGCATTGCATGTGTGTTATCCATCCATCAGCCTTTTATTGTTCACTGCTGGACATTGTATATATTTATATGTATTTCATTTATATTGTACACTGTTATTTGTAGTATTTTATCCCCATTATAACTAACATCAATCATTTTTTGGTTTTTGTTTTGCTTTTAAAGTTGTTTGTAATTTTTATGTTGGTTTTATTTTAACTGTGTTATCGTTGTACTATTTTCCTTTGTTTTTGTATTTTGCTGTATTTTACTCGCATCAAGCTTTTAGAAATTTTGTTTTACTTTCCTAGTTATTTTAATTCTTGTGTTTGTATCATTTTAACAAATTTTGTGTTCATTATTATTATTTTTATTACTAGTGTCGCCACATATGAAACTGCTCGAAAAATAGGGTTGCGCTGAAAATCAGCAGCCCTGTGATACAGGGCAGTATGCTGAGCGTAACCCTTTTTTTCACGCATGACACTGTACATAGTTTAAGTAGCTTTTAGTTCATTTTTATTTGTCGATTGTATAGTGTTTTGTGTGAGAAATAAATATCTTCTTCTTCTTCTTCTTCTTCTTCTTCTATTTAATACGGAGCGTATTTAATACGTTTCATGACTTATGGTTCATGGTAGGAGGTTACATGGCGTTTTGCCATTATGGGGCACAAATGCTCCGAGCTATAATATTATCAAGTTAGAAAAATATTCTAACCCATGACCCGCGAGCATCGAACCCAGGACGACTCAAGTTCAAGAGGTACAGCCTGGTCAGAGCCGGACACACGGACAGCGAAGTCTTAGTAATAGGGTCCCGTTTGGGTACGGAACCATAAAAACGAAAAACTGCATAATGACGTAATTGCTACGGCAAAATGTATTAGATTTTCTTTACCACCATGTTTAATGTCATAAATTGAAGTCAGTGATTAAAAAGTCAAATGACACCAATGTTTTTTGATGGTTATGCAACAAGCTCTTATATTCAGCCGTACCAATGACGTAATTTGGCGTTTAAGACTTTTTAGAATGTGATGATTTTAAATCCTGTAAATATAAATGTAAACTTTAGTTTACTGAACAATGAAAAAACACGTATATCATAGTTTTTAATTTGATTCTTAATAAAATAATAATATTTTATGAGTATGTATGTTAAAAAAAAATGTTGTCAATTATAAATATAAAATTAAACTAACCAGGCAGAATTGCTTAGCTTATAAACACCAATAGGTACAAAAATTACATATAATTCGTACCTGAACATAACAGTCACTTCATATGATTAATATGAGGGCAAGGCGGCACACTTGCTACCTTTTAATCCCACTTGTCATTGCTATTTCGCAGGATTTGTCTCGAGCCACGTAGGCAATTCTGCCGATGTATCAGCTGAATGTATTTCTAAGACATTTCTTTGGTTCGCTTTTATATTATGCCTGCGTACATCATTCCGTAAGTCGTGAGTGAACATTTTCTATAGAAGCTACATACTGCTAGACTTAATTCATCCATTTATAATCAATAGACACAGAGTATAAATTCAAGTACATAATTTTGAAGGGTTAAGTTCAAATTAATACTTTGATGTGAGTACAATTTATGGTCATGGTAAAGTCAAATTGAATAAGAAACAAATATTTTACCTTAGTTACAGTAGATAACTGTGGTATATAAGCATTAGATATTGCAAGCCTTATCAGTCTCATTTGTCATAAATTTCGACTGAAAATTATAGTGTGTTTTTATTTTTACGGGCTTAGATTTCAGCCCATAAAAAAAAAGCCCGTTAAAATCTAACCAGCCACTAGTTTAAGAAAGGACGTAAGTAAATAATAGAGTCGACGGATTATCAAAATGGGTAGACCGATTTGTTTATTTATCCCATAATAATTGCCATTAAGCATTAAGTCTGCCTATTTTGTTGCCTCCAAGTTGCATAAATAAATTAATAATCAATTCGCAACAGCCTAGTAGTATTCAATCGTAGAATTCTGTATTTTAAGTTAAGTCATTGGGGTGAACATTTTCATGAAGAAAATAATTATCATCCCTATTGATAATTATTTTCTTCGCACAAATGGCAGGGCTGCCATAAACATAAAACACACAACGCATACAATTAAAACCAAAACAGGGCCACGCTACCCTCGCCCCGGCATTGTCTCGGTGCCATCAGTGATCGGACTCAATATCCGATGAGCACCACCCCTGCTCGGCCCAATCCCGGGCGATCCCGGCCCAATCCCGGCCCGATCCCGGCGCAGATCCCGGACAGACAAAGGCCCGTAGAATAAATCGCCCACTGTCATTATTGTGCACCCAATCTCCACCTCCTCAATCTCCTCCAGATGTTAATTTCTTGATTGTACTCTTGGTGGACTTGACAATTAATTAGTCACGTTATAAATTACCAGTAGTCACTGCCAATGTAATTTAAACACGGTCTTCCCGGCCCAATTTCAGCTACTGAGCTCTAACCACCCTGATAATACCTACCTACTGCTTAATACAGAAAACATAAATATATCACTAGATGTTTACACAGCCTGTCCCTGTAGCTCGAGACCAGAATAGTGCTACTGTGCCCTGCCTGTTGTAAGAGGCGACTAAAAGGGTGTTTCTCTGTTTACGAAAAGCAAGAGTGGGAGCTCGAACCGTCCATCCAGTGACCCCGGAAAAAGACGACGTTTTGTGTGGCTGCACAACGTTATATTATGAGTGTCGAAGTCTTTGGATGTCTCGTCCGAGACGAGCCTGTCATGAGCACAGCGCTGGAGGGCACCAGTGCGTTCTAACAGAGATCCCGGAACTTTCCACAAGCGCTGAGGAAGGCCACCGAGGAGGTTTTAGTGGGTGGAAATCCCACATCGTCGCTTCCACGATGTCCGGGTACCTTTAAAAGGTTTCCCACTAGTAAAACAAAACAAAAAAGGTGGTACTCAGTCTTTTAAGGTTATTTATTAGTATCCATAAAAACTGATTCGCAAAGAAATCTCTCACAGACAGAAATCTCTCACAGAATGCTCAATCACGATCTGCCTAATCGTTATGTATTTTATTTTATTTTATTTTATAAGACACGCCAACAACGTTACATACAAACATTTACAGATAACATTTCAGAGGTATAGGGTAGGTATGAACATCAATTATAGGCATGTACAACATTCACACAAAATAATGCAAAATTACAGTACCAAGCAATAAATATAACTTCTTACCTAACGCAATATACATGTTAATTTAATTTATATATATTTTAATTTAGTTAAACAACCATAAAGCTAGGGAAAATTAAAAAATTAAAAAATGTAGACATCAATTTCTAGATAAGGTAAGGAAATGTGTACACAATTTTTTTTTGAGGCCGAGAACAGAGTCGTTGAATATATCCACAGTTTCAATTTTACAGCTAACATGGTTGTAGTCTGTACAAATTCTAGAAAGCGAAGAATACTGCAAAAGATTAGTCCTACTGAATGGGACCCTAAAAATTGATTTGATGGAATGGCGAGGGTAACACCAAGGTACATTTATGTAAATTTTATCGAGTAAATGGCTACAATCTATTTTTCCGCTTATAAGTTTTTTTAGAAATATAATACCTATTATGAGACGTCGGTTGCTCAGTGACAACATCCCAAAATGTTTAAGACGACGATCATAGGTAGTACGGTGGTATATATCAGACGAATGGAAGGCTAGATATCTAGTAAATAAACGTTGTATTTTTTCAATACGCTGCGAGTAGGTAACGTAGTGAGGACTCCAGACAACCGACGCAAACTCTAACTGGCTGCGAACTAATGAGTTGTACAAAATTATTTTAGTTTTAGGCGATAAAAAACCCTTCGTATTTCTTTTTAGGAAACCAAGCATTCTAGCAGCTTTTTTTATAGTAGTATCAATGTGAGCTTTAAATTTAAGTTTACTGTCGATTATCACGCCTAAATCTCTAACTTCGTTTACTTGCTTGAGAATATCATCGTTTAGCTTGTAAGAGTTTTGTAGTTGTGTATGTTTTTTCGAGAATTTAATATAATACGATTTATTAGTGTTAAGTATCATGCCATTTGAGAAACACCATGCACAAATTCTGTTTAAATCACTTTGAATTAGTTCAGCATCTAAAGGAGACTTTACTGTTTTATAAATTTTTAAATCGTCAGCAAAAAGGCTAAATTGACAGTTACGAATTTGAGAAGCAATATCATTTATAAATATTAAAAAAAGGACCGGGCCAAGATGGGAACCTTGTGGAACACCTGAAACTGCTAAATAATCGTGAGATCTATAACCATTAACTACTACAAATTGAAGTCTTTTTGCTAGGTAACACCGAAACCAATCTAACAAGGATCCACTTATACCACATTTTTGTAACTTTTGTATAAGGCGCAAATGACACACTTTATCAAAAGCGCTGGAAAAGTCCATATAAATGGCATCTACTTCATATCCTTTGTCTACTTCTTCGCAAAGATACGACATAAGTGATACCAAATTAGTTTCAATAGAGTGTCCCTTTCTAAACCCGTGCTGATGTGCAGAGATGAAGGTATTCAAATGATGTGTGATGATTGGGCATACCAGGGATTCAAACAACTTAGAAAAACATGAAAGAATTGAAATTGGTCGGTAATTGTTGACTTCGTTGACAGCACCTTTTTTATAAACTGGAACTATTTTGGAGTATTTCCAGACCTCAGGAAACACCCCATCACTCAGTGATCGATTAAATATAATAAAGAGAGGAAAGGCTAAGGCAGGTCCGCAACGTTTCACAAAAACTGGGGGAATTTCGTCTGGCCCTGCACCTTTGTACATGTCGAGCTTTTTAATTGCACGCGTAATGTCAAGTTCTGTTATTTTTATATAGCTTAAAAAGGAATCACTAAACGACGTGTCCAAATCATCTATTTGTGCAGCGTTGGTGAATACAGAACTGAAATAATTTGCAAACATATCAGCAATTTGAGATCCAGTACTAGCAATTCGATTGTTCTGATGCATTATGGCTGGTATAGTGCTTTCGCCTCTCCGTCTGTCCTTAATGAATCGCCAAAAGCTTTTTGGATTTCTTCTAATGTCCACTTCAATCTTATTCTTATAGTTAAGTAGGCATTCATCCATCAACTTGTGAGAACGCTCACGAAGAATTTCATATTCGTACTGGTCACGCGGATTTTTATATTTTACGAATTTTAGTCTCATTTTATTTTTCTCAGAAATAACCTTAATAAGGGAATGACTAAGCCACGCAGGGAATTTACCAGGTTTGGGCTTTGTTTTTGGGGTAAAAGAAATTATAGCTGTATTTAAAATTTGATAAAATTTGTTAGTCATTTCATTAACATTTTGGCAGTCAGCTAACTCTACGTTCCAATCAATACATTTCAAATGCGAAAGGATTTTGCTATAGTCAGCTTTAAAATAGTTAAAGTGTGAATTAGTAACAGGTTTGAGGTAAATGGGATAAAGTTCAGGTATTGTAATTAAAATTGGTGGATGCTTATGATCTATCTTACTTAAAGTATTGGTACAATTATTAACTTCTAATCCAACACAGTTTGTAAGTACAAGATCCAAAATTTTGCCATCAACATTATGTACATCATTCATTTGTGACAAATTATTTAAAGATATAAAATCGATAAGAGCGTATCCCAGTTTGGTACCGTAATTGGTTGCAGTACATGGGCCACCACTTAATTCACGATCCCAATTGATAAAGCTCAAGTTAAAATCACCTATTAAAACTACCTGGTCAGATTTATCTATGACATCAGTAGTATTTACCAAAAAGCTAGAAAGAAGTTCGAAGGAAACTGGAGGAGGTAGATACACCACACAGATCGATATTTTCTTTACAGTGTTGTTGACTTTGACATCGATTGATATCCATAAATCTTCCGCATTACTTTCCCAGTTTGGATGTCTAGATGAAGAAATATGTTTAGAAACTGCGATCATAACACCGCCTCCGTCTTTCTTGGAACTAGTTAAAAGTGACCTATCTTTTCTGTACACAATATAGCGCTTATCAATAAATTCAGAATCTAAAATGTTACAATTTAACCATGTTTCTGTAAATACAATTAAACTATAATTATTTACTAATATGTTTTTTAGTACATCTTCTGTCTTGGTTCTCAGACCTCGCACGTTTTGGTAGTAGATTGATACAGCCATTTTTGTTGTACTGACACCATAACTCTCATTTAGTTACGTTATATAATTAGTTTCAGGCTATCTTCATCTTTGATGTAGACGGCATGGCTTTGTTCATCCTTCCTCGTAAAGATTCTACCATCTCTAACCCAAACGAATTTAGTGTTTGTCTCCTTGGCCTTCTTGCGGGCCGCAGCATGTAGATGTTTATTATTCGGCGTTAAGTGTAGCCAGCGGCGTTAAGTGTAGCCGTTAAGTGTAGCCAGTGTGTAGTATAACCAGCAGAAGCTAGTACATAATTTGATCTTGCACACTATTGATTATCCCCATTCCTGCAATATTATGCCGATCCAGCATCCAATACCAGCATAGCAATAATTATGTAATAACGGGCGTGTCAAATTTATAATAATACTCGCGTGTAATTGCTTTTAGATTGTTAATTAACGGTTATAGGAGGCAATGCAAGCATACGGTTTGTTAGGAGTAAGCAACGACGGTAGCGTCCATAGCCAATGGCTCGCGTTGATTCATTTTGATCGACAGAGCTAAGCAAGGCCGGGCGCGGTCGGTTTGTGAATGGGTGACCGCTAGTGGCAAAATTTTATGGGCGTTGCCGTTTTTAGAGGGCACGATAAGCCGTCGGTCCCGGTTGTTTTCAATGATGAAAACAGTCGTTAAGCCTTGTCGAAGATCTTCGGGTGGCTTAAGAGCTTTCATCACTGGGTTGGTCACTAACCCATCCACCAATCCGGGTCTGGTAAAATATTATTGGGTTTGCCATCTTGACAACACAAGTAGTAGCAAGGAGTGTGGACGGGTATGGCAATAGTCTCGCGCCTTTTACGTGGGAGCACGAGTTCAACATAAGTGATGGCTAAGTCCCATGTCTATACTAATAATATTATAAAGAGGAAAGATTTGTTTGTAATGTTTTCACACAAAAACTACTGGACCGATTTCAGAAATTCACCATTAGAAAGGTGCATATTTACTGAGTGACATAGGGTATATAATATTACTAGGTGTAAACGAAACTACATATTGTTATGTCTAATTCCATGCGAGCGAGCTAGGGCGTTCCGTCTAGTAGGAAGTAAGTCTAATAGCCATCGCAAAATATCCCCGTGCACTGGGAGTTTTAAGTTAAAAAAACTCAATTACTTTGCCTGGAACGTTGATCAAAATGATCTCTAGCTTAGACCAACAAGGTTTCAAAACGTATACAGGCTCAATTAGAGAATTCCCTGACGCTTACACATCCAGTTTTGCGTGCAAAATTGTATCAAATCACAAAAATTTCTAATCAAAATTTCAATCGGAGAACGTCGTGCGAATGCAAAGCGGGGCTAAAATTGTCCCGTCGCGTCCGTGACTGTCACCGCGGACCTCTGCGGGGCCGAGATAATCCCCGCTTATCGCGTCACGCGTCGAGATTCCTCATGTGCGACGTCGGGACGTGCTGTTGTTGGGGAAGGGAAATATTCCCGCTCTGTGTAAAGGGACAATCAAATCTTTGGACAGGTTGGCAAGTTGCTACTTACTATGAAAATGAATTTTGATGCACGAAAATTGAACGTCTATTTCGTTGTGATTTGTAGTATTACGCGGACCTCTAAGGAATGGGTGAAAATCTCAAAGAAAACAAGGCATTGTTAAACTAAAATCTAAATTTTAATAATCAACAACAGCTGGGAACATCAATGACTGGTTTATAATCATCAATTACTTTTGATGTTAGAAATCAACAGGACCTTATTTACTCAGGTACATTATTGAACTGGTTTGATAGGCTAAATCTAAAATTATAAGTACATCTACAGGGGAAAAAGATGAAAGCTGAACATCTAGAGTAGGTTGTTTTGGCATTATACATTTAATAATATTCGTCGTATAGGAAAAAGAAAAAGAAAAAAAGGAGAGGCCTATGTCCAGCGGTGGACCACTAAAGGCTTATGATGATTGTTGGATAAAGAAAGATAGGGTGGAAAGGTACCTGGTTCGCCTGTACCCCGCGTCGAGATGATGATGACGCGTCCTAGCTCCGACCTTTCTTAATCGTCCATATGATGATTTTGCTGAACACCAATTTCACGTATCACTGTAGATGCACTAATACGTGACACTCAAATAATGTTTTTGCTACTTTGTAACTTATTCTGCGGCGAAATCGACGGGAACACGGGAGCTCGACCGGACTTGACGCGCGTAGTCGGCAGAAGAGAGTTGTCACTTCCTACCCCCCAAGTATTTGGTTTTATTTGACGGGAAGGAAGTTGAGATGAGGGTAGGGTATCGGATCGGTTGCGTTCGGAAATAACCATCAATGATAATGATGACGATTCATTAATTTTCTAATCCATAAATCCTCGATTAATATTATTAGCAACTTCTTTAATAATGTACAGTATTTAAGTCGAACTCCTTCTAAAAATTCACCAGAATACTATAGGTACAATTATTGGTAAAATATTGTATAGTTTTGCAAACTAAACTAAGGTTTTCTTTTTGTATTTTGTACTAGTGGACGCCCTAAGTCAAATTAAAATCCCAATTAAAATGTTAAGCGAAATGGTTAGGAAAACTCGTGCCGCCATGTTCTGACATGGCGGACATTTGTCGCGCGGGAGATAATCCCGATATATCGCGGCCGTTGCATATCCAGTCACGCGCCGAGATTCCTCACGTGCGATGCTCGAATATGCTGTTGTCGGGAAAAGGGGAAATATTTTCTACGCTAGAATATCCGCGATTCAAATGCGATTTTTAGTTTTAAAATTTCACTGTCACATTTTTGCGTGGGTTGTCTGTGAGGTATTAAGCACGTATTGGTGAATAGATGAACGGAGAATCCATAGTAGCGACTCCGACAAAGCACTCAGTAGGTATGACTTTAGTAGGTTCGTCCCTGTAGCTCGGGACCAGAATAGTGCTAGAGTAGCCCCTGCCTGTCGTAAAAGGCGAGTAAAAGGGAACTTCTGGGGTTTCGGACGGTAAGAGGGGAGCTCAACCGACCATCATGTGACCCCGGGAAAGACGACGCTGTTTCTGGCTGCACAGCGTTGTGTAAACCGGGATGAGCCCGTCTTGGGCGCAGCGCCGGAGGGTACCGGTGCGGTCTACAAGAGTTCCCAGAGCCCTCCTGTAGCGCCGGAGTAGGCCACCGAGCGGGTTTTAGTGGGTGAAAGTCCCACACAACCCGGCGTCGCTCCCACGACGACCAAGTCATGCCTTTTCAAGGCTTCCCATTCGTTAAAAGTTAATGGTGGGAATAGCTGTGATACTTAGCGGAAATAGACTGTGACAGAATGAGACTTGTCGAGTAATAGGCCACTAATGGTTTGAATGTAAAGTGGTTAGCTATAGTAAAAGCCAAATTGCACCGAGAAGAAGCCAGGCGCATCGCCGATGTAGTAATAAAATCATCTTTTTTACATTTTAAGCGGAATGAAATTTCATTTACCGCCCGGAATCTCATTACCTCCGTCACGCGTTATCACAGTTAATTACCGCTGCCCGGGGAGCGTATGGCGGCGGTTTTTGGTTTACGAAGAGGATATTGATTATCAGTTTTAACAACTTCCAAGGTTCAAGGACCGAAAAAACTATTTGTTTCAGGCCTTAGAAATAATGTTTATAGAAGAAATAAATTAAATTTATCAAAGTCTATATAAGATTTAAAATACGTATTTAGTTGTCAATAAATACGTATATTATAGCTGCTGCAAGTGATTTCGCCCGCGTGAAATTTATATTATATACTGAAAAAATATTGAAATAGATTTGTATCAAGGCACATAATATCGGGATAAAAAACTAACCTATGTGGTGATGAAGTGTGTGCGTGCAGAAGTAACACACATACAACTCACAAACATTCGCCTACCTATAAAATATTAGTGTGAAAATGGTCACCGAACAAGTATATTTAAGATTAAAAATAAAATATGTATCAACATCTCCGATGTTCTGATAACACGTGTAACTTACTACCTATGTGTGTATACATAATAATCCTCAACAAAACAACCACTCTGGTCAGCAAGGCGTACCAATAATATAAATCAGAGACCAATAAAGGCAGGGGTGGACAAAGTTTCTTACTGTACGCGGTAAGCCTTCGGCCACCATGGCTCGTCTGGCGTGCTATATGCGACACTATGCGACATACAGAACCAATATAAAATGTCACAAATTTAAATATTACACATTATTATAAAATTGTACACGAGGTGACAAGCAATAGGCTAAATTGCTAAACACAAGAATTTGAATGCTTGTAAAAAGCAGTTTCCTAAGAAATAATACCACCGTAGCTCATGAAAGGTAAAACAATTACCAGTATGTCATATCTATATACTCGTATATAAAAGGAGAAGCTGACTGACTGACTGACATATCAACGCAGGGCCTAAACTATAAGGATTAGAAACTTGAAATTTTACGCAGGAGTGCCTTTTATAACGTAGGGGAGCAATAAGAAAGGATTTTTGAAAATTTATCCCCTAAGGGGGTAAAACGGGGGTGCAAAGTTTATATGAAACTTTGCCGTTGTTGAAGTCAAGTGGGCAACCCGAACGCGGGCAGACGCGTTAATGGGTCTATTTCTACGCGAACGAAGCTGCGGGCGTCCACTAACTAGTACAACATAAACATATTTCAAAATAAATTAATCCGAGGATCAGTTTCTAAGGAAGTTACCGTTGCACTAGTACGAACGCGTTATAGTTCAATTCGCGGTCGCAGACGCGAGTCGCATACGTCCTGCGGCGTCGTGGCCACAGCCTTACCACGGCCACACTGCCCAGCAAGCGATCCGCCCGCGGTCGCCCCAGTTCGCCATATCTGCTTCAAATTGAAGAGTTTATCGCTCCGTTTTATTGCTGAATATGTGTTGTACTACTTGGTTGTTGAACTCGAGTTTGCTCGGCTGCAATTGATGTGTCGTCGCCATGTGCTTGTTAAACGAACTCTCAACGGTTGTTTATTCGGTACGGATTTTTAGATGACAGCGTTTTGCAGTAAATCGACTTGAGTCAGACGGTACGTCCAAAATGCTTTGCTCGATGCTGTAGATGACCGATGGTAAAGAAATCAATGAATGTCCTCGAATGGAGACCACAACTAGGAAAAAGGAGCACAGGTCGCCCTTCGACAAGGTGGACAGACGACCTGAAGAAGACGGCGGGATACCGCTAGTTTCAGAAGGCACAGGACCGGTTGGAGTGGTGTCGTTTAGCAGAGGCCTATGTCCAGCAGTGGACCTCAAAAGGCTGATGGATGGATGGATGGAAAAAAATCAAAGTTTACCTGTACCGTTATTGACCAGGAGACGGGGGACCGTCCATAGCCTAATGGCTCGCGTCGATTCAATGTGGTCGACATAGTTAAGCAACGACGGTCGCGGTCAGTTTGTGTATGGGTGACCGCTAGTGGCATACATTTCATAGGCGCTACCGTGTTGCTGTCCGCGCTATAGGACTGTTGTCTGATATCTAGCGTTTTTTGTTTCAATGCTATGAATTAATTACATTAATGAATGAATCAATTAATTACATTAAATCCCATTAAAAGCAATTTTCAGCCAAAGCACTATTATTTGCTGAAGATAGCACGATGCGACACACTGCAGCACATTAATCACTAGCGGAACTGTTTGGGAGTTCTTCGGGAGCATGCCAGTCAGCGCGCCGCGACGCTAGTGCGGCGACCGCATCGTAACAAATACATACTGCATTATGTTCCAGATGCTATAATGATCGGATAGCGCCCAAAATGTCTCTCCACAAGACTAGGACGAGAACAATAAATAAAAGATAGCAATAGATGCTGTTCTAAGTTTCGCTGCGACCGATAGACGTCCCACTGCTGGGCACGGATCTCCCCCACAGACGCAGCTGCGGGAGGTCTAGAGCATACTACGCCTACTCCACCACGTTGCTCCAATGCGGATTGGTGGAGTAGTTATTGGCCAACCCAGTGTCCAATGTTCTCTAGCGACTCGAAGGTCTTCGACAAATCCTAGCGACTGTTTCCAGCATTGAAAACAACCGGGACCGACGGCTTGACGTACCCTCCGAAGCACGGTAGCGTCCATGAAATTTTTGCCACTAGCGGTCACCCATCCACAAACCGACCACGCCCGTCGTTGCTTACCTCTTTCGATCACATTGAATCGACGCTACGTGTCCTAATTTAAAGCCCAAAATTACCAATTGTTTTCCCACTGTATTCTCAGCTTCACTGTCCTTGCTTACATAGGGAGAGGTCGAGTGTTACCGCTTACCTATTTATGCGTCGAAATATAAACCATTCTTAGTGCTCCTCTCGAATAATTTCCATTTCGACAGCAGGCCCCCACCGAGCCATTTAATACAAGTAGTTTACGCTCCGCTCCAGATGCCCTCAACAATGCAAATTCGTGCGAATTTCCAACTAATATTCTCGTATTTGTGTGAAATTCCCAACTCATATTACTCACAGACGTATCTAACGCTCTGGTCTCGGGAATGATCCTCTTTCGCATTTCAGACCTTTATTAATTTGAAATTAGTATAACAGGAATGATGTAGCGGCTTTGGGTACTTACTCTATTATGCTTTATTCTTATTCCTTAAAATAAAATAATTACTTTTCTAGGTAACTGAAATAAAATTTTCAGTACAATTTGATACTTATCATCAATATTCAACGAATTTTTCCTCCAATTAATCTTGATTTTAGCTCATAAATTTACTTGTTTATTAATTGAAATTAATGACATTAATATTGTTTTTTCACTTCTCCTACAAAATAAATTAAATTGACAAATATATTAAATACATTAAATTTAAAAAATACATAAAAGCCTTCAACTGGAACGTAAGAATATAATATTTTCAAAATCCATCGACAGGTACATTAACACTTAAAGAAAACATGTTTCGAGAAAACCAGCTTTCCTAAGAATTAACCGTAATGTTTCCGATGGATTTGAAGTCTGGCAATTGCAACCAAACTCTCCCATTACAAGAGCAGTCTTGTGCCCAAAAGTGATACAGAGAAAAGTTAAGATTATGATTACGGATAATCATCCTACATTAATTTTATTATATCTAGCTACGGAAAAAAATGTCAGGTGCCATTTATTTCACGCACACAATTCCCAGTCATCATTCCTTGTCAATATCCGCTGACTGATGGTTCGACCATCATCGCGCATGATGCTTTCAATGAACCCAAATCAATTAAATTAATTCGTTTTATACGAGCACCGTCTAAAATACATCCTCTCGGAATTGCATTAATGTTCAATTAAAATGATATATAAATGTAATGATCTACGATAAATAATTGTAAAACTCGTATTTCTTATGAATATTATTATTATAGTTTTCTAATAATATTATTTAAAAAAATTCTTTTAAAGCATCAGAGCTGTAACCAACCCATTAGCGGCAAATAAGCGGGAAGGATATCTTCTACTAAATTACTACTACTTTGAAAGCATTCTTTACTGTACCACTTAATACAGCTTTGTTTACGTTGTGTATCTACTGTAAGTAGGAGTCGTAATTGGAAACTATTTGGTATAAACCAGTTATTTTTAAACCAACAATACGTTAGTTGATTTAATTATTTATTCATATAATATTTTGAAGTAAAACAGATTTTCATGTTGATATAAAATGAACGATCGGTTTGAGTGAAAAAAATAATTAAGTGAATAAACGAATCAATCCGCATTGGAGCAGCGTGGTGGATTATTCTCTTTACCTCCCTGTATCCTACACACGATGCACCATTATTTCTTACTTTTTAAAAGTCGCATTTTTGATATTTTAATATTATTTTATGTTCTAAATTTAAATAACACGAAAGTAGTTACTGAAATTTCATTACTTTTTTAAACATTTAATTGTAAAAGTGATCGTACTATTGTTTAAAAGTGAACCCTAATGTCTTGATGTAATGTTTTTTTTTTAATAGAATGTAAATATTCAAGCGTATGTCTGAGTAAATAATGAATGAACTGATGCGGTAACCCGTCTAATCGAATCTCGCTAGCAATGGAGTATAAACAAAACGTAAATAATGTTTACGCTTGCACGAGTTTGCAATAACAAGATCTGATATTGGAAGTAGATTATGCCCGTAATTGCCGGGATTTATGATCCGATATTATGTTTGATTGGGAAAATTTTCATTTTATGGCTCTGTTAAATCCTGGCTTTGTTTTTCATTATGTTATTTTTAAAATGTTGACGAGCGATAATTAATTACGATACAAACTAATTGGTTACTGAGTGGTATTTATTATTGGTTTTACCTTAGTTGTTGTAACTAGGTAACATTAGCTTTACTTCACGTATTGGCAAGTGGGAAGAAAATTCTCTGACTGGATACAACGGCGACTTGTGACTTAAATTGCAAATTAATAATTTATATTTCTATGTATAGCAAAGTTGTCTGTTGACAAAATTAATGTTTAACTAAGTGTCCTAGGTGTTGGAAGATTTTGGAACTGCAAGAAGCCTAAGCTGAAATTATCATAATGTAACACAAGGGAATTACTTACGACGTAACGTGCTCAGTTAGTCATCAGCCGCTAACGGAGACCGATGCTGCTTAACATCATATATCGGTCAATCAGACCGAGGGACATGTGCACTTCAATGAAGGCTGCCAAATCAGTTTTGGGTTAAGTAACGCGAGTCTAACAAATCACAATTTGCGAGTTATTACCCTACTGTTTGCATTCCGAATAATGATTATAACATGGAGAAAGCGAGCGCAAAAAATACTTACAGGCCTGACTAAATTAAGGTAGATTGCAGGGTTAAAATATGGGCGTGTCAGATTAGGGGTATAAGCCGCTTTGTGTTTTGATTTATGGGGCCGCAAGGGGTAAAAATGGCTGCAATACAGGCTCAGGGGTGAGAGAGTTAGAGGTGTATTTTTTTACAAATAAATAAATTCATTGAAATTCATGAACTCATAGCTTTCATTTCCTGGGTCGTTGGCCATGAGGTCCACGGGATCTAATGACGTGGATGCTAGTGAGCATTGATTCTTGGGAATACTTCGGAGTGGTAGACCACATCAGGTGTAGGTTTTGAAAAGACTGTAACTATAGACTGTAACTACTAGTATAGACCATATTGATAGCATATGTATTATGAACCTGATGCTTTTAGTGAACAGTTGATCAGAAACTCTGGGCGTGGTCAAGGCCCACGGGTACATCATGGTATTCATGGTATACCGTGGTCCATGTTCGTTCGAAAATCATTAGACCCACCAATATACAGGCCGCGTGTGTAAATGTCCGAGATTCCATAATTGTCAAGTTTCGTTATGGTCCAAGATCCCAGTGCCGCCAGACGTTACTTATTTTCTCACAAACAATTTATATGGGATAAGCTAGTGTTAGTACATACTTTGAGCGTGTGCATACTCGCTAGCTTGGGTAGACGGCCAATTCATTGGTATCAGATGCTGAAAATCGAAAATTTCAGTACCAACTTTTCTTATTTTCTCATGGCTGATTTTCACATATGTTTTAGTTAGTTATGTTACAAATTAATAATAACTATTGCCAGACACCTTCCGTCGGCCCTTACCCTTGCCAGACGCCTTAAAGATCCAGAAAAAATGATGTAAGTTTACTTATTTTCTCAAGCTTGATTTTTATGCACGACACTTGGGGAACTATTTCAACACTGCTAGTCAGCAGCCAGACCAATTGGATGGGCCAAACATCCAGCCAGACACACATAAAGTGTCGTTAGTAGTCCGGTAAATTTAGAAAATTGAAATAAAGAAAATTTCGACAGAGCCAAATCTTCGTAGAGACCTTAGGTTTACCACAAGGAATAAAGTGTCAAAAGTCCCAATCAGTCCCGTGCGCTTAGGGACTTATTCAGGGCCCAAGGTCAAAATTTTAGGTATTTTGGATTTTTCTCGAAAACGGTAAGTTTTGTCGAAAAAGTACCTTAGAGCAAAGTTGTAGATCTTAAAATTTTCTATAAAAATGGTCTCTACGATTTTTTTTCTAAGACCCACTATTTTCCAGATATTGCGCTTGTAAGAATCATGTTCTACATAGTATGCACACATATGTCACGTATATACATATTTAGGTACTCAAACAAGCAAAAATGCCTACTCGTGTCTCTTTTATGTATACATTATACTATTCTAAGAAAATTTACTCTAAAATGACCGCCGGGCCCTTACCGAATCCCCTCTACTTGAATAACAGACATTTAACATTTGTAAAAAATACACGAAACAAAAAGCAAGTACAGCTATCTTGTCTTCCTCCAACATCGGCATCTGCTACTCAACATTTGTTTCGAGTATACTATCAAGTTCAGACATGGCAAGGCAATGAAGAAGACTGGGGTTGGAAATTGATAAATAATACTTTGGAACCGATTCGAAATTTACTGCCCCCTGCTCTCCTCTCTTGTATACGTGGCATATGTGTGCATACTATGTAGAACATGATTCTTACAAGCGCAATATCTGGAAAATAGTGGGTCTTAGAGAAAAAATCATAGAGACCATTTTTATAGAGAATTTTAAGATCTACAACTTTGTTCTAAGGTACTTTTTCGATAAAACTTACCATTTTCGAGAAAAATCCAAAGTACCTAAAATTTTGACCTTGGGCCCCGAATAAGTCCCTAAGCGCACGGGACTGATTGGGACTTTTGACACTTTATTCCTTGTGGTAAACCTAAGGTCTCTACGAAGATTTGGCTCTGTCGGAATTTTCTTTATTTCAATTTTTTAAATTGACCGGACTACTAGCGACACTTTATGTGTGTCTGGCTGGATGTTTGGCCCATCCAATTGGTCTGGCTGCTGACTAACAGTGTTGAAATAGTTCCCCAAGTGTCGTGCATAAAAATCAAGCTTGAGAAAATAAGTAAACTTACATCATTTTTTCTGGATCTTTAAGGCGTCTGGCAAGGGTAAGGGCCGACGGAAGGTGTCTGGCAATAGTTATTATTAATTTGTAACATAACTAACTAAAACATATGTGAAAATCAGTACTGAGACTTTAATTTGTCACTCTCAATCGTACAAATAATGACCTCACGCTCTATACCTAGCGGCACTTTATATGTGTCTGGCTGGACGTTTGGCCCATCCAATTGGTCTGGCTGCTGACTAACAGTGTTGAAATAGTTCCCCAAGTGTCGTGCATAAAAATCAAGCTTGAGAAAATAAGTAAACTTACATCATTTTTTCTGGATCTTTAAGGCGTCTGGCTAGGGTAAGGGCCGACGGAAGGTGTCTGGCAATAGCTATTATTAATTTGTAACATAACTAACTAAAACATATGTGAAAATCAGCCATGAGAAAATAAGAAAAGTTGGTACTGAAATTTTCGATTTTCAGCATCTGATACCAATGAATTGGCCGTCTACCCAAGCTAGCGAGTATGCACACGCTCAAAGTATGTACTAACACTAGCTTATCCCATATAAATTGTTTGTGAGAAAATAAGTAACGTCTGGCGGCACTGGGATCTTGCTCTATTAATGTGTGGGATCGTGCTAATAAACGCCTAAGCAAATGCGGACGTATATTATTTGTCTTCCCTAGTCATCAAGTGCAGCACCCGCCTATTACCACAATGATATTTTTATTTATTTATTTATTCACAACGTAATCACAATGTGAGATAAACCCCGCTCAATGCCATGTTTTAGAGTCTGTGTGTGTTAAAAAAATGCTGTACAAATAGAGCGCCAACAGCAGCAGGTACTTGTAACATGGGCTACTGTATATACTGAGGCATGCATCACTGACCGACAGATCGCCGCCGTAGAACGGGTGGATGACAAATGTCTCGTTGCCGATGTGAATGACGCCGGACACGCCGTTGCAGGTGTGGAACGCCGCCGATGCACCGGGGTAGTCCTTCACGGTGCCGTGGTAGTAGCAGTGCTCGATTTCCTGCGGACGAAGAGACATGTTAGTACGTAGATAATCATTGGGAAGAGCCTACGCTGCGACCCATAGACGTCCCACTGCTGGGCACGGGTCTCCCCCACAGACACTGCCGCGGGAGGTCTAGAGCATACTCCACCACGCTGCTCCAATGCGGATTGGTGGAGGGGTAAGTGGCCAACCCTGTGTCGAAAGGTCTCAAGCCACCCGAAGATCTTCGACAAGGCTTAACGACTGTTTCCAGCATTGAAAACAACCGAGACCGACGGCTTTACGTGCCCTCCGACGGTAGCGTCCATGAAATTTTGCCACAACCGACCGCGCCCATCGTTGCTTAACTCATTTGATCACATTGAAACGACGCGAGCCATTGGGCTATGGACGCTACGGGAAGAGCCTAACCTGAACCTAACCTGAGGCTGCTAAGCTGCAACCCATAGACGTTCCACTGCGACGATACTTTACTATCGATATACTCTTCTGGCCTAGAACACATGGGAAAGTTTTTATGAGTTTATTTATTTTCCTTTTGAGCTTGTTCACTTATTTAGATTGCTAGTAAAATTCAAATAAAACTCTATGTCATCTTTTAAGATACGCCTATGGGAAGAAAATCTTGTTTTAGAATATTTCTTGATATCGATGTCTTATCAAAGATGAAAGTAGAAATATAATTAGAGATAAAAAAATATTTATGACGAAACGTATTCTTTATTCAGTACTTCGCTAAAATTTCATATTCATTTAATTAATTGCCTTTGAATAACCGAGTCAAATTTTAATAGAAATAAGATGGAGCGGATACTTATCGAATTTCTCAGCGTTACATGGCGGCGTTAATAAAAAATGGCAAATTAATTATTTTTCTCCTTTTTGCGAAGCAATTTCATGCTCTGCGAGTTCTTGTAATTTGTCATTCCAGAAATTTTGTTCTTAATGAGGAGACGCGATACGACCGTGAGGCCTTGGCGAGGCCACGAGGTTGACAGTTTTAGTTGATTGAGGGTTTTGTAAATTGAAAGTGAAAGTGCGTGGCCCGATGGTTTCAATAGGTATACTGATAAGAGTTGCCTCTTTATAATATTAATATACTACGCTACTACTACAAAGTGCAAATTACGCTTACTTCGTAGCCCCGTTCTAAAAGCCACGAGCGATTAGGTGTGTTCTTTCTTGCGCTCAGCAAATGAAACGAATGAAAGACCGGACCGCAGTTACTTGCGAGAAATCGAAAAGGCTTCTATTCATTCGAACGGCGCGCTAGTCGATGTTGCCACTGAACAGATGGCATTGGTTTTACTAGCGCAGTTTTAGTGCAAAAAGAGACCAATGGACGCCAGTCTATGTGTGGAAATCTAAAGCTCATTACGTTTCTAGATTTCAAACACTTATGAAAAGAAAAACCGACATTACCAAAGTTGTAACTTTTTTTTAATAATAAGCACGGACGAACAAGACATACGGACATACTCTTTTGTGTAGGTGCTTTTGCGTTGAGGGAATTCGGAGTTAGAGGAGATCTCCTCTATCCGGGCAATTGCTCCAGGGGTAATCCCCGTCGGTGACTTCCCCGCTGTTGAGCGTGGGAGCCAGTTGATCGTCGCGCATGTTTTACGCGCGCGCGGTTCCACTAGCCGTTAGTCATTAATACCCCCCGATGATCGGGGGAAAGAAGGTCCAACAGCGCGCTAGGGAACAGTCGCGCGTGAAGCGCCTCTATCCCCCTTAGATGGGGATGTGGCCCATTGTCGACGCGACACGTCCTACCCGGAACCGTTTAAGAGCTCTACCATCCCAGTCGAAGCGCGCGTCTGTGCATAACATAACTAATAAGTCCCCGAACTGGAAATAGATGCGGTCCGAGTGCCCTCGGCCTCTCATAAGCCGGTAATCCGTCGAGGAGCTTGATTGCCAACAAACACTCGCTAATGAAAAACGTGATGTCCGCAATGGCGGCGGCCCACTTTGCCGACGTTTGCCGACGTTTGCCGAAGTTCGCCGAAGTTTACCGAATTTAGAGACGACGAGCAAAGACGCTCCAAGTTTGCAAATGCATCAGCATTACTTTGCATAAGCATCAGTATGTGAGATTGTGTTGAATCAGTCGGTGTCAGCACAGGGGCTATCGAACTCGCCTCTCACGCAGTCCAGGGTGGTTTAAACCAAGTGGCACGCATCAAGGAAAGCTTCCTCTACCACGCTGGCCCAATGTATATGGGTGGAGGGGTTAGTGGTCGATCCACTGTCGAATGCTGTAGGTTTACAAAGCTTAGTGATTGTTTTACGATTGAGAACGATCAGGACCGACGGCTTAACGTGCCTTCTGAACTACGGAAGCATCCAACCAGCGGCCGACCATCCATATACCGACAGCGCCCAAAGTTACTGTGATAAATAAATCAATATTTAATAAACCACCACCACCACAACCCTTTCTTTGACCCACTGTTGAGCAATGGGAGGGATTAGGCCTTAGTCCACCACGCTGGTAAGTGCAGATTGGCAGACTTCACATGAATTCGCGAGCATTATGAAGGAATCTCAATCATAAAGGTTTCCTCATGATGTGTCCTTCCTTACAGCAAATGATATGAAATTTATTAATAAACATTGGACTCAATTTGATTTGACATATTGCGTTAATATACAAGTCGGTGGAAATGTAACCATGCATATATATTAAGTATAAATTGATCCAAACCAAAGTTTGTTTACAATAATATATTTACAGAAACAGGCGAACTGAAGTCTGGTACTGCGCGTTACGTGGCACGGTTATCAAATTCCACGAACCAAATGTTTATCAACAAGAAGCAAAGTAAATGATAAAATATTGGATTACGACCTGAATAATAAAATTTGTTTACAGAAAATGTTATATGAGACAGCATTAGAGCGATGACAATCTAGTAGATATCGTTTCAAATTCCAGGGGTCTAGGGTCAGTCAAATCCAGGTGGCTTGCTCTTAAAACTTTTCTAATTCATGGCCTTTTGTACCTGTTGAAATCATTGAGGGGACACCTTCATTCGCTGCGACCGATAAACTGAAATATGGATCTTTACTCAATCTTAATAAAAGTGATAGCATATACCTAACTCGTAAACATAAGTAAGGAAGAAAAATTATGCAAATTAAAAGTGATTTACGAGCGGTTTTATTAGCATTGCATATTAATCCTTACGATCGAAAGATATGAAGTATCTTTCGATCGTATCATCAAGAAAATTTTATGAAGATTATCTTTGTTCTTTATCGCGTGTCAATGGAATCTATAGTTTACGAGATAATGAAAAGTTAATAAAAGTGAAAAGCGGCACGGAAACGAAAATTTTTGTTTTTGTAATTCACTAGGTAAGTAAACAATTAATTAAGGTTGTTTTATAGGGTTTATTTATAAATTATCGCAGTACCTTTTTATTTACTGTTTGGTTGATGAACTCTCAGGCATGCAGATTTCCTCAAGATGATTCCTGAAGAAGATCCTCCTTCATCGTTATAGCAAGTGACATTTAATTTCCTAAATCGAACATCAATGGTGCGTGCCGCTGTGGTTTGAACCCGGACCGCTCATGTGAGAGGCGAGTTCGATAGCCGCTAGCCGGTGTAAATGTACAACCGCATGTACGTATACGTATATGCCTTAAATGTATTGAATCCTGAGAGAAACGGCACTGCTCTGAACAATTGCAAACTGATTTGATGATTCTTGGTAGGTATTGGTTTTGTTTGGAAGGCTCTATTTTCGGATACCCTCTCCTAAACACACGCAACCGAGCGGAACTATTGCGCGAATCCGAACTACTCTCGGTATCGACGGCCGAGCTCGCTATTGACGGATCCGCCCGGGTGCCCGGGGCGCGATGGAAATAAATTGCCGGGAGCGTTCCCCCTCCGAGGGGGCAAGGTGAGGAAATTCAAATTGGATTGAAGGAAGTTTAGATTGGATTGAATTTTCTTGCCACCTTGTTTAATTTAGGGGACGGCCGACGCCGCGACGCTGGGAAAAAATGGTTGAGCGTTGTGATGTGGTGTCGTGACGCTTGTTCCGGTCGGTTGCAGTTGGCCGAAGGTTTTCAAAGTATGTATCTGAATAAATTATACCGTTAAAATTTGTTTTAAAAAAAAAAGCTTTATATGACTTTTTTTTTATTTTCGTGCATTGTCATCGGAACCAAATATGTGTGCCAAATTTCAGCTCGATTGCTTCAGTGGAAGTGGGTGAAATATTGACTGCAAGATTCCAGAACATACATACATACATACATACGAGTGAAATTAAATAGAAAGAAAGAAAACCTAAATAAAAGCTTTTAAATAAAAAGGTATGCGATCGATCGATTTCATAGTCATAGTTCATAGTTATTTATTTGTAAAATATTTTTACACTATTTTTAAATGTTATATTTTACTTGGTACAAGTATAACAAATATGTGTAATACAATAAAATTATTCAGATAATCAACATTTGCTTGTCATCAGTTCCTCAACACTGTAAGATGCTTGCTCGACAAGCCATTTCTTAAGGTTTGATGACTGCTCGAATAGTGCACATGCAATGGGAGCCTGTTATATATCACTTAAATAGCTTTTATATATAGCTTTTCAGCGATGATTCTAGTAATAAAGAGTAGTAGAAGTAATAGTAGTAGTAATAACAGTGTAGTATAGTAGTAGAAGTAGTAAAAGGTAGTCCGACAAATTCGCCGAGAGTTAAACCCGATTCCTCTCGAGTAAAAGGCATGTTTAAAATATGTGGCTATCTCAAAAGCGGGTTTTCCCATCAAGTGTCGGCAGGTGCCTCGCGGCACGAGAGGGCGCTGCGCCCGCCACAAAGCCCGCAATTAAGTGTCCTTCGAGAAATAGGCCACTGAGTCTAGGAGGTCTAGTAGGTCGCCACTAGCGTCCTGGATTTAAGGAATACGGTACCTTTTATGATTGTGCTAAAATTAAGACGTTGAAAAGCTTCTTACCCTACAAACGAGTTTGGAACTCCAGATTTCTTAGGAAATACTAATGACGAACTCATTCAATAACTTTTCACCATCTTTGTAGAACAGAGAGTAACATAACAAGTAATTTACACATACCCTAAGTAAGGATAAGATTTGTTCTTTAGACTTTCATTTGTTCAATGTCATATTTTATGGATATAAGATAGCAAACGAACATGTGCTCCATAGCGCATCCATCTGCTTGCCGCCCATAAGATCTAAACAAGACTCAAAAAGGGGCCAGTTTGTTCAGTTGACTTGACTGATCAAGTCAGTTCAAGACCATTTTAGTTATTGGTTCGTTACTAAATATGTAGAGTATTAGGGACAATTAAAGTAAGAGTTCCGTTCAAAGTCAAAGTCAAAGGTTTTTATTTAAAATTGAAACAGAGAATAGTTTTTTCTAAGTCCATCAGTCATCACATCATCATCATGACTCGAATGATGCTCGTACGTCCGTTCCTAACTTTAGTAAGCCCATAGTCATAGTCATTTATTTGCTTTGAAGAAACACATATACAAAACAACATATCGAGCTGTACATGGTATTCAGCTAAAATTAGCATGCAAATATTTTTAAAGTAATTACAATTATAGTTTCTAATTAATAATACATGGCGTCAATAAATAATTAATAAAAATATTTTTCTCCATTCTCCATTTCTCCATTAGTGTGACAGATTTATTTTCCTTCACCACCAAACCTTGGCCCGGTGCATTACGAACACTTCATATATCATGCGCCACGTATATACTTGCAACGGCCGCGATTCATTTTTCTTCACGTTTTCGAAACATTTCATTTTCCGTCGCACCATACCATAAACAATGAGTAGATAGTGAGCCAAGCACGTGAGCAGTAGCCAAAATACGAACAAATGATTGAACAAATAAACTTATGTTCAAATCAAACGAGGTATTCTATATTTATATAAGGAAAAGTTCGATAAACAGATTCAAGATAACAAAACAACAGGAAATAATCTTCAAAATGATCTCTGTATAAACAAAACAAATGTATTAAATCTGAAAGAAATTGGTCTTATTAATATTCTCATATTCAGAGGCCTCGGATTAATTCTGTGAAACGGAAACAGAGCTATGGATGTCACGAAATATTGAAGCGGAAAAATACGTCTCATCAAACCTTGAGTCGGGATTAAACGCCGACAATATCTGTCAAGAAAATCAGCCAGTAAATCCGAATAAGTTCTGACGACGGAACCCACGTTCGACGCGGATATGTGTTAAACACATATTTTTAATAAAGACAGCTTATCACAAGCAATTTTTCAACGTAAGCGTTTACCGAACGATATACTTAGTAGTAGCGTCCATAGCCCAATGGCTCGCGTCGATTCAATGCGATCGAAAGAGTTAAGCAACGACGGGCGCGGTCGGTTTGTGGATGGGTGACCGCTAGTGGCAAAATTTCATGGATGCTACCGTGCTTCGGAGGGCACGTACAGCCGTCGGTCCCGGTTGTTTTCAATGCTGGAAACAGTCGTTAAGCCTTGTCGAAGACCTTCGGGTGGCTTGAGAACATTCGAAACTGGGTTGGCCACTATCCCCTCCACCAATCCCCATTGGAGCAGCGTGGTGGAGTATGCTCTAGACCTCCCGCAGCAGTGTCTGTGGGGGAGACCCGTGCCCAGCAGTGGGACGTCTATGGGTCGCAGCGACACTTAGTAGCGATATCGCTGTCGCAATAATATCCCGGCGATAACGCGACGGTATCGCGACGGGGACATACCCGCCATGATTTCTTCGCGCTATCACCGAGGTGCAATGTCGTGCAATAACAGTATTGTGTTGTGATGTTTTTTCACTTGTACGTATTACCTATTACATTTAAAACCAAACAGATTGTATTGCCTTTCTCATGTTTATGTGGATATATCTTTGGAGAAGGAAAAGCTTAACAAAACGCTTCCGTAACTTATTTACCTTAAATATATCTAGGAAATGTACTTGCTATGTAACAAAAAAAGCAACGGAAACAAACTACAACTCCTGATTTACGAGTATATTATAATTAATTTTTTTTCCATTAGTTACCTGATGGCATACTTTAAACTTGTAAGTACGAGACCTCCAAAACTGTCTGAACATTGAAGTCTGTTCATTGAGAACAGAAGCTTCTTTCTCCCATTACTTACCTTGTTCTTTTACGCAGTGTTATTCAATACGCCTTGACCATACAATACCAATTTCCTTCAAACCGCCTCAATGGCTTGAAAAAACCTTAAGTCAAGGCGACTAGAAATGTCCTTCCAAGGTACTTGATCCAATTTCCGCCAAAGGAGTGTAGAATGGCCAGCCTTTCAGTTGGTAAACGAAAGATGAATACTTTGGAAGTTAAGGGTAAAGATGCCTAGCGTTAAATTATTCTATTAACTTTAACGTTTCTCTATTTGTACACTTATACTTTACCTAACATCGATATAAACCTATGTAAAAAAATAACTACATTATTTACATGCGCTCTGAAAATGACTCAATAAACCCAATCTTTGTGCAACTTTTGATTAATTTCATGTCACTAAGATAAATTGTACCTGTAAGGTGCATTGGGGTGATTCCGATAATGGATATCCTAATATACAAGGTATCCCAAAATTCAACGATAATCGAGAACCAGAGGATGGGCCTGCTAGTGACTACTCCAGGAAAAAAAAGAAAAAAAAAATATCGCGATTTTTTCTCAAATTACACAATAAAAATGGAAATTCTTAGAAAATTGACACCCCTCATGCATGACCACATTTTTTGAGATATTTCTGATTTTTTTGTATCCGTGACCTAAGTAGTACTGCTATCTACCACAAATCTTAAAATTCCTATAATGTCTGTAGTTTTCACACAATAAACAATTAAAATCATTGTTTTCCCTAAAAATTTTGATCAAATTTACTTTCAGTCCACTTTCACTCATTGTGGTGTAAAAAAAAGTATGGACACTACTATGGCAAGTTTTTTTAAAAGTTGACGCAACTAATCAAGATTCCAAAATGGTATAATACTCTTGGAAAACTAGTCACAAAAAAAAGTATATTAATGGACTGAAAGTAAATTTGATTAAAATTTTTAGGGAAAACAATGATTTTAATTGTTTATTGTGTAAAAACTACAGACATTATAGGAATTTTAAGATTTGTTGAAGATAGCAGTATTACTTAGGTCGTGGATACAAAAAAAATCAGAAATATCTTAAAAATTGTGGTCATGGTAGTTAAAAATATCATGAGGGGTGTCAATTTTCTAATAATTTCCATTTTTATTATGTAATTTGAAATAAAATCAAGATAATTTTTTTTTCTTTTTTTTCCTGGAGTAGTCATTAGCGGGGCCATCCACTGGCTCTCGCTTATCGTTGAATTTTGGGACACCTTGTATATATTAATATTATAAACGGGAAAGTTTGTAAGTATGGATGTATGGATGTGTGTTACTCTTTCACGTAAAAAGTACTGAATGGATTTTAGTGAAACTTAACAATAATATAGCTTATACATCAGAATAACACATAGGCTACAATTTATAAAGATATTGTGTGAATTGTCCAAAATATGACGATAATTAGTGTTAAGTAAGTAGGAAAAAATTTACCATCTGCGAGCTATTCTGGCGTGCGCTGTCAAAACCGCTAGAGTTATCATAATGCGCATGTGAATGATGACATGACATTGACAATGAGCGATTCCGTCTGTCAATTTGATACAACGTTGATACAAAATGGATGTCCGATGCTAACCTGTCAAGTTAGCTGTCTCTGCTTTTAGTGCAGCGCTCAGCGCTTTAATTTGCTTCGGCAAGTTTTTACTACCTACGATATCTTTGAATATTTTTCGGAGAAAGAAATTCACTGGAGAGGACTCAATAATTAAAATGGATAGAGAAGGAATAAGGAAGAAGAAATAAGGATCAAAATTATAAGAAAACGACATAGAAGGGCAACTACTACTGGAAAATAAGGATTTAGTATGTGAAACTCCAGAAGACCCTGCCATGAATGAAATATACAAATTAAATGATTCAGTGCTCAGTCAGATATTTAATAAAAAAAAATATGGAAATATTATATTGGGTTCATAGAAGAAATAATAAATCATGAAGAAATATGCTTTTCTATCAACTTCTTAAAAACTACAAGAAAACAACAACAGTTCGTCTTTATTAGGCCTAAAAAAAGATGTTGATGACGTTCCGGATAGTTTAATAGCAAAGAAGGTACAACTAGTAAAAGAAAGACAATGAAAAAGAGTATTATTTCCGAAATGATGAAGATGGTATATATTTTGACTGATTGCATTCATACTCTTAATAATTAGGTCTAGTTTACACCAAGTCTTAAGTAATATTTTTGAAGTAAAACTTCTTTAGGTGCGACTACCTAGGGAGTAACTCACATTTTTTGATTCTGACGGATGTTCCGGTTATTTTCTTATTATTAAACTATTAATTTATTTTAATCGAACGAGTACTTTTTACTTTTGGAACGAAGTTCCTTATCGCGCGTTGGTGGTAGAACCTGTATACGGTGCGATTGCTGTTGTTTTGAATAGCTAGGTGGTTGACTGACCAACTGACTGACTGACTGACTGACTGGCTGACTGACTGACCGACTGACCGACTGACCGACTGACCGACTGACCGACTGACCGACTTGACCGACTTGACTGACTTGACCGACTTGCCTGACTTGACCGACTTGACCGACTTGACCGACTTGACCGACTTGACCGACTTGACCGACCGACCGACCGACCGACCGACCGACTGACTGACTGAACGCAGGCAGACGTCGTTAATCAACCACACCATAAACCTCTGCTCATCTCATATAAATTTCTATCGGAACTACCCCAATGCACCTTACATATTCCCTTAGTACAAAAGATGATTTAAAAAAGTATTTTTAAATTAAAACTAACGAAAGTGTCATTAAATCTGTTTTATTTTAAATCTGTTTCATTTCAAATCCCCAATGTTTCCTATAATTTTAAATAACTAAAAAACTTGCATAAAACTAATTTCATTACGTTGCCGTACCTACCTATAATATATTTTTTGTCACTCAGATCAATTATTACATAAAATAAACGCCATCTACTGAAACACATCAAGCGTAGATTAATAGACAAACTCATTCATGTATGCCGTGGTAGTTTTGAAGTTTACCGTTAGAGGCGCTGTTGTCGTTTGTTTGAATGTGTGCACTGAATTCTCAAGGTCGTTTAGCCCAACTAGGCGCCTTAAACTATTGTTGAAGAAAAATCAACAATTTTGTTGTGATAAACAACATTTTAATGAGATTTAAACAAATTAGCTTTAGCAATCAAATCTAAACTTTATCCAATAAAATCTGTGTTGTTTCAACCCGTAAATACGTTGCCCAATCGAAATTTAACAATAAATCAAACCTAATCCTCTTCAAACTTTCGACATTCATTTTATTCGTGAAATTACTCGATTTATTTCAAATAGATATTGCGTTTTCAGGAAATTAAGGACTTGTCTTACTGTCGAATAAGTTGAGATCGATTTATAGAGATTTCTCGTACAACTTTTCTAATAAAGTTCCTAAAAACGCTCAAACCAGATTTTCAGACTTCACATGCCTTCGAGAACATTGTGAAAAACTCAACCTTAATCGTCAGAATAGATGAAATTAATTTAATTTGTTATTTCTCAAATCTAGAAAAGCCAGTGCTTGCCACTGGAAATTTATCCTTACCACAGTTTGGTTGTCGAAGTCGGTGGAAAAGTATCTGTCTTACTCATTGAGAATGGTAGTAATAATGCCTGGAGAGTAATAAAGACTACGTTTCATCCCGGAAAATTGTATAGCTCCCGTGGAGTGGGCGCAACTCTGAAATAATTGTTTGATTTTTAATCGATACTCAACGATTGATCCATCTATTGATCGATATCTCGGATTTTGATCGGCCTTATTACAGTCGAAGTAAAATTTTGATTAGTGGTAATCTTTGAAGTAGATTGCCGTTGAAAAAGGCTTTACATTTTTTTTTAAATTATATTTTAAACCATCCCTTGATGGTAGAGGTATACTGCACGGGAAATGATTTGACGATTTTTATTTGAATTGAATTGATTAATCCAATTCCTACAAGTACATTTTTTCAGTAAGCGGAAAGAGGGTTATGACATAGCTGCAACTAACACGCCTGAAAACGTCCATCTTATCACCGTTATTACAACAGAGATGAGATCGTCGTTTTCCGGGAATTATCGAAAAACAATCGAAAACTCGACCTACCGCTTAATCTAATCCAACAGACTTGAATGTTTAATTTTCTCAAAACTCAATTAAAACCCTTAAATTGTCTAAGTGACGAATTAGTAGGGAAACTCTGAAATTGGGTAACTTGTAATCAAGTAATTCAAATATTGATCGCATTTTTCATTTCACTGGTAATTATTACTTAACCAAATTCATTGTATGGCGTGGTCGATACCACAGAGCGAAATTTAACTAAGTAACGCGGTAAGAAATAAATTTAAAACTAAATTACATGCATTTCTGTTACAAGGTTATGTTATTACAAATAGATCAAGATGAAACTAGCTAAAAGACTCAGATGAAGATAATTAGTTATCTCCAGAAGCTAGGAGGTATAACCCATTACCTACGGGTAAATAACTGAGATAGATCAGATGATCAGTTAACTTCGGAAGACATGATACCCCCATGTCTCAACGTTAATGATGGAGGCTTCAAGTTGTGTAAGTTTGAAGGCGCTTTATCATTGCGCGGTGGGAGACATAAATTACCTGCAGACAGGCTTAGTTCGAAAAAGCTTATGTACTCGTAGTTAACATTATCATAATCCCAATCAGAATCAGATCCAACATCATAATATTAATACGTCAAGTAATAACTTTGTACCCCTTTTCACGAATATTAAGCGGACGGAGTTTTATGAAAAGCAGGGTTAAAGTTAATATTGCAGAAAAATGTTAATATGCATTAGAAATTTTTCGCCTATCGAACTCGCCTCTCACTCGAGCCGTCCGGATTCAAACCCAAGGATCCAATTTTGTTGACAGGCCCGTTGGCGCAATCGGCAGTGACCCTGTCTGTTGCGCCAAAGGTCGTGGGTTCGAATCCCACTCAGGACAAATATTCGTGTGACGAACACTTGTATTTGTTCTGTGTCTGGATGTCAATATTATCTATTTAAGTATGTATTTAAAAATATCTATGTATGTATATCAGTCTCTGACACCCATACCACAGGCTCGCGCCTACTTTGGGGTCAGATGGCCGTGTGTGAGAATGTCCAAGATATTTATTTATTTATTTATATTTAATTACATGTTATTTGTCACATTTCAATTTGAACATAGGTTTGGAATAAGTCTATGTGTATAGAAATACCTTATCGTTTTTTGATGATTAAACCTTAATAAAATACAAACCTAAAATTTAAAAAAAAATGGTTCGAATTTCTAGTCAATGTAAATATGTGATTTTTTTGGAGTCTACAACTTTGTTGCGTATGTAATTTTACGTCAAAAAATTATTTCATGTACATATTCATATTACACGCATATGTTTAAAGTACGCATTTAAATATTGTTCCGCTTACAAATTCACCGAAACGCAGGAGCCATTAATATATCGTTACAACTCAAATAACAAAAATAACTCCAAATAAAAACGTACCAAACAACAGCGCAGATTCCATTGAATCATTTGGAATCCGGACTTAAATTTTAATAAAGGTACGACGCGCCTTCATTCCGAAAAGTCTAACATTCGTTTGTACGGACGAGAACGGAATTTAAATGAAGCGAACTAAATAAAAATAGGAAATCAAGCGAACTTACCTGTCGGAACCTTGGTGAGAATAAATGCAAATTTGTCTAGAGATCATTTTATTTGTACTCATGTATTTTAAACTCTTTTTATAACGTCGTAAACCAACCCGAACAAAACAATTATCACTCGGGACTAAATTATACTTGATCGTCACTTTTTCCTTTTAACATACTTTCTCTTTATATTGTTAGGGTTCGAAGGATTTGGAGAGAAAGACCTGCTGACTCAATGAAGACTTTATTCACACCCCGTGTGTTCGTAACAATATTAACCACTTGCTGTCACTACTGTTATGCCCAGCAGTGGACTGTGATGGGTGATCGATGGATAAACTCTATATAACTCGTCACCTTCAAATTAGGGTTCATAAATAACCTACTACAGTCTCCATAACCTGTCTCGACGCCATAAGCGTTGCAATGAAGAATAGTCGCAATATAATAGGACGCTGTGCAATATTTCACTCACCGTTCTGACTTCGCTTTCGGCACCGTTCGCGAGGTATTGAGTTTGTTTCAAGTTAGGCGCCAGCAGTTGCCTGTGGACAAATAAAACTATTTGAAAATATTAAAAATATTAAATTGCATTTATCGAATAGAAAGTTAGAGAAATCAGATATTTAATGAAAACAGAAGTTTTCTTTGAAGGCGATCCGTCAACAAAACATTCATACCCAATATCCAATATTGTAATTGGTTCGCTCTCCCAGTCCCTTTTTGACAAATGCTGAGCAAGTTTAGAGTTTGTCGCTATAATGAAAGCCTGCGTATGGTTGGTGTAGCTTTTTATGCATGCTATATTATATCACTAAAAAAATGTTGGAGAACCTTTAATTTTAATCATCTACGATACCAATCTTCACATGTGGTTTTCCCAAGACTGTAGGTATCTCCTACCATTCAGGAGATATGGGTTCATCGGACTTCTCACTTTTGGGTGCGGGTCTCCCCCACAGACACAGCTGCGTAAGATCTAGAGTAATCTAGACCATATTCCACCACACTGCTCCAATGCGGATTGGTGGCCAACCCAGTGTCGAATGTTCTCAAACCATTCGAAGGTCTTCGACAAGATTATTTGTACCATTGAAAACAACCTGGAACAGCTTAACGTGCCTTCCTTGGCGCCCATGAAATTTTGCCACTAAGGTCATGCATCATCACTTACGACACGAATTATTGGGCCATGGACGCTACAACTTTACATCTGGTCCATTCCCCGCACATAATAAGTCAACCCAACAAATGAAGGTCATTAATAAACTGGTGGAGGCCGCGCTACTTCCAAATTGACCTGCATTCCCAACTTTGCTGATTACTTTAATTTACTGGCAAACACTTGGGTTATAATTTGTTGGTTTCGTGACCAACTTTCGCTTTCCTGCCCGCAAAATTTTACTGTTTATTACCCGTACACTTGAAACGAAGTTAAAGAGGCGCCACGCAGAAGGCCTACTTTGGTTGCTAGAATAACAGGATAAAAAATAAAATAAGCTACATGTCAGGCCGCGACCCACTGGGAGGGACACGAGTCTCTTCTCATTTTCAGGGTAATTGTTGCTTAAGTACCTAATAATAAAATCATTCATTGCAGTCTAAATTTGCATAATCTTAGTACCTACGTATAAACTATGTAAGTGTACAATGTTTATCGTTTTCAGGATGTCACAATATGCAAGGACACACAGCTAGTTCAGTAAACATAGACTTAAGTTCGAAACTGAAAAGGGTGACTGATCAAACCTGGTGTCTGCATAAGGCCTTAAACCGTGCAATTATTAATTTGGTTTAAACGGGCTTAAATATTTAGTGGCACTGAAATGATAATCGCGACTTATGGTGGCGGCAAAGAGTTATTAGACACTTTATAATGTATAATTTGATGAGATTTCATGCAGGAAATTATTGACAAACCATACTTTTCAGCGTAGGAACCGACCTTTAGAAGGCCAGAGTAGCGTATATCAGAGCCATAGTCTACAAAGTTGATTGATAAGTAGGTAATTACGTACGATGTCGCAAGATGATTTCAGGTTACCTACAACGACGACTAGAGGCCACCAGATTATTTTATAAGGGCTATCACGTATCTGTTATCAACTTTGTCCAGCACTTATGAATCTTATTCAGAATTGTCATAGTGGTCATGAGCCTAGAGTAGCGGATGGATGGTCTTGTATTGGTTTTCCAAAAAAAATAATTAAAAACAAATTAAACCCTGGAGGTCTACTGAACTTATGTTACTACTGAACTATCAGCCTTATAATTAAATTTCTATTAGTGTACCAAGTTCATTGTTTGCGCTAGTAAGAGAGCGTTCTGGTCTGCCATCACGCCCCGCACAACGTAGTAATAGTGCAAATTTGAGCGTGCATGCTCGTACATAATTTAATAATATTGAATCATGACCAACTATATACAGGGTTATTGGTAATTCGACGTATTCCCGTTAGGAGGTGATAGGGGTGACTATTTGTGATAATTTTAACCCCCATATGCATTATGCAAAAGTGAACCATTTTCGAGTTATCAAGCTTTTCAGCGTTTTTAAAATAAGTCAAAAATGCAACATCAAAAATTTATTAAAAAAGAAGTATCAATTGAAATCAATTTTTTTCTTCTGATTTATAAAAACGATTAAACAATGGTTATTTATCATCATTAAAACTACAATTATCGGTCCAACTTTAAAAATGCGAGACGATTAAAGGTATTACTTCAATATTTTTTGAGATTTTTGTCCACTAAAATGCCTTAAAAACAAAAAAAACTTATATCATACTTGGCTTGCAGATTTTTTTAAAAACATAACCGTTTTCTTAGCTTTCCAACAAGGCATAAAAACTATGAACTTATTTTAAAAAAACTGAGAAAAAACGATCACAAAGGAAGCAGGCGGAAATTTGTATTCGAACTGAACTTAAGGTCGTTCTTTAAAATTTCCAAAAAAATAATTAATAAAATTATATATAAATATAAATAAAACAAAATATATAAATTTAAAATTAAATTTAGAACCAGTAAAAGTTTAGTAATAATAACAATTAATAATAAGTAACAATTAAGACATTTTGTTACTTAGCCCAATTAAAGTTCTTGCTCGAAGGGACTTCCCCTATTGCGTACGCAGTCTCATTCTTTTTCTGAGGTGTAAATTAACTACCGAAGTGTTCAAATTATTCCGAATCACATTTGCAGGATATCTGTCTTGCTAGTATATCATGTTTTCCCTTATAGCCAAAGGCACGCCTTCAAGCATTTCATTTGGTAAAAAAAATTCGTAAGCGAGCAAAATTTGTCGACAATTGGTCGAAAAATCATCGAAAAATTCTTGCACATATTGCACATATTGCAGAATAATTTGACTACTTCGGTAGTTAAGTTACACCTCGGAAAAATAATGAGACTTTGCGTACGCAATAGGGGAAGTCCCTTCGAGCAAGAACTTTAATTAAGCTAAATTACAAAATGTCTTGATTGTTATTTATTATTAATTGTTATTATTACTAAACTTTTACTGGTTCTAAATTAAATTTTATATTTATATTTTTTGTTTTATTTACATTGGCCATTGTATTTAACTACTTTTTTTGAAATTTTAAAGAACGACCATAAGTTTCGTTCGAATACAAATTTCCGCCTGCTTCCTTTGTGATCGGTTTTTCTCAGTTTTTTTAAAATAAGTTCATAGTTGTTATGCCTTGTTGGAAAGCTAAGAAAACCGTTATGTTTTTAAAGTAATCTGCAAACCATGTTTGATAAAAGTTTTTTTTGTTTTTAAGGCATTTTAGTGGACAAAAATCTCTAAAAATATTGAAGTAATATCGTTAATCGTCTCGCATCTTTAAAGTTGGACCGATAATTGTAGTTTTAATGTTGATAAATAACCATTGTTTAATCGTTTTTATAAATCAGAAGAAAAAAATAGATTTTAATTGATACTTTTTTTTTAATAAATTTTTGATGTTGCATTTCTGACCTATTTTGAAAAAAGCTGAAAAGCTTGATAACTCGAAAATGGTTCACTTTTGCATAATGCATATGGGGGTTAAAATTATCACAAATAGTCACCCCTATCACCTCCTAACGGGAATACGTCGAATTACCAATAACCCTGTATATTAGGTTTATTTTTTATGGATCTACTGAACAAATCTGTAGGCTAATGTTATGTTGTGTGGCAGTCAAGTTTAGTCTATACTAATATTAAAAGAGGAAATATTTGTTTGTAATGTTTTCACACAAAACTCAATTCGATTTCAAAAATTCTGTCACTTTTAGAAAGCTGCATCTTCACTGAGTCACATAAGCTATATGATATTAATAGGTGTAAACGTTGGTATTGTTACGTCTAATTCCACGCGAGCGAAGCTGCGGGCGTTCACTAGTAGGTAAATATATTCGATGACGGCGAGAGTGGTGGTGACGGTGAGGTAATAAAGATTATTATAGTTAAAAAAGGTAATTTAAATAACATATTTTATGTTATTTAAATAACATATTTAAAAATTTATATAACATATTTTATGTTATTTAAATTATATAAGAAGATATATGCTCGAAAAAGTCCAAAACGGCACGTTTTCTGTTAAGTGTGCGTCGCACAGCCCAAGGAGCATAGCGCCATCAAGTGCACATTTTTTAGCACTGAATTCTATGGAGGTGTAATAATACTATGTTTATTGTACTAATTCTATGTATAGTGTAAAATCATTGATGTGTAAGAATAATGGAAGTGAGTATTTTATCTATGTAATTAATAAAATAGTCTGCTTTACTATTTTAGTCACAGATAAAAATATTAACAGACAAATTTTCTTCCATCTTATATCGCTTGCTCGAACAAGTGCCCAAAGTTATCGAATCAAGGGATCCGCTGGAGGAAATGCTACGGTAAACTAATATTGGTGATAATATTTTTTCGGGGAAATATTCAATACGCTTAAGTATCATACTTTAGCGTGTTAGTTGCTAGTTTCCTGCTTCCCTTCGTAGTATCTCTGTACTGATAGATAAGTATATCTACAGAGTCCCGTGGTTGCATGCGCGACTGCTGAACTGGAAGCTGCTAGAGGTCCTGGGTTCTATCCCCGGTTACAGCAAAGTATTATTTGTTTTTTAAACTTGAAATTTCCAGTAGTAGTCGGAGTTTACAATTGTGTCCGGCCAAGGACGTTGAAATAGTAGCCGGACAGATCGCCATTGACTGACATTTGAAGCATAACAATGACGGCGGCGACAGAAGTGTGAGTGAATGTAGTGTTGCCATGTTACCAAATTTTCCCAACTGAGTGTGTATTTATTAGGTTAAGGGAAATGAAAGTATTTAGAAAATGTAATAAAATGTAATACGAAATAAATTTACCAAAATCCTTTTCTTGTAAGTTCGGTTTAATTTCAATCAACTGTACTAAAACATTATGTTAGCGTGGGTGGAACATGTAATACGCGGAGAAGCGACAAACACGATTAATAAATGCCATGACACTAATTCACAGAATAGATATACACCAAGGAGCACTAACAAACATCCACACTAACAAGATTAAAAATTATTTATTTAGATTAAATTGAGGATAAATGGATGTATTGACGATATGAAGTTCTGTGTACATACTATGTACACAGAACTTATATCGTCATTTTTCAAACAAGATACAAATTTAGTTATACAAAAAATTTAAGTAGCATAATTAAACCCGACATTTTTTTACTAAATTTAAAACTAAAACTAAATTTTTATCATAAGTTATTCATAGTATCCCTACCTAGTCTGCTTGAGCTTTTTCTGTTCGGAGTGTTCAGTGACGCTGTAAAGGTCGGCGTGACCACACAGTAAAAGGCCACTCGAAAAAAGAAATCAACTACTGTGGATGTTTGTTAGTGCTTCTTGGTGTATATCTATTCTGTGAATTAGTGTCATGGCATTTATTAATCGTGTTTGTTTACGTATTTGTATGGAAACTTTGATTTTTTTTTTCTCGTGAACCGCGCGCCTCCGCGCTGCGAAATTTTGTGAGTGTGCGTCTTTTAACGAGTTCTAGCTGTGAAAGAAGTACATAGCCGATCTGTGGTGTTGCATATTCTAAAGTTCTTCCTTAACAACTCTAAGACGACCAGTCTTAGTGAAATATAAATCATTGGCATCAAATAAATGCTGCATAAGACACTAGATTTAGTTGGTGTCCAATTAGCTTCACCTCTACACTCTCTTATAACATCTATCCAGTCTTTTTCCATGGTTGATTAGCAGAAGGAAATCTATGAAAACAGTACCTACTTTTATAACACTAAACAATTTAAACATAAAACCCAACACCATAATATAATAAGTAACACCTTATTATTGTACTCGTTATGAGTAGATCAAATAAACAAAATTTTACTTTTAATAAAAGACTGTAAAATCAAATCAAATCAATTTTGGGTAAATTTCCCTACAATTTTATGACAACACCAACTATTCTCTAGCCTGTTGAAGTTGAGGTTTTGAGTTCCAAGCGATGAATTTATTTTATTTCAAAATGACATTTCTATTTCAAAATACTCGAAAAATTGTTGATTTTACCTATGAAAGGTTATTCCTTGATTTTTTTTATGTATGGTTGTATTATTCTTAAACCATTTTACAACACAAGAAGGCATATTTTACTTAATTCTGTAATTACAAAACACGTAACGTCACTTTGGCGGCAAATAGCGTAATGGCGGAGCGATCGGCTTATTAAATTGCAAGTGTGTGTGTGACATGTATATCTATGATTGGACTGGCTTATCATGGTGGCTTCATTTGTTTATTAATGGCGATCTGTCCGGCTACTATTTCAACGTCCTTGTGTCCGGCTTACGTCGTCATCGTGACTTAAATATAACTGGTGAAACGTGCGTGTATTACAAACTTCTGCCTACTCCTTCACTGATTTGTAGGCGTGATGTTATGTAATGCTATATCTAGAGTCCGTTAGGGTGTGCTCTACAGCTATTGCTTGCCTCATCTATACTAATATTATAAAAAGGAAAGATTTGTTTGTAATGTTTTCACACAAAAACTACTGGACCGATTCCAAAACTTCTTTCACCATTAGAAAGCTGCATCTTCACTGAGTGACATAGGCTGTATAACATTACTAGGTGTAAACGAAACTATTGTTATGTCTAATTCCACGCGAGCGAAGCAGCGGGGGGCGTCCACTAGTTCTAAATATCTTTGATTTTAAGTAGTTAAACTTTGTTAAGAAATCAAACGAAGATTTCCTCGTGGTGCATTTTATAGGTTACAGTAGCGCTCAACACACACTTATACTACAACTAAAGAAGCGAACTCTGGAACTCAACTAAAAGTCCACTCACGTACCTACAGAGTAGAAAAAATGGCGTCTTCAGCCGGTGCTACTAGGACATATGAAACCTTAATTTTTTTTAAATATTATGTTCGTTAGTTAGTTTGAAACGTCAAAATCAAGCGGATAATATCTCGCGAAGCAAAATTTCAAAATCTTTTTCCGAAACTCCCGCTAAATCTCATAAACTTGATACAAAATTGTTCCGAGAGACATTTTTCGTATTCCCCGCCTTGGGCGAGCCCGCGTGGATCAGCAGATTCCGTACAGGTAATGTCTATTCAGATGATTTGGAACAAATTTGGAAGCTCTTTATTTAAGTAAAAGCGTTAGCTCGGTTACGGCGTGGGGAGGGAGATAATTTGTTGTGTCAAAAATATTATGGTAATGCTCATCTGATATTTACATTTTTTTACAAAATTTCGGCATCTTGAACAATATGACAGTCAAAAGAAGTTTAAAAGTAGCTTTTCAAGAATTTATCCAATGTAAAATAGAATAATGATGTATTCATTCAATGCATATTACCACCTAGCCGACAATTTAACAGAACACACAAAAACGATTGTACTCAATTATTGAATAACTAAATTTAAAAAAAACCCTGAATGGGTTTAGCGTGGACACCCTTTGTTCTCAAAACAATTATACAATTTTGAATAGATACAGATGACCAGTTTCCCGAAGGAATTGAAGAAGAACTAATACTAATACAAGAATAATAATTTTGACTTTTAATTTGACATAAGTATCTACTATGTAGTTTTAATAAAAAGTAAATATATTATTTATTTAATTGTATTATAATGTAATGTGCTATTAAAATAGCTACATAGTAGTTTAAAATATAAATTTTAAAATATTAATAAAATTAAAATTTATGTCACAATGTTGACTTGGCATAAACTCCCATAATTTTGCTATACAATCTACTTGTACTATGCTAACATTAACAATAAATAAAATAAATAAAAATAAATTTTTACCGGTAATGTTTATCACATGCAATGGGTGGTGATGCGATCATGCATCGGCCAAAACAAGCTGCGAGCTGGGAAAACAAACCATAATTATAACTAGATCGAACAGGACCTCCAGTTTAGCAATTGCGCTTGATATCACAAGACCCTCGTCGCATGGCCGAGGCTGCATGCAAGGAAAGGAAACAGATGTGTGTTTTTAATTAATCTGAGATAGCAAACGAGCATGCAACATGACCTATCCACTGCCGCCTATCGTAGGCAATCACGGCGGAGGTCATTTCCCAATGGCAGCAACAGTGGGAGAGTGTGGAGAAAGGAAGGGAGTTATATCGGTTCTTCCCGGACGTGGCGGCTCGCCTGGGATCATCCTGGGTGCAGCCGGACTATGTTACCTCGCAGATTCTGTCTGGTCATGGATGTTTTAGGAAGAGGCTGCACGATATGGCACTATGCGACTCGAGCATGTGCCATTGCGGACTGGCAGAAGAGGACTTACACCACGTACTGTGGGAATGTCCTCTGTACGCGGTCTATAGAAGCAGTATGTTAGATGGTCTAGCCGTGGAGAGCATCGGGCCGGTCTACTACCGCGACCTTGTCTCCTCCGAGGCGAACTTCCGCAGGCTGCAGGAGTTCGCCAGACGATGGCACAGGGATAGGCGGGAGCTAGAGGCGCTAAATTAGATGACGCCAGATAGAAGATGACGCACGGGCTGGCGTCCGAGTCGCATTTTTGTGGCGTTAGTCCCCAAGACGGGGGGGTAGAAAGGGACATGGACAATTTGTAGGGAGAAAAGAAGGTGCACCGGACTCTACAGCCAAATGCTGTCTCACTGGTGCGCCCTCCCACGATTCGGCCCATATAACCGCAAGGTTGGCAGGGCCATGGGTGGTTGGCGGGTTGTGCCGCCTATCGTAAAAGTCTGTCACAGACGCGTTTGACTCTTGACGACTAAATGCTCGCCTCTAGACTAGTATAAAAACACTTGTTCGATTGGTATACTCGTACAACTGCGTACTAGCCGTGTAACGCCGCCTTGCCTTGGAGCTAATACCTGCCTAGTATTCTGAGCCACGCTCATGAGCGAGCTCATGTGAATTATGATACTTAAGCCTTATTTGTTGTTCCTGTAAGCGCACGCATAATAAAGATATTACCGTGTAATAAGAGGCTTGCATGTTAATATCTTCGCTGTGGAACAACGCTGAACTTAGGAAATTATGTAAACTGACGTTGAGCTTACTCGAGATATGGTGGGCGTGGTTCGCTGGTGTCATGCACATCTCGCGAGGCACAAACTGCGCTGCGGTAATAGCCCAGTGGCTGATATGCAGCTCCTTATTTCAGAGGGTCCGGGTTCAAGTCAGTGAAGGACACATCGTGAGGAAACCTGCATGCCTGAGAGTTCTTCATAATGTTCTCGAAGGCATGTAAAGTCTGCCAATCCGCACATGGCCAGCGTGGTGGACTAAGGCCTAACCCCTCCCATTCTGAGAGACCCGTGCCCAACAGTGGGACAAAGAAAGGGTTGTGATGGTGGGTTCAAGTCCAAGAGCCACGTAGGTGTATAATATTTTTACGATAAGTTTAAGATGACACCAGCTGCAAGTTTTGTTAAATGTATGTACGGTGGGATACAAAAATAACAATGTCCATTCCATGAATTACGACGACCAAATCAATTTGATTGCCCCATTAAATAATTTCAGGCAACCCTCTTAGAAAGCAACTTCACCTCTTGTGGATTTCGAGTGGCTCGCCTCCATTAAGGCCGGCGGTACTAAAATCAATCTATCGGACCATTCGGTAACCGCATTAGCGCGGGCGGACCGCAACTAACGAACATCGCAGATTCCACAACATTTCTCATCGCAATTTGATTTTATCATCATCACAATCCGTCAATGACTCGCGGCAATGGCAGGGTCATAATACTTGGTCCAACAAGCTACCCAGCGGAACATTCTGGTGAATTCATGAGATAGTTTTGACGTGATAACGTCTTATAAATTGAACGCCGGCTGCACGCACGAGAAATCGTGACTCATGCTCACGTACCGCCTGAGCCGAGCGTGCAAGCGAGAGTGCGGATCAAGTGATAGAGAGGCACGATTGGCCTAAGCGTTCGGCTTGTGAAGCATCCACCTCTCTTCCACCCCATAGGCCTCTGCGTCCGAGTAGCATAGAGGCAGCCAGCAGCACACAACCTACTTGATCTGTTTTGTCAACTGTTTATAAAGTGAAGTGAAAATATGTTTTCCTATGACGTTATCACGTAAAATGATCGTGCGTAAACCAACTTTATAGACAACCATTAATATTTTTGTTCAAGATTTATTCGATATACAGCCGGTCTCGTTAGAGTTTTATTATACATATAAATATCAGATACACATGTATAAAAATTCGGGACAGCTACCACAATTTCACATGTATAACAACTAATAAAATTAAAATCTGAACTGTCACTTGAATATGCTTCCAACAATAAACTAGGTAATTATAATATTCAAACGCTTGTACTTTGAACAGTTTCAAATAAATGTAGTTGTTGTATGTGGTGAAATTGTCACGGCATTACTCCATTATTACTTCCCTCAATTATACATACAAGCTATGAATTTTACAAGACTAACTTACTCCACCAATCCACCATTTAAAGTCTTACAGCGTAACACTCTCAATCCATCGGAGACACGAACCTACATGTAATGCCACATCACATCTTTTGAGATAATTTTCGTGAGCCGAGAATCTATGTTAATTCGCGAGGTTGCCTCTTGATATGATAATTAAGTCATTATCAGTTCAAATACAGCGGTTTTAATGTACGGAGGGCGTAGGAGTTAAAACGTAACAGTATTTGCTAACGTAAATGTAGGAAGGTACTCGTAGTAGAGGGAAGGGGGTGTCTATGTTAATCAGCTGCTCCCGTATCTTTGTCTTGAGTAAAGATACTCTTTACCGTACAATCTAGTAAGTATATAACATAGCTAACACTTAACTGGATTGTTCTTTTAATAATACATAATACATTTGTAACATAACATAACATAACATGTTTTTTACCAAAAGTGGTGGGCAGAGGTGTGTAATAAGCCCACTTTTCACCAATTATGTTTGAGTTCCAAGTAATAAGTGGTGAGCCTATTGCCATATATCCGATACATCCAAACTCCGAGCTATACTGGGAATTTCATGTCAGAAAAACCCAATAAAACTGCCCGGCCCGACGAACAAACACAGGACTTCTATGTTATCGGCTGAATTCTAACACGATCAAACTGTTTCCAGGCAAAACTCAATAGATACAGGAAAAAGTATTATGTAAAAGGTATCTTTTACCTTTCTTAACCCCAGCATATGAACCATTTGCCTATCACACGCTCACGTCACACGACATACTAGTGAATTTCAATTCAAATCTACGTGGCAGCTAGACCTGGCAGAATATTTTTCAGACAACAACGTATGTTGATAAGCTAATCTGAGCAATAAAAACACGCCGGCCCCTGCAGTAAAACAAGAGCGAACTCAACAATGCAAAAGCTGAACCTCTGGTGTTTTCATGCAAATTATCGGGCGAGCAGAGTCGGCGGGCCACCCGAGTCTGAATATTCATGACTTCTTCTCTTCTCTCTCTTCTATCTTTAGGGTTTTATTTGGGGGTAGTTTAGTATGTCCTGTCCTCGCATGGGCCAAGTGTATACAAAGAAGCAACAACTTAATTCATAAAGGCTCTGTATAGAGCTTCAAACATTATTATAACAGTGTGTTTTTTGTCATGCCAGTAGATGCCGACTTCTGGACACATGAGTCTCTTCTAGCAGTTGGCAAGCCCTGATAAATCCTGCAAGGTAATTGCGTAACTCATTGACAGCCCAAGTTAATCTTTGTCTTGACCAATATTTTGATTGTTCGCCTGAAAGTAACCCTGCTGAAGGCAAACGCATCTTACTGGCTACTCGAATCTTATCTGACTAATATTAATGATTTCAGTATTTGAGCTTCCCATGACTAAGATGTTACTCCGGAATATTTGGTTGTGGGTAAATTTTGAGGTAAATTAAATCAGGTGACGTCAGAACGGTTATTCAATCGGGCGTGACGACGCGCTGCTGCCGTGCCAAGCACTAAATGTGTGGTACAAGTTATAAGAGAAGGTGTTGCATTAGTTTTCAAAGGTCTAACTATAACAGTGAGCATAAGATAACGTCCAAATTTATCTTTGACCTATGACTATGACTTGATATGCAAAACATCTTAATAATCAATGCTGTTGCCCGGCATTGGGCGAAACTGCATGTCATTATTAATGTCATCTTATATCCGTAAAAAAATCGTCAATTCTTAGTGTGGTAGTGTTATGGAGTACGCTCTAGACCTGCCCAGTAGTGAGAAGAGTGAGAAGAGTAAGAACATTATGTTGTTGCCGTGCCCTGCAGTGGGACGGAAAAAAAAACTGGTTTCTACCTATTTTCGTTCAGGTGATAGAGCCCTAAGACTTGCAGACCGACACGTGAGGTAGATTATTAGGGTTCCGTTTTTCACCGATTGGATACGAAACCTTAATATCCATAAAATGTCGCCATCGCTTCCACTTTGTACCACCCGCCCGATACCGGTGCGGCTAATGAGGCGTGCATGTATTGCGCAAAGCCGGGATAAGCGCCTTGTATATACGAGTATGTACGCCTGTACATTGATTGTGTTTGAATGTGAACAAATTATGCCGATCGAATAATAGCCGTTGGAAAGTTGAAATAACCTCGCTGCCTGTTGATGAAAAATTGCTAATTTACCCGATGAGCGTCCGTTTAGGGATTATTCGAGTTGAATGTTGGGGATGAGGATGATGTATAATGGTGAATACTTATACTAGCGTCCATAGCCCAAAGGCTCGCTTCGATTCAATGTGATCGAAAAAGTTAAGCAACGACTGGCACGGTCGGTTTGTGGATGGGTGACCGCTAGTGGCAACATTTCATGGACGCTACCGTGCTTCGGAGGGCACGAAAGCCGTCGGTCCCGGTTGTTTTCAATGCTGGAAACAGTCGTTAAGCCTTGTCGAAGACCTTCGGGTGGCTTGGGAACATTCGACACTGGGTTGGCCACTAACCCCTCCACCAATCCGCATTGGAGCGGCGTGGCGGAGTATGCTCTAGAACTCCTTTGGCTATGGCTGTTGGAGGGTAACAGTGCCAGTAAGACGCGTATCATTAGAGGTTGCAGCTAGAAGTTAACCCTGTGTTGAATGTTCTCGAGCCACCCGGAGTTACAATCGACAAGGATTAAGGATTGCTTTACAATTAAAACAACTGGGACCGGCTTAACGGACGGTCACCGTACCGACATACCGACTTAACTCGGTAGATCGGTTACGTTGAGCTATGCGCCCTTAATTAACCGAAAAATAGGAAGAGGTTCTTTGTTTCGTTGTATATATTTTTTTTATTCCAAGACTGATTTATTTACATCGCTTAGTTGTTTGACTAATATTATAAAGAGGAAACATTTGTTTGTAATGTTTTCACACAAAAACTAGTGGACCGATTTCAAAAATTCTTTCACCATTAGAAAGCTGCATCTTCACTGAGTGACATAGGCTACATAATATTACTAGGTATAAATGGAACTACTTATTGTTTATGTCTAATTCCACGCGAGCGAAGTATATATGAGTTTGAAGGTGGCACGGAACACTATTTTTGGGGTTTTGTAACTGATGGGAATGCTTGAAATTTGTAATTGTGACCGGTATCTGTGCCGGTATATGGAACCTTACGTCGTCATGTCACGTTACCTGATACAAATCCATTTGCGATCAATAAAATTGCAATAAATTTAAAAGAAATATTGAAGACGGCATTTTTCATCACAGTAACAAGATTAATAAAAATACTATGTCCATTGAAGTTCCAATCGTCATTTCAGTATTGAAACATTTAAATTGAATCGTAGATGCAAATTCAAACCGTACATGTTTGTATTTTATTCGTTTGATTATATTGAAACCAATCAATCTAATGAAATTAAAAGACGAATATTTTTAGATTTTAAAACATACATCTTCTATCTATATATATAAAAGGAGAAGGTGACTGACTGACTGACTGACTGACTGACTGACTGACTGATTGACTGACATATCAACGCAGGGCCTAAACTATAAGGACTAGAAACTTGAAATTTTGCACAGGGGTTCCTTTTATAACGTAGGGGAGCACTAAGAAAGGATTTTTGAAAATTCACCCCCTAAGGGGGTAAAACGGGGGTGCAAAGTTAGTATGAAACTTTGCCGTTTTTGATGTTATTCGAATGAAATTCAGTACCTATGAAGGTTTTTTATTGAGTTTCGAATTCGATTTCGAATCATCTCTTAAGGGGGTAAAAGGGGGGTGCAAAGTTAGTACGAAACAATGCCGTTTTTGAAGTCAAGTGGGCAACCAAAACGCGGGTAGACGTCGTTAATGGGTCGAATTCTACGCGAGCGAAGCTGCGGGCGTCCACTAGTTTTTATATAAAAGTCTCGGTATAGTCAGTCCGGGTGACAACTCAGTGGCTATCGAACTCTCCTCTCACTCGAGCAGTCCGGGTTCAAACCCAAGTGGCACGCACCAATGACTTTTCTAAGCTATGTGCAATTTAAAAAATTAAATATTACTTAATATAACGGTGAAGGACACATCATGAGAAGACCTGCATGCCAGAGAGTTCGTCATAATGTTCTCGACGGTATGTGAAGTTTTCCAATCCGCACTTGGCCAGCGTGGTGGAGTAAGGCCTAATTCCTCTCATGCCCGACCCGAGCCCAACAGTGGGACAAAGAAAGGGTATAGTCACTAAATATCTCAAGTAATCTCCCTTTAATGTTATTTTATATCAACATGTTTATGTAACTCATCTCATACAAGAGGTAAGTCTTACCTCAGTGAGGTATCTCCTCTTTAGCGCTTCTTCTTGTGTAGTATAAACGTTATATAATCAAAACATCAGCAAGCGTCAGACGCTACTCGACAAATCTATCGATTCAATTTGGTCCGACGAGATAATCAACTAGATCCATCTTCATTGAACGCTTTGTCAAATAGCTTTCAAAGTCGTCGAAGAAATCGAAAACTTATCAAACGTTTCTCAAAGTGTACAGACATCTTAACAGCCCCCCGGTTCCTCTCATTCTTATGACGTCTTTGATCACAACTTTGAGCATCGAGCTCAATTTTCTTTGAACATAAAGTGCGGTGCATTTTAAAATGAGAAAATTCCTTAATTGGTTGTTCTTATTTTCTTATACATAAATGGATCTATTCTTTGGTCTCCCGTGACTGGATTTAAACTGCAATAGCTGAAAGCATTCTGTAAAAGGATTCAATAGTGCGTTGAAATGGTTTTAAATTATATTTTAGAAGTACTTATTCCTTCGCTGGAAGACAGAAACAGAATTATCAAAAGCGCAATTTCATTTTAAACAAGAACATTTTCACGTTTTAAAATTGTATTCAGTAAAACACTTTAGCTGAACAGTGAAATAATAAATAAAAGATAAATTATAGACTAAAAGAAACGTTAAATTTTTTACTTTCGGTACGATATACGACTACTCTAACTATGGCCGCGTTTAACACAGAGGATCACAGAGAATACGAGGTGGCATTCTATACTGCACTTTGCACCCCTAGTCGCCCTGAGAGTTATATTATTCATTTCAGTGTTAGATGCAGACCGTTAACCATGCCGTTTTATAGAATCTGACCTCAAAGATACTACTTTAGCTTCGCAACCAAAGTATTTTCTGAACAGAATACCCATTATTACTATTATTTGTTATCCATTATTCACTATCTAATGTCCCGCACAGTAGCACCACCACTCGCCTCAGAAGGCTAAAGTGGGGATGGGCTTGACTATATTATTATATAGAATGGACAGCTCAAGGTGGACGAAAATAGTTACAGAATGGGTACCAAGGGAAGGCTTGAGACAGAGAGGGAGGCCAAAAAGGAGATGGCGAGATATTTTCACCCAAAGAGCAGGAAAGTATTGGATGACTGCAGCAAGAAATAGAGCAGAATGGAGAGGTTTAGGGGAGGCCTTCGCCGCCGAGGCGACTACTACGAGTTACTTGTAGTTTGTAGTAGAAGTAAAAAGGCTTTATTATTATTATTATTATAATGTCCCGCAAGACGCACTGGAGCAGCGTGGTGGAATAAGCTCCAAGTCTTCTCATTTGCGAGAAGTAACCCTTGCCCAGCTGTGGGACGTTCATGGGTTGTCGTACAGCCAAGCGCGTATTTGCGAGGTTAGTCATTATCATCATCAGTAGCCCACGGTTGGGCACGGTTGTCCTAACGAAATATAAGGCTACAGTCCACTGTTTTACACTGTAGAAATGGTACAAGTGCAATTGTACCATTACTAGATGTTGTACCATTCTGTACAAATGGATGTTTGGCCTCGTCTGCAATATTAATCGTAAGTATTGACAATTTTCTAATCATGAATCGAAATTATTTGATATTTATTTCACATTTGATGATCGTACCAGTAAAATCTCTAACTAAAGTCATCGATATCTGGGAATAGAATGTATTCCAATTTAATCTCCGTTCTTATGTTCCCTCTACCGTTTGAATGTAGAAGTACCTACAGCCCTGGAAATTCTACAAGCAAGAACAGTCTCCTCCCTCGCCACGCCGCCGTTCCATATAAAATGTACGTATGAGTCCCTCATTTTTCTAATCAAAGCAACCCCCTGTATGCCTTGCACTCGAGGTCGCGGGTGCAGCTGTATATTAGCAGAGTTGCTGCAGTTGTTGCAGCTATGTTTATTTTTCACTTCCATAATTACTGCGGCTGCGTCGAGTCATGTTGATCTATTCCTGTTTGAGTGGCCAGGTTGTGATTAGATCAAAAAATTTCAAATTGGAGTACTGCTAGCGACTTTACATCTTGTAATTACATGATGTAATGTTGAATTTTCCCGACGGGGAAAGCAGAGGTGTGTTAATTTTCACCAGTTATGTTTAGGTCCCATGTAAGCTGTTCTTGGAACTTTAGAGTAAGACAAACTCAGTCATTCTTTGTCTGAGCCGCGAATTGAAACCAAGATCATTAGCTCAGCTCAGCAATTTCGCTTACGACACCTAGACCAATGAGGCATATACTGGGCCGACCAGTTCAATTAGTTGGCTTTAATATAATTTTTTTCTCTTATACTAGTTAAGCCAACAGCTGGGTACAGCAATATTTACTTCTGCTAGAGATGACGCGAGCAGTGTTGTAAATTAATTTAAAAATACTGATATTTCTTGTTGGATACCTAGTGTTGGCGCTGCCAAAATGAAATTAATGATAAAATGGTCGATACTGATTTTTTCACTATTAAGATTATTGCAAATTCTATTTACAATACGTAGCCTGTACCTTATACCGTCACGTCAAATAAAACCGCACGCGTCTTAACTAATAGGCTCGGTTGACAAACATTCCCGGCGACGTTTGCTCATTGTAAGCGCAAATGTGGCGCAAATTAACTTGTTAGCGCTCGTCCGCGACACGACATGCGCCACCGCGACTTGCTTAATTATTTTAGTTTGAGTGCCATGGCGGTGACACACGAGGAGCGGCTTGGTCGCGCGGTTAGTAAAACGCGCTGTAAAGCTATGTTGTTTCAGTTTAAAATTAGAACCGGTAGAAAAGTTTTAACTCGTGGACTCGATTTGCACACATATAATTATTGTAGCTACAGTTGCTATCCTTCTCATGGACATTACCTGACAAATTCCACTCATTGCTACTCAAGGGGCCTCCCTAATAGGGTATTTTACACCATGAAAGAAAAAATATATAAATGCATTTATAAGATAGATTTTGAAAAAAGTAAACGAGAAACGTCAGTATTTATTTATAAAAATGCAATGGGAATTTTAAAATTCAATTTTAAAAATCGTCTTTTTTAATCTGTTTTTAGAATTCCTAAAACGCCATCCGCCATATTTGATTCCGACGAGACGTCACTCCGATAGTAAACAATTTAGATTTTTGTCGTGCTCTCTGTTAATTTGAAATTTTTACAAGGTATTAACACGTTTGTGGACTTTTATTCTGTATTTTATTAAAATCGCATCATGGAAGACGGTTTTGTGAAAGCAGAAAGTACAAATCTACCAATGATAAATACGTTGATGGTGGCGAATTTTTTTGCAAAACATTCAATTATGATTTCTGTTCTGCCGAATTGAGAAATAATAAAACAGTAATGTAAGTACATAACTATCGTATCAAGTTTAGTATCAAGTTTAGTCTAATAGTAAGTATAATACAATAACAATACACCTAACCTATTTTTTGTCATCAGGTCGGGAAGGGAATCTTACGGGGATGACGCAATAGTCTATGTGCAGCTCAAGCGGGCTCAAAGCACATGCATGTTATGTTAAGTGTACGGTATGCCCGGAACACAAAGTGCGTTCCAAGCCCTATGCAGTGACACTTATTGTGAATGAACAGGAAGAGACTGTGACTAGTGCAAAGTGCCACGATTGCTCCTCGTCAGAAGGTGGCAAGTACAGTGTTGCATTTTTAATGTGGTTACACCGCCAAACCGAAGCCCCATCGTGTACTTCAGTAAATTGGAGGAAATCTAATCTGGCTAAGGTCGGTTCATCAATAAAAATTTTGTGTGCAAAAGAAATCTCTAATAGAAAACTTAAGGAGATGGTTCCAGACAGCAGTTTGTTAAATAAATTTGTTTTAGAATGCAAAAAAAGAAAAAACGTGGTCTATATATTTCTGAGACATTCCCAATGCTTGCTGGCTCCCCAGGTGTGATTAATAACAAGACTACTTTTGAAATTAAGTTTCTGTCTAGTGACAAACTGCACAACACTACATAGATAAGGACGATACAATATCAAAGAAATATTTTGCACAAGTTCAAATGCAAATGTAGGTATTGTGCTTATGGAAACAAAAGTTATTTTTGTGTTGCTGGTAGTGATTTTAAAGAAAATAATCAGCTCTCTATATTCCTGTTGAATAAGAACATGAGTATGTAATGAAGTTATTAAATAGTGTAGTTGCTTTTTGGAAGAATAACATTTTTCCAATTTTATACAAAAGGTTAGTTTGAAAATCACAGAAAATATACTTTTCTTGTTATTATATGATTAACTGTTAATTCTTTATAATATAATACATCAGTTATTGTTTATTACGTTGTGACCTATGTAGTTGATTTTTACAATACATTCATTTTATAATGAAGAAAAATGCTTGTTGTTTTATTGAATTACCTAACTAATTTTGTTTTTACTTTTTATGTATGTAATATTGAAAGCTCAATTGATACCAATATAGCAGTGCAGTAGACCCTGTAGTGCCTATGTATTCACATATTTTGCACATACACTTCAAAAATATACATCTATTACTATATCACTAACATCTATTAAGGTGGCCATGTTGACCCATTCTTCAAATCAACTCAGTCATGTGTTGACCAACATCATCTTTATACAGTGCACCATGGAAAAAATAAAAGTATTCTTATTATTGGTTATATTTATTTACTATAATATAACGTGGTGGAGTATGCTCTAGACCTCCCTCTGTCTGTGGGGGAGACCCGTGCCCAGCAGTGGGACGTCTATGGGTCGCAGCGAATGATACATAGTATAAAACCAAAGCTGCCTGTACAAGTATTCATTTAATCCTTCAAAACCACTTGATTAATTTTGGTACAATTTTCACTATGATGTGTAGATAGCTGTATGTACTAGGGCGAGGCATGTTACCAGTTATTTAATAAGGACATCTTGTAAATTAATCAAGGCACAAGCTGTTGAAATACAATGTGGTCTTCACAGAAATACAGTCTAGTCTTTGTGGACAATGATTTTGGGTCTCTTCTTGCCAGTTTAAAACAAGTGTTTCTCATTTTAATATCACTTGGCACTTGAATCCACAATTTTTGTAGCGTTTTTACACTTGTATTATTGCATTCATGCACAAGACACCAATGAATGCCAATGATAAACATTTTAGCTAACTATTTTCACAAATCTTGTTACTTGGTCTTTTGCAGTCGTATTGTTTACTAACGAAGTGACGTCACGAGCCGAAACAGCATGGCGGCTAGCGTTTCCGCGCGAAAATTCAAAATCATAAATAAAAAATAGATTTTAAGGCATTTTTCGGTTTTATAAAATTAAAATAAAAATTCTACTGGTTCATTACGATCTCAGGATTAATTTAAAACAGTTTTCAAAAAAAGGTGTAATACCCTATTTCAGGGTGTGACCGAATGCATACCCGAATAAAACCACATATAAAACGTCAATTTGCTTCGACGAGATACAAAGACAGCCACGGACTCATGAGTAACGAGTCTAATTCACTTTAAAGGCATTTGATTCCCCTTTTCAACTCTTTGTGGGTTGAAAATACAAGAAAAGCGCTGAACCTGTATTGAAGATTGTATATTGAATTCCCTACATCCAACAACTTAACAACATCAAGTCCCCTGAAAACGCAGCGTTTCTCCCGCTGTCCATGAAACACGCTCTAAATGTCACGGATGTTGGCAAAGTCGTGTTTATTATGCCATGACAAGGTGCCGCCATGTCCAGGTTTATGTAATGTAAGTTTACATACACAATGCAGTCTGATAATTCTAACATGAATACAGGGGGTTTTTAAAATGATGATCGGCCAACCTTTGGTGTAGCTTGATAAATGAAATACTCATTATATTTTAAAACACCCTTGGTTTGTAGAGGTAAATAGATTTGACGCGGCTGGAGCCTCGGGAAAGTTATCTTGTAATACAAAATACTAAATTCCAAAAATATATGTTACAAGCGATAACCCTAACCGATATTCCTTAATTCTGATCCTCATGATCTCATTCAAGTGCTTTTTCCACAAACCAAGTCATGAACTCTTCAACAATTCTACTGTATACAAGTATCTTGTTATTAGAAAATGAATTCCAAACTTTTGTTTTTATTTTCGAGCGGTCTTTGCTTTGTATTTGGAGAACCAACAAGGGGTTTATTTCCTCTAAACACTTTATGAACTCGATCATTAAAGACAACAAAGCTTTTCTCATTTACGAACGGTGAAGAATGCGGAGATATTGTTCCGGAACCTGAGAGACTTTTGTTCCAGAGATTATTTTAGATAGATACGTTTACGTTCGTTCGAAACTGAGTCGGACTCGTTCTAAAATATGTCAGTTCTCATCTGTAAAGTCGTTTACTTTATAAATTGCAGCTAACGCAAAACTACATCGTGATTCTACACAATGCGAGTTTGTTTCTGTTGGATTAAGTAAAGCGTAATATACAAGTATCTCGCCAATTTTCTTTGTTTAGGTGTAAATCCACCACTTTCTTCATATGCACTCTGGGGCCTGCTATATTTATGTGCAAATGAAATTTCCAAGCATCTTGTTCTATTGTCAGTGGTTAGATTGCAACCTGGTTTAAAAAACACGCTTTTGTAGATAATCGAACTAAAATGTAGATTTTTCTATTATTATTTTTTAGTATAATTATTGCATTGTCATCAGTTCTTGATAAATGTGCAAAGTTTCAAATTAATCCGACGTTGGGAAGGGGGTGAAAATCACGTTCAAAGATTCCGTCACATACATACCATGCTAATAAAATCGTGTTAATAATATAGAATAATATTGTTCAGGTGGATGAACTTAAGTGTGTTTATATGACGTTAATATTATGGAATTATAAAACGTTTTATTTCGCATTACCTTATATAATATGTATATACATATATGTGAATGTAGATCGCCTGTAAACAGTAGCAATGGGTAAACAGAAAATAATGTAAAAATCCTCGTAAGTTCCGTACGGAGGCTCATTTAAAATTACGTCGGGGAAAACGAATTACCTCACGTCAAATTAGATTGGAATCGATTTCGCGGTGCGCGCGGCCGACGAGGCAATTGGGTGAGCCTCTCTTGAACAAACAAACATCGTGTTGGTAACTTTTGGGATTTATTTAACCTAGAACCTTTTACATAATTAAATTTAAGGTTCGAATTACTTTGTAGCTTACTAATCTGCCCGCCCCCGTGAGCTGGAGGGATGGTATGGATGTAGATGGCTGTGACTGGATTAAATGTAAAATATTGACAGCACGTACTATGTTCTATCAACGGTGGTAATAATCTAACACTATTATTAGTTATTTAATACTTAAATATTGCAGTTGAAATTCCTAGTAGTAATTTGAGCTGGACTCATGCTGGATATACATATATATAGATATTTGTAAGACTGTTTTTGTGATAAAACCCAGAGCCATAGCATTGTGGGAGCCATCTACTGAAAAAATAATCAACACTGGTGCAAGTTCCAAAGTGAACGAGTAATGATAAGAATTTCCGAGGCGTCTAGGAAGTTGAGAACAAAAAAGTAGGGGGCGGAAAAGTTTTTCGATCGGTAACGTGAAACCGAAACTTGGGCTCTAGACCAGCCAAGTTGGGGCTCGGTCGACCCAATTTTTGGGACGGCTCAGTGAAAGTACATTTCTTTGTATCGGTTATGCATTCTAGAAGCTTCGATGTTTGGAGAAGTCGAATATGTAGCGTATCATAATATTTTTGTCATTGTTGTGGATCGAATCCTGTCTGTAGCTGACGATTTAATTTGTACTTTTTTTATACATTTTGGAAGAAATATAATAAAATCTCAAAAATGTCATAGCAATCTTGCAATTTAGAACCCACTTCAGTACTTATCACAATCAAAAAGTCTCTCGCTCGATCGAGGTCGTTACCAAAATGTGTTAAAATGTTTTCCATAAAAACATCCTTTGTCAAAAATACCTTATTTCTGAGTTTGCAGGTATATTTCATGGCCGATACAATGATAAATTATTCATATTATCGCCGCGGCAACCAAAGGAAAGAAAAGACGATGACGAATATGACGCATGGATATTGTGGAGGTGGCCAATTTATTTCACGAAAGAAAAAGAATGTTCAGGATTTTTCTCAGGCCGTAATAGACCGAAGAATGATTAGGATGTCATCTTGCTATTAGGAGTCAAGATTTACTACGCAAAGCTAGTTAAACATAAATAAGTAACATAAATTAACCATCCATCCAACATCCTTTTATAGTGCTAAGGCTTGCATTGCGTTTATTGAATTAAACCTGTATCCAGTAGAAAAATAATATTTAAACACAATTTTAATTTAATTTGCTCATCGTGTCACACGTTGCCCTTAACCCTTCAGTTTTGCGAGGCTCGTGCCCAACACAGTGTCTTATTCACAGTTTCAAGTAAACCGCGTGCAAATTTTACGCAAGTCAGTGGGAAACTGGATGATAAGAGTGGTGGACATAGCTTGGTGGCACGTTTTATATCATGTATATATGTATAATGTATATGTATTGTATGGTATGGTATATATAATACAATTCATGTGTAATGTATATCATTGTCATGTGCTATCCATGTATAGCAACCAACTTGTAATACCTACCTTATTTCAGCAAATAAATATATTGATTGATTGATCTTATGAGAGGCCTTTGTACAGAAGTGGAGTGATGTGGGAAGTGAGACAGTGGATAGAGAGAGAGAGAGGGAGACGGAATATTCCATGCCTGTAAAGGTCCCGAACCACTAAAGTGTTTGTGCTCGTATCTCCGTACTCATAAAATAAACATGCTACTTTGGTACGCGGTAAGTACCTATTTTATATCCAGAAAAAATAACTCCGTACATTCAGCGTTTGAAGCACCGCACTCGTACTTGTAACATAAATTGTAACTGAGGCTCGCCGTGAGAGTATTCCTGTTCAAATTAAATAAAATCCGCACTGGAAATCTGTTAAGCAGGCCATTTTATTGCATATTCTGATTTGCGTGTTTTAATTCCTTGGCTACTATTTAATTTGCAGGCAGCTCTACCTAGGGGTTCTGTTTCAAATGTTAATATAATTAACATTTGAAATATTTATTCATTTTATTTAGAGTTACTCATTAAAAATAAATATAAGTTCATACCTATTTATTAACTGAGCCCAAATTTTAGACATAAATGTAGGTATTTTCATCCTGTTTAGTCATTTACTGCACATCATTATTAGCTGAATCAAGTCGCTCAGATTCTGATTAAAAAAAACCTACTATTGTTGATAGTAATGCAGAGTTAACATTAAATGATAAGTAACACAAACTTCTAGTAAAAATCAAGGTATAGCTTAGAAGAATGGTTTAGGGTAGATAGGTTTATTTTTAGAGTATCTTATATTTAATCCATGCATACAAAGCTGTGGGCGTCCAATAGTATATTTCCTAGTCAGACTATACAAAAAAATCCTTGTTCCGAGCACTTATGAGATACTATTATGTTATGTTTATCTAAGAGAGACAGAGACAAATAATGTTCACACAGTTCCCCGTTTTTATGTCAGCTGTAAACAAGAGAGGGTAAACTTTTAATAAGCCGTAACGTGTTTGCGATAAGGTGAATTTGTCGAGGGTGATAGAGGGTCCGCTTCAAATTTTAGTGCTTTATAAAATCAAAGGAATGGGGGTTCAAATGTCGGGCAATGACAAATTTCAGCTTTTCTATTCTTATCTAGTACGAGTATTTTATGGATAAAAGAGCAAACGTGCAGCACCATTTATCCGCCGACGACAAACTGTCTTCCTGAGATTTAAACATGAAGTAGGATGGTTAGTCTAGTTAGACATACGTAGAACTTAAAATTAGAAATTATTTAGGAAAGTATGAGTGCAGTAATTTAAGAAGTACCTATGTATGTATGTGTATGTATGTATGTATATATACCGCCTTAGCTTCTCTCTGCTTAGCCCAAAGGTTGACTGGCAGAAAATGCTCTTAGTTTTGTACCATATTTAGGTATAATAAAAAAATATGTATGTATGTATATATGTATGTATGTATGTATACCGTATTTCGCTGTACACGCTTTTGCTTCTCTAATACCCTCTCCATTCCCAGGCCTGCTAGAAGAAATTTCAACATGAAATAAGCAGTGCCTGTTCATTTTTTGTACCTTATATTACCTACTTCATTTTTTTAATTATGTATCACTTCAAATTGTTGTTGTGTACACGAATTGTTAAATAAATAATAAATAAGAAAATTGAGATCGATTAGATACATAGTCAAGTCTGTGATGGAATAGCCACAATAGAATATGAGTCAGGATAAAGGAGTACTCCCTTCAGTGCAGGCGATACCGTTATCATTTCCGCGTCGCGACTGGGGACCGACCTTGAGCGAGTGTAACATATCGGCGCATTACTGTAAATTTACCGTGAAGGAACATAACCCGAAAGCGCTTGGGACTATGTAATGCGATCCGTTGCACGTTTAAAAGCTGTGAGGAAGATACGAGAATTAGACTTGTCTGGTGCGGGTTAGTGGGCTCACGGACCCAGTTTTTGAAGTGAAACTTCTTTAGGCGCATGAGGGTAAATTTTTTTATGGATGAAACGGAAATGCGTCACGCAGCATGCAACGTTCGTGACGAAGAAGAGGATGGGCGATAGAGAGAAAGTGATATAGAGCAAACGTCGCACAGTGACATAGGGCGAGAGGACAAGACTTTCAAATGTATTTATTCTTTTTTTATGTATATTTGAATATTTCGCCAAAGAAGTTTCACTTCTGACATGTGTACTTTGTACGAACGCACTTTTTTTTATAAGCAAAAGAGCTCGTTGCACCATCCAGACGACGCTAATGACAATTGTCACAAACATTGAACAAAATTCGCAGTCTTGTTCAATGTCGGTGATGGATGTGTTGCAAGCAAAAAGAAAGGATTGTGGTGTTATTCTTATCGAGTGGATCAATGACCAAGAAATGACCAAAGCGGCGTACTTTGTAATTTCTTTGTCATTTCTTTGTTCGTACTTTATTGTCATTTCTTTGTTTGTCATTTCTTTGTTCGTACAGCGTTCTTTGGTCATTTCATTGTTCGTCTTTGGTCAAGTGTCAGTTGGTAGGCTAGATATCCCGCTTGGAATATAACAAACGGAACACAAATTCATGTTTTCTTCATCGGTATAACGGGTGATTGTGGATAAGCAGAATAAGACTTTGGGTACTAAATAATAACGAGACGTCTTAACGACTGATATCTTAGGATACAGAATCTTCTAGATCAACATTTTCCTTTTTCGTCACGCCTTAAAGTAGCTAGCTGCGTGTACATAAAATTCTACGGGCATAAACAACCCCGGGATGTGATTAGACAGGAGTGAACAAGTACCAGCGAGAGGATACGAAGGGATGGGGGTGAAGTATCGAGCCTTGGGGAACGCCCTGAATTCAAGGAGCGAAAATATTAGAATATGAAGTAAGCAAGCTCGGAAATGCTAATGAATTAGGTTTTTCACAAAGACGGGATGCGAATATGAATTTGGGAATTGGAACTTTTGACGAAAACAGACAAAAAAATATTGATAAGTAATCTACCATTGCAACTGGTTGTGCATTGCGTTAATTATCCTGTCGATTTTGCCTTTAATTTTATTAAATTACACTTCAATTTCGTACTACTATTTAAAGAAATGTCGCACCGATTTTTATAATTAACTAGGACGCCCGCAGCTTCGCTCGCGTGGAATTAGACAACAATATTTTCTACTCCTAGTAATTATATAGCCTATGACACTCAGTGAAGATGCAGCTTTCTAATGGTGAAAGAATTTTTGAAATCGGTCAAGTAGTTTTTGTGTGAAAACAAAAACAAAACAACAAATGTTTCCTCTTTATAATATTAGTATAGACTACGTAATATGTTTGAATAATATGAGAGCGGATATAATATAGACATATTACACTCACGTCAAGCAAAAATTGCATCGGACTTGAAAATAACAAGCAAGCAACGTAACATAAGCAATGAGGTAATAATACAAGGAAATCCTAGGAGCGAATAAATATTTTGAAAACAAAGCTCTTTCTCTCGTATAAAATCCGCCCCTTCTTTGTGTATTTCGGAGTAACAAGTCTGTTTTCGCTCTCCCGACGGGGGATTTTGTTTAAACAACTTAAATAACTTTATTAATTGGCACTCAAGCGTTTGGAAATACAACTGTTGTCAATCGATATCAATTATAATAGGAACAAAACATTTCGTATTTCAATCGGGGAATTTTCGACGGGCCCGTTGGCGCAATCGGTAGTGACCCTACCTGTTGCGCCTGGGGTCGTGGGTTCGAAACCTACTCAGGACAAATAATCGTGTGACGAAAGTTTTAAAGTCCACTGCTCCTCCTCCCTCATTCGCAAGCTCAAAGTTGCTCAGAGTGCTATGGAAAGAGTCGCTCAGAGTGCTATGGCTCGGTATTTCGCTACGAGACCGGATTCGAAATTAAGTCAATTCTGCTTATTTTTAACAAAATGTTAGTTATTTAAATACAAGGAACTAATAGATACCTACTGACGTTAAATGCTCGAGATGCACAAAAGTTTAAAACATTGACGATGACAGCCGAAGTCATTTTTGATAGCAATGAGATGAGAGAGATGAGCTCAGCGGCTAAAGAAGTGTCACGGTATTTGGTATCCGTCTACTTCAATGGGACAGGCGTGAGTTTATCTTTAAATAAATAGGCCTAGGCCAGGCCAGGCTAGCCCGGGTGGCGAAAATACACAGAAAACAACACAATTCAGAATTCGACACCTATTCGAACCCGGTACCCCCAATTTGGCAGACTGGGTATGTCACCATCGCGTCACGGAGTCGCCGTTTGTATGTTACAGCTTGAATAACAAATGAGCCGTCTGATAGCTCTCTCGATTCCAATTAGCGTACAATATTATAATATTTTATAGTGGCATATGGGGTGATTCTTGGCATACACTATTGGCTGTCTCGTGTCTGTCCTAATCATATCATGGTCATACTGTACATTTTTCTGTAAAAATTAATTTGAATTTTAAAAGAGTACCGAGAGTTTTTTCCTCCGGCTTTTTTCTCTCTCGGCCTACACTAGGGCATAGGATAAGAATATTGTAAGTTCTTCCTTAAGCCGATGACCAGGTAGATAGTCGATCGTGACTTAGAGCTTAGCTTAGTGGTAGGTAATTATTGTAAATTAGCCATAAGGCAGGTTAGGCACCTGTGTAGGATTAGCTATTCATTCAAGGATAAATAGCTCATCCTTTGCTTTATATTAATCAGTTTAGAATAGCATTAAGTAGTTTGTAGTTACCTAGACTTTCGTTAAGCGTGTGTAATCACCTCATAGCGAAATAAATTATTTGAATTTTGAATTTTGAATTTTGAATTTTATGTAATTCCGCACGTGTTTACCTGCGCAGCGCAGGTGTAAAAGCGGCAATAAATTTATTTTTACGCGCTGCAATTAAGTCATTAAATCGCCAATTAAGAGGATTGGGAGTCAAACGCCCCATTGCGCCGTCGATCGATAGGAAATAAGCGCATTAGCATAGATTTAATTCCTCTCGTGCCGTACGGGTTCGTTTGACGGATTACAAGCATGCCTAATTGTTGTTATGTACCTACCCTGTAGCGTCCATAGCCATAGCCTTACTAGCGCATAGTCCATAGGCTTGCGTCGATTCAATGTGATCGAAACAGTAAAGCAACGAAGGGCGCGGTCGGTCAGCACGTAAGGCCGTCGATCCCGGTTATTTTCAATGGTGGCAACAGTCGTTAAGCCTTGTCGAAGACCTTCGGGTGGCTTAAGAACATTCGACACTGGGTTGGCCACTAACCCCTCCACTAATCCGCATTGGAGCAGTGTGGTGGAGTATGCTCTAGACCATACGCCGCTGTGTCTGGGACGTGTTTTGTGACCGTGACCGACGGCTTAACGTCCATGAAATTTGCCACTAGCGGTCACCCATGCACAAACCGACCGCGCCCGTCGTTGCTGATTGCAACCATTATGGGCAATGGACGCTACTGTTTAGCGAGTAAATTCAGCTTATTTTAAATATGGGTGTATGGATCTTACTTTTCTGTATTGTGATAGTTAAGCTTACTTTGTTTGATGCGATGGATGTAGATTTTAGTATTAAAATATCAGTATGAAAACCAAGTACCATTTGCGTTCTAACTGGAGTTCGCAAAGATTTCTCGCGAACGCATCGGCATACGGACACGACGCGAGCTCACAATAAAAAAAACGCTCAACAAAATGAATTTAACGACCTTAAACCACTAACCACCGCTTAAATGTAAATGCGTCCATTAATTTAATTTTCCACTTTTGCGATAGCTATAAAATCGGACATTTCAATCGCGCGACACGCGATACTGTCTCTTTTATCGTCGAAAATTTACATAATTGCCGCAGTTGTTCCACCTTTCTGTCTACTTTTATCGCTATTTTTAATTGCTTTTATATTTTTTCTCTACGTTCGCTCGCCGAGCGGCCCGTACAAGAATCAATGTACAAGAATCAACGTACAAGAATCAACGTAACATTTACCCTTAAATGTTAAACTTAATGTATTTATCAAGATACAATCAATGTATTAACGAAATACTAATTACCTTATTACTAACTTATAAATTAATTTGAAGTACTTAGAATATTTTTTTATATGGACGTCACTTATTCAAATTTCTTCAGTAAGGAATATTAGCTGTATTATAAACTTCTATTTTGTATCCAAAGGGTACCGGATTTTCTCCAACCATTAACCACAAACCATTTAACCCAAATTATACGAAAAACCTTAATTTGGTATTTCATGTGATGTAAATAATTTCTCCACATCACCTGAAGTCAAAACATTCGAGTCATTCTTCCAACCTTTGTAGATTGAAAATAAATTTGTACTGAAGAACACGTCACGTACTAATGGACTCAGGTCTACTTTAGGCTACTTGTATATAAAACTAAGACTAAGACTACTAACGAAAAGGAAACGGCCGCCAGTAGAACTACCTAGCGCGAAAGCTCCATTCTGAGTAGTTGTTGTTTTATTAGGGACCTGCTTTCTGCGAGTGTAAAAATCTGACAGGACTTTGTACAAAGCAGAGTGTTGAAATTAACAACTGGCGAATTCGTATTTTTGAATTTCTCGGTTCAGTGCGGGCATGAATTACTGTTCCCCATGTTTCTCGGCTTTTCCACGTGGCAGCGAGCGAACCCAGAGGCATTTCTCCGGCTAAAACACGTTAGTCTGTAAATTTTTCGGTTACCTATCTTCCATCGAATGCGGTGGGAAACAGAATGTTTAGAAATGAAGTGAAACGAAGTATGGAACTCGTTAGGGATGGAATAGGGAATACTATATAGCTAAGATGACGGTAAGCAAAGAAAAAGTTTAGTTGTAGGTTATATAAGTTGTAATTAATTATGGTTATAAATATTTGTATAAATTACGAAATTATATTACTTATAATTATTTGCAGTGACAGCCCAGTGGCTATCGAACTCGCCTTTCACTCGAGCGGTCCGGGTTCAAACCCCAGCGGCACACACCAATGACTTTTCTGAGTTATGTGCGATTTAAGAAATTAAATGTCACTTGCTATAACGGTAAAAAAAGATGACGGTATACCTACTATGTTTTCAAATTTCACCATTTATTTTCACGCCCGTTCCCCGAAGGGTTAGGCAGAGGTTGTTGTGTTTCACCAGCTATGTTTAGGTCCCAGGAGGTGAGCCTATTGCCATACATCATCATCATCATCATCATCAGCCTTTATTGGTCCGCTGCTGGATATAGGCCTCTCCTAAATGACGCCACTCCGACCGGTCCTGTGCCTTTTGAATCCAGCGGTTTCCCGCTGCCTTCTTCAGGTCGTATTGCCATACACCGGGCACAAATCCAGATTCTCAGCTGCTACCGGACATTTTAAAGTTTGAAATAAATCCCAATAGTTGCTGCCCTAACCGCGAATTAAACCCAGGACCTCCAGATTAGCAGTCGCCATTGCGACCACTAGACCGCAATGAAAATCAGCAAAGTCTTTCTGTGTGCTGTGGGGTCAGATGGCCGCGTGTGAGAATGTCCAATGTTTATTATTATTTTTTGATAGGGATGGTTTATGTTTAAAAATAGACACTTAGTAAACTGATGTATGAATGAATGAAGAAATTCAAAATGTTTGCTAAACTAAACAATTCATTGAGCAATATTGGGACTGGCTAACGCCCCTCGAATACTTCATATAAGAACAGATACTGACTTAACATTTTAATATACGGGCCAATAAAATGCGAAAGCAAATAATATTGTATTCAAAAGGAAATTGGAATATTATCCGCTCAGAACTGGGTTTCGCTCCTCCTCGTTAATTATACAAAGTTTCATCTTTCTTTGACAACGATGGTTTTATACCTAGGTTATTGTTTGGAACGATGTCTTACTAATAATATAATTAGAATGTTATGTTTTATATACGTAAATGTTATAGGTAGTAAGAATATTATCTTTTATGGTACATTTTGCAAGGTACATATTGTTTGAGCGAATATAGGAAATTAATTTTTTTTTTAAATAATACTTAAGTTTCAGCGCAAGAGATAGAAGAGGATTTTTTTAAATTTCTACCACAGACAAAAAAAATATTTTCAACTGATACTTGATTTGATACTGATACTGATTTTCACTTTTTACAATACAACATAATGGTGTTTCATTTTGTTATGTACGACAATACCGTTTTGTAGACCGAAAACACAACGAATTTACGACATAACTTTCCGACGATGATCCTCGTAATGGTTCTGTTTTGAGGTGTCTTAACTGCCAGTAAGTCGCGAATGAATGTAACAAGTTTTGTTAATGTATTACAAAAGTCTTAATTACCACCAGAGGCAACACCCAGTGGGTTCCGGCTTGGCTTGGTCTGAAATGTTTTTGATTCTATTTATTCTGTCATTTTTGGATTGCCCGCTTTAACAAGGTCTTGGAGGTATAAGGCTATATATCCAAATAGAGTAGGTACGCTCGGGGCAGTACCACCGCCCGCCACGGTACACCATTTTCTGCTTATAAGGTCTTGGAGCTCTATAAGGCTACATATCCATATAGAGTTCGCCCGGGGCAGTACCACGGTACATAGAACCATTTCTACCGTGTAGTAATTGTTTTCAAAACAATTATGGTCCGGTTGGAAAGGTGTGGTTTCCGGTTACACTTATTTAGAGACGACCATATTAGTCTTCAAGGGTACCAACACATCTGTGACTGACTTGGAACGAGACTCTTACTGAGAATTACTAACTGGACTAACCTAACACCAACTAATAGGACTAACAGTCACTAACACTCCCTAGTCCTCATACCCACTAACGAACTGACCGGCTAATGTTCTAATTAACTCTCTCAGCTAACTGGACTAACCATCCCAGTCCCTGTTTGTGTCTTGCTCAAAGTCAGTCACAGATGTCATGGGCGGCAGCGGATGGGTGGTGCTGCAAGCTCGTTTGCTATCTTATATCCATAAAAAGGCACTTAATTTTTCGATAAGTACTCGCACACTCGCCTTACTGTTGAACGAACAAAATAGTTCTTAATAGGATTCAATGCTTATTCAATTACGATGCTTCATAGTAAAGTTATTTAAGTTATCATTTTTTGTTTTTCCTTATTAACCGCCACCAAACCCTTTCTTTGCACCAATAATGGGCACGGCTCATTGACTAACTCAACTAATAATAAATTTGTTGAATGTATCTTTCATTGTTCCATTTAAACGTAGGTAACCCGTCGCCGCGAACACGGACTAACCGACGGACACACGTCCATTTGTAATATTAGTAGGATCTTCCAACCCATTGACCGTGTAACGAATCGTCCGGAAGTAACCCCCAACTGCAAAGTAAACAATTCCCTCCCAAGTTTCGGTGTCCGCGCAAATGGAATACAACGGTCGCCCAACGACGTTCGTGGGAAGACAAATGGTTTCGGAAAGCGTTCGTAATAGCAAAACGGGTGGGTGTGACTGTGCGTTCAAACTTTAGTTATTTTCGAAGGATGAAAGTGTAACTTTTTACTGCCGGGAGATGTCGGGTCAGTGGTTAGTTGCTCGTAAGACATGGTATTTCAAGTGGAAATTATGCTAGAGTGCTGCAAATTCCGTACCAGTTTGTAGTTGCAATTTTGGTTCCAATTTAAATTGCAATTTTCTTGTTGTTTTGTGTATATTTTGCAAGCAATAACTCTAGTAAGTATTTCAAGAACAAAAGTTTTATTTTGTTCAAGTTTGTTGTTATTATAGCTAAGCTATAAAATGAACTGCTAAATAACAAGAGTTTCGAAGGATATGGAACTATAATATAAGTCTGTTAATTCTGAAGAGTTAACTGTTGTTCCGCTTTTTATCGATGAGAATTTTATTTTGAGCCTATTTAGTTCAGCTGTTTTTTATTTCAGTACCTAGAGAGTCTAGAGACCTATGTCCCACTGCTGGGCCCGAGTCTCCCCCACAGAGGGGAGGTCTATAGTATACTCCACCACGCTGCTCTACCGCGGATTGGTGGAGTATACCTACCGGCTGTGGAATTTGGAAAACTAACATTTTTCACATGTATGTGTTGTATTATATAAACCATTGTACTTACGTGTTAAGCTCCAAGTCCAATCTGAACTTGTGGTTGAAGGCTTTGATGAGGAGTGACGTGCGGTGGAAGTGTTTGCCGGTCTGGAACAAAGAGAGATAATCGTGAGCATCTTCAACAGCATCTGCAATTCTGCATTGTCATACGATTGGTACGTTAGCTACGTTGATCTAGAGGTCCCGGGTTCAATCCCCTGGTCGGGCAACGACTATTGGGCTTTTCCAACTTAAAATTCCCCGGTAGAAGCTCGGAATCTGCATTTGTGGCCGGTGTATGGCAATACGCTCACCACATATTACATGGCACCCAAACATAACTGGAGAAAAGCGGGTGTATACACCTCTGCCATCCCCTTCGCAGTAATAGAGGTGTGATGTGTTATGTGTTATGGCTACTTACGAGTACAAAGAATACCTAGTCCTAAACTATGTGAACAAGCGGTTTGTATGTTTGGATTTTCGGATGTTAGTTACTCAATCACGCAAAAACTACAAAACTTATTTGGATGAAGCTTGGCATATAGGTAGATATAGGTAGGTAGGTTTTAAATTAAATTGGTCATGGCCCTGTACTATTCAAACCCTTGACCTATTTAGCAACTTGTTTTCGCTTTTGAAGCCAAACGGAATGAGGGAGGGGGTTAGAGTAGAGTAAATCAATATACATGCCACGCAGAATATGGGGTCGAATCCTATCTGCGTTAGAATTATTTTCCAGGTAAAATAATAATTATTTTTAAGAGTATGATAAATATCGTAATTATTAAGCAATGGTGGAGACGTATTAGCACAGCCTACTTTACTATAGTTACACAAGAATATAAACATGATTATGTATGTATGTTGGTCACGGGTCTTGCAGAATCGGAGGCGTTCCAGACCATACCTACTCTGGCATAATGCCGATTGGCAGACTTCACATATCTTCGAAAACATTCTAGACAGCTCTGAGGGATGCTAGTTTCCTCAGAAAGTTTTCCTTTCCATTCCACCACGTCATTTATCGTGCCGCTTGGGCTTAAACCCAGACTCCCTCTATACACAAATACATTGCGCTGCAATTGGCTTGCAATTGCCGGGCGATTATTAATCTTAGTAGTATGAACCGTATACCTTCTTAATAACAATTAAGCCTGTGTCTACTTTCACAATGATCAAGATGATATGAAGAAACAAAGTGGGACTATTGTAATTGATGATCAAATCACATCCTATCCTGTATCAAATGCCACAATCCACAAAGCTGTGCAAATTGGTAACGTAAGACGCTTAAAAACTCATTTTGCGTGTTTATAGAACAATGCCTTGGAAACGTAAAAATAAAGTGACGTATTTTTGATCAAAATGAAATCAGAGAAAGCTATTACGTTGAGCAGTTTAGACCCTACATAATAAAAGCCTACTTGACAATACGTCCTTGACTAATCTAATAAGCGTTTTGGTAAGGGCATCTTCTATGAGTCCTTTACAAAGGGAGGTCAACAACGCTCCATAATGAAATATGTATAGAGCTTAAGACGAAATGCTGATTTGTTTGAGCGTGAGAGATCGGCGATGGTAAATTTGACTCCGACTGCCGAAATACCTGTCTCAGGTTTGAATCTCGGCCGGGCAGATAATTGATTTACAGATAAATTTGTACTCATTCTTTGTACTGATTTGTACTTAAATCATGGATGTTTAACTGTGTTGTTTTCTTGTTTTATCCGACAGCCGCAACGCGGGGAGCCCTAGTAAGGGGTGTGTGGAAGCGCTTATTATTAAATTAGATAAATTATTTTACAATTTTCAGTTAATGTTTTATTATTTTGATATTATTACAAAAAAATAAACATCCATAATATATAGTTAATTATTGCAGTTCCATATCACTTGAAGTATTAATATTTTAAAATTTTGAAGTTTAAAGTAGATTTCTTACTCTATAGTGCGACACGTGCCGTAAAAATCATCGCTTTATTTGACGAAATGAAAACTCAGGTTTCTTTTTTAACTCTTGAGAACTGTCCTCGAAATTGTATATTGAATGAATGAATGAATGAATGAATGAATGAATGAATGAATGAATGAATGAAACAATTTTATTCGTTAGTACATAAGTTACAATTAAACATATACATACATTTTCAACACACTTAAAACTAATAACATAATAGGTAACTTAGTACTAAAACGAAAAGGATCCTGCTCAGCATATGCTGGAGGTTCAAGACCTACCAGCGCTGATCTTCCGCAGGACCCGTAGGAGTGACATCACGGAGGCCCCGCTTGACAAATATACTCGTATGTACTTTTTTACATTAGACCAATAAACTATACCGAACCTATATAACAATTTTTGAGTGTTAAATCTATGTATATTCGTATTACTTAACAAACACTTAAGATTCTCTTAATTTAAAATTCACTCAAGTTGTAGAAAGCGTTGTATATCTAGGAACAATAAATAATGCTTTAGGATTTCAAGCTATTGACAGGAAAGTAAGCTTTGTGCGTGTTTTAGAGAGAAGGAAATATTATGTTAGTTTTTTTATTTGTTGGTCATTAGCGAAAAATAACACATAATATATAGGTTCCAGAATAATATTATTATCTGTGTTCCACCCATAACATAGATAATAATATCAATCGCTACAGTACTGGCGTTATATGCAATTTTTAACCATGCATACTCTCAAAATATAAAATGGATACACAGCTAGTGACTGCATTGAATTAATAAATAGTATATAATTCGTTTAATGGTATTTTTGTATGCGTATATTTTATTGTTTCCGCATCCACCAAACTAGGTCGTATGTCTATACGATTTTTTATTTTACTACGTGTACTTTTTATTCATCACACACTTTCTCATTGTAATCTGATCATCAGACTATTTTATTATTTAACGATCGTTGTGCGATATTGATACCAATATAAATATTAAATCTATGTATATCTCAAATTTAATAGTATACGTTTAGAGCGGGAGCTAAATCCATGGAACTAAGTTGTGCCTGTCCAAAGATTTATCAGGCAAAAGACCAGATAGAGGTATAGCAGTTTACTAAGTAGGCTTGACATCAACACGACCGCGATCAATAAATCCTGGCCAAAACTCTGTCAGTATTTATCTTGAGCGGGAGGCGAGATTAAAAACCCAGGGAACGAAGCCGAGCTTGCCGCAGCTCGGTAATTGCTCGCGAAAGCCCGTTTGAAGTGCGGCACAACTAAAATATGCGGCAAAATAATTGTCATGAGAACTGTTATTTTCTTCAGCTTCATTATGTTCGCGCGTTTTTCAAAAGTCGTTTTGAATGGTTGAAATAAAAGCGTGGCGCAACAATATTATGCTCGAGGGTGCTTGCATATGTAAATTATTCTGTTGGTCTTTTGCGGAGTGAATTTATGGCACGTGAACTTGGTTCGCCTCGGCACGGTAGGGCGCTGGTTGGAGAGGCCCGTTATGTTGTAACAGTGTTGCTTAATTGTTTTACTTTAAAAAAAACAGCTGATGAGAGCGAGATGAGCAGCTGACGGCCTAAATACAAAATTTTCTTGTGTTATGACGTAAAGTAGGATGCCATATAACAGATGTTACATGTACCACGGAGTAGCTAAATTATCAAATACTCTTTTAAATAAGACAGATAAATCTCTTTTAGATATAACTATTGTGTCATTGGCCTGGTAAGAACCAATACCTTAGTGCTACAAAGGTATTGGAACTGCACTGGAACCAGAATGTCTTCGTCGTAATCGTCTGTACCCAATGTATGATAAAAACCGTGATTTGCGAGACGCTTATGTAGAGGTTCCCTGATTTGGGATCCTCTTCGCTTCTTGGGTCGATAGCTGCTTATATCGACGTCGATATGAACCTAAATTAACCACGTAATGTAATATTGAAGAGCGTTTAAATCTTACGTAGCTCCTCCGTGGAGTGCTCACACGAATAATGGGTGCGAACGTCGAAGTATGGAATACTAGTAGAGAAGAGTTATTTTATGCGACTTTGCCTCGTAACTTAAATTGTCTGTGTAACCCCCTAGCCTACTTGCTTAGCGCAATTATGAATATTTTTCATTGATATAATTATCGATATCGATAGAGCTTGGAGCACCACCCATCCTCTACAGCCCATCACAGTTGTGACTGACATTGAACATACTCAAATAGGGACTGCGATGGTTAGTCCAAGTAACAGAGAGAGTTAATAAGAATTAGATGTTCAGATTGTTAGTATATATAAGGACTGGGGAAGTTAGTGATAGTTAGTCCTGTTAATTGGTGTTAGCAATAGTCCAGTTAATAATTGTTAGTAAGAGTCTTGTTTCAAGTCAATCACAGACGCGTAGTTACCTTTGAGGAGTAAGATGGTCGCTTCTAAAAAAGTGTAACGGGAAATCTCACCATTTCCAACCGGACCACAATAGCTTAAAAAAAATATACGGTAGAAGTGGTAGATACTAGGTACCGGTGACGGTGGAATACGGTATTGATAAGTGCACTCTTAATTATGTCTTGAATGTCTTGTATGTTCAATGTCAGTCACAGTTGTGACTGACATTGAACATACTCAAATAGGGACTGCGATGGTTAGTCCAAGTAACAGAGAGAGTTAATAAGAATTAGATGTTCAGATTGTTAGTATATATAAGGACTGGGGAAGTTAGTGATAGTTAGTCCTGTTAATTGGTGTTAGCAATAGTCCAGTTAATAATTGTTAGTAAGAGTCTTGTTTCAAGTCAATCACAGACGCGTAGTTACCTTTGAGGAGTAAGATGGTCGCTTCTAAAAAAGTGTAACGGGAAATCTCACCATTTCCAACCGGACCACAATAGCTTAAAAAATATATACGGTAGAAGTGGTAGATACTAGGTACCGGTGACGGTGGAATACGGTATTGATAAGTGCACTCTTAATTATGTCTTGAACGCAAAAAGGTAATACTAGTGTTGTACTACAATAGTGTTTATAGCTTCTCCTCTCTCTTTTTTCTTACTGTTAGCTTTTATGTTTAATATAATATTGGCTTACTAGATGGAGCTGCTAAAATTATACTTGGAAATTGTGAATTACGCGAGTGAGACTTTTTGCAGCATATATAAGGGATAGTAGTACTGCAAGATGGGAGTATAAATTGTATACTTAATTATGGAAAAATCCAGTATAGCTACCAGATTGTTTCCTAAAGTGACTAACCCCCAACAGCCAGATTAGGGTTAACCACTTACTTATGTCTTGAACGGCGACACTAGCTAGTGTTATATGAAAAAAGTGTTTATAGCTTATCCTCTCTCGTCTTACTCTGTGGCCCGGACGTCGATCCGTGTTTCGCGGGTCACCGGCGACGAGGGTCCCTGATTTGATAAGCAGCGAGCGGCGCCGGATTAGTGTGTTGTCTCCCGACACCCTCGGCGTGATAAATTCCATTAGCTGTGAGCGTTCGACACTTTTGGTTCATGGTAAACAGCGCGCTGGCTGCCCGCTCTGGATCGCGCTCATTATAAGGTTGTGTTGACGCAATCTATACTAATATTGTAAAGAGGAAACATTTGACGGACCCATTGGCGCAATCGGTAGTGAACCTGTCTGTTGCGCCGGTGGTCGTGGGCTCGAATCCCACTCAGGACAAATATTCGTGTGACGAACACTTCTATCTGGATGTTAATAATATCTATTTAAGTATGCATTTAAAATTATCTATGTATGTATGTCAGTCTCTGACACCCATATTACAGGCTCGCGCCTACTTTGGGGTCAGATGGCCGTGTGTGAGAATGTCCAAGATATTAAGATATTTGTTTGGAATGTTTTCACACAAAAACTACTGTACCGATTTCAAACATTCTTTCACCATTAAAAAGCTGCATCTTCACTGAGTGACATAGACTATATAATATTACTAGGTGTAAACGAAACTTTGTTCTCTAATTCCACGTGAGTGAAGCTGCGGCGTCCACTAGTTGTATTATATGGTAGTTAAAAGTTTTATTAATAGAAAATGCATTATCGTGATATCGATAGTAATTGGCTTAACTCGGCTTTAACGCGCCTAGCGACGGCCTTGTTTTGCGTCGGTTTTCACGAAACGCTCAAAAAATAATGCAGCAAAAAATTTCATATAGATTAAAAAAAAATATATGTTGTTATGAAAATTTTCCGCTGATGGATCGCTTAATCTAATATTCATCACTTTGGAAAATTGCATTTTGTTTTAAAACGTATACGAATTTCATTTTAAATGTAGAGTGAGGTTAACACCTGGGTGACCCCGAGTCACCACCTTGTCAGCGCGTTTCGAAGTTCAAATTGTATATCATGTTATCAATCTAAGAATGCTATTGGATATTTATTATGCTATTGCCTTGTTACTTAAACCACAAGCTTTTTGAGAGCCGATGGAATGACGCGATCTATGTTTTCAAACATTGAGCTTTAATTTTCGTCAATTTCGCAGAAAAATTACTCCATAGTTTTATTCAAGTTTATTCTGACATTAAGCACAAATAAACTCGGAGATTGCTTTATAGCCATAGATTACCGTTACGAGACGAAGACTTCGATCAGAAGCAATAAAGTACAACAAGATGCTTACTTAGTTAACTTTGTAAATTGTTTCATTAGCGATAATGTCTGTACTAAGTTAGCGACTCGTTTATACTCAGATTTAGTTCTACTAGAACTTCAAAGCTTTTATGAGTTTATTTTCTTTTGAATATCGAAATATAAATCGAAAAAAAAAACAAATCATTATTATAAAATGGTTTTACTAATTCGAGACGTTGTGTTTTACCGTCGGTCAACCAGAACACAAATACTAAACGGCGGAACCCCGAGCGAACTATTAATAGAACCTTTACAGGTAACATACACCCTTGAAAGACTCCATATAAGCTTCCCCACTATACTGGCATTGTAGGATTTATGTATACAAGTTTTACCACCCGACTGTTCTTGCTGAAGAATCCTCTGAGCGATTTACGACAGTTTCCTTGAGTTCCTTTATGCAACAGCATCTTAAGTTGATATGCAAAGAAGACAATGATAATAAAAATAGGGTAAAACTTTTACTGGCGCGAGAAACTCGTAAAGGTAATGGGATTTTTATCGGGTAACTTAGTTAAGAATTGAGGTTTTACGCTGCAGCGGGCTTGAGGAGGTTTAAGATTTCATAAATAGATATTACAGCACAACAATGGAAACAACAAGGAACCACTTGATTTTGTTCGTGAGAATAATTATGTCTATGTATGATTTAAATGTGGCTTGAGAGGTAAATATACGCTTGCACGCTAGGCAGCAATCCATTTTTACTGATAAAATGAAACAATACAAGGTTAAGTTAAAATTATAGGGGATAAATATAATGAGAACCAAAAATAACTTTGTGACCATATAACATCTATTACCTAAAATATATACCAATCAGCAAAAATTTTAAACCTAAACCAAATAATTACCTAAAACTTAAAATTACAATAATTCTAGTTATTTTAGTCTATTAATGACTATTAACTATTTTTACTAATGACTATTTTTAGTACCAAATTATTGATTTTTGATTGATTTTTGTTCTTATATATGATTACTAGGGGACTTTATTAGCGGAATTTACACTTTTTTGGCAATGTAAAGTGATTTTTTGCCGTTATATTTTACTAGATCTGGTGGTTAGTTAAACATAAGCCAAAATTATAAAACAAGAATAAATGTAAGCGGACCACCAAGTCAAGGAGCTCAGTGGTTACATGATTTTCAACAATATATTTACAACCGTACAAAAAACCAGAAGATACAAGGAGTATCAAACATTTGTATACGCGACACTAAAAATATTGAATGTAAGATAATGGTGGTATCAAACACGCGATAGGGATCGTGTTTGCTCGCCGAAGTAGGTTCCACTGTATGGAGGGTCCACAATCTCGCCCATTATTTACGTACGCCCAGTGTAAATGGCCCTTTAGCAGCATCCTTTGCAAACTGGCGACCCCTTTGCGCATCCAAATAGACCCAAATGGACCCTCGAACCACCAAACTGTGTTGGAAAAACGCAAACAATAAAATTATGGCTAACGTGCCATTGAAAGTGGTATCTGAATTGGAAATCCTACTTAAGTATGTACAATACATTGATTTAAGAACCAACTTCAAAAACGTTCTGATTTATACCTTGAATTTATATTACTTTTTCAATCAGTTTGTACGTACATTTGTTTTTGATAATCTCCAAAGTAACATATATTTTTTAAATGCTATTAATTTTATAATAATATACGAGTAAGACAAAGGGTCTCTGAACCAAAGAAATTAGTTGCAATATTAATTTTCCAACTTGACACAGTCCATTATAAACGCAAGCCGGATATATATGAAAGCGGTTAAGCTGTCCACAGTATAATTACATGACACTCGTATGTCATGCGAACCAAAACAAAGTCAGCATAAAGACGATAATCATCTTTTTGAAACATAAGTTACCAGACAACGGTCCGTTCCCACTTAATTAAACCCACTAGCCCCAACTTGCCCCAGCGGGGTAATACGGATCGCTCCTGAATTGATTTCGGGGCCGCCCCGACCATGTCCCCTGTGGACGACGGAAATTTCATTATGTTAAGCATTATGCCCGTTAGCATTACCTAAACTCACGTCCTGAATTATGTGCTAGCAACTTATGATAATTTATAGAGGATGAGTTTGAACTAAGAAGTTTTATAGCGCCGCGGAACAAGAGCACATGCAGCAGCCGACTGATTTGGTGTAGAACTACTCAACTATTTACTTCAACTATCGCACTACACGCCGAGGTCTGAAGTTTCATCCACACCGAATCGACTCCTGGCCTACTACCACCGTGCGTTTCTCGCGGTCTTTTTTACGGCGAACTGGTCTTCTGTGGAATGAGCTTCCGACTGAGGTTTTCCCTTCGATCTACGACACTCACGACACTACGTTTCACACTCTTTTTGATGCGCTCCATGCGCATCAAAAAGAGTGTGAAACGTGTCGAACGTGCCCATAGACGACGGTGATCACTTACCATCAGGTGGCCCGGCCCGTATGTCTGTTTGTCCGTCTATATTATAAAAAAATAATAATAATAAGTGTATACAATACATATAGAAAATAACATTAGTAAGTTAGTAAGTGAAAATACTTTATATGCCACATAATATGCACCGATTGGGGATCAACCTCGATAGTGAGAGCGTCAAAATGCATCACGGTGCTTTGCCGGACAGAGCAACACTAGCGGTAGAATTATCAAAATAAAATGTATTAAAATCACGTAATCCAGTTATCACAGTTCCACTGCTATGCGTTTTAATATAGTTGTGAGGAACAAAAAGTTTTGCAATCAAACAAGGCATCCGAAATTAATTTCACATCTCGACACGCAGCGACCGCGAGCCGAGCCGCCGCCGCGACGCGGGAATAAGAGAAAACTGCGGGAAAATTATTAACGGTTTTCTGCAGATAAAAAAGATAATTTCAAGGAAGATTTTTGTCACAGTTTAAAAATTAAGTAACGTGGTAGTTAGTAGTTGTATCTTTTTAATGTTTGAAAGTTGAATCGATTGTCCGAGAAAAGGTTGATCCCAAATTCTTTTCCTAATTTGTGGTATTGTCCACAGATTCAATCCTTCGAACGACTTGGGCCAATTGTTTGTGTTTTTCGAGACATGTTCAACGGCGGATTAACCTGTCTTCCGAATCACGATAGCGCCCATGAAATGTTGGCCACTAGCTGCCGCCATCCCGACCGACCGCGCCTGTCGTTGCTTAACTCGGTCGATCACATACAATTGACGTGAGCCAATGGACTATGAACACAATATCCTCTCTCTCATAAAGACGTGGTTAATGATTGTCTTTGAGCTTGCGAATATTCCCCACATAGGGACTTACTTGTTGGAAATCATTACATGTCATAAGCACATCACAATGTGTGAATAATTCTGACTGGGGCACTGGTTACTGGGCACTGTCGGCCACACGACATTAAAAGTAAGGTAAGTAATATAATAATTATACTGTAAAAAAATTTTTAACTTGACCTTGAAACCTAATCGTGGTCAAAGTTCATTACAAGACTTTACCACAAGTGCAAACACGACTATGATACGATATTCCATCATGAAGTTCCAGTTAATATCTTCCGACTCCATCATCAGATCAGTTCGACAGTACCATATTATTGCATTGTCATCGGAACCTAATATGTGTGCCAAATTTCAGCTCGATAGCTTCAGTGAAAGTGGGTGAAATATTGATTGCAAGATTCCAGGACATACATACATACATACATACATACATACATACATACATACATACGAGTGAAGTTAAATAAAAGCTTTTAATAAAAAAGAGTGTTTTATTATAACGGTTTACGAGCTGCATCGTTGTGAACAACTAAAAGTTTTACGATAAATTGTTTCGCAGCTCGCCGTACAGCCTCACCACAAGACCACAAGCCGCCACGACGCGGGCTTAAGGGAAAACCGCGGGAAAATAATATTTTTTAATACAGTTGCTCAAAAAGTGGCGTATTACAGGGACGTATAGCGTTCGGGAAGTGAGCTATTACACACTCGTGCTTTTTCTTTACCTTTTCCGAACTCGTGCGTTCTCTTTCCCAACTGTCAAAATAATGTCAATTAAAAAGAAAAAACCAACCACGAAGTTTTTACTAAAAAAAAATTCATAGAAGTTTTTATGATTCATGCAAATATTTCTAAAAAGAAGCTACTAATTAGTTTCAATATCAGATTTAATGATTTGATTCAATGAGTTAGGTTAGGTTTCACTTCATTTCATCATGTCAATAAAAAAATTCTACTGAAGACTTGGCTGTATGGGCATAGTTCCCTTTGCCTACCCAGAATGGGTGAAGAAAACAAAAAAAAATCTCTGCAATACTCTGTATTCTTTTACGGTTGGCGCCATTTTCCAAAAATGTTCTTTGCGAGTTTAGTTTGTGTTTTTAATATTTTATTAAATTGCTTCATTTTTTCGCAACTGTATTAAAAATAGTTGTTCAGTACACGTGCGGAACCGTCATTGCAACTTGTTCCGACTGTCAACCCTCGCCTTCGGCTCGGGTAGACATTTGTCGGAACTCTTTGCAATGACAGGCTTTCCGCACTTGTAGCGAAATATACTATTTTATCTGTCATCTGTCACTCGCAGAAAAACATTGTGGCATAATAGTTACGATACTTGTAAACGGAACTACAACATTCGGACAACATTATAATTACTTTTTTTATTTTTAATGCTTAATACAGTGCTATTTACTAAGTTGCCCAGTGGCAATCAAACTTGCCTCACACCCGAGCGGTTCAGGTTCAAATCTAAGCGGCGTGCACCAATGACTTTTTTAAAATAAGTGCGACTTAAGAAATTAAATGTTACCTGCTGTAACGGTGAAAGAAAAACCGTGCGAAGAAATCTAAAAAGGAGTCTGTTATCATACATCGGGTACCAAGCCAGACTCCGAGCGACTACTAGAAAATGCTAGTTAGAAAAACCCAATAACACTTTCACCTCCGCGGAGATAGAACCTCGGACCTGTAGCGTAGCAGTCGCGTTTGCGATCACTAGATCAACGAGGCAGTGGATTCGTAAAGTTTTTTTTTTTTTTGTATACTGTATTTTAATTCACAGCACGAATGCCCACTTACGACAGAACATAATAAGTAAAAAAAGAAGAGAGAAAGAAATTACAATGAAAAATATTAAATTTAATTAAGACCGCCGATCGCCATAGAATTTGAAGTAGCCCGGTCCCCCTCAATCCTAATAATAATCCTAACATAATCACCATTACGCCATAGCCGGGCCATAATCATAATCATAACAGACTCAGCAAAGAACTGGCGGGGCAGGATCAAAGAACGGCGCAAAACGCGAGATTATCATTTGATCTGACGCTTTACTCCTTTGCTCCATAAACCGTGCAATAAATATCCCAAAGATCTCGGTACAAAGCGGGAATTTTCAGAAAAGGCCTACAAGGGCTACATTTGCGGGCGGCCGGCTTGCTTTTAGCTGATATTGCCTACTGGAACAGGGTTGCGCGGGAAGGTGGGGAAAACCCTTCGCAGATCCGTACATCGAACTTTTTCGAATTCGAAGAAAATCTTTATATGAATGCTATTCACAAATTTGTCTTTTGGTCACACGTAATCGATTCTTAAACCAAATTATATATCAGTGTTATCACAGATACATGAATTGTAAAAATAAAATGTAGGCACTTAATTTTCAAGCGCTCTGAAAGTGTCACACTACAACTAATTACATTTTTTAATCTTTTTATTAGTTTCTAGTATGTATTATTTACAGATTCAAAGACTTGTACAGATTATTATCTCAACTGGATTATGCCATTTGCGGACATGAATTCTATGAAGGTTATTTTTTTTAAATATGCTAAAGCATCATTATATAGATAAATCTATAGGTACGTAATACGCAGAAAGTCAGCTGCCGCTCTTTTGTAATTTGAGGAGATATCTGGATATTTCTCTGTTAATTCACAATAAGAACAATAATATAATCTTGCCATCTCTTCCCCGTCTTCCTCTTTCATCTGTTTTTAAAATTTAAACTCGTTATCTATATGTTTTATTCCTGTATTCCTTTTTTTTTATATGTACATGTTATAATTTTGTGTACCCTAACATATTTAGACTCTTTTTCTAACTCCTCAGCACAAGGTTGGTGGAAGAAATCGCTAGTTAGCGATAAGGCTAAAGTCATGTCCTGTATAGTCTTGGTCTTTATTGTAATAAAGAGTTAATAGTAATAATAACAATGCAAGAAGTATTTATTCATGTTCATCGTTTGTCTGTTGGCCTAAGTCATTATATTTCTGAGTTGCTATACTAACAATACTTACTAACTGTAGTTAGTTAGTTTGATTTTAGTTAGCTATAAGAATGTAGCTATCAATTAATGAAATTATAATTCGCTAGCCTGATTTAAATAATCAGAATCTTAATCTTAATTTTTTTGACATTCATTGAGCGTGTACAACCACCTATGTAGGCTATGTATACGAAATAAAAAAAAATCATTTCCAATTTCATTTGTACTAAGTAGTAAGTAGTCCTAATTCGTCACGAAACTACCGAGACATCAATTTAGAATGCTTTACCGGAATACTTTTGCAATTTCATTTACGCGGGCACAAAGGGAGACGGCGCGAACATCTCACGGCTGACAACTTCACTTCCCGTGTCTTCTCAGTACATTTTAATATCAGAGCAATAATACAACATCCTCGTCACAACTCATACACGTGTGTATAGGACACGTCTATTATTATATTTTATTTTGTATTGCACGCTTTTATATTGTATGAGACAATTTCAATGTCAAATACAAAACAAGACAAATACAAATTTTGTTTGCTAGTCGTGCCAAAATTAAGAGCAACTAAGTTACTATTTTATTTTAGTACTACCAGTCGAGACATCGGTGGCTTATTAATTCCTCGTGACGCACTTAAAGTCTAAAAAACGTGATGAAAAAGCTTAAATCTAATTTAAGTCGTATATTATTCTTGACTGGCAGGAATCCTGTTAGATATAGGCATTGCCATACTGCAGAAAAAATCTGAAGAACGCAGAATGTAAGTGTTGTGTGGATACAGAAATGTAATACGCAAGTGTGTCTGAACAAGTGGTTAGAACGGTGATTGAATGATTGATGTGAATTTGTGTGCTGGACTATTAAAGATTCATCCATCCATCCATCAACTTCTTTTGTAGTCCATTGAAGACATGGACAAGTAAAAATAAAAATAAAAGTTTGTTATCGTATTCCAGTTTATTTCTGCAATCCCCACATGTGCGAGTATATGAACATTTTTGAAATACAATTTTATCTATAGGTACATTTGGACTGTTACATTGTTACAGAAAGTTAGTTAGTAACTATTATAGTGTATAGTACAATCTATATATATAAAAGGAGAAGCTGACTGACTGACTGACTGACATATCAACGCCGATCCTAAACTATAAGGGTTAGAAAGTTGAAATTTTGCACAGGGGTTCCTTTTATAACGTAGGGGAGCACTAAGAAAGGATTTTTGAAAATCTCCCCCTAAGGGGGTAAAATGGGGGTGCAAAGTTAGTATTAAACTTTGCCGTTTTTGAAGTCAAGTGGGCAACCCGAATGCGTCGTTAATGGGTCTAATTTTACGCGAGCGAAGCTGCGGGCGTCCACTTGTCATATATATAGGTACTCTCTGAATCTCTGAGCAATAATTCTTCAGTAGTACGTCTCACCCGTCTTGCGTGTCGCACCCAACGCCCAAGATCGCGATTTCGCAGTTTACGTAAATCATGACTGTCGCTCCTCCGAGCACGGAACAATAAACGTCACTGGCAGACTGTTCTTGCTGAGAGTCATTGCTCATGAGTACTGATGGTGACAGCCCAGGCTATCGAACTCGACTCTCATTCGAGCGGTCCGGGTTCAAACCCAAGCGGCACGCACTAATGACTTTTCTAAGTTATGTGCGATTTAAGAAATTAAATGTCACTTGATGTTATGGTGAAGGTGAGGAAACCTGCATGTCTAATGTTCTCGAAAGCATCTGTGAACGTTCTTAAGCCACCCGAAAGCCCTCGACAAGGCACAACGACCACCACCATTGAAAACAACTGGGACCGGCTTAATCTGCCCTCCAAAGTACGTAGCACCCATGAAATTTTGCGGTCACCCATCCACAGCCCGTCGTTGCTTAACTCTGTCGATCATATTGAATCGACGCGAGCCTTTGAGCTATGGACGCTACACGCTACACGTTACTCGGCCTAGGTAGAGTGTATGTCTCCCCAATCCACTAATGTATGACCAGTACAACAAACTGGACGGGTATTTTCAATAACCCTCTTCACTGTTTCCCGAAGCCTCTCCCAACTCGTCGTCTCATATCCCTCTCTGCAACGTCTCAAAACTTTTGGGGCCTTACATTTACAGGGAACAACAAGTTTTCGCGAAACGCGAGTGTTTACGCAAAACGCTTTGTGTCCATTTCGGGTGAGATTTGTACGGGTTTTCCTGTCCTAATGCACCTCGCGGGAGTCTTTCCTTTTTATTCTGCCTTTTTAGTGGGATATCATTCTGATTGTTGCGGATCCGGAATGGGCCGCGTGGAAATGCCCGCGAGTTTATGGTAATTGTAGCGTCCATAGCCCAATGGCTCGCGTCGATTCAATGTGATCGAAAGAGTTTAGCAACGACGGGTGCGGACGGTTTGTGGATGGGTGACCTCTAGTGACAACAATCATGGATAGTACCGTGCTTCGGAGGACACGTAAAGCCGTCGTTCTAGGTTGTTTTCATTGTTGGAAACAGTCGTCGAAGACCTACGGGTGGCTAGAAAACATTCGACACTGGGTTGGCCACTAATCCCTCCACCTATTCTATGCCAGGATACCATTGAGCAAGGTCAAGGCTTGTAAAAGGTGACTCACTTGCCAGTACTAGTCTACAGTGTGGAATTGCAAATACTTTATTACTAATTATCATTTATAAATATTTTTTTATAAAATGTTAAAATTCGGGTGACTTGCCCGTTAACGAAATAAACGTTGTATCTACAGATAATATAGGTAGTAGTGCTGACTCCAGCGTCGAAATTTATTTCGGTATTCGACACCAAACAGTTAAATAAAATTAGGGCTGCCTCCACAGATCACCCTAAACCTATCTCCTGATTGAACTATTACCTCTAATGAAACGTGCGTTCAAGAGAATTATGTGCCCTAATCCCACGAAAACTTTGCGCCACCGATCGTCCATACCGTACCAACCTGCCATCGCAAGCCTAACCTTTTCACTTTGTAAAACCTTACTTCGACCGTTTAGGGTCCAATTTGGCGAGTTCATCGAAAATTTTTCGTGCACTCCGAATCTGCGTTAGGCTAAGGGCGTAAAATCGAATTCCGTTTGGCCGGCGTCAAGGGCAAATTTGCGAGATTCAATTGAGCAATCTCATTGAACATTCGATTTATCAGGACGCGTTTTGCGAGTTGCGATATCTCGTACGAAGCTTACGAGACAAGGAGATCATAATATTCTGTTACCTATCTAATAATAACAAATGGGTTCTTTTTTATGGATATAAGATAACAAATTCGTATCATATTCATTATATAACATTACATAACGCATAGATTTTCTCCAAGGCTTATACGGAGGTCAGTAGTACGAGTACACCCACTTTTCACCAGTTACGTTAGGTTCCAAGTAGTAGGTGGTCAGCATTACATCGGTATCATTCGGTAGTACCGGTTCAAGGAGAAACAGTTAATAAGGATTGCAAAGCTTTTTGCTTATCTCTTCACTTAAAACAACATAGCCTATTCTAAATCGGTGATTGGTCGCCGACAATTCATTCACCTAGGTTTTCTTATCGGAAAACTTTATTTTAACTACAGATATTTTTTCCAACAAAAAGTGTTCAAATCTGATTTTATATTCAACAATGAATTTGCAATTCATTATTTGAAGAAGAAGTTTCTAGAACTTTCTGGGGCTGGCGGAAATTCTTTTGCTGCTGCGAGCACCCGTAGTTCGAAATCAGAAATTATAGTGAGAAATCGTTTGTTGGGTGTTAATACTTTTAAACAGGTGTATGTACAGCATTTTTGAGCTAAGAATTTTTAAATTTAACACATTATATGAGGCAAAAACTATAAAGAACCAGTTCACTAATTACTACCGGTAGCAGTACTAAAGTATTAAAACAACAGTCACAACGAAGAAGGTCAAATCCATCACACCACCATCACACACTTTGGTGTGATGTGATCGATAATATATACGTCAAGCCCCATGCATATTTAAAGTTGAAAATACGAGATTTTATTTATCGTACACTACTTGACTTCGATTTTGAATAAGAATGTATCTTTAAAGACAAAATATCTCAAAAAGATTCTAAACTTACTTCACGTAACAATAAGGCTGTAAAACGGTCGCATACGAGATATTTCCCTTACAGAGCAGGTGTGCTTAAACACGAGCGCATTCGAGCATCCTTCACGATGTGTCCATTCAAGGGTGAGGGTCCTTATTGGAAAAATATAGGGAAATCACATCGACCCGTACTCATCCAACTGTCTCGTGTGTCGGTGCAAACGAGAGCAAACACTGGGCCCGACCTAGTGTTTGTCGTGTTCGCAGATAAATAGCGGATATTGTTGACTGACATGATATTAACACCGTGCTAATGTCAACTTGTCTTGTTTATGTCTCTGTGTTTAAAATCAGTTATTATGTAAAAATTCGTGATAATTTGGACTAAAATATTAATAAAAAGTGAAATAAGTTCCTAAATAGACTAATAAATACATAAGTTAGTGTCTAAAACAACCCAGTGATCAATAAAAATTCAAGAAAATACGGGCCAGTACAAATGCCGTTAACTGAATTTTATCTACACAAAAAACTCATCAAAGTGGCAAGAAAAGTGTACGTACGAAAGTGAAAGTGGAAAACCGAACTAAAAACATCAAATCAAACCAATTGGAAATGATTAATAATAGTTTTATAACCTAAAACATCAAAATCAGACTGGTCATCATCGATCAAATGACATCTACAGTAGTTTTGGATATCAAATAGAGAGGGCACCACTATACCCATTTACATATTTGACATCTCTCTTGAATTACTTTTTTGGATAAATCGAAATGGAGGAACTTACGGCAATGATGAGAAATCTACAAAAAAAATTTGATGAACAAACAATGGAAATACGAGACATGAAACAAAGCGTACCACAAATAATAAACAACAACATAGATGCAAAATTTGAACAATTAGAACAAAAATACAACAGTCTAGAAAAATCCGTGGAAGAACAAGGACGACGTATACAATACTTGGAAAAAAAAATAAGACAGAATAATTTAGTATTTTTCGGCATAGAAGAAACAGAAAGTAATAACTACCATTTACAAAATATTATACTAGATGTTATCAACCAAAAAATGAAAGTAAAATGCAGCGAAGACAACATAAACAGTCTGAGAAGAATTGGAAAAAAGCAAAGCACTGAAAAAATCAGACCAATTATTGTCACCTTTACCACTATACGAATTAAATATGAGCTATTAAAAAATAAAAAGATTTTGAGCGACACACCTTACTACATTAAAGAGGACCTGCCCCCAGAAGTCTTAGAGACTCGTAAAAAATTGAATATTCAGTTGAGAGAAGAAAGAAATAAAGGAAGAAAAGCTTTTTTAAAATACGACAAATTGATTATTATTCCAGACAGCCCTCAAAGCAATGAACATCACAAAAAACACAGCTCTAAAAGGAATTTATCGGAATCGCCTGAGATAATTGACAAGCATGGGAATAGATCAAGGAAACCTAACAACAAAAAACCATTTTTAAATCCTAGCTCAAACATTCAACATTATATGGTAAAAAATACAAGTAAAGCCGAACAGGTTACCCCATCCAACTCTGTTGTGGCAAGTGTCAATACAAGTCAAGACAAGAAAAAATGACATATGCAAGGGACCTCTCTACACCTCCCCCCACCTCGGCCGGTCACCGCGGGGGCGAAAGACCACAACCCTCCACTCCACCAACTCTACATCTGCACATACAATGCAAGATCTCTACTATCACATGAACGATTACTTGAATTTAAAGAATCAATATTAAATATTAAATATGATATTATAGGATTATGTGAAATAAGAAGAACCGGTTACACCATATCTGAAGACGAAGAACATATATTTTGTTACTACGGAGAGACAAAGGGACAGTATGGAGTAGGATTTTTGCTAAAAAAGAAACTTAAATTAAATATCGAGAGCTTTATAGCAACATCAGAGCGAATTTGTTTACTTAATTTAAAATTTGAAGATTATTATGTCTCCATTATTCAAGCCCATGCACCAACAATAGATGCTTCTGATCAGGAAATCGAATACTTCTACCAACAATTACGACAAACATTAAGGCAGTGTAGCAACAACCTCATAATACTGGGTGATTTCAATGCCAGAGTCGGACAACGTCAATTGGGTGAAGAAAAAATATTAGGTGGCTACTGTTTTGGCAATCGAGACAACCGAGGTGAAACCCTCTTACAATTTTGTTGGGAAAATAACTTATTTATATTGAATACTCTATTTAAGAAAAATACCAAGCAACTGTGGACGTGGCTCTCACCCAAGAAAGTTAAAAGTCAAATTGATTACATATTATCCAACGTTAAAGATCGCATAACAAACATTGAAGTACTCAATAACTTCTCTTTTTTTAGTGATCACCGAATTGTTAGAGCCACTTTTTCATTTTCATTAAATACAAAAAAAAAAAGTAGAGTAAACTATAAAAATCATAATATCAAATTAAAGACATCTTTTGAAAAAGAATTATATCTAGAAATCCTCAAAAAACATTTAGAAACACTATCACCGGAACACTGTTATGATGTAGAGTCTTACTACTTTAAAATTGAGAGAGCAATAATAACGAGTTTACAATCTACCACAACTCAAGATAAAAAGAGACCAAGTATAATTTCAAGCAACATAAAAGAACTAATCATTAGAAGAAATGAATTAACTAAAAAGAAACATATTTCAAGAGAAGAGAAGCAAGAACGCACCTTCTTATATAAAAATATTCATAAAATTATAAGGAAAGAATACGAGAACCACAGAATTAAAACAATAGAAATAAATCTTACAAAAACAGGTAGTTTAAAAAAGGGCACCAAAGAGCTTACTGCCACCAAACAATGGATCCCATGCCTGAAAGATTTGTCAAATAAAAATACCTATTCAAGATCAAAAATAATCGAAACAGCCACCACATATTTTAGGAAACTGTATGCTGATATACCAAATCTGGCTTGCCAAGAACCCACGAAGGCAACAAGCAACTCTACCACTCTACCTAGATTTACTATACAGGAAATAGTAAAGAAAATTACATCTCTAAAGGATGATAAAAGTTGTGGACCAGATGGCATATCCAATGAGGCAATAAAAGCAGGTGCTTGTATACTAGCCGCGCCATTAACAGATCTCTTTAATTTAATCCTTGATTGTAAAAAAATACCTAAGAAATGGGCAGAATCCAACATAAAGCTTTTATACAAAAAAGGTGATCCAGGTGACATAGGGAATTATCGACCAATAAGTCTGCAGCCATGCCTCTACAAAATATTTACTTCGTGTATCAACAATCGTCTTTCGTCATACATCGAAAAGTTTCAAACAGTAGAACAAGCCGGTTTTAGAAAAAAATACTCCACTATTGACCATATACACACTTTGGATCAAGTTATAGAAAAGTACCTAGAAATGAGACGTCCGCTCTACCTCGCCTTTATTGATTACGCCAAAGCGTTCGACTCTATATCTCATAACAGCATGTGGAGGGCTCTACATGAGTGTAACATACCTCTCGAAGCAATTGAACTCATTAAAGATATTTATAGCAAAAGCAGAAGTAGAGTCAAACTAGACAGAAAAGGCGCCGAAATAACCATATGTAGAGGCGTGAAACAAGGTGATCCGTTATCATCGACAATTTTCATAACAGTTCTCCAAAGCATAATGAAAACATTAAATTGGGACAGAAAAGGAATAATCATTAATGGACACTACCTAAATAATCTCAGATTCGCCGATGATATTATAATCTTTTCAGAAACAGCCGCTGAACTAGAGATAATGGTCAACGAGTTACAAGTAGTGAGCAGTAAAATAGGACTGGAATTAAATACTTCAAAAACCAAAATAATGACAAATGATGCAAAAAGGCCTGTGAATATAAATAACACTCCATTAGAATATGTTGATAAATACACATATTTAGGAAAACAGATATCATTCAGTAAGAATAGACACTGCAATGAAATAAACAGACGAGTAACTTTGTCCTGGAATAAATTTTGGAGTTACAAAGAATTTCTAAAATCAAATCTCCCAATTAAACTAAAAAAGCATATTATAGACTCATGCATACTGCCATGCCTTTCTTATGGCTGCCAAACATGGATATTCAATAAATTTACCTGTAATAAAATACAAGTATGTCAGAGATCAATAGAAAGGAGCATTTTAAATATAAAAAGAATAGATAAAAGAAAAAACGCAGACATCAGACATACCACTCAGGTCATAGACGCTCTGACGCACTGTAAGAAACTTAAGTGGAAATGGGCTGGCCACATTGCACGCATGGAGAAAGAGAAATGGACTAAGAGAGTTACAGAGTGGGATGGACCCCAAGGAACTAGAAAAAGGGGAAGACCAGTAGATCGATGGCTGAATGAAATAAGAAAAGTGTCTGGAAAGAATTGGATAGAAGTGGCAAAAGACAGAGAAAGGTGGAGAAAAATGGAGGAGGCCTTTACTCGTATAGAGGTCCTTGAATAAAAATTATTAATTTTAATTTTATATAAATTTAAATATAATATATAATACAGAAATACTGAAAAAAATTTTAAATACATATAAATAAATTATCTACATATTGACTAATAAAAACGAAATGACTATAGAAATAGGTATGTTAAAATAATTATTACTGATTATAGTTCCTAATTTGAAATTTTGAATATCGAATATGTACCTTACGCGATTATAATTGATTTGTAATTGAAATGTAATTGATATGACAAGGAATAAATAAAGGCTTTTGTATTTGTATTTGTATTTGTATTGTTCGACAGAAATAATCTACGAGGCGAATGGGAACGATAAGTATGCGATGTTGAGTATTCGACAACGTAGAGCAGATATACGTAAATTTTTTTTATAACTTTCAGGGAAAACGCGGTAAAGTGCCAAAAACTGGGGATCAAATGCTTCCAGTAACCAGTTATTGGTGATTGTTCGAGTTGATCAAAATTATTATACTGAGGAATAGTACGCACATTGAGAAAGTTCTTATAATATTTTATTAATCGTATCTGTATAAGGCATAGAGTGAGGATATTGTTGAACTTAAATAACACATATCTAGTAGTCGTACCGAAAGATATTATTGAAATATGTTTAGAACTACATACTCTACTGGTTATACCAGAGTACAAATATTTAGGATTACATAAGCTACATTCTTTATCTCAAGAAATAAAACATCACCATCATTAGCTCAGATTACAGAACATAATATTATTAGTATTTCATTTAAAATTTCCATGTCAATTTTAAATTTAATAATGTGATTTTTTTGGGGAAATTGGTTCCATTCATAAGAATCAAATTAACTTTTGATATATCCTGCGTGACAAAATGAATGATTGTATTTTAAAAATATAAAGAGATGAGTTGTTAATAGCCAAGACGCGTGGCCAATTTTTAACCATCACCTTACCACAACCCTTTCTTTTTCCCACTGTTAGGTTCGAGTTTCTAAGATGTTGTTAGTTCAGTGGCGACAAGCGTCAGGCATTTGCAATTCAGTGCGCCTTCTCTATTGCTTTGTGTATTCAATGGCTCGGAAAGATGATGTTTTGTGCTCGAAAACATAGCTCGATAGGATAACATAGTGATACAGACGTAACAAAAGTTTCTCGTCTTATTTTATTCGAGTGATTCTGTTTTCTGTTCCGATGCCTCAAGGGTCTGACTGGAAACTGCTTTTGTCAATTCTGGTTCTCGTCGCGTTTGCTATCGGAGATTTCAGAGAGGGTTGAGTTTTAAGTTCTATGTCTACTTGAAATAAATGACCAGACATTTTGTGCTCTACACTCTCTAACAACAGTTACTCTTCTTAAGTATTTTAATCGTCTTTAAAGACGGAGGAGGTTCTAATATTTTAAAGTCGGGCTAAAAATATCTAATAGTCTAGTGAACTACCATTCAGGATGCCGGACCACAAACATTGCCTATGTACAAAACAATGACTATTTTTAACCGGTTACACGTGCGCGTGAGTCCGACGTTTAACCTTCGCGCGGCACCGCCTTAATGATATAATTATCCCTGTTACCCGATGTTAGTCAAGTACAAGTTAGTATATGTGAGTAAAAGTTATATAAAACTTGGTGTCAAATGTGATTAAAAAAAAGGTTGTATAATATTTTGCGCTACCTAAAGATTGAGAATAAGATAAGTGATAGTCTGAAGCCGCCGCTAGTTTAAAATCCCTGTTTGTGTTTATGTTTATACCATATCGGTAACATCCCCGTGAACTGAACACACATGTTTGTTAAGGGTCTGTTAGACACACATCACACATGGCCGCGGGCCACGCGTTGACTCCGATAGGTCTGTACACACGGGCTTGGGTGGTCGGTGAACTGCAAACAGCAGGGAAATGTTGTAACTAATAACCGTAGCCGCAATGTAAAGAACGCGAAAACACTTCTTTAGTCATAACTTAACATCACGCGAGTATTTCACCGAAGGGGCTACACTAAACAAGTATGGATTCCGAGCTTTTTTTTTATGGATTTGTAGGAAGAGGGTGGAGGCAATTATGCCCATAAGCCACTGCGACCTAAAGAGATTGTAGCTAAAATTATCAAGATAGCAAACGAGCTTGCATCACCACCCATCCGCTGCCGCCCATGACAACTGTGACTGACTTTGAACAAGACTCAAATAGGGACTGGGATGGTTAGTCCAATAGTAAGAGCTATGAGTACTACTAGAAATTTCAAGAAAGAAAAACCCGATTTGCTTAATCCTTTGATGGAATCCAGTAATTGTGTGCCATCGATGACCGCGATGAACTGCATGGTTGATGTTCATAATAATCCATACTAATATTATAAATGCGAAAGTAATTCTGTTTATCTGTCTGTCTCGCTTTCACGCCAAAACTACTAAACCGATTTAAATGAAATTTGGTACAGTAGTAGTGGTAGAGTAGTAGTATCTAGTCTAGAGCCTGAAAAAGGACATTTTTAATTGGAAAAAAAGTGTTGTAAAGGGTTGAAACGGGGGATTGTATGAAAGTATTGTCATTTTCAAAACTAGAAGTATATAGGTAATTTATATTTTAGGCTGTTGATTAGATTATAAATGAATATGGCATTCAAAGTTTGTAAAAATGTTACCCTAAAGGGTTTAAAATAAACTATAAGACATTTGCGGATTAATTACAAATTTGTGGAACTAAAGTTAACGCGTTAAGATGAATCTATTATTATGTCTTATTCCACGCCACTGAAGCTGCGGGCGTCCACTACTAGTACAGAATAAAATATCTAAGTTTGAAGGGCGAAGATCGCTCCGGCGCATTAAAAAAAAACCACTTCTTACCTTACAGCATCAATTCCACTAATGGACAAAGCATTTAGCTTGTTTTATTCCGGTCGGAAGTAATAATGAGTATGGCCAATTACCGTAATGAAGTTAAGGAGGCATCTACCGGTGGACCGAAAGACTTCAATCCATGATTAGATGTAAACTGAGTAATCGGAGATAATTTTTGTTTTCGCCCCTACGATATCTTGTGTTTGTTGTGGTGAATTGCATAATGCATAACTTTTTCCTATCAAGTTTGACAGGTTACCATGAAAACCTCAGAGCAATCACTTTATATGAAACAGTTTAAAAGTTAGTTTAGCTAATTGGAGCTTAGATCAGGTATCGTTTTTCAGTCGCTGCGCATACCAAACAAAATATTATATAGAAATACCAGCTGACCCCGCATACGTTGTTCTGCCATATGAAATGCCAAAGTGACGCGACGTTTCACGTCAATGAACGACGGTTAAAAATAAAAAATACTAAAATCGTGTTGGAAAAACATTTTCCAGTGGAGCAAATTGTGAATTTAAACCATTCTCGAATCTTCTTGAACACACACAAAAAATTTCATCAACATCTATCCAGCTGCTTAGGAGGAGTTCAATATAATACACACGTATACAAGAAATATATATATTAAAATTAGCAAAATTAGTACATGAAACTGAATATACTTTGAGCGTTTAGAAAACGAGATTGACTGAGCATAACGTTTAAATGTAAGAACAAAGATTACCTAACAAATAAATCATAGCACATCATTTCATTACTCCGACGTTATGAAGTGGGCGAAAATCACAAAGATTCCGTTACATACATACATACATACATACATACAAACATACCAAGCTAATAAAAGAGTGTTAAAAAGCGTGGTATTTTTATTAATACACGTCGGTGACAAACAATAAATATCGCCGGCTCTCAACCTCACCACTCCTTACGTCCAGTTGAAAAGCTGCCCTAATAATAGACAGATTAGGTTCGATATTGAACTAATCGACCTGAATGGCCTTGAAGACGCATGTTGGAGGAAAAGTGACTATGCACGCTGAAGATAAGGTTTAGTTTTCCACGCATTGGATTTGCTAAACGTTCCGTAGTGGTTCCGTGAGCTGCCGTGAAGTTGTCAACAAGATTTAGTGATGGCGGGGCGGGTGAAAAATGGCTGTATCGGGACACAAATCATCTGAGCGCCTATTGGCGCGGTGATAGCGATTGGTTTTGGCGGGTATCTGCGACGGACAGAGGCCAGTTAATTGATTGGATTCGTCATAAATAATGAAGTGGCAACAGGAATCGGCGGGGCGGGACCGAGAGGGCAGTAAGTGATTCAATCGCTTGTGGTTGTATGTGCATGTACGAGTATGTATGTGTCTTTGAGATTTATTTATAGCCACGGGGGTAGAACTAAATGGAGGGATTCCGTCGGATTTAGTAACGTAAAATGGTTTTCTTTATTGCTCACTCCAGATTTATTGGATCGAAGCTTGACACAGTTATCTGATAGCAAAACGAAGTAAAACAACATTGTTTGAAGTCGGCAGTACTGTTGGTGTATTGATTTTGTTGATTTGCGACTGTAAAGTCAACCTGAACATTGCTCCAGATTGAAATATAGCGCACAATATAAAAGTAAAACGAGTAATAAAATAATAAAAATAAAATATTTTAGTAATGCATTAGAGACGCCTGTAATGTTAGTAAAATTTGAATGTGAATAAATAATATATAGAATAATTAATTTAAAAAAATGCAGATATTACGAAAATATAAAGTCTGTTGCAGACCAATAACTAATCTATGCAGAAGCTAACATAATGCAGCTAAACTATGTCAGTTATAACTATGTATATATTTTTTAATTTACATAGTTATATTATTATGAAGTGTGACTGTACTTGTACTGTGCTTTGTGAGCTGAATTATTCTTACTTATTATTATAGTCTTTGGCTTGCATCATCCCTAAAAGTTCCTTATTTTTTTCGAATAACTTTAAATAGCGAAATGAAATTCAATGAGGCCTAAAACAACACTACTAACTAACTAGGCAGTCTACTATCTAACTGATTGTGCTTCATTTAGCTTCGATTTACATGTTTAATTTTTTACATTTTACGGTAATATCGTGTTCAAGTTCTCAATATCACTCTCAGTTTCACCTATAAATAGGCAACGATCAAAATCTATTAAGCAGGTAAGTGCTTCTGGTAAGTTGCCCCGCGAAGTGCGACGATCAACAGGCCTCTCAATCGCACTCTGCGGTAAATACCCTTACATTATTAAACATCTCGAATTGAAATATGTATTTGCTACAACCACTACTCTGAGGTGAGCGCTTAACTTGAGCAAGTACAGAGCTCTCTATTAAGATCGATTGTGTAATTAAGTGACATATAGTTATTTGCTCTACTAAGATCCATTGGGTTATAAATGACATATAGTTATTTGAACAAAAGTTTCCTTAGGATGGAGAAAATGGTGCCGTGGCGACTTCGATAACTTTCGATAAACTCTGTCTCCGGTATATGTAATTTTCCGAAATTTTGTGCAGGACCGAATTTACAAAACGCCAGGCCGAGAACGCGCGATAATTAATAATGTTTGTACACACAAACGGTTCAAATGTAAAGAAGTACTGTGGAAAGAAGTAAGCCCTCTTTTTTCTCGATGAATAAATCGAAAAAAGGTTACCTTCATGTTCCATGATACTCTGTTATCGTTATCGGTGAATTATTTGGCTACAACACCGATCGCGTGAAATTTATGTCTCAGCTCTTAGCACTTTGTAGACAACTCCCGTGAAAAATAAGCGGATTGTGGTTTGCGTTTTAGGTTCGATAATTGCTTGTTAGGGCAAATGAAAAAAAACAAAATTAAAGTGTTTACTGTAGTGTCTATGTCCCAATGGCTCGTGTTGATCGTATGTCGTCATCCGAGTTAAGCAACGACGGGCGCGGTCGGCAAATTTTCATGGCGCGCTTCGTGCTTCTCAAGACACGTACTTCGTAGCTAGTAGATTGCAGTGAAGTTATTACCGAGCTGTGAGTTCCGGGTTCAAACCTAACTAGAGATAATTGCGAGGTAAATAAGATTGCTGTAGGTACTTGAAAAAAAAAAAGGTTTGCGTAATCGTTTTTGAGATCTTCGGCGGCTATGGTATGGGGTTCTTCTAAATAGGTATAAAAATAATTCTCCTTCAGGGCTGGTGTTTACATTCACAGGCACCTCCGTAAAATTAAAATATGTACTTAGATCTTACGCATAATATTGTATTCAACTAACAACTTACTGCACATCTAGGGGTGTGATCTGTTGTATTTTAAACTTCACCACCGTTCGACAGACGGATTAACATTGGACTTGGAAATATCAATGAGGTTCGTTACATTCCTCTTATTTAACGTAAAAGATCAGAAGTCCAATTTGAAGCACTCTGCCAGCCATGCTTAGTGGCAATTACTCGAGTTAACCGACCTAAAAACCCGCCTCTTTATGGAGAAACGGTTGTAATGTTTCGGAAAATTACAACCTACTTAGTGGTGCGATGATAGCGCGGTGGTGCAGGTGTACTGGAATTTATAATAATAATAATAATAAATATCTTGGACATTCTCACACACGGCCATCTGACACCAAAGTAGGCGCGAGCCTGTGATATGAGTGTCAGAGACTGATATATACTACATAGATATTTTTAAATACATACTTAAAATAGATAATATTAACATCTAGACACAGAACAAATACAAGTGGTCGTCACACGAATATTTGCCCTGAGTGGGATTCAAACCCACGACCCCTGGCTCAACAGACAGGGTCACTACCATAGAGATGTACACCCAGTTCACCATTCTATCTTGTATAATATCTAGTTACATTTGACCTCGGGACTCACAGCAATGTAATAGCTTCACTGCCAACTACTAGCTACGAAGTACGTGCCCAGAGAAGCACGTTAACGCCATGAAATTATGCCGACCGCGCCTATCGATACTTAACGTTGGATGACTACGATCGACGCGAGCCATTGGTCTGTAGACGCTACAGTAAACACTTTAACTTTGATTTGCCCTAACAAGAAGTGATTTAACCTAAAACGCGAACCACAATCCGCTTGTTTTCCACGGAAGTTGTCTATAAAGTGCTAAGAGCTGAGACATAAATCACGCGCGATCGGTGTCTTAGCCAAATAACTCACCGCTAAGTTAGTGCACCTACGAAACAGTTTTCAAGATTCTTGCTTTAACAAACGAATAAGGAAATTGTTTGATCGTGAACTAGAAGCTTCACACTACAAGTAGTCCCAGGATCCTAATCCCAAGAATCTTTGTTGTTTCGTTCTTTATGTGGAAGAATCGGAACCGCTACCACACTGGTAAAGAACCGATGAGAAGGCTTTAAGCCTTCGAAAACGTTATGGAGATATCCCAAACATTTGTTTCTGATGTTCTCCTTTGACATTCTGATGACATTTAATTTATTCCACAAAAACTTTCCCATTGTTGGGCACGGGTCTCCTTTTAGAATGCGAGGGATAAGGGCTTAGTCCACCACGCTAACCAAGTGCGGATTGGCAGACTTCACATGCCTTCGAGAACATTAACTCTCAGGCATTCAGGTTTCCTCAGATGTGTCCTTCACCGTTACATTTAATTACTTAAATCGCACATAGCTTAGAAAAGTCATTGCTGCGTGCCACTTGGGTTTGAACCCGGACCGCTCGAGCGAGAGGCTAGTTGGATAGCCACTGGGCTGTCACCGCTGGGCCGTCACCGCTGTGTGTTTAAATTATTATAACGCACATATTTTCAAAGGTCTTTGGCATTTAGTTTTTAATCTCTCTCTTGAAGTGAAGTTTCTAATCAGTGCCGACAGGTGCGCTTTCCCCGCTCGAATAAGTCTCTAAGAGATCCTAGATAAGTAATGTTGGCACAGCTCTTGATTTATCACTGGCCGCGCGGATCCCGCGTAAAAAACTTGTTACAAGCACATTTTCCTCGCCAGCAACGGCGCGATGTTAATAGTTTCTTGTTTTGTTCCGTATATCTTTGAATTAAGTGCCGCCTTCCTTTTCTTTGCTGCTTCCTTTATTGTTAGTTTTACAGTAGGTAGGTAGGTAGGTAGGTACAAGTATTCTTATGTACCTACCATTGTTACTCTGATTTCTATCCTTTTGTTAACGACTTTTTCGTTGTTTGTCTAAACATTTTATGCAGTCTATTGAACATTTTTCAATGTTTTTTCGTATTGTCGACGTTGTCGAGGTTTTAATGCAGTTTTTTTGCGATTATGCCAATATTTCTCTCTCAATTTCAACTATATAGAGAGTATAGATTGAGCATGCGAACATTGTGCGCGGCGGTTGTATAACGTCCATACTCTATTTCGTTTGCTGATGAGAGTGAGATGACCACAACATATGAATGTTCTATCATTAATTAAAATTAAATGATGGTTTAATTACTTTGTTTGAATAAGTCAAGTCGTTCAATGTATTTTATAATGGTAATGTAAAGTAGTACAAAATCAGAGACATTACAGGAATATGTAAGAAATACCTTGAACTGATGAGCGATGTGTGAAGATAAAGACGCTAATGAAAGTAGATGAAGAGAAAGAAGTGTGTAAGTTTCTTGGTAAGTGTCTTTCCTCTGTCCATTCCTACCCCAGTGGGAATCTGGTGACTTTTTGTACTCGACTGTACGTATGCACAAGACTAGACGTACCAAATCTAAGTGACACTCCTCACCTCCCATTAATCCCCGCTCCTTACCTTCCTAAAAGGCGACCTTAAATTCATAAGCACCACTCGATTACTGCTTTTCTTATGCGTCCGCGTCCCTCGCTCATAACGAGGTCCACTAAGTAGAAGACCTTTTTTCTTCGATAAGAGGAAAATAACATAAAGGGAAAAATAATTACTGAGAATTACGGAGTGTTTCCGATAACGCGGGGAGGGACTGTAATTAAGATGGGGGGGTGAGAGCTCGTTGCGTCGCGCGCTCCTTTTTGTGACTTGGCACAATTTTTCGTATTTGCTTTTGATTGCGTTTCAAAGGTCGTATATTGGTGTCATGTTTCCGAGAGCGACTCGGTTCTCCGTTGGGCTTGTAAAGCTTTTCAGTGGGTCTATCGTGGATTTGTCACTTTTTTTTTCCACTAGACGTTGCATCACTATACACACATTGAATAGGAAACTTTCATTAAAGGTATATGTGGAAGATCTTAGTCTCTAATCGATGTTAATTTAACATTTGGTATTTAATAGCAATAACTACCGACCGGATTTAGAAGCTATAAAACTACAACTGTACTTTTTGATTTTTGCAATCATTTAGTGTTAAACATTTCTTGATTTATAAACACTAATTATACCATAATATAAGAAGGTGGATTTAACGCTAAAAGTATTTCCTTACACGACCTTTAACATTTTATTTTACACTAACAAACCCTCATGATATAACTACCAAACTTGGCATATGAATTGACGTAATTATCTCTTACGATTCGCCGAAATTTGTAACCCCGGCCTTTCCCAGTTTAAATCTCCTGGCAACACACCTTGCTTCAAAAGCATGATCGCTTACAACTCATCTCGCGGGGCCTCATCGCCCCCGAATACTAATCGAACACCCGAAACTCAATCCAAAACCCATGGCAACCAATTAAAACGATGTACCCACCGCTCCACATCAATCGAAAATGGTTCTTTATTAACAGCGACAGGGTCTACTATCCAACGGGGACGAATAGGGTTATTTATAACGCCCGAACATAGCGATCGATAGATCCCCTTCTTTGGGGACGTATTAATTTCTTATGTAACCAATCTCTCATTATGAGACGTAGGTATTTGTTTTTGGGTGCGCCCCAGGCTAAATTGACTTTTGCCACAATCGCTTTAAAGTAGCAATTCGCGTGGGTAAGCAATTGAGGTTGAATAGGGATGTAGTTATTATACACGAGTGAACCAAAGTTACCAGGTGTGATTTATAGGGATGCGAGGCTTTGAATTAAATCCTCGTCATAATTTCACGTGGAGTGGCGAAGGGAGTGCCGCGACGGATATCCGTGGTTAATTACATTGGCTTATTGGATACGTGTACCATTCGTTTGCATTTTACCTTTTTGGGGCGATAAACTTCAATAAACTTAAATTAGTCACTATGTCATCAAGTGTATTTTTCTAAAGTTTACGTAGATTTTATAATCAGTGTGTCTAAATTTTAATCCGCTATCGTTTTAGAAATTCTTTTAGAGATTACAGTTGAGCTTTTAATATTATTATTACAGAGATAATAATTTGCTACGTACAACTAATACTCTCATTATCTCATATGAAAATTTAATCCCTTGTAATTTTCTGATATAATTTGCAAAAACTCTAGCTATCTATCCTCCAATCTTTCACTATTTTTGATGATTTCGATACTTGAACTAAATTACTAAAATTAATTCACAGGACTACATTTGGTTATTGCCTGCAGAGAAACCTCTTCGCACCACCCAGACCCACTATTGTATCATTATGGTGACGGCAAACATGAATATGTGAGCGTGATTCCCCACGTATTGCACACAAATTGCTGAGGTCTTTTCTCGAATAAATCGCCAACAAGGCGACATCTGCCGCCTTAATTAGAGGCGAGATTTAAGGCCTCGGCGGGTACGTGGGTTGGCATGGCTAAGTGGGAGCCAGGGAGAAATTTGTTGGTCGTTTAAGCATATATTGGTGGCATTTGGAAGCTGTGAGAACTTCGCTTGGAAGCTGTAAGAACTTCGCTTTGGAAGCTGTAAGAACTTCGCTTTGGAAGCTGTAAGAACTTCGCTTTGGAAGCTGTAAGAACTTCGCTTTGGAAGCTGTAAGAACTTCGCTTTGGAAGCTGTAAGAACTTCGCTTTGGAAGCTGTAAGAACTTCGCTTTGGAAGCTGTAAGAACTTCGCTTTGGAAGCTGTAAGAACTTCGCTTTGGAAGCTGTAAGAACTTCGCTTTGGAAGCTGTAAGAACTTCGCTTTGGAAGCTGTAAGAACTTCGCTTTGGAAGCTGTAAGAACTTAGCTTTGGAAGCTGTAACTCGTGACAAGGTGCGTGAGAAAGGGTGCGACTATTACAATTGTAGTTATAATATGTACAGTGGACGCCCGCAGCTTCGCTTGCGTAAAATAAGACCCATTAACGACGTCTGCCCGCGTTCGGGTTGCCCACTTGACTTCATAATAACGCAATGTTTCGTACTAACTTTGCACCCCTGTTTACCCCCTTAGGGGATGAATTTTCAAAAATCCTTTCTTATTGCTCCCCTACGTTATAAAAGTAACCCCTGTGAAAAATTTCAAGTTTCTAACCCTTGTAGTTTAGGCCCTGCGTTGATATATCAGTCAGTCACTCAGTCAGTCAGCTTCTCCTTTTATATATATAGATAGATGTATCAATTTTACGAAGAGGCTCAGACTTAAGTCAAACAGCGAAAACTGTTATTTTTACCTGTGTTCCAACACAGGTAACCTTTCGTGGTATAAGGATAATTTGATCTCTGGAGTCTAATGTATGGATTCGTGTGTATTGGATGGATGGATTCATCTATCAGAAACTATTAATAATCCCCTCTGTTAAGAAAACATTAGTAAAGTAATATATTTCTCATATTATTATCAGCTCTCATGCAATAAAGAGTCAAAAGTATTCTTAAAGTTAACCTTTCTGCTGGTAACATTCAGTGAGTACAGAACATACATAAAAATCTTAGATCCACATGATAATATTAATAATCTAGGTCATAAAGTCAAGCCGAGTGGAGAGTTTTATTTCATTTTTATGCGAGGAAACTAGGAAATTCTCATACAAGAGACGCGGCTCTTTGGTCGTCTGCCTCTAATTAAGCCGACAGATGTCGCCGAGAGCGCTCCACGACAAATCGTGGGCTATTCAGAGCTAGTACTTCTATAGCCACCACGTTTACTATGTGTGCTTACACAGATGAAGGACATAAGCTTTTATTTATAGTAATATGAATATAGAAATACCGTGATGAAATACCTACGTCAAAGATATATTTTGGTTGAAATACCTTTAAAATTTAATTTAATTTATTTTTTTGCGAGTCCACATATTCTTTTTTTATTTTGTATGTTTATATTTTCACCGCTGGAGGAATTACTAACTCTAATGGGCACACTGAAAATCAGCAGTTGTGGTTTCTAATCACGACACAGGCTGAGTGTGTCCACTTTTCTTTCCGCAGTGCTGCAGCTCCAAGAAATGTTTTTATTTTATTTTTTTATATTAATTTTAAATGTTTCCTTTTATTTCTCTTTATTTTTTTCTTATACATTTTGTAATGTAGCATGATGAAAGAAAATAAATTATTTCTATTTCTATTTCTAAAACCCAAAATTTATAGCTCAGTTATTTTCAGTCTAAGTTAATTTTAGCAACAACTTATTTTTTACCTTTTAGTACATTTTTATTTGTTTAATAAAAGCTTTTCTATTCTAGCTTGAAATGCCCGGTAGCTGCTCGGAGTCTGGATCTGTGCCCGGTGTATGACAATAGGCAGGCTCATCACCTCAAATGGGACCTAACATAACTGGTGAAAAGTGGGTGTGTACAACCTTTTGCGTACCTCTTCGGGGAAATACAGGTGGGATGTTATGTAGGTACGCATGTATATATGTGTAGGTACGTATTAAGTGACCACTGTCTGATTATAATAGTAACAAATGGATCCTTCATCACCACAACCCTTTCTTTACCCACTGTTGGGCTCGGCTTCCCTTTCGAAATTGGAGCTAGTCCACCTCGCTGGCAAAATGCGGATTAATTGACTTCACGTGCCTTCAATAACATTATGAAAAATTCAGGGTTCCTCTTGATGTATTCCACATTAGGTAACATTTTAGTTTTCAAATTGCACGTAACCTTGTACTATTATTCTGTGACGTAACTTAGAAAAGTCATTGTTGCGTGCCGCTTTGCACCCTCGAGGCGAGTTTAACAGCCACAGGACTCTCACCGATGTATTGGAACCTTGATATACGCTAGTGAAGAATTTTTATTTGTATAAGGTTTAATAGTAACTACTTTAATAGTAAGTACTCACCCTTGCCCGAGAGCGCGTGCCTTGCTGGTAATCCGATCCGAAACGCCCCTGCAAAGAAAAAACGGCAATGAAAATTTATCATGACTTTTAAGGATGCTTCGCTCCGTTGCGTGAAATTTAAATAAAATATTTTTTTTTTGTTCATGGAGCAATATACATTCGAACATAAAATATATTCGGGTTCGGCTTAGAACCTAAATTGAAAAACGCAATGCTACACGCTATGTGCGCAAGTTAAAAATAATTTCACTATTTCACAATGTTTAACTAGATGAAAACAACAAATAAATATTTTAATTAAATTTTCCGATCGAAGCATCGGCCGGTACAAGTGATTTTCTATCATTAATCGAATTGTATTAACATCAGAGCACCTTTATCACACATTAAAAAAGGCCACACGCGTCTTATTTCGAAGAGAATTTTATTGCGACTGTCTTTTGTTTCACAGAACCAAAGTATTTCCAATTTCAAATCAAATATGAAAAAAGCAACATTGTATATGGCCAGAGCACAAAATAAAAATAAAATGAGATAAATATTAAATTAAAAACATTCTCCCTCTACAAATGTGTATGTGCATAATTAAAATATATAAAATTAAAATATTAAATCTGCCGCCTACGACTGTCATTACACCGTCGGTCGAGTTAAAAGGGGTTAGGCCATAGTCCACAACGCTGGCCAAATGCCGTTTGGTTGGATTCACATGCCATCTAAAACATCAAAGAGAACATTCAGACATACTGGTTTCCTCACGATGTTTTGCTTCACCGTTACAGCAGCTGATATTTAATATCTAAAAACGCACTTAATGAATTCGATTCGAACCTCGATCCTCTCAAATTTTCGGCAAGGTTATCGATCTTAAGAATCGCATATGGATTTTGTTGATCTCCCACAATGCTCGGTAACTTTTTACAAAAACTAGGTCAAGCGAATCCAGGCTCGCACTTGGCCGGTTTTCATTATTCACTCCGCATTACGTCAACGTCAGGCGTCCGTCGAGACGCATCACACCGTTCATGTAAACATCGTAAAAGGTTGCCCTTTGTCATCGTTCACGAAGAAATTGGATACCTTTCCGTGGACACTAAGTACTGTCTGGACTGGACATGGAATTAGAAATGGCGTCTATTCTACTATCGAATATATACTAACACCAACTAATAGGACTAACTATCACTACCAGTCCCCAGTCCTCATACCCACTAGTTTTAATTAACTATCTCGGCTAACTGGACTAAGCATCCCAGTCCCTATTAGGGTCCTGTTCAAAGTCAGTCACAGTTGTCATGGGCGGCAGCGGATGGGTGGTGCTGCTCGCTCGTTTGCTATTTTATATTCATAAAAAAACACAAGAATCTTGTAATTTGTGATGGGCTCTAGCATAATATAGATAAAATAACTCCACTATGAACTTCTTCAAAAACTTTTATTAATAAAAATAATATTGTCTCTTAATAGTGTTAGTGAATATAAAATAGCAGATTAAAATTAAATTACATAACCTCATATAAGATTTGACCCAAACTTCCGAGCATAAACTAACAAATATTTTATGTTACAGTAAGTTAATAAAAATTTGAATAAAAAAATTATAAGTGCTGTACCACTCACAATAGATAACAAAAGCCTGATATCATCAACTACTGGAAGTTATGCTGTATTCAGCGAGAGAAACTTCTAACTCCTAAATATTGTCAAACTTTAAAATAACTCTGTAAGCTCCTAAATATTAAGTTATATAAATCTTGCGTAATCTGAGGTTTCAGCCAAGCCAACAAGGGTTGTCACGTTGTCAAACACAGCCGCAGTTGTCACAACTTATCGTGACATCGCAATCGTTTTTACATGTTAGTTATAGAAGAGAAAGCGTCCATAGCCCAGTGGCTCGCGTCGATTCAATGTGATCGACAGTTAAGTAAAGACGGGCGCGGTCGTGTCGTGGATGGGTGACCGCTAGTGGCAAATTATATATATCATGGGCGCTACCGTTCTTCGGAGGGTGTAATAATAATAATTTTGATAGTTGTAATAATAATAATTTGATAGTAATTTGATAGTGGCCGACGGGTTGCCAAATTGTAATAATATGAATTTTAATAGAGATGGTTTAATAAAAGCCAAGTTGTAATAATAAATATATTTAATATTTAATAGAAGCAGAGCTTTTATAATAATAAAGTATTTGATTTAGTTAGAAACACAAGGAAGTTTACAGTGTCTGTACCTTTAAGGCACAAAACAACAGCTTGATCATATTCATATTATTAGTATAACAAGGTATAGGGATCGTATGGTGGTTTGGTCATCGGTGTATCTGGTACCTATCTTAATGATTCCCGCCGGAGTTCACGGTAGGGTGTTCACGCACCAGCCCTGGCCAATACCTCAATGACTCAGGGGTAGGGTGGTGGACACAGGTAAGTTAAATTCAAGTTAAATGTAAGTTAACTGGAAGTTAAAGGTAAGTTGAATGTAAGTTGAATGCCGTACGGTCACGAAGGGTTGTACACACACCGGTCCTGGTCAATACCTCAATGACTCAGGGGTAAGGAGGTGGACAAGGTAAAGAAATGCCGTACGGGTAATCAAAGGTTGTACACGCACCGGTAGGGTGGTGGACAATTAAAGTAACTCATCCCAAGCCGGGTAAGAATTCACGCAGGGAATTCGATGGATGCCCTCATCCAACCTTCCACCTAAAAATTGAACCTGGAACTAGAAACAAACTAACTGACACAAAACAAACTCGAACGGAACGTACAAGTAAAGGTAATAATGACTAACCAGTACCAACAAAACCACTCTGCAAAAAAAAGAATAATATAAGTAGAAGTAAAAGTAACTAACCAACCGAAAACTAATAACCAATAGACTTGAACAAAAAATGCAAGTAAAGGTATTAAATAATGACTAAGTACTAACCAAACGAAAACTAATAACCAATAGACTTGAACAAAAAGTGCAAGTAAAGGTATTAAATAATAACTAAATACTAACCAACACCAAAAGAAAAAAAGGGTATCAAAGTAGGCAGACTGCACTGCGCGTTCCACCGAGATATTCATTCCAAAATCTACAAACCATCTGATAACTAACACACAAAGAGATTCCATTCCATCCAAAAGGAGAATCCAACATTCAGGACTAATACTAGGTGGCCTTCCACCGTCCGGAAAAAAATCTTCCTTAAGTCAAAACTAAATCAATAAATTTATTAAAGTTAAGAAGTAATAGGTAGTAAGTACGTTTAAGTTAATTGAATAATATAGTTATATTTAGTTTTATGGTAGATGCTCTTGACACCGCCTTAAACACAAAAGAGACGCACAAAATAAACCTATACGGGTCACTTAAAGATATATTATAAGCTAAACCTGTAGGATACTAGTATTAGTATTTTATTACAGGTGATTCTGAGTTTGGGCGGGACTGCAAGAGAAAACCTGCAAATAAAACCTACTTATACCAATGTAACCTACTAATCATCCTCGGATGAATTATCATGTATATCTTGACATTTAAAATCTTTTATATGCCATCGTCCTATGTTCCTACCATTCTCATCCTCAAGTTCATAAACCAGAGGGGACAAACGTTTCAATATTTTACAACGCTCATATTTCGGAGCTAATTTTGCAGAAAAATGTCTGGGAGCACTGCTCTGCTTGTAAGTACGTTTCCAAACGTAATCACCGACTTTGAATTCAACATCTCTCCGACGAGTATTATAATACTTAGCATTTCGATCATGAGCTTTTACTAAGGCCTCTTGGACTTTAGAATAAATAGAGGTTAAAGGGCCCAACTGTTTAACATAATCGTCAACAGGGGTGACATTTAAAGTATTATTTACGACCAACTGAGAACGAAATACGCCACCATCGACTATGGCTTCTCGACCATGTACGACAAAAAACGGGGAGAATCTGGAAACCTTACTAACCGAAGTGTTCATGGCAAACTGAATTTTATGAATATTAGCATCCCACAAACGATGGTCTCGGCCAACCAAAGAAGCAATGGCGGTCACTACTGTTTTATTTGTCCTCTCTACGGTGTTAACTTGGGGACTATAGACAGGAGTATAATGCACTTGGGATACATTGTACTTAGAAAATAGTGAACGCAATTCGTGGCTTATGAATTGGGGACCATTGTCCGCTATTACGGTTTGTGGAATTCCGTGGACTAAAAATACATGATCTTCAAGACGTTGAGAAATCACCTTGCTCGTGGCTCGTCGAAGAGGAAATAGCAAGCAATACTTAGAGAAGCAACAAACCACCACAAGAAGATATGTGTTTTGCTGACGGGACATGGGCAGTGGACCAACTAAATCGATGCTAATGCACTGGAATGGCCGGCAGCAAACCTTGGGGCTTCCCATAAAGCCAGGAGGTTGTTGGTTAGTGTGTTTGTAAGCTTTACAAGTAGCGCAAGCGGAAACGTATTTCACCACCTCCCCATACATCTTAGGCCAGTAGTACCTCAAACGTAACCTCCGAAAGGTTTTTTCGACGCCTAAATGAGCAGCAGTGGGAGAATCATGATTTTCTTTAATTAAGTTTTGCCTTTTTTCGAGTGGGACTACTTCTTTCCAATCGAAATCGGTATTAAGCATGTTTTTACTTTTAGTATAACGGTAAAGTTTATTATTATTAATTTGATAATTAGGGCACGTTTGTGGTCTATTTTTACAACGAAGAAATATATTTTTATACCACTCATCTACGGTATCATTGGTAACAGATTCAATCGCAATAACTGGTACTGCGCGTGATAACGCATCAGGAATTAAATTTTCGGAACCACGACGATGCTCTATAACAAAATTGTAAGGCGATAGACGACAACCCCAACGTTCCAAGCGTCCAGTGGGATTCTTCATATTTAAAAACCATTTGAGACTAGCATGATCAGTTATAATCTTAAATTGTTTACTACCTTCCAAGTAGGGCCTGAAATGCTCAACCACGTAAACAACCGCCAAGGTTTCTCGCTCAGTAGCAGAGTAATTTCTCTCCGCGGAATTTAGGGATCTACTACAGTACGCTATAGGATGTTCTTCACCATTTACTGTTTGCGTCAACATGCCGCCGATTCCAAACTCTGAAGCGTCGGTGTGAACAGTAAAAGGTTGATCAAAATCTGGACAAGATAGCACAGGGGCCGAAGTAAGGGCGGTCTTTAACTGGTGAAATGCTTCTTCAGCCTCTAAAGTCCAATTAAAAGCCGGAGCACCTTTCCGAGTAGACGTTAAAGCGTTAAGAGGTCCAGCTATGTGGCTGAAGTTACGTATAAACCTACGGTAATATGAGGCGGTGCCTAAAAATCGTTTAACGTCCCTACGACAAGTAGGTGTGGGAAAATCCAACATGGACTTGATCTTATCGGGATCAGTCCGTAATCCTTGTTCGTCTACCACATAACCCAGATATTTAAGTTGTTTTCGAAAGAAAGAACACTTTTTTAAATTAATAGTTAAATTAGCTGAAAGTAGGCGTTCATAAACTTCCTTCAATAAATTGATGTGTTCCGCAAAGGTACTACTAATTACGATAATGTCGTCCAAGTAAATAAAAATTTTGCCCTCGAACTCAGGACCAAACAAACGATCCATAAGACGCTGCTGAGTCGCCGGAGCGGACGTTAATCCGAATGACATGACCTTGAACTGGAACAAACCACGCCCGTTCACGGTAAACGCAGTTTTTTCTTTCGAGGATTCTTCCAGTGGAATTTGCCAAAATGCAGATTTGAGATCAATAGAAGAAAGAAACCGACAGTCCCGAAGTTGATCCAGGATACGACTTATGTAAGGTAGAGGATACGCATCATGCTTGGAAACATCATTGAGCTTTCGACTGTCCAAACAGAAACGTAACTCGCCATTGGCCTTCGGAGCCATAGTCACAGGGTTATTCCAAGGGCTATCACTCCTCTCCACTACATCCAATTTCAACATTTCATCAAGTTGCCGGTTCAACTCTTTCAGTTTCTCAGGCGACATTAGGTAATAACGTTGCTTGATTGGTTTCACATCACCGGTATCAATTTTATGAGTAATTAAATGAGTTCTTCCTAACCCTTTCTTATCAGACGAAATATTTTCAAAAAGTTGGTAGATTTCGTTGGCTTCACGTTTCTGAGATTCCGTTAAGCTTTCAAACGGGTGTAAGCTGTTAATAGGGCAAACACCGAAATCATTATCATAACTAACTAATTTCTCCTTACATAAATTTAAAACATCAGGAGCTATATTGAAAATTTTCCAGAAGTCAATTCCGAATAGTATATTATAAGATACCCCAGGTATAATATAAAATTTAACAATATGGGTCTTATCCCTAACTGTTACAGGCAGAAACATGTATCCTAAAACAGTGGATCTAGAACCATTTGCTGTAATAATGGAGTCCACATCACCAGATTGGTGTATAGACGCAAAATCAGAAAATTGTTTATATGCATCCTCTCCAATAATAGAAATCTCCGAACCAGAATCCAACAAACCAACGAAACTCAAACCGTGGATACTTACTCTTAAATACGGCCTACGATCTGAATTAAAATATTTTGTATTTTCGTTATTATTATGAACCGTTGCCACCTTAGTAATTCGATAGGACTTTAAAAAGTCCCTAATATAATTACACCAATTATACCTCTCCACAGCATTCGCTTTAGTTTTTTGACTCGGGCGGTACACATTTAATACACGTATTAGCTGTGAATCCTTTTTCACCGCACTTAAAACAGACTAAAGTATGAGGAGCTTTACAGGACTTAAGGGAATGTCCTTGAATTCTACAACGCACACAAAACGGTAGATTCCTTGGTGCAGCACCACTAACTGCCGAACAAGGCTTAGAAATAGGAATTTTATTACTAATACGAGTGGCCTTATACATTAAGTCCGGGGCTACGCTGTTACTAGTGATACGTGGAGGCTCACTAAATCGTTCGGAACGCTGATGTGCGTGTTCCAACCGTCTACAACGGGATTTTAAATCGTCCCACGACGTCACATCAAATAACGCAAGCGGAGTAGAATACATGGGCCTAATATTTTTTATAACGATCTTCAATTTAGTTTTTTCATCCAATGGTTTCCGCAGTCTCCCGAAGTAATTCTGCATAACGCTAAGGTAGGTCACAATGCTCTCCGTTGCACCCTGAGTGCGTGAACGAATCTCGTCCATTAATTGGTCATCGTAATCATATGGTAGGTATTCCTCAAGAAGCAACTCTTTTACCTCCTTCCATGACGATACCTTCGAGCGAATACTACGGTACCACACCAAAGCGTCATCGACGAATAACTCGATTAAACCAGGGAACAATTCATCCTGTGACAATCCACGCGAGGAACAAAGCTCTTCCAAACGCTGTACAAACGAAACCACGCACGTTCTACCATTATATTTTAAATTTAAAGAATGGGCCCCTTTATTACGGCTACACGAAACGAGGACCGGGCTAGGGTTATTAAGGCTAGAAAGGTTTTGTTCATCATCCCCTTCCGTGTCTAAAAGCTGACTATCGTTCTGCGACGATTTAAAAGACTCAAACAAAGTGTCTGATTTAACAAGTAACGCCTCCAATTGACTAGAAAGCGATTTCTTCAACTTCAAGGCTTCAACATCCTCGGGGTTAACGCGTCCTAGGCGATGGAATAAATGATTGCCTAAGGTATTAATACGATTTAAAATTTTTAAAGTAAGGGGACGGCTATTAAGTAACGTGGTTAACTCGGTTATCTTAATTTCAACTGTTTTAAGTTCTTTCAATTCATCTCCATCGAAATCCAGTACCTCGTCCGTTGGGTACTTCTTAGACAACATTCTAATTTGTGAACGCAATTCATTAACGGTAGTGCCCGGTACTTCATCACGAATAGAAACCTCATACTCTAACTCATCTTTATGTAGCATATGAAATTTAATAGGTTTTTCTTCCATTTTGAAAAAGTAATTAGTTATTTATTTTATTAAAGATTATCTAAATATAAGTTGCCTTCCGAAAGGGTAAAATGACTCAAGAGCTCAAGGAGCTTTGAACACTAAATTTTCATTAAATTATAGACCAAACAACCACACTTACAAAATAAACCAGTTCACTTAAAACTAAGGTAAGTAGTAATAACATCCAAGGTTATCATTAATTAAAAGTAAATAACATGTATATGGCTTAGCCTTAATTATAAACGTAATGACATAGGTAAAAACAATTCATGCAGTAGTGTATATGAATTATTTTATAATTTAAGTTATGACACCTAGACCATTCTCAGAAAGACAATAGCTGACTAGAGACCGAAACCACCAACGTCCATGTTCGGGCGCCGAATTGTAATAATAATAATTTTGATAGTTGTAATAATAATAATTTGATAGTAATTTGATAGTGGCCGACGGGTTGCCAAATTGTAATAATATGAATTTTAATAGAGATGGTTTAATAAAAGCCAAGTTGTAATAATAAATATATTTAATATTTAATAGAAGCAGAGCTTTTATAATAATAAAGTATTTGATTTAGTTAGAAACACAAGGAAGTTTACAGTGTCTGTACCTTTAAGGCACAAAACAACAGCTTGATCATATTCATATTATTAGTATAACAAGGTATAGGGATCGTATGGTGGTTTGGTCATCGGTGTATCTGGTACCTATCTTAACTACTAAGCTTATGTATTTTATATTGATTTCCGCCGGAGTTCACGGTAGGGTGTTCACGCACCAGCCCTGGCCAATACCTCAATGACTCAGGGGTAGGGTGGTGGACACAGGTAAGTTAAATTCAAGTTAAATGTAAGTTAACTGGAAGTTAAAGGTAAGTTGAATGTAAGTTGAATGCCGTACGGTCACGAAGGGTTGTACACACACCGGTCCTGGTCAATACCTCAATGACTCAGGGGTAAGGAGGTGGACAAGGTAAAGAAATGCCGTACGGGTAATCAAAGGTTGTACACGCACCGGTAGGGTGGTGGACAATTAAAGTAACTTATCAGTGGTGAAAGGGTTGCAAACTCCTCCAGACGCCTTCACCAACACAGGGCCCACAGAAAGGCTTCCGGAACCACACTCCGACCGGAACCAGCTCCACCGGGAACACAGCTCCCCAGGAACAAGCTCCACCAAACAGAAAACTCTTGGGACAGCTCCCCAGAAAAAAAAAACCCCTTATTCAGGGGCAAATAGAAGCAATGACCTGTCAAAGGTCACGGGTAGAAGCACGTGTCGCCGGCTGGCTGGTGGAAAACGCTTCTAACTTGGATTCTAAGAGAATGACGACATCACCGGCCGGCGTCCGCGCAATATCCGATTTTTAAATTTACGAGGTTCTTCCGAGCTTAATGACTCAGTCGTCCGCCCGAACTCAGAATGAATCGGACAATTTTTGACGTTTGACAACAGAGAAAATTGAACGCACCAATGATTAGTAGGAGAGGACATTCGCCGAACATGACGTATTTAATCCGATGGATATGCCATACGGAACTTGTAAAATAGAGATACTAAAATTTTAAAGTGTTACAAGGGCACGTTAAGCCGTCGATCCCGGTTGTTTTAATGATGAAAACAATCGTTAAGCCTTATCGATGACCTGCGGGTGGCTTTAGAATATTCGACACAGGGTTGGCCATTATCCAACCCGCAATAGATCTGGGTATATTGTTCCTGAAGGTCTGACGTCATCAGCATAAATGACTTCACTTCCGTAACCAACATAACAAGCAAGCTTAATTTTAAGTAATCCATCATCAATGTTCTTAGCGTGGTAGTGGAGTAATTCGGCTTCTAAGTCACTTTGCAAAGTCGCATACAGTCTGCGGTCACATGAATCCAGTGGAACACCTTTACTGGGGCGGTTACTTAAGGCAACTTGGAAGCTTAGAAGACTATCGTAATCAAGTTTGAGGGTAACAGCTAAGCTGGCTTGTCGGTGAGCTTGTAAAGCCTCTACATAGCGTGACGTCACGCTTGTTTTTACCTGAAGACCCCTTCAGGTAGAGGTGTGAACTTTACCAGTTTTTACCACTTATAAACGCTGTTTGGTATTTTCAACACTTAGGTTATATTTGGTGAAAATGACCTTTTAGGTTTTTTAACATGTACGTACGTTTTTGTCTTAGTGGTGAAACCTAAACAGATTCCATTAAGGTAGTCTTTTTTAGGTTCCACTAAGGTGAGTCTTGCCGCCTGGCAAAAATTCAGATTCCGAGCTATTTTTTAGTAATATTGTGAGAATTCTGACGATAAACTGACGACAAGCAAATTTGTATTTTTAAAATTTTATATTGACATTTTGTTAACTGACTTTTTACTGATTTTGTACTGTGACATAAAAAATTTATCAAATTTTTTAAGCTTTATTTTGTTTGGTTTACTTGTAAGTAACATATTTTACAATAAATAACTTTGAACTCCAAGTCAGAAAATCGCAATTTTCTGCCTTCGTTGTCTATTATAGATTAGTCTAGATATGGTTAAATTATTTTTCCTTTTGTTCCAGGCGACGTATTTTGAACGCCCGCAATATTGCAGGTCCACGCGAACCAATTTGCATGAATGAACCGACATCAAATAGTTTGGTTGCCTAATAGTTTGTAATAGTTTGTTAAGACGGCGGTCGTCTTCATAAAAGTTGCTAAGTTGTTCCGGATTCTATTAACGACAGAAGAGCTTCTCGTCGGTTGAACATGTTAGTATTAGAGGGTTACTGAGATGATGGTTAAGTGGATTTTCAAAATTGCGGAGTTGGATAATGTTTGCTCACTAACTGCTATGTTGTTTGCACTTACTATGTGTGTGTTTTAATTTAATCTGTTTTAATAATAAAAGTTAACGGCAAATTTTTTTTTTTTTAATTTATATGTGGCCAAGTAAATATAGAACCGAATAGCATTAATTTATTTTCAAGAGTAACTTGTATCTTGAATGTAAAGGCATTTTCAGTTATGTACCCAATCACACCACCACCATAACCCTTCCTTTGTCCCATTATGGGTCTCCTCTCAGAATGGGAGGGATTAGGCCTTAATCCACTACACTGGCCACGTGCGGATTGGCAGACTTCACATGCCTTCGAGAACCTTATGAAGAACTCTCATGCAAGTTTCCTCACGATGTGTGCTTCACTGTTATAGCAAGTGACATTTAATTTCTTAAATCGCACATAACTTAGAAAAGTCATTGGCGCGTGCCGCTTGGGTTTGAACCCAGACCGCTCGAGTGAGAGGCGAGTTCGTTAGCCGCTGGGCTTTCACCGCTGTAATGTACCCAATATTTAACAATAATAAAAAAAAATTAAAAGTACGCAACCCGAACAAACGCTTCAAAAATACTACCTGAAAAGGTAGCTATTTGAAAGTCTTCATGTAAAACCTTGTACGTTTTCAATGTAAAGAAACAAGATACACGTAAACTTTTGATCCAGAATGCCGAATACATTTCTAACAAGTTGGATTCGAATATCAACATTCAAAATGTTCCTCTGTGTTCACTACAAAATGGCGGATACTCGTATTTTACTGGACAAGTTAGACATAGTTAAGATCTACGTCCGATACATTTGACATATTTGTAGGCAATTTGCCTTGCATGGTGGTAGTTGCAAAGAAATGGAGCTGGAATGAATTCATAATCATTTTATTTAACGTTTTGTGACACAAAGAAGAAACTTTTTCTTTGAAAATATTGCTATCATGACATAACCAATCTATAGGTATCCACTAGAAGTACTGTATTTACTGATTCTTCGAGCATTATTGAACTGTAAAAGAACAAAAGAAAATGAAGAATATACGTTTATTTTGTGTCCACACTTACGAGTAAAATCGTACAAAAAAGTACGGACAGTTATTGTGATGTAAAGTAATTATTAGGGACGCTTTACGCCACAAATTCGACTTGCTATTTGATTCAATGCTACCATTTTCCATTGAAATTTCATAAAATATTCAGGGCTGTTTTCCCTCTCCTAATGCCTCAAGGGCGAGACGCCATGCAAAACGAATTAGACGGTGTAATTAAATATCAGCCACCCAGTTTGTCCACGGGCATTGGATGGAAAACACATTTTGGGACGTAAAAAGTGAAACCTCAAGTGAGGCCACGAGCAGCGACAGATAAAGAAAATCTTTAGATAAGATCTAAGTCCAAGTTCATAACCGCTATTGCTATTTTTTTTTTATGTGAAACATCTTCCGAAGGCGGAGGGCAAACCAAATTTTTGGCGTGGCGAGCGTGGCGAGCGTGGCGAGCGAATATGGAATATATATATACTATACAGTTCCGACAAATGACGGTCGGAAATTATTTTATTAATAAAATATAATAATTAAATTTTTTTTTTTTGTTTTTTTATTATTTTTTTTATTTTTTCGTACATGTTTTAGTTCCTGTCATAATCTGTACTTTTGTGCATATTACTTGTACAAAATAATTTCGATGTTTCACATCTGCCAGGCGTCCCGTGACGGCTCACAATTTATATAAAAGATAGCAAACGAGCTTGCAGCACCATCCGCTGCCGCCCATGACAGTCACAGATGTGTTGGTAGCCTTGAGAACTAAGACGGTCGCCTCTAAAGAAGTGTAACTGGAAACCACACCTTTCTAACCGGACCACAATTGTTTTAAAAACAATTACTATAAGGCAGAAATGGTACTAGGTACCGTGGCGGGCGGTGGTCCTGCCCCGGGTGAACTCTATATGGAACAAAATAGACTTCATATAAAACCTATTTGGCTCCCTATAGGCTCTACCACCTAAAAATAGATGCTTATGATAGACCCGATTGGATTTGCTTTGACCGTTTCAGTAGGACACATTAATTTTTTTGAATAAGCACAGAACTTGTAATTGAATAAGGAATTGTAATTGAATATTGTAATTGAATAATTGAATAAGGAAAAATAATAAGGAAATGTAATTTGGTATGAGTACCTATACCGCTGGGATGTGAACACGTAACGCGTCGAACTTTGACGGATGCATTTTAATCATGCAAATATTGTTGTTTCTTGAAAATTGCGGGTGCATTAGAACCAAGTATCCTGTGATGTGTTCTCTGATGAGCAACTGTGCCCAGACTGCGCGTGGCGCGTGGTTATAGTCAAGTTTAATCATTCGCTGACTGTTCGACGTCTTTTTGATCAGTTAATTAGTTACCCGCCTAACAAGCTACGATCATTTAACTAATTAAAGGTTTAATTTAGTCATAGGTAAGTAAATGTCGTTGGTTCTGCCACATTTAAAACACTTTTTACCCGGCATCGGAAAGAAAATTAAAATGCGATTATTCAAACATTCCAGCCCTCAAAGGAGCACACGAAGTATTTGCAAATATATTTCCTATCTACTGTGGCTGTTATTTATCACATCAAAAGAAAGATTTTCATATAAAGAGTCGACGGGCTTCCCTCGAACGGTTTTTGCGCCGAAAGACATGTGACACATAAAGGTACATGCTGGCCCGTGTAAGTATTTGTGAAACGACTTTGTAAACATGTAAGAATCCAATAAATGTGTTATATACGTAATCAGACAACGCTAAGCGTTGCAGCCCTATACTTCACTTAAATATGGAATAGCGGCGCACTCTTAGTTGTGTGGCTTGAATCATATTTTTCCGTTATTCAGTCCTATCTAATGGTGGTTAGTGAAACGGTCGGTTTAATAAATGATTGGGTAGGATCTAATGTTATGAGTGGGATTGACTTTGGACGATTGGTAAGGCCTTCGGAAATAAAATAACAAGCGTCACTACACTATTAGCCGTTCGAAATATATGTATCTAAATTTCAACAAATTCTATTAAGTACGCTTGGTTGAACGGTCGAACGGTTGGTAAAAACAGAACCTTCTACGCCGAGAGTGCCAGTTCGCTACCCAGTGTCTCAACAAAATAAAATTTTAGATTCAAGTTTAAAATAGTGTGGAGCACTGGCACAAATTATGTAATGCGACATGCAACACACATACCAAAATTTTTCAGAACGATGTAATAAAAGTTTGACCTTAAAAAATTACAGTATAATTTGTATTCTAGCTACACTTCGAGCCAGACAACTTTCATTCCTTTTCAATCAAACTTATGGTAAGTCACGGCCAAAACTTCCAATAACATCTCACAATCTCTTTATTAAAGATTTGTAATATCTAATAAGATTTCACGTGTTTGTCGAACATCAAAGGATTGTTTACCCGCCTCGTGAACAAGAAATTTGGAAGCAATCAAAACTTTAACGGTACTGCTTGCTTTTGTCTGTGGATATGTAATAAATTTTGTTTGTACTTTGCTTGTAATATGATTCGAGCACAGGTACTAGACGATGTGACCTTGTTCTCAATAAACTGACTACTGAAGGTTTATGGAAAACGAAAAAACAACTTTCTGATTTCTTATTTTTCTGACATATGTGCGAGTATTGTTATCCAAATTACATTAAAGTGAATGTGACATGTACAATTATATACATGTATAACAATGTAATGTGCTGTAATGTACTGTATGTATGTGTTTTTTGCTATGGTGTACAATAAAGTATTTTTGTATTGTATTATTATTGTATTGTAACATACATAACATATTAATTCAAATGTGTCTTAACATCAGTACTCATTAAAATTTCTCTTCAAGTCTCATAAGTTGCGTAATTTATAAAGATTTGTTACAAGCGATGTTTATTCGTACAAATTACAAACGACCTTTGCACATTAACACTTAGTTCAGACATTGAGTAATACAAAACAAAAAGTGTTTTGGAAGGGGAAAGTTTGGCGCTAATAGAAAAACTCCGCGTCCTCAAGCAGGCGACATTAATCACCATTATCAGGACACTCTGTAACGGGAACGGCTTACGCCTTGTGCAAATGTTTGATGCGTATTTGACCAATATTTGGCCAAAAATATTCTGTCCCTGCCGGTATTTTTCTCAAAGTGATATATGAAGTGGAGTGAAACAGCATAAGTTGGTTGAGGGTTTAAAAGGATCAAGGATTTAAGATCTCCTGAAGGTGACTGATCCCGACGACGTGCCTAGTTTCGTGGCGAAGGATTTAAGCAAGTTACCGCCCGTCACGTTCGACCACGTCGATGTCACCAGGCTACTGAAGGACATTACGACCTTGAAGGCAAGCCTGGCAGATGTGGTGTTGAAGTTGGAGTCATCCCAAGATACCATCGGGGACCTGCGGGCTGAAGTGGCGTCGTTGCGGAATGCATTGGCCGTCACTAGGTCACCAGCGGAGGTCAACAACATCAACACGCGTCGCGGAGCACACGTTGCATCGCCATCGAGTTTTGAGTCAGCGAAACTCGACTCGACACCGATCGCTGTCCCTGCGCGAGTCAGCGGTAACGTAGCCGCTGCCCGTCCCACACCTCCCCCCTCGGAGGTGTCGCCTGTTGTAGTGACGTCAACGCCTCAACGTGACTACGCCGCGGCTGTCGCACGCCAGCAACCCGAAAAGCGGGCTACATTGAGGACTGAGAGTGGTAGCGGGAAAACCCGCAACGATCCCCCTCGTAGTGCAGTGCCTAAGCAACAGACTGACAAGGATGGCTTCACAAAGGTGGAGCGGAAGAAGAGGAGGCCTCCTTGTCGTAACCAAGTTGGCACCGCACCGACAGGACACAACCATCTCTTGCGTCCTGCAGTCCCAGTGACGTATATTTACGTCTCACGGCTCCACTTCACCACGAAGGCCTCCGACATCGCAGAGTACTTGGAGGTGAAGACGAAGTTCCGGTTGAGGGTCGAAAAGCTGGAAGCGCGGAAAGCAGTCGATTTTAATTCGTTTGTTGTCCGCGTTCCAACTGAACATCTGTCGACCTTCCTGGACGCAGAGCTGTGGCCGAGGGGTGTCGTGTTCCGCAAATATCGCGGACGTCGGCGGCCTCCGAGTGTCACCGGACCCGCGCCTGCTGGCGCGACTTAGAATTAAGTTTTAATTATGTATGTTAGTCTATAAGGTATTTGTTTTATGGGCCTCGTGCCTGAAATAAAAGATTATTATTATGTATGTTAAAGATCTCTCCGGCGGGGAATCGAACCCCGGTCTCCCGCGTGACAGGCGGGGATACTGACCACTATACTAATTATTATTATTATTAAAGGGGTGAAAAATTTTAATCAATTTTGTTAAAGCAAGGTGTTAAATAACCTAGGCAAAGTTATTGTAAATTATTTTTAGGATACACAGAAGGCGTGAGAACAAACAATTAAACGACTGAGGATTTATCCAAGACACAAAGCCAAGCATTCAGGGCCACTATATTTTATCTACCTTAAGTTTTGATTACAACAGATGGCGTTAGTTGTCTATGGAGCATACTTTTTATAACTTGACTTCACGAGTTGCATATACTAGAGGGCGTTAGTTGTCCTTGTAGCCTACCTTCTGCATGTTGACCTCTCGGGTAGAAATGCCCATTTTTTCGTGGTGCCGCAGTTGTACGGGATAGATGATCTGGTAGTAGTGCGCGCCGATGTTGCGCACTAGGTCCTGGTTCTGTCTGTACTCGCGCAGAAGCCGCTCCACTTCTCCTGAGGACAAGGGGGCAACTAAAGATTTGGATATCATCATAACAAATACACAAGTACAATGCATACAAATAAACGCACATTTTTATATCTGTCGTGTTTAGCTTTGGGTTCATGTTTTTGTTCAAACGAGTTTGATAGGTAAGCTACAAATGATAGGCGTCCCACTCTCGGGCACGGGTCTCTCTCACAGTTATAGATGTGGCTAGGGGAGGCTATAGGTCTAGAGTATTCTCCACCACGCTGTCCCAATGAAATTAGGAGAGGGATAGTAGTTGCTAATCCACATACACCATCATACATTTTTGTTCACGGATTGTTGCAAAGTAGATTAATCTTTGCTTTGTAATAATGGAGTTCCGCAAAGTAACGCCTGATACAATTAATTATCTAAATAACTAACTTTACGGTGTAAATTTTTAGCAGGGGAACGAAACCATATATAGAATAGTACCCCAAATACGGAATCAAACCTGTCTTGCGGTAGGACATACGACAAAATTCTATATTATGGGCACTATTCCATAATTGGTTACTTTCCTGTATTTATGTATTTTTGTTCACATATATGCAAATAACCCCACATCGCGGCGTCGGTGAAAGAATGTCTAACTAAGCATCCAAGCGCAATACATCCATCAACAACTTCGTTTACATAAAGATGAGCTCACGTGACTACCTACACAGTCGATAAGGTGTTGATTAATCGTATGCAGCAAGTAAACATGTTTAAATTTCAATAATGTTTAGCGCAGAAACAAATTCTATTTAGCCCCTAATTTATTGTGCCCGAATTTATACTTGCGTTGAATACGGATACGAGCGGCTCGGATGCTATACTTTGTTCTTGAATTCGGTAAACGAATCTCAATGGCTGCGTTTGGGGTAGTGTAGACTGGCGACTGTCGAGGCTGGTGTTTTGACAATTGTAAAACAATTGTTAATCCTTCTCGAAGGCATGAGCTTGAGGTCATTCGACACTAGGTTGGCCACTAATCCGCATTGGATTGGCACGGTGGAGTGTGCTCTAAACTTCCCGCAGAAGAGAAGAGAAGAGAAGCTGTGGAAAAGACCAGCACACAACACTATCAACAATAGAATGTCTATGTTATAGCTATACAATTTTAAAAAAATCCTGCAAGATTATTTAAGCAATACACAATAATTTAGATTAATAAGACATTTATGTATTTTTGTATTTTATGCTGAAAAGTGTGTACATAAATATTAAATAAATAAGATAAAAATAAATTGATTTCAAAGATGAGCTTTTAGATAGATATTGCAAACTCACTCAAAGAGGGATAAAATATACGAGCTTTGAAAGCGAAATTGACTCGATCATAAGAGCGTGTGGGTAAATAGCAATATAATTGTAAATAATTCTACAATGCATATTTTTAAGATTCGAATTTTGACAAATTATGTTAGAAACTTTCATATGAATGGCTACCATCTATAGTACGTTATCAATCAAGTTAAGAAACCTCCGGTGCAGTTGGTGATTCTGTGTTCCGTAAAAGTCATTACTATGAGGTCGAACTCTTATTACTTACAGTAAAGTAAATAGATATGGAATAGTATCCATAATACGGAATTTTGTCGTATGCCTACCGCAATACAGATTAGATTCCATATTTGGGGTACTATTCCATATTTGGTTACTTTCGTCTACTATTGTCATCACTGTCCCACTTTCCAATTTACACTACGACTCATTCAATGTACTATTGGGCTGAGCATCCTCGGACGGGGAGGGAGACGTCGAGCCATCCTTCGCCGTGCTGGCTAAGTACAGCTTGCTAGTACTTCACATGACCTCAATCTTGTAAATAACTGCGAGGTTTTTTAACGATAACATATTTTTTTCTTTTTCTTTGAGTACTAATAATGACAAATACTATTAACTTGATATTGTTAACTATGTATATTTGCATGCCACAGAGTGGTTAAAATTGATGGAATTCGTTAAATTTATGAACTTTACTGTACCAATTTTAGTGCAAATAAATGAATCTTGATCGTTTTCTGAATCCATTGGTGCGTGCTGCTTGCATATGAACGATTCAGATTCCCTCGAGCCCGAATAACAGCCACTGGACTATCTTTACAATGTGCCAGTGTAAAATTATCGATTCCCAATAGTGAATGGATGGATCGGATAGATGACGCCTTCGTTGATTAATTATCGCGTTGATTGACGGTTCGAGCGGTTTTCAGGCAGGCGTCAGGCGTGCTTCGGTGATCATTATTGAATTTGGCGAAACTACATCATGAATGGGTTGGTGACGGGAGCACCAATTTTGATAAAATTACCTAAGACGGATGGCGTATTCTCTAAAAGCTAGAACCAGGATGACCATTAATTCCGAAACATACAAGTTAAACATATAATTTAAAAATGAACTATCAAACAAGCAACACTGAAAACCAACGCTTTGGCTTTTTAATATGAATATAAACGATTTTTTTAATTAATACAAACTTATAGGTAACTAATATAAAAGGGCTTTCAATACAGACCTATGGATCTACAGTTTTAAATGCCTAAGACTTGGGTTCAACAGTAGGTACTAGCTAATAAATGTTTGATGATTTCTTTTTTACTGTATGTACTGCCATAAAAATTTAAAAATATTCACATAAACCAGAATAACAAAATGATGGGTAGTGTTTTTCAGTAAATAAACGCAATAATAATTGAATTTGGCAACGGGAACTTTACAAATCTATCGACATCTCTCTTACTAATATGAAGTGCCAACCAATTAATTGAGAAATTCTTGGCACAGAAATGCAATTAAATCTCATTAATTATACTTAAGTACGAGTACCTACTTGAAGCTATTGAGTTGATTGCAGTTGAAAGTTTGTTGTCAATTTGTAATTAGGAGTGGAATTCGGCAAATGTTTGTTTCTCAGGCCTGTGGGCGGGCGTTGTTAAGTGAATTTAACATCCATAATGATGATAAATATATTTATCTGCAAAATCACTAAGCGGATTGCCAGATCGCAGTGACTTAATTACTGTGTTCTTAGCGATTCCGTTGGTAGATTTGTTTCATTCTCCTTTTTATCTAAGTATTTTATAAAACACTGGCACTTATGTGATGTTGAAAATTAAATAAAAAAAGACGACCTCAAAAATTCGAATGTTTATTTTTGAAAAAGGAAATCCAACGAATTGTTTAACAAGTCGACTTGGCACCGAAACGCAATTTAATCGGATCGGATGCGCTCGGCTCCGTTAATGCGAAGGTTTTTATTCTGTGGGGCAGACAAAGCTAATACAGTAACGGATATGGTTTGAACAGAACTGCGTTTAGGGTACGATTCATTCCCGAATAGGAATTCCGTGCTGCATCCTAAGAAGAAACCAGGTATGCAGCTTTCTTGACGTTGTTTTCCTTCACCGCTACAGCAGATCGCACGAACCATAAAAAAAGTCATTACAAACCAAGAATTAATCTACTTTGCAACAATCCGCGAACAAAAACGTATGGTACATCACCATACGTTTTTGTTCGCAAAACTATATAAAAAAGTCATTTCGGCGTGCTATGTAAGTGAGAGGCGAATTCGTTAGTCACTGGGCTGCTGTCACCGATATAGACTCTACCACGTGCTAAGTTTTGGATGAAAGGATAAGTGGTCTTTCGGTATAATCTGCTTATTCGCTCGGTCGCTTTCCGAGCATTGAACTCCATGTTTTACTATACACTCCATTTTTACGGCATGTCAGTTAATTTTTTGTTGTGTTCATTAGGCGAAAGTGTGCGGTTGGCATTAAAGGTGAAAAATCGAGCTTAGCAGATATTCTTTTGAATGACTTAGGTACGTTTTAGCTTTTTCGAATATATTTACCTAATATACCTTGATAATAATTATTAGGAAAGCGTAGCATTCAATAATATTGGATAAAATTGATTTTAGTAAATCGTCTCTCGTCGGTTGTGTATGTTCGACCTACTTAAGCAACATCGAGCGTGGTCGTTTCCTGATGGGGTGACCGCACCACTGCCGTGCCACTAGCAATTTTTCAATGGTATAAACAATCGTTAAGGCTTGTCGAATCTTCGGGTGGCTCGAGAACATTCGACATCGAATTGGCTGATAGTCTAGTACTGACCAATATACATTGGAGCAGCGTGGTGGAGTATGCTCTAGACCGCAGCTGTGGGACAGACCCATGTTTAACAGTGGGACATACTCGTAGCTTAGCATCGGTGCGACCCATAGACGTCCCACTGCTGGGCACGGGACTCCCCCACATATACTGCTGCGGGAGGTCTAGAGCATACTCCACCATGCTGCTCATATGCGGATTGGTGGAAGGGTTAGCGGCCAACCCAGTGTCAAATATTCTCAATCCACCCGAAGGACTTCGACAAGGCTTAACGACTGTTTCCAGCTATGAAAACAACCGGTACCGACGGCTTTACGTGCCCTCCGAAGCACGGTAGCGTCCATGAAATTTTGCCACTTGCGGTCACCCATCCACAAACCGACCGCGCCCGTCGTTGCGTATCTCTTTCGATCACATTGAATCGACTCGAGCCATTGGGCTATGGAAGCTTAGCTTAGCTTTGCTATATTTTTACATGTCTATTAATATTTTAAGGCGTATCCCAAAACCAACACGCCCTATCAGGAACTGTATTATTAAACGATAACGTTTAAAACACACCACGACATAGAATGATTATTCTATGTCATGGCGCCGCTGTGTACGGGGGCCGCGGCACTCGCATAATTCAATTAAGCCTCGGTCCAATTCCATTAAAGTTTGAAAGCGTATTCATGGCAAGTAAATCTTTTGTAATGCGCACAGGCGCGGAATCCGCGACTGGTTGCTACGTGACTAATTGAGTTCGCTCGGGGATGAGGTTGCCGGCGAATTATTTACTATTGACTCGCGTCGGTTGATCCCGCGATTGGGATAACGTTGAATTTTTTTTTGGTTACAGCAGCGTTTTTATTCGCGCGTTCATTCAAAATGAGTATTAGCTAAACGAGGCAACGCAGAAATTCAAATATATACTCTGATTTTTATATGAGGCTACGGAGAAATTCAAACAAATACTCTAATTGTCACAGTCTCTATTCCAGCTTCAAGAGCCACATATGTCGCTTGTACCGTAGCGTATGGGTCGCGCATGGTGTGGGATGTTACATGTGTTGACAGTGTGGCGTTTGTCCATGCGACTGCGATTGGGGCCGCAGTGGACCAGGCCCAATTTCTAAAACGCCGCAAATACAGATGCATTTTAGGGAACGACAAATACAGATGCATTTTAGGGAACTACAAATACAGATGCATTTTAGGGAACTACAAATACAGATGCATTTTAGGGAACTACAAATACAGATGCATTTTAGGGAACTACAAATACAGATGCATTTTAGGGAACTACAAATACAGATGCATTTTAGGGAACTACAAATACAGATTGTATGGCTGTAAGCCGTTTGTATGGCTGTAAGCAAACATGACTCCTAAAAATTACAGATTAAAATTGGATGTACTTCATCCTACTTCAGGGAAGTACAGCTGTGATGTTATGTTAATTTTATTAGTACCTAACTTAAATTCCTCGACTACCAACAACAATTTCCAGGAACAATACCCGTTAAAAATTTCAACCGCGCACGCACCGCATTCATACGGCCGATATTCGCGAACAAAACACTTTAGCTCACAGTACTGGTAATTAAAACACAATGAGTCCCTCTCGTACCTACGCACATGTGATAAATCATCCGAGCTATGACGCGGTGATCGATTGTAAACCTTAATACAATGTAGTATAGGTGAAAATTAGCGGTAAAACGAGACGAGGGTGCCGTTTTGTAATACCTTACGTTTTGCGAATTATGGTACACCCAAAAGTGTCAAAATTGAAGCAAATTGTGTTTAGTAACATGAAACAATATTTGATATAGTAATTAATATATTATTACGTGGGACGAAGAGGTTTCATAAAAATTGATAAAAAATTAATGACGACGTATAAGGAATAATTTATTACTGAAGAAGACTTAAATTAGAGAAATGTTTGAGATATAAACATTTTAATATTCATACAAATATTCCTTCTTACTCAAACATAATTATTCTGAATTATTTTTATTACAGACGATGATTGAATACATTACGCTCGAACTGATTCAAGCTTTTACAGTTTTTAATTTAAGTTATTAAATAAAACTAAAATTACGTAAGATATTTTGTAGCCAAAAATGAAACACTATTAATTTTAACAGCTGAATATTATATTATGAAACGTAACTATTTTAAAACACACACATATTTGGTTCTGATGACAATGCACGAAAATAAAAAAAATATTTACCTATAAAAGCTTTTTTTTTTTTTAATTTAATTATTAAAAGCTTTTATTTAACTTCACTCGTGTGTATGTATTCATGTATGTCCTGGAATCTTGCAATCAATATTTTACCCACTTCCACTGAAGCTATCGAGCTGAAATTTGGCACACATATTAGGTTCCGATGACAATGCATGAAAATAATAAAAAAGTTATAAAAGCTTTTTAAAAAAAAATTTTTTAGGGTGTAATTATTTACATATCAAATTCATGTTAAAACATTCCAAGCGGCTAGTTGAACCATAAAAATAAACAAAAATATATTGCGATTAAAACACGAACTACCTATCTCGAGTCCAGTTACCTTAAAAAATACAAAATACATGTCACCGGTATCTTATGCATCTTAATTAAGTAGGACACATGGCGGCAAGCATCCACAATACACAGGTAGACGTAGCCTCAGAGGCTACGACCATGTTCCGTAGACCTACGTAACCTACGGAGTTGCCGCGAACCTGTTCTACGCCAGCTCGGTTGAGGCTCTGGTTAGGCTGGTTTTATGTACGTTCCAAAACTTACAATGGGTTTTGTTGGTGCAGACTCGTTCTGATGAATTGCTTAATTAACGCTACGGGGCGGTGGATTGGTGGGATATCGCGATGAGGCGTCGTGTGTGGCGTGCGGGAGATATTTGATGATGTACCGTCGACGGTTTGTGAGTATCGTGCAAACAATTTGGATGCTGAACATAGGTAATCCATTCTTATATATACTGTGTAACTTCTGCGATGTGGTATACCCTGCCTGGTCTATCACTATTCGCTTTTATTATAACCTTAATGGAGGAGGTTTTCAGAGTTGCTAACGCTGGAACGCTCGAATTGTTATCAAATATGAAGCGAAAAATAAAAAAGTTAAATAAATGCAGCAGAATTTTGACTGTTTGTTTTACCGTTCAGTAGGCCTTCAGTAGGCCTTCAGTAGAAGATTTAGGAAAATAAAAATAATAAATATTTATATCCTACTCTTTTCAGGAATTGCACAAGACTGCTCGTCAGTGTATCTATCCATAGAAACATGAAATAATTTACACTGAGTAAAAATTTAAATAATTCAAGTGAGCATACCGGTTATCTATGATAGTGAATTCAGAACTTTCGAGCTTCAGAGGTCTAGTCTCAAATCCCAGGAATAGTCGTTATTAAATGCTAAAAGCATCCCAAATAAAAGGAAGGCACATGACGTTCTCAAAGGTGAGTGAAGTCTACCAACCTCATTTGACCGCTTGTTCACTTTGCTGGCCGAAGAAATCACTATGTTCGGTAAAAAACTATTTGAATAAAGACAATATGTACTTCATCAAGACATAATACTGGCACACATTTGGCAAAGTTGAAAATCGTCCATAAAATAAGCTCGACTGTTGTGTATTCACGAGCGAAACAAGCCATCTCACTACATAGCGTCATAAATATCTGCATGAATGATGTAAGCAAAAATTTTGCAATTCATGCCATCATAATATTTCAGAATCATACTAAGGATGTGAATATTGGAGGGAGCGCGGGTGGTGTGTAAGATGCGCCGTGCATCATTGAGGCGTAGTGCCACTGCTAGCGATAAACAATCTACAGTACACTAAATAATATTCCGTCGAAATCCATCAATATTATTGATTCTAAGGTACTTTTTAATTTAATCCACTTATTCGTCTTTTCGGGACAAAGGCCGCCTTTGTCGTTTCAGTTGGTCGACTCGCGATAGTGATAAGTGTGACGTCATATTTTTAAAGGATTACAAGTATCGCTTAACGCTAACAGTTTAAATACGTTCAAATTCCAGCAGTTACGGCTATGTGTAACGGGGGGTGCGAGAGCGGAAAAAAGAAATACATAGAATATCAAATTGGATGGATATTCGTTGCATTCCATCCTTTGAACGTTTTTAATATAATCAGGTATATACGTTGAAGTTTGATGTTCAACTATATTTTTTACATTCGAGGGATTTACACGTTAGATAAAGACCCTGAATTAATATAAAAAAAGGTAATTTTTTCTCATTTCATATTATATAAATAAATTAATAAAATAAATTTTCCGCTGCCGCTCCAGTTCTCTTTCAACTGCTAAGCAATCCGCTGCTACTCGCTACCCTCTCCGCCCGGAGCGGCGCAGCTGTGGTTCATTATGCATGCCGCGTTAGCTATGCCGGGACGCGTCGGGTGCATTCTCCCACGCGGCATCGCGTTTGGACCCGCTATGAAACTACACACACCTTTTGTTTTCTTAAGTTTGATTTTATCACTTTGAACATTGGTTTGAATTAAGTCTTTGATTGTAAAGATACCTTAATAACGTTCAATCTTTTTGAGTTTAAAAAACGAATTATAATCGACCTAGTGGACGCCCGCAGATTCGCTCGCGTAGAATTAAGCCCATTAACGACGTCTGCCAATTGTTGTCAATTGCGTCAATTGACTTCAAAAACGGCAAAGTTTCATACTAATTTTGCACCCCCGTTTTACCCCTTTAGGGAATGAATTTTCAAAAATCCTTTCTTAGTGCTTCCCTACGTTATAAAAGGAACCCTGTGCAAAATTTCAAGATTCTAACCCTTATAGTTTAGCCCTGCGTTGATATGTCAGTCAGTCAGTCAGTCAGTCAGTCAGTCAGTCAGAATCTCCTTTTATATATATAGATTTCAACCACTCGGCGACCACATTTTTTATTTTATTTAACAAGTAGCTTCAACTTTATTGGAAAATTATTAGGCCTACACATTTTTAATACACTCTGGCGGCTAAAATAACTTATGATTGTGGCGTCAGTACACAATATAAATCCGGCTCAAAGTATTCAGCTTGTCAGTCAGGAAGCGTCTTTAAAGTTTATAATGCATATTGTACTGGCTGGGTTCTTCACATAATGGAACGGTTTGGCCATTATTCTGCCACACTGGCCAAGATAAACAAACTTATCACACATTAGAAAATGTTGTGAAAAACTCTTAGGCATGCATGTTTCCATAAAATATTTCTTTTCAACAGCATGTGTTGTATAAATGTTTTGAAATCATAATAGAAAAGTCGTAACCTGGATTTTTCAAGTACCATTCACTTGTAATGACAGATTGTTACACAATTCAAGTGACCAAGCCACGAACTGCAATCTATTTGTCAAGCGCAATATAAACAAGAGCTGGAAAAATTTATTGCAACTGGGTGAAATATATGCGAAGCTGAAATATTACCACTATATACGACGCAACATATTTTTTGAAAAAGCCTTATGTACTGTATGTACGACGAATTTTTAATTGGGATAGTGTGAGGGAAGGTAAACCACAGAAAGCACAGATAATCTATTTTAGGATATATTGAATATTCTGAATACTCGATGTTCTTTCATAACATGACACTTTTTATGTGTGTTTTTTCATATGAAGCAGCTTGTTGAGCATGAAGCATCACCTAATATCACGCCTATATTTATCCGATGGGGTAGTCATTGATGTGTACACTCACTCTTCATGGAAAAGGTGGTAAGCCCATTGCCCTACACCAGGCATAAATCCAGAATGACTGAGAATGATGAAACTGATAATTAGTTTAGAGAATCAGAAGATAGAAAAACCCAAAGTAGAGGTTTGGGTTTTTCTATCTTACTATAAGTCGAAAGAGACTGAAAACCTTATGATATTCATTTAACAATCAGAGCCAGTAATGTCCAAATCAACAACTCCCGAGAAAGCACTGAACGGCCCAGCGTGATGTATCACCACTGCGGCCATACATCAGCGGGTTGTCAGGCGGTCAGCGAATAGCCCGCACGAGTTTATTCCATTCGGATTATGATATAGTAGTAAGAGTGTTGAATGTTGTTGTATATCTATTACTCATTAACAAATACCTTATATTGAAATGCAACGAGTAGGTTGTTGTTTTAGTTGTAATTGTATAATATGTGAATTTGATGCTATAAACTTCTATAATTACGGGGGAAATTTCAAGTAAAAAATTATATAATTGACTGTCTGTCGGTTTACAGACGATAATTTTACGTAAAGTTAAAAGAGAAAATCATTTCACTTCACTTAATAAACAGTTGACAATTAATAAACAGTTAACAGTTCATGGTTGGTTGTGTGCTGCAGCTGTCTCTAATTTACTCGGATTTGCTCGGATTTTTTACATGCGAAGATTCTACTCAGGACGCTCACCTATACTAAAAGATCGCGCCTGTTACCACTAGAACAACGCGGCAATTGAAAATAAACCACCAGTCGCTGCGACCCATAGCCGTCCCACTGCTGGGCACGGGTCTCCCCCACAGACACTGCTGCGGGAGGTCTAGAGCATACTCGACCACGCTGCTCCAATGTGGACTAGTGGAGGGGTTAGTGGCCAACCGAAGGTCTTCGACAAGGCTTAACGACTGTTTCCAGCATTGAAAACAACTGGGACCGACGCTACCGTGCCCTCCGAAGCACGGTAGCGTCCATGAAATTTTGCCACTAGCGGTCACCCATCCACAATCCGACCGCGCCCGTCGTTGCTTAACTCTTTCGATCACATTTTATTGACGCGAGCCATTGGGCTATGGACGTTACGTACCACCAGTAAAGCAGGTTAATGTGAACCAGTCTCACAGCCAACATCCAGCTGCGTATTCTGTAATCTCGATTCATTATCGATGCGCGACGGTCACGTTCAAGCCCGTGCGAATCGACATGTCGGGTGCATTGACATGCAAATTATTGTACAAGACGGCATCGGAGCACACGGCGAATTCGATACGGAACGCCGTGCGCCTTGTTTCGCAAACGAGTTTACCTCGAACATGTTCTATGCATAATGTTTATTTATGCGTATTTGTTGAATGGACCTTGTTATGCAGATGCGAACGAGAAGTCATGCAGACGAGGTGTTAAATTTGGTAGCAGCTGCCGTAGATATCAGCTACACGTTTCCTTTGATATTGATGAGATCTCTCTATTGTTTTGGACATTTTATGAACATTCTTTTCGTTTTGTTTAATCATAAGGAAAACCTGTCTCATTTTTCTTAATAGCCGATCAAAATCTGCTGAAAGTCAATGACTGACGTTGCTGCCATTGAAGATTGAGGCTGAAATGATACCTATTTACCACCTGAAGCAAATATTGTATTATTTTTCTTGATTTATACTACTACTAGCTGACCCCGCAAACGTCGTTCTGCCCATAGATTTAATACTAGAGAAAGATTGGCAATAGAAACATCAAAGCGAGACCAAAACTTAATCACACGAGTATGCGTGTAATGTGCATGTGTGCTGTAAGCGGTTGTCGATATTACGTCAAACTCTGTAGGATTGAGGTGAGAAATACTAGAAATTCACGTATTTGATAATATTTTAAGGCCTTTTTTATTTTTAAACCTTGGAATCAAACCTAGAAGCTATAAAATAAAATCTATAGAGAATCTCTAGCGTGAAGGGTCTTTGACTTAGATATTTCAAAAGACTTAAGATAACGTTATTTTATAAGTTTCCGCACTTATTCCTCTCAGAGTCAGTTACGCGCGCATACGACAAGGACTAACTTTTAACTGCTTTTATCAAGAATAGGTACCAACTTTTAACTTATTTTATCAAGAAACCAACTCCTGACTTGTTTATCAAGAAACTTGGTGTATCAGGAAAATCTCAGGTCGCTTTTAAGGGTAAGTCTAGGAAAGAATTCAATTTTATTAGCCCCCGTGTAGATTTTAAAGTTTTTCAATAATTTGTAGTCTTTAGGTAAACTGCAACCAGTTACCAGTTGGTCGTGGGTTCGAATCCCACTCAGGACAAATCGTGTGACGAACACTTGTGTTTGTTCTGTGTCTGGATGTCAATATTATCTATTTAAGTATGTATTTAAAAAAATATATATATGTATATCAGTCTATGGCACCCAAAGTACAGGCTCGCGCCTAATTTGGGGCCAGATGGCCGTGTGTGAGAATGTCCATGATATTTATTTATTATTACGAGCGAGATACTTTTACACTTCGTCTTTTCGTTGTAAAATTTCCGGGACGTTGTAAAAATCCTTGTAGGATTTATGTAGCAATTGCTCTTCAAGTTAATTTATAGAATACCAGCTGACCCGGCAAACGTTGTTTTGCCATATAAATAATTTTTGGTTGATCGTAGAGGGTTGAAAATTCAGGGTTGTATGTATTTTCTAAAGTTGTATCATAAAAAAATACAAAAATAAAAATGTAACTAACAATTAAAAAAAAAAAATTTGGGATGGACTACCCTTAACATTTAGGGGGATGAAAAATAGATGTTAGTCGATTCTCAGACCTACTGAATACGCATATAAAATTTGGTAAAAATCGGTAAAGCCGTTTCGGAGGAGTACTGCAACAAACATTGTGACACGGAAATTTTATATATTAGAAGATATAACGATGAATTTCAAATGAATGAATGTAAACACTGCGAAATTTCCTTTAGCTTAAATTAAATCTGCAAAACTGCAGTTTTTAACAATATATTTTGAATATATTTGTAACAAACAGGAGCGATTAGTTTTACTATAGAAAGACGAACAAATAAAATACTGAAATCAGCCTTGAATTATCCATGAAATCCCTATTACACACAACCCGAAAACAATTTACAGCAAAACTTTTACACGGTAAGCTCTCAGCGGTAACCCGGCAGGGTTGTATAAAATCCTTAATCCGAGCAAAAAGTTAAAAAGTAAACAACTTGAACCTTATAACACACTTATAAGCCGGATTGGAATTAAGATTAGCTATACTGAAAGCCACAAGATTAACCCTATTTATCTATATATTCGTAGACCCGCAGCTACGCTCGCATGGAATAAGACATAAAAATAGTTTCGTTTACACCTAGTAATATTATATAGCCTATGTCACTCAGTTAAGATGCTTTCTAATGGTGAAATAATCATTGAAATCGGTCTAGTAGTTTTTTTGTAAAAACAAATGTTTCCTCTTTATAATATTAGTATAGATATTAGTCTACATATTAGATGGTATAGTAAACTGCAGCTAAAAGGCCCTCTATGGGTAAGGCTCCTATTAGCTCTGTACCGCCATTACGCGACCGCCGACACAAAGCCTTGATCACTCACTCGCTCCCCTAAAAGCCTTCATACCATATCTGGATTCAAGTACCCACATTGCATTGTCTCGTTTAAGCAGCAGCAAAAACAGAAGATGTATGAAAAAGCTATATTTTTAAAAGCAAGAGAACTGTATTTTTCTTTTATTATTTAGTGCAGATTTTCTTGTGATTCATTTTTTCAAAGGCTTTCTTTTTTGTTGGACTGTGTATTAAACTAAAAAAAAGAATAAAACATATAGAGTTCGCCCGGGGCAGTACCACCGCCCGCCACAGTACCTAGTACCATTTCTACCTAGTCTTCTATTATTTTTAAAGTAATTGTGGTATTGATGGAAAGGTGTGGTTTCCAGTTACACTTTTTTAGAGGCCACCATCTTAGTCCTTAAGGGTAGCAACGCATTTGTGATTGACTTTGAACGAGAGTCTTACTAACAATTACTAACTGGACTATTTATAACACCAACTAACATCACAAACAGTCCCTAGTCCTCATACCCACTAACGAACTGACCAACTAATGTTCTAATTAACTCTCTCAGCTATCTGGACTAACCATCCCAGTCCCTATTTGAGTCATATTCAGAGTCAGTCACAGTAGTCCTGGGCGGCAGCAGCATAAAAAAATATGGTATAGGTTCAGATTCATATTTACTAATTTAGATTTAGTACCTTAAGAATAAATAAATAAATTAAATCAAAAAATAATTATATGTTACTGTTTTTTCCACATCCGCTCGATGGTATTGAAGATTCAAATAGATCTGCACGATAAATATTTGACGCAGGCGCAGCCGCGGGATAAGCTAGTGCATAACAAACTTGTGATAATGAGCGGGTAGTCAGCCTACCGTCATTCAGCTGCTAAAAGCCTATAATATAAGCCTCAAGTGAAACTGCGGCGTGCATTTGAATCAGACTTAAATCGGATTTTACGCTTCGATATTAACATCTGAATGAAGTGCTGCGCCGGCGGACTCAATGGCGCGCCGTTTAGAGCGCAGTGTATTGCTGCGTTAGTACGCTGCCGTAAGCACTTGTCATAGCGGACGAGCGATCGACGCGCGGTGGACGTAATAGTCGCTTAAATCTATCTATATAATAAAAATGAATCGCAAAATGTGTTGGTAAGCGCATAACTCAACAACGCCTGGACCGATTTGGCCAATTCTTTTTTTTAAATGTTCGTTAAAGTTCAAGGATGGTTTTTACGGCGAGAAAAATTTGAAAATTCATCCCCTAAGGGGGTAAAACGGGGGTGCAAAGTTAGTATGAAGCTTTGCCGTTTTTGAAGTTAGTGAATGTGTAACGCGAGCGAAGCTGCGGGCGTCCACTAGTCTATATATATAAAAGGAGAAGGTGACTGACTGACTGACTGACATATCAACGCAGGGCCTAAACTATAAGGGTTAGAAACTTGAAATTTTGCACAGGGGTTCCTGTTATAACGTAGGGGAGCACTAAGAAAGGATTTTTGAAAATTCATCCCCTAAGGGGGTAAAACGGGGGTGCAAAGTTAGTATGAAACTTTGCCGTTTTTGAAGTCAAGTGGGCAACCCGAACGCGGGCAGACGTCGTTAATGGGTCTACGAGTAATTCTACGCGAGCGAAGCTGCGGGCGTCCACTAGTGTACTACTATTTTAGTTATTTACTAGAGTTTCTACTTTGATGGATGTATAGCAAGTGATAATGGAACACCACCCATCCGCTGCCTACCTTGACAACTGAGACAGACACTCAATATGACTCAAACGTTCTAGTTCACCACTGTGGCCTAGTGCATAATGGCCCACTTTACATTCCTTCGAGACAATGGAGAACTTTCAATAATACAAGTTTCCTCATTATGTTTTCATTTACCGTTGCAGCAGATGACATCTTAGTAGTAAACCGTACGTCCCTAAATACTGAATTAACCAATAAGGGATAGTGATAAGAATATCTTAATGTTGCTTTTGCTTGTTCAAGTTTCCGCTTTAGTTTTTGACCATGATAATATCCTATATATAGCTAGAACCCATAGACGTCCCACTGCTGGGCACGGGTCTTCCCCACAGAAACAGATAAGGGAGGTCTAGAGCATACTTCACCACGCTGCTCTAATGCAGAGAGGAGGAGGATTGATATAAGTTAAAAACAAATCAATATAAAATTATGTTAGTAGGTACTCGTACCTAATTATTGTTTGCTAATAGAAACGCTTACTCACAACTTTTCTACACCCATATTCACTGATATTATGAAACTATTTTATTAATCTTATTCCGTTGATACATATCGCTCATCTCCTGGCTATGTAACAATTTCCTTAACCCAAAATTACTCTGTATACAACGTAGGGCTATGGCGTAGAGGGGCTACGGTGTAGACCGACTACGGCGTAGACCACCTACGGCGAATGCTACGAAGATAAGCAGGCAATTCGCATTATTTGACAATGCATTTGAGTAGCCATCAAAAATAGTTTAGACAAGGGAAGTGTCCTACTCTATTGGAACATGTTAGTATTTTGAACGAATTAATAGATATAAAACACCCGTCTTAAGTCAAATTACAATTAAGAATTTATTATCCGATATCCAAAAAAATCAAATTTTTTTAAATGTTTTTTTTTTGTTTGTTGATGATTTATGCTGTCTTCATTATGATTTGAAGGAAGTGACTATTATTGAGAGTTAGATCTGTTAGGTAGTTGATGTTAATCATTGTAATATTAGTAATAGTTAGTAACAGTATCGATCCAAGTCAGTCACAGATGTACCCTTGAGGACTAACATGGTCGCTTGTAAATAAGTGTAACAAGATACCACACGATTTATATTTTTTTTTAAACAAACAAATCATTTATTACGCCAGTAAATACAATGTTTAATTGTTATGCCTGGGACCCTTCAGAAGGCCCAGTAGATCGGCTGATCTCTCCATCTCTCCGTCGACGAGCGATATAAATGTTTGGACCGGCTCCAAATTTCCGCTCTGATTGTTTTGGCTTCCGACAACCCAAACCTATATTTTACTATTCGATGACTTTGCAATATCGTTTTTTAGAGTATACATTTGAGGTGAAAATCAGAAAGTAATTTCTATATTAAGATTTCGTTATAAAGGCACATGCTGCCAAAATTTACAGTGCAATATATTTACAGTGCAATAAATTTTAAGTTGGTCTTGTCGACTGCTTCGTTGATATAAAGCTTTTATGTTAAGCCTGATCCCTGGGTTGGGAAAATTATTATTACGTTAATATCTATTTAAAAATATCTATGTATCAGTCTCTGACACCGATATCACAGGCGCGCGCCTACTTTGGGGTCAGATGGCCATGTGTGAGAATGTCCAAGATATATTTATTTATTGAATGAATCGTTAAAATTATAATGATCGGAGATGGTACGTATTTCACCGAGTAGTATAGTAATAAATTAATAGTCACCCTCCTAAATACTTACGACGTATTTTATATAATCTGAATTGTACCCGTCGGTCATAAGTGAGAGCGTAGTGTCCTTACCGCTGTGCTGTTGCCGCTTACCTGGCTTCAGGTATTCCTAACTTCAGAATCCAATATTGCCTTACTAGATCATATCAAAATATATTATTACATATTATATATTGTTTGAATGGTAGAAAATGCCATAAGGCATTAAGTCCGCCCACTGTATATCTCTTTGAGGTGTCAATAAAGTTGAATAAATAAATAAATAAAATATTTCATACGAAAAACATACATTCAGATCTATGTCAGCCAGACATTTTTTTCAGACCCCTTCACTATATTATAATATACTATTATATATACTGATATATTCAGGTCCATAATATGCCATCATAAAAGTCAAAATACAAAATCACATGATGTCAGTAAGATCTAATTAATTCCACATAATGTGACCTAACAAGCCCGTCTGAATGAAGTGAATGAACGGACGGCCACACAAATAGATCCACGAGGACACATTGAAGAGATGAGATCATTACCCGACAGAATCCCGACCGAAATGAGAAGACGGGGCTATTTTCACAGTTTCAAAGCATTCGATACATGTACATAAACGCTGCGTACTCACATCTCGAAAAGCGCTCATAAAGTACCGACTCACTAAACTGCCTGAAACTGTTCCATCAAGGACATGTTATACACATATTTTTGGCAAAATTGTGCCTGTAATGTAACTAGCAATCACACCTTTATAGTGGGAATACTGAATTGGAATTTGGCACATATTTAATTACTTTAAAATTAACCTAAAACTAAAAAACCTTAAAAAATATAAATAATATATATTTTTGGCATGTACATTATATAATATGTATTTTTTACCAATTGGGTTCTGGTTGCAACGTTGGAAGCTATACAATATCAACGGAACTCTTTAATGATAATAATTGAGATTCAGTTTCTTTTATCTATCATACAATATGGTATTTGTGTACGAACGACAGTACATTTTATTTAACGTGGATTCACGAATTGAAATATAAAAAAAAAGAAAAGTAAAAGTACAAGGGACTGTTGGTCCTTGTACTTTTAATTGTGGTATATCCCTTCTTATTTTTTGTTTCGCTTTTTCTACGTTTGAATCAGATGTCATACGGGGAACAGCTATATAGTTTGGTTGCTAATCAAGTTAATAATTTAAAAAAATGAACAGGAATTGGCGCTCAAAAAGTACCTATATAAACTTATACTGCGCTGCCACCAAACTGACTAAAACCGGATTTGTAGCCGCTGTGAACCGGTTCGACTAGTTTACAAATCTGAAACGAAGCAGCTTTGATGTGGTAACTTTGTAAAGTTCGTTGGGAATGTTCCCGAAGGTGGGTGTGTGTATTCATGATACGCTATGAATACGAATGTGGTATGGAACAAACAGTATTTTGCAGCGATTAAAATTTTAGTATTATTTCACGAGTAGCCCAACTAACTACTATTTGTCATACATACATTGTTTGACCTAGATAAACAAAATTAGTAATAATACTTCAAGTAAACAACATTAGTATAACTTATTATTTTAAAACGTGGTATTAATTGAAATAGCGTTGCGTATTTTTCTCTACATCTGCTAAAATAAATGTATGGCTTTAACTAAAATGGATACTTGGAAAAAAATAAAAAAACAATTATGAAATGTAGAAATCATTTCATAATTGTTTTATATATAAACATTCATTTTCATGATCAAATGAACTTAAAAAGCCACGTATTCAAATTTTACAATACAAAATAAATTTCATAATGAAATGAAAGCGATTTCAATGTTATGGGTTTGTAATTTGTGTCCTTTTTATATCAGAAAGTAAACTTCACAATTAAGATGAAATATAAATGAACCGCAATACGCATTTACACTGGCCATAAAAGCATTAAATCAAAGAAAAAGAAATGATTATATAAAGGCATTCCCTCAACGAGCCAACGTGAAAAAGCATTTAAAATAAAAAATGTTACGAGTCCCGGTTATGGCGCGGTTCGCTCAACTCAGGATATCCTGGAAACGCTCGTTTTATATCGCGCCGTGTGCTTTAGAGTTATGGCTATGCGACAAATAAATTTTCTTTCTAAAAATAACCCCGGAGTTACCTCAAATCCTGGTGTCATGCGAATGATCTGTACTATCGGAACGCGGTTAAATCCGAATAGTGAATAAGATTTAATTTAAATCTGCAATACCGCATAACACTTTAAACAAGGTAAAGTTACTCCTGATAAGTAATTTTTTTGTTTCTAGTGTTCATTTGTATCTTAATAAAACTGCACTAAGTAAAGTGATTGAATGAGTAAAGCGGTGACAACCCAGTGGCTATCGAACTCGCCTCTCACTCGAGTGGTCCGAGTTCAAACCCGAGCTGCACGCACCAATGACTTTTCTAAGTTATTTGCGATTTAAGAAATTAAATGTAACTTTCTATAAAATTAAAAAATTAAAATTAAGTATAACTAACATAGTTTTAGGAATTTTACTAACCCAATCTATGGACCTTTTATAGTCTGAAATAAAATTTTATTATTATTATTATTTATTATAACAGTAATACATCTGAGAAAAACCTGCATACATCAGAGTTCTTCGTAATGTTCTCGAAGACATATTAGTCTGCCAAACCGCACTTGGCCAGCGTAGTGCATTAATCCCTCCCATTCTGAGAGCAGACCCGTGCCCAACAGTGAGACAAAGAATTATGAAGTAAGATTAAGTAAATAAAGAAATACTTAATGTATTTGGACCATTTATTCCCTAACTTGATAGGAATCCCGTATTTATTAGAGTAACACATAACTTGTAACTTAATATAAAACATAAAATAATTATACTCTAAAAAAATTTTTTTTTAAAAAGCTTTTATAACTTTTTTTTATTTTCATGCATTGTCATCGGAACCTAATATGTGTGCCAAATTTCAGCTCGATAGCTTCAGTGGAAGTGGGTGATATATTGATTGCAAGATTCCAGGACATACATACATACGAGTGAAGTTAAATAAAAGCTTTTAAAAATGAATGCATTGTTAAAATTAGACTAAGAGCTAATTTTAACAATGCATTTCATTTCTACTTTTATTTTAATTCTTAAAGTAAAGCTTGACGCTTTACTGCTCCGCAGTCGGCAGCGTCCCAAAAATTTTTTTTCAGATCCAAACTTTTTTTTAAATCAATTTACTGTCACACTCACCGACGGGACTTTCTTCATTCCAAAATGAGTCGTCCAGGGTATAATCGGCTTCTGTAACAAAATAATTAATTTTAACATTTAAATTAATTTTAAGCTAAAGCTTAAGACGCTGTAGACCCGCCAAGACAGCGCTTACTAGTTTTTTGAATCCATGGGAAACATAAAAAACAGTGATTTAAAATTCTAAAAATAATATATGTCTTATTTAAGAATCTGTCGAATATCCAGTCGGGTTCAGTAACACAATTAGATTAACTTTACTCGATATAAAAAAATCCCAAAGTTACCCCTTTTTCTAATGTTTAATCTATCTTATCAGCTACAAAACAAACGTTTAATTTTTATTTTTATATGAATGAAAAGATAGTAAGATTGTCTAGATCTAGTCGTAGATTTTATCTAGATAAAATGATTAAAATAATTACTATGTTGAAATATCTATCAAATGCGCGAGAAATCCAAGCAGCCCAATCGCGAGTCATACTTCAGTCGCGCGTCGGCGCTCTTAGACGGTGGTCCTGTGTCATCAAATGCAGCTCGTAGCTCATGTCAATAAAATGCCACAGTAAAAGTAATACAGTAGTTGGTAGGTGGTAGAGCCTATAGGGAACCAAATAGGTTTTATATGAAAGCTAATTGGTTCCATATAGAGTTCGCCCGGGGCAGTACCACAGCCCGCCACGGTACCTAGTACCATTTATGCCGTGTAATAATTGTTTTTAAAGCAATTATGGTCCGGTTGGAAAGGTGTGGTTTCCGGTTACACTTCTTTAGAGGCGACCATCTTAGTCCTCAAGGGTAGCAACACACCTGTGACTGACTTAGAACGAGACTCCTACTAACAAGTACTAACTGGACTATTACTAACACCAACTAACAGGACTAACTATCACTAACAGTCCCCAGTCCTCATACCTACTAACGAACTGATCAACTAATGTTCTAATTAACTTTCTCAACTAATTGGACTAACCATCCCAGTCCTTAATTGAGTCCTGTTCGAAGTCAGTCATAGTTGTCATGGGCGGCAGTGGAAGGGTGGTGCTGCAAGCTCGTTTGCTATCCTGTATCCATTAAAAAAAATTTGTGTGTAGTTATGTACACGCGTTAGAATTTATACTTCTTTGTATAACCTTTGCAAGAACAACCTGCACTGTCGATGTCTTATTTCAATCACTATGACATTGACGTTGTCACAAGAAGAACAACTGAAAATAAATAATTTTCGAGGTGGAAACTAGGCTATACCTAAAAGGTATTTAATACATTGAAAGTTTTATTATAACGCATTATCTAGTAAAATAAAGTTTATTTAAATATCACAAAAAATCACCGGAATGAGCCCGCAGACTTTGACAATTGAAAGTGTACACTGTCAAACCATTTTTTGACAATGTTGACTATAGCTAAATTTTTTACACTTTATTACTTCAATTCTTAATTTATTATATAGTTGACGTTTTGATTTATTTTTTTTATCTTTCTTCTTTCCAATATAGTGCATTCTCACGTATTCATATTTTTCAATCACAGCTTTCAGAAAACTTACTCTGTGGTTAAATATGGCTGGTTACTCTAGAGAATGTTGATGGATTTCTTTAAAAATATTAATGTTTATGAAACCTAACAACATCTCCAGGAATTCTAGAATAAATTAATTGTATTATACTTAAAATCCAAATCAAACTAAACATATTTAAATCTATACATATATAAAAGAAAGTCGTGTTAGTTACACTATTTATAACTGAAAACGGCTGAACCGATTTGGCTGAAAATTTGTGGGGAGGTAGCTTAGAACCAGGATACTTTTTATCACGTTCCGTTTGATTTTTTTTTTATGTCAGTTGAAAATTTGACAATTTGAATTTTTGAAGTCGACAGGTGTGTTTGTTTCGAGATTCTATAGGCTAATAATTGAGCCGATATTATCATTAACAATACCATACTGCGACCAAGACGGTCAAATCTTTACTGACAAAGACGCAATGCAAATAGGATTCGAAACATTGCGAATCAAAGGACTGAAGAAGAACAACAAATTGTTCTTGAAGAGCGCTTGTTGTAGTATGGCTCAACAAGTTCTCAATCACAGTGGATTAAGTTTCAACAATGTGCCCAAGAAGTAAACTCTATTAAAAGAAGGTGAGAAATGGCATTCTGCTTAGCAAGATACCTTGTTACGACGCAATTATTGGACAATGTAACGTCAATTCTAATTTCAAACGCAATTATATTCAAGAGTATGAAACCAAATAACACTCAAGATGTGATTGGAATCACATTGATGTTGGACAATAATTGATGTTGTTTTCAAGAGAAAGAGCCCTGATCCCTGAGGTGCCACCGTATGACTTATTTTGTTTCGTATAATAAATTTCCTATATAATCCTATCCTATATTATATTTCTCTAAAATAAAAATCTGCTGAAAGGGATACAGTTTTTATCGCTGGAAGACGCGCTAACAGCGTTCGAGAAGGCAGTGGAAGGGGTGTCTGCGGCGACTGGAATTTTTTTTTCGAAAATTGGTTCAGACCCATGAAACTTTGTAAAGAGGATGGTGGAGGGTTCTTTGAAAAGATTTAATTAAAATATTTTATCCATAGAAGTTAGTTTTTTAGTTTCTCTAAACTTTCTTTGTGTTCCACGTTCATAAATAAATAAATATTTATGAACAATCCCACCACGTTAACCTAGTCCCGTGCTAAGCTCGTAAGAACTTGTAATACGGGTATCAGATAACGGAAATAAATGTAAGAAATTTTATATTACAGAAACAAATGTCTTGTCCAAGGCGGGATTCGAACCCGGGAACCCTTCCTTGGGTGTCGGCCGTCAAACATACAATATAATAAAATAAAGGTATAGAATATTAAGATTAAGAATATTAGATATTATAAAATTGTACCATTTGAAGTAAATACACTTTTTTACAAATAAATATTTTTGCATTTGTATTATCTTTCCTTCTGTTAGAATACTGTAGTCATATTGATATCACTGTACTGTGACATCTGTGCTACGGCCGCCTGCCGAACTTTTGGCGTGTAACACATTGACAGCTCCCCGCGGATTGCCCCGCACCTCACCCCCTCAAATCGGCTCGAACGCCGAATTATAGGGCCTTAAGCTTGGGTTGAGAAATAATTCGACATACCCAGTGTATAGCATGATTATTTTCTGGGATTCATCATATTTAGTACGTACTTTCACAGTCCGCATTGGGACAGTGTGGTAGAGTATGCACTAGACCTCCCGCAGCTAAGGCTGTGGTGTGGGACTCGTGCTCAACAGTAGGACGTTTATGGGTTATAGCTACGTAATTAATTTGCAACAAAGTACTTATTTGTAAAAATTTAGTAAAAGACCTTTTATGATTCTCATAAACAATTAATCACAAATTACGTAACATGTCTTTTGCAATGCAAATAAAGATCTGTAAACATTTTATCACGATAGTAATAGTCACTGGCATAGTCAAGCCTCAAGAGTAAAGTAACAGATTCGTTGCTACCACTAATAACTCAGTTCCCTCTAGAAAAATGTAACCCTCAACCACACAATTGGCGCGTGTTGGTGAAGTATATTGCACACAAATATCCATGTTTATTAGAAAACTTAATAATAGTCGATCATTTATTATTCCAGCAAACAAAAAAGTTCGGTGAATAATATTAATAATTAACGACAGCACGTATAAATCAAACAATAGGCCGGTTTCGAAGCTCACAGTACCTCTACAGTTGATGGGGTGTTAATTACTCCGCCTTGTTCTGTTTACTACTAAAATACAATTATTATAATAGTACTTTAGCTGTTTTTGACTGGACATTATCACCTCCATAATTAACGCATTTTGTACCGTGTAAGATAGTTTATAGGACTAAACCGGAGTATGAATTGTACCCGGTGTATAGCAATAAGGTATGGCTCAACATAACGTAGCGTCCATAGCCCAATAGCTCGGGTCGATTCAATGTGATCGTAAGAGTTAAGCAACGACGAGCGCGGTCGGTTTGTTGAGATGGGTGACCGCTAGTCTGCTAGTGGCAAAATTTCATGGACGCTACCGTGCTTCGGAGGGCACGTAAAGCCGTCGGTCCCGGTTGCTTTCAATGATGGAAACAGTCGTTAAGCCTTGTCGAAGACCTTCGGGTGGCTTGAGAACATTCGACACTGGTTTGGCCACTAACCCCTCCACCAATCCGCATTGGAGCAGCGTGGTGGAGTATGTTCTAGACCTCCCGCAGCTGCGTCTGTGGGGGAGACCCGTGCCCAGCAGTGGGACGTCGCAGCGATGGCTCAACATAATTGCCTCTGCCTACCCCATCGGAGATATAAAGGCGTGATATTAAATGTATTATGTAGCGAATAAGTAATAGTTCAGATAGCAATTGATAGCTTGAGTCTCGTTTCATGTCAGTCACAGATTCGTTGCTATTCCTGACGAACAAAAGTGGTTGCCTCTAGATAAATGTAACGGGAAACGACATCCATCATAGACAGGCAGGACCGCAGAACAACCAGCATCAACATATTCCGCCATCACATAAAAGCTTACTCGTACATGTGGCCTGTTAAAAAGTAATGAGCGAGTTTGGGCCATAAGGTGTTTATTATCGAGTGCGTCGGATTTTTCCATTTAAACACATTCTGCGCTTACATGCATGAGGTTCAGGTATGCGTCTTACCTTAGACTAGTTTCTGGACTAGTCTAGACTACAATCGATTCAAGAATAATGTTAACTGCAGGGTCTATAAAAAGGCTGGAAAAGAATAACATATAATAAAATCTCCTTCAATACCCTTTCAATGTCTTAGGCTGCCTTTCAACCAAAGATGTGCTATGCTACAACGCTATGGATGCGTTTGTTATCCACAATTCATGGGTCCACATAGCATAGCATTGTTGGATACGCGTGTCACTAAGCTAGGTTTTTTTATATGGATGGATTCGTGCTATGGATGTGTGTTATGGTCCTCACCGCGCCGCTCTCCATGCCTTCCCTGCTGTCGATGCATCGCACAGCTCGAGCCACGCATATTTCTAGCACAGCTACCACGCAGCTTAGCTGCGTAGTACATCTCTGGTGGAAAAGCACCCTTATAGTCCCATACTGTTGGGCAAAGGTTACCATTCGGAACAGAAGGGATAAACAATCGAGAATATTATGGAGAACGTTTAGGTATGAAGGAATCCTAAAATGTTTTCTTTGTAGCTACAGCAGGTGGAATTTTATTTTTCAAGTATTTCGTGAACATTTTATTTACAATTTAAGTTTAAACCGACAGTTATTACATACAGATTTCAGCAAGTGGGCCTCAGTTGATAAGTCGCTTTTCGAGCATTCGCTTGAACAGAGGCAAGTGCTTAAAGCAAAGGTCTTTAAACAATATGATGCTGAAAATATCGGCGTTAACTTTTACTGCACGTTGAGGGACCCGTTGAGTTTACTCGACAAATAATGGGGCTTGAGTTATGACTATGACACAGGAGCGTGTAAATAATTTGTAGTAAATATTTTTTCCGAGTTGCACTAAATACAAAATTTATTTATTTTTTGGTAATCTACAAAACACAAAATCAATGGCTTTGTTTTGTGTTCATTTAGATTATACTAGTGGACGCCCGCAGCTTCGCTCGCGTGGAATTAGACGTAACATAACCTAAATACAAAATTTCATTGAAATAATTACGAAAAACGTTTATACCTACTAACTTTGCACCCCCCTTTTACCCCCTTAAGAGATTATTTTCGAAACTCGATAAAAAACCTTCATAGGTACTGAATTTCATTCGAATAACATCAAAAACGGCAAAGTTTCATACTAACTTTGCACCCTGTTTTACCCCCCTTAGGGGGTGAATTTTCAAAAATCCTTTCTTAGTGCTCACCTACGTTATAAAAGGAACCCCTGTGCAAAATTTCAAGTTTCTAGCCCTTATAGTTTAGGCCCTGCTTTGATATGTCAGTCAGTCAGTCAGTCAGTCAGTCAGTCAGTCAGTCAGTCAGTCACCTTCTCCTTTTATATATATAGATTGTTATTATTTATTTACTTTATAATGCTATTGACTATTTATTACTGAGATATTAAGGTTTGATCCTATCTAAATTATATACGAGTTTCGTAACTCACATATTTTGTAATATTATATGGATATTATGAATAGTAACGATACTCTAAAAAATTTAGATGATAAACCGTGAATTTGCCATTTTTTTAATGTTGTATGTTGTACAACTGTGGTTGTTCATGGAATTAATTCAATTCAATTTATTCTATAACTTTTTACTATTTTTCATGGTTTATCATGTTTTTTTTTTAAATATTATATGGAACAGAATATCTAGTAATATAATGTCCTACGTTCACAAACGTATACCTACATTCGCGCCAACATGGTTTGGTATGTAAATACCTAATATTTTGTAAAGATTTGTTGAGTTGTTCAGATTATCTACAACTTAATTTAAATTAAGAGTGAAATAGCGAGAGAAAATACCGTGCCTTCTTGTTTATTTTGGCCCGGGGTCCCATCAATAAATTAGGCAGGTAAACATTACTTGGGATGTCAAAGGAAATTCTTAATTTGTAGTCAAACGTCCCGTCGAAATCGTGTATTCACGAGAAAAAACGACAAGAAATATATTTAAGTGACGAAAATACTCAAACTCTCGAAGGTTATCGGTCCAGACACAGGTCAAAGCTGGCATAGGTTATCCAACATACAATATTGTAGAAAACGAGCATGCAATACCGCCTGTTGCTACCCGTGACAAATGTGACAAACTTTGATTGATCAAGACTCAATTATTTGTTCCAGTAAGTGCTGGGTATTTAATTGTATATCACAACCCCTTCTTTGTCCCACTGGTCTCCTCTCAGAATGTAGGGATTTAGGTCATAGTCGACCTCGCTGGGCAAGTGCGGATTGGCAGACTTCACATGCCTTCGAGAAAATTATGAAGAACTCTCAGGCATGCAGGTTTCCTCTCCGCCGCTTGGCCGTGAGCGCCGCTTGGGTTTGAACCCAAACCGCTCGAGTGAGGGGCGAGTTCGAGCCACTGTCTGCTGTCCACTGTCGGCTGTCACCGCTTACATCAACATCCACAAAGTAATATTCTGTAAGTAGTTTCACGAGTATGTTAAGCCACGACAAAAAGCAAGCGTAAAACTGTTTCTCATTACATTTAACTTAATGGTTATATCTACAAGTACTTCCACATTAACCTGAACCATAATAACTGTTTAGCCATCTTGGTAGTAGTCTCTAATAGGGGAAGTCCCTGGGGGCGCAATTTCGTTTACCCGCAATAATTAGATCCAATTGCTAGTGAAAAGGTGAAACGAGAATAGACTAGTGGCTCTGGAGGTTTTTGACCCGGACGTTAATGGTTACGAACATAAGTTGATCAGTTCGTTAGTAGGTATAATTACTTATTTACTAACCATTTTTAATTTTATCATCTACCACAACCTTTTTGAACGCATGTACATGTATCTTTTAATCAAATATCAAAGTTATATAAATAAATATAAGTACCTAACTACAGGCATTGTATCGGCCTTGGTAGTCAAAGTCAAATAATTTATTTCACTATGAGGTGATTAGACACGCTTAACGAAAGTCTAGGTAACTACAAACTACTTAAAGAAAAGAGATACAGGTATAATGCTATTCTAAACTGATCAATAAAAGGCAAAGGATTAGCTATTGATCATTGAATGAATAGCTAATCCTACACAGGTGCCTAACCTGCCATATGGCTAATTTACAATTACCTACCAATAAGCTATGCTCTAATTAGTGGTTGTAATACTTTATTGCGTTCCAGTAGGTTTTGAACCCGAGACCTCTACTATTCCCTTTGAAACAGCCGTGGAAAAGATCTGATGGATTGTAATAAATGACACACTGTTAAGGCACTCACTCTGCGTATCCAAGTGATTAATAGTTGACCGAATTGATGATGCGTTGGATAAAGGGGACGACTCTGTTGCTCTGATGATTGTATTTATTTATTTATATTTTTACTATCTATTTCCCGCGACTTCAGCCTCGTAAATATCCAATAACATTGATCGGTTATGTAACTTCGTGTCGAGTAAGGTTTTTTTGAACACATAAAATGTACATATCACTAAGCTACAAACCGTAGACATCCCACTTTTGGGCATGGGTCTTCTCACAGCCACAGTAGCGGAAGGTCTAGAGCACGCTCCAGAACGCTGCTCCAAAGCCGACTGGTGGAAAGGTTAGCGGCCAACTCAGTGTCGAATGCTCTCAAGCCACCCGAAGGTCCTCGATAAGGCAATTGTTTTTACTACTGAAAACAACGGCTTAACATGCCCTCCGAAACACGGAATCACCCATAAAATTTAGCCATTAGCGGTCACCCATCCCTAGATTGACAGTAAATTCTTGTCTACCTTTTTTTAGTAGCTTTCCTAAGCACTTTTCCAGCTTGAATTTTTCAAACAAACAACCGAAATAACTCGCGTAATTAGTCGGACGCTGCCCGCGCGTAATTTATACAAAGTTAATTATAATGTGTGTCCCGACCTAACGCGCCGAGTGAGCTATGCTGGACCTTTGTCAAATTATGACAATGTTTTGTCACGTCAACTCATGCCTGATCTCCTCGGCGGGGTCACAGAATTAATGATAGTGGCACGAGTATATTGCGGGTGGAGAAAGGCGTCAAGATACAGAATTTTCTCCGTGGCATGTTGTCCGATGCCCGTGTTTACCAACTGAAATTACGTATCTGGTCGTGAATAAAATTATGCTTCATTTATCATAGCAGAATACAGGTACATACGTTGTCATACGTACTCACCAATCAATTTAATTTGAAACTAACGAATCTCTTATACTAAGTACTGTTTTTAGTACAAAAGCTTTTTTGTTACACATTGTATACATAATAACTAAATAATTTGAATTTTACTGTGGTTAACTTTCTTTACATTGCAATAGTTTGTTAACGAGTAATATATCAGGGTTATTACATATATTTACTTAGAATATTTGTAATAATATACGAGTAGCGTCCATAGCTCGCGACGATTCAATGTGATCGGTAGAGATAAGCAATGACGCGTGCGATTGGTTTGGATGGGTGTCCGCTCGTGGCAAAAATTCATGGGCGCTACCGTGCTTCAGAGAGCACGTTAAACCATCGGTCCCGGATATTTTCAATGGTGGACACAGTCGTTAAGCCTTGTCGAAGACCTTTGGGTGGGTTAGGAACAATTAGACAGTGAGTTGACCACTAACCCCTCTACCAATCTACATTTTAAAACAGACGTTTCTTCATATTATTTTTGTCTGCTTGGCGGGTTTCTATATCAGCTCGTATTAAGTTAAACGGAACGTAACTAATATTTAAAAATTAAAACTTGATTAAATTTTAAAACAACAATGGGAAGGTTGAACAATGGCCACACGTAGGTAGAACGGGGATAATAAGCCAAGCCGTGGTCCGACAGCATTGGTACTATAATTAACTTTGTGTGAATTATGTTCCGGTTACTTTTATGTGCTACCAAGTTACTTCATATTTTATAGTATTTAAAAAAAAGCGTGTTAAAAAATTGCTATAGCCCAAATTTAAATTGGTAATATAGTTTCATTCACTTCTACACGTACAAGCTGCAACCCATAAACGTCCCACTGCTGGGCACGGGTCTCCCCCACGAGCATACTTCACCACGCTGCTCCAATGCGGATTGGTGGAGGGGTTATGGGTAGTGTCGAATGTTCTCAAGCCACCCGAAGGTCTTCAACCAGGCATTGGGCTATGGACGCTACTTTTACCACTACACTTAATACTACTTTCCATTATTTGTTTTATTTTGAAAAAAAATATTATTAAATTAATTGTCACTGCTTGCTTATTTCATTTGATACAAAATAACAATTCAATCTATCCTCCGTGAGTTTTATAAATATTATTCAGCAATTTCAAACCCGCAACGAGTTAATAATGATTGCTCGGGATAGTACAATGAGCGAATTTCTTCCTCAAAAAGAGGAAGGAAGCGAGGAAATCTACGTGTCTCGGCCGCGCACCGAATACAAATGAGGTTTTGCATTTACGCTGCAATTACCCTATCTAATGTACGTAATTCGTCTGACGTCAGCGTACCTTTTTACGAGTAAGGGTTTAATAAATATTTTTTCTTTGTTCTCAAAAATCGCCAAGTATACGAGTGTTATGATTTTTTAAGCATTAGAAATACCTCGTTAACGGATATAAGATAGCAAACGAGCTCACAGCACCACCCATATGCTGCCGTCCGTGACAACTGACTGTCTTTTAACAAGACTCAAATAGGGATAATGATGGTTAGTCCAGTTAGGGAAATCCGGGTCGGGCAAATTATGTATTATTAGTTTTGTGACCGTTATCTTATGTTGTAATTAATGTGAAGTTTCAAGAGAATTTGCATTTCGCTACTAAAAGCGTAATCAGACTTAGTTAAAAGCTTTTATTTTAAAATAAATTGACTTGCATTGCAAAACAGCACCGCTTTTGGGGGATTATCATTACGTCAAAATGAGATGCGTTATTCCGCATTTCACACACCGCATTCCCGCATTCTGTCCAGTGAATAATTTCTGCGTGCGTCAATTGGAGCCAAGTTTCCATTACCTGTGCACTGTTTTGTTTCGGATTTGTACGTATTAAACCTGCAATTATGCGCTGCGTTTTAATAATGGAATCGTAGTGGCTCGTGTTTTCATTTTGTGTTTATTGAAATGTTTAGAATAATGCCTTTATGGAGCATCATACTTCGTAACAATATTTAAATGAAACGATAACATTGGTTTTAGTCGAGCGTAACCGATGGCTCATAGTCAAATTTTCTTAGGAATACACACACACATATTAGTTTCAATCGAGCTATCGATAGGATACGTATCGATATTAGGTTGTTTTTCATTTATGCCTAGTAGTTGATTGTAAAGTTATTTTAATTACTGTTTGATCAGTAATTTACGTATTTCTGATAAGAAGAAGGTACCTAGCAAAAGTGCTAACTAAAGCTTAAAAATCTCATAGTATAAATATATTAGTCACGGAACTAACTCAAATAAGGTTTACGAATACGCTTGACCTATGAATGGACGATTGTATTCTATTGTGAAGTTTAAAGCGCTGTATATTTGAGAGTTTCGTTTCAGCTGTTTATTGTGAAAAGCTCTCGTTCAGGCTTCGAGTTCAAAACATACAAAAAACATAATTCAGCAAAAATCCCGATAATGGTTGTCACGAAATACGCCATCTTCATTTTTCAGTAGGGTTGTCGATTTTTCCGTTACCAAGATATTTTACAGTAAAAAAACTTTCATACATCACAACACCCCGCAGAAATAATATACATAGTGTTACTTTTTGGGGAGGGCTTTATGCAGTAGGTACTTATTAATTTGAGAACGGTATGGAGAAGTCTTAGACATCACTTTCTTTATTTAGTCGCTTATAATACAACTCTAACTTAAAGTCTTAACAACTTAGTAAACTTAGTGACATAGAAAAGTCGTTCGTAACTGTTTTCCTCACATTATAAATCATACCTCTCGAGTAAAAGGTGGAATTGTTAACAAACGACATGAGTTAAAATCACTTATTTTAAGATGACGCACAATGTTTATTAATTTCTCCATAATATCATCTCTTATCTCCAATGGTACGCCACTGAGCCTGATGTTCGACTCTTCTCATCCACTTCTCCGCACCCAGCCACCTTGTATAGATAGTCGTGACGTGACACCTAGGAGGTTGTTCAATAAGTTTGCCTGGGGTTTCCGAACTATCAGCTTATATTTATTTATTTTTCCTTTACCCCAAAAAGCTCAGCCCTATTCAGCGTTTCACGCATTTTCTACTCGGTAACATAATGTAAAATTATTACTACAGAGTACTTTACGAATCAACTCTTGAAAATATAATGAAAAATGTGAAAGCCAAGGCGAGTACTCTCGTCGTTCTGCAGTAATCACTTGGCTTTTAATCTTTGGGCGATAGCTGGGGCGAAACTGTGAGGGAAATATGAACTAAGACTGAAAATTGCATCATCATTACCTACCAAGGACTATATTTATGAGTTAGACTAGTTAGGCTAGATTAGAATACTAACAAACAAATTACTACTAACTCAGTTAGTATTTGTGGAATACATTTAGGAATGATTATGGGATTAGTTTTGTTAACCCTTGCAAGGTGCGTGTGATTGTTTGTTGGTAGTAAAAGTTAAAACTAGCAAAAGTAATGTTCATGACATTTTCAAAGTCATCAACAACTATTGTACAAGTACTTGGTATTCCGAGTATTATTCAACTAGTAAAAGGAATAATAAGTAATTTTATACTAAAAATATTGTTCCGTTAACGAGAAAGCTATTAAAATTAATTGTTGTTGAAAGTTGCAATGAAAACGATTTACAATGCAAATGAAAAGAGGTTTTAAATATTTATTCAGCAAAATTGAAAACAGCACTGGTTGAAAATAATTGAAGTTTATTGTTAATATTTGATTTCTTTTTAGTTTGTTACATGCTTCGCGGATTTTGACGACTCTGTGGCACGGCGATGTGGACCCTGTATGCAGAGCCGCGAGTTCGAACACAGATCCAGGCATACCGTGTGTGATCCGGGGTGTAAATGTGATAGCGTTAAATTTAATTTTGAAACAGGTGTTCAAATTAAAAGTATGTAAAATATTTTTGAAACAGTCATTGACTGACGCTCAAGTGTCTCCTAGTGGAAACATTTCATGAGGATTTTATGGAAACGCACGAACGGAAACGGTCTGAGGCACGCCACAGAGCGCGTGTCAAGCCGTTGATTCCGATTATTTTTTTATTTTAAAATATTTTTTATATTTTGTCAGAGACCTTCGGATGGGTTGAGCGAACATTAGATACTGGCCACAACAAATCCACATTACTGCAGCGTGGTGCATGCTCGAGACATCCCCCAAATGTCTGGGAGTGACCATTGTTCAACAGTGGGACACCTAAGGGATTTAACTTCAATATTGCTATGTTAATCTTGAAATCAACCAAAAATCTTCCTGCCAAACCATGTTTCCGGTGTGATAAGCGATAATCTAATATATAAAATTTCCGTGTCACAATGTTTGTTGCAGTACTCCTCCGAAACGGCTTTACCGATTTTTACCAAATTTTATATGCGTATTCAGTAGGTCTGAGAATCGACTAACATCTATTTTTCATCCCCCTAAATGTTAAGGGTAGTCCATCCCAAATTTTTTTTTTTTAATTGTTAGATACATTTTTATTTTTGTATTTTTTTATGATACAACATTAGAAAATACATACAACCCTGAAATTTCAACCCTCTACGATCAACCAAAAATTATTTATATGGCAAAACAACGTTTGCCGGGTCAGCTGGTATCATTATATAATTTAAGTTACGGTATTTTGCAATATTAAAATATTAACAATCAATACATTTGACATTGACGGGCCCGTTGGCGCAATCGGTAGTGACCCTGTCTGTTGCGCCAAGTGTCGTGGGTTGGACAAATATTCGTGTGACGAACACTTGCATTTGTTTTGTGTCTGGATATTAATATTATCGATGTATGTATTTAAAAAAATCTATGTATGTATATCAGTCTCTGACACCCATATTGCAGGCTCGCGCCTACTTTGGGGTCTGATGGCCATGTGTGAGAATGTCCAAGATATAGATATTTATTTATTTATTTGTTTTTTGTGGTAGGAACATGAAAAGGAATAAATTTATTGTTCCCTACCGACACTCAATTCCGTGTCCGTACGAAGCCCGGCAGCTGAGTTGGCGATCAAAGGCGCCCCGGTATTCGAATTCGTTTGCTCCATTCGCATCTACGCATTTTCATAATAGCTTTCATGCCTAGACGAATTATTTCCATTGAATCTGAATATAAAAGAGAAAAATATTATTCCATAATCGTAGCGTTTCACTCAAACCAACGAGCGAGCTTCGATTTCTTTCATAATATTATTAATAACATAAACCGTGTTGTTATTTTTTATTGAGTAATAATGAGACAGTTGTCATTCGATCAATCAAGGTTCGATTTTTGGTATTTTCATAGATTAATTATTCTATATTAGAGGTATTTTAGTATCGTTATTTTCTATGGAACTTTTGGGTGTAGGTAAGTGCTTTTAATCGACTTCGAAAAAGGAGGTTCTATCTTAGGTCGTTGATCCATGTAATATTTTGAAGTCAAGCAACTTCATGCTGATTTGAAATAAACTGCCGGGAAACAGTATGGTCGAGTATGCTCTCGACCTCCCTAAACTGTGCTCACAAACGAATTGCTATTATTTTCTGGATTATTAGTTATAATGTCCGTTTTTTAATTTTTTTTATATTATTATTATATTTATTTTTAATATACATATCTTTATTTTCTACCGATATGGCTACATATATGTATAAATTCAGAGCACGATCATCTAATGAGCCCCAATATACTTCATATAGGCAGTCAATATATTCTACGAAATTAAAAATTCATATACAATTTAGTAAATCCAACTTTATTTATTATTTTACCTTGAAAACAATTCTAGCACATGTGGGATTCAACCACGCCTAACAATAGGGCATGCTCTATCCGCTGACAATCAAGGCGTTTAAGACGGATACAAAAAAATACCTTACAAACAATTTCACCGCAGTGACTGAACGGTTAGAGCTGTCCAGTAATATTGGGCAGATCCTTTAGTTTTTCAATAAAAACCTAAATCTGATAAAACTAATCTTCTCTCTTCTCTCTCTTCTCTCAGCACACGGCCTGGTAAACACTATAACCTAAGCAACGATTACCTCGACGTAGGTAACTTTGAAAACTACGAAAATTTCAGCGTCATTCCCTCAAGCCAAAATTACTCTATTGGCTACCTGCTAGTACCTAGTTCGTAACGAAATTTCAGTAAAAGGCCGGACACATTAAACGAGTTTCAGCTCAAAAAGCCATTTCAGTGAGGCATCAGATTGTGGTTCGCCACCGAAGTCACGTGCCATATTTAATTAATAATTTAAGACACGAAGCCCAGCGCTCGGTGTAGTGAATTTCGTTTTTGGTAGCAAATGTCACACATTTGAAACTGCTATTCGATTTTGCCCGCCCCAGTTGGAGTTGCGATCAGTACCCTTACCATGAGTTGCTATCGAAAATTTACATTACGTTACTACAGTCGCTAGCGTATAAACGCGCTTCGAATAGCTAGTGAATTACTTAACTACAGTAGTAAAGGTATTTCTCGATGGCACCCGTCAAAAAAGTAACTTATGGTACCAATTTCGTATAGAAACTGCTTCAAAACGTCACTCGATAGCGTTTCGCTAGCGAAAAGATTTCGATAGGTTTTTTACTTATGGACTCATACTACCGATTTTAATTCTGATACTGGCCGCTAGGGGCGCTGTACATTTTTTCATAGAATTATTTTACGCACACGCTAGCGAGTCCAGTCACTGTAAACTCATGGTAAGGACTCTGGAATGTTAAAAGTTACTCTTTTGTTTTTTGGCTGTCAGAATTTTAGTTTCGTTATTTCTGTTTATAGTCAACTAGTGGGCGCGCAGCTTCGTTTGCCTGGAAATAATCGGAAAATTATTTTAAAATTATATAATAATAATATAACTAGCTGACCCGGCAAACGTTGTTCTGCCATATGAAATGTCAAAGTGACGCGACACATCATGTAAATGACTTCACGTCAATGAACGACGGTTAAAATATTAGGATATATTGTTCCTACAAAAATACAAAAATTGCGTTTAAAAAATAACGGATGTGGGTAGGAGGGTGAAAAATACTTAACTACTTATTCTCAGATCTACTGAATATACACACAAAAATTCATAAGAATCGGTCAAGCCGTTTCGGAGGAGTTTAACCACAAACACCGCGACACCAGAATTTTGTATATTGGATTAATATCGAATTCACTGATAGGAAATAAAGGGGCGTAAAATGACACCACTGGGTTAACATTCTTATAAGTAGGTATACCAAGACCACAGTTGTATTTTCCTTGACCGTTTCAGCCGGTGATGCACATGGGTAAGACAAGTCATTGCTGCGTCAATTTGAACCCGGCCCCTTTCGAATGAGTCTGATTTGAATCTGGGCGTTCGGAATAAGAAACCGAATTATCAACAACTGAATTATCAGCCCCATAAATGCTTCTACTAGGAGAGCATAAATTGCAGAAGTGCAGTGGATCTCAGCGGTACATTATGCATCGGCGGGCGCGGCGCTGGGTCGACGCTTTTAGCCGCACTTTGTAATTAAATGTAAAGTGATTGAGAACCACTTTCTATTTAAAAATATAGCTCATTTCGTTTCTGCAAAGTGTTTAAATAAATTAAATCTTGCAATAGACTATTCCAGTATTCTATATATTCGTGACTGACATTGAAAAAGCCTAAAGCGATTGTAATGGGATTTACTTTTTGTCGCCTTGTTTTTAAAACTAATATATTTTAAACATTCAGTCGTCAGGTGTTTAAATTATGAATATAAGAGTACACCTTACATTACACATAAAAAAGCTCAGTTATATCGCCTGCAACCCACAGGAGTCCCACTGTTGGGACGTCTATAGGCGTGGACTTTATCCTGTGGCTGAATGTGTGGGAGACCAGCTGTTTCAATGCTAATTAATCATTAATGGTCACACTTTTAGCTGTGTTAATAACAAGTAAAGAATTCAATAGTTTCATTTATCTTTTGTGTTTTTAATTTAATTGTTGTTGTATCGTTGCCTTATAAATTAATCAAGTACGGATATTGAAACTGTTCAACCAGATTAAGAATACAAGATTGTATTTCACGGCCTATATTTTAGCGTTTGTGCCGTCTCAATTACGAAAATCCTGATCACATTATGATCTCGTACAGATTAAATACATCAGGCAGGATTGTTAATCTAAGCTTCGGAGCATAACATTTTTATTATTGACACAAGTACGTAACGAAATCTTCGAGGATCTTATAAAAATAGAGTCTCTCCTGTATCGGCTGATTTATTCTGCTACATTATTTTCTCCGTATAAAGATTGAATCCGACATTGATTGAATATGTAACATCGCGTTATTCAATACTTTGTACCGACTAACGTATCTTCTTTCTCGGTTATTTTTGAAGTTTATTTTGTAATGTTTCTATGAACCATAACATAAAGGGGGAAAAATGCACAGATATATAACCTGCTGCGCAGAGCGAGGCAGTGGATTTTTAAATGTTTTGTTATTTACTAAATCTAAAGAAGATAATATTCTTTTAATTTATGACTGCTCAGTTTTACATTAAATTTAATACAGTTAAGGCAATCAGTTCAACTTTAGCACTTTAAACTAAAAAGCATCATGGTTCTAACCCTTTCACTGTCACTGTTGGACACGTATCTCCTGTCAAATTAGGAGGGGTTAGGTATAGTCAACCAATTTGACCAGGGCCACACTGGCAAGCTTTTCAAGAGCTTTTTAAAGACATTTTTACATAGATCTGTATCTGTATAAGTCACAGAATATTAATATAAATAATATATATCACTTGCCCTTCAAGAAAACTAAACATTTACTTTACAACGCGAGCGAGTATCAACGAAATAAAACTGTCAAGTTATAAAGACCTCAAGAACCCAAGAATCACGACAGAACCCGCTATTGAAAATCGGCACGAGTATATTTAATGAATACTCGAAAAAACGTCATCAAGGGAAAACTTTGCTAATCCCCCGGAGAGCCCAACCCGGAAAGCGCTGCCACAATTTCATCCCGGGATCTCGGTTAAAACCTGTAATTACATCGCCGACCGGGTCGAGATGGATACTCGTGGCGCACCGTGAGGGATATCGGTTATGAAATAACAGAGCATATCGGGTACCGTGGCATTTGGGGTTCCATATACCTTAAAGTAGCGTCGCAATGTGATCGAAAGAGTTAAGCAACGACGGGCGCGGTCGGTTTGTGGATGGGAGACCGCTAGTGGCAAATTTTCATGGACGCTACCGTGCTTCGGAGGGCACGTAAAGCCGTCGGTCCCGGTTGTTTATGTGTCTCGCTCGGATTCACGCTCTCGTTTCTCCAGAGTTTAGAACCGGTGCGGTGGTAGTAAGTCAATGGTTAGACTGACATTGCATTTTAGTCATGACATACGAACATCAAGACTGAACCTCCATGATTGGAGAACAATAATTAATCTGCAAATATCTGTCCCGCCCTGGATTCGAACTCGGGAAGCCCCTGGGAAGGAACAGTCCTTGTAAAGATCCACTCACTGTTTCGTAGTCGAAAACTAATTGGTAAAAAACAATAGAAGACTTTATAACCCGCGGGAATTGAAAAACTTTACAGAAAAAATCGCTCGATTGAATTTCCTGTAAAAAATATATTTTTCTCTGACGGGTTAAAAATGAGATTTGGTAATCCAATCCGGCGCGGATCCAATAAATATCTGCTTTCAGATCTTTGATTACTAATTATTTTAGAATTATAATCCATCGAGGTTTTCTCTAATTAGGTCAAGCGAAGAAAAATAAATTGATCATCACTTTATTTTAAGGGAAGGCAAAATAAGAAAACATTTTTGTGACAAAATTGTTTTTATAGATATAGGTACGTGACTGTTTCAGTGTGGTCAGATTTCGCATTTTCAGATCGCTATTGGCCTTTATAATGTAATCCTACTAGTATTATAAATGTTAAAGTTTGTAAGTTTGTATGTTTGGATGTTTGTTACTCAATCACGCAAAAAATGAAAAACGTATTTGGATGAAAGTTGGCACATAGCTAGACGAAAACCTAGATTAGCACATAGGATACTTTTCATCCCGAAAATATGTTCCCTTGAAGTACGTTGATTGGATAGCAGTCTGGCACATCGTCAACAGATGGCGTTGACACTAATTCTTAACTTGATTACACTTTTACCGCGGGCGAAGCTGCGGGCAAAAGTTAGTAAACAATAATTGCCAGTTGGTCTCAACATCTATATATTTCACTTTACTGAAACACAAAAGCACTGGATACATTATCGACCAGCTAACCTTTGGGTTAACCAGATAATCGGTATATCTACGCTAAAAGAGATAAAAAACAGTTGAAATAGGATTCAATTAAAAACGGTAAATCAAATAAACGGGTGACGGGTGCCTGTAAACTAGAGTATTATTTAATTCATGATATTTGAGAATAACTAACTGACTTATTCATCTATCAACCCATCAACCTACGGCTGGGCTGCAGCTATGTACCAGAGGTTTATTATTATGTTTATTTCGTAATGTACCTTATATTAGAACTAGTGGTCCGCCCCGGCTTCGCACGGGTATTTTATATAAAAATCAAAATTATAATACACACACATAAACCCTATTTGCGTCAGGTTACTAAAAAAATAAAAATTTAACACGACTTTATTTTACATATATAGATTATAACAATAGTTTCCTTTACGCCTAGTAATATTATATAGCCTATGAAGATGCAGCTTTCTAATGGTGAAAGAATTTTTGAAATCGGTCCAGTAGTTTTGGCAGCGCACGCCAGAATAGCTCGCAGATGGTAGATTTTTTCCTACTGACCTACTTGACACTTATCGTCATATTTTGGACAATTCACACAATATCTTTATAAATTTTAGCCTGTGTGTTATTCTGATGTATAAGCTATATTATTGTAAAGTTTCATTAAAATCCATTCAGTACTTTTTACGTGAAAAAGTAACACACATCCATCCATACTTACATACATACTTACAAACTTTCCCCTTTATAATATTAGTAGGATAGGATTAGTAAGGATTATACCTTATCAACAGCCTAAAATTTAAGTTTTATGCTTCTAGTTCTGAAAATGACAATATTTTCATACAACCTTTCATCTCCCTTTTCGACCCATTACAACACTTTTTTCCAATTAAAAAGTGTCTATGTCCTTTGTCAGGCTCTAGACTGTGTACCAAATTTCATTTAAATCGGTTCAGTAGTTTTGGCGTGAAAGCGAAACAGACAGACAGACAGACAGACAGACAGACACTTCAAAACCAAACGTCCAATTTTAATCATTCAAAGACCAAATATTATCTACATAAACTGTAAATGCAGTCCCAAAAAAATTCAAGATAAAAAAATGGTTGTTGTGCCTCACTCGACATAGATAGGTATAGTGTGTCGCGGACTTTTTTATAGATATTTATAAGATCTACAATTAATTATAACATTTTATGGTTCTATCTTTTATAGTTTAGGCAGCGTACGCAAAATAAGTAACTTTTCTGGTTGATTTTTTACACCTTGTGTCCGAAAAACCCAAATATCTTACGGAACCCAATTTTTTTCCAAAATAAAATTTAGCCTATGTCACCCGGGGATAGTGTAGCTTTCCAACAGTGAAAGAATTTTTCAAATCGGTTCAGTAGTTTTGAAGCCTATTCGATGCAAACAAACAAACAAACAAACAAACAAACAAACAAACAAACAAACAAACAAACAAACAAACAAACAAACAAATCTTTCCTCTTTATAATATTAGTATAGATTAGAAAGTAGCTTTTAATATTATAGACTTAAAAAATTATAAACTTAGATATTTTTTCTGACAGTCGTTGAAACCACAGAACAGATAAAGGAGGATTATCTGTTCTGTGGTTGAAACACTGTACAATTATCTTAAAGAGGAATTAAAAATGTCGCTAGGTATTATTTTTCATTTTCAACCCTTTAAAGTTCACACAGTTCACTGGTCTACAAGGTCTATAAGGTCTACATAGACCTCTACAAATTAATTGAAATAAAATATTTTTAATGTTTCATTCTATTTTCAAAAAATACCACACACATTTTCGGCGTGTTTATTGACGTTACAAAACAGAATCTCTGTCCTCCAACGAACAGTCTTCCATCGGACCGCACACGTAACGTATGCAGTCCGCATGAATTATTTCCAACACATCATTTTGTTCTGTCGTTTCTATTATTTCATCAGCGCAGGTGTGAATCTAACGTTACGAATTTGATTCGAAATAAATGTGAAGCGAATATTATTTTGTAGTCTTCATATTATTTTCTTCTATACTAATATTATAAAGAGGAAAGATTTGTTTGTAATGTTTTCACACAAAAACTACTGGACCGATTTCAAGAATTCTTTCACATTAGAAAGATGCATCTCCACTGAGTCACATAGGCTATATAACACTACTATAAACGTATAAACGAAACTATTGTTGTCTAATTCCCCGCGAGCGAAGCTGCGGGCGTCAACTAGTCATCTATAAAATGGCTACATCACAGTAAAAGTGCATTTATTTATTGAAATAATCGACACATTCTATGATGAGTTGCTCGATTTTCTAGGAAAAAAATCATCACATCACGATACGACAATTTGATTACCCGGAGAGCCGATAGCCGGACCACTTTATAACGGTTCCTCGGGCTCCACATCAATTAGTCAAAGTTTTGCGGTCCACTCCTATCGGGATTTCGACCGATCCGATTGCAATATACGTCTTTATAATCTTAATATATATAAATCACGTGTCACGTTGTTTGTCCGCGATGGACTCCTAAACTACTTAACCGATTTTAAATTAAATTTGCACACCGTGTGCAGTTTGATCCAACTTGAAAGAAAGGATAGCTTACATCTTAATTTATAGCCGGAATATTATTTTATTGCAATTTATTTGTCTATTATTTGGTCTCACATGCTAATGCATTGCATAACAAAGATACACAATAGGTCACAATATGGTTCCTTAAAAAATGTTTATAATTCGTTTTAAGTTGCCAATCTTAAATTCGCCATCATGGTGGAATATGGAACTGTCGCCTTACCCCCATCATTGAGGCAAGAGCCCCACAACACACTACTGGAGTCGTCAGCGTATAGCCGGTCCAGGAGAGCCCTTTCACCCATAAAACAAGACATTGAAATTTAAAAAGACCACCGCTTCGCTGCCAACAGCTCGAAACAGTGGGCTATACAAGCATGCACTAACCCACTATTCAGCCGCCGGTCAAGGTTGCCGTTTTGGCAGCCGTCCAGTGCCAGTCGAGATCGAAAGCTGCAAGATTAAAGATGTTAACCAGCGAAGGCTCTCGTAGCTTTTAACGCCATGACAGTTTTACCAGTGTTCTCACTCTGTCTCTCTCTTTCCCTTTCGCTCATACTTCACTGACAAGGATGTCACTAACGGTTTTATACTCGTAATTAGCCTAAACACTCATGAACTGATCTAGAAATGTTCTTGATGTAGAAATTAACATCCCTTAGTAACTTGAGTAGGATCGCAGGATTCGTACGATAGAAAAGCCAAAAGTGGCGTCTATTAGTTCTGTAATGATGCGGAGGAATCACCCATCCATATTCTCTGCGTTTTTTTTATGTATACAAGATAGCAAACGAGCTTGCAGCACCAGCCATCCGCTGCCGCCCATGACAACTGTGACTGAGTTTGAACAAGACTCAAATAGGGACTGGGATGGTTAGTCCAGTTAGCTAAAATAGAATGTTACTTTGATTACATCCTTCTGCCAGGTGATCAGCCAGCCAGTAAAATCAATTTGGTGTTTGACTTTTGAGTTTTGCCGTACAACAATGAGCGCTTCATTTGTAACATGAGAGAGTATGATAACAACTTAGTCACTTAACATTTAAGTATATTGAATACGTCATTACACCCAGAAATAACTTGAGACCGTTTTGGAACTCCACAAAATTTACGGATCCAATTTTAATAACCTCCTCCCTGGTTCGTCGTGACTAATGAACGAAAACGGTTTAGTCTGTTTTAATCCAGTTTGAAATCGTAATTAGTGCGTCCAATTAAGTTAATTAAGTCTGAGGACGGAGCCAGGCCCTTGTACTTAAGACTGTAGAAATATCATTTTTATCACCAGTTCTCATTTTAACATTCGGCGGTTCGTCGGTGTTCTTTTATGGTTACTTGGTACTTTAGGGGAGCCTTTTTGAGATAGTGCGTTCTAATTAGGTTACCGGCGAATGCCCATCGTTGTGAGAACAAATGGAGTGTTATTCTTATAAAGAGGAACGAGGTATATTAATACGCTTTAATTAGCTTGGTATGTATGTTGGTAACGGAATCTTTGAACGTGATTTACACCACCTTTAAAACGTCGGTTTATTTGATACTTTGCACATTTATCAAGGATCGATAGCAAAGTAATGGAATTAAAATATTTAAATAAATTCTACATGTTAGTTGGTTTATTCACAAAAGCGTATTTTTAGTTTTTTTTTTTTAATTTAGAGATTCAAATAGCGCATCAATTATAGGGGCGCAAAACTTTAAATACATCGCTGCGACCCATAGACGTCCCACTGCTGGGCACGGGTCTCCCCCACAGACTATGCTGCGGGAGGTCTAGAGCTTACTCCACCCCGCTGCTCCAATGCGGATTGGTGGAGGAAATACATACCCAAACCCAACATGCGCCCAACACCAATCTCAATGGCGGTACGCAGCGCTAAGTATTTAAACGTTTACCACCATCCACCGCAACCCATTTAATGTCCCATTGGTAGACACGTAGATTTTCTCTCAGAATTAAAGGGGTATGAGACTACCACACTAAGCAAGTGCGTATTAGTAGACTTCAAGTTTTAGTGAACGCAGGTTTCATCACGACTTAGCTGCGAAGTAAGCAACTCGTTTCAACGACAGTGACAGCAATCTGAGATTATTTAAGTTGGTATGCGACAATTATGATAGGTTAATGATGAAGACATTTTAATTGATATACGAGTTTCCGAGATATTCGGAAACATGCCTGCAGTGAACACGCCTTTATAGGCAAACTATTCTATACATTCCGTGGCAGCTCCTTGCGCCCTCGACGGGGAATGGCGGCCAGCACGCACCATCGCGTGCCGCCTGTTTGTTTATCCCGCTTTTATCCTTCAGGATTATTTGGCCTGCCCTGCCTTGCCTGCCCTGCCTGCCCTGTGTGTCTCAATTACTTTGTTATGCTAACATGAATTGTTAAGGAATCTTTTACTTTTGTTTTATTAACGCAACACATTATCGATTACTGTTATATATCGCTGCTGGGTTATCAAAAAAATGGTTGCTAGCTCGGGGTAATACTGTTGCTATTAAGGAAAATTGCACGTACAACTGAGCGATTTTTTATGAGCGAGATATTTATTATTTTTAAGTACGAGTATTTGTCGCTTTACAGCAGCGGTGACAGCCCACTGGCTATGGAACTCGCCTCTCACTCGAGCGGTCCGGGTTCAAACCCAAGCGGCACGTACCAATGAATTTTCTAAGTTATGTGCGATATAAGAAATTTAATGTCACTTGCTGTAATTCTGAAGGACACATCTTGAGGAAACCTGCATGCAGGAGAGTTCTTCATAATGTTCTCGAAGGCATGTGAAGTCTGCTAATACGCACTTGGCCGGCGTGGTGGACTAAAGCCTAATCCGTGCCCATCAGTGGGACAAAAAAGGGTTGTGGTGGCGGTATCGCTCCACTTCTGAGTTTCAATATTTGTTTCTGTATTCTGAGATTTTCACCTGATATCAAAAATAGTTACTAAACACGAACAAAAGGATGAATGTAGTTGATCCGTAGAAAAGTGTCTAGGAGCCTCCAAATTGCGTAAGGCACGCACCATCGCGTGACCTTGTTTTTGTTGCTTATCTTTTAAGATAAAAGATAGGTCGGGCAAATAGGCGGTGGGTGAGGTTGCGTCTTTACCGCCCAGTATAGTTTTTCGATTAGCCACAAGTATCATGATGACTTACGCTTTTTGGTAATTTGTTGTGGAACAATCATTTTCTTATCAATATCCTAGATACTTACCTAATCAATGATGGCACAACGGTAAAAAAACATTTTATACTCGTAAGTAAAGTAAAGAAAACATTTTATTTTATTTGCTCTCACAATAGCCTTAATCAGATCAATTAATTAATTTCTTAATTAGTTGCTACTTGTAGCTAACAAGACCGAAGTTGTCTGAATTTAACCGCCACGAGTACTAGGTGTTATACTTAAGGAACTTATTTACGTAGGTATCTAATTAAAGGTGTTAAACCATCAATCAGCTATTTGTAGTACACTTGTGGATATGGGCCTTCCATAATCATTGCTAATCCTCTTGCTCCTGTGCCCTAATCCAGCGTTTCCGCACTTCTTCAGCTGGTGGACTCCATCTGTTTGGAGGGCGCCCTATTTTAGTTTAGCGGTGTATGATTATTATTACGTTAGATCTATCTAAACGAATCTCATACCTTTTTATTCAATAACATAGTTTGTTTCTCGATAGACTATTAATGGATCCGCAAAAGTGGAAGAAATTTCTACCAATATTACGGTACACACTCGCTGACTGACGTAACTTCATGTAACAGGATTAAACCGGATAAATCCAGCGGTCGCGGGTCCGGTATTATCCGGTAATCCTACTGGCGCCGAAATTGCGTCAATTGACCGGAACTACGGCTTCTCTTGCAGCTTAACGAATGTAGGCCTATAAGTTTAACTTTGTTAAGAATGAGAGCATTTATTGCAATTTTATTGATTTAATAATTTTAATAATATTATTAACGGTACCTACTTAACTTTTTTGACGGCCCTTTTAACCATCTTAAGCGAAATACTGAAACCAGTTACGTTTTGTAAAAAAAGTTTTTACGGACCAGACGCCTGGCCATTCGAAATCATATTAATTAATGGCGGGAAAGCTTATTTAATGCTTTGTAGGAAATTATGATTGGAGGAAGACTTTTGTTCACTTTTTTTAATACAGTAAAATATGTCTGACAATTTTCGATCCTATCTGCAAAATGTTTGTATTCATTTGTGTAATATTCATTTAATGGTCTACTTGGACTTCAGAAGATATGCTGTGTGCCGGAAACAATGAAACAATATTTTCAGAATATACTAATCCGGTATAAGCGACGTAAGCCTGACTGTATTCCGCATGGCCGTGCTATGCCGGTTACCGGAAGCGCCCGGTCCTAAATTCAGCAACATGTCACTGTTGTAACGGTTATGTAAACGGTAAAATCGAATCATCGAGTTTGAAATTCAATTTCCGTTTCAACGTAATAGATTTTCAAAATAAATATATAACTTTCACCGGAAAACCCAATAGTGAGGTTACATCCGATTTGGTTTCGGTGACGTCATCACTGGCGTCACAATCAATTTAAAACTATTCTATTATACTTTACTGGAGCTTTGCATGAAGTTGCGTTTGTTAATGGAAATCAAATAAAGGTATACTGAAACTGCGGAACACTAAATGGACCTCAGTTCGCAATCAGAGTAACCCACACTAGACCAAAGATTAATTTTTATATGTAACACTGCATTTATTTCCGAGCAAAGGAAAGCAGAAATACAGACAGAGTATGGTCTCATCTAATCGCGAATGTAATATTTGTAAAATACCTAGATGATTTAAAAAAATAGTTTTTCAAAAATAGAATATTAACATTTTTTATCGCCAGGAAATAAATGAACGCTTCCTGCTTTGTTCACAAAGAATCCCAATAGCCGAGGTTTTTGAAACTACAAATGTCAAAAGTTCCACGTGGCTGGTATCAATTTCCCCAACGGACAGCGTTAAAAATCGGGCCTGTTTCTGAAGCAAAGAAAGAAAAAACTCAACCGACGGTTGTATGGTTTCCCGAAACTCGCCAGTGATACCGTGTTTGCACTTCGGGCGAAATTTAAACAGTAGGTACTCGTAAAATATTCACTCTCTTCAAACGGAATAGCTGAGTTAAAACGAACAAGAACTTCTTGTTACCTTTCATGGATTGACGGTAAGCTATCTACAACCCACAGGCGTCCCACAAGTGGGCACGGGTCCCCACCACAGCAACAGAATAGGGAAGCTTAGAGCATACACACGAATACTACGCTGATCCAATGCGAATGGATAAATTTTTTAGAATAATATTTTTATCATGATTTTTTTTTAAATATAATCTGTACAAAAAATATATATTAATAAATATAATCATACATTATAATTATTTGGATGGATGGACATTAAAATTGTGACTCCAAGGCATTTTACCCAAGATGCTGAAAATTATCAGCTCCTGGATCTCCCGTTGCGTGCCTTAATGTATAACTTGAGCAAGTCCTTTATAGAACGTGAGCATTGTACTTTCGGTGTAAAAAAAATGTATAAGCAGGAGATAGCTCTCGTCATAACTAAACAAGACACCTATTTAGGCCACTTACAACTATGAGGGGCTCACTAAGGCCCTAACTCGAGTCGATTATAAACTCTAGGGATTATTATATTAACGGACAATTTTTTTTTTGTAATCTAATTTATTTGGAGGACTTTTATAATATTATGTCAGTCCTATTGTATTTTCTAAAACTAGGTAACAAGCTTACAATAACAAAACCAGATAAAAAGAGGAAAAACATAAATTAAATAACTACTGAGATGAAATATGGTCATCTGAGGCCACCTACAAGTCGAGCCATCAAGTCAGACAATTAATACATAAACCTACAAACGGAAAAGAAGTGACACATACTTTAAATACAAACTTACCTGATATCACAACAGAGTTTTTATTTACGTAACTTGCTTTACATTAGGTACATAGTATTATGGAAATAAAGCATATCTCAGACTCTCGACGATCAACCAGATTAATTTAGGTTCAAACTTAATTAACCTTACTAAGCTAATCTAAGAGTTAGTTGTACCTCTAACCAAGCTTATGTCGGCAATCCTAATTTAACGAGGTATTTAGCCTCATTAGCTGCTGTATTTAGAGGAAACCATCATATTACGTGATATTACTAAAGTAAGGAGGTAGATATAATACGAATTAAAAATGTTTTTCATTCAATATTAATTTAAAACTTTCGAGTACATAATTAGTATACTGAAAAATCACTTAAAAGATCACTGGTGAGTTCTACTGGCATATGAACCTGGTCCCATTCTTCTCGAGAATCTTGAATTTTCCTATAAGCGGTGACAGCCCAGTGGCTATGAAACTCGCCCTCTCACTCGAGCGGTTTGGGTTCGAACCCAAGCGGCACGCACCAAGGACTGTTCTAAGTGATGTGGGACTTAAGAAATTAAATGTCACTTGCAATTAAATGTCACTGCGAAGGACACATCGTGAGGAAACCTGCATGCCAGTATTATTAAATTGTTCATAATGTTCTCGAATGCATGTGAAGTCTGCCAATCTGCACATGGCCAGCGTGGTGAACTAATGACTTATCCCTCCCATTCTGAGAGGAGACCCGTGCCCAACAGTGGGATAAAGAAAGGGTTGTTGTGGTGGTAGAATTTTAGCCACTAGGATAATCGCTACAATATCAACATCCTGAGACCAATTAAGTATTGTATATTGTATCAAAAATGGCGTAATATAATAGTACGTTTAGGGGCAATGAAACGACCATCTGGAACAAATATCAGTCTTTGAAAATATGGACATAGACTGTAATTTCGTATCGATCCAGAAGTTCATGTTCATACAACGAAGTCGAACGCATCATTCACAACGTGAGTCCCGTCAACGTGCCTCTGGCACGAGTATAAATGAGTGTCGCATAACATCCTTCAACGCTGATGTTTGACAGTTAGGAAGGGTTGTTTTTAAGTTCTTCTCCATTTAGAAGGTATTTCCGTCACGAACTCGTGCGGCAAAGACGGGTTAATGAAATGGAAGTAGGCGGGAGTAACTTTGTAAACTTGATAGCTGAAGCCCGCGATTTAGTCTATTAACGCAGACGAAAATGAAAATGAAATTTATTTTTCTCTTAACAACAACGTAATATGCAAAATTAAAAAAAATAAAAAAGTCAAACACATAAGCAAACAAATCATGGCGTTGCAGTTTAGGCGATAAACGCAACACACTCAGGATGTGCCGCAGCGGTTAAGCTGCAGCGCTGATTTTCAGTGTGCTCGTTTTGTCGAATAGTTCGAACGATGATTAAATGCGAACTAAATACACACAACGAGGCACAAGGCAACAGATACAAAATAACAATAGTAAAAAAAAATCTACGCTAAAATAAAATAATATTAGGTACAGCAAACGATTAATAATAATAGAAGGAAAATTATGACAAGAAAATGAAACCAAAAAACCTAAATAATATGCAATTACAACTAAAACAAATAATATAAAAATAATAAGCATGTGAGCTATTATCAACTTAATATCTAACAAAAAAAATTATTAATATTTCTTTCGCTTTCTACAAACATAAATTAACTTATCATCAGGTCTCTATGGTCACCATACCAACATGTTTGTAGACGACGCGGCGATCGAGATACGTACCCGTCAAGCAGTCTCATTTGCATCGATTCTAGCTCGCAAGTGTTGCACCGAATAAAATAAATAACAAAGACTTCCTAACTTCCCTTGTTACTGCTCAATAATAAGTTCACTTTGGAGAATACGGCGTTTGCTCTCAGCCACTCCAAGCGTCGTTCTAGAACACTTCACGACGCTTTGTCAATGAATTTGGTGTTTGGTGTTTTGGTTGGTATCTTTTAGGGATTAGGTGGTGGTAAATGACACACATATGCTAGCGTCCATAGCCCAATGGCTCGCGTCGATTCAATGTTCGACAGAGTTAAGCAACGACGAGCGCGGTCGGCGTGTGGATGGGTGACCGATAGTTGTAAAATTTAGAATAGAATAGAATAGAATAGAATAGCTTTTATTTTCACCAGTGACCAGCAATACAAAAAATAAAAATAAAAAATACAATAAGACTTAAATCTAAAATAAAAAACATGATAATAAAAAATACGAGGAGACAAAAAACAGTAATATAAAAAAAAAAAAAATCTTAAATTAGGTTTAACTTAAATTATTATTATTACACTTATTATTACAAATTATTATTATTAGGTATTAACACGTTTTTTTTTTTTCAAAACAGCTGTTGCCACCAGTGAAAAATTGGAGCGCACTCAGCTTATGCTTTGGCATAAAACCTCAGCTGCTGGTTTTCAGTGCGCCCCAGTTGAAGTAGTTTGGGCAGTGGTGTACATTTGTTTACAACTACTAGGTATACTATAAATATTTTTAGGTAGAAAAAAAGGAACAATTTCATGGGTTTTTCTATAATTTTAAAATTAGCATAATGTGGATACCCGGAGTAGCAGATTTAAGTTAAGTATGTGTGTGTGTGTGTGTGTGTGTGTGTGTGTGTGTGTGTGTGTGTGTGTGTGTGTGTGTGTATATGTGTGTGTGTGTGTGTACGCGTATGAGTGAATGTGTGTGATTTTATGTTGAAATTTTTTGTATGTTTAGGAGATGCATTTTGAATTTAATTTTAAAGTTTTGTATCGATTTAAGGCTCCTGATTTCTTGGGAGAGTTTAGAAGAGCACGTTAAGCCGTCGGTCCCGGTTGTTTTCAATGGTGAAAACAATCATAAAGCCTTGTCGAAGACCTTCGGGTGGCTTGAGAACATTGGACACTGGGTTGGCGACTAACCCCTCCACTTATCCGCATTGGAGCAGCATGGTGGAATATGCTCAAGACCTCCCGCAGATTTGTCTATGGGGGAGACCTGTGCTCAGCAATGGAACGTCAATGAGTTCAGCAGCAAGTGACACACAGAAACTAATTTATTCAGCATTTACAAGCGGGTTCGCTGGTTACTTTAACTTCACACCCTAATACCCTATTAAACCTCACCGTGCCCCGGCGACGACTAGCGTATGTAACTCGCGGCCCGCGCGTCGCAGTTGCCCGCGAAATTGTATGTACAACTTGTACTGCTACAATCTATTGCTCAAACATTTTTTCATGAATATAGCAAACGAGCGATAACAGAGTCAGTGCTCAACAGAAAGACCCGTATTAAATCGTGGTCATAAAACTAATAAATACTGGTCCAATTAACGCCAACAATACCATATCAAAGTAACAAGTCAATGTGAGTGTGCTACATGTGTATAGTTGCACGTTTGTTCGCTATTCTTTTCATTGAAAAAATATTTGCATTCAAGCAATTATTTTCTGACAACGCTGTTTCCAATGCCTCTTGACTCGGTCCGCAAATACACTGCACAGGTATAACCGATTCATTCCACCGGATCATATCCAGCTCAAATTAATATACCGGGCATTTTTCCAGAAACGAAAAATAGGCTTGCCAGCAGAATGGAAGCAGTAGTATTTTCCATTGACTGCCCGTGTACCTATTGCTCGGTCTTACTGGCCACGGTTAGTTTATTCTTACCATGGTACTAATAGATAATAATAATCCTTAATAATATTATATTAATGTAAAAGTGTGTTTGTTGGTTTTTGGTTTGTTGGGTTATCTACTCGTATCTTCATCACCTAAATTGAATTTTTATCCCAGGAAATTAAACAATTCTTGTAAAATGGACTAGACACTGTAATAATCGTTAGATTTTTAATCGATTATTTTTGTTGGTTTGTCCTCCTTCTCCTCAACTCAGCGAAAACCTGGATTGTCGTGATTTTTTACACAGATATAGTACAGGTCCTGGAGAGTAAGAGTAGTTTTAATCCCTGAAAGTTTCACAATCGCACCAGAACTGTGCACTGAAATAATCGTTATATTTTCAATCGAAAGTTAACTATCATGGATGGTACTAATAGATCTAGATAGAGTAATAACAGGCTAATAAAAATGTCTCTTCAAAACAACCAGATTATAAACGGTAGAAATCGTTAGTTCTCTTTATTTTAATAGTAGTACCACGCAAAATAAAAATAACCCGTGTATCCTACATATGATGAAATATCCTTATATTTCTTTGTACTGTTGTTACCCACGAAGTTCCGACACAATTTGATCCCGCGACAAGTTGTCGACCTGTCTCCCTGGGAGATTACGAAACGTCGTCGGGAATAAGGAGGTTGTTACGCGTGCCATTGACATTTCATTTATGTTCTTTTATTCACAAGTGTTTAGAAACGTTCTTTCGTTTCTAAAAATCTGAAATTCACAAAACACTAATAGAGGACTGAATTCAAAAGGAAAAATGAAGTTCAAAAGCTAACCTTTTACTCTATTTAATACTACTTTTCATTTGTGATTAGGCTGTGTCAATGGATTTTAAGGCTGTGCTGATTACACAGAGATTCGCGGACATGTTTACAACCAGTCACAACTAATATATTTCTTTGTTGCAACCCATAGACGTCCCACTGCTGGGCACGGGTCTCCCCAACAGATACTCCACCACGATTCTCCAATGCGAATTAGTGAAGGGGTTAGTGGCCAACCCAGTATTGAATGTTCTAAAGCAACTCGAAGGTCTTCGCTTCTCGAAGAGAAGCTTAATGATTGTTTTCACCATTGAAAACAACCAGGACCGACGGCTTAACGTGCCTTCCGAAGCACGGTAGCGCCCTTGAAATTTTGCCACTAGCGGCTAGTGGTCACCCATCCACAAACCGACCGCGCCCGTCGTTGCTTAACACTGTCGATCACATTGAATCGACACTATTTATATTTCTTTGTTATAATACAAGACATTCTCGTTTATTTTTGATAGGAAACACGTTTAAATTGTTTTCGAATTTAAAATTGGTTGGATTTTCTCTCTTTAAATAAATACTGTTTAGCCTCCTACGCCAGCATAAATGTAACAGTATGTTTAAAATAAATAGTAACTCGCAGCAAAATGTTATCGCATTCGAGAAAGAATTCACACGAGTGTCTAGCGAGCGGTTTTAAAATAGCAGTCTGCGCGACGGGAGTAAGCTGTGTTTAACTATTGTTATTGTTATATCTGATACTTCTGTTAAAGAGAATGATTCTCAACACTACTTTTAAACGCTATTTATTTTACCAGCACTATTTCAAGTAACTTTTTAAAATGTTTTTGTTACTTTTTATACCTCAAGATTTATTTTGCCTACTATTAACATTTTCTGGCTACATTGTAGAGTTGTACAGCGTCATAAAAATATACTATTACTTATACTATTTATTAAGTTATTCATCATATCCTCTGCTTGATAATCGACGCCGTTATTCCACTTAGTTCTATGCCCACTTATTCTCACACCCTTGTTATCTAACTAGCAATCCGTCATCCATCATCATCTATCAGACTTTTTGACGACGATTGAGGTAGGCCTACGTCCAGCAGTGGACCTCAAAAGGCTGATAGATGGATGGATGCAATCATGCCATCAGCGGAGGATGTTTGTTTGCTATTTATAAAAAATACAAGCTTTGAAACCAGCGGTCGTGGTCAGCTACGGCCAACGCTGAGTGCGGCCCCTTTTCATTAAGTAGCCAATTTAATTTAATTTTTTATCGTTTATTAATTTGTGTTTTGTTAATTTGTATTGTCTACTTTTGAAATAAATGTGTTCTTCTCCTTCTTCTTAAAACGCAGGCGGTTGGGTGGTCGGGTTGTTAGTATGAGATAACAGTTGCTGAGCTTATCGCCTCAGGGTGCACGAAAAGTTAAGCAATTAAGTTTGCTATTTACTCGCGCTCTACAAATCGTGTGCAGGTGCGATGGGAATAAGTTGCTTTATTTGAACAAAAACCCTCTCCATGAACAGCTGTTACTAGAACTAAACAATTCGGTCTTACTGCTGCTGTATTATTTTGCAAATTTACTAAATACTATTTTACTACACTGAATAAATTACTACAAAAACTGCACTAATTACTACAAAATTAGTTTCTGTATATTGTCTGATGATATGGTTTTCTGCTGAATATTATTGACTTTATTTATTTTTTAATTATTTTTAATAGGTACAAAATATATTGTAAGAATTACAGAAAAAATATTCATAAGAAATATTATTAGAAATTGTAGCATTGATTCACAAAGCATAAACTAGATCGCGCTGTGCCTTTTTATGAATAAAGCTATCAACTGTACTGTGTAAAGTACATTAATATCTCAGTACGCCCTAGTAAGCTTGCTCTATTTATATGGGTTAGACTAAAATTGAATGAATATGCTTGGCTCACTAGATATACAGGGTTATTGGTAATTCGACGTATTCCCGTTAGGAGGTGATAGGGGTGACAATATGTGATAATTTTAACCCTCATATGCATTATGCAAAAGTGAACCATTTTCGAGTTATCAAGCTTTTCAGCTTTTTTCAAAATAGGTCAGAAATGCAACATCAAAAATTTATTAAAAAAGAAGTATCAAATAAAATCTATTTTTTTCTTCTGATTTATAAAAACGATTAAACAATGGTTATTTATCAACATTAAAACTACAATTATCGGTCCAACTTTAAAAATGCGAGACGATTAAAGATATTACTTCAATATTTTTTGAGATTTTTGTCCACTAAAATGCCTTAAAAACAAAAAAAACTTATATCAAACTTGGCTTGCAGATTATTTTAAAAACATAACCGTTTTCTTAGCTTTCCAACAAGGCATAAGAACTATGAACTTATTTTAAAAAAAACTGAGAAAAACCGATCACAAAGGAAGCAGGCGGAAATTTGTATTCGAACTAAACTTAAGGTCGTTCTTTAAAATTTCAAAAAAAGTAATTAAAAACAATGCCCAATGTAAATAAAATAAACAATATAAATATAAAATTAAATTTAGAACCAGTAAAAGTTTACTAATAATAACAATTAATAATAAGTAACAATTAAGACATTTTGTAATTTAGCCTAATTAAAGTTCTTGCTCGAAGGGACTTCCCCTATTGCGTACGCAGTCTCATTCCTTTTCTGAGGTGTAACTTAACTACCGAAGTAGTCAAATTATTCTGCATTATGTGCAATATGTGCAAGAATTTATCGATGAACCAATTTTGCTCGCTTACGAATGTATGTTAAAATGTATAGTTTGGCTTATTACAATTACCAGCATGCCTGCACAGGTTTTCCAAGCTCAAAGCCGTAACAATGTCAAAATATTATAGCGCCAAAATCTATGTCAACGTGCTGATTTGAAGGAAGAATTCAAAATTCAGCCGCGCGCTGGCTCTGTGCCAGCTCTCAGGCTTTTGTCAGCCTACCAGCGGCGACAAAGATCGCGGCGTTCGTACGTGATACAATCATATTGTAAATGCAGACGTGTGTTCGCTCCGGAACGCCTCCCAAAAACACGGATACATGGGCGCTCTATACATTTGTTATTGTGGGTTATGTTACTAACGGTGTGCCACCATATGCTTCTCCAGAAAACCATTAAGATACCTACTGATATTCCCAGCTTAGAAAATTTAATAGTATTTTGCTCGACTTATGCATCGAACCCAGACCTCGTGCTCTGCAGTAACGCTTCAGAACACAATACAAACTTCGCTGTTATCACGATAGTAGTACTCAATACTGCTGTAACTATGTGGAATTGCAGTTGAGGTATTGGTTAATTCTGTCAAAGCTTGCATTGGCCAGGCAATTTTGCCTACATGAACCTGAGATAAGTTATTTTACTTGTTATATTTCAATTGATGATATTATACCTACTTGAAATTGTGTTATTTGTAATATGCATCACAGCCGCAGTGATATTTAGGTACATATACATAAACATATTTGGAGTAGTGCCCATAGCCCAATGGCTCGCGTCGATGGAATGTGATCGTCGGAGACAAGCAACTACGGGCGTGGTCGGTTTGTGAATGGGTGACCGGTAGTGACATTTCATGGACGCTGACGTGCTTCGGAAGGCACTTAAAGTCAACACACACTGTCAACCATGATCATTCAAATTTTAAAAAAAATGTTAAATTTTTCAACTTTTTTCTTTTCAGTTGATTTAATATATATTTTATTTGTTATTGTAAGTAACGCCTTCATTATCACTCTATAAGCAACAGCATGAAAAGAAAAGGTTTTGGAATTATGAGTTATGTACTCATACAAATCATGATTCCAATACCATTTCTTATATCGCTGCGACCCATAGACATCCCACTGCTGGGCACGGGTCTCCCCCACTATGTTTCCACCATAGAAAACAACCGGGACCGACGGCTTTACGTGCCCTCTGAAGCACGGTAGCATCCATGAGATTTTGCCACTAGCGGTCACCCATCCAAAAACCGACCGCGCCCGTCGTTGCTTAACACTTTCGATCACATTGAATCGAAGCGAGCCATTGGGCTATGGACGCTACTATTTCTTATGTAATCACAACGTTTACTCGTCTCTTGTAAATTAAAGAAAGTAACGAGTAACAAACAAGCGGATACATACCATAACCATCTCCTAATGTAGAGCCATAACAACCATAACAACGGCCCCACTACGTTTGTTTATCTCCGCTGACGTAACAATTAAGTACCTACCTACGCTAACGTATGCGGGGTTGTTACCCGTTTGTTTCCCTTCAACGCTGGATTAGCGGATTGCTAATGAGAATCATTAAACTCGGAAGAATAAAGGCGGAGTTGCATTGCTAGTTCATTAATAAGATCTTACTAATGAATAGACTTAGATTAAGTGCATATTCTTACTAAAAAATTAATTTATTCATAAAATTGTTTCGTCTTTCGGGGGTACCTACGAATATGTTTAGATTCACGATTGTTATCGAAAGATAAGCTATTTCAGCCAGCCATGTGGCCTGCCCATTACCATTTCAGCTTTCTAGCTCGCTCTTATTAAGTTAAATGTTAATTTTAAAAAAAGATAATGGGTGTCTGTAAAGTCGGTGGACGATAATTTTACGTGATAACGTCATCGGAAACCATCTCTTCACTTCACGTGTAGGTTGTGTGCTGCCGCTATCTCTAGTCTACTCGGACGCATCGTCCGATGGAGTGGAAGAGAGATGGATGCGTCACAAGCCAAACGCTTAGGCAGATCGAGCCTCTCTATCGCTTGTTCCGAGCACTCGCTTGCGAACGTGCGTCACGCTTTTTCGTGCGTGCAGCCGACGTTCATCGATTTATAAGACGTTGTCACGTCAAATATGTGACTAGTGGACGCCCGCAGCTTCGCTCTCGTGGAATAAGACATTCACTAACTTCAAAAACGGCAAAGTTTCATACTAACTTTGCACCCCCGTTTTACCCCCTTAGGTGGTGAATTTTCAAATATCCTTTCTTAGTGCTCCCCTACGTTATAAAAGGAACCCCTGTGCAAAATTTCAAGTTTCTAACCCTTATAGTTTAAGCCCTGCGTTGATATGTCAGTCAGTCAATCAGCTTCTCCTTTTATATATATAGAAGATATCTGTCGTTATAAGGCCAGCTCGCCTTTTCGTGAAAATCTAGATCGAAGGCCAAATAATTTTCACCCGTCTCACCCCGGCAGCTACTGAAATTACTTAATCAATTATTAATGTAGCACTGATCCTTTTGGCCTTCGTGTGAATCGAAGCAATCGCTCAGCGAGTTTCTACTCCAATATCGACTAAATTATTAATTAATTTGGTCTGTCGAAGTGTGAATTACATCACATTCATTGGCAGGCACGACTATTGAAATACCAAATGAGACAGATGGAGAAATGGAATTAATTATGGTGCGTTATCAATGTTGAATTGAGATATAAATTATATTGTTGTAGAACATAAAATATATTGTAATATTGTAAATAATAACAATAAGGTGATTGTTCACGCTCAACAAATTCATCCCCTACTTTATGCATTACTGATCAAATATGAATGCACTACACAGCTCTGCCAATCCGGAAAACTAAAGACTTGATTGATATTGATTGAAGAATAGTATAAGGAAAGAATATAGTGTGGCCACTAGCAATGTCACTTATTACATACATAGTACAGTGGTTAGCTAGTAGAGAATGCGTTAAGCTCGCCATTTGTCCCACTTAATTAGTTTTTAATGTGGTTCAATAAAGTTTGAATAAATAAATAAATAGTACCTACACACAGATAGTAAATGGAACGATTTGGTCCGCGCCGGGACACCCCGTCCGGCAAATGTATTTCGCGTTACACAAGCCATTACTGCCTAATCGGTGTTACATTTCCTGACTTTTTTGGCAAACACGCTGTTGCTCTATTTAATCTGAAATTACGACCATTCGAATATGAACATAAAATCTACGGAAGTACGGTTCTTTTTTGCAATGCAATAACATAGCTTGTCCGTTTTTAGGGTAACGTAACAAATGGAACCCTATTAATATGCCTCTGCTGTGTGGATGTCTGCACAGGGCTCTATGTCTCGAACGGAAATATGTAGACAATTGTAATCTTTACAGATTTCGTATCACTATGACTATTCCAGCAAATAATATAAAAGTAAAAAATTCTAATCCCATAGTTGTATAGACAAGTATAACCTTAAAATACCGCTCACTCGGTGGTACGGGACCCTACAAATGTGTATCTGACTCGCACTTGCTTATGTTTTCAGTTGGTATGTAGTTACAATGTGCTTAAAAAAAGTACAACTACTGATCACGCATACTGATAGGTAAAAAAAATAGCAACGCCCATTTTTTTACAGCTTTTTTTGTGTAAAATGAAAAAAACTCCTATTTCAAAATTTGTTTTAAAAGTGTAATTTGGTTAAAGTGTTTCTTTATCAAATTTTCACGCGACTGGAAAAAAAAGAACTTTGTACTTAAAACTTAAAAACGTGGGAGACTTTTAAATTAGGTATTAAAGCTGTATGTTACTTTTGAATAATAATATCATCATGAAAATCCTCTGTTTCAAGGCTCAGGGACTAGTTGACCGATATTTCGGCCATTATTTACAAATCTAGACAGTGAAAAGTTGACAATTCGGCCAATGAAAATAATACTTTTCCAAACATTCACAAATTAATCTTTATCATCCCAGTAAATCATAAATCTCGCAAGCTAGTAAAAACCACCGAAAAAATAGTCGATCTGTTGTCGCGACGGAAAGAAAATAATAACCTTAAAAAAATTGTGTTTGTAATAAAACGTGCGGTGTAGGGAGGGCTTCACTCTCAGAGGACGATAAAACTAAATTTATACCTTCATAAACGAGCAGTCACACTTATTAAGCTGTACAGTGACGAGGAGACATTGGGTCGATGGGTATTGGAGACCCTCCGAGTCCAGAGCGGGTTCAGTAGTTGTCAGAAATTTATTGGTCAGCCACAAGATCTACCACGAGAATAAAAACGCATGTCAATAAATAAATTTGATATGTAAACCAGCTACAACCCCGCCCACTGCTGTCCAAAGAATTTGAGACTGCAATATTATTATTTTTAATCTAGTAAAAAATGTAAAAACATCAGTATTTTGGGTAGAAATATGTTACCAACACACAGAAACGATTTTTTAATAAGATTAATAAAGCTATGGTGTTCTAGCAAACCGCACCTCGGCACCTAAAGGTTAACACTATGGATCGATTGGTCTCGAGCTAATGTCCGATGACTCCATGCAAAATAGTCTAAATGCGACAGAACCCTAAATCCAACTATTATCTAGAAATTACCGCTACAATCTAAATCCTTTACAATATTTAATAAACTTTTTTAACAAACTATTTGTAGAAAACCTTTTACTATCTCTACCGAATTGATGAATTGAGAAAGGGACAGACTGTCTCATTTTAACGCGTGAGACGACTATACATATAAACATACGTTATTTTAGCTTTACTTCACATTTATTTACACAACTGCCACAAATTAATGATATTCTTGGCGTTTTTGGTGTCATTTTATTCCTGATAGACTATACTACTAGAAATACATCAAATAATATAAGTATCTGTGATACTTTTTTTATAAAAATAATAAGAACTTGAATTTTTAACATGAAATTTGATACCAAAATAATTTTGACATAGTTTGAGAGTGTTTCATGTAAAAAAAAAGTATGAAAATGTAAGTGTCCAGCTATTTTAAAAACATGTGCAGTTAATACAGATTAAAAAATGGTATAATACATCATGTTATCTAATACTACTACGAAGTTATTGCTATTGAGATGCAAAACGAGTAAATACGACTAAAATTAAAAAGTTAATGTCTTAATACATTTTAATAATAATAAAACATTTCAGGTGTCGCTGCGACCCATAGACGTCCCACTGCTGGGCACGGGTCTCCCACACAGACACTGCTGCTGCGGGAGGTCTAGAGCATACTCCACCACGCTGCTCCAATGCGGATTGGTGGAGGGGTTAGTGGCCAACCCAGTGTCGAATGTTCTCAAGCCACCCGAAGTTCTTCGACAAGGCTTAACGACTGTTTCCAGCATTGAAAACAACCGGGACCGACGGCTTTACGTGCCCTCCGAAGCACGATAGCGTCCATGAAATTTTGCCACTAGCGCTCACCCATCCTCTTAACTCCGCTTAACTGTTTCGGTCACATTGAATCGACGCGAGCCATTGGGCTATGGACGCTACATTTCAGGTGTACATAACATCAATCTTTATTCACAACAAGTGTTCAAATTGTCTGCCACCGATTCTAATATACGCTCGACATCTTCTTTTATAGGCTCTACTAAGAAACCGTGCGTAGAGTCATTCATTTATTTTTGAAGCGGCCTCTTGAACACGGCTGCGTAATTCCTCATTTGAAATTGTTTTTGAGTACACTTCTTCCTTTACACAGCCCCAGTAAAAAACATCCCGTCAGTTTAAATCTGGAGATCGAGGAGGCCACAGAATGGGACCCAAACGACCAATCCATTTGCTTGGATACGTGGCGTTTAAATAAGCCCGGACGTTTGTACCATAATATGCAGGCAGCCATCATTCTGTAACCAATTGGATTCCATTACCTCCTACGAAACAGTCGCTAAGCCTTGTCGAAGACCTTCGGGTGGCTTGAGAACATTCGACACTGGGTTGGCCACTAACCGCTCCACCAATCCGCATTGGAGCAGCGTGGTGGAGTATGCTCTAGACCTCCCGCAGCAGCAGTGTCTGTGTGGGAGACCCGTGCCCAGCAGTGGGACGTCTATGGGTCGCAGCGACACCTGAAATGTTCTATTATTATTAAAATGTATTAAGACATTAACTTTTTAATTTTAGTCGTATTTACTCGTTTTGCATCTCAATAGCAATAACTTCGTAGTAGTATTAGATAACATGATGTATTATACCATTTTTTAATCTGTATTAACTGCGCATGTTTTTAAAATAGCTGGACACTTACATTTTCATACTTTTTTTTTACATGAAACACTCTCAAACTATGTCAAAATTATTTTGGTATCAAATTTCATGTTAAAAATTCAAGTTCTTATTTTTTTTATAAGAAAAGTATCACAGATACTTATATTATTTGATGTATTTCTAGTAGTATAGTCTATCAGAAATAAAATGACACCAAAAACGCCAAGAATATCATTAATTTGTGGCAGTTGTGTAAATAAATGTGAAGTAAAGCTAAAATAACGTATGTTTTTCTAAAAAAAATCATATTTTCGGTATCACTTGGAATTTTTTTTTTTTGATTTTTTTTTCTGAGCGCTGGAGAGCTGTTCTGTGCGGGGCTCAAGGATTATCCATTCATTCTGGGACACCCTGTATATATTTAGGTTAAGTAATTTGTTAGGGGACTCCGATTTTTCAGGGTCTTTTCCTTAAGTCAATGTAATTATGCAAAATTTGATACAATACAATTAGTATATTTTACCATGGTACAATATACTAATATAATTTATAATTAACGTTATAATATTAACTCCCTAGTATATTATGTGTCTTTGTACATTCTATTCACTGTTTCAACTGAATCTGAAACTAAAAAGACACGCTCAATACATATTGAAAGTCAGTAGTCTTGAAAACATGGAGAAAATAACACATTTTAACGTTTGTGCCAATTTTTTATTTGTGTACTTATTTTGATTTTGATTTGATGTTAACGTGCACATTTCTTAATCTTTATTTAAAAAAAATCTTTCTCTGGCAGAAATCGAACTAATATACCGTTATTCAGTGTCGCTGTATGATCTGTGCCAGCGTTACATAACAGGAATTCAATCGATATCAACTCGATTCAAATTCTTACGTATAAAACATTCAATTTGGCCCAAAAAATATTTCATTCGAACACGTATTTCGTTTGCATTTTAATATTTATTTCAATCCGAAATAGTCAAGAGTTCTCTTTCATTAAATGATCCGAGTGGTCGATGCGATCCGAGTGTGGTATTTTCATAAAAATAATATCTGTATATTGAATATCCGCATGATCCGTAATAAACCGGTTATTCCACGTATCGGAACCGGTTTTTATCTTGTACTAGCTTTACCGTTGGCTCTGCACGCGTTAATCGTTATTACTATTTATCTATTTAAATAAACAATGTTGGGTTAGTTACGATACGTATCACTGAAAAACGGCTGGACGGATTTTTATGATCTTACATTTGATACAATCATCTGCCTTCGAAATAGCAGAATAGCTATTATGGCGAATGGAAAAAAAAATTGTGTGTGAAAGTGAATATTGTTCATAATTTATGAACAAAATTAACTTTTTCATACATTTCATATAGAACGGCGGTTTCGATGATATCTCGAGAATGGATTTATCTATGATTTTTTTATTCGTTGGATTTATCTTCCAGCTAAATAATACAACAAATATTAAACTAAAATCATCATAAATCATACATTTTCCATAGATTTTTTTATCTTATTTATCTGTGTTATAATTCTATACCAAAGTAATGAAGTAGATACTCAGATTAATAATTGATTCATTTACAGTAAATAATAAACAAATGCTGCCAGTTATTTTATCGTTGCATGAAATCAAACAATTACAATATTTTTATAAACATCTAAAAATCCACGGATAATTTATTGTACTATCAGTTAAAAAGTTTGATTGACGAACGATCGATACTATAATCGCAATAGCCTTTGTGGTTTAATACGTTTTTATATTCCGGTACTTTCCGAGACCTAGCAAAATCAGGGATAATTGTATCGAGATATAAAAATATTCACGTAATAATAATCCGACAGATCCGCACTAAAACCCGGTGATCCCTCAATCAGGGGGGATTATATCCGGGTTACAATCAACTCCGCATCCGTTCTATAATATTATGATCCTTTTGGAATGGGAATAAAAATTGTTAGCGTTTTTATTTTTGTTTGTGTCAATAGGCAATGCGTTTGCGTACCCACCCTTGAGCGATGGGGCTGATCCTCGATCTAAATTAAACCGTATTGTTGCTATATTTCGAGCACGAAGTAGTCAGTGATTAATTAATTATTTAAAAAAATAATTGTTGTCTGTAAAGTCGGTTTACATGATAATTTTACGTGATAACGGCATAAAAAAACACCTTTATCTTAACTGATAAATAAAGCTAATAATTAAGGCATGCTTTAAACAAGAAATTAAAGACTGGAATAACTTCCTGTTTCTTGTTGGAATACCACTGCATATTTCAGCCGCCGTAAACAAAGTAGGCCGCGCAAAAATATCGCTAAACCTTCTATGAACTGCCGGGTGAATCAGTTCCTCGATATCTTATTTGTTACTACTGAACTGATTGACTAGCTAGCGCTGTAAAATTGTATTCTGAAACACGCTGTTGAGACTTCTTGTAGAATACGTAAATGTGAAGGTTTTTAAGCCAGTGTCATTTTCAAGCACTATAATTAATTCAATAATAGCAATTATTCGCTTTATTGCTATGGGTTACAGACTAAAATTGAATGAATGCACGCTTGGCGGAACCCAATGGCGATACGTTTGGCGCTACGCGATGGCGTAGCGGTAGGATGACGTCAAACATTTTTTCGTATGCTTTGGCGTTAATCGATTTATAAGAAACTAGTGGAAGCCCGCAGCTTCGCTCGCGTAGTATTAGAACCATCAACGACGTCTGCCCGCGTTCCGGTTGCCTACTTGACTTCAAAAACGGCAAAGTTTCATACTAAATTTGCACCCCCGTTTTACCCCCTTAGGGGGTGAATTTTCAAAAATCCTTTCTTAGTGCTCCCCTACGTTATAAAAGGAACCCCTGTGCAAAATTTCAAGTTTCTAGCCCTTATAGTTTAGGCCCTGCGTTGATATGTCAGTCAGTCAGTCAGTCAGTCAGTCACCTTCTCCTTTTATATATATAGATTATCACATCAAAAAGTTCGGTCAAATTTAATCAGCATGATAATTTTACCAACACCAATACTTTAAACCTTCCTCTCCTATTGTTTTTTCATGGCTATATTAGAACATTTGGGTCATAAGCTAAGCTGAGATTAAAGTTTTTGCTTAAATCGGCCGTTCCGTGCAATCTCATTGAGACGACATGACGATTACGAAGACATCCTGGCCTATGTTTCAAACACTAAAACCTCACAACATCTACTGAAGATAAAACTGCGACGGCACATCCATCTGATATCTCCACGTCTTTCCAAACACTCAGCCAAGTGGCACTCACTAAAACCCACACAGCGAATATCGAGTAAAAAACGAGAACGATCTGCGTCTTAACCACGATACTGGATAGATAGTTGAAGAGTACACTTTAGAGATTACAATGATATAGATTCAGCAGAATGAAGTGGGTATATTAATATCAGCGGAGCATCATTATAAGATGAGCAAGTGTGGAGGATTGGCCGTTCGCCAGCAGAGTGGCTGATATATAAGGCTCTGATTCTAGTAGATTTACTGCAACTAACTCGAGAGTTCGAGAGGTGAAGCAGTTGAGAGAATGGAAATCTTGGCACGAGGTATCTACTGTTCAACAGAGATTAAATTCGGGTCGATGACAAGTTTCTAAGGTTTTAGTTAAAGTGCTAGGCTATAAATATTAGGTAATTGCTAGAACATTTATATTTTATGCCCTGATATGTTTGATACAATAAATTACAACCAGACCCGTAAACACTCATCTAACACTATAACCTGGCTGTTTATCAATTCTAGCTCACGATCCTTACTTAGCCGGCCGGACTACGTAATGTCTTCCCTAATATTGTAAAACAATTAATATTTTTATATTCATTAAAACTTTAAATATGAGCTTAGATTAATGTTGTGTATGTATGCGTAGATCTTACTGATACTTACGCTCGGGCGCCGCGCTATGCTGAGCCGGCCACTAACCAGTCTGTCAATAAACCAGTACAAAGCACACGCGCGTTTGATTACAACAATTAAGAAGGCTACATAAATACGAGCAGTCAAACGTATGGTTTGTTGATGTCCTAATAGTGAAGAATCTTCGAAATGCTTCAAACTCAGACATTATGGTGTCGCCAGAACTACGAGTACTGTTGGCGCGGCTCCAGAAATGCTCTGGACACATTCAATTTCTAATGTTTAACTTCAGATTATAGCCTTACTTCGCCATCAAGACATTTTGTAAGAGACTCCCACTTCAAAATTACAAAGTAGGTAGGGGAGAGCGGGGCTACAATTAACAGAGGTAAGTATTAACAAGCAAATTTCTCTAGAAATATACCTACTACTTGCCCAGTGCGTGACTTAATTTGTCAATTAGATCGCGCCGCATGGCACAGTACCGGTCAGCTGGGACCCGCGCGTCATTTGAGTGATTTGTGTCCCGGTTGATATTTTTAAGCAGGTAACGATCATTTTACAGTTCATGATTTTTTGATTAGCACATGAATTATAAAGTGTAATGATTACATTTTTTGTTTTCTTAGTAGCATATTTTATACTAAACAATTCTACGTTTAATATTTGACATAACTATTGACCAATATTTTATTACGTTATTTAAATATTAAAATGTACCTTTGGGGCTATAATTAACACATCAGAGGGGCAAGTATTAACGTGTTAATACCTGCCTCGGATTTGGGGGCAAGTATCAACAGGTTACCTGAATGCTTGGAATGATTATTTTAAACCATTTTTTTTTACTACAGCATGAGAACTTATAAACGAAAATACGTCGATATAACGAATCTGATTTTGCGCTATCTTTTGTCACGGACCACACAAACCCCAGCGATAAAAAACAGTTATTAGTCTCTGAACCCTCTGTTGATAATGATGTTGATATTGATGATCTGTTACTGAATTTAGAAAACCCTGAAGTTTTAGACAATGTGCCTAATTTAGATATAAGCGTGATGAAGTAATATCGCAAATATCTAATGAACCAGTAGCTGGATCGTCAGGCATGCAGACAAGTGCTAGTGATTTTGTAGTTGAAATCATAAGATCTCTGCCAAAAGCTCCACCCGTCTAATAGAAAACGCGCTAAAAGTCAGCTATTCTAACTGATACTCTGGAAAAAAATCTCTAGAAGAAGAACATAATAGTAGAGAACTGAACAAGAGAAAAATGACAACAAAAAACCAGAACAAAGAGAACAAAAAAAATAAGTAGAAAAAGAAAGTAGAAAAAGTGAAGAAAAATATATTAAATGAAACCAAACATAGCATCCATAGCCTAATGGCTTGCGTTTTTTCAATGTAATCGAAAGAGTTAAGCAACGACGGGCGCGGTCGGTTTGTGGATGGGTGACCGCTAGTGGTAAAATTTCATGGACGCTACCGTGCTTCGGAGGGCACGTAAAGCCGTCGGTCCCGGTTGTTTTCAATTCTGGAAACAGTAAAATCAAGTCTAAATGTTGAATAATTCCGAAGCTACAACTAAAAATATATTTTTTGTTAATTGTGGCCCCGGTCTCCCCTACAATGAAATGAGGTTAGCCTTAGAGGTAGAGAAACTTCTAGATCACAAAGAAGAATAGAATAAATCGTTAAAGTAGCTCTTCACACTGTAGTAAGATATTCTAATCTAAGGTCGTTTATTCCCAGTAATGGTCTCGGGACCGAGTGTGGGCTTTAACAAATATTTAAAAGTGAACCTGGACTCTTGTGTCCGTCTTTCTTACCCCACCTCACTATCCATCCATCCATCAGCCTTTTGAGGTCCACAGCTGGACATAGACCTCTCCTAAACGACACCACTCCGACCGGTCCTGTCCCTTATGAAACCACGTCACTATGACTAGTTTTATTCGATTTTAATCAACTACGAAACCCTCACACGAAACATCAGTATGAAGCTACGTATTCAACAATGATTTCACTGGTATCTTCTGAAGACAGATGGCGCTAGATCCACGCCCGCAGCGTCGACTGTACATTCTGGGCGGTGCTGAAGCCTCGTGAATTGTGAGTTTGGCAAATTTATTAGTGTTTACGAGATATACTGATCAGCGCAATGTTTTCTTGACTTTTCTAAGGCAAAATAAATCTAAATCTAAATAAGATCTAATAATAACATTAGTATCTATTGTGATAAAAATCTATCACATATTGCGATAGCGTAAAAGTACAGATAAATCACCAATAAATAATTATGTATTTGTATTTTTTGATCTAATAAGATTGAATCAAAGGATTTGGTATTAAACAATATTTAGAACAGAATTTTTTTTATGGACATAAAATAGTAAATGTTTTTGAAATACGTTTCCCAGTGAACATGCAACGGCATTAAATTATAATTTACTTGCAATATTGTTGAGCTGATTTTCAGTGCATTCCATCGTTGTTTAACCACATTGGAATGAGGTTTTTTCCTCTTAAACTCTACAATGAATCATCTTTTCCACTCTGTATCGCAATAAAGAGACATATTAAGATATAAACTCCTTTTAATGTCCACGATAAAAGTAGTGTTACAGTTTTCATAAGAGAGTCTGGCTTTTACGACCGTTTTCAAAAACGAATGTAATAGGTCGATCGTAAAGGGGAAATTGTCTGAGGAGAATGTAACAATAAGTTAAAACGGATGCAATAAATCTGGATGGTTATGGAAGCTCGGTCTATAAACTATATGGTCCTTTTGTTTATGTTTTTTAAGTTACAACTTTTCACTCTGAGCATTGACTTATTATAACAAGAAGATAATTAATATTATTCTGAAGAATAGTTTCTTTGGTTGTGTGATATATTAGAATCAAATGTAATAATTATCTGTGCCTAATGCGCTTAGGTCTATGGTCCCTCCTCCTCTCTCCTCCTCGCTCTCTTTGTTTTTTGTTCGGCTTGTAACTTATGTTCTGTCCAGGTATTTATTATAAAATTAAATAATAAATCAACGTGATACAAATATAAAGTGTTTAAATAAAAACCACGAACCCACCGGTTACCAAAAATATATAACAGGTTGAAATTCAAAATATACTATCTCACTGCAACACACGGTTGTTTTTTCATTATCTAGAAAAAAAATGAGTTATATTGATCTTATTACCTGCTTTCAATATCACAAATTATAGTTTATTTACCAAACTTATATTATAATTGCTGAAAGATAACTAAGAGGCTATAATAGTTAATCATCCATGTAAACAGAACACTTAGAAATTCCTAAACTACAATTTAATTTTATAAGGCTATTGAACAATATTATTGAGGCCGCGGAAGTTGTTCAAAGTTAGTTTAACCTTTTGTAACTTGTGGAATTTAACCGTCTTCACTACACCCTGTATAAGCAATATGATATATCCAATACATATCCACTACTCTATGAGACTTAAGACTCTGTAACAGTCTGAAATTTTAAATGAATACTCATATGATTTATTCGCGAGAAAAGCCACAGGAAACGCGATCCTGTTTCAATAAATGCTAAAACAAAATGGTAACCGGAAACGCGATCCTGTTTTGAATGAGTCGAGTATTTTTTTTCATTTCCACTCTTTGCTTTGGTAGTTACGAGAGTAATTAAAATAACTGCAAACTCGGTTTAATAGCTACACAGAGGAGGAATCGACAGAGAATCGTTTAATTTTATATATTATGATTTACGACGAACCCTACTGATAAATGTTAACATTTTTAAAAATACAGCTTGTGAAAAGTTGATATAGTACCCCTGTTAACCCTTTCGGAGAAATACAGGAGTGATCTTATGAGCATGTGATTTACGCTCCAGGTTACTGATAGCAAATTCTGTATAATAATGATATAATAGATACTGCTAGTATGCAGTAGGATTAGACAAATTTCAATACTTTCATTCGTTTTGTTGGGTTCAAGTGATCTTAAAAACCATTCTAAAGAATTATTTTTTAATGTGACTCTGACATGAGTATTAAGTAAGCGACATCTTGTACATGTGTTACTTTAAGTTTGTATTTCCTTTTCTTGTTCTCATATTTGTACATACATGCAAATAAATGAAATAAACAACTGAATTGTGCTAATATATGTCGACGTCTAATGAGCTAAATGTTAAATAGTTCAATTTAAAATATAATGTCAGTTTTTCAGTACCATGGAACTCGAAAAGGATACATAATTCAGGCGCGAGACGAAGCTTCTGTATGCGCTCTACCCTGTGGAGCGCTGAATTTCGAAAGTGGGACGTGTTTGCTGAAGCCATTAGCAAATTCGCTATCCAGAACTTTGGAAGAAATTCTGCATTTCACCTGGATTTGAATGTTTTATCTACTTGAGCGAAAGTTTTTAACCTCCCTTTGTGCGATATCTCGGGAATTTTAACTACTGTATAACGTTGGATCTCCGACGTCAGTCACGTAACTCGAATGTTATAAAACGAAATATTACATTGCAGGTGGTGAAATTCATAAAGTTCTGGGGTTGGATTGCCAAAGGAGTCTCTAGTTTTATAATTTCATCTCCATTGCACATAAAGTCTATTTTAATCTTTTTATGGTTGCTATATTTATTCTCTGTGAGTGATATTTGAAAATAGAAAAAATAATTTCCGAAATTTAAACTTATGATAGTTCGACCCGGGGCGTCAGTCTTATTTAAAAACCGGGTGCTAAAATTTTAGAACAATAATTTTCACATTTGTACAACCTACTCGGTTAACTCTCAAAACACAAGGAGGTCAAACTTTCCCGCTCTGGTCCAAATTATGGCCGGGAAGTATAAGTTTAATGCTCTCAATTTCGTGAAATATGGAAATTGTACAAATTTTAGCCGCCATGTGCAAATAAAAGCAGATGTTTTAAAAATGTATGGACCATAGACGTGGCGTAAATATGAAATAAAATCTTAAACCATGGAAACACTAATGGAAAACATTCCCTTAAATCTAAATCTATTATTCAGCTTGTGCTTCAGTAGTCAGCAGTATTGTCCCACTAGAAACAGAATAAGTATTAATTAAATAATTTCTCAGCGGGGAACGGGTCATTAGGTTATTTTATTTAATATTTTTATGTACATGGAACATCTTCTTTGGTTTTCAGAGTGCCCGATGAAAAAAACGAAACACTTGTATAAGCACTAGCGAGTTGCCTTCCTATCATGTACGCTGATTAATTTCGTTTACATAAATATGTTTAGTTAAGTTATTTGTCATTTAAGTCACTGCAGGGCACAGGTCTTGTCCAATGTCTGTCGCAGCGTTTTCCATATAAAAAACCTTAGTGTAAGTGCCTACACCTCTCTGGTTATTAACAGAGAGTTGTAGGCACTTACACTCATCAGTATCAGTCTTTCCAACTCTTCGGAAACAATTTTTCCGACAGAGAATCAGACATAATACAACTATTATTGTTAAAACGTCTATAGCTTATATATGTTACTATTACTAACACCACTAACTATCACTAAAAGTCCCTAGTCCTCATGCACACTAACGAACTGACCAAATAATGTTCTAATTAACTCTCTCAGCTAACTGAATTAACTTTCCCAGTCCCTGTTTGAGTCTTGTTTAAAGTCAGTCACAGTTGTCATGGGCGGCAGCGGGTGGGTGGTGCTGCAAGCTCGTTTGCTTTATCTATATATATAAAAGTAGAAGCTGACTGACTGACTGACTGACTGATATATCAACGCAGGGCCTGAACTATAAGGATTAGAAGCTTGAAATTGTGCACAGGGGTTCCTTTTATAACGTAGGGGAGCACTAAGAATTTATTGAAAATTCATCCCCTAAGGGGGTAAAACGGGTGTACAAAGTTATTATGAAATTTTGACATTTTTGAAGTCAAGTGGGCAACCCGAACGCGGGCAGACGTCGTTAATGTGTCAAATTCTACGCGAGCGAAGCTGCGGGCGTCCACTAGTACCCATTAAAAAAAAGGTAAACGTTCACTGTCCGCGAACGTGTAAAACTTAATAACATACACGCGGACAACCGTTCATTGAATTAACAATACATACGAAGTATGGGCAGGATGATAATGTCTTCGTCCGACGTCGTCATAATGGACCCTCTTCAGATCTGATTGTGTGGAAACTAACAAGTTAGGACGCATGGAGATTGAATTAGCACCGGCCGCGTGACAAATGATATGGAGGAAATAGGTATTGGCGGCGTCGTTTTCGAGCCATTGTGGCACAGTATATACAGTAAGTTATCTTCGGACCAAAGGAGACCTAATTACCTACATACGTAGGGCTGTCACTATTTACACTAGTTTGAAATAGTTACTTAATCTTTACTACAATAAATAACGTAGGCTTTAATCAGTTTTGTAGTGTTTCGTGAATGTAAATAAATATATGTATGTAAATATAAATTACTTTGATAACTGCTGCTCTGTGTGCTTGTCCTCTGCATCCGCGAATACAACAAATCCAAATTCAATTCAAATTCAAATCAATGTATTATATGAATATAAATTACATAATTAAATATTATTATCCCGCTTGTTGTTATGGCGAAGGGAAATCTTTAGTCCTCCATGAATGGTAGCCCTGCATGATGGTCTCGATGGCTTTTCAAGTGTGCCAAGCCTTCAGCGCTGTCCTTTTTTTTGAGAGGAAATCCATGTCCCTACAGTGCGACAGCAGGGGTAGCGAACAACGTGATACAAACCGGTTTTAGCTGGTTTGTATGCAACTTATTCAATAGGTCCGTTTTCAAATCCGAAGCACGCATGCAAGAAGTTGTATTAAGAGGTAATTTATTAGATATGCATGGGATATGAATCCACGAGTTATCACCACCAATACGAGGAACGACTAATAAGTATAAATACAATCATGATAAGAATTGTATTACGTAAGACTACGCTCTATAATATCACGTTACGGAAAGAAAACTCGTCGAAAGAGGTTTACCAACGTTAAGTTCAACAGCTACAAGCTAAACGATTATTAACTAGACTGGAAATGAACACGTTTCCGACTAAACATTACATGTAAAGAACCCCGATTGCCAGCAACGGCTTATAAGGCAAGCTATAAAACGAATGTAACTCTCGAAGTAAGGCTGGGAACGCACTACATTGCATTACTAAAATGTGAAGCATTATTTCTCTGCAAACTTTTTGTTAAAATCTTCTTACACTTTACATTCAAATGCAATTTACATTATTAATTCTATTTGTTGTGCATTTCTTTAATAAAAAATTTCCAAAAGCAGCTATGTTATTAAAAATTAATAATACCTACTGTAGTGTATGTGGGTCCCGGGCAGCGGCCGGACAGTCACGCGCTAGCTGTGAGCAAGTTCGGACGTGCGCGGGACGCATTACCTACTCCACGTGTTGAGTGATCAAAGGCGTGTTTTATTGACCCAACGGTCACTATAAACCCTACACCTACGAGAATAAATATTAAGGTCAAATTATTTAATTTACTAAACCTAATGATTGTAACTTAATTATTTCTAAAAACATTACAATTTCAGTAAATATAAAAATTATAAGAAAACAGCATGTGAACTCAGCCTTATTGGTTCAACGACGAAGCCGCCCATAAAACAGTGCAAACGACTGTAGAAAATAATCAAAAGGGTAGTCCTAATGCATTTAAATGTTACGTTTCAAGGGGCCTTAGCTAGATCTTAACTATGTCTAGTATCAAAAAGGCTTCACGAGTAGTCACTCCAACCATTAGTGTCCCATAGGGCACAAGTCTCTTCTCACAATCGATAATAACTCGAGCATAATTAATTTGCAGCATAACAAATTTAATCACTATGTACATACTTACCATATATCCTTAACCGAATTCACTAGCAATTTGACTACAATGAATCATCTCGTGTGGACGAAAATACTATTGAAATTGAATAATATTATATATATATTATAATATATATATATATATATATATATATTATATATATATATATATATAATATATATATATATATTATATAATTATATAATATATATATTATATATATATATTATATATATTATATATATATTATATATATTATATAATATATATATTATATATTATATTATATAATTATATATATATTATATAATTATATATTATATATATTATATATATATATATTATATAATATATATATATATTATATAATATTATATATATATATATTATATATATATTATAATATTATATAAATTGAATAATTTGAATAATATTGAAATAGACCTATACAATGTGGCTGTGATCGCCCGATTGGATCTTGAAAACATCAAATCTGATGAAATAGGTCCGTGTGGATGCTATTTGGTCAATTCAGTAATTTTTACTCGATACGAAGTGTTCTAATATTATCTTTATGGTCTGTGTTTACTTACATGCGGTAAATATATTATTAAATGCGTATTTACAAATCAGAAACTCCGATTTATTAAATCTTCAACGTTACAAGACTGTGTACCTACACATTTCATATATTATTCACATATTTAAAAATCGAATGCAAATTGTCGTTTTAGTTGTGTATAGAAAATCTGGCCATAGACAAATTCAATCATAAATCTAATCAGAACAATTAAAAAGCGGTGTGGAAGAGGAAGATATTTGATAATTGGGGAACTAGTGCTATCAAATCATCCGATTTGCTCCTGTCCAATCAGCAATTTAGGGAGACGCTCAGGGTTACAGCAACAAACGCGGCATCTCTTAACAAGTTTACCCATTCCTAATTCTGCTAATAATAATTCTATGAGTTCTTTCTTTTGATCATTTATCATGTAACAACTATTATAATAATAGAGATACGATACCATTAGGACTAAAAGCACAGAATACTTAATAGTACAAGTAAAGCTTACCACAAGTACAGTGGTAAAAGCTTACCACTCATATATTTCAGACGTCGGACGGCCCTCTTCAACACTTGCGATGTAATGCGAATGATTTTGTTTTAGAATCCAAACGCTTTGCCCAAAAACTTGGCAACGGTAAAGCGTAGGAATTCTAAACCAAAAAGATTGCACCGAGATCCTTTTTATTACAATCTTCTACTTCTTCTCTCTTGCATGATTTCTTCTCTCTTGTCTGTCGCAAATATTGCTTATCGATGCTAATAATTATTTTTAAATTGTATTGATATAGTACCAAACCTATTAACAATAAAAAATTTTCATTTGCTGATTATTCATTTAAAGTTACTTACATTCAAGAATTTGTAAAGTTGCACCGGCCAATTTAGCCAAAAAATATAATGTGTGTACCTGAAATCGAATAAAAAGGTAGATAAGTCTGTGTATACTTAAATTATCGTTTTTAACTCTAAACAAATAGGTTATTACATTTTCAGATAAACTTATAACACTCAGACTTTTATAAATACTAGATTGTATTACATATTACACACATGAATTTGTTTAAAAAACTGCTTAGTATTTTGATAGCTTTCCATTAAAAAGAAAAGGTTTAAAATTACAGAAATCGCACGACGGTTGCAGTCTCGTTGTACATACATTAGTTTAGCAGTTTCCCAAGTAATTCAACGTATAAAAGCTGCCCGCACACGTAATTCAATACATGCACGAGTTAAAACTAAACTAGAGCATGGACTGAAAGTTACTAAATAGGTATTACTGCTGTTAGTTTCCACACTACAAAATGAAGTAAGTAGTTGCGTAGTACTTTCCGTACAAAAGAAGCTTTTTCTAGTTCTGGTTATTTAAATGGTTACAGTGTATACGAAACAGAATATGCCGTCACCCATTTCATTGACTTATAAAGCTTGACTCTTAATATTTAATTTCGTCCGGGTCACGCCTGTACCGTTGTTATATTTTACGAGGCAATTCCATGGTGTACCTGATAATTTTAACGATTGGAAATTATTTCCGGTTTATTTTATCTTTGTGGTCCCCGTTTTATATTCATACTTATTACTTTCAGATACAATGAAACATTACTGCCCCTTTGGTGTATTGATCGAAAGCACGACTGTTAAGCAGGCATATTCCGGGTCGTAAAGTATTATTAGTTTTTGTAATTTGAATCCTTAATAGCTCGAAATCTGAACTTAGTCCCGATGTATGGAAATGCTGACGAGCATAGGACCTGAATTTAACTGGTGAAAAGTTAGTGTACTGTAAGTACATAATTTGAAAAAAACATGGGTATCTATGTATTAATAAATCAATTTATATTATATCGAAATTTCCGCCTTTTCACTAATAATTAATAATAAATAATAATCATAGAACATTGTTTCAGTGTAATTACTCGTATAATCAGGTTACAAGTATCGGAGCATATTTTTTATTCAATATGGCCATTCCATTGCCGTATATACTCGTAGCATTAAATTTTCATAGAATAGGTAAGAATACGGTAGGCAAACAAACAGTTTGCCTACCGTAAGGTCCTTTTGTGTGAGTATCAAATGAGTCAGACGTACACTTTGAAACGGGCTAGACCGTTCAATTTGAGCTAGATTGAATCCCCACCAACTCGTCCGCTAATACTCCTGTCTAGCGTGTCCTGAACAGCTCCGTGTATATTAAACGAGCCTCGTGAATGTTACTGGTTTCAAGAGGTCTTTAGTATTTCTAGATAGAAATTCCATCCTGCACTTAGATAAGTGCAGGATGGAATATTTGTTTACTAGATCGGTTAATGAAAGTAGGTAAGTTTACAGTACTCACACGAAATCTGATTAATCTGAAGCATTTGTTTTTATAACTACTAAGTCTTTAGGACCCAATATATAGTATGAACGTGGGATATGAAGAATATTCAACACTTCGTTTACACAGGTAACTCAAAAGCGTTATCCTCTAAGTCTGGTTTCAACCGCACACCTCCAATTGCAAATGGCGCGCAGTCAAAGGCAAGGAACAAGAGTCATATCCCTCCAGTCCGCCGGAACAATCTAGGCGAGATTGAATCTCCGCGCGTTCGGGCGTACCCTGCTCGCAATCGACAACTCAGTTCCTATTAGAGGGTGTCACTTAAAACATTTGTCATTTACATGGACACAATTTTACTATAGGAAAATAACTGTTTGTCTGTTAGATACGAGCACATACGATATCATTTAGGAACTAGTGGACGCCCGCAGCTTCCCTCGCGTAAAATTAGACGCGTTCGCCCGCGTTCGGGTTGCCCACTTGACTTCAAAAACAGCAAAGTTTCATACTAACTTTGCACCCCCATTTTACCCCCTTAGGGCATGAATTTTCAAAAATTCTTTCTTAGTGCTTCCCTACGTTATAAAAGGAACCCCTGTGCAAAATTTCAAGTTTCTAACCCTTATAATTTAGGCCCTGCGTTGATATGTCAGTCAGTCAGTCAGTCAGTCACCTTCTATTTTTATATACGACGATATATAGATTGAAAGCACGCACGTTTAGGCGCACAGTGCTTGCAAACTCGCATTCGACAACTCGGTTACATGTTGAAAAATGGCTTTTTAAATACGGCCAGTCACGCGGTGCTAGAAATATAAACCAACTGTACAAAACACAGATAAGTATGTATAATTTAAACGATGTCTATGGAAGAAAAATACAAAACATGTTAACTAAAAGTAGACTTATATTTTACTTTAAAAAAACAACTTTTAATCTGTTAGGTAAAGAAGAAACAATTTGGGGAAAGATTGTATCTCCCCGCGAGTGAATGTATAAGGTTTATACCTTGACAGCTAGCTTTTTTTTTTTTTTTAACGAGGGGGAAATCTTCGCAAGATACCCGACCGCTGGGGGGAGGCCGGGGTATGTGAGATTTTTACTCACTAAAACCCCCTCGACAGCCTTCCTGCGCATATAGTGAGGCTCCGGGATCTCCTAGGGAACGCACCGGTGCCTCACTTGCGCTTCGCCCAAAAGGCTCTTCTCAGGGGAGTATTCCCCGCCCTTCACAGCAGGTAGGCCAGTTTGGCCCTCTTCTCTCAGTCGTACAAACGACCAGGGCCCCCACCCTGATCAATTTGCGACTGCTTAGTCCCATTGCCCGGGACTATGGACGAGACGTACGAGGCTGATGGCTACCACCGCCCCGTCGCCTACGTGTGGGGTCTGCCCTCTCTCGATCCCGTTCTGCAGCCTCCTTGTGCACCATCACGGTTTCACAAAAGGAAACCATTGCCTTCCAGGCGCGACGCCCGGTCAGCATAGCCGCCACTATCGCTGGCGGGGAGAGGTCCCTCCCAATCCTCCGGACGAGAGCGCGCCGCTCGGACTCCCATGCCGGGCACTCCACAAGCGTGTGTTGAGCGTCGTCCCGTTCTCCTCCGCAATGGTGACACTCTGCTGTTGCCTCGCGGCCAATCCGACACAGGTACTCTCCGAAACAGCCATGCTACAGCTAGCTACCTTGACAACTCGGCTATTTTGAGGGGGAGTGTTTTCACGCAGTAATTTAATTTATGCTTACTTTAAAAACCTGAAAATTGTAAGGTCATCATTTCGGTAACTTCAAGAGAGACATATTCGTGTAGTAATCCACTAAATAGAATTGAATTTCTATGATGCGCGATGAATTGATATAAACCTACCAAGTATCCGACGTCATACATTTCAACAATTTATTATTACTTTTTTGGTGTGTGTAATTTTTGGTTGAACTTACAAATGTTGTTATCCGACAAGCTGCAACCCATAGACGTCCCACTACTGGGGTCTCCCCCAAACACAATCTAAGGGAGGTCTAGAGCACACTCCACCACGCTGCTCCAATGCGGACTGCAGGGGTTTGTGGCCAACCCAGTATCGAATGTTCTCAAGCCACCCGAAGGTCTTCGACAAGGCTTAACGATTGCTTTCACAATTGAAAACAATCGTCGGCAACAACAGACGGCTTAACGTGCCCTCCGAAGTCCATGAAACGATGCCACTAGCGGTCACCCATCCACAAACCGACCGCGCACGTCGTTGCTTAACTCTGTCGATCGCCTAGAAGTAGTACTAGATATCCGACTAACCAGTGTACAACTTTCCCTTGATTTTTCCAAAAAAGTGACGCTGTAATGTTAAAAAATATATCAGCACATACATTTCCGTCTTCCTCGAAGACACTGAAACGTAATGCTGTGTGCGACGAGGGGAAGGCGAACAATCTGAGCGAGATTGAAACCTCGCCCGCTCGAGCGTGGACTGGCTTGCTAGCCGTCACGTGGCCTCGCTTTGATAGCTTATGGTACGACCTGGCCACAATCTATACTAATATTATAAAGCTGAAGAGTTTGTTTGTTTGTTTGTTTGTTTGTTTGTTTGTTTGTTTGTTTGTTTGTTTGTTTGAACGCGCTAATCTCAAGAACTACTGGTTCGAATTGAAAAATTCTTTTTGTGTTGAATAGACCATTTATCGAGGAAGGCTTTAGGCTATATAACATCACCCTGCAACTATTTGGAGCGAACAAATAATGGAAAATGTAAAAAAAAACGGGGAAAATTATTCATCCTTGAGGGCTTCCGTTGCGTGCGCTGCGAAAACGGTTCAAGATACCAAAAATATATGTATGAAAGAATTATTCCTCTTGAAATGATCTAAAAAAATGTCCACGACAGTATATGTCTATCTTTTAATATTAACTCACTAGAACCGTTTTTATGGTAATCAAATTTGGTCGAAATTAATGCATTTGTTAATTTGTCAACGTAATAATATTAATTTTTAATAATTTCCTACTTTTATTGAACGCTTTCGATTATAAGTAATCGTAGTGGTAGTGGTAGTGATAGGGGTAGTGGTAGTGGTAGTAGTGGTAGTGGTAGTGGTAGTGGTAGGGGTAGTGGTAGTGCGGTGAGGCGGGGATCGGGGAGTTATAATAAGAACACACGTGCGTTCAGTATGGAGTATCTTTAATAACTAACTTATATGACTAATGAGACACGTACATGTTTAGGTGCTTGCTATCCCCATACCACATCATCGGGGTTATTTAAAAAAAAAATGTTTGAATACAATTTTTTTTGTAACACTTGGTTAAATTTAAAACTACATACTTACATAATATTACAAACAAATTTGTTTGATATTCTTAATTCCTAAGACACAATTTATTCGTTAAGCATATTATCAAAGAAATAAATTTAAGTTTTACAAGTAACACAAAGGACGCTGTTATCATGCGTCGGTAATGAAATATGATATTGATTATGACTACGACGACTATTACGACTACGACTATAATAATGGATACCATAACATAAACAATTAACGCTAACCTACGATACATAAACACTACAGTTAACGCTACACATTTAATACTAGGTTACGTATGGTTTTGTTCTGTTTTTATGGACAGTCTCAATTTTTCCACCTTTTTGCACAGAAACATTTGGTTCACTTTCACTTATCACTGTATATGGTCCGTCATATAACTTATCTAGTTTTTTACCAGTTTCATTTTTAATTAAAATTAAATCACCTTTTTGATACCGAATCGGATTACAATTTTTATCCCATACATTCTTTCTTTTCAATTTACTTAGAACTAAATTTTTATGCGCTTCCTTAGATGCTAACTGTAATCTATACCTAAGTTCAAGTGCATAGTTATCTGGATTGTAGAGAGGTTCTACCACGTTATTTCTTAAGTTACTAGGCAAGTTACAACTATTGCCAAATACCAGTTCGTACGGCGTATACTTAGTCTCCGTGTGGACAGTAGTATTGAATGAAAAACACCAGAACTGAAGCCACTGACTCCATGTTTCCGGATGTCCGTCACACAGAGTTCGTAAGAAAGCAGCGAGGTGTTTATGAGTGTTTTCCAAGGAACCTATCGACTCATGATGATAAGCTGTCGAGCTTACCTTTTCAATTTGAAGCAACTTGCATACCTCTGTCATCGTTTCTGACAAAAACTCTGCTCCTCGGTCAGTAGCGATGGTTTTGGGTAAACCATACCTTAATATAAAATTATTGACAAAAGATTTTGCTACACTTACCGTGTCTTTTCGTTGTAGGGGATACGCCTCGACGTATTTACTTAGCTCGCATTGTAAACTTAAAATATAAACATTATTATCTATATCTTTATCTAAGGGACCTATAATATCTAGATATATTTTTTCGAAGGCTTTCGATGCTGTCGTCGTCACGACCATCGGCTCCACTATGTTTCTAGAATACTTACTAGTTTGGCACTTGCCACACTTGCTTACGTATCTCCGCACATCGGATTCCAGTCCAGGCCAAAAGTACTTACCTTTGATATTGTTGATCATGCGTTGTACACCCGCATGTCCACTCGTAGGCAGTAAGTGATAATCATGTAGTATGCATACCTTTTCATCATTACTGTAGACTCGTTTTACACCTTTCAATATATTTATTTGCGGTCCGGACCACTTTTCCCTACTTTTTACTTCATTTATCAATTGCTTTATAAATTCTACATTTCCTTCGCTTTTAATTATGCATAATCTTTTAATATTCAATTTATTACAAAATTCACTCAATAAATTCGCAAATTCGACTCGCGTAAAATGCGACATATAATTGAGGTTTATAAAAATAGAACAAGTTGAGTCTTCATATGCCAAACATTCTTTTTCATAGGTTAAGGTTTTCTTAGTTAATTTACTTCCTTCAATAAACTTCAACTCTACCAAGTCACTCGGTTTCCTTAATATCTCTGCGATTCTTGGTTGGCCAAACCTCGATTCAGCAGGTATACAAGGATTCCTTGTGTCTTCGTTGCTACTCAACGCCTCTTTATTTAATTTAGCTGTCTGCGCTCTTGTCATTACCAAACTAACTTTACTATTTAACGATTTCAACTCTTCTGAACTTATGGTCACCCTACTTAAGGCATCTGCTACGTTATCACTGCCTTTTACATACTCGATTCTAAAGTCGTATTCTTCTAACTGCAATCTAAATTTTAAAAGTCTTGTCGACGGATCTTTCATGCCAAAGAGATAAATTAAAGGTTTATGATCGGTTTTGATGACAAATTTTTTACCGTATAAATATGGTCTAAAGTGTTTTATGCTCCAAACTATTGCCAAAAGTTCTTTTTGAATAATTGGATAATTTAGTTCCGCTTTATTTAGAGGTCTGCTAGCATAAGCTACAGGTTTTAAATCCTTGTTACACAGAATTGATCCGATTGCTACACCTGATGCATCAGTTTGAAGAATGAAAGTGTTAGTATCCGAAAAGTCTGGGTATTGTAAAATTGGGGGAGTAATTAATTTATTTTTCATTGTTTCAAAACTATTTTGACATTCGTCAGTCCACGAAAATATTGCATTCTTTCGACATAATTTGTTTAATGGTAAAGTGATTTCAGAAAAATGAGGTATAAATTTTCTGTAATAATTACAAAACGCTACAAATCGCCTAACTTCGTCCGAATTTGTAGGTACCGGATAGTGTTGTAATACTCTAATTTTCTCTGGATCGGGCAATATACCATCAGCTGACACCACGTGACCTAAGTACAATAACTCTGTTTTCATAAATTCGCACTTATGTGGATTAAGTTTAAGATTCATTGTTCGAAGGCGCTCGAACACGTCTATCAAGTTTTTATTGTGAATATCTCTATTTCTTCCAAACACTACCAGATCATCGCAGTAAACGAAACATTTTTCGTAAGTTAACCCTGACATTGCTATCGACATAACTCTAGAAAATGCACTAGGGTTAACCTTCAAACCCATGGCTAAACGTGTCATTCTATACTGCCCAGTACTAACGGCAAAGCTAGTGATGTTCCTACTTTCAGGGTCTAAACCAACTTGATAAAATCCTTGATACAGATCCAGATGGGTAAAATAAATACTTCCAGACAGAGAATCTAATATGTCGGTTATATTCGGTAAGGGAAATTTATCGTCCTGTATCGATTCATTAACTTTTCTGTAGTCTACTACCAAACGCCATTTTTTATCACCTCCTGACTTTTTAGGTACTAATAGTATTGGACTATTCCATTCGCTAATAGAGGGTTCTATTATACCGTCATCGAGCATCCGCTGTACTTGTTTATTAATCTCTTGTTTCAATGCTTGCGGCAACCGATAAGGTTTTACATACACGGGTTTCGTGTTAGGTTTCACCATGATCGACTGTTCTACGACGTGTGCAGTACCCAGCTTATCTCCTTCTAAGAAAAATATGTCTGAGTACTTCGAACATATTATTTGAAGCGACTTTCTATTACTCGAATCTAAATGACTTAATTTTATTTCTGTTAATAGTTTTTTGACACGACTAACATCCTTTTGGGACTCGCTAAAGGAACATAAATCATAGTTTTCTAAGTAATCAATATCTCCTAACTGAATAATTTTATTTTTAAGAATTTTTATAGGTTTTTCATCCGTGTTCAAGAACCTCACTGGTATTTTACCTCTATTCGGCTTTACAATACATCCTGCCAAAAATACGTTTTCATGTAACTGTTTTGGATATACTACACAATCTTTATATAAATTTTTACCAATATTCAAATAATGAATTGATTCACTACGTGACGGGATAGTTAAATATTCTTCTGAGTCTAATAATGTCTTACTAGTACATTTACGTATCATTAATAATTAATATAAATATCACATCCCGACGCGGCACTTCACTCGTCCCGTACCATGCCAGGTATGGCAAGGGTCGCCATGCGGTGAGGCGGGGATCGGGGAGTTATAATAAGAACACACGTGCGTTCAGTATGGAGTATCTTTAATAACTAACTTATATGACTAATGAGACACGTACATGTTTAGGTGCTTGCTATCCCCATACCACAGTAGTAGTAATCCACACACTTACATTAAGTTCTCCCAAAATATTCACTAAAAATTATCTATATGGCAAAACAACGTTTGCTGGGTCAGCTAGTGTTATATATGCGTTAATATAAACACAAAGCGGTGATAGGTTAGTGGCAATAGGACTCACCTCTCACCCGAGGTCTGGCTTCAATCCAAGCGTTAAGCACTAATGACTTCTCAAATTGATGGGCGTTTTAGGGATTCAAATGTCTGCAGAAAGATAAAGATTAACAGCGTGAGGAAACTTTCATGCCTGAGAATTTTTCATAATTATACCGAAGGTAAGTGAAGTTTTGGCCGCCCCCCGACGAGGTGGACTGACGACCTGAAGATGACAGCGGGAAACCGTTGGATTCCGAGGGCGCAGGATCGGGAGGAGTGGCGACGATTGAGGGAGGCCTACGTCCAGCAGTGGACCCAAAAAGGCTGATGGATGGATGAAGTGAAGTTTTGTGCTTTTAAGTCCCTTATTTATACTCGTTGAACAACATTACTTCTTGCAGGTTTTTTTTTTTTAATTTAATTTATAAAATTACTTTAGTTTAAAATTAAATTTCCCGTTTTATGCTATACGATTGTTCTCGCAGCAGCCGGATCGTAAAGCCGCCGGCGTGCGGGTGCAGCCGGCACAATCCACCAAGATTGAATCCTAGCGCGCTGAAGCGTTCGGTTCGGCCTGCGCTTACAGAAGCGTATACCTTGAGCGTTTCTTTCATTTAAAAAGTAGCCTACAGACTAACTCTCTATCGGAAAATAGTCGAAGACTCACTGTGTGTCGATTTCCACTTATCACGATCCTTGTCGACTTTCATATTTTTGTCAAAGACAGACAGATCTTTAAAAATATCATAAATTTTGCTTACAAGCCGCTACCGACCGACTTATCGTCTGGATTTGTCGAATGGATTACATAACTAATGTCGCAATCATTGTTTTTTATCGTGTCCAGTAAACTGAAAAAAAGATAATTCCAGTAATCAAATTTTAAAAAACAAAAAATAATTATTTTCCAAAACGCCACGCGTTTAATATACGCCACGACCAGAAATGGAACTCTGGATATTATTATAAGCTTTTTTTATTTGCAAAAAAGTTTCTTATATCATTTTGCTAATTCCACAGCAACCTCTTATTTCTAATAATAAAATTATTGTCATGAGTTTTTATATCATTTATATATTTTAATATTTTATATAACAGATACTTTTAAATATGGCGGTAAATAAAAAAAATGTTATGACGTTCATTAAGCGTATACAAAATACCATATATTAAAAAATAAATGAATCTATATCTGAATTGCATTTCGGGATTACTTTAATACATACTGACAAAAAATGTGTATCGTATCAATTTGTCCTATAGCGGTTATTGAAGTTAATAAAACTCGACCAACCCTGCTCAGTCCGGAGCAGTCCGGGGCAGTCCGGTCACGTACCCACCTCTCGGTTGTGTATGAAGACTCAATTTGGGCTTATTATCTTACCGCGAACACTCACGAGGTTTCTCCTGGAACGTGTCTCAGAGCAATCGTCAGATGGAAAGTTATTCTCTGTATAAATGGTCTTTATTTGTCATCTTTATCCTTACTAATATATAAATGAGAAAGAAACTGTGTTGGTTTGTTGTTTTATCTTGTTATGCTTCTCCACCTCAACGAAATGCGAAATGATTCAACATCGAATACCCCTCCCTAACAAGCCCAACAGTAAAATTACTATTAGAATAATAATAAAATTCCACCATCACCTAAACATAATTTACTGACACGATTGGCATTGTACAGCGTATCATGACATGCCACTTAACACAAATCTGTATGCACATGTTGACAATGTTAGTAATAATTACGCTCTGTAAACTGCAACATAACAGTGTTAAGAGGATATCACAAGCGAACAAGTCGACACTTTTTCCATACAAACGTAGTCCCCTGTTTCCTCCTAGGATAAAGAAGTTACAGAAGAGAAAAAAATACCATACGATTTATACGTACCTCTGCCATGACTGTACGTTTTGTTTTTTTTTTCATAATTTGATTAATAGAAGAGAAAAAAAATCTTTTAAAATCAAAAAAATCGACTTTTTTTACATACATTTTCAAACATCAAGCAAACTGGTAATTACTAACATATCCCAAAAAAGCACGGGCAAACGTACGGGCATAGCTTAGACCCTGTTCTACATTTTAACTGAAAGAAATATTGAAATCGGTCTAGATTTCGAGGAGGAAACAGGGGATTACGAAAGGACGATTTTCTTAATTTTACGTAGGTAAAATCAGTTCGAGACTGCACTTCTCTCTATCGCACGCTAAGGGGCTCAGCGCGACGGCAATATTTTTGGTAAAAACCTATTCTTCAAAAGTGACGGTCGACTGATATCCTCTTAATAGATATGTACCTAATATCTATTTATTTGAAGTGTTGCGGCTCTGTTAATATTCGAATCGTTATCATAATAACGACACAAAACTACGCCTGACTATCCTCGAAAGGGTAGGCTGATAAACTATTTTATATTTATGGAAGTTTCGATCCCATGTTACTTAAAATTAACAGAATCACAATTCATTGATTCATATTCCTGAAAATGAGTCTCGCTTTCAAAATTTAAGCATGTAGGTCATAGCGCCCCATGCTACGTGTAAGAACGGATCGACAGAGTTTAAAAGCCCTCGATCTGGTTTGCAGGATTGCGGTCTGACAAACATATAAGCATACATACTTCTGACAACCATACAGTTAATGATGCATTAAAATCGTTTAATTTAGTTCATAAACACCGATGCTACAGGAGTGGCATTCAATCCAATTCAAATTTTTCTTGAAATTTATATGGGACTACTCTTCGGGATTATTTCACAAAAAGAATCATCAAAATCGATCGATTATTGGCGGAGAAATCGTGTTACACATATACAAAAAAAAAATACATCCAAATTGAAAACCTCCTTTTTTTAGGTAGAGTTTTTCCGGATATTTCCTTGGGAAAATTATATCCACTAGTTACTAAAAATGAGAAGTATTCCTTGTGTTTTGTTCTTATTACTTTTTATCGTACTTTGTTGGACCAGCAGTTGATAAACGGAATGACGCAATTTTCCCAGCAGTTGTGTTATTGGCGCCATCTCGAAATTTATTATGACGCCTGGGCTGAGGTTTCATCTTGTGTCATCGCCTTTTCCTTTAAATAACCTGAAGATTAAAAATATAGGAAGAAAGTTCAAAAGATGTGTATTTAATACTTGTTCGCTTCTTATCGTGGATTTCTTAGAAATAACTGAACTTTGGAAGTGTAAAAGTTTTATAAAGTTCCTTTCAAGTCATCCGCAGGGCGTCTGTCGAAGGCAGCGCCACCTACCGTTATGATTATTCAAACGGATGTGCGCTCAACTAGGCCAGCCTTTCTACCATAACATCGCGCCTGGATTTTCACGAAGGGGTAGGTCATGGTGTGTGTTCACTAGTTATACTCAGGCCCCATGTAATTAATGGTAAGCGTATTGCCATACACCGCGCCCGATTCCAAACTCTGAGATATAATCCCTCTAGTCATACACCAACTGATAATTTAAAGCAGCGATTTCGGTCGGCATAGACCAACGCTGGTAGCAATGTTATTAAAAAAATTGGGCGCTCTGAAGAATAGACGGCACCTTGACAGTCAAAAAATATTTTAATGATATTTTTGCCTACTTAGTGTTACGAGTACATACGATAATTAAGAGAACAGAAGTCACAAACAGTAAATAAGTCCATAATTTCCTGTGACGTTTTACCCACACTCAAAGATATTTCACTAAATTATAAATTCCTGCCCAAATCCCACTACTTCAAGAACACATTTCGAGTTGACAATAGACGTCCCGACTCGGCGAATTGCCCAGAAAATTGGGGAAAACGTCTATTAAAAAAACTTTTCACCTCAAACCAAAACGGCGTAACTCCCCGTCGGTTTTGAAATGAAATTGGATTCAGTTGTAGTGTGACTAAGTGCAATTTGGAACGGCGACTTAATTTGACGTGGGTGAATTATCCCTGGCGGGATTGGGAGTTTCCTCACGTTCCCGCCGCCGCGCCCCGGTCGGATCACGTCTTTGAAACGTTTATTATTCAATAGCCAAATGTAATGGAGTTGTTCCCGTTACGTTATATATTTTATCTATCATGAAGAGGCGGTATACGATGACATTAATAAGATTTTAATTTCAAAATGATATTAATGCAAAATTGGATTCCTCACTTTCCTGAATTTTATTACGTAATATTGATGATAATATTGGCGTTATGGCTTGTGCTACATTTTCAGAGTCGTTGTCTCCACTCGAGGACCGTTAAATTTAGAAGGCACAGGATCGGGAGGAGTGGCACCGATTAAGGGAGGCGTATGTCCAGCAGCCGCGGCAAGCGGTGACAGCCCAGTGGCTATAGAACTCGCCTCTCACTCGAGCGAAGTGAAGTTACGAGTATGTGCGATTTAAGAAATTAAATGTCACTTGCTATAACGGTGAAGGACACATCGTGAGGAAACCTGCATGCCTGAGAGTACTTCATAATGTTCTCGAAGGCATGTGAAGTCTGCCAATTCGCACTTGGCCAGCGTGGTGGACTAAGGCCTAATCCCTCCCATTCTGAGAGGAGACCCGAGTCCATATATGGACATCAATATCTTGACACAACGCATACTGTGGCAAAATATTGTATCTGTGGCATTTCAAATATAAATGTTATTTCAAATCGTTTTTCTGCATATCTGAAAAAAGTAAAAATTCTACTAAAGTTAACTAATCTATGTGAGATTAGTTTACTGCTAAAATTACACTTTGGCTAGTTGACTGTTGTACCGACGATATGATGTAGGACATAATTATACTGGTGCAAAAATATCGACTGTTTCAGGAGTCGATAATCGGGTTCAATCAACGGCACGGGATTACGGCGAATCCGGGGAATAATCATGGTGTATCGGGACCCCGGGCTGGGAATAATCTGACGGAATTGAGTAACGCTGTTTCGCGATGAATATTGCTCGGTAAGGGGAAAATTTATGATGAGTATTTTTTAAGGGATTAAAGAGTGTTTGGGTTAGGCGCATCGCGGTTTTTGGCGAAAGATAAAGCTTTGCAGAAAAACCTTTACTATTATATGTAATAAAAATATTTCTGCACAGTAAACAGTAGTACAATGATGTAATTGTACTACTGTTTTATTACCTTATCTTGCTAAAATTTACTTTGTAAGGTTTTATTTTATTTTAAAAGCTTTTATTTAACTTCACTCGTATGTATCCATTATTAATGTATGTAGGTATGTCCTGGAATCTTGCAATCAGTATTTCACCCACTTACACTGAAGCTATCGAGCTGAAATTTGGCACACATATTTGGTTCCGATGACAATGCATGAAAATAAAAAAAAAGTTTTAAAAAGCTTTTTTAAAAAACAAAAATTTTAACGGTATAATTAATATTTATTTATTTATAACTTTATTGTAAACCTTAAAAATGCAATGCTGCGTGAGTACCATCTAAATCTATGTAGTATCAGATTATTTAAATTAAATAAAGAATATTTATTTACTTTTCATTATAATGGTATTGGTTTGGTTATCTCTTAATGTCATAAAAAAATACTTAATATTAAAATAGCCATTAAAAAAATCATGGGTTATATGAAAATCTTGTAACACTTATCAGCTAGTCAACTAGGTATCTCCTGGTACCAGGACTGTAGAACTTTATGTAAACATCGCTTAAATGTTGATACTTAACAAGTTCCACTGAGCTAAACTGCATCGTTCCTTATCTTAACTCGAGTATTAGTTTAACCCCAGGATGTATGGCCGCGGTTTGGTGTCCGACGGTCTTATTAGTTGCGGGTGGCTCAGCTAAGTGAGATGTTAAGCTAAAATGAATGAACACAGGTTCCGCTCCTAAAAATGTATCTTGACGATTACAGGCTCTTTACTAAGGAACGGAACTCTTTACATAAGGATTAAATTTAAATTATTTTCTATTGTACTTTTAAGTTATTATAATGCTTCTTATAATACACTAGTGGACACCCGCAGCTTCGCTCGCGTAGAATCACACCCATTAACGACGTCTGCCCGCTTTCGGGTTGCCCACTTGACTTCAAAAACGGCAAAGTTTCATACTAACTTTGCACCCTCGTTTTACCCCCTTAGGGGATGAATTTTCAAAAATACATTCTTAGTGCTCCCCTATGTTATAAAAGGAACCCCTGTGCAAATTTTCAAGTTACTAACCCTTATAGTTTAGGCCCTGCGTTGATATGTTTTTGGAATCATCCTCTCCTAATGATACAAGCATTGGAACACATACTGATACAAACGCAAGCCTGCTGGGTAATATTGTCAGCTACATTACTCCATTTCAGATGATCCATCAGATCGCAATCCATAATCCATAATTTAACAAAGACCGTGAAATATAAGTAGATAATAAAAATTGGATGCGCCAGTCCCGACAGTACTCGTGGGAAATCACTAAGTGGAGCCTACAAAAACCTAAACAGACCTGTATCCCATGGAGTTAAAGTTCAAATTGGCAAATCGGAGTGGCTGTGTCTCCGATAGTAACCTATTTATACAAGTAGTATAGCACAAAACCGTAGAAATAGTTTTAAGTAGATATAAGCGTATTTTGCTGACGTCCATTGAAGTTATACAAATACAAACTGACTATTTTCATATACTTAGAAAAAAAAGTTAAAATAGTTGATAATAGCTGAAATTACCGGCTTACTCGTAAGCTTAGTGTACGACGTGCCCGCCGCGTTCACTCCTGAAGATGGTCATCGTAGTATATTCGTATAAATTATTTAATAAATCACACTTGACGTTATAGGCCGACTAGGCCTATTTCCGACTTCAATCACACGTGAATAAATTGGTAATTTCAACAATTAAAATAGTCACTCACAAATCATTTAGGAACAACAATATCGATAGTGTCCAAAAGAAGAAATATGAATTTTGCATCGCCAACGTTTACGAGTCTACGAGTATATGAACATGATAAAAATGTTGCAACGTAAAGAAATACCTAAAGTGAATCCATAACTTAGCGGGGCCTTCTTTCTCTTTCTCTCTTAAGCCAGGCTTTCTTTATCTCTATCTCTATCTTTATATTAAACTAGTGGACGCCCGCAGCTTCGCTCGCGTGGAATTAGACATTCACTAACTTCAAAAATGGCAATGTTTCATACTAACTTTGCACCCCCGTTTTACCCCCTAGGGGGTGAAATTTTAAAAATCCTTTCTTAGTGCTCCTCTACGTTATAAAAGGAACCCCTGTGCAAAATTTCAAGTTTCTAACCCTTATAGTTTAGGCCCTGCGTTGATATGTCAGTCAGTCAGTCAGTCAGTCAGTCACCTTCTCCTTTTATATATATAGATAACAGCCATGGTAACAACATAGACTGTAGATTGCAACACATATAAAGGACTATTATTCGCCTGCTCTTCCAAACCCTACATCACTTTAAAGTCAATCCGTGCACGGTCGGTCCGGAGCGAGAATCCAATCAGGCGCTCCAATGCGGTCCGGTTTAGACGGCCGGCTGGTGCGCCGCCAGGACCCGTGAAATTAAGTCTTTTTTGCTGTACTTTCTTAGGTAAATTTGTTCATAGCAATGCTCAGTTCATTGTTGTTTGAGGTAAACATTTCAAAATATGTCAAATTCTCTGCGACCCATAGACGTCCCAATGCTGGGCATGAGTCTCCCCCACACACACTGCTGCGGGCGGTCTAGAGCATTCTTCACCACGCTGCTCCAATGCGGATTGGTGGAGGGGTTAGTGGCCAACCCAGTGTCGAATGTTCTCAAGCCACCCGAAGGTCTTCGACAAGGCTTAAAGACTGTTTCCAGCATTGAAAGCAACCGGGACCGACGGCTTTACGTGCTCTCCGGAGCACGGTAGCGTCCATGAAATTTTGCCACTAGCGGTCACCCATTCACAAACCTACCGCGCCCGTCGTTGCTTAAGTCTTTCGATCACATTGAATCGACGCGAGCCATTGGGCTATGGACGCTATGCCAACTTACTAATGCATGATGCCTAATATTAAAATTTCACGTTCATTAATGTAAGATTTATAACAGGTTGTTTTTATTATACAATTAAAATTAACGATTACGATTAAACATGCCATGAATTTAAAAATGCAGGGATGTAGACAGTAAATGTGTGAACATCATTTTTAAATGCCTATCCTATCTAAAAAATCCGTATTCGGTCGGTCCGGAGTGGGAATCCAATCAGGGGTAGAATGCGGGCCTGGTCCGGTCCGGACGGCCGTTGGCGTACTCCCAGCGCCAACGGCCGTCCGACCGTGACCGACCCGTGAAATGGAATCTGTTTTTGTAAATGTAATAATGCATTTTCTTAGCACAATCTTCAATCGTTTGGGTTTCGAGTAATTATTTTATGCAGTGTGTATGGAGTGTCAAATCCTTTATCTGTTCTGTGGTCAAATCTGTGGGTTGCGATTAGTTGGTGAAATTTTCAGTTTTTCGCGATTACAGGCAACCGATAATGACAAGTCCGAAGCTCTCCAAAGTACACAAGCATCTGGACTGGAGCAGCGCTCAGCGCTTGTATAGTGTGTGGACGATATTGGATTTGACTACTGGTTTGGCCTGGCTTGCCGTTCGAGGCTCGTGAAGTAAATGGTGGATTTATGTTTTGAATGGCGAGAAATATAAGAAAAGTTTTAACAAGTCAGCAGACGGCTATCTAATCGCTAATCGGATCTAGACCGAAAAAATAAATCAAGGTCCAGTTTGGGCAGTAGGCGAAGAGATATGTTGGCAGTATGCCAAGAATAATCATCAACATCACAACCCTTTCTTTATCCCACTGTTGGGCACGGGTCTCCTCTCAGTATTGGAGGGATTACGCCTTAGTCCACCACGCTGGCCAAGTGCGGATTGGCAGACTTTAACATTATGAAATGAAAATTTATTTTTCCATGAAACCATTTGACAACTATGCTTTGTTCTGAGAGCGGTGGAGACAGCGTAGCTAACCATCGAAGTTTTAATCCGACGGGTAGCAGCGTTAAGATGAGGTCGTCGAGTTTCATGAAATAATTGATTGATTGATTGATTTGAACACTTTCAAGTATATTTTGAGAATAAAATTGCAGCCTTAAAGGACACGTTTATCTTTCCATACAACTTGGGCCAAGAGTTGTACCTCGAGTACAAAAATTGATTTTTAGAGAAAAAAATGCGTTATTTTATTAAAAAAATAAATCAGATTTTTTACTGCATTTGTACCACCTAAAATTAACTTTAAAAGATAATTTATGTATTGCAACACTGCAAGTTATGGCAATCTAATGCAATCTATCATGACAATGCGTTTCGGTTGTTACTAAATCTGTAATTACTCTATACCCATATACAAAATATACATTAAGCGCATTGTATTAATAAACTACCTTAAGAAACAGAATCATAGTATCCTATATTGATTTAAATATTCTATTAATTACCATTAAAGGCTAATTTTTTCTTGAAATCGTTTTTAAACTAGTACCTAATAATTTGTAAATTGAATACAGGTTAATAAACCTATAATGTGTGACTGACGTCTGTCACTAAAACTGAAGTTGGCAAATGACATAAACAGTGCAGAGTAGTTACCACGTAGTATCCCTTATTAGTTTGTGGTTACTACTATGTGGAGTTTTGTAGTACGAAATGTTGTATTTTTTATTATTTTATTACAAGCTAACTATAAGGATTCTAAAAATAATTGATCGACCATTAGTTTTAGTATATTGTAAGGAATTTTTACCAATACTTTGTACCTCGGTACATCGTTTGGCCCAAAATTGATCGTCTCCTTTTGAAGATTATTTTATTATAGCGTGACGTACCGTCCAACTTGATATTTGCGTTCTATATTAAATAAACAAAGATATTCTAATAGAAAGGAAGAAATAAATAAAGAAAGAAAGAAAATCTTTATTTTGTTTCAAAGGTACTGTATCGTACAACACAGGGTCGGTGAGCCCCGCGATACAAACCTCAAACCACGGGTATGTACAGCTCTGCTCGATATAAACGAATATCTGTAACCTGCTCACCTGTGCGCTCCGTGAGTATGCCAGGGGAGATCACTCGTCAGTTTCTATAGGTCCAGGGATTGGGGGTCCCCCAGGGATTTAGATTAATGTACTTACTCAATGAAAGGGAAATGATATGTAAATATTAATACAAGGGAAACGCTAAGGGGGTAAGTGTGTGTGTCCGTCCTCGTGAACTCCTTGTCCACGCACACGGCGAGTGAAGACAGCACCCAGCAGCTAGGTCTTCAACTCGACACGCCCTAATGCAGAGCGCATGCACTATTTCAGCACGACAACAAAGGTTACACAATTAATTGTCCCGATTCACAGCATGGACGCCATGCATGCGAAAATTACTCTTCGGTTTTCACGACCGCTTCGCCCCGTGGCGACGTGATTCTACTATATCAAGGCGCCGGCCACGTTAATAACAACAACAAAATTCCGACCACTCGCCCCGCGGCGAGGAAATACTTTAAAACAAGACACCGGCGATTTTTAACCTCTAATTCACTTGTCCGTGGCCGGTCCGAACGCCATTTTTTTATTACACAAGCCGACCGACGCAATACGACGCACACTGCGCCCTCAAGCGGCCAATCCGAACAATGTAGGCTGCGCGCGGGCACAGATAACTTAGAAATTGCAGACCCGAAACCGTATGCGCAGACCGCGGCCTATATTGAAAGTAATAGATAATAAATGTTGTCTGTTCCGAACAGGTACAATAAAATAAATAAACAAAAGAAAAATAAGCCAAACAAACATACATTTTCATGTCTTAAACAAGGCACAATTTTGTAAGCGCATGTATTAAGTCGACTGGTGTTACGACATCCAACATCTAACAAGTGCACTCCCTAATCCAGTCAATCAATCAGCGGTGGGGGCTGCGAGAAACCAATCAAGTTCGCTCCGAATGGTCCGGTTCGGCCGGACACGCTAGCCTGGCGCGACGCCAGGAATCATGAAATGGAATCTGATTCCGAATATTTTGTAAGTCTTGAGCAGAGTTGAGAATTCATAGTTTATGATATTATGAAAATCAGAGATATCAGGCTAGGAAATCAGCGCTTCATACTTTGTACTCGTATGTACCGAGAGTTTTTTTCTCCGGCTTTTTTTCTCTCTCGGCCTACACTAGGGCATAGGATAAGAATATTGTAAATTCTTCCTAAAGCCGATGACCAGATAAATAGTCTATCGTGACTTAGAGATTAGCTATGATAGATAATTATTATTAATTAGCCTTATGGTTAAGAAATTAAATGTCACTTGCTATAACGGTGAAGGACACATCGTGAGGAAACCTGCATGCCTGAGAGTTCATCATAACGTTCTCGAAGGTATGTGAAGTCAGCCAATCCGCACTTGGCCAGCGTGGTGGACTAAGGCCTAATCCCTCCCATTCTGAGAGGAGACCCGTGCCCAACAGTGGGACGTCTATGGGTCGCAGCGAGCGAGCCTTATGGTTAGGCGCCTGTGTCGGATTAGCTATTCATTCAATGATCAATAGCTAATCCTTTGCCTTATATTGATCAGTTTAGAATAGCATTATACAATCTCTTTTGTAGTTACCTAGACTTTCGTTAAGCATGTCTAATCACCTCATAGCGGAATAAATTACTTGACTTTGACTTTGACTTTGTAAAATGAAAATTTTATATGTTTTTCTGAAAACGTTCACTCATTCTTATGTACCAATCCTTCAATATCAATAAAAGTAAAGCTATTAAGTTCAGTTCGTTCTATGCATTCCAAAAATTAAAACCCTACAAACAAAACACCGTAACTACTGCATTAAATAATTAATATTGTGTCTATTATTCCTTAGCCAAGCTTTTACCACCAAGCCGCTAGGATGCTAAAAAATGTATTTATTCTAACAATGCTCACTTAAGGGGTTACCAGAAGACGTTTCATATTTTATCAAGCGCAACAGATCACAGGACCCGAACAACCCACACACAATTGGTTCCCATACGATTCGGAAACTGGGTAAATAAATTTTATTTAATATATCAGACAGTATTTTACAAACAGGCTTTCAAAGATCCTTCGAGCCTTTTTCGAAGAGGGGGATGGCATTTTTTAAAGGGGGTAATTCAACGTCGAGATTGTTACCTCCGGGCTGTGTTCGCGTTCCTTTGAAGCCCCTTGTCTGGTCGGTGAACCAAACTGGATATAATCTCCTGCGGGATAAGAATCAATTTCGCTTGGCTGGTTCTTAGGATCAACTATTCGACGAGCTTTAGGGTTTGTCTCGCTTGATAAAAGATCTAGTGCAATGTCGTTGCTTGTGTAGTATGTAATGTGTACGTTTTATCTACGAGTAGGATTTTAAACTTTGTTTTCATGAATATTAAGAAGTTTCTAAGAACGTAAGTACGTACATACTACCATTTCTGACGTGTATTTCTCCGGTTTGAAGATATGGTTACTGATTTGGGATTAGTACTATCAATTTGTCAACGTCTTTTGCGACTGCCCTGCCGTCACACATAACAGCAGTCGCAAACCGAGCGGAAGCCTAGTCTCACCTTGCACTGTCAAGGAACTGGACCCCAAAGGTATCCTACGATTTATCCAAGCGATTGTCCTTTTGAACTATTGGGGGCTAGCTACAATACAACTTTTTAGACAGCAGTGGCTTATGGGCTTAAACCACAATTTTAAAAGCTTTTATTTAACTTCACTCGTATGTATGTATGTATGTATGTATGTATGTATGTATGTATGTATGTATGTATGTCCTGGAATCTTGCAATCAATATTTCACCCACTTCCACTGAAGCTATCGAGCTGAAATTTGGTACACATATTAGGTTCCGATGACAATGCAATAATATGGTACTGTCGAACTGATCTGATGATGGAGCCGGAAGATATTAACTGGAACTTCATGATGGAATATCGTATCATAGTCGTGTTTGCACTTGTGAAAAAGTCTTGTAATGAACTTTGACCACGATTAGGTTTCAAGGTCAAGTTATAAAAGCTTTTTAAAAAAAAATTTTTTTTACAGTATAATTAAAAGCTTTTATTTAAATTCACTCGTATGTATGTATGTATGTCCTGGAATCTTGCAATCAATATTTCACCCACTTCCACTGAAGCTATCGAGCTGAAATTTGGCACACATATTAGGTTCCGATGACAATGCAATAATATGGTACTGTCGAACTGATCTGATGATGGAGCCGGAAGATATTAACTGGAACTTCATGATGGAATATCGTATCAAAGTCGTGTTTGCACTTGTGGTAAAGTCTTGTAATGAACTTTGACCACGATTAGGTTTCAAGGTCAAGTTATAAAAGCTATTTAAAAAAAAAATTTTTTTACAGTATAATTTTACTTTCAGAACTGATTCAAATTATTACTTCCCATTAAATTTTTCTACTTAATGTTTGTCATCTACACAGTATTCCATTCATTAACAATTTATTCCATTTTTTAATATTCACCTTATTGTGTTACAATTAAGATTACATTAATGTAATCCATTTGTAACAAGGCAAACTCAGCAGGTATTGCAGCAAACTCTTCTGTTTACAGGAAATTAATTAAAAGTCAGACGAATTTTGTAAATTTATAATTAGAAAGTGTTTACCGGTCTGCGTCGGGACTATGTTCCTAATGAGTTTAGAATTCATTATTAAACCCCGTTTACATTAGGTACTTTTTCGCTAAGCAGCTGAGAAGAACTGGGTTCAAATCTCAGTGGAACACAATGATAAGTCTTTAAAAACATTAATGACACGCGTCGATTCTATGAGGTCGACAGAGTTAAGCAACGACAGGCGCGGTTGGTTTGTGGATGGGTGACCGCTAGTGGCAAAATTTCATGGGCGCTACCGTGCTTCGAAGGGCACGTTAATCCGTCGGCCCCGGTAGTTTTCAATGGTGAAAACAATCGCTAAGCCTTGTCGAAGACCTTCGAGTGGCTTGAGAACATTGGCCACTAACCCCTCGACCAATCTGCATTGGAGCAGCGTGGGGGAGTATTCTTTAGACCTCCCGCAGCAGTGTCTATGGGGGAGACCCGTGCCCAGCAGAGGCACGTCTATGGGGGAGACCCGTGCCCAGCAGAGGTACGTCTATGGGTTGCAGCTAAATAATTGCTGTTGGTGTAGTGGACGCAAACGTGACTGCTAAGCTTTATTTTTAACTTAATGTAATCGTAATGTAATCGTAATGTAGAACAATAATGCCACATACAATCTTATCATAACTAATGAAAGGGGTCTACTAATATGCCTTCCCTATCACAGAAATACCGGCGTGATCTTATGTTATGAAATAAGAAAAAGAAGAAAAGACATGTACCATTCCATTCAATCGCTCGAACATGTCTGGTCTGGGTAATGATGACGCGTACTAATCGGGTATCATCTGAGCGGGAATGGCGCATTAGCCAGTGTGCTAACGACCGGTATTACTGTAACTAGCTGAGAAGACTTATGTTAGTACTAACCGGGGGAACGGGGAATATTAGGGCTGCACTCGTTTCATTTAATTAAATGTGACGACTTCACTCACATGCCTTCTGGACTTGTTAGCAAGCTACAACCCATAGGCGTCTTACCTTCTCTTCCGCGGCGCTGTGGGCGCTCTTGTTGAGGGAATTTCGAGTTAGGGAAGATCCCTATATCCAGGTAATTGCTCCAGGGGTAAGCGCCGTCGGTTAGAAACTACCTATACAGACAGAAACCATTTTTTCTAGTACCGAACATAAAATATCCCATCTAAGCCATTTACAGATAGATAAATGATTGGAGAAACTGCTGCTGCAACTCATTCGCTCATTGCACGTATTGGACCACGCTGCTCCATTGCGGATTGGCGGAGAACTTTTAACCACATAACTATAAACAAAGTAATATAAACTATATACAAAGTAATGATAATTTTGCAATCCATTTGGAAAGGAATTAATTCATCAGAATTTTTTCTTGCTTTCATTATTTCTGTCCTCAATCTATAAACAAGTAGGATTCATTAAATCGGATATTCGATTTTCGGCTTGGCGAGCACTTTCAATTCAGCCGTGATTCAGAAGGGTGAAACTCAAACCGTTTCGGCGTCGAACTTATTGAAATAAACGTAAGCACAAACAAAACAAAGCTGGAATCAAATTTAGAAAATAATTAAGAATTATAACGAGTTCTGATTTCATTTTAAGTTGGGATTCAGTTTAGAGTGTTCATAATTCGAGAATGGGGCTTCACGGCTTTTGTTTGAATATAACACAATGAGGTTTGAACTTCTGTACGAAATAGTCCAGTGGTTGGGATGACTGGCATTCGGTATAAAGATTAACGATGGTAGAATCTATAAAGAGTCTATATTATCTATAGAGTTCGTCCGGCGCAAGCCACTGCTTAGTTATTAAATGAATGCTGTGTAAAATGCTTTGAAAACAAAAAAGCACTTTATATTGAAAGGGACTCTTACCAACATTAAAATCCATCCATTCTCAGCCTTGTAAGGTACACTGCTGAGCATAGGCCTCCCTCTCTTCAGCCTTTCATTCACTACCAACCAATCATTGGGCTACCCAGACAATCAAAAAAAGCGGTTTAATTTTAAACATAGTTAAAGATAACAACAAAATGCATGTTTTTCTAATTACTAAATTTTTCATGTATAATTTATAATACTGTAAGTTGTATATTCCGTGCTATAATACAAATAAAAGTTCCTTTATTCATTCATTTCATTATTTCCATAAAAAATCTGAAAAAAAAATCTTTTAAAATGTTACCAAAAACATACAAGATAACCAAAATCTGTAATATGACATAGTGCAGTTACTTTAATTATTGTTAGTATTGGTGCGATTTGAAGCTAGCCACAGATGACTTGCTACTTTCTGGCACTATAGGTAAACGTATTACAAGCATCATGCATCAGAAGTTATAAGAAAGTAAGTAAAATTTTTGATTCGTTTATTTCAAATGTTGAGATTTTAATACAATTTCCCCGTCCAAGTTCAACATTACTTAACCTCAGTCTTTTTAATTACAAATCATAATAAATTAAAGACAGATTAAAAATTTAAAAAAAGAAAATGAGATCTAAGAAGGATTACAACGTTTAAGAAGAATGAGGTGCCATTTACAACGGAAATTACTGCAGCATCCGTTTTGAAGGGAGCGCGTCATAATCCTTCAGGAAGCTACAACCCTTTACTGGCCACTGTAGGGCATGGGTGTCTTGCCACAACTGAGAAGGCCTGGCGCATACTCCACCACGCTGCTTCATTGGGAATTGGTGGAGGTGTTACTGGCTAAACCGATTTACAAGTTTATAAGCTGCGAAGGCCTCTAACGTGGCTTAATTACTGATAGACATAGACATAACATGCACACATATAGAAGAAGAAGAAGAAGAAGAAGAAGAAGAAGAAGAAAAACTTTATTTGTGCAGTATACAACAAAGATAACACACAGACTCCATACAATTCTGTTCGCCTATATAAAAATAAAATAAAATTACAATATATCTAAATGTTATCGCTGTTGCATTTAGTGCAACAAAATGGTCTACACTCAGCATTATGCTGTTGGCTCTGAAAAAGAAACCAACAGCGCTGATTTTCAGTGCAGCCTACGTTGGGAGAGAATAGTTTGGCCAAACGAAAAGCCTATACATAAAATTAGTTGTAAAGTGATACTTATAAATACATTTAATAACTACCTACATAATAGGTATGTAATATCTATAAACTTGTATTGAAAAAAATAAAAAAAATAATAATAACTAACATTTTAAATATGGCTATTTTTGTTTTAAACATAACTAAAATATTAAGGCATGTAAGCAGTACAGACATTCAACACATTATATACAAATATACTGTAAAAAAAAAAAAAAACAAACATCAAGTTTTAGATCAAGTACCTAATGTGAAGTTTATATGTTTCTGTATATAAATAGACAGTTCTGTATATAATACCCATTCGGTGTCGAGACCCTTGGTCCGTGGGGTCCTAGCGCTATAAGGCTTTTTAATGAAATAGCAAAAAGGTTAGTCGACGTCACAGGAGACCGAAGAGCTGGCAGCTACCTCGGACAAAGAATTAGCCTAGCTATTCAAAGGGGGAACGCTGCCAGTATCTTCGGAACTTTGCCTAAGGGGACTCCTTTTAATAATATGTATTAGTTATTATTTTATATTTTATAATAGACAGTTAAATGAAAATTGATTAAATCAATAATGTTAATCAATAATTATTAGGTACAACAATATAGTATAGGAAGTAATAAATATTTTCAAAATCAAATAGTTGGTATTTACGCGACTAATAATTGAAGTTGACAACTTGACAACTACATCATTTTAGTGTATTTTTGCCCATAGATTTATTTTTTTTGCCTGCAATACATACAAGAAATTTATATGAACTAATGATTATACGAAGTACCAAAAAATTCTATGATTGTGATCAGGTGGGTACATCTTATACAGTATGAGTAAAACAAAAGCTATTTACCTACTTAATTGTTAAACAAAAATGATATAAGATCTAATAATTAATATTAATGACAAAAATAAAAAAATAAAAATAAAATACTTTTTAATTTGGTTAATTTATACAATAATACTAGTCCTCGTATTGCCTCAGAATGTTCATAATATCGGCTTCGGATCGAATACGGTACCGAGGCGAACCAGGTTTATACCGGACAAATATCTGGCCAAATTTGACCCAATAAAAGCCAAGACGAAGACACTCTGCTTTAGCTTTTTTAAATAGTTCATTGTTCTTAAATGTTAGGCGCTCGTTTATGTAGAATCTGCGTTCAATGTTCTCGGTATGCATTAGAGTGTCTGATGAATTATGTACTCGTGCGCGTGCTCGCGCTGCGCGTATCAGCTCGTTCCGTACGACGCGGCGGGCCAGGCGGACTGCTATGGGGCGACGGTGCATCTGGGGCTGCTGGGGGCGTGGGCCTTCGGCGCGGGCAGGGGCAGCCGGCCGACGCTTTCCGACACGTTCTGCACTGACCACGTCACGCGGGTCCAAGGTCACGCCGACCTTTTGAGCGATACGGGACACGACCTCCAGGGTGTTCTCATCACTTTGCTCTTCGACACAGGCTATAATAATGTCATTGCTATAGCTGTCCTGCTCCCGCTCGTTAAAAATGTTGGTGATATGACTAGTTATATCCTCGTCTCCTTGAATGCACCCTACATGGTTGGCTTCACATTGACTGACTCTCTCTTCAAGCACAGTAACCCTCTCCTCGACTTTATTCAGTTTGTTGTAGAACTCAATAATTGTACTATTCAATTTAATAACCTCTTCTTTGAATGTACTCATTTCTTTGCATACATTTATTAATTCGCCACGCAGCAAGCCAAGCTCTCGTGTCATACTTCCATCACTATCAACTGATACATCCGTGGAAAAGGATTGTGGGCTTGGGTTATCGGTATTTTTCTTACTGCAGATTTTGCAAATCCATTTCGAAGGTATTTTACTGTCTGTAGGAATATTGGCGCACTGGCGATGATAAAGCCCATAGCACTTAATGCACTTGGCATTGTTCACAGACGCAAATTTTCCGCACGAAATACAGTTACGTGTGTTAACCATTATTTAAACAAACGTATTACAGTACTAGTTACAATGTTAAACGCAAATAGTCACTTTAACCAAAACAAAAAGATCACTTGTTTTACGTAACAAAGTTCACGAGATTCTCGATAAAAACTGTACAAAATACATCAAATCCAATTGTAGGAAATACCACTGTACTATCTTTTATTAAAATAATCGCAATTATAGCTTTAAAAATTAAATTAAACGAAAATAATAACAAGAGATACTGTAAGTAAGTGCTGTCAACGTTCGACCAAACTACTCTATGACATATAGATGGTGGTTATGTATGAATATATTTAATATGTGAATTGCATCTTTTTAATTTCATGATTTAATGACGATTTACTTAAATTGAAAAGGTCTAAATTCGGGTAATCGCATAATAATCAGTGTTATGTGTTGATAATACGGCAACTTACGGCACAATTAATTAACCATTAATTATGTCTCGAGCGGTTTGATATAAGATAAAAAAGTCATTGGATGCGTGCCGCTTGCGTTTGAACTCGGACCGCTCGAATGGGAGGCGAGTTTGATATCCACTGGGCTGCCACCGCTATATATCAAAGTATATCTACACACATACAATCTCCATTATCGCATATTATATTCACGTGGAATCCATCCCTTTTCTTTGAAGTAAAATTTGTAACAAATTTTCGATTCCGAACTTTCAGTCGTAATTAAGACCAAAATTAAAATTCCTTATTACTAACTACTGCGCAGCGTCCTAACTTTTTGCCCATATTTAATGAGTGTTCGAGCCACACGGGCCGCTAGGATTATCCCGCCACTGCCCGGACTGCAGTCGAAGGGTTGCCGATAAACGTGTCATTTCCGTTACAGCGCCGCGCCGGCGAATATTTATATTTTGTGTTCCATTTTAAACATCGGGGATCGTCCTATTTCCGCTGTTATCTGAGTTTACTTTAAAATAAGTGAAAGTGCACACAGAGTGCTCTCTAATACTCTATATCTTAGTAAGAATTAGGAATGCAATATGAATGAATTTCTTTATTTTTATTAATATTTTGAAACTTTTTTTGTAGTACTAAGGGATTTGCGGTCACACCGACAGCACCCGACGTTGCTTAATTCGCTTGATCGCATTGTTGACATACCTACTAGATAGATTGTGGAGTCCTTCGCTAATATCCGTTTGCAGACACTTCAAAACGCGAAATACAGTGCGAACAATGTCGGTGCTAATACGCAGCCTTGCTTGACACCGCAGCTCTGTGAGAAGTAACTGGATTCGTTCCCGTCAATCTATATCATGTCATGTTGTCATGGAGAAGTCTTATAAGTCTTATGAACCTGTCACTACATCCTACCTTCCGTAACAGAATTCAAAGTCCCTCCCTTGGCACAGAGTCAAAAGCTTTCTATCCATAAGTCTATAAAGCAAAGGTAGTGTAGTCGGTTTAGCGCTACGTTTTATTCTTGTAGCTGCCGTACAGAGAAAATTGCATCACACGTGCATGGTTGAAATCCGAATCGCGTCTCTGGTAGCCTATAATATGCAAGTGCTATTGGTCTGTTTAGAAGTATTCGGGCAAATACATTACCAGGAGTACCATGATGTGAGATTCCAGAATTTAATGAGTCAAGGTTCAGATTACAAAAAGCTTAACTTATGACGCGGTCTCCAATAACATGTTTGCTGATGACCTCTGTTTTACCGCAGATTCACTAAATTCATTGCAACACCTAATGGCATGCCTTAATGAAGCTTGCACGAAATTTTGTCTGAAAGTTAGCATAACGAAGACTGAGATGGTGATGGCAAAACCTGCTACTGAGCAAGGGCAAGAGCACTCTGAGCGCGCTCACATACTTCGGTAGCATAATAACAACTTCTAATGAACTCGAACTATTGTTTTGTCTTGTACGTTTCTATAGTTCTGAGACATGGTGTCTATATAGACTCTTTTTAGATAGTGGCATTGACACACAACAATGAGAACAACTAGCCACAGTTATCATTAAAATTATAAATTTTATAAAGTTTCTAAACATATAATATTTAAGGTAGCAAAATAACACCACGGACCATTAACAATCCGTCGCGGCCCGTTAGAAGCGAAGATGAGTGCGCCACTCGCGGCGGTATCGGGCGGAACGGCCAATAAAAACGCGCCGTTTCGTGTTACCTTAACTGTCAAATGCGAGGGAAGCGTTAAATATTGTTATGACCTCAGAATATAGGAAGAAGGAGCGTCTAGTAAAAATTGTACTACGCAATGTATCCAAAATTAAAACAATTGGCACTGCACGGCCACCGCCAATGGCACAGTATAGGAATCTTCCCTTCTAGGAGTCTTCCCTCAGAGTAGTTACTGCGAGTCCCATAATACGTCAGCAATTGAAACTAAGACTTTTTTAATCCGAGATACTTAACGCTTTGTTAGAATTCCAATCTCATTATATAATGTTCGGTTAGTGGGGAGCAGCCACAGATCACACTCACACGAGGATTTCTAACCTCGTCTGAATGGTGGTTACGGTATCTCATATGTAAGTAGAACGAACATTGCTGACATCACAGATTTCGGTTGGATTTGAATTGTGGTTTGAGCAGCACACTGCGATTTTGGTATTATGTATTAGCTTATCGGCTACCTTACTTTGATATTTAGCATCTATTTTTAGAATTCCATAAGGTAATAATAGTAGGTACATATTTTATGAATTCAATACTTGCAATAGCTGGCGCACTTCACTGTTGATTATTTTTTTCCATTTCACTGGTTTTAACGATTTCTAAAACATGAAGCTCATCAACAACGTCTAATCGCAGTGACGGGTGCGTGGGGGGCTGTCACGAGACTATGTCTCGAACGGTGAAGGTGGAAATTTATAATTTTCACAAAATGCATATTTCTGTGGCCGCTACTACAAGTAATAAAAAAGTTAAAACAAAAATTTATCGCAAAGGGTATCCACCATGGAACTACACGAGTGAGAGCTCGTCTAGCACTTGACCAGTGTTTTTTTTTAAACAAATACAAGTGGTCAAGCTATATTAAAAACCCAGTAAGAACGTTAACAAAGAAACCGGTATTAAACAAAATTAATAGTTGTACCGATCATAAAACATCATGCAATTAATGCAAAATTAATCTTAAGCGTAAGTAAAATTGTTCTCAATGTAGTACTAATTTAAATTTAAAATTAATTGTTTTGAACCTACCTATTAATAGCCTGTGGAACGGAAGTAGGTCACCGTAACTGTTTATTCACTCTTCAATCTTCGATTGGAACAATCCTTGGCGGCGTTATACCCAAAAATCCCCCGGCACAGAACGCAATTATTACCGTGATTGTACCTCTTGATCTCATCAACAGTCTATTTTGTTGCTCAAAAGATTCCATCAAATAATTACGCTATTCTCTCATCTAGTCTTACCCTCATTACATTCTACGGGTTTCCCAGAAATAATGAAAATGTTTGCGTTAACTTAATTGAAATTAAACACATCGGAGCACCGTGCTCTAATTGAAATAATTTGATATACGATCTAATTTCGCAGATTTAATAACATCTAAAAAGAAACGAATCTTGTTCGTTACAGAGGCAGTATTAAATCAGGAGTGGGCGGCTCTTTGTTCCGAGACGAGGTAATTATATCAATGATGTGCAGAGGAAACTTTGTGTATCAAGTTTGATCAGGATATACTCATATTCTCACTCTCTTTGGATCTCTCATTACATTTAAGTCTATTTCACACATATTAAGTACACGCACTGTCCAAGAGACAAACTGAGCTCAATTTTCTATAGGTTAATATATGCATTTCAGCTTCATCAATTGCTGCTGGTAGGACGCACGGATTCAATCTCGTTGCTACGGTAGCCCCTGCCTGTCGTAAAAGGCGACTAAAAGGTTACTTCTGGGGTTGCGGGCGGTGAGAGTGGGAGCACGAATCATCCATCATGTGACCTCGAGAAAGTCGACGCTGTTTGTGGCTGCACAGCGTTGTGTAAACCGGGAAGAGCCCGTCTTGGGTGTATCGCGCGTTCTACAAGTGATCCGGGAGCCCTCCTGTAGCGCCGGAGTAGGCCACCGAGCGGGTTTTATTGGGTGAAAGACCCAAATAATCCGGCGTCGCTCCCACGACGTTCGGGTACCTTTTCAAAGTTTTCCACTGGTTAAACAAAAAAAGGGCGCACGGATTGAAGACCTGAGTGACTTTGTGATAATGGAGATGATATGTGACGAAGCTGCCCGTATGCTGCCCAGTTTAACTGTATTCTATTCGGTATTTGTAACCACAAGTATCTTTAGTATCTGTAGCTTTGTGTACTATAAGATTCTATGGTAACGTATGCAGTCATTGTGACTACTATCTCTTAATTGCTGCAATAGTCTAATGTTTAGTTTTCCCGTACTGACCGTTCTACATAAGAATATGCGAAAAAAAATCGGAAGTTTTTACATTTTGGCCCCTTTAAAATATGTTTGCTATGAACTCTACCTATACAGTTAAAACTCTTTCCAGCTATAAGAAAAACTCGAGACTAAATCTACACCGCCCTCCAAATTAAATGTACACTACCCCGCTTTTGTAACAGAAGCACCTTTTTCGTGCCATTGTTATCACGAAAGCCATATTTTAAACAGCGCTGTGTAAGTTTGGCACATCCTAAAACAATATAGCATCAAATGTAAGAGCAGAAGAAAAGTCGGCCTTGTAAGTAATAAAAACAAAGGGTAAAAACTTTCACCAAAACAGATTCAGCTCTCATTAAGGAATACAATGGGCAGCACGTCACCGAGAAGGCTCAGCGACGCTCGGTCACGTCAAGATGACGGCCGAGGTCGTAATGAATCATGCCCTGTCTTTCGCCGAAACGCTCCGCTGAATATTATTTGTGAGAGCCGTCAAAACATGGGCGCGAGAGACTGCTTAGACATCAGGCCGCGCAGTATTGGTAACGCTGATGATAGACGATAGCGGTTGGTAAGGAAAAGTGTCTCGGAAACTTACATACTACTATTACTATACAATTTTCTATTTGATAATTTGTAGACGGGGCAAAGGATCAGAAATAAATTTGCCCTACCTAATCAGAAATTCGTCGTTGATTGTTGAATCTAACAAACTTTCTTAACAATCTACCATTTTTAGACCCATCTTATCAGCGTAGTTTGTTCATCACTTCAATGGTAGCTTCCTTTCTTTTTTTTTCTTCTAGATAATGTACACGACTTCTAAAACCGAAAAGACGAAAGTCACACGACATTATCGTGCATAATTTTTAATATCAAAAGATGTCGACCATTAACGTCAACTGTCGTCGGCTGATAAAGATATCGTGCAGTGAACAGCCTAAGATTGAGGCCCTTTCTTTTATTACTGACTTCTATTCCGCCACATATTCCGGCAGGCGGTTCCAGTTCTCGTAATTACACGATTTTCTTGTCGGAAACCCACGTCACGCCAAGTCATGTCATCTGCTGAAATAGATAATTCACTGTGTAATTATCAAGGAAATTTCTTTGGTAATAATTATGAAAAAGTTATTGGTAGAAGATTATGGTATGATAATTAACTGATGTCAGAAATATTCTGGCTGGATTTGCCTCTATGAAATCAGTAAACGATTAAAGTTAACTGTAATACTTTTGACATACCTTGTAGCATACAGCGTTAACATCATGTTGAAATAGCAAAGGGCTGGCTGAAAAAATTGTAAGAATGCGAATTCTATAACGTTGTCAATGGTTATCTACTGTAGCCATTACAGTTGACTATGGTCTAAATTTTTCGCGCTACAAAATATGTACAAGTCAATTAAGTACTTTTAGACTTTTCCATGATTATCAAGGCTCACGATATAATCATTTCAGCCTGAAAATTCAACACAATATTCCACTAACGCGTATTATTATTTCGGGAAGCGTCGCAGATAACCATCCTATCAATTTGAGCGTCGACGAATTGAATTGACCTTTCAACGAAATGAAATTCGGTTCGTGACGCGATGTAAAATGCACACTGCACGTATTACACTGTTCGGCGATGAAATAAAAGGACTCGTGAATTGGGTATCTACGTGAGGCGTGACGTGTGAGCACGGATCTTGCCATTTTCATGCCAGGGTACTTATTCCATCCATCCATCCAACAGCCTTTCGAACACTGCTGGACACAGACCTCCCTCAATCGGAGCCACTCCTCCCAGTTCTGTGCCTTTTAAATCCAGCGGTAACTTGCTGACTTCTTTAGGTCATCAGTCCATCAGACCTTTCTTACACGGTTGTCAGTCCTGCGAGCGACGTGGCCTATCCATTGCCATTTCAGCTATGTCGGTACCAACGTGCCAATATTCTCAAACCATCAGTAGGTCTTCGACAAAGCTAAGACAACTGTTTCCAACAATGAAAACAACCAGGACCGACGGCTTGACGTGCCCTCCGAAGCACGGTAGCGTCCATGAAATTTTGCCACTAGCGGTCACCACCACAAACAGACCGCACCCGTAACGACGGGTGCGGTCTGTTTGTGGTGGTGACCGCAACGGCTTAACTCTTTCGATCACATTGAATCGATGCGAGCCATTGGGCTATGGACGCTTCACTTTACGCTCTATATACTTATGGTTCCTTAAAGTTATCTCAATCCCGCAATTTATGGCCGTGGCACACTCTCGACATACCGCATATTGACTCGCCGCATCGTTGCTACATCCCGCAAGCTTGCAACGCACAGCCACTCGAACATGAATGTGGCGTGGAACAGCTCGAACTTAACCACCCGATTTTATAGGCGACCGTGTGGCCCACACTTAGTTTAGTCTTACATAAATTGATTTTACCGCTTCATTACCGTTACAAGGGTAAGTGAGGGAATCTATTATGTGTTTAGTGCTGCTTTTCATAAATGAATAAACGAAGTACGCAATGGGAGAACGATTTGTCGTCCTTTGTTTACGCTGTATCTTGGTGTACTAGAAAAATGATCGCCACACTTCGTATCGATCGGAAAATCAGGAACGTCTGCCTCGAAAATCATTAAAAAGTATACGAATCGAGGTATGGACCTCGCCGTGTTTATTTTGTGTATTTGTGTGTTGTTTTATATGGGAACTAAACAGTAAGAAATAATAAAAAAAATCGTTCGCTAGCTACATCATAGGCGTCCCACTGTTAGGCATAGTTCCCACAGCCACAGCTGAGGTCTAGAGCATACTTACTCCACTACGCTGCTCCAACGTGGATTGGTTCGTTTTTCTATATTAATATTATAAAGAGGAAAGATTTGTTTGTAATGTTTTCTCACAAAAACTACTGAACCGATTCCAAAACTTATTTAACCATTAGAAAGCTGCATCTTCACTGAGTGACATACTCGTAGGCTATATAATATTACTAGGTATAACTAAACTATTGTTGACATAACAATAGTTTAGTTAGTTAATTCCATGCGAACAAAGCTGCGGGCGTCCACTAGTTCACGTTATATTTGAAGTCGGGCTGATTTTCATGTTGATAACAATATGAAAATATTGTTATCAACATGAAAATCAGCCCGAAAATCAGCAAGATTAATGCAGCAGCCGGCCTGACCGAAGGCTCACACGCACCTTAGCAATTATTAATCCACACCAGCCACCAACACCAACTTCACCAAAGTAAACAACAATCCAGCTGCACTTAAAATCTCCACCAAGTTGTGGGGAGTAGCCGTTATATGCTTCGCAGAACTTCGGCCATAACGCTGGCAACGCCAGCTTTATGCAGCTTTTGTTTAAAGCTTTAGCCGCTTATAAGGTGAACGGGGTTTGAACCGACAGGGTTTTTACAAAATGAGGGGTTTTAAAATCTAGGTGATGCTGTTTTGAAAGCGTGAACTTGGATATTGTCAGAGTTAAGTTAAGACCTCCGTAATTGTCAGATCTCGGTTTCAACCACACCTTCACTTTCTCAACCCTTTCTTTCTTTCTTTCTGTAGGGCAAAGGTATCCTCTCGGAATGCGAGCTTTAAGACTTTAGTCCACCACGCTGGCCATGTGCGGATTAGCACACTTCTCGTGCCTTCGAGAATATTATGGAGAACTCTCAGGCATGCCGGTTTTCTTACTATGTTTCCTTCACCATTGCATCAGGTGACATTTAATGTCATAATCGTAGACTTCATCCAAACCAATGTTCAAACTGACAGGTGAAAAATAACTTTTTATAACCGACTATTAAATATTAATTTACAGGTTTTAGAATAAATGCTTTTTACTTGTAAGTATTCGCATAACGATAGTGGCTATCTACCCTAATGATTACGAGTGTAATTTAACTCCCATGCGAAAGCTTCAAAAATTACCGCTCGACATTCGACATAATCTGCCTCATTTCCACGAAATGCCGCCGAATGGGTATCATAAGTGTCTAATATATCACGGCGCTACAAGAACTGTGCGGGCCGGTTGTCGTTGGTTCAACTTCCGTTATGTTATTGTCCTGCTGACAAAGAAATTTCATTGATCGGCTTTTACATACAAAAACTTTGCTTCTAAATTTAGCTCACGAATAAGACACAGAGGAAACATTCAAATTTACTGAGCTACTGTCGTAGTTATTACCTAGAGGTAACAAGTATGGGACTCAATGGGTGACAAGTATTTTGATGTTTGCTATTATTGCCCAACTTTCGCCTGTGTAGTGGTAAATGTATTTGGTGCCAATAATTAATAAGTTAGCAACTTACTAGTAGACGCCGCTTTACTTGCGTGGCATAAGACATAACAATAGTTTTTTTATACCACTTAATCTATATTTGTATACATTCAACTGCAAACATTTGTTACATATTTAAAAAATATTCCGTATCCCGATGGACCCTCATTATTTTCCGGGAACACCCAGTTGGTCAAAACGCGTTGATATGTCTAATCAATAATTACTTGACTTCACTTTAAGGGAGAATTTTCCTTCCATTTTTCAACCCTTTGTGGATTGAATTTAATAATATCGTCAGAGTTTTATTATAGGTGTAAACAGTACTTAGTAAATAATGTAAATGTGCGAATGTTTTTTCTATTAATGATAAGGTATGCCTAATTTTGGAGCAGCGTGGTGGAGTATGCTCTAGACCTCCCGCAGCTATATCTGTGGGGAAGACCCGTGCCCAGCAGTGGGACGTCTATGTGTCGCAGCGATGCCTAATTTTTAATCCTCCATATTCAGTACTGAGACAATAACTTGAAGCCAGCATTCTGAAGTCGAAGTCATACGCATTCGGTTATTACCACTTTTAGACAGATCAGTTAAGTAGAAGTTTATATCCACAGAAACGATCGTAGCTCATAAGCTATAATTAAAATCCCGAATCCGGCAAGTGATTGGCACTTACGATATGTTCAGAACCGACTAACTTCGAAAGAACTTCGACCTAAAAACTTCTGGAAAAGGAATGTTCCGTTTTAAATATTGCCCCGGCTGTACCACGCCCCATTCCCCTCCATTCTGATACTTGACAACGTTATAGACAGGTAATTGAATTTTGACAAGCTTTTATACTAATAGGAATCTTTTTATTGGGATTTTTTGGGGCGACGTCGAATTTCTGGGTGAAATCGGTGTGGCATGAAATCCGGCCGAAGTTTGGAATGGCCGAAATTACCACGATTATATCGTCCATTACGCCGTCCGAGTCAGTTTGATCAGCGTAATAAGGATATTTGCTGAGATATACAAAACAATGGTAGATAAAAGATTCGTTGCTATTGCTTTAAAAATACGCTAAGTATTCCACTCATAAGGAGCTCCAATTTCCAACAATAATAAACAATTGAATCTTATGTTTCGTTTTTTTTTTTATAAAAACCTGTCAATCATAAATAACAAAAAAAACTTTTTGACTTTAACAGTTACTTAAAAATTTGTATATATTAATATTTAACTCCTAGAATTGCAATAGGAGATTTCTTATGGTTCCAACTTTATGAATAAGCCTAATACTCCTTGTAAGTCCGCTCAAAAGCCCCAAGTCTGAAATATACACTCATCCATCCATCCACTCTGTCGTTATATCTGCAGATTCTGTCGTCGTAATTATAATTCAAAGGACCGAGATTTCACAGTCAAAGTGAATAATTTTGACCGGCGATTATCTCGAGTGCAGCAGAAGCTGGCTCGAGGGCCCGGGTTCTCGAGGGTTCTGTTTAATTAACGAACACCCAAAGCCCTACACGGATTTAATTGGACAAAATTTGTTGCCGCCTTAAATGCGAGGTGTAGTTCTGATTGTCAGTAGATCTTTCATACAGCTCGAAGGACCAACGCTTGGGAGGTTAATTCATTGTGATCGTTAATTGAGTGCTGCCAATTTTACAGTTTTCAAATCCTGATTTTTTTAAACATAAACTATTTTATCGTTTGTAGCATTTACTCAAGATAAACTTGAGATACTACATCAGTGCAATAAGACAGGTGCATTATTCACAAAGAATATAATTTTGTCTCTATCAATATCAATTCGACTGAAACGAACCGTGCAAGCAACATCAGCAAAATTTTCTATTCTTGCATTAAAATCTCAGTCGTAATCTTAAATCCCCGAACATTATTGCCAAGTTTAATTTGTCTGATATTCAAAATGCTGGTAAATGTGACATTTGTAGTAAAACCTCATATCTTCGTTGCGCAGTTGATATTTCACTGCTCCACAGAATTCCATCTATTTTCCCAACATATTTGGTAAATTTTCAGAAAGTAGCGCCCGGCTTTAGTGGCCCCTGATATTCCGAGCAATGTTCGAGACCGCGAACTGGGAAGATTTTATTTGAAATATTGTAGTTGCCATCAACTTGTATTTCACAATTATGCAATTTCGTATATTTTTATGATAGCATTCTTCACAAAATGTACTTTATTTAAAATATAAAGTTGAACTTCTATTTTTGATTTATTTGTAATTTTGTAATTTATTTGTAATTTTGAATGGATATTGTTTTGTTTGATGTACTTATAAAAAAATATCAGGTAGAATTGATATACTTCAGTTTTTTTTTGTTTTGATATGGTACTATTTGTTATATTATTATTACGATCGTGAGAAAACATGCATGCCTGATTGTTTTTCTATAATAAACCCTAATATTGACCTAATCTATCTCATTGCTTTAACCGTGGCCAACAGTGGAATTATGAAAGCGTTGTGGTTACGGTGGTAGGGGTGGTGAATATCATAATATTCAAAAATTTATATTGAAATTGATACTATCAGACTACTATTGGAACAACTTAAAAGTATTTAGTTATTTACATACTTTTAAATTGTTGTTTAATAACCCATGGATCGTTGTCGTCAAAATACAATTTCAATTTAAAACTAGTTCCAGAACTTCGTTCGTTTATTTTTTATCTCATACATATTCTTTGAAACTGAAGCAACAGCCAGTACCTTGTGTATTTTTGCTTTTGTGAGAGAACCAGACGCATTTGAATTTAAAATGGAGGCATGTCTTATCAACTTTAGTTATATCGGTCTCGCAATGAGATCGCATTTAGAAGCATGCATTTGCTTCGGACGTGCTTTTAAGTTAAATGCTACTGTGTCGTGCCGTTCTGTTTTATTCGTGTTCTATTTTATTTAGATCCTTGTTTATGATTTTAGAATGTCATTTAGGTCAAATTATTGGTTAGCATTTTTACTTTGAAGTTGTTTTTAGTATTTTTTACACTTTTACTTTTGTTTATAAAATATCTTTAGCTACAAGCCGGAAGGTTTTTCATTATCATCATAAAGATCAGGTCTAGGTAAACATTTTACTAAAGTGGCATCCGAATTCGATCTATAAGGCTAACCGACTATTACATGACCTGTTTAATATAACTGGTGAAAAGTTGGAGTATACACCTCTGTCTACATCTAAAAGGTGCCCTCCATGATTTTATGTCATTAGAGTTTAAGGAACAGGGGAAACCATATTTAATTGCCAAATCTATGCCACATAAATGGAAATCGCATCGCTGCGAACCATAGACGTCCCACTGCTGGGCACGGGTCTCCCCCACAGACACTATGCCACAATTAGGGGCGGATTTAAATAAATAAATAAATACCTTGGACATTCTCACACATGGCCATCTGACCCCAAAGTAGGCGCGAGCCTGTGATATGGGTGTCAGAGACTGATAAACATACATAGATATTTTTAAATACATACTTAAATAGATAATATTAACATCCAGACACAGAACAAATACAAGTGCTCGTCACACGAATATTTGTCCTGAGTGGGATTCGAACCTACGACCCCTGGTGCAACAGACAAGGTCACTACCGATTGCGCCAACGGGTCTGTCAAATGGATGGATTTATTCCTAGAGCTATAAAGTGGCTAGTTAACCTGCAAAGTAGAGGCAGGGTAGCCAATATCAGTGCTCGTCGACTTTACACTTTGGAACTCCAAAACCAAATTAAGCATGCAGGACGATTCCGGCCAATCATTTCATTTGAATCATCCCCCTTTCTCTCCTCCCCGCCAGGCGACGTTACGTTGGCAATTATTCGTTAATTTGAAATACTGGCTGTTTATTGCCAAAGAAAGTCGAGCGTGAATGAAGAAAAACTCTTTTGACTCACCTAATTTATGAGGCGAAATTCGTGGAGAGTTGGCATGGAGTCGGGCGGGCGGGGCTTGCTTTGTTTACGGTGTCCGGGTAACGAACGGTTCGGATCCACTCGATATCATACTTAATTAGTCTTTGGAGTTGGGTGTTTCATTATTTTATGCGAATCATGGCATGTCTACAATTCTTCGTTGGGAGTTTAATCAGAGATTCGGAAGTTCGATGAAGTGCCAGTTAGTTGTATTGTAGCAGAATAGCATTTGAGAATTTGATCCACCGCGCAATTTTTGGCCTTTGTCACTCTACCCTACACCTTTGCGAAAAATCACGTCAATCCATCATTCCGTTGGGGCGGAGAAGTAGGACAAACCAACAAACTAACTAACTAACTACCCCATGTATATATTAATTAGTAAGGACATTAGGGATAGAACTTAGGGCTTCTTGCCCCGTAGTCATATGTATCGCGATAATATTCTCGTCAGCATTGTGACACGTCATTGAGAACGAGGGTGGATTTATTATGTTTTGCAACTTGGTATCGGCCACGAACGATATACATTTATATTCCAAGGCATAAGACCATCTGAGGTTTAGCGTTGAAATATTGCAGAGATTCGTAAATTGTATAATCCGCGTAAGCCCCGTATTTGGGCTAGTGAAGGTTTTGATACTATTACTCTCGTCGCTTGAGGCAGGCAGGTTGTTTCGTTTAGATTGTTTGTTTGTGTGTTTGTTTATACGAAACACGCGTTAGATACTAATAAAAGTTTGGAATAAGAAGTGAATCTGTTTAAAAAAACTGGCTCACAAGACGAATTGTAGAAGTCCTAGATTTTTTTCAGAAAGCAGTCACAGTCCTTTTTAGTTATTTATTTAATATTTTATGTCAACATTTTTCAGCTTAAAATACATAAATAGATTAACAAAGGAAGAAAATGGTACAATGATACTACCTATTTCTTATGAAATTTCTTCTAGTAGACCCGAGACAGGAAATTTGTCAAAGTATGTATATAACACACTTTTATAACATTTTATTTTTTTATCACATTTTCCTGTATAATGTGTGTTATAATTGTACATTATTGCAAGTAATAATAAGTATATAAAACAATACTTAACATTCCTGTCAATATTGTTAAGAAAATTTACTATTCGACCAACAAAAAAAACAAGGAAACCCGCTTGTGTCAAAATCAGAATGTCAAAAGGATGCACACAAATAATACTTGACAGGGGCAATATTAGCACAGCTACATAAAATAATCAGTAAGAAATCCTCTAGCATGTCCACAACATCAGAAAGCAATAAATTCACTCACCGTAATAACGTTGGCAATTTCCATTATGCCCAATCTAATTCCGAGCTACGATTCATATCAAAGCAACTCTTATTAACTACGGAGCTTTTAAATAGATATTAATATCACATAAATAATATCCTTTGTAGCTTTACTCGAAAACAAACTGTTGCCCTCAATCTCATTTCTTTCGTCATAACATACAAAAACTGTGACCCCACATCAGTCTACAAAGATAATGAAAATCGCTCGTACACTTGAAGGGGGTCTTAAAACATAATAACTCCGCTCCCGATTTTTTGCGACATCTTTATTGCAAGAAATATTCGGCCGACCTCCCGTTGTAATGAAACCCGAGTATTTATAAAACGTCAGCGGAGTGGGATGTCTGAGCCCGCATCGCTTATATTGTGCTGAGGAGGCGTCTGCTGGCCTCACATAGATACACCCGCTTTATAGGGATTTAATATGGAAATGAGAAATAACAGTAATTCACCAGCATTCATCGCTGGGGAGTGGCCCTAATCCGATTGTTTTGGGGTTTGTGTTTGAAAAACTTTGAAAACGATATTCGGGGTTTGTCGTCATTCATTTTTGGGAGGCAATAATAAATAATTTGTGCCGAATAGAGATAAATCTATCTGTCGCTGCGACCTATAGACGTCCCACTGCTGGGCACGGGTCTCCCCCACAGACATTGCTGCGGGAGGTCTAGAGAGCCGCTGCTCCAATGCGGATTAGTGGAGGGGTTAGTGGCCAACCCAGATTCAAATGTTATCAAGCCAAACCTGAAGGTTTTCGACAAGGATTAACGACGGTTTCCAACATTGAAAACAATCGGGACCGACGGCTTTACGTGCCCTCCAAAGAACGGAAGCGTCCATGAAATTTTGCCACTAACAGTAACTGTACTTTAGGGAAACTTATAGATCTGTGATTACATTGCAAATTCGAGATTCAATAAAAGTAAAACTAAGCGCTAATGACCCTTTAACCAGCGTCGTTCGTGACCTACCGAGTTAAGCAAAGACGGGTGCGATCGCTAGTGGCAAAATTTCATAGGCTCTTCCGAGCTTCAGATGGTGCATTAAACCATCGATCTTGGCTTCTTTAATTTCGAGCAATCATCAAGCTCCATCAAAGAGCTGTGGAGTGGCTTGAGAATACTCGCCACTGCGCTGACCGGTAACCTTAATCCTAGTGAAGTGTACTCTAGACCTCCCGCGCTGTGGCCGTGGGAGAGACCCTTGCAGAATTGTGGATGAGAAAAAGTAAGAAATGATCCAAAATTAATAATTTGCGAACCGAATAAGAAAACTCATGTGCCCGTGACGGAGGGATTTAATAAGATTTGACAAGTTGTTTCTACAGATAACAAAAACGTCAATGTAATGTCACAACACAGATAATACTGCGATCACGTTAATGTTTCCAACAGTGGGAATATTATAAGAAATAGTAGGTAGGTTTTTTTTTTAAATAAAAAAGACCTCTCTGCACCAAACCTGACCGGCTGTTGTCACATATGTATGTCATCGACGGCATCGGCCCATCCATGCTAGTTTCTACATGCTAGTTTGCTATTTTGTTCGCATGAATAAAATAGAATAAGTAGTCACTTCACTCATGTGACTACACGTCATTACGTAGTCGTGACGTGTACGTGTCGGCTGTCACTCGATATCCTTCGGGAGCAGAGGAAACTACATTTTGTTTTGGTTTTTTACCTTAACACGTATGTTCGATTAAACTATTTGTTTTAGGTTCATCATCATCATCAGGCTCTAATGGTCCAATGCTGGACATAAGCTTCTCCTAGACGACACCAATCCGACCGGTCCTGTACCTGCTGCAACTAGCGGTTTCCCGCCTACTTCTTCAGTTCGTCTGTCCACCTTGTCTAGTATTAATTGGCAATAATTTCAAAGCACGCGTCATCATTTTTTTCGTAAGTAACCATATAATTTTACCGCCTCTCCCATAACAGAAACGAGTCCAAACAAATACGCACTAATCCGCATTATTGCTGAACTTAAGGGCGCGCAGTACGTCTTCATTACCCCCATTAGGGGCAGCGTAAAGTAGTAGCTGTAATCCCCCCTGTTATTGCCTGTTCAATGCTTAATGAAGTCTGTTTTAATATATGTGGCGTGTGAAATTAGTTGTTTTCTCGCTTCCCGGGAAGACTTATCCCCTCAAGAAGTGTTCCCAGAACGTTTGTTTGCCTTAGAATACTTGGCGAAACTTATGCGATGCTTTTGGTACTGTAATCACTGCAACTGAAATTTAATGCTGAAATAATAGTTCAAAGTTCACTCACTAGGTAACTTCAGTCCATATTGCAGTTGTCGAATGCAGAGCTAGGTAATTGATTACAGTTGTGATATGGAAATGCTGAAACTATTAAACTGTCAATAAAATTATATAAATTATTGAGGTACAGATTTTTTTTTAACTAGGACAGCATGGGGTATCTGCAAACTTGTAAAGTCTGTATTAAGAAACAGTCCCTTTTTTTATGAAATTAAAAGATTTTCACTTCTGGTACGCCATGTGACCATCCGGTAGGTACTGTCTTAGTAAGGTAATTAAGAGCGACCGTATTGTGTCTCATTGTTAAATATTTTACTGAATAAATTATATAAAAAATATCGGTATAACATAGTGTATGTAATATTTAAGGGATTTTATTCGGAAAAGTTTTCAATATTTTCCGATTTCGAAACTGAATCCTAATATACCCCAGAGGGCTTGTGCAAGGAGTGGTTCCTTTCGCGCGACGCGGAATATTCCTGGCTGCAGGAACAGAATAACTCAGTTCCCTCGAGCTTTTAAAGTGTTCTGCGAACCAACGCAGTAATATTTATAAGAGCCTTTCATGTAAGTAAATTTTAAAATTGTATAATAATGTGCAATAAGATACTAAAGGAGTATAGTTTAAAACAGATTAAAGAATAGGATAGCTATAGTATAGACAGGGTTTTTGCTTGCATGGAAGATTATTCTATACAAAATTGCATCTGAGAGGCTTATGAGCTACTCCTATATGAAGAACTCCACTCCAGTGGATGCAATATTTATATAGAAAACGTAAGTATTTTTATGAACCTCATGCAATTTGGTAAAGGTCGTTTTCTATTTAAAAAGTGTGCGTTGCTAAAAATATACAGTGAAGGTCTGGTAGCTACGTCTCTATCACTACCTACCTCATGTTTCACATAATTGTAGTGTTGATGTATTTATTTAAGCGTAAGGAGTAAGCAGACGGGTCATTGAATACGGGCAGCTTCTGAAAAACCACTGTTTTATAGCTGGCTTTTCCCTTCTATAGCTTTCCCCGCGTCATATAGTTTTTTCCCTTCTATAGCTTTTCCTTTATCGTTTTACTTGATTTATTTCGTTCGTAATTACTTCTATTATCAAGCGATGTTTTAAAATGTAATAAGTATAGCCATATTAATGGCTAATCTATATACAATAATCCCTTGATGGTAGAAATAATTTTTGAATTTTGCATTAGCAAAGCTACATCAAGGAATATCACTAATTAAATTCTAGCTTCAGTAGCTACGGCCGATCATAATCCGAGGTAGCCATGAATCGATTAAATATGGATCGATAGTTAATTATCGATTTAAAATCGAACGATTAACTCGGTGTGTTGTCTATTTCACGGAAACCATACAATTTTCCGGGCTAGAAAGTAACTTATGTTGAGAGTAACAGGCCCTGTTCTACAAATGTACAAAAACACATCGATCTAGCATTTCATTGAGGCGGAGAAGAATGACAAACCAACAAATACACATTTATATATTGGTAAGGATGTTGCAGCACACTGGGTAAAACAAAACGCAGTTTCTGCTTTATTTGGTTTAAAAATAATTTCAAGTCATACCAGCCGCAAAAGCCCATTCAACAGCTTATAATTGAAAAGTATTACCCAAACCGTTTCGTGAAGAACCGCTACAAATCTAGTCGGTTTGGTCTGACACCCAGTACCTACTACGTCAATATTTGTGAGCTTAAAAATTTAATCTCGATTTTCACACTTAATTATCTCCATTCTTCCAATTAAAAAGTACACTTTGGTCCAAATAAATGTCGCACCTACCGGAGTGAACTTTTATAGCTGCCTGCGAGCCACTTTCCGCAAATGCACTGAAAGTGAATAAGTGAATTGAATCGAGAACGTTCGGCAGCGCGCCGCTGCAGCGCGACTGCTGAGAGCAGTTGCCCTAATTTGGTGCAGGTGCAGTGATACGACGCGCTGAGACAAAAAGTGTTCACGGCTAAGGGAATTGCTTCAATGAGCTGCCTTGCGTCTAATCGTGGTTTCAGGATTAAAATCTCTCTATAGAGTTCGCCCATGCCAGTACCACAGTCGTACCAATTTTAATTTGTTTTTGCTTGGAAGAGTGGCGATGCTTGAGGGAGGCCTATGTCCAGCAGTGGACCAAAAAGGCTGATGGATGGATGAATTGCTTGGATATTTATATGGGCCCATCATAACCATAAAAAGTTACATGACTAACGAGCCAAATGTTTTAAAAAACAGGAATTCTTTCGATCGCTTACAGGCACTAATTAAATTAAATTTAAATGTGTCCTGATAAATCGATGAACCAGTTTTCATACCTACATAACATACACATTGAAAGCAAAAATGGATAGTAAATAATATGGCTTCATCTATTAAACATTACAATGCATAACAGCTTTTCCACCGAGCTTTTTCATTACCTTAAAATACGTAATAGGTTTCATCTTGTAATGTGGATTGATCTATTGCCAAAAATTATCTGACCTTGACCATTGAATATTGGACTCGAGTCAAGATTCCTATTTTAATCTGATTTAGAAGTAATTAGTTGCGACCTTATCATATTTACATATTTAGTCTTTTCATCCCACACTACCCTTCGACCATGCTCCTTGCAAACTTGTATTCGTGCCAAATCTCTTTCAAAACCAATTTCAACTAAAAAGGTTATTATGTAACAAAATCGCGTGTATAGTCCGTGTATAGACAGTACAATAATATCTTTAGAATGTTAGATATTGGATCATTTGTGGAACACTTAGGCGATGTTCGCTAAAAGGAAAACTGACGAATTTCTATCACGTAAGAAGCAGCATCGCTAATGAGAAAGCTTAGAGGCAGTAACAACAGCATCACTTTCAACAAAGTTTTGTACCTGTGACGGAAACCGAACCTTTCTTCGGCTGCCGTCCACACAGAGCCTCATATTAAGTGCATTTGTGGTGATTTTAATTATATTTTACTAGTGGACGCTCGCAGCTTCGCTCGCGTAGAATTAGACCCATTCACGACGTCTGCCCGCGTTCGGGTTGACGCCCACTTGACTTTGAAAACGGCAAAGATTCATACTAACTTTGCACCTCCGTTATACCCCCTTAGGGGATGAATTTTCAAAAATCCTTTCTTAGTACTCCCCTACGTTATAAAAGGAACCCAAAAAATGTGCAAAATTTCAACTTTCTAACCCTTATAGTTTAGGCCCTGCGTTGATATGTCAGTCAGTCAGTCAGCTTCTCCTTTTACATATACTATAGATTTTAAACATTTTTTTTTCCGTTCGTTTGTACCTATTAACACGGTTTATAAGATTTTTAATCTACTGAAAAATTATGAATCTATGATAAAAAAAAAACGAATTTCAACATTTCTAGTTCTAAGCTGGTGCTACTGGAAGCTATGAAGCTAAAGGATAAACTTGTCCAACTTATAAGTCCCCTCATTGTGGGTCATGGTTTATAATCTGGTCATGACCGTAATATAACTCAAAGCCTTACAATAAAATATCTCGACGTCTACTTCCCTGATTACGCGCCCGTCGGATGGATTCTTTCCTCGCGGTTTCAGTACGTCCCGCTGTGGCTTTACGTTTTAAATTATATCATCTGTTATCGCTACTGTTCCTTGATTAGGTTTTGCGGGATTACATTAGGAGTGAGGATTATGACTTGTTCTGGCTCGTACAAAAGTGGAATATGAGAGTTTATTTTCATCTTACGAAGATGGAAAATGATTTAATAAAACTGTATTAAAGTGACGACATTTGAAAAGATGTTTATCTGTCTACAAACTTAGGTATTATTTTACGGATATAAGGTAGATTGATAATATGAGCTTGCAGCACCATCCATCCGCTGGCGCCCATGACAACTGTGACTGACTTTGATGAAGACTCAAACAGGGACTGGGATGGTTATTCTAGTTAGCAGAGTGAGTTAATATGAATAGTTACTGGAGACTGTTAGTGATAGTTTATGAGTATTATAAACAAGTTGTCTATGCTTTACAAAACAGCTCGGAAAAAGGCTGTATCTATATTAAAACAGGTTCGTTGACACCGTTTTATACGATTTGTAAAAAGTTATGATGTAAAAAGTTTTTAACTCATGCGCGGTTTTATGTAACTTGCAATGTTTTACTAATTATCTTACCCAACTTTTTTTCCTACTGTCTTATTAATAGTAAATTCATCACATCTGAACTGTTTAATGGATTTGAACAATGGTAATGGAAGGAAGGATCATGACCGTCTGATTATTTCTTCCGCGCAAAGCTATTGGCAAAAACTAGTTCAACATAAAATATTGATATAATAAAATGGATTCATTTTTATAGCAATTGTACTAGAGACGCATTGCCGGGATGTTCAGGGCGCTATAACGATCGTTCTTCGCAAACAAAAACTGCGTGAATTCCCTGCGCACGGGACACTTCTAGCGGCCGCGTTACAAGTAATTTGAGACCAAACTTCATGTATTAGGCTGCGCAAATGTAAAAACTTGGTACTGTAAGTACCAGTTGGCAAAATTCTCTACGTTAGCAGATTCAATGAAAATGCTATCAAAAGAATGAAGGATGAAAAGTGTTAGCTACAGTTGGTATAGGAAAGTGATAATTTCAACATTGTGACTAGTATTTTTTAAACGTGAATATTTTCTTAAATTCTATACGTAGGTATATGAATCATTGCAAGAAATAACCTTGAATGAAGACTTTCTATGACAAAGAAACTGTCAATGGTAACAATGAGAGCGAGATGAAACTAAACTCATAACCTAGATTGATTCCAATGCACTAGATATCTTTATGAGCTCTTTATGTACCAAAACATAGGTGTGTAATCAAATTTTTGGGTGACAGCATAGCTTGAACTTTGAGTGACATTTACAGATTTCTTCAAAATCCAAGCGAACCTGCCTCAACCGCAAAGTCAAGATGGCAAAGTTAAATCACTAATGACAGGGTAACAAGAAAAAGACGCCTAACAAAGACTTGCCCGCCAGTGCGGAGCGGGCGCGGCAAAAAATATCTTCAACGTAAAAACCAGGGGGAAAGGTAGCTAAATTGTTTTGCACAAATTGGAAGCCGTCCAACGCAAAGGACCACCGGGACCGATCACTGAGACTAACGGAGAACAGTTTGCAATGGTTCCATACTACATATACATATACATGTTCCGTTGAGTATAAGGTTATACTGGGTGGCTTCTAGCCAGGGCGGGACTCTTGCGGTGGCAACTGTTGGTCAACAATATCTTCTTAGAAAAAGGAGGTCGTAAAATGTTATGATCTTGTCACTTTTCCATGCACTTATTTCTGTATACGAATAAATCATAACAGCCTGAAAAGTATGTGGTCATTAATTTGGAGGACTCACCAAATCCAATTTATAATCCGGATCATAGCATTGTAAAAGGACGTACCTGAAACGATAAAAAAATATTATTATTAGAGCATTTACCAACATTTAATAATGGATGAGTGCATCCAACAAGGGGTCGTTTTATTTTTCAAATACATATATTGCACTCAAAGTTTTTGCCATGTGCTTCGTAAAATGTTTATTTTAGCATGGGCAAAAATATAAAATTTTAATTAGGAATTTAAATACCTCTGGAAATTAAATTTAAGTATTTTTATCAAAAACCCAATTAATAAAATTACTAGTATTGATTTTATACTGTCTTTCTTGAGTCAATTTTGAGTTTATTGTGGCAGGGAACGATTTCTCGAATATTTGACTCGATTGTACAGAAGCGATCCGCTGCGCTGTTTTTATTAAAGCAAAATTCTTTCACTAATTGAAAGTTTATTAAAATTTCTAGTATGGTTTTCTTTTTGTGGTGGAATAACATCTTCTTATAATCAGTTATATTAGAAAATAACAATTTCTAAATGAATAATAAAAATATATGAATATCTTCTTTAACATAAATCGAATAAGCTGTTTAAAAAGATAAACAAAACATAGACAATAGAGAATTAAGTAAATAGAAGTGTGGAGAATTAAGCATGTTAGTTTCACCATGTTACTGTGTTATCTATTCTTACTAACTATAAATATGAAATGAACTAAGTCAAACATTTCACTGAGCCATCAATCAAATGCCAATTTATAACATTTAATTGCGGATCAATCGAACATTTGGAGATCTGAATAGGGCATTCATTTCGATTAATTACATTTCTCTAATTTGCATTTCTAAAATGATCAACAAATTGGTCAATCAATCAATCAATCAATCAATTTATTTATTTGTATGATAAGGTACAATAGATGGTAAATATAAAATTATATCTCGCCTATCATTACCCATGATGGGTGTACAAATGTCACTTATCATTAACTAAGTTCTATATTCTGATTATTAAGTACAAAGAATTGGATTATGTAATTAAAAAAAATAAAATTATTTAAAATTGTCAGTTAAAAATTCGTCAATAGTATAATAACATTTATTAATGAGGAGTTTTTTAAATTCTATTTTAAATGAGTGTATGTTGTTAATTTTTCGGAGCCATATTGGGACCTTATTATAAATTTTTATTGCCATGCCATAAATACTTTTTCTGAATAGTGCAGTTTTTGTTCTTGTTGTTAATAGATCTAATTTCTTTCGACTACTTTTAAAATGATTGTTAAATATTTTTGTATTTGCTTTTACAAATGTTACGACTTCAAATATATATAACGCTGGAAATGTCAGTAATTGATATTTTATAAAATAAGGTTTGCACGATTCCCAGGGACGTATTTTAGCAATTGCACGTACACACTTTTTTTGGGCTTTAAATATTGTCTCGCGCAAGGAAGAATTCCCCCAGAAGATAACGCCATAACGCAATGTAGACGATACAAAACCATGGTAAGCTGTTAGTGATACATTCTGATTAACGACTTTTGACAGAACATACAAAGCATAAGAAAACTGATTGAGTTTTTTAATGATGTGCTCAGAATGGGTTTTCCACTTAAGGTCACTGTCTATGTGTAGTCCTAGAAATTTTGTGACCATCGTCTCATTTATTCTTTCTCCTTTATAATTAATATTTATAGAATTTGACATATGTTTGCTTTGTTCAAAATTCATGATATGTGTCTTTTGCAGATTAATTAATAAGTTATTGCTCTTTAACCAATTTATAATAATGTCCAAATTATTGTTGCTATATGCTTGATATATGCGTTATAGTTCTATTTGACAAGTAGGATTGTATTAAACCAAGCACGTTGCCTCTTACGCCATATTTTGATAATTTGTTTATAAGTATATCATGCCTAACAAAGTCAAAAGCTTTGGAAATATCCATATATAGAGCTATTACAGGGTTTTTTTTATCGACATTTTCCATGACTTTTGATAGAAACTCGTAAATAGTTAAATTAATACTTGAATTTTTCCGAAAACCTTTTTGTTCTTTCGCTAAAATATTAAAATTTTTTCAATAATTTTAGAAAATACAGAAATTAAGGCTATAGGACGGTAACAAGTAATATCGTGTTTATCCCCTTTCTTGAATAGAGGCTTTATAACGGTAGTTTTCAGAGAACATGGAAAAGTTCCTTCTTCAACACATCGATTTATTATGTAGCTCAGTGTAGGAACTATTACTTCAGCTACAAATTTGACTACGCTGGTCGATATGTCATCGAGGCCAACGCTTTTAGTGTTTTTTAATGATTTTATTACTAACAAGATGTCATGAGTTGAAATATAATTAAAAAATAATGAATTAGATTTATTAAATGTCAAAGTATTTAAATATGTCATGTCTTCCTTCTTTACAGTGTAAACTTGGTCAGCAAAAAAGTCATTAAAAGTTTGTGCAATTTCTCTAGGATTGGTAGTGATTTTTTGGTCAGTTTTTAATTTTTGTATATAGTCTTTAATTACATTATTTCTGTATTTGTTAATAATTGACCATGTTGCCTTACTTTTATTTTTTGACATATTAATATAGTGATCATTTTGTACTCTTTGAGTTAGTTTAATAATTTTTTTGAGCCTGACAGAGTAGGTTTTTAGCATATGTCTGTTGTGTTTGCTGGGAGATTTTCTATATGCCCACAATAGATTTCGTTTTCGGTTACAGCAGAGTTTGATGCCCTTACTAATCCAATTTGTTTTTTTCCGCATAGAGTTTTTAATATACACTCGAGGAAAACATAGGTTGTAAAAAAGTTTGAACTCTGTTAAAAAAATTTCAAAAGCATCATTAGCTTGTAACGAAACGACGCAACGAAGTCGCATGAGTTGCGAAATTCGATCTGCCAGCGGGGTTGAGAGACGCGCGGGAGGGGCGGCCGACCGCGCTAGGCTCGGCGCCGGCGTTCAAGCCAGTCGACTGAAGATCAACTGGAGATCGGACGACGCACGCCCTGATACCAACCGTTCCGTGCGCATTAGCCGGCTCGGAATATTGGGATTTATTGTGAATTACTCGTTTGTTTGTTAATTGTGTATTCCCGCATTAGGGTAAGTTTAAAATGGCATATAATATTATTATTTAAAACGTAGCTAGTAGCTAGTGCTTTCAGTGTTTTCTTTCGCAGTTTAAGAGTACTGGTTGAGAGACCGTTACTTTAATTTCACACTATTCTTGCACAACCTGCCCAACGCAATTTTATATCACCCGCCATAATTCTTCCGCAATTGACTAAAATTGCTCAAGTAGGGGCAGGTACTTTTTTTCCAAATTATAACGTCTTTCTTAAAATTGTTTTCTTATATTTTTGGCCTAACGCTCTTTAAGATAATTAATGTTTTGTAAACTCCGTTCTGGTTGTTCCGCCACGTCAAAACTGCTATTTAGCTTTCCTTGTGTGACGTATTGGTGGACTACCGGATCGGGCCGTTGATTTACCGAATGCTAATCATTTGGTAACATCAATTCCAGGTGCCACGCTATCGCATTGACGTGTTACATTCCACACGCCACTGCTTCATCACGCCTGCTGTATTGCATTGTCACGGACGCGCTAGCCGTGCCCTTCGCGTGACCTCGAGCCTGCGCGTAGTAGCGCCACGCCGCCGTACCACTGCCGTGCCGCACCTGGCCACGTCTCCGCACTCCGGGCCGTCCACCACCTTCGGCCGGACTACATGTCACAAGGGGAGTACGACGCTACGGAAGAGGAAACTGGTTAGGCCGATTACCACGACCTTATAAATTTTATGTGCTCGCCGACTGGGTTAGGGTTTTTTTTTTGCCAATAAATCTGTATTGCCTACCCAGGGGTTTTATTTATTAAGGCGCTTTTTTTAGTTAGTAAACCCGCGGCGGTACAAGCTGTAGTACTGAGGTAGACATCTTCAAATTTTATATTTTCTAGAAAATATTTAAATTTCTTTAGATTTTCTAGTGAATAATCACGTCGCTCTACATACCAGTACTTTAATAGACAAGTTGTTTTTACAGGATATATAAAAAGCTGCCCAGTATGATCAGAAAGACCAAGATCCAAAATTTCACTTTCTCTTTTCCTAAAGTTGTGAATAATGTTATCAATACACGTTGAGCTACATAACCTCGTTGGTTTATTTATTTCAATTTTTAGATCAAAGCAATGCAATAAGTGTAGAAACTGCTGGGAGTATTTATTATTTTTCAGAATGTCTATATTGAAATCACCACAAATAATGATTTTCTTTTTTGTTAAAAAACATATACGATTCAAAATTAATTCTAGTCTATTAAAAAATAATTCATATGAGTCAGGGCTATTTTTTGGTCTTCTATATACGCATATAATAATTGTATTATGTTCAATTAGTTCAATTGCACAACACTCTATTAAGTTACTAATTGACTGATTATTTACATCATTCAATATTTTGTAAGTATGGCATGTCTTTACTAAGATACAACATCCGCCATTTCTATTATTTCTTGAATGACAAGTTGCTATTTTGTATGAGGGAATATTAAGCAACTCGATGTCAGTATATAACATGATAAGCTCTGTAATGCAGAGAACGTCAATAGAAATATTCTTAGTACATAGGTCATTTAGATGTAATATTAACAAGTCAGCCTTACTCAGAAGTCCGTTTATATTTTGATGGAGCAAATTAATTCTGTTAAAAACGAAAAAACTCATTCTGATTCGTACCTAAATTATTCGCTGATGCATTTTCAGTAACAGAATCACAGGCTAAAATGTTTTCACGACACTCTATGGTCTGTGTGGACTTATCTAAGACTTCAATAGGTTCTCTATATGAAACTCTAAATTTGTGTTCAGACAACTTGGACCTATACAGTTCAAATTTTATTTCATAGTCCATACGCAATATTTCTTTGAGCAAATGACGACTACAGAATGTTGGAAAGTATTTTCTATAAGGTAATGATTGATCGAGAGACATTTTTACAAATATAGAGTTTCTATGCCGATTACAAATATATCTAAGGTCATGATTTAATTTATTTTCATTTAAATATCGATTAAATGGAATTTCACATAAAAGCACATTAGTATTTTTTAGTGATTGGACCCATGTTTCAATGGAACACTTAAATTCAAAAGGATTAATATCGTTCATTCCTCCTATAAGTATGACGTAATCGTTGTGTGTCAATAGGGATAGTTCTTGTTTACAAGATGAGATTATGTCACAAAGTTTGGCGCCCGGTTTCCACACAGCGGTGACTAGGAATTCTTCTCCAACCAAATTCTGAAGGCGATGTCGTACTCCTTTCCCCAATTGATCCGCCGTTGGTAAAATGATTATTGATTTCTAATGGAAAATTATTATTATTCAATTTTGCCTTATTTAACTGTACTATTTACCCCGAACGAAAAAAGAAGAGTGTAATAAGTTTAATCCATACTAATATTATAAATGGGAAAGTGTGTTTGTTTGTTTGTCCGGCTTTCACGTCGCAACGAAGCTATTATATGGTATGGTTTTTGTGTGTGGAGATAGTGAGGAGGGTGGAGAGTGACGTAGGCTACTTTTTACCGCGGTAAAACATCCCCATGGGAAGATATCGATATTTTGTTATTTGCTAGATATTTATTTCCGGATGTTGTGAATAGATGGCGTTAGTAAAGTATCTTTTAATCGTGGAACTGTTACTATTCATCCACCACAAATGTGTCATGTATGATAAACAACTCATTGTTAATTCCCTTTGACCACGCGGGCGGAGCCGCGGGCAAAAGCTAGTTATCTAATAAATGGACATTCTCACACACGGCCATCTGACCCCAAAGTAGGCGCAAGCCTGTAATATGGGTGTCAGAGACTGATATACATACATAGATATTTTTAAATACATACCTACTTAAATAGATAACATTAACATCCAGACAGAACAACTACAAGTGTTCGTCACACGGTTTGTGGATCTATGTATCTGTGTATATGAGTTAGTAGTTTATTTATTTCAAGGCCCATCATAATTGACATAGGCCGCAACAGGCTCGTTTGCAATCTATATATATAAAAGGAAAAGCTGAGTGACTGACTGACTGACTGACTGACTGACTGACTCACTGACTGACTGACTGACTGACTGACTGACTAACTGACTGACTGACTGACTGACATATCGACGCAGGGCCTAAACTATAAGGGTTAGAAACTTGAAATTTTGCACAGGGGTTCCTTTTATAACGTAGGGGAGCAATAAGGAAGGATTTTTCAAAATTCACCCCCTTAGGGGGTAAAACGGGGGTGCAAAGTTAGTATGAAACTTTGCTGTTTTTGAAGTCAAGTGGGCAACGCGAACGCGGGCAGACGTCGTTAATGGGTCTAATTCTACGCGAGCGAAGCTGCGATCGTCCACTAGTCATATAATACAAACCACCTGCATTAAAGCCTTTACCAATTGAACAAACCACTTGTGGTGTGCTCACTGCCTGACACGCGGCACTAACCATTTCTTAGTATAATTTCACCACGCCTTACCATCGCCATTATAATTGAAACGAACCGGCCATTACCGGTAATCCGACTAATCGCGCTCTCTGCCCGCCCGTTAACCGGCCGTCCGGATAATAACCGGATGATAACGCCATGTGGGATTACGATGTTTTATTTCTGATTGTTACATTTGTTCGGACATGCTGACGCGTTGTAGGAGTTCGCGATACATAATTCCACTTTTAATACATTTGTTGATTCGTTAGTAATTATACTAATGTTATATGTGAAAGTTTGGATGTTTGTATGTTTGTTACTCAATCTCACAAAATTGCACATTAATTTAAATATTAGAATCTGTTAGACATGACGCGAAACTAGACAAAAGTTGCAAAAATTTAATCAGATTTAGTGTGGCACTTTTGGACCCCATAATAACTTTTACATCACATAATAAAATATTCATGGTTCAAACAAACCATACATTTATTACTAAAAATTATTTAGTCAATTCGTTTTTGTTTCATAGTTTATTAATTAATTATTACTTCAGTTTCAAAGGTCGCTGACCTGTTTTTGCTAATGCAGCGTAAAGCAAGCTAATCTATACAAACTAATGTGTTTATTGTCGTTGTGTCGATTGATTTAATTATATCAAGTAATGTAACGTAGCTAATTGCAGTACAATACATAATAATATGTGTTATCACACATATTGATATCTCCTTTGTTACCCGTCGAATGCATTGACGCTATCTCAACATTGAATCGTTCAAGTTAATATTGGAGTGTGTAACGGAATAAATTTACTTCAGTTCTTCTGGGCTTACTTCTTACTTCGGCCTCTCACCTGTTTTTGTGTTTTAAATGCATGTGGAACTCAGCAATGACTTTTCTGTGTGCGTAACTTTGTGTTATAAATAGTTCAATGTGTAATTGTCGTAAGATAGGACGCAAATTATGTAAAGTTTCTTACAAACAAAATTGACAAAAAAAACATGATTGATGACGATTTGCATCATGATGATTTGCATCATCAATCATCATTCATTCATTCATTCATTCATTCATTTGATGACCAAAATTTCTAGAAGAAAAATTTGTAAGATTTTATATGTGACTATGTGTGTTATATGTGTGTTTTATACGTGACTGCAATAGAGGAGTATCTTTTTCCGTATAATTTAGAAAGCTGCTCTAATATTTAAACAAGTGTTGGCTATCTAATAACAAACCAATAGTGATTATTTCAGTTTAACAGACACATGCATTACCTAAAGTGTAATCTAATTAAGGCAAAACGGTAATATCAGCTATTCCACTAATCGAGCACTTCACCGCATGGGCACGGATATTACCCGGCCGGCCCGGATAATAACTGGATAATAACCAATAGGTAACGCTGTACTTATTGTTCAGCTGTGTGCTCGTTATTGAACCGTAACGAACAATTTTCGAAACGGGCACTGCTGGGCACGACAAAAGGCCTGCGTGAATTTAACAAAAGAAAAAAACCCGACAAGTGCGAGTTGAACTCGCGCACGAAGGGTTCCATACCACTATCTATAAAAACGGCAAAAAAATTATGTCTGTTATATGTAAGCCCCTCCTAAATTTGTTTTCTGTTTTTTAGTATTTGTTGTAGTAGCGGCCACAGAAATACATAATCTGTGAAAATTTCTACTGTCTATCACGATTCACGAGATACAGATACGGACTGACGGACAGCGGAGCCTTAGTAATAGGGTCCCGTTTTACCCTTTGGGGACGGAACCCTAAAAACGGTCACTGTGAGTCAGTCTCGCACACGTCCAGCGCCATTCACTTTTCTTTTTTTGTCAGAGATAGCATCCACGTTAACACGCATTCTGTGAAATTTTTAGGTATGCCTGCCAGCCCTGTGCGACAAACAGACAGCGATGGCATATAAAAAGTCCACCTTTTTGGTGAAACATAAAAACCATCGAACTTAGCTTACTACCTATTTACTACATGGAACAAAATAGCCAGCAAACTAAAATTAATTAATTAATTAAAATAAGCCCGAACAGAATCATCTCAATTCTTTAACAACCGACGAACAGGGCAACAAATACACACAAAAGTCGACGAATAAATAACCTTCTCCTTCTTTGAAGTCTGTTAGAAATGGTAATAAAAGGTGGTAATGAAGGGACAACCAAGCATAACCGTCCGCATTTATAGTATTGATGAAGATACAGTAAAATATAACAGATATACGAGCAATGCCTATGCTTACACCAGGTCGGTCTGCTAAGCGAAGGGTCTCGAGTTCGATTTCCGGTTGGGACCTTCGTTAATTACAATGCGAGCTCTCGTGAATGTCTCGACAGCAAGTCCGTGCGGCCGCGCCGATGCGATATAACGTATCCTAGTAGATGAAAGCTCAGCATTGAATTACCAACAAATTAGGCAAGCTTCACAGCGTTGTCACAAAACCAGGAAGTGGAGCCTCCGCCCGATAATTGTTCCCTCATTCGATTATACGAATGAGCGCCCCGCATTATAATTGCTGTTACGCACCTACTAAATTGATGTGGAGTAAATTGATAAGTATATCGGGTACACGAAATGTTATATTAACATATCATTTCAACATCAGACAGTCAGGAAAGTTTGATCTTAATAACACAGCCTACAGATTCCACTAAGTCCAGAATCTGTATGGCACGTAAAGCCGTCGGTCCCGGTTGTTTTCAATTATGTAAACAGTCGTTAAGCCTTGTCGAAAACCTTCGGGTGGCTTGAGAACATTCGACACTGGGCTGGTCACTAACCCAACCCGCCTTAGAGCAGCGTGGTGGAGTATGCTCTATATCTCCCGCAGCAGTGTCTGTGGGGGAGACCTGTACCCAGCAGTGGGACGTCTATGGGTCGCAACGAACACTTTCAATATCCCACTTAGTCTACCATGCTGGTCAAGTGCGGATCGGCTTCACATGCCTTCGAGATAAATTATGGAGAACTCTCAGGAAAGTAGTTGTCCTCACAAGTTTCCTTTACTGTGCAATACAATTTCTTATATCGAAATGTCCTTTGGTCTTTATTTTAATACCGGACCACTGCACTGCCTGACAATCATAGCTGACAGAGACGTTAGAACAATAAAACATCACCCTATATATAGCCAAGGCAAGTGTAATAGTCCGTAAAGAACATACTCTAGGGCCCTCGCGCGATGTAGCACCCTTAATGAAAAAGGGTTATCTCTTGAGCTGTCGATGGCAGGCGAGAGCTCTCGTGCCCCCGCAGGTGTGCGGTGCAGGATCTTTTGTCATTCCCGACGTCTTTAGAAGGCGCTTCCGATGGTTTTCGGTCGGTTGGCTTTATTACAATGACCACACACATTTAATGTATCTGTGGCTGACTTAGAACGAGACTCTTACTAACAATTACTATGGAGAATGATTTATACGAAGTAACGTAACTAACTGTTAATAATATTCCCGCCTCACTCCTAATACTTACTAACGAACTGACCAATTAATCTGCTTACTAAACACCCTCTAACTTGGCAAACTATCCCAATCTTTATCTTGTAAAGTTGCAAGATAACTAATTCCTCGTCCTCTAATACCTATTTTATAAAAGTGGTAATCCTTTCTAGAATGGTACCGCACATTCGTAGTTAGTAGAAGGATCAGCTTTCCACGATCCTATCGAATGGAAAAGCGAGTGAATGGTAAATAATAACCATTTGATTAGATCAACAGTAGCTTCGTTGATTGAAACTGGATCCTATTTGGCACGAGTTGATATTTCGATCCGATGTAAATCCAGATTAAATCACAATGCTTGTAGGTAGTAGCTAGTGCTGTCATTTTCATCATTCCCGCCTCAGCTGTTTCGTTCACTGAATGAAAGCCAATGAACTTCATACCAGAGTAGATGCGTATGAAGTTATCTGGTCAAACATAAAAGAAAAAACGAAAGAAAATTTATTTATTTCGTATGAACTGCATTCCAAAAATAAATGAAAAAAGAAATTCAAATTAAAGTAAAAAGAAAATTCAATCAAATCTATACGATAAGGGGCCGAGGCAGTATACAACGACTGCTGGTTTTCAAGGCGACGCCGAGTTTCGTGTAACCACAACCACTGTATTGCTAGCACAACAAGAGTTTACTAAAAAGATTCAATTTGGGTCTTAAAGGCCCTAGCAGCCATCGTAAGGTTAATTCAGGTTGCAATAACAGATGAAGATTTATCCTGTATTTTCCCGACACTTTGAAAGTATCGACAGAAGTATCGTTAGAAAACACTCGAAACTTAGCAAATTATCTCAACAACGACGTCCACTCCAACTTTTATTAATAAGCTCCCAAAGTATGGGGAGGGTAACAAAAATGGCAATTCGCGTTTCTAATACCCCGCTCCTGCAGACCTAAAACGTTTTCCCATCGACAAGTCACACGCACACGCACTCATTTAATTATATTAATTACTAGTGGACGCCCGCAGCTTCGCTCGCGTTACACATTCACTAACTTCAAAAACGGCAAAGCTTCATACTAACTTTGCACCCCCGTTTTACCCCCTTAGGGGATGAATTTTCAAATTTTTCTCGCCGTAAAAACCATCCTTGAACTTCAACGAACATTTAAAAAAAAGAATTGTCCAAATTGGTCCAGGCGTTTTTGAGTTATGCGCTTACCAACACATTTTGCGATTCATTTTTATAATATAGATTAAACAGCATTTAATCGTAGCGTCCATAGCCCAGTGGCTATGGACGCTATGGACTGGAAACAGTCGTTAAGCCTTGTCGAAGGCCTTCGGGTGGCTTGAGAACATTCGACACTCGGTTGGTCACTAACCCCTCCACCAATCCGCATTGGAGCAGCGTGGTGGAGTATGCTCTAGACCTCCCGCAGAAGTGTCTGTGGGAGAGACCCGTGCCCAGGAGTGGGACGTCTATGGGTCGCAGCGACGAATCGTAGCTCACGCTCTTCCTCTGTCTCTTGAGACCTTTGAAGTCTCTTTCTTTTAGCATATCTAGAATTTTGAGAAAGGCATGTTTGTTTTCGTGAAGGCATACCTATTTGCTTTCTAAGAGCCTAATGCTGAAAAGAATGTCGGAATATACAAATTCAACTTATTTTAGTTTCCATACAGGTATCAATCGAGTAAAATTTGGTGTGTATCACATGAAATATTCAGTTATCGACAAAATCGTAAGGAAAAATAAAAGTGCCATCTAGTGAAAATTAGTGAATAGTTTGATGGTTGAAAATACTTTCTCCGGTTTTTATGCATTATATGAGATTGGTAAATTTATTTTATAAGACTTACTAACTAATTAATTAAACATATTAACATTTTTTATCAATCAGTTGATAGGTTTTCATTTTCACGTGAGGACTGTATAGAATCCGTGCAAACCTTACTCATTACATAACTCCTTTTTTTACCATTTCTAGGGTGAAAATTAGTAAATGCTGAATTTGTTTTGGAGAAATTAATATCATCATCTAATTATAATCAAATACGATACGAAATCACCTACGATTATTCCGAGAGCGTGTTTTGTAAAATTGAAAATACATATTTACATTATTTCGTGTTTTTTTTTCTTTTCTTTACATTAAACAAAAAAACTGGTAAACACGTATTCTTTTAATTTTTGTATAAAATGTTTGTTGCAAATTTGAAATGAATTAGTTGAGATTTAAAAAAAAATCCATACAAACTTTCGATCTATATCCCATGGGAACCTCTTTATTTTCTGGGAATAAAAATAGCCTATATGTTAACCAGGACTATTAGTAATAACTTTACCAAGTTACATCCTAATCCATCCACGGGTTTTCTTGTGATGCCCGGACAGACAGACAGACAGACAGACAATATTTTCAAAAATCACATTTCTGAGTTCTAAAGCGTTATTATAATGCCCCTGAATTGAAATTTTGAAAAACAATTCAATGTACAGAAAAAGTTGCTCTTCAGATTTATTATAGTATAGATAGAAGATGCACACACATTACCCTCATCACAAACACACTACAATCCTCACAAACAAATTTAATATTCATCATCATCATCTCAACCCTTTCTTATTCCCACTGTTGGGCACAGGTCTCCTCTCAAGATGGGAGGGATTAGGCCTTAGTCCACCACGCTGGCCAAGTGCGGATTGGCAGACTGCACATGCCTTCGAGTACATTATGAAGAACTCTTAGGCATGCAGGTTTCCTCACGATGTGTCCTTCACCGTTATAGCACGTGACATTTAATTTCTTAAAATTTTATATTAAGTTGTTTAAATGTTTGTTTGTTTAAATGTTGCTCACCAATATTGTTATGTTACTCATAGTTAACCGTCAGTTTAGAGTGTACCGACATGACCGATGCTTAAAAGCCATGCCATTAAACCGTCTTCACTATTCACAAATATAGAATGTGTATTTTCTAGGGTTAAGCAAACACCGCATCTAACTTGAATCAGAATAAAGGAGTATGTCCAACGACATTAACCTAATTATGTCCCAAATACATTGTATACTAGGAAAACGACAACATTCAAACACACTTAAGCCAGGAATTTTGATCTGGACGGTACTGAAACTGAATTATACCTCCTCTTTCGCAACGATGTTGTCGCCTTGAGAGTGTTGTGAGGGAATTCGGGGTTTGGGAAGTCCCACTACCCGGGCTTCAGGGGTACAAACCCCTTTAGTATCATCATCTGTTGAGCGGGTCCGCAACGGTATAGAGGTCTGAATTCATTCCATCCATCCATCCATCAGCCTTTTTGGGTCCACTGCTGGACATAGGCCTCCCTCAATCGTCGCCACTCCTACCGATCCTGCGCCCTATGAATCCAACGGTTTCCCGCTGTCTTCTTCAGGTCGTCAGTCCACCTCGTCGGGGGGCGGCCAATTCTTCGTTTTCCGAGACACGGTCTCCCCTCCACTGAATTCATTCAGTTAGCATTATAAATTATTCCCATTCATACAACAAAGAACAGGACATAAAGACGACAACTATTGCTTCAGAACGACAACCTCTTTAATTCTATTTTTCCGTGCACAAAAGACAGGGTTTTTGAATTAGCAAGTTTCGCGTGTTCCGCCCCGCGCCGCGATGCAAATCGAGGCCTTTCATTTCGTTGCGCGCCTCCGAACGGGTTTGCCAAGTTTCCAGCCTGCTTCTTAATCAACTGATTAAGGGGTACATTCCGGATGGGTGGGAAAAGAGAAACATTTTTGGTTGGCGATGAGGCTACATGAGCTGGCTTACTTCGTTCACAAGAATATTTCCGTTAATACTTGAAAAGACTATTAACTTATATTTAATGATTAAGCAATGATTCTTCAGGCATCACGTGAAAATACAGACCAAAACCACAAACGGACTTAGATTTATTTTGATCCGGCTTAATATCATAATATTACCTATGCTCGAAAGATAAGAAGGCCTTGGGTGAAGTTTTTCCAGTAATGTCGGTAAGGTGCATAGCAATTAAAAACAAAACTGCATATTAGTCCACGCGAGCAAAGCTGCAACCATCCACTAGTAGGAAACTAGTACTTACAAGTTACTAGTCATAGTCTATAACAAAAATTCAACTTATCTATATAATCAGTATACACTAGCGTCAAATCGTTTTACATGCTGAATTACCTCTATAATCCAGGAATGTTTTAAAATATAATTAGCTTATTATTAATATAATTAAATTAAAATTAATAGCCTTTGTCAACGGCAAGTTACACCAAAGATTACCATTAATCAAAATCTAGCTTCACTCGCACCCCGGCTGATAGAGATAGCCACAAATCAATAAAAAATCGAACAATTATTTCAATTTTTGCCCATTTCATGAGCATTGAAACCGTGCAATTTTCCGGGATAATAAGTATCCTATGTCAATACTATAGGCATTTACTACATCTTTGCAAAAATCACATTGATACCGCTGAGGAGGAGAAGTAGGACAAACCAAGAAACACACTTTCCTACTAACATTATTTAGGACCAGTGACTATATACTAGTCAAATACTAGTGACTAGTAGATAATAGTCATATAGGTTGATCAGATTCAGATTATACATTGATAGAGTACAAATGTAAAAGCAAAACGTTACGTGTTCAAGACGCATCAAACATCGCATTATTGAGAATCCTTTCCCAAGCCCTGACCCTAGCAAGTTGAAGCAAATAATTCTCGTACATCTGTAACTCTCGAGATCCCTCGTGGATCCCAGACGAAAATTTATATTTCTATTATGTATATCAGGTTTCTTTTGAGACATTGAACGGATGATATCCAGCGGCGTTCATTTATTACTCGGTTCGTACAAACAAAATTTATTATGAAGGCCTGTGTGCCTGAACAATAAAATATAGTTAACCCTTCGAATGTTGGCTTGGGTCAACATTATCCACTTTATTAATTTCTAATTTGATAAGTATAAAACTCTTGGAAATGGAGTAACTAAATATCTGAACTACAATTTTATATTGGTTTTTAATGCTTTTTTTAGATTTTTTTGTGCTCGTGTGTCATTAAGTTCGCTGTATTTAAAGCAAGCGCAACTATCATCATCTTTATTTTTAAATGTAATTCGTATTTTTTTAAATTTAATTCCTTTCGATTTCAATACAATGAACTAAATAAAATATAATCTTTTTATTTATTATAATATTTTTATAGAATTTCAAAAAACATGTTTTTTGAAATTCCAGTGATTTATTTCACTAATAATCATATTATTTTCTCCTTATTCTAAGAAACTTGGTTACTGGTTATACTATTAAGTCCGCACGGAAGGTTACATGTCATAATCGACAGTAAGCAAAATATGGAAATATTTCAGAAAAATTTACAAATTAATAAATATTGGTTTACGCAAAACAGATACCTACATGAAATATAGGTGAAAATATTTATCTATCATCTACCTTTCAAGCCTCTTTTATTTGTATAGGTACTTGGAATCGGCTAGAGAAATTAATATTAAATTTGAATTAGTTTGTGAAAAACAAAGGCAGATCAGATAGAATGGAAACTTGAAACTGAAATCGTTTGTTCGAATGAAGGTCGACGCTTAGGCTGAAATAAGCCAAAAGACATTTCCAAGAATACTTCCACTATTACAATAACAGTTACTACCATTAAGACATTATGTGTCCTCGGCCCTTGAGATATTAAATCCTTGACATGACAAATACCGGACAGTTGAAGCAGGGATGAAAGCTAGTGCCGGTTCAGCTCGAGATTAAAAATTCACATTCAAACTGTAGGATCGTTTTTAATATCTATTAGTCCATCGCTATTCACTCCCAGCTTGGGTTGGGCTCGCAGAAACAAAGAAAGTTATTAATGCTTGCAGCCATTGTCTTGAGCGTGAAACACCGCCAGCGTTAGATGCTACCTCCCTGCTAAGCCGGTGTAAGACAGGCGTAAAGAGACGCAGCTCTAGCTATCTGGGCACCAGCATTTACTAAAATACGGTTTCTATTGTCCGTCTTGAGAGGATATTCTTCTTGTTTCAGTTTGTTTTCACCAGAATCTCGACGCATCGCTTTTGTCAGCTAAATTGTGTTGATCGACGCGGGTTTATTACGGCTTCGGCTAAATGCTGAATGGACGATTCCTAATTAATCCGGACTAACATTTAGATCACTGTGATTAAGATTGAATTAAACTGTTCAAAATTTAAGTTATCGAAGAAATGCTATCACGAAAGACGTCGACCTAATAAAGATTCATGAGTAAACTTCAAATTATCGAGCCAGTATAAATACAGAATGAAATTATTTTCATTGAGAGTATTTCGTGATAATTATTATCAATGAGTGGTTTAAATAAATTTAAGTTAATACTTAGTTAATTTTCTTCAAACATAAGCAACCGACATAGTTCAATCTAGATATTTGGCTAATACTAAGCAGGCCTACTTAGTAGGCCTCTCAATCCCTATCCAATACCTACAGGCACCTTCAGAATTCTCGATAAATAAAAGTTTGTTGATCTTTATAATGTATTCCAGGTTTCACAAAAATTTGAATTTTGTAAGCTGGTAAAATAACAAAATAATGACAGGACCACCAATATAACCGTGCTAGCACTCAGGGCGAGAAATAAAGCATATCGTTGTACATCTCCCTGCTTAAATGAAGCAAAAACTAATAAAATTAACTAAACGACGTCACAGTCGCTTCATTTGACAGTAGACAGGGCGAATGACAAACGACTCGAGCAGCTGTTACGGGACGGCGGTGTTAAAAAGCAGGTCTTAATAGCACTAGTTGCTCGCAGCAGTTTATTTCCACGACATTATTGTTGAAGCGGCGGCCATAAAGGATAATACACGATTCGGGCTAACGAGCTTGGCGTAAACGACTGGTCGTCGTAGGGCGGCTATAAAACCCCAGCAAGGGATAGTTCGGGAGGTTTCATTGATTGTTAATTGCTACGGATTTGGGACTGTCCACGCCGATCGCCTGCTGACGGATTCTCGAGATTATGTGCAAACGGCCTTTAATTCGGCTTGGGTAAATACCTCGCTTCGTTGCGAGGAGTAAATAAAACCTTACAGCAATTAGGGTGGAGCTTACTCGAGTGCATTAAGAGAATTTCGGGACCGGCACGTTTTACTCGGAGCGGGATTTCATTCTTGTTCAAACAGTATGACGACTCCGTGACGCATCGGATGGGCCCTCACTGATTATCTGTGATTCCAAGGTTTAAACTCTGGTCAGGCATGTCTTGTGGAGTGAAATCACCAAGTAATAAGTATATATGTATATACTTGCGGAGTCGGTGAACTTTTAAAATCATAAAAAATCATCTCCCTAAAATATCTTCGCGGTTATTCCATTTCTAGTTTCAACTTGTGATAAGAAATAATTGACACGTGATTTTCCGTCAATTTTAAAAATATCAATGATTTAGTTTCTCTCTTGACCTTCTCATCTTTAAAAAAATATAATATTTGAAATTCAAACAATTATAAGCGGCCATGAGCGCCAATCTTTCATTTTGCTCTATATATAGTAAACCGTGAATCAAATAAATGTATATCAAGACAATGGGAAAAAAAGTAAACAAAGCAATAATACATATTTTTAACGTAATTCTTAGAACAGAAATAATACCCATCCAATGGAAAACTTCAATAATACATATAGGCTGTAAATTATGTTATTACTCTGACCATAATACAAAACGGGTCTACAAAGTTTAATCAGGATAAGGTTGGAAAGTAAAAGCGTTTATTTCTAATGGATATAGTTAGTCAACTCAACGTATTCTAACCTCAATACCGCAAACACTTAGGCCTGCGAACGGCGAATACAATTACAAAACTTGATAAAATACTAACTCGCGAAACGAGCAACCCACATCGCAATTGGAGCGTACCACGGTTCATTTCATCGAAAATAAAACGTGCATTTGTGAGATTAAAAAAACGAGCAGCCAGAAAAAGAAATTAATTAACAATAGCTCCCGCAACAAAGAGGGCAGCACGTACATACACGAATTACCTCGTTGCTTGCTGAAGTAGCTGAAACATTTTTCGATGTGGATCAAAGCAAAATAAACATGTTCGCTACACAAAGACACGTCACCCGACGTATTTCAAAAGTGACGTCAAAGAGGCCCGACATAAAAGGGACTTTCCTAAAAAAGTGTTGCGCTGGGTTGGGCAGGGCCCGTGCGCGTCGCACGATATTTCAAACGTTTCACAGTTTTTGCGAACAATACCTCTACATTGTTTTAAACCGTCTTCCAAAAAAGAAGGGGGTTCTCAATTCAACGTGACTAATCGAACCAATCCACATTGGTACAGCATGGTGGAGTATGCTCTAGACCTCTTAGCTGTAGCTGTGAGCTCAGGCGCTGTGTCCATAACAAGCTCGCCTCAGATGAGACGTCCAAAGACGTCGACACCCATCTACAACGTCATCATTCCCAGGGTCACCGGACGGATGGCTCGAGCTCCCACTATTATGGCCTGAGGCCCCAAATGCCCCGTTTGCCTCTAATCCTCATCATTATCACAGCGGTAGCATCGCGTCGATCTTTCTGTACCAAATCAAATCATTTCTCTCATTCAATAGAGCCCATGACACCAGTATAGAGGCAGCGGCGGTGAGACGGATCTGTGCCCAACATCAATCTGCATGTTGGGCACAGATCCCTCTCCGTTAATGTCCAACCCAGTGTCGAATGTTATCAAGCCACCCTAAAATCTTCGACAAGGCTTAACGAATGCTTTTTCACAATTGAAAATATCCGGGACCGACGGCTAAACGTGCCCTCCGAAGCAAAGAAGCGCCGTTGAAATTTTGCCACTAGCGGTCACCATCCATCCCACATCGACAACCCGACCGCGCCCGTGATTGTTTAGCTATGGACGCTTCAAGGATTATACCATGGAACTTGCCTACTTGAACAACGTTACAACCAAACGTGTATGTCCATTTTTCGTTTCGTTTATGATGTACTAAAATGTATCTTTCGGTCGTGCTCGTGTTACTAAGTAACGCTCCTTAGGATGGCCTTCTTAATGATTGGTGTAAAATTTATAGGCCATGATTCCGAAAAGCGAAGTCATAAGTTCTGCAGTACCAGTTTATGGGTCTAGGCTTTGAAAAACAACAGGCGACCGTATTTACCGAATCATTATCTTCTCGCGTTACCCTTGACGAATGCTGATTCGAAGATAACCGTACCTTTGTTACTTAAGATCTAAGGTTGTGTATTTATTTTTCATAAAATTTATGTATCTTCTTTCGGCGTAGACTACAATATATTTTGTTATTCCCAATACCTTTGAAGTTAATTTTTGCGATGGCCATCGTTTAGAATAGTTACTCACAAAAGACTGCCACTTTAAGCCGTTGGTTGCGATTTTTATCGCAGGTATCGTATAGGTTTCACAGGCTTTTGAGGGGCCTTAACACTTCCGACAATCGGGTTGTTCACTCACCCCTCCGCTAACTGGACTACCGTGGAGTACGTTCTGGACCTTTTCAGATACTGATGCGTGTAGAGACTTGTGCCCTACGGTGGGACACTAGGTTTATAACCAAGAACCTTAAGTTTCGAAATTGACTTGTTACGCTGTTATTAATGGATAAATAAACAAAATAATATACCTACTTAGTTTTGGTAATTTGCTTTTACTTTGCCACTTATAACATGTCATGTAACTGGCAGTGAAAAATGAATTTTCCTCTCGGAATAAAAATTTGGAGGGAAACGTATTGCGTCTCCTAGTTAATTCCAGAGAGTTCCTTTCAAAACCCTAATGCTGTTTTCAGTCGTCGGCACACAAGCCACAGTGGAACAAGTACGAAAAATAGGTCGCGAGTGCGTTCCATACGTTGAAATGAATAGTTGAAACAGCTACGTGTGCTACTGAACTGCAGTTTGAAGTAATGTGAATACTTTACTAAGCCCGAATGAATTGAGTGTATACCGTTACTTAGATTTGGACATTCGAAATAGCGATATGGAAACACTATCAAAATACATCACTATCACAACGAAACTTAAAAGCTTGAATATAGGTACCCTTCTAAGAAATAGTTTCTTTGTAAAAATATATTACTGTCTCAAATATATGTGTTGATTGATAACTTTATAACTTAATTTAACATGTCACTAATTGTTAATTTACTATTGCTGATAGCTCGGGCGTTTCAAAAACCGACTAAGGCTTTGAGCTCAAAACAATCGGCTGATCCTCAGACCCCACAGCTAATCTAAGAGCAGGGCTCTAATCTTGTTCCTACGAACAAAGTGTACCTTAATTGAATTTTAATACCAAATTATAATACTCGTCGAGGGTTAGCCAATGTTGGCTCCCAAACCATTAATTAATAATTGAACATTATTGAGTGCAAGGAATAATGAACTTTTCAGGAAACCTCATTTGGAAAAAGTTTGTAGAATATAACGAGTACTTTCACTATCAGATGCATTCCGAGGAATAACAAGATGTCTTCCAAAACAAGATCGATAAACCATAATATAGGTATTCTTCTTCTTGTCAAATCTCACTTTGATTATTTTGATTTAACTATGGGGATCAGTAGCTAAAACAAATTTCCAAAAAAACACGAGTAATTTTCTAGCAAGCTATATGATTACAACCTTTGATGAATTGAAGCGACACTATTTACTTTGTGTTTCTGACTTATATGTAACTACCTACTTTAACATAAAACCCTGATGTATAACTAGTGGACGCCAGCAGCTTCCCGGCAACCATCAACCTCCTCAGTGGGAGGTTGATGGGTTGCAGCTAATCTTCCTTTTCAAATCATTATGAATCGTGATCGAATGCGGTCTACAGGTTATAACCGTTATTGGATATAGCATGAACGTTTAGAACGATAACACGCATCGGAGGGTAAATAGCTAGGTTGTTATCATTGGTAACAGACGTTAAGCGTTGTTGGAAACCTTTTGCGCCTTATTTACGGCAATCGGGCTGGCCACTAACCCTGGCCCGACATCAATCCCAGTTGGAATGGCGTAATTACGGCAGGATATCTAAGGAGGAGCAGAATGTTCTCCTTATATCACTTACTTACAGTACGAGGATGCGAAGATAATACATAAAATCCATTTATATGGATGATATGCATGCATTTGACTCTTTACATTATTTATTTATTTATGAAAAAAAAATTGTCGTAGTATTTTTATTCACGTTTCATATTTAGGTAAAATACGAGTATGCTTGGCTGACCATAGGTTCCTAGCTGAGTTACTTTTTTTACTTTTTATTTATTAAGCTTCATATAACCACAAAAAAGTAGGAGTTCAAAAAGAATTTCATATTATTTTATAATTTTTTAAAAGTTTAGTTCATGATCATAGGTTATAGGTATTGTTATCTGGTTAGCCCAATGGCTGGTAGAGAATGATTTATGCATTAGGCTCGCCATTTGTACCCTGTTCCTTTTGTTATGTGTTTCAATAAAGATTAATAGATCAATAATTTGATAACATATTTTATTTAATAGTTCTTTATGTATTCTTATTATTTTTGTCTCTACAGATATAAATCATTTTGTTCCAAATAATTAAGATGATTTTAATTATTCAATATTTGTCACATTTTTAGTCAATAAATTCAAACGCGCATGCAATACGACATAATAATTTGTATAATTTAAGTAACACGAACTTAACAAACTTTCTTGCCTAGTGAATCCTATTAATATACTCACCATAACTTTGCCGTTTGCATAAATACGATTATTCAGGTATGTTTAGGGAAGGGAGTTTGAAAGGAATAATTATGTAAATGACAACCTTACATACCTACTTGAATTATAGGGCAAGCATGTATGTGTAGTGTCTTCTGAGAGGTATTAGGTACTAACATAGCCATCATTATCAGGAGCCAGTTTTTTTTATAGCAAAAACGATGCGAAAACGAGCTCACCGCACGCACCACCTATCCGTTGCCGCCCATGGCGAATGTGACTAATTTTGTACAAGACTCAAATAGGGGCTGGAATTGTTAGCCCAGTTAGCTGAGAGAGCTAGTTAGAACATTAACTGGCCAGTTTGTGTTCTCTGTCTGCGTGAAAACATTACAAACAAATCTTTCCTGTTTATAATATTAGTATAGACAAGTCCTCATACACCTACTAACGAACTGACCAACTACTGTTATTATTAACTCTCTATGGACAACCATCCTTATTCCAGTTTATTGTTCAATGTCGGTCACAGTTTCATGGGCGGCAGAGGAGTCGTGGTGCTGGTCCCGCGAACTCGTTTGCTATCTTTAACCCAAAAAAAATCATACACACGACTTCCACGCTCATACGCATCTTTCCTGTTCCTCGAAACACGTGCCCACTGAAACTGGGTCACGTCATAAGAGATCGACTCTCCCGAAACACGTCCGTCCATTCATCTCGAGGAGCTTTGATAAATGCGCACGTACACTTAGCGCCACCTGCCGACAATAAGGTAATGGCCGCTGTACATTGCTCGATGGCGGCGGCCCGACTAATGGATCGGTTCCGAGCGAGCGAGCTATGCGATAATTTATTCAGTGACAAGACTGACGGATAAGTAGTTGGTACTTTCTTATGAACCATTGCCAACAGACGTGTAGAGAAGAATCATCCATACTAACATTATAAATGCGAAAGTCTGTCTGTCTGTCTCGCCAAAACTACTGGACCGTTTTCAAAAATTCTTTCACCATTACAAAGCTGCATCTTCACTGAGTGACATAGCCTATATAATATTACTAGGTGTAAAACGAAACTATTGTTATGTCTAGTTCCACGCGAGCAAAGCTGCGGGCATCCAATATTAGTTGTACTGTATTCTGTGCTATTAGTAATAGAGGAGTACTTAATCTAACCGTACTGCTCTACGTCTTCCTTTCCGGGGTCGCTAGCTGGCTTGCTCGAGCTCGCTCTTGCTACTCGAAACCCCAAAGGCCTCTTATGACAGGCAAACCGTAACACTACTCTGGATATGTTCCCTAACGTGGACGTAATGTCCCTATAACAACTGTACTGTACTGTCACTTGCTGTAACAGTGAACATCGTGAGGAAACCTCTATGCCTGAGAGTTCTTCATAATGTTCTCGAAGGCACGTGAAGTCTGCCAATCCGCCGTTGGCCAGCGTGGTAGACTAAGGCTTAATCCCTCCCATTCTGAGAGGAGACCCGTGCCCAACAGTGGGACAAAGAAAGGGTTGTGGTATGTGTACCTCTATAATCCAGGTAGGTATAATCGTTTTATGCTACTTTTGTTCAAAAACAACCCGCCAATGTTTTCGTAAGAATCCTCCCTAAAAGGTCTACATACTTAGCACAAATTGATTCAACATCAGATCATGTCAATCCAGAACGCCTTAAGTTCCCGTATCAGCCTCTCAAACATTAAAAGGTGTATCATGAATAATAAATAGACAAACAAAATAGGATACAATTTTATATTCACGAAGGCACCGTTTCCTTTATCAAATAATCGACCAAAATCAATTTACTTTGGGAAAGCAGAGTACGAGCGAAATATGCGTTACATGCGTACTTAATGCTACGGTATTTTTTAAGAAAGCCTTCTTTAGTCAACTTACTCTGAGGATGCTTGTTTGGGGGCGAAACACGTGTTTGTGGTTGTGTGTGTGTCGGTGTATTTTCATTGTTGTATTTGCATGCTTGCATGTGGGAGGGGTGCTGTATGCATGAAAGTATACACCATCGTACGCCTCGTAGCGAGTTGTTGAAACCTAGATTGAAACTTCCAATAGATTTCCGCAAAATTAACGCCTGATCCTATAAAATAAGTTAATTATTTTTTTACTTAAATCATGGCATAGTTACTTTACGAGTATGTATTAGAAGATAGCAAAATATCACTGGCTTTCGTTAATAGGTATGGAACAACCAGGAACAGGACCGCTACACATTAACAACGATCATTTGATAATGTCTCGAGTTGCGTTTCAGGCTTAACAAACATTGATTTAATACTGGCGCTCCAGCTGCCAAGTGGTCTGAAGAGATGCGCCTATCACGCACGTCATTGTTGCCACGTTCGATTGGATAGATTGGCAATTGATGTTAAGTGGCTATCGTGACTTGTGAATAGCCGACGAGTCGTAGTTTGAACGGACCAATCCGAAGGTACGAGTATACGGGATAACCTAACATTGCCGAATGGTGATTTTCAGCCTAATTTTTTTTTAAAGCAATTGAAATTCAAACGCATTTCCGTTCGTTCATAATTAGAAAATGGTCTTGGATATTTCACTTTCAAATATGGCATCAAAAATATTGGTTACATTTGACGAAATATTGGGTTGTGCTCAAAATCAGCAATTAGGATGAGTACTGTTCCTTTTTGCCATGCAGCGAGTTTTCGTTACATTTTTCTTTATTATCACCATCTGATTTTGAATTTGTTTTTGCTTGTTTTGTGGCAAAATAAATAAATTGTTATTCTCTTATTTTTAACATATTTGTCAATTAATGGTGATAGGACATCACTCACTACTCTGTCTACAAATTATTTATATGTATCGGTATCTTAACTTATTTTCACCCATAAACATAAAAAAACGCTGAGTGAGTCAGGCACGGTGCCGAATAAAAACACCAGTGATTAATTCATCAGAGGGTAATTAGCCGGAAGTCAAAAGGTCCAAAGTCAAGCGCCCTTGATTCTTCTCAAAAACTAAATTGCGGAGAAACAATGAAAAAAGTAGTAATGGAATTACGCCCGGACCCAACAACACACAGCGAGCCGCTCAAAGGCTCACTTTTTACTAATTTGCATGGAATTACGTCGGAATTCTCTCATTACCTTATCGTTAGAGATTCGTGTTAGGACGATGACAGGGACAGCGTAGTTACGAGCTGAACACTTTGCGATAAGGTCGTCGAGCAGGGTTTTGTATCCATAGCAAACGGGTATGGATAGAACTCGATACCACAATTCCATACACCCGAATTAACTTCTGTATGGCCTTTTTCTGTTGGCCATTGTGGCCCTTATACAGTATCACCATTCTTAAATATGGACAACAATAATAGATAGTGCATCCAATACATTGGTGCAATTTTATTTGAAGTAATCCACGGCACAGGTGGCAATAGTGGACTGCATGCGCGTTTGCCTCCTCGCCACCATTCGCATTTATACATTTATTTATAGAAACTTTTATTTAATTATATCCAAAAGATAAAACAATAAATTGTTTATAAACAAGCCGTATGAATATTTTTATACCTACTTGCAATTATCTGATTTTTCAACTCTACACTGTGGAACATGAAACAAAGGCCTTTTTCAGCAACTTGCAGCTCATATGTCATTCTTTTTCGCATGTGTTTCACCCTTTTTCAATTTCAATTAAGTCCTTGACATTTTTAGCACAGTGGGATGGTGTCGCTGGAACTTGACACACAAAATAACCCTTATTTTGTGTGTCTTTGTTTAAGGAACGCATATATATCTCCGAATATTTGGCTTAGTAAATTTGAAACCCCATTTTCAATGAGGTTGATTTGTTATATATCATATGGATTCGAAATGTTTCCAGTTGATGTAACGACTATTTAATTTTTTTAAATTATAAACACTACCACAAATGAGCATTAAAGCAATAGAGGCGTAGTACCTACTAAATGCGCTCATGTATTTTCTACTCAAAATTCGTTCGATTATGGTAATGTTTACACAGTTTTTATTCAACTTTAATCAAATTCCGGCCTACGGCTCTGGCTTTGCAACATGCGTCGCGTTTTGTTGCATCCGTGATTCGGTTGCAAAACACAGTGTGCATTTAAATTTTCGAAACAATTATACTTTTTTCCTCTAAGACGAGTGTTGCAGTGTCGGCGGACAAACGATATCATATCTTTCAACTACTGTTCTAATGAGAATAGACAAATAAATAAATAACATGGTCGACTCACACACGGCCATCTAACCCCAAACTAGGCAGAGACTGACATACATACATATATATTTTTAAATGCATACTTAATTAGAAAAACATAAGTCGTCACCCGAAAGTTTATCCATAGTGGGATTCGAACCCACGACTCCTGGCTTTACAGGCAGGTTTACTACCGATTACGAAAACGGGCAATGGACAAAAACCTGCAATAATCATTCGATGTATAAACCTTAAGTATGTCAAGTTTGTGTTAAGTTACTCCTATAAATGCATGGTGATGCATGGGAGGCAGTTGAAAGCTGTGGATTGGTCAATCAGTCAATCTAGTAAGTCTATTTAAATCATATGCATGTTTGCTTTGTGTTTTACATACTGCGTCTGATGGTGCAGAGATCTGAGAAAATCGGGGAGCAAGTAAATCCACCACAATCCATTCTTTATCCCACTGTTGGGCACCGGTCTCCTCTCAGAATGGGAGGGACGTTAATTAATCCATCATGCATGCCATTTGCAGATTGGCAGACTTCACGTGCCTTCGAGAACATTATCAAGAACTCTCAGACATGCAGCAGGTTTCTGCACGATGTGTCCTTCACCGTTACAGCAAGTAAAATTAATTTCTTAAATCGCACATACGAGTAACTTAGAAAAGTCATTGGTGGTCAACCCCAAAGAACAGTTAAAAGAGGTGTCAACCCGGACCGCTCGAGTGAGATGCGAGTGAGTTCGATAGCCACTGGCTGTCACCGCTTTGCAGATTTATCATCTATCGCTTCCCGTTCACGGTAAGACAATTCGGACGCGAGCAACACCCCCCCCCCCCCCCCCCCATAGACTGGCAGCACATCACTTGCTGCAATCCTGACATACTTCTCGAGTTCTCTCGACATTCATTATTCTTTTTGTGCATCATATTCGTAATTCATTTGCATAGACAGACTGCGCTGCGACTTGCGTTTTATGAAATTGCAGTGGAACTTTTAGTACGTTAAAATTCTCGATCTAGTAGGACTAAAAGGAATATTTTTGACTGAAACTATGTTAATTAACAGTCCGCTCTTCAAGGCTGTATCTCACTCCTTGGCCAAACTGGAATCTTTAGTTCTGACTGTCCGAGACCCGTTCGGACTAGCGACTTAAGCCTAGAATTCATATTAACATTTTAATGCTAAATGGACTAACATTCCGCAGAAAAGCTTAGTGGTCTTCTGCAGGACAAGCGGTGACAGCCCAGTGGCCATCGAACTTACCTCTCAATTGAGCGGTCCGGGGAACCCAAGCAGCACGCACCAATGATTTTTCTAATATATGTGCGACTTAAGTTTAATGTGGCTTACTGTAAGGGTGAAGGACACACCGTGAGGAATCTTGCATGCCTGAGAGTTCTTCATAATGTTCTCGAAGGCATGTGAAGTCTGCCAATCCACACTTGGCCAGCGTGGTGGACTAAGGCCTAATCCCTCTCATTCTGAGAGGAGCCTCGTACCCAACAGTCGGACAAAGAAAGGGTTGTGATGATGATGGTTTTATAGGGATGCCACTGATCCACTTTTGACGTATACCTAGTAGGCGAAGACCGTAACAGTATTTGTCATGGTTCGGTCAACAGAATTATTACTTGGCTCGTCTTAACTAATCAAGCGCGCGTTGAAACAGTTTTCTAATGCTGCACAGTACGTGCCAGTCACGTCGCTCTAATAGACCTCGTCGATCACCGCGCGACAGGGTCCAATTAGACCCGGCCGGGAGGAACTGGGACGTCTGATAAGCGAACAATGGAAGATGATGTCGCGAAGCAGTCGCGCGGTATTAATTCGTTATTGATGGCTTAGTGAGTGACATTCTTTTCTTAAGCTTCAGTTTTTCGGTTTTTGTGATGCGGGAACAGCAAATGAGCATTCATCTCATGCTTATGTCATGTTACAACGGGTCAAATTAGACCCAATTGTCCGTCTGAGACGTCTGATAAGGAAAATATACTGCGAGAGCTAAAGCTAGAGCTGGAAAATCTCCTTTTGAAATGTCATTTTAACCTAGTAACATTTCTAGGGTACCTTAAATGTCAGAACGCATGACAAAGAAGTCTTTTTCTTAGCAATGCACCGTCAAGTCGCACTTAATAGAACGATCAATTTGCACTATCCAAATACTGTCATGCGAGCCTTACAAATCGAACATCTGTATCCAGTATACGGACAGTAGTACCAGAGCGGCATGAATGAGAGATAACGCAATGGATTATTCCATGTTCCTGGTATTGAAGTTGGAACGGCGCCACAAAGGAGGCTCGGCGGAGGCGTGAGCGGTCCGCGCTTTGTTGCGTCGCCGACAGCGGCTGAGCGATGCGAGCCTCCGAATACGTTCAAGTGATTTTAGCACCGACGTATTAAATTCTGCAGTGCGATCGCCAAACCTGTCATTGCATTGTTTTTGGCCATTGTATTTTGAGAATGTAATTTAAGAGCTTGACACTCGCGTAGTAATGTAATAGACAAGATACGTTGGAGTGCTGGATTATGCAATAAAGTATTAAGTATAGTGGTGTGACGACAATTCTTATTGTGAAGGCATTCGTTGATAAGACATTGCAATAAAATCTCGTCACTAAACTTTTATTTCAATCAGCAGACGCGTAGCAACTTCGACTCTATATTTACTTAATCTTCACATCTCTGAATTGCTGCGACCCATAGAGGTCCCACTGCTGGGCACGGGTCTCCCCAACAGACACTGCTGCGGGAGGTCTAGAACATACTTCACCACGCTGCTCCAATGCGGATTGGTGGAGGGGTTAGTGGCCAACCCAGTGTCGAATGTTCTCAAGCCACCCGAAGAACGACTGTTTCCGACGGCTTAACGTGCCCTCCGAAGCACGGTAGGCTCCGCTGCAGTACAACGCGTACCTCCAGACGCGGCGAGCAGGCCGTGCGCGCGGAGCAGCGCCAGCAGCAGCAGCGGCAGCAGCGGCCGGCGCCGCATGCCGCGCGACCCCGCGCCCGCGCCCGCGCCTCGCCGCCGCTCGCCCCCGCGCTCGCCCTCACCTGCCAAGAAAAAATACACCTTCAATTTAAATGTGTATCATTGTGTATTGAATGCTGTATTTTTTTTTTATCTTCAAGTTTTTTCGCGAATACTGGCCAATCAATCTACTACTCTACCAATGAATGAGAGAAAACATTCGCACGCTAACCCCGATTCCGAGGTAACAAAGCGCGTGAAGACCCCGAGAGTACAGGCGTCGTCACAAAGGTCGCAGTTGCGGCGCGCGGCGCGGCGTCATTTCAATTGCAAAGCGCGCTATCTGCGCCTGACACCATTCCACCTGACTGTACCGCGTAACGAGCTGATGCGGCCGGGAAAGTGATTTATTCCTGCTTTTTCGAAGACTGCTCACATGCTCTATTAGGAGCAAGTAACGAAGTGCTCATTGCATCAATGATCATTGCTCATTCATTGTTACTAATCGAACGAGACGACGAACAAAGCTAAAATCACGGATGATTTATTTATGGCTAGTTTTTTCCGCGGCTCCACCCATGTTCAATATTTTTCCCTGCTGAGTTATCTCTCTCAAGCCACCCAAAGGTGTTCGACAAGGTTAAGCGGCTATTTTCATAATTAAAACAACCAAGAACTACGGCTTAACGTGCCTTCCGAAGCACAGTAGCGCCCGTGACATTTTGCCACTAGCGATAACCCATCCACGAACCGACCCCGCCCGTATTAACTTAACTCTGTCGATCACATTGAATCGATGCGAGCCATTAGGCTATGGACGCGCATAGATTAGCTTGCTTAAATATTAATATATCGAGGAAATTAAAACTGAAAAAAAAAAGGAATTCCATGAGAATTTTCAGTTACATAAACCATATAAAAATTGCTCAAAATTGTGTCTTCTCATTAACCTAGTTTAGTATTTTAAGGGTGCAAAACGTTATACAAACAATTACAACGAAAAATCCAAATTCAATAGATTAGGTGCGAGATTGAATTTCCACGTTCAAAATAAACAGAAATCTTATTATGAAACCGAGCAGCAAAACTCCTTGAAAACACTCGACGTCATTAAAAAGATCGCAAATGAAAAATCTTGAGCAGCCGAACCGACCTTAATGAGTTATAAGTTTTTTAAGTATTTGTTATTCCCAGAGACTGGTTTATCTGACAATGTCTCTGGACTCGAGCAATACTCGTCTGAACCTTATAACGTCGATCATTTGGGGGTAATAGCGACTACATCCGAGAATATCAACGCGCGGGCCGCGCTTCCAACTCTGTGGACAGCTCAACTTCGGGGATGATACCACAGGAGCAATTGCACGGCAGTGGGACTTCCCAAAACCTGAATTCCTTCACGCTACGACAACATCGCTGCGAAAAAGGTAGAGTTTAGTTCAGTACAACCAAGATCTATCGTTCGCCAATTAAAACTTATGTCGGAAGTAAATAAATAAAGTATCAAAAACTATGAAATCATCGACTACAGAAGTGGAGTGTATTTAGTTTTTATTTTCGTCAGGCAAAAATATTGGCAACCGAAAGTAGATACCATTATACGATTCGTGTAACCCAAAAAATCGTTAATGCCTGAATTGTCTGTAAAGCTGAATATGTTCAACAGAAGTATTTTATGCATCATTTTTCTATATAACAAACGTGTAAATAATTGCGTTTTAAAAGTGATAAAAGAATAACACACAACGCACACACAAAACTTTGATTTGAAAACAGCTATAGTACCTACTACCCTAGCTACACTCATAAGTACTTTATAAGCTACTAAGTGAAATAATAGATAGAATTTTCCAGAAATTAGCAACGAATTGCCCAATCGAATTGTTAACGATTGAGCGGAGACGTTTCGCTTAGTTACCCCGGTGGACGGTTTCGATTTTTTTGCTTCCGCGAAAAAGCTTGCGTCGAGTTTATCTTTGCAAAAAGACAGCGGAAAAACGCCAGATCGTTAATAGACTCCTTATTATGAGTACAAATCGCTACTCATTGTTACCAATTGTAATCAATTGTAATCAATTGTAACCAAACCGATAATGATAATCTATATTTATAAAAGGAGAAGCTGACTGACTGACTGACTGACATATCAACACAGGGCCTAAACTATAAGGGTTAGAAACTTGAAATTTTGCACAGGGGTTCCTTTTATAACGGAGGGGAGTGATTTTCGCCCACTTCAAAACGTCGGATTAATTTGAAACTTTGCACACTTATCAAGGACCGATGAAAATAATTAAAAAAAAATTATGAATAGACACGACAGAAATGAAAAACCCAATTATTAGACAGAACGCACAGAAATCCAATTTAGTATTGGAAAATTCTACGAAGTATCATTTAAAAGGTCTCATTAAGATTTATTGGATGTACGGGAGAATAAAAACAAAATAATTTGTTCAATCTAAGATAATAGCGCGCCGGTTCCTCCCGGTGGAGCCTTTGTATTCGTGGAAGTATAATAATAGGCTGGCAGCTCATCCAGACAGGAATAATCTGGAACATGCCTACAGATTCCAATCTGCCAATAACAGTCGTATATATTTGAGTAGGCGTCTAGTTTTAACAATAACATTTCCATGGTACGTTTTTAAAAATCAAATGTCACCTGGTGTTAAAGTGAAAACCATTATCGTGAGGAAACCGACATGTCTGAAAGTACATATGTATAATTTTACAAGCCTAATAAACAAGCAGACTGCTTTATGGTAAGGTCTGGTATCTGAAATTGAATGCAACCCGTACCTTATTGATTTCATAAAATTATAATCTTCTACGACATCTTTGCATTGAGAAACGTAATGATGAGTTTGATTTAAATGGTCTCCGAACTCCCCGTTTTGAGAAGAGATCGATGCCCAAAAGTGGGAAAGTAAAAGGGTTGTGGACATGTTTAATGTTTGAGGCGTTTTCGTTAGCAGTAAATTGAGTTGCGGTTTGGAGTAAAATGATTTAAATCAATAACAATGATTGAGTTTAGTTAAAATCTATACTATAATAAATCTGAAGAGCAACTTTTTCTGTACATTGAATTTTTTTTCAAAATTTCAATTCAGGGGCATTATAATAACGCTTTAGAACTCAGAAATGTGATTTTTGAAAATATTGTCTGTCTGTCTGTCTGTCTGTCTGTCCGGGCATCACAAGAAAACCCGTGGATGGATTAGGATGTAACTTGGTAATGTTATTACTCATAGTCCTGGTTAACATATAGGCTATTTTTATTCCCAGAATATATATATTCGATCTATATCCCAGATGGGATATAGATCGAAAGTTTGTATGGATTTTTTTTTAAATCTCAACTAATTCATTTCAAATTTGCAACAAACATTTTTTACAAAAATTAAAAGAATACGTGTTTACCAGTTTTTTTGTTTAATGTAAAGAAAAGAAAAAAAACACGAAATAATGTAAATATTTTCAATTTTACAAAACACTCTCTCGGAATAATCGTAGGTGTTTTCGTATCGTATTTGATTATAATTAGATGAAGATATTATTTTCTCCAAAACAAATTCAGCATTTACTAATTTTCACCCTAGAAATGGTAAAAAAAAAGAGTTATGTAATGAGTAAGGTTTGCACGGATTCTATACAGTCCTCACGTGAAAATGAAAACCTATCAACTGATTGATAAAAAATGTTAGTATGTTTAATTAATTAGTTAGTAAGTCTAATAAAATCAATTTACCAATCTCATATAATGCATAAAAACCGGAGAAAGTATTTTCAACCATCAAACTATTCACTAATTTTTCCTAGATGGCACTTTGATTTTTCCTTACGATTTTGTCGATAACTGAATATTTCATGTGATACACACCAAATTTTACTCGATTGATACATGTTTGGAAACTAAAATAAGTTGAATTTGTATATTCCGACATTCTTTTCAGTTTTAATTAAGGTCTTAGAAAGCAAATATGCCTTCACGAAAACAAACAAGCCTTTCTCAAAATTCTAGAGATGCTAAAAGACAGAGACTTCAAAGGTCTCAAGAGACAGAGGAAGAGCGTGAGCTACGATTCGTCGCTGCGACCCATAGACGTCCCACTGCTGGTTGTTCTCAAGTCGAATGTTCTCAAGCCACCCGAAGGTCTTCGACAAGGCTTAACGACTGTTTCCAGCATTGAAAACAACCGGGACCGACGGCTTTACGTGCCCTCCGAAGCACGGTAGCGCCCATGAAATTTTTGCCACTAGCGGTCACCTATCCACAAACCGACCACGCCCGTCATTGCTTAACACTTTCGATCACATTGAATCGAAGCGAGCCACTGGGCAATGGACGCTACGATTAAATGCTGATTAATCTATATATATAAAAGGAGAAGGTGACTGACTGACTGACTGACTGACTGACTGACTGACTGACTGACTGACTGACTGACTGACTGACATATCAACGCAGGGCCTAAACTATAAGGTTAGAAAGTAGGGGAGCACTAAGAAAGGATTTTTGAAAATTCATGCCCTAAGGGGGTAAAACGGGGGTGCAAAGTTAGTATGAAACTTTGCCGTTTTCGAAGTCAATTGGGCAACCCGAACGCGGGCAGACGTCGTTAATGGGTCTAATTCTACGCGAGCGAAGCTGCGGGCGTCCACTAGTTGAAATATAAAACCGCACAATCATGAATTAATGATAATAATACAAAGGTAAGCCATGGAAATATTGTATAGAACTTTTTATGGTGGTTAAAAGGTTGGCAAAAAATAATCTTGAATTTTTTTACTAAACAAAATTAGATCAGCTTCTGAGATTGCGGGCGGCAAGAGTTGGAGCTCCAACCGACGTAGCTGCAAGGCGTCTCGATAATATAAGTATGTATTAAAACTGTATTTATATCAGTCTCTGAAACCCATAGTACAGGCTCTGCCTAGTTTGGGGTCAGGTGACCGTGAATGGCAGCGGAGAATAAGGACAATCCAACAATCCAACAAACCAACAAACGAACAAACACTTTCTCATTTATATATTAGTAACAAAGGATTATCACAAATGATATTTGGCTCCGGCCAGTCCGCATTCACCCCAGCAGTTTCCGATTAGTCTTGTTAGTTATGTGCATTTAAGGAATCCGATTTGATTGAATTGTTAATTCCCTTTGACAACGCGGGCGGAGCCGCGGGTAAAAGCGAGTGACAAATAATATATAGACACCCTTGGAAAGTATACTTCGACAACTCATATTTTATGAATATTTCTTGTGTTCCCTTTGAAGTCTTCGAAAGCAACAACTGAATGCAGCACTTGTAGATTGTGCTCGCGATTGAAAGAGGCCTAATTGTGACGTTGGCGGTGCTTCAGGGCCTGACTTTGAAACTGTTTTCTAATTAAGAGGTCCTTTTCAAAGTATCTTCGTCAGCAACATTTCTCGATTTCGTATACCTAAACTATATGTACATACATACATTTTCGATCACAGAATGTATACTGTATGTTAGAAATCGTGTCACCACCGAAAGGACTCTCAATTCAAAAAAGCTATAATTTTTCGCTAGTCTGATTTGTTTATGGAATAACCAGTCGAATCGCTAGTTCAAGTTAAAAGACACTTCACTAAAAAAAACAATTAACGAGGGGCACCAGTCTCGGCCGGAGACCCTTTTGGCAACATATCTTGAGGCGCATCCGTCCTTCAGAAGGCACGTTTATCAGTCGGTCACAAGTGACGTCAGGCGACAGTACTACTACTAGTAACAAAACTAAGTCGGAGCCCTTCCACCGTCACCCTTTATATGTCATACTTTCTATGCCCTTAGTCCACGACGCTGCCCATATGTGAATTGGTAGACATCACATGCTTTCTAAATAAAAATCTATTCTATTCTATTCTTTCGAAACTATTATTAAGAACTCTCAGGCATGCAGGTTTCCTTACGATGTTTCCTTCATACATTAAATTTTATCGGTCATCGGAGCCCTTCGGGTGACCAACAAACTTCCTATATTCGAGATGGCAACAAACCTCTCCTCCTATCTCTGGAGCAGTCTAGTAGAACATTCCAGGCCTTCTAAGTCGTCTTCTAACGACTTGTATAAGACATTGAACGAGATAAATACACAACACTTGAAAAATATACAACATACAAACAATACAACACACTCACACACACAACAACAATACAAAAGGATCTGAACTACTTTCAAAACACAATACTTAGAGATTGTAAAACGGCAAGGATTCTGCAACTACATCATACGTTACGTTGTTTGTGATTACAGGACACGAGTAACTGTAGTTACCAAGCATAACCGTCTTCCAATAATGGAATTTACTCCATCTTGACGTAGGTACATTTATAGACTATTAGGACTCTTATTTATGGTCACGTATCTTATACTCGTATACAAATAGAACTTATCCTTAAGGTAATATTGTTATGCCAATCCCAAGTAGCTACACGGGCAGGAAGATGTTCATTATTTGTCACAATAGGGAGAGGACAAACCCGTCTCCCTTGCAAAAACTCTTCTTAGTTCGCTGAGTAACTTTCAGGTATCCGTAGCTTCGGGCACAATAGGCTCGCCTTTTTGTTTCAATAGATAATGGCCGAATAACGCGATCCGAGATAACTTGGATAGCGGGACTTGCTTCACCACCAGCGGTAAACGCACAAACGATATGATAGCCTTCGAATGATAACTCAATATAAAGTTGAGTAGAAAATTACTTAAAATCGTCAACTCAATAGATTCATGAGAAGAGTAGCATTTATACTGGGGGTAGTACACAATTTTGTAACAAAAGATAAATTTAATTACAAAATTGTATTAATAAATAATTAAAAAATTTCAACGTTTGAAACACATCTGTATAGTATCCACAAAATATAATATGATTTTGTTTATATGTTAATATGTAATCAATATAATAGTATATTTTTTTATGTTTGCTTGATAAATAAAATTAAACCGTTTTCGTGACTAAGTATATGTCTAGTTAACCCAAAGGTTGGCTGGTAGACAATGTTTTGTGAATTAAGTTGACCATTTGTACCCTGTACCTTTTGCATGTGGTTCAATAAACATCCACTTTATAAATCTATGAAGTACACACCTATTAGTTAAATAGTGTTGGTAAACACTCGATGCTTACTATGATTGATGTACATTCAATTCATTTTCCTATGATTATTTTTCTGAAATATTTTATTGATTGGTTCATTGGTTGCCAAAAATGGTCGCTTATAGTTGTTCGCGCGCAATTAGCAAAACTCTTTATTCAATTGAAAATGTTCGTTATTGATAGTCTCGGGCCGGGGTTCACATCCAGCGCCTTTGTTCTTTGTTTCAAAGAGGACTGTTTTATCTTTATTGTTCATAGATTTCCTGATTAACATAATTCACTTCCCACGATCCAGAGTGAGATTTTAATTCAACGTTCAAACTTTACGATAAGGCTAAGAGACCGATTTAAATCTAATTAAAACGTTTATTACTTTTTCAATCTGTGTAGTCACATCCTTACGAATGTATGTAAATATGTTTGCAGGCGAAATAATTCGAGTTCGCATACACATGCGTAAAGAATAAGCTTTGTTTTATAACATTATTATTTTGTTTATCGTTCATCCATATATTTATATTTCTTCTATACTGGCTTGTCTACTATCAGTAACTGTCATGTCATATCTATGAAATATTATACTCCTTATAATAAACACTATCCAAGATTAAAAATCTTTGTAAATATTTTCACACATTTTTTCATTTCACATCGTTTTGAACTGTTAAGGGGCGCGCCATGTTATAGTAGTTAATCTCCTTCTGACTTTAGTGTCATTCAGTAAATTACTAACCCACTAAGCATAATATAGAGAGCTAAGCCATTAAGCCATTAAGGAACTATTCTAAGAACGAATGTTGTACCCATAGCAGATGAGGTATATAATATTCCAACTTATAAAATGCATAGCTACATACAAGAAAGTATATAGAAATGTCATAGTTTCTCGTAGGTCTAGAAGTTTAACTCCATAAAGTTGGATTCTTAAAGCGACTATACAATGTATTTACCAACCGTCGACACATCCTCTCCAGTGACCCCTTGAGGCAGTTTGTCATGAGTTTCCGACCATCACGAAATATGGAAACGCTTGCGATAAACGCCTCAAACGGTGGCAAGCCCCTGGCGCCCATAAATTGTACTTCTGATGCAGAAACGATTTGGATATTGAATTTATCAAATTTATGCACAGCTGAAATGTATGAAATGTTTATTTAAAATTTAAAACGCATTTTATTTCTCTATCAACTGTCCGTTGATAACTTCGAGTGAAATTTAAAGTGTTTTAATATTTTATATTTGTATTAATTAAATTGGTATTACATTTAATTAATTGGGTACCTACATATTTTTAGTAGATAGATGCATAATTGAATTGTCTCGGACTCTCCGGGTCCCGGATTCAAATCACAAACGACTTTACTTTACGTATAAGTAACGTATACGTAATAAGTCATTAAATTTCACCTGCCCTAACAGGCAGGCAAGGCATGTGAAGTCTGCCAATTCACATTTGGTCAGCACGTAGGACAATGACCTTTGGGTCATTGTCCTACGTGCCCATAGCCCATAAGCCCAATAAGCTCTCAATGCGCCTTTTTCGTAGAGCTGGTCTTATTCAAGAAAATTACGCCACTTCCAGCACTCTGTATGTCCAAGTAGAGTCGGGCGCAGAAACCTAGTCTATCCTGGGTCAAGCGTTTTTCTCTTAAGTGAAGTATCCTGTGACCTACTTTGAACGAGACCCTTACTAGTAATTACTAACTGGACTGTGAATATTACTAACTAACATTATTTCTCTGATGCGATATGCAGAAGATATGTAGTAGGTACATCTACTTTTCAGCAGTTATATCTAGGTCCCAATATACGTACTAAGCACAATTTCAGAATTCAAGTGACTACTGGGAAACCCCAATCAAATGAATCCAGAATCTGGTTAGTTCGGGCTTGCGACTTTTAGACCAACGCAGTCTTCCAAATGTTTTCTTAAGGATGTACTAACGAGTACATATTACAAGGGCAGCTATAACAGACGCAACAGCCGCTTAGTTTGATTAAATTCCCCAGGATTTGAATTACGAATGCATTTAATTCCGCCATTCCCTCGCAGTGCATGTTTGTGTTGCAAGCGGCGCCGGGCGCGAGGATGTATAATTTTAACTTGCAGTATTTGTCTTGAGCGCTTTAGTTTAATAGTTGGCAGTTCAGCTTCGGAACTAACGTGGGCCGCGGGAGTCTCGTGTTACTGTGTATGCATTGGGAAATTGCCACTGCACGGTTTACCTACTAGAGACATGATTGCGGTGGATCAGTTGCGACGTGTTACCGTCTTAAATTCACAAAGGCTCCGGTCGCCGCAAAGGTTATTAAAACCAAAGAACGACATATTTTGAAATATTTTTTTTTATTACGTCTCCTCGATTCCGTCTACACAGTTCAAAGTTTCATCTGAATCAGTTCAGTTCCTTGGATTTCATGTGATGGATAACAAATATCGAACTATTGTCACAACTTTTTATCATATGGATATGTATGTAGTGACATAAAAAAATAGTTTTTAATAACGTAAATACTCTCGTAACTGGACTAACCGTTCCAATTCCCATTTGACTCTTAAGTCGGCCTCAGTTGTATAATAATATTGCTAGCTTTGATCCATTAAAAGAAACTAATGCAGACTTGAGACTACCCACCCAATTAACTACCCAATGCTTTCCTAGAGCCACACTTTCTCAGACATACGAGGGTAGCTCGAGAAAAAAAGGTTCGAAGTTCCGCAAGCACGCACCGCGACGCAGCGTGCCGCAGTAACTGCGAAACTTGCACAATTATATCGGCGAACTCGTGAAAGGAGACTATAAAAAGCGGAGATAATCAGCGTATCGGCATTATTAGCAAAGTTCGGCCTTTTGTTAAGTCGTAATTGTGAGCATTCCCGGTTTTTTCACAGTCCGAGGTCGTTTTCGTCGCTGCGTGCGGAACAAATCTCGTTATGTTACCTTGTACTATGGACCCTTAAGTTTTCATTCCAGAAGCAGTAACTAAGTAGTAAAATTTACATATTTGTGTAGCAGTATATTTGTCTGTGGGGGAGACCCGTGCCCAACAGTGGAAAGTCTATGGGTTGCAGCTTAGCGTAACTTATATTTTGAAACTGAAAACATTTCGCCAGCAACAGAGCATTGCCTACCTTGTCAATTTGAAATTTTATCGCTAACGGTCGCTAACGCAATTGCAATAACAAGCATAACAAATCCTTACTAGTATATAAACGGGAATGTGTGATTCTTGGTTTGTCCTTCGACTGACGGAATGATGGATTGGCGTGATTTTTGCATGTACTATATATTGTATATTGTTTGGGCATAGAAGAAGGGCAAAGTCCGTGGTTTAGAGCTGGATAATAACATAAGCTACTTTTTATCCCTAAAAATTCCCGTGGAAATTTTTAATTGATTTTTTGTTGGTTGTTCTCCTGAACGGAATGATACTCGTAGATTGATTGTTTTTAACATACATATAGTGTAGTAGTACGACTGAGAGTGTTATAGGATATTTTTTATCCCGGAAAATTGCACGATTTCCTTGAAATGGTCAAAAATCTGTTTAATTTTTTATCGATTATTTTTATTAGTCCTTCTTCTCCTACACAACGAAATGCAGGATCGATGTAATTTTTTGCACCGATATAGAACGCGACCTGGACGCATCTAACTTTAAAATACAGATTTTTTCTACTCAGAGATTTTATAACCCAAGAAACCTTTTTAATCCCAACACGCGCGATTCTAACGTAGTTTTCAGAATTGAAACGCTCTCTCACAAAACGTTTCATAATGTGGCCTTCATAAAAGCCTTTTGCAGTACTTGCGGTAAATTTTACATATAGTTTTTACACAAATTATAGCTTTCACAAAACGGCTGGAACGAGTCGGTCTAGACAAAGAGCTCTACATTATTCACGAGATAACTCCGCTCTAGTTAGAGACGCGAGAACGATAGAATACGCATGCGAGAATGAAGAATACAGAAGCGGACTCTGCGCACCTTTTTCTTTGAGACATAATAAGTCATCGCTTAAGTCAATAAGTCGCTTATTTACTACTCGTAGCTCGAGCCCAGAATAGTAGCCTTCGGGAACCCAAGCCTGTCGTCAGAGGTGACTAAAATGGAACTTCTGGTGGCAAGACTGGATGCTCAAACGGTCTGAATCTTGGAAAGAAGATGCTGTGTGTGTCGCACAACTTTGTGATGGGAGCCCTAGGTGAAACTGTGTTGAGGCACGGCTCATACACCAACCCAAAATATTCTGTCACAAAGTGGAATTAAAAAAAAACATCTCTGAAGGCCTACGAGTATATCCAGTACTAGGTTCCATTAGAAAATAGATATAGATAAAATACTTATTGTTACTTTCTTGTTAATGTATTAAATAAACAGGCAATAAGACATTTGTTTAATTCAATACTGCGTAGAGGGGTATTATTTAAATAAATATTCGATCAATTACAAAAGGGATTCGTATAGGACTTCGAATACGCATTTGCAAGTCGGGCCATCCCTAGCCGGCGGAGCGCCCATTAGCAGATTGAGCGCGATCTCGCTGTCACCGCGGCACTGATTTAAAGTGTCGCGCGCTGACATAGCTAGCGGATTGCAACATTTTTTTATTTTTTAAAAGCTTTTATTTAACTTCACTCGTATGTATGTATGTATGTATGTATGTCCTGGAATCTTGCAATCAATATTTCACCCACTTCCACTGAAGCTATCGAGCTGAAATTTGGCACACATATTAGGTTCCGATGACAATGCAATAATATGGTACTGTCGAACTGATCTGATGATGGAGCCGGAAGATATTAACTGGAACTTCATGATGGAATATCGTATCATAGTCGTGTTTGCACTTGTGGTAAAGTCTTGTAATGAACTTTGACCACGATTAGGTTTCAAGGTCAAGTTATAAAAGCTTTTTAAAAAAAAATTTTTTTACAGTATAATTATGTGTATTTTTATATTTTATAGCCTCCAAATGTTGTCTACCACTGGATAGTCATGGTCCAAATGTTACCTCTGATTAAAAATGAAAGGCAAAAATCGTGTAAAAAACACGATGCCGGCAAGGATAAATTGGTCTAGAACTGTATATGGTCAGTTCGTGAGTAGGTTTGAGGAATATAGTGGCACGGAATATTAGTGACAATTAGTCGTGTTCTTTAGAGGTATCAATCCCAGCTATGTCATAGCCCAGGTTTTGACAGATATGCTGCTGCTCTTGAAGAGTCTATAAAGTAATAGAATAACATACATTCACGTCAATTTCTCCGCCTTTTACCTTTCCCTAGAAAGAGCCAGTTAGTGCTATTCTATTAACACTAAGCATATGAAGTACTTGTATTATGTACGTAATCAATTGGAAACACTATCAAGAGTGAAGGGAAATAATTCGCGTGACGTCACAGATCTCCGACCCAGTTCCACCGTTTGCCGACGTCACGGGTCACGGCCGCTCGGGAGGCTGCAGTTTTAAAAATAGCGTTAGTTGCGCTTGCTATTGGGCCGGCTGTGAGCCAAGGTGTTGGGAAATTAAGAACTGAATTGAAACATTGAATAATGCTATAATTTTAAAACACTTATGTCGACATCACAGGAGACCGAAGAGCAGGCAGCTACCTCGGACAAAGAATTAGCCTAGCTATTCAAAGGGGGAACGCTGCCAGTATCTTCGGAACCTTGCCTAAGGGGACTCCTTTTAATAATATGTATTAATTATTATTTTATATTTTTTAAGGTTTTTTAGTTTTAGGTTAATTTTATTGTGCTCTAATTTTAGTTATACTGAGGAGAATCCGAGGTTCTCTATATTATTTTTATGTATAAAACACTTATTATCTTACTAGTGGACGACCGCAGCTTCGCTCGCGTAGAATTAGACCCAAAATAGACGTCTACCCGCGTTCGGGTTGCCCACTTGATTTCAAAAACGACAGTTTCATACTACATTTGCATCCCCGTTTTACCCCCTCAGGGGGTGAATTTTCAAAAATCCTTTCTTAGTGCTCCCCTACGTTATAAGCTATTTACATTTTGATGTCAGTTTTATATCAGGTCTTCGTATCAGGTCCTTTTATTGTTTATGCGGGAATTTATAAAATATTTTGTTGGCTATTCAAAGTGGCTAATTAAAGGACTACAGAAGCCTCCGTAATTACGCATTATACGTAATTCAAGAACGCGTCAAAGGAGAACAGAATCACTAATTGCTTTTATAGGACGATTACGAATAATAAGCTCGTCGCTCGGTGTTATGAATATAGAGATTCCTCTCAACGATTTTAATTTTTTAATGAATGTTAAAAGTCAGTGCATTGCCAGTGCCATCTTCTTTATGGTATAGTAACACTAATTGTTCAGTTTATTTGTAAGAGTAGGTGTGAGGACTATGGTGACAATTTAGTCCCGTTAGTCAGTACGTAATCCAATTCTTAGTCAGTCAGAGATTCATTTCCGAAGAACTAAGATGCTGGTTGTTGTTTAAACGAAGCAGACAAACAGAGCTAAGAAAGCCAGAACACAATTATTGCTATAAAAATAATTATTACAAATCAGAAGCCCGTTGGTACTGCCTTGAGCAAACCTTATGCAGGCTCTACCACCTATGTGAAGAGAAAGGCAAAAGATTATGAACAGTGAGAAAATGTTGCGCTAAAACCAAAGCAAAACACATATTCCTTGTATTCTGTAATTACTATACCATCGTTATTATACTAATAAATCATAGCATAGTTTACGAGAGCCAAACCTTTGTCAAATAAACAAAAGATAATACACTCGAACATAACATAACAGAGACTAAATTAGTCAAAGAGCAATCGAGTTCACACAACAGAGGTTACAGGCGCGGCGATATATTTTGAATACCAATGTTTATAGAGAAACATGAAACGTTTAAAGGAATTAATTAGTAAATTATATAACATAAAATCACGCCTGTATTTACCCGAATGAGTAGGCATAGGCATCTATGCATTATAAACACTTTTTGTAGCGGATGTGAAGTAGTGTGTAGTTAGTTACAAGCACTCGCTCTACGTGATTAGCTGTTATCTCGTGAGGCAACACTGGCAACACTGCGGTCTGACTGGCAGTTAGTGTCAAGTGTCAATAAAAAAAATGTTTGATTCAGCTCTAAAGGGCCCCATACACGGTATAATTGATCTCTACGATCCGTCATTTCAGACCGATCGGAAAGACGAGTCAAGATCGTTAACGATTACGATTTACTTAATTTTATGTTTGGCATTTTTGTGACGATCGATAGTATTTGATTTTCGTCAGATCGATCGTACAGATCAGTTGTACCGTATATGGGGCCCCTAATAACACCATTATAACATGCTTACACTTTAAACTGTATATCAGCAGCTGACTTTAAAAATTAAATAAAGCAATGGTGTTTAATTACTGACCGCATCCTACATCATTACTCGTAAAATGACTATATCTCAAGAAATGAGCGCGACGTCTCACTGCGCTCTAAGCGCTTCAAACGCAAATGTCTTACTTTCAAATGCTTTTCATAATGCCGCTGCCATATTTATAATGACAGCTGAGCCGTAGAATAAAGGCGCGTCATTTGCGAAATTAATGCAATCTTTGCTGGCGACATTTAATAGGCTCGTGCCTTGCGCCTTAGATGTGGGGCCATGAAAAAAGCGGTGCAAACTGAATTCGCCACTAATTAAGTCATATGTATTTTAAAATATTTAAGAACACGTTGATTTGGACACAGCGATGCAAGCTGAATTTGCCAATAATTAAGATATACATATTTTTAAAATATTTTAGAACACGTTGAATTGGACACAACATGTAATATTAAATGTTTTTCTCGTAAACTGATTTTAATCTACCTAAACACATCATAGTTACTTTATCTCAGTTACTTTGGCGGAATTCTGTAAAGATTATTTTCCTTTGGTGATTCCTAACATTTTGTTAAAGGTGCAGGGTGGTACGACAAGCTCGTTTGCTACTCGTATCTTACTCCATAATAAAGGTTTAAGAAATTAGCTAAAATATGTTTTATTACATTTTTTTCATAGTTGAAGTTACCGGCTTACTCTCGTGTGATTTAAGTCGGAAATAGGACGACTAGTTTCGATCAATTAATCGTAATTGATCGAAACATCTTCAGGAGTGAACACGCAATTTTTTTTATTAATAAGGCCCAAGTAGACTTACAGGCCAGTAAGAATATTTGAGTTTGAAAGATATTAGTGAGATTTAACTACTCCGCTGGTTTTAAGGCCTCAAATTAATTCAGTCGTGAAGGAGTCTCGACTTATTTAAAACGGATTTGTGGTAAATAAAGCAGTTAGTGAATATCTTGAGCATTATTTTACGTATTGTTAATTAGTTGCCTCAAAATTGGGCATTTATTAATCTTTTTATTCTTGTTTTCTTACTAAAGGGCAATTAACACAACTATTACAAACATGTTATATCCAACACAAGAAGAATAATCAAAATTGGTTTATAAATTGATGCAGTTATCGCTGTACATGTGTAATATACATTAAAAAAATACAAATAAAAAATACAAACTGTTTTTTTTTTTTGTTTAATATTAGATATAAGGTGTTCAAACATTTACCGGTACAATGTGTCAGAAAAAACGAAATAAAAGCTTTTCTTTCTTTCTTTCTTTTCTTTCTTTAAATAGACACACATACCCCATAATTTTTTTTCAAAGTCAGTTTCAAGAATAAAAATCTGAAATTAAGGTTTCGACAGTCCTTTACTAGCCAGTATTTTTAAAGACCTAACTCAGGAACACAAAGATACTTAGCCATTACTCAGACTGAAGTCTGTGAACATCAAAGTCAAAGTTATTCCGCATACGAGTATTGTAAGGATGTACTTAGAAACTTAAGCTTTGCTCTGTATCTTTTGTTTTCAAAAAAGATCCTGGCTTGATGTTGAATTGATTGTTGTAAAGAGACTGCTCTTCAGACATAAGTAAGTTGTGTTGTAATTTATGCTGGCAACTAAACCTTCTAGACATTATAGTAGTTTAAAAGACAAGTTCTACTAATTAAAGTTTTGTATAATGCTCGCATGCATAGTGTCGCAGAGGTAATTGCACCACAATTTGCTTTAAAGAAAAAAGAAATTTACAGGAAACCGATGGATTCGAAATGCATGGGAGACTCATGTCTAGCAGTTGACTACGAGAGACCGATGGTTGAATGGTAGTTAAGTGATACTTCATGTTCAATTAAGGAATAATTAATTTTTTAGATATTTCTCTTCTAACATGAGCTATTTTTATTAGAAAAATATCCTTTAAATTTTGAAATTTGAAGGTAACCTGGAGTGAATCAAAATACATAAAACAATATTATTATATATACATATATGTATGTATGTATGTATGTATGTAGGTAGGTATGTAGGTATCTAACTGAGTCTTTGAACGTGATTTTCGCCCACCTTAAAACGTCGAGTTAATTTGAAACTTTTGTTATATCTAATCGTCGCAAGCGAAGCTGCGGGCGCCCACTTGTAAATACATACATACATAATACATACATACATACTAGTATAAAAAATATATCTATGTATATACAATTTTGCTAGGTGATTTCAATGTCGATGTATTAAATAAAAATAATGTAAATTCAAAAATTATTATGGAATTCCTTAAATGTCACAATTTAAACCTGCATATAAGTGAACCCACGCATTTTACGGAACATAGTAAAACCCTTTTGGATCTGATATGTTCAGATGCCCCAATGACTTGTGTAAAGGTAACTCAAATAAAAGAATTAAGTAGCCACTGTTTTGTTTCTTGTCAATTGAGTACTCTCCGGCATCGCATACCCAAAAAGTTGATAACTTACAGGCCTATTAAAGACATCAATTTGCAACAATTTCACGCGGATTTACTGCTTGCCAATTGGGACCGTTTACAGCAACTTCCCAATGTTAATGATATGGTCGCGCAGTTTACACATCAGTTACTTTGCTTGTTTGATGCGCACGCCCCTCTAAGGTCAGTATACGTCAGGGACTCCCAATACCCATGGGTAACGTATAACATTCGGCTTATGATGAGAAAACGTAACCAGGCACTAGTTCGATATCGTAAAACAAAAAAGGACTCGCATAAGATATTTTATCAGGAGCTAAAACAAATTGTAACATCTGCATTATATACCGAGAAGAAAGCCTACTTCAAATTTTATATTACCTCAAATCTCAACAAACCAAATATTATGTGGAAACATCTCAAACAACATGTAACTTTAAAACGTTTGAATGAATTGACTCTTCCAGTAGGTATAAATGACGCTAATAAAATCAATGACCATTTCTTGGATGTACCAGGTGATAATGATGTTCCACTTTCCAAAATTACTTTCTTTGAATACCATCGTTTCGGTTCGTCATCATTTTCTTTCAGCGAAGTGACGGAGGCTCAGATTTTAAAAGCTATTAAGTCGCTTCATTCAAACGCAGTGGGAGTGGATGGGATATCGCTCGAAATGTTGCTACTAACGTTACCGAACACGCTACAGCTCATCACTAGCATTGTTAACACATCTTTTCGAACAAGCACGTTCCCTGATCTGTGGCAGGCAGCGCTAGTGAAGCCAATACCAAAGAAAGACAGTGCTGTGGAGTTGAAGGATCTTCGACCCATCAGTATCTTACCAACTATGTCTAAAATTCTCGAGAAAATTGCCACTAGCCAACTGTCACGCTACTTAGATTTAAACGATATCCTCCCCACCACGCAATCTGGTTTCAGACAAAAAAGGAGCACCTCCACTGCCCTTGTCAATGTAGTTGACGATCTGCTCACAGCACAAGATGCTGGCAAAGGATCTATCCTGGTTCTCCTAGACTACACGCGTGCTTTCGACTGTATTAACATTCCTTTACTTTTGGCTAAGCTGTCGTACTATGGGTTCACCACTGAGACGATACGTTGGTTCGATAGCTACTTCAAAAGTCGATCTCAATGTGTAGTCTTGGAGCGGGAAAGCTCTGGTACCAAGGACTTTTCATCTTCTAAGCCAATAAGCAGGGGAGTGGCACAAGGTTCTATATTGGGTCCTTTACTATTTATATTATATAGTGCAGACGTCGCGAGGGTCATCAAACACTCCAAGTATCATATCTACGCTGATGACTTACAACTGTATATTTCTTTTGATCCATCAGAGACTAGGTCAGCTGTAGAAAGGATTAACGAGGACCTTCACAATATTTTAAACTGGTCGCAAAATAATGCTCTTGTTCTCAATCCACAAAAAACTTGTTACTTATTGATTGGGACAAAGCTACAGGTCAAAAAAATTGCCTCGAACAATCAAAAAATATCGCTCAGTGGAATTAACATCAATAGGGTTACTGAAGCACGTAATCTTGGGGTAGTCATTGACGAATCCCTTAGATTTGAGAATCACGTGATTAGTGTTGTTAGGAATTGTTTTTACCGCCTTAAGGTTCTATATAAGATTAGAGAGTACATAAGCCAGGACCTTCGGATTAATCTTTGCGAAACACTAGTACTCTCTAAGCTTAACTATGCGGATACTGTCATCGGACCTAGATTACTAATGCGCTCGCAGAACCTCATCCAGCGGGTACAGAACGCCTGTGCGAGGTTCTGCTTCAATATTCCTCCAAGATCGCATGTTACCCCCTACTTAAACGGTGGCAATATGCTAAAAATGAAGTACCGGAGACAGCTACACTTTGCGTGCCTACTATTTGGCGTTATTAACAACAAGTCCCCACCATACTTATTTGAGAAGCTTCGCTGGTTCAGCGATAGTAACTCGCGTTACAATACCAGGGCGTTATCGTTTGGTCTTAAGTATCCCGCATTCTGTACAGCAGCATTTCGTGGTAGTTATAAGTATAATGCCACGAAATGTTGGAATAACCTGCCGCCGCCTATCCGTTTATTAAAGTCAGCAATCGTATTCAAGAAGGCTTACAAATTGCACCTACTCAACTTACAAAAAGCACAATAGATAAATATCACACACATAAATTCAAAAATATTACTCAACACGCACACACGCACACACAAACACATACTACTACATACACACACTCACGCACACTCTCTCTCACACACACATACATACACACACACACACACAGGGATAGAGAGACACACCCTCAAACCAGTACATACACTAATCACAGGTGGAATAACCAAATAGCTGCTGCAATACCCGTATGGTCCGTTTCGTTACCCTTTGTACCCGGTACCTATATATTATTAGTTAGTAAGTAGGTGGGTAGGTTAACTTTGCTAAATTAATATATTTTATTTTATTAAATTCTCGTGTCGTAGTAATGTAGAACCATTAAATTAATTTATTTTAAAGAATGTACTGCTTTGTTTGAATAATTTAAGATTTACTGTCCGAACTGCTCAACACACACTGGGTCGCCCTGAAAACCAGCGGTCGTGGTTCGCCACGACCATAGCTGAGTGCGGCCCAATTTCGGCAGATCTCTCTATTATTTGTATTATTTTATAGTCATATTTTTGTTGTAATTGTGTTAATTTGTCGAAATAAATTGTTATTCTATTCTATTCTATTCTATATAAATGTACTATCTATTACGAAAAGATTTTTTTTAAATCGTACTGGTACTTCCAGAGGTAAGCGCGTTTCAACACTCCCGCTTTATCTAAGAAAAACACTGAGAAAAAGTTTTTTTTCTGATTGGTGTAGCAGAGCGAAGTGTTTCTGCGTCACTTCACGAATCACAGTCGTGACGTCGTCCTATTATGAAACAAATATTTCTCCGCCGCATATATTTCCGTAGGAAAACATAAATTTCATTCGTTTCTCTATTTTCCGAATAAAATAAACATGATCGCAGCTGCGCTCTCTTTGTTGTGTGTCTTCCAGCGTACGTTTACGAAAATAATTCATGCCAGTGCCCTCATGAAGTAGAGGTTTCAATATGGGGCTACAAAACCTACACAGATTACACTTTTCTGGAAATGACCATCTTACGATCGGTTTCAATAACTTATCTATCGTTTGATTTGACTACAAGAGATATTTGACTATTTGACACACTTTACAAAGATTATATTATATTTGATAAATGCTAAATACTTATACCATTAATTTATATAATAATTATTATTTTTATAGCATTTCACAGGCCACCGAGTGGGTTTTAATGGGTGAAAGTCCCACATAACCCGACGTCGCTCCCACGACGTCCGGGTACCTTTTCAAGGTTTCCCACTCGTTAAACAAAAAAATATATAAAGGTACACTAACAATAGACGAGGCAGCAAGATGAGGTAAGTTTCGCCTTAACAAAGACTAATTGATTCTTGGAAAACTCTAACGATTTGGAAAACAATTGTGAATTTGTAATGGTTATAAATATTTAGTAAATTAAAAGCTTTTAAAAATAAATGAATTTGTATAATAATTTTGATGGTGCTCTTGTAAATTTTTTGGATCTATTATTACGAATTTTGAAATTAATGTGTTAAAAATTTACCAAGAGTTCTTTTACAATAAAGAGACAAGTTTAATTAGCCCCTCAGAGCAATGACCTTTATAAATGATTAGAACATTTTATCAATATTATGGGCTTTATAGTAACTTGACTTTTTAATGGTTCACCAAATTTGGTATGTGCAAATAAGAAACTTTACGTGTTCAATTTGTAACGATGAAGGAAAATATCACGTGGCAAAGTGAAAATATTTTTTAGAATGAAAAGCAGCACTTTTCATCAATTTATAACCAAGCTATTACTACCACCATCTACCTAGCCTACAAGTTTATGTCAAATTAATTAAATAATATACTGCTTCAGCAAATTCTCGCACTATCAAAACATCCAATAAACTCCACTATTCCTGTGAATATCCTTACACAATGGAACCCAAAATCAACGTAGTTTCACACACAGAACAGTAATATATCCAGCGTCAGTATAACGGATATTGCTCAGTGAATTCATCGGATAAGCGGTTCTGAGGTGTTTAATTAAAATACATATATTTAGCACGAGTAGGGCCGATACCCGAACGTATCAAAGGGCGTCACGACTTTCATGTGCGATTGCGAGAATGTAATTACGTATGATAAACCAAACTACTCATACTGAATTTACATTTCCTTCGAATAGTTTTCATACAAAATTTCAAATCTTACCATATACGAATTGGGAGATTAATGAAATCTATTACATTTATTAAATACTAACGATTCCACGTTATAGTCTATCTGTCACACCCTATGTGCGCGATGGAATAAAAAAAACCGGTCAAGTGCGAGTCGAACTCGCGCACTAAGGGTCCCGTACCATTATCTATACAAACGGCAAAAAAATCATGTCTGTTGTATAGGCCCCTGAAATTTTTATTTTTTCTATTTATTAGTATTTGTTGTTAAGCGGCAACAAAAATACATCATCTGTGAAAATTTCAATTGTCTCACTATCATGGTTCAATGTATTCACTTTATAGTCAAGTTTATACAACCTCAATGAGTTGCAAGTTACGAGTTGATAATTAAAAACAAATCAGCCAATGCCGTGCGTTGCTCTCCCACCGTTGAATGGAGCTGTTGAATTACACCAATAATCAATCAGGGCTTTAACAATAATTAAATCCGCAGGATATATCTATCCTCGAGTTTTTACCTGACCTTAACCCTCCCGTGACGAGGGTGCTTGAGGACGGGTGAATTCGTCCCAATGGGTCGGACGTATCTATCTACGCCAGTAGGTATCGTATTACGTATCTTTGAAACTTATTTTACTGGTCCGCTCCGGTTTAGTCGGATAAAAATAGCTTTATTTGGAAAACGTAGTCAACTGGTTTAAAAAAAAATACAATTTACCATGATCATAGTACATATACAATAATCTGGAAAATAAATTTCTGCCCTGATTGGGATTTGAACCCGTTTGGAAGTCAGGGTACTCACCACCGTGCCGCGGAGGAGTCAAGCTGACAAAATATCACACGCAAATGTGTATCTCCTATTCAACTTCATAGTTTCACAAACTGAGTATCCTCTATCCCTGAAATTTCTTACCGATAAAGTTTAAACAACCAGTAAATCAAATAAATAATTGTTAGATCCAGTCATTTTCTAAACTTGTATGCGTCTATCTAACTATCTCTTTCCAACTGTGCAATTTACTTAACAAATTCAATAAATAATCAGCGCTAAATAGAGGCTGAAGTGAGAGGGAGAGTGAATAAATGTCCACATAACTCCACCGGGGAGTAAAACCTTTCACTCTAAAACCTCGAATACTTCAACGTTTCAGCTTCACACCCGTTTTATAGAATACAAACAAATTCCATTAAGCCGTAAACAATTAAGCTCGGAACTGGTGGGAAAGTCATTAGTGCACCGAATAACCTTAAGCTTAAAGAATTTCTCGCCGTTGCGGGGCCGGCAATCTTCGGCGAGCGTAGTATGGTTCTGTAGGTAAAAATAAGATAACTTAAGTTTAATGTGTTATTATTGAAGTTATACTTCTTTTGGCGCGTTAGGGAAAAATGATGAGAGTAAATTTTTACGATGCGCGCGCACACCGTCACAAAAAACCGACACCATGAAGTTAGCCATAGTCAACATTGTCAAAAAATGGTTTGACAGTGTACACTTTCAATTGTCAAAGTCTGCTAGTCAGGTGCTGTCAATGTAGATATTTTTTTTTTGTGATATTTAAATAAACTTCATTTAACTAGATAATGATGAAATGCTTGGTGCGAAGTATTTCCAGCTCCACTTGTTCAATAATAATGTAATGTGATCAAATTATAAAAATTGTAAATTTTGAAAAGAGTAACTACCGATTTTCTTGCCGTGTTCTTCTCGGTAGCATCAACCTTGTGAACCGGCGGTAGATAAAAAATGTTATGACGTTCATTAAGCGTATACAAAAATATTATAATGAAAAATAAATGAATCTGAATCTGAATCTTAGTTTTGTAGTAGTGTTAGTATTATTCGTAAATGTAAGGTATATTTTTTTAACTACTAAAACCTGGCAAATTTGTCCGGGTTAAATCATATTTCATAGGAAAACGATGAGATAAACAAAAATAATCGTTTTAGACAGCAAATTTTTTTTTGCTTTTAAGAAAAAAAAATTGTGTAATATATTAATTATTATTAAATCATAAAAGATCCATTCCAAAGTAAATTGCAAATAATATTTGAAACCAAATGTTGTATTACTCTGAACCAGACTGCCTTTTCCATCAGACTCTCATTCAGGCCTTTGAAATTTTGAAATAGGATCGATATAGAATTTAAGTTAATTGAATTATATCAATACCTTGCTAAATTTATTAAACTGTTTACCAGCGTTCTCTCAATCAACCTTTTCATAGATTTGATTGAGTAATAATGTATTAAAACGTAGAACATCAGACGTTTTAAACTCACGCTAAAAATTATACCGTTAAAAATTTTTTTTTTTAAAAAAGCTTTTTAAATTTTTTTTTTTATTTTCATGCATTGTCATCGGAACCAAATATGTGTGCCAAATTTCAGCTCGATAGCTTCAGTGGAAGTGGGTGAAATATTGATTGCAAGATTCCAGGACATAAATACTTACAAGATACATACGAGTGAAGTTAAATAAAAGCTTTTAACAAAACCGACCAAGACTCGAGTGCAAAAATTCAGTAGATAAGTAAACATATCCTGCCCAAACTGCAGGCAGATCCTGATTCCATTATAATGTTGCACTCATCTCGTTAGTACGTTTACTCCAAGAAAGCACACTCTAAGCTCAATCGATATGTATTACGTTAATTGCATACATTGATTATGCTTAGTGATAGCACGAACTACATTACTAAATTAATTATTACATTATTATTAATTTGATCCTTACTCTACGGCGATAGTGACCCCGAATTAAATAAGAATGTATCATTATAAATAAAAATAAACTTACTATCTTAGCTGTTATTTGGCAGTATCAATAAATATTATAGCTAAAATAATGAATTGAAGATAAAAAAGAAAAAAAAATTGGATTTTATCAGATTTATATTTTGTATATTATAGCATTTTTATACTACAAAGTTGTGAGTTGCATCAATAGACAAACGAGGCCATAGTTTATTATCAGAACTAGGTTAGTAATTAAATACAAAACGTACTACGTAAGCGTACTTTTTATAAATATGGCATACTACATACTTATTATAAATCGCACACTTGCGAAAACGGATCCCCAGTAACAGTAAATTGATATACGTTCAGTGTCTTAATATAACATCCTCGAATGGGTATCATAATAACATCAAATTGGCCCGAATTCTGGACCTCCTCATAACCGAATACTCATTATCATTATCGTTATATACGACGAATGTTTGGGATTCCTTCATAATAGCGGTTAGTTTATTAGATCGAGGGGCTTTGATACGTTTATCGACAAACTTATAGCTCTTGCACTGAGCGTAAGTCTTTGAAAGATATCATAAATTATTTTGAAGAGCTATAGAAATATACAATCTATATATATAAAAAGAGAAGCTGACTGACTGACTGACTGACTGACTGACTGACATATCAACGCAGGGCCTAAACTATAAGGGTTAGAAACTTGAAATTTTGCACAGGGGTTCCTTTTATAACGTAGGGGAGCACTAAGAAAGGATTTTTGAAAATTCGCCTTCTAAGGGGGTAAAACGGGGGTGCAAAGTTAGTATGTAACTTTGCCGTTTTTGAAGTTAGTGAATGTCTAATACACACGCTGCGGGCGGCCACTAGTAATATTATAAAGGGGAAACATTTGTTTGTAATGTTTTCACACAAAAACTACTGGACCGATTTCAAAGATTCTTTCACCATTAGAAATCTGCACTGAGTGACATAGGCTATATAATATTACTGGGTGTAAACGAAACTAATGTTATGTCTAATTCCGTGCGAGCCAAGCTGCGGGCGTCAACTAGAATAAATTTCATTTTATTTTGGCTGTTATAAAAGATGTTGTAAAACTTAGCTGACTTTAGTTTAATGTCACAAGTTTCCAGTATAGTATTTTGGTGTTCGAATCGGTTTAGTTCAGTTTATTTCTTGTCTTCATCTATCTGCCCAAGCAGTTCTGACGTGTTGGTACACACGAGATGTATGTGTTGTATAAAAACACTCAATCGAATTCGTACCAGATTCAACTTGGAGCGGTCAACAAGATCCGTATGTTCGATAATTTGAAACTATAGGCGGGACCGTGACAAGCAATAGTGATTATGGAGAGAATCGTTCAGAATGAAGGGAGTGGGGAGTTTCGGCCTACATCCACGGATTGTGTCGGCTGGGACCGGTCGGGTGCGGCGCGAGTGATAGTTTAAGATCGAATAGTTGAAATTATGACATATTGTTGTATTTCAAACATTGAAAAATAATGAAATTAAAACAATATTACTTTAAAAAAAAGTTAAACGATATAAATCGTATTAAAAATTTTAGGGATTTGCGCGTCATTCTAATGATCTCTTACTGCAAATTATAATTGAGTATTTCTAACCTGACATTCCCAGTAGTAGATGGAGTTTGGATTTAGGCAATCTTTATTTTTCAAAAGGGGTTTTTGTTTTTGGAGAATATGTCAAGTCAACCCCATTGTACCTTATAAATTACTTTAGACAAAATGACAGCTTTTGTAGATAACTGAAGTAAAATGTAGTTTTTTTTTTATTTTGTTTTTACCAACCGTTCGACCGTTCGACCATGCGTACTTAATAGAATTTGTTGAAATTTAGTTACATATATTTCGAACGGCTAATAGTGTAGTGACGCTTGTTATTTTATTTCCCGTTATCATTCAAATTTTCTAAGTATAAAATTAAGATTGATCAATCGATTTTTATACCCATAATGGAATATTATTTCAAAAATGTTTAGTTAAATGTCTATAATGTGAAAAAACGTTTCACTTTTACCGTGGTTTCATAAAACCATACAATTCAATTTTTTTACATTGTTATATTGTACGTGTCGCGCCCGCTGTCATCTCTACACTTGCATCGACCGTGCGCACTTTAGTCGTGGCCGTGATTGTCGGGTCACGTGTCGGACCGCCTCGCCAGCCGAAATGTCGCGCTGATTGGGGATTTGCTATCACTGGTCACTTGATTCTGAGCGAAGATAAAATAGTAAGTATTTTTTCTCAGCCGGTGGACTGGGGAGGACCAAGTGCCAATTGGCAGACTTCACCTGCGACTTCGAGATTCACTTCGAGAACATTCTAAAGAACTCTCGGGCATGCAAGTTTCCTTACAGGTGCAGCAGTTGACATTAAATGTCGCGCTGATTGGGGATTTGCTATCACTGGTCACTTGATTCTGAGCGAAGATAAAATAGTAAGAATTTTGCTCAGCCGGTGGACTGGGGAGGACCAAGTGCCAATTGGCAGACTTCACCTGCGACTTCGAGATTCACTTCGAGAACATTCTAAAGAACTCTCGGGCATGCAAGTTTCCTTACAGGTGCAGCAGTTGACATTAAATGTCGCGCTGATTGGGGATTTGCTATCACTGGTCACTTGATTCTGAGCGAAGATAAAATAGTATGTATTTTTTCTCAGCTTGGTGGGCTGGGGAGGACCAAATGCCGATTGGCAGACTTCACCTGCAAATTCGAGATTCACTTCGAGAACATTATAGAGAACTCTCGGGCATGCAGCATGCATTTTCCTTACAGGTGCAGCAGTCGACATTAAATTACTTGTAATTTTTTCTTGAATAGTAATATTTGAAACCGGATCGCTCAAATGGGAGTAAGTTTGATAGTCACTGGGCAATCGCTTACTACCACGCTGTCACACTGGAATAAAATTAGATTTACTGAGATTTTATTTACGGAATAAAACTGTTCTGATCTATTTTTTTAAATATGTGTTATATGTAGTTAAGGTCAAGTCAATCACCGATATTCAGATTGTTTTATCGATGCAAGCGGCTACTGGTAACTGAAATGGACAAAAGACCTATTGTTAGATTTGTAATCGAGCAATTTTAACGGATAGATTGATAAAATCTACTCTTAGTCAATCTGGTTCCGAAGATATATTATGTTACAAGTTAGCTTTTTATTATCCTTGAAATGAGCTTTAATTATTGTATTTTAAATAATCCTCGTAATGGTAGAGGCAGTAGTAAAGTTCTGGACGGAAAAAACAATTTAACGCGAAGCCGCGGTTTAACCTAGTCATTCATATACAAGCCACGGGGTGAAGAACATGCTAAGGCATAGTAACCGGATTCATGATCTAAGCCAGGGTTAGTGTGACGACTCCTTACCCTCCACACTCGCAGCGATCTGTGCGCTTTTAAAACGTTGTGATTATGTAGGGGCACGTATGAGCCTGCCTCGTTAGACCAAAATGTTGGCCTGGTGCCCGGATTACTATGAGGGATGAGGCTAGTTTTCCAAGCTAGGATAGCAAGCTAGTGTTAGTAAGCTGGATTTGTGTAGACAGAACTAGCTTATTTTCTGAGCTAGTAAGCTGTTAAGAAAACTAGTAAGCTAGCGTCTCAAGCTAGGATAGTTTAATAGGATGGGGTTCTTCTTTTTAAGCTACTAGCTTACCTCTGACTTTACTATCCTGGCGTGTGTACTCGATTGACTAGTGAGCAGTGATTTTACTTCACGAACGAGCCACTACCACTGGTACTGGCTTAAAATTAACTGGCTTCGTGTAAACAGCACTAGCACGTTACTAGCCAGGACAGCAAGTCAAGACAGCCTCCGGGCATTATTGCTAGAATTATCCCGCAAATTTTTATAATTAGTCCTCATTGACATACCACAACTTAGTGTGATATACATCCAGACAAGCTTCTTGGAAGAAACATTTGATAATAATAGATCAGATCACCGACTAGTTTCGGTCAATTTTGATGACTAGAGTGAAGCGCCACTCTAGTCTACTCGTCGGCCTGTTGCCGACTTTAATTATGCTGAGTAAGTCGGTTACTTCTTCTACTGTGCCTAGGTTGCAATATAAGTTTCAAGTTGATCCTGTATTCAGTTTACTATATTTTATAACTAATATTGTCTATGAGTATTTAGTATGCAGTGCGCAAGACATATTGCGGCGTTACCACATTAGAAACGAGCTTAGGGGTAAGAAAGAGATTTATGCTAATGGTAACTGGCCGACGACGGCTCCCTAATATTTATGTATGTGGTCACGGGGCGTTGAGAACATAATAGAAATAAGCAAGCCTTGTTCGGATAAATCTAACGTAGACTCGTAAGCTTATACGAGTATACGTTTCAGATTCAGATTCATTTATTTTTCATTATATAGTATTTATATACGCTTAATGAACGTCATTACAGTTTTTATCTACCGTCGGTTCAAAATGTTACTGCTACCGAGAAGAACAAGGCAAGAAACTCGGTGGTTACTCTTTTCAAAATTTACTATTTAATAATTTGACACCTGTATCAAATTATTGAATTATAAATTTGTTTTCAAACTTAAAATGGACAATTCTTCGCACCAAGGGCTTCTATCGCTTAAGTAGTCATTTATAGATTCAAATTTATTTTCCAAGAAACAAGTAACATTTTTAAGTATTTTATTGTAGAAACGAACACAGTTTATAGTCAGTTTACTTTTTCAAAAAAAGTGTAGGTACTGGTACGAGTATGTCATAGTACTCTTGTAAGCTTCAAACCGATGGCAAGTAATTTTTAAAATATTTACGTGAGCGGAGGGCCGAAACACAATAGTCGAACGTAGCACTGAATAGATCATTATCGGTACTACGTGACGATGTCCTGCAATATAGCTTCTAACTCGCTGTATTATTGTTACTTGAGCCATAATAGTGACAGAGAGTCCAAATTACGGGTTTCACGGGACAGTGCGGTTGGTACGTGATGCTTAGAATTAGATTTGAGGTAGTTGAACTGACTAGCTGCTGAACTGAACAAACTGGTCAATACTAGCAACTCTTTATATAAATAAGCGTTTACATATTAATACGAGAATAATACTAACACGCTTTATAGAGAAGTCCAATGCAGTATTGGATATTTACATCTACAAACCAAAGATTAATCTACTTTGCAACAATCCGCGAACAAAAATGTATGGTGGTGTATGAATACCTTCATGCACGCAGCACCTCCCTCCCTCAATACATACACCACCATACATTTTTGTTCGCGGATTGTTGCAAAGTAGATTAATCTTTGGTTTGTAATAATGGAGTTCCGCAAAGTAACGCCTGATACAATTAATTATTGACATCTAGAAAGTGATATAATTTTACGCCCTTTACTCGAGTACAAACATGTCGCCGATAAATATCTGACAGGATTTGCAACTGCAGGGCCATTTATTGTTTATATTAATGGAAAACAATCATGCATTTAGCGCTTTAGACGTATGCTTTTAGGTTTGTAGTAGGATACTCCAACTCAAAGAAATACATTTCCAAACAAGCAATTTTAATTAGACATTTTAAAATAGTTTAGAATGATATTATTATTTAAAAGTATGTTTCCATGTTTCATGTGTTAAGTTTCTGCTTAGTTATGGCTTATACTTTACTCTGTTTTTACTTAAATTAACAGTAACGGAAGGAACTGGGAAGGGAAGCACTTATTAGCTTGCCCCTACAGAGCTGAGACAACATCGCCAACAAAGGCTCATCGATTTAGTTAGATGGCGCTGCTGTTTGTCACTGCATTAACTAAAAGCCTTTGAAGCCAGTGGGAAATACATCGTGGACCAGATTGCAATAACAGACAGGGCTCAGCTTCAATTCCTAGAGCTACTTTTGTGATTGATAAATTGTTGGTCTTATCTATAAAAGTATAATTTGCATACTAAAATATCTTCTATCGTCTCTAAAAACTCTTGAATCTTTTTCGACCTTAATTTAACCATCCATGAATCTATCAAAATACTTCGAGCACCCATCTACGAGTGCTCCTTTTACATTTGAAATGTTGTTCTTAATGTAGGTATTTCTCACACAAATTATATGTATGTATGCACCTACTCTAAATAATGCTCCATATAAAATTCTACTTCACTTTTTTTACTTTAATTTCTCATTCATTAAAAAGGGAGCTCTTTTTTATTAATATAAAGAATATAATGTGTAAATTTAAAAAGCTTCTATCGTCTATATCTACAATAAAATATCTTCTATCGTCTCTAAAAACTCTTGAATCTTTTTCGACCTTAATTTAACCATCCATGAATCTATCAAAATAGTCACTTCGAGCACCCATCTATGAGTGCTCCTTTTACATTTGAAATGTTGTTCTTAATGTAGGTATTTCTCACACAAATTATATGTATGTATGCACCTACTCTAAATAATGCTCCATATAAAATTCTACTTCACTTTTTTACTTTAATTTCTCATTCATTAAAAAGAGAGCTCTTTTTTTTATTAATATAAAGAATATAATGTGTAAATTTAAAAAGCTAGATTTTTATAAAAAAATATGTAACATGAACATTAAATGATATACATAAAAATAAGTGAGCTGCCCACAACGCTCAAAGGATTATCTTGCAGTACTCTTTCGCATTTACTATTAACAGTATAAAAGTAGCAACACATCATCCCACTGCAGAGCAGGAGTATCCTCCACAAACAGCTTCTCCAATACGGATTGTTGGAGTATATTACATGTAAAATACTACTCAAATGTACATTTATTTTGCACAGTAAGGGGTACAATTAAAAATACGAAACACAAACAATTACAAGCCCCTCGAAACACTTGAAACATATCCTTTCAAGTACCTTGTTACACACGATTAATCACGGCTGGATTCCTTCCATTGACATCCCGTAAATAGATTCCAGTACATGCTCGCTAAGCTGGAACCGAAACACGTTTACTGTAGCCGAGTGAGGTGTAGCTGTGAGTGAGTAGGCTGGCCGCCGTCCTTTGAGCCAAGCTCGACTGATTGCGCCTGTCTGGGCCCATCAGTTGCAGTAACGCAAACAGGTTTTTCCCACTATATTAAAAAGCGGTTATACCTAGCTCTGTGGTTGAAAATTCGACCTCCTATCACAGACATGGGCGCTTCAATCCATGGCTAGTAAGCTATCGTACCCAGTTTTTTTTTAGGTTTACGGTTGGTACAGAGTAACAGTGGCAACAGAGGATCTCTCTATTAGGTACAAACTAACGTATTCATGCGTTTTAAATAATTAAAAGCACAAGTTACTTCCGTAAAAGAAAAGTTTTTGTGAAGACTTGAACGCCGAAAAATTTATACGAATTATTCTGGAAGGCATGTAGAGTTTTACTCTGTTTTTAATCTGTGACATAATCGAAATACTCGAAGTGTATGAAGTTTCGGTTGTAATGTACAATATATCCTAAATGCGCCCGCCGCCGCCCTTCCCTTAAGCCACATTCGGCCTGATTGCGGCTGTCCCGAGCCCATCAACTGCAGTAACGCAAACAGGTTTTCCCATTGTATCAAAGAGTTTCGTCTTTTGTGTAAGACATAATGCAGATTGTATTTTGTCGAGAGTTCGCTTTTATTCGGCCACCTCGTGCCTACAAATATCTATATTCGAATGCAGTCAGTCCACGTTTATGGAGGCTAGATTAAAATATTCTGTTGTGCAAACCACAACGGAATATCTGAGAAGGCTCTCTCTCAAATATTAAAAATAGTTGCAGCGAATAGTAAATGTTGCTTTTGTTGAGTCCACTAGACATCGCCGAAACGGTTCTACGCTTCGACGGGTGACGGAAGTGGTTTGAGGCAAACTAAGTAGGTACCAGGAAATCAGAGCCGGAACAGATGTTAGTATTACTGATTGCTAGTAATACTAACAAGACTTAGTATTGTATCCGTAGTGCAGTAAAAATGAAAGACGTATTTTACTCACTTTGAATTCATTTTCTTTTACATTCTTTACTCACTTTATTTAACTTTTGCTTTGAGTGCCTTTTTTATAATAAAATAATAACACTATTGATAAATTTTCAACATAATTTATCCGGATACTCCAGTTAAAAATGTATCAAAGTTTTTATTCAAAACTGGTTCGCTACCTTTGAGTCAGTGAACCAAGAATAAGTCACCATTCCAATCAGAACACAATTTATTAGTCAGCTTTTTTACATGTATAACCCAGGCAATTAGTACTGCATTACGTAATGTTTACCTTTAAGTTTTCATAGACGTTAAAGATATTTAAAGAAAAATAACTGCCTGGAAAAAAGATATGCTTTCAATAAGCTAACATGGATATTTAAATAAAATGTATGATTGAATGCCTGTTTACATCGCCCAAGTTCAACTTTCACAATTCATAGCGCCATAAACACAAAGAACATTTACATATTCATAGAAGAGAAACAACAGTTTGACTTCTAGCGCGACATTTTATTGCTGATTTTACGCCACCACTGAAGAAACATATTTGCTTTACACGTAATAAACACAGTACTATAGGAATACTCCGACAGACATTTACGACGCCGGATATCAGCAATACGTCACTGTTTCACTCTTGCTTAGTATCATCCCTAGATCTCGCAACGACCAATTAATAATGACCCTTGAACTATAGAGCATCGGGGGCGTAGGCGAGTAATTTAGTCATAATAATAAGGGTGTACCCTCATTCCCTCTCGGGCAGATCCTGTGCATGAATTAAAGCTTTAAAACTTTAAAATTAATTTTCTGTGCCGCTATAATGTAATTAAAATAGAATATGAGATAAGAATAAAATAAATACAATTTAACTCTGTTACATATATGTTCGTTATCTCTTAAAAGAGGTTAAAATTTTAAAAAGGTTCAAAAACTTACATCCTGGCAATGTAATTAAATTTTCATACATTCAGCTATACAAGATAGCCGTTTTATAATAATATTCCCGTCACAATAACGCCGCTACAACAATGTCGACGAACATAAATTGTGGCCGTCAGATCTGTCACGATAGTTTTGATTGACCCTTACAGCAGGTCTTACTATTTTGGTCGGTTGTTGTAACACTTGGACGGTATCCAAAGTGTCTGAAAAACATTTCTTGCAGTGACATAACACTTTTCGTAATGTTCGTATAACATTGGGCGCAGTTGGTGGTGGCACTACGACCGATACTTCTGACATTCGACCCACGTTACATAATAAGTAAAATGGAGTCAACACAATTTTAGTTACTATAACGTATCTTTTACATAACCTTGGCAGCCTATTTATGCCAGCATGCTATATGAATTGAATCAAATAATTTTTTCCAGTCGCCACCCCCACGTTTAAAAAATTAAATAGATGAAATTCCTCTGATACCTCTAAGACCATATATTTTATTACATCAGAACAGATGATATTATCGCAATAAGCAGAACGTTTTTATGTTTAACTTGGTAATAGGAAATTGATGTTGTTAAAAAATTATCATATCATGCAGGAACATGTATAAAGTCTAGTGATATTACAATGAAAGTTTTTTTTTCTATCAGGTAGAAGCTAACGCCGTGAATTGCCTGCTAGCGCGCATTTTGTCTGGCATCAGCCACTCTTGTCTATCGAACGTCACCGAAAATAAATGTATGCGTGGTGCGCGAAAGCTGGCGAATAAATTAAATTAATCCGACATACGCGCTCTTACCCGTACACGCCACGTATACAAGCAACTCCACCGGAGGCTTTGTTGTAACGTCATTTTTTACCAATTTATCGGGTAGTTACCTCCGGAAATTTTGTTCGCACTCGACACCAATTTGGTTCAGAACCGAAAACGGCGAAAGATATTGCGACGGACAATTTTTGGTGGCGTTTATATGACCCCGATGTTTTGCTGAGTGATCAGTGTTTACTGGCTTCGTGAACAAAAATTAATAGTGTAATATTTTAAAAGCTTAACTTTTTTTTTAATTTGCCACTACTATCTACTTTTGTAGCGAAATCATAGGTACTTGTTACTTGGCTTTAAGCAAGCCTAATGAAATGTTACAGAGGGTATCAATCATAGACCTTGTCATAAAATACTCGTAATCAATGATTTTACGATACCCGAATCAATAAAATCACGATGCGACTAACTAGAATATAAAGTTATGACTTAATGAAAACACACGGCAAAAAGTAAAATAAAAGATTAGTGGTTCGTTTCAGAATTTACATTTTTTTAAATAACTTTGACCTTTCATTATATATTCATAATACTAGCTTTTACCCGCGGCTCCGCCCGCGTGGTCAAAGGGAATTAACAATGAGTTGTTTATCATACATAGATAAGAACTTGAAAATGAATTTTACTAACGCCATCTATTAACAACATCCGGAACTAAATATCTAGCAAATAACAAAACATCGATATCTTCCCATGGGGATGTTTTACCGCGGTAAAAAGTAGCCTACGTCACTCTCCACCCTACTCACTATCTCCACACACAAACCATACCATATAATAGTTTCGTTGCGACGTGAAAGCCGGACAACAAACAAACACACTTTCACATTTATAATATTAAGTATGGAAGTATGGATTATATTATATTGCAGCGAATTTAACCTGCCGCAGCGTATGTATGCTGTATGTGGTACTGTAGCCGCTTCGGAAACTGGCTTGTTTGGGAGGTCCTGCCTATCGAACAAGCCAGTCGTGAAGCCTGCGAGCACCTTGGTGAGGACTGACATCATACAAGTATTGTCTACCTAGATTGTCAAACCAAACCTTTGCTCGGGTATCGAACAAAGAACTTCTTCCAAAATGCAAGGACAACCGCTAGAGCAGACAAACCCAGGAGAACTAACAAACGAATAAATATATAATTTTAAAAATGTATTCCCTGTTTAAACCTGAACTCAATTTAACTGCTTTATAACGGACTTTTATATCGATAAATCACGATTATTTCCTAGTGAGCTTTAAATCTGCCTAAAATCGAATTAACGTTACCGAAACGTGCCAAATCTGCTGAGGCTAACTTCGACATTAATAACCGTTAAACCGGAATAAACACACTAATGGTCACCGAAATTTGTTACACGCCTTCTCGGATAGTAATGAAATGTCATTAAAATACCGACGTTGGAAATTTATATTTGGAAGTTTTTAGGTTAGGGTTAAAACCTGGTTATAATTAATTTGACTTTGTCTAAACCCAATGTACAGGCAATGATAATTAAAACTATCAGGCAATATGTGGGCCAGAGTAAATTATATACATTTATAGGTGGTAGAACCCATTCAAAGTTCGCTCGAAGTATATGGTTTTAAAGCGTTTTTCTATGTTATGTGTGATTTGTTTTAATTTCGCAAATCACACATAACATAGAAAAGTCATTGGTGCGTGCCGCTTGGGTTTGAACCTGGACCGCTCAAGTGAGAGCCGAGTTTGATAGTAACTGGGCTGTCACCGCTAATTTAACCACTGTATCAGGCTAAATCTGACAGCCCAGCGGCTCGTTTCATACTTTCCATTGTTATCTTTTATAATTTCTCGTAAAGTAGAGTCTGACTATGGCCTCTACCAAAAGCAAAGTGATCTTGGTGGAATCACAAGGTGTGAGAATGTATGTAAATACGAACAGAAAAGCTTGCAAAGCATTAGCAGATTAAAACTCTACTGGAAGTGAAATAATTCATTACAACAAACTGTGCCGCCGTTGGCGTGCGTCGCACCACCAGCGATGAAACCGGAGTCAATACCATCTTAGTCCTCAAGGGTAGCAACCAATCTAAACCAAACTACGTGAACTCGGGCAGCACTGAAAATCAGCGCTGCTGGTTTCCTTCGCAGCCAACAGCATACGCTGAGTGCTGACCCTTTTAGACACAACACTGCTGCACCAGTAAACATGTAAACTCGTAATTGTGTAATCATTGTTTATAATTGTAAGTTCATTTTGCTGTAGCGAAGTGGTTAAATAAATATATTTTCTTTTATTTCTTTCTTTTCAATCTTGCCTTGGAACTTACTAAAAATGATTAACCATAACTAACAAAACTATCACTCACAGTCCCAGGCCTAATACCTACATACGATCTAACCACCCAATGAACAGAGGATGTTGGTAAGAACTATTCACATCCTCTGTTCGCATAACTGCCCACACCCCCGTCCTATATCCTCTGTTCACTGGATAAACCATCACAGTATCTGTTGGAGGTTTGTTCAGAGTTCACAGTTGCCGGGTGGTATTCGTTTCCTATCTTGAATCCATTAAAATTTGACGGGCCCGTTGGCGCAATCGGTAGTGACCTTGTCTGTTGCGCCAGGGGTCGTGGGTTCGAATCCCACTCAGGACAAATATTCGTGTGACGAACACTTGTATTTTTGGTGACTGACTGACTGACTGACTGACTGACTGACTGACATATCAACGCAGGGCCTAAACTATAAGGGCTAGAAACTTGAAATTTTGCACAGGGGTTCCTTTTATAATGTAGGGGAGCACTAAGAAAGGATTTCTGAAAATTCACCCCCTAAGGGGGTAAAACGGGGGTGCAAAGTTAGTATGAAACTTTGCCGTTTTTGAAGTCTTTAGACGGGTAGACGTCGTTAATGGGTCTAATTCTACGCGAGAGAAGCTGCGGGCGTCCACTAGTTTATTTATAAAAAAAGATCAGCTCGCTCAACGCTTGCGATGCGACAGCTCGGCGTCCGCGCCGTGTCTCCGCGGCGGAGTCGGGTGTTTACCCGTGTTTTCACTCCGAATCACTTTTGCTACGAGCTTCCTGGCAATGTATGTAAATAAGACACGGGAAGTTTGCGATTTTGCAGCGCAAACGGCACGTAAGTAAGGCTAGACTGGCTGAATGGAAGAAATGAAAACGTTTACCGCAACATGTTTACAGTCATTTTTGAAGCTACTGTTTTTAGCTTATCATGGTTTAGACTAGATTAAGAAAAAAAAGTGTGTGTGTACAAGCGTTAGAAGTTATACTTCTTTGGCGTAACAAGATAAAAATCTTTTACGTTTGTAGAAAAAACGACACTAACAATAGAAAAAAGGTATTTTATACATTGAAAGTTTTATTATAACGCATTAATTATCTAGTTAAATAAAGTTTATTTACATATCACAAAAAAATTATTTTCTACATTGACAGCACCTGACTAGCAGACTTTGACAATTGAAAGTGTACACTGTCAAACAATTTTTTGACAATGTTGACTATAGCTAACTTCATGGTGTCCGTTTTTTGTGACGGTGTGCGCGCGCGTCGTAAAAATTTACTCTCATCATTTTTCCCTAACGCGACAAAAGAAGTATAACTTCAAAAACCTTGAATCTGAACTAGCAATGCTGCCAAAAGTGAAGTTTGTTGTTGCATACGACATGTTAACAGCAATTACCAAAGGTCTAACGGCAATATTTGAAGTAGCTAGTAATAACTTTACTATTAATGTACTGGATGATGTATCTACAACTTTAGATTATTCAAGTTTTAATTGCAACTCAGCAACTTATTGTTAAAGCTGTCAAAAACAAGGTCCCCAAATGTAAAGCTCCACCCCATAGCACGAATCTAATTTACCCAGGACCATACCTACACATATAAGAAAACGTTCAACCGTCAATTCAGGTCATGTATTTAATATTTCTTCCATACGATATTAAAAGCGAAACCCTAAATGTGTTTGTCTTTCGACAAAACTTCCGTCGGAACTAGGGCCTCGCCATATTATAATGAAAAGCAAACAGTAGCCTTCAGTGCGAAGTCACTTAAGTTTTCAGACTACGAAAACAATTCGCGCTCCGTACAAAAGGTCAGGTGTTCTGAAAAACTAAAACCTTCACACGGTGGACGTGTGTCGTGAGAAAGGTCACCATTGTAGCGAATCATGAGCCTATTTTACGAGTATGTCATTTATATAGATAACATAAGTGAAAACTAGGTAGGTAAGTATATAGGTTGTTAGTGAAAAGTTGGCTAAGCAAACCAATTCTACTTTCCTGTATTTGTGATATACATAGTTGGAAAAAAAAAATAGGTAAAAGCCTATCGTGATTATTCATATTTGAAAGGGCCCGTTGTCGCAATTGGTAGTGACCCTGCCTGTTACGCAGGGGGTTCGAATCCAACTCAGTACAAACATTCGTGTGACGAACTCTTGTATTTGTTCTGTATCTGGATATTAAATATTATCTATTTAACTATCTATTTAAAATATCTATGTATATCGGTCTCTGATACCCACAGCAAAGGCTAGCGCCTAGTTTGGGGTCGGATGGCCGTGTGTGAGAATGTCCATGATATTAATTATTATTATATTTCAAGTCAAGTGCTTATGTCAGTAAGTAACCTGTCAAGGCATCAGAATGATTCTTTGCTACTTTAGCGACACTGGAAAATAAATATCTTACCTAAAAATAATATGTTGATTTTTTTAATCTTTTGCATGTATGCCACTAGCGGTCAACACGCAACTACCGGCCGAGGCCGGACGGGTTAACTTTCTTCCATGATCGAAGGTTAACACATTCACTGTCCGTGTACTAACCGTTCACAGGCTATTATTATTCGGTTGTTATAATTTCTTGGACATTTAAAGTATTAACACTATCGTTTGGTGCGGATTGGCAGACTTTACATGCCTTCGAGAATATTATGGAAATCTCTCTGGTATACAGGTTTCCTCTCAATATTTCCTTCACCCGTAAAGGGCCATTTAATTTCTTGAACCGCACAAAACTTAGAAAAGTAATTGGTGCATGCCGCCTGGATTTAAATCCGGACCCCCGATTGAGAGGCGAGTTCGAGCGCCACTGGGCAGTCACAGCAGTAACGTGACCTCGTACAGTTCAAGAAAAAGCTAAGATTTTTCATAATGGAGCCAAAAAAGTGTACAGCGCAGTACTTCGGGACATCTCCGGGCGATTCCCTGCCTCACGTACGCAGTAAAGCGGACGTGTGGAACGGACCGCACCCGTGGCAGGGATCGGATTGTTCCCCCCCGGGGGCCGCCACCTTGTCGTGGTGGGGGGGCTTGCGTGTCCCGATGATCTCCAAGGCTATACCGTACAGGGTTTCCCATAACGGGCAGGCTTGGAGGGAGGGGCCAGACCAAGAGCGGCTCACAGTTGGGGTCTCTCCACGTGTCCCTCTGCTCAAGCAAAGGGTAGTGTGGATGAGACCATGGGGTGGGGTCTCTCCACGTGTCCCTCTGGTTTAGCAGAGGGCACTGTGGATGGGACCAGGGTGGGAAAAACCCATGAGGGTTGCTCACCCAAACGCGGGGGCGACGGGCTGTCGGTCACGAGACTGGCAGCATGGCTTAGGCCACCGTCGGCCAACTCGCTCCCTGACCCGTGGGCGTCAGGGGTGAGGGCCGCCACTCCGGTGGGGGCCGCGAGGAAGAAAACCTCTCTAAAAAATTACCCTAATTCCAAGTTTGGCTCTCGGCGAGGGGATGAATGGTTGGGGGGTACCCAATCCCTAGAGGCCGGGGAACTCACCCCGTTAAAAAAGAGTAAAAAAAAAATGGCAAGTTCTCAAGGTACGAGTAATTTACCCCAGGAGGGTACCGGCTCAGCCGGAGAATCCCTCCTTGCGTCTACGGACGCGAGCAGCCCCGCGTATTCTGGGGGGGGCAAGAACTGCCTCGTAGGCCGGCAATCCGCTGGCCTCCGTAAACACGACCAAAGCAAATGCACAATGGACACCGAGAAAGACGGCACCGTGATGAGGGACGAGGAGACCCAGGACACTGCGGAGGAGACTGACTCCTCGGTGGTGACCCTGGTGTCGGTGTCGTCCGGAGACGACACGTCGGGGGGCTTCTGGCGCAATGCGCGTAAACGGCCCCACCACGGAGATGAGGAGGAGTCGGCAGTGGTCGAGCAGCCTGCTCCCACGCCGACGGCTCCGAAGCGAGGGAGAGGGCGACCGCCCAAAACGGGCCAGTACGTCGGCCGTAAGCAGGCGTACCTAAAAGCGCAGAGAGAGGAGGAGAAGCTCCGGACGGAGAAGGAGGTGGCCGAGATGGCCCAAGACCTCCGACCCCAATCTCGCCCTCGGTCGAGGTGTCTGTCCGACTCGTCGTCGCTGTCACGCGGCGAAGACGGACCCTCGACATCCGAGCTGCGAAAAAAGGCGGAGGACAGCGTGCTCCGCATTCAGGCTGTCGCGACAAAATCGCGCAACCTGAAGGGCACGCTGCAGAGGGACCTCAAGGAGGCCTCTGCGATCCTAAGGGAGGTGGTAGCGGAGCTGGCAGGGCGGTCCGCTACGGAGGAGACGGCTCGGCTCGAAAGGGCCAATGCCCGCCTGCAAGGCGAGGTCGCGGAACTCCGCAAGGAGATCGCGGACTTGCGGGCGAGCCTCGTCAGGCCTGCGGAGTCGAGTGGAGCCATCCTCGACGATGTCGCCTCGCTGAAGCGCTCGATCATGGTGGAAGTGAGGACCATGATCAGCGCAAGGTTCGAGGCGCTCGAGATGCGGCTCCCTCCCGAGCCACGCCTCCGGCCGCCTTTGGCCGCCGACAGAGCGAGGGCTGCGGCTGCGTCTCCCGCTCCCGCGGCCGGTGAGGCCGGGCGAGGCGGTCAAAAAAAGAAAGCGCCTCCAAAGGCGCATTCAGAGGTGGCAGCGCCGACACCTGGCGCTCCGAAGCCCCCGACGACGGCCGTGCCCGAGCAGTGGAGCGCGGCTATCAAGCGGAACAAGCGGGGGAAGAAGAAGGGCAGCGCACCGTCCGACAAGCCGGCACCCCCGCCTAAAAAGAGGAACCCTGCGGCGAAGCTTCGCTCCCCGCGCTCGGCAGCGGTGACCCTCACCATCCAGCCGGGCGCTACGATGGAGGGCAAGGAGCTCTCCTACAAGGATGTGCTCGACGGGGCGAAGCGGCGGATCGACCTGGAAGGCTTAGGCCTGAAGGGTCTACGATTCAGAACCGCCGTGACGGGGGCCCGTGTGTTGGAGATTCCCGGGGCCGACAGCGGTGAGAAGGCGGACCTGCTGGCGGGCAAACTGCGGGAGGTCCTTCCCGCGGACCTGGTCCGCGTCTCCAGGCCCGTGAAATGCGCAGACCTGCGCATCAGCGAGCTGGACGACGCGGTGTCCCGGGAGGATGTAGCGGCTGCGGTGGCCCGCTCCGGGGAATGCCCCCCCGAGCAGGTCAAGTGCGGGGAGATTCGCCGCTTCTCTCCCGACAGCCCCGGCACGGCGTGGGTGCGCTGCCCTGTCACGGCAGCCAAGAAGGTCGCCTCCAGCGGGCGGCTACTGGTGGGGTGGGTGTCGGCCCGGGTCAGGCTTCTCGAGGCCAGACCCCTGCGGTGCTACCGGTGCCTCGACTCGGGGCACGTGCGGAGCAAATGCACCTGCGAGGTGGACCGCAGCGATGCCTGCTATCGCTGCGGTCAACCGGGCCACAAGGCGGCTGGCTGTGCCGCTGCCCCACACTGCCCGCTGTGCGAGGCGAAGCAAAAGCCGGCGGACCACAGAGCGGGAAGCGGAGCATGTGCCGCCGCTTCTGCCACCGCCAGGTCCGCAAACCCAAAGAGGAAAAAGAAAAAGAAGAAAAAGCCCGCCGGGAAACGCTCAACAGCCCACCCCCGGCCGGCTCGCCCGTCCGCCGCTGACGCGGAACGCGCCGCGAGGGTCGCAGACATGACCGTCGATTAAGGATGGCCATGTCTCTCCTGCAGGCGAACCTCAACCACTCGGCCAGGGCTCAGGACCTCTTGTACCAGAGCCTGGCCGAGTGGTCGATCCAGGCGGCGGTGGTGTCGGAACCTTACCTTGTCCCCGCCAGGGACAACTGGGTTGGTGACCGGGAGGGTACGGTGACGATCGTCGCGCAGACGGCTGCCGGCTCCCCGCCCTTCGACAAAACAGCGAAGGGCCACGGATGCGTCGCGGCCACCCTTATGGGCGTGACGATCGTCGGCGTGTACTTCTCGCCGAACCGGAGCCTGGCCGCATTCGAGCAATTCCTGCTTGAGGTCGGTGCTCTGGTCGGCCAGAGTCACCCAATCCCGGTGCTGGTCGCCGGGGACTTCAACGCCAAGTCTACGGCTTGGGGTTCTCCGGTCACCAATGCGCGGGGCAGGGTATTAGAGGAGTGGGCTGCCACGTCGGGCTTAGTTCTTCTAAACCGGGGGTCGGTAAACACGTGCGTGCGGCACAACGGGGGATCCATCGTGGACCTCACGTTCGCGACCCCGTGTCTTGCGCGCCGTGTTCGAAACTGGAGGGTGCTCGAGGAGGCGGAGACGCTCTCGGACCATCGGTATATCCGGTTCGAGGTCTCCGCTAACCCTGGAGCTCCACAGAGCCGACCCCCGCGTGGGGAAGGACCGAGCTGGGCCCTCAAGACCATGGACGGTGACGTCATCGTCGAGGCGTCCATCGTCCAGGCTTGGCAGCCGGCGCCGGAGGGCCCGGCGGCCGACGTGGACGGGCGAGCGGAGCGGTTGAGCGAGTCGATGGTGCAGGTGTGCGACGCCGGTATGTCGCGCGCCAGACCGCTCCCGCCCCGCAGATGGGTGTACTGGTGGTCGGTGAACCTGCGCCGGCTTCGCGAAGCGTGCGTTGCAGCCAGACGCCAGTACACTCACTACAGAAGGCGGCGAAGACGGGTGGACGCCGAGGAAAGCCGCCTCTACGCCGCATACAGGGAGAGATGCATCTCATTGCAGATCGCCATACGGGAGGCAAAGTCCGAGTCGTGGGGAGAGTGGTTGGAGACTCTGAACAGAGATCCCTGGGGGCGCCCGTACAAGACGGTGCGTGGCCGGTTGCGCCCCTGGGCCCCTCCGCTAACCCGGAGTCTCCAACCAGAGTTGGTTGCCAACGTCGTCGCCACTCTCTTCCCAGAGAGGGCCGACTCGGCGCCTCCGCCTATGGCGGCTGCAGCGTCGGAGGGCTCGGACGCCTCGATACCCGAGGTGTCCCAGGAGGAGCTGGAGGCCGCGGTCCAGCGGCTCCGCGCCAAGAGCACAGCACCGGGCCCCGACGGGGTACCCGGCAAGGTGTGGGTGCTCGCCTTGGAGGCCCTCGGGCCCAGGGTGGTCGAGCTCTTCGACTCCTGTATGCGGAGTGGCCGCTTTCCGAGGAAGTGGAAGGTCGGCAGGCTCGTGTTGCTGCGCAAGGAGGGCCGCCCGGCGGACTCGCCTTCGTCATACCGGCCCATAGTGTTGCTCGACGAGGTGAGCAAGCTCTTCGAGCGGATTATTTCCGCGCGCCTCGTCGAGCACCTCGAACGGGTCGGGCCGGGGCTGAGCGACCGGCAGTTTGGTTTCCGCCGAGGCCGGTCGACGGTCGACGCCATCGCGCGTGTGAGGGACCTCTCGGAGGAGGCGGTGTCCCGGGGAGAGTACGTCTTGGCGGTGTCTCTAGACATCGCCAACGCCTTTAACACCCTCCCCTGGGGCTGTATAGGGGCGGCGCTGGGCTATCATCGCGTGCCCGACTACCTGCGTCGTCTCCTCTTCGACTACTTCTCCGAGAGGGAAGTGGTGTACCCGACGCGCGACGGGTGGGGCCGCCGGGTCATGACGTGCGGTGTTCCACAGGGATCGGTTCTCGGGCCACTCCTGTGGAACATCGGCTACGACTGGGTGCTGCGGGGCGCCAATCTGCGGGGGGTCGACGTAACGTGTTACGCCGACGACACCCTCGTCACGTCCTGCGGCGCCACGTACCGCGAGGCGGCCCTGTTGGCGACGGCCGGAGTGGCCCAAGTGGTGGCCCGAATCCGCCGGCTGGGGCTGGAGGTGGCGCTGGAAAAGTCAGAGGCTCTGTGTTTCCGCGGAGCCCGACGCGCCCCTCCCGCAGGATCCCAGCTGGTGGTCGGCGGCGTCCCCATCGCTGTCGAGTCGACGATGCGGTACCTGGGCGTCGTCCTCGACAGCCGCTGGAACTTCCGGGAGCACTTCCGGCGGTTGGCCCCCAGGTTGTTGCGAGCGGCCGGAGCTCTGAGCTGGCTGCTGCCAAACCTGGGCGGGCCGACAGTCGCATGCCGGCGGTTGTACGCCGGGGTGGTGCGGTCGATGGCCCTCTACGGGGCCCCGATCTGGGCGGACACCCTGAGCGCCCAAAATAGGACTCTCCTGCGCCAAGCGCAACGGGTCATGGCGATCAGGGTGGTGAGAGGATACCGCACCATTTCGTGCGAGGCGGCGTGCGTCCTGGCCGGGACCCCACCGTGGGACCTGGACGCGGAGGTGCTCTCGGCGGTGTACTGGCGCCGCAGCGCAGCAGCACGAGCCGATGAGGTGGAGCCAGAGCCGGAGGAGGCCGGGCGGCAGAGGCAACTCGACCGCCAGGTCCTCCTCCGGAAATGGAAGGACAGGCTGGCGGAGCCGACCGCCGGCAGAAGGACGGTGGAGGCGATTCGGCCCGTCCTAGAAAGGTGGGTCGATCGCCGACACGGGGCCCTCACCTTCCGCGCTGTGCAGGTCCTGACGGGGCACGGTTGCTTTGGCAGGTACCTGTGCAGCGTGGCGGGTCGGGAGCCGACCAGCGTGTGCCACGCTTGTGGGTGTCCAGAGGACACGGCGGAGCACACGCTGGCGGAATGCCCTGAGTGGGCGGAGCCGCGGGCGACGCTCGCGGCGGTGATTGGGGGCGACCTGTCGCTGCCGGGCGTCGTGAGAGCCATGGTCGGCAGCGACAGAGCGTGGAAGGCGGTGCTCCGATATTGCGAGGAAGTCATGGCGCAGAAGGAGGCGGCGGAGCGGGTGAGGGAAGACGACCCTCTGTCCAACCCAATCCGCCGTAAAAGAGTGGGTCGGAGGCGCCTGGCGCATGAGCGCCGCCTTCCCCCATAAGGGTGGGTCTCCGGGCGGTGGAACCGGGGGGTACCATCGCCCAGTTGGAGGAGACCCCCGAGACGGCTGGCTCGGCGGAGCAGCGGAAGTGTGCGAAAGCGTTCCCGCAGCTCCGCCGGAAGACGGCGAGGAGGAACACCGCTGGTTTTTAGCCGGTAAGAGTCCGGCATAACCCGACAGCGCCCCCCCGCGCCTGTCGGGTATCCATGAGGATTTTCCAGCGATAAAAAAAAAAAAAAAAAAAAAGGGATCGGATTGTTAGGTTCATTGGTTTTTAGATAATAAATCGCTATATTCACAAATAATATTGTTATTAATTATTAGTTATTTAGACTTTACTGGACCACTATAAAAAACAATAAAGTGGTATGGATTTCTAGCTAAGTCTTATTCCTAGCAGCTGAAAATAAAACCTGAATGAATAATTATATTTTATATAATAATTTTACTAGGCACATTAATATAGTTATTTTAAATATTGTTATATAAATTAAAAGTAAAATTTTATTTCGACACAAAATAAAAAAAATAATAAAATAAAAACAAAGCCGCGGGCAAACCATAGTAATCAATAAAAACCAGAGAAGGAAATTGGTATTCCTAAAACGATTGCCAAAACGCTAATATATTATATCAAATCCCCCTCCTCCCTCCTCTTCCCCCCGGACCTCGACAAGGAGCAGACGTGCCCAGAGTCTGTACAAGTTTCTATAAATTAAATTTAAAATGTTATTTATTGCAAGAATCAAAAATTAAATAGTGCGTAATAATAGGAGCGCATAAGTGGCGCAGAGCTGAGTCAGCCGTGAGTACCGAGAAACTTCTACCATGCTTGACCATTGAAAGAGAGGCAAAATACCCGTGTCATCACCGTGTGCTTAAAACTCAGTTGCGCAAGTGAGATAGACGGCTATCATATTGGAACGCCTCATACAATCGTCGATCGCAATCTGTGAATGCGCGGCAATCATTTGCGCACGCGCAACACCACCTACTTAAGTATTCACCAATCAGTACATGTTCTCCGCTACATGCGCATGCTCCGCCTCCTCTAAGCCGACGCAATAACGGAAAGGCCCCGCCCATCGCTTATCTCTATGCTAGTGCTATTCCTCGCATTTATAAGAGCCTGGTACTTTGTTGCATAGACGGGCACATCGTCTCATAACTACTGGCACCTATTGACTTCGAAATTAAGTTAAGAACGTTAACATGCCACTTCGACGTACTCCTCCGACCTCGCCTCATATTCATGTAACACAAGAACCACTAAGCGTTCTGAGCGCTCCAAAGTCAGCAGTTGTTCAGTCCTTACAGCACTGTGCTTCCGAACCGGACCTGAATAAACCTAGATCAGTGGATGATATTAATCGTGAAACATATTTCACCACACATCGCTCCAAGCGCAAGCGCACGGACGGTTCAGACACACAGCTTACCGAATTTATGTCGGAAATGAAAACCATGTTTGAGGAACTAAAAGTACACCAGCTGTCCCAGGATACGAAAATGGAGAAAATATCTGTGGCTATCGAAGAAATTAAAACGCAAAACCTAACAATGCAAAACACAGCAGATTATCTAGCAAATAAATTTGATAGTATACAGTCTCAAATTGAGAAGTTAGAATTAGACCGAAACAAAAATTTAGAATATATCCAAGGACTTGAAGATAAGCTGGAACACCTGGAACGTCACAAACGTGCTACCTGTGTTGAGATAAAGAATATCCCCTATGCAGCAGGTGAATCTAAACAGGCCCTCTTAAAGCATATTTCTACCATTGGATCCATCCTCAATGTACCAGTGGATCAGTGTTCTGTGCGCGACTTGTTTCGCATCAGCAAAAAAGACTCAAATGACAAGACCATTATTGTTGACTTCACTAGCGTACTTACTAAGGAGCTCATGATCCAGGGGTATAAAGAATACAATAAAAAAAATAGAACGAGCAAGTTTAGCACCGAATCTCTACATTATAGTGGCCCACGGAAACCGGTGTTCATCTCCGAAAACTTATCCCCTAAGATGAAACGACTTCTTTATTTAAGTAAAGAATTTTCCCGTTCAAACTCTTATGACCACTGTTGGGTTTCCCATGGAAAAATATTGCTGCGAAAAAAGGAAGGTGCACCTGCCATTCTAATCCGAGCCGAGCAAGACCTGGAAAACTTAAGGGCCACTTCAAACTTATGACTAAGTTTAATTACCTACTATTTTTATATATGTCAACATGTAGATTGTCTCACTCATGTAAACTACTTAATTTATGTAAATTTTCTGTTCCTTACAATTATACACAATTATACTCATCACTCATTCACTCACTCCTGTAACACATACTCATCAATCTCACATTACCAGTACGAGTTCTTAACTATAAAGTTATGCTTTAATTACCCCGCGGTTCTTCACTTTACTTTGTTGCTATTTCAAGTCATAAAATCTTACTACTACTTAAATGGATAGTACACTATCAACTTTACAAGAAATAGACAAAACTGAAATAGCTACTTCAATAAGTTGCGATATCGAAAACTTAAGTAAACAGATAAACATAAATAAAAAAGATTTAACCATCATTACGCAGAATATACGCAGTGTATACAAAAATATAGACGACTTACAGGTAACACTATCAAACATAAAACATGAAATTGACATATTAATACTAACAGAATGTAGACTAAATGACAGTAAAAACATACCCCAGATAAATAATTATACATCTTTTACAACATCTAACCATCTAAATCAAAATGATGGGGTAGTTATATTTGTTAAAAGTAATCTAAATCCTAGAATAACAGAAATTAACTTAGATCAGGCATCATGTTTACAGATTGATATATTTAACCATATCATACTAGGTGTGTACAGGTCACCCTCTAATGCAAATACTGACAGATTTACAGAATCACTTAGAATGCACCTAAATAGAATTAAAACTTGTAAAAATATTGTAGTGACTGGGGATATAAATATCAATCTTATTCCGAAACCTAAGGAAAGCTCCATGGATCATAATAACAGACATAATTATTTAAATATGCTTTCCACTTTTGGACTTTTACCAGGGCACATGTTACCAACCAGAGATAATAGCTGCTTAGACCACTACATTTTAAAACTGGATAGGAAAAAGATTACTGCTAATGTAGCCGTTTTGAACACAACCGTTACTGACCATCTCATGGTATTTTGTAGTTTGACTAAAATAAAATTCATAAAAGAGATTGTCAAGAAGAAAACTTATATTGACTTTGACAAGGCTCTTATAACTCTAGCAAATAAAAACTTATCTTCTTTATTACACTGCGATGACCCAAACACCTTACTTGAAATTCTTACCAGTAAAATCACTGAATCTTTACAAGAAAATACACATACTTCGAGCTTACCTAAAAAACAAAGAACAATAAAACCATGGATAACTCACGGAATCTTACGCTGTATACGAAATAGGAACAAAATGCAAAAAGAACTTAAACATAATCCTGACAATGACACACTTAAAATAACGTATAAAAGATATCGCAACTACTGTAACAACTTAATTAAAAAACTGAAACGTATATATGATAGGAAATTATTATTAGATAAGAACCCAAAAGTGCTATGGAAGAATATTAAAAATATAACTAATCTAAAACACACTAAAACAACAAATTCACAATTACTAGATATTGACCCATGTCCTGTGAAGGCTGTTAACTCAGTAAACAAATTCTTTGCCAATGTAGGACCAAATCTTGCTAAAGAAATAAAAACTAACAAACAAATATCACTCCATAAGAAATCAGTACATATACCCAATCTTCAATCAACAATTTCATGCAACAATCAATCGTCATCCTTTGTTTTGTTAAACACCGATCACGATGAGGTCAGTTCAATCCTTATGAATTTAAAATCAAGCAGTGCTTCTGGTATAGACAATATTCCTACAAATTTTCTAAAACGTTCAAAAGACATAATTGTTCCTATACTTACTTATTTCGCAAATATTTGTTTTACTAAAGGCGTTTTCCCCTCACTCATGAAGCAATCAATCATTACTCCTGTGTATAAGAATGGAGATAATACTAAAATCAACAACTACAGGCCAATCTCAGTCTTAACGGGGATATCTAAAATAATGGAAAAATTAATTAATAACAGACTCATTCATTATCTTAATAAATTTAACATTTTATCAACCTCTCAATATGGCTTTAGGCAAGGAAAATGTACAGAAGATGCAATTTTAGATTTAACTTCGCGTATTGTTGACCATTCTGATCGTAAAAACAAATGTCTAACTGTATTTTTGGACCTAAAAAAGGCATTTGACACAGTATCTATACCAATCCTTGTTAAAAAGCTAGAAAGTATTGGTATTAGAGGTAATCAGCTTAACCTGATGAAGGACTACCTAAGTGATCGCAAACAGCGCGTAAAAATTGAAGGTTATACAAGTACTGACCTTGAAATAACATTCGGTGTTCCACAAGGTAGTGTCTTAGGACCTACCTTATTTTTAATATATATTAATGACCTATGTAACCTTCAAATAGAAAATGGGCATATTTACTCTTATGCAGATGATACTGCTGTAGTCTTTCATGGGAAAACTTGGAAAGAAGTTCATAGTAACGCCGAAACGGGCCTTAGAAAAATATCTAATTGGCTTAAATCTAACATTTTGACACTTAATACTAACAAGACAAACTACATATGTTTCGCAATAAATAATAACGCTCAACCTAAAATATCAAATTTACAAATACACGATTGCAACGACCAGGAAGTAAAGTGTTCTTGTCCAAAAATTAATAAAATAGATTCTATTAAATATTTAGGGATCATTATTGATCAAAGACTGTCATGGCATTCCCACCTGGAACTACTTTCCAGCAGAATTAGGAAACTTATTTGGATTTTCAAAACCTTACGACATATTACAACAAATAAAGTACTAAAACAAGTTTACACAGCGCTTGCTGAATCCATACTGTCCTACTGCATTCCAGTGTGGGGGGGAGCATCGAAAACTAAATTTCTTAAACTAGAACGTAGTCAACGCGCTTTGTTAAAAGTAATGTACTGCAAACCTTATCGATTCCCCACTAAAGAACTATACTCTATAAACAACTTGCTCAGTGTGAGAAAGCTATATATAATACAAGTAATATTAAAGAGACATAAAAAAGTGATTATAGATATAGCAACAAAAACAAACAGAAGAGTAAACATAGGAATAGAGAATAATATAGTAGCTAGAACTAAATTTTCTAGTCAACAGTATACTAAACAATCACTCTATTTATACAAGAAAGTGAACAGATTACTAAAAATATATATGCTAAACACTTTTGAACTGAAGGGGCATCTAACTGAGTGGCTCACAAAACTAAATTATGATGAGACTGAGGCTTTACTCGACGTAATCACGTGAATGCCCAGTCCTCACTACACTCAACACATAATACATATCATACATACATACACACACACACACACACACACACACATATACACACACACACACACACACACACACACACACACACACACACCACTCACTCATATATGATATACACACACTTACACACACATTTCAGTTATTTGCATTTAATTTTCTTTTTTCTTCTTATTGTATTTTCGTAACTCTAATAAGTTATTAGTATGCTTCATTATAAGTTTAATTCACAAAACATTCTCTACGGAAGAGCGGGACATCCTGGCACAGGTAATATATTTACTTACAAGGATGTCCCAACAATGTATAAATTTTGTTAAACTGTTTTCTGAATAAATGAATTATTATTATTATTATTATTATTATTAAATGGCGCTTATGACGTCACACGTAGGCAAATCGAATTTCTTTAATGTCTTTATAACGCCCCCGATAGACGGGCGGCGATAAAAACGGGGTTAGCGGCTTGCGCGCGGTGCTACTGTTAGCTAGAACAATTTTACTATCATCTTTGAAACTACTGACTTTTTAAAATCTGTTTATCTGTAATAAACAGATTTTAAAAACAATTGGAGTCGATTTGTTTAATATGGAGCTTATACAACCAGCTATGCACAATTCTCGCCTGATTAAATCTTGATAGTCGCACGAGCACAGAAATAAAGTGAGAGGTAGCAAAAAGATTGATGAAAAAAGGAGAGAGTGTTGCACGAAAAGAGCAAGCTTTTTTCCTTACGTGACGATTTCCACAAGTCTGCCCTACCGCAACCTTCTTAAAAAAAAAACTTCGATCCAAAAATTCCAGATTAATTCGTGTTACTTAAGTATTATGAATCAAAGAGCGTGGTATCCTATCGAAGCAATTGCTATGACACACTGTACTTTAAGATACAATTATACGAAAAAAATCCTGACTATCCCATAAAGTTAAACTGTATGACAGTTTTATTAATTCATCCAACAACTGGTTTTTACGAACATTTATTTTTAATACTCAGTTTACACTGTTTATTATTTTGCATTATATTATTAAACAACTTAAATTAAGTGTATTTTACTGCCGTAACAAAAATTTGCCGAAATTAAGATTAAGAAACATTGCGCCGAAAGAGACCATATACTTATCAGACTATAGGTATATTATATAAGCTCGATTTTAAACGTTTCACCCATAAAGTCAGATAATTAATGTATCTTGCAAAGATTCGCCTATGGTGGTGAAACCGTTGAGTCAAGAAACGTCCTTAATTTGCAGTAAATCACACCGTGTAGCCCAGTTTAAATATAGAAGCACACATTCATATTTTTTCAGCGCTATTACTTTAAATAGAGGCAAGACCCTATTTTGTCGGTTCTCAAAGGAAACGGTTTTGCAGAGCTTTATACCACCTAATAATAATAATAATAATAAAAGCCTTTATTCGCTGACCTTTTAACTTACATGCTATTCTTATTCTATTTATTAAACAGTAGTATTCATAGATCTAATTTAACATAGCAAAAATAATAAATCATTAGCAACCACTTTGGTCAGGTTGTCTGTCGACATAGGCCTCCCCCAATTGCTTCCACGTCTCTCTATCCTTGGCAAACCTTCTCCATCCTTTCGGTAAATCATCTTCCCATCTTTTGATTTGACCTCCTCGTTGCCTTTTTCCGTTCCTCGGATACCATTCTATTACATCCTTAGTCCATTTTTCTTTGTTCGTCCTCATTATATGTCCAGTCCAGTTCCATTTAAGTTTTTTAATTTTTTGTAGCACGTCACTGACCTTTGTTCTTTTCCTTATTTTTGTAATAGTCCATCGATCCCGTAGTCTTACATTAAGCATGCTTCTTTCCATACTGCGTTGACAAACTACTAGTTTTTGGTTGTTTTTGCTCGTTGCAGGCCAAGTTTGACATCCATAAGTAAGACATGGTAGAATGCATGTGTTATATAATTTGCTTTTCATTGCCATGGGAATTGTTTCATTTTTAACTATTTCTTTTAGAGACCAGTACCGTTTCCAAGTGTTGCATATTCTTCTGTCTATTTCTTTAGAATACTGGTCTTTTATTGAAATTAGCTGTCCTAAATATATATATTCATCTACATATTCTATGCTTTCTTGTCCTAATACTATGTTTTGTTTTACGGCATTCGTCATTACTTTAGTCTTCGTAGGATTCATTGATAAACCTGCTTTTCTGCTTTCAGCGTCTAATTGTTGTAACATAGTTTGTAGTATGCTTGGTTTCTCGGCAAAAATTACTATGTCGTCGGCAAATCTTAAATGATTTAGGTTCACTCCGTTAATATTAATTCCGAAATGACCCCAGTCTAAGTTCCTAAATATATTTTCTAACACTGCTGTGAAGAGTTTTGGGGAAAGTGGATCGCCTTGCCTAACGCCTTTTTGAACTCTAAATTCTTCGCCTTGTTGTTCAAGTTGGACTGTTGCTGTGGTGTTTTTGTAAATTTCTTTTATGATTTTTATGTATTTTCTTTCTACTCCTTGGTTTTTTAGCGTTTTCCAGATATAGGTATAACTCAACGAATCAAAAGCCTTATTGTAATCGACGAATGCCATATAGTACAGTATCCCGTATTCATTCAGCTTTTCAATTACTTGCTTAACAACATGAATATGGTCGATGGTAGAATAATCAGCGCGAAATCCAGCTTGCTCCCTCGGTTGGTTTTCTTCCAGGTGTTTCGATATTCGGCCAAGTAAAATTTTTGAAAATATTTTGTATAGATTGGACATAAGGCTTATAGGTCTATAATTATTTATTTCATTTTTGTCACCTTTTTTGTGTAATAGGATGATGGTTGATTTCGTCCATTGAATGGGTATTTGCTCAGTTGATATTATTTCATTAAAAAGATGGGTCACATATTTGGATATCGCGGGTAGAGACTGTTTTAGTAGTTCGTTAGATATTTTATCGTCTCCAGGAGCTTTTCCGCTTTTTTGTGATTTTATAGCCTTCGTGACTTCAGATTCTAGTATACAAGGTATTTCTTCTTCTTCGTAAGCTTCCTTTTTTTCTTCTTCTGGCGTTGTTGAAGTGATTCTGTCTGTCTCCGTGTACAAGTTTTTGTAAAAATCTGTCGCTACTTTCGCTATTGATAGTCTCTTTGTTGTAATTTTCTCGTTTTTCTTCTTGTCTTTAGTTTTTATATTGGGTATCCACTGAGTATATTCTTTTAACAGTTTTAGACCTCTCTTAATTCCGCCTGTTTTTTCTATTTGTTCTTTCAAAACATCCAGTCTTACTGCTTTTTTATGTTTTCTTATTGATTCTTGAATTTTCTTACTAATACTTGCGATATTTTGTTTGTTATCGTTTCGTTTGCTTAACATTTCATTTCTCTCTTCCATCAATTTTAATATTTCTTCTCCTAACTTATTTTTCTTCACTTTTTTCGTACTCAATTTGTTTATGCTTATAAGTTCTTTTTCCAAAAAATTATACTTCTCTTGCAATGTTTCAGTATCCATTATCGCATTTAATGTTGTCTCTAGATCATTCAATATATTTTGTGGTATCGGTGATGTTATTGTCTTGTTCATGGTTGAGTGTATAATATGTTTTCTTGATTTGTTGTTTCTATCTTGTATAACTCCTCTTACCATTCTATGATCTGTATTAAAATTTAACTTATTTAGTACTTCAATGTCATTAAATATATGTTTTTCTCTTGTAAGTATAAAATCAATTTCATTTCTATCTATGCCATTTGGTGCTAACCATGTCCACTTTCTCGACTTTCGTTTTTTGAAGAAACTATTCATTATTTTAAAATTGTAAGCGAAAGCAAAATCTATTAATCTTTGTCCGTTGTCATTTCTGTCACCACTACTGTACTCTCCTAAGACAAATTCATATTTGTTTGATTTCCTACCAACCTTGGCGTTAAAGTCTCCCATGATAATTATGTTCTTCTTTTGCATCAACTCTGTCATGTCTTTGTAGAAATTATCTTTCGCTAATTTTGTGTCATGTTCTGTGGGTGCATGTACTTGAATAACCGACCATGGCTGTTTAGATTCTGTTAATTGAATGTTGAGTACGGCGATTCTTTCTGATATCCCTTGAAAGCTAATTATTTTATCTTTTAAATATTTTTTTACTAGGAATCCCATTCCATATATACCTTTTTGTTTGCCATAATAATAAAAAATGTATTTCTCATATTCTCTTATCTCTTCTCCTATTCTTCTTACTTCACAAAGACCTATGACATCCCATTTTATATGTGTTATAGCTTCTTCCAATTCTTGTAGTCTGTTATCCGACATTAACGTTCTAACATTTAAGGTTGCAACAAAAAACTTATTGTAGTTTCTATTTTGATGTAGGGATGTATTTCTATAGGGGGGTGGTGGTCGTGCAACCCCACGGGGACCAGCCGGATTGGGGTTGTTCTGTCTCTGGTTGCTAATGTTTAGTTGCTACTTAGAGTTGCTTAAATTATTAGAAATATTAGAAATTGAGCTTGACCTTGGTCTCATCAAATCAAATGCGTTCTTTCTATTTTCCTTTATAATATTACTGTTGGTTACTGTTGTCTTTTTGGCTTGATTCTGGTTATCCGGCGAATTTATTTGGTCTCTTTTCCTTTTTCCTTTGATTGGGTTTCCCTCTTTCACTACCAGTTGATCGTATTTAATGTATGCAGTGTTTCCTTTCGCACGTTCTTCTATTAGTTTCGGCTGTAATTCCCTTCTTTTTTCTAATACTTCTTTAGGATAATCTTCAGTGATGTAACCATCTTTCAGGCTTCTTTTCATTTTTAATATCTCAGTTTTCTTCCAGTTGTTTGCAAAACTGATGAGAACCGGTCTTATTTTATTCTCTTTGATGGGACCGATGCGGTGGATTTTTGATACATCGCTAGCTTCCAAGGTAATTTTTAGATCTTGTTTAAAAATTTCTTGGACTCTCTGGAGCAACTCAGAAGAAGAGTCCCTTTTCTCATCCAACCCAAAGTACAGGATGTTGTTTTTCTTTTTTTCCCTTTCGAAATTCTCAATTTTCCTTTCTAATATTTCTATTTTATTTTTCAAAATTTTGTTTTCATTTATTAGTGGTTCTAGTTTTTCGTCCATTTTTTCGAATATTATATTTGTTTGTTTTTCCATCTCTATTTTCATTTGGTCGAAAAGTAGTTTGAATTGGCCCTCCATGTTTTTTTTTTTTTTTGCACTGGCAACGCTGATGTGTATTATCGTTGGATGTTATTGATAATCTGTGCTTGACGGCACTGATCGAATGTCAATTATTGTCAATGTCAATGACGTATGACTCACTTACTTTCTTATAATTTTAAAACTGATAATAAAAGCGTATTTACTTGTAACTTCAGTGTCTATATCCCAAGATGTTCGGTGTCACTTGATGTTTATGTTTAATGCAGCCGTTGATGTAATAGCGCTGAATAACTAGCGATTTCCAATTATTTTCGGCGGACGAATTGCAAGGTAATGTTTACTTTTTGACAACCGTTGACAGTTATACCACCTACTCGTACTCGAAAGTTTGAATCTATTATCGTTAACTCGAGGAATATTTAATTAAGTAATATACCGCAAGTTATTGTGTACCCTTGTAGTTAGTTCCGCTTTATTAATTAACCTTTTAAATTGTTCTGAATCATTTTTATTTTACTAGTGGACGCCCGCAGCTGCGCTCGCGTGGAATTAGACATAACAATAGGTTCTTTACACCTAGTAATATTATATAGCCTATGTCACTCAGTGAAGATGCAGCTTTCTAATGTGGAAAGAATGTTTGAAATCGGTCCTGTAGTTTTTGTGTGAAAACATTGTAAAGTATAGAAACTAGCGGACGTACTCAGCTTCGCTTGCATAGATTAGATAAACAACTTTTGTTTATAAAGTCTGTCCTTTTCAAGAAAATAGCCGGAAAAACTCTACCTATTGAAATTCAAATAAGGAGCGCTTGCTCTTCCGACTTGCTTAACAAATAATATCAATATTTAGGGCAAGCTGAGAAATAAAGCCTAATTCTAGGTCTATGCTATTTCCACTGAAAATTTGTTTGAACGAGATCTAGTGAGTAGGTTTTTTTTAATACGTTATAAATCGTAAACCGCAATTTAACTTTCATTCAATCAACTATTAAACCATCGATCAAAGTTACAATGAACTACAAGAACTTTTATACTATGTTACTTGCTGCTACGGAACTCTTCGTGGGCGAGTATGACTCGCACTTGGCCGCTTTTTTAAATATTGTCACCTTATAATAAGTAAAATGTACAAAGGGTGAGTTTAATGTTGGTAAATTCCACCAGCTAACCCTGGTCAGTGTAAAAATGCTGTGCTAGGTTTAGGTGTGGCCTTTCAACTAGTGACTGAAATCAGTCTTCTCACATCAGTACAATATACATATTCTGCTGATCACATATTCAATATTCAATGTTTAATAACCTGTAGCTAGATGAAACGACTAAATTCAATACAATTTCATCAAGTACTGCCTTTGTTCATTATCAACCCTATTTAATATTACAGTGCCGAGCCCGATACGGGATCCGGATCGCAACAGTATATCACACATCGTGAGAAACAATCATGACAATGGCTTCGCGTGTGGGGTAATTTACGACCCGGCCCTCGTGCTCTTTTATTACTCCAGAGGTCGCTGTGATACCGCAATGAAATCATTACCAATAAATGTCACGTGGCGTGGAGGCACGGTGTTCGGGGCACTCGCTAGATGGGTCTTTTGATATAATTGTTTTGAACTTAGAGGTAGCAAGACTATCTTTTGTCTTGGGGAGATCCTGGCAAGGTATGATAGAGCCGCTGTTAGGGTCTAAGCCTATTTAAGGTCTCGCAGACCCTAAATAAAGATAATTGAAGCGTGTTCAAAAGAGTAACAAACATTGTTATTATCATTGCGTGTTAGTAAACATCTTAAAGGCATTTTAATGCTTCATTCTCAGTAAAATAATAATTAATGACAACAAATTCTTGACATAGCAATCCCAGTTCGATAGGATATTGTTTTTATAAACGCCGACCCACTCATGGCCCCGCGATAAGCCGGTATTGTGGATGGACGAAACACACATAAAACAATACATTTTAATATCCATGACTCGATCACAAACATTTATCTGCAAAATAAATATCTGCAATGCAATATGCTGAAAATGAATGGTACTTAGATTGTACCTATTTTAAAAATTTAAACTAACTAACAGACGGACCAACTAACGGTCACCGGCGCCTAAGAATACAGTATGATTTTGCACTAGGATTAAAGAATTTTGCAAATTAGGTATTATTTCGATTTAAAATTCCCTCGTTTCTATTCCAATTCAGTAGTGATATGTGTGCTTCGACGCGCAATTCTCGCTGTTGGTCGCTTAGTTCGTGTGGCACCCACTTATCTAGCTTTTTATCTTTCCAATTTTAAATGTTTCAATAATGATTTGTCACTAACTCCAAAGCCCGCAGCAATTTCAGCTATAGGTTGAGTAAATAATAATAGACCGAGTTTATGCTAGCAGTGTGCAATATTTCGTGTTTCGAATTTTCAGTTTAAAATTGGCGCCAAAAACTACCACAATTTTAATAAAACCAAACACTATCTAAAACAGATGAATGAATTTGAAATTAAATTAGAATTACACGGCTTTTGAATAAAATGAATTTGAATTTCGAAATGTACTAGAAATTCTGATTATAAATTAATGTGTATAAAGTAATGTATAATGTCCAATTTCATAGGTAAAGACCTATTATTTATATGTTTTTGTTTTGTATGAAACAGGCGCCTAGGCGTGATGACGACTAGATATCGGATTCCGTTTATTTAGCAAAACGCTACATTTACATTTTAGGCAATGTTGTGGTTCAAAATGACTTATTTTTTGTAACCACGGCCCGCGCGCGCGGCACGGTGGGGTTGTTTTTATGCGCTGCATGAATCCATTGTCCTCGTTTTAGCGTTTGTTTAAGCTGAAAACACGACATAAATCGATAATAACTGCCCGCCGGACTGTTTGATTCGTGGCTTTATGGCTCTATTCGCATACATTGTTTGGTTAGAAACAAAGGATTAATGTTTATTCCTAACCTTTTTTATGGATACAAGATAGAAAACTATACCATTCATGGCCATGACAGACCCCAAAAGATACTCACAAGTCTGTCTCAAATGTGCTGGAATTCTAGATGGTCGCATTTAGAAAAGTGTTACAACGTTACAAGTGTTACACAAAACACACCTTTCAGGCCTTAACGATATTGCTTTTATAATTATTACATGGAAAAAATGGTACTTAAGTACTCTGCAAGCGGTGGTAGTGTCCCGGACAAATTTTTAAATAAAAGTTCCATGTATGAAAAATAACAAAATATCATGTTTGTATTTCCTCAATGAAGAAGAGAGAGATGTACAATATAATAACTTTTTATTTTAGTGGGTCTGCCATATGCCAAAAGCATTTACCAATACTTCATCTGTCAAGTAAGCTAGATACCTACTAGAAATCCATGATAGTCATATTATCGGCGAAGCGCATGTTATCCATCGCTGTATACGCGGGACAGATTTGTGCGACGTTCATACGAGAAATTGTAATGAACGACATTCAATAAAACAAGTCGTAAATTTGCGGCTGCGCGCACCGCGCCGGGAGCCATCGCAGGCAGCGAGGAAGCTCGGGAGTAAAGGTTGCGATGTGCTCGTCATAGTAAATGTAATAATATAAAAATTTACATTAATAATAAAAATAGTTTCCAAGGTACAAGCCCATTAACATCCCTTTGTTGGTCTCTCCCACATAGCTACGTGAAGATCTTCGACAAGGTTTATCGATTGTTTTACATTTGACTCCAAAGGCTCAATGTGCCCTCTGAAGATCGGAAGGGTCCATGAAATTTAGCCAATAGTGGCCACCTACCTACCAGCCACGTCCAACATTGTTTTTGGTGATCACTTATGATTGACGCGAGCCCTAGAGCTACGAATATTTCACCACCAAATATTTTCAAATATCACTCACCTCGGCTCACAAACGGCAAATGATATTTTTCAATGTATCAAGTCATTCAACGTATGAGTATATCAAACCTATCTCTCCCAACTGGCAACAATATCCGATTAGTGCTACGGCGCTACGGCGCTACGGCGTAGCAGATCTACGGTAATCGCTACGATCCTGCGCCTATATTGTTTTACTAAACACCGCTTTTACGGTTGGAGTTAACTACTAGAGATAGTTACTTCGGAGCTTTCACATGAAACTCAAGCTCTAAGTGGATATAATGGATTTATCCCATTTGTGGGAAAACCTACATTATTCTTTAGTAAAAAGATTCTATTACAATATTTTTTTAACTACACTGTATCTTATAAGTACCTACTTTAAAAAAAATTCGTAGTTTTAAATTACGAATGTTTTTTTATTCTATTTTAATGACTGTTTGTATTTTTGAAAAATTACGTTGTGTAATTTTAGGTACAGTAAACATAAAATGTTGGCATTATGTTTAATAGTGTATACGTTTTCACGTTCTGAAAACCTGCACAATTTTGCTCCATCAAATTAATAATCCCATAACTCAAAAATGTTATACCATTCAGAAATATTACAATAAAAATCAATATCCTTGTCTTATATAATATATGACATCCCATTTTTCTTTCAATCCAATTATATATCTCACAGACCTCACAGTTCTAAGCGCCCATAATTATGTAACAGTATCAACGCTACGGCGTAGCATTAATTGCTTTGCAACTCGTAGATCTGCTTCGCTTACAGTAAAGACCTTAGGTTAATTGCAAAGGCTTTTCCGTGGGCTGTAGACGCTGTAAGACGCTTCGTTTTCAATGGAAGTTTCCTTGCGACGCGGTCAGCGACGTATTTTTCCATAATCTTAAAAGTCTGCTTTAAAATTTTGAATTTGGTTTCGTAATTACCGTATTTAATATTTCGAGTTGGTTTTACACTTAAATTAGTAATAAACAAAGTAAATTACTAATAAGTAATATTTTAAAAAATTGATTCATTTTAAAATCAATTACGAAATTTGTCATATTAGGCGTTTTATTAATTACTTAATGCAGTCTAATATATTTTTTTACTAAAAAAAATATAAAATGTTGTTCATAAAAATTAAATGAGTTATATTTTTATTCATTTACTTATTGCCGTCCTATCGCAAAATTTCTGTTTACATATCAATTAAAAATACTTTTTAAATGTTAATTGTTAATACTTCTGTAAATCAATTTAAAAAAAGAACATTTTTACTTTCATCAAATGTTTCAACCAATTTCACTATGTACAATATTTTTTATAAAATTACAACTACTAAAGCACGCTTACCGATGGTCACTATAAAACATGAAACGCCACATTACACATAGTCAGCGCGAGCCTTAACAAACACGTTACAAGTATCTCACTTTCACTTCCCCAGCTTCATCCATCACCAAACTAGTCAGTCATTTCGCGAGCGTGTCATGACCCGCGCATGCCGAGGTGCGCGCGCGACCACTGCCGGCCGTCGACTGCCGCGGAGGCTCCTCCGGCCTCCCCCGGCCTCCCCCTACACCCCTCAACCCTCCACCCCCTTCTACACCCACATTTCTACCCTATTACGTAATTATTACTGTTCGGTTTTTTGACAGCTCAAAGCATACTGTGTCCGCAAACAATCACCCCTAAGACTTTGTAAACTTTTGTAAATTTAATTGTATCATAATTCAATTTCTAAGTAAAAATTAACCCAGCATAAATCTAGCCAGATCTTGCTCATGTAAGACAACAACTATTTATAGAACCGATACTGTCAATCCACATAAACAATTGTCCCTAGAATCAAGGGAAAAATGTACGACGCGACGCGCATGCGCCGGCCGCGCCCAGCCCTCTCGGCTGGCCCTATTTAATATTTGAAACTTTCAAAGCTCAAAGCTATCACTTCGATAAATATTAAGTTCGGTTCAATTAATTTGGCTAGATGACGTGTCGTCGAGTTTTCAGATTCGAAACAAGATTAAACTTTAAACGAACCCAAAGATTCTTAGGTCTGGTATAGTTATTAGGAGTTATTATTAGTTATTTAATTTTATGCAGGTTCATGCTTGTTTGCTATCGTATAATAATAAACATAAAAATAAACACTACACACTCACACCCTCACAGAAGACCTAGGCCTGTATTGTGGGTGGCCGAAACACAAAGAAAAGAACACAATTTAAAAACCATAACCCGAGTACAAATATTTATCTTTAAAATAAATATTTACCCCAGCCGGGATTCGAACCCGACACCCGTGGTTCGGCAGTCTGGCTCTCCCACCACCGCGCCATGGAGCTACGTTTCTTAACAATGTGTTTATTTATCTCAGAATATTGTAAGCAAAAGTGTATTTTTATTATCATAATTTCTAACTAAACGTAAATATATATCAAAATAATATAAACATTGAATAAAAATTAAGAAAATATATCTTTATATAAACGTAAAAGTATCCCACATAGTTTTTATTTAACCCAAATATAACAAATGAATAAAATATTTTCCTCCGCAACATTTTACTGAAACAAAATATCTCACGCTTGGTGTGTTCTTAGTATTTTTTCGAAGGCTCCGAGCTAAATGTAGCCTTTAACTGACCTACCACCGACATACCCGACCTACTACCGACATACCTTTAAAACAAGAAAAAATTGCCGAAAAACTAGTAAAATCGCCAAACCATGGATTTAAATACAAGATGAATGGGTTGAATTTCCTTCAACGCAGTGACCTCAGCCTACGTCCCGATTTTACTTAAACGTTATTGCGGGGTTTTGTACGAATAGTTTTTTTTTAGTTAAGATATTGAAACCTATTTAACTTGTTACTTGTTTGGCTATAATATTATTTAAATGTTTTCGTGGATCGTGCGTCAATACCGCTCGCGTCCGTGAGTCGCGCTAATTTTGATAAGGACAAAATTATTAGTTATAAAAACACAACCCTACCGTGCTAATATCTATTCAACGCGAGCACAGGTGGCTTCGTGCAGCCATCAAACATGCAGCGTACGCCGGACAAAGGTGAAACCTATGGGTCTCATTCGAGCTGGATAAATGTACGGTAGACTAAATTGTATTCTCAGATGATAATCGGCGAACTACAACAATCCAACTAGAACCTGCATGTCTTCGCTATATAGGGCCTCCTGATACAATATATATTTTTTATATCTCAACTAATAAGTCAACGTGCCCAGAAGGACCAATCTACTCATCATTGGTGACATGAACATTAATATAATGACACAGGACCTAGATACTACCTCGAATAGCTCGTTAAGATATAACGTTATGTGTGAACAAGGGTTGCAGTGTTGTTTACGTGATGTGACGCGTGAAAGTGTTACAACTGGCGGAAGGTGGCATCGTGCATCGACCACGTCTTCTTGCCAACTGAGCGTGCAAGTACAATCCAACCATACATTGTTACAAGCTGGGTCACTGATCATTACATAACCGGACTAATGAGTTCCATATAACTTCACTATAAATTTTTTCTGTAAATTATTACAAATACAAACTCATTGTTAAAAAACTACAAGAATATGAATGTTTGGGAGCAAATGGCTGAACTTTCCCAGTCCACTTGAATAAAATAAAAAACTTACAAATTAGATTTAAAACTTTTAGTTAATAAAAATATTGAGCCGGCCGGATCCAAAGAAATGCTTGCGAAAACATTCGAAAGAATTCCTCGGACCATGCAGGTGAATAAATAAATAAGTAATCATTCATCCGTGTTTAAAGGATAGGATACTGGTATTTACATAGAAAGGAAAGTTAATTTATGAATTAATTTAGTCGTGGAGAGATTAAATTGTCACATAATATAACATCATGCCTAAATTTTCCCGAAAGGATAGGCAAAGTATGTACATTTATCACCAGTTATGATACTCGTTCCAAGTACCGTACTGACAAGGTCAACCTATTGCCACATTTGAGGCATAAATACAGACTCCGAGCTATACTTTTAGACGGGCGGAACCTACGACTGAATTTTGTCAGAGATGTCTAAACGAGCAAATTCAATTGTGAAGGAGAATAAATAAATCCCATCTAATCACCGAACGACAGCCGAGTGTTTTCGATCAGGTTTAAGAAGTGGATTTTGGCGCCAAAATTCCCACGCCATCCTCTCAGCCCGACGGCTCGTGTCGTCGACAGATGTAGAACGTGTCGAACGCTGCCTATTGCGTTATCTGTTAACACGATATGTTGTACGAATGTTCATCTGTGAGGTTGCCTGCCACGGAGCAGATATAGCTACACGAGATCATAATCAGATTTCTGATTCCATTACATCAGCCATGGCGGATGAATGCTGTTGCGTGTTCGTTTGCTAGCTTATATCGGTTAAATAAATAACAGGACATCCTGAAGGTCACTGTCTATGTCTACCAGGCTTAATCTAGGGCCTGAAGGAAAGCTCTACGCATTTACATAGCATACCCCACATACAAAACCTCGAAAGAAAAATAATTCCTCAATATATTGTAACGTGTTAGGGTTCGAAGGATTTGGAGAGAAAGACCTGCTGACTCAATGAAGACTTTATTCACTAGCACTAACACAAAGCACTAGGTTCAAACACTAAACACTAGGTCCAACACAAAGCACTAGGTCCAAACACTAAGCACTAGGTCCAAACACTAAGCACTAACGATGTCCTAGGTCGTAAGCCAAGTCGTAGGTTTCACTTGTATCACTCCGGTATCACTAGTTTTCACTTCGAAGTCGCCTCGAAAGCTCGAACTGAACTCACGGCTCTCCCCGCGACTATTTATACGTGCCGTCGCGAGTACTAGACGATTCTGGAAAGATACCGCGTGTTCCCGAACACGCGAGAATACAGGCCCACTAACGCCATCTAGTATCGAGTCGGGATATCACGTTGTCTATGCGTTCACTGAGTGGTTCCACCAGCGGCGCTAGATGGCGCTAGCTTCCCTGTGCCTTCGTAACACCACTCCCCTCTTAGCGATGCTCGTCCCGAGCATCGTTGTTACTGCCATGGTAACGCGCCAGACGGTCTATGTGTACCACTTTGAATGCTCCTCTTGGTTGCTTTTGAATCCTATAAGTCACATCATTCAGTCGGGTAACCACTTTGTATGGACCGTCCCACTTGGTCTGCAACTTTGGAGATTTTCCTTTCCGGCGAGTTGGGTTATGCAGCCACACCAGTGACCCTTCCTCGAAGCCGCTCGTGTTCGATTTCCGGTCGTATCTGGTTTTCATGCCCTCACTTGACTGTAACCCATTTTCCCGTACCAAGGCGTGTATATAGCGCATTTTTTCCCTTAAATTGCAAACATAGTCTTGTACGGTCTCTGGTCCCTCCGGTGACCCCCCTGTCAATAGATCTACTGGTATTCGTAGTTCTCTACCGTAATTGACATACGCCGGGGTAGCTTTAATGCTCTCATGCTCGGCGGTTCGGTACGACAGAAGGAAGAGTGGTATATATATGTACTTGTCCCAATCCTTTTGTTTGTCGTCTACCACTTTTGCCAAATGCCTCTCCAGAGTCTGGTTAAACCTCTCAACCATTCCATCAGACTGTGGATGGTACGCGGTGGTCCTCGTCTTATGCATGCCCAAAATTTTGCACACTTCCTGGAATACTTGCGATTCGAAGTTCCTGCCCTGATCAGAATGGATTTCTAGAGGCACACCAAAGCGACATATCACTTCTTCGACTAACTTAGAAGCGACTGTTGTAGCTTCTTGGTTTGGTATGGCGAACACTTCGGGCCATTTGGTGAAGTAGTCCATGACGACCATAAAATACTTGTTACCCGATTCCGTTACAGGAAATGGCCCAGCTACGTCAACTGCTATTCGTTCCCACGGTGCACCGACGTTATACAACCGCAGGTTCCCACGGCTCCTGGTCTGTGGTCCTTTTACAGCAGCGCAGGTAGTACATTTGCGGCACCAATCCTGTACATCATCTCGACAATGCAACCAGTAGAATCGTTCTCGCACTTTTGTTAACGTCCTCTTGACACCTAGATGACCTCCTGATACGCCATCATGTATTTCACGGAGCACATCTGGTACTCTCGTTCTTGGGACAATGATCTGAAGATGAAACTCTCTGCCGTTAGTCTTCTCCCATTTCCGGTAGAGTATTCCGTTTTGCAGTATCAGACTGTCCCATTGCGCCCAGTACGCTTTAGTGACAGCGCCAGTGGGTGCAACCTCGCTCCAGATTGGTTTTACGTCACCCCGTTTCTTCCATGTGATGATGTGCCGAAGGTCGTCATCTCTTTCTTGAGCCTCCCTCATAGCATCATTCTCCCAGAGACCCAAAGGACTTGTTCTCGTTAATTTTAATGTTACTTCATGAGCTTCCTGCTTAACACAATGTTTGCAGTCTTCCGAACACGGCCTTCGTGAGAGTGCATCGGCATTCCCATGCGTCTTTCCGCTGCGGTGTTCCGTCTCGAAGTCATACTCCTGGAGCTGTTCAATCCATCGAGCTACTTGACCTTCTGGGTTCTTGAATTGCAGTAGCCACTTCAAGGCTGCGTGATCCGTTCGCAGTAAGAACGGTCTGCCGAGGAGATATTTATTGAAGTGTTGTAGCGTCTTTACAACAGCCAAGAGTTCTCTTCTTGTCACACAGTAGTTTCTCTCTGGCCTGGATAAAGATTTGCTGAAATATGCAATAACAACTTCTCTTTCACCCTGTTTCTGAGATAACACCCCTCCAATGGCCGTGTTGCTTGCATCCGTGTCGACTATAAACCGACCTTCCGGTTGTGGATACCCTAGGATTGGTGTTTCACACAGATGTTTCTTCAGTTTCTGAAAAGAATCTTCACAAGTCCCATCCCAACTAAATTGTCGTTTATCTTCTGTCAGCCGGTGTAATGGCTTGGCTATCTCTGAAAATCCCTGAACAAAACGCCTGTAGTATGAGCATAGGCCGAGGAATGCCCGCACTTCGGTTTTGTCCTTAGGGGTAGGCCATTTTTGAACTGCTTCCAGTTTCTCCGGGTCTGTCTGGATTCCATCACTGGAGATAACATGGCCGAGATAATTGACCTTACTCCTGAATAAACGACACTTTTTCGGGTTCAACTTTAATTTGGCTCCCTCTATTTTGGCGAAAACTCGCTCCAAGTTTCGCAAATGGTCCTCGAAGTCATGGCCGACAATGATGACGTCATCTAAGTAGACTAAGCAAGCCTCTCCAACTAAGCCTGCCAGTACACACTCCATGAGTCGCTCAAATGTGGCAGGTGCGTTGCACAATCCGAAGGGCATGACGTTAAATTGCCATAAACCTTTTCCGGTCGAGAAAGCTGTCTTCTCCTTGTCCTTTGGATGAATTTCCACCTGCCAGTATCCAGATTTCAGGTCTAGGGTCGAGAACCATTTCATGCCACTCAAGGTATCCAAAGTGTCGTCGATTCGAGGTAACGGATAACTGTCCTTCTTAGTGACATCATTGAGACGCCTATAGTCCACACAAAATCTCGTGCTACCATCTTTCTTCTTCACTAATACAACAGGTGAGCACCACGGACTTGCAGACGGTTCAATAATCTTATTCCTTCTCATGTCCTCCAAAAGGCCTTCAACTTCTTTTTCCTTTGCAATTGGTATCCGTCTTGCTCGTTGGCGAATTGGTCTCTCGCTTCCGGTATCTATCCTGTGCTGAACCATCGACGTCCTTCCAAGCCTTCTTGACTGGAGAAGATATTCGCGTAGCGTTGTAAAAACTTCTTTGCTTTCATGCTCTGCGAATAAGTCAGATTACTCTTGCAGTCATCGAGTAGCTCAGTCACGAATCCGTAGTTGTTGCTGTTTGCTGAGTCTGCGCCTGTCATCGAATTGCACTTTTTCATCCAGACAACTTCCTCGCACTTTCCAATGACGTCACCTTCGTTCAAGCAGATCTCGCGATCACCAAGATTCAATACCTTGACCACAGCGTTACTGCTTCCACTAACAAGGGTTCTCGCCGTCATCAGTTTTTGCGCTGATGTCTTGGTAGGTGTGTCTTCGATCAACACGCATCTGTTTGACTTTTTCTTTCCAGCTGGCGGTAGTTTCACCAGCACCCGAGCTTCCGCTCGTCCAGGTATAATGACTTTCTTCACACATGCGACTTTCCCGCAGGCGCCTCCAAGAATGAAGATTTCTTCTTCACCACACTTGAAAACTCCGTCAGTGACATTAATTCTACAGTTGTGTTTCTTCATGAAATCCAAACCCAAGATGCAATCATCCATAATCTCAGCCACGATAACGTTATGAGAGTAAGAGGACTCTCCTACATACATCGTAACTAACATTTCTCCCAAGACGGGTATTGGCTGACCGGAGGCAGTAAGAAGCCGACAGTTAATTCTCCTCTTGTGTCCCCTTGCGGCTTTTACCAGATTTGGGTTCACTATTGTTCTGGAGGCTCCTGTGTCTAGAGTCATTTTGCAATCCGTCCCGTTAATAGTCCCCTGAATCACAAGACTATTCCCGTTGCATGCCTGGGAGATAACAGTTATTGGGGCTTCCTCCGCGTTAGCCAGCACTCGCCCCTTAGATCTGTTTCCCTGATCTTGGGCAGGGGACGAAGCCTCTTGCTTCTTCAGCTCCTCTATTTGTTCCTCGATCCTTTTCTTCCATGCCATCTGGGTCTCCTTCTGCGGGCAGTTGAGCTGAAGATGGCCTCTCTCGCCACACTTGTAGCACATGACTCCATATCTTTTCTTTGTAGGAGCCTTAACCTCCTTGACTTCCTCAGAGACTTCGCGGATCTTATGGGTCTGCCGTATATCATGGCGGACCGCCTCGACCTCCAAGGCATGCGCCAATGCTTCCTTTAGCGAGGTATGGTGACGAAGCCTCACTGCAGCTCTGACCTCCAGGTCTTTTATTCCGTCGACAAATGCTTGAACAATATTCGTGTCCACCATCTTGGTTTCGGCTCCTGGGTGTGCCTTCCTGACTAGTTTTTCAATTTCCAACGCCCATTGTTGTAGTCCTTCTCCTGAGCGTTGGACTCTGTCACGCAGTTGGGCACGGAACACATGCTCCAGGTGTCGCTCCCCGTATCTGGATTCAAGTGCCTCCATCAGGTCTTTGAACCCATTTCCTGTATGTGCTTCCAGGACCGACAGAGCTTGCCCTCTGAGCGCAACAGTGAGAGCGGTCAGGCATTGTTCTTCCGTCCATCCGTTGGCAGTAGCGACAGTCTGGAATTGCTGACGATAAGCGTTCCAAGAAGTAGTGCCGTCGTATGGTGGCACTTTCACTCTTGGTCCTTGCGCTACTACGGTAGTTCCACTAGACATCGCAACTCCCGTGGTTTCAAGGCGCACTACTTTCTTCTGTAGTTCAGAGAGGCCGGTTTTCACATTTTCAACATCCAATCCTAACCCGGTAACTCGTTCTTCCACTGCGTCGAAATCTTTTCGAAGCTTAATCACAGTGTCACTAACATCATTTATAGCCCCAAGCACTTTTTCCTGGAGGTCTTTTTGTTGCTCTTGTAAAGCGCCCAACTTGCGTTCCTGTGACTCTTGCATAGCACCAAGCTTGCGCTCTTGTGACTCTTGCAAAGCGTGCAAAGCACCTAGCTTGCATTCTTGTGACTCTTGCAAAGCACCGAGCTTGCGTTCTTGTGACTCTTGCAAAGCACCGAGCTTGCATTCTTGTGACTCTTGCAAAGCACCGAGCTTGCGTTCTTGTGATTCCTTCATTTCCCGAATTAATACAAACAAACTTCCTAATTGAAGAGCCCCTTGAGGGGCTGTAGAAGCTTCGATGCCACTGGTGGGCATGGCTTGGGCCGAAGTGGGCGTGGCCTGAACCTGAGTAGACGGATCCTGAGGAGCGTGGTCAGTGGGCGTGGTCTGGTGGGCGGGGCCAATGGGCGGGGCTTGGCCCACAGTGGGCGGAGCTTGGTCCCCAGTTGTGGCCTCCGCAGCTCGTTGTGCCCTTGTCCTGACGCCCTCCTGTAAGTCCTCTCTCGGAGTCAATGGCATCTCCAAATCTCACTTCCGACACCAGTTGTTACGTGTTAGGGTTCGAAGGATTTGGAGAGAAAGACCTGCTGACTCAATGAAGACTTTATTCACTAGCACTAACACAAAGCACTAGGTTCAAACACTAAACACTAGGTCCAACACAAAGCACTAGGTCCAAACACTAAGCACTAGGTCCAAACACTAAGCACTAGGTCCAAACACTAAGCACTAACGATGTCCTAGGTCGTAAGCCAAGTCGTAGGTTTCACTTGTATCACTCCGGTATCACTAGTTTTCACTTCGAAGTCGCCTCGAAAGCTCGAACTGAACTCACGGCTCTCCCCGCGACTTCGCCGTCGCGAGTACTAGACGATTCTGGAAAGATACCGCGTGTTCCCGAACACGCGAGAATACAGGCCCACTAACGCCATCTAGTATCGAGTCGGGATATCACGTTGTCTATGCGTTCACTGAGTGGTTCCACCAGCGGCGCTAGATGGCGCTAGCTTCCCTGTGCCTTCGTAACAATATTTTACTAAATAAAAAGCTTTTAACTTCACACGTATGTATGTATGTATGTATGTATGTATGTTCTGGAATCATGCAATCAATATTTCACCCACTTTTACTGAAGCTCGATATCGAGCTGAAATTTGGCACACATATTTGGTTCCGATGACAATACACGAAATTAAAATAAAAAGTTATAAAAAGCTTTTTTTTTTTTAATTTAACGGTATAATTTGTTGTAAACTGCCTCGTTGATCTAGTGGTAGTGGTGGCAGTGCAAATGCGACTGCTAAGGGTTCAAACCCAGGACCTCTAGGTTTGTCGAGTAAAGTATTATTGGGTTTTTCGGAACTTTAATTATAAAGTTCCGATTAATTCATTTAATTCATAGTAGAGCTCGAAGTAAGCAATTGTGCCAAATGTATAGCAATAAACTCACCACCAACACGCTCACCAGATGTTAGCGCCGGAGCATTCAAGGCGCACACAAGCATCGACACGCACACTAGCCCGCCGCGCGTAGACGCGCATTCGCCCATCATCCGAGGAATTGAACACACACGCCTTAAAACTGTCATCGTATCAAATTTTATTTTTTGTAACAAGTTCGTAATAAACGACAAGTTCTCTTCAGCCGCGTTGTTATTGAAGATTCCCTACCATTGTTGGTCTTCGAACCGGATTACACCATTATACCATTAGAAGCAACAAGCCAGCAGCATTACGACTGGGGATGATAATTGATGCATCGCAAGCGGCAACGGCTCGACATTACATTACGACACCATTGTGAATTTGTGAGTTCGTTCCATATTAATTCCTTCCATAACCTATTCCTATTATCTTGTCATTAAGCAATATTTCAAAACCATTATTATACTTCATTACATTAATAAATTATCGTGGGCTATACAATTTTAATAATAAATTCCATATTGAAAGTTAAAAGTACCTACATCTGATCCGTTGTTGAAAAAAAATAATTTAACAAAATAATTATTCCTTTTGTAACGTTAACGGTAGTTAATAGTTATTTATTACGTTTATTCGTAAATAGGCACCTGGGAAGTAACAGTATACACATAGTACATTTCCCTTTCTTATATTTGTCGATATCGCATTCCAGGCACGCGGCGGCTTCGCAGCACTGTCTGCCGGCTTTCGGAAGGCTCCGCTGCCAGCTGCTGGCAGCACAACTGCCTTTTTCTTGCCTGTTCTGCACTGCATACCTATTCACGCCTTTAAGTATTTTCCTCTTTCTTTACTGATTAGTCTTTGCACTTTGTTTAACAACTTTCATTTTCTATTTAATTTCTTTCAATTGGATTCTGATTCTGTAATCAGTTATCTTCAGTTAATTTGTATTGGCATTGTGCACTATTTTACTTTAAGCAATGTCTTCATTAGCCGAGCTACGTAGAAAGCGTGGCTCATACAAAGCTAAGATAACTCAGTTCAGCAATTACTTAGATACTGTCACTAAAATCGATCTTACTAAAGCCCAACTTAATGAACTCAATGTTAGACTGGCTAAAACAGAAGAGTGGTATGGTGAATACGATGCCTTACAGCTTGAAATAGAAGGTCTAATGGTAATTTCAGACGCGGATTGCGAAAAGGAGTACCTATACCGGGAAACGTTGGAGGTTGAATACTTCGCCGCTGTCGGCAGGGCTCGAGAGATCGTGAGTCGCTTTACCTCTGCGCAGCGCGCCGAGCCGGAGTCGGCGTCGTCCACTTCCTCCATATCTGGTACTGACGGTACATCAGGTGGGCCAAGCTTAAAGCTACCTACGATACATTTACCTACCTTTTCTGGCCGCTATGAGACATGGTTGGAGTTTCACGACACGTTTGTTTCACTAATTCATTCAAACGATAGCATACCCAAAATCAATAAATTTCATTACCTGCGTTCTTCTCTTAAGGACGCCGCAGCTAACATCATAACTTCTTTAGAATTTTCGAGCAACAACTACGACATAGCATGGAAGCTATTGTGTGAACGTTATCATAACGACAAGGTTCTCATTAGCAATCACATTCAGGCATTAATTGACATAGAACCAATAAACAAAGAATCATCGATCACATTAAGAAAGTTGATTGACACTATTAATAAAAATATTAGATCGCTTGAAACACTTAACGTCAACACACAAAATTGGGACATATTAATAATACATATGGTTTCTGGTAAGTTGGACATTACTACAAATCGCAAATGGAAAGAATATGTTAACACCTTTGAAAAATTACCTGATTTAGATATCTTTATTAAATTCATAAAAAATCGCGCAGAGTTACTGGAAACCTTAAGACACACAGACAACAAACGCAGACATAGCGAACCCGTACATTCCCGATCACGAGCACTTCTAGTCAACTCTAACACACAATACTCTCCTCCATCGTACGTCTGTCCTTTATGTAAACAGAACCACGCCATATATCAATGTTCTAAGTTCAAGTCTCTGTCGGTTCAAGCCAAAATTCACAAAGCCAAACAGATGAGACTGTGCCTTAACTGTTTACGTCACGGACATGATGTCGACAAATGTAGATTAGGCCCGTGTAGAATTTGCTCGAAGTGGCATAACACTATGCTGCACACGGATGACACACCACGCGCAACGCCTCAGCAGTCTCCTACGGCGGCTGCCACTACTGCAGACGTCAAGCGCGCCCTGTTCGCGACACCAGACGATGTTAACTCTGAGCCACAAGCCATAAACAATAAACAAACAATCCCAAATGACGTTACATTATCCTCTACTCACAATTGTTGCGTTCTCCTGTCGACAGTGTTAATCAACGTTGCCGACAGTGATGGCAGACAGCACACTGTGCGCGCTTTGTTAGATAACGGCAGTACGTCGAATTTCATTACTAGCAAACTCTGTAAAAAATTAAATCTTACCGAGCAGTCTACATCCACAGCAGTTGAAGGATTGAGTAGAGAGGCAATAAGAATTACTAAACGAGTTTTAATTACAATTTCTTCTCGAACAGAACCCTATACGTCGCGTATTAGCAGTTTTGTTATACCGCACATAACACAGATGCTACCTACAACTTATTTCGACATAAAACCTTTAAATATTCCTAAACACATCACCTTAGCAGATCCAACCTTTAATTCGCCGTCTGAGATAGACATATTGCTTAGTGCAGAAATATTTTGGGGTATTTTATACAGTGAACGAATTTCCTTAGGAAAACATATGCCTGTCCTCAGTAACTCTAAGTTTGGCTGGTTAGTGTCAGGCGCTATGTATACACAGAGTAACGAAATAAATAAACCCATTAACAATAATACAGTCCATTGCCATTTCATAAACGATACTGAGCTAGACCATCAGCTAAATCGATTTTTTGAATTGGAGTCACTACCCTCGCCTCGGAACATTACCAAACAAGAATCTGAGTGTGAACAACACTTTACTGATACAACCACACGACAACAGGATGGTCGTTTTGTTGTGGAGATACCATTAAAACAATCGCCGGACACTTTAGGTGATTCCTACGAACATGCCTTTAATAGACTGCTGTCATTAGAGAGAAAATTCAAACGCTTTCCCTTACTCAAACAAGAATATTGTAAATTCATGCAAGAATATATTGATCTGAATCATATGTCATTAAATAAAAATATTAGTGATGACAAACACACATACATTTTACCCCATCATGGTATCTTGAAGGAATCCAGTCTGACCACTAAATTACGGGTGGTTTTTGACGCATCTGCAAAATCCACGTCTGGTCTTTCATTTAACGACATTCAACACGTCGGACCAACTGTACAAGATGACTTAATTAGCATACTTATTCGTTTTCGGCAGCATAAATATGTCGTAACCTCTGATTGTGAAAAGATGTATCGTTGTGTTCTTGTTGCCGAACATCAAAGATGTTTACAGCAGATACTGTGGCGCTTCGACCCCAGTCATGAGGTGAAGAGGTATAATTTGAACACAGTAACGTACGGCACCGCCTCGGCTCCGTACCTTGCCACAAGATGTCTCGTACAGTTGGGACGAGAGTGCACAGATCCATTAATACGTGAAACAATTTTAAAGGATTTTTATGTAGATGATTACATTAGTGGCCATGAATCCAAGTCTAAATTGATACACATTATACAAGGTGTTATTAAACAATTAGAGGCAGGCAAATTTCACTTACGTAAATGGCGGTCAAATAATCCCGATATATTAAAAAATATTCAGGGAGATGACGGTGACGATAATTTGCTTAAATTAATTAATGATGATCACGCTAAAACCCTAGGTCTTAGATGGTCCTGTAAAAGTGATTTGTTACTTTTTTCTGTAAATAATGTGGCAGCAATGACTACCAACATGAAATCAACCAAACGAACTGTCTTGTCCACTGTTGGGCAAGTGTTTGATCCCCTTGGGTTTGTAAGTCCATGTATGTTGCAGGGTAGGATTATATTGCAACGTCTTTGGGGTGCCAAAGTTTCGTGGGACTCGTCACTGCCCGCTGAAATTGAGAAGGATTGGTTGCTATTTTTAAATTGTTTGCCTCAAATAAACAATATCTCTATTCCACGTCATGCGTTATGCAGCTCACCTACTCATATTGAGCTTCACGCCTTCAGTGATGCATCGAATCTTGCGTATAGCGCTTGTATATACTTGCGTTCAATTTCCATGGACGGCACCACTGCTGTTCATTTAGTAATGGCAAAAAGCAAGGTCGCACCGTTACAGGGAATGACAACTCCCCGACTTGAACTTTGCGGAGCCCTCTTAGCCGTCAGGTTAGCCACCAAAGTCCAATCTGCTTTAAGACTCAATGTGAACCTTTCTGTTTTCTGGTGTGATTCCACCATAGTCCTCGGTTGGATTCGAGCTCCAAAGGCGACTTTAAAAACATTTGTTCTCAACCGAATAAACGAAATAACTGAACATACCAACTCAAACAATTGGAGGTATGTTCCCACTAACTTTAACCCGGCCGACATTGGTTCAAGAGGTTGCACTCCGGTGCAGTTGCATAATTCAAATTTATGGTTTTGTGGACCCAGTTTCTTATTAGAACCAGAGTCTCAGTGGCCCACTCAACCAAATTACACTAGCTGTGCCTTACCAGAAACCAAAGTCGAGTGCAAAATTGCTACTGAAGAAATTAGCTTTATACAGAATTTTTCGAATTTTAGTAAATTACAAAGAGTCACAGCTTATATTTTACGCTTTATACATAACTGTCGGCAACCTTTAAATAAACATAATAATCATTTAACCGTATCAGAATTGAAGTCGGCAATCTACACTTTGTGCAAAATCGTACAAATTAACATATTTTCAAAGGAATACAATATATTACTCCGAAATAAAGAATTGCCTGTCAAAACACAAATTTTAAATTTAAATCCATTCATGTCTCCCGAAAAATTAATACGCGTTGGTGGTAGACTTTCTAATTCTAATTACGACTATGACACTAAACACCCTATTATACTTCATGCATCTCATCATTTATCAAAACTCTTATTCAGACACTATCACTTAATATACATGCATGCAGGTCCTCAATTAATTTTATCTATGATAAGACATGCATATTGGATAATCGGCGGCCGTAATTTGGCGCGTAAGGTTACACGTGAATGTCACAAATGCTGCAGGTTTACGGGCAAAACCATTCAACCAATTATGGCTGATCTTCCAGCAGACAGACTTCATGGAAACTTTGTATTTTTGAACACTGCAATAGACTATATCGGCCCTATACTCATAGCTGACAGAAAAGGTAGAGGATGCAAGTTGATTAAAGCGTACATTTGTGTCTTCGTCTGCCTGACTGTGCGGGCAGTGCATATAGAGTTAGTACCTGATTTGACTACTCAAGCATTTATTGCTGCATTAAATCGATTTATAGCGCGTAGAGGTAAACCGGCAAACATCTACTCGGACAACGGTTCCTGTTTTATCGGTGCTTGCAACGAACTAGCGAAATTTATTAAAACAAAGTGCAATGACATCAGTGCTTATGCAGCGGAGCAGGCAATAAATTTCAAATTCTCTCCTGCTTATAGCCCACACTTCAACGGTTTAGCCGAAGGCTCGGTTAAGTCAGTTAAGCATCATTTGAAACGAGTTCTGGCATTGGCCCATTTAACCTACGAGGAAATGTACACTGTCCTCTCTCAGATAGAAGGAGTTCTTAATTCCCGACCTCTTACACCGTTATCCTCTGATCCCAATGACCTCATTCCATTAACACCAGCCCATTTCCTCATCGGACGCACAATAACAATGTTGCCTCATCGTACCACCACCTATGACGACTCGGCACGATTGTGTACGCTGCCGCGCTACCAACGAGCCCAAGCATTGACAGACCACTTCTGGAAAAGATACCAAGCGGAATACATCTCAGAGCTTCAGAAACGGATGAAGTGGCAGCGCAAGGGTGACGAGCTGCACATCGGAGAACTAGTAATCGTGAAGGACGACCGCCTTCCACCAAACCGCTGGCTGCTCGGAAGAATCACCGGTCTGCATCCTGGACGTGATGGGATCGCCCGCGTCGCCGACGTGAGGACCTCTGCTGGGACGCTAAGACGGGCGTACAATCGCCTGTGTGTCCTTCCAACAGAAACAAGCAATTCCTTGGAACATTCTGTTCCAACCCGGGGAGTCTGTTAGCGCCGGAGCATTCAAGGCGCACACAAGCATCGACACGCACACTAGCCCGCCGCGCGTAGACGCGCATTCGCCCATCATCCGAGGAATTGAACACACACGCCTTAAAACTGTCATCGTATCAAATTTTATTTTTTGTAACAAGTTCGTAATAAACGACAAGTTCTCTTCAGCCGCGTTGTTATTGAAGATTCCCTATCACCAGAAGCGGGTGAGTACTGTATACATACCTATGCCTACCACTTCAGGGAAATACAGGCGAGATGCTATATTATGTTGTCTATACTAATATTATAAATAGGAAAGATTTGTTTGTAATGTTCACACAAAAACTACTGGACCGATTTCAAAAATTCTTTCACCATTAGAAAGCTGGCATCTTTACTGGATGACATAGGCTATATAATATTACTAGGTGTAAACAAAACTATTGTTATGTCTAATTCCACGTGAGCGAAGCTGCGCACCCACAAATTAAAAATAAAACAAATTCATGTTCATTCCTTCTTCTGTTAAGATTAAATTATGTATCCACAGGAAGATATATGACATATTTTATAAACCGTCTCAAAAACATAATTCGGGCTAACACGACAGTTTCTTATTATGAATGTCACGTTTCCGGCCCATTGCCGTTTCAGTTTAATTAAAACGCGATGATAATAAAAATACAGGTTTGTAACATAGAGGAGTAATAGAGGAGACATGGTTGCAATTATTCAGCTAAGCAGCGACGCTAAGGGCTCACCATCTATTAGAAAGGACCATAATTAGTAAAAGTGAGTGAGTATTATTTAATTCTGCCTGCCTGCCTGAAAGGGTTTCAGAATGAATATTTTTTTTTTTTAATCTGTATCGATTACTTATCATCCCCTTCAAAATTGAACGGTTCCCGTGTAAATGGACAAAAACCTGTAATTATCATTCGATTTTGTTCGATTCTTTTACGAGTATAGCTTGTAAGAATATACTCGTAAAAGAACATAATTAGTCACGTACGAATTGAAGATAGGTGCACATTCTTAATGGTATGATGTGTGGAACAGCTCTAGTACTTGGTATCCGTTTATCTTATAACTTTTTGTGGCGAAGCTGAGAAACCTGAATTTACTTCTATTCTTGGCTTTCTATTAAAAAAGCTTTTTTTCACATTTATGTTTTTGTTCAGATCAACTATTCAATAGTTTTGAGCTGCACCAGTTGCATGGTAATTTTTTTTTGTTAAAGCACTTTTACAGTAGATCACATTTGATTTCTTAAAACATGCTTACCTCGAAATCCTTAGTGTTTAGATTTAAACCCAGGCCCTCTCGTATGTCTGAATTCCCATGTCGGTGGAATAGTACAGTCACCTGGCACTAGACTAACATCGTTGTTGTCGAATGTACAGAACCTAATTCGGGAACTAAGCTGTCGCAAACAAGGGCGCGGGCCGTAATCTATAAAAAAACATTATTCCCTGTCCGTTCCGGTAGATAACGAACACCATCGATCACTTGGGCAAATGTTTGACTACCGGATTGTTTAAAATGTCGCCCCGGGAGAAATTTACTCAGGAAATTGCGCCTACAAATAATCTGCGATCTGATTACTGGCTCCTGATAATATTACGTAGAATTGAATTCTTTGGCGTTTTTGAATTGTTCGCGTTTTTGGGCCCGCGATTACTATCTCAACCTCGCAGGAATATCGATCAGTGAATGCTGGGGGAAAAGGGAATATTTATCTAAATTAAATTAAATGAATCAGTATTACAAGGAAAAATTTTCAGACCTACCATCATTCCGTTGCCTACGAACCTTACCTATATGATATGTTGGGTGTAATATCTAAAGAACTTGACTTTCACTAGACATAGAAGCTTCACTAGACTTTCTTAGCTTTGGTTTATCTTCATCAGAATTCATTTCCTATCACGATGTTATAATCTCATTGAATGTAAAATATTTACGCAAAAACCCAGCTAAATTACTGATTGTCAATAATTCCTGTATAATAATTCCATATATACGTAATAATTCCATATATGTATGTATGTAATAATTGTCCATCCAAATCCATATAATTACGTATGTAATCATTCCATATGTACGAACATTTCTAACTTAAGAAAAGGCACATCTAGTAGTCGTGTGTCATTCCAGCTAACTGATCAATTTGTGTCCGTCAAAATCTCATATGCAAATACCGAGCCGAGACCGATGTGACTTAACTTGGCCGATCAGCAACGATCTCAACTCCGGGCAGCAGTGAACGCTTCCATTACAGTCAAACCATTAGTACAGTGAAACCACCGATAATAAATAAACCTTACAAAGTCGCGAACGCAGCTTGTTACATATTTATCAGGCACACAAATAATTCCCCCCATTCATTATCCGAACAACATTTGTTACGAAAACCACCATCTTATTCGTACCGCCATCGAAACCGAAAAGGCACTCAACAAAAATAGATAGAGTCAAGAGAACACAATTAATCAATCCGACGATGCAAAATCGTGTGTAACATCCCGCCCGGGGGGATAGCCCCCGGGTCTCACCCCAAACCGATTATGTCGTACGTTCGTATTGGAAGCTTTAGGCGATAGATTTTAGAAACTTTAGGCGTTACAATTATTATTTATTACAACCATTTGCTGAAATTTGTATAAGTACTGTCAAATAGTGACTTCAAAATTCCACTTAAACCTTCTGTTCCTGCGTCTCATCGAGCCGATCACGGGGAAACCTAAAACTGGTTCATTAATCATTTATTATTTATAGATTTATAATAATTAATTGTTTAATTATCAAAAGATAAATAATGATGAGGTTTGTGGTGGTGGTCTTTTCTTTGCATTCGGAATAAATCAAAAGTAATATGTTATTGTCAGAATTGTTAATTCGTTACCGATATTTATATTTATTATACCCTTTCATTGCTCAATTCCTCGCTTCGTTTCGCGACGATTGTCAAACGAGAGCCTTACTTCAGGCTGACTCGAAATGAAGCTGTTACAAGTGCAATTGTTGAAATCATTATACGTCCTTTGATGGGCGGCTCGTTAAACTCGATCCACTTTTTAATGACGATCTACAAACAGGTGTACAGAATCCGCCATTAAAGAGCACATGGCAAAGTTAATTCTGTGCAATTATGAGGACTATAAGTGCCACAATTTTTTTGTTTTAGTCGACTGGTTATATTCACGGACACCCGGCTTTCGCTACGCGTAATAAAAGACAATTAACATTTTCGCTTACGCCTGCTCAGTTGAAAGCTTTTATGTACGAAGAGTAAATGGAAATTTGTAAAACGGTCCTCGCATGACCATCATTTTGTATTAATATTAACCTGTCCCAGCACGAAATATGTACGTACCAATTGACCTATTTTTCAATTTTCGTGCAAATAAAATCTACAGCTACAGACTTAAAAGTGGATTCTAAAGGGATGAAACCAATCCATATCCTCAAATAATAAAACATCGTTGTTTTTAACAACACGGCATTGCACGATACTCGTACTGTATATTTTCCGTGTGGCATTACAAAACAATCGTTCAATGGCCGCCGCGACCAGCCGGCGACTGCGGAAATGGAACTCTCAAACTACTGCTCTGCATTCACTGCGATGCTTCCTTCACAACAAAGTATTGTTACTGTAAAGTGAGCATAACGTAGTATAATATATGTATACATAATTTTGTAGTAACCACAACGTGGTGGTACCACATCATAATTGTCCCACGGTTGGGAACAGGTCTCTTAGAATGGCAAGGATAAGACCTTAGTCCACCACGCTGGCCAAGTGCGGATTGTCAGACTTCACATGCTTTCGAAAATTATGAAGAACTCTCAGGCATACTGGTAACCTCTCGATGATGTGTCCTGCAACGTTACAGCGATTTTCATTTAATTTCTTAAATCATGATGCTGCGAGCAAATTCAGCAATACATTCACGGCAGGCCTTGACGGCGGAAATCGAACGTCGAAATGGCGGCGCCCCGTCACAGCGATCACCTGCATTCCTGCATGTTATAGCCGTAACCTATTTCCAACAAACCTATATTAATCCTGATAGACAGACAGATCTGGGTTCCAATCCTAGGATTTTTTTCAGATCTACGCGCTATTTATGCAAATAGTGGACGCTCGCAACTTCGCATGCGTGGATTAGATATGATGTACCTGTCCTTCGCAAAGAAATATCCGGAAAAACACTACCCGTTGATGTTCAAATAGAAAGGTATTAACGGGATAAAAATCCATCCATCCGTCCATCTATCCGTCCATATATCCAAGCTATTCATATAAAATTCGATAATAGAATAGAATAAATATTTATTTTTCTTGCACACATAAAAATTAATACAAAAAAAATACAGTTCATTATTATAATTTGAGTACAAAAGCAAAATAGGACTGCACTCAGCATTTGCCATGATCCTAATGAATCATGACGCTAATAATCCATATCAAGTATACATACATGTGTACTTGTGTGTGTACTTACTTAAATAACTGTATGTATAGTGTTAAGTATATGCTATCACGGACTTTTATTTAGATTAAGTAAAGATTTAAATTTCTGTAGATCATTGTAATAACCTACGACGAAGTAATAACACGGCGCTCGCGGTTTCAGGATTTTTAAGAGAGCTTGCCCTTCCGACTTGCTTAACAAATATAAATTATTTAGGGCAAGATGAGTAGTAATATTAAATAGCATTTACTATTCTTCAAAAATTACAAATTAGACAAACATATATTCAATCGGACTGGTACTTCCAGGATTTAGCGCACTTAAACAAACGAAAATAAACTCCCGCTTTTTAATATAAGTATAGACCAAATTCAAATTCCGAATTCTCTTCGTTGGAAATTAGCTACCACCTCAACAAGCAAGTAGTCAGTTAGGGCCCAGTAAACAATTTAAGTTCCATTTTATGCATGTCACAGATGTACTGCTTCATATGATATTGACCCAATCACTATCAAATCTATTTTGGCCTGCAAAAATGGGCGCAGCGGAGGTACTCTCTTAGATGACAGCGAAAACGATCTTTCCATTTACATAAGCTACTACAGGTAGCAATGATCACATAGGTAGCCAAGTGTCAAAAGGTAGCGCTTATGAGCTCGTAAACCTCACGTGCCTCCGAGCGGGCGGTAGGGCGGTAGCGCGGGCGGTAGGGCGGTAGCGCGGGCGGGCGCCGACGAACACAATTTCCGCACTTTATTGCAGGTCCAACGCGTTTTAGATTTAATTTCTGACCCTACTAGATAGAGACGTAAAATTTAGATACTATTACAGCATTTTTAAGTGATTAATATTGCAAACGGATATCACATGAAAAGGTGACCCAGAGCGTCCCACTCGGGTCTTCCACAACCACAGCGAGAGGTCCATAATGTACTAGGTATGACGACTCCGTGGCGCGGTGGTGAGTGATCTAGACTGCCGAACCGCGGGTGCCGGGTTCTAGTCCCGGTCGGGGCAGATCGGCTCATTGATGTCCGATTGTGTATTTTTTGTGTGTGTACACGCAACACAGGCTTAGACCTAATACTAATATTTCGCGTTTATTATTACATTTTTTTTTTATCATGAGGAGTTAGTGGACAACCTATTGCATGTTGGAGTATGAGTTTACGATAAAAGTCGTTATTCCAAATTTGGGTATTTGGTTGTTGTTGTGATAGCGGCCACAGCAACACGTATTCTGTGAATATGTATTTAGGTATCTACCAATTTCCGTTCAAGAGATAGAGTCCTGTAATAGACATTAATGGGGTTCCGTTTTTCACAGGTACGGAACCCTAATAAAGTAATAATATATTATAATAAATAATAACAAAACAATCATTTCACAAAAGTTCATTCATTCATTCAAATGTGAACAAATTTTCATACACAAACGTTTGCAGTATAAAAAAAAGCTATAACCACAAAACCCGATTATAACATAAGATGTTATCCGCTCCCGCATTATATTAGGTAATGCTGATGTTTTATAGCGGCGGGTCGTTACCGCCTTGTTTCCAGCCCATCGCTCGCCAAGTCAACTGGCTGATGTGTGTAGTGACAGCAAAAGCGTCACTGGACTCATTGTACTGCGGGAAATGACCTGACGGGGTAACCGTGCGGCCGATGTGAACTATACTCTCAGTCGTACGGATTAGGGATCAGTTCACTTTGGCTGTGTGAATGCATAAAGATCCGATATATGATAACGTTTACACTAATAAGGGTTTGTCGGCACGGACTTTTACCCTATTTATTGTTCGATACTTTGTAAGTGTTGAAAAAGTGTATGGAGCTATCAATTTAATGCAACTTTGATGATAATCAAATCAGTTCAGGTCAAAGGTAGCGGAACTATGAACCCCTGGACAATATGAAAAATGGAAAACCGCGTAAATTTGGTCGAAACCGAAGAAATTAGCAAAGCATTCCAATATTGCATTTGAACAGGTGGAAATGAAACATTAGGATCATTGGATATTGATCAGTTTGACCGCTGCATAACTTGTTTCTACTACTTATAGATAACTGCAACCAACATGATTTCGATCACATTGATTCGACGTGCCTGTGGGGGAGACCCGTGCCCAGCAGTGGGACGTCTATGGGTCGCAGCAAGCAAGCTGCCAACAGGATGATTGACACATTGGTGAAATAAATAAGGAAATGAAGATTGCCTAGATGTAGTCGTAATCGTAATAGAAGTAATCTTTTTAATTGAGATATGTATGAGATAGGAAGGTGGGTATAAAGTAAGACTTAGATAGATAGTAATAGATAATAAAATAAACGTATTAATATAAGAATAAAGGTCCACGAGAACTGTGAAATACCGGCTGCCGACAAACTGGCCTACAGTTTGGCAGAAATTTATATGTGAAAAATGTATGTACCTTTTTATTGGAAAATAAATTAAAAAAAAAACAAAAAAAAAGTTATCATTATTTCAGTTTTACTCCCAGCTATTAGTAATAACCCACAGAGGCATAACACAGTGACCACACAATTGAACATAGAATCCCACTACTTTCGTCTCTTACAAGACATGAATTTTACTTGACATTGTACATTTACTGATATGGATGTTGTTACTATGTCGTTTCTCATTCAAATACATTGCTGTTTTGCTAGGTAGTGACAGGGTAGTCAGAAGGAGACCCTAGCGGAGTACTAGGCAGAAGCAAGGTACGCATTGAAGCGTCACGGTAGTTAGTAATGCGCAAGCATTCCGGCGCTGAAGGTGCCGCTGGGCTTAGTGGGTATTCTGGCTGAGCCTCACATACCCATCTGTTCCTGTGTAAACTGATACAGGCAGGATGCGTAAAGGCATGTCCCAGAGAAAAACTTAAGCTTAATATCTACCCAGTGAAGTCACATACGGGCATCGGGACATCGGGGACAAATAGACTTGAGCGGTTCATGTGTATTCGAATAGATAGATAATAATTTATTGAATGTATTTCTTTGACATTACATAACAAAAGAGCCCTGAGTTCTAGACAAGTGTGAGCTATGGCCTGGAAGCGAGCCCCTTTCGTAGGAGTACTTAAATGTATGTCCCTAATTTAACCTTGCACGTGTACTGATTGTTTTGCCAAGGATGTGTGGATACTTCTTTTACTACTTCTTTGTCATTCTAAACAGCGAAACAATATTCGTTCGCTGTATATAAAGCATCGACATTTATCTGCGAGCAAGTACCAGGGTAACATAACATAACGTAGATACGCAGCGAACGCAAAAACGGGGTTCCTCGAGATATCCGGGGAGCCGCGAGCGGTGGATTGTTCACTTTATTGCCTATTTGCCCTTCGCCGGGCCACCGGCCACGGGCTTTGTATCGAGACAATGGCGATTCCGCACTCGGCCCCGTTGTTTCTGCCTCCAGACACTTACATAATAATAATGTATAATCCATATATATAAAAGGAGAAGGTGACTGACTGACTGACTGACTGACATATCAACGCAGGGCCTAAACTATAAGGGTTAGAAACTTGAAATTTTGCAAAGGGGTTCCTTTTATAGCGTAGGGGAGCACTAAGAAAGGATTTTTGAAAATTCACCCCCTAAGAGGGTAAAACGGGGGTGCAAAATTAGTATGAAACTTTGCCGTTTTTGAAGTCAAGTGGGCAACCCGAACGCGGGCAGACGTCGTTAATGGGTCTAATTCTACGCGAGCTAAGCTGCGGGCGTCCAGTAGTATTATAATAGACAAAAAAACGGCCGCTCAGGTGAACTGAATCTTATTGTGATCCGTTAGTTAAGATAAATTATACATTTCTAGTACATGGCAATGGTAAGATAAGTTTCTCTTTGATTAGTTACTTTTTAGGCATACGGATAGATGGCGCTGCAATTACACTAAACATAATAATAACAATTTACTTAAAGCCAGTAATATTTCGTGGCTAATTGAAGTTAAATTCATTTATAGATTTTATTTTGTCATAAATTCCGACGAAAATTGCATGAACTAGCAATAAGGCTTTTCCGATAAGCCACTGTTAAAAAACTGTCGTCAAATCTGGAATACGCGCGCTGTTAGCGTGAAGTACTGAAGTACTAGCGGTACATTAGGAAGGCTAGCAACATACTGCCGCGACATTATACAGCATATTTTATTTATGTACCATATAAGTTATTTTCCCAGTAAACGTTTAACCTCCGCAGTTTATGGATTCTTTTACAGCTTTAGTAGAGAGTTTTTAATTTGAAACTTTAAGGTTTGCTCCGCTTACCTAGCCTGCTTCTAGTCATGATAGAAAAATGTATCGATCGCTCTTAACATGGACACACTTGTAGTAGTCTTCATTTCTAATTTATCGAAGGGCTCATCCATCCTTTGCCTCCATCCAGCCTTTGAGATGCTGGCGACACTAGCTGGTCGTAGGCTTCCTCTAAACGGCGCAATTTCGTTTGATACTTTGCTACCATCTTTAGAAAGGATTCCAGATTTCACTTAGTTTAGAGACCCGTTTGTCTATTCTTATAGATAGTTATTCTCTCTCTCTCTCTTAAGCCCACATTAGTCCACTGTTGGACGTAGGCCTCTTCCCAGGCACGCCACTGAGCCCGCTCTTCGGCGCTCTAGCCAAATAATTTATTTCGCTATGAAGTAATTGGACACGCTTAACGAAACTCTAGATAACTACAAACTACTAAAAGAAAAGAGATATAATGCTATTCTAAATTGATTATTTATAAGCAACAAAGCATTTATTTACTTATACATTATGCACATGCAACAATAAAAATACACCAACAAAAGTACTACCACCAACAAGTGTTTCGCCCCTACACGTAGCATCAAGGCAAGTTGACGTCACAACGATACACAAAGTCATTCAACTAACTGTGTAACAACGGATTTCCGCAAAGTAACGCCTGATAGATACAATTAACTTATAGATTGGTATACTACGAAGAAATGGGATAAGGTATGGAAGAGAAACTTCTTATAATAACCCATTTCGATTCCCCGGAACAGCCGCAACGCCCGGGCACATGTCGTGTGGGTTATCCCGGCAGAAGCGTGGAATGCCCGTCTTAGAATTCCTCGCGCGCAGCCTCGCGAGCACACGCTGCTAACTTACTTCATGCTAGACATGCTAGTCATATGTAGTTACGTACATGGTTTGAATCATTGGAAGAGGTAAAGATACCATATTCGATACAGATTATGCGTTTTAATCTGTAACAGTCTAGACTTCTACACTCTGTAGCTTTTATAATAGAAATACATATAAGGGGTGGGAGTATAACGTTGGTGTTTTATCATTCAATATTTTTTACCAGCACTCCTTATAAAGTACGAATAAGTATATATCGAATGACTTGTATTTTTAAAGTAGTAGTGACCCTGCCTGTTACGCCAGGGGTCGTGGGTTCGAATCCCACCCAGGACTAACATTCGTGTGACGAACACCTTTGTTTGTTCTGTGTCTGGAACAACAAAAAGAAAATATAAAATTTTACTGTTGGTTGTATGCGGAGAAAGAAAACCAGAATTTTCACGAATCAAAAACAGCTCCATAATATCGTAACATTATACTTTTCAGTGCTCTACATTGAGACAAGTCGCGTTGGAATATAAAAGTACAATACTTTTAGATACCTACTCAGTTTTGTAATATTTAATTCATTTCACGGAACACAGCTCTGATGCCCTAAAACTGTCAGATAGGCGACAAAGAATATGAAAAGACATAACGTTGCTTTTTAAATGTATTTATTTTACAAATTCCTTTGTTCAGGCTGTGTAAGGCTGCCTACTCGTTTGAGTGGAGCAGAGGGGAATGAGGAAAACGTTGACCAATAATTGCACGCAATCTTGTCTATGCTCCGATTGAATAAATATTGACACATTTAAGGGATATTTTAGGATCAAAACAGTAGGTCCATTTAACTAAAGTACGGCAAAGTCCGTCATACGATGCATACATACCTAAATCAAATGTAAAAATCTGTTCAATACTATTCTTGGGAACTCGTCACCGGACTCATAAGGAGAAGTAGTTCGGAGCAGACGATTTAGTTTGAATTCAGCCTCTTAAAACGGACGTCTGCACGTCGCCTGCCGCGGAGACGCGCGGGCGCTCAGCTGTGACTTCGCAAACATTTAAAGGTTCAATAAGTGTTTGCATAGCTCTGAAAATTGCTCCCCTAAAATATGTTATTTCTGACGCTTGCCAAGATTTTCTGATTTGAACTGATTTGTGTACAAGAGTGTTGACTGGAACTAATAAGTTTGCATTGCAAAATTAAATCGCAATGTTTTTCAGGAGATATCCGTTTATCCGTCGATAAGGTCAATATTTAAGTTTCTAATATTGGATTATATTAATAAGGGGACACTATCGGGACCATAGTCCAGCTCAAAGAAAAAAGCTAAGCTACAACCCATAGACGTTCCACTGCTGGGCACGGGTCTCCCCCACATCCAAATCTGCGGCAGGTCTAAAGCATACTCCACCACGCTACTCCAATGCGGATTGGTAGAGAAGTTAGTGGCCAACCCAGTGTCGAGAATGTTCTCAAGCCACCCGAAGGTCTTCGACAAAGCGCGTTCAACAACGATTGTATACACCATTAAAAACAACCGGGACCGATAGATTAACGTGCCCTACGAAGCACCGTAGCACCCATGAAATTTTGCCTTTAGCCATCCATCCACAAACCGACCGCGTCCGTCGTTGCTTAACTCTTTCGATCACATTAAATCGACGCGAGCTAGTGGGCTATGTACGCTACAGTAACTTTGTCCAGCAGTGGATCCTAAAATGCTAACGGATGGATGGACAAAATCATAAAGGTGATTGGATACATGTACGCATCGACAGTCGAAAACTTCTTATGAACGCAAATTCCCCCCGCCTAATTTCCTTGGCTTATTCCTCAAATGCATCCACAGAACCGATAGTGTCACATCGAATCCATAATACATATTAAATGAGTTTAATTGTCGGATAAACTATTACATTAGTTGCACATAATTCAAACGGCGGCATCTACTGAAATGACAATTAGCTGTAATTAATTAGGACAGGTCCGCGTCATCAATCAAGTACTCACGTGTCTCGGATAGCATGGCGTGTGGCTGGGGCGCAAGACATGTATCTGAAACAAAAAGTACCTCTGGTAAGTGTGTGGTAGTGGTGTCGCACTTCTACCTACCCCTTCGAAGAAATAAATGCATTATTTTATGTTATGTTAGAGTATAATTTTGAGGAAAAGTTTGGTCGCTGCGACCCATAGACGTCCCACTGCTGGGCACGGGTCTCCCCCACAGACACTGCTGCGTCTAGAGCATACTCCACCACGCTGCTCCAATGCGGATTGGTGGAGGGATTAGTGGCCAACCCAGTGTCGAATTTTCTCAAGCCACCCGAAGGTCTCCGATAAGGCTTAACGACTGTTTCCAGCATTGAAAACAACTCTACCACCTAATCAGCTCTACCACCTAATCAATTGGCAGATTTGAATTAGCTTAAACTTAAGTAGTTTTAAAATAGCTAACATTTAATTTTATTTTGCGGTGGATAGGAGAATAAATAAATAAATATGCATTACCCAGATGCTTTTACCGTTTTACGAAGAGGTATCTGGTTTTTAGGTGGTTGATATAATATACCGTAGGTAGTACCGTGGTGGAGTATGCTCTAGACCTCCCGCAGCTATGTCTGTGGGGGAGACCTGTGCCCAGCAGTGGGACGTATATGGGTCGCAGCAGCGTTTGTATAAATGTACATCCATACATCACTCAAGGCTGATGTCTTAAGTAAAGAAATGTATGTCTAGAATGCCGGCCAGTGTCTGTAGAATTCCTAAGCGGACGGCGTGCCTGCTCGCACAGGAATGCTGTTTACACCTCCCCGAGAATGACGTAATACTTTGCGCACTCGGATTCAAACGGCAATTCGTTTACTGCCTCGTTGCTAGATAAGCGTGATTAGTACGCTAGCCCCTACCAAAATAGCCCTTTGTTCTTGAAACCAGACCTCCCCCTAAAAAGAGACGATTTTGATTGTCGATTAATCTCTCCAATAATATTAACATTTGTTGGACGTAACACAACTAATTTGAATATTCGGTTTATTGCAACATCATGGCTTTATGGATCCCGTCTCACCGTGAGCTGGGAGCTATAAACTCTATAACTAATAATTAACTAATAAAACTAACTTGCATTACCATTGCTAACTAGCCAGCCTAGAAACTGGCGTTTTTTTTTAAGTTTTATAATCTTTTTTTTGTTGTTCTTTGTGTAAATTTTTTGGAAAGTTGAAAATCAAAGCAACATTTTAATTTTCAATACTTACACTGAATGTTATTAAAATATATATTTCTATATTTCTACTGATATAATAATTGTTTTAAATCAAGTGTAACATAAAACATCAAAGCCGTTTAATTTGCAATGCATATCTTGCCAAGGATTTGAACATCTAGTGAGAGACCAAATTTTAGCCGGCTATCAAATTCAAAATTCAAATTCAAATTCATATAATTTATTTCGCTATGAGGTGATTACACACGCTTAACGAAAGTCTAGGTAACTACAAACTACTTAATGCTATTCTAAACTGATTAATATAAAGCAAAGGATGAGCTATTTATCCTTGAATGAATAGCTAATCCTACACAGGTGCCTAACCTGCCTTATGGCTAATTTACAATAATTACCTACCACTAAGCTAAGCTCTAAGTCACGATAGACTATCTACCTGGTCATCGGCTTAAGGAAGAACTTACAATATTCTTATCCTATGCCCTAGTGTAGGCCGAGAGAGAAAAAAGCCGGAGGAAAAAACTCTCGGTACTCTTTTAAAATTCAAATTAATTTTTACAGAAAAATGTACAGTATGACCATGATATGATTAGGACAGACACGAGACAGCCAATCGTGTATGCCAAGAATCACCCCATATGCCACCTGCTTACAATATTTAGTATAATTAATACAAAAGCATAGTGATAGCCTGTCAGAGTTTAATTCAGTCCCATGCCTTCTTATCATCCAAATACTCCTGAATATTATAATAAGCTTTTTGACATAATGTTTGTTTGATGGTTTTTTTAAACCTGTGTAAAGGCAGAGACTGAACCGCAGCCGGGACTTTATTGAATATTAGAATAGACATTCCTATGAAGGAACGACTTTTCTTACTAAGCCGGCATTTAGGAAACGCTAGTTTGTGGCCGTTCCTTAGTGTTACATTGCGTAAGGCATTTAGGTCACTACAACTGATGCCTATTTTTACGAATATACATAAGATTCTCATAGATGTACTGCGATGCAAGGGTTAGGATGTTTATTTCCTTAAATTTTTCTCTAAGGGAGTCTCTACTTTTCATTTTGTATATATAACGGATAGCCCTTTTCTGCAAAATAAAAATAATATTAGCATCCGCTGCATTACCCCAGAGTAAAATGCCATAGGACATTATACTGTGAAAGTAACTGAAATAGACCAATCTAGCGGTATCGACATCCGCTAAACAGCGTATCCTTTTAACCGCGTAAGCTGCAGAACTTAGTCTATCCGCCAGTCGACAGATATGGGGTCCCCACTGCAACTTCGAATCAATGGTGACTCCAAGGAAAACAGTCGAGCTAACTAAGTTCAGTTTATCACCATTTAGTTCTGGTTGCTTATCTACTTGTTTCACATTAGGTGCTGAAAATTTTATGCAATTGGTTTTATTACTATTCAAGTGTAGGTTATTGTGTATCGGCGCTGTTAATACTGTTTATTACGTTTCGATTGAATTTAGTAATATAAGTATTAAATTAACTATTGTATAAAATATATTTAATCACGAAAATCGATGATAATTGTCTTATTCTATATAAGATCTTAAACTAACAGTAACAAACCCGTTATCTATGCAAAACATCGACTTGTATCCCCCCGCCGTTTGTGAAGCCCGTTTGCAATATATGCAATTGAGTTTCAACAATAGATTTATTGATAGCGATAGTACAATAGAATGGGAACAATTCATCATGCTGTAATATTGGAGTGTATGTTAACGATGTGGTATTAATATATGGCGTAATTATACCTGGATTCAGATTAACTTTGCCAGGAATTATTTCAAAATTATAATTAGGATGCAATTTTAAATAAATCTTGCCACGGCCTGTATTTCAGAAAATACAGCATAAAATGTTCGTGAGTAAGCAAAATTGTTGTTGAATGAAGTTGACAACCCTAATTTTGTGTAATTAATAAAGGGCTTATTGGTCAAATCAAAATTAGAACACGTATGGTTGGCTATCAAACTACCTAAGCTAACATTTATTTGGCCAAATAATTATTAAAATATGATGTAATCGTATACAACGAGCGATTTTATACGCTAGGTAATTACGCTCATATTCACACCAACATACACACCTTTATAACATAATCAAATTTACGCCGCACACAGAAAAATTCTCACATATAAACACACATATACACACAAAATTCTGAAACGTGAAGCACTGCGGAACAAAACACTTTAAGTAGTCGTGTGTACTTTAAGGCTGCGAACACATGGGGAAAAGAAAAAACATCAGAGCAATAGAATACAATAAAAAATAAAATATTTAAAAAAAACCGTGTCATTACTGATGGCCAGTGAAAAGTTCCTTCGCGAACTAATCCTGGGTTAGAATCGGTTCATGCTTATCAAATAATGTTTTGTGAGTGCTACTGACACAGCGAATCATACTTCGTAGTCTGCCAATCCGCACTTGGCCAGTGCTGTGGAACAATTTACTGTCATAAACCCGTGCACAACAGTGGGACAGTCAAATGATTATGTCAATAGTTGTGGTGGATTCTGACTGCTTCTAATTTATGTTCAAGTTCTGGCCGAAAAAACATAAAACCATGTATTAACATAGCTTGTGGTTACACTCAAAAATAAGAGTTTCACTATTAAAATTTGCTGATTAAGATTAAAATTAAAAGGTGCTGCTGATGTTTGCTATTTTTTAAGGTTATAAATAATCTTTGCAGTCGCCTTCGCCAATATATTCTCGATCCAAAGACCGACTGGAAGAAAATGCTTCCAGCATTAGTACCTACCACATTTGTTTCGTATATTAAGGAATAAATTACAGTTAACCGAAACAAACAGGTGCAAACACAGCCTAACCACTGCGCGCCACTCTCTTGACCCATATACAGAGGCGAGGAAAAACTTGCAGATTATCGAATGTGGCGGTCGGGCGGGTATAGCGCTAGCCCGTGATTTGGGAGATTCTATATCTAAATTAGAATCTGTACGTCTCCTCTGGGGAGGGAACCGTAACCTGCCTGCGATATGATTAGACACGGAACTTGCTGACCGATAGCTTTATAGGTGTGCATAGTATTCTGTGGCACATCACACGTTTTTTCTAGTCTATATCTATTTACTTAAGTATTAAACTAGTACTATAAAGAAGTTGTTTGAAAGTGAATAGATAGAAATTACTGAACCTCTGAAAATTCCTGCACTAATGGAATGGCTGCATTATGCATCTTTTGCTTGTAGCATCCCGAATGCTACAAGCAATTTTACCCAAAAAGCGGTACCTACTGTCAAGAGTTAAAAAGTCTTTATCATTAGCACAGAATAATAGTACAAGTATCATTAGCAAGAAATTATGAGAAAACCGACAATGTTAAGATGGAACGTATCTTTGGAAAGCTGTGTAGTATTGTAGATAGTTGACGCATTGCTAATCTAGGATGTGGCATCTATTCGTATCAATAAAAAAAAATTTTTCGCATGCTCCGCAGCGACAAATTGTAATATTTTGATTTAACCCCATTCCACCACCCGAGCAAGAGCGGTGCGAGCAAGATCTTGCATTCGCTCAACATCCACCACAGTGATGATCAGCAACTGAATGTGGCATCCAACCGGGAGCTGAGTGTTCAAGAGTTCGTCCGCGGCGGGTTCAGTGACCCAGACTGCCGAACTGCGGGTCCCGCGTTCGAATCCCTATAAATATTTGCTCTTCTCATGAATGTTATGTTATATTTTCTGTGTATGTACGCCACGTGCGACACAGGCCTACTGCGAGTGAGAAGCGATTATTGTGAAAAAAAAAACTCTGAAATGTCGTCACAAACATGCATACTATATTCGGAGACGGTCATCTCGTAACGTATTAAAAAAGGATTTGACGGCATAAAACGCCTGTTATGGTCATCTAGTGGGAAGTGCAAAAAATCAAAGAGAAACAGACGAGATAAGTGGGAAAAGGATGAAAAACGGGCGCGGCTCGTAATTGCATTTCAGACGACGCAGCTTTGTTTGGGGCTATTTTGAATTTACTTTGCACGGCGTCGGGGGATTATATTATACTTAGTGCACAGTATTTGCAAGTAATTAGAGTCACGTTTTGAAGCGTTCACAGCCCAATGGCTCGCGTCGATCGTATGTGATCAACCGAGTTAAGGAAAAACGGGCGCGGTTAATTTGTGGATGGGTTATCGCAAAATTTTCATGGACGCTTCTGTGCTTCGTGCACGTTAAGCCGTCATCCCGGTTGGTTTCCATGGTACAAACGAAATTTAAGCCTTATCAAAGATTCTCCTCCATTCCGCAATGGAAAAGCGTGGTGGAGCAAACTTTTCAGCAGCTGTATCTGTCGTGGAGGCCCATGGCCAGCAGTGAAACCTCCATGGGTTGTATTCAAAATCACACTCCAAGCATTCGTTGTCGTGCGACGGTCATCCTGGTTTCAGAACATATTGAAAAGAGGTTCTTTTTTTAAAAAATTACACGTGTTAAAACAATGACGTGTCAAACAGAATCTTATTGTCTTTTGCGTTCTGACACGTTTTTCCTCAATGATTAATCAATATTCGTTTAACGTACATAAAAATGTCGTATCTGCTGCCCTGAGATCTATACTATACTTCAGCAGATTGCATCGGACCGTTAATACTGTTTGTAGAGAATTCATTGTCCATGTCTGGGAAAATGCAGACTTCCTAAAGTTAGTCTTCTTAATTTTCCGTCTGACTGTTTTGGAAGCCTTCAAAGGAACTTTTTAATTTCAGTTCCAGATGTTATTTGAACGGGGTAGGATGCTGCTCGGAGTGAGTAGAGAGTGGAGGGTAAGGACGGTTTCTTGTAGAAGGTTGTTGCATCGTTGTTCGTTTTCTTAAATCAATTCAAAATCGATTTTTACACGTATAGAGACGATGTATATATAGTTAATCATAATAACCTACTCCTACATAGAAACAGAGTTTGCATATCGGCCCATTACTTCAAATACAAATCGTGTGGAGACGAATTCCCCTGTATTATTGTAGAGAAATAAATGTACGGAAGACGTGATAGGCGATGATAAAAACAGCTTTTATTCTCAAGTCGCTACCGCTTGAGCGACTCAGCATTTTTCTTACTGATCTGAAATTCATGTCTTTTATTTCCATACCATCCTTGTACTCCGACCGAATCCTATCGCCACGAATTCCTTTCAACAAATTGAGCTCTAGTTGTTATGTAAAGTGCTCGTTGTTTCGTGGCTTGCGCCAATATCAAGTAATAATAATAATAAAAATAGCAATAATAAGGGCATCTTGTGGCGAGCTGTTGGGGAGTAGTGACCCCACGGACCCGAGTTCCCCGGAGACTCGATCAGGCTCCCCGCTGGTCAGAGTGGACCCCAGGAGGGGTCGCAGGAGTCCCGCCTCTGACTTGCCTTAACCGGCCGACGCAAGCCTTCCAAGTTACCGGGGTTACATGTGGACTTGTGAAATTTGAAGAGAACAAATAATAACAATAATAAACAACCGATCGATATTGTGAAGCTGCACCAGTTTCAGACGGTAGTTAGATAGATGCTACTTGCAAAATATCTTGAGTGCTTCCGTGGGGGGGCGTGGGTTTATTATGATTAACGTTTAGCTGTCGGTCCAGTTTGTTATCGTTAGGTAACAGTCGTTAAGCCATGTTGGAGTCCTTCGATTGTAACAGCAAATAAAAAAATACTCTCTCTCTCTCTCTTCAGCCCACATTAGTCCACTGTTGGACATAGGCCTCTCCCAAGGCACGCCGCTGAGCCCTATCTTCATCCACTTGCTCTCCGCCGCCTTGCGCAGATCGTCGCGCCACCTAGCAGGAGGTCGTCCCACACTACTTATGCCGATTCGCGGTCTCCACTCGAACAGTCGTTTACGCCAACGATTGTCGGTCCTCCGGCAGATGTGGCCCGCCCATTGCCACTTCAGCTAGCTAGCTTTCAGAGCTATGTCGATGACTTTTGTTCTCATGCGAATGATTTCGTTCCGGATCTTGTCCCGAAGAAAAACACCGAGCATAGCTCTTTCCATGGCACGCTGAGCGACCTAAAGCTTATGAACCAACCCTACTGTGAATGTCCACGTTTCAGCTCCGTAGGTCATTTAATAATAAATAAACAAATACAACAATCCTTAATTTAAAACTAAACTTTGAGTATAATAATTTCAGAACTCCGTGTTCCAAGTGTTCAGTCCGGTGGGAGCTAGTTACATGACGCGCGCTTATCCGTGATAATGGGAAACCGATGGCGTGGCCCACCCGCCCCGGAGGACCTCGTTACGACATTGATTCATGAGAATTGTAAAACACTTGACAACTCAATCAAAAATACGTTCCATGCTCCCTGGAGTGGTAAGCTTACTAAACCAACAGGTCCTCGAGGATAGATTAATTTGATTATAATTAGCATCTAAGTCCCGCGTCTTGGGATCTCGAATAATTTTGGATACGATTGGATCGAGAGACATGCTAATTTGGTGCTTTGAAGTGTTTGTGGCCAGCTTTGGTTGCCCCGGGCGGTTCGGTTTGTAAGGGTTGATCGGATGTTGATCGGAACTAAATTGTTTGAATAAGTAGCGTTTACTTTGGTAATACGTTCAGGATTATTGACTACATAAGATGTGACTAAAAGAGGGCTTTCTCCATTACGGACGCAACCAGTCAGCTACACCGGGAATCAAATACATGACATGAGAATTAAATATCTAGTATATTCGGGGCCAAAAGGGACTCCCAGCGCCATCTAGCAACCGAAATGTAAACTATGATTCAGTCCGTCCGGTCGTAGTCATACTTACATACGCTTTCTACTCATTCCTGAGTACACGTCGACATTCAAAATTATGTAAACGTAATTCGTAGCGATCAGGGTAGCAACGCATCTGAGACCGAATAGGAACGAGACTTTTACAAATATCTACATACCCCATACCCCATACCCCATACCCCATACCCCATACCCCATACAATAACGTTCATTTAAACACCCTTCGTTAATTGGACTTACAATCCCAGTAAATATAAGTCTTGTTCAAATTATGCTACAGTAAGACAAGACATATCTATACTATTTAAAGAAAACGAGAACAATGCCAAATACATATAACGACGACAAAATGGACAACCTAGTTTTCATTGGTCAGTGAATGGTGGTCTCGCATGCTCTTTCGCCATCTTTTATCCGTTAAAACGATATAAACAGCAAGACGCGCTGCTCCAAAGGTCAGTCCCGGAATCGTTTGCCCGGCCTACCGTGGAATTTGTAATTCTGCTGACTCCATAAACAAATCCAACGGTTGGCCAGGCGGGCGTTCGAATTACGAGCTCTGGCCGCTTTGGGAGCGCAACCTTTATTTGATGGGCCTTCATGTCAATCGAATCAATTCGGTCGGCAAATTTTTGATGAAGTCCGTTACGACCAAATCATTAATATATCATAATACCAATACGTGAAGCAAAAATTTTTATTTCCCATTTTAAGAGAATTTCGTGGACGGAGGTGTATGAAATTTGGTAGGGTTAAATTTTATGTAGAGCAGAAATGCAGTTTAAATTTCTTATATACGAGTATTATGCAAGAAATACATGAAATTGATAATATATAGATAAAAATACAAGCAGTGAAACATAGAACCTCCTCCTTTTTTCAAAGTCGGTAAAAAACAGAATGAACCCGCACAATGTTACATTTAGAAAGTTATAATCATTGTTCATTACATAACTATGAACGAAAGTTTTCTCATACGTCTACCGTCCGCGCTTGACGGAATTTGTTTAATATGAAAACGCTAGTTTTAATGAAAGTGGCACAGTGGTCGGCAGAACTTTCCGTATTCCGTGCTGCGCACCACCGTGTGGCGTGGATGCATGCATTTAAATCGAATATTACACCGGCTATCCGGTTACAACCGGGTGCCAATGCACAGGTGCACGTGTCGGCATGTTCAGTGTTCACCCGTGTATCGAAGCCCGGTTGAAACGACGGTTGGCAGCAGTCGATTTGAATAACGAAGACGATGTCGGCATTTAGATAATGGTGTTTTCGCTCGTAGATCTTGACGCAGTCACCATTGGCCAATAACTCAACTAACCTTCCCAGTCCATAGGTAAATCTTATTTAAAGCCACAGCTCTCATGAGACAGCGAATGGGTGGTTCTGCGTATTCATTTACTACGAGTATTTTGGATTAGAGGAAATTAGTGCGCTCGCGTGAAATTAGTCTAATAGCGTCTAATGGTGAAAGAAATTTTGAAATCGGTCTAGTAGTTTTTGTGTGAAAACATTACAAGCAAATCTTTCCTCATTATAATATTAGTATAGATAAACACAGGTGATACGAGTAATGGTATAGCCCACTATTCTAACACACACCTTTACAGCTTTATATTTAGCTTTGTGGTGAGATTATCTTGTAGTCACTTCTCATAAACCTTACAGTAAAACCATAAAGAGGAATCATTTCTAAAAAATGTTGTTGAGAGCAAGTTTTCCGTTGCATTGGGCCTATTTCCTGCGTTCTTATAAAAACTAAGCTTACTTAGCGTTAACTTTTTCATTTTGTCCAAAGTTCTTCATAACTGAAATATGATTAAGATGGAAAATGTTTATTCCAAGAATTTCTGCCTGCGTTCTCGTCTGCCATCCCTGTGGGTTTGATGGTACTGAATGCGACCAATCTTGCGATGGAACAGGATAGAGCTTGGATTACCGTCTTTGTCTAATTGCCACCAGTGACGTATAGTTTTTATTTAAAGATACTAGATTAATATCGGTCACTAATAATAAGACAGTGTAGTGCCTTTTTGGTTTTACGATTGAAACCATTCGATTTCACATCGAGGGACCAGGTTATGAAGAATTTTCTGGAACTAAAACTCTTTCATGGCCTTTTTCAGCGCTTGACGAGGACTCCTGCTCTGTTAGTAGGTACGCACTGCCCAGCGCTGTGATAGCCTCCACTAGAACGAGAATCACCATCAGAGACGTAAGCACCAATCTGCAACGTGTTGCACACAGCGTCGTCTCTCCCGGGGTCACTGGATGGCAGTTCGAGCTCTTGCGTGCCTAGAGCCTCATTCATATGTATTACTCTCTTGTCTTGTAGTTACTAAGCCCTACACTATGCACGATGCATTTAGTTAGTTCTTACATTCCACCTATTAGCAATCTATACTATATGCACGTGCACACGAGGAGTTAGGACATGCATTTAAATTGAACATTACAAAGCAGATATCGGGTGCGTTATAACCGGTAGTGTTATACCCGGGTGTTATAACCGGATGGGTTATAGCTGGTTAGTGTGCACTGGGGACCGTTTACTGCACCTGGTGATAGGTTTTGCGCTAAAACTTTTATTAGCGCTATTTTGTGATGTGTTATATTAATTGTGCTCGATTGTACGGTCAACTACTAAAGAACGAATCGTTCGTTGAAATATTTTGTAGTAAATTTTATTAAGTTTTAAGTGCTAGCGTGTCGTATTCATTATACTATACGCTTAAATCGATATATGATCAATGACGTCAATTTTATAGACAATTGACAAATGTTCGAGTTGCATTACGTCCTACAGCAAGTAAGGTCCATTAGTTGCTTACATTTCACAATATTCCACTATGAATATTGCAATTATTACTTCAATAGGATACTAACCATCTAACCACCTTTTACATATCATCATGTTTCATATTATCAACAAAGCATTCTCTTCAAGTGAAAGTTTTCTTACCTGTCAATCATATGATAACATTAAAAAGTAAATCACATTAATCATAGTTTTCTCAAAAAGCCCACGTTTTCAGTAAAATACGTAAGTTGTACCATGTTGTTATGCGTCTGTGCTTAAATTTTTAGCATAATATAACCAATTTATTCACCAAATTGCCTCTCAGACTGGGCCGCTCGACATTATAAAAGGTTCTATAAATGCCGTATCCCTGCCGTTTAAAATTGACCCATTTTTATCCGGGCTTGAGGGACCGAGCCTTCCTGTTGCGTGTTCCGGTTCCCAAGATAGGATACAACATGTAAATTTGATATTTGAGGTAAAACTATATTTTGTTATCCGATTATTTTGCAATACCCTTTGGTATACTGATACTCGCCGAGATCAGTTCAGCCTGTTACAAAAGCTCTATAGATTGAATTACTTTATACTTTTTGTTCACTTTTCGATGGAAGCCTCTTTTTATATCTGTCCATCTATCCAACTACTCAGTTAAGTATTTTAGAGTAGTTTTTGTCTTCAACCGCCTCATTAATATTTTATTTAAAAAAAATTATGGAATATAACCTTGAAGATCATTCAATCTATATATATAAAAGGAGAAGCTGATTGACTGACTGACTGACTGACATATCAACGCAGGGCCTAAAGTATAAGGGTTAGAAACTTGAAATTTTGCACAGGGGTACTTTTTATAACGTAGGGGAGCACTAAGAAAGGATTTTTGAAAATTCATCCCCTATGGGGGTAAAACGGGGGTGCAAAGATAGTATGAAACTTTGCCGTTTTTGAAGTCAAGTGGGCAACCCGAACGCGGGCAGACGTCGTTAATGGGTCTAATTTTACGCGAGCGAAGCTGCGGGCGTCCACTAGTGGTTCTATATGTCCTTAGGCGATAGAAATAAAAATGCCGAATTTTCTACAAATGTGTATTTCTAGCTTATCTATTAAGTGACACACGGGTGTGGGCACGAGTCGTGTACCACGTGACATGCCTCATCATCTTCACACACACTTTTTTTGTAAATATTCACAACACAAACTCTCGACCCGCCCCGCGCACGACCCGCCCCGCGCACGACCCGCCCCGCGCCCGACCCGCACACGCCCACGCGCCAGTGTGATGTCTTTCATGTCGCCGTTCTCACGTCCCGATCCGCGCCCGCTCTATGTGCGTATTGCGCTCTATGTCAAGCACAACTCCGCTAGGATCCACTGAAATCAACTAAGCCAAATTTATTATCAGAATGGAACGTGAACGACATATGAAAAAGTACTTTACCTCTATATGAAACGCATGAATTACATATAAATGTAATTTGGGCCCATATGAATCACGACTCAATGGAAGTGACAGAAGCAAAAAAGCTTGTGCGTACGTGCTAACTGACTTTAAAGACCATTCAGATTAGGGAGGAAAATTACTAATATTTTAACCCACTTTTCACAAAATAACATACATTCACGCCTGTATTTCTTCGAGGAGTTTCGAGGAGTGGGCTACTAAATTAACAGTAAGAAATCCTAATAGTAGTTTGCCCAGGGATGGCACCCAGGTTTTCTAGCATAGCAGTCGTGGCCACCCATAAAACAGTGATATCTCTGTAGGTAGGTCCCAGGGTCTGGGGTTTCGGGACTGAATTAACAACGCCTGTGTTTGTGTTATTAGATGTGTGCCTGTTAGAGGTAATTGAGATGCTGTGTTTTAATTATAAGATTAAATAATTTGCGAGAAAAACTCATTGAGAATGAACCCTTGGAGTCTCAAAGGAAACACTAATTTATCAGAAACATTACTGCCATTTCTCTTGGGATCGCTCCCAAAACAACTGAGAGCTATTAAGATCTAGAGCTGATTATATTTATAGTTACAGGCGCTTTAAATTCAGTTTGAGACGAGAACAATATTCTCGGTGCTATGCCAAAGAGAACACGTCTATTATGTATTATGATATTCTTGAGTATTCCTCCTACTAAGCTTCCATAGTACATTACACGTTAACCTCATATTAGGAGCTGTAAGGTAAACTAAAGGTGCAGTTCCAGGTTGATATTTCAAATTGTTATAAGTAAAACATAAGCGAATGGAACATTATGAAAACGTTACACGTAAATTTAAGTATGTATGGTTTAAATAAAGTTAGTTTACTCAAAACAGAAACAATGCCTCCACTTCTCCTAATGACGTTCATGAAAAAACTGTCAACCACCCCACTGTAAGCGGTATGACAGATATATGTACGTTTTTTCCGTTTCAGCCGTACGGCCACGTCGCGGCAGTTTGTTGCAAATGGCGTCCATACGGTCGGCAGCACAAGTCGCCCTTTTTTTGCTCTAACCTCTGTTAAGAGGGCTGCACTAGCCGCCCACCGTACGCGGACCCCCAGACATATGAAACCGTATTGTTAACTAGCTCTCTCCGTGACAACACTTGGGACGATAAAAATTTTATGCCGACGTTCCTTTTTCTCGGGGCGCGCAATGATATGTCTAATGGTTCGGTTATGAAAGTTTTGTTTTATCCGAGAATGATGGGGGATGAGATCGTGCTGGGGATTTGTAGTTTTATGAATAGTGGTCTATTGGAGCGCTCAGACAGGCTTTTGCTTGCTGAGTTCCAATTCACATTCTTCATTGAGCAATAAGAGGTAACATTACAAGAGCAATTAACTATTTAATTAAATTCATGTAGAGACGGGGTTATTCTAACTCCTAAACTAAGTCGTTTACGGCTTGTACCTAAGTGAAAAAAAATGCTTCTCCATTTTTTTCCGTGCGATAAAACGGTAGGCTAGCTGCTTTTTAAAAGCTTTTATTTAACTTCACTCGTATGTATGTATGTCCTGGAATCTTGCAATATTTTACCTACTTCCACTGAAGCTGTCGAGCTGAAATTTGGCACACAGATTTGGTTCCGATGACAATGCACGAAGATATAAAATCTTTTTTTTTTTAAATGATAACGGTATATTAACATACGAATAGGTTGTTTAAATTACTTCACCACAATCATGTTTTTCTAATCACGGTTAATGTACATACTTTACTTATGGCAAATAAATAAATTTAAATTCTAAGTGTAGGTACGAATACAATACATAAATAATTGGAACGCAAAGCCGCTACTTGACGAGCAGGTGCGGGCGGCAAGAGTGGCAGCTCGAACCGTCCACCCAGTGACCCCGGGAAAGACTATGTTGTGTGTGGCTGCACAACGTTGTAGATGGTTGACGGATGACATTATTGTAAGACGTCTCGTCTGAGTCGAGCCCACAGAAATTTAACAAGATAAAACCCTTTTTTCGTGTGCCCAAATCCCGCCTACTATGTGACGTCACTCTATAGTAATTAGTGAGCTGACACAACGTATCAATAACGTAACGTACCATAACAAGCATCGTCGCGCACTGACCGAACTTGTGATATATCTTGCAGTTTATTGCAAGATTGCGGCACGGGATATACGCCCAGTTCACCGTTCTATCTTGATTAATTTCTGTGGTCGAGCCTGTCATGGGCACAGCGCTGGGGGGCACCGGTGCGTTCTAATAGAAATCCCGGAGACATCCACAAGCACTGGGGAAGGCCACCGAGGGGGTTTTAGTGGTCTAATAAGGTGTTGTTTAAGAGGCGAGTGAAAGACATGAATGCTGGTTAATAACTGTTTATTTAATATTCGAGTACACCTTTATATAACATACACATTACACCTCCATTGCTAACAAAAAAATAAAATAAATTTTAATTAATTTTATTTTTTACGCTCTATAAACTACATACAATTTTTAAAGAGTGAGAAAAGGAAAAAAAAACACAAAGGTTACATAATCGATATGATCTTAACATTAGATAGGTATATTTAGACACATTTATATTATTACAATTACATACATTACATTACACATTACAATATCTATGATGCGTATAATTTGGTTCTATTTTTATGGACCAAATATTTTTTTACCTCAACATTAGGTGAACATTCTTTAATTACTACATAAGGACCCGTATAAATGCTTTGGAACTTATCACCAGTTTCATTCTTTATTAAAATTAAATCATTTGGCTGATACTCCACTGGATTAATGTTTTGGTCATATTTTGATTTCCGTTTAATTTTACTAGCAATCAAATTATCTCGTGCCTCTTTTTGTGAAGTCTGTATTCTGTATTTTAATTCTAATGGATAGTTGTCAAAATTGTATAATGGATCTACTGTAACTGAATTTAAATTTGAAGGTAAATTAGCCTTTTTGCCAAAAACTAACTCAAAGGGTGTAAATTTTGTTTCTGTGTGTACTGAAGTGTTATATGAGAAGCACCAAAAGGGTAGCCATGTGCTCCATGCCTCTGAATTATTTTCTGTTTGAATTCGTAAATAATTACCCATATGTTACGTACCTATATCGCCGAGGGTCAGACACCCATCGTTTATCGTACATCGCGCGCTATCGGCTATCGGCATGGAGCGGCCGCAACGGTTGACGCTGCAGAATCTGACCCGTTCCCACGGACCGTCTGCTACGTAGTTTTAAGAATACTTACTTCACTTTTCAATCTCTGTTCTAACATTGAACTTTAATATACCTAGTTTGTAGAAATTATATTAATTAAATTAGATATAGAAGAAAGTTTTGTTATTCCGCATCCCTAGTCTGCAGTTCATATAACTGGCGCAGTCAAAGGAGTCTTCAAATTCGGTGAAAAATCTCCGAAAATCGATATTTTTAAACCGGAATAGAAGATACGGACCTGGACTAAGCAGCTGGAATGTGGAATTACATTAGTAAATTGGAAATGGAAAAGTCTTATTTAATGTAAGTACAGAAAAGTGAATGGTGAACCTATCCTTTTACTTCCTTAATATAATTTTATCCCGTCCTATAATTATTATCATTTATTATTTAAATATTTTTGAGAAACCTGGTTTTTTCTCGTCCGGTTTTATGTGTTTTTGAGTAATATAATAAAAAATTTAAATTTAATCAAGTGGATTATATAATTAGTGAACTTATTAATTTGTGAACATTTTATTAATTTGTTTTATTTTACCTTTTAAATCTACAAAGAAAGAATTTGATGCTTTTTGCTTTGTTCATAATACATTTCGGAATTATTAGATATTAGTGATAAAATGGTGTGTATAGCATAGGAGTTTTATCCGAATTTAATATAGATACTATTTTTAAATGGTACTTTCAATAAAAAAAATTTCTCTTATAATAAATTGAAGTGCGGCCCAAATAAATTAATACACGTCATTACCTACTTATGAAAGAGATTATATATCCGTAAATTATTCTTTTATTTTACTTCAACAAATATAAGTTTTCAAATAAAATAAAAATAGTGTAGTGGTAACTAAAGTTTATTTCGAGTTTTATTTTAAAAGATTTTTTTTAATTTATTTCGTTCGATTATTAAAATCTTTCAAAATTTTTCACCATAGCTCAGATAGTAATCGGGAGGTTCCATCCCCTCGACATCTCAGTAGAACAAGTATTTTTGACTCTAATAGAAACTTAGAAACCATGACCGCAGTAGACAGTGACAAAATTTATGGGGCACTGCGAGCTGTCCCCGAATTCGATGGAAATCCTAATGTTTTAACACGGTTTATTAAGTTGTGTGACCAGTTAGTCATAACATTTGTTAAAGCGGAACCCGGTCATGAATTGAATAATTTAATTGTGTTGAATGGGATTCTTAATAAAATCACGGGAACCGCCGCGGGTACCTTGAATTCAAATGGTACACCGGATAACTGGGATGGCATTCGCTCTTCCCTTATTAATAATTTTGCTGACCATCGTGATGAGACCTCGCTTTACAACGATTTGGCTCTTTTGACCCAAGGATCAGGATCACCGCAGGAGTTTTATGAAAAGTGTCAAAATTTATTTTCTACAATTATGACCTATATAAGTTTACATGAAGAAGTAGCAACTACAATAGAGTCTAAGCGATCTTTATACAAAAAATTAACCCTTCAGGCCTTCGTTCGTGGTCTAAAAGACCCATTAGGATTTCGTATTCGGTGCATGCGCCCGGCGACCATAGAACAGGCGTTAGAGTTCGTTCACGAGGAGGTGAACATCATGTATCAACAAAATAGATTTCTCGATAGGAAAATGTTAAGTGCAGTCCCAGTGCCACATTATAACTATCCTAGTATGCAACCCAGTGCAGGGCCTGCTCCGAGAGCAATTAATTTTGGCATGCCTGGTCCCTCGCGACCCCAATTTTTCAATCAACCCCGTCGATTTGGCCCAACGCGCACCCAGCAAATATTTAGGGCAACACCACCTAATTATAATCCTCAGCATAATTCATTTCAAATGGCCCCAAGGCCTAGTCAACATGCGGGCCCGCGCCCAATGAGTGGTGTTAGCCACTACGTCTCACGGCAACTGCCGGCTACTCCGGCAATAACTGGCCATGATTGGCGTCGATCAGGCAACCCCGCACCAAATAATTATTTTAAGACCAAAGAATTAAATTACAATGATTTTTCATTTAATGATGGAAATTATGCCGTAAATTTTGAGGAGCCCTATTATAACTATAATTATTGTGAGCATTCAGATAATCAGTATCCTTACGAGGAAGACTTTTCCCACCAAGGATTTGTTGAGTTCCCTGAGTCATCACAAAATTCAGCCGAAGATATGAATGCAAAAAGTACTCAGTCGGATTTTCAGAAAATTCAGATATCCGACACATTAAAATAGAAATGAATTTCCAAACCCAACGTCAGTTGCCATATATCCAGATTGCATCGCCACCTTTAAAGTTACTTTTAGATACGGGAGCTAACCAATCATTTTTAAGTCCTGATGTTGTAGAAAAGTATTTTAAACATTTTGCACTAAACTATGATCCATTTGAGGTGTGTAATGTTCATGCTAAAACTAGGAATGATTATTCAATAACTTTGCCTAGCTTTTACGAATTTAATGATCCGAGTGACGTTACATTTTTTGTGTATAAATTTCATCATTATTTTGATGGCCTGATTGGTACTGATTTATTAGATAGATGGGAGGCTATGATAGACTATAAGAATAAAGTGCTTACCACTAAAACTGCTTCAAATCCCATTCAAATATACAATTCGCAAAATTCAAACCTGTACGAGGGTGTAATACCTGCTGGTAGTTCAAAATTGGTCAAAATACCTATTAATATGCATGATGGTGACGTTTTTATAGAAGAGCAAACTATTTCTAATTGTATTGTAGGCGAATGCTTAACTACAGTTAGGAATAGAATGGGGATTGTAGAAGTTAGGAATCCAACTCAAAATGATATAATTTTTTCGTTGGATCATGCTTTATCAGCCGAAGTAAATAATATAGAGACTGAATCTGTTAAGCACCCGCCGCAACGAGTAAAAGAAGTTCTTTCACGACTACGTACAAATCATTTAAATGCTGAAGAACGTAAAAATTTAGAATTACTTTGTTCACGCTATGCTGACGTCTTCTATTTAGAAAATGAGCCACTTACTTTTACGAATAAAATCAAGCATTCTATTAAAACAACTGATGAGGTTCCGGTTTATACAAAAAGTTACAGATATCCTTACATTCATAGACAGGAAGTACAAGAACAGATAGGAAAAATGTTGCAACAAGGAATTATTAGGCCGTCGAATTCCGCGTGGAGTTCCCCTATCTGGGTTGTAGCGAAAAAATCTGACGCTTCAGGTAAACCCAAATGGCGGATAGTAGTAGACTTTCGCAAGCTAAATGAAAAGACAATCGATGATAAATACCCTATTCCAAATATTTCAGATGTCTTAGATAAATTAGGTCATTGCCAATATTTTACCACATTGGACCTTGCTAGTGGTTTTTATCAGGTTGAAATGGAGCCCCAAGATATTCCAAAGACCGCATTCAACGTGGAACACGGGCACTTCGAATTCCTTCGGATGCCCATGGGTTTGAAAAACAGCCCCAGCACATTCCAGAGGGTAATGGACAACGTTTTAAGAGAATTACAGAATACAATTTGCTTGGTTTACTTAGACGATATAATAGTTTTCAGTACATCCCTTCAGGAACATATAGAGAACTTAGAAAAAGTATTTTTAAAATTACGCGAATCCAACTTTAAGATCCAAATGGACAAATCGGAATTTTTAAAATTAGAGACAGCTTACTTGGGACACATCATTAGCAAGGATGGTATAAAACCCAATCCGGACAAAATAATGGCAATCAAAAAATACCCTTTACCTAAGACCCCCACAGAAATAAAAAGATTTTTAGGTCTTTTAGGCTATTATAGGAAATTTATCCCCGATTTTGCAAAAATAGTCAAACCCATGACTCAATGTTTAAAGAAAGGATCCAAAATTGTACCTAATAATAATTTTGTAGAATGTTTTGAAAAATGTAAAACTCTGCTGGTAAATGATCCCATTTTACAATATCCAGATTTTACAAAGGAGTTTATCCTTACTACTGATGCCTCAAATTTTGCGATTGGAGCCGTTCTTTCTCAAGGAGTCATTGGATCCGATAAGCCAATAGCATATGCCTCGCGAACCCTCAATTCAAGCGAAATAAATTACAGCACCATTGAAAAAGAGTTATTGGCGATCATATGGGCCACAAAATACTTTCGTCCATATCTATTTGGGCGCACATTTAAAATAGTTACCGATCATCGTCCATTGCAATGGGTCATGAACATCAAAGAACCTAATTCACGCTTAACTCGTTGGAGATTACGTCTTAGCGAATATGACTTTAATATAATTTATAAGCAAGGAAAAACTAACACAAATGCCGATGCCCTATCTCGCATAGAAATTCATAACGAAGATGTCAGTTCCGTAATAGTTAATGTCTCAGAAACAGCTGCTTCTGACTCTCGAACTGAAAGTGCTAACTCAGAGGCACCTGCTTCTGATTCCAGAACTGAAAGTGCTAACTCAGAGGCACCTGCTTCCGATTCCAGAACCGAAAGTGCTAACTCTAGTACCGATACTGCTCATACGAATGCTGAAAATCCTATATTAGAAGTGCCCATAGTAGATAAACCACTTAATGTATTTAACAAGCAAATTATTTTTAATGTCGTTGGTGATTTAAAAAGTAAACCTAAGATAAGTAATCCTTTCTTAACTCATACTAGGACCATCATTCAAATTTCTGAATCCAACATGGAGCAAGATATAATAGATTCAATTAAAAAATATGTTAACCCTAAAGTTAAAACCGGAATTTTAATTAAACCTGAACTAAGAATATATTCTATTTTACCAATCATACAAAGACATTTTAAAAACTCCGCGATGAACTTAGTTCTTACAAAACAAGAAATCGAGAACGTTACAGACTATTTAAAGCAGCAAGAAATTATTAAAAACTATCATGAGGGCAAAACGAATCATAGGGGAATCAACGAGTGTTACCTATCATTATCCAGAAGATTTTACTGGCCTAAAATGAAAGAACAGGTATCAAAGTACATTAACGAGTGCAGCATTTGCGGCCAGGCAAAGTATGATCGGCATCCAGTACAACAACGGTTTCAAATTGTCCCTCCACCCGCGAAACCTTTCGAAGTAGTACACATAGATTTACTTAGCATCGAATCGTATAAATACTTAACTATGATTGATGCATTCTCAAAATATGCGCAGGCATATTTTCTGAGAGATGCTACTGCTGTAAGCGTTATTCAGGCCTTATTAATGTTCTCAACTCATCATGGATTTCCCTTATCAATTATTTCAGATAACGGTCCCGAGTTTACTAATCAGCTTTTTTCAGAATTCTGTAGGTTACATAAAATTAATCATCATAAAATTTGTCCTAACACACCTAACGAGAATGGAATGGTGGAACGCCTTCACTGTACATTACTAGAACATTTGCGTATCTTAAGACTAGAACACCGGGGAGAATTAGTTACAAATCTTGTCCCGTATGCCGTATTGGCGTATAACAGCTCTATACATAGTTTTTCTAAATGCAGGCCTTTAGATATAATAACGGGTCATTTAGATCCCCGTGACCCATTAGATATGAATGTTTCTCAACATCTTCTCCAACAATATATTAGGGACCACCGTAACCGAATGTTAAAAGTATTTGAAATTATTAACGAAACCGCACTTCACCGTAGAACTGGAATTACTGAGAACGCTAATAAAGATCGTGAACCTGAACAGGAATTTCATCCTGAACAGGAAGTTTACATAAGAAACCCGTTAGCACACCGTCAAAAATTAGCTGCTCGTTACACACATGATAAAGTATTATCAGATTTACCCATTCATATATATGTTAGACGAAAAGGAGGCCCGATTCCTAAGTCGCGTTTGAAACGAGTACATCGTTTGTTAAAGGATACCAGTGCTAATCTTCCAAGTACTTCAACTGATTCAAGCGCAAGAACTAACGATTGACCCGTTAGATAACGGACCAGGCCTACTTCCCTTCAAATTAGGACCAGCAAAAGTAATATCCCACTATCATTCCTTTTTGCAACATATCGAACTTACAGATATCCATGTACAAATAAAATCTTTTCAAATAAAACTAATGGACCTTAAGAATCAACTGGACAATAAGACCTTAGCTTTTTATGATCCACATATATCGTTTTTAAATACAAAAATACAAAAAATATTCAATAAATTGGTAAGTTTTGAGCCAACACGTAATAAAAGGGGTCTCATCGACGGATTGGGTTCAATAATCAAGAGTATACATCAGTTAGAAATTAACCTTGCATTTATTCGTGCATCGAGCACCCCACATTCAGTTATAAATTTAGATTCACTAAGAAATATGTTAGATAGGTTACGGTCTTTATATAAAAAAGAAGAGATTCTAGATATAGAACTTAGGGAGTATTACGATGCAATTAAATTAGGGTATTTCTATGTAGATAAAAAAATTGTTTTAGTTTTCAAAATACCAATTGTATTGCCTTTAACATACGATTTTTACAAATTGTCGATCATTCCGAATAAAAATCACCTATCCCTTATACCTGTCCATCCTTACGTAGCCATTCATAGTACCGATTCTTTGTACACGGAGACAGAATGTCCGAAGACCAATTCGTGGTATCTCTGTGACAATAAGTACAACCGAAGATCTCCAAATCATCCTGACTGTGTGCATCAGTTGATCACCAAGCAAGAACTCCATATGACATGTAACCTCACTCCAGTTATTCTAACAAGGGAAGCACTCGAACAACTTGACGATAGACATTACACAATGAGTTTTCCAGTACCAACAAAAGTTAAGACATCTTGTGGACAAGAACAGTACAAGACCCTACAAGGAAGTTTTCTGGCAGTAATCCCATATAATTGCTATCTATCGGCACCGGGTTTTACCATCACGAATACTCACGACCAAATAAAAGGACGAGCCTTGAAGATTACCGAACTGCCTTACTTGCAAGATAAACCCAAAGATGAAATACCTATCATCAGACTTAACTCAATCAACCTCGAAAATCTTCACGACGTCAACACAAAGATATCTCTCCAGTCTCCGATGAAACTTGAGCCAGACGCTATTTCAGCAACTATGTCAGCCAAGGCCAGCCAATAGTTGCTTGTCTTCGGGAGGGAGATGTTACGTACCTATATCGCCGAGGGTCAGACACCCATCGTTTATCGTACATCGCGCGCTATCGGCTATCGGCATGGAGCGGCCGCAACGGTTGACGCTGCAGAATCTGACCCGTTCCCACGGACCGTCTGCTACGTAGTTTTAAGAATACTTACTTCACTTTTCAATCTCTGTTCTAACATTGAACTTTAATATACCTAGTTTGTAGAAATTATATTAATTAAATTAGATATAGAAGAAAGTTTTGTTATTCCGCATCCCTAGTCTGCAGTTCATATAACTCATATGCTTGTGTGAGTTTTCTAAAGATCCAATGCTTTCGTGCCTGTATGCCGTTGATTGTAGTTGAGTAATATGCAAAAGTTTACATACCTCTTTCATCGTTGCTGAGACGAACTCGGTACCCCTGTCCGTAGCAATTTCCTTCGGGATGCCGTATCTAAGAATGAAATTATTGACAAAATTCCTAGCTACTTCACTCGAATTTTTAGAAAATAACGGATAAGCCTCGACATACTTACTCAGTTCGCACTGTATAGTTAAAATGTAAACATAATCATTGTAATCTCTATCCAACGGACCTACAAGATCCAAATAAACTTTTTCGAATGCAGAATTCGCCGTAGTTGTAATTACCATCGGTTGTTTTGTATGATGCGATGAATGTTTTTGTTTTTGACATTTATCGCACCTCTTGACAAAGTTTGTTACGTCAACTTCTAAACCTGGCCAAAAATAATATTTTTTAATATTATTTACCATCCGTCTGATACCTGCATGAGCACTCGTGGGCAGCAAATGAAAATCATTGATAATTACGCGTTGGTCATCTTTATTGTCGATTCTTGTAACGTCATTTAATACACATATTCGCGGACCTACATAGTCTCGTCTTAATTTCTGCACTTCATTTACTAACTTTTTAATAAAGATATTATTATTGTTATTTTTAATAAAATATATTTCATTAATTTTTAGTTTTGTACAAAAATTATCTAGCTCCCTCACAAATTCGCCTGGCGATAATTGCGATCGAGAAGCCGGATTATTATTATATTGTTGAACAATTGACTCTGCTTCTTTACTCTTTTTCTCTAATATGTTTCCTTGGCGCCTGGAAGGGCCAATCTTTATCAAATATGTCCTTATCTCTGACAATTCCTCATATAACTTCTTTATAAAGTCAGCCATATATATATGTATTTAGACACCGTAGAGGCGAATTAAATCAATCTACGACAAAGAGTAAAGAGCGGAGAAAGAGAAAAAAAATAAAATAATATGCAACGACATTAGTCAAGTATGTTACTAAAAAAAAATTATAATTACGTTATTATGATATTTGTTATTATTATAACTTAGTACACACATACAATTTCATATTATTATGCAGGAATTAAAGTACGTTGACTATGTCCATCATAAAATATTATATTATGCCCGTAACACATACCTCGTTATTTTCACTCACGGGACTCTACACTTTACACTCATCAATCTTCATGGAGGCTGGCGCAGGGTACACGGCCGACAGCTGTGGCTGCGGCGGCGCAGGAGCAGGACACACGGGCGGCAGCTGTGGCTGCGACGGCGCAGGAACGGGATAAACGAACGGCAGCTGTGGCTGTCGTCTCCACAGGAACGAACCTCGGGTTCCCCGCATGAACTCCTCTCTTGCCCAACGTAGATGGTACTTTCGGTACTGCTTATATCCGAAGTATATACCGATAGTATAAAAGTCGATATAGATATAGATAGTAGTATCCGATATTATAAAAGTCTAACATATTGTACCGCGTAACTTTGTTTTTACGATTCGCTCCTTATTTAGCACTGCACCGGCTCGAATTTACTCCGCGAGAGTCGCGCGCGCGATGTCCTATTTTTAGGCAGGGTCGCCATCTAATAAGGTGTTGTTTAAGAGGCGAGTGAAAGACATGAATGCTGGTTAATAACTGTTTATTTAATATTCGAGTACACCTTTATATAACATACACATTACAGTGGGTGGAAATCCCACATAACCCGGCGTCGCTCCCACGACGTCCGAAAGCACATACATAGCCACCTGTAACTTTCTAGTTCGGTATCAAAGTTTATTTAGTTTAGTTATTAATTAAAATCGCACGCTCACCCATGATTAGGGATTTGGCGGGTCCCGAGTTAAATCCGATTATGGACTTTGAAACACTATACTTTATAATAAAGCGAGCGGGACTTTCCAAAAATCAACTCTCATAGTGTTTCTATATTCACCCTTAGATATAATTATCTGTGTATTAAACTTGAGATAATTATATGAAAATGTTTTCATATAACTCATAAATTAATTTTTATCATTATATTTCGAATTGGGACTAGAGCACAATTAAAAAATACAAAACCAAATCAAATCAACTTAACATTTACTGAAAATTTTCGAATAGTAAGATAGTAAATGAATTCAATCCAAATAGTAGCGTCGACAACACGAAATGACTAACAAGCTGTTCAGTGTGAATCTGAGAAACAGAACAAGTGGTAGGTACTTACACCGCCATTGTAATTAGTTAATTGGTAAACTTGGGTTAATTAGAAGGCGAGCAGTACAATTGCATTTGACTTGTGTTTTCGCCGAACTTGCGGACGCCAGTTGTAAATTTCCACCAGTCGCAACTTTTGTCTTTTACGTTAATGTAAACAGGGATGCATCCCAATAATACACGGTACATACAAGCCTTGGAGCACACAGAGAGTTAGACAAAGGATAGTATGTCTGGTTAGTATAATGGTAGAGCGGAGCGACTCTTTATACTATGGTATAATGGTTTGATATAGACTGTGAGTTACTGTAAGTTATCCGTCCTAATAATAAAAAGAAATGGTTTCATTTCAAAATTGTCACATGCGTTTATCAACAAATCATGTTTATGTCTTGTGCATTAAAAATAGTCAACAGCCACATTTGAAAAGGCAAAAATCAATTGCTTCAGATTTAAAATTAAAATTAATATTTAAAATTGAATCTCCGATCATTTGTATTGTTGATCGAAGAGTTGAATAGAGAAAACATATGATATATAGATACTTTTTATCATTTATACTATTACTTATAATATGTAGATATATTTTAAAACACGCCTCCAGGATTCTATTTCCGCTCTACAAAGCTCGTAACTACTATGACCTTGAATAAGATTCATAAGTGCTGTCCAAAGATGGTAACAGATGCGACAGCCCTTATAGAATAAGGTGGTGGCCTCTAGTCGTCGTAGAAGGTAGCCTGAAATGATCTTGCGACATCGTACGTAATTACCTACTTATCAATAAACGTAGACTGACGCCCGGTTTCTGAAAGGCTAATCAACAGAAAAATAAACTAATCGGCCGTCAAATCTCTTGTTAAGTGACAGGGCATATGGCTCTGATTTACGCTACTACAGCCCTCTCACGTTCGGTTCCTACATGAAATCTCATCAAATTATACATTAAAAAAATGTCTAATAACTTTTGGCTGTTAGATTCAGATTCAGATTCAGATTCATTTATTTTTTTCATTATATGGTATTTTGTATACGCTTAATGAACGTCATAACATTTTTTATCTACCGCCGGTTCACAAAGTTGATGCTACCGAGAAGAACACGGCAAGAAACTCTTAGTTCTCTCTAGTTACTCTTTTCAAAATTAATTACAATATTATTACATTATTATTGCGTTATGTTCGCGATTATCATTTCAGTAGTTAAGCCCGTTTAAACCAAATTCCTAATTGTACGGTTGAAGGCCTTGCGCAGGCACCCGGTTTCACCACCTCTTCAGTTTCGATCTTGCCTTAATTTTAGTAAGTAATTTAGTATGCTAACAATAAGGGTCATTTAAGTCTGCAATAAATTATTTTATTATTAGGTAAACTACAATTATGCTGAAACAGATGTCAGAAGAGACTATTATCCCCACCTTATCCCAATGGGTGGCGGCCTGACATATAGCTCAATTTATTTTTTATGCTCTCATTCTACCAACTAAAGTGGGCCTTCTGCGTGGCGCCTTATTAACTCCGTTTCAAGTGTACGGGTAATAATTAACATAGCTCTATATTAAAGCGTATAAGCAATAACCTTGAGATTTGGATCCCGGCGTGATTTCGGCTGTCGACACGCCAGCGAATAGTTTGAGCACGGCGTTCATTACGATCCTTTGCGACACCGGAGATTCAACAATTGAGATGCTTTGTAAACTTTGTCAAATACAAGATATAATAAATATATTAAATACTAGTGGTCGCCGAGTAGTCGAAATTCGAGCATAATTTTTGAGGTGATAACGTCTTATAAATCGATGAACGCTCATTCATTGCGTGTGTTACGTCACATCCCGTACAAATGAGTTACGTCACATCCCGTACCGCCAAGCGTACCGTCACATGGACGTGCTACTATGCGGTACTATGTGGTACCGCCAAGTGTTACGCCAAGCGTATTCATTCAATTTTACTCTGTAACCGATAGCAATAGAGCGAATAATCGGTTGTACTAGTCTACATGATACCGGCTTAAAATTGCGTGATTCAGAGTACAATTTTGTGCGACACGTAACAAAAATATTAAATAGGTGTTACCAACCGATGGATCACTGCCAAATAGCAGACACCATAATCTACCTATCTACTTTTATTACTAGTTTTATTAATTTTATATTTGATCGACTGTTTGTTAATGAACACATTACGTATTATTAATCATTTATTTGTTTTTAGATTTACATATATTCATGATTTTTAATTGTTAGATAATTTTTGATGAGCCTTTGTAATGACTCAGATTTTCCAAAAGTTCATTTAGAATTTGCACGTGCGTCAAACAACATCTTTCTTAACTCGATCTCGAACTAAAATAACTAGTGAGAGTTCTGAACGAAAGTCACTGAACTTAGTCTTGCGAACGCTAATTAACAGGAACCGAGTGAAAAACTAAGTCAAGTACAAGGCTCTTCTTGGAACCTTAGTTAGTTGCACCTCCCTACTTTTGAAAATAAAATTTAGCGGTGACAGCCCAGTATCTAAACCCGCAGCGGATGGATGACCAGCATTTGGCCAACAGAAACACAAGTGTTCGTCACACGATTGTTTGTCCTGAGTGGGATTCGAACCCATGACCCCTGGGCCATTGGGCTTTTAAGTGTTATCCTGTACCTATCTGTAAAATCGAAGATTGTCTGATTATATAGTAGCTGGAACGCCCTACAATCGACCTCATTGCACCTCAATGCCAGCTCGAAGCGCAGTACGCTTCAGATAAAAGTGTACTAAATCAGCAGAAGCGATGGCAATAGATAGAAACTATCTATAAGATTGAGGAGCACGAGTCAGAACGACTCAAAGGTAAGATTCTTAGAATATCGGGCGGTTTATATTTAAAAATGTTACATTCTCCGAAGTGGAGAATAAATTATTCGATAAACGCTTTATTTCAGGTAATGGAAAAGGTGGGTGGAGCAAACTAGTTTGCTATCTTGTATCAATAAAAAACATTTTTTTTTGTACTCAACTTGATGAAACTGAGATTCATGTGTAAACCGTACTTACTTACTTATTTCACTTCTCACTTTAAATCGAATTAATCGTGTTAAGTTTCATAGAACTAGAGACTAGAGTTCATTGGATTGTGATAGTATTCATTACTCATTCCTAGAACACAGAGATTTAATTTTTTACGTGTGTGAAATCTTTCAAAGCTGGGTTATGATTTCTATCCACTAAAACCCCCCGGTGACCTTCCTCAGCGCAGTGGGGGACACTGGGGTGTCTGAACGCACCGGTGCCCTCCAGTGCTGCGACAGACTCCTATCGAATGAGACGTGAAAACACCTACAACAACCAGCCATATTTACCTGGATGCACGGTTAAGAAGACATATCTGCTTCTAAACCGAGCAGCCGTTTATTGCATAATGAGCTTTCAAATTTATAACTATGATCATTATTGTAATTATATGTCAGTATATTGACAAGTAATTTGACAGCCCAGTGGCTATCGAACTCGCTTCTCAGTCGAACGTACCGGGTTCAAACCCAAGCGGCACGCACCAATGACTTTTTAAGTTATTCAATGTTAAGTAATTACTCCCGATTGTAATCGTAAAATAACATAATCCGTTCTTAAACTATTTTTTGTCTGTTTCTTGAATATATTTAACTCGTCTGTAGCTCAAGTACAAAGCTTACTAAAATTCACTTTATACGGTACTGCTGAGTACAATATAAACTATATTCAAAATGTGTCTCCGTTAAGTTTCTGACTACAAATTCAGAGCTACCTCCAGCAATAGTAATTGAAGTACAAAATGTTTCTGTTATATTCCTGTATTACGGGAATAACCCGAGCAGAGATAATTAGGACAGGACAAAGCAACCACTCTAAACAGAAGTACACTAATGACCATTTTCTACGTACCTCCGATTCAAAAGCACCTCATACGCTAGAGGGGTCCGTATGCGTTGGCTGTTTGCATAACGAGGACCAGAAACGCTGAACCCTCTCTGCTAAGCTACAGAGAGAACACGAAGGTCACGGCTAGTGGTAATGGCGGTTGACAGATTGCTTATTGATACTGTCGCTCTGATGAAACATTTTGAAATTATAACGAGAAGTGCGCGAAGTAGTAATGAAATAACATTTTTAAGATGTGGTTAGCTTTCATATTTTGGCACTTTGATTTAGATGTATACACAGGAGAAGAGCACGGCGGTGGCCCAGTGGTTGAAATTTGGACTCTTTATTTGAGAGGGTCAGGTTTCAAATCCATGCTGCACGTACCACTGTGTACCTGTGTGTAAGCCTGTGGTAATAGTGAAGAAAAAGATTCTAAGGAAACCTATATGCCTGATGGTTCTACAATAGATACTCCATTTTCATGAAAGCATGCAGTCTGCCAATATGTAATTAACCAGCGTGATAAGCCCTTTTCATTCAGAATACTCTTAGGTATGCAGGTTTCCTTACAATATTTTCCTTCACATCACAACAGGTAAAAAACACCGGTAACCGCTTAAAACGCACATTACTACAAATAAATATAACTACAAAAAAGGCGTAATACACTGGTGCTTTCTGCTGGGCCCTCTCTACTGCAATTAGAAGCTTCCAGTTTCTTTCAGCTTCCGGATCACTCTCGCATCAAAATTATCTATTACACAGTTTATAGCCTGACTAATTATAAACTTTTACAAATACATCTGCTGCCGTTGAAGACTGAATTAGGGTCTCTCAATAGTCACAGTTGTCATCGGAGACTACATCTTGAACGGAATGTCCGTTTGCTATCTTTAAGCCATAAATAAGGCATGTTAATAGTCACCACATCACCGATATTATTTAACTTCTAAGGGGGTATAACCAAGTCGAGAAAGTTTATATAGAAAAAGGAATCCCAGAAGGCTGTCCGCAGGCAAACTCAAGTTAATATTAAAATTGAAATGTTTACTTTTAAACTTTTTATTACAACAATATACGATACGCGGTCCTTTGTCAACGGGTCCCCGGGAGCAAAACACGACGGGTTCTTAAGGGCACTCATGCCGCTTTGGTAATTTTCGAAATAAACGTAAAATTCGCTGCCTGCCCAAATCTATGCAATATGTAAATTACTTTAACAATAACGTTTATTGGTTAATAGGACACGAAAGATGCAAATTATGAGCTTCCTCCATATTAATACATATATATTTAAACTCAAATTATTAGTGGTTCACGAGAAAAAAATATAGCAAAAGGAGCTTGATAACTAATTATGATGTATCATAGTTAAGATATCCAAAAAACTCTAATAGATTTCAGTGACATGTAATAAATGTAGATTTTAATATCTTGGACATTCTCACACACGGCCATCTGACCCCAAAGTAAGGGCGAGCTGTGATATGGGTGTCAAAGACACCCATACATACATAGTTATTTTTAAATACATACTTAAATAAATAATATTAACATCCAGACACAACAAATACGTGTTCGTCACACGAATATTTGTCCTAAGTGGGATTCGAACCCACGACCCCTGGCGCAACAGACAGCATTACCCAAACACTGTTGGCGACAAATTCTTTTAATAAACAATATCTGTTTCACCTATTACGCCTTTGCAGCGAAATAGCAAGCATGCGCACTCTTAACTGGGTAGCAGAATACAAATTGTACAGTCATTACGACGTACATTAATCAAGCCGCACGAGTCGCGAACATGCTTAATACGGTTCAGGTTATTGTTCCTCAAGAGATCAGTCATCCTTAGCGGGCTATTTCGGCGCGACCTTCGGGGATGCTGAGGCCACCAGTGACGTTCCTGAGCCAACTAATTGCTAAAATGAAACATTTTACAACAACAAAATTTTGTAATTTAACTTACGTAAAAATACCTACAACATTCGCCGCCAATGACAGTCTGTGACAGAGGGCAAACAAAATAATCTTTCAGGACCAAGAGGATTGAACAAAGTTATGAACGAGATAAAGAAGTCTGTGCCCTAGGTTATTCAAAATCTAGACTATCTTACCTACCTTATCTATACTAATATTATAAAGAGGAAAGATTTGTTTGTAATGTTTTGACACAAAAACTACTGGACCGATTTCAAAATTTCTTTCACCATTAGAAAGCTGCATCTTCACTGAGCGACATAGGCTATATAATATTACTAGGTGTAAACAAAATTATTGTTATGTCTAATTCCACGCCAGCGAAGCTGCGGGCGTCCACTAGTTCATAACAAATTAATAAAATGTGATAGCTATATTAAGTTTATTAATTTGTTATGAATAAGATGGTTAGTTTATATAATTTAAGAATGAGTCATATAAGTTTATATAATTTTACTGCATATAAATAAATTTTATTACATATAAATTACGCAGTTTCTCCGTTTATTATCGATTAAAAATCGAACGATTATTAAATCTTTTTTTGGCAAAATAAGTGTCTATGTCACTCTCCAGCCCCTACACTACATCAATGCAGAAAATCACGTCGATCCATGATTCCGTTGAGGCGAAGAAGAAGAACAAACCAAGAAACTAACAAATCAACAAACACATTTTCCCATTAAGTATATATTAGTAAGGATTATTTTATAGTATTACACATAACATCGTTTCAAACTGTAGAGTCGTAAACAGCTAGGTAGAGTAAAACCATCGGATATCTTCAATTTTACAGTCTCTCGTGGAATCACGGCTCTGGGGTGACTCTTATCATTGAATTATTTGGGAGATCTGCTTGAAATATTCGGGATTTTACAAGCAATTAAAACTTTCCGTTTTATATACCGTCTTAACTTTACGAAAAATTAAACAAAATTAGCAACAATATCGCTGCGAATGAGGAGGTAGAGTTGATACAAGGCCTAAATGAGAAGGGAGTTAAAACTGCTTCATCATTGCTCTGGGAAGCCCAGCTTCCAAGCCAAGCTTCCAAGCCAGCTCTTAGCCCAATATAAACAATGGTATGCTCATAGCGTCTTTATATTTTTCCTGGCCTACTTTTAAACTATAAATATGCCACCTCCATATAATTCAGTGCAAAAATATGCTCATAAACAAATAAACATGGCGCTGTGCTCGTCGCCCTGCGCGACGCTGATTAAACAAAAAACGTGCCAATTGGCACGTATTCGATGAATCGCTTTTACAGCGCCTATGGCGGATCTACTTCTATTATACTATTTCTTATATCTATGTCAAAAATTAAATTGAATGTCAAATACCATCAATAATATCTACAAAATGTTATAGGTTCATAAATATATTTATAAACTTCTTTTTTTCATGTCCTCGTTTATGATATTTGTCCGTGTTCCGTGAGGCCACCATGGTGTCCCTACCGAGCGGCCATGAATGTTTATTGTTTCTAAAGCAGACGATATAAATGTTCAAGCCGCGCTTCACGTCTCGTCAAGCCTTTTATCTTTCTATTTACAATAAATTTCCCTCCCGCTACACTTAAATACATTGACAGGATATAAAATGCCTTCTATTTGGACTACTTTATTTGGTCTAAGAATACGGCCGGAATAAGAATACGGTTTGTAGATTTATTTACTGCAGATCAAAATAATTATAGATACCTTTAAATGTTTATATTTTTTCATTGGTAGAGTCATCTTCGATTGTTTTACTGTACGAAAAATGAAATATTCAAATTTAAATTAACCAAATGAAATCAATTACAATATTTAATTAATCACACAATGTCAAACCAACACTGGTTCGGATTACTCAACATACACAAGTGCAGATTGGCAGGCTTCACTTGCCTTCGAGAACATAATTAGAACTCTCAAGAACGCAGGATTCGACACTACTTCTTCCATCACCGTTGCAGCGGCTGACATTTTATTAATTCAATAATAACTTAGATAAGTCATCGTTGCGTGCCGCTTGGATTTCAATCCGGACTCAAGTGATACATGTTCGATAGCCACTGCGCTGTCATCGCTGTGAGTCATACTCTAATAATAATGATAATCGTGACATAACATGTCCCTCCACCATTCCGCATTGGAGCAACGTGGTGGAGTATGCTCTAGACCTCTCGCAGAATTGTCTGTGGAGGAAACCTGAACATCAAAGTTGCAGCTAAGCTTTAGAGAAAAGTCTTTCGTTAACTGTTTTTGCCTCGCTGCGACCCATAGACGTCCCACTGCAGGGCACGGGTTTCCCCCACAGACACTTCTGCGGGAGGTCTAGGGCATACTCCACCACGCTGCTCCAATTTGGATTGGTGGAGGGGTTAGTGGCCAACCCAGTGGAATGTTCTCAAGCCACCCGAAGGTCTTCGACAAGGCTTAGGGACTGTTTCCAGCATTGAAAACAACCGGGACCGACGGCTTTACGTGCCCTCCGAAGCACGGTTTTTGCCTACCGATACGATTTAGCGTCTTCCAATAAGAAAGGCCCATCATCTGCCGAGTCCAATATCATGTCGTATACTACGCTCCTGTATCGTGTCGAAGTCTGAGGCCCCATCATATGGAGCGATGAACGTTTCAACTTTACGATATAACTTTTACTATAGTAATAAAGTCGGCCCATTGTACACGGGCCTTTTAGACGAGGGAAGTCACACAAGTTTTCATATTCTGAAGGAAAAGTCTTGATACGCTACAAATTCTCTATTAATAAATTTCCCGATTGGATTTTCAATCTTCGAGCGATAAAGATAAGATAAGATAAAGATTTTTATTTGTTTGCTCTCACAGGCAAAAGATGTAAAACCATAAATGTATAATTGCTTATCACTGAATTCAGGGTATTACCTAAGAGGCCATGTATTTTATCTACAATTCTTACGTTATAAATTTAAGATTTTTTTGAATCATTATCATGATGATGATGATGATGATCATTATCATCACAATCCGCCACAATAATCCCCTTCAGACGACGACGAACATAATCCTAGCCCGGCAGTACCACCATTCAAGCAATGGGTCCAAAATATGTCTGCAAAGGAATTATTGTTTCTTTAACCAATTTTATTTCCGTTGGAATGTTTTTGTTGCCATTTACATTTTTCACTGAGTGGCACACATGCCTGTTTGCTATGCAATAAAAATGTCAAAAGATCAAAATCTTGTAACGTGGCTTTTTTTATGGATACAAGATAGCAAACGAGCTTGCACCACCCATCCTCTGCCGCCCATGACAACTGTGACTGACTTTGAACAAGACTCAATTAGGGACCGGGATGGTTAGTCCAATTAGTTGAGAGAGTTAATTAGAACATTAGTTGGTCAGTTCGTTAGTAGGTATGAGAAGTTACTGACTGTTAGTGATAGTTAGTCCTGTTAGTTCAGCGTGGTTATTGCACTATACAAAGAGTAAATAGTCTATTGTTACTGAACTCCAATTTCTTTGGCTGCAATACTGTAGCTGTCAATATGAATCCTTATGTTTTCCACAACAACACGTCCTAATAAAAGTTTAATTCGCTACAATTTGTCGTGACACACTCCGCTCGCAGTCTGAGTGCTCGGTTTGAGTTCCTTTATCGCTTAAGAACTCAATCTGTAAATTGCCTCAAATGTATTTTTATCGGGAATAAGACCATCATCATAAATGGATTGGATTCCTATCTTAAAACCAATATTACCATCACAATAATTACGAACATATGTTACTTTCTTCAGTACATTTAGTCATAAACAACCCAAAATAATACATACAAATCATGGGTGAATTACGTGACGTGATTTCGATTTACTTGACTAGTTTTATAGAATTAATTGACTTAAATTAGTCCTATTACCGCTTTCATAATCACAACCTATCATAAATGTAACCTTTACATAACATAACCATTATGATATTGATTATTATGAAGGAGTAGGCAAAAATAAGTACATTCATTTTACACCAACCATTTTTAGGTCTCATACTCATAGGAGTGCTAATAATAGTAAATCAGGTAAAATATATTCCAGACTCGCATTGAATCAATGTGATCAGAGTTAGGCAACGACAGGCGCTGTCGATTTGTGGATGGGTGACCGCTACTGGCAAAATTTCATGGGCGCTACCGAGCTTCGGAGGGCACGTTAAGCCGTCCGTCCCGGTTGTTTTCAATGGTGAAAACAATCGTTAAGCCTTGTTGATAACCTTCGGGTAGCTTAAGAACATTTACCGAATTGGCTACTAACCTCTCCACCAATCCGTATTGGAGCAGCGTGGTGGAGTATGTTTACCCCCGAGGATTTGTTTGTGGAGGAGACCCGTGCCCAGCAGTGGGACATCTATGGGTTGCAGCTAAGCTACAGGAACTGCAAGTTATACGGATAATACTATGTCCGACCCGGGAATCGAAACCTGGAATTCAATTTCAGCAGTTGCAATTACTACCCCGACGAGGCATTATATTATACACACGATTTATCCACTTCGCTTTTACTACTAACGTGCACATTGCACATTAGAACCAGTATTTTCGAACAACAACATGCTTTCTTCAAAAACAAGCTACTTTGAAACGTACTTTGAAGTTTCTGGAAGTTTCCGAGCTGGCCGAGTTTGTCTTAAAGGCCGAACAACTTTTCCGAGACCAGACTTGCTTTTTGATTCCAACGCGAAAGGTAAATATTGCACAACTTGCTACTGCTGCAGCTGTGAGTTTATCAGTATTGATTTCAACCGAGCAGCTTTGATAGCTCACTAGCTGAAATACGGCTGAAATACGACGGGGTCCGGGATCTTCCCAGTGACCAATTACACAGTGACATGATACAGTCCTTTTTTTTTTAAAATAAACGGGTTCGATTACTGGCTAGAAATTGATTTTTTAAAAATCCAATGATGCAGTTTTTGTTTTCAAGAACATTGAGCCTGAGACTCCTTTTAGTACTTTTCGCTACTCCTCATAGTTTTGGCATTGCACCCCAACATGAAAAAATCAACAAAATCTTCGTATTTGTCACTACGAGAATTGCCACCATTAGTCTCTCTTTCTGACGATACTTTTAAAAACTGTATTAAGATCAGCGAATGAAAACCTGGATTTTTATGGCTACCTCCCCTGTTCCAACGAAGACGTGTTTTATATCCAACTCTGCCACACGAATCATACGGCGACCGTGACAAGACGTACAATTGATTCTAATATAGAAAACTATTTAAAAGAACACATTTCCAGTTCTCAAAACTCCAAAGTTATTAATAAAGCCATTGCCAACGCAAGCGACTGTGTTTCCTCCAGCTCTCGGCCCAAGCTTTCTACAAATAGAGCTTAATACAAGTTTAATCCTTTACAATTTGTCAGAACGTACTCCCAAGTTTCCGGGAGCTTTCAATTCTATTGGCGCTAGTTTGTCTTGAAGGTCCGACCGAGTTGCACCGACTCGTCTCAGATTTATTATTCTGTTGCTCAACTAAGTTCTGATAGCTCCCACTTACAATCCGATGCAATTAGGTAGCGTTCATTAAGCTCCGGCTAGGATTGGCGTATTTAGAAGTTTGTTATTAATATAGTTATTAATAAAATTCCCACTCTGATTCCACTGAATCCGTGCATTTTCCGGGATAAAAGTTGCCAAGTTGCACAGAGAGCGTTTATATAACGGAAAATATATGAGAGTCTTTTTCCTAGAGTCCAACATTCGTTTATTGGACGCGTCAATAATACTGTAAGAAGGAAGGGGTATAGCGAAAAAAACCATACTGTAAATAATTTATTCAACAACTACAAGGTAAATAGCAGATGGATCACCTTTTCATTTAAAATTAACAAAACAATTTTAGCTCTTTCGGCCGTCAAAGGTATTTTGCTGAACATAAACCTCCCATATTCGGCGCGATTTCATATGGGTTTCATAGTAAAACCCAGATGGTAATGTTCGTATTGATTCTGCTTATTCAGTTACAGTGCTTGTTCGGACGCATCATAGGCAGTTGGGTCACACCATCTTCACAATGATACAGAATTTTTATTAAATAATAAAAACATCGTTATTGAAAAAAAAACACTTGTAGATAACCGATCTAAAAAAAATATTTTTTTTATTATTGCATTGTCCGAAGACAAATTGAAACTTTAGACACGTATCAGGGACATCGGTCCTAGTTTGTAATCAGACGTTTTGAATCATGTTCAAAGATTCCGTTACATAGGTACACACATAGATACCTACATGCGTACATACCAAGCTAATAAAAGCGTGTTAAAAATGAGGCTTTAATACTAACCCTTGACTGATTGCCACTTACAATCAAGTGTCAAGTAGGAGTGTGTATTCAAACGTGGAACACATGCCTGTGGAAGTGCCGCCGGATGTTCGGTCCGCTTCCGGTGTTACGTACAAAGAAGCCTATTTAAGGGTACGAGGGAAATTTCAGCGTCAAGGATAATTAATTGTTTTTTATTATACAAAATGTCCGCTCATTTTTTTGTAAGGTTGATAAGATATCAACCGAGCATGCTTCCTATGCCATCCGTTGCCATCTACGAAACCTGTGAGATACATAGAACAGCTTAGAAAAGTTGTCGGAATACCTTTATTAGCACAGAATAGGTTATGGTATGTATCAGATACTATTTATTCAGATCTTTAGTATCCATGATGTCTGTCGCCGTAATTAACATTATATAATCAGACCAAGAACATAACACAATATAATATTCCAAAATTCCAAGGGGTAGGCAGATATGTGTAGTTCACCTACTTTTCACCAGTTATGTTTAGGTCCTATGTAATAATGTAATAAGTGGTGAGCCTATTGTCATACACAGGGCACAGATCCAAACTCCAAGCTGCTACCCGATATTTCATGTTAGAAAAACTCAATACTTGTCGCTCGACCCTGGGACCGAACTTAGGATCTTTAGCTTAGCAGTCTCTCTTGCAACCACTAGCCCAATGCAGAAGCAGACCAACAAATGTTTCTATAACATAGTTTACTAACCGGGCTAACTTTCCGAGTCCTTTTTTAAGCCTTGTTCAATGTTTTTACAGTTGTCTCATGGCGTCAGACTTCGGTTCTGCATGTTCCTTTGCTTACATTGATTGTTTTACTTGATAATTTCTCACTCTCTCAGTTTTACTTGATTATAGCAATTATTATTTCACTCTTTTTCTAGTAAACCACCATTTGTTTATCGAAATGGACGGTTTCAAGGTATTTTTTTTGTGTATACTTCTACAAGTAGAACACACCTATTAATCGTATAATCTAATTAAAAAATAACATTCACCAGACGCATAGGGCAAATGTGTAAGTGACAATAAATATTTATCGGGCCCTTTGAGACGGCGAAATGTATCGTACATTTATATTGGATAGTGATCCGCGGGATAAGGCCGGTGGGAAAAGACGCTGCAGCTTGTGTTGGTAGAATCTGTGTACGATGAGCGTCATTACATAGTAGGGGAAAGTAACCGAATATGGAATAGTACCCCAAATACGGAATCTAACCTGTATTTACGACAAAATCCCATATTATGGTACTATTCCATATTTGGTTAGTTTCCTGTACTGTTTAACAGGGACTACACAAAATTACTGTAGCCATAAATCACGCATTGATTAAACGAAGAGTCAATTAAACGATCGCCTTTACGATGTCTGGCCATGTATGCGACGGAAGTAATTAATTTTAAATTTTTCTCTCTCGGCTTGCACTAGACTTAAGCTAAAAGCTGAGAACATAAATTAGTCACGTATCAATTGAAGATAGCACATGCGTAAAGTGATGATGTTTGTGAACGGCTCCGGGCCTAGGTATCTCACTTGGTATTCCCATCTCACACACGGCCATCTGACCCCAAATTATGCGCGAGCCTGTACTATGGGTGTCAGAGGCTGAGACACAGATTTAGAATACATACATATTTGTAAATACATACTTAAATATATAATATCAACCATCCAGACACAGAACAAACACAAGTGTTCATCACACGAATATTTGTCCTGAGTGGGATTCGAACCCACGACCCCTGGCGTAACAGGCAGGGTCTCTACCGATTACGCCAACAGTCCCGTCTAATGTACTCGTATGTAACTATGTTTGTCTTCTACAACTCAAATTTTGAAGCAGATATCTTCAACCGATTGACCTGAAATTTATTACATAGTGACAGTGGAAAATGCCAAACGATAGCTAATATTATTCAGGTAGGCGAATCTCATTTTACTAGTATCGTAGAATGTAAAATGATAAAAAATTTGTACAATTTCTGCTTTATCTGATAATCAATTCAGGTAGTTCGTATACGGTACGATACGATATAATAGATATGAACACATACTATCATTGTAAATTATATGGCCTCATATTATGTAAATAATCAAAACATGCCTTGTTCTCTAAAAAAAAAAACCTACTGAAATATTTATTTATTTAAGAGTTTACAAACCGGAAATTAATTATCATTAAATCAAATTAAAAGAATAGTTATATCAATTTACCATTCATTTACCTAAATCGATAGACCTTTTGAATTTACCTACCTCCTTATTGTGCAATTAAGGATCAAGAAAATACGAACTAGCTTCAATTTTATGACCTTCAGTAATAAAATTTCAATTGTGTGCATTTTAACTTTGTCGTTATCTCTTTCCTATAACGTTACCGTACATAACCATACCATAATCATACCATTTATGGACATGAATATTTATTATATTGCTTAAAGCGCATTTTACTTGAATTCGAAAGGTCAGTCATATCAAATATTCCTTTCCTGGAACCTCTGGAAGCTATAATCTTAAGCTTGTCTATTTGTGTAGTTCTGGTAATATCAATATAAAGTACTTTTCGTATTTTGCTAAAAATAGTAAATAGCACCACCACCTATTTACCGCCGCTGAAGAGGCTCGTGACATATCCAAAGAGAGACTTAAAAGAGTCTCGTTCCAATCCTACACACACTTGTTGCTACACTAGACAATTAAGATAATCTATACAACTACTTTCTATTATGCAGAAATGAAGTATCAAAAGATTCTGCAACGAACTACGTTATCTTGGACACATTTTATCTTGTTTTACACATACACCGGCTGTCGCGCTGATAACGGCGCGCGGGATGCGATGGCCTCCGATAACAGCGATAACTCGCGCCCGCCGCTAGTATTACTAGACACTATGAGGAGCGTCGCAGTCGTCGTCGGGGCGGCCAGCAACCTCGGCTACCAAATACTGAAGAAGCTACTCAAGATCTACAAAGGAAAGGTCTACTTCACCACCGAGGATGACTCGACCGGCTTCAACATTTACGAGACGCTCGCCAAGGACGCGACCGACCTTGAATACTTTAGAATGGACATCACGTATACGAGGAGCATCGTTAACTTCAGACATCACATTCTCGATCTCGACGAGCGAATAGACCTGATAATAAACAACACGGACTACGTACCGACGGAGAAGAATCTAACGTACGCCGAGAAAGTTAGGAAGACGCTGAGCGTCAACTTCTACGGGTACATCAATTTCGGGAAGCTGATGTATCCTTTGCTAAACGAACACGCCAGAGTGATCAACGTGTCCGGACCGGCGGGGCTGCTCTCGACTATCGAGAACGAGGCGCTGAGGAAAAGAATCAGCGACCCGACTATAACCGAAGACGATTTAGTAGCTGTGTTGCAAGATTACGAGGAAGCGGCCAGGAAAGGGGTGGAGAAAACGCAGGGCTGGGGGCTGAGCGTGAGGGCGGTGAGCAAGGTCGCCTTGAACGCGGTGACTTTCCTCCAACACAGGCAATGGTCAGACAAGGGCGTCGTGATAAACTGCGTGAACCCTGGTAACATATCGAGCCGTGAAGTGAGGAAGACGTCAAAAGTGTTCGAAAACGGTGCAAACGCGATATTGTATTTGGCGTTTGAGGCCCCTTTGTCGTTAAAAGGTAATTTTGTGTGGAGCAACTACAATGTGATATCGTGGAGCGCGGACCCGTTCGTGGAAGTGTCCACGGTGTAATTGAACTCGAGATTTATTTGCTTGTTGTGTTGTTGATCCACTCTTTGAGGGTTCAATTATGTATGCAGTGAGACGGGTTATTATTCCTAAGTATTTATTTACTTTTAAGAAATGATATTATAGTCAAATGAACAATTGCAAGTGTATCATTTTATGCTGGATTTCTTAATCTTATTTGCACGTAAGTTTAAGTGATAACACAAGCGATCAAGATCAAGGGCATTTGTGTATGTAACAGGAAGACTATCCATCCTACGCTTCAATTGTCCTAGCAGTAACTAATGGTTTGTAGTAAGGGATAAGAGCTATAGAAGATCTAAGGTAACACCAATTACATATGTAGAATAGTGTTATACGTATCTCTCTAAGCTGCAAATCCGTGGTGTTCCACAACATCTTCTCGAAAGTAACCTACAAATTCATTCAGCTTATCTCTCTATACTTTAAGAATGGAGGATTTCAAGGGTCTAAAAACTTCAGACAATCGGATCGGCCACTAACCCCTCCGTCGATCCACAGTGTTACGGAGTTCAACTGAACAAAAATGCCTGAGATATTTACAAACACGCAAACGTAGCCTTCCTCATATCGTCATCCGCAGAGGAACGTACTTTTAACGCGCGAGAATTCCTTTCGAATTGTCGACGTTCCTAACATGCCCCTCGCACCGGTATTTAAAACGGCCGCATTTTTTATCCCTCACACAGGCTATACGTTCGTACAAACTAACTAAATTTCATATATTCAATTAACGAAAAATCTATGGTTCCGGATGGATAATATGTTGAGCAGCCCGTTTGATAGAGATCCCAGAAATAAATGTAAACACTTAAGACGTATTGAACATGGAGAATTTCGTCGCTGGTAGTACGAACCGCGGTGGCTTAGTGTCTAGAGCATTTCTATGGGAAGGTCGTGGGATTGAATTCTACCTGCGGGAATATTAGTATATTTAACATGCTTGCATTCTAATGCATTAGCCTACGCTAGCCTAGCCTAGCTTCGTAATCCTTTATAACATTATTTAGATGTATATAACCTGTGAAGACCACTCACTTTGTGCCCTCTGAATCCCAGTTGCCCACGAGAAATTATCAAACTCTCTCGGGCATATATATTTTTTATTGGCGCCAACTTCAACATTAGGATGTTGAAGTTGGCGCCAAAATTTCACGTGCGTATTCCTCAGTAGGTTATCAGAATTACAAAGTACACACCATTCTATCTGTAATCTTGCTATGTGTAGCATTATCTTTGTGTGTAATAATAGCAAAAAATAACTATAGGAATGTGTTGATTACCTTTAAGACTTAAATTACCTTGATTCATGAGTGATACTGATAAGCCAGTGAAAATGATAGGTAGGTATTTATTAGTACAAGCGTTGTTCTGTTGGCCAAGATTTGAAATCTATGCGAAATTGCTGTTGTTTTACTGAAGGCAATTTGAAACCCCTCCACTAGAAAAGGGAGTTGTTCTTAGGAGCCCTATCCTATCATTCTCAGTTATGAGAAGAGCTTCAGATTATCGAACGGATCAAGTTTATTGTCAGGAGGTTAAAGGCCACCCGAAGGGCTCCAACGTGGCTTAACGAATATTATCTTGTGCTAACAATCGGGACGACTTAACGTATCTTGCGAAGCACGGAAGTGCTGAAGATATTTTTCACTAGCGACCACCCTTCCAACTGCCGGCCGAGTCTGGCGTTACAATATCAGTGGGTGGTCGACATGGGCGCTACAACACATTTTTCTACATCCACCACCAGGGCATCCACAACCCTTCCTATGTTCCACTGCAGGGCACTGGTCACCTCTCGGAATGGGAGCGTTATGCCTTAGTACATCACGGTGTCCAAGTGTGGACTTATGGAGAACTCTCAGGCATGCAGGTTTTCTTATGGACTTTCTTAACGGTGGAGGATGTTTCCTTCCGTTACAACGGGTGACATTTAATTTTTTAAATCGCACATAACTTAGAAAAGTCATTGGCTGCGTCTTGTATTTGAACCCGAACCGAGTAAGAGGTGAGTTCGATAGCCACTGGGCTATCACCGCTATGATTTTTCAATAGCTACGACTGCTCGGCACGGGTCTCCCAGAGACACAGATGTGGGAGGTCTAGAGCATACTCCACCACGCTGCTCCAATGTAGATTGGAGGGGCTAGTGGTTATTTTTTGATGCCAACGTTTAATCCAATTGAAATTAACCCCAATGAAGCAAATTTTACGCGAAAATAGAATAAAATAATCGGTGTGAGCGAAGTGACTCTGAAAGCCAATAACCAGGCGTCAACAACACACGACAGCTCACGCTTGTAACGAGCAGGATTCGTGAAATCTGCACATAAATAATAAAATATGGATATTTTTGTAATTACCTATGAAAAAGCGACAGATTCCTTTTGGCAGGCGTTTTCACTCTGCCATTTTCTCTGATATATTGACGGGCCCGTTGGCGCAATCGGTAGTGCCCTGTCTGTTGCGCCAGGGGTCGTGGGTTCTAATCCCACTCAGGACAAATATTCGTGTGACGAACACTTGCATTTGTTCTGTGTCTGTATGTTAATATTATCTATTTTAAAAGCTTTTATTTAACTTCACTCGTATGTATGTAAGTATGTATGTATGTCCTGGAATCTTGCAATCAATATTTCACCCACTTCCACTAAAGCTATCGAGCTGAAATTTGGCACACATATTAAGTATGTATTTAAAAAATATCTAGTTATGTATGTATATATCAGTCTCTGACACCTATATTACAGGCTATCGCCTGCTTTGGGGTCAGATGTCATGTGTGAAAATGTCCAAGATATTTATAATTATTATTTTATTATTTATTTATTTATTCAAACTTTATGGACACCTCTAAAGAAATATACATGGGCGGCCTTATCAAGGCGGCCAGTCAAACCCTGGGTGAATCGTATTGTATATTTTATTATTGCTACACAAAGGGCAAACAAAAAATCTGAGCAACGACATGTCACATTCTTGTACTATCCAGGTACGACGAAGTCTGAATTGAACCTCAGTCGTCAAGGTCGTCGTCTCAGCTTACCACCGCGGTTCTTCGGCCAGAACCGTTAAGCGGGCTAAGCATGGTTAATTATGTACTAAAATTCATTCGCGGGAGTGCGCTTGACACGTAATTACAGGTCGTCGCGCACCTTTTGTCCCCAGCGGTTATTGTTGGCTCCTGCTAAATATAATTACGCCATTGTTAATTATTTGGAAGGCGCGTCGCAACATCTTGAGTGGAAGTATTGACTTGGAGTATGTACGTTGTGACTCGGGTTCAATTCTTGAAACCTTTTTTTGTATATATAGCTATACGAACTAGATTGGATTTCTTGACTGGTTGGTTAAGTGTTTGTTAATCGTGCGGGTTCGATCCCTGGTCGTTCAACAACTATTGGGTTTTTCTAACTTGAAATGTCCGGTAGCAGGTCGGAGTCTGGATTTGTGCCCAGTAAATGGGACGTCTATGGGTCGCAGGGTTTATTCATGAAATATTTTGAAGTCAGGTCAACTTTAGAGCTGACTGAACTATGACTGTTTGTAACTTTTGAGTGTTAGTTTGTTATTTTAACCTCTCTCTTTCATTTCGTTGTAGAGAGATAAATACACGAATTTTTCCCATATTCTGAATTTTAACTACTTTAGGTAGGTACTAATATATAATCTAGGCTATGATAAGGCTTTTAATAAAAAAATAATCATCAAAATCCATACACAAATACGGCTACAGCGCAATAAACACGAAGAACACATAGTTTGTTATCCTTGTCATGCATTTTTTCTACTCTGAGTAGCAAGTCATTTGAAGAGTCTGATATTATCTCCGCCTTGCTATCCAGCCCCAGCTAAGAGAAGTATGGCTGGTAGCTGAGCCGAGCAGCAAGTGGTATCCCGGTTGGAGAGTCTATGATATTATCTCCGCCTTGCTATCCATTCCAAGCTAAGAGAAGTATGGCTGGTAGCTGAGCCGAGAAGCAAGTGGTATCCCGGTCGGAGAGTCTATGATATTATCTCCGCCTTGCTATCCAGTCCAAGCTAAGAGAAGTAGGGCTGGCAGCTGCTATGTTGTATGTATGAGTATGAGCCGAGTTCCAAGTTCCGTCCCATCCACCGGCAAGGAAAAATCATTGTACTGGTTCACTGACTCGCTGCTTTCTCAATCGATTTGCTTCTCAAACTTGTAGTGCTCGCCTGAGCGACGCTTCCTCGTAGTTTACTTGCTTCGGTGGTTCGGAAACTATGTTATTTTAAGGTTCTGTTGTTCTGCAGACGAAGCTCTCATGTTGTTGCGACGCGTTCCTACTATTATATAAAGAAAAGCAGTTATGCAAAACTAATCGTCATGGTAGTCACCTATGGAATGAGCTTCCAGCCGAGGTATTCCCGTTTAGCTACGACATGGAGCGCTCAAGAGTGTTAAACTCGTTCTTTAAGGCCGGCAACGCACATGTGATACCCCTGGCGTCGCACTCGTGCATAGGCGACGGTACCCAGTCACCATGGAGGCCCATAATAATATGCCTATTGGACTATAAGTATGTTACAATAAAGGCAAATGACAGCTCCTGGATCTCTGTCAGATAACATCGCGGAACACTTTCATAGCTGAAAATGCTCCATAATATTCTCGGAGGCATGTGGCAAGTCTGCTGATCAGCACTTGATGGGATCCTTAAACATCCCAAATTCAAGTGGAAGAGACGAAAAGCCTAATCTCAAATCTAATTCTTAATCTTAAATCTAAGATGTTTTCTTGTAGAGAAGAAATTAACTAGATATGGAATATTACCCCAAATACGGAATCTAACCTGTATTGCTATAGGACATACGACAAAATTCCATATTAGGGGCACTATTCCATATTTGGTTATTTTCCTGTACCTAATTACAGCACTAAATAGCTTGAAACGAACTTAACTTAGAATGACGTAATTGTTTAAACGTGCCTAATCGCCTCATACCAAAACATAAAATGGTATTTTTAATATTGGTATTGTAAATGTGTAAAAATGTATGTGCCTTTTGGGAGTTGAACCCAGTAATCGATGTAGAGCCTTGTTAAACCTTAACGCCATCCGCGTTTTACGCTAGACCGTACTTCTATTTTCGTCAGGGACAGCACACAATACATATTCCCTCTCCATAAGCTCCTTTTGCTGTTGCAATGAACGCTCAGCCGAATGGCACAGTTATCGATAATAACGAACCAATAAGACATACAACCTTCGGCGCCACTTCTCATACCGGCTCAGGTTACAAAGCAACCTTTGCCGTGCAAAGACGTCCTCGAACCAACTCCCGCCAAAGAACTAGCTTGTTAAAAGTTCAAAGTTGGAGTCGCATTGCATTTGTTACCCTTTTGAAGAACTTGTAACATGGGACGCAAAGCTAAGGTTCAGAAGTAACATTTTGGTTGTATTTTTTTTTGCAGTTTATCTTGCTTCGTCAATTCATATGCCAGAAACTGGTTATGAGTATTTCATGGAGCTTAAAGGATTTTAACTAACCTAGCGTATGTAGAACTTGTAAGTACAATATTATTTTCTCTGTGGTAGTCTGTGGTAGTACTGTTATAAGGTTTGTTAGCATTTTGGCACTCATCTAGATAATCGAATGGATAATCAGGAATACATGAATTAATTGAAGAAATAAATAAGATGCCTCGTTTGTCTAGTGGCCGTAACCGCGACTGCTAAGCTAGAGGTCCTGAGTTCGATCCCCGGCTCGGGCAGCACGGAGTCTGGATTTGTGCAGGTGCAGGAGCACCTATTACACGAGACCTAAACATAACTGGTGAAAAGTGGGTATCTATACCTCTGCCTACCCCTTTTAAGAAATAAGAATTCCTGAAGGCAGGAAGTACAGGACTAAGCATAGTTGTCTCTATAACTGTGTAACCAGAGACCACACTTTTCCGATCAGCAAAAATTATATTCTGTACCTTCGGTAGAGGTGATATTGCCCTTGGAGAACGTCTTATCCAGAGAATTTTGGTGGAATTCATTTATTTGCCGAGATACTTTAAGGTTCTAAGCTGCCCTGCATTAATCCCCGCCGGAGAAAAAGGCAACCAATTAGCGTTACAAATCGAACTGGAAGTGAGAAATGTTGCCAATCACCCGCAGCCCGCTCCTGCTACTGATTCCTTTAAGATACCTTTTAATTTGTTAATTTTTTTTTAACAACACAATGTTAAAACACATTTAGAAATGGAATTTTGATGTAGTTTTTTACACTGCCTGAACCTGCGGTGGTAAGTGGTAAACGTCGCCTTTAGACGCGAGCAGCACCAGAAGGGTCGCTAATTCGTCGCTGGTTAGCTTGAATCATTGTTAAGAAAGCATTTACAGCTGTAACCCTTAGACGTCCCACTGCTGGTAACGGGTCTCCCACACAGACATAGCTGCGGGAGTTCTAGAATGTTCTGGCTGACTCTGCTCAGGGTGGTGGAGTGTATACTGCTGTCTGCTGCTGTCGAATGTTCTCAAGCCACCCGCAGGTCTTCGACAAAGCTAAACGATTGTTTTCATCATAGAAAACAACCGGGACCAACGGCTTAACGTTCCCTTCGAAACACGGTAGCGCCCATTAAATTTTGCAACTAGCGGTCACCCATCCACAAACTGACCGCGCCCGTCTTAGCTTAACTCTCTCGATCACATTGAATCGACGCAATTCGATGATTGCATTTGATAGTAGTAAAATTACAGACTTTATAGCTCCCTGATAATTTAATTATGTCAACGCTTTTCATATTGTATTTCTAAAAATATTAAACAACTATTTGGTTTTTAGCTCTATAATAAACCGAAAACTGAGTATAATTTTACTCGCCTATATTTTCTTATGATACGATGGAACAACAATGCCAATTATCTCGTTCAAATATTACAAACACCACGATTAGCCCCATGAGACGGCAGTTCTCAGCAACTGAATGCAACGAGCGAATTCGGCAACGACGGAAATATTTACGTAGTGTTACGGAAACCCAAATCAGCAATTTGCTTCCTACATAAAACAGTACTAAAGAATATAATAATTTATGTTACATCAAAAAAAATTGGTGGTTGTTAGTTACTCAAACAAAAATTATCTTTATACATCTACAATAAATTCCATTTCCCACCTATAAATACATGTCCCTCTTGGAATGAGAGAGGTGAGGCCACAATCCACTACGCTATCTAAGTGCGGATTGGCAGACTTCACGAGCAAATACACTACGAACTGAAAAATTTCTCATACAATATTTAACCTTTTTTCATACAATATTTAACCGACTTAAAAAAGGAGGAGTAGGTACTTAAAAGCTCAGGAAATACTGCGCTTGTTTAACCCAGCCAACCAGGGCCGCGTTAGAACATCTCTCAAATACTGTATACCTAAATATTACGTAGCTTATGTCTAAAATTTGTAAATGAACACGGCTGGATGTATGTAAAATTACCTCGACAATAATTTTCATGTTCACTCCACTGCAGCAAACATACGAGAGGACAATGTAACATGAAATTCTGAATTAAGCCATCGTTTTCACTGACAGAGTTACACAGCGGGTCAATTTAGGACGGTGGAATACCAGGGGATTCTATGTAAGCAATTTGTCAAATGAGCGTTAGCAGCTTGCGTGGAACATCTGGACTATTCTGAGGAAGAATTTGGAAGAAATTTTTATAGCCAATCCAATACTTTAATTTATAATAATAATTATGTAATTATTTTTAAATTCCATATAAATACGACTACCAGGCTTTTTTATGTACCGAAAGTTTTTATGTATGTGTGTTTTACCCAAAATGTTCATTTACTAGAACAGGCAGCGGGTCAATTTGAGTTAGACATACAAGTGGATTCAATGTTAACAATTTGTCACTATCGATACCATCGGTTTCATTGCTCTGAGATCGATACTAATTTCTTTAAGCGATATTGAAATTAAACAACAGTGTCGCAGCTTAAAAAAAATACTTCAAAAATGTATATTTATATAAGATGGTTTTTTATATATAAAAGAGTACTTTTTTGATTTTGAAAATAAGCTTGAGGAGCTTGCATAAGACCCACTTCGCAAGTGGCAGTGGTGGAATCTCCTCGTATTCGCTCTAATGATGCCTACTATTTGTGGGATGGTGGTAGGCGGTATGGTGGACTTATAATTTCTTAGTTACGTGTACGTTTCCTGTATTCTACGTATCTACATGAGATTTTACACCACAAATTACATTCAGCGGATCGTTGCAAGTATTTGTTACCAATTAGTCTGCGAAATATTAAAAGCCAAATTAAATTCCCAAAAACATTTGTATGTTGTTGCGCAATTCTGTTTATTAAGCCATCGTTTTCACTGACAGTACAACGCGGGTCAATTTGGGGCGCGCTAGAATACTGGCGAATTCAATGTTAGCAATTTGTCAAATGAACTGTAGCGTTATTGAAACTAAGCCTCGGTGTAACAATTTGTATTCTATGTTAGTTTATTCTATTCATCCAGTCAGATTCAGAGTAAAACAAGTACAAATGACCAAATTAAAATTGTAGTGCTATTAGCTCGGGTACCGATATGACAAAAGTTTCACCACCTTCATATGATGAAAAGTAATACACACATCTGTCTTCCCTTAGAGGAAATACAGGCGTGATGTATAGTTATGTTAAAATTACCCATTTTGAAAAAGAACAAGTCGGTTGCTAACGGTTTGCATGTCGATATCGGATTAAAAAAGCATGATATGTATTTCACCGCCCTCTGGTGACTTACTATCGTAACTCTAAAAACAAATACACACGACCTAGATAGATGATAGATGATAATAATTTTATAGTGTTAAGGCTTTTGCATAGTATCACTAATCTTAGTTTCTATGGAAAAACTTTTACAACTCGAGTGGTGCTTCGAGCAACAGCTAGTCATAGATATGAAATAATTATATCAAGTATCAAGAAACTAAGAACTCCGCGGCAAGTTGTGATAGAAAAACTTGCGTCATTAGTGCGGCGGCCTCTGGTACTTACTCTTTGCGAGGATATAGTTAATTTATAAGATGTGTGAACTACGACCTCAGCCCGTGTGGTTAAAACTCATTACTCGAGAGTTCTGAGGTTCAAATTATGTACTAATAAACCACATTACATTGAACATCGTAGAAATTGCTGTGAGTGTGAAAAATAAATAGAAATAGAAATAGAAAATATTTATTTGGTACAGAAAGTATCTGCTAGTCTTGATAAAAAATGTTTCTTTTTCCACCTACCGCAACTTTTCACCACTCAACCAGGGTTTTACTGGTAGGGAATGCCAAAAGGCATTAAGTCCGCCCATTGAATATCTTTTTAGAAGTGTCAATAAAGTTGATAAAAATAAATATTGTTAACAAAATCATGTGTCATGTGTCTTCTAGTCCGCACAGGATCAGGCCTACATAAGACTCTTTTAGTTAAGGATTGAGGACTGGACCCAAAATTGTGTTAGTCATATGATCCTTAAAGATATTCAAGCCTTTAGATAATTCACTGTAACAAAATACTTATGCCATGGAAGTCAGCTTAATATATTTTATTTACTTACTAGCTTTTGCCCGCGGCTCCGCCCGCGTGGTCAAAGGGAATTAACAATGAGTTGTTTATCATACATGACACATTTGTGGTGGATTCCACGATTAAAAGATACTAACTACTTAACTAAATTTTACTAACGCCATCTATTAACAACATCCGGAACTAAATATCAAGCAAATAACAAAACATCGATATCTTCCCGTGGGGATGTTTTACCGCGGTAAAAAGTAGCCTACGTCACTCTCCACCCTCCTCACTATCTCCACACACAAAAACCATACCATATAATAGCTTCGTTGCGACGTGAAAGCCGGACAAACAAACAAACACACTTTCCCATTTATAATATTAGTATGGATATAAAAATAAGCCTGAAGTGACTAAAAAGAAAAGCTAAATATTTATAATATATTATTCACGTTCCAATAACACCTTCTTGAAAATATTTTCGATATCTGTTGTTGGGGCTTGCAATGTCTTAAATTATTGAGTGGCGCGGTCGCGGTGGTAAACGAATTTTATTTAGCAATGTTTCCTATTTTATTCAGAGCGACTAGGTGGCGCTAGAAGTGCGGCACGTGCTCACTTGCAACTGTCTGTCTGTTTATTTATTTACTTCACATAACTAACCACCTGCATTCGGTAAAATTTAAGCTGTGAAGTGTCTTCCTCGGTATCAGTAAACATAAAAATAAAATTCAAAGAGAAATTAAATTATTTTCGTGTCAAAGTATTATTTGTAGGTATCTTCCTCAGCTGTCCTGGTCTTGGATGGCAGTAAAACCTGTACCCAACAGTGGGACCTATGGGTTGGAGTTGGGATATTTTTATAGTAAAGCAATTTATTATTCATTCTAACTTTTAGGTCTTCAAGTCGGTAATCTGATGTCCACAAATCCCTCTTCCAATCCACACTAAAGCAGCGTGGTAAATTACGCTCAAGACCACCTTCACCTGTAGTTAGGAGTGACCCGTGTCCAATAGTGACATGCCTATTGTTGTAGCTAGCTAATGATTATCAATAAATTATGCCTTGGCACTCAATAAGTGCCAAACGACTACTATTACTGCTGTACGTTCACGATTTGCTACCTGTTAAAGATAAACGTAACAGACGTTCAGGTATATCAAACAATCTAAACCTCCTCTAAGATCAACATTGAGATAAAGGAAACACAGCTGAAGTTCCCATTCTACGAACAGAGTCACGGGGGACCGCTAGTGTGCTACAGGGCCGCTAATGACGTATATCTTCGGATACGGATACTTTTGGAACTTACATGGTAACAATGTATTAGGGACCTGGAACGTGATATTAAATATAATTTGTTATATAAGATATACAATAATTTCGGATATCGTATATATAGATATACGATATCCGAAATTCCTCCATTACCAAACCTCCATTATTATTTTTATAGGTGTTTTATAGTAAACATTCTAACACCTGACGTCAATTCCGTTTAAAAAAAAGAATGTAGCGTGCTTTCAAAATAAAACCGACCAACAAAAGGTCTATGAAAAGTATACTGTGCTTTTAATCTGACTGGGAGTTCCACAGATGCTACAAAGAGTCTATATTAAAATTTCACCCCTGAATTTAATTACCTGCAGCAATTTTAGATATTTTCAAATCGGAATCGGCTTCGGATAGTTTGAGTTTCGAAACTCCAACATCCCTAGCGTTAAACAACTACTAACTACAATACTTACTGAGTTTGGAAGCTGATGAAACTGTTTATTATAATCTGGCTGTTGAGTATTATTGAAAACTCTATACAGAACGGGAATTTATTAATCAAAGAGTTTCCAAGCACTTATGAATTTGTGTTCCCAATGATTTATTTACAGTGAGAATCGATTTGATAAATAAACTAATATACGTAAATAATAAATGGTAGCCATTTACTATCAGGTACTTACTAATGCCTGTTTGAATGTCAGAATTATAAGAAAAACAATTTGAACTCTTCAAGTTTTATCACACTGAGAATACTGCTGCGTAGATTGAAGCTATATTAGAGCTTCAAAAATAAAAGTAGTCAAACAATATTAAACGAACAGTTTATATCAAACTAGGTTTCCTCCGACTTTGTTCAGCGTGAGTGATGTCACTGAACGATTCAGGCTGAATTCCTCGCCGAGCGGCTGAAACTTGTTTACGATTTCAAGTTATTGTGCGGACATTTCTTTTCATAAGTACAGTTTCCTCCTAGTCCGGTTGGAAAATATGACATTCTCTAAATTGAATTTTAATATTGCATATTTTATTTTTTACCAGGCTTCAACGGCTCGTGAAAAAGTTTTTTTTAAGCAAAGAATCATCTTAGTCTATTGCGATTTATTCAAATGGAACTTGTGACTTATAATATTAAGTTGCAGTGGTTTTCCAACTGATTGAAGTTTGAATGCTAAGCTTGCTTTATACTGTCTGTTATTGTTATTTCACAAAGACTTGTCTAAACTGCAGCTGAGGAATGTGTCTACTGCAATGACACAACCACGCAATAGACTCGCGAAATCAATTTTTCAACCGAGCCTCTGATGATAGTCTTTCTCGTATTACTTCTACATATATCAGACAAGAGGGCAGCACTTATACAGGGTTATTGGTAATTCGACGTATTCCCGTTAGGAGGTGATAGGGGTGACAATTTGTGATAATTTTAACCCCCATATGCATTATGCAAAAGTGAACCATTTTCGAGTTATCAAGCTTTTCAGCTTTTTTCAAAATAAGTCAGAAATGCAACATCAAAAATTTATTAAAAAAGAAGTATCAAATAAAATCTATTTTTTTCTTCTGATTTATAAAAACGATTAAACAATGGTTATTTATCAACATTAAAACTACAATTATCGGTCCAACTTTAAAAATGCGAGACGATTAACGATATTACTTCAATATTTTTTGAGATTTTTGTCCACTAAAATGCCTTAAAAACAAAAAAAACTTATATCAAACTTGGCTTGCAGATTATTTTAAAAACATAACCGTTTTCTTAGCTTTCCAACAAGGCATAAGAACTATGAACTTATTTTTAAAAAACCTGAGAAAAACCGATCACAAAGGAAGCAGGCGGAAATTTGTATTCGAACTAAACTTAAGGTCGTTCTTTAAAATTTCAAAAAAAGTAATTAAAAACAATGCCCAATGTAAATAAAATAAACAATATAAATATAAAATTAAATTTAGAACCAGTAAAAGTTTAGTAATAATAACAATTAATAATAAGTAACAATTAAGATATTTTGTAATTTAGCCTAATTAAAGTTCTTGCTCGAAGGGACTTCCCCTATTGCGTACGCAATCTCATTCCTTTTCTGAGGTGTAACTTAACTACCGAAGTAGTCAAATTATTCTGCATTATGTGCAATATGTGCAAGAATTTATCGATGAACCAATTTTGCTCGCTTACGAATTTTTTTAACAAATGCTATAAGGCAAAACGTGATATATGTACTAGCAAGACGGATGTCCTACAAATGTGATTCGGAATAATTTGAACACTTCGGTAGTTAAGTTACACCTCAGAAAAAGAATGAGACTGCGTACGCAATAGGGGAAGCCCCTTCGAGCAAGAACTTTAATTAGGCTAAATTACAAAATGTCTTAATTGTTACTTTTTATTAATTGTTATTATTAGTAAACTTTTACTGGTTCTAAATTTAATTTTATATTTATATTGCTTGTTTTATTTACATTGGGCATTGTTTTTAATTACTTTTTTTGAAATTTTAAAGAACGACCTTAAGTTTAGTTCGAATACAAATTTCCGCCTGCTTCCTTTGTGATCGGTTTTTCTCAGTTTTTTTTAAAATAAGTTCATAGTTGTTATGCCTTGTTGGAAAGCTAAGAAAACGTTTATGTTTTTAAAATAATCTGCAAGCCAAGTTTGATATAAGTTTTTTTTGTTTTTAAGGCATTTTAGTGGACAAAAATCTCAAAAAATATTGAAGTAATATCGTTAATCGTCTCGCATTTTTAAAGTTGGACCGATAATTGTAGTTTTAATGTTGATAAATAACCATTGTTTAATCGTTTTTATAAATCAGAAGAAAAAAATAGATTTTAATTGATACTTTTTTTTAAATAAATTTTTGATGTTGCATTTCTGACCTATTTTGAAAAAAGCTGAAAAGCTTGATAACTCGAAAATGGTTCACTTTTGCATAATGCATATGAGGGTTAAAATTATCACATATTGTCACCCCTATCACCTCCTAACGGGAATACGTCGAATTACCAATAACCCTGTATATACGAGCACCTTGTAGAATTTTGCTGCGGACGAAGGCTATTATAATGACAACTGGTGAAAAATGATTACAGCAGTCGAATCACACTCACCTATGAAATTTTATAATGTAAGTAGGCATAAAAGTATCTAAATAAAGTAAATTATATTTAATACCCTCTCACATCATGTCGGCATATCAAAATCATACACAAGCTTCCATTACGACGCTCCGGAATCATTCCTAACTAGATTACAAATACCCGCGTTTTTACCGAGGCTCAGCGTATTTCGCGTAAAAGCCTACATAGGGATAAAACTTAATACGGAGGCAATGACTCTCAACTTCACAGCGATATCCGCCATCCATTAAAACTTCAGGCGCCACTCGGCGCGGTTGCGGGAAAAATGAAGAAGAGGGCGCTGCTGGCTGCGGGTTCGTTTAACATTTTGCAAGTAAGCCCACGTGGCAGCTGCGATGTTTAGCGTTGAGTACTTGCGGATTCTTTCAGTCTAAAGGTCATTAAACGCGCTGCCTGCAGCTATATGAGCGCGTCGCACGAAGAAATGCTTACCATGACAACACCATGTTATCATCAGGTACAACGCTTTCAGTGCCCCAATATTGAGCCTCGGAATTATAGTTTTAATTGGCACTTGGCCAATATAGGTGTACTTCACAATACTCACACGCTTTAAAAAAAATCATTTCAGTCATTGTCAGTTCATGACTGTATTATTATAATTAATTAATAATAATAAATAATAAAATAATATAAATAATAATAATATTGTTATAATTAAGTATTAGAAAGTGATTAATCGCAATATTTTTCCATTTCAATGAATTGGCTCAAGCTTATTCAGCTCCGGGCACTTCGACTATAACTGATCGTTTGTGCCCACAGCCAATTATAGGTCACTATCCAGTCCTACTGCTTTGTAGTGCTCCTAGATGAACGCTCCTCCTTCTTTTCTTTCTTCGTCCACGTAATTATCGTAAAAAAGGGTAGAAAGCTTTTGCTTCACGTATTAATATTATGATACATATTCAAAGTAAAAATAGTTCTGCGTTAAAATGTTATGTATGTGAAACTATTGAAACCTGAAAATATTTCAGTGTTCGAAGTTGAGTAGCCTCCGGGCTCGCGGTTTCCGGAATATGTTGTGGCAGGAATGGAATTAAATTTGTTGTTTTGATGCGTAGTAAAAAGGTCTATGTATCGTTCATTCGTTCTTTTATTTAATTATTATTAAAAAAAACATACAGTTAATACATATGTATTTAATTTATAAAATAGTATCCCAGAGGTCAGTTATATTTATAACTGACCGAAGCTATGGATTGTAAGAATATGACCCACTCAGTTTTGTTGATAGAAAGTAAAATATTTTTAGGGTGTAGTTCACTGACCTGTTACTTATGAGGACATTTAGTTTTTAACTGTATTCCCAACACAATTATTTACCTAACTTGTTTATTAGACCAAGCTACTTTACAACAGTCACTAACACCACTGTGAAAATAATTTACTAAGTACAACTAACACCAACTAACAGGATCAAAAGTCAGGATCACAACAACTAGGGTTGCCATCCGTCCCGCGTGGAGCATGACGTCCCGTTATCGCAACCGAAATAATGCGTCTGGCGAGTTTGCGGAATGTTAACTGTCTCGCTCTTCAGGTAAATCTTACTCTAGTTAGGCTGCGCGTACGGCGTATTGGGTACGGGAAGAGTGACAGCAGCAGCTGTTTCACAAGCCGCGCGCCGCGCGCTCGTTGCTTGACTGAGAATGACTAGGTATTGAGAGTCACCACAACCAACACGAGTTCGGTGGTGTTATTGACACTTTCTACTTATTTTTGAAGGATTCGAGTCATGTCTGATTCAGAAACAAATGACAGCGACGCAGAAGAAAGTAAAATACAAAAAAGTGTAAACGAATGTGTTTCAACCAACGAATCACATTCTTTATGGGAGAACTCGTATCCGAATACAAATTTGCATAAAGCTTTTTGTAACGTGCAATAAACCTAAAAATACCTATTACTTACAATTGTTTTTTTTTTAGTTTTTGTACGTTTAATTCTTTTTCTAGTCCCGCATATACCTCCGCAATCTCTGGTTCCCACTTTGCGGGTATAAGAGTTGGCAACCCTAATCACAAAGTTTACCCGCTCAATTAGACCTCATACCTATTAACGACCTAAGCAAGTAATGTTTCTGTATTTCATTGTACAATGAAGTATATTATGTGTATTTGCACCGTAAAGTATTATTTTAGAAGTGATATTGTATTACACACAATATTTTACGTAAATATTATTGTACACTCACTTACATTAACACCCTCTGTTAATTAGACTAACCATCCTGGACCCTTTTAAAACTTTTGTTTGAGCATGTGGTACGGTTTTTTTTCGTCTATACTAATATTATAAAGAGGAAACATTTGTTTGAATGTTTTTACACAAAAACTACTGGCCCGATTTCAAAAATTCTTTAACCATTAAAAAGCTGTATCCGCACTGAGTGACTTGGGCTATATAACATTACTAGGTGTGTAAACAAAACTATTGTTATGTCTAATTCCACGTGAGCGAAGATGCGAGCTTCCAATAGTACCTACAAAATAAAATCGTACCACATTAGGACATGCAGGGCCTCGAGCACTTGAGCACAAGCAACCACAGAATACATACTTAATAATATTATAAATGGGAAAGTGTGTTTGTTTGTTTGTCCGGCTTTCAGGTCGCAACGAAGCTATTATATGGTATGGTTTTTGTGTGTGGAGATAGTGAGGTGGATGGAGAGTGACGTAGGCTACTTTTTACCGCGGTAAAACATCCCCATGGGAAGATATCGATGTTTTGTTATTTTCTAGATATTTAGTTCCGGATGTTGTTAATAGATGGCATTGTTAATTCCCTTTTCCCACGCGGGCGGAGCCGCGGGTAAAAGCTAGTACTTAATAGTACGAGCCACAGAGCGCACTGAGCGGTCTCCCCCTACTTCCCGTGACTCCTAACGAGTAGTTGTCAAACTTTGCACGCGTTTAACGAGATTGCGTTCGCAAATTTATCTGCTCGAGGTGAGACTGTGGAGTTTAGTTAACTCGAGAGTCGGGCCGAGAGTCGTGCCAAGCCGCATCGTGCAGCAGCGCGTTGTGGGAAATGTCATGGAATGATTTTTGTAGCTTTATCTATAAAAATAATACATTAAATAAAGTAATCCTTGGTTTGAATTACCGGTATTCGAATAAGGACTTCTAATTTATGTTGTGCCTTGTAGTAGTACAACGAATAAGAAAAAAACCTCCAAAGAAAATCTGATGCATAAAAATGTTGTATTTAAATTATCAAAATCTATTATCTATTAGTTTAAGTTTTAAATGGTTTTATAACATAAGTAATTGTGTTATAATTGTTTTTGTTGTTTCTTGTAAACAAAGTTTTCTGTATCTCAGATATTAAAACAATATAATTAATACTATATCTGCTAATTTATACTTAGTTATTCTAGTTGACTATTAGTAGTCTGACCATTATTCCAAGTAGAAATTCCTTGCCTACATTTAAATAGAAACAGAGGCAGTTGGACTCAAATAAAATCTAATTAAAAAGTAAATACGGCCCGAGGTGAACTTCACAAATTGCGAACCTGTCGACGTCCTCGTGGAGACAATATCGTTTTAAACTTTTAACAGCAGTTGCAAAACTCGCGTTCGTAAAACGCTTTACGACGTTGTATTCACATTCTCGTCAACGAGCGGATCGCGACGGCTCTCGACGAGTCTCGACGGGTGTCGACGGGTCTAGTCCGGTTCTGGCGAGCACCGACGACTCTCGACAATCGACGACGATACGAGCCCGTGGCGTGACGCACGCGTGGAATGCATCTGAACTTGTTGTTCAAGTGTTTCAAACAGTTTGCGCGACAATTTGTAGCAATGATGTTATATTTTGTTCGGATTTAAAGTTTCCACCGGGACCACAACAACCGGGACCAACGGCTTAACGTGCCCTCCGAAGTACGGTAGAGCCCATGAAATTTTGCCACTAGCGGTCACCCATCCACAAACCGACCGCGCCCGTCGTTGCTTAACTCTTTCGATCACATTGAGTCGACGCGAGGCATTGGGCTATATGGACGCTACCTACTCCTGTACCCTGTCAGGAGGGATATAGATCCAGCAAATCCTGAAAATTGATTCATGGATAGTATTGGCGTATTGGATAGTCCTTCATGTCAGCTGATCCTAATAACAGTCAGTAATATTTAGGTTCATATTCACTACACCACAGATCCACTGCACATCGGTACACGATGTATTAAAACCCTGGACGTATTTTTTATACCCAACAATATTAGACGAAGCTATGCCAGTTGTTTACCGTGCCGTGTTATTGATGTTTGGATTCTGGTTGTTGCGAATATCAGCATCAGCATCAGCATCAGCTGATTATCAGCATTGATTTCAACATCAGCATCAGCATCAGCATCCGCATTAATCGATGCTGATTTTATTGCTGATATTCCAGTCGTGACATGACCGTTGAAGGCGGGGCTTAGCTATGACGGAGTGGGTTTTTGACCAATTAAAGGTCGTAAAATTGTCAGTCGTTCTTCGAGCGAACTTCACTTGTTCGTTCGAATTAGTAAACGTACACAAATTTGACTCATTTTAACGCATTTTTTCACAGTATTAATATAATTTCCCTTTTATTTAAAATGCCTAAGGTAAAGTCACCTAATTCCGCGGTATTTTCACGATACGAACATAAAATATTATGCATTTATATTTCCTTTCTGTTGTAATTAATAGTTTTATCCAAAGTATTAGTTATCTTATTTCTGAAATATGTTCACTGTTTCACAATAAAAGTTGATTAAAAATGTAAAATTAAATAAAAACGAGAAAAAGTGCGAAGCGCCTAATTCCGAGGTAAAAATCCTAATTCCGAGGCATTTGGGTCCTAATTCCGAGTGTACAAAATACAAAGGAAAAGGTGGGTGAGAATGATGTTCAAAAGTCAATCTACCTTTAAAATCGATTTATTTCAGTCTGTTCTTTGTAGTAGGGGAGCCCAAGAGGGGATTTTGCGGGATACTCAAGCGCGTAAGTTTAATATACAGTGGGATACCTTGTACCCGGTTAAGTACCTCCACCAAATATGAGCCCTATATATAAATGGGGCCGTCAAGGATAAAGGATCAGAATAAGAAAAACTTTGTAGCAACTTTGTAGCCCTCCCCTTTCTTTACGTTACTCTCAAATTGTAAGATTAGTGGAATATACACTTTTTAGCATGTAATTAACTCACCCTACCTTAATCTAACGCGCTCAAGAATTTCTGATGACAAATTTTATTTTTTTCTTATTCTGATCCTTTATCCTTGACGGCCCCATTTATATATGGGGCTCATATTTGGTGGAGGTACTTAACCGGGTACAAGGTATCCCACTGTATATTAAACTTACGCGCTTGAGTATCCCGCAAAATCCCCTCTTGGGCTCCCCTACTATTGTGATGATTAATGAAATGGTCACGGTTTTTAATTGTAAATAAAATCACTTAACTTATAAGAACGTAATATAAAAAATATCAAAATCAACATAGAAATTACCAACAATAATTATCACATAAGATTATTTAAGTTACTAAAACCTTACATAATATGTTTCCTAATAAGCTGTGTAAAATACTGAACACTGTCTATTTAACGTATACCGATACCGCGGACTTAGGGTTTCATATAACCTTATTCCGACTTAAATACATCGGAATAGCTTTTTAATTAGGTACTAAATCAAGTTTTCTAATTCCGAGTACTAAAAAGTAATATGTACATTTTTTCATATTAAATAAATCAACTCAAAATTGATTGCATTAGATCAGATCTAAAATCTTAAGAACGTAATCATAAAACTGCTTTCGAAATTTGAAAAATATGTGACATCTATGAAATCATTTTTCCGTGGTATGCCTCGGTAATTAGGAACTACCTAAAATATTTGGAATCTAATGCCGCGGTATTTTAAAATCTCATTTTCTCCTCAATTAGTAAATAAAATACTCAAATGATAAGTATTTTCAATACAAAATATATCCCTTCAAATATTTCAACCAAAACAAACACTCGCACAGTGTAAAACTACAATGTAAAACACTATTTAGAAAATCGTATAATTCACGTGCGTCAGGTCCAGAATGTATGAAGCAAGCAATCGAGTCGGCTGCTTGCGAAAAACTTATCGTTTATTTTAAAATGTTCTCATACTAAAGCAATTTTTTGCATATACAAATATGAAGAGATAAATTATTTATTGAATAATGTTAGTTGCAAGCAAAATGAACTTTTAATTTGGCCGAAAACACGGATTTTGTAAATACCTTGGAATATGGTGCCACTTTTGGAACCCCGCGGAATTAGGTGACTTTACCTTAATAAAGTTATCACTTTTACCAACAACTTCATAGTTTCAATTTCATGTTTCAATAAAATCAGCATCAGCTGATATTAATTTAAAAAATCAGCATCAGCATCAGCATCAGCTGATATTGAAAAAAACTACATCAGCAACAACCCTGGTTTGGATATCACATTGATTGGATGTTGGATAGTAGAATTTTTCATGTTTTGAAATTCACGAACGTACCTACTCGTTGGTGACTTTGCTATCTTGCCTGTGCTATCATGCAATGTACAAAGATAATTAATATTGTTACGAAGGCACAGGTAAGCTAGCGCCATCTAGCGCCGACTGGTTGAACCACTCAGTGAACGCATAGACAACGTGATATCCCGACTCGATACTAGATGGCGTTAGTGGATCTGTATTCTCGCGTGTTCGGGAACACGCGGTAACTTTCCGGAATTTTCTAGTACTCGCGACGGCACGTATAAATAGTCGCAGAGAGGGCCGCGAGTTAGTTCAGTTCGAGCTTTCGAGGCGATTTCGAAGTGAAAACTAGTGATACCGGAGTGAAACAAGTGAAACCTACGACTTGGCTTACGACCTAGGACATCGTTAGTGCTTTGTGTTTGGACCTAGTGCATTGTGTTGGACCTAGTGTTTAGTGTTTGACCTAGTGCTTTGTGTTAGTGCTAGTGAATAAAGTCTTCTTTGAGTCAGCAGGTCTTTCTCTCCAAATCCTTCGAACCCTAACACGTAACAACTGGTGTCGGAAGTGAGATTTGGAGATGCCATTGACTCCGAGAGAGGACCTTCAGGAGGGCGTCAGGACAAGGGCACAACGAGCTGCGGAGGCCACCACTGGGGGCCAAGCCCCACCCACTGGCCCCGCCTACCAGGCCCCGCCCACTGACCACACCCTTCAAGCCCCGCCCACTGGCCCCGCCTACCAGGCCACGCCCACCGACCCTCCCCTCTGGCTCCGCCCACTTTGTCCCAAGCCACGCCCACTAGCCCCACCCAACTTGCCACGCCTACCAGACAGGCCACGCCCACCGGTGGTACCGAAGCTTCTACAGCCCCTCTTCAATTAGGAAGTTTGTTTGTATTAATTCGTGAAATGAAGGAATCACAAGAACGCAAGCTTGGTGCATTGCACGCTTTGCAAGAGTCACAGGAACGCAAGCTCGGCGCTTTGCACGCTTTGCAAGAGTCACAAGAGCGCAAGCTCGGTGCTATGCAAGAGTCACAAGAAAACAAGCTGACTACGATTCAAGAGCAACAAAAAGACCTCCAAGAAAAAGTGCTTGGAGCTATAAATGATGTTAGTGAGACGGTGGTTAAGCTTCGAAAAGATGTCGACATGGTGGAAGAACGAGTTACCGGGTTGGGATTGGATGTGGAAAACATGAAAACCGGCCTCACGGAATTACAGAAGAAAGTAGTGCGCCTTGAAACCACGGGAGTTGCGATGTCTAGTGGAACTACCGTAGTGGCGCAAGGACCAAGAGTGAAAGTGCCACCATACGACGGCACTACTTCTTGGAACGCCTATCGTCAGCAATTCCAGACTGTTGCTGCTGCCAACGGATGGACGGAAGAACAATGCCTGACCGCTCTCACTGTTGCGCTCAGAGGGCAAGCTTTGTCGGTCCTGGAAGCACATACAGGAAATGGGTTCCAAGACCTGATGTAGGCACTTGAATCCAGATACGGGGAGCGACACCTGGAGCACGTGTTCCGTGCCCAACTGCGTGACAGAGTCCAACGCTCAGGAGAAGGACTACAACAATGGGCGTTGGAAATTGAAAAACTTGTCAGGAAGGCACACCCAGGAGCCGACACCAAGATGGTGGACACGAATATTGTGCAAGCATTTGTCGACGGAATAAAAGACCTGGAGGTCAGAGCTGCAGTGAGGCTTCGTCACCATACCTCGCTAAAGGAAGCATTGGCGCATGCCTTGGAGGTCGAGGCGGTTCGCCATGATATACGGCAGACCCATAAGATCCGCGAGGTCTCTGAGGAAGTCAAGGAGGTTAAGGCTCCTACGAAGAAAGCTTTTGGAGCCATGTGCTACAAGTGCGGCGAGAGGGGCCATCTTCAGCTCAACTGCCCGCAGAAGGAGACCCAGATGGCATGGAAGAAAAGGATCGAGGAACAAATAGAGGAGCTGAAGAAGCAAGGGGCTTCGTCCCCTGCCCTTGATCAGGGAAACGAATAAAAGCCAGGACTAAGGGGCGAGTGCTGGCTGACGCCGAGGAAGCCCCGTTAACTGTTATCTCCCAGGCATGCAACGGGAATAGTCTTGTGATTCAGGGGACTATTAACGGGACGGATTGCAAAATGACTCTAGACACAGGAGCCTCTAGAACAATAGTGAACCCAAATCTGGTAAAAGCCGCAAGGGGACACAAGAGGAGAATTAACTGTCGGCTTCTTACTGCCTCCGGTCAGCCAATACCCGTCCTGGGAGAAATGTTAGTTACGATATATGTAGGGGAGTCCTCATACTCTCATAACGTTATCGTGGCTGAGATTATGGATGATTGCATCTTGGGTTTGGATTTCATGAAGAAACACAACTGCAGAATTAATGTCGCTGAGGGAGTTTTCAAGTGCGGTGAAGAAGAAATCTTCATTCTTGGAAGGGGGAATTGCGGGAAGGTCGCATGTGTAAAGAAAATCACTATACCTGGACGAGCGGAAGCTCGGGTGCTGGTGAAACTGCCGCCAGCTGGAAAGAAAAAGTCAAACAGATGCGTGTTGATCGAAGACACACCTACCAAGACATCAGCGCAAAAACTGATGACGGCGAGAACCCTTGTTAGTGGAAGCAGTAACGCTGTGGTCAAGGTTTTGAACCTTAGTGATCGCGAGATCTGCTTGAACGAAGGTGACGTCATTGGAAAGTGCGAGGAAGTTGTCTGGATGAAAAAGTGTAATTCGATGACAAGCGCAGACTCAGCAAACAGCAACAATTATGGACTAGTGACTGAGCTACTCGATGACTGCAAGAGTAATCTGACTTATTCGCAGAGCATGAAAGCTAAGAGGTTTTTACAGCGCTACGCGAATATCTTCTCCAGTCAAGAAGGGGACCTTGGAAGAACGTCGATGGTTCAGCACAGGATAGATACCGGAAGCGAGAGACCAATTCGTCAACGAGCAAGACGGATACCAATTGCGAAGGAAAAAGAAGTTGAAGGCCTTTTGGAGGACATGAGAAAGAATAAGATTATTGAACCGTCTGCAAGTCCGTGGTGCTCACCTGTTGTATTAGTGAAGAAGAAAGATGGTAGCACGAGATTTTGTGTGGACTATAGGCGTCTCAATGATGTCACTAAGAAGGATAGTTACCCGTTACCTCGAATCGACGACACTTTGGATACTTTGAGTGGCATGAAATGGTTCTCGACTCTAGACCTGAAATCTGGATACTGGCAGGTGGAAATTCATCCAAAAGACAAGGAGAAGACAGCATTCTCGACCGGAAAAGGTTTATGGCAATTTAACGTCATGCCCTTCGGATTGTGCAACGCACCTGCCACATTTGAGCGACTCATGGAGTGTGTACTGGCAGGCTTAGTTGGAGAGGCTTGCTTAGTCTACTTAGATGACGTCATCATTGTAGGCCGTGACTTCGAGGACCATTTGCGAAACTTGGAGCGAGTTTTCGCAAAAATAGAGGGAGCCAAATTAAAGCTGAACCTGAAAAACGCACCTGCCACATTTGAGCGACTCATGGAGTGTGTACTGGCAGGCTTAGTTGGAGAGGCTTGCTTAGTCTACTTAGATGACGTTATCATTGTAGGCCGTGACTTCGAGGACCATTTGCGAAACTTGGAGCGAGTTTTCGCAAAAATAGAGGGAGCCAAATTAAAGCTGAACCTGAAAAAGTGTCGTTTATTCAGGAGTAAGGTCAATTATCTCGGCCATGTTATCTCCAGTGATGGAATCCAGACAGACCCGGAGAAACTGGAAGCAGTTCAAAAATGGCCTACCCCTAAGGACAAAACCGAAGTGCGGGCATTCCTCGGCCTATGCTCATACTACAGGCGTTTTGTTCAGGGATTCTCAGAGATAGCCAAGCCATTACACCGGCTGACAGAAGATAAACGACAATTTAGTTGGGATGGGACTTGTGAAGATTCTTTTCAGAAACTGAAGAAACATCTGTGTGAAACACCAATCCTAGGGTATCCACAACCGGAAGGTCGGTTTATAGTCGACACGGATGCAAGCAACACGGCCATTGGAGGGGTGTTATCGCAGAAACAGGGTGAAAGAGAAGTTGTTATTGCATATTTCAGTAAATCTTTATCCAGGCCAGAGAGAAACTACTGTGTGACAAGAAGAGAACTCTTGGCTGTTGTAAAGACGCTACAACACTTCAATAAATATCTCCTCGGCAGACCGTTCTTACTGTGAACGGATCACGCAGCCTTGAAGTGGCTACTGCAATTCAAGAACCCAGAAGGTCAAGTAGCTCGATGGATTGAACAGCTCCAGGAGTATGACTTCGAGACGGAACACCGCAGCGGAAAGACGCATGGGAATGCCGATGCACTCTCACGAAGGCCGTGTTCGGAAGACTGCAAACATTGTGTTAAGCAGGAATCTCATGAAGTAACATTAAAATTAACGAGAACAAGTCCTTTGGGTCTCTGGGAGAATGATGCTATGAGGGAGGCTCAAGAAAGAGATGACGACCTTCGGCACATCATCACATGGAAGAAACGGGGTGACGTAAAACCAATCTGGAGCGAGGTTGCACCCACTGGCGCTGTCACTAAGGCGTACTGGGCGCAATGGGACAGTCTGATACTTCAAAACGGAATACTCTACCGGAAATGGGAGAAGACTAACGGCAGAGAGTTCCATCTTCAGATAATTGTCCCACGAACGAGAGTACCAGATGTTCTCCGTGAAATACATGATGGCGTATCAGGAGGTCATCTAGGTGTCAAGAGGACGTTAACAAAAGTACGAGAACGATTCTACTGGTTGCATTGTCGAGATGATGTACAGGATTGGTGCCGCAAATGTACGACTTGCGCTGCTGTAAAAGGACCACAGACCAGAAGCCGTGGGAACCTGCGGTTGTATAACGTCGGTGCACCGTGGGAACGAATTGCAGTTGACGTAGCTGGGCCATTTCCTGTAACGGAATCGGGAAACAAGTATTTTATGGTCGTCATGGACTACTTCACCAAATGGCCTGAAGTATTCGCCATACCAAACCAAGAAGCTACAACGGTCGCTTCTAAGTTAGTCGAAGAAGTGATATGTCGCTTTGGTGTGCCTCTAGAAATCCATTCTGATCAGGGCAGGAACTTCGAATCGCAAGTATTCCAGGAAGTGTGCAAAATTTTGGGCATGCATAAGACGAGGACCACCGCGTACCATCCACAGTCTGATGGAATGGTTGAGAGATTTAACCAGACTCTGGAGAGGCATTTGGCGAAAGTGGTAGACGACAAACAAAAGGATTGGGACAAGTATATACCACTCTTCCTTCTGTCGTACCGAACCGCCGAGCATGAGAGCATAAAAGCTACCCCGGCGTATGTCAATTACGGTAGAGAAATACGAATACCAGTAGATCTATTGACAGGAGGGTCACCGGAGGGACCAGAGACCGTACAAGACTATGTCTGCAATTTAAGGAAAAAAATGCGCTATATACACGCCTTGGTACGGGAAAATGGGTTACAGTCAAGTGAGGGCATGAAAACCAGATACGACCGGAAATCGAACACGAGCGGCTTCGAGGAAGGGTCACTGGTGTGGCTGCATAACCCAACTCGCCGGAAAGGAAAATCTCCAAAGTTGCAGACCAAGTGGGACGGTCCATACAAAGTGGTTACCCGACTGAATGATGTGACTTATAGGATTCAAAGGCAACCAAGAGGGACATTCAAAGTGGTACACATAGACCGTCTGGCGCGTTACCATGGCAGTAACAACGATGCTCGGGACGAGCATCGCTAAGAGGGGAGTAGTGTTACGAAGGCACAGGTAAGCTAGCGCCATCTAGCGCCGACTGGTTGAACCACTCAGTGAACGCATAGACAACGTGATATCCCGACTCGATACTAGATGGCGTTAGTGGATCTGTATTCTCGCGTGTTCGGGAACACGCGGTAACTTTCCGGAATTTTCTAGTACTCGCGACGGCACGTATAAATAGTCGCAGAGAGGGCCGCGAGTTAGTTCAGTTCGAGCTTTCGAGGCGACTTCGAAGTGAAAACTAGTGATACCGGAGTGAAACAAGTGAAACCTACGACTTGGCTTACGACCTAGGACATCGTTAGTGCTTTGTGTTTGGACCTAGTGCATTGTGTTGGACCTAGTGTTTAGTGTTTGACCTAGTGCTTTGTGTTAGTGCTAGTGAATAAAGTCTTCTTTGAGTCAGCAGGTCTTTCTCTCCAAATCCTTCGAACCCTAACACGTAACAATATGCTTTTTTTTCCACCAATTTAAAGGAATAATTACTACCACAACCCAACGGGAACAAATCTTCCGGCAAGGTCTAATCGTTAATAGACATGACTGTACCCAGGTAGACGGTTCCGGGCGAGTATATCTACATATATTTATTGCATCTAACTACTTATAGTCTGATGCTATGGAATATTTGCTTCAATTTCCACCTGGACCTGGTCCCCCAGTCCCAGGTTTCTGTGCTACACTCTGCATCACACTCTGTGCGGGCTGTTCCCCGAGCTATTGGGATCTGATGTCCCAACTAATTCCCACGGCGCCGGGCTGTTCCCTGAGGAGGCAGGGTCTGCCCTGCCAGAGGCCTCCATACTCCCCAAGCCTCGCATGACTGATCTGAAAACTCTGACTAATATTGCAGTCGGTTGGCTATTTGTGAATAGTTCACTATTGGTAAGAACACTAACAACGCCTGCTAATACAACAGTTAATACTAAAAATTCACTTACTGCTGACTCCTACGGAGCGCCGGTTTTTGCCAGCACCCCCAACTTTCGACGCAAACATCCTTTGCTTTTCTCTCACAACTTTCCTTGACAAATGTGTCATTCTTTTGACAAGCCACACCCTGTCTGTCTATCCTTGCTGACCTTTGACATTGGCCGTCAGTGAGCCAGCACTGTAGGGGGCAACACTGAGTGCTGCTAGATACAAGATAACGTAGAGTGAGTGCATGTACTATATACAACACTTCGCATCCGCGACAATGACCAGCCAAGACTACAGACACTACAGGAACCGGGACCTCGTCCGCTTAGCGGTCTCGCTGAGACATTAATCACGCGGAACAAAGGACGGGGTGTGCGTCACCGCGACAGGCGTTATGACGTCGTAACGTGGGCTACTGTTGGCAACCCACTGGGTTCCTTCAATCTTTCTAGTTCTAGGTTTAAAGACCATCTTGGGGAATTAAGTTGGAATTAAGGTGGAATATGGTCCAGCCCTTTTCTGTTATGAGAAACCGTGCCCTGGATTATAGCTAAGGTACATGAGCGACTTACTCTCCTAACGTCTCTACAAGTTCTCAGGGTATTAAGTACCTTTTTGTTTAATTTATTTATTTTAATATAGGTACAATCACCTAACATCACAGGGACAAAGGGTGGACTTAGCATTTTTAGTCTTCATGTCATTCTTAACCCTTTCCAACCGATTCAATATGAGCGTGATGATTGATTAAAAAAAATCTACATCAAAATGGCATTTGTTTTTGTGAACGCGATCGGCCTCGCACGATCGTGTTGATGTGTGCAAATACTCTAAAAAATACAAGGACACGTTTCTAATCGTCAGTAGCCGAAGGACTGCTGATAAAGATGGCCGCGCATTTTGGCCGTGGATCGAGATCATGTAAGTATGTTTATTTCAATATTTTTCTTTACGTTTCCACCTTTTTTTATAATTAGAGTTTAAAATAGATATCAATTAATACAAAGGTGTAATTTTTATTGTAATAACGCAGCTTTACATCTGTTTGTGACGAGTTTAACTTACCTCGTCACGATCGTGATGGTCCGGATTTTAACGCATTTTTAAATACGTAAAACGCATATTTCTACCCGCTGTTTTTTGATATTTCTATGAAGTATGATAAGCTTTTTTTTATTTTAGGTACAGTTTTGAAGGACCAAGATGGTTTGGATCTCTTGCAAAACGGAGATATCTCCGAAATTGAAGATCTAGCTAGACGATGAAGGTGACCAGTTTTATCCGGTACTTTTTGGAAGTCAGCTCGATGAGGAGAATTTTGACCCTCAACCAGAAAATGCCGCCTCAGACTTAAAAGGAATGCCATCCACATCTGTATCACGTTGCGTTTCTCCGAAGCAACAGGTACGATCTTCAAATGAGGTAATGACTGAAAACTCTATTACTCGTCGATCTGGTATGTGGAGGCAATCAGCTTTTACTGATAAGGACCATAACTATCCAAATCCACCCTCGGGACCAATAAGGACACATAGTGAATATGTCCATGACTACTTTGATGAGGAGTTCTTCGAAATGGCTGCTCGTTGTACAAATATTTATCACCTACGTAGGTATGGAACAGAACTGAAAATAACCCAGTTAGAAATTAGACAGTTATCTGCTATACACTTGACTATGGGGGTCATTCCGTATCCACGTTTACCAATGTACTGGCGAGAATCTACGAGATGATATGAGCCGCGATCGGTTCCTTCAGCTCAGGAATTCCTTGCATGTCGTTGACTCAGAATCACACCGCCTAATCCTTTACGGAAAATACAGCCGATTATTGACCGAGTGTGGGAAGCCTGTTACAAGTTCAAAGTTACAAAGAAAGAGTACTGGGTTACTACAGTATTGATGAACAAATTATACCCTTTACAGGGCGATGTGCATTGAGGCATGTTGTTCGAAATAAGCCGCGTCAGGACTACCTTTGTCACTACTACTAGCGATGGTCTCATGGTAGATTTTGAGATACATAAAGGCGCTAAAACAATGTTCGGAAATAGTACGTTAGGTCTAGGTCCATCTGTAGTCATGTATCTAACTAAAACTGTCCCGTCAGGTAGCTGTATTTACCACGATCGTTTTTCCACAACTACCCCCTTGATTGAAGAAATGGAGAGAAGGAATCTGCATAGTACTGGAACCATCATGATTAATCGAATCCCAGGACGAGTAGCACTAAAATTTAAGAAGGACAGCAAAATGTACCGTGGAGAAAATCAGCAGTTTGTCAGAGATTCAATAAGCTTGGTCAAATGGAAAGACAACAAAGTTGTGTTGATGGCGTCCAATTGTACCGGTGCCGATCAAATAGATTACGACTATAAGATTACTAAACGATAGACTGATTATAAGATTACTAAATTATAGTATTAAATATAATAGAAAGTTGATTAAACTAGACTTTTATTTCATTAACCCTACTACTGCCTTAAAAGTCACGATCGTGCGGTAATCAAATTATTCCCGATAGTCACGATCGTGTGGGTACTTTTGTAGGAGAGGGGGGGTTACAGGATTTTTTTAATTATTTTTTTTATGTAACTTGAAGGCTAAATAGCCATACGATAGAAGTTATACATGAAAAAATTAAAAACATGTTCGCCGGTTGGAAAGGGTTAATCTTCACTTAGTCTGCCAGTCAGTTTTTGGGAGTAGGGAAGCAACGACTGCGGTATTCTTAAAAAAACATCCTTCAGTCGAACTTCTTTTTGTCTTCTTTTCTTCTTTTTAGTGCCAGTCAGGCCTGAACTTACTTGTACTTGGTAAGTACCACAACTGTTATGATAGTCTAAATTAATAGTCATATAACAGCCAGTAAACAAAGTTAGTTCAGTTTCGAGTACACACGTCGTAAATCAAAGAGAAATGAATGGGTATTATTGTAACCAAATTTAAAATGGACATCGGGAAAGCTTTACTGAATCATGATTTAATAACTGTAAATAGCCGCAATGAGATTGAATTACGACGCCAATGAATAATGCACCATATTTATTGTTTGATTCGATTGACCTGAATGTTTACATAACGCCCACAGACTGGCAATCCCCTTCAACTCAGAATAATAAGTTTATGTGAAAACCAATTTTAAAAAAGAGGCAAAAAATATGCAATAACTAAGTATTAAGTGTAAATTGTTGTATGATTATAATGTACAGCATTGAAATAAAAAATTTAAAAAAAAGAAAAATATATACGCATAAAATCAAATGAACTTTTCGTATGAGCCGCAGCAATACCTATGCTATGGTTAAAGTTAAAATAGACAATAGTTTAGAAAAATCGCATTGCAACAATGGGTCAATTGCAGGAAGTTTCGAAACGTCGCGCAGTGAGATCACACACACGTAACGAGTGAACAGCGAATAAGGTGCTAAACGGATAATACTAGAATACTAAGCTGTTCCTTTACGAGCTTGATACCTACTTGCTCAAAATGTGTCGAATGTTTAAAAGCCCCATTTGCATCGTTAGCGACTCTTGCCAGCAAGCTATTTCTAAATAAATACCGCGGACATAAATTGCTAATGCCGCTAAAGTTAAAATAGGTAAGCGTACTCGACGCGGCACGTACGCCACGTCACCACATTGGGCCAACTCCAGGAAGTTTCGAGAAACGTCGCGCAGCCGAATCACAGTGGTCATACGTAACGAGCGGGCGGCGACTTGTTCCACCGGAATGAGGTGCTAAACACCGCCCGGGGCCGGTTTGCACCGGATAAAACTGGATAACACTAGGTTGGGACATAAACTGTCTCGTTAACGCCGAGTATACTGCAGGTGAGTTTGGTTTAAAATTTGTGTGTGAAGTTAGTTAATGACTACTTCGGCATCATATTTGGTTGATGTTTGCATACGTTTCGCGAATAAACTACAATTTATATACGACGTGAGATGCTACTAGTTGACTTTCAAGGAATAATAGCTCCATTTTACAGTCTCAGAATTTTCTTTCGTGATCTAAGACCTTAGTTCCCACAACATAACATCACATATAATGAACATTAACTACATAAAAAAATTTGTAGCAAATATTAGTCTAACCATTTAAAGCAAGGTTCATTCTAAAATATCTATTTTCCTGGAGAGATCATTAATCGTTATGATGTACCTACCTGAAAAGTAGCTTTAAAATATCACCAAATATAAAATGGGCAGTTGATTAATGAACAATGAGTCGGCGGTCGGACACGCGGCCCATCTCGTAAATATCAGCTGCTAATTAATTGTGGCTGCTTAAGTTAATAATGGCAATAGGGGAAAGCAACCAAATATGGAATAGTATCCCAAATACGGAATCTAGCCTGTATTGCGGTAGGACATACGACAAAATTCCATATTAGGGATACTATTCCATATTTGGTTCTTTCCTGTACATTCTTTGATAGACATCGATTATTGAAAATTGTAGTAAAAACTGCAGGCATCGAGGGCGGTGGATAAGTGATGGATTTCATCAACAGCAATACGCGTTGCTAATAAGGCCGTCATGTGTAGCTTGCTTTATATAATTAGTCACTTATACACAAAAAATAGTTGTGGATGGGTGACCGCTAGTGGCAAAATTTCATGGACGCTACCGTGCTTCGGAGGACACGTTAAGCCTTTGGTCTAGGTTGTTTTCAATGGTGGAAACAGTCGCTAAGCCTTGTCGAAGACCTTCAGGTGGCTTGAGAACATTCGACACTGGGTTGGCCACTAACCCCTCTACCAATTCGCACAGTATCCTCTACACCTCCCGCTGCTGTATCTGTGTTTGTGGGGAAGACCCCGTTGATGAATTGAATTTCGGAGGCTCAGCTGATTAGAGCGCTCCCAGTACCGATAGGAAGGGTGGTAATGTCGATAGAAATGATCATCAAAAGACGTTATGTACGCCTATCACTATATGCGAAGGTTGCTATCAAAACGGAACATATTGGGCGAAGTTATATTACAATAATGTAGTGAGCTAGTTAGTATGATCAATCGAGTGGCCCGGCGCGCGGAGTTCGAGGGAACGCAGGGCTGCCACCACATTTCATATTTTTTCGTTGCTGTAGTGCAAAAACACAATTTCAAGAAGCAATTTACGAAAAGTATGATAATCAATAATAACAACTTTTTCAGATTTAATAAAATATTATCAATTTTCAAATGTAAATTAAAGCACAGTGTTTTCAGAGGGTTTAGCACTGAGTGGAATGACGAAGTTAAAATACTTTGAAACAACCGCTTAAGAAGATGGTAAGCAATACTTATGCAATAGTTAGCTGGTCGTTGTATTACTCGTACTTAGGCTACAATACAGGCGGTCTAGTAAATCTATTGAATGTCGGAGTCTATTGTGTATAACATGTACAAAGGGCTAACATTTACGAAAAAATCGCGCTGAGACGGCGAGGCTACCAACCCTAGCACCAAGGCATAAAACTTGGAAAATGGCCGGCATCCCGGCATCCCTGTACTGTCAATAATTGATAATGGATGACGTCATTATGTCAGCCGTGATTGATTGGCTCCGCCGCCCGCCCAGGTTGAATTAAAAAAAGTGTGAGTATATGCAAAGGTGTACATCTGATTAGACGTTGAAATAAATGTGTTGATATGACTCAGTACACGTTGATCAGTATTTTGGAATATCTACCGCCACGGTACTTAGTACCATTTTTGCTGCTGCTCTTTTGTTTTGTTTTTGAAGCTTAATTTGCAGTGTCTGTGGGAGAGACCCGTGCACAGCAGTTGGATGTCTATGGGTCGCAGCGATGCGTCACATTATTTCATGGTAATAATAGCACTAAATGCAAGCAACATTGCGACCTAACATCTGTGGTACACTATAACTAGTTCTATTCTGAATAAAACCTCTGTAGTTTCACTACACTGTGGCGCAGCTCCGTAATCGCAATCGGTATCATTAGACTTATTGGAGGCACTTAGGGCAACTTGAATATTTATGGCCATTTCCGCTAACGCCGCCATCGATCCCCATCGTCTATTGAGTTAGCTTTATGCGGTTTTCTGAATAGCCTGAGTGAATTAGGCCGGTTTGGTCATGAGTTGTGTGTTTTTTACCCATCTGTCAATCTTTTCGCCTGAGAACAATCACCACAACCCTTTCATTGTCACTCGGGTCACCTTCCCGAATGAAAGGGGTAGAGTCTACGTAATGGAGAATTTTCACGATATTTTTTTTTCACAGCAAGTGAATTTTCATTTCTTAAATCATACAAAACAGTCATTGGCTCATGCCGTTTGTATTTGAATCCACAACCTCGCGTGAAAGCTTGATAGCTGGGCTGTCACCGCAGTCAATGAACTTAATTCTTCATAAAAAAGGGGTTTGTAAATAATCCTCGATTATATTAGTAATCGTCAGTGGTTCCACTTTAAGCTAAACAGTTACTTAAATTATACCGTTAATTTTTTTTTTAAAAAGCTTTTTAAATTTTTATTTTTATTTTCATGCATTGTCATCGGAACCAAATATGTATGCCAAATTTCAGCTCGATAGCTTCAGTGGAAGTGGGTGAAATATTGATTGCAAGATTCCAGGACATACTTACATACTTACATACATACGAGTGAAGTTAAATAAAAGCTTTTAAAATAGAATCATTACAAACCCATGCAAATTAATGATCAGCCTTCCACTGCATAAATGAATGTTTATTACAACGTGAGCGCAAACGAAGAAAATACAACCGAAAAGTAATCTGTCATCCGACGTTGCTTACAAAATCTGCGATATTAAAGTTCCATACACACTCATTACTGCCAGCGCCGTCTCTAAGACAAAGTATTATCACCAACTACATTTTTTAACACAACAATGGAGTTTTTTGCCTCTGTTTCATTCCTTCTTTCATTAATTTTATAACAAACACGACTCGGTGTCCCGAGTCTAATCAATCAAGTCGGCGTTGGCTTTTAAAAATGTCTTCTGGAGGGAAATCAAACTTCGCATACAATTTAACATTACATTATTTAACAAAAATTAATCCGAAGTGAAAGGCTGTGCTTCCTTGTTCTCTTAGTCTGTCAGACTAATTTTTATTTCATTTTAAAATTTCATTTCATTCACGAACGGGGTCGGGAACTTCGTAATGACTTTGTGTTAATTGGTTGGTATAGATTTTACACTATTTGATTGTTCCAACTCTTCGGCAATCCCCGAAGTCATCCTAACTAAAGGGAACGAACGGTGGTTGCAAGACACGCAGTAAACATTACATTAGTAATACGCAATAACCGAGTTTATTTGTATTTTTCGGTCAAATACAAACTTTTTCGGTCAAAAATTAAAAATTAAATACCGGCCAAGTGCGAGCCGGACTCGCGCACGATGGGTTCCGTACCATTACTAATAATAAAAACGGCAAAAAAAATATTTTGCATGCCCCCCTTAAATTTTTATTTATTCTATTGTACTGGAAAGAGAATTAAAACATCTGTTAACTATCACGGTTCATGAGATACAGCCTGGTGACAGACGGCCAGACTGAGACTGCCTTAATAGGATCCCGTTATACCCTTTGCGTACGGTACCCTAAAAATATCTTTGATAATAAAATATCGATTCCATCTAAAAACTGAGGTATTAGGAAGCCGGAAAACAAGTGTAGCTACTCACCGGCTTTGCTCCCTCGCGAGCTAGGCTCCATCAGACTGCAGACAGCTGCATTATTGAAAAATAAATCCTGAAACAAAACACATTGCAATTTATTTATTTTCATTTTCAGTTTAGAATTAGTTGCAAGTGGAAAAATTTCATTTTCCATTCTACTATCCATCACTTTTGAAGGGTCCAACGCTTCAAATAGGGATATTTATAGGGCTACCTAGATTCCAGGCACAAACTTTGTTTTGTTAAATGTGTTTTAGGAAACAGCTTAGGACTGCTTGTCTGTCCGGATACCTTCTTTCGCATACGATACCAACCTACTTATACTTTTTCAACCTCCTTCACCAGTTTCAAATAAGATTTTCAATATACATAGTGTACACTGTTAAGTAAATGGTTTAACCCTCTAATCAGGATTAATTTCATAAGTTCTTTTTTAACGCGCTTTTATAAGCTTGGTATGTACTCGTATGTATGTATGTATGTATGTATGTACCGGAACCTTTGAAAATGATTTTCGCCCACTTAAAAACGTCGGATGAATTTGAAATTCTGTACACTTATCAAGGACCGATGACAATGCAATAATTTAAGAAATTGTATTAAAACCACATTTTAGTTAGGTTACCTAAAAAAGCGTGTTTTTTAGTTTTTGAGACGATGTTGTCCGATGTGCGTCCTAACTTGTCTGAGAAGTACCTCACTTGTAAGTCAAATCATTCAAACAACTATTCAATTCGTAGCTATTTGTATGTAAAGCGGATCACTAAAAACTATAATGTACTCGCTAGACTTCTTGTAAATTCGTATTCTTTCTTAAGACCAACGCCATGTTTACGACGTCCTTAAATAAAACTAGCATCTAAAGGCAGTAAAAATTTATTTAATTGCTCTATTACTGAACGTGAAAATTCAATTTTACTACTTGTACACGTCGTGTTGTGAAGTTTTACTCGTATATGTCGAGCGTCCGAAGCTGATGCTGGTGAGTCTACGATGTCACGTACGGTATAGTCATCGGATTAACGGACTACTAGTTGACCGTTAGTGTCGGTCGGTCAGTAAGGCGAACTGGTCTTCTGTGGAATGAGGGTTGAGTGTGAAACGCTTCCTTCAAGGCAGGCAACGCACCTGTGATACCCCTGGTGTCGCACGTGTCCATAGGCGACGGTGACTACTTACCATCAGGTAGCCTGTATGTCTGTTTGTCCGTCTATATCATTAAAAAAACAGTTTATTAGAATAAATTAGTAAATTTACGACCTACTATGATAGATCATTGTGGTTAAGAACTTAGCCTGTCACTCTAAATTTCTGAACCCGAACACTTGCATGCTTTAATTACTTTTTTAAGTAACGTGCGTTTTCAGTGGCTTGTGGACATTGTTGCCCACACCCCCATCCTACAAATACTAATAAAGTTTTATAATATTATATAGCCTGTGACATAGGCTAGGACAGAGGACAGTGAAGATACAGCTTTCGAACGGTGAAAGAATTTTTGAAATCTGCCCAGTACTTTTTGTGTGAAAACATTACAAACAAATCATTCCTCTTTATAATATTAGTTTAGATTTAATGCGCGAACAACGTATACACTAATATATACAACTAGTGGACGCCCGCAGCTTCGCTCGCGTGGAATTAGACATTCACTAACTTCAAAAATGACAAAGTTTCATAGTAACTTTGCACAGCCGTTTTACCCCCCTTAGGGGGTGAATTTTCAAAAATCCTTTCACTAAGAAAGGATATAAAAGGAACCCCTGTGCAAAATTTCAAGTTATTAACCCTTATAGTTTAGGCCCTGCGTTGATATGTCAGTCAGTCAGTCAGTCACCTTCTCCTTTTATATATACAGATACATCACATAGTTAAAAATACATACACTAGGCTCTATACTAACACCTTTGTCTCTAGTGAATCGAAAACATTACAAGCGTAAAGACAATTAGTCAAAAAGCCCGGATATACGACCTTTTCAGACCATGTTGCAGTGAAAAAGATAGCTCAGATGTTAAATTGGTTAGGGTTGACTACCGCCCGACCTATTTCTGTCGCTACTGACGTGTGACCCCGCACTACTCCGACACGGCGCGGCGGGACAGGCGAAACTTGTCCTGCGGGCTTATACTACGAGTAGTACACCTTTCCAGGTGTGTCATTTCATTTTATCGATGTTTGTCTCTTCCAAATGTTATGAACTCAACTGCATGGGAAAAAACGAAATTGAAGTTGTGACATGCTTGGGTGAATGCTGGGGTGCCACCCTATGGGAATGAAAATTAAGTAAAATATTATTGGAAAAAATTATGACAATTTATTTTCTTCTGTGTATTTTCATCACAACCTACATATATAGAAGTCCCTAAAATACTCGGAGAAGCTTAAGAGCTTACTTGTCACTGTAGGTCGTCCATCCTAAACATATAGCTCAACATTTTTTTTTTTTTTGAAATATTGCATTCAATCCCTAGTAATTGTAAATCCTAGGTATATAAATGGAATTCCACATGGTGAAAACCTATTCGATAAATGTTCATGCTCGTACATGCGCTGTGTAACTTTTACCTTTCAACATATAATAAAACATAGTGGACCGACTATATTCCATCCTGTACGATTTCTCGTCTCTATTAATATGCGGTCATTCTGCAACATCGATACGTCACCGGCAAACAAATTAACTTTGAAACTGTCGCCGTTCAAAGTGAACCGTGAATCTCGATTTGTTTGTTTACGCTCGCTGTAAGTCCGGCTTAATTCGACTAGCGAATTCGCTCGAAACCTCCGCTTTTATACAAGTATTTCAGTGATTCCATGAACCAGTTGTTTATAGCATTGTGATAATTGCAAAATCTTGATATTTTTATAATGTTAATCTCGATTCAACCCAAAGTTAACGGAAACTGATAAATTGGTTTTATCAATTATATGAATTTTATCAATTTAGTAAACCGCCAAATTGGAAAAGCTTTAAACAGTAACAGTCCAGTGACTATCGAACTCGCCTCTCACTCGAGCGGTCGGGGTTCAAACCCCAGCGGCACGCACCAATGACTTTTTTAAGTTATGTGCGATTTAAGAAATTAAATGTCACTTGCTGTAACGCACACATCGTGAGGAAACCTGCATGCCGGAGAGTACTTCATAATGTTCTCGAAGGCATGTGAAGTGTGCCAGTCCGCACTTAGCCAGCGTGGTGGACTAAGGTCTAATCCCTCCCATTCTGAGACGAGATCCGTGCCCAACAGTGAGACAAAGAAAGGGTTGTGATGATGGGGAATCCCTATCTGGAATCGAACCAATTACACCAAACCCGTTATCTCAACTGGAATACAATTTACCGTTAGGCTATACTCAGACAGTCCCGTGAAGTAGGTGCGACTGTAATCTATTTCGCAATAGATGTAATGGAGAAAGTGCTCCTGAGCTAGTGAAAACTATAAATCTTGTTAGAGCTGAACAAATACACCGTCAAGTGACTCCAACAGAACAAATACATGGGCTTTGCGCTGCGAGTTTCAACTGATAACGAATTTAGAAACCAGATTTACTATCAAACTTGGAGCCTTTGGTGATATGTTGTAGTTTTACGGAGACTTCCGACTCAATTTATCCAGCTTTTGGCCAATTCTCAGTTTAACTATCGACAATCAAATACATTATTTTGACGGGCCCGTTGGCCCAATCGGTAGTGATCCTGCCTGTTGTGCCAGGGGTCGTGGATTCGAATACCACTCAGAACAAATATTCGTGTGACGAACACTTGTATTTGTTCTGTGTCTGGATGTTAATATTATCTATTTATGTATGTAGTACAGGCTCGCGCCTAGTTTGGAGTCAGATCGCCGAGTGTGAGAATGTCCATTATATATTTATCATTGGGCTTTCACCGCTGTATATAATACACTGCCCTACTGCGAAGCGTATGTAGTAAGCAGTTGCAAGATCACGTCTTGGTGACGAGGACCTTCATGGTTATAAAATAGCTAAAGAATTGGTTCAATGAATAATGCGAGCACGCACCGCCCCCGCCCGCACCGCCCGCCCCGCCCTCCACGCACCGGTAGCATAACAATAATGTTGTTGTTTATTAAACCTACCCTTTTTATATAAAACTTAATAAGTATCGCAGCGTAGTCATTCCATCTCCCTTCAATTGTTTGCGGACACGAGATAGCCAACGATGAAGCACAACCTGACCACCTACGACGCTGTGGGAAATTATTTTTGAAACATTTTTAAGAACTACAACAAATAAATGTTTGAAGAAAAAGAACGGCGGTGTGTGGCTTTCCAAATTCCATCATGGGTTGTGGAGGACAAATACTCTCCGGGGAGTTAAGCGGTGTGCAAGCTAAGAACAGCAAGCATTGCAAGCAAGCACCCCGCTTAACATAAACCACTTAAACCAAAAAAAGATATTCACAAGTCAAAGTCAAAGTAAAAGTCAAGTCAAAGTCAAAGCCAAAGCCAAAGTCAAAGTCAAATAATTTCTTTCACTATGAGGTGATTGGGCACACTTAACGAATGTCTAGGTAACAACAAACTGCTGAAAGAAAAATTAAAGAAAATGCTATTCTAAATTGATTAATAATAATAAGCAACTAATAATTTATTTACTTATAAACGCTCTAACGTGAAATATTTATAGGATTAGCTATTGATCATTAGATGAATAGCTAATCCTACAATAATAATAATATAAGTGTATTAGACATTAATTATTACTGTCAACATGAATTCTCACCACCACTACCAATGGCTCGCGTCGATAGTACTCGTATGTGCTCGACTGAGTTAGGCAACAACGGGCGCGGTCGGTTTGTGAATCGATGAGCTCTAGTGGCAAAATTTCGTAATAAGCAGTTGCAAGCTCCGTCCACCAATCCGCATTGGAGCAGCGTGGTGGTATATGCTCGTCCGTGGAGATCCGTGCTCAACAGTGGGACGAGTAGCTAGCTACATTGAAGTAACAAGTACATCACACAGACAGATATCTACAGAGCGATCACGAATAAAGTTCTTCGGTTGCTTAATCTAGATTTGTTTCGCGCTGAACTCACATAAATTAGCTGGCATCGAGTGCCCTGCGAGGCCCACGGAACGAGGCTAGCGGTAATTAAACTTATTCCGGATTCGACGCGGACCTGCCGGGATAACCGGGTTGTGAAACAGGAACTCCGTGAAGCCATAAATTGTGTTTGCCTGATAAATACGCCTTGACTGTCGCGCCAAGTATGCAAGGTTCGGATGTCGAATTTACTTCGTTTGCATTTGTTCTGGCGGTTTAGTTGTATGCGAGAAACGTAGGATTAAATTAGCTTTCATATGTAAGGTTTTTTTCCTATTCTACTTGTTTTCTTTTGGATTAAAACAGTTTGCTTGTTATTCTGTAGTCATGGTCGCTTTGTCATATACAATTCTAGGAGGACTTCCATGAGACTTTTTTCATATTCAATTTTCCCTTTGATTGCGTTAGACTTATGATAGTAGAAAAAATTACATACTCTAGGTTGAGAAAGGACCTCGATTGTACTCACTTTAGATAGACAACCTATGGACTGTTTGCCGAGAAAAACTCAATTTCTTCCACCAAAGGCTATATGTGGTAGAGCCTATAGGGAACCATTCGGAAGTTTTATATGTAGCCTATTTTGTTCCATGTAGAGTTATCCCGGAGCAGTACCAGTCCTCATACCTACTAACGAACTGACCAAATAATGTTCTAATCAACTCTCTCAGCTAACAGGACTTACCATCCCAGTCCCTATTTGAGTCGGCGGTAGATAAAAAAAATATTATGACGTTCATTAGGTATACAAAATACCATTATAATTGATCTGAATTTGAGTCTTGTTCAAAGTCAGTCACAGTTGTCATGGGTGCAGCTATCTTGTATCCATAAAAAAATCATAGACATACTCTCACACTGTTGACACGAAGTTAACCATTCCCACAAAGTTAGTACAAGTCCTCAATGCAAACCCCTCGTCGTTGGAAATGAAGAAGGTAACTCCCGGCCATTAATATGTAAAAGATAAAAAGTAAAATTATTATCTCGCCTAAGAACTTGGGGAGTTATTGCGCGAATAAAAATATTAAGAGAGCCTGAATGGGAGATTTGCGCCAAGTTTTATCATGCTAATCTACCTTTGTAGTGACTGCGGTCGCCGATGGTTGTCCCTTGATTTATCACGGGGAAAAGTCGCGGCTGGTTAAGAGGTCTTTAGATTAATTAATTTTTTACGCGCAGACAAGGAGATTATAAACCATCTTTAGAGCTGCGCAAACTTTGAGTTGCAAGTTCATGACTGGCCAAGGGTTCTTCAGCTTGCAGAGCTTTTAGAGCTGTTTTACGGCGAAACCTTCATGATTTGTAGAAAATGTAGTCCATTGAAGCTGTGACTAACTTCAGTTTCGTGTTCTGTTAGTAGTGGTAGGTGGTAGTGGTAGTGGTATAGTTAGTAAGTGGTCGCAAACGAGACTGCTAAGCTACATCCTGGGTTCAATTCCCGGGTCGGGCAACAACTGTTGAGTTTTTGTTACTTGAAATGCCCGGCTCACCGCTTATTACACGGGACCTAAACATAATTGGTGAAAAGTGGGTATACCTCTGTCTACTTTCCTACCTTCGTACCTACGTCCTTCGAAGATATACAGGCACGATTTAATGTTATGTTATGTGCCTTTCAGGATCCATGTTTAATATATTGATGTGCATACATTTTATTATCATGATTGACGTTGATACTCGGTACCCATTAGATACTTTACTTGAATTTTTAGTTCTTCGTCTGAGCACAATCCGGTTACAGTCCTCTGTTGCAAATTCCGATTAATTATTTAGCTTTTAGTTATAACTTGGTAATCACAAAAATATAATATAAAATGTTTTCGCTTCATAAAGATAAACAAAGTAACTTTTCTTTTATCTTTACCTACTGAATCCATAAAAATTAGGAACTGCACATAAAAGGTTTTTTAAGTAGAGAGAGAGTAAGTAGTAAGTAGAGTATATTCATATTTTTGAGAAAATGTTGGCCAGCCCTAAGGCCAGCCCTCCCTGCCCCAACGCAGAACAGCCCTAAGACATTCGCATAAACTTGGTCCATTCTGTTTTAAACTCCACTTTATTCCGCACTCTTTATTAACCACGGAAGCGTGATGTACGGATTACTTTTTTCATTACAGGTTTATTTTTGTTTGCCGGCTATTATAATCGTGAATTCTTTTTTATGATAATTGGTTGAATGTTTTACTAAATACTGTTTATATGCAGCGTTGCTTGACTGTTTTAGGTGAATAGGTGATCATGATCAGATGTATGCTCGATGTATGGCAATATGCTCACCACCTATAACGTGGGCCCTAAACATTACTATGCTACACATCTCAGCTTACCCCTTAATCGCTTCGCTGCTTCACTGCGACCCATAGACGTCCTACTGCTGGGCACGGGTCTCCCCCACGGCTGCGGGAGGTCTAGAGCATACTCCACCACGCTCTAATGCGGATTGGTGTCGAATTTTCTCAAGCCACCCGAAGGTGGCTACGACAAGGCTTAACGACTGTTTCCAGCATTGAAAACAACCGGGACCGACGGCTTTACGTGCACTCCGAAGCACGGTCCATGAAATTTTGCCACTAGCGGTCACCCATCCACAGACCGACCGCGCCCTTCGTGGCTTAACACTTTTCGATCACATTGAACCGACGCGAGCCATTGTAACCTTAATAAATACCCCTTAATAAGTGTTACCTATATACATTACCGACAGCCAGTATTCGCGTCCTATCATTAAATTTATTAACTGTCCACCCACGTAGGTAACGTGGTTGGGTCGCAGGTCGCACAAAATGTAAGTGTTGGATTAGAATTACGTGATAACCGACATTAACAACTAATCTGGCCATCGCATAATTAGCCTGTTGTTGGGGCAGACTAATTGCGATAAACTAACTTTAGTCGGAAATTTCGTCCGAGTGTTAATCAATGAATGAAATATAAGCAATACATAACGTATTACTTGCACCCCGCACGGCACAGCAGCATTTTCGCGTACATAACTGTGTTTGTGATCCATAATGTGGACTATCGATTCTAAATGTGGTTTGAAGTCTTGCAAAATGCTGTCATTGTAGGATGTAGTAGGGATGACAAATTCTCTTTTCTACTGTTTCATTTTTGCGTCTACAATGCATCCCTCAAATGTGACACAGGACCTGCTAGTACCGAACGAGTGTTCGGTAGCTCGGTACGGCTATTCTCGCCCTCCACAATTGCTGTGACTAGACGTGTCTAGATGGTTGCCTGTATGGAAGAATACTTATTAGGTTGTGACTACACCATGTATATAACTTCTATATAGCAAAACATTCAGCCATATAGCAGTACTAGATTTTGCCCGCAGCTTCGCATGCGGAAAGTGTAATCAAATTAAAAATTAGTGACAGCACCATTTGTTGACGGCGTGCCAGATTCCAATAAACATGCAAAGCATCCCAAGGGAACATAATTTCGGGATGAAAAAATGTCCACAAAATATTGTTCTAAAATTATAATACCTACATACAAGTCAGTACAACAATAAAAATAATGTTATTTGGTAAGTAGCGATATTACTAGCACAATAGTTTGGAAACGACCGGGAAAGGCCAATCAAGTGGGCAGCCTCTGAATACGGAGCGGGCGACATCTGGTGGAATAAACGTGGAAATGGCTCGTGGCTATAATGTCCAATATTACCGGGAATGCTGCAGTAGGTGAACTGAGATTATGGCTCTTGCTTTTATGCGGTTTTCTTTCTATAAGACGTTGGCGGAACTCGGTAGGTATATAAGGTTATTGAATGGACGCGAATGAATGAGGAACGCTTATCAATTGCGACTTGTGAAATATAGTTACGAAACCTGCAAAAACGACGTATCGTCTACCGACCTGTAGTAAGCCAGCGACAACACGGAACAATGTTAAGCCGCGCGAGTTTAGGATGGCTTGGTAAGCCGCCGGTTAAGGCTGGGTTACCCTATATTTACTATATTTTAAACCAATTTTACATACTGTAAATAATGTTTTCTGGCCCAAAAAAAAATATATAACAAAGCCAAGGATACTATCTAAACGCCTCTACCATTGAAAACATAATGCGTTTAGTTTTTCTCGATATAAAAAATATCTGAACTTACGTCTTTTACAATCTTTTTTCCAGTTTTATTTGGGACATAATACTTAGATTATAATAAAAATGGTACTATTAAATCAAGCGTGCTTTTTTAAAGCGATTTCTACCATTACTTTTTTAAATTTATATATATTATTTATACAAATCGAGATATTTATAATATGATATATGGCAGGCGCGGCGTGGCTCACGTCAGTAGCCCGCGAGGCGTTCTAAGGGTAGGACCTGTGCACGAATTTACAGAAAAAATATAGACAATTCATCATAATGTCAAAATGACAACATTTGTAAAATTGTACCTATGACACAGTATAAGCACATAACAGTATGACAACTAGGTGGTAGAACCTGTATAAGTTGCGATTGCTGTTGTTTTCAAATTCAAATAGTTTATTTCGCTATGAGGTGATTACACACACTTAACGAAAGTCTAGGTAACTACAAACTACTTAAAGAGAAGAGATATAATGCTATTCTAAACTGATTAAAATAAAGCAAAGGATGAGCTATTGATCCTTGAATGAATAGCTAATCCTACATAGGTGCCTAACCTGCCTTATGGCTAATTTACAATAATTACCTACCACTAAGCTAAGCTCTAAGTCACATAGACTATCCATCTGGTCATCGGCTTTAGGAAGAATTTACAATATTCTTATCCTATGCCCTAGTGTAGGCCGAGAGAGAAAAAAGCCGGAGGTAAAAACTCTCGGTATAAATAAAATAAATAAAAAAGCCTTTAATTATTCCAGTAACTTATTACTAAAAGAGTACGTAGTAGTATTAGTAAGAAACTTATTACTAACTTACTAAACTTTAAATTTAATATAAACTTAATACTTATAACTTATAACTATAATAAATATAAACTTTAAATTTGGCCTAATCTTAAATCTAATTTATATACAATTACTGGACCCCTCTACGGGTAAAGGCCTCCTCCAATAAATTCCAGGAATCTCTATTTTGTGCCATTTCTTGCCAGTTTTGTCCTGCGATGCTCACAAGCTCGTCTTTCCAACGTGCCTTCGGCCTGCCTCTGTTCCTGTGACCACAAGGGCCTTCCCACAATGTCGCCGTCTTAGTCCATCTGTCATCTGTATATCGAGCCAAAAAAAAAAGCCACTTGGCTCGAAAAACTCTCGGTACTCTTTTAAAATTCAAATTAATTTGTACAGAAAAATGTACAGTATGACCATGGCATGATCAGGACAGACACGAGACCGTGAGAGATCGTGTATGCCAAGAATCACCACATATGCAACCTGCTTACAATATTTAGTATAATTAATACAAGGAAAAGCATAGTGATAGCCTATCACAGTTTAATTCAGTCCCATGCCTTCTTATCATCCAAATACTCCTGAATACCATAATAAGCTTTTCGACATAATGTTTGTTTGATGGTTTTTTTAAATCTGTGTAAAGGCAGAGACTGAACCGCAGCCGGGACTTTGTTGAATATTAGAATAGACATTGCTATGAAGGAACGACTTTTCTTACTAAGCCGGCATTTAGGAAACGCTAATTTGTGGCCGTTCCTTAGTGTTACATTGCGCAAGGCATTTAGGTCACTACGACTTACAAACTGATGCCTATTTTTACGAATATACATAATGTTCTCATAGATGTACTGCGATGCAAGGGTTAGGATGTTTATTTCCTTAAATTTTTCTCTTAGGGAAAGTGATATTAATGAATTTTAAATGGAATATAAAATGAAATAGTGAATATTAAATAAAATGGCAGAGTCCCAGGAACATTTTACTCTTTCATCAATAAATAATAATAAAAGAAAAAATCAAGTGCCTGATAAGTTTTACTTCAATCGCGCGTAAAAGGTTACACGCACACACTTTTTGTCATTTTTAAATTTATTTTTGGCTTGATAACGTCTTATAAATGGATGAACACCGGCTGCACGCACGAAAATGTGTCACGTTCCGCCTGAGCCTGAGCGTGCAAGCGAGAGCACGGAACAAGCGATAGAGAGGCACGATTGGCCCAAGCGTTCGCTTGTGACCATTTATCTCTCTTCTCGCGTGACATCAGAGCTAGCAGTTCGAATAGTTCTGCTACTGGAACGCCGCCACGCGAGCTTCTTTGAGAACTTCTACAATAAGCTCCGCCTTAGCATGTAGTGTGTAGTGTGTAATTTATCGAAAAAATGAATATTCAATTAACTTCTTTTTTATTATACAAAATAATGATAATTCAGTGATAATAATTCAATTCAATTCATCAAAGTATGCAATTTTTTATCAATGTTTCTTTATGACGTTATCACATAAAACTATCGTCCGTTAACCGACTTTACATACAACCAATTTATAAGCTTTACAAAACTTACATAAAGTATATATTTTTATATGTATAAATAATACTCGTATATCCTTTTATAATTATTAAATTATAATCATAAAAATAATACAATTATGTTAACTTCATACTAATAAATATACTTATTTACCAACTACTACAAAACATAATTCAAATCTGTAATAGTAGTACAGTGCTCCTACTGCAAACCATATGCTGTGGTGGGTCACCGGGTTCATGCGAGTTCACTTTCTCGGAGCGTTTGCGATGTTTGATAGGCCCGAACTGGGGATGCGCTAAATGCCTACTGCGTGAGTATAAGAGGGCCTTAAGTTAATCACTGCCGAAAGTCTTTTTTCAGCCAAAAACCTTCCAACACTCGGGTTAAGCCCCTCTTTAACCCCACGCGGTAGCGCACTGTGATCGAGTATGCTACGAAACTCAGATTTAAGGGTACTAGCGAAACATTTATGAGCGACTAGGAGCGCAGAACTTTCAGTGTACCTCTCGTATTAGGTTGTTAATAGAACACGAAGGGTTCCGTACCATTGTCTATAAAAACGGCAAAAAAATCATGTCTGTTGTGTGAAAGTCCCCCCTAAACTTTTATTTTTTCTGGGTTTTTTTATTTGTATTTTCTGTTAAAGCGGCAACAGAAATACGTCATCTGTGAAAATTTCAACTGTCTAACTATCGTGGTTCCTAAGATAAAGCCTGGTGACAGACGGACAGACGGACAGCGGAGCCTTAGTAATAGGGTCCCCTTTCACTCGTTGGGTGCGGAACCCTAAAAATCAGAAGAACCTGATATAATCTCAAGTACATCCCAAGCTGACAATAGCTCTCGTTTACATATCACAAGAGCTCGTTATCACAGTTTGCCTACATTTAAACATCGTCGTGACGTCGTGAGTAATTTCCGTTTCAACAAATAATGACGACAAGAACAATTTGTCGGAACGTGAGCAAGACGGTGACAATTCGTCTGAAGCAAGTTGGTTCAACGACCTTGAAACTAGACAACAAATCTTTCCACCGGCGCTGTGGTAACTTTAATTTTTGCCCTTCGAAGTTTAAGTCGACTTTCTTACTATTTAGGACAGCCGAGTGATTTATTTGCTGACCTTACGGTGACAGTTACATATAGTCCAAACTTAATTAGAATGTGCTGCTTAGACTATTTATTGTTATTGGCTGCTTGCTACTTTGAAGGTAAGTATTGTATAAAATTATCCATGTCATCAAAAACGCTCGTGAATACCTTGTCACGTGAGGATACATCATCGACTCGGCTTGAACTGTTGGCTACAATAGGCATCCACCCAGTATTTATGAGATGATGATAAAATTTTCAACGATAGATTCGACAACATTTTCTTAAACAAAATTGTTTTAAGGCAATTTCCACAATTAAGTGAATTATTCTTGGGTCCAATTATTGTTTTCTATACGTCAATTAAGGCATGAAATTCTATAGGAAGTGTGAAAGTATTTTAAAAATTTGTAAATAAATTACCATAAATCTAAAAATTCTTATCAACCGACAATGGCACGACAGCAAGATCTATTCATCATGTCGCATTTAAGAGACACCAAAATGGATCCGAGATCGTTGCACGGAGGCTCGAGATGTAGGCTCGAGATGTTTATAAGTAAAACATTATTTTTCTTTCTATCCGCTATTCTGTGATGAATGGCGATCAATCAAGTCGCTTTCAGCTGAAAACAATATGGCCACTGCGAGGGATTGAGGCTTAAACGATTGTTTGTCCAGTACCTACCTCTCTTTTATTGAGAAAATTGCTTTATAAAAAGATGACCCATTTATTATTACTGCTACTTACTGCATGTGGATAGTTCCTTATCACTATTTTTCCCGGCAGCAAAGGCTGATAATGGCTGATAAATTACATCTTACCGGAACCAGTTCGGAACAACGGAAAATCGGAACAGCATTGAAAACAACCGGGACCGACAGCTTTACGTGCCCTCCGAAGCACGGTAGCGTCCATGAAATTTTGCCACTAGCGGTCACCCATCCACAAACCGACCGCGCCCGTCGTTGCTTAACTCTTTCGATCACATCGAATAGAATCAGGCCATTCGGCTATGGACGCTACAGTCAATCAATTAAGTAATAAAGAACTCGAATACCTGAAAATTCTAGCCCGTGTCTTGGTCACGTACATGCCAGTTTATACGCATTAAAAATGTATCACTTAACACAATGTACACAAGAATGTGTACAGATACGTAATTGGTTGAATAGCAGCAAGCGCATTACCTCATCAAATAACCTGTCAGGATTAGCTAACAAGGTTAATTATAGTGCATCCAATTACTGATGAACAGTTATAATATATCATAGCTACTCTATTGGACACAGAAGCAAATGGACAACTAATTCATTGGGACAGTTAAGATAATCTTACTGTCGATCTAGTTAGACAGATTGGATCCATAACCTGGCTGATACTTTTGTATTATAACAGAATAATAGTTATACTATACTAGTGGATGCCCGCAGCTTCGCTCGCGTAGAATTAGACCCATTAACGACGTTTGCCCGCGATTGGGTTGCCCACTTGACTTCAAAAACGGCAAAGTTTTATACTAACTTTGCACCCCCGTTTTACCCCCTTAGGGGATGAAGACTGATGCAAAAAATAGATAAAAACAATCCTTGATGCGGATTATATATCATGCTAAAATTTCAGCTCGATCGGTGCAGAACGTTTTGAGTTTTTGAAGCGTACACAAACCAACATAACATTTTTATATATAATATATAAATAGATTACAAATTTCTTATTATTTAGTAAGCTAAAACAAAATTATGAAATTGTCACAGGCATTTAGAAAGAAAAAAAATTATTTAAAAGATGTCTAAATTAACTCTGAATGGAGTATATTGTTGTTGCATAAAATGTCTTCTATACTTCACTAAACAAAGACACCAAGGAAAACGCAAAATCTTGAAACAGAACTCCAACTAAAACATTCCAATTTTAATTCAAAAACATAACTCAGCGACATTTGTGGGAGAAAAGCAAAGGTGCGAATATATCAAGACAATATTCACGTAGGAAGTGGCTGAAATAAAATATTTTCGTGAATACGCAAATTGAATCAATTTTTCGCGCAAAATTGTATCCTAAAACGAGTCGGGAAATTCCCACCACGCTGGCCGTGGACAGACGATAGATGGGCACGATATATCGTCAAGATGCAACGCTGTCCGATTGAGGAGGCCAGTATGATAATCAAACGTTGTGTTTCATACACTGACGCTAATAATGACTGCATTGCAATAAACTTTACGAATACAAATTTTATGATAGTCTCCTTTAAGGCGCCTAGTGGTGCAAAATGACCTTGAGAATCGGTGCACACATTCTCACAAACGACAACAGCGCCTCTAACGGAAAACCTCAGAACTACCTTACAGAGCATACAATGACATGTCATGAGGTACTGTATTAATCGCCTGTATAACCCGCGCAGATAGAGAATAGATCTGAAAATGGCACTTAAAATACAAGCACAACACACAACACAAGCAAGGGTACTTAAAACACTGGATTGTAAAATTTGCCTTTATTAATTGTGACATTTCAGAATCAGATTATAAAAATAAAGAACAATAGGATGGGAATGGTATCAAAGGTTTTATAAACCGCTTGGTCCAGCAGTGTCCTGGTCATCTGTACCCATTACTGGTTCAATTCCCTCCATGAATTGGTTAAAATCTTCCATGGACTGGTCACTTTCACAGTCCTGGTCTTCAGAGTCGTCACTTTCATCTTCGGTGTTGCTGTTCAATTACATCACAAAATGTCAACGTTCGTAACAAAAACTTAACGAAAATAAATAACAATCAAATGTAACGCAAACAAAAACAACAATATCAACGAAAACAACAATTACTCGGAGTGCGTCAAGTAGCTTAGAAAGCGAATCCCGACTGATTATTTGTTTGCAGCTCGTACTTCACTGTGTGAGTATAGACAGCGATAGAGAGTGAGCGAGAACGCATGCGAGAGGACGCCATTTTCAAATCTATTCTCTATCTGCGCGGCTTATACGGGGAAGTGTTTCAGTAGATGGCGTTTATTTTAAGTAATAATTGACCTAACAAAAAATTTATAGGAAGGTACGACAACGTAATGAAATTAGATTTATGCAATTTTTTTAGTTACTTAAAATAATAACAAAAAAAAAGTCATAAAAAAATAAAGAAAAAATTGAAAAAGAAAGGAAGTGTAACTGGAATTTGAACCCGAGTCTCTAGAGCGAGATTCTTACTCACTGCTAATGTCTATAATTTCCCCGTTATTGATATTATCTTTGGATTCTCTTTTCCTGTAATAAATACATATTATGACATATATAAATATTATTAGCTTTTTATTTCATTTGCATAAAATAATAACAAAAAAAAAGTCATAAAAAATAAAGAAAAAATTGAAAAAGATAGGAAGTGTAACTGGGATTTGAACCCGAGTCTCTGGAGCGAGATTCTTACTCGCCGCAAACTCCAATTACGCCATTTACAGCTATACGATTAGGGTTGAAAAACTGTGTACGTATCTATCTTTTTGTACTCTGCAGGATTGCAGAGAACAATGAAAATTAATAAATGTTTGACAAAATTTAAATCTTTACGTCATTCATGTGTGTGACGTTTGCTTTATATGAACACTTTTGATTTATTTCCCATGTTTATTTACAAAATAGGAGTCCGTTTACGCCCTTCTAACTTAAAAAAATACTTATAACGTTAAATTATTTATATAAATTAACCTAATGTAATAACCAATCAATAAAAGTAATGAAATAACGTTGGAATCTTGCAGAAATTTTGCGGCAGAAAGCGCGACACGCCCGTCTAGCAAGAGGCCTCAGCCGCGACTGTCGGTACACGGCGTTTACACACACATGCTCGCGAGTTATGTTCGAAAACTCTGCGCAAATGAGAACAAGGGTTTTTTGGAAATTCTACAAAATGGATTTAAAAAGTGGTATAACTGATATATTGTATTTATTGTGATGAAAAATATATGTTAAATTGAATAAAAAAACACGTATTTTAGAAGGGATTTGATTGTTTAGAAGATTATTTTAGAGGTATCTTCGTGATTTTTTTCTATCGAGTCAACATTAATGTATTATGTTTTGAAGGCCGTAGCAATCTAACATATATCCCCAAGAATATCATATATTTTTTTTATTTGATTCTCTGCAATGGTTCGTGTGATATCTTGTTTATAAAACTCGCGTTTAGCCTCTGTAGTCCTAACCTTCTTTTCTCCATTTCTAAGATGTATATGCCAATAACAATTTTGCAGGTAAAATTATCTCCAAAAATTATCGATATATCCTTGGATATATTGGCTTATAATTATTTAGATATTCATGAAAGTCGTGCGCATTATTAAACCCGAAGCTGGCTGGTATAAAGTAATAATAGCTCAGTCAATTGTATCTAGATTTCGGAAGGACTGAAGTGAATCAATCTTCAGACAATTAATCAGTCCTATTCTCCATGACCCATGACTCTACTGCGGGCCCAGCTAGTTTTTGAGTGAAAGCGTCGTAGAATGTGTATTAAAAAGACTGAAAAGGTTTATTTTTTATTGTTAAATAGCAATACCTATAGGCCTTACATTTATCTAAAGCACAGAAATGTTTGCAGTACGATGTACATTACATCATCAACTAACGAGATTATCAGAAAAAAACATTACATTACAGCATCACGCCTGATTCCCTAAGGTTGTGTAATATGAATAAATGAATGAATGAAAGACGTTCATTAAGCGTATACAAATACTATATTATTATAATGAAGAATAAATTAATCTGAAGAAAAAAATTGAGTATCAAGAGGCAGCTTTTATCAAGAAATAATTATACCGTTAAAAAATTTTTTTTTTAAAAAAGCTTTTTAAAACTTTTTTTTTTCATGCATTGTCATCGGAACCAAATATGTGTGCCAAATTTCAGCTCGATAGCTTCAGTGGAAGTGGGTGAAACATTGACTGCAAGATTCCAGGACATACATACTTACAAGATACATACGAGTGAAGTTAAATAAAAGCTTTTAATAAAAATGGTTGTCTGTAAAGTCGGTTTACGGCCGATAGATTTACGTGATAACGTCATAATCATTATTTTATACAATACAAAAAGGAGAATTGAAAATACAAAGATTACAGACAATAGACAAGTCTATATATTTATTTTGACAGTTCCCTATTTCGGAGCCAATGTTGTCGTGTGTAAAATTAATTTAATAAAATTAAAAATTAATTTAATAAAAACACTCAACGGAAACGGAAGCGGAACGGGATACACTTTTTCATATGCGCTGTTCATCAATTTATAAGACGTTATCACGTCAAAAAATTATTTTATATTGATGCAAATCGTTATTGGCAGCAACTGACTCGACGCGCTATATACTATTATTGTGCTGCCGTTAATTCCCAGCGATTCATCTGCGAGTGCAGACTGGCTGCGTTTCCTCTGCAGCCAGTCTGCCCCGCATTGTTCGCGGCTATCTCCCGAGTCCCGCGGGAGCGCCTGTTTCCCTCGCATTCTTTTGTCGAACCAACTCTTTGACAGGAGGACCCCGGGACACATCCCGGCATGATATTTTTGCATACATAATGAAGCCCGGCTCCTCTCGAGCCTCGAATTCGCCGGGCGCCCTCGTATGCCGCTGAGCGATTATGTTTATTTTTTAAATATGCAGCGCACACGTGTTTGGCTTGGGAAACTAATTTCGTCGAATAAGGAAAATGTTAAAGGATTTCTCTTTTTGCCCGCTCCGTTCTAGAGTCAAAGCTTTTATAACTTTTAAAACTTTAAGTAGCTGACGTGTTTGCTTTTATTTCTATGGTTTCGTTTCGCGAATGTTAACCGATAGAGATAATTAATAGTTTGTATAGCAGTTTACTTTGTTGCTGCAGAATAATAATGACAACCCTTGAACATACTCGTATATAGGCAACTACCGGTACCCGCTGAACCACATGCCACCTACAATCATTTATTAATAATATTATTATTAATTAATAATAGAAAAAAAGAGGTAATCCTCGTTGGAAATAACAAACATGAAGCGAGTCCTTGGATCACAATAAAATGTTTGGGTATTTTTTTTTTATTGATATAAATGTAAATAAGTGTAACCTCTAAATAAGTGTAACCGGAAACCACACCTTTCCAACCGGACCACAATTGTTTTAAAAACAATTACTACACGGTAGAAATGGTACTAGGCACCGGGCGAACTCTATAAGGAACAAAATAGGAATCATATAAAACCTATTTGGTTCCCTATAGGCTCTACCACCTAAGATAACACGATAATACTTTGTCTGACCACCAGTAGACCAACGAGGTTGTCATATTATGTTGTTTTGAAACTATTATTTGGCTGACTCTTTATAATACGTGTGACTTTCTTTACAGCATCATCTGTTGAAATTATAACCATCATGACATAACAAAATTATATATGCTGACACTAGTTTTCTTCTTAACATTACCCATGACGCTGAAATTGTCAATATTAGCTTCAAAGAAAAACTTCGCGAAAAAAATCTAAACGAGTTCATAAACCGTTACCTAAGATTGGAAACAAACAAAGATAAATTAGAAACAGAAGTTCCAATTGTCTGTAGTCACAAACTCGTAAGGAACGACCGTTTTCCGCGTCACGGCGCACAAGTTTGCGCAATTAATCACAATATAAACAATATCGGAGAGGGAACGGGATCGCTATAAAATAATAATTAATATACCATCGCCGGCCCATTAGTTCGAAAACGAATAAATCTAGGGCGCGTCGTATTGTACGTAATTGGTGCTTTGGGTGATTTGAAACACAACCTGTTCTTTGGAAACAATTATTGTGTAGCGAAGACGGCGTGCTGTCTTCTCGGACATCGACCAGAATCGATAGCTTTTACTGTGGGGGCAATGAACCTCAGTCACACAATATCTTTTTCCATTACAGTGTGCGTAAGTATAATGTCCGACGGTTTTGCATATATTTTTAGTTGATAATCTTACTCGTAAGTAATTAAAAACATTGCCAAGGGATAGAACTAACTATTATCTAGCCTGTTATTTATTATCATCTATTTACCCAATTTCTACTAAAATATTTTTTTTATTTAAAATAAGTATATAATTTAGTAATTGCTTAAAATTAACTCTCTCTGTTTTGTCTGTATATTGTCTACACCTATAACTCTATAGGTGTTATTTATGTGAGATATTAAGTTCCATTGTGAGCATTTTTTTGGTGTTAAATTATTTTTCAAGCAATTTTGGTCCGGTTGGAACCGTCATAGTCCTCAAGGGTATCAACGCATCTGTGACTGACTTAGAACCTTACTAGCTTTAGTATTTTACTAGCACCAACAGGGCTTAACTATTACTATCAGGTCCTGCCACATTTCTCATATCCACTAACGAACTGACCAACTAAAGTTCTAATTATTTATCTCAGCTAACTAGACTAACCATGCTAGTGCCTATTTGAGTCATGTTTAAAGTCAATCGGTAGTCATGAGCAGAAGCGAACGGGTGGTGCAAGCTTGTTTGCTATCTTCATCATCATCCATCAGCCTTTCAAAGTTCACTGCTGGACATAGGCCTCCCTTAATCTGTGCCACTTCTCTGGATTCTGTGCCTTCTGAATATATTACATACATTGCTAATTACTACTGCACTGACCTATCCAAAGGTAATAATTAAAACATCTTATTAAATAATAACGAGTGCCATTTTATCTTTCTACGTGTTCTAATTTAATTAACTTACTGCTTTGATACTTAATGAACAAAAAAATAAAACACAAACATTGTATTGGTCAAAGGATAATATTTCCATTTGCAGCATCCTCGATATTATATCAAAACAAGACTAGATCGTAAATAACCCGCTTAATAGACTTTCATTGCTCCACACATAAAGAATAGAGAAAACACTACATACTCGTACAAACACATCGGAACACACACTAAATGCACACTGGAGCTTGAAATCTCAAAAACAAAACACTCTAGACCTTTTTCTTTAAACTCGAACCTGATAAGCACCTCTTATAACTGCCAGCGTAATTAGACACCCACGACGTGCTACCCTTTCGCTTTTTTCCCTCGAAAACACTGGGAGTAGGGGGCAGGAAAGGTCTGGATAGCGTGGTCCACTCGCTGCGAACACCATTATAACGTGACCCATCGAATTGTGTGAGCTGACTGCGTCGTCGTGATTCTGTATGAGCACGGTCGGGGGGGGCAAAGCTCAATCGATTCTGGTGAGCGCCGCTTTATGGAAAGCTCGGCTGCTCGTACGAAGTTATAACGCACTGGCTGAGATAATGGATCGAGAATAAGCCTGTAATCATATTTATTCGCGCCCGCGCAATGTTTTAGCGGCGTGTGAAGCGCGAGTATTGCCACTTGTCCACATACTCGTATCTCATCCTTTAGAGATTAGTACATTTATCTGTAATACGAAAGTGTATTGGCACGTTTATAACATTAAAATTTTTCATTGTATTTGCAGTCCCTTTTAAATTATTAGTTATGTGTACTAATTAAACTAGTGGACGCCCGCAGCTTCGCTCGCGTACAATTAGACCCATTAACGACGTCTGCCCGCGTTTGGGTTGCCCACTTGACTTCAAAAACGGCAATGATTCATACTAACTTTGCACCCCCGTAGGGGATGAATTTTATTGCAGTATTTATCCTAATAAAATCAATGTGTCGATGATTGCCCCAATACTGTCTTAAATCCTAAAGCTGATCAATTCATTCAACAAGAGTTAGTAACTGTCACTGTATCACAAACATAAGACAAGAATACAATAGTGTACATTATGGAATGTATTTATAATACGAGGTTATTATCATAATGTTCATTACCAGAACAACTGAAAATCATACAGTAAATATTGGTTTTGTCCCGTAGCACCGATGTGCTACGGCGTAGCAAAGGAAGTGTTAATAATAATAATAATAAATAATAAATATCTTGGACATTCTCACACACGGCCATCTGACCCCAAAGTAGGCGCGAGCCTGTGTTATGGGTGTCAGAGACTGATATACATACATAGATATTTTTAAATACATACTTAAATAGATAATATTGACATCCAGACACAGAACAAATACAAGTGTTCGTCACACGAATATTTGTCCTGAGTGGGATTCGAATTTCGAACCCACAACCTTTGGCGCAACAGACAGGGTCACTACCGATTGCGCCAACGGGCCTGTCTGTGTTAAAATAGAACTTTATCTAATGTATGAATGATTTTTAGAATACTACATTGTCATGACTTCATACGTAGGTGTTATAACTGTATAATATAAGAGAGAAATAGTTAGAGTGTAGGCCTTTTTATTTTTATGAAATGAGAACTAATATTATTAGGTATATCTTTAATTTTCAAAATACCAATTTCACCAAGAATTTCCATCTCAGCAAAGAAGATTATATAAGTTTCTCCTGACATATCTACTAAGCAAAATTTTCTTCAAGCTCCATGACAAACGAATGTTCAATAAAATCGAAATGAGTTCTTCTTCAAACGCTCTGAGAGAGCATTTTTCTTAGGCTTTCTAGGAACAAGTTCGCAAATCAGAATATATAAAACTAGCCAAATGCGAGTTAGACTGACGTGGGTGGCTGGGTTACGGTCTTAAGCATCGGTATGAAGGATAAAAAGAAATATTTAAAGTTAAAATATTTTTCTTTTTGAAACTGAGAAATTTAACACAGCTTTAACATCTGAAGGCACTCGTGCTATACATTTGTTTGAATACTTAAATACACATACGATCCGATAGTCAGATCGGACGTCCGAGTATGTAAAGCACGAGTGCCTTCCGATTTTCTGATCAGACTATCGGATCCGACTATCGCATATCGGAGAGAAAAATCGAAAATCTATTCCCAGTGATATGTGACAAACACATTCTTTGGACATATTCATAACCTCTGCTATCTCTCTCACTTTAATTCGGTGGTCGTTTAGGACCATTTCGTGAACTTTGGCGATGTTTTCGTCGGTAGTTGCAGTTTTTGGACGTCACGAATGTTCATCGTCTCCTAAGCTCTTACGGCCACGTTTAAATTCAGCTGTCCAAAATTTCCCTGTGGTAAATGATGGTGCAGAATACCCATACACAGAATCTAACTCATCTTTGATTTGCGTAGGCCTATTGCCTTTCAAAAACAAATATTTAAGGACAACTCGATACTCGATTTTGTCAATTTTCATAAAAACACTCACATCAACTCACTCAAATGACTGTTGCATAACAACTCCGCGTCCAAAATGGCTGAAACTTTGAGTAACTATCAACAGATGAACAACAAAATTCACTAGCTTTTATTTACGAGTGCTGCTATCTTCATAGATTTATTATTCTTAAATATATGGCTATCTTCATGCTGATGTCGTAATACAGCAAATTAGCATGCAGCGCCACCTACCTGCTGCCGCACATGACAGCTGTGACAGAATATATACATGCTATTAAACATACCTACTATGTACACAGCATCCAGTAAAAGTAAAATTGCCTCGCATTATCGCAATTACACACTTATAATTCCATTGATTTAAATTTTGGAAAAGGCCTATAAAGCGAGCGCGTAATGTAATTTTCATAGAATTGAATTTAAGAAATGAGTACGCGTGCTTATTTGCATTTGAGAAGAAATGCTTAGTGAGACGAGAGTGTGGGAATATTCTTTATCCTCTTTCTCCTTTATTATAAACGTTGATGCTCGTTCTGGCGAGAATTTCGCGGGCGGATCCGCAGGTAAAAAGTAGTTGTATAATAATATTTCACCACATTCAATATTTATGAGCGTCGTTTATTAAAACAACAGTGGCGCTGTCCAGTGTTTCTTTGTATTAGAGTTTTGGCCCAGTAAACACGGATTCTATACGATATTATTTTGAATCTCGCGCAGCTATTAAAAAAAACTATTAAACGTTCCACGCCTCAAGTGTTAATCCCGCCGTCGCCATCCAAATGCTTATCCGCCATTCTCATATCTTATTCAATCGATCTGTCCTTTCCCATTTCCGAAAAGCTCCTTGTTTTTAAAGCGAACTCAAGTTTGTGATTGTGTTGTTTCGCGCTGATCCCTTTGCGGTGCTTAAACTTGGTTCTTTACGTCCGTTCGTTGGATAGTGTGTTTTGTGACATTGTTTCAAGGTTGTTTTTTGTTCGCCCCGCACATGACATGTCGTCAATTTTACTGGCGCAGTTATCGTTAAAGACGAGAGCGGTGGAAGCCTGTTGTTCAGATTGTCGCGTCTTAAGTTCATATTTTCGATCGTATCTCCCCATTCGTTACGGATGTGTTGAGGCTGGCTGGTAATGGGTTGATAACGACTCGCGCTTACGTTTTCACTAGCTTCGGCACTTATGAATTGTTATAGCATATTAAAAGAGATTTCAACCGCAGCGTAATCTTCCATTTATCTTGCGGAGACAGGACGTTATTGCAGTGTAAAGAGTAGGAGGTGAGCCATTGTCATTGCCTTTCAAAGAAAATGAATTTGAAACATTATGCTCGGTAGAAGGACATACCAGACTGTGTATTTTACAGTGAATCGAGGCAAGTGGCTCATCCTGGGCCTGGCTCCAGGAATGAGTCACTTGGGTTTTGCACGAGAAAGGCACCGGTGCATTTCGAAGAAATCTTCCCACGTGCGCTAGAAGGAGCCGTAGGGCAGGAGTGTTTACTGATTACTGACCGGGATCTTTGAAAGAATTCTTAAAAAAATTTTAGTGGCAATCATACAGATATTTGTTACCCTATTAATAGTTATCGATAAAAATTGTATTATAATGTAATATAATAAACTTTTTATCTATATTTTATTTTATGTATAATATATAATGAGCGTACTAATTATGTCGTGGGATCATGAACTATAAGTTATACAGCTAGGTTGTTAAGGCAGGACTTTTACTGGGACTGGGAGTTAATCAAAAGTTACCTCCTTTGTCAAAAAAGAAAAAATATCTTGAGGGAACTAAACACACATAATGTCTTCAGTTAAGTCTGAATCCGGTCCATTCTTGCAAGATGGACTACGACTTATCCATTTAAATTTAGTAATGAGACCCGAGGTGATGCTGAGCGCATATTTAATAATTAAATGGAAATAAGATTAAGGATTAAGGATGTTAGATGCGGTGACAGTGACTATGGAACTCGCCTCTCACTAAAGTGCTCCTCGTGAGGAAACCTGCACGCCTGAGAGTTGTTCATAATTTTCTCGAAGGCATGGCTTTTGACGACTTCTAAGCCACGAGATCTGGATTCAAATCCGGGTTTCGCAGATTTCACAAGTAAAGTTTACAATCGGGTCATGAATATTCAATTGTGATGTTTTCTGTCGCTGGTAATGCAGGTCTACCGCGGGGGTGGGAGTGGCATAAAATAACGCCCGTATTTCTTCTTGAAATTCTTCTTCTTGAAGTCTTTTTATCATTTCCTTAAGTATACAGATTGTGTAATACATTCATTTGTTATCATAGACATAATATAACGTGAGCGAAGCTGCGGGCGCGTCCACTAGTAATGTATAAACTGACAGACTGACTGACTGACATATCGACGCAGCGCCTAAACTATAAGGGTTAGAAACTTAAAATTTTGCACAGGGTTCCTCTTATAACTTAGGGGTGCACTAAGAAAGGATTTTTGAATATTCACCCCGTAAGGGGGTAAAACGGGGGTGCAAAGTTAGTATGAAATTTTGCCGTTTTTGAAGTCAAGTGGGCAACCCGAACGCGGGCAGACGTCGTAAATGGGTCTAATTTTACGCGAGCGAAGCTGCGGGCGTCCACTATTATAGATATAATGATATTCCAGTTCCATGTGTAAGATCTGAAACAATTGGCAAGGTCGATGCAGATCAACGACCCAGAAAGCGCAGATGCTGTGAATGGCAAACATTTTCGTCGAGCGCGGCGAGAGCGGATGAATACTGACAGCCGCTCACCTGTCAGACGCCCGGCGTACATTGATTTCTTTGCGATGTGACCTCAATATGACGACTCCGTACTGCGAAAATCCGAAAACATTCCGTTCCAATTTTTGGATTTGTATCGCAATTTTGGTAGAAAACGCTATTGTTGCGTGATGGAGCACCAAACGGCCATTTATTTGTGCTTGTAGAGTAGCAAACGGGCATTTAAAAGGCCCTCTACCACCTTTGTTGGTGGGTATCATTCATTACCGACTACAGGGCCCTTTTCAGTACTGAATAGCTTTCAAGCCACAGTGATGGCTACCGGTTGTTGAGCCCCGAGGGCTTACCAACCAGAAGCAACGGCTTAATGTGCATGATGCGACGCTGATCTAATCGAATTTTTACTACTGAAATCGATTAAAATTATTCGGCTACGGTTTTATTTAGTACCTACTTGTAGTAAATACTTGATACAAGTAATTATTATAAGTAAGATAAATAAGTATAATAACAGTGTAATTTTAGGAAATTATGAAGTGGAATTATTTTTGAAAATCACTTTATACTCGTACATTTATCGTAGGACCCGTTTATTATCTATGGTTCTTTTCTGTCACTGTTGTCTGCCACCGTGTTTTGTTAGTTACAGGTTATTTTTCAAGTCGTGTGCATAATGTGCGTGCATATTTATACTCATTGTGGCCTTCCCTTAAGGCTTGTGTCCTGTGAATTAGATTAAATCAATCCACTATCTCTAAATAACCTACATGGGTAACTCCTATAAGTAAGTTATGGCTCTGTGCGTGTTTACTCTATACTGACTCGTTCTATCGCAAGAGAACGAATGGTAACAGATGAAAAAATTTAAAGATAAAATATGTAGATATAAATTTATATTAAATTATTAGTTTTATTTACACCTATTTATCAGTACTAAAGCTTCTTGTGATGTGTGTAACGAGACTTTTTTCGCTGGTAACACATTCCTGGTTTTTCTCTCCGATAGTCTGATCAGACAATCTGAAGGCACTCGTGCCATACATTTGTTTGAATACTAAATACGCGTCCGATCCGACTATCGGAGAGAAAAACCAGACGTGTATTCCCAGCCTTAATGTTTTTGTGACGTCCGCACACAAAAATCACTGCGCGCCAATTGTAATAATACACACACTCTGCGTGTCATTATTATTTATATCCATGCAGTATAATTTGTTCGCAGAGATTTAATTGAGACGTTCTTAACCATCTAAGGGCGGATTCGACCAAACGAGAATAAATTTTATCCTTAGAATAAGGCGCCATATGATCGCCTACGCGACTTTTATGTTCTATCATACGTCAGAAGAAGCTGTCATGTCAAAGCAAAATTAACACATGATTGACAGCTTTCAGCTCGCTACTTTAAAATTACCCCTGGTATAGTTACGCGCGTGTAAGTCTATGTACCTATGGTCAAATCCGCCATAAGAACTTCTTGTTTACTACATAATAATATATTTAAATCTCTAAGTAAGTACTCTGAATAATTAAATCATTCGCTACTCTATTCTTAAAATTCATAGACGACATTATCGCACGTCGCTTGCCAGCCGCCGGTGCAGCCACATCGCAGTGACGCGCGGCCCCGTGACGTCACAGCCACGCCCCCTCCACTGACTGTGACCTGTTTTCGTCATCCGCAGTTTGATTTCTACGCAGATGTGACGAATTGGACTGCCGCGCTAATTCAGTCGAATCAACTCAGCATATTTTAACTTGATAATTGAGAGCCGAATTTTAATCAGTGTTCGAAATAATAATTGGAAGCGGAACGTTTCAAACATTGGTTTTTGCTGTCTGTGGTATACCCTGACTCTACGTCTACGTGGAATGTGCGCTAGACCTCTCACGGATTTTTCTGAGGGGGAGACCCGTGCCCAGCAGTGAGATATCTATGGATTGCAGCAAGATCTGTGGTCCTATTAATGTTTGATTTTTCTTAAACTTCTGTGAATTAAAAAATAATGGATATATGGTATCTGAACTCCGAATAATATAAATCCTTCACCTGTAAAATGAGCCTGACATTACTGAGTCCAACGTGAGGTCGACCATCGAACCAAAATATCGACAAAATCATTTGAAACGCCATTGTTCGAGACACTAACACTTTGCTGAAACTCCGAGAATCCAATTGTGTTTAAGACACAGACAATAGAATTGTACAAAAAGTCCGATAAATCTGGAACTAACCTGTTTCTTTCCAAATAAATAGGTCACAAAGTTTACTATGTGTATTTATTTTTGTTAGTAGAACAGCTAGGACAGTATGCTCCTCAGTATGGATTGTTTTTTGCAGATTACTGCATCTATTTCTGCTATTGCTTCTCTCTTTTCCTAAACAATTATCTCTATGGTAATGGTAGTTATTTAGAAGTAAGAAGATGAATATTATACCATATACATAAAACCATTAAACAATAAAGTATTGACATTGAAATATCAACCGAAATATTTACTCGATGTCAATTTCATACGTACTTGTTCACAGAGTAAACAATAAATGATACAGAGCTTTCAGTCCGAACGTTCTCGGCGCGCGGCCATGACACGACCGCCGCGTCGAGTGGACAGCCCCTTCGCATACGAATTGTGTTCTCTTCATAACACATCAAGGGAACTTGGGGGTATGTGCTGTTTTGTTCTAGTATTCGTAAGCCTTAGGAACCAAGAAATATGATCTTGTATGGCTGACATAACATAACTACATACTGTGTTTACCCGAAGATTATCTCTTCGGGCAACGCACCTGTGATACCCCTGTCGCACGTGTCCATAGACGACGGTGACCACTCACCATCAGGTGGCCCGTATGTCTGTTTGTCCGTCTATGTTATAAAAAAAGAGAGTATTAAAGCTAAAACAGCAGTGGCAGTTGCTTGCAGAAGTCCTTAACGCCTAACATTTTCCCATTACTTGGAAACTACGCTGTATATTACTTCAAATCGGGATAGTAAAAGTGCCAGTTGAAAATGAAATTTCAACTTAAAGACAAGTTCTATAAATACAATCAATTGACGCATTGTGCTATTTCAGAACTTCCAGAGTTCATAATAGTGACTAATAATTAATTATCTGGTTCATATAAAATGATTTAGTTACTTCACAAACCGCTAACGTTATTCGCAGAATTTTAATCAATCTAAATTTATTCCAGCTTATTCGTGTAAGAAAACCGCCTTGAATAAGTTTATCGTAGACTACACGGGATAAATAGAGCCCTAATAAATAATACACGGCATTCCCGCCATCAATCCCTGTACGCGGGCCATTGTAATATTAATCTTTTCTTGAACATCTGCATGCATAAATGTCAAATATGATACTCCTATTACATATTTGAATTTGTTTATGTTAATAATAGTAAATAAGAAATTGCAATTGTTAATTACAATGACACAATAACAAGACAATGACGCAGTAATTAATATTTTTTTTATAATCACAATCACATCACTAAGGCAGTTTCAAGAGTTAATTTTAAACAAATAATAAAATTAATTTAAAGCAAATAATAATTAATTTTACAACAATCTGTGTCAATATGAGCAGTTTCACGCTTTGAGCAATTTCCAGTTTATGATATTATTTGAATAAAAAATCAAACATAGAGAGTAAAAAAAAAACGTCTTGTGAGTATGAAAAATAAATATTACACGGCCAAGGCAAATCACAGTCAGCCAATCTTACTAGAAAACGCAAGACAGCAGTAAATCATGATTAACAAGTACAACCAGGCTGGCGCGGCACTTTGGCTAGGGCACGAGGTGACCGGGGAGACTCCGTCGTGGTTCCGTACGACGGATATTTCTAACTAGTGGACGCCCGCAGCTTCGCTCGCGTTGATTTAGACCCATTAACGACGTCTGCCCGCGTTCGGGTAGCCATCTTGACTTCAAAAACGGCAAAGTTTCATACTAACTTTGCACCCCCGTTTTACCCCCTTAGGGGATGAATTTTCAAAAATCCTTTCTTAGTGCTCCCCTACGTTATAAATGGAACCCCTGTGCAAAATTTCAAGTTTCTAGCCCTTATAGTTTAGGCCCTGCGTTGATATGTCAGTCAGTCAGTCAGTCAGTCAGTCAGTCAGTCAGTCAGTCAGTCAGTCACCTTCTCCTTTTATATATATAGATTAATGCTATACTATCGAAGCTGCTATGAATTCATCCCAGTTTTAAATATTACTAACAAGATTCGGTTTGTGGATGGATGACCGCTAGTGGCAAAATTTCATGGACGCTACCGTGCTTCGGAGGGCACGTAAAGCCGTCGGTCCCGGTTGTTTTCAATGCTGGAAACAGTCGTTATGCCTTGTCGAAGACCTTCGGGTGGCTTGAGAACATTTGACACTGGGTTGGCCACTAACCCCTCCACCAATCCGCATTGGAGCAGCGTGGTGGTATGCTCTAGACCTCCCGCAGCAGTGTCTGTGGGGGAGAGCCGTGCCCAGCAGTGGGACGTCTATGGGTCGCAGTGAACAAAATTCGAAAGCTCAGAAGCGGCCACAGCCAAATGGCTCGCGTCAATCATAATTATGATCGACCGCTTAATTCGGTTAAGCAACGTCGAATGCGGTCGGGATGAACATGTGTGACCTCTAGTAGCAAAATTTAATGACTGTGTGTAAATTAATAATGATAAATTATGATTTTGCTTAGTAATGAAACACTCTATCGCCACTGTCCCCACCAATCCGCATTGGAGCAGGGTGGTGGAGTATGCTCTAGACCTCCCGCAGAAGTGTCTGTGGGAGAGACCCGTGCCCAGCAGTGGGACGTCTATGGGTTGCAGCGAAGTACTAAAATCCCGCCAATATTGGCTCGATGAGGTGGGCAGAAGTGTGTTTTGGCTTACTTAATTATCATTTACAAGGCCAGTTCGGCCCGCCCTCGAACTCGCCCGGTATTCGGAACACTCTCGCTGCATTCGATCACTGGGACAGTCTAAAAGGGTATACAGGACTGAAATAGATGCGTCTCAGCCGCCTTAACCGATAGTGGAACAACTTTCAGGTGAATGAACTGTCAACTATTTTAAAGCGGAAGCTGTTTACATTTATTTAAGACGCAAAGAGACCCATCGAGTTTGAATAAAGAAGACAAAAGAATAGTTTAGTAAGCTTTTCCGGTTCGACAAACTAGTTAGACCGAGAAGTTTGACCATAAGGAAGAAACCACAAGTTGCTGCACACCTTATAGTGTTAAGCATCATCACCATCACAACCCTTTATTTGTCCCACTGTTGGGCACGGGTCTCGTCTCAGAATGGGAGGGATTAGGCCTTAGTCCACCCGGACCGCTCGAGTGAGAGGCAAGTGTTAAGCGCATTACGTATTATTTAGATCCCAGTCTTATTTGCTGCGTATTCTATATAAACTAACTAGGCGCCGGACATCGGGGGTCTCTTTGACCTATAGGTTTTGTAGAATTCATGCTCGTTTCCTATCTAGTAACATAAAAAGCACTACGTCTCAGGCCAGACGGCGTGCATGCTAGCCGGTGACGCGTCGCGGGAGTACTTAGCCAACTTTCACGACAGCCACTTACGCGCCGGCCCAAGCGTGTTCGTGGCGGTTTTAAATTTTCAGCGGATTCCGACGCAGCCGGAATGATCATCGGACGGATCATGTTATTTAACTATCAACATATGTTTAAAACGAATAAAGAAAAAGTTTTGCATTCATAAAACGAAGGCGGAGATAAAGTCCGTCACGCTCGCGCAGCATCTCACGTTTAAGATCACAGATAATAACTAAAATTATTGCATTGTCATCGGAACCTAATATGTGTGCGAAATGTCAGCTCGATAGCTTCAGTGGAAGTGGGTGAAATATTGATTGCAAGATTCCAGGACATACATGAATGAATGAATACATACGAGTGAAGTTAAGTAAAAGCTTTTAATAACACGAGGTGAGCTAGCAGTCGTTTATTTAGTTACTAAGATAATTATACGAGCCTCTCCAATGATCGCCCTCGTTTAACTTGCCATAACTTTAAATTTAATCGCTTTTGTATGAAATTTTACAGAAGTTTTATCGAGTTTTACTTAAGGTTTAAATTGTATTCAAACTATATTCACATAAATCTTAAATTTATATCGAGTAAAATTAATTTTGAGAGATTACTAGATGTTACGTGTAATTCATCAAAAAAAGTAATTTTGATAATTGTCAGATAAGTAGAAGAATGTCTGTTAAATTACTTGTATGATAACGAAAATGAAGGCACTAGCTGCAGCTACTCCCTATAGCAAAAGTATTAATATGTTCTTCTAATTAGTGATTCCTAGTAGCAATACGGAGCCAGGAATTATAATTAAAATATATGGCAATAACCTCAGCTAATACTACCTGGGACGAGAAACATAGCTGCTGACAAGTGGAAGTAGTAAACACGTCTGCTTATCCCTTCGCCGAATCACAGGCGTGGTTTTACTATATTTGATGTTATGTTTTAGCATTTATTTTATTAAAAGCTTTTATTTAACTTCACTCGTATGTATGTATGTATGTCCTGGAATCTTGCAATCAATATTTCACCCACTTCCACTGAAGCTATAGAGCTGAAATTCGGCACACATATTTGGTTCCGATGACAAATGCACGAAAGTAAAAAAAAGTTATAAAAATCTTTTTAAAAAACCAAAAATTACAGTATAATGTTTATGTAGCTTCAAAATTTCACAAATTATAGTTCTATCTCATCTTAATCCGTTTATGGTAGAGTTGAAAAATAGCTCCTGAAAAAGGTTATATAGTCAAACGGTAAATTACAGAAGACCACTAACGATAAAGGGCACTAGGTTATCTTAAGAACTTGCTGGGCCTTTGTCTCGCAGCTTAATACCGCCGCCGGTGGCGGTGCGGGACCATTGTTTTACATTTACTTATTTAAATAACATCATGTCTTTATCTTCTGTCTGTTATAATGGAAGCTGTAAGTAAAATGTCGGTTAATTTATGTGTTTAATTTAATCAATAAGTTTGAGTGGTAGTGTCTGCTTCTCAGCTTTTATACTTTCAAATAAAAAGTGTTAATTATACAAAAATGGTGATCTCTTCAATCTTTGAACATAAAAATAGCATTTTCCCGGTGGTGTAGCGAGAGGTGTATTGTTTGAGTAGTAGTAGTGCCTGAGATATTCAGTTCATCATATTGTCCTCGAAGGCATGTGAAGTCTGCCAATCCGCACTTGGCCAGCGTGGTGGACTAAGGCCTAATCCCTCCCATTCTGAGAGGAGACCCGTTTCCAACAGTGGGACAAAGAAAGAGAAAGAGAGAGAGAGTGATGATGATGATGATGACTTAGAATTCTGAATATGAAAATTTGCTAGATAATACTCGTACAAACATTGCAATACTAAGTAGTATAGTGCTTCGACCTACTACGAGCTTCGTAGAACATTAAGTTCTACGAAGCTCGTAGTAGGTCGAAGTCTAGTTAATCTTATGCAAATATCAATGTATCAAATAGTAAAATTTAAATAAAAACTTGTTTAAACACTTTGAATGGCCTTGCGAGCTCTGAACATCTTGACTACCAAAATCTTAGCACAAAGACGGATTGCCTACGAAAATTTAATCACTACACTGACCTGTAATAACTCGTACGTAACTTTGGTTAGTGATGTATGATTAAGATGTCTCCATAGCTGATGAGACGACAGGCGAAGCAATTAGTGCGCGCCGCACCGCTAAGCTATGCCTGTGAGAGCTACGGAGCTACGGAGCTACGGCATCTGCTACGAAGCTACGATTATTGCGGTCGCCGTAGCGGCCTCGTAGACTATTGACTTTGATTACAAGTTAACGCCATATTGATTTCCTGAATTACAGCTTGTAACCGATTTGATGATAGTCCAAGTTTAATGGAACTGTTTTGATGAATCACTTGCGCTCCGGTGATACGTTCTCATTAGATTAAGAATGTTGGCGTGAGTTGCAAGATTATGATGAATGATATGCATTTAGAGAGCAAACTTGTTAATGCTTTTAGCTATTTTGTTGGCCTTATTAGCTTTTAACGTTACATAAAAATTAAATAAATAATCAGTGTCACAAGAGTATCTTTGACGAGTTCTTTTAAAAAATAGTGAAATGATAGAACATGTGAATGTGTTGCGTTTATTTCTAGTATAGTATAAGATGCAATAAAGATGTTATCACCATGCGAGAATGAATTATGAAATATTCACAGAAACTACGAAAAACTGAATGAGAATGGGTGGACTAACCACTCTGGTTTCTATTTTTGTTCAAGGATTGTTACAATTGTCATGGACGGCAGCAGAAAGTGGGCTACATGTTCGTTAGCTATCTTATATCCAAAAAAACAGCATAACTATCTCTATAGCTATAACCCATAGACGTCCCAATATTGGGTACAGCTGTGGGAGATCTAGAGCATATTCCTCCACGATGCTCTAATACGGATTGGTGGAGGGTATAGTGGCCAACCCTCTCTGGCTCTTCTCAAGCCAGAAAGGTTTTCGATAAGGCCTAGATTGTTTTTACTATTGAATTAACCACATCAGACAGCTTGACGAGCACTCCGAAGCACGGTAACGTCCATGAAATTTTGCCCGTCGTTTTTTAACTAGATCACATAGAATCGACGCGAACCAACGACGCTGTGGTCGCTACCGATAACGGACTGTCTCCTTAACGTGACAAACTCCGGATCTCCTGACTCAACCGTAAACTTATCACCAAAAGTCTTCCTCCTTTACAAGCTGCCCAAAACTATAAAACTTCAAAGGATTAGCTAATTGCCTCCTAGTTTTAATCTGTGACCCAAATCTGGAGTGTAAACAACACACCGATAAACAAATTAGCAGCACATTATAAGGTTTTCATTGCATCGTTAACCGGCAAGTTTCCGTAGCTAGCCGAGCTCGCCCGAGTTCGCCCGAAGCGCACGAAGCGCCCGAAGCACCCGAAGCGCCCGGCTGGTTTACGGGCGATTTTATGGCTGCGAAGGTACGGGATATATTTTACACGACGATCTTGATTCAGCGGCGATTTGCATCGAGTTTCAAAACATGTCAATACGATAAGCCGGGACTCTTTCGGGATTGCAGCCGGCACTCGCCGTGCGATGTTTATTTACTTTTGAATGGGATATCAATGGGGTATTCTGCTTATTACCACTTTTGCTTTTAATTTTATTTAGACTAGTGGACGCCCGCATCGATCTAATCTATCTATATATATAAAAGGAGAAGCTGACTGACTGACTGACTGACTGACTGACTGACATATCAACGCAGGGCCTAAACTATAACGGTTAGAAACTTGAAATTTTGCACAGGGGTTCCTTTTATAACGTAGGGGAGCACTAAGAAAGAATTTTTGAAAATTCAACCCCTAAAAGAGTAAAACGGGGGTGCAATGTTAGTATGAAACTTTGCCGTTTTTTAAGTCAAGTGGGTAAGCAACCTGAACGCGGGCAGACGTCGTTAATGGTCCACTAGTCTAATCATAAATGTCTATCTAATCTAATTATAAATGTGAAAGTTTTTAAATTTGGATGTTTGGATGTGTTACTCAATAACGCAAAAACTACAGAACGGATTTCGGCCACAGCGTGTTCTTTATCCCAGAAATATGTTCCGCGGGGATGTTGTGCATGTTTAATGCTCCATTTCTTTTTCGGGCAGCCCTCCAAACTCCGTATTCCTATCCCAGTATTCCTACCCACCACATTTTTACTGTGAATAAGAACGAAAATTTTCATTCGGACTGACCGTTTGTTTAAATTTTCCGCGGGTGAAACTGCGTGAAAAAGCTAGAATCAAATATTTTGTAACAAGGCTCTAAGATGCATTTGTGAGATGCCTTCATAATACGTATCTTTGCACTGCAATCAGCCCGCGTAAACATCTATAGAATTTCCTTTCAACAGACTATGTAAGGTCAGTGAACTTCAGCGACTGTATACATTGGTAACTTAATATTACTGTTATAATAGAATCAATATTTGAGATTCGAATTCATATTCGAAAGTTATTAAATTAAAGGTTTAAGAATACTTCTTTTATAATTTGGTTAAGCAATTAAAGATATTGTAGCATAGTTAGTTATTTAATTATTAGTTAGTTAGTCGCTAGTTATTTCGTTTTTATCAACAGCACCTTGATAACAACGAATATAGCTTACAAAGGACACTTAATTCGCAAAAATGTTACAAATTATTGCATACTTTAAATTATCAGCAAAACTTTGTAATGTTAATAAATAACTGTATGAATTGTATCCATACAGTAGGTTCTGATGATAACCCGAGGCTGCTAATTGTGCTAATATTAGAAAAAGCAACAGAGAAAAGTTTATTTCGCTGACGTAGTTTAGTGAAGGAGAAACAGATACATATACCTAAACAAGGCTACATATCTAGTGCAGAAGAAACATGCGATAGACGAACTCAGGTGCGGTTCTGCAACGCTGATTTTCAGTGCGTCCGTTATTATAAAGCTATTGTTAGATGAAACAAAATGTTTGTTATTGGCCTTGGATTCAACATCAATAAGTCTAAAAATGACACAGTCGCCCACTATATAGTCTCCTGTAAATGCGAGCGCTGAGTGCGTTCCATCCATCAAGTAGCTGTACTGACAATCAGTTTTTTTTGTTACCTACTCGCCTTGATTTTAGCCAGTATATTGCACGGCCATCTGACCCCAAAGTAGGCGCGAGCCTTTAATATGGGTGTCAGGGACTGATATACTTACATAGATATTTTTAAATACATACTTAAATAGATAATATTAACATCATAATAAATCTATGGTATATTGTATTTTGTAATTGTTACATGATGAATGTATTTTTGTGGTTTGCAATGCTTGACGTAATCATTTTATTTGAATTCTATTTCGACAGCATTCCACGAGGATGTACCTATTCTTTTATGACTTTTATTTTCATTCCGTTCAGCAGTATCTCAATGTAAAAAGGATGTTCTAAGAGGTACAACAACAACGTATCCGGGGAGTTAATGATAATTAACAATAACAAGTTTATTGTTACTGCTTACTAACTCGCAACAACCCTCTGCAGGCAACCTTCCGCAGTAAACACGATACAATACACTTGCAAACAATAATAGCCAATAGGAACGTAGCAAATTGAACTTAACTGAAAATAGCCATTATGTATAATTTGTACGGATAAATAATTATAAACAAACGCTACATACTCACATGGCCTAGGCTTGTGTTGCGTGAGGTTGACAAACAGAAAACAATACATTTTAATATCTATGACCCGAGTACAAATTATCTGCCTCGGCCGAGATTTGAACCCGGGACAGGGTTACTCACCACTGTGCCACATTGATATAAGATATCAAACGATCTTGCACCACGACTTTTGCTACTTTGCTATTGTTACTAATAATTGTGCCAACAAAGCAGTTGGAGAGTCATTCCAACTCGTAAAGAATATAATTTTGTGTGTTTTTAACCAATGATTTTTCATGACGTTTACTGGCTGCTGAGGAACCTCGTACTCACTTGTTGTGTTACTGTAATAGCCTTCTGCTAGTATTTTGCATCAACAGCACCAAAGAGGAAAGACAAAAGTGTAGTACATTAGTAGTAGACCTTGTATAGCTGAGAACACTATTCAAGGTCTACTACTAATGTACTACACTTTTGTCTTTCCTCTTTGCTGCTAGACCTTGTACAGGTTAGAACACTATTATATATAAGGTCTACTACTAATGCAGCAATTGTGCGATTCTACCAACACACGAAATACTTGTAAGGTAGTCTCTCCTAGATGACACCTTATAATCCCGTGGCTTAACGCCGCCACCCCAACATCTGGGGCGCTTCATTGGATTGTGGCCACGGAATAGTAGCAGGAAGCTCGAATAAAATAAGGGTAAAACTACTTTGCTTCCATCCGCAATTAGGTTTGTTCCGTATACATAATCATATCCGCAATCACAACGTTTGATATTGGACGCCTACGTGACTGAAAGGAAATACTCCTAAAATTCCCATGCTGGGATTTTCGTGATAGTGCTTGGTTAAACCGACACATATTCGCCAAAAGTGAACCAATTTTAAATATAATTTTTACTAAAAAAACACCTAATATTCGGCTATTCTATACGGCCTTAGTTATTAAGTAGATTTCTTATAACCTCGAAAAGTCAATTGAGAAAAATGATTGGGAAGTTCTGTAATGAAATAGGTATAGATTTTTACGATCATATCACATTGGACATTTCAAGTTATGTAGTGTATGAATACCTACATCAAAACAATATGCGAACAAACGCGTATCTTACTTTTAAAATACCTGAAATATACTTAACTTTATGTTGATGCTGATTGTCTATTTGCTTAGTTTAGTTTAAATGTTTTTTTTATTTTTATATCAAGGTTTTAAATCAATATACTTAAGTAAAGTACTAAATGTTAGACACAACAAATGTTTAGCCAGTTATAATATTATTTGCTTACCGTTTAAAATTTCTGTTAAAACTAGGCAAATACTTAATACATAACCCATGTTTCCAATGTCTCCATACTTACATTCTATTAAAGTTACTTTCATATGTTACCTAAACCTAATTTAATTCATCTTCTATGTGTAATTTGTATTTAGTTGAGAGTTGCTAGATCTATTAAATTCAAAGTTTAAGCTTTGTATATTAACTAGTGGACGCCCGCAGCTTCGCTCGCGTGGAATTAGACGTAACATAACCTAAATAAAAAAATTCATTGAAATAATGTACGTATGTGTACGAAAAACTTTTATACCTACTAACTTTGCACCCCCCTTTTACCCTTAAGAAATGATTTTCGAAACTCTATAAAAAACCTTCATAGGTACTGAATTTCATTCGAATAACATCAAAAACGGCAAAGTTTCATACTAACTTTGCACCCCCGTTTTACCCCCTTAGGGGGTGAATTTTCAAAAATCCTTTCTTAGTGCTCCCCTACGTTATAAAAGGAACCCCTGTGCAAAATTTCAAGTTTCTAACCCTTATAGTTTAGGCCCTGCGTTGATATGTCAGTCAGTCAGTCAGTCACCTTCTCCTTTTATATATATAGATAAATAAGAACATTAATAAATAAGAACTTGATTACTTTTACGAGGTAGAAGATCAGTTTGTCACTTTTAAATATTATAACAAGTTATTGACGTGATAACGTCAAATCGATGAACGCCGGCAACACGCACGAACAAGCGAGACTCATTCTCCCGTTCCGCCAAACGTTCCGCCAAGCGTTCCGAGCGTGCATTCATTCAATTTTAGTCTGTAACCCATAGCAATAGACTAAAATATTATTCTTTTCTATTTAGTCGACCAGTTGATCAAAAATAGATTGATAGTTAATTTGTCAATTTCACGAACCGGGAACCGTGCAATTTTTCGGGATAAAAAGGGTAATCAGGTATAAAAAGAGGGCCAGGGTGGCATGACTTCCCAGGCCCTACACTATATCTATGCAAAATATCACGTCGATCCATCACCGTTGAAACAGAGAAGGACAAACAACCAACAAATCTCTTTCTCATTTACATATACTATTAAGGATGTGCATTTAATTAAATGTAATTTGCTTCAACTGGAAATCATCGAGATGAAACCTTCGTGAAATTTAATCATATTGTTCTCAAAATTAATCCATGGCAAGTGGAATATTTTAATTAGAAGAGAAAGACCATGTCCAATATTATATTTGGTAGCCTTCAACCAAGCATTATTTCTACTTTAACTATTAAACCTCGTTTTTGGCTCAGTTTCAGAATGATTATTTTAAATGAACTTTGTGTTATGAAAAATGTGGATATTAGTAATCGAAACCTGGTTAGAAAAAAATTTAAACTAGAATTATCACGTAACACAAATACAAATCCGCTTTGAGTTTGTAGCTATGCACTATGCAGGTACATCAATACCTATTATTATTACTACTTCATATTACCTTACTTAAAAATACTATACTATACTAAGCCCCTGTTAGTTTAGAATAATATTTCGGATACTAAAAGCAAGCCCTCAATCCCCGAGGCATGAGCTGCCAAACCCAAATGAAGCCATTAATCAACATTGCATAAAACGTTCGCACACACCGCTAAAACTTTATCCCGTTCCCTATCTCATCAAATCTAGCGCACCTAGGTATGTACGCGGGCCTAGATTGTAGCGAGCTTAGATGAAGTTTCAATGGGCCACTATACTACACATGTATCGCCCTAACTGACTATACATCTATTAATTACTCCGCTCAGACATTTCCGTCGTAATATTCAGCAAATGCACGAAATGTGTCTCATTTTGTTAAGATAATTGAAATGTTAGTAAAAGCTCCCGACATGGAAATGTAGGGTAAGCTTAACGTCATCTGTCACGACGTGCGTTCAGCCAAATGAGTACGTATTCAGCGATACGATCTTTCATGCGGCAAAATGTAGAGTAACTTTTTTAAATTCTGCCACCGAGCTTTATAAATTCATGTGGGTTATTGAAAATAAATAGCGCTGCATAATCTGAAAACTGCGCCGATAGAGTTTCGAATGTGTTTGTAAATTTTTTATCTCGTCGGAAAACTGGAGCACTCGTGCCAATTGAATCGCGACTCCGCGTATCGCGTGCCGACCGACTTGCGTTTACCTGCATCTGTCATACGTAACCGCGGTCTCCGGAGCGCTCCGGGCGAGCTAGGTGCGGACACATGTCGATACTGACCGAAAGCTCAAGGCGCCGCGCGGCGAGGGTGCGGCAGGGTGCGGCGTCCACACAACAACACAACACTCACACGGCAGCGCGTCGAGGCCGCTTGCGCGTGCACGCGTCGCGCAACATGGCCGTGCCCGAGCCCGCGGCAGCTATCGACCGTGCGCCGGCCCGCGCCGCCCAGCGACTGACGCGCGAGCCCTGCGCGCGCACGCCCGCGCCGCGCCCCGCCCGCTCTCCCGGCCGGCTCCCGGCGAAGCCCGGCGAGCCCAACTTTGCGAAAATTCAAAAAGCCGACCGAATTTGTCACTTCATCGCAAAAAATAATTGACGGACTCGCTATTGCCGTATCGAGTTTTCAGTCTCGGTGCAACACAGGAAAATGTCCAATTTCAGGTTGTGAAATCATAGAAAAACTCACTTTGTCCTACTTCACACAACACTAAACAACTAATAAGTAATACAGTTACTTTTTTAAATGTATTATTTTTAGCTGCATTACGTAAGGTTGAATATGAGGTGGCTAATTCTGAGAGCCTGTTTGAGGTCCCACGTTGAGGCTCGTGTTTATTTTCGGGCGCGGGCGAGGCGAGCCGCGGCCGCGTGCCCGTCGGCATGGCAACGCGCCCCAGACGCCGCCGAGGGGACACGACAACACCCGAACACGCCCGATCGCTCGCTTCAGATACCGGGAAAGTGCACCTGGATTTTCCAAAATGCCTTGTTAGATTACTTGGATTCTGCACCTAATGGAGAACGCAATTCATATCTGCAAGCGCCATCTATATATATAAAAAGAGAAGGTGACTGACTGACTGACTGACTGACTGACTGACTGACTGACATATCAACGCAGGGCCTAAACTATAAGGGCTAGAAACTTGAAATTTTGCACAGGGGTTCCTTTTATAATGTAGGGGAGCACTAAGAAAGGATTTCTGAAAATTCACCCCCTAAGGGGGTAAAACGGGGGTGCAAAGTTAGTATGAAACTTTGCCGTTTTTGAAGTCTTTAGACGGGTAGACGTCGTTAATGGGTCTAATTCTACGCGAGCGAAGCTGCGGGCGTCCACTAGTTAGTACATATAGAGCAATATAGAGCTAAAGCTATAAACGTATATTCTTCGAACATGTTAGTTCATGCTAGGTTGTACTATTAACATGACTTTTATTCGCGATATTATTCATTATTATTCATTATTTATTTATTTATTTATTTATTTATTTATTTAAATCAAACTTATATCTAGCTTTACAGGGATGTCCCTAATGCGCTAGTATAGTTATACATTGTCTTGTCAAATAAAAAATTAAATTAAATACAATCATCATCAAATCATCAAAAATAACAATCAAATTCATAATTAGGTATATATAACATGTCAAAACGGAATTAAATTATATATTAATACAAAAAAGACAATACACAATAATCAACATTTAAGTAATAAAATTAAAATTATCCATAGTCAAAAATTATCTCAATCACGATTTAAAAAAAAAAAAAATATTTATAAACCCTAAGTAAAAAGAGAAAATTTAATTAATATAACATTACACAATAGTCAATATAAAATTAAATTTCATAAAATAAAAAATATGTACATGTCAATCATTAACACATTAAATTTAAATTAATACATTAATAGATGTTTAAGTTAATGATTTAGGTGCCCACTCGGTAAATTTTCCAGCATCGCACTAACAACTCTTATGAACTCGTTCAGTGTACATCCAAATAAGTCGATACGCTCCGCCACCAAGTTGAGCGTGCGCAGAGCCCGCGTGAGCGGCGCGTGGAGCACCAGGTTGGTGCGAGCGTGCGGCAGCGCCAGCAAGCGCGGGCGTCTCCGCCGCTCTCCGTGTTTGTCGGGAACGTACAAACCTAATTCTTGTAGGATTGCCGGATTGTGCGTTAGACCACGTAACACCTTGAAGAGGTATTTAGCGGCGAACATTTCCCTCCTTGTTTCCAGTTTGTTGTATCCCACCATGCCCAGGACGAACAAGGTGGGATACAGCAGTGGATACCCTGGATAGACGCCATATAACTTCACATACAGGAAACGAGCGAATTTATTTTGGATGCGCTCCAACATTTTTTTGTACTTGGTCTCACTCGGAGACCATACAACTGAATTACCCTCTAAATGACTTTTCACCAAGGCTTCATATAAGGCACGCAAAGCATGAAAGTTGGTGAATGCGTTTGCTTGCCTTAACATGAAACCAAGGTGTCTGTACGCTTTATTGCACAACTCAGCTATATGGCCTCCAAATTTAAGATCAGCGGTAAAACGGATGCCCAGATCTTTAACCTCTGTCACACGCCGCAACGGCTCTCCCTCTACGTGGTATGGATAACGCCATGGGGTGCGCGCGCGGCTAAATGACATTATGGAACATTTAGCAACGTTAAAATACAGCTTGTTCCTATGGCTCCACTCAACCACCCTGTCGATGTCCCGCTGTAGCCTGCCGTGATCTGAAATGTCGCCCACTTCCCGAAACAATTTCAGGTCGTCAGCAAACAGAAGACAAGTAGACTCGAGGACCACCTCCGGTAAGTCGTTTATCATTATAATAAATTGGAGGGGTCCTAAATTACTGCCTTGGCTGACTCCCGATCTTGTCGGGTATTCATCCGAAAGGCATCCGCCACAGTCGACAAATTGACGCCTGTCTCTTAAGTAGCTGGCGAAGAAAGACAGAGTGTGTGGCGTACATCCTACACCAGCCAATTTTCTGAGCAGCACGTCATTATCAACCGTGTCGAACGCCTTCCGAAAGTCAAAATAGGCGACATCCACCTGCACCCCGGAATCTACCGCCGGCCTCACCCGCGTCATAAGGTGCAGCAAGTTTCCAGTTGTCCCGCGCCCAGGACGGAACCCATATTGCGCGTCGGACAACTGAGCCTTTACTTGTGTATACAATGAGGAATGAATGGCCGACTCGAATACTTTTGCGGGAGTGCATAGTAGCGCAACAGGTCGGTAGTCAGATGGCTCCGTGCCTCCGCGTCCCTTCGGCACCGGCACCACCCTGGTAAGTTTCCATCGGTCGGGAAACGTTGCGGTCGTGAGACAGACATTAAAGAGGTGGAGTAAAGGTTCCTCTAATGCGAAGCGACAATCCCTGAATATGAATGGCGGTATGCCATCCGGCCCCACCGAGCGCTTCGGCGGCAACCGGGCTAGCGCGCGGCGCACGTCCGCCAGCGAGAGGCGGGCCAGGTGCACGCGCGCGCCGCACTCCGGGGTCGCCGCATCGCACTCCGACACGTCCAAACGCGCCGGCTGCGGGTTATATACCGAATGGAAGAAGTGTGCAAAACTTTCCGCGCATTCTTGATTCGAGAGAGTTTTTCCATTTTGCGCCAATTTGTGTTGCTTCTGTTTTCCTTTTTTGAATCTTATAAAATTCCAGAACAATTTCGGATCCGTAGCGAGCTGTCCCTGCACACGGTCTCTGTAGCGATCATGAGCTAGAGCCGTCTCCCTCTTCACTCTCGCTCGACTTTCAGAGAACGCCTTATAATCGTTCGGTAATTTCGTCGCTTTATATTTTTTATGTAATTTATACTTTACTCGAATTTCCTGTATAATATCTGACGTATACCATATAGGATACGTATATCTACTAGTGTCCTCCGGGTTCCTTGTTTTGAGGGGTATGTTGTCATTGAAAACATCAGTAATTTTATTATAAAAATATGTTAAAACTGCTTCAGGATCATTCATAGAAAACATTTCGTCCCAGTTTATGTTCATGATTGCATAGTATACTCTGCGCAAGTCAGTCTTATAAAAGTTCCATTGCCTAATAGCCGTCCTGGACATAACTTGATTTGAACGGGGGCCACCTGAGCCTGTCGCGGGCGGCGGGGCGTCCGCGCCGGCGGCGACGGCGACGGCGAGCGGCGGGTGGTACGCGTCCACCGGCGTCAGCGCCTCGTCGGCCGCCGCCACCGACACGTCGCCCCGACCACTCAGCACCAGGTCCAGTTGCCTGCCGTTACAATTCGGGACTGTGTTACACTGAACGAGTTCACAATACGACTTAAAATATTCATAGTAGCTTAGCACATTAGAAGAACACGAATACAGATTTAAGTCTCCTAAAACAATTACATTTTCTTTGTACCTGATACATATTTTCTCGATCAACCCGAACATTAACAGGTACTCGTTTTCTCCAGTTTGCGGTGGGATGTACACTACACAGCAGGCTAATAAGAAGCGATCTTTTATATAAACAGTTACACATAATAGTTCAAAAGAGTACTTGTCAACGTCGATCCCGTCGGGCAGCGGCACCCGCCGCAGCTCGAACCGCGGCGCGGCCGCCAGCAGCACGCCGCCCTGCTTGCGGCCGTCCGCGCGGTCGCAGCGCACCACCGAGTATCCGGACGGCACGATCTCGGCGTCCTGAATGCCCTCGTTGCACCCGGTCTCGGTGATCGCAAACAAGTCGGCTCCAGACGATTCCAGTAAACATACAAACTATGTTACTACTAAAAAAAAACGCCCAATATTTCGGTAACATACTCAGTAATGTCGTCTTCGGTCGTATCGTTGAGAAGCCTCCAGACATGTAAGTACTTTTTTTTTTTTTTTTTTCTTTATTTTAAGAGCTTTGTCGGCCTCGACAATGTCGCTCTGTCGGAACATACATACACATAATTACAATAACTAACAAACAACTCAATTACATTTACGTCTTATTCCTATATCGGCTAACTTAAACAGAGCTCTGGCAAGATCTCCCGAAGGGTTTGCCAGTGCACTGTTACACAATCCAACATCATATACACCTAGATTATGAAATATCTCCCTCCTAAGCAATTCATTGCGTACACACTCCTTCAGTACGTGTTGCACATCTTCTACATAATCACAGTCGGGGCAGTTGGGCGAGTTAGTTCGACCCATCAGAAAAGCAAATTTATTTAGCGGAATGTGACCTGAACGAACTCTCAGTGCTAAAACCGTTTCATTTCTACTTAATGAACAATTATCGATCCAAGATATAGATAAAGGCTCACTTTGTACAGTCTTGTACCATATTCCTTTTTCTCGGGATCGTTCATCGAAATACTCCTTCCACAGTTTATGACAGTATGTCTTAATTTTATGTATGACATCCGTAAAAAATGGTAATGTCTGGATAGGGACACTGTCAAAATGGGCTTGCCTAGCAAGAATATCTGCTTCTTCATTACCACAAATATTCACATGTGACGGTATCCATTGCAGCGCAATTCTTTTCCCGTTTCTTTTAAACTGAACTATTAAATTAATAATATTATAGGCTATCGGCATACATCGCACCGGCGAGGTAGCCCGAGCCAAATGTAGGAGGGCACTCTTGGAGTCAGATAAAATGACATAATTGTCGCTTTCAACTGACTCGAGGTAAGATAAAGCCTCAAGTATAGCTACAAGTTCTGCGGACATAATGCAACAATCAAACACAATTTTGAATTTCATGTAGCTACCAGTTTGTGGATCAAAGAATGCTGCCCCAATTAGATCGCCACTTTTTGAACCGTCCGTAAATATTTTATAAAAATGTCTGTATTCTTTGTCCAAAAAAATATTACAGCTATCTGTTAGCTGTGGAACGTCATAATTTCGCTTAGGTCTAGTAAGTTCTGGAATACAAGATTTGATTACATCTAATATATCTAAGTCAGTTACCCATGTGTCTAATGAAAACATTTCTAAAACAAAACTAGTATGGACTCGTACACTGTTAAAATTATTATTTATTACTATCAGTGTCGGTTTTTTGTTTCTTTTCCATCTCTGCATACTTACATGAGTAGATAATTCTTCTAACAAATTTACTTGATAATTGCATGCCAAAGAATTTAATTTAAGCCAAAATTTGCCAGCCAGATATAGACGTCGGATGTGTAAAGGTTGTACACATAATTCGCATTCCATAACGTGGATCGGAGTACTTCGAATGAAACCACCTATAACCCGCAAGGCTTGATTTTGAACCTTATCTAACATATATAGCTTAGACTTACAGCTTACATCATATAAAAAACTAGCATAGTCTAAACGACTACGAATAACTGCAATATACAATCTTCTCAAATGTTTCGGATGTATCCCCCACCCTGGACCAGCCAATACTTTCAATAAATTTAGAAATTTACTAGTTTTTTGAAATGTTTCGCTAATATGTTTAGACCACCTTAATGACTGATCCAACCAAAGACCAAGATATTTTACACTGTGAACAACGTCAAGAGGGTGATTCTCGATCGTCAATGTTATAGGATTTCGAACTGGACTTTTCTTGAAGATACATATCTTAGTTTTATCAACTGAAATTTTTAAACCTACTTCCCAGAGTAATTTACCAAGAGCATCAATAGAATCCTGCATTGTATTAACGCAGCTGTCAATATCTTTTCCAGATGTATACAGGGCAAAATCATCAGCATATTGTAAAATATTGATTCTATGCATGCTTTTCATGATATTAATTGTAGTTATATTAAATAAAATCGGAGACAGAGGGTCGCCTTGGGCTAAGCCACGAGATGTTTGTCGGGTCATTACTGTATCATTAATCCTTATTTTGATTTGCCTGTTATTTAGAAAATTCCAAAGATAATTGCAAAATTTTGAACCCACCCCTAATTGGTCTAAAGTTGACATCATAATTGAAACATCTACGTTATTGTAAGCATTTTCAACATCTACGAAACATCCTACTGTTGAGAAGTTTTTACAAAATCCTACTTGAATATAAGTTACAATTTGGTTTAGCGCATCCAGGCAAGATCGAGACTTTCTGAAACCTACCGTATTATCACTAAATGCTTTATTTTTTTCCAAAAACCATTCTAAACGCTTTTGCACCATTGAGTGAAATATTTTACAAATGCAAGATATTAATGCTATTGGTCTCAAAGAATTAATGCATGTTGGGTCTCTGTTAGGCTTGGGGATAGGGACAATGCATATATCCCGCCACTGATCGGGGACAAAACCATTCTCAAAAAATAGGTTGAAAAATTGTAGTAAAATATTTTTTGCGTCTAGAGGAAGATTTTTAATCATAGAGTACGATATGTCATCATAACCTGGAGAAGTGTCTTTAGGTTTGATACTCTTTTCAAGTTCTTGTAAGGAAAATAATGTTTCTAGTTTTTGATTATATGAATAGAACTTGGGTGGTGACGGGGCGACAAAGTCTGGGCACAAGTTCTTAAGTAAAACCTCTGCTGTCTCCACACTGACATAATTTTTATTTCGTTTCTTGCCTTTTAACCAACTCATTTTATGCCACATGTCATGTGTTGTAGTTTTATGACTCATTGAAGAGCAAAAGGATTGCCAACCTGTACTTTGTGCCTTACTTATTAATAATTGGGATACTTTAATTTTTTCCTGCAGCATGTCAAAGTTATTAGGAGTGGGATTACGCCTAAAATTTTTTAAGGCTACTCTACGAACAGCAACTGCTTTAGCCAAATCTGCGTTCCAGTACGGTTTCGGCTTAAATTTACAATTAGGGTTATTTGAAAGTCTTACAAAGGGTATATATCTGTTAGCTACATCTATGATAATATTAAGAAACATATTATACGATGTCTGTAAGTCATGTGGTATTATAATAAAATTTTTGGCCCTGTCTTTTATATGTTCACGATACATATCCCAGTTCGCTAATTTAAAGTTTCTTTTCAAATGAGGTGTCTTAAATGATGATTCGAGTAAAGTTGATATCTCTATTATAAAATGATCGCTGCCAAGCGTTTCGTTTGTTACAACCCAGTTAAACGTCATAGCATGATCAGAAGATATCAAAGATATATCAGGAGAAGATTTTCTAACTAAGCCATCAACTAGTTGCATTCGGGTGCACGCACCGTCATTTAATACTATAAAATTGCTATCTAATATATTATCAAAAATTTGAGAACCTCGCCTATCTATTTTATTTGACCAGTTTGTGTGATGTCCATTCAAATCCCCTAGAATTAAGGTATTTTTATCATTAAGTGAAAGTAAAAAGTTCCAATCTCTTTGACAGGTATTTACATTAGGAGGACAATATACAGATGTAATATATTTGATTGGCTCACAGTTAAATAATTTTACTCGTACGATTTCCAGGTTAGATTCATTAGGTGGAATAGGGCAACACTGTGCTTGTATAGATTTATGAGTAAAAATAGCAACACCCCCATATGACTCGTCTCGATCTTGCCTGTAAATATTGTAATTGCTTACCTCAAAGTGACTGTCGGGCTTAAGCCAGGTTTCGCTTAAAGCAGCAATGTGTATCTTATCTTGGATCAATAGATGCTCAAATAGTTTAATCTTAGGTCGCAGACTTCTAGCATTCCATTGACATATATTCAACTTAAAATATTTATTGCCTGTACTATCCATATTGAGATGCAAAGAATTGCTTAAGTATACTAGGTATATCAGCTACATACCTAACAGCAATAGATACGCACCACTCCATGATTTTTGCACCTACACGTTTAATTTTATCTACAATACTATAATCTTTATTAAATATTATATTTTTTAACTTTTGCAGAAGATCAGTCCATGAATCCTGTTTACTATCCCTATCATTACTTCCTTGAGTGTCGGTGTGTTCTGGGTCTTGGTATTGGTCTACTTGATCTTGGCTGTGATTCGGTAGAGGCCGCAAGGACTCGTCATTAAGGTCAGCCACTCGTTCTGCTTGCTTTGCCATCTTCTTCATAAAACGCCGTGGAAGCTGCTTTTTCCTTGAGGATCGCGGTGGAGTCCCATTATCAAATATAGGCATTTCTCGCCTTGTTACAGCTGCGTAAGTTACCTCCTTGGTAGGTTCTGGATGATAAGACGGTTGCGGCAGTACTACAGGGAGTTCCATTGTTTCCGTCATAGGGCGACCGATAACTGGCGAAGGTGGCACATATAATGTGACTGCTTTCCGATATGTGCAGTTAAAGTCAGCCATCAGCTCTCTAATACGTCTCTCTCTTTTATATACCGGGCAAACTTTGGCCAAGGCCATATGTTCACCGTTACAATTTGCACATTTGTAGTGGGTATTCTCGCAGTTAGGGTGTGGATCTGCGCATTTGGGGCAAATGACTTTATTCGATGGGCACATTTTGACTATATGACCAAAACGCCAACACCTGGAGCACTGGGTTACCGGGAAAATGTATGGCTCAATTTTAATTTTCATGCCTAAGAGATAAATATGTGGTGGTAGCGATGACCCACTAAAACTAATTTTAACGGACTCACTGGGCACCCACCCGTCTGGACCCCTTCTGTTCAGCCGTTTTACGCTTATTACTTCATACTGACAGGTTATATTTTCAAAAAGCTCCTCATCAGCAATTCCTTGTTCGATATCTTTGATTACCCCATATGAAATTCCCACTTCGCAGCTTTTCTGGCATCTCCAACCCATGTTAGTAAATTGTGGGCACGAGCAAAATTTTTCCGCACTCAATTCATTTTCAAAGGTAATAAGTATTTTATAAGGATTTATATATTTTACACGGGTAATATGCTGAATACCTTGTGACTTCAGTAATTTAGCCAGAGCGAATTGTTTAGGTAGCATCTCTTTACTTGTAACACATATTTGAAGGGGTTCAGTATCTGCTTGCACATTAATTTTGTCGGTTATATTCTTTTTTTTCTTATTAGTTCTGTCTACTTCTTTCCAGGTTTCATTATCTTCTTGGTGATTTCTTTTCCTCCTCATAGTTTCTTCACAATCCATATCCTCATTTATATGTGTAATTTCCTCTAAAGTGTGATTCTCTTCAACAAATATTCCATCTTCAATTATTATTTCAACTACATCACTCTGATTTAGGTCTTCAGTCATTTTGAATAACGCTCATAATCGTAGCACAGTATGCTACGGTTACAAGACAAAAGACTCGCGATAAGAACACCTGGCGCTGCGCGAGCGCAGGCAAAGTAGGTATTCGCTTTAAAACGGTTTGTTTACGTTAGAGAGGAACAAAGACACGTCTGTAGTGCAGCTCGATAGATCTGGCACTGATGTAAGTACTTCTTACGTTCAACCGCCTTTATCTTAAGATCCGACGTATTCATTCCCTTGCTAATCGAGGATATTTTCCGGGTTTTGGTCAAGTTATCCCTTTCTCTCAATTTTATATCCAACCCCTCCGCCCGTGTAAGGTCCTCCTTCCCCGCAATATTCATACTTTTATGAGTGTTCGCTGCTCGGTGGCGCGAGCGCCGTGGTTTCACGTTAATCCACTCGCACGCACTAATATTTTGCACGTCAGCCGTCTGAGCGGAATTATCACTTTCGACCCGCTGCGCATTGATCGTCGCTGGCGCATTGTTTACAACCTGCGTCCAGGCCCGGGCAGGTGATGACTCAGTCGGCGGGGAAGCTGACGCGCTCGCGCTAGCTCGGGTGGGCTCGGGATTCACGACGACATTGTTTCTTCGTGCGCGCCCGGAGTTTGCCGACTTCGGCCGATGGTTGGCCTCAGCTATTGGTTCCAGAGAATGCTGACGTATCTGCATACCCTCATCACTGGCACTATTTTTATTAATCACCGTCGCACATGAAACTTCTCGTACACTAGCAAGTTTTTTAATTAGACTATTTTGGTCTTGTATAGTCTTCTCCAGTGACGACACTTTGTTTTTCAGCTCCCTCACAGTTTGAGTGAGGTAGTTAATCGCACTTTCTACCGATGTTGCTGCCATTTCTAATATTTTCGAATTATTTAACACGGAGCTAGCAAACAACTTCCGATCGCGCGGGGAGGGTATTATGAGGGTATTATGTTTGTGATAAGTAAGTTGTACAACACATTGACATATTTGATCCAATTAGCTGCCGAATTTAGGTGTTGGGATGTTTATCCGATATTATATTTTTGTTTCTTTTAAATAACATTGCAGTAGTTTCTGAAATTATAAATTGATGTAAAGCTAAAGTAAAAACTATGATATTATTATCACTATATTTAGGCTCAAAGTCAAAATAACCCAAATTACCTCGGTCTACTCTAATCTCTCTCGTAGCGAATAAAGCGATATTTTGCTGAATATGTTTTTTTTTATTTGCTTTAATAACTAACCATTTATTAATCTTGCGTCACCCAAGCAACTACGAGCATTTTACATCTGAACTAATAATCACGATAGTGGCAATATGTAGATCAGTAGGAAAATTTTAATAGCTGCGATGGGTCGGGAAAGGGTTTTATTTATGGCTTTTAATGAAACCCGACTAGAGGTTTCCGGCCAGTCTCTGAAATTTGATAAAGTTTAATTACATAATATTGGCACGATTCATTAGTACGTGTGTGCTTGTATCGAATTTTAATTGATGAAAATACACTCCCATTTGGAACTAATGAAAATAATTAATTGTAGATAATAATTTAGGAATGGATGGATGGAGAGCTCGTCAAATACTTCTTGGTGGCACGATAAGAACTACACAACGGGTTCTAATACTTATCGTGTATTTAATTTAAATCCGATCAACTACTACTACTTACTTACATAGAGTCAAAATATCGTCCATCAAAATATAGGTTGAGGAACACAAAAACTACCGAGTGTAAGAAAACATTATTCTGTACAATGTTTTTAAATAAAAGTATAATTTAGTCGTCGCTGGCAGCAACCCTGCCCTTTCTAGACAAAAAACATTTATTGGAGATGGCTTGTTGAATGTTGAAATTTTGATAATAAAATATCTTGCGGCTAATTACCCAATGTATCTCGCAGACCCGTGTCAAGCTAGGACGTTAATTGAGGAGTCGTTAAAAGCTCTTAATGACTTGACATTCTATGAGTCTTCTCACAAAAAAAAAACTTTGCTAGATTCATTCAATCCAATCCGAAATGAGGTAAATTTTTTTTATAGTAAACAACGATGCTCCTCACTACCGCTACCTTCTTTACTCCAGTTTCTTGGACCGCTGCCATAACATCACTTTCCAACCTCGAACGGGTATGGTAGTACGCTTAGTTAACTTAGTTTAGGTGGCAACGGTAGCTGGATGTTGACTCGCAACATACCGGTGATCTCAAGGTAAGGCAAGCCCTTATTAACCAATTTGCATACGGTTTCCTAATGACCGGCCGGTGTATGTACGAGTAAATAATTGCTACGACGATTTTGCAAATTTATTTTCATAAATGCTCATAGAATCAAGTGTAAATTGGTTTTAATACTTATTCGCACCCCAGCACTAGTATTACTTTTGTTATGGGTTGTGTACAGCCACAGTAAACAACAAATTTTTATATCCATAGCATAGGGACAGACTGGAAAAATAAAGCGCCATTTTTTTTAAAAGCTTTTATTTATCTTCACTCGTATGTATGTATGTATGTATGTATGTATGTCCTGGAATCTTGCAATCAATATTTCACCCACTTCCACTGAAGCTATTGAGCTGAAATTTGGCACACATGTTTGGTTCCGATGGCAATACACGAAAATAAAAAAAAGTTACAAAAAGCTTTTTTTAAAAAATCAATTTTTATAATTTAATTTATAAAATAAAGAGGAAACATATTGTTTGTAATTATTCATAGGTCTTATTCCGTTTTTTAGGTCTTTCTCCGTGCCCAACAGTGGGACACAAAAAAAAGGGTTGTGATGATGATGATGATTCCGTTTGGAACCGGCTAAAAATGCATTTATTTCATTGAACAACTACGAGTATTTTCTGCAGACCTCCATCTAACATTGAATATTTTCTGTTCACAGATAGATTAACTTTGTATGAGTTGCACCAAGCTACGTGGGGCGCTCATATCGACCAAATTATCAAACGAATGTAATTTGGAACTACAATAAAATTGATATCGAAATCGCGGGCGGTATCTGAATTAATTTTCTTTAATGCAATGTGAACCAAAACCATGTCAAATAGATTTTCTAATTTGAGGTTTTGTAAAGCACGCGCTGTGCTTGCGAATTTGTCCATAAATAATTCAAAGTTAACAGCGGAAGCTGATTGAAATGGTTGATTAAAGTCTATAGATACAAACATGCGTTTGTCATCATAATTGTCAATTAGCGTTTGAAATAATAAGTTATAATTTTCTGCACACGGATTTATACACGAAACTTGTGACAGCGCTTTACCAGCTAACATATCGAACAAATATAAACGTTCATCATCTGTCAACTGTGGGTTAATATGTAGGTACGATTGTAAACTGGAATATAATGGCCAGTCGCGAATTTTCGCCTGAGAATGAATATATTTCAATAGGGCAAATGAATGAATGTTAAGAAATGTAAATATTATTATGGTTAACTATGAAAGTGCGTATCGAAGGACCAGGATTATGAATTTGAATAATTATTTTAAAATAATTGTAGGTACTACGACTCGAAGGTACCAAAATGTAGATGGACGCGCCAAAGTTCTTCCATAATACGGACTGAAGGGAAACAGCAGGTTAAGGAATCAAGTAAGATTTTGGTGGTGAAGGTATACACAAAACTCTTACCTTAACGCCAGCGCCTTCCGGGTACTCGGGGACACGGACTTGGTAGTTCACTACAAACCGAATCATTTCACGGCGTAAGGCGTCCACTACTTATAGATTACCGGTCAAACACGGTCACTGCTTTGATGAAGCAGCTTCCACACAGCGGAAACGTATCTAGAGATAGCGTTATAGAAGGTCACGAACAGAATTCGTCCCAGCGCGGGTTTGCTAGAGGATGGCGTGTGAGAACGAACGAAGCGCCCCCTACAAAGCGAGTAACTGCGCGTGAGCACGCGTGGAGCGTGCAATACAGCGGACGGCGGAAAAGCGACTAAGTACTTGACCGCGTTCTTTTTTTTATGGCGATAGTTTTAACTTTATGCCAGTTTCAAGTAAAATTGACCGTGTTCTAGACGCGCCCAAACGCGGCGTGGTATCGTGCTTGCACTCAGACTAGGTAGAGATACTTTGTAGGGATGGGTCAGGATTAGGATAGAACGTTTTGGCGTTACCAGATGTGAAAGCACAGATTAATAGATGAAAGCCTATAAAAGATTTAAACTTAAATTATCACGACTTAAAACGGTGTTGGTTAACTAAAACTACTAAAATGTGAACATTTTTTTTATTATACAATTGCTTAAAAGATATTTGATGAAATGCAGTAGCAACTGACAGCCATGAAATGAATGACTAACTACCTAGTCTGTGGACGTGTATATCTATCCTGTGCTGTGGACTTATCAACGTCTGTCAGTGTCAACAAGATAGGTTATGTTTAAATTTACGGAATTTTACATACAATTGCGAAAAATACAGAGGGAAATAAATTACAGATACATTGAATAAGTTATAATTATGTCTATAATACGAAGCAGCTTCCAAAAGCTTGCAAGTATTTTTAACAACGGATATGGTAAGTGTATATTTATATTATAAAAGAAGTGTTTTCATATCTAAAATACAATAAGTAATTTGTGAAATCAATTCGTAACTTTTTCATAATTCCAGCTGGCATTATTTCAAGACATGTATCCCAAAACACGAACAACACAGCGGTCCAAAAAACGACGAAAGATGTAATCGCAACCTGTAATAAACTCATTGAAGAGAAAGCATCACGAAACTTTGCCATTGTGCACCTACTAGGCAAACAGTGGCGTGTTACGGATGGGGATCTTCTAGTGGTAGAAGGTTACTGGCCACCTAACATAGGTGATAAAATAAGATTGGACAAAGTTCTCCTTGCAGCAACAAAAGAATTCTCGCTTATTGGCCGACCTCTTGTACAGCCGGGATTGGTGAATGTTACAGCCACTATCATCTCCAAAGGCCTCTCACACACAAGGACACACTTCAAGAAGAAGCGGAGGAAGCAGTTCATGAGAATCAATTTTCAAAGAGCCCAACAGACAATATTACGAATCAACTCTGTAGAAATTAATAACAAAATCAATGAACCTTTAAAAAATGTATTTTAGTAATATTTAGGTATGTAGTTATTTTAAAAATAGAATAAAAGTCAAGTTTTCCTATTAAACACATTTTTTATTGTATAAAATATCTTTCTTAGTTTATTAATAAGCTATATTATATAAATTAAAATGACAAATACATGCAATCAGTCAATTGGTCTAGTGGTTGTAGGGTCACAACATATTCCTTAGGTCCTATGACCTAAATAAAACTGGTGAAAAGTGGGTGTATATACACCTACTTCCTACCCCTTTAGGGAAATACAGGTGTGATAATGTATCACGCTCAAGGTGAACAAGTGAACATGTTCACAGAAAGATACATCATTGGGAATATTGGAATACCCACAAACTGGCCGTAGGAAGTCTGACAGCATTAATAAAAATTCTGATGTGTTCTAGCACTTATAGTGAAATAAAATAAGATTCAAAATTATTTGGCTACTTACAATTTTAATGAGAAATAAAATGTCAAGAGTTATTAAAGTCAACATTATCACAGTATTCTTGGAAAGTATTTTTATGTTCTTCCTTAAAAAATCTCTTCATACCCCTAAATAAGTAAAACAATTTTCGATTTTCAAGCAAATTAGATAAGGTTTTGACAAATGGCTCATATTGACCTTCTTTTTTGTAAGCAGAAATTGACATTTGGAACTGCTTATACTGCTCTGGGTCCAAGAGGGTTTTAATTTCTTTAACAAAGTCTATTAATGAAGTTGGTGCTACCCGTTCTACTTTAGAAGCCAATGTACTAGAGTGCTCGCCATTGCTAATTAAGTTTTCCTCAAATCCAAATGCTTTGATCTTCAATTTCTTTTTCTTAGACACAATATTGCAGCTAGTATCTTCCAGATTCCTTTTATGGATTGTCACTAAAGACTGTGAGGATTTCTGTGCAACATCATTGGTAGAATCAAGGGCACTAAATAGGTCCTTGGTTTCCTTTGGTTTAAACTCATTTACATATGCTGATGCCTTAGCATTTTTATAAAAGTCCATTGAAAAATCTGCATAAACTTCATTAGAATTAGGATATTGACTAACAGATTTTCGGTTTGCACTTTTACTTATAGCCCTTGAGTTAACAACAGGAAAGGATACACCTGTGTGGCTTACATGATCTTTATCTTTAGACATATTTGATTCATATGGAAGTAGTGGTTTTAGTTTAGGTGCTGGCAGTGAAGACTCTGCAGATTTGAAAAATCTGCATATCTCACCTACAGTTTCCCCAAACCTATTTGATACATTAATATGATCACGAAGCCAAGCTGATAACTGACTCTTTAATTTAGGACTATTAAATCGACTGTCACAAAGCAAAATTGCACCATAGTCATTTTTATGCCTAATAACTCGGCCAATGGCTTGATTCACCGCCCTTGTTGCTTCCAAAGAATACCACTCATCTCCAGATAAATAATCTTTTGACTTCGATCGTAACTCTTCCAAATATTTCTTCTTTAATATTATTCTTGGGTCCTTGAGTGGCGGGAATGGTAAGCCAGTGATGATTACAGCTCTCCCGTTCATATCAGCGAAATCTAACCCTTCAGAAACTTTACCACGACACACTGCCATGAAGCAGGCTCCTTTTGTGGCAGGATCATTTATTTTACCATAGTAGTCATTAATGATTGCATTAAAGGTGTCCTTCCGCTGGGGCTCTACAAATATTGGCTTAATGTTATTGATACTTGACCATATCCCTTCTACCTGCCACATTTCCTGACACTTGTTCATTATTGGATAAGATGGAAAGAAAACCAAAAGTCCATCTGGAATAACACGACAAAAACTCAGAATTGTTCTACCAAGAGAGGAAATGTATTTTGGATTGTCTCTGTTTTGGTAATTTGAATTAAGTTGAACAGAATCGGGTCCCTGACTGATAATTTTAACACATATTTGACTGCCCTGAACTATATGAGGATTTTCCAACTGCACACCAACAGGTATACCCAGTTCTGATATCAAGGGCTTCAAGGGAGCTAATGTTCCACTGGTTAACACTATACTTCGCACATTTTGATCCAATAGTTGCTTCATACCAAATCCTGGGCTGAAACACCAGTAACTCAAAATTCTTTCAGCAGATTTTGAATTACCAGGCTTTAAGGCACCCCAGCCATCAGTCTTCTTATTATTGCTTTTCTTATCTTCTATCTGAATATGAACCTTGTAACATAGTTTAACTCTTTCTTTGTAAGCATGTGTTGTGCCACTGAAAACAACATTTAATAAATCAACAATTTTTTGCAAACCCACTCCTTTCTTTTGGAAAGGTGAAGCGCTAGATGTAGACAAGTACTGTATAAGGTTTTCTATTAAAGTTATAACAGACATCTGATTGTGATCACGTATCTCGGCCTTGGAAAGTATATCAAATATAAAACCACCTGGGAATGTAGAGCCTTCAGTGCCAATTTCAATTTCATCTATAGCTTTCTCAAATGCCAGCATCATTTCTTTTAAGATACAAAGGTCATCACATGTGAAATCTCTGGGTTGATTGTTATCTATTGAATCAATCTGGTCTTCCATGGTTTCACTAAATGATCTCATAATATGAGTTATTTCATCAATACATATGGCAACATCTGTTGTTCTAATTTGGAGTGAAGCTGACTCCTCACACATCTTTTCCACATTGTGAGCCTCGTCCAAGATAATTATGTTATTCAGCAACTCCACTCCATTTGCTTTCCTTGACTTTGGATCCAGTAAATAATTATAAGGCATAAAAATTATATCAGCATCCTGTTTGAGTTCCTTGGATAGGTAGTACGGACAGCATTTCAGTTTTTTGCCAACAGATACAAGATCTTCAATGTCTAATATATCATCCCCTTTGACAGATCTGTCTTCCTTTTTGTTCTCAACATTATTATAGAAGAAACATGTGCGGGATTTAACTCTCAGCTGGCACATATGTACTTTGTTCATGTTATTGGTCTCCTTAGACACTTCCGGGTGAATGCACATTTGATCTCTGGACCCTAAGACTGTTGCTTTTACATGCCGGTAACTAGACCGCTTTAACTCTTGCATGGCTTGCGTCAGCTGGGAGTGAGTGCGAGAAGAGTAAATAATTTTGGGCATACCCCATGAAGTGTTATCTTTTTTCCCTGCGGCAGTCTTCAAATTTTCTTTTAACGTGCCACCTACACCACTATGTTCAGAGAAATTTCCAAGTTGCGCATTCATTTGTAACTGTGCTTTTTTCACTAAAAGCCATGCTAATGACGAACACAGTAAACAAAGAGTCTTGCCTGTACCTGTTGGGGACTCCAGCACTGCATTAGTATTGTTTTGCAAGCTTTCAATCACTTTCTCCATGTATGTCTTTTGCACATCGTAAGGTTCGAAGGGAAAACTTACAGGAATACCCGATATCATAATGTCTGGCATGGTTAGAGAGATATCATAAATTCGGGTTTGCTATTAATATTCACATATGCTGTGATTTTAATTTTGTGAGATTTAATTATGATTTAAAATTAGATTAGGTATGTACTGATTCCATTCCAAATTCCAAATAATTCCAATGTTTCGCTGTTTGCATTGCAATGGATGGTTAAAATGACATTTAACCATCGCGAAAACGTCATTCATTTTCCCGCTTAAATTTGAGCATGTTCAAATACTACTATAATTCAATCATCTATGTACATACTCTTAATATTATTTCTTTGACATCTTTTTAAAATTCATTATTTTCTATATTTATCACTAATTCAAATCAATAACCCTTTCCAAATCATCAGGAAAGGGTTATTGATTTTATCCGTGATTTAACTTAAACTACTTTGAATTCAATCCATTCCTTCAATCAAACCAAAAATAGTGAGTGAACTCCAATTTCTTTGAACAAAACTGCTGTCAAAGTCAAAAATTACATTTGACATTTTCGTGTTTTTGACAAGATCGTTGGTTTTTGACATTTATTTTTGTGAATCAAATTAATCAAATGAGTTATACTATAACCTCTACAAAAAGTAAACAAATATTATTTACAAATATGAATGTGTCTGTAAGTCCAGTATATACATCGGTTGCGTGCAATAGGATTCCTGAGATAGCTGACTGGAACAAAGATGGACTAATTTGTTTTGGCGCGTCTTATGCTGTGGTTGTATATGATACGGTAAATAACACTTTATTCTATGACATGTTGACAACATGTTGTCCATAAAATAATTATCTTTCTACCGACTTATTTAATTTTTACAGAAAGCAAGAGGCAAAGATCCTCTAACTGTTCTCAGCCATCACAGAAATAAAGTTAACTCTGTCAAGTGGGTAACAAAAAAGGATGGGTCATCATCAGAAATCATATCCTGTTCAGCTGACAAAACTGCTGCAATTTGGTCTCAGAAAGATGGAAGCTGGGTGGTCTCAAGTGCTCTGACAGGGCATGGCGATGGAGTCACTTGTATTCATGGTGTTTATACTAATGGGGATGACCTGATAGTTTACACAGGCTGCATTGATTCAAACATTAGAGTGTGGGAGAGGAAGAATGGTGATTATTTTGTTTAAACCATAGACACACTTTTTTTTTATGGATAAAAGATAGCAAACAAGCTTGCAGCACCAACAATCCGCTGCCGCCCATGACAACTGTGAGTGACTTTGAACAAGACTCAATTAGGGACTGGGATGGTTAGTCCAATTAGTTGAGAGAGTTAATTAGAACATCAGTTGGTCAGTTTGTTAGTAGGTATGAGGGGACTGGGGACTGTTAGTGATAGTTAGTCCTGTTAGTTAGTGTTAGTAATAGTCCAGTTAGTACTTGTTAGTAAGAGTAATTCAAATAGTGTTACTAAAATGTATAGCACAGTTGAACAAATTAAGAAACTATATATGTTGTCATGTATTTTATTACAAATAACCAAATTAAAAAAGAAGAACTGATGAAGATTGGTCAGTGTGTTGTTTGTTAGAGGCCTATGTCCAGCACGTGACCTTGAAAGGCTAGTGGATTGATTGAACCAAATAAAAAAAAGACTCATTATTATTAAAAGCTTTTATTTAACTTCACTCGTATGTATATCCTGGACTCTTGTAATCAATATTTCACCCACTTCTACTGAAGCTATCAAGCTGAAATTTAGCACACATATTTGGTTCCGATGACGATGCACAAAAATAAATAAAAATAAAATATAAAGTTATAAAAATCTTTTTTTATAATTCAAATTTCAGGTGACACATTTCTAAAGCAGACTATAAACCTGAACTCAGGGCTGTGTCTCACTCTGCATGCACATATACTGCCACAAGCCAATCATCCAGTCTTGTTCTGTGCTCTGGATGACCACAAGATACATATATTTGCCGGAGATGAAGAGTACCACAGGGTGCATACCATGGCGGGGCACGAGGACTGGGTTCGAGGCCTGGATGTTATGGATGTAGGTGTGTGTGAATTTCATTTGGCAGAGCCAAGGAACAACAAGGTTCTATGCAACAAAAATCATTATGGCAACATATTAATTTACTTTAATAATGTAGTGACATAATCATACTAATTATTAAATACACTGAGTTTAAGCATGACATTGATTATAATCAAACCTAGTATAGATTTTTTTTTATTGATTCTAGAAATGATTTATATTAGGTCTGCAGTATTCTATAGATTCATTTTAAATGTGTTTATACACATGGGCACTTCTGTGCATAGAACCTGGGGATGTGATCGAAGCAGTCTTTTTATTTGACAGTATAAGCAACTGACAGCTCTTTGTTGATCTACAGAGAAAAGTGCTGTCAGCTGCTTATATTATCTGTGGTTAACAATTGTTAAGTCTTATCAAAGATCTTCGGGTTACTTGACAACATTCGACACTGGGTTGGCCATAACCCCTCCACCAAATTCGCATTGGAACAACGTGGTGGAGTATGCTCTAGATCTCCCGCAGCTGTGTATGTGGGGGAGACCCTTGCCCAGCAGTGGGACGTGTTTATAAAAATACATTAGTGCACTGGAAATAGGTTCTTAATTATCATGTTGAAATTCCATTTTTTATTTTATTAATGTACAAATAAATTCTCCTATTTATAGACAGCAACACAATAATGCTGGCGTCAGCGTCGCAAGACACATACATCCGGCTGTGGCGCATCCAGCGGCTGACCGAACGGCCGCGGCCGAACGGTATCGCCGTGGAGGAGAAGGTGTTCGAGGCGCGCGGCGAGGCCTGGGCCGTGACGCTGGACGCCGTGCTGGCCGGCCACGAGGGCTGGGTGTATGGCGCGCAGTGGTACCCGGGACAGTTCCAAGGGGGTAAGTGATATGCATCCAGCGGCGGACCGAGCGGTCGCGGCCGAACGGTATCGCCGTGGAGGAGAAGGTGTTCGAGGCGCGCGGCGAGGCGTGGGCCGTGACGCTGGACGCCGTGCTGGCCGGCCACGAGGGCTGGGTGTATGGCGCGCAGTGGTACCCGAGACAGTTCGATGGGGGTAAGTGATATGCATCCAGCGGCGGTCCGAGCGGCCGCGGCCGAACGGTATCGCCGTGGAGGAGAAGGTGTTCGAGGCGCGCGGCGAGGCGTGGGCCGTGACGCTGGACGCCGTGCTGGCCGGCCACGAGGGCTGGGTGTATGGCGCGCAGTGGTACCCGAGACAGTTCGATGGGGGTGAGTGATATGCATCCAGCGGCTGACCGAGCGGCCGCGGCCGAACGGTATCGCCGTGGAGGAGAAGGTGTTCGAGGCGCGCGGCGAGGCGTGGGCCGTGACGCTGGACGCCGTGCTGGCCGGCCACGAGGGCTGGGTGTATGGCGCGCAGTGGTACCCGAGACAGTTCGATGGGGGTAAGTGGTATGCATCCAGCGGCTGACCGAGCGGCCGCGGCCGAACGGTATCGCCGTGGAGGAGAAGGTGTTCGAGGCGCGCGGCGAGGCCTGGGCCGTGACGCTGGACGCCGTGCTGGCCGGCCACGAGGGCTGGGTGTATGGCGCGCAGTGGTACCCGGGACAGTTCCAAGGGGGTAAGTGATATGCATCCAGCGGCGGACCGAGCGGTCGCGGCCGAACGGTATCGCCGTGGAGGAGAAGGTGTTCGAGGCGCGCGGCGAGGCGTGGGCCGTGACGCTGGACGCCGTGCTGGCCGGCCACGAGGGCTGGGTGTACGGCGCGCAGTGGTACCCGGGACAGTTCGATGGGGGTAAGTGATATGCATCCATTCAAAAGCCTGTTGAAGTCCACTGCTGGAAATTGAACCAATGATGATGTAAAGTGATTTCATGAGATAAAAAATGTAGCTTAATTAATATTAAAAATTTGTACACTGGTATAACCAGTAAAGTATGTAGTTCCAAGCCTACTTTTATCACACCTAATATTGTGCACATGCTTGAACAAATAAATGCATTCATTCATTTATTCATTCATTCATTCATTCAGTATGTCTGTTTGTCCGTCTATATTATAAAAAAAAAAATTGGTTGTCTGTAAAGTCGGTTTACTGACGATAGTTGAACGTGACAACGTCTTAAGAAAATACTGATGGAATGGTAGCATTTTTCAAATGAATCATTACCTTTATCGCTGTAATTATCGTTGCTATAAACAATTGACACCACATTCACTTTTCACTGCACTTGATACTCGATCAAAACATGTAAATGTACTATAGTATAGCAGCTGTCCACGCAGACGCATCGCTCACTCAAGTAGGAGAGAGCCGGATGTCGAACGCTGCCGAACGCAAAGGCCGATTGTGCTTCTTTGTCGCTCGTTCCGCGCTCTCGCTTGCACTTCAAGCCTTACATGGAACGCCTCAGAGCGAGGTAACGCCGCATGACGTCACACTTTTTCGTATGTGTTGGCGTTCATCGATTTATAAGACGTTATCACGTCAAAAAAAAAATTTCCTCTTAATCGGCGCTACTCAATCCAGTTCCGCCGTCTTCAGTTCGGAGGGCGGCCAGGGCGATTTCCCCACTTTCCACAGTTATACCCAACTATACATACTTCCATGAACGGAAATCCTTAAAAAATGTATTCCAGATACGAAACCCGTGTACCGGCTGCTCTCGTCGTCGCTGGACAAGACGCTGATCGTGTGGGAGCCGGGCAGCGGCGGCGCGTGGGCGGAGGCGGTGCGCGTGGGCGAGGCGGGCGGCGGCGGGCTGGGCTTCTACGGCGGGCGCTTCGGGCCCGGCGGCCGGCTGCTGGGCCACGGGTACAACGGCTCCTTGCACCTGTGGGGGCTGGATGAGGTGAGCTACCAATGTCTCTAGTGACTATTTTATTACTGACCTAGCTTTTACCCGCGGCTCCGCCCGCGTGGTCAAAGGGAATTAACAATGAGTTGTTTATCATACATGACAACGCCATTTATTAACAACATCCGGAACTAAATATCTAGCAAATAACAAAACATCGATATCTTCCCATGAGGATGTTTTACCGCGGTAAAAAGTAGCCTACGTCACTCTCCACCCTCCTCACTATCTCCACACACAAAAACCATACCATATCATAGCTTCGTTGCGACGTGAAAGCCGGACAAACAAACAAACACACTTTCACATTTATAATATTAGTATGGATCTATTGAAATTTGTCGTCGTCCGAACTACAACCGGGACAGTGGCTTGGTAATATCCCAAGCCTGGAAACCACTTCTGTATACTACCGACCACAGTGAACTGGATGTGGAGTGTGACACGGTCAGTGTGGTGTGCACCCAGCCATATGTGTGCGAAGAGGACAGCAACTCAGCGGACAGCGACAGTGATGTCGTCGTGACAGAGCGAGTGCGTTCACTCCTGAAGATGATCATCGTAATAGATCTGTGTTTGTATTCATTGATCGCGTGTGCATGTCTCCTGTGTGGGAGGGAGGGAGGTGCTGCGTGCATGAGGGGATATACACCACCATACATTTTTGTTCGCGGATTGTTGCAGAGTAGATTAATCCTTGGTTTGTAAAGGCAATACCATTAATCTTCCTCACCTTCACCTCCTTAACCAGTAAGCTTGACCTCAACACCCAGGAGACGAGGCGGTGGCGGCCGGTGGAGGCGTGCGGCGGGCACTTCGGCGGCGTGGAGGACGCGCGCTGGGAGCCGCGCGGCCGGTACCTGCTCAGTGCCTCGCTCGACCAGACCACGCGCGTGCACGCCCCCTGGCGCCGGCCCGACGGTGAGCGTTGACCTCGACACCCGGCAGGAGACGAGGCGGTGGCGGCCGGTGGAGGCGTGCGGCGGCCACTTCGGCGGCGTGGAGGACGCGCGCTGGGAGCCGCGCGGCCGGTACCTGCTCAGCGCCTCGCTCGACCAGACCACGCGCGTGCACGCCCCCTGGCGCCGGCCCGACGGTGAGCGTTGACCTCGACACCCGGCAGGGGACGAGGCGGGGGCGGCCGGTGGAGGCGTGCGGCGGACACTTCGGCGGCGTGGAGGACGCGCGCTGGGAGCCGCGCGGCCGGTACCTGCTCAGCGCCTCGCTCGACCAGACCACGCGCGTGCACGCCCCCTGGCGCCGGCCCGACGGTGAGGGTTTGATTAGGTAGCAAACGAGCATGCAGCACCGCCCGTCTAATGTCGCATATAACTGCAGCGAGTCACATCCAAAGCCAGTCACAGCTGCATTACACCCTCCCTAAACGGTGACGCTGTAAAGGTCTTTATGACCATACAGCAAATGTCAATTCGAAAAAAAAAACGACACCTGAAGACAAAATGTTCGTTTGGGCAGTACTACTCAAGGTAGCAAGGGCCGTGTAATGCCGCCTCTGTCGTGTAATAATTACCTAGTTACAGTCAATGGACGAATAACAAATTAACAACATCTGAATTAACCTTTTGATTTGAACTTGATTTAACAATTTCAGTCCTCACCTCAAGGGTACACTAGCAACGCATTGTGACCGACATAGAACGAGACTCTTTTAGGTCTGTCACAATTGTCACGGACGGCAGCGCATGGATGATGGGAGCCATTAAAAGACTGCTTCAAAAGTATCAGTGGACCTTCAAATGCAAATGGACTTTGACTCGAACATTCCCCCAGGCAGCGTGTCGTGGCACGAGGTGGCCCGGCCGCAGGTGCACGGCTACGACCTGGCGGCCCTGGCCCCGGTCTCGCCCGTCACCTTCGCGTCGGCCGCGGAGGAGAAGGTGATCCGCGTGTTCCGCGCGCCGCACAACTTCCTGCACAACTTCGCTACCATCGCCGGGGAGACGCTGGAGGCAGACGACGTAGCCGGTGAGCCTCTCCCTCTCTCAGTTTGAGTTTATCTGTCTTCCTTCTCAGTCTCTTGCCCGCTTTGCCGCCGGCTACAATTATTGGGCAGACGCCTGATGGACTCAAATCTCTCTTCCTGCCTCTCATTCTTGCCTGCTTGCTTGTCTGCTACCTTCACATCAGCTGCTCGCCTTTTCTATCTCTTTCTCTATATATCTCGCGCTCCCTGCCCATACGTCGCATTTTCACTACCGTGCTACATCCAGTCTGAACAATTGCGCTCTATTTATTTTATTTATTTATTACTCTATACTACTATCAGGCGAGGTTTCAGGTATGTCCATTTTGCAGAACGGTATATTGAGATTGAGAACGGTATTGCAACGGGTATATTCGACGCATTAGATAAATATGTAATGGCTGTTGGGCACGGGTCTCCCCCACAGACGCAGCAGCGGGAGGTCTATAGCATACTCCACCACGCTGCTCCAATGCGGATTGGTGGAGGTTTATTATAGTATTCGTGTTAATATAATGAATATTATTATGTATTTTGTAACCTCGTTGCGTTGCAGGCCCCGAGGGCGCGGCGGTGCCTTCGCTGGGGCTGTCCAACAAGGCGGTGTTCGAGGGCGCGGCCGCCGCGGGAGACGACGACGGCTACTTCGTGCCGGTAGAAATGCACGGTGAGCGTTGCTATTTTAAAAGCTTTTATTTAACTTCACTCGTATGTATTCATGTAAGTCCTGGAATCTTGCAATCAATATTTCACACACTTCCACTGAAGCTATCGAGCTGAAATTCGGCACACATATTAGGTTCCGATGACAATGCATGAAAATAAAAAAAAAGTTATAAAAGCTTTTTAAAAACAAAATTTTTTTAGAGTATAATTATGTTGTAGTGATTCAAATTTAAATTTTCATCGGGGCGGACTTCTGCCTTACAGCAGTGGCACAAAACAGTCACTAGCACTTGTATGATTTTGAAAAACGTAAAACGGACGTACGCGTCGCGTTGTGCGTGCGGCGAAGCGTATGATGCGCAACTGGTCGATGACCGCGCGGTCGGCGTGGTTTTCGACTCAACACACCAATCGCTAATCGAAAGGTTTGAAAAAGAGTAACTGAATTTTAGAATTGGTGCATTCTTTATGTAATACTAGTGGACGCCCGCAGCTTCGCTCGCGTAGAATTACACCCATTGACTACGTCTGCCCGCGTTCGGGTTGCCCACTTGACTTCAAAAACGGCAAAGTTTCATACTAACTTTGCACCCCCGTTTTACCCCCTTAGGGGGTGAATTTTCAAAAATCCTTTCTCAGTGCACCCCTACGTTATAAAAGGAACCCCTGTGCAAAATTTCAAGTTTCTAGCCTAGTTTAGGCCCTGCGTTGATATGTCAGTCAGTCAGTCAGCTTCTCCTTTTATATACGAGTATATAGATGTACTGAACATGTGGTACGGTGTCGCGTGTCCCCAGAGCCCCCCACGGAGGACACGCTGCAGCAGCACACGCTGTGGCCGGAGCTGGGCAAGCTGTACGGGCACGGGCACGAGGTGTTCGCGCTCGACGCCAGCGCGGACGGCGCGCTGCTCGCGTCCGCCTGCCGCGCCACCGCGCAGGAGCACGCGGCCGTGCTGCTGTGGTGAGTGCGGACGTGCGGACATGTGTGGATGTGCAGACGTGGGCGCAGATGCGCAGATTTGTCCCTATAGATCGGGACTAAAAGGGGGCTTCTAGTTAGCGGACGGCAAGAGTGGGAGATCGTCCATCCAGTCAAAGTCATATAATTCAATTTGACGTGATTGGACACGCTTAACGAAAGTCTAGGATTGTCCCTGTAGCTCGGGACCAGAACAGTGCTACGGTAGCCCCTGCCTGTCGTAAAAGGGGACTTCTGGGATTGCGGGCGGTGAGAGGGGGAGCTCGAACCGTCAATCTTGTGACCCCGGGAAAGACGACGCTATTTGTGGCTGCACAGCGTTGTGAAACCGGGAAGAGCCCGTCTTGGGCGCAGCGCTGGAGGGCACCGGCGCGTTCTACAAGAGATCCCGGAGCCCTCCTGTAGCGCCGGAGTAGGCCACCGAGTGGGTTTTAGTGGGTGAAAGTCCCACATAACCCGGCGTCGCTCCCACGACGTCCGGGTGGCTTTTCAAGGTTTCCCACTCGTTAAACAAAACAAAAAAAAGGTAACTACTGCCAATCCGTACTTGGCCAGCGTGGTCGAGACCTGTGTTCAACAGTGGGACAAACAAATGGTTGTGTTGATGATGTGATCAGTTGGCGTGTATTATAGCTATAATCCTAATGGTATAATGTCATAATTCCCAGGGAAACGAGCGACTGGCAGCAGACCCAGAAGCTGGTCTCCCACCAGCTGACGGTGACGCAGCTGTCGTTCTCGCCGGACAGCGCGCGGCTGGTGTCGGTGTCGCGCGACCGCCGCTGGACGGCGTACCACAGGCGGCCGGGCTGTAACATGTTCGACGTGTACGCGAGCTCGGACAGGGGGAGCGGCGTGCACGCGAGGATAGTGTGGTGCTGCGCGTGGGCGGTAGACGGCGCCGTGTTCGCCACCGGCTCCAGGGACGGGAAGGTTGGTGCTACGGTAAATTCGGGGCATTCCCCGGGCGACCTTTATATGGAACCAATTAGGCTTCTTATAAAACCTATTTGGTTCCCTATACATTCCTATTTATTACATCTAACTCGAATGATTATTATGATTTTGATTTTGATTATGATTATTTATGATTGAACTAATGAAAGAGCTTTTGTGACAGGCCCGTTGGCGCAATCGGTAGTGACCCTGTCTATTGCGCCAGGGGTCGTGGGTTCGAATCCCACTCAGGACAAATATTAGTTTGACGAACACTTGTATTTGTTCTGTGTCTGGATGTTAATGTTAACTATTTAAGTATGTATTTAAAAATATCTCTGTATCTCTGTAAATATCTATGTATGTATATCAGTCTCTGACACCCATATTGCAGGCTCGCGCCTACTTTGGGGCCAGAGGGCCGTGTGTGAGAATGTCCAAGATATTTATATATTTATTATTTATTTATTTATATTTCCAGATGTGCGTATGGTCGAAGACAGAAGTTATGACCGACAGCTCGCTGAAGGACTACAGCTTGGTCGGCGAGCCGCTACAGGTCGCCAACGCGTCGGTGACGGCGCTCGCGTTCGCGCCGTTCAGCGCGGGCGGTGTGGGCGGTGCGGGCGGTGCGGGCGGCGCGGGCGGCGCGGGCGGTGCGGGCGGCGCGGGCGGTGCGGGCGGCGCGGGCGGCGCGGGCGGCGCGCGGGTCCTCGCCGCCGGGTTCGAGTCCGGACACATCCGGATATACAGCTTCGGGGATGGCTGGAGGATGCTCTATGAAATGAATAACAGGTCTAAATCATTTAACAATTATTCATTGTTGGCTAATGGCAACTTTTCATTGGAAGTCGCGACTGACGCGAAACTAATCAAAATATGTATGTACCTTTAGTGTGCTACATTCAGATATTATATAACATTATCTGCCGTATTTACAATTCATTCTTCTATTAGTTCTTTTTAGTAGGGGAGCCCAAGAGGGGGCTACAAAGCCCTCCCCTTTCTTTACGTTACTCTCTACAAAGCCTACAAAGTTGTAGCCCTCCCCTTTCTTTACGTTACTCTCAAATTGTAAGATTAGTGGAATATACACTTTTTAGCATGTAATTAACTCACCCTACCTTAATCTAACGCGCTCAAGAATTTCTGATGACAAATTTTTTTTTTTTACTAATCTGATCCTTTATCCTTGACGGCCCCATTTATATATGGGGCTCATATTTGGTGGAGGTACTTAACCGGGTACAAGGTATCCCACTGTATATTAAACTTACGCGCTTGAGTATCCCGCAAAATCCCCTCTTGGGCTCCCCTACTATTTTGCAAGTCAAGTATCAATAATTTTTTTTTAAAAAGCTTTTTCAATTTTGTTTTTTTTTTCGTGCATTGTCATCGGAACTACATTTGTGTGGCGAATTTCAGCTCGATAGTTTCAGTAGAAGTGGGTGAATTATTGATTGCAAGATTCCAGGACAAACATACATACATACATACGAGTGAAGTTAAATAAAAGCTTTTAATTAACACACAAAAATTCCACAGCGCCGCGCACCACTTGACAGTAAAGAGGCTGTCGTTCCGCCCGCAAGCCGCGGGGCCGAGGGCGCTTCTAGCCAGCTGCGGCGCGGACCACGCCGTCAGGATACACGAACTCGCGCTGGCGTGACGGTCACGTTGACATGCGCGTCTGATTGGGAGCTTCAAATATATGTGATATTGTTACTTTCATACATCGTGTTTTATTTCGACTCTTGTAACATAGAACTAAAACAGAAACTAATCAAGATTGGTGAATGCGGTGGTGGTACGCGGTGAACTGGGAGTATACCCCGTGCCGCAATGTTGCAATATACTGCAAGACATCTCGCTTAACGACTGTTTCCAACATTGAAAACAACCGGGACCGACGGCTTTACGTGCCCTCCGAAGCACGGTAGAGTCCATGAAATTTTGCCACTAGCGGTCACCCATCCACAAACCGACCGCGCCCGTCGTTGCTTAACTCTTTCGATCAAATTGAATCGACCCGAGCCATTGGGCTATGGACGCTACATATACACGCTGATACACATCATTTGTATCAAAATAATACGTGATCGCCGTTCTATCTTAATTAATTTATGTGCCTAAAATCATAGATATGTATTAGGCGTAAAAAAAAATATCAGCCACACTGTGAAATTCTTTTCTCCTTAAATTTTAATTTTCTGTTTACTCTGCGTTGCGCTAGGCAATGAGCACAATAACATGTTAATTTGTTTAGCACTGAATTGTATGGAGGTGGTTATAAAATAATTGCCTATAACTTTAAGCGCGACTGAACGAACCAAAGGTAAAATAAAACGATTTCAGATTTTCAAAAAATGTATTTCATTACGTTAAAATTGTATATGTATTTCACAAAAAATATAAAGATAAAATTTTTATAATAATATATTCCTACAGTAGAACGATATAAACATCATTTAATTTCATTAACAAATCTTTACATTTACAAAAAATAATTTTGGTAAATACAACGTGCTTACATTTAAAATCATAAATTGGAAGCACCCTAATGGATTTTTTTCTCTTTCACATTGAACAATAAACACATCCAATAATTATTTCCATCCGTTCATCATGTTGATACACAACGCTAGGAAATTTGCCTGCCTTCATTCATTTCATATCCAAATTCAACACATCCATAATCTCTTTTCATATTTGAAATTAAAGGCTTCCTCACGTGTAATTTAAGTCGGAAATAGGCCGACTAGTTTCGGTCGATTACGACGACCATGTTCAGGAGTTACCGCACTCGCGGCGGGCACGGCACGCCGTATGAATATAGACACTCAGGATACATTTAGTAACATAATCTCTTTAACTTACTATATAGGTTTTGTGATGGTAACGTCTAGAAGCAATAAACAAAAAATGTTTTTAATACATACAAATTTTATTTACACTTTTAGTGAAATAAGAATTCAAAAATTTTGTAAAAGTAAGACTGTAAAAGTCAATATCTGTCAGTTTACGCAAGACCAAATGTACATTCATCTCTTACGTTACATTTTAAGTCTTTGAGTGAGTACTATGTAAAGGCACATACGTCTTACTATAATCTAGTAGTCTACGCACCTGGGACCAATAAAATGCCAGAAGCGAGACAGTTGGTTTTCTATTGCCTCCGGGATTCCAGCATTAAAAATCAGCCAATGAAATGCGTCTAAAACACAGGTCTATATTAACAACCAATCACAAGTTGAGAAAGACCTTGAGTAAAGATTTGTACTGGCTTACATTGGGGATGGATCAGCTAATCTTTATCCTTATCTGAGTTTTGTTTAAGAATTCCAGTCTTACGAAACCCCACCAGTAGGTCAGTGGTCGCAAGTACTGGGTTCGATTCCTGGGCAAATTATTATTAGGTTTTTCTAACATGAAATTCCCAGGATTATCTCGGAGTAGGGAGGAGAACTAAACTTCATGAGATCTTAAGATAACTAGTGAAACAACAAGTACACAATCTCTCTTTCGGTGAATTATTATATACATCTACTCTTTCAGTGAATTATTTGTGTTATAACCTTCTGTAGGATCACTTAATTTCCAAACATTCATATTTACGTTGTTGTGCATGCATAGAAACTTTTTACAAAATAGTTACACTTATTTACCCCACGTCCGGCTTTCGTGCTTCGAAGAGCACATAAAGCGGTCCGCCCTGGTTGTTACCGTCGTTAGTCAAGCCATGTAGCGCGGCCTAAAAACTTTCAACGATCGGGTTGGCATCCAACCTTTACCCGATCCGCACTGTAGCTGGAATAGACACCGTCCGCTAACGCTAATGCTGCCACGCCAACCCACACATATTCTCTCAAAATTAATTAATATCAGTAGCCATCTAGTTCTCGACCATAATAACTTTCTTCTTCTTCCCAATCCGGCTCGGTATCGACCGCACGTGGCTGAAGAACCTTTCCACTCTATTCATTTTCTTCTTCCCCTCCTGTCTTATATCCACCAATGACTTCGAATCGGTGACCTTGTATGGTGGAAGCGGTTCAGTTGGCACGCTAGGCAAGCAGATATTGGACTCCGAGACACTGTCTTTAGGTATATCTGGCAATGCCAGTTGCTCCCTCTTTTCCGGGGTATACCGGTCTGTGATAGTGAACGAGCTGTGTCTGCTGCGCCTGTCCGGGGAGACCCCGTTGGGCGCCATCTCACGGATGACTACGCCTGACGATTCGCTTGAAACGGATCCGTTCTTCAGCCTGTTAATTGAATCAAACACAATATTCGTTATGATAGTAGGTTAGGAAACATCATTTTTATGGACAGCAAGATGATAGCAAGCGAACATGGTTGGTTGGCAAGTTGGTCCCTGTTGATTTTCAATGGTGAAAACAATCGTTAAGCCTTGTCGAAGACCTTCGGGTGGCTTGAGAACATTCGACACTGGGTTGGTCACTAACCCCTCCACCAATCCGCATTGTAACAGCGTGGAGGAGTATTCTCTAGACCAGTGGGACGTCTGTAAACGTAAAAGTGAAACTTTTTTTCACATTATAGACATTTAACTAAAAATTTTTGGAATTATATTTCATTAATGACAATGAAAATGAAAATTATTTCGCTCTTAACTACAACGTAACATGCAAAATAACGCGTAACGCGACATGCGACAGGCAAACCAAAATTTTCAGAACGATGTAATAAAAGTTTAACTTTAATAAAAAAAACTAGTATAGTACTCAAGCAGTTACCTAGGAACACCGCTTGTCGAAGACCTTCGGGTGGCTCGAGAACATTTGACACTGGGTTGGCCACTAACCGCTTCAACAATCCGCATTGGAGTATGCTGTAGACCAGACATTTAACGTTGGGACGTCTATGGGTTGCAGCTTTAGGGTTAAATTATTATGAAAACTCGTATCGTCGTCGTAATCCAGCAGTTACCTGGGAACGCCGCCCTGGTCGAGCGTGGTGGTCAGCTTCCGCCAGAACAGGTCGTCGTCGGCCAGGCCGGCCCCGCGGCGCATGTACACCAGGTTGTGGTAGTGCGACAGCACGCGCGGCAGCTGGCACGCGCGGTACATTATCGGGATCAGGTTGCGGATGTTCGTCTCTGTAAACGTTCAGTTCCATTGATATACCTCGACGAATGTGTATCTCTGAACGAAATTGGAAGGGGATAGATGCCCAGGTGACAGTGTGAGCACATAATACGGGAGTGCTTACGACTGACAACCCTCTCACACCAAGCAAAGCGATACTTCTGCTTATTCAAGGTTAGAGCCAGACTTTGATAACGGTCCGTATACATATTATTAACAGGTACAATCATGGTATAGTTTACATGTAGTAACATTTGCAGTGATGATTGTGATGTGCACGTGCGGTACATTATAGGGATCAGGTTGCGGATGTTCGTCTCTGTAAACGTTCAGTTCCATTGATATTCCTCGACGAATGTTTATCCCTGAACGAAATTGGAAGGGGATAGATGCCCAGCTGAGAGTGTGAGCACATTATACGGCAGTGCTTATGACTGACAACCCTCTCACCCCAAGCAATGCGATACCTGAATTTCGACTCCTGCTCATTCAAGGTTAGAGCCAGACTTTGATGCTAGTCCGCATACATATTAAATAACAGGTATAATTATAGTATAATTTACATGTATAATATTTTATATGTAACATTTGCAGTGACATTTCTGTTTATTTTTCTGGTTACATATCTCGAATTCCATATATAAAACTGTACTAAGGTTTTATTAAAAACAATTTCAGAGTGTATTCAGTGCAATACACTCTGAAATTGTCCATCAAGTGATCCCGGGAAAGGCGACGCTGTGACTGCACAGCGTAGTGCAGGTGTTGATGAACCTATAAGACCGGGTAGAGCCTGTGTAGGGCGCAGAGCATTTCTTACAGATATCCCGGAGCACTTCTCAAGTCCGCGTCTGTTCATTGAATAAATCTTTAAACAAATCTATCAGGGGTTGACAAGTAATCGATACAGTTTCCGAAAATATTATTCTCAAATTGTCCACTAGTCCGAAAGAACCCACAAAGTCCGGACAACTTTGAAAGGTCTCCCACTTGTAACGATGGCCCAGGCTGGCCCGGGACACTCACCGACGCCGTGCGCCTGCGCGATGTGCGTGATGAACTTGACGGCGGGGCTGCGGAAGAAGTCCGGCGAGTACACCAGCACGATGCGCCGGCAGCGCTCCGAGATCAGCCGCACTACGGGCTCGAAGCGCGTCGAGAAGCCCGGCAGAAGATCGTCTTCCGTGCACAGCTGGAATAATATCAGTTCCTATGGTTGGAGTCCTGGAGACTGACTGACTGACTGACTGACTGACTCACTGACATATCAACGCAGGGCCTAAACTATAAGAGTTAGATACTTGAAATTTTGCACAAGGGTTCCTTTTATAACGTAGGGGAGCACTAAGAAAGGATTTCTGAAAATTCACCCCCTAAGGGGGTAAAACAGGGGTGCAAAGTTAGTATGAAACTTTGCCGTTTTTGAAGTTACTGAATGTCTAATTCCACGCGAGCGAAGCTGCGGGCGTCCACTAGTATTGTATATTGGACATCCCTCACGAAATAATCCTTTACTTCCTTTCCTCCTTTCATCCTTTATTTAAATTACTCTCTTCTCTATCCAAAGGTTGTCTGGTGGAAATCGCTACTGTAGCGATAACACCGCCTTTTGACCACCACTGGTCATCGTTTGTGTTTTTTATCGAATGTTATTTATTGTATTATTGTGGTGTACAATAAAGAGCATTTCTATTGTACTGTATTGTGTAATCGAGTCTTCTGTCGTCTGGAGACGTGTCCAATGAACAACAATACGCGTTTGTGATAACGTGATAAGACATCTTGAGACCTTTGGAAGTCTCATATTTATATACGATATTTGTATATCCTTAATAAACGTTATTACATTTTTTGTTTACCGACGCTTACGACTTACATTTTTATTCACACAAATGATGCCTTGAAGATCTCTTTCATCCATCCAACAGCCTTTTGAGGTCTACTGCTGGACATAGGCCTCACCTAAACGATACCACTTCGACTAGTCCTGTGCTTTCTGAAACCAGCGCTTTCCCGCCGTCTTCTAGCCGAAGATCTCTTCGTCAGGCTATAATCTATATAAAAAAAAAAAACTACCTTGAGCCCCTCGTCCCGCAGCCGCTTGAGCATGGCGTCGACGAAGTCCCGGTCCTGCGGCGCGAACAGCACGTACGCGTGGTACAGCTGCGGCGCGTTGTGCCGCACGTCCTGGAACGTTATTAGGTCGTCCTCCGGCGAGTCGACCCGAGCGAGCTCTTCGCACGGCGCCGGCGCTGCGGGAGAGACCAACAGATTTTATTCGTTGATTTTCCCCCTCAAGTTAAAAAAAGTTCATAGCCCAATGGCTTGCAACGACAGGCGCGGACGGTATGTGGATGGGTGACCGCTAGTTAAGAAATTTCATAGTGCTTCCGTGATGCGGAGGGCACGTTAAGCCGACGCGGCGACGGTCCCGTTTGTTTTTAATCGTAAAGCCTTGTCAAAGTACTACACAAATCAACCGCACCCGTTGAAGGTTAACTTGGTCGATCACATACAATCACAATGCCATTGGGCTATGGGAAATTCAAACCGATACTTACCAATGAGTTTATTATTCCTTGCCAGTTCCAGCAAGTCACTGTGTACATCAAATCTATCTAGTAGCTGCAAGTAGTGCATCAGTTGGCCAACAGTGGCGCCACTGTCGTTTTGTGTCCATATCTCAAACACCTTCTCTATCTTGTCAGGATACTCTTTTATGCTTGTTTCCACTTGTGTAGATATGTTGACTAGCGAAGCCAGCCCACGCCAATCTCTGAAAAATTTTTCAAAATAGTTATTTATGATTTTGAAAGGTATAATATCTATAATATTCTATTTAGTTTAAAGGCAATTATATTTTAGATTCTGATTACAACGATACAACTCGCAACTCTCAGCTACATGGCTAAAACACATAATTTCGGAATAAATAATGTGTGTTAATGATAATAGTGTTTTTATAATAATACAACATCACAAATATTGATATTCCTATAATACACGAAAAAGCATAACATACATATTTTATTTATTTTAAAAAAATATCTAAGTACATCAGTGTTTTAGTTCCTTGCCTGACATTTTCAACCATAACTTTTCCTGTTTGCTTACCCACTTGTTTGTAACTTATCTTTTGACTTTCTAAACCTAAACAAAACATGAAATATATACCTGTATCTGGAAATACGATCTGGGCAAACAGTTTTTAAAACTTTTTTTGTGTTTAGCAGTGAAGACAAAAGTTTCCTTGATTCATCTGAAAGCCGTGATAGTGGTACACTGTGTAGGTTTATGTCCCCATCCATTATGGAGAAAGCAAAACACTTGATACAACTATACAGGGTTCATGACAGCCATATTAGTATTACACTTCAAATGAATGAATAAAACTGTTGTAACGCATTAAAAAATATTAAGAAATTATTGTTTTGTTCATAAAAGGACACATTTTATTTATCACTTGACTGACTGACTGACACTTCACTCCAGCCATAATTTATGTCAATCAAAATCAAACGTTCAATCAAACGTCATGTCATTGACAGCAGCAAAGAAATATGGAGCTGTAAACTCCAATCTCAATCGAGCTCCCCTTAACTTTTACCCTATATTATTTCATTGTAACATACGTATAGTCTGTCAAGAAAGTCATGAAAAGAATGTTTTAGGAACTAATTATTTTGCATGCTGTGGCAACACTGAATTACTATCAAGCTGTGTATATCAATTGTCACTTCGTAGGTTGATATGAATGATTTGCACGGATTTTTTGAAGTATTTCTAGGTTTTCTTATCTTGAAACGGTTTAATAAGTTAGAATGAATCGGAATGTTTATAAGAGTGGCTCGAGACAAATCATATTTAAGGTTTTTGAAGAATTTATGAGTGAATTTCAAGCGGGAAAGTTGCTTTCCGAGTTGGACGATGTTTACGGTCGAACAGCAAAAGTAACTGGTATGTACACGTATTTTATTGTTAAATAAAGTGAAGCGACTGTAGTCCCTCTAAATTTTTTGTTTTTAAATGTAATTTTACTTGTATAAATAGTATTGTTTACCTATTTTTGAGGTTATCAAGTTATACCTAATTATGCTGCAAATATTACTACACGGTGAACAATTTTGATCCTTTATTATTTTTTATTCAAATATAACTAAATAATTTGAGATATTTATTATTTGTTTATATTTAATATGCTCGCACTGTTTTCAGGTGTCTCCGAAAGCACCGTTCGGCGCATAGTGGACGAAGGCATGAAGAATGGGGGTAAATTTGTAACGCCTGGCAAAAACAGGAAAGGAAGACCTAAGAAAGAGATCGATGATTTTGATATATGTGCTATTCGTCAAAAAGTTCAGTTTTTCTACACTGTACAAAAAGAAGTACCTACACTAAGAAAACTATTATCAACGGTGAAGGACGAATTGAATTTTGATGGCAGTCACGAACATTTAAGACAGATTTTATTCTCCATTGGCTTTAAATTTAAAAAATGTCAAACAAATAGATTGGCCCTGATAGAGAAACCAGCAATAGCATCAAAGCGGGAGTATTATTTAAAGCAAATTCTTGACAATAGAAGTTTGCCAGAGGAACTTCAAAAAAACATTATTTATTTGGACGAGAGTTACATACACGAGTCGTACAAAGTAACTAAATGTTGGCAGTCTGTTAATGTTGCAGGTGTCCAACAAAATATATCCAAAGGGAAACGGTGGATAATAGTACATGCTGGTAGTGAGAAAGGTTTTGTGCCGAATGCGCTTCTAATATTTTCTGGTAAAAACAAGCAAGAAGATTACCATTCCGAGATGAATGCTCATAATTTTACGAAATGGATAACAGAAAAGTTAGTGCCCAATTTAAATGAACCATCAATCATTGTGATGGATAATGCACCATACCACTCAGTTATAACAAACAAGGTATATTATTATTAATGTCTTTCTTATTTTTATATTATGCAGAATGATTGTATGTTTAAAATTAAATTACATTACTAACTATTCGTTTTTCACCAGGCTCCTACATCTGCTTCAAGAGTCGATGAAATAAAATTGTTGTTACTAGAAAATAACATTGCATTTGATGAAACATTAAGGAAACCATCCTTGTTAATGTTGGTAAAAAAACATAAGCCTGACCCTGTATATTATATTGATGAACTTTTAGGGGAATATGGACATACAGTGGTAAGACTGCCGCCTTACCATTGTGATCTAAACCCCATTGAATTAATTTGGGCAATGGTAAAAAAGCGTATTGCATTAAAGAATGTTGGTGGTCAAAATGTTGCAAAGTTGGCAGAAGAAGTATTCCAGTCAGTAACTTCACAAGAATGGAAAAATTGTGTTGACCATGTCATTAAGATTGAAAAAGCATATCACACTCGAGGAGGAACTTTATATAACGATGTTGATAGACTTGTCATCCAATTAGGGGATGATAGTTCCAGTGAATCCGAAGAGGAAGAAATGGACCAACCTCACTGTGCAGGAAGTTCAGGAAATATTTCGGGAGTCGAATACCTGGACACAGATTTCGACTCTGATTAATAAAAAATAATATTATTTCAGTTTATTTTTTTTTGTACCCTAGTGTTGGCCGATTTTGAGAGCTATTTTTCACTAAGCCCTGTTACATAATAGCAGGATAGACGTATACATAATTAAATTCAGCCATAGAGACTATAGATTGCAGTCAGTCATAAGTTTTAACTGTCGAAACGTATTCAATCAAGTTATATAAACGATCTGCTCGTTATGCTATCGTATAATAGATATACTCTAGTTACTGTAAACAAAAAGGCTTTGTTCTACGCCTTATGAGTAATAAGAACCGAGATAAAATATAACGACCACTTTTGGCACCACTCAAGTGGACGTCGTGCGAGCGAGATCAAATAAACTTGTTTTACAAGAAATATTTGTATGGTAGTATACTAATATTTTGCTTGTATTGTTTTAGATACATGGACAGGATTATATAGTAATAAAAACACATAGAATTTATTACGTAGTTTTTTAATAAAATCCAAATAACATCAGTACATTTCACAACCTATTTTTCCAAAGCTATTTTCTAATATTATTACGTCCTCGGCGGAGTTGTAATAAATCATGGCACTAGATTAATGTTTCTAGATTCTCAATTTAATTAGGTTTAGCTTATTAAAACAGTCATAATGGAAAGAAACTGAATCTAATAAGAAATGAGCCAAGAAATAAGTGAGCGTGGGAACACCGGTCTCCGGTTGCCACGCTTGACGTTTGCGTTTTCCTGTCAAATCTGCGTCACGCTTGAGAGGTTAATGGCTTATTAATAATAAGGTATTTACAATAATAACTTATTATATTTATTATAAAATAAAAATAAAAACCAAGCATCAAAACTTTTCAGTCAATGTATATAGGGATATCATATTAAAGATAGTGGCGCCCTCCTTTTTTTTCATGACTTTCTTGACAGACTATATGTATGAGCTGAATTCTCTATTTAGTCATAATTATTACATCAGTTTATTGTTTCCGACTAGCGAAGTTGCAAAGAATTGCAAAGAATTGAGACTTGTAGTGACTCAACAGAGAAGGGTCTTATGAAACTCACGTTTAGTCTGCAATATCTTTATCACTGTATTTGATTCGAAACTACAGGGATCATTATTGAGTTGTTGAACTATAGCTATAGCTACGATCCTTAAAAGTCCCACAGCTGAGCACGAGTCTCCCCTACATACAGCTGTGGGAGGCCTAGAGCATATTCCACCACGCTTCTCCAAGTTAAGCTGATAAGCTTTCGGTGCCGCTTGTTTTCAATAGTGGAAACAGTCGATAAGCCTTGTCAAAGACCTTCGGGTGGCTTGAGAATATTCCACTCTGGGTTGGCCACTAACCCCTCCACCAATCTGCATTGGTGCACTACGTAACTAAAATACTAGAGGTCAAACAGTTCGTGAGTTAAACTATTAGATATTACATGTACTTATGATATTATAAGTAAAAAACAAAATTAAATACTTTGCATGCATTTTATTTACAATTACTTATCCAATAAATCTATTATAATAATTTAGGTCCTTTTTCTTGTATTTTTGCTATATTTCTTCTAAAAAGTTTACCTGAGTCAACAATTTCTGGATTGTTTTCATCAGCATAGTCATCCAGTCTCTTTCTCAGTAGGTGTTTCAGGTCCTTCACACTGCTACCATCCAGAGCTGATATTCCAATTACATCTTGAAAGGTAATTAGTTGTTCAGGCCTCACTTCTTGAGGTAATGATGAAATAACATCCTCTATATTGGAAAGTGACTGCTTTAGTTCTTGAAATATATGATCAGCTCCTTCCAAGTCCATTTTATTTACTGCTAATATTGCTGGTTTCTCTAATAATTCCTTGTCGTAAAGCTCCAGCTCCTTGTTAAGCAGGAGGACTGTCTCTAAACATGTCCGTGATGGATGCCGAGGGCTTAACTGAAAACCTTTCACATCAGCTATGAACAATAAAAGTTTTGTCCTTTCTACATGTTTGAGAAAATTGTGGCCCAGACCAATATTCATATGAGCACCTTCTATTAAACCAGGTAAATCTGCAATGGAAATTTGTCTCAAGTCTTCAAACTGCATTATACCCTTATTTGGTTTTATCGTAGTAAATGGAAAATTTGCTATTCTAGGTCTCGCTTTAGAAATAGCTTTAAGAAGGGAACTCTTGCCTGCATTTGGAAAACCCACCAGACCTATATCAGCAATTAGCTTCAAGTCTAGCCTAATGTGATGGATTTGTCCGAAGTGCCCCATGAAGTTATTTTGAGGTGTACCACCAGGGCCACCTCGTGCTAAAATTATTGTTTCTCCTTCCTTGTCTATTGTCCCAAGTACTGTTCCATCTTCCTTGTATACCGTTATTCCCAAAGGTACCTCCAATTTTATATCAGAACCAGGGTTGCCAACTATTTTGGTTTTTCGACTGTCCTCTCCATGACCAGCTGATATTGTTTTAGCTCGATGCTTCTTCATAATACTTTTCATGTCAGCGTCTTCTTTGCCAATGCAGTAAACGCACCCTCCTTGGCCTCCTAGCCCACCATACTTGGGTAGACCGGTACCTCCCGTGCCACCTTTAACATGAAGCCGTACAGAATCAATAAATTTGCATTTAAGATAATTTCGAGGTTGTTTTATTTCTCTCACGGCAAAAAAGAATCTTGATAAGAAAACCATACTGCAAATTCCTCTTCGAAAATACAAAACAAACAATAATGTACTACTTAATCAACTTTATTTAAAGCATTCTATTAATTATCAAATTTTCGGTTCGGATTATTTGTTTTGGTTTGTTGTTCTCAGTCAAATTCATTAATTCAGTCAATGACTGTCAATGTCGCTTTTAATTTGACACTTGACATTGACAGAAAAATCTAAGCCAACGCAAAAAATGGAGAGATGGAGGTAAATCTAAAACATGTAGGTAGGTAGTGCTTGTGGTCCGTTGCGGCCACGCAAAAAAGTTATCACTTACAATACTTTCTTTTTGATATCGATAGTTGGTTGGTTAGCAAGTAGCGTCCTAATTCCAACGTTAGACCTCGGATTTATGGAAGTATCGTACAGTAGTATAGTACAATTTAAGGGTACAATAACTTTAGCAGTTAGCCAAAACACTTAGGCAGTTAGGATATGGGCGCCTGGAAATAGCGCGGCCAAATGCTGGAACAACATTCCTCCACCCATCCTTAACCATATGACAGTAACAAGTTTCAAAGCTGAGCTGCTTTTATAATAAGTTAAAGTTACAACAATCGTTTTTGTTTCATGCGAGCAATGTGTGGGGCGTCCATACATGTACTAACTAAGATTATAAAGTGAGTTATATTTTATTCTACTTTACATCATCCCGTGAACAAGGCACACGATATGGTGAGTACGACTTCTGACTGACTATACCTCTTCTTTCGCAACGATGTTGTCGCATTGCGTGAGGGAATTCAGGTTTTGGGAAGTCCCGGTACACAGAGGATTGCTCCTGGGGTACAAGTATAAAGTAGTATAAACCCCTTTAATATCATCCCCGCTGTTGAGCGGGGGGAGTACACCTTCCTGATATACGCAAGGCGGATCTATTACTTCCACTCTTCTCCTCCTCCTCCTCCTCCTGTTTCTGTTCGGAAACTTGATTTAATATCCTTGTCAATGTCACTCACACACACTTGATTGATGTCACATTAATAATCTTATCGACCGTCCGTTATCGCTAATCGCTACGCGTTATCGCTATTCGCTTCGCTAGTGCTCGCTTACACATCTGTCTGACGACAGCCATTATCGCTATTGATCGTTAAAAATACAAACTTCTGCCGGCTATACTTTAAATATCATCAGTTTTGGTCAAAATAATATGATAATATGTCGTATCAACTGCTATTAGTAATATTTTTGCAATTAACTCCTATCGTTTTGTGTAGTGATGGAGACCGATCCGTATATTATCAGAATTGTATTAAGAACTGCCTTACTGCAAACTGCACAAAAGGTAATAATTTTTTATTAGTAAATTTATTTACTTAATTGTCTAATTAATGACAGTTTTCATGGAGCCTACTATAATAATGTATGTATCACATTTAAAAATATAATATTTGAATCTTAGCTAGGTAGGAATAAAAAAAATATGATTATTGCTGAATGGTAATGTTGTGAGTGAAATTTTTATGAATAAAATTTTCAGTAATTGTAAATATTAAAAATTAAATGGATACAATTGTACAATGAATAAAAAGTTAATGAAATTGATTTATGAATAGTTTTGTGAATTGCGAAGAGTCTGTCGCAACATCTGCTTGATTCAGATTCAGATTCATTTATTTTTCATTATATGGTATTTTGTATACACTTAATGAACGTCGAAAGAAATTAATGAAGAGGTGACAGCCCAGCGGCTATCAAACTCGCCTCTCACTCGAGCGGTCCGGGTTCAAACCCAAGCGGCACGCACCAATGACTTTTCCAAGTTATGTGCGATTTAAGAAATTAAATGTCATTTGCTGTAACGGTGAAGGACACCTGCATGCCTGAGAGTTCTTGAAGGCATGTGAAGTCTGCCAATCCGCACTTGGCCAGCGTGGTGGACTAAGGCCTAATCCCTTATGAACATAATTATGTTCATTGATAGTTATCTGATAATTATCTGATAACTATTGGAGAATTATCCCGTTATAAACCAACAATATAAGGGGTAATAAAACTTAATAAAAGTACTTACGCATTGTTACACGGAGGGCATTGTAAGCTTTAAGAGTGTGGTTGGCCCACAAGTTGCATGTATAAATACTTGTGCATTAGGCCAGTGGGATTTGAACCTGGACGAAGTCTGGGCACTGCCCCGCAGTCCGTGCACCATAGATCTCATATCTTTTGCGCATAGTATTAATTGCACCTTGCAGGAGGTGAAAGGTTCCTGCCCAAAGCAGTGAAGCTCCAGGACAAGTGGTCTAGCATGATGATGTGGACCTGCTTGGACGAGTGCAGGTACCACTGTATGTGGAAGACGGTGGACGGCTTCCATGAGCGAGGGTACCCCACACCCAAGTTCCATGGGAAGGTACATAAATCTACATTACATAAATCTTACCATTTAACACATTCATTATCTGTGACGACTGTGGCGTGGTGGTGAGAGACTGCATGGAAAACTATGGGACCAGGGTTCGAATCCCTGCTGGGGACATTTAATACGCAGATAAATATTTGTACTCAGGGAATGGATGTTAAATTCTGTCTTCTCTTTCTAGCCTTCTGTTTTATTTAATCATTCATTTTACTAAACCATCAAAATAGTGCATTTAATAATGGCGGTAAAACTATATATTAAATACTCACGATTTTAATAAATAAATAAATGTTGTATGTATTCAGGGTAGTCCCATTCCCCACCTAAGCGAATGCATACTTTCGGAGACATTCAAGATTGTTTGAGATTATCTGACACTGATCTCATGAATAAAAAAAAAAAGAATTAATTAAATTATGAAAAATTGATGAATTAAAAAAAAAAAAATGAAATTTTAATTTCTGAGATTATTTATTTATCTAGCTAGCGGGTAGCATTCGCGATAGAAAGGAAAATTAAAAGAATATTTATTCACCTCATGCGCTATCTTTCCACAGTGGCCCTTCCGACGCATGTATGGCGTGCAGGAGCCGGCGTCGGCGCTGGCGTCGCTGCTCAACCTAGCCACAACTGTCGTCATGCACACGCTCATCATCAAGGAGTTCCCGCCGCCGCAGGCGCCGCTCGTCCTCTTCTGGCATGTCTTCATTGCGGTATGTATACATCATGCAGCGTTTAGACAATGACCGATGGACGCAAGCCTCTCTGGACATAGTCGTTTTGTTTGACAACAGCTACAGTATTTACAGCAATGTCTCTGGACTTTGAAAATTTTGTAGTATGTACATTAAGTTGATGAAATCTCAAAGGGCAAGGGAGATCTCAGGGTACATAATTTGACATTTATTTATGTGTACCGAGTATACGTGAGCAGCCCATCTCACTAGTTGTAGGGAATTGTAGCATGAAAATTTAGCTCTTCACGTCAAGTAGGTACCTACTCTTGTCGTTTATGTAGAAAAAAGACGTGGTATTATGAGCACTTTACAGAATCTATAATCATGATGAAATCACTGGAGATGAATGCTCATCTGTCTTTGAAAACATTATGGAGAAATCTCAGGCATGCAGTTTTCTTACGATGTTTTTTTCGCCGTTACAGATGGTGACATTCAATTGCTTGAAACGCATGTAACGTAACAAAGTCGCTGTCGCATGTGCGTGCCAGTGGGATTTGAGCACTGGACCTTCTCAATTGAGCGGCCGAATTCACAGTTCAGTTATTACCGCTGCCAATACTAATCCTACTAATTTCAGATTTGCATGAATGCTTGGTGTTGGTCCATTGTATTCCACGCCAGAGACAACCCCTACACAGAATTTATGGACTACGTCTGTGCTCTGTCTATGGTCATGGCGCTGTTTGTGGCGGCAATTGTGCGGTAAATATCTGTATAATCCATAACACTAAAGTTCGTGTAATTTAGAATACTTCAATACAGTATTTGCATGAATATTTTTTTAGAGCACTTGGGTCTACCAAGTTAAGTTGTACCAACTATTTCTGGCCGTAGATCTTTCGCGAAACATTGTTAGAAACATTTTATTATGCTCCCGGTAATAGTTTTGCTTGCATCTGAATATCTTATTATTTCCATTCCAGAATATTCCACAGGCGAAGGAAAGTCACATTGGTGAGCCTGGGGTTGACAGTGTGGTACTTCATGGAACACGCTCATTACCTGTACTCTGGCCAGATCGACTATGACTACAACATGAAAGTCAACCTGGTGTTTGGTGAGTGGTTTGTGCTGCAGTTTGGTAAAATGTGGCATGCGTGCTAATCCAGATTGTTTTTCAGAGTATCTGATGCTTGGCGCGTTGCCTATACGCTGGCGAAATGCAGTATCGTTAAGAAAATGCCTTCCTAGAGTGGCGGAGGCCGCGCAAACTTATTTAGAATACCAATTGTGTTATTTATAGTTTATTTTAGTCTATAAACTAATTATAAAATTGCGTAGTAGTCTATAAACTAATTATAAAAAATTGCGTAGCATATATAATAATAGTGGACGCCCGCAGCTTCGCTCGCGTGGAATTAGACATTCACTAACTTCAAAAACGGCAAAGTTTCATACTAAATTTGCACCCCCGTTTTACCCCTCTAGGGGGTGGATTTTCAAAAATCCTTTCTTAGTGCTCCCCTACGTTATAAAAGGAACCCCTGTGCAAAATTTCAAGTTTCTAACCCTTATAGTTTAGGCCCTGCGTTGATATGTCAGTCAGTCAGTCACCTTCTCCTTTTATATATATAGATTTAAAAAAACGGCGAACGCGCGCAACCTCCCTCGTCGAAGGCGTTTTGCCGTCTGAGGGTCAACGCTGACTAGCCTAAATTAGTGCGTGTCCCTGTGTTGTAAGGTTTAAAATTGCAAGGCATTTGATTTTAAGCAACTGCATGAACTTACCTAATTTTTTGCATACCTTCAGTACATTGAACTACCTTTCTATTACTTACAAACTCCAATACCTCAAAATATCGAGTACAGTGACGAAAACATGTTTTCTTATTCTTTACGTCCGGTTTTTCTTTAAAGAATTCTAAACCATTTTTATGAATTGTCGACTTATGCCTTATTACCTTTACATTTACATTGTATTTTTATGTGGTTTGTAAAGCTACTATTAATGCGACAGGCGACAGTAATGCGCAGAAAACTGGACGTTTCAGGGGCAATCTGACCTGGTATCTCCTTACGTATCAACGTGGTCACTTTTCTTCTTCTTCAAATTGGCACACCACGCATAGTGATACGTAGTTAAAATGAACGTCCTTACATAAGACGCGAGTTCTCGATACGATACGCCTGATTTCAAGATGATACAGAATGATACAGTGATCGTGATACAGTGATCGTGATACAGTTGTTGCTTGGTGCAGGCGTGGCGGGGTCGCTGATGTGGCTGGCGTGGGCGGGCGTGCAGTGGCTGTCGGGCCGGCGCTACGTGTGGCGGCTGGCGGCCTTCACGCTGCTCTCGGGCGCGTCGCTCGCGCTCGAGCTGCTCGACTTCCCGCCGCTCTACGGCTGGGACGCGCACGCGCTGTGGCACCTCAGCACAGCGCCCCTGCCGCTGCTGTTCTACAGGTCAGTATCTACTGCTTGGCTTCTATGCTCCCCTGGTAGCTAGTGATTGTGCTGGTGGGCTCTGTGGCAGTGGGGATGTGCACGCGCTCGGGGAACTTCTGCATCACACGCCTGCCGCTACTGTTCCTTCTACAAGTCAGTATTTACTGCTTGGCTTCTATGCTCCCCTGGTAGCTCGTGAGGGCTAGTGATTGCGCTCCTGGGCTCTGTGGCGGTGGAGATGCGCACGCGCTCGGGAACTTCTGCATCGCACCCCTGCCGCTACTGTTCTTTCTACAAGTCAGTTTCTACTGCTTGGCTTCTATGCTCCCCTGGTAGCTCGTGAGGGCTAGTGATCGCGCTAGTGGGCTCTGTGGCGGTGGAGATGCGCACGCGCTCGGGAACATCTGCACCGCACCCCTGCCGCTACTGTTCTACAAGTCAGTATCTACTGCTTGGCTTCTATGCTCCCCTGGTAGCTCGTGAGGGCTAGTGATCGCGCTGTGGTCGAGATGCGCATGCGGGCCAAGTGCCAGGTAACATTGTAAATAACTCTAGGACGCAGGGTCTCCTCGCAGACAGACAGACCTTTCCTCCTCTCACGCCGTGCTGTAGGCGCTCCTGCGCTGAGGGAATTCGGAGTTAGGGGAGATCCCCTCTATCCGGGCAATTGCTCCAGGGGTAAACCCTGTCGGTGACTTCCCTGCTGTTGAGCGAGTCTCCTCGCAAATATTCCTTCACTATGCATAATGTTCAATAGGATTAACCTCTGTTCATCATTGACCTGTATTTTTGTTCGCAGGTTCGTGATTGATGATCTCTCCTACCTGTACCCGCCGGTAGCCGCCGAGAAAGACGGCGAGAAGACTAACTAAGTACTTAAGATAAGAATAATTTATTGTCATTTAAGACATCCATACCATATAAACATATTTAAATTAAGTAACTTATTCCTATTTATTATGCACAACTTTACTCGATTCTATTTTGACCTATATTATAGAAGTAAGTGAACCTTTGTGACAATTATAATAAACACAAGGTGAAGTGATTTATTTGTTTTATTTCAAATGATAATTGCGTTAAATTGAATAAGTTAATGTACCCGGGGATGAAGAAAGTTTTCACAACATTCTGTGTAATATGTCTGTAAATCTGTCTAATAATTTTTATTTCTTTAAGCTTTCTTGTAATGAAATATTTTATAAATCAGCGTTCAATTTAATTTAATCTAAATTATTAAACTCGGACATGATACATGACAAGACACAAACAATATTAAAATTAATTTTCTAAAACAAACTTTTTCCACTGCTCTCCGCATTGCGTTAAACCCTGCTTTTTTTTTCTCAGCCAACTGAGTTTTGATCTGGCGTTGACCTGATTCTCGTCCACTATATTAAACGTTGATGTCCGTTTTTCTACACTATTTGCGGTATTGATGGGATTACGTTCATAATACGCTAGGGTTGGCGACCGATCCAGCACAGCACTCCTGGCTTCGTAGTCTTGCCAGTATACAGGCGCCTGTTGCACGGAGTACGGCCGTTCTGATGAGTACCTCCTTCCCCTGTTCTCTTGAAACATCAGCTGTTCATTCCACTGCCTTCTGTACTCCTGTTCCATATACGGAGATCTTCTGTTCATTCGGGCTCTCTGCTGCGTCGGTCGATATGTCGAGTACTTTATAGGCTTATACTGTTGCTGTCTTGGGCTACTTTGTTCTGCTTTATACGTCTTCTCGCTATAAATCGTCTCATAATCATCGGAATCGCTCTGAGATTGTGCGTCTGAATTATTTTCCAAGCTCTGCTTATTTTTTTCGTTACTGTTATTAACCTTCCTCTTATTGAATACTGACCCTAGCATTCTTTTCAGCAAACCTTTCTTCTCAGTCTTAGCCTGCAAATCAAAATTTTAATTATGTAACATTAATACATATATGCTGCAAATTATCCATATTATAAGTAGGAAAAGCGGTGACAGCCCAGCGGCTATCGAACTCGCCTCTCACTCGAGCGGTCCGGGTTCAAACCCCAGTGCCACGCACCAATGACTTTTCTAAGTTATGTGCGTTTTAAGAAATTAAATGTCACTTGCTAAAACGGTGAAGGACGATGTGTCCTTCACCGTTATAGCAAGGGACACCTGCATGCCTGAGAGTTCATCATAACGTTCTCTAAGGTATGTGAAGTCTGCCAATCCGCACTTGGCCAGCGTGGTGGACTAAGGCCTAATCCCTCCCATTCTGAGAGGAGACCCGTGCCCAACAGTGGGACGTCTATGGGTCGCAGCGAAGTAGGAACTATACCAATAACTTAATATTAGTAGTATACCTTAACTTCCACGATCGCTTCTTTCTCGCTTTCTGAGTCTGTGCATATTTCTTCAGTATAGTGTTCACTTATAGTCGATGCTACTTTAGTTATTCCATTAAGAAGCTTCATTTCTTCAGTTTCAGTCTCCGTTGATTGACTTTCGTAATTCAAATAAGGATGCACTTCCTTTCGTTCAATATCAGGTCCTATACCCACCGAGCTAGTGTATTTACTGACAGTAGTGGTACTCATAGGAGTCATAGATACATCTACTTGGGTATCTCTCCTTAGCTCTTCAGTCATTCGATTGTCTCGCGGAACCGAATTGTTTGTTACTGATTTGAGATCGTCATATTCACTAATGGATGTATCTTTGGGATACTCTAGCGTTAGTGCAATTGATTTGTAAATCTCTTTTATCAACTTATCAGTTTCTGTACCAGGCGTATTATCATCTCTTTCAGTATTGGTGGCAGTCGTAGTTGCAGCAGCCTGCTTTCGAATAGATCTACTTGCATGACTGTAGTTTTTATAAAAACATCCGCACGTTGGATGTCCAGGGGTTTGGATTAATAGAGGAAAATTTTGTGAGCATTTAAAATTATGACCCGGAGAAATATTTGTGTACTGGACATTAGAAGGCGCTTGATGAGAGCAAGAAGCCAAATAAGGGTTATTATTATATGAATTTTTGTAGGTATAACTGTGCAGGAGAGCCGAATGTGCGTTAACATTACTTTCAGAAGTCCCATTTTGTACGACTGCGTCTTTCTTCGATATTACTTCCGGTAAATTATTCATCTGGGGATTCGTCTTCACCTCAGCTAGAACAGACTGTAATATACCCTTAATTTGGTTTAATGTCTCCTCGGTTCTGTTCTCTTCTGTTCCTCCTATATCTATCTGTATACTGCGAGTAATAGTTAATTTTTTTGCACCGACGTCTATAGTTAAGCATTCCGCATTTTTCCTAAATACTGGTCGCATTTGTTCCGGATCTGGCCTTTCAGTTCTGCGTGGCTTGGCATATACTTCACTGCAATCTACACAGCAGCTTTTAGATGTATCAGTGGGCCCAGTTAATTTATCTACTTTTTTTCCGCTTGACCGTTGTGGAGATTTTTTTCCAATAGTATTCCTTGGTTCCTGTCGATACGTTTTATTATTAGTACAGTTGTAGTATTGAGCAGGTGTAGCATTTTGATTATGTGGTAGCGTTGAATGAGATCGTGTATTTGTTCTGTGTTCCTTGTCTTTCTTTGGTTTTTGATCTTTTAATATTTTTACAGGTTTTTCTTTAACAGGAACTATATCGTATAGTTTGGAATCATAATAACTATTCCTTTTACATCCTTCATGTAGACTTATAGTTATCGGATCTACGATAAAGTTCTGGTTTTTACCAATATAATTGTCGATGTTCTGAAACTGGCCGTGGCAACACGAACACACGTCCGACTCATACCGACAGCGACCACCATTCTCAAAATCCCTACAAACAGGTGATGTGAAATGGCTCGTGTCTGAAAATTCTTCAACAACACGTTCTGGGTTAAAATGTCTTTCAAAAACGCTAGCCAAGTAGGCATGACTGAGGACGTTATCAACATCTGTCTTTTCACAGTCAGCGAACTGGTTATCAGTAGACATGTTGTTATATTTTTTGAACGGACTATTTTCAGTTTGAGCATAATACACTAGTTGTGTTTTTGGCTTTTCTTTTTTCTTTGAGGACTTTGTTTTTTTACATTTTCTGAAAATGCTCTTGTGGCGAATATTATCATGATTCGATTCTTCGGTCCAGTTTTCATCTAGCATTATAGATTGAGTTTTGTGTGAACCAGTCGCACCGACACTGGGAAACATAACAGAGACTATAGACTTTCGTCTCCCAGAAGACTGATCCCCTTGGGTGTGCATTCTGCGTGTCTCTCCAAGATCCAAATTGACTCCGCTACATTTGCAAGAAAGAATCTCACTTGTACACCCTCCAGCATTGAATTGCTCAAGCAAAGCCGTGTTCACTGAAGTAGGGTTTGTGGGTCCAATACAGTTTTTTGCCTCATTAAGTTGCCGTTCCAAGCTTATGATTTTATTTTGCAAATCCGTAACATCTATTGGTATGCACGAGACTATTTTAACTTCTGTCTCAGATGGAGAGTTTCCTGGAAAGCAAAATAGTCAATTACTAAGTAAAATTACTTAAGTATAATATGTTTTTAATTTTTTTCCTTTGCATCATCGTCTTGCATCTACTATCTTAGCAAGGACAGCAGCCCAGTTGCAACGAACGCTCAAAATGTCGATGTAAAACCGGTTATACAATCGAACATAATATATCTTGGCCTCACTTTCCGGTTTAAGCTAAATAATGCTTGTCTTGTCGGGAGCCTCAATGTTTAGCTCAAGGAGCCGCAACATGAAACATGTCTTACCTAAATTGTAAGCGACTCTTCTTAAAAAATTCTCTACTCCTTTAAATCGTTTTTTGTTCATATTTGATTCCTCAGCCGTGTTCTTGTAATTGTTACAAGGACTGTAAAGGAATGACTTCCTCTAAGATTAAAATGCTCCTGCAGGGAATAATATAATTGAACTATTATTATGATGTTATAGATCTGTAGTAGATCAATAAATAATTGGGTGTTGTGCTTTCTCAAATATTATTCAATCAAATCAAACTATTAAAATAAATAAATAAGGATGCACTTACCTCGAATTCATTTTTGATGTGCTATTTAACACTTAGTGCTATTTTCATTGACCACTAGGACTTTTTAATTTTTATAAACAAATAATTTAATGTTTGAAATTACATCGAAATCTTAATTCAATAATCTTGTGTTCGTTTCTTTCAGTTTTGATGCGATCAGGGGTGATGTTAAGTGTCATTTCTGTTCTTTTTCTGTGATTAACAAGTTTTTATTCGGCAATTGCACTTGTATTGCCCGTACCAAAGAAATTGGAGCTGCCTACAAATAAATACCAATTTCTTTGGCCCTTTCTCCCCCTGGGTGAACCCCACTGTGTCACTTTTTTCACCTACTATGTGCACTACATACATATCATTTTCTTGATTTGATCGAACATTTTATTACTCTCATAATTGACTGGCCCATTGCCGCGTTAGCGCAATGCTATTGACCCTGCCTTCTGCGCCATGGGTCGTGGGTTCGAATCCCACTTGTGTTCGTTCTGTGTCTGTATGTCAAAATCTATAAAGTAGGTACATATTTTAAAATATGTACGTGTATGTGTATGTATTAATATCAGCCTGCCCCAAATTAGGCAGGCTGATATTAATATGTAGGTATATATATTCAGATGGGCGTGTGTGAGGATGCCGAACATTAATCAAATCAAATCAAATCAAATCAAATGTCTTTATTGCAAGATAAGGTACAATTAGGTCTTAGTAAAATTTACAAATGAGCTCTTATCTTTACCCATCTAGGCATGCAGATTATCCTTACTATTTATACATATATCATATTATTATATTACTATTATTATTAATATCAAAATATTGCGTTCGTAAAGAGATCGACGGTGAGAGCGTTACTATAAATTATACATTAGTATGTCACAAATTAAAATATATTTTCATCAAATTTATCAATTAAAAATTCATTTAAGCTATAATAACATTTGTTAATTAAAAATTCATTAAGTCTCTTTTTAAATAATTTAGTGTCATTAGTGGCCCGTATGCACTTCGGTATCTTATTAAAAATTGTGGGTGCTTTGCCAACAACACTTTGACTGCAAAGGTGCGTTTTGCATGCAACTATTTGTAGTTTGTCCTTTCTTCTCGCATTTGTGCAATATTTAAATAGTCCAATATTGTTTTTTATAAATAAACAACACTCTAATATATATAGGCTCGGTAATGTATGTATTTTTAGGTTTTTAAAAAATGGTTTGCATGAATCTCTTTGTCTTAGATTGCATATGGATCTTAAGCATTTTTTTTGCGCTTTAAATACTAGTTCTTTATTAGTGGAGTTCCCCCAAAATATTACCCCGTATCTTAGGACTGAAGCAACACAGCCGTGATATGCGGTGAGCAGTGTCTTTTGGTTAACCGTCTTACTCAATTCTCGAAGAGCGTATGAAAGCCTACTCAATTTCTTGCAGACAAAGTCAATGTGTGATGTCCATTTCATATTGTAATCTATGTAAAGTCCTAAAAATTTTGTCACTTCTGTTTCGTCTACTTTATGTCCCAAATAGTTATTTAATCCTGGATATGAACTAAATTGAAACGGTCTCAAGCTATATATAATCCCATTGGTGTCATGTAGAAGAACCAATAAACACACAGAATCATTTCCAATATTTTTATTTTTAAATTAGTGGCAGTGAAGTTTTACGGGTACTTTATTTAATGTAACAAACGAAGTTGGAACTGCCCAGTCGCAGCGGCGTTTCTTGCTCCGACTTTGTACAAAACAATCATTTTTTACACAATAAGGAAGTACATACTTATAATTATTACAAGAAAAATATAAATTATTTATCATTCAAATCTTGAAGTCAACATGTTAATTAGGTATACCTGACATCCTCTTGATTGAAAAATTTACTGAAAAATTTATTTCAGGTAAGCATTTTCAAGGTATGAGTATGCGTTTCGAAATAACCCGTGAATGTTTCTAATGAAAATGCGGGGTGGATCTAGTTTTTTTTAAACGCAACTAGAATTTACCTTTCTTGAACCTTTCAAAACCGCGATTTCCTTTCACCAACTTTTCTTGTATCAGTTCTTTTACACTTTCGGTAGCTTAGTAGGTGCTGCCAATTTTTGGCTTTAACCTGTATAAAAGTTTTATGCTACAGTACAGTTGTAGCTTCACATTTTTATTATTAGTCGACTTATTCATTTGCCATTGTTGACGTCGTTCAGGCGACTAGCAATTATCAACAAAAGCGTGTTTTGAGCAGCGTCGATCCTTCTGGAATTTGGAACATGGACTTCAAGATAACACGTTATAAAAACAACAATTTGGCACCTTAATTTGACACTCAGATTACTAAATACAATCTTAAATAATAGTCTGAAATTAACAATAAATCGGATCACATAAAGAAATGCTCACATATCTCAAACAGTTTGTAACACGACGCACTAGTGGTGGGAATTGGCTTTCGGATACGATGAGCGATCTTGTTTTGTCACGTAGGAAATGGTTATGTATAACCTAAAAATACGAATATCGAACACTATTTTAAGTTCGGAATGACTCACCTAAGTGCGTTAACTGTATAGATTATATTATAATTTCCTTACTAACATTCAATGTTTACGTATCTTTATGGCTTTGTAGTTTACAATACTTCATTTTTTAAATAAAAATATTTTCTATTAAATGAATTTTGCTATAAAAATTTGATCCGTCATAAAGTCTAAACAGAGCATTCTAACAGTTTGTTTGATTTTTTGCAATAACTCCTATTGATTGTAAGTATTTGAAGGCTAAGGTTATATTTGCCTTGGTGCTCCTCCGGACATTGCTTGTTTGTTGTTGCCTCACAAATTAGTTCACTAACAAATGGCAGTGGTAGTTATTGTTGTTAGAGTTATCCGGTAAATGCTCTAATGTTTAGACATACATATCGATATCTTGCAGTACAGATAAAGGTGAAGCTTACAAATAAATCAGTTCTGAATCTACTGGTGCACCGCGAGGCAACTGGTGCGCTGGTACGGGCTGGTCCTGACTGCAATTATATTTTGAAATCGATTTGAAACCACATCCAATAAAATGATCACAGATGACTTATTTCATTTTTCAAAATCATTTGCTTTTCGGACCATTTGGCAGGCCTAGATCTTCGCTTGCAACATTCCCAAATCAAGATTTAGATTTAGGTACAATGGTATCCGACAGAACACAGCCCCTCACTACGGCCACTCGTCACCAGTGCATGTACACACGCCGACACAAGAATTGTAAGACATATCAGTTGGGTCGTATCGTCACAGCCATATAATTATTACATATTCGAGTAAGAGATTATCTACTGTCCAGTTAGCGGACCGCAGTACAGGCTCCGATTCCCAATACAACGCTAAACACCAACGCCATCATGTATTGTGCATTCAATATAATATGCCAATACATACTTTATTTCAATACTTTTATTCCACTTTACTTTTATAAATTAAGTACTTTTTGGTATTAAGTACCTATATCTTAAGCTATAAGTGTGGCAGTATATTTCCTTCTCAAATAATTGTCAAGAATTTCCATATCATGGCAGTGTTTCCACGTCTGTTTAAACGCACCTATTAATGTGCAATACAATACAATGCTCCCTTAATATAAACAAATATTAAATATCTATATAAAAATCACGTTCGAGTAGTCACTTGTGCGTCGGGGTGTGTACACTGCAATTGAGAAATTAAGTAATACTGACTATTTAATTTAATTACACAAGTTCATTTACACCAAAACACGTAAATTCGTACTTTTATTTAATTGCTTCACGAATCCTTACTATGACCAGTGATAAAATTATGTAGTTACGTACATTTGATTATTTGTATTGTATTATAGTCTTTATCATCAATTAATGTATTATATGCCTATTATTACATTTATAGCCTAGGATCATGCGCATGAAAGTTAAGTTGAATAATTTAACTTTTCGTTGGTATAAGTAGTATTTATCGTTTTAAAATTTCTAAATGTTTTGTCTTAATTTCCCAATCGCATTTTCTATAAAGCTAGAAATAACCGCGTTTTACCATTTATTTAATTATTTATTACTATTCACATAAAATATTAAAACCTGACTTAAACTATACTGATAACGCGCGTCACCAATCTCACCGGCTCGAGCTGCAAATGAACTGAATTTCGACAAGTGAAAAACATGGAAAATCACGGTAACGGTGTTGTAGAGTCCGATTATAGACAAACAGACAGTCTAATTGTACTTATTTTGAACATTTCATAAAAAAGCTTTTATACACCGAACCAGCCGAGACTAGTCCGATCAAACCCTACACATCTATGATAGGACTCTGTAACACTTAAGACTATTTCCATGTTACAAAATATATACATATACGACAGAGTCCAACCTGACATCACATACCAAAATATCATAACACATAGAGGTCAGTGATGGCTGTAGCAGCTAATCATTAGTAGTAATCAACTATTTTTGAAAATAATATATGCTAAAATAAACTGACATGAACAGTAATAAAGAAGTTATTTCATGAGACATTGTGCGTGCGACTGTTTTAAACAAATTGGAATTAAACTAGTAGAGTAACAATTTTAAGTGAGTTTCAAAGTATTATTGCATACAAAGACAAGTACAATCGACGGATGCAAAGAACAAAGCATTTGCTTATCATTAACTTCGCAATAGAGGAAATTTTGATGATTTTTTTATCATCTGTACGGTTTTGAAATTTAAAACTTTTTTGTGTACCTTGAATCAGATACCAATTGAGTTAACTTGTACTAGATATAAAACAATTGAATGATTTCGAATGAAAAAAAAACATCTACAGAGCATTCTCTAGAATTATTAATAGGACAAATTTCACGTTATAAAAAACCAGTGTTTTATGTTTTATCAAACCATTAAATATTACCTCAAATATCATTCAATAACCGTAGAAACAAAAAAATTAACTATAACTTTGTAGGTGACTTTTAATCTGCACCCGACGAAGCTTAATTCACCTTGTCTATAAAAGTCTTTGCATCTGAACAAACTCCTTCGTAAAACTTAGCCACGTGTCATATAGATAATTGCTTCCTAAAATTAATAGCGAGATCAATATTTTAGAAATTAATTAATTTTAAGACAAGTCACAATATCAAACCTTAGAACCAAATGTATACGATTTTATTATTTAAGAACATCTAAAATGGAATTTCAATTGGCTCATGAACATTAATTTATAAATCTTTTCTTCCTCAAGGCGTTCTATGAAAACTGTCACACGACGGTCAACATGAACAGTGAAAATTATTACCAGTGTATAAGTAGGTACACGAAACAAAATGAATTATTTATTGATCAGTTTAGAATAGCATTATATCTCTTTTCTTTAAGTAGTTTGTAGTTACCTAGACTTTCGTTAAGCGTGTCTAATCACCTCATAGCGAAATAAATTATTTGACTTTGACTTTGAATTAAAGTGTTTCAATTATTGATTTCTACTAGATATTAAAAGTGCTTGGGTTGCTTGAATTGGGATGCTCTGCTCAGCATTCAGAATATTTTTAACCCAAAAAAAAAAGTAAGAGAGATGGAATACCCCGACTGAATCATGCGGGCCAATATTTAAGAGACTGTAGAAGGCTGTATTTATGTCATAAAAATATAATAACTTATTTAACTGCTGATAAGATATCCCAATGGTACTAGGAATGGAAGAGGCTGGTATTAGAAAAATCACTGCGTACAAACTGGCTTCGGCGTAATGCCTATGGTATGTGTATGCAAATATTTAACAAACTACCAGAATTAATTAAATGTTTAGAAACAAGCTAAAAATGTTTACTAATTGAAGCATTTTTATAATATTAATCAATACCTCGACTGCAGGGAAATAATAATAAGCAGGATTTGTAATTAACTACGCAATTTAAAATTTGTTTGCTATTGTTACTTAGCTGCATAATCTTTTTTAATCTATTGAATGCAAATTATTTAATCTGATTTAAAGTACAATGAGCTGCACATTTCTTTGAAATGTAACTGACATTTAGAAAGATTTTTATGTATACCTAAATGTTCATGAACCATGTCGAACACATCCAATGGAAAAACAAAAAGAAAACGTAAAGTACACAGCGTGGTCGAGCAGACAATACGCTTACCGAAACATTACGCACGCCGGGGCACCCTCGCCTATCCAGGAGCCATTTCATAATAATAAATGTTAATATTACATCTTAAATAACTATACAATTTATAAGACCCCGGCGAGGCTTGAAAACGCAATAATTTCATTATATCATACAATTAGTCCGTGAACCCTCACGCGTCGGTACTATACAAAAATTAAAAACATTATTCTACGATACCATTGTATTTAGCTATTTAGTACAAGAATCCACTTACAACTACCAGATACCCATTGGCACGACGACGAGATGCGATGACGGTATAATCGTATTTTAGTTACAACCTCTTTCATAACATTCAATTAATTATTAATTATAATTTATAATATCTATTCTATTATGTTATGTGCTCTCTCTGAATCATACCCTCAGCTGACTAGGACGACCGATCTCCGTCTGACGAGCGCCGTATGCGCTTGGCTGTACGAGCCTACGAGGCGTATACCTGCCGGCGGCAAGTCAGTCCATCACTATTGTACCCGATCACGCGCAATCCCTACACAATTCCAATCCTGCGAGCGACCCGCTCACCGCTAAAGTCGCATAAATCGCGAATACATGAATGAGCAAATACCCCGGTTTGGCGATACAGTACGTTCTACGCCAACACCACTCGACAGTATACTAATGTCACTATATTATTGTTCATTTACTCATTTCCGTCCACATTAAACGTGGTATTATATAATTAGACTTTTACTTCTTGTCGATATTAAACAGACGCAATGCTTCAAGTGGATAACAGTAAAACTTAAAACAGTTAGGCCAAACGATCTCAATAAATCATTTGCAGGATATGCAACACAATGAATTTATTAAACGTATATTATGAATGAATAATACGTTATATATAGAGGTAAATGATAATTTCTAAAAATAAATATTTACGCATTGGCTGTGATTGAACCTTAAATCGTTATCTCGCGTAGCACCCGCCACATGCTTGTAGGTTCTATGTTTTGTTAGATATCTACCAACATTGACGATAAACTCGATGCTACAATATTTGTGCTGCCGTTTCACGATGGCGCTGAACACTTGCCTACTTATACACCATAGGCTACAATAATATCCGGGCGTGTCGCCATCGAATCTCGCGTATAATTACGAAACGTTAAATCGGCGGTCGACTTGCGCTTAAATATCATCTTAATAATCGATAGGAAGTCAGTTTTCTTACAATAATTCCGCTATTATAAACTAGGGATCGACGGCGCGTCGTCGCGCGGCGGGCGCGGGCTCGCCGGCCGGCCGCCGCGAAATTTATTATGAGTCTCTAGTCGTTCACCGATCACCTTGAGCTTCGAGCTAAATACTAAGATGAGTCCGCCTCGGCGGGAGGGGCTCGCGAGGGGCTCGCGGGGGTGCGGCGCGCGGCGTTCAGCGCGCGGCGACGCGGCAGAGCGCGAGGCGCAGCGCGGCGGCGGCGGGCACGGCGGCGCCGCACAGGCCCGATCAGAGCCGGTCCTCCTCCTCCTCCTCCTCGGCCTCGTCGCCCGCCTCCTCGTTCTCCTCCCGGTAGCCCGGGTGCTCGCTGATCGCGTAGTAGTTGCCGTTGTAGATGACGCCCAGCTCGCGCAGCGCGTCCCCGCGGATCGTCGCCTTTATCGTCCAATTGTAACAGTCGTCCGACTCGGACTCGCGGTCGAGCCGCTCCACGTCCAGGATCTTGGAGCTGAGCCGCTCGAGGATGATGCCGATGTCCTTGATGGTGAGGTGCCGCTTCTGGTCGACGCTCAGCTGGTCGATCAGGAGCAGGAATTTCTCGGAGGTGACCGCCTCGTCCTCGACGAGCGTGTTCTCGGTCTCGCTCTCGGAGGAGTCGCGCTCGCCGCGGCGCGCCGACTCGGCGTCGAGGAAGCGCACGTGGCCCTTGGGCCGCCCCTGCGGCGAGGCGCGCGGCTGCGCGTCCTGGATGGGGGAGGTGGCGACGCTCTTGTGGACCGCGATGCGGCGGCCCTCCTCGTGCAGCGCGCAGCAGTGAAAGTCGCATTCGTCGGGCGGCGGGCGCGCGTGCTGGTGCGGCGCGGGCGAGGGGTGCGCGGGGGGCGGCGCGGCGCCGGCGCGGCAGTCGACGGTGTGCACGTGGTGGTCGAGCGAGGAGCCGGCGCGGGCGAGGCGCGCGCGCGCGGGGCCCGGCTCGTCGTGGTTCACGACCGTGATGTGCGGCGGCGGCGGCTGCGGCCGGTCCAGCGAGGTCTGGATGACGAGCGAGGGCCTCCGGTCGGGCTTGGCCTGCCGCGAGGGCGAGCGCGCCGCGGGCGACGCCTGCGGCCGCTGGTCCCAGTGCAGCACCACCGTGACTCGCCCTTTGTTGTCCATGATTTTCCATGAAGGTGTCTCATCGTGTAGCTCGAGCGCGTGGATAGTCTCGCACACTATTTTCGGGATCGCCGATATTGCTGAAATTTAAAAATGATTTTATATTAATTAGTGTTCACAATAATCTTTACAGTTGATTTATGAACCCCAACTCCGAAGATTCCAGTGATCGAGCGTAAGTGGAATCAAAGTTAGCCAAGGTCAATAGATAATCAAAAAGTTATTGGCAATCAATAGAGTGTCAGGACATAAACGTAAGGGGGTTGCGGGGCGACTGACCGGCCTTGATGACGTCGACGCCGGTGGGGTACCATCGCTCGCCGGGCCGCAGCAGCAGCAGCACGGTGTTGGGCGGCAGCGTGCGCCAGTAGTCGCCGTCCTCCACCTGCGTGCCGTCGCTCTCCAGCACCAGCCGCACGGGCTCGCTCGCCGCTACCGAGAGCTTCTCCTTGCCTGGTGACGATCGTATGAATTGTTACGAGGAAACGAAAGCATAGTCATGGTCTCATCATTTATTTGTATGAATAAGGTTTGTATACAGAGTGGTCATTAATACATGTTACGCTAACACCTGCCACTAAGTGATGTAAAAATATAAATTACTTTGGACTGTGATTATTGTTGCTTGGGTGAGCGGACTTAATAACGAAAATATCTTAATTTCTAGAATAAATAGTTTGTGTCGATCAGCCCTAATATTGTATTGGTTTGAAAATATAGTCATATTAACAGTAAGCCGGTCGTGGGCTGGCCAAAGGAACGGTGAAAAAGACGAAGAGATACATTTTTCAGATTAATTACAGAGCAGAAGTTTATGCCGTTTGAAATGAAAATGAAATGAAATAAAAACGGTTAATTAACACCAACTAAATAATAACAGGTACTTTATTCGATCATAATCATCGTTAGTTTTGAGCATATTTTGACGTCTATATTGTTCTAACTCTTTGGCACACATTAAAAATCGTATTAAAAACTGTTCTCCCTCTAAAATATAATTTAGCGCGTCTATGGTACAAAAAAAGTTGAAATTTGTTTGTTAAATATCTGTGACCAGTTCAGTCAGCGATTGCCGCGGATTTACGCTTGTGATTGTGCAGAACTTTGTGAGTTTTAGTGATTTCAACTGCAATAACCATGGAACAGTAAGTAATATTTAATTTCATTTATTCATATTGATATATTCTTTACTTTTTAAGTCAAAAACAGCCTTAGAACCAACGTCCAAGTAACTTTACAAAATTTGTACGTGACCTATAATTATTTCTCCTAGAACAGTTACAATGCAATTCAAAGTCAAGTTTAAGTGATGTAAGAAATTAAAGAAATATAAGTATGTTAATAATAAAATAAATTGTAGTTTTACAAAATTGCAACTAGATTTAAAAAAAAATAGGTTTTTCTAAACCTAGGTCTAAAAAATTTGTGCTGAAATGAAACCCATATCTGTGGAAAGTCCACAGATCTTGAATTGTCATTTAGACAGCTAACATACAAGAGGTTAAGTATCGATTTGTTCGACGCAAATTTTTAAATACTTATACTTATACCTCATATTGCATAATTTTATACTATAAAGTATAGTATAAAATAAAAATAAAATTAACGAAAACCCGCTCATTATCCTCACGATCGGCAATCGTGACATAACAGCACCACAGCAGCCATTTAAAAGTTCCCCCACAAATACTCTGATAAATTAACTTTGAGAGGCAGCCCGGACCCACCTATTCAGAAGTCTGCCATCCAAAATAAAATTTCTTCATTTCAACCGTCTTGAGTTTTGAACTAAAAAGAAAACTTGGGGCCGCGTCCGGTAATGGCGACACGAAACCACTTCAGCGTTATAAAGGCTTCTATTTCAATACGAGTGCTTATAAGGCGGGGCTAGACGGAACTAGGCTGCAGGACGAAAGGGGGTCAGGCGAGAACTGTGCGGGAAATTTTATTGACCTGCTGCTAAACGGTTTACAGGGTGCCGTGCGATGCCTCTAATTAGGTACGAGGGCCTCCCTCTATATTTAATTACTGCGCTTCGCGCGAACAATTGCTCCTATTCAATTAAATTGGAACTTGATAATTTTATTTCGCAACATTGCAACAAGGCGAGTGCGCTACGCGAGAAGTATGTAGGTTACTGCACAGCAAGCATTGCTGGCCTATTACTGGGCCCGGGCTTATTGCAAACACGTTTGGAGTATGACCCTTTTTTTTATTATGGCAAACGAGCATGCAGCACCACCCATCCGCTGGCATCCAAGACAACTGTGACCGACTTTGAACAAGACTCAAATAGGGATTGAGTTGGTTAGTCTAGTTAACAGAGGGTGGTAATAAGAAAATTAGTTCGTCAGTTAGTTAGTAAATATGAGGTCCGGTGTGGGGACAGGACTAACTGTCACTAACAGTGATAGTTAGTCCTGTTAGTTGTGGTTAGTAAGAGTACAGTTAGTAATTGTTCGTAAGAGTCTCGTTTCAAGTCACAGCTATTTTGCTACCTTTGAGGACCTAGATAGTCGCCTCTTAGATAAGTGTAACCGGAAACCACACCTTTCTAATCGGAACACAATTGCTCTAAAAACAATTGTAGCAAGGTAAAAATGGCACTAGTTATCGTAACAGGTACCACCGGGTACTGCCCCGGCGAACTTTTTTTCGCACGACAAATATTTCATTATTACCACCGCCGCTTCATACTTCTGCGCCCGTACGAAAATCGTTGAGCTTTATGACATACTCGTACTTAGCGAATGAAAAAATAACAATATCCTATGATCCTGGATAGTAAATCTATATATATACTAGCTGACCCGGCAAACGTTGTTTTGCCAATCATTCCTTATTAAAAATAAAAGTCGCGATGGAAAAATAGGGGTTGATCGTAGAGGGTTGAAAATTCAGGGTTGTATGTATTTTCTAATGCTGTATCATAAAAAAATAAAAATTTATCCAAAAATTAAAAAATAAAAATTTGGGGACTACCCTTAACATTTAGGGGGATGAAAAATAGATGTTAGCCGATTCTCAGACCTACTTAATACGCATATAAAATTTGGTAAAAATCGGTAAAGCCGTTTCGGAGGAGTACTGCAACAAACATTGTGACACGGAAATTTTATATATTAGATAAAAGGAGAAGCTGGCTGGCTGGCTGACTGACTGACTGACTGACTGACTGACTGACTGACTGACATATCAACGCAGGGCCTAAAGTATAAGGGTTAGAAACTTGAAATTTTGCACAGGGGTTCCTTTTATAACGTAGGGGAACACTAAGAAAGGATTTTTGAAAATTCACCCCCTAAGGGGGTAAAACGGGGGTGCAAAGTTAGTATGAAACTTTGCCGTTCTTGAAGTTAGTGAATGTCTAATTCCACGCGAGCGAAGCTGCGGGCGTCCACTAGTATACTTATAACGGAAAAATTTGCGCTTAATACGCGAAGCGTTAATGTAGCTTCCTGTAAGGGAAATGTAGAAATACAATAATTATTGGTTTTACGTAGTAAATAGAAGCGATTCCTCGAATCGATGTTGTATTGAATGTGTACGTGAAGGCGCTTCTACCTCATAGGCACATTTCTGTGGTCTTCTAGCAGTTGTTATCAAAACCGTTTATTAATTCCATGTATCTAAATCACTATTTTGACATACATACAACAGCTCAAGCCAGTTTGACATTGGAGAAGACCAAATAAATTGGATTGGTGAAGTAGAAGTGCTATTAAATATGTCACCTAGATGTCACCTAGTCACAACATTGACTGTCATTATGGTTGTAAAAGGAAAACGTTTATCCAGAAATTAGAAACTTAACGAATCGATCTTGTTACAAGCCAAAAAAAAATGAGTTGAGATTGAGAGTCGAGAAAATGTTTTCTTTCGCAAAAAAATTTGTTACAGATATTTAACTTTTGAATATTATTTACTTTTTTATCATGTTTAAAAATTTTTTTTTCTAAATAACGGTTAATATTTCACAATAAAAAATAATACTTAGCAAATAATAGTTGTAAACATGTTACAGATTTGTCTTATGTTCTTGAATAATAATAATAACAAATAATAAACGTTAACATACTCGTGTGGTATCCCCTAGGATTATCTGTGTTGCGGGTGGCGTATACACACAGAAAACCACACAATTTAACATCCATGACCCGAGTACAAATATTTACTGCGAAAGAAATTTCCGCCCCGACCGGGATTCGAACCCGGAACCTGTGGTTCGTCAGTCAGGGTCTCTCACCGCCGCGCTACGGTAAATTCAATTTGTTTCGTAATTTTATTTTGATTGCAAGCTCTTATTTTGATTTCGACACAAAGTCTACGTCTTCGTAGCAGTGCTACGAGGCTACGCCGTAGCTCGTAGAGCGCTCAGCTTGCACTCACCGCGCCAAGAACACGGCAAGCGGGCGCTGAGAGCTCTCAGTACGAGAGGACAGTTTTAAATTTACCAGTATGTATACGTACGTATGCAATTCGTTTTTAATGGATATAAGATAGCAAACGAGCATAAAGAACCGCCAATAACAACTGTGATTGATTAAATCAACCAATTGATATGGTAGCAAAAAATACACCTCACCCACTCATTTCATACATGCGCGATCTAAACTAGTCGGCCTATTTCCGACACAAATCACACGTGAGTAAGCCGGTAACTTCAACTATGGCTTTAAAATTAACATGACTGTTGGATTATTTGACTTATAATAATATATTACTAATATTTTATACTTCGACATTTGATTAACATTATGATTATGATATTAATCTACATATTTTACATTCATTTCATGTCATTTTAAGATTGTATTTTAAAGTTGCCCTGTCTCTCTCTATACTGTGCTTTAAGATTGTAGTTTTTGACAATTATGTTTATTTATCTGTATTTATTATTAATTATAATATCGGTGTGCGTACATAATAATAGTGCGTATAAGTAGAACAAATGGAACTTGGCGCGCATAACACATCTGAATTGCTGTTTTGTAGTGTCTCTGTATAAAGGCATGGGTTGACGCATATTTTGAAATGTAACGTGATTTATTAAAATAAACATTAAAGTGATTGCTCCAAGTATCCCAATCATCCAGCAGCCTTTTGAGATCCACTGCTGGACATAGGCCTCTCCTAAACGACAAAAATCCGGTCCTGTGCCTTCTGAATTCAGCTGTTCGTCTCTTCTTCATCATCCGTTGAATTACATATTGACTAAACCAATAAAACTATGAAAACTCGAAGCATATTCCAAAACTCAAAGTCAAAAGACAAGGAACAAAATATATGAATTATAAGTTTTCAAAACTTGCAGCATATTTAAAAAATCAATGGTGCGAGTATTATGAACGTTCCAACTTTCGTTAGCCAACCTCACGTGTCGTTTGAATGCAATCACCTCCCTTTCAACGCATCAAGTAGAACAGGCGCTCACCTCTGTGAATGAGCTCCTCGAAGCTAGTGACGACCAGCCCCTTCCTCACGTTCCGCGAGCTGTCCCATATCTTGAAAGGCCTCTTTCCTCTAACCTCCTGCAAACAAAGTTCCATTTCACGTGCCTCTTCACACAAAAACGCCTATAAAAAAGCACTTCGCAATATACACTGCCACGTGTTGCATGTTCATCTATGCAGGCGTTCTAACATTAAGATTCATGTGATGTGAAAAACTCAGCATTTAACATGCAATCTTATGGCTGGGGTTCTAGGTGACTGATCGATGATGAAATTGAAGTATCAAATGAAGTGGTGATGATGTTGTTTTAAAATAATTTTGTACTCGACTGACCGCTCGCTGCGAAACACTTACGGCAAAGTTTACTACAGTCATCGTTACTAACAATCACCGATGTTTTTCTAAATATTTATAAGTGATCATATTTCTCTTATAAATCCTTGATCTTGGAGTTTTTCTGAAAATAATTTTTATAACAGAGCTTTATTGAAACATATATTAGTAGCTGACTTTACACATAACTGTATATCGTTTTCATTTAGTTAATCATTGATACCTACCTAAATTGATTACAACATTTCATCGCTTGGCGTTTGCCGAGCGTTTAGTTACAACGTTATTCGGAACGCTATCTCAATACGACAGGTAATCAGTATCGCTTTGCTCGCGGACAAACAATTCATCACCATTCATTGTTAGGACTGACATTTACAAGACATTAACATAATCAAAATCATCAAGTATTGATGATGCACGGCGACCGAGCGCTACGGCGTAGCGGAGCTACGATCGTAGTGCGTAGCCGGCATCCGTAGCGCCTGTACTGGCTGCAGCGGTGCAACGGCCGCGCGACCTGCCCCCCGCGCGTCCCCCGCACCCCCCGCACCCCCTCGCCGCCCGCGCCCGCACCGCCCTCCCCCCGCACCGACACGCCCCGCGCCGCACGCACTGTGCGTTGACCTACTGGCCTGCACGATCTTTAATCTAAACTGGAGTTCGTCCTCGAGCTGTGCAAGGGTTCCACCGCGAGGCCTGCACGCCGGTGAGTAAGGTAGGTCGGGGAATGGACATCTTTTGACACCGACATATATTATAAAAAAAATATTCATGGTTGTTTTGAACCGATTGAACTGGTGCATATGCAATCTGATAGTATTTTTGCTACTATTTACTATTGGTCCTATCATATTAGTGTTTGCTACAATACAATTTTAGTATTGCAGTTATCTTTTTGAAAATCCGCCATCTTTTAAGGCACACGATGGCAAACAGATGTCCGCGCGAGGCCCTGCTGGCCTATATTACATGATCTTGAGAAAGAGAGACATGTCGATGCTGTTCTACTTCACTTCACTTTTTGGTATAGTTTAAGTACTGTTACAGGATTTAGCTATATATAGGTACGTAATTTTATAAACAATCCTGAACGTAAAATGTTAACTATTTATGTTTAAGTTCTACGCTAAAAGTTTTCGTACTTATGATAGTGAAAACTATTCAACTTAATCCGGATAAAAAATGTCGTCGCTAAATATTTTAAGACTGGATTATTATCAGCCAAAGCATTTATACACTATCATAAACAATGCATAATAAAAAGCGCTAATATCTACGACATATTTATAAATGGCATTTGACTGGGATGGAACAGCTGATATTCCAAAATCGTAAATAAACAAAATGAGTGTGCGAGGTTTTAACATGTTTTTTATGTTGAATGTTACATCTGAAAATATTAATTTAAAAATTATTTTATGTTGTCTGATTAATGGAATTAAAATAAAACAGTTGCACTTGATTCTACGGGAAGTGAAGCGAGGGTGAGGGGCGAAGCATTACCTCCTGTATTTCGACAATCATCTTTGCGACGCACTCACTTCACTGTCTGTATCGAGTCCACATGTCTATCGTGCTCGGGCCGGGCACCCGAGTCCCCGTTACCGAAACAAGCGCCGAGCGCGGATACACCCGAACGTCGGGCTCACGTGTGGCTGCATTCAAATGTATGTCTCTGTACCTGATGAAAATAACGACTTGTGCACCGATGCATTTCTGAATAATACTTTAAGTATTACTTAAAAAATGCTGTCTCCTTAGCAGATAATACGCATTGTTCATCATCCGTCTAAAGACCTTTTCCACATGTATACATGTAATGTGTGTAAGCAATATAAATTACTTTAATCCTAACACGCGATTTTGACAACCCTGCGTCCGTACGTGGACGAAATACCACAGCCGAATGTGTACACCGCCGTAGGATCTGTGTAACGGTAGCCTCGTCCAACACCATAGAGTTCGAGGGATAGCGAGGTGAGTAGAGTTAACACGTTTTCGAGAGGTCGGCGAGGCGCCCCGCGCCGTGACCGGGTCGCCCGCACCCCCCGGCCCGCACTGCAGCCCCCCCGATGCCGTAACATCTTCGAAATTAGCAACGCCGATGATGCACTTTTAGGGCGTCTGGATGTGAGGCTGTCGGTAGCTCGCCTGCCTGTTATCAATCGGATTTTGATAGTTAAGATTTGGCTTAGCGTGAGCTATAAATGAGCTCTCATAATAGATATGTTTAATATAGTGAAATAGCAATAGAACGCCTAACTAATCCATTCTTTGAATAGACAGACAGGTATAACTGGGCAGTCTTAGAGACGGTAAGCATTCCAGACGTAGCGTAGCCATACGTTTTTATATTAGATACTCGTATCAACTTATTCATACGCATCTAATGATATCACGGTCCCAAACTCCGAATTGCCCCATGCAAGGCGACAACACTGTTTCGGAAGATGAGGTAGAGTTAAGTTCAGATTAGGTATAACAATCAATCTGTGCACTTTTAGTTCTTAATCCTAATCCTTGTGAGCAGTAAGTACTATTTGGGCAATTTAAAATGGGTAGTCAATATAAAATTAATTTTATTAATTACTTTTAAATACATTTTTTGAAGTAAAACTTCTTTACGCACGCTTCACAGCGTGCGTAAAGACGCTTGACTTGGAGAGTAAACTGGTGAATGCGTGACGAGAGTGTTACGAAAAGTGTCGTATCGGGCGAGGCGAATGGATTTGTTTCTTGCCGTTAATCGTTAAACCGATCATTCATTTGAAGCGAAGCCTGGGGTTTTAAGGCTTTTTTTTATCGATCAATCATTCAATCAAAATGTCAAAATTCAATTCCAAAGGATGAGAGAAGACCAGATTGTTCAACTATGATAAGAGAAAAATAGGAATTGATTGCACTGAATTACGTTCTGAGACACGGCTATTTTGCAAAAGACTTATTTTACTTAGTTTAAAGGCGGTTTAACTGCAAAAAGAAAGCTAGGTATGTAATAGAGTTGGGTAAGACTTACATGGTTACTCAATACCGTTGTTGGTTGTTTAACTGATATAGTAAAATATTATAGATATGTGTATTTGAAGAGTTATTTAAAAGTGTTAGTCTTGGCCCATAGTTGTCTTCCTCAACCTCCGTATTACATATACATGGAATTACTCGTAATTCGAGAAAATATTAAAACATTTGCATTACACGCCTTAGCATACCAAGCTTAGTTGAAATTCGCGATATTTGACGTTAAAATGCAGCCGCGGCAGCGAGAGTGCCCGCGCTTCGTAGGTCACAAGTAGCCGGTAGATTTTTACTTTAATTTTATTTCTCGTATGTAGGAGAAACAATTTTAAGTTCTATTTTTTAATTAAATCTAATTGAAATTGCGTTAATAATATCCTTTAGCATTAATTTACAGCAATGTTTTCGAGAAAAACTCGCCTTATTCACTAAATAAGAATTTCGTGAAGCTGGGCGTCGTACAGGAATCAGAGCGGCTCCCTCCTCCTGTCAGACGCTCGCGAGGAATCCGGAGCAAGCGGCTACAGCGGCGTGCCGATCATTCCTGTCGCTCGTAATTAAACGGACCTCCAATTGGCGGGACGAGAAAACTGGCAGTATACTGTACTTCAGTTCTTATACATACTTTATTACTCTGTCATCTTGTCTAGAGCCGGCCATCTTAGTCCTCGAGGGTACTCGACTCTCAATAACTGGTTTTTAGAACAGTGCCTGCTCGTATCGTAATACATTTTTTTTAATAATCGAGGGGGAAATCTTCGAAAGATCTCCGACCACTCTGGATTTTCGCCCACTTCAAAAGTCGGATTAATTAGAAACGTTGCATACTTATCAATGATTTTGTCCACATACTGCCGGAACAAAGCACCAGACACGACAGCCGGAACAAACTGAACACCGGAGATCGTCGCGGTGGACGAACCATCGCCGTCACCGGAACGTCATGTTTGGTTCGAATAATAATTTTACTATCAGTGACGTCCCGTCTACGCTGGCGGTGAACAAACGATCGGCAATGCACGGTTAAAATGTGGTTCAAATTGGAACTAAAAATTTCTTAGTCAAAATCGAATCGAGCTTGCGAAATACGGCCGCAGGCTCTAGTGCTTCCGGTCAGTGTCTAAAAGATTGTTTGACCTACATCTTGGAGCTGTCTTCAGCAAGCCTTACGTAAAGGGCCCAGGTTCTTGTCAGGGCGTCTGAGAAATTATCTGCAGATAAAAAGATACGCGGTTATTAAAAAGGAACGTTGATAAGGGAAATTAAATTTCTCGCATCTAAGCTTCGGCTGCGGAGAACGAGCTTTTGATAATTTTAGACTAGATTTCACCCCCGACGATGAACCCATTCAAAAAGGTTGTGTTTTCATCAGATATGATGGATTTTTATCGGCAAACAATGAAATACTAATTTCTATGTTGATGTACACATACATACGTCGTACAAAAAACGGACCAAAACAAAACCTACCTTCCGCGATTGGCAAAAGAAATGATTTTATTATAATTGACGCGTGTCACACCCTCACCGCACACGTCTAGGCTACCACATTTTCATTTCTATTTCATAACTCCTCAAATATAACCAGCTATACATATCTCTGCTCTGTAAATTAATTTAATTAATTTATTTATCATCACATGTAAATTAATTTCGTACACTTTTCGCGATAACCCCTGGATAGGCTGCGTCGAGTCAGACAGGAAACCGATTTAGTGTGACGTGGCAATCGGCACGAAAGATGATCATATGTGGACTATGCGTTGCCCACTAGCCAAGTCAATGACCGGCAACATATTACCGTCGAGAATGTGAAGTATTAGTGAATATGAAACTTTCATGTGTTATTTGACAACATTATAAGAAATTACGGTATTCATTCGAAATATTTTGTGCCATTTAAATTTCTTGAAACGCAACTAATTAAAGCCATAGATGTCACTAATTTTACCTGTAATAGTCGTCTATGGCACCAATAAACTGTTATTTACCATACAACTTGCTAGGAAGCTAGTTTACTTGATCTAATGAGTTTTTATAGCGTTTATAAATGTAGCTCGGGTACAGATAACTTTCCATCTGAATAAAACTGCGCTAAACCGCATTTACGAGGCTGATTTACGGGACGGCCCTACTCATCTCTACATGAAGCATCATCTAGTTTCTACTCCTACAAATCGTACGTGCACAAAAACATTTTTATAACTGGACTTTTAGAGCTTGTCCTGATTTAAGGCGAGTGATCTTCGAGCTGGACCATACCATTCCAAGCCAATTTTCATATCCAGCAAACTAGATAACCGACCAAGACAAGCGAGTGTCGCATCACGTTCAGTGCAGAATTCCGTAGTTGTCCGTCACAATATCAATCAATAATAAGTCTAAGAAGGGATGGGGACGTTGAGGGAGGATTTATCTTATTACTTTATGTCTCTTATCTTTGTGGTACCTACTGTTAATTCATATACAATCGACTACAATTTGCATGGTTTGAATAAAAAAGATAAAAAATATTGATTTTAGTAGGTACCTAGTACCTATAGGTGGGATATCGGAACTAAGCATTTTTTAACATATTAAGATTAGTATTTCTGAGTATCTCTACAATGATTACAACAAAACTTAACAACGAATCATATTATTTACCGGAGAGATTAGAATAAAATTTCACACGAATCAGGTTTTATTTTTAGTGAAAGACCGTCAAGCTAGCTTGTAGACTGACCTCAGCAGTAACCTTGGCGGTCCGTCCCTCTTCAAGGTTGACTTGCAAAGCAGTGTTTTTTAAAAGCGGCGTAGAGTGCCAGCGGAAAAATGGAGATGAAAAAATGCGATGTAGGTACGAAAAGTTGTTGTTCTATCGTTGTCTATTAACGTAGATAGTATCTCTAAAGTAGAGTGGGGGATATCTGTGTCTATTTACTCTCTCACAACCAAAAACTTCGTACTACACTGCTCGAGTGTGGATTGGCGGAGGGTTTAGTGGTCGACCCGATTATCGGAAGATTTTAGGTCACCAAGGCTGAAGGCTTAACAACAGCTTTACTGGGAATGATGGGCTATGTCCTTCCAAGCATGGAAGCAGTCTAGAAATTATTCCACCAGCGGTTTCCTGGTCACCTGCAGGTGGAATACCATGCAGCTTATCAGCGCCGATTGGTTGATAATGACTCGAGTGTACCTATTTAGTGTTATCAGTGACATCAATAAAAACTGTTATAAATGTTTCAAACATAAACATTCATATTAATGGTAAGCGAGGTACTTCTACGAGTATATGTATGTTATGATGTAATTTGTAAGCCTGGTGTTTACTTATTATACCCGTCAAATTCATCAAACAAAAAGTAAGTATGTACACCAGATGCAAATCTTATACCCGTCAAATTCATCAAATAAAAAGTAGGTATACCAAATGCAAATCTAACATGACAAGAACTAGATACGGAAACCATCACTGCGTTTGCCTCGACACGCACTTTGCCGTGAGTTTAAATTGCATGATGTACCATTTATCGCTTAAGAACGGTTACAGAATTGTGCCGGGAAGGAGACTCCTGTGCATGCGCTGAGACTTCTGAACACGTCGAAGACTTCTATTCCAACGCCATGACAGTTCATTGAAGCAGAATTAAATATGAAGGTATGAAAAATTTTACTAACTCAGCGGACTGGTTATTTAATATCATTGAAGAGAGTTTTTTAACCCACAGTATTTCAAATTACCACTACGGTTGATTGAATTCAGTATACAAACAAGATTGGCATTTAATTTGAAAAAGTAGAGGTAAATTTGGTAACCTAACCATAATTTTACAACAACTTAGACAGCTTGGGACAGCTGGCATTCGCACTGCAATCATTTCGAAAGAAACGGAAAGGTTAACTTTTCAAATTTCTTTGGAGGAAAATATATATCAATGTATGAAATTACAAGTAATCTGCAGTCCGGATACTACACAATTTACCTTGCTACTGTTAAAATAATGTTCGGAAATTGAACGTTTTAAGATTCATGGTTTGGGAGAGCGAGTGGCAGCGCGCCACCGCGGGCGCCCGGGGCGGGCTGCGGGGCGGGCTGCGGAGCCTTCGGCCGAGCCCGTCAGAGTATTCCACTTTACAGTTACATACTAAATACTGTCAGCTATGTACACATAAAGAAAACATGGTCATTATAATAACGTGTGTTTAGATTTAAAAATGCAGCAAAGCACTGCCGTAACGTTCATTCGCTATCGTTTTATATATACGAGTATAACCGGATAGAGAAACTCAACCGCGCGTATAAACCAATCCTAATCAGGACAGGTTTCGAATACATGACCGAAATCTAGCACCATCACGGGACCGTCAACCACGTTCAAAATTAACCACGAACGCGTAACGTAATCGATCCTTCGGGCTGGCTCTGCAAAGACATGACACAAGGACTATGTGATCTGGCACAGATTTTGAACGATGCAGGTTGCATGTGCAGCGGCTACGGCAGAGAGAGAGAGACGCGCGCATGGCGGGCGCGACGGGCGCGAGCGGGGCGCCGGCTGCGGCACCGCGGGCAGCGGCCGGGCTCCGCCGCGGGCCGGGCTGCGGCCCCGGCCCGCGGCGGGCGGCGGCGCGGCGCGAGGCGCGGCTCGAGCGGCGATAATAACCATGTTTCCAGGCGTGTCAGTGGTCACCGATTACGTAAGCGCGCGGGGCGCCGGTCGCGACGCGGTTACCTCTCTGGCCATCGCGGCATGACCGCCGGAGGCCGCGGGCGCGCGCTCACGCCGCCATCTTCGAGGGCACAGCCCGGGACTCGCGTCGCGACTCGCGGAGCACTCGAACGCTGCGCCGCGTGGGCGGCGATCGATGTCCGCCGCGCGCCTGCGCCGCCGAGCGCCGCCGAGCGCCGCCGGGGCCGCCCGAGCGCCGCCGGGGCCGCCCGAGCGCCGCCGGGGCCGCCCGAGCGCCGCCGGGGCCGCCCGAGCGCCGCCGGGGCCGCCCGAGCGCCGCCGGGGCCGCCCGAGCGCCGCGGTGCATCCGCCCTGACCCACTTCCCGCGCACACTGACCTCCTATTTCGACTTCCAATGGAGCGAGTTACGATCGCTCGGATGCGACCCGGCCGGGGCGGCGGCGCGCCACTCTCGACCGTGCGCCTCGGCCACAGGGCTCACGATGCCGCGCGCCCGCATCGCACGGCTCCGTCGCCGACTGCGCGACTACATCTATTGCACTGTTAAGGTAGCACGATAAGTTCGTATTTATATACCGGGAGGGCAAACAATGAATAACGAACTGTGAAATAAAAGCAAATTCGCCAGTTATCTGTGGAGCTTGTTTTATTTCTGCCAGCAGAATTTCTAGTACATAATTTGTTTACGACGACCTAAAAGGCAGAAAAACGGTTTAACTGCAATTTTGTAACAAGCCAAGTGGAAATTTTAATACTGGTAAACTGAATTAACCTTTGGATTTTACTTTGCGACGATTCAATATATTTTCATCTTCTGTGGTAGTTTATAGGTACTTATACTCGTATGTTGTGTTTTTCATAAACTACGTATCTACTAAATATCTGCAGAGACCATAGGAAATCAGCTAGCAAACGGGCATGCAGTATTACTGCCTGCCATCCATCTACAAGACATCTGTGCACTTCTTGTTCATGGCTATACATTCGTCCCAAAAGATATATGCGTACAGTAGAATATCCTACAATGTTTCAAAGGTACCTATTTAACACACAATAATATTATAAAGGCGAAAATTTGTGAATGTTTGTGAAATTCTTCACGCTCAAACGACTGGATCAATTTTAATAAATTTTGGTTCGGAGGTAGCTAACACCCTGTATTAACATATAGGATACATTTTATCCCGATTTAGTGTTTCTCTTGACATAAAAAGTCAATTTTATGATTTTTTCAGTATATACTATAAATATTCACGTGGGCGAAGCATCTAATATATCTAGTATAGAGTAATAAATCTATGCTAATATACAATATAGCAAAAGCTAGAACTTAATCATGTTGGTGAACTCCCACTGGCTCCCACTGTCCCCACGAGGGACAGCAGTAGGCTATGAGTTACGTTTTTACGCTACCGAATAAAATCTCCGTGTTTTCTTCTTTATTTGACAAACAATGTTAACTACGATGACACTTGTAAATGAAATTCAAAAGTCAAAAGTTTAATTTTTGTATTTTAGAAATCAAATCCCATATAATTTTAAGTGAAATATATTATATTTTTGGTGGAGCAAGGATGGAAATTATCGTTGAAAATGATGCTGACTAGCTTAAGACCACTCTCAATAATACCGGTAAGGAGGCCACTAAACCTGCGCAAGCCTATCTTTGATTTAAAAAGTTGATCTCAAGTACGAACGGACTTTTTTGCCACTTCGGTGTGCTATCCTACAAAGCAGATTTCCAATGCTACGATTCTGCTACGCTCTGTTGCTACGGCGCTACGAGGCTACGATGCTACGCCACGACGCTACGGGTTGCGTATTGGTGTACTTTGCGTTCTTTTTTGTTTATTTTATGACTAGGTTGTAACCAATAGCGTCCAAAGCTCACGTCGATTCAATGTGATCGCCAGAGTTAAGCAACGACGGGCGCAGTCCACTTGTGGATGGGTGACCGCTAGTAGCAAAATTTCATGGGCGCTAACGTGCTTCGGAGGACACGTTAAGCCGTCGGTCCTGGTTGTTTTCAATGGTCGAAACAGTCGCTAAGCCACGTTGAAAACCTTCGGGTGGCTTGAGAACATTCGACACTAAGTGGACACTAATCTTTCCACCAATCCGCATTGGAGCATCGTGGTGGGTATGCTGCTATACCCGTGCCCAGCTGTGGGACGTCTATGGGTTGCAGGTTAGCAACCAATTGGTGTCCCACTGCGGAACACGGGTCTCTCCCGCAGCCACAGCTGAGGGAAGTCTTTGCACACTCCACTAGGCTAATAATACTTCTATATAGATCCCTTCGAACCTAAGACCCCTGGTGCAACAGGCAGGCTCACTCTTGTCAGTACCGATTGCGCCAATAGGCCAGTCAGAGAGTGTTAATGTTCATGAGTTTTTGTTTATTTAACTCAGGAAGGCGTTCGTAGTGAGGCCGGGTAATGAGTCGGCGCTCACCGCGCCGCCGAATCTCGCCCCGCACCGTGAGGCGCTACCGAGCTATCAAAAACTTTATGCGACGAGCATTCGGTAAGACTAGGCCGGGTAGAGAATAAGAGAAAACGAGTTAACGTAACGCATCAGGTACAGTCGACATGTGGATTGCTGATCACTGGTGGCATCATACCATGAGTGCATCCGTGCCTCGGAGGAAGCAGAGGCCATTAAGCCGTTCGTCCCGATTATTTTCAATTGTAAAAGTTGTAATCGTTAAGCCTTGTTGAAGACCTTCGAGTGACTTGAAAATATCCATTAGAGCAGTGCTAATTTTCACAGAAGCGAAAACCGTATATTTTGACACGTGAACACAGTTGGTTCACCTTGCAATTTGACATACTTGATTAAATGTATTTTGTGTAAATTTAAATTTTATTCACTGTTATTGTACATTTTGTGATTGCAGGTTCACAATCCCAGCCTAATTTTAATACTAACTCGTCCATATCTGTGGGTGTTTCGGACTTAAAGCATAAAATTGATGGGATCGAACAACAACTGAATACCGTCAGCAAGCACTGCCAGGACCTGGCTTGTCTGGAATACAGTTTGAGGAACGCCACGATCAGCTCACTGTCGACCAAGCTGCAGGACAATTTAGAACATAAAAAATCTACTGAAAGTTGCACAAAATCATTCAGAGAACCAGAAACAAAGGTTTTGTACACGACGTCGCAAGGCCGGAGCGGTACGTCAATCTGTAAAGGATCCCTTTCTAAAGTAAATATTTGCGACGATGAAGACGAAAATAAAATGTCTCAAAATCCTTTACCGGTTCAAAATGACTTCAGCAATAACAAAGCGAATATAAGAAAAAAATATGAAAGATTAGCTCCGATACAGGAATACGAAAAACCTACACGTTATCGTAAAAAACCCGTGATTTTCGATAAATTGCCCGATGCTCGCCTCAAAAATAGTTTTCATCCATCTCTCATCAATGATACCACCAGGCATCAACCAGAACCAGGATGTTCAGAAGCGCGACGGCATAAGAGACGAAATAAGATAAAATACTTAGAAATAGATACTGGAGTAGCAGAACAAAACGATAATTTTGTAGAACGAAGTCAATATAATAAGCACAGACACAGACATCACGTCGGGATTGATCAAGACTACATAGCAGAGATAATTAAACGACAATATAAACCGGTCAAACTACTGGGAAGAAGAGAATCTGAATTCAGCCAGTTTTCTGCACCAATTTGTCGGGATCAAGAATTTCCCGTTCGAAATACCGTTCAGGAAGGAAGTGACCTGTGCTCTTGCTGTTATAAAGAACACGGACGGCAAAGACATTCTAGATACATGTGCAGCAATGACTTAAGTGACATCAGAAGCATCTGTGACACCCGACTTTACAGTTCTCGAAAACATAGGCGGCACACTAATTACAAAAAACAATTTGAAGATATTTATAACGATTCTGAAATGTATGATGTTGTTCCAGTTAAAGAGAAAACTAGTCCTAAATCCAGGCGGAAATTTGTTGAAGACAATATGTTAATGTATGATAAATATAGGGAAGTGCCACCATCTCCCAGAACTCATAGACCACAGTTCAATCTTCAAGCGCAACTTCATCCTGATTATGATGATGAAGACAATATACTGCCTGTAAAAAACCTGTTAAGGCGTAATATTAAAAATTCATCAGCTCAAAACGACGGTACTGTTAGTAGAATGTCGTCAGAAGTCTTCATACATAACAAAAATGGACAAAAGGTTCTCAATTCAAGAATGCCAAGTACTCCTAAACAATTTAACGAAGAATGTGTAGGAACTGCGATAAGCAGTGCACAGTATCCATTCTGCATAAACGAACAGACACATGATAATAACATAACGCTTAACACAAATACAACTGAACTCTCTACAGATAAAACAGATAAAGCCCTCAGTGAAATCAAAGGTATTCTACAAAACTTCTTGCAGGAAATAAAGAAAGAAACATCACAAAGTGAAAAATTAAACTCGTCAGCTCATTCGGAAACACACAACAAAACTGACCCACAGCACCAAATAAAAAACGATAACTTCGCAACATGCCCATTGCCACCGTTCATACCGCCTTTCGCGAACCCCTGTTGCTATCCTATTCTTCCATTTTGTCCAATAAATTGCATGCAAAACGGATTTGTAGTACCAAGTCAAAGCCAAAGCGTTACTTGCGCCGCATGTGCTAACAAGTCAAAGGAGCATGAAATTGATACTCAAGATCGAAATAAAGGTACCGATTTAGAAGAAGCAGGCAACGAAACACAAAAATTGATAAAAGAAATTCACAACTTAATATTACAGAATCCAAACTCAATTAAAAGAAACGACTTAAACACAACAGGTATTAAAAGTCATGCAACGAGCAGCATGTGCGGCAATGCTAAGCCTTTGAAACATGATGCCAAAGTAGGCACGCCAAAGATGAAATGTCATTCTAAAAGTTGTGAGGCTATTAGATCAAAAGAAGCAACAGATACACGTTACAATGCTTACATGAGTTATTCTGATACTGTTCTTGAAAAGGGGAGTAGTGAGGAAACAACTATCGAGCAGTCATCTTCTGAATCCGAATATAGCAGTGAATCAACAGTTTTAGAACAGGTAACTGAATTCCTTAAAATTTGTCACAAAAATCGCATGCTATTGATGTGTAAGAATTGACCTACAACAAATAGGATCACACATTATATTTGTCTTAAGTCACAGCTGAAAAGGTTCATGGCATCATATTTCTCTAGATCCCTATTGAAGAACTGCATACTGACGGTAAAGCCTACTGACAAGGCCTAATTTTACAACCAAATTTAGCCACTAGCGGTCTATTTTACTTCTAACCGCGATCGAAGTGCTGCACTGCTAGTTAGGCAAGAATACATACTCGTAACTACGAGTAGAGCACAGCTTATACCTCGAAATGTTGTGTTCTAAAGATTGTGATAAATTTTTTGTGTAATTTTTTTTTTTTCAGAAGAAAGGAAATAAATTAAAGAAAATGTTACGAGCGATTGGAATTCTTAAAAAGAATAAAACCAATGTCATTGAAGAGCGTAGCGACACTAGTATGGAAGTTGAAAAAACAAAGCCAAGGCCCGCATATCAGCAGTCACCTGGACCGCCATTTCCACAACACGTCATGAATTATAACATGCATGGACAGGAATACCTCCATCCTCCGCCTATCGGTCCGCGTCGACATCATGAATGCAACGGCCACTCCCCACATTGCGATCCCAGACTTTGCTACACGCCTGCATACGAGGATAAAAAGTCAAAAGTCCCTCATGGACATTTCGACGAGCAGCACTACTTTTCCCCTCACTACATGCCGACACCACCATTCCCCAACTATTGTAACCCCCACTATGGCAAAGCATCACCGCAAGTACCTTTATGCTTGAAAGAAATTGAAGTGAAAAGTATCGGAACGCAAAGCGTAAGAAAAATGTCATTGTTGCAGAAACTTACAAACAAAATCCAAGTACCCCAGCAACAGCAAGACAAAGAGCTTTCTGAAAAGCAGAGCGCGGCCAAAGCCTTCTGGAAGGAGAAGCTCATGAAAGAGAAAAACCTAAGAGACAAGCCAGCGTCAAACCTATTCGACTGGAAAAAAGTCCATGAAAAGGCAATGCAAAAAACTACAGATCCACTCAAATTTTCTTACGACACCCAAAAAAGATTAGCAGCAGGCGACAAAACTATGAGAAACGCAATGCTAAAAAAGTTGTTTTATAAGAGAAATCCGTTCTCACCGAGAAATCTTCTAGTGAGGACTATTCTTGGAAAGGACCCGTCTAGCTTCGGCGACCCACCAAAGATGTACAAACCTAGCTTGTTCGTTTAAGTGTTCAGTAGCGTAACATAAATATTGCAGTGTTTGTCTAAGTTTATGCAGTTGATGTAACTAAATATATGTTTGAAAAATTCTAGACCTAGTTTTGTGTTGGTGGTCCCTGCATTTTCAAAGCTTGACTGACGGAAACTCAGAAATTTTAAGTCTGAAATTAATTCTATTTTCTCTAAGGTAATTCTAAATTCGACTGTATTGTTTCCTCCAATCAACTCACCGTACTTAAATAGATGTGTCGCGCTAGATTACATCTTCGTCATTTTTTATGAAAGTAATTCTGCTTATCCATCGTGTCTTTGGGTTGTTCCCACACCCCAACGAACGATTTTGCTCAAATTCGCGGAAGTTTGCAACGAGCCTTTTGGTACCTACATAGCGCGTCTATACATCAATAAATAATAAATATCTTGGACATTCTCACACACGGCCATCTGACCCCAAAGTAGGCGCGAGCCTGTGATATGGGTGTCAGAGACTGATATACATACATAGATATTTTTAAATACATACTTAAATAGATAATATTAACATCCAGACACAGAACAAATACAAGTGTTCGTCACACGAATATTTGTCCTGAGTGGGATTCGAACCCACGACCTTTGGCGCAACAGACAGGGCCACTACCGATTGCGCCAACGGGCCTGTCTTTAAATTTAATTGTGCGCTGACCGGCGTTAACGTGCGTTACATGTAAACTTAGCCTATGGGGTATCCCCAGTCCTTTAGACTGGTGGTGGAACTAAGCCTTTTGGTCCTGGGGTGGCTTGTCATTGGCTACTCTGAACATCACAACCTTGTTATAGATTCGGTCTCATCACGTAATGTAAGTGGAAGGGGAAGTGAACTAGTGAAACTAAGTACTTTTTTATATCTCAACTTATGAGATTAGATGGAAATAAAAAGTATAATGGGATTGTGTTAAAAGCAAACAAGTATCGATAAACAAATAATTTATTCAAGAATGGAATAATCGCCATAATTACGTTACCATGTGTATTGTGGTCGTATGTTAGGCATGAGAACATGACTCCATGCGCACCAGCGCCCTCTTCTCCGCCAGAACCATCTTGTCTAGCACGTCCTGCATCTCCGGCCACGGCTCGTAGCGCTGGTTGATGATGATGATCTTATGAACTGACGGATCTCGTAAGTTCATCGTGCGAGATATATTACGGCGACTGTGTGTGGTAAATACGACGTCCACCTGAAACATAAAATTACCTACAACTTAAAACATTGTGTATGAAAAATTGTATTTTATTTGTAAAATTAAACTACCATAGGTACAAAATCATTCTCAATTTAAAAGTCACGTACTAAAAAAATAACAAAACATCACGCCTGCATTTATCCGAAGGGTAAGCAGAGGTTTACCATATGAGGTCTTTTACACTCATATTCCCCACTCCCATATTAATAAATAATATTGGAATTAATTATTAACGGTTGGGTGTACCCAGAAATACAGAACGCGAGTAGGTAATACGTTACAATATGAGCAATACTTTTTACCTACCCCGGCCAATGAAATCTAGCACATTGTAAGGTATAATATGAATTTTACCGAAATATGCCCACCAGATATTGGATATTTATGAGAAAATAATAGACTTGCATGTGATAGAGCAAGATTGTAGGTGGTAGAGCCTATAGAGAACCAAATAGGTTTTATATGAAACCTAATTGGTTCCATATAGAGTTCACTCGGAGCAGTACAGTACCACCGCCCGCCACGGTACCTAGTACCATTTCTGCCGTATAATAATATTTCTTGTGTACGTGTGTATGACAGTGAACTCCTCATATACGGCTGGATAGATGTTGATGAAATTTTTTGTGTGTGTTCATGGGATTCGAGAATGGTTTAGATTAGATTCACAATTTGGTCCACTGGAAAATGTTTTTTAAACACTATTTTAGTGTTTTTATTTTCAACCATCGCTCATTGACGTCTAGCGTCGCGTGACTTTGTACATTTCATATGGCAGAACAAGGTTTGCGGGGTCAGCTAGTACTAATATAAAAACCATAAGTACGTACCTTGTTTTTACATGCCCATGCAATAGCTGCAGCACAAACACCCAAAGCCACAACCGTCGTAATAAACAACGGTATGGTTTCCCAATACACCGTTAATGCGTACATTATTTGCAGTTTTTTCGGAATCGGCACATCGTATTGACTTGGTGGTATTATATCCCCAGCCTTCCTAAAAAGTAACTTATACGGTACTTTAATTTTACGCTTTAATAGAACATTTTTGGGAACCAGTATAGCCGGTCTTATCAATTTTGAAATCATTGTCTCACTAAACCAACACGAAACAGCCAAATATGAAACTACTCAATCACAAACAAATATTTAAAAATTATAAAATTTAACTAAAATTCATAATGTCTAACAATACATAATATGTAAAATGTACTCTGTGCTCTGTGATGTCTAAATAAAATTTTGACAAAGTGCAAACACATTCTAATTTCAAAAGCGGCTGCTTTTTATACACCGTCCACCCATCCACAAGGTCCGATTTTGGACTAATGTCCATCCGATAAAGACCTTGGTGCCTACCAAGGTCTGCTGAAATTATATATTTTATGTACTTCCATGAGGCATGAGCGTAGACCAGGTGCTTGCAATTTGCGTATAGGTTTCTCTCCTACACGTCTTTCATTAATGGTTGGCTGTAAAGTCGGTTTACGGACGATAATTTTATATGATAACGTCATAAGAAAACATCTTTTCACTTCACTTTATAAACAGTTGACAAAACAGTTCACGTGTGCGGAAGCACACAAGCTTCCGCTGTCTCTACTCTACTCTACTCGGACTCATCTGCCGATGGAGTAGAAAAGAGATTGATGCGTCACAAGCCGAACGCATAAGCAGATCGTGCCTCTCTATCGCTTGTTCCGCACTCTCGCTTGCACGCGGATCGTACTCGTAAGTACACGCACGTGGCTTTCATAGATTTATATGACGTTATCACGTCAAAAATAATGTTACTACATATATATGTTTTAAATAATTGATAATAACACAAAAGTTATTTTAATTTAAATAACCCGCCACGGATCGAAGCGTCCACAAACCGACCACAGACAATTGAGACAGCTAGCAAGGATTCCTTTTCCAAACTAACTAAAAACTACGTCATTGGCCATTTAGCGTCTACACGGACCGATTTCACCAGATATGATTTTTTAAGTCAGGCGGTCTCGGTCATCCAATGACCTTGAATTGGGCATTTCGAATACTTTGCGTCCAAACGATTCGATTCGAAGCACAAACTAATAAGGGACGGATACTAAATTCGAAGTTCATTATTGTCAAGAGAGTACATTACCGCGGTCACTCACACACGTTTGACATTTGTACGAATGCTTGCACGAATGTGAAGGACTGTCAGGAATCCATATGCAAAAGGGTTCGCAAATGAGTTCACGAATGTCCAGTGTTGCTCGCGATTTTGTTATTTATTATTCTCTTCCAGGCACCATTCACTATTTTTATAGCCTGTTTTTATAGGACTTCTTTTCAGGGTCCAAAATAGAGGGTTCACTTTGCAATAATTCATTAAATTCCAATATGTTATCGTTATTCCAATCCATTTTCAATACAAGAAATAAGATAAGACACCACGAACATATTAGAATAAATTAGCACATCCGTCACCTTTGCAATCGTGTGCGCAACTTAACAAAGCCAAGTTAACCAATAATAACTGCTACACATGCGTCAGAGTACTATGAAATAATAGCTTTTCTTACTTTTTTTCAACTGGTCACACCACGCATGTGTGGGAGACTACGCGAAGGTTCGCGCGCTTTGATGTTTGACAAAAAACCGACACAGCATAAAACCTCAAATGCATCCAAAACTTCGCTTAAGCATTCGCGAAGGTCGTCCTACACATGTGGGTTCGCGTAAATGTGCGCACATGTGAGTGACCGCCTACTACGAACATACGATAATATCCCTTAATAGTTTGTGAACATGTCATAGCCATACTAATTATGGCTTTTAATGACTTTTAAACGTAGACAGATGCTCCGTCTACGCATTTTAAGTAAATTGCTCGCATTTGGCCGGGTAATGGATCTAGTGTTTCCAAAATGACAATCAAATTAATGAGAAGCCAAATAAAATTAAACTAAAAGTTTTTGAAATTAAACTGAGAGAAAGAAAAATGGAGAAAACAATTTTCCCCATTCCTTTATACGTATCCTGCCCTAAGTTAGAATCAAGAGACTGAAGGGAAGTTACTTTTACAAGTCATAGTATGTGCTTTTATTAGTTAGCAGCTCCAATTTCTTTGACCAATAACAATATATTTCTCTATGGTAAATGTCATCGTCAATGTCCAAGATGTCATTGTGAAAATTGTCAAAAGGATTTTTTTCACCTATACCACGTACATTTTGTATTTCTAATGCATTTTACATACCAATACCAAGTGCCAAGTACCAACCGCAAGCAAGAATCACAGAGTACATTTTATCTGGCAAGAATTATTTGACAGTGGTGGACTCGTGAGTGCGTTGACCGAGAATTACCTTTTTTACCGTAAATATTGACGCAAAATATTTGTGAAAGTTTTGCTTAAACAATCAGTAGCCGTGATTTATTCTATTTTATCAACAATGTATCTTGTGTGTGATAGTGCCATTCTAAAAAATTAGTTACGTGATATAATTATCCACTACTCAAAAAATGTAATGGAGCTTCTCTGACTTGAGTGAGTGTTAAGTTTTTATTATTTTTGTGAGTTTCACACGTTTTACATAGGGATTTTTTTTAAAAAGACATACAGACTTAATAATTTTTACGATTTACATACTATCGAAACCCTAGTAGCTTGTAACATGTTTTTAATTTAATAACTCTCCCACGCATTTTGAAGAGAATCCGTTTGAAATAAGGTTTTGACCTGTTTTATTGTTTGAGGTCTGTTTTAATTTTCTGACCGATATCATAACAAAAATAATAAGAATCACGACTGTATTTCACCGAAGGGGTAGGCAGAGGTAGTTTCTCTCACACTTATTTTTCATCAGTTATATCGAGGTCCCATATAATATGTTGTGAGCCTATCGCAATACACTGGGCACAAATCCCTGAGATTCTACTGGGAATTTCAGTTGGATAAAACCAGTAGTTGTTGCCCAACTCAGAAATCAAACCCTGCCTCTCTAGCTTAGCAGTCGCTTTTTTGACTGCTACACAACAACGCAATATTAACATTATAAGAATTGACATGTTTCCTTTACACCACACTCACCAACTGCAGTTACAGTGCTAACATTTTAATATTACACAATATCATTGCGCTAACTTATTATCACATGTTATCCTGTTAACTACTGCCATACCACATAAGATTATACACTTGAATGAAAAAAAATTATTTCTACTGCTTAAAAATGTTGTACCATAAACTCCACTATAAACTGTTGTCAGGAGTTTCTTGCAATTTCAGTTTTGATAAGAAAAATAGAAATAAGGTTAATAGATTAAGGTAGTTAATGGATAGTAGTGAAGTTAATTTTGCTTGTAGCAAAAATATATTCCACAAAAGAAATTTCAACCCCCAAATTAAAAAATAAATCTTTTTCCTGAAAACTTTTTGATGAAACCAGTGCAGTTTGGAATTCCTTCCAATACATGGCTCTTAAGATAACTACAAACAATGAAAATGGTCTAAACATCTCCGCTGAGGTTTGTTTAAATTTTTTATTCTGATACAAATGAAAAAATTGCACTACAATCAACTACTTACGATTCTCTTTAAAAATCAGCTAGAAAAAGAATTCTTTTTTTAATAAACTTTTTTAAATACAGTAATTATTATATACAATAAAACTGTATGCGTACTATGTCTGGGGTAGCATCCAATCTTGACCTGTATTTGTTTTTTTGTATAAACGTAGGCTGAAAAGCCTGTTTTACAACGATACATACAGAATAATTTTGGCGGAACCCTTATGACTATTCTATAGAATCCCTAGTTTCCGCGGAACTCAGTTTGGGAATTGGAAATCCGTGCCCAGCAAGTGGGACGTCTATGGGTTGCATCTTAATTAATTTTATATTCTATTAAAATATTCTGTTGTTCACCAGACATACTATGCCAGAATCGCATAGGGAACGTTCGCGTGTGTGTGGCGCGAGTGCGAGACGGCGCGGCAAGTGGCTGCTATGAGCGGCGCGCGGCGCGGGCGCCATGGTGTTGCTGCGGCTCAACATGCGCGTGACGCTCGCCGCGCTCTGCGCCGGCGTCATGCTGCTCACGCTCTACTGGAGCCTCTGCGGCGACCTCGCCAGGAAGCCCCGTGAGTACCGGCGGTCGCTCCGAGCGGCGCGGCGCGGGCGCCATGGTGTTGCTGCGGCTCAACATGCGCGTGACGCTCGCCGCGCTCTGCGCCGGCGTCATGCTGCTCACGCTCTACTGGAGCCTCTGCGGCGACCTCGCCAGGAAGCCCCGTGAGTACCGGCGGTCGCTCCGAGCGGCGCGGCGCGGGCGCCATGGTGTTGCTGCGGCTCAACATGCGCGTGACGCTCGCCGCGCTCTGCGCCGGCGTCTTGCTGCTCACGCTCTACTGGAGCCTCTGCGGCGACCTCGCCAGGAAGCCCCGTGAGTACCGGCGGTCGCTCCGAGCGGCGCGGCGCGGGCGCCATGGTGTTGCTGCGGCTCAACATGCGCGTGACGCTCGCCGCGCTCTGCGCCGGCGTCATGCTGCTCACGCTCTACTGGAGCCTCTGCGGCGACCTCGCCAGGAAGCCCCGTGAGTACCGGCGGTCGCTCCGAGCGGCGCGGCGCGGGCGCCATGGTGTTGCTGCGGCTCAACATGCGCGTGACGCTCGCCGCGCTCTGCGCCGGCGTCATGCTGCTCACGCTCTACTGGAGCCTCTGCGGCGACCTCGCCAGGAAGCCCCGTGAGTACCGGCGGTCGCTCCGAGCGGCGCGGCGCGGGCGCCATGGTGTTGCTGCGGCTCAACATGCGCGTGACGCTCGCCGCGCTCTGCGCCGGCGTCATGCTGCTCACGCTCTACTGGAGCCTCTGCGGCGACCTCGCCAGGAAGCCCCGTGAGTACCGGCGGTCGCTCCGAGCGGCAAGGCGCGGGCGCCATGGTGTTGCTGCGGCTCAACATGCGCGTGACGCTCGCCGCGCTCTGCGCCGGCGTCATGCTGCTCTCGCTATACTGGAGCCTCTGCGGCGACCTCGCCAGGAAGCCCCGTGAGTACCGGCGGTCGCTCCGAGCGGCGCGGCGCGGGCGCCATGGTGTTGCTGCATAATTTTGCTAAGCAAAAACCACGGCTTTCAGTTGAATAAAAACCATGTATTAGTTGGATGCATGAAATCTAACGCTAACTATCGTGTTAGATTTCATCCGTTATTTTTAGTGAAACTTTCCGGATCGTGAAATATCAAGGTTGAACTGAAAGGCTGCGCTATCTGGCAAATCTTGGCATCCACAGACAAGCTCGCAGTGCACGCCAACATTTTGACAAGATTGTTGACAGTAAAATACGATTGAAGTATAAAAATGATTGTTTTATTACCTTTGTATTTCTGGTACAATATTATCACCTCTTAATTATTAGAATAGACTATTACAAACTTTTAATTAGGCTATTCTTAATTCTTCACATTCCAACATCTTATTCCAACTCTCAATCCAGTCTCATCGACGCCATCTTGTCCGGCGGACCAGCGACAATCCATGTATATCATTTTTTTTACGTCATTGTAAAAGCGTTCGTCGCTTGGTGACAAAGTCAAGGAGACCAACCGAAAATAAGACACCATACAGTATCTTATGTTTCGGTATGGTGTAATGAAATTATTATGTATGCTAACAGACGGCCGTCCTGTGATCACGGAATGTCCCTATTCCGGCTCGGCCATTCGTTAAAACAAGGGTATGTCTCTATACATAAGAAAACAAAATTGAAAAAAAGAGAAAAACCAATTAGAATCGCATCAAAACTTCCAACTTCGTGAATACAATACAAAATAAATTAAGTACTTATAATTATAATGAAATTTTAAACTATGTCTAATGACAATCAATTACTAGGGAATGATCATTTGTTGATTACCCAAAAATAAACATTAATTAAACGTAAACATTACACTAAAAATAAACATTAATCAATATAACGTTAAAGTGATATATAAACTCTTCCAATTGCTTTTAACCACTTCCTGCAGTTATTTTCAAATTATAATAGAGTGTCATCCTTGTTGTACCCATTGATTATTTTTTTTTTGTGCACTTAATCCATGTGTAGGTACCTGTGAAACAACATGATTGAATAAATTTGTAGTATAATACCACCCACAGCATTTTTCACAGTTATAGTGATCACTACAGAAAAGTAGCATATTTCACTTTATTCTACTAGTATTTCATAATTTAGCCAAATCTTAAACAAAATAATGGTGATCACTGCACTACTGCAGCATATTTCACATCTCACAGCATTTTTCACAGTTATAGTGATCACTACAGAAAAGTAGCATATTTCACTTTATTCTACTAGTATTTCATAATTTAGCCAAATCTTAAACAAAATAATGGTGATCACTGCACTACTGCAGCATATTTCACATCTCACTGCATTTTTCACAGTTATAGCGATCACTACAGAAAAGTAGCATATTTCACTTTATTCTACTAGTATTTCATAATTTAGCCAAATCTTAAACAAAATAACGGTGATCACTGCACTACTGCAGCATATTTCACATCTCACAGCATTTTTCACAGTTATAGTGATCACTACAGAAAAGTAGCATATTTCACTTTACTCTACTAGTATTTCATAATTTAGCCAAATCTTAAACAAAATAATGGTGATCACTGCACTACTGCAGCATATTTCACATCTCACAGCATTTTTCACAGTTATAGTGATCACTACAGAAAAGTAGCATATTTCACTTTATTCTACTAGTATTTCATAATTTAGCCAAATCTTAAATAAAATAATGGTGATCACTGCACTACTGCAGCATATTTCACATCTACAATGATCTCCGCATAATAACGGTATATATCATTTCAGAGATTTTGATCTGATCACTGCAAGCAAGCAGCATATTTCAAATAAAATACTCACACACTTACTTGAATTATACCATAAATCAGTATTTCTGAAATGGACTCATATCCGATGATCATGGCATTATTATTGATTGATTCCCTGAAACATTTACTTTATGGACAGGGATCTATAGGAAATTTAACTAAGTAGGACATAGGATATGTACAAAATATATCATATTATATTTATGTGTTTAATCCTCAGTTGAACTATTTTCTTCACTAGTAATTAAATTATTCTCATGATCGCTTTTGTCGGACGTAGTGAAAGTTATCCATCTTTTTAATACGTCCGCTGGATATACACTCTTATATTTCCGTTTGGAGTGTCCATCAATACTCGAAATTTCATATCGATCGTTAGCTAGAACAGCGCTGATTCTAAATGGTCCTCTGAATTTGGGAAATAACTTTTTGCTCTTACCAGTTGCAGGTAAATGATGATTCGGTATCATAACTAAGTCATTCAAATCAAATACTTTAGTAGGTGCTTTTCTACTATCATAGTTGGCTTTCATACTGGTTTGATTTTTAGAAATATTTTTAATAGCCGTATCTCGTATGAGATCTCTTTCTAAATCTAATTCATTTTGAGATTTATTGATTTGTGAATTAGAAGATTCTAGACCACCTAGAATTTCATTTAAAATTGGTCCTTCTGTAGGATTGACAGTTCTTCGTCCAAATACGATCTCAGATGGGCTAGTACCTGTACTTCTATTTAATGAGTTATTCAAACTCCACTGAACTTTATTTAAATGTTTGTCCCAGTCTCTTTCATCTAAGCCGTGATTTGAAGCCGCTAGTGATTCTAGTATGGTACGGTTATACCTCTCGATCTGACCATTAGCACGAGGCGTAGCAACAGCATTCATTACATGTTTCACTCCAATAGATTTTAAATAATTTTTAAACACTGACGATGTAAAGCTAGTACCCCTGTCTGATATGATTATCTTTGGAATGCCTATAGTACCAAATATGTCAATGAGTACTTTTACAGTAGTACTGCTTTTTAGATTTTTAACAGCTTTAATGAAAATGAATTTACTGAAACCGTCAATTATACCTAATATATATGAATTTCCACATTTACTTCTAACAAATGGACCGAGATGATCCATATGTAAAGTATGAAACGGTACGTTACCCTTAGGAATGGGATGCAGAAAACCTGAAGCTTTAGAGGTAGATGCTTTGTTATATGCACAATTTAAACAGGCGGAAACATATTTACGTACGAATCTGTTCATTTTAGGAAACCAATAATCTTGCTTAATCTTATTTAATGTTTTATCAACTGAAAAGTGTCCTGATTCATCGTGACTGAGTTGACACACCCGCCATCTTGCACTATTCGGTACCACCCATTTTAAATCATCACCTATTTTTCTATAAATTTTATTATCTTTTATGTGATAATTTTCTATAATGTCTTTGACATCTTTACTGCCAGTATCCAAAATAGATTTAATAAGCTTTAATTTGGGATCGGTCATTTGAACTGTTTGTAACCATTCGGTAGTCGTAACATTCATAATATCGAATGCACGAGTGTCATCCACATTCTCGCATTCATCATTACCTATTGGATTACGACTAAGAGCGTCCACATGACGCATATTTTGTCCTGGTCTATATTCAATGGTAAAATTGTATTCTTGCAATAATAACCACCATCTAGCAATACGCGGTATAAGATCTCTCTTGGTTAGAGTAGTTCTGAGCGCGTTACAATCAGTATATACTTTAAATTTGATACCTATCAAATATGTCCGAAATTTTTTAAGAGATTGAACTACCGCGAGAGTCTCAAGTTCATAAGAATGTAAATGTTCTTCTTCTTTCGTTGTTTGTTTACTGAAATAAGCTACAGGCTTTAACTGAGATTTTTCGTCAGGTCTTTGAAAAAGAATACCGCCTACACCTAGTTTGCTTGCATCACAATGCACTTCTGTCAAATATTTTGGATCGTATAATGCTAAAATGGGTCTATTAATTAATTGGGATTGCAATAAACGAAAAGCATTTTCTTGCTCCTTTTCCCATTTCCAGGCTACGTTCGTTTTGGTAAGAACAGTTAATGGTTTTGCTATGGATGCAAATCCCTGGATAAATCTGCGAAAGAAGCTCGCAAGTCCTATAAACTGCCGAACCTGGTGTACATCTCTTGGAGTAGGAAAGGACGCTACAGCCTCAATTTTCCTACTACCAGGCCGAAGCCCTTCCCCTGACACTTCATAACCTAAATAGTCAAGCTTTTTCTTGAAGAAGAAACATTTTGCTATATTCAGGGTAAGCCCAGCGTTACGTAGGGATGTTAATATTTTGCGCAATTTAAGAAAACCCTCTTCTATAGACGACGCAGGAGATAGTAAATCATCCATGTATGGAATCGCCAAATCATATCGGTCTTTTCCGAGTGCCTTATTAACCATATGTTGAAACACAGCCGGTGCATTTACGAGGCCGAAAGGCATTCTCGTATATTCGTAATGCCCATCCGGAGTTACAAATGCTGTCAAATGTTTTGACTCCTCTGCCAAGGGAATCTGGTAATAACCAGATTTTAAGTCAAGACTGGTAAAATAAACTTTACCGCTAAGACAATCTAATTGATCATCAATAACAGGCATTGGATAGGAGTCCTTTATAGTTTTTTTTATTAAGGGCTCTGTAATCTACACATAATCGATTTTCTCCGTTTTTCTTTTTAACCAAAACTATCGGACTTGCATACGACGAGTTAGAATCCTGAACTATTTTATTATCTAATAGCTCATTTACGATATCACGTACCACAATCCTTTCACTGTATGGTAATCTGTATGGTTTGTAAGCGACTGGATTATTATCTTGCATATGTATACGCATTTCAGTAACATTAGTTTTTCCTAGTTCATTTAACTCTAAGGCAAAACAATCTCTAAATTCGTTAACCAAATCTAATAATGCTAATTTTTGTTCTAATGTTAAATCATCTCCTATGTTTAGCATGTGTGGTGTTATTAAATCTTTTGATATGGTATTATTATGATCTGAAGTAACCGTTATTTTCAAAATATCAACTTCATTTAATTTCGGAAAATTTGTATAAACAATGTCATTATGTATTGGTAGTAAGCGTGCACGGGCTAAGAGTTTGTTTTTATTTATAGGTATATCGTGTTTAGTAAGATTTATCATAATTATATGTCCTACACCTTCATTAATGGCATAAACACCTGGAAGAGTAATTGCTTCCTGTCCTTCTTTCATTGACGTATTTCCAGGTATATAAATATGCCCAGTAAAACGTTTATCGCACCATATTTCTACTGGCTCCATATTACTAAATATGATGTCTTTTACACTATATATTTGAATTTTCTCCATGTCTGATTTATCTGAACACAATATAAGGCACGATTTAGTTTTGTATACGATTACATCGGTCATTTCAGTTACATTTTGACCTATTAATAAGTCAGTCCTTAAAAACGTATCGGGTACTACATACGCTTCTATATTTGCCTCAATTAGATCAATAGAAATATTTATGTTTACTTTTCCTAGCGGTTTTAAACTACCTAGTGCAAATCCTTTTAAAAGTGGTAAGTTCATATAGTTAAGAAGCAGACCCATTTCTTTCGTCACGCTTTCTTTTATTATGGTACATTAACTTCCGAAATCAATAAATGCAGTCTTTTTAATTTTATTAACATAAACATACTTATTGTAAATATCACCTACCTCATTTTGCAAAGAAATTTGTTCTATTTTTCTAACTGTACTATCGTCATTTGTTCGTGGCATATTTTGTTTTTTACAATAATCTGCTTGATGACCCAAGGTATTGCATTTGGTACACTTGGTTAACTCCTTGTGACATTTTGGGGCAATATGACCTACCCCTGCGCAATTATAACAGACCCGAGTATTGCTATATGTTTTGGTAAATGTTTTTGTTTCTGTTTTATGTGAACCTGTATATGGCCTTGCAATATTTTTATTTATTATTTGGCCTCTTCCACTACTTAGGTTTTTCGTTGTTATATTTCTAAGATATTTCAACAATTTGCTAGGATCTTTATAATTGGCTGCTTGGGCATTTAATTTAATATTAGCATCAAAAATCCCGTGAATTATGCAGTCTACTGCATCTTTTCCTTTAATATTGCACATGTTAATAAGTTTACTTTTGTCATAGTAATACTCTTCGAGAGTTTCCTCCCTACGACTTCTTCTCGCTAACATTTCGATCAATCTGTCTGCGTAATTCTGGTCATCTGGAAACGTTTGCAATAGCTTTTTCTGCCATTCTCTCCATGATAAATTTACTGATGGAAGGCTCTCGTACCATCTACGAGCTAATCCAGAGAGTTTAGGTAAAGCATAATATATTGTCTCTTTTTCTTTCCATTTGTAGATAGTAGCTACTTCTTTGACCTTTTTAATCCATGCTTTAGTAGATTGTGTTTTCGTATTGGGGTCAAACTTTGGGATCATATCCTGCGCACCCATAAAATTATTTTGGCCTTGACCACGAATCGCGTCAATAAACCTTTCCATTAAACTTGTATCTTTATCAGAGTTTATTTGAGAACTGTGTTTCGGATCACTAACAGTTCCAGATGTCTGATCAGTGTTAAATGAATTCACAGAGTACAAGGTAGTACTGCTCGATTCACTATTTTCAGTCATTGTAGTACTTGAGGATCTCGGACGTTGCGACCTACGATTAGTCCGCACCTTCTTTCTAGAACGACATTCATTCGTCGCACTTCTCTTCTCAGAACACATACGTAATCGTTTTTTATTTTTTCGTATGCGCGTGTTTTTTTCGCTTAATTTCCTTTTACGCCGATTATCAGGCAATGGCGGAGTATGCGTACTCCGTTCTGAATCCGACATTTTTGTAGTATGCTCTTTATATATATTTTTTTTTTTTTTTATTACTGGGATAGTTAGTATGAAGAAGGAAGGGATGGGAGAAGTTATAACATATTATTAGTTAATCAATATCACTGCTACATAAGTATCCTGTACTATTACATAATATAAAACATTCAGAATTTATGAAGTGTATAAAATACCCACCCCCTAACAGCTCGTAGACGATAGACCTATTAATATCCACCGAGCAGGTGCAACTTCTTCAAATGCTCTTATTAATTTCAAATTATATAACACATATTACAAAACCTAACAGTATCGTGTGAGACGCATCATTGTGTCATGTTTGTATGGAACAAATAACTAAATATTTATATTCCCAGATAAAGCTAATCGTTTTCATATAATAAAATTATTTGTTTATGATAACTTGACTGACACAGGAATGAAACCCAAAATCTATGGCTTGTAGTGTATGTAAGTTAGTTATAAGGAATGTTGTCTGTGTGTGAATGCGATTTACCCTATAACATAGTTGTAAGCAATCTGAGCAGTAATAAAGATCATCTTAACAAGATCAGATGCCTCTCAATTAAACCCGTCACCTCATGGCGACCCTGCCTTATATGGGCGTCCCGCGCATTCCTAACTCTAAGTCGCGTCGCGAGTGCAATGGAACTTTAATTTAATAATTGTTTCACCAAAAATAAAAACTACGATGGGTTCGAGTCAGACCAAAGAAGAGGTGATTATCGCGCAAACTGCCGCCGGTAATGGAAAAAACAGTGCGTCAACAGAGATGGGCTACTCCAGTATGAACACAACAAATATTTTGCTCACGGTGATCGTCGTCGTCGTATTGGCGGCCACACTTTACTTTGCTTGCCGTTTTTATAAACAAATACATGAGAACTGGATGGAGAGCCAGATGAACCTCAGGCTCATGAATGAGATTTGCGGCAAGTAAACTGTCTAAGTATGTAAATATATTACAAAGATCTAAACATTACCAAATGTTCTACATATAATTAAATAAGTCGTTTTAATTTAAGTGCATAAAGTGTTATGAATAACAATAAATAATTTTATATTTTAAAGAAAAAATAAACTATGAGAAAATTCATACATACACACATATTTATTACCAGTTTTAGAAAGCATAATGTGAAAGTTCCCTAATGAAATTTATATGGTAACAAGTAGGTTGTAGTTAAGGATTTATGAAAGAGTAAAAAGTGTAGTTTGTAGTTACTAAAGTATTCGAGTAAATACTTTTCATGAACTCCATGGATCCTTTTAAACAATACCTACTTTCTGATGTGAAATATTAAGCAAATAATATTTTATAATAATTATTACTATTATTTGTAATGAGATAGGACATAGTTACAAACAGACAGACATTTACTAGCAGACAATATTTACATAATATTAGAAATCTCTTAGAATAATATTAATGTAAATATGTTATAGTTAGATATTGCAGTATGAGTATATCAGATGGAAACAAAAAATTAAAACTTCACAGCAATAAGTAGTGAATCCCTTTAGCACCATATTTATTATTAAATGTATGAAAACATATCTAAATACATAGATAAAATAATACCATTATTGTTCTTTTGGCTCTAACCCTTCACCGACCAAAACAAATATTTATTACTGATCTTTCTCCCCTTTTATTAACAATAATAATAAAATTCAGTTATGTGGCCTACATCACAACACTTTTCATCATAAAAAACAAGTTTTAGTGCTTTTAAGCAGATAACTGCTTTTTTAAAATAAGTAATCGCAAATGTGTACCTATTTCTATTCTGTACTTGAATTTTAAAAAATTGTAGGTCGATCTTAATTACACTTTTAATTTGGTAGAAGTCGGATAATCTAATAACTACAAAAACCATTTAATGAGTATGACTTATATCATAGTTATGTAGTTATTGTTTTAAAATATACAAAATTAAATGTTAGATTATTAGAGTTTGTGATGTAGTGCTACAACTTTTATTAAGTTTCATCATATTTGTCCATAATCTTATATTTCATTTTTGTTTCCATTGTGTTGTAATAATTGTAAGTAATTGTAGTAGTAATAGTTTAAGTTTCACTAACAAATACATAATATTTCCATTTCAATGCAACTAGGTATACTTACTAGATAAAAGTAACTGTTTAATGCAATCTAAAGTTGACAAGTTACTTTATTTCTAAAATAAGGTATAATTTTGTGAGGAATTATGCGTTTTATTAACAGTAAAGCCAAGCTTCTTAGTATTTGCACAACAAGTGAGTACTTTATCCACCACTTCTGAATTGTTGACAGTAAAATACGATTGAAGTATAAAAATGATTGTTTTATTACCTTTGTATTTCTGGTACAATATTATCACCTCTTAATTATTAGAATAGACTATTACAAACTTTTAATTAGGCTATTCTTAATTCTTCACATTCCAACATCTTATTCCAACTCTCAATCCAGTCTCATCGACGCCATCTTGTCCGGCGGACCAGCGACAATCCATGTATATCATTTTTTTTACGTCATTGTAAAAGCGTTCGTCGCTTGGTGACAAAGTCAAGGAGACCAACCGAAAATAAGACACCATACAGTATCTTATGTTTCGGTATGGTGTAATGAAATTATTATGTATGCTAACAAGATTTATATCTCATCACGGAGATAGCGGGAGCGCCGCTTAACCCGTTGAATAACAAGATTTTGTTGGGGCGTAATGTAATGCATATTTTCTGTTTTGATGAACTGTCAGAAAACTGATCTAGTGTCTTTGTCTACCACGAAAGCCTCAGACGGAAGGATGCTTAATTCACCAACATTAATTTTAGTATTTAGATGAAAATTAAATTTTAATCTCTTAGAAGTTCAATTATGATTTTATATTCGGATATATTAGATCCCTTCAACTGCGATTGCAGATTTAGTTTCGTGTACAAACTAAAATGAAAATGACTCCTGTCTTTTCGCTGTTGCATAATATACAATTTAACCAACCAAACAGGATGATACAACGCCAAGGGCTCACTGTTGTGCTGGCTACAGCTAATAGCCAAGTTTATAGAAAAGAAAGAAATATGAACAGTCGATACACGGACCGCTCTCCCGCAGTGACGGGTGCGGGCGTGGGTGCGGGCGCGGGCGCGGGCGCGGGCGGCTCGGCGGAGCGCGCGCTCGCGAACATCGAGTGCTGGATCAACGGCGAGTACTCTGTGGCGTGCCGCCGCGACGCGTCGGAGGTGTACGTGCCCTTCTCCTTCATCCGCAAGTACTTTGAGGTGAGTCCTTGAAGGGCGGTGCGCTCGGCAGGGTCGCACTCAACATCAAGGGGACAATGACCGCCAGAGCATTTCCCGGACACCAGGTCCAGGGATATCCATCGCACATGAATCAGAATGCACTGGCGCATTGAGGATGTTATAGCGCGTTCGATTTGCAGGGTCGCCGTGTAAGGTTGCGGTTGGGGATCGAGTTACGAATACTGTAATCTCACATTAAATCTATATATATAAAAGGAGAAGGTGACTGACTGACTGACTGACTGACTGACTGACTGACTGACTGACTGACTGACTGACTGACTGACTGACATATCAACGCAGGGCCTAAACTATAAGGGCTAGAAACTTGAAATTTTGAACAGGGGTTCCTTTTATAACGTAGGGGAGCACTAAGAAAGGATTTTTGAAAATTCACCCCCTAAGGGTGTAAAACGGGGGTGCAAAGTTAGTATGAAACTTTGCCGTTTTTGAAGTCGTTAGACGGGTAGACGTCGTTAATGGGTCTAATTCTACGCGAGTGAAGCTGCGGGCGTCCACTAGTACACAATACAACTAGTATTACGTTCTACTCTACCTTCTACTGACGAGTCAATCAATTTTTCCCTAAGTGGGAAGTGGGTCCCGGATTCGAATCCCGATTGGGTCAGATATTTACTTTCATGGATCAACGTACGTGATATTAATTAATGTGTAGTTTTCTGTGTGTCCGCCAAACGCAACTCGGGTAATTGTTGTGCAAAAACGTTTATATTTTTAAAAGAAAGAAACAGACGTAATACATATTAATTAAATTGAACTGAAGAACGTTGTGATATGATGTTAACTAGACTCCTAGGTTTCCTATGCCTGCTCACGTATGTACCACGTTGTTTTATAGATTAACGGGCATGTTTAATATTATCATCGCGTGCCCTTTTGATCGTTATTTGAATAAGTCATGCGATCTAGGTCTTGCGAGCTACTCTTGCTAGTGCCCAGTACTTTGTTCATTACAAACTACTTGGTAAAGTATTTTTGTTCACAAGAACATTGCTGGAATATCCGTCTGTCAAAGTTGATTAAGTACGATTATAGGCTGATATTAAAATTCGTATTGCAATAAGCAATAAAACCCGGCGAATTGTAGTCTCCACAGTTCCTATCTCAGAATACAATGCATTGTCATTTCAGTCCAGAAGTTTCGCACCGTCTTCTTTATAATAGGCGACGTACGTTTCGTTCTCTCAAACCAGTCTGAATCGAGCTTTCCTCGCCAGATCTACGGCAAGATAACGTCGACAGACGGCGTGGACAAGTTCGAGTGGTCGCACAGCCACAGCAAGGTGTACCATCCGAAGAAGAAGTACGATCCGCGCGGCACATTCACCACATTCGAAAACTACAACGTGGAGGTTCGCGACCGGGTGAAGTGCATCAGTGGGATCGAGGGCGTGCCCGTGTCCACCCAGTGGGAGCCGCGCGGGTTCTTCTACCCCACACAAATAGCGCAGTTCGGGTTGGCGCATTACAGCAAGAATATAACGGAGCCGGAGCCTCGAGTGCACGTTCTCGATGACGGCGAGAGTAACCTCGAGAGCTGGATGGTGAGCAACGATGCGACGATGACGCGCGAATACGACGAGGAGTTGAAGGCGAACGTGATCAGGTTTACGACGAGCGAGCTCGCGTCGAGCCAGGTCTGGCTGAACGTGAACATCAGCCAGGACTTCGTGCTGAGCCTGGACGTGCTGTTCCGCCCCAACTCCTCGCTGACGGTGGTGCTGCAGCATAAGGAGAAGAAGGAGACCGTCTACCTTCACTACGTGACGAGCACCCAGCTGATCAATGCACAGGTACATATTATTATGTTACCACTTTTACGTAATACAATATTGATTGCATTTGGATCTAAATATTACAATCGCTTTTATTTATTTGCTAGTAGAAAATTGTATCTACCGTCATTTTTTTACAAACAGCAGAAAGGCTAACTTATATACAATACCAATCTATACTATCTGCATGGTAAGGTTCATTGGAGGCCTCAGAAGCAATATTCAAATTCAGATTTTTTCATCTATCACTGACGCCGCTCTGATAGGGAGTGAGAAGAAAATGTCAAAAAACTCGGTAAAAGAGCACGATAGCTCATTACTCTCAGTAGACACTCATGCACGACATCGCGTGCTAGCTGCATAAAAATATTTATCTAGTTTCCAATCTACTTTCGTAGCGTCCATAGCAAAATGGGTCGACGTCAATTCAATGTGATCTAAAGAGTTGAGCAACGACGGGCGCGGTCGGTTTGTGGATGGGGTGACCGCTAGTGGCAAAGTTTCATAGACGCTACCATGCTCAGGAGGGCACGTAAAGCTGTCGGTCGTTTTCAATGGTGGAAACAATCGTTAAGCCTTGACGAAGACTTTCGGGTGGCTTGGGAACATTCGACACAGGGTTGGCCACTAACCCCTCCACCAATCCGCATCGGAGCAGCGTGGAGGAGTATGCTCTAGACTAGACCATCTGCAGATTTTCCTGGGGGAGAGACCCGTGCCTAGCAGTGGGACGTCTATGAGTCGCAGCGAATCTACTATCGACTTTTATCGTGAGCAACAACAACGCGAAGAATATTCTAGAGTTCGTCGTTACGTTCAGGACGAGCACATCTACTACGGCATCGGCGTGGAGCAGCGGTGGCGGCGGCTGACGCGCGACCTCATCATCGACATGCAGAAGGGCTGGGCGCTGCTCGACCAGCCCAAGCGGAAGTCGCCCAGGAACAAGTTCAAGGTGACCACGGCATCTAATTACAAAATTGGTATTATGGATGGATGTGATTTTTTTTAGCATAGATGCGGTCTGGAAGGTGTCATAAGCTACTTCTTATCTCGAAAAATTGCATGGGTCCTATGAAATGGACAAAACAATACGGCAGAAATGGTACTAGGTACCGTAGCGGGCGGTGGTACTGCCCCGGGTGAACTCTATTTGGATCTACATATATGATGATTTGATTTTTTCTCATTCGTCGTTTAGTACCGAGTTGGTCGTTCACATATGACAGCGGGAACATTCGATCGATTCGTTCACATTCGATCGCCGGTTGCTCGATACAGAAAGCGCCGGAGCGGTCGGAGTGGTGAACAGACCTTTAAAATTGGTGGATGGATAAACGATGGTTTAATTCGACAGATATCAAGTATAATGGTGTCCGGCGGGGGCGCGGTGGGGCGCGTGCGCGTGGCGACGAGCGAGCACATGGCGCACGTGTTCGCGGCGGCCGGCTGGCTGGTGCGGCGGCAGAGCGCGCGCGGCGGCTGGCCCGTGCCCGCGCGCCGCCGCGTCGCGCCCGCCGCGCCCGACCTCGCGCCCGGCTGGTACGTCACAGCTTGTTATATACATCGGCGCGGTGGGGCGCGTGCGCGTGGCGACGAGCGAGCACATGGCGCACGTGTTCGCGGCGGCCGGCTGGCTGGTGCGGCGGCAGAGCGCGCGCGGCGGCTGGCCCGTGCCCGCGCGCCGCCGCGTCGCGCCCGCCGCGCCCGACCTCGCGCCCGGCTGGTACGTCACAGCTTGTTATATACATCGGCGCGGTGGGGCGCGTGCGCGTGGCGACGAGCGAGCACATGGCGCACGTGTTCGCGGCGGCCGGCTGGCTGGTGCGGCGGCAGAGCGCGCGCGGCGGCTGGCCCGTGCCCGCGCGCCGCCGCGTCGCGCCCGCCGCGCCCGACCTCGCGCCCGGCTGGTACGTCACAGCTTGTTATATACATCGGCGCGGTGGGGCGCGTGCGCGTGGCGACGAGCGAGCACATGGCGCACGTGTTCGCGGCGGCCGGCTGGCTGGTGCGGCGGCAGAGCGCGCGCGGCGGCTGGCCCGTGCCCGCGCGCCGCCGCGTCGCGCCCGCCGCGCCCGACCTCGCGCCCGGCTGGTACGTCATAGCATACAACACCGCCAAACTATAGCTCTGAACGATATTTAGAGGGGATAGATACGCACGGGGCATGCATTCGCTGCGACCCATAGACGTCCCACTGCTGGGCACGGGTCTGCCACAGACACTGCTGCTCTGAACGATATTTAAAGGGGATAGATGCGCACGGGGTATGCAATCGCTGCGACCCATAGACGTCCCACTGCTGGGCACGGGTCTGCCACAGACACTGCTGCTCTGAACGATATTTAGAGGGGATAAATGCGCACGGGGTATGCATTCGCTGCGACCCATAGACGTCCCACTGCTGGGCATGGGTCTGCCACAGACACTGCTGCTCTGAACGATATTTAGAGGGGATAGATGCGCACGGGGCATGCATTCGCTGCGACCCATAGACGTCCCACTGCTGGGCACGGGTCTGCCACAAACACTGCTGCTCTGAACGATATGTAGAGGGGATAGATGCGCACGGGGTATGCAATCGCTGCGACCCATAGACGTCCCACTGCTGGGAACGGGTCTCCCTCACAGATACTGCTGCGGGAGTTCTAGAGCATACTTCACCACGCTGCTCCAATGCGGATTGGTGGAGGGGTTAGTGGTCAACCCAGTGTCGAACGTTCTCAAGCCACCCGAAGGTCTTCGACAAGGCTTAGCGATTGTTTCCACCATTGACAACAATCGGGACCGAAGGCTTTACCTGCCCTCCGAAGCATGGTAGCGTCCATGAGATTTTGCCACTAGCAGTCACCCATCAACAGACCGACTGCGCCCGTTGTCGCTTAATTATTTCAATCACATTGAATCGACTATAGATGCTGTACGGGGTATACTATCGGCGCTTACAACTCTCACCAAGTTCTACGCTAGCGAGATCATGACACCCGCAGAGTGCCATTCACCCTGCGGCCGTCGCCGTCCCCAACCCTTCCGCTGTCAAATAAAATATCATGGAGCAATACCTTGTACATGTGGATATCCGTCCACTTAATCGGCGGCAACTCAGTGGGGTGCATGCGCGTGCGCATGTCGTCGAGAGCACACAATGCGGCGACACCGCCCGCTAAGCGGTTAGCGTTCTCAACACGTAAATTATGTAATTGTTTGTTCTGTGTCTGGATGTTATTATCTATTTAAGTATATTTTAAAATAGCCATGTCTCTGACGCCCATAGTACAGGCCTAGTTTGAGGTCAAATGGCCGTGTGTGAGCATATCCATAATTGTTTTTAAATATTTTATTATCTGGAATAGTTTTCTTTTAGTGGAGACCCAGCCCAGTTTATCGAGGAAAAACATTTTTTTAGTAAAGTCGGGCCGTGAACACGTGAATGTATTGCACTTACAAGTTAGATCGGCTCAATGGCCCACTCAACATGACATATTATGTGCTGTTGGCTATGTATGAATCTGCAGCACTGATTTTCTGAGCAGCCCTGGGTGACATATTAATTTTGATGAAACACAATCATGATTGTAGCTATACATACATTAAACAATACAACTTGTTAGGCAACATTTATAATTATTTGAATGATGACATCACCTATACATAATTCCAATCCGATATCCATACATTAGATGGAGCGAGTTGCGCGTGAATCAACGAGGTCGGCCCGCAAGTCACCCGCCTGCCGCTTATCAGTATAAATTCAAATACACACGCAGGGTTGTCCAAAAGAACAGGACATTAGAAAATAAATAATCTATCATCATCATCCATCCATCAGCCTTTTTGGGTCCACTGCTGGACATAGCCCCCCCTCAATCGTCGCTACTCCTCCCGATCCTGCGCCCTCTGAATCCAACGGTTTCCCGAAAATAAATAAAAAATTTTTTTTTGCAAATGAATCCATTTCCTTAAACTTCCTAAAACCTATTTGCGATCTACGCGCATCTCTGATCTACCTAGGGTAGAACCGCTCATGCTCGACAGAGCCAACAGCTAAATTCAGAACCGTCATAAATTTGGCGTATAAAATTGTTAAATGTTGACTTACATCCCGTACCGTAGCAGTTTTTATTTCTACGGCATGCAACAGTTTTTTGACCGTGAACAAAATTTGTTTTTGATGAAAAATAAACATGACTAATTTTTTTCTTTTTTAGTCTAAAGAAGCAGATATTTTAAAAAAAATCTGCCAACCCTATAGTAAAGAGCCATTCCGGCAAATATTGTAATAGCGGTCAATTAGATAATGCGTGATACATTTGCTCGATGGGCACAACTCGTTTGCTTCCCGGCTTGCCGCGATATTGATTGCATTTACCGAGCTACTTTAACAATGTACTTGCTCATGAAAGAGAGGTTAAACTCGACGTCGGTTCTCATTTACAAAATGAAAAACTATCAATGTCTTTTACAGTGCATGTAAAGATTTATTCCAATCAAATCTGCGTGGTATCTGATGATGATATCATCCGACGACAATATTTATCAAATAGCAAAAATATTTCATTTATCCAGTATAAGTATAAAAATGACGTCAAGATTTCATGCTTGATCAGCTGATACAACAATATCTCATACTAGTGAACGCCCGCAACTCTGCTCGCGTGGAATTAGACATAGCAATAGTTTCGTTTACTCCTAATATTATATAGCTTATGTGAAGATGCAGCTTTCAAATGGTTAAAGAATTTTTGAAATCGGTCCAGTAGTTTTTGTGTGAAAATATTACAAATAAATTAATAGTTTAAAAAAACTAAAAAAACACGCTTTTATAAAAAATCCAACTAAAAAAGAAGACATGAGACCTTGAAACCTAATCGTGGTCAAAGTTCATTACAAGACTTTACCACAAGTGCAAACACGTCTATGATACGATATTCCATCATGAAGTTCCAGTTAATATTTTCCGGCTCCATCATCAGACCTTGAAACCTAATCGTGGTCAAAGTTCATTACAAGACCTTACCACAAGTGCAAACACGACTATGATACCTTATTCCATCATGAAGTTCCAGTTAATATCTTCCGGCTCCATCATCAGATCAGCTCGACAGTACCATATTATTGAATGTGTCTCAGAAGTACATACAGCTGCCAATTTTCATTACGCTACGATCCTTGGAAGATGGTTAAATTAGCTCTCAAAATTCCACTTTAAAGTAGCTAATATCTTCCGGCTCCATCATCAGATCAGCTCGACAGTACAATATTATTGAATACGTTTTAGAAGTACATACAGCTGCCAATTTTCATTACGCTACGATCCTTGGAAGATGGTTAAATTAGCTCTCAAAGATTCCACCTTAAAGTAGCTAATATCTTCCGGCTCCATCATCAGATCAGCTCGACAGTACCATATTATTGAATACGTTTTAGAAGTACATACAGCTGCCAATTTTCATTACGCTACGATCCTTGGAAGATGGTTAAATTAGCTCTCAAAGATTCCACTTTAAAGTAGCTAATATCTTCCGGCTCCATCATCAGATCAGCTCGACAGTACCATATTATTGAATACGTTTTAGAAGTACATACAGCTGCCAATTTTCATTACGCTACGATCCTTGGAAGATAGTTAAATTAGCTCTCAAAGATTCCCTTACATTGTGAGTTACATACAAGTGGACCTAATAAAAGCATGTTAACAAATGTTTCCTCTTTATAATACTCGTATAAGTATAGATTGGTGGTACTACAGACGTGCAGACACGGAAACCAAGTCATTTCTAACAAAACCATGCATATGTACCACAATCACGCGGACAGACAACTGTAGTCCTGTTGCACAAACAGATGGCTCGGTTTAATATATTAGTATCCCATTACGTCACGAGTCCGTCCGTTCCGCGCATGCATTACAGCGGGTCGAGACACATGTGTACGATATTATTTATTTTGCGTGCTCAATATCTTGTATCTCAGACTTTAAGTTAATATATAAATACTAGCTTTTACCCGCGGCTCCGCCCGCGTGGTTAAAGGGAATTAACAATGAGTTGTTTATCATACATGACATATTTGTGGTGGATGAATAGTGACAGTTCCACGATTAAAAGAACGAACAAAGAAGCAAACCAAAACCAAAATCAAAACGTATGTCTTATTCCTTTACCATATTAATTTTAAACCAAAACAGCTATTTATCCAGCGCGAATTCAAAATTCAATTTAATTTATTAGTTGCCTATGACTTAATTTATTTACATATACATTTGTCAGCGTGATTCAGAACTTGCAAATGAATTTTACTAACGCCATCTATTAACAACATTCGGAACTAAATATCTAGCAAATAACAAAACATCGATATCTTCCCATGGGAATGTTTTACCGGGGTAAAAAGTAGCCTACGTCACTCTCCACCCTCCTCACTATCTCCACACACAAAAACCATACCATATAATAGCTTCGTTGCGACGTGAAAGCTGGACAAACAAACAAATAAATAAACAAACAAACACACTTTCACATTTATAATATTAGTATGGATAACATGTATATTTAATTATGTATATATTTATGTATGTATGTATATGTGTATATATATAGCCGTTGGTACCCAGGACCTTTTGTATGTGGTTCAATAATGATAAATAAATAAATATATAGGAGGACTTTTCTGCTTGCCTACTACACTTCGAATATACATACTTGGATAGCGAAAAATGGCGGATGGGAGGTACAAAGCCAGTTTTTATAACATAAACAATTTTCAAGTGAAATGTAAATGAAATGTAAAATGCATGGCAAAGTTAGTGTGGCAGAAGAAATGAATACAATAAGACAGAGACAAAAGAAAAACAACAAAATTAGGCAAATTACCATAGACACTATCGTGTGACGCCCGACCACCGACTCTACTCGAAGACTCGAAGACTCGTGACATTTGACTACACACATAACTGTTAATAAGGCCACCTTCAGGCGGCTACATTACACATTACACATATTTATACTCGTATTTACGTCGTGATTTAACTGCGCGGACGCATGTACGATGATTTAATTATGCTCATTAACGTACGACACGACCACGCTAATTCCACCTTAAAATTAACCGTATTAAAGATTAATTTAACGTTCACCTTTGATGGTTATAAAACAGAACTGCTATTGAAATGATTCGAGGTAGGATGTATTAATAGAAGCTGAGCGGGATGCATCATTTTTATTACGCTAGAGATTATGTTTGATGTACGAGTATGTTCTCGACTCACATTGCGGTTACAATTGAACGTATCGTTACGAAGTTTACTTGACAGGAGGAAAAACGTATCATAAGACGTTAGAAACTATTTGTTTCCAATCCATTAATTCCAAATCCATTTTGTAGTTTTTGCGGGATTGAGCAACAAATATCTATACATACAAACATTCACATTAATAATATTAGTATAGTCACAGTACACGTAGCCTGGAGCGTTATGTAAAATTATGTCGCGCCGATGTATTAGCGGTATATCTTGAAAATTTGACTAACAAGCGTCAATCTTTTTACTTTAATTCAGTCCTCGCAAATAGCACATGTTGAAAAGAGAATACGTAAGAATTGTTAATAAGATTAAAAAGAGTATTTAAAACATATTGCAGTAGAGACTCGATGGTCCTGAGGATGAGGTCCTGTCCGGACGTCAGTTATCTTTCTTATAGTCTTTGCTCGTAAAATATGAAGTGTGGAAGTGGTGTTAACTTTTAAAGAAACAAATATTATCGAGTAATTGACATACGGGTTGTAAATTAGTAGGTTGTCTGCGGAAACTTCATATAGCTATTCAGTCATCCAGATTTCCGATTATCCGAATGCTTCACGACAACAATTAGTCCGGATAATCGGTTTCTAAGAAGAAGCAAAACTTAATCTTGACTGCACGTCTAAAGATAAGCTGTTTAATGGTATATGCGTTGCAGTTGCGACACTCGCCACTTGCAACGGCTTCGCGCTTGCCCACTTGGCGTGTATTTTCGCTATCCAGGCCGCGTAAACGAGAAAATGTGATGCGCGTGCGATAACGATAATTAAGCGTGGAATTCGGTCAGCTGGGCCGCGGATGCACCGCGATGTCAAATAGATGCTATTCTCGTCTACTTCGTAAACTTCAGTCAGTTAAATTCTTTAATTATTTTGGTATTACTACAGAATTTCTAATAAATACGGATCTAATTTAAAAATTTATGACACTGAATATAATAATGTGACTTTTATTATTCACTACGCATCTAATTATAGTTAAATTAGTTAGTTATTAATTAATTTGTTAGTAGCGTCCATAGCCCAATGGCTCGCTTCGATTCAATGTGATCGAAAGAGTTAAGCAACGAAGGGCGCAGTCGGTTTGTGGATGGGTGACCACTAGTGGCAAAATTTCATGGACGCTACCGTGCTTCGGAGAGCACGTAAAGCCGTCGGTCCCGGTTGTTTTCAGTGGTGGAAACAGTCCAACAATGTACTGTGTTTCTGTTTTTTAATCCAAGTTTTTACTTTCTTTCTTTTTTTTTAATATGAAAAAATAAGAAAGAAAATAAACATTCCTCTCCCTCGCGCAGGCACTCGGCGATGAGCCAGGGGCACGCGATCTCGCTGCTGTCGCGCGCCTACCACCGCAGCGGCGACGAGGCGTACCTGAGCGCGGCGCGGCGCGCGCTCGCCGTGCTCGACGTGCCCGCCGGCGAGGGCGGCGTCAGGGCGCGCTGGATGGACCGCTACACCTGGTGAGAGCCTCCACCACCGCAGCGGCGACGAGGCGTACCTGAGCGCGGCGCGGCGCGCGCTCGCCGTGCTCGACGTGCCCGCCGGCGAGGGCGGCGTCAGGGCGCGCTGGATGGACCGCTACACCTGGTGAGTATCACCACCGCTGCTAGGCTACAACAAGCTTCTGCTCCAGTGCAGAGAGGAAGCTCTTGACACTTGTTCAATAATAATGTAATGTGATCAAAATATAAAAATTGTAAATTTTGAAAAGAGTAACCACCGAGTTTCTTGCCGTGTTCTTCTCGGTAGCATTAACTTTGTGAACCGGCGGTAGATACAAAAATGTTATGACGTTCATTAAGCGTATACAAAATATCATATAATGAAAAATAAAAATCTGAATCTGAATCTTGAATCATGGGTTTAAAGAGCCTGGTCAATCTCTCTCCAAAGCCCTGATAAGAGGCTACGACAGGAAGTTATCTGAAGAGTTACTAAAACTCAGCAGACCCAATATCAGAATGATAACTAGGGCACTCACAGGCCACTGCAAACTAAGAAGGCATTATTATGTCCCTACTGGGACTTCGTACCTCTGATGTTTGCAAGTACTGCATGGAGGGCCAAGAGAGTCCAGAGCACCTCATCACGCAATGCGGTGCTCTTGGACGCAAATATCACTTCTCTTTACAACAATTGGTTTTTGAGATGGTACATGTTTAGAAAAGAAGACAAAACTAAAAAAGCCTACACCTAATCTAACCCATAAAATGGTATGCATGTTTGAATAATACCTGTCTTTATATCGAACTAGTGGACGCCCGCAGCTTCGCTCGCGTAGAATTAGACCCATTAACGACGTCTGCCCGCGTTCGGGTTGCCCACTTGACTTCAAAAACGGCAAAGTTTCATACTAACTTTGCACCCCCGTTTTATCCCCTTAGGAAGTTACCCCCTTTCTAAGTGCTCCCCTACGTTATACAAGGAACCCCTGTGCAAAATTTCAAGTTTGGTTTATATCAACTTACAGTTTAGGCTCTGCGTTGATATGCCAGTCAGTCAGATTCTCCTTTTATATATTTACGTAGATTATTATTTAAAACATGCGAGGCTTTTTGTCTCATATGAGAGTACCGTGCAGGTACGAGGAGTACCCGACGCCATGTTTAAAAAAGAAGACATAAAAATAAAAAAGCTTACACCTAATCAATAACCCATAAAATGGTATGCATGTTTGAATAATTCTCGTCTTTACATCGAATTATTATTAAAGGCATGCGAGGCTTACACGAGAGTTCCGTGCAGGTACGAGGAGTACCCTACGCAGCCGCCGCTGTTCGTGCTGAACGGGTTCATCTACACGCTGCTGGGGCTGTACGACCTGGCGGCCACGGAGCGCGGCGCGTCGCGCGCGGCCGACATGTTCGCCGACGGCATGGCCTCGCTCAAGGCGCTGCTGCCGCTCTTCGACACCGGTACGGGCTCGCGATGAACTTACAATAGGCATGATGATAGCATTAAAAAAAAAGTGTGGTTTTATGAAACCAAAGTGAAACTTTTTTTCACATTATAGACATTTAACTAAAAATTTTTGGAATAATATTCCATTATGGGTAGTGAAAATGAAAATTATTTCGCTCTTAACTACAACGTAACATGCAAAATAAAAATAGCGTGGAGCACTCGCACAAATGATGTAATGAGACATGCGTAACGCGACATGCGACAGACAAACCAAAATTTTCGGAACGATGTAATAAAAGTTTCACTTTAAAAATAAAGAATAAATGGCTTTAGCGGAACAAGTATGTTGAATAATTTCTAAAAAATGGTCAAGTTTTAATAAAAACATTCAGATTAATAAGATTTTCATTAAAATAAAATTATACAATACAGCATTCGGCCATGTTGACTGAAACGCCAATCAGAGCGGATGACGTCACGGCTCAGTAAATTTTTACTGAGCCGCGACGTGTTTGTTTTTTATAGAATGTTATTTATTGTTTTATTGTGGTGTACAATAAAAAGTATTTGTATTGTATTGTATCGAGCGTCCAACCCCGCAGGCAGCGGCAGCTTCTACGACCTGCGGCACTTCACCCTGGGCACGAGCCCGAACATCGCGCGCTGGGACTACCACGCCACGCACGTGAACCAGCTGTACCTGCTGGCCGGGCTGGACCCCGCGCCCGTGCTGCTGGACACGGCGCGCCGCTGGGAGGGCTACATGCAGGGCAAGCGCGCCGCGCACAACTGACCCCCGACCCCCGACCCCACCGGCGCTGGGACTACCACGCCACGCACGTGAACCAGCTGTACCTGCTGGCCGGGCTGGACCCCGCGCCCGTGCTGCTGGACACGGCGCGCCGCTGGGAGGGCTACATGCAGGGCAAGCGCGCCGCGCACAACTGACCCCCGACCCCCGACCCCACCGGCGCTGGGACTACCACGCCACGCACGTGAACCAGCTGTACCTGCTGGCCGGGCTGGACCCCGCGCCCGTGCTGCTGGACACGGCGCGCCGCTGGGAGGGCTACATGCAGGGCAAGCGCGCCGCGCACAACTGACCCCCGACCCCCGACCCCACCGGCGCTGGGACTACCACGCCACGCACGTGAACCAGCTGTACCTGCTGGCCGGGCTGGACCCCGCGCCCGTGCTGCTGGACACGGCGCGCCGCTGGGAGGGCTACATGCAGGGCAAGCGCGCCGCGCACAACTGACCCCCGACCCCCGACCCCACCGGCGCTGGGACTACCACGCCACGCACGTGAACCAGCTGTACCTGCTGGCCGGGCTGGACCCCGCGCCCGTGCTGCTGGACACGGCGCGCCGCTGGGAGGGCTACATGCAGGGCAAGCGCGCCGCGCACAACTGACCCCCGACCCCCGACCCCACCGGCGCTGGGACTACCACGCCACGCACGTGAACCAGCTGTACCTGCTGGCCGGGCTGGACCCCGCGCCCGTGCTGCTGGACACGGCGCGCCGCTGGGAGGGCTACATGCAGGGCAAGCGCGCCGCGCACAACTGACCCCCGACCCCCGACCCCACCGGCGCTGGGACTACCACGCCACGCACGTGAACCAGCTGTACCTGCTGGCCGGGCTGGACCCCGCGCCCGTGCTGCTGGACACGGCGCGCCGCTGGGAGGGCTACATGCAGGGCAAGCGCGCCGCGCACAACTGACCCCCGACCCCCGACCCCACCGGCGCTGGGACTACCACGCCACGCACGTGAACCAGCTGTACCTGCTGGCCGGGCTGGACCCCGCGCCCGTGCTGCTGGACACGGCGCGCCGCTGGGAGGGCTACATGCAGGGCAAGCGCGCCGCGCACAACTGACCCCCGACCCCCGACCCCACCGGCGCTGGGACTACCACGCCACGCACGTGAACCAGCTGTACCTGCTGGCCGGGCTGGACCCCGCGCCCGTGCTGCTGGACACGGCGCGCCGCTGGGAGGGCTACATGCAGGGCAAGCGCGCCGCGCACAACTGACCCCCGACCCCCGACCCCACCGGCGCTGGGACCCCACGCCCTCTCTCTCACCTCTTATGCCGACGTCACCTCTTATAACATCGTCGAAGTGTTGAACAAAACCCTTTGATGCGCAGACAGAAAAACATGACGCGTCGCGCCGCTTCGACTGCGCCAGTGTGAGTCGACCCTTATCGCGATAGTGCCAATAATTGCCGAATCGCGATAGTGTAGCCACGGCATTAGAAATATTGTTTCCGTTAGTTGTCCGTGCAGGTATTAATGACAGTGCGTCATAGAAATGGAAGAGGCGGGCGAGGTTGACAAAAAAAATTAAATCATCTTAGTTCGCAATAGATGGCGCTGTGTGCAACAGGTATCGACAGGTGTCGAGTTAGTGATACTTACAATTTTTATATGTTACACTTGCGAGTACACTACAGAGACAATGGATTTACCAATGCGCAAGCAACAAGTGTAACAGATATACTAAAAGTAATATACATATTTGGTATCATTTAAAAATTATTACAACTATAAACTATGGTTAAGACTGAAGGGGAGTCTCGAATGGAATATTTATAAATCTTCGCTACATTTCTCATTTTATACATAATACATCGTTGTATTATTTATATTGAAAGAATCTTTTTTTATTTAAAATTAACTTAATATTGAATCAAGACTGTCGTATTAAGTAATGATTTTTTAATGAAGGCGTCAAACACCGGCTTTCGATCGCCTTTACTCTTATGAGTCCCTTTGTTCCTTCCTAGTAGTTCCTTTTAAGTATTTCTTAACATTCATCAGGTTGTGTGCCGTCGTCGCATTCTGTGCGTATACTGAAGTGATGGACACTAACTAAAGTTAACAATGAAAAATTATGCTATAACGTTTTAAATTTTAGTTCGGAATTTTTATACAAACAGAACTATAAAACAAAAATGATTGGGATGTCAGTTTGAAGAGAACGAATACGGTAATAGCGTATTATTATAATTAATTAATGCTCTGCCATTAACAACGAATTTTTTTTTGTTTAGTTTAGCAGGAATTATTTTATTTACATATTTTAAACTTTATTTAAATATTTATATGTAACCTCATTTGCTACGAGAGTGACAAAACAAATAAGAGAGATAAAGAAAGGAGATATAATAATATGTACTACTCTAACTGATTTTCGACGTTTTAAAACGTTTTCCAGCTAATATATTTATTTTATGTCGCTCTTGTTGCAAACGAGCTTAAGATGTACATCGTACAAGGACGCTTGCCACTCTTATGAAGGGAACAATAACTATACTTAGATCTTGTTGATTTATTTTTGTTAAATCATTTCCCAGTTACGGGGGATATAATGTGAATAATATTTTATTTATGTGCAGTTGTAATTTGATTAATTTAAAAATTTGTAGACGATTAAGGTCTAATGACATAATATTGCCAAGTTGAAAAAAAAACTCAAAACAAATTTACAGGACATTTGAATATAATTCAAATAAATATGTTTTATGCAAAATTATAACTGCGCTGCAATAGTAAGATGAAACCGGTGTACTTAAACAATTCTCTTTACGACCTGGGTGTCAATTGCGTAAAAGTTTTCATTAGAGATATATATAAAAAGCTATAATGTTCATTACTGTTCAGTGTTTCACTATATAAAGCAGATCCATTCTGATTGTTTGTGTATTGTGCAATAATATTAATAAACATATCCAAATACCGTTAAGTCAACGAAAGCCTGGAATAAGCTATAGAAGCTTTTAAGACCTAAACCAAGGTTCTCCGTAGAATTGTCTCACTTGTAAGTCGCACCAATTAGTATTATTAATAAATCAGTTGACCATATCATTGTAGATAATACCGGTAGATGTATATTATAATTTATTGACTTTGTCACTGTACTACCAATTATACCCGTGGTTACTGGACTTACATTATAATGTAACTAATATTTCATGAAACTGTGAAAAATGTTTCGTTAAACGCTTTGGGGTGTAAAAAATAGGGCATTCACTTTATTCAGAACGTACGGCGGCTCTCGAGATATCCGTGGTCCGATCAAATGTTCACTTTCCCCAGTGGCTCCGTGGCGCGGTAGTGGGCCCTGACTGCGGAGCCGCGGGTCTCCGGTTCGAATCCCGGCCGGAGCAGCTATTTTCTCAAACAAATATTTGATATTGATGTTAAATTGTGTTGTTTTCTGTGTCCGCCACTAGCAACACAGTCTTAGGCCTACTTCTACCGCGGGGATGTGAGCTTGTAGAGTTTATTTACACGATGGACATTGTATGACTATGACGGCTATTTTTACACCCCGCGTTTTAATATCGAGTGAAAAATAATCATGAATATTGTAAATATAATATGATATAATTATAATATAATGTAACCGTTTGTAATATGAATTGGAATTGAACATAATTGAACTCATGTTCTGAGTGCACTGAATGTAAATATGTATTTAATATATTTTATTTATTTACTAGCAACTTACTACTATCAACGTTTACACAACTGCTCGAACGGAAAGTTCATATTTTTAAGTGTTTAAGATAAATCAGACTCGTATAAGAACACTAGTAAAATAATCAAAATGCACAACTTCACATAGGAATTGTATAGATGTAGTTAATAAGGACCCCGAGGTTTATTATTGTTCAGTTTAATCATTATTACTGACACTGATCAAAAATTAAATTAGGTCAGCAAAGCACAAATCTTACAAAAAAAAAATTATAGAATAAATAAAACTTGAATTCTTAGATTTAAATACTAAAACTGTTTATTAGAAACTTTTGATATTACTGTACTTCTATGTTATTGTAGAAGGCTTCTCCGTCTGCGTTCTTGTTAAAATATATTTAATTATTGATCTGAACTGATTGTAACGTGTAACAAAGGTTGCCTCAACACTTTAACCCCAAATGATACTGCAAAGACTTTACTTACTTACTTTACAATAAACATTGATTTGTATTGGTTGTGAACTCAGATGAATAAAAAAAGTAAATAATTTTTTTATTCATCTGAGGTTGTGAACTAACTTGGTTAATGTCAAGAGACTTTTTCACTTAATTTTATAAACAACATAATGAACTTTTAAACTGTAAAATAATTTGAATTAGCCCAACTCAGGTCTTCAGTTGATTTAATTACGTATTTGCTAACAAAATGTCATGTATTAACAATCCGTTGACAGAAATTTAAAATGGTGGTGTGGTCGACCAATAAGTGAGCATAGAAAGGTTAGTCTGGATTGGAAAATTCAGTTTTAATTTTAGGTTGCAAAATGTGTTAATACCAAGGGTATTAAACATAAGTTTACTCTTTTGACAGAACGAATTATAGCTGTCGATGATATTATACAAAACTATGTAATGCCTCTAAACTTGGTGCAAAGTGGAGCGAAGAGTGGAGCAGCCAGGGACCGATTTTGATGTAGCTTTGTATAGAAAGGGCTATCTATGAATATTGACGTAGACTGTCTTTCTTTTGCAGTGTAAAAACAGCTTGGATAATCAATTGATGTACAGGGAGAGTAGATTGCACAGTATTATGGATATGTATTGCTGATATGTTGGCTTATGTTTCCCATAATTCGCATTGGAGCAGCGTGGTGGACTGTTCATGGGTTGCAACCATATCTTGATTCAATGTCAGCGCTAAGCTGGTTTCGTTTGGTTGATGCGACCCTGTTGTTATTTATATGCACCCCGGGAGCCGCCGGGTGTGACTGATGTAAAACATAATTTATAAACTTATTTATTTTAAACAATATTTAGTTTAGCTAATCGTAGTGTTAAAATGTCGTTTGCTGATTTTTTGCCCGAATATCTGCGTGAGATACTCGACTTGGTAATGTAAAAGGATTTGAAACCGCGGCACATTTGCACTTAATAATCTGGGAATCGTTTTCTTCTGCTGATTTTGAACTAGCAAAGGAAACCGACTTATTTGTTCAGGTAAAATGTAAGGGCATTAAATCGCAAAGGGCGTATAGAACATTCCAATATGAAGAGCTTAAGTAGCTGATACTGTAAGTAGGCAGTTGTTTCGTTTTGTTGGGTGTCTAGTAGTTGCGCGTCGGTTGCTATGCGCGGCAATATGGTGACATTTATTAGAACGTTGATTCATTGATGTTTTTCGGCATTCCACGATGATAAGACGCATACCACAGAACCTGTAGCTTCTCAAAATCGATTGTAACTGAGACAAGGATTAAACTGTCCATTCCCGTCGCAGTATATGTCAATATTTATTATGTATAATAATATTATGACTGTTAAATCCTTGCCTTAGTTGTTAGTTTAACAATGTAAATATTAATTATTCCAATGTCACGCTTGTCAATATTTCTCAACGTAACGACAGTTTGATATACCCGCGATGTCGCGGCGGCCGGCGCGCGCGTAGCGTAGCGACTAGATGCACCTGTGAATGACAATAAAGCTATTCTGATAAAATTACACTTGTTGTTTCTTTTAGATCCCTTTTCAGACTTACCAGCGTCTTCAATAACAATCATTTGAATATACGAGATATTCTGAAGGCAATTAATAATTAATGTACAATTTATTAATTAATTTATGGACGACGAATAGTATTTACTAAAGCTGAAGTTAAATTTTTCGAGGCCGGTTTCAGTACAGAGGGCGCAAAGGGCCAAGGGACACCAAATTGTTTAATGCAACATCCGCGCTCCGGCCTATCAAAGCTCAATGAATTATACTTTCACTAGTGGACGCCCGCAGCTTCGTTCGCGTGGATTTAGAATTGTCTAAATCCACGCGAACGTTTCCTTTACACCTAATAATATTATATAGCCTATGTCACTCAGTGTAGATGCAGCTTTCTAATGGAGAATTTTTGAAATCAGTCCAGTAGTTTTTGTGTGAAAACATTACAAACGTTTCCTCTTTATAATATTAGTATATATGACAAAATGTCAGAAAAGTACGCGAGCCCTTCATATTGTATGAGATTATCCTCCATCCCTATTCCTTCAGATCAGATGCTAGGACTGGGCCTCCGTCGGAACATTTCCTACACATGTAGCCGTAAGCAAAATAAAAGGGACAAGGATATAATTTTATATGACCAAATAAAGGCTATCGATATCTAATTCATTTTATTAAAACATATTAAAAGCTTTATAATCTTTGCCTTAATACTAACGATAGAATTAGTCAAAAACTAAACCAAGCCGCGGTCTCCGCTATCACAGGTCCTTCTCGTCCGCTTCACGACTGAGATTGTTACACTTCTACATAATAATTATTATTAGCAAATTACGATTTCCAATATTAGATTTAATTATCCTTAACTAATGATATTTCTATAATAACCTTGTGTTCAGTTTCACTGAATTATTTAAGCCAACATTGATACAGGCTTAAGAGGAAAATATAATTCATATTTATCAACCAATAAAAATTACTTGAATATTACTAAGTTTATCTGCGAAATGCGGATGTTCACTTTCTACATTATAAAATTATAGAATTTAACAATTTATTCATATTCTTAATCTTATTCTTCTTCTGATCAAGCTTTTACTAAAACTAAGAGTAAGAGATTACTTAAAACACAAATACCTATTCTGCACAAATCGCTCACAGCTGCAAAACTTCGATAGAAATTTTGCAATTAATTATTTTAATTAAATGGCGCCCACACGGTGTCACATATTAGTGCGCGGTGCAACTCTATGTTATATTATTTAACTACATTGGTGACGCCTAACATTTTTGTTGTTTAATATAATTGAATTTACGTGCAAAGTATTTTTTAACAGTAGAAGGCACTGAATCGAAAATCATTGTGATGATCATGAGTCAAAATCATACACATAGATATGGTATCAATAAAAACAGACTAGAAAACACTAACTTACACCTACTCATTAAATACCGGTCTAATTGTCTAACTTCAATAAGATTCAGAATCGATTTATTCTGCGTGAAGGCGTAAATAAAATATTTGTATAATAACAATGTAACAAACCTATTTCACTTATAAATAACAATTATTGAATTCAGATGATGAAACATTTGAAATTATCAAAATCACAAATGTTTTGAATAATGGATAACAAATCTAATAAGTACTAAAACATATTTATAAAATAATGTTAGACGATTAGACTGTGAAGGATATATTCTTAAGGATACTATTTATACTGGAATAATTTTCACGTTATTTGTTAATTAATTACATTCGACGATTTACAAAAATATGGTGCGTGTATTTATGATGAATATGTTAGTAAGAAGCACAGTAATAAAACAATTGCCACTGTATGCACATCAAATGGCGACCCCGCCAAGTTTCAGCCCGAGGATCGTCCTTCTCTCTTACACTAACTCATAGATAATTCTCACTAATCATTCTACAGTTCGGGATCCAGTAACGTTACTCTTATCTAACATTTCTCAAAATTTATACACGATACTGACATAACAAAATATATACAGATGAGATTTGTTTGTGATCTATTTTGTACAAATTGTTACAATTATCAAATTATATTTACGTGTTACATATCCGATTTCTGATGTAATCCTTATTTTCTTAAATTATAACAACAAACCAATCGGAGTCCAAATAATAATAATTTTTAGTATGGCTAAAAAATTATTCGAACAGTAAAAACATTTAAAATTGAAACAGCGAAATCAATTTAATTGCACAAGTTTGACTGTTCACTCACATGCATTCTTGGTGGACGTTCAGACGCCATTAAGTATCCTTCTCAAAATAAAATCGCTCCTTATCAAAATCTTATTTATATTATTGCTGTCAACGATGGACGATAGTGTTTTCGGATATGAAAATGTCGTTGAACTCATACAGACAGAAAAAATATAATTAGAGCGAGCGATTATGAATAGCCGGACCGCTAAAATGTGCCACAAAGTCTGTCGAACGGTTCGATAGACACGTAGCCTTGAGAGACCCGCCGTGTTACATGTTTTACTTAATTAATATACCGACGTGCGGGTGAATTTAGAACATTCTTATTGGTTACACATTTTCAGGAGAGTGCTAGAGGGCGCGAGTGTCGCGTCACGTCCGTCGCAAACCGCACCGCGCCTGCAACAGGTCTAACATGAAGATTGGCGCAAAACAAACGTTAGGTTTGAAACAAGCCGTTCGATCGTTGTTCTTTACATTAATTAATGGTTACGCCTCCTCGTCGCCTCGTCCGGTAATGATGCCAACGTGATATTGCGGGGGTGTGGTGGCGTTGGGACGGCGGCCAACTTCTCCCAGTGCAATGCACGGTGCGCATGTGGCGGCCATTGCGGCCCTTCAAACCGAATGCTACAACGGGCATCGCCTTTGAGGCTGGTGGTGTCCGGCGCGGCGGCGTCGGTCATGCGCTCGGTTGCATCGTTAGCATCGGCTGGCCTTTACACACAAGAAACCGCACTCCGCACATCCACAGCCAATGTCGACGCCGGCCGGCGGCAGGCACTCACACCGAAATGCATCGACGCGCTTCGCTTTCAAGTACTACGGTGTTGAGATGACGGCGCACTGCAAGGCACACTCAAAAGGAACCACACTACCTCGACGCCCGACGTCGCCGCCGGCTGTACTGCGGCGGGCACTCACACCGAATGCATCGACGCGCTTCGCTTTCAAGTCCCATGGTGTTGAGATGACGGCGCACTGCAAGGCACACTCAAAAGGAACCACACTACCTCGCCGCCCGACGTCGCCGCCGGCTGTACTGCGGCGGGCACTCACACCGAATGCATCGACGCGCTTCGCTTTCAAGTCCCATGGTGTTGAGATGACGGCGCACTGCAAGGCACACTCAAAAGGAACCACACTACCTCGCCGCCCGACGTCGCCGCCGGCTGTACTGCGGCGGGCACTCACACCGAATGCATCGACGCGCTTCGCTTTCAAGTCCCATGGTGTTGAGATGACGGCGCACTGCAAGGCACACTCAAAAGGAACCACACTACCTCGCCGCCCGACGTCGCCGCCGGCTGTACTGCGGCGGGGACTCACACCGAATGCATCGACGCGCTTCGCTTTCAAGTCCTACGGTGTTGAGATGACGGCGCACTGCAAGGCAGTCTCGGCGAGTCCTTACACTCAAAAGGACCCACACTACCTCGACGCCCGACGTCGCCGCCGGCTGTACAGCGGCGGGCACTCACACCGAATGCATCGACGCGCTTCGCTTTCAAGTCCTACGGTGTTCAGATGACGGCGCAATGCAAGCGCGCAGCCACATGGCAGGCTCGGCGAGTCTTTATAAGGAACCACACTACCTCGCCAGCTGTTCTGCGGCGGGCACTCACACCGAATGCATGGACGCGCGCCGGCCCCAGGGGCGGCGGGGGCGGCGGCGGCGGCGGCGGCGGCGTCAGTCGTAGCGCTCGGCGGCCTCGGTGGCGGTCTCGGCGGGCGGCACCTCCGGGCTGCCGTCCGAGCGCGGCGAGGGCGTGCGCGCGCGCGTCGAGCTCGCGCTGCTCGAGCTCGCTGCCGGGCCACACATCGCACATCAGTATGTTAATTGTATAATAATTAGATAGGTAGTATTTACATTTCAGGTGGAGGGTATTCAGGTATACAATTTATATTCAGTCTAAGAATATACTTCTGTCCGAACTGCTCGGAATCAAGGGTCGTATTGAAAACCAGCGGTCGTGGTCCGCCACGGCTAATGCTGAGTACGGCCCCTTTTCGACAATTTCTTACTTTATGTTAAGTAGCTTTTAAGGTCAATGTATTTTTATTTTTGTCGTGTATTGTAAGAAATTTGTCGAAATAATCTATTCTTATTCTAATTGTACTTCAGACTTTGCAAGAAGACAGAAAGTAAGTCAAAGTCAAATAATTTATTTCGCTATGAGGTGATTAGACACGCTAAACGAAAGTCTAGGTAACTACGAACTACTTAAAGAAAAGATATACAAGTATAATGCTATTCTAAACTGATCAATATAAGACAAAGAATTAGCTATTGATCATTGAATGAATAGCTAATCCTACACAGGTACCTAACCTGCCTTAAGGCTGATTTACAATAATTACCTACCACTAAGCTAAGCTCTATGGATGGGAAGGGTTGAGAATATTTTTTGTTACATAGTTTTTAGCCTAACGTACAAGCAGACCTGAAGGTAACCGCTGGCTATGACCAATGCGTCATGAGCCGGACTCAATCTAGGAAGTGAAAAGTGTTAGGCAAAAGCCACACTTTTAAAACTGGAACACAATTTGCTATAAAAATAATTATTACTCTGAATAAATTGCACTTTATACCTCGGCAATTTAAAATTTCGGCGTTATCAATGTTAAGTATAAGAATCGGCACGAGTGTAGCACCTAACGAAATTCGGAGGGGATAGGTGCGCATGGGGAATCAATGCGGGGGAGATACTACGGCTGGCGACACAATCAGCTCTGACGACTGTCAATCCGCGATAGCTTAAATTCCGAATTGCGCATTAACTCTAAACTCTTGTGTCGCTAACTGTACTAGATAGACGAGATAGACAGCGGGCAACTATAGGAATCTTGTAGCTTTCTGCTACAAATGGCACGCACTTAGGAACGCGAAAAAGACGGAGGAAGTATGCGCCGACGCCAGAGGCGTACATGTGACGTCCAGCCCCCGCGGGGGCCAGATGAGTAGAGAAAAGGGACAAGGAGGAGAGAAATAATTTGTAGGGAGCTTGTCTCCCATGATTCGGCCCTCATGACATGAGGTCGGTGGGGCCATGGGTGGTTGGTGGGTTGTACTAGATAGAAAGCTGGAGTAGCTCACGTTCGCTGCGCGCGGGCGCGCTGTCCGCGGCGGGCGAGGGCCGCTGCTTCTTGGCGGCGGGGTCGTCGCGCGCCTCGCCCGCCTCGCCCTGCGCGGGGCACTCCAGGTGCACCAGGTGGAACACCTGCCGACAAACACTCACATTACGTAAACATTAAATCTATATATATAAAAGGAGAAGGTGACTGACTGACTGACTGACTGACATATCAACGCAGGGCCTAAACTATAAGGGCTAGAAACTTGAAATTTTGCACAGGGGTTCCTTTTATAACGTAGGGGAGCACTAAGAAAGGATTTTTGAAAATTCACCCCCTAAGGGAGTAAAACGGGGGTGCAAAGTTAGTATGAAACTGCCGTTTTTGAAGCAACTCGAACGCGGGCAGACGTCGTTAATGGGTCTAAATTTACGCGAGCGAAGCTGCGGGCGTCCACTAGTAAATAAATAAAATAAAATATGTACATCATGTCACCGTACGCGAGGGGGCGGAACGTCCATACCATTACGTCACCGTAGCGTCCATAGCGCAATGGCTTGTCAATTCAATGTGATCGAAAGAGTTAAGCGACGACGGGCACGGTCGGTTTGTGGATGGGTGACCGCTAGTGGCAAAATTTCATGGACGCTACCGTGCTTCAGAGGGCACGTAAAGCCATTGCTCCCGGTTGTTTTCAATGCTGGAAACAGTCGGACATGCTGGAAAGAGCAGCGCTGATTTTCAGTAAAATCCCTGGTTGAGTAGGCCGATGGAGTCGGAGATACAAATACAAGTACAAATACAAGTTTATTATACACCACAAAAAAGAACATGAATACTAAAACAATGCATTGAATGAATACGATTGGCGTAACAATTGGCGTAATACTTCGCGGGACGGTTGGCGGTACGTTTGGCGGTACGGGTGGTGACGTAACATTTTTTTTGGCGTTCATCGATTTATAAGACGATATCTGTCCCTTTCGCACTATGACAATAAAACAATAGGTTACCTCGTTGGCGGAGTTGTTGGTGCCGACGATTCGGATGATGGACACGGGCCGCGGCGAGAAGTACAGCACCTGCCACGACCTGCATAGCAAGAACTGAACCATTAACAATCGTGCATCAATCGTGAGTGATATGGGTCGTGGGTTCAAATCCCACTCAGGACAAATATTCGTGTGACGAACACTTGTGTTTGTTCTGTGTCTGGATGTTAATATTATCTGTTTAAGTATGTATTTAAAAATATCTATGTATGTATATCAGTCTCTGACACCCATATTACAGGCTCGCGCCTACTTTGGGGTCAGATGGCCGTGTGTGAGAATGGCCAAGATTTTATTTTTATTATAGTTACTATTCCAGCATTAAACATGAGCGGAACCGGTGGTAGGTGGCGGTAGGTCACCTGCAGGCGTCGCGCGTGCGGTCGGCCACCATGTCCCAGTGCCAGTAGTTGAGCGACACCTCGACGTAGTACGAGTAGTGGCGGTAGTCGCAGTCCCACAGCAGCAGCCGCAGCGACGACAGCAGGTAGGGCTGCGCCAGCTGCACCACCATACCTGCAGGCGTCGCGCGTGCGGTCGGCCACCATGTCCCAGTGCCAGTAGTTGAGCGACACCTCGACGTAGTACGAGTAGTGGCGGTAGTCGCAGTCCCACAGCAGCAGCCGCAGCGACGACAGCAGGTAGGGCTGCGCCAGCTGCACCACCATACCTGCAGGCGTCGCGCGTGCGGTCGGCCACCATGTCCCAGTGCCAGTAGTTGAGCGACACCTCGACGTAGTACGAGTAGTGGCGGTAGTCGCAGTCCCACAGCAGCAGCCGCAGCGACGACAGCAGGTAGGGCTGCGCCAGCTGCACCACCATACCTGCAGGCGTCGCGCGTGCGGTCGGCCACCATGTCCCAGTGCCAGTAGTTGAGCGACACCTCCACGTAGTACGAGTAGTGGCGGTAGTCGCAGTCCCACAGCAGCAGCCGCAGCGACGACAGCAGGTAGGGCTGCGCCAGCTGCACCACCATACCTGCAGGCGTCGCGCGTGCGGTCGGCCACCATGTCCCAGTGCCAGTAGTTGAGCGACACCTCCACGTAGTACGAGTAGTGGCGGTAGTCGCAGTCCCACAGCAGCAGCCGCAGCGACGACAGCAGGTAGGGCTGCGCCAGCTGCACCACCATACCTGCAGGCGTCGCGCGTGCGGTCGGCCACCATGTCCCAGTGCCAGTAGTTGAGCGACACCTCCACGTAGTACGAGTAGTGGCGGTAGTCGCAGTCCCACAGCAGCAGCCGCAGCGACGACAGCAGGTAGGGCTGCGCCAGCTGCACCACCATACCTGCAGGCGTCGCGCGTGCGGTCGGCCACCATGTCCCAGTGCCAGTAGTTGAGCGACACCTCGACGTAGTACGAGTAGTGGCGGTAGTCGCAGTCCCACAGCAGCAGCCGCAGCGACGACAGCAGGTAGGGCTGCGCCAGCTGCACCACCATACCTGCAGGCGTCGCGCGTGCGGTCGGCCACCATGTCCCAGTGCCAGTAGTTGAGCGACACCTCGACGTAGTACGAGTAGTGGCGGTAGTCGCAGTCCCACAGCAGCAGCCGCAGCGACGACAGCAGGTAGGGCTGCGCCAGCTGCACCACCATACCTGCAGGCGTCGCGCGTGCGGTCGGCCACCATGTCCCAGTGCCAGTAGTTGAGCGACACCTCGACGTAGTACGAGTAGTGGCGGTAGTCGCAGTCCCACAGCAGCAGCCGCAGCGACGACAGCAGGTAGGGCTGCGCCAGCTGCACCACCATACCTGCAGGCGTCGCGCGTGCGGTCGGCCACCATGTCCCAGTGCCAGTAGTTGAGCGACACCTCGACGTAGTACGAGTAGTGGCGGTAGTCGCAGTCCCACAGCAGCAGCCGCAGCGACGACAGCAGGTAGGGCTGCGCCAGCTGCACCACGATCGCGCCGGAGCCCAGCTGGTGGCACGTGTAGCCCTGCTCCCAGTCGTAGTGCTCCGTGTCGCCGTTCAGCAGCGCGTTGCGGGACCGGCTGCCGGACGGACGGACATAGACCCACTCGTTAGTGTACATTCGGTGGGAGCGTGCATGGCGACGAAACGAAGGTGTTCGGTTACGGCAATACTGCGGCGCGGTTCGGGCCGCGCCGCAATAATAATAATAAATAAAATCTTTATAGATAAAATAATAGATCTTTATTTCAGGCAAAGTACCCATATACATTTCATTAATTTAACTACAAAATTTCAATATAATAAACACATAATAATTCAATTCAATTAATAATATTAATAATTCAATTCAATTTAATAAAACAATATACATAACTACTTTTAATTTAATTAAATATAGATAATATTAGAGCTTGCGCTCCGGCATTGGTACGGCAAGGTGTCTATCGCAGCAATGCCGGAGGTAGCAGCAGTCAAGTCGCGCCGCGATCATCTTCAGCACAGTGTTGTGGCTGCCCCTTACTCTATACACTAAAGACGCACACCGTTTGCGCATGGTAGTGTGAAAGCAGTCAGTCCTAGCATCCGCGAACATTCCTGAGGCGCTGCAGCATCGGGGCAAACCCAACAAAGCATTATTGTAGAGGACGCGGAGGTCACTGTACCTTTTCTTTGTATAATTAGCCCACAGGCTGCACGTGTACAGGGATGTGCAGTATGCTCTAAAGAGAGTTATCTTCAGCTGTGCTGAGCAACGTGCGAACCTTCGCCACCATATTTGCTCTAACCGACAGTGCCCTCCGCTCCCTCTCAATATCAGCATCATCTCTGAGGTCGGCAGGCAATGCGTTCGGCGTATACATTATAGTGGACGCCCGCAGCTTCGCTCGTGTGGAAATAGACATAACAATAGTTTAGTTTACACCTAGTAATATAGCCTATGGCACTCAGTGAAGATGCAGCTAGCTTTCTAATGGTGAAAGAACTTTTGAAATCAGTCCAGTAGTTTTTGTGTGAAAACATTACAAACGTTTCCTCTGTATAAAATTAGTATAGAGTATAGATTGTTGGAAATGACGAAGAGCAACTCAATGTAATTGCACAGACGGAATTAAAAAAAAACATGCGTTCGGCGCGTGGCCTCCGTGTCGCACCTGATGCCCTCCACGACGACGGCGGAGAGGTCGACGGTGGCCACGTTGTGCAGCGGCTTCACCAGCCCGTTGCTCAGCGGCGGCACGCGCGCCGTGTGCATCGCCTCCAGCGCCACCGCGTGGAACACCTGCCAAACAAACGATACACATTCCATTCAATCTATTCAATAAAAAAAAAAAATTTCTTTTAATGAAGTGAAACTTCTTTAGGCGCATGAGGGCTAAATTTTTACGAATGAAACGGATATGACGCATTATTGCGTCACGCAGCATGCAACGTTCGTGACGAAGAAGAGGATGGGCGATTAAAACCGATTGAGAAAGAGTGTGAAAGGGTGAGCGTGAGAGAGCTATAGTGTGAAAGATTGAGAGAGAGAGAGAGAGTAAGGGCGATCGAGAAAAAATACACGCTATTGGTTTGTGTATTCGTTTAGTAGTTAAATGTTAGAATGAAAATTAAATTGAAATTAAAACTTATAAAGACTAACATAACTTAAGTTTTGTAATAAAAAAAAATTTTTGTAAAAAATGTGTACATAATGTTGTATTTAAATTTTTTGACATGTTTCTTTCACATTTCATTGTATTGTATTCATCGTCCTTTTTGTATGTTTATGTTGCATGAGTAATGTTAAGTGTTTGTGAACGCGTTGGCTCGCCGCTGTAAGTTCGCAGAATTATTTGTATTAAATAAATTCAAACGCTACACACACCCGCGGCGGGCCCGGTAGCGTGGCGGATGCACAGATAACAAAACAATTCAACATCTGTACAAATATTTACCTGCGAAATACATATCTGCCCCGCGATACGAGCCGCCGCGGTCTGAGGGGGGTTCTGTAACGGTACGCTAGTATCGGAAGCATTATAGACCGGACTGCTTCCGAGCTGAATGACATAAAAAACATATTATTGGTACATCACCTAGACTGCTATGTTAAAGGGGAGTTAAGACGCGGTGGACTAGCCGTACATCCAGTGGCGCGCTAAGCCGGGCAGATAAAAAAAAATTCAAATTCAAATTCCAAATTCAAATTCAATTTATTTGCAGATTAAGGTTAAATTAGTTGTTACAAATGTAGGTCAAAATTAGACACGCTTTTTCTTACCTATTTTAGGCATGCAATACATTTAGGTTATAGATAGTCTATTTCATGATGAAGGTTTGACTTTGATCGTTGTTAGCCGTGCACTTGCACGTTTTGTTAGTGCGCCACGTTCAGTCCAACGACTGTCACGTAACGATACGTCCGCACAAAGTACCAACAGCCGGGCAGATAAACGTATGAGGTTGTACGTAGTGACGTAAAAGTCATATATTATATATACATATCATATTTTGTTTAAACTCGTTAAACGGTTACGTATTTGGTTTCATTCTAATGGTTTTTGCGGTTGGTGGTTTGTAGTAAGTAGTTGCTGTGGTCGACCACGCGCACCCAGTCCTTCTGGTCCACCGACACTTCGACGTACACTCGTACCTTGTTGACCGTGTTGCTGGTGCCGACCACCTTGATGTACTGCACGACGCGCGGCTCGAAGTACAGGTTCTGCCAGGAGCGGCAGAAGTAGTTGCTGTGGTCGACCACGCGCACCCAGTCCTTCTGGTCCACCGACACTTGACACACACTCGTACCTTGTTGACCGTGTTGCTGGTGCCGACCACCTTGATGTACTGCACGACGCGCGGCTCGAAGTACAGGTTCTGCCAGGAGCGGCAGAAGTAGTTGCTGTGGTCGACCACGCGCACCCAGTCCTTCTGGTCCACCGACACTTGACACACACTCGTACCTTGTTGACCGTGTTGCTGGTGCCGACCACCTTGATGTACTGCACGACGCGCGGCTCGAAGTACAGGTTCTGCCAGGAGCGGCAGAAGTAGTTGCTGTGGTCGACCACGCGCACCCAGTCCTTCTGGTCCACCGACACTTGACACACACTCGTACCTTGTTGACCGTGTTGCTGGTGCCGACCACCTTGATGTACTGCACGACGCGCGGCTCGAAGTACAGGTTCTGCCAGGAGCGGCAGAAGTAGTTGCTGTGGTCGACCACGCGCACCCAGTCCTTCTGGTCCACCGACACTTCGATGTAGTACGCGTACGACCTGACCAAACACAGGAGGAGAATTAACTCTGGGCATTGTGCGCTGTGCGGGGGTTGACTGCTGGAAGAGCGTGTTTAGCGAGGACACGAAGCCTATTATATAGCCTATGTCACTCAGTGAAGAAGCAGCTGTCTAATGGTGAAAGAATTTTTGAAATCGGTCCAGTAGTTTTTGTGTGAAAACATTACAAACAAATGTTTCCTCTTTATAATATTAGTATACCACCAATCCGCATTGGAGCAGCATGGTGGAGTATGCTCTAGACCTCCCGCAGCTGCGTCTGTGGGGGAGACCCGTGCCCAGCAGTGGGACGTATATGGGTCGCAGCGAATATTAGTATAGACATATTTTTGTAGACAACGGGTATCCTAAACCTCCAGCAGCTGTGTCCACTGTTGTACCCCACAGTGGTATACCTGTTGTCGCGGTCCCACAGCAGCAGCCGCAGGTGGTTGAGGATGGTGGTGGCGGCGAGGCGCACCACGATGCCGGGGCTGTCGCCCGAGTCGGAGATGGTGTGGCGCGTGTAGCCGCGCTCCATGTCGTAGTTCTCCGTGTCGCCGTCGAGCAGCGCCGACTTCATGTCGCCGCAGATGACGCGCGCGCCGCGCTTCGGCGTCGCCACGTTCTCCTCGGGCACTGCGGCGACACGGATATCGTTATTTTCAAACCGATAAACAACTGGAAAATCGTTCAAAATAATCTTTGCATTTAAGATGCCAAATTGTTCACATTCGCCAACCAACTATATCAAATCAAAATCAAAATAATTTTACTTTCACACAACTGTGGCCCATCAATGAGCAGTCGCTCAGTCGCTAGAGTAGAATCACGCATTTTTATGTCAAGAAAATGCTTCTACATGCATAATGACAGATTTTGAAATTGCCTTTCTTTAATACACATTCAATATTTCGAAAAAAAAAAAACATTATTTCAGCAAAAAATAGAATTATTAAACAAACTTGTCCCACTAAAACCGTTTATTCTTTATTTTTTTTATAACTGTCATCATGCCTATTGTATACGCGCAGACGGCAGCCATTTTTGACGTGATAACGTTTATTAAATCGATGAACGCCAACACATCCGAAAAAGTGTGACGTCATGCGTCGTTACCTGACGTCATGCGTCGTTACCTCGCTCTGAGGCGTTCCATGTAAGGCTTGAAGTGCAAGCGAGAGCGCGGAACGAGCGAGAAAGAAGCACAATCGGCCTTTGCGTTCGGCAGCGTTCGACATCCGTCTCTCTCCTACTTGAGTGAGCGATGCGTCTGTTTTGTATTGTATAAAATAATGATTGTGACGTTATCACGTATCGTCCGTAAACCGACTTTACAGACAACCATTTTTTTTTTTCAATTTATGTGCCGCAGACTATACAACATTTACAGCTATCCTGTATTGCTCGGACTACTCATGGTCGCGGCTGGACTCACGCAGCAGGCCGCGGTGGCGCAGGTCGGTGGTCCGCGTCTGCGTCTTCTCCTGGATGGCGTCCAGCAGCATGTCCGGCGTGACGAGCGCCACGGGCCGCACCACCGCCAGCAGCTCCTCCAGGCTCATCAGCGTCAGGCGCACGCACTTCAGGATCTTCTCCTGTACAACAACGGATTATGAAGAAAAAAATATACACTTACACCCAGCGGTAGATCTGTGTTATGGGTGACATACACAGAAAAACAACACAATTTAACATCCTTGACTCAACAAATTTAATCCCTGTGGTTTGACAGTGATTCACTACTACGCCACAGAATAGACAAAGTTTCGATTCATGCCAGACCAAAGCCAGGATAGTAAATACTAAAACAGGGTAATTAAAAATACTCAAACTTTAGCGAGACAGTCTTCAGTACTTTTGGAGTACCTCTGATAGAACGTTATGATAGGCTCGCTGAGGAAGTAGTCTTCCAACACCCGCGTGTCCATGACGTTGTGAAGTCTCAATGTTATCTATACTAATATTATAAACAGGAAAGTTTTGTTTGTAATGTTTTCACACAAAAACTACTGGATCGATTTCAAAAATTCTTTCACCATTAGCTTAAAGCCACCAAGTCACATAGGCTATATAATATTACTAGGTGTAAAAGAAACTATTGTTATGTCTACTTCAACGCGAGCGAAGCTGCGGGCGTCCACTATTATTGTTAAAGACAAAATATAGTAGGTCACCGACACATTCTTACCTGCACCTCATTATTATCAGTCTTGACCCACTGCTGGTTGGCATTGAACCAGTTGCAAACAGCCTTGAAGATGTCCACCTCGGGTGCAAAGAATGAGTCTCTCTCCAAGAGACCTTGGAGCGCCTCCTGAGAATAATACCGCACCACAATTAGCTTGTTCTGCTGTTACTGAGTTAAGGGCAAAGTTAGATAATGTAAAATTACATAGAATTTTTTATTTAATTTGGCTATTTTATTGAATATTTTCAATATTCAGTCAAGCTCATGTTTTGTACAACTTAGTCATTCATGAAGTGTGCCGTTGAGGAAAAATATTTTTTGAATTTTTCTTTAAATCAAAGTCAAAGCTCAAGGCAAATCTAGATTTCATTTTAATCATAGCAAAAGCTGAATAAAATACTTATTTGCTTTTTTAATAAGTACTATGTACTATGTATGTTATATTATTCCACTTTCAATTTCATATAAATATGTTACTACAAATATGTGGTTAACGGTGTTGGTTCGCGGTGTAAAAATACTTGTAGAATAATTTTTTCACGTATAATGTACTTTTTCTGTTTGTTAAACCAAATAAAGAGAAAAAAATAAAATAAAAATTGTACCTATTAATTGCAAAATTAAATAAAAATCATTATATTCTAAATACAACTCACAACAGACAGCTGCAAGAAGGAGTCATGCTGCAGCACCTCTGTCGCATTCCTGTCTAGGAAGTTGTAGCAGTAGTCCATGAGCGCGTCCAAGCCGTACAACCTGCGACATGTTCGAATGTTAACAAGCACTTCATGAGCAAAAGGAGTCCATCATCGAGAACAATATTAAACCTTTATTGCATTATCTAAAATGAGTGGACTTAATGACAGAAGGCATTTTCTACCAGTCAACTTGTTAAAATAAACCATGTTATCTTGATATTATAATACATCAAATAAACAATAAAAGTGTGTCTATGGTTTGTAGGTTGATCTATGCTCTTTGATGATTTGATGAATGTCATCGTCCCTTTTGCTTCTCGTGTCTCTAATAAATGGCGTGCGTTGCAGAATCTAAAACTTGTTTTATTACAATTCTTGGTGACAAAGAAAAAGTTAACGCGGGCATAATAAACTTTTAACGTGAAATAAATATAAAAAAATATAAATTTAAATAGCACTCACCTCGCGGCGTCGAGCACGGCGCAGACGTTCCTCAGCGCGAGCACCTGGCGCAGGTAGTCCGAGATGGCCGCCTCCAGCTCCTGGAAGTTGAACTGGTGCGCCAGCCCCAGCATGTCCAGCACTGTGTCCTCCCGCAGCAGCGACAGACCCATGTGACCTGACACCATCACAAAAGTATCAAAAACATTAAGCCTTTAATGTAGCTTAGCATAGATATATAGATAGACATGATTTACTATTTAAGTATAGAATATAAATTATCAAAACTTCATAGTTTATACTTTGTAGTTCATATGCATTATTTTTAGTGAGCTTACCAGAATAAACATATCTCAGGAGGGCCTTAAAAGCTTGTAGAGGTGCCTGCAACTCAACTTCTGACTGAAATTGAAGAAAATAAATTAAATTAATTTTGCCTTTACTAGATGTTCAAATGTGAATCACAGTGTCTTGTCACAGCGGAGTATCAAATTAATGTATTACATGATACTGAAGTGAGAACGCAACACAGTATTATTTGTTTGTGGCTTTTGATTACAATTTTCTAGAGATGACCATCTTAGTCCACTAGGATAGCAACACATCTGTGACTGTGTGTCACGGTTGTCACAAGTGGCAGCACATCACAATGATGATTCAATACCTGATTGGCCTCTCGCATGCCGCCGTAGAGCAGCGCGCGGAAATAGTCGCTGCTGGCGGCCAGGATGACCTTGTGGGCGGGGATGCGGCACCCCTCCACCACCAGCGTCACGTCCGAGTACTCCGAGGAGAGGCATATCGAGCCTATGTGGTCCGATAGGTGGCCTGCCCAATCAAAGCTCACTTATAGATCTTTTTTAACAAAGTATGAGTATATGTTATATGAGGTCACTCTATGAGTACATAGAAGTTGTTTATAGTGAGTAAGCAAAATAGTCATACTAAATAAGACCCACATACAGCTTTTTTTCAGAGACAACAATGCACTAAAGTAGTGACAATGGAGGGGTTAGCCCTAAAATTAAGAATTTTTAGGCCTTATTTTAAGAGGTAAGGAGCTCTTAAAATAATGCCTTGTAGAAGAAGTGAGGGGCTCTTAAAATATGGCCTTGGGATGGTAACCCTAAAGGATGAGCTATATTATACAATTTATTATGCAAATTCCATCTATGTATTATTTATTTATTTATTTATTTACAATATATTACAGCTAACATTACAGGCATTGCGCCTAATGTGCTTTAAAGCAAATAAGTGCAAGATTGCTTACTGATGTGCTCAATGTCTCCAACCCTAGAGCTGGGACTGCTTTTGGCAGACATGTATGTGTGCTGGTTGCTCATGATGCTCCTTGGACATCACACTGGGATAGCTGCAAGGAAATAACTTATTTAAACCATTTATTGAATTATACCAAAACACATATTAAACGTCCAGCTCAAGTAATGTTATCTTTTGTATATTTGTATATAGAAAAATCTAGAAGAAATAATAATATGCAGTTAGACCGTCAGAGGTTCACGTCCGTTAAGTGTAGCAATTTCCCTTCGCGTTTAATGTGTGTCAAATGTAGCTTTCCGAAACTCGATCAAGAGGTATCTACTATAAGCGTAGTATGTTTAACTGATCATACTTTATTAGAACCGTCTTCAATGTGGCACAACAACAAAGAGCTGTCATGTTTATTTACAAAACGAACAGGTAAAAATTTGGTTGAATTAGTTGGAGAAATGAAACTCAACCGTCTCATAGCAGCGTAATACTATCTTTTTTACGCAGTTAAATTAATAAAAAATAACATTTACTTCTCACAATAACACATCTGTATACACTGATAACTCCTCAGATCCCGATGCTAGATTTTAGTTGCGTTGCGTGGTTTTACCATAACGAAACATTGCAAAAGTGCGAAATACCCGTCGATTTATCAGTCATTTAATTACTATATTGAAATAAATATATATTTTTACCTTAAAATTGCACGTTACACTTATCTAACAACGCTGAAGAAACTTTCACTTCAATGAAACTGTAAAATAATTAATGAGGTTGCGATTATTGTTACCCGACCCGACCCAGAGGCACTCGAGAAATGTCAAAGTTGATGAAAGTTGACATTTCTACATAGTACTACATACTACCACAAACAAGGACGGCGCAGAGAAAAAAAATTACTAGCTTCAATTGAGAACAGAGTAGGTACTTTGCGATTTGCTGTCAGTGGGTCGTCAACCGGCCATATTGTTTTTGTCTGCCATTACCACAGAGTATATTTTGCCATTACTAGCTAGCTATCTTTATTTTATCAAATGAAGATTTATAAAAAAAAAACATATATACAGGGTGTCCCAGAATGAATGGATAATCCTTGAGCCCCGCACAGAACAGCTCTCCAGCGCTTAGAAAAAAATATCAAAAAAAAAAAAAACCAAGTGATACCCAAAATATGATTTTTTTTAGAAAAACATACGTTATTTTAGCTTCACTTCACATTCATTTACACAACTGCCACAAATTAATGATATTTTTAGCGTTTTTGGTGTCATTTTATTCCTGATAGACGATAAGACCTTCGGGTGGCTTGAGAACATTCGACACTGGGTTGGCCACTAACCCCTCCACCAATCCGCATTGGAGCAGCGTGGTGGAGTATGCTCTGGACCTCCCGCAGCAGCAGTGTCTGTGGGGGAGACCCGTGCCCAGCAGTGGGACGTCTACGGGGCCCCGGCGACACCTGAAATGTTTTATTATTATTAAAATGTATTAAGACATTAACTTTTTAATTTTAGTCGTATTTACTCGTTTTGCATCTCAATAGCAATAACTTCGTAGTAGTATAAGATAAAATGATGTATTGTACCATTATTTAATCTGTATTAACTGCGCATGTTTTTAAAATAGCTGGACACTTACGTTTTCATACTTTTTTTTTACATGAAACACTCTCAAACTATGTCAAAATTATTTTGGTATCAAATTTCATGTTTAAAATTCAAGTTCTTATTTTTTTTATAAAAAAAGTATCACAGATACTTATATTATTTGATGTATTTCTAGTAGTATAGTCTATCAGAAATAAAATGACACCAAAAACGCCAAGAATATCATTAATTTGTGGCAGTTGTGTAAATTAATGTGAAGTAAAGCTAAAATAACGTATGTTTTTCTAAAAAAAATCATATTTTGGGTATCACTTGGAATTATTTTTTTTTGATATTTTTTTCTAAGCGCTGGAGAGCTGTTCTGTGCGGGGCTCAAGGATTATCCATTCATTCTGGGACACCCTGTATAACCTATTATAGAGTAATGATATATCTATGCTAGCAACTCATATATTCTACCTGTCTCCATCCATCCATCCATCTACCGGTACAGTGGTAGTCAGTATGTGATCAATACATGTAACGAACGAAACCTTTATACCTTTTTTTTTTTTTCTCCGAGGGGGAAATCTTCCAAAGACCCTTGGTGCACCCTGTCGGTGACATCCCCGCTGTTGAGCGTGGGTGTCGGTGTGTCGTAGAGCATTTGTTTTTATATTTCGACACGACAATAACCAAAGATACGTTGACACGACAAGACCTTAGAGTACAACAAAAGGTAGAGATGTAGTAGTAGTGTCAAGGTTTTGAAAAAAGTAAACTGTATAATTAGATACCTCAAACATAAGATTTCAATTTCATGAATAAAAGTAAATGAACTGCGACCTTGTTAGAAATGAACTCATTTAAGTTTATTTATACAATATTATATGCAGCTTGAATTAAACAGTAGGTTATTTTTTTTAACTTAAGTTAAAGAGACCAAACTACGAATTACATTCAAACGCCTAGAGAAAAAAACATATTGATTAAAACATATTTTATATGGTAAGTTAATGAATATCAAAGTCAAAACACTATTTTAATATGTCGGAGTAAATACTTTTCATCCTATACTTATTTAACTGTGATCCTAGCGCACATCTACCTTTTAAGGTGGTTGATTCGATTCGTGGCGGAAAATTTAAATAAAATAATATTTTAGTGGTTTTCATTAATTATTATGTACATACATAGTGACATTATATGTATGTATATCAGTCTCTGACACCCCTAATACACGCTCGCGCCTAGGGTCATAGGGCCCTGTATGAGCATGTCCATGATAGTGACATTATTTTTTAATTTACGCACGTACCGAGTAGCATTGCATATTTCAATGTATCATTTCGGATTAGAAATTAATTCAAATTTGAATATTACTCCAGGAACCCAAAAACCGTCAAAAATAGTAAGGTGGGGCTATATTAAAATTTGGCTTAACTTCAGTACCAAAATAATACATTAAATAATGAAATGCTTCAATATCAATGCATGCATGCGGCATGTTAGCAAATTAAAAAAGAATGTCACCATTTATGTTTTAACTACAAAAATGTTTTTTATTTGAATTTTGCCGAAACTTTTTATTTCATGGACAAACTTCCATGACACCGGTTAACTATTAATTGTTTCTTTAATCCTGTCACAATATCTGCACACTATGCGTGAATGGAAGTCATGTGAGCATTCTATGGTGTGCAAAATAAGAATTATTAGGAATTTTTATAACTACAATTACTCTTTTATGTGTTCCACAACATATTCATATTTAATATTCTAAGGACAAGATAAAAATATAGCTTATCTTCTTTCCGAAAATTTTATTAAATGAAAGAACAACAGTTTAGAATAATAGTCTGTGCCAGCGAAAATGGCACCTTTCTTAGCAGTAGAATGTGTGTAAAAACATTCATGAAAATACACTAACGTAACTCTGTACATGGCCACTGCAAAAATAGTGTAGTAACCTATACAAACAAGTTTATTTACAAATTTAACAAAATAGTAACAATTTTGACTCATTTTTTAGTTAGTATTATAGTATAGTTAAGTCCATTATTTTTCCATGTCCATGGCATAATCAGGGCGACAGATGAATCTACCAGCATTACTATAAAACCTTTGCTCTAATAGAACTTTTTACACGTGTATTTTTATTTTCTGTCTAAATATTTTTGGACAGATTTAAGAAGAATGACTATTTTTACAGGATTATACATAAACATGATTTCAAGAAAGGATTTCAAAGGAAATGACCAGTTGCCAGAACTGTTCCAAAATGGTATGTTTTTAATGGAACTATAATTTCAAATAATATAAACTTAATACTAAGTTACATACTGATCAATTTATTCAGCATTATTTGTCAAATTAAAACAATGGTACGATTTTCTTCCAATTGCCCACCCAATTTGTCATACACTTAATTTACCTACGTAATTTAATAACAAATTCCATAGCAATAAAGATAAAATAAATCATTTGTTTTTCTTAAATTAAAAAAATAATACACTACTATTTAAAGTTATAGACATCTCATAACTAACTCATATTGTACCTTGCTTGATGGCAACAAAAATATTTACAAAAAAAGCAAACGATACATAACTTATGGTAGTAACATTATAATTTAAACTGAACTATATTGTTACGAAAATGTACAATGAATATAATATCATTATCATAGAAAAACATATCTGTAAATTCTCCTGGTCTATAAGTAATGCTCGGCCGGAGACACAAGTGGACACAAGGGACACCAGGAGCAGGAAGATAATTATGTGACAGCTGAAGTGTTCACCATGGTAGCAAACACAGAATTTTAGTAAGAGTGTTGAGTCTATAAAATTTCCAATATAATTCAAATTTACTTTATTTTTTAATATATAATTTTTAATATATTGATAATTTAATACAATTTAACGTATTATTATGATATATAATATATAATATAAAAATAAAATAAACTGGATTTTATTTATATACATTTATTTTTTATAGAGAGTGGCTACCGGCTGGATTTATTTATTTATACATACTTCAGACTGAAAAGGTGTTATTTACAAGAAACAACATACATATAATTGTATAAAAACAGTATTATAGGTGGATTATTCAAAATATTTAACTCATGATTAATATTAAATGTAGGTTGAAGAACTTAATTATTGCCAAATTGTTTTAAAAAAAAAAACAAGCTTACAGTTAATTTATAAGAAAAGTTAATAATATAATTGAGCAAAATCTGCTTGATACAAAGATTACATAGTTTTGATCGCTCACGCATCACAAACCATTGATCATAGTTAAGTGACATGTTGCTACTGTAAATATAACTAAATTGCACATAAACATATCATATTATTTACAAATATGTTAAAAGTGACTGTTAATGTAACTAGATTTATGTAAACTTGTTAGTACATGTTCTTTGGTTCCATTTAGTGATTAACAAAACATATATGTATTAAAATCATGGTGATGTGTCTAATATTAATAGTAATTATGTATTAAAAACAAAGCGATTTTGATATTTGCAGATTGTATATGATCACAACCTTGCACCTGAATCACGTTACACTAGTTGTGCTTAGTTATATAATAATACTAAAGAAAATAAATAGGTACAGCTTAATATAATAAGTATATTGTCACCAAATTGACCCTCCACTTTTCACATACATATTGTAATTTAAAAATATCTATTATTTTATATTATCCGAGTTAAAAATACTGAATTCTGTCCTGGGTCATCTTCAAATGACCTCACCAAGTGCTCGTCAGTTCGCGGGCCTCACGTTATCAACACATAAATGGCAAATAAATTTCCACAACCCAAGTGTTTCATTTCAAATAGAGATTAGCTTAAAGATCATTAACTACACTATTTACACTGAGAATATACGTCAGGTTTCGTGTCCATATCACAAGAACAACACCCTCCAATATCTACATATCGGTAGTTTGGCTCGAAAACCAATACATGTGTGTGTCAAACCATAGTATTTTCTGCAACAAATCTATCTGTATAGGTGCAGTTTTTATGTACTAAATTGGCTAAAATTGACGTAAATAAAATTTGTCAGTGGAAATAAAAACGCGAGAGTGCTTGCCAGAGTAATGTCCCATTCTAAAACTGGCAGTACCGGCCATGTGAACCGGGTCCAGGCCGCGGCGGGGGGCGGCGGGGGGGCGGCGGGGGCGGCGGGGGGCGGCGGGGGCAGCGGGGGGCGGCGGGGGCAGCGGGGGGCGGCGGGGGGCGGCGGGGGCTCAGAACAGCAGCGCCATCGCACGGCAGCGCAGCGCGTGCGACGCGGCCCGCGATCACGTCAGCGACTCGCGGAGCTGTTGCACCGCCGCGTACACCTGGCGGACAATCATTAGTTTGGCTTAAAGTGGTACATTTTAATATTATTACAGATTCAGATTCATTTATTTTTCGTTATATGGTATTTTGTATACGCTTAATGAACGTCATAACATTTTTTATCTACCGCCGGTTCACAAAGTTGATGCTACCGAGAAGAACACGGCAACAAACTCGGTAGTTACTCTTTTCCAAATTTACAATTTTTATAATTTGATCACATTACATTATTATTGAACAAGTCGAGCTGGAGATACATCGCACCAAGCATTTCTATCGTTCAAGTAGTCATAGTAGTTTATTAAGGTTTTGTTTAATGTAAGATTTAAATTTATTCTCGGAGAGACAAGTAATATTTCCGGGTATTTTATTGTAGAAGCGAACACAGTTCCCCATAAAAGATTTTGATACTTTACTTAGTCTAGACTTCTAGAGCTAGGTACAATCAATTTATTCTTATTTCTTGTTTTTTGTTCTTTTGTCAAAAAAATTAACATTTTTTCGTACATACATAATATTTTCATAAATATATTGGCATTGGACAGTTAAAATATTCATAGACTTAAACAGTTTCTCGCAGGGATTCACGCTTTTCCGTAGATACTCCTTATGGACACGAATAAATGTGAAGGCGACACTGTCATACCTTGATGGCGGGCCCGAGGCGCAGGCGCAGGCAGTCGACGAGCTCCTCGCAGGACGCCATGAGCAGCTCGGCGCCCGACAGCCGCGCCGCCGCCGCCGCCGCGCCCGCGCCCGCGCCGCCCACGCGCGACAGCAGCGCCGACACGTCCTTCTGCAAATATATACCTTGATGGCGGGCCCGAGGCGCAGGCGCAGGCAGTCGACGAGCTCCTCGCAGGACGCCATGAGCAGCTCGGCGCCCGACAGCCGCGCCGCCGCCGCCGCCGCGCCCACGCCCGCGCCGCCCACGCGCGACAGCAGCGCCGACACGTCCTTCTGCAAATATATACCTTGATGGCGGGCCCGAGGCGCAGGCGCAGGCAGTCGACGAGCTCCTCGCAGGACGCCATGAGCAGCTCGGCGCCCGACAGCCGCGCCGCCGCCGCCGCCGCGCCCACGCCCGCGCCGCCCACGCGCGACAGCAGCGCCGACACGTCCTTCTGCAAATATATACCTTGATGGCGGGCCCGAGGCGCAGGCGCAGGCAGTCGACGAGCTCCTCGCAGGACGCCATGAGCAGCTCGGCGCCCGACAGCCGCGCCGCCGCCGCCGCCGCGCCCACGCCCGCGCCGCCCACGCGCGACAGCAGCGCCGACACGTCATTCTGCAAATATAATATACACTTTTTTAAATTAAGGAACCCATAGTTGATATCAAAGATAACTCAGGGCCTGAAGTAGCAAGTGCTCAAGCAGTGTGTTGCAGTAATCACTTAACATAGATACGTCGTCGGCCTAGGATCGCTTTGGAGAGAGCTATGCTCTATGCCACCGTAACAGAAATGACGAACAGAGCTGTCAGCGACATAGCAACATTCCATCTATCCATCAGCCTTTTGAAGTCCACGGCTGGACATAGGCCTCTCTTAAACGACCCCACTCCGACCGGTCCGGTGACTTCTGAAACCAGTGGTTTCCCGCCGTCTTCTTTAGGTAGTCTGTCCTAGCAATATTAGCAGATTTCAAGTTCCTGAGTGGGATTCGAACCCTCGACCCCTGGCATAACAGGCAGGGTCACTACCGATCGCGCCAACGTGCCCGTCTGGTATAGTTTAGAAAAACCCGATGGATAATTTAACTAACCTGCGTCCAGGCGGTCGGGTCCACAGGTAGCGCGAGCTCGGCGACGTGCCGCTCGAGCAGCGCGCGCGGCGCCCGGGGCGAGTGGGCGCCTCGCTCGCTCCCCCTCTTGCCATGCTCGCTCCCCCTCTCGCCTCGCTCGCTCCCCCTCTCCCCTCGCTCGCTCCCCCTCTCCCCTCTCTCGCTCTCCCTCTCCCCTCGCTCGGCGGCCGCGCCACGCCACCGCTTGCCGCCGCTCGACGACAGAGACTCGTCATCCGACATCAGCGACAGACTCTGCGGGTTAAATTAAGCGTTTTATACAACATCACGCCAGTATTTTTCCGAAGTGGTAGACAGGGACAGTCATGTTTAAGTCCCATGTAATACAGTGTTGAGTCTATTGCCATTCGCCGGACACAAAACCAGACTCCGAGTGGCTACCGGGCATTGCAAGCTAGAAAAACCAAGTAGTCGTTGCCCTACCCGAGGATCTTCTTTTATGCTTCTGAGATTCAAGCAAAGATTAAGTTATTGTAGAATTTCTATCTAGCAATGTTTGATGATGCAAAATTCTCCAGGGAAGAAATGAGAAAGCGAATTTTTATTAGTTACAAGTTCATAAAGTAAGTTTATATAAATACTAGTGGACGTCCGTAGCTTCGCTCGCGTGGAATTTGACATAATAATAGTTTCGTTTACACCTAGTAATATTATTTAGCCTATGTCACACAGTGAAGATGCAGCTATCTAATGGTGAAAGAATTTTTGAAATCGGTCCAGTAGTTTTTGTGTGAAAACATTACAAATGTTTCCTCTTTATAATATTAGTACCAACCTATAGAAGTATAGATATAGAAAATAAAGTAGAACTTACAGGTTCATTTTTAGCGACTTCTTCGATCCGTTTATGTTTGGGTGGGCGGCCCCGCGGCAGTCTGTAAGTAAAATATACAATATGTTAAGCTCTGATCATTCAAAAGTAACGGAAATTTTTAATTGTTTAAAATACATACTTTTCTTTCGGCGCGTCGCTATTGGGAGTACTTGTTTGAATAGATTTGGCTTGCTTGCTTTGTAACCTGCGGCAGAAAATTATAACATTAGTATCGGTCACAGGTACTAGGCGGCAAACAGCACTGCTGCCCTGTAAATGGACCGATGACCCGAACAAGATGGCGCGAAACCACTGGATTCAGAGAACACAAGAGGTGGATTGGTACTTGTTAGACAGAAAAGGCCGTCCAGTGGTAGACAGAAATTATAATGGATATAAGAAATTATTGTAGGGTTGGCTTTATCAATTTTGCTTAAGCTAAGGTTAGCGTCGCCCAATGGCTCGCGACGATTCAATGTGATCGAAAGAGTTAAGCAACGATGGGCGCAGTCGGTTTGTGGTGGTGACCGCTAGTGGCAAAATTTAAAGGACGCTAACGTGCTTCGGAGGGCACTTAAAGCCGTCGGTCCCGGTTATTTTCAATGTTGGAAATAGTCTTTAAGCCTTGTCGAAGACCTTCGGGTGGCTTGAGAACATTCGACACTGGGTTGGCCACTAACCCCTCCACCAATCCGCATTGGAGCAGCGCAGCGTGGTGGAGTATGCTCTAGACCTCCCGCAGCTGTCTGTGGGGGGGACCCGTGCCCAGCATTGGGACGTCTATGAGTCGCAGCGAAGCTAAGGTAGGTAGGGGTGCACCAGGCCATACTCTTCTGGACCGTAACAGTGTTATTTTTTTATTGTTATTGGTTCTCAAATTGAACTAATAAAAATACAAACACATACATATTTTATCTAAAATATCTGGACAGATGATATACCCACGTATTATTTTAAATAAAATTAAAATGTCTGCTATTTTACGCCGTGTGCCTTAGGGATTGCAGATTATAAGAGTTTAATCTACTTTCGTAGGATTTAAGCTTTTTGCATTTATTGTTTATGTAGGTTAATCGATAGAGTAATCGTTTTTGGACGTTTGTTACAGGCCTTATTGGTCTTTACATCGTCACCCGTCCCCGTTACCCCCGTAACGGTGTCACAGGCCTTATTGGTGTTTACAGCGTCACCCGTCCCCGTTACCCCCGTAACGGTGTCACAGGCCTTATTGGCCTTTACATCGTCACCCCGTCCCCGTTACCTCTTGTAGGCTTGTTACAGGCTTTATCGGTCTTTACAGCGTCACCCGTCCCCGTTACCTCTTGTATGCGGCGAGGCGGTCGGGCGGGTCGGGCGCGTGGCGCGCGCGGTACGGGCACGCGGAGGCGGCCACGTGCTGCTTGTGCGCGCCGCCGCGCGCCGAGCCCAGCCCGCGGCACCCGCCCACGCCGCACACACAGGCCTTATTGGCCTTTACAGCGTCACCCGTCCCCGTTACCTCTTGTAAGCGGCGAGGCGGTCGGGCGGGTCGGGCGCGTGGCGCGCGCGGTACGGGCACGCGGAGGCGGCCACGTGCTGCTTGTGCGCGCCGCCGCGCGCCGAGCCCAGCCCGCGGCACCCGCCCACGCCGCACGGACCGCTCACGCGCAGCTCCTCCGGGGCTGGACATAACCAACACCACCGTTAGTTAAAGTCAAATCGTTTATTACGCTAGGTGATTGGACACGCCTAACGAAACTAGTAGAAAGTAACTAAGAAGTAAAAGAAAAGACTAAATTTTCTTTTTGTTTTTGATCTTAGTTTTTTTATAATATTAATTAATAACAGGACTTGTTAGCCAGTTCGAGCTACTTTCACTTAACAGGCTGTACTGAAAATCAGTGTTGCGGTGTTATGTCGCAACTGGGCTGAGTACAGACCCATTTGCTATCACTTTTATATTTTAGCAAATAAATTCTTTCTTTCTTTCTTTCTAAAAGAAGATAATTCGTCGGTACAAAAGTCAACTAGCTAAAGCGTCATTTTGGCAGTGAACTAATCTCACATAGATTAATATGATAAGTTTAAGATATGGTATTTAAATCAATTAGCTTAGGTTTGAAATATGTCAGACTCTTTGATTAAAGCACTTAGCTTAGAGCCATTATTTGCATGCCTAGGCGGTTAAGTCATTTAGCTTGGAAAAAGAAATAATAAACCTAGGCGCTTTAGTAGAACGCCTGAAATAAGAAACAATATTCATAGGCGGTTAAATCATTTAGCCTGGAACAAAAGTAAGTAAAGTTTCAAAAATGTCGGTTAATACAAATAGCCCGGAACCGGTCGATATGAATGTACCTATATCAGTCTCTGACAGCCATAGTACAGGCTCGCGCCTAATTTGGGGTCAGATGGCCGTGTGTGATTTCCATGATATTTATTTAATATTTATTGATATGTATAACAAAGTAGGTGTGCTAACTGAGCGGCGGCTCGAGCGGGTGGCCGGTCTTGAGGCACCAGCCGACGGGGTGGATGTCGGGCGAGTCGTCGTCCATCCAGCTGGCCAGCTCCTCGGGCCAGCCGTCGAACGACACGCGCACCTGGTGCCCGCGCACCGCGCTGATCGTCGCCACGCGGATCAGGAACGGCACCTACACACATACACATCAAATTAAATATATTTATTTTCGGACAAAATCATTAGTAAAGTAAGTAAAGTAAGTATGTAGTTATAAACATCGTCACAAAAGTCTAGCTCTGACCTTGAATGCACAGAAGTCGAAATTTAAGTTGCGAGCCGGTTGTCAGTAGTAAGCTTTGATTGGTTCGCCAGCCGTATAAGTCCCCCCCCCCGCATACCGTAAGTACCCCATGCGCAACTATCCCCTCCGAATTTCGTTCAGAGCTACACTTTCGTGCCGATTTATATACATACATAAATACAGAAAACACGAGACATTGAGCTCAGGGCTCTAACAATGCTCAACAAATTAGTTGCTTGGAATTCTAGTTTATATATTTTCTGAACATAGTTGAATGTCGCAGTAAGACTGGAGAATTTTTTGAAATTTTTTCCAATCTATTGTAGGTAATTTTTGAACTCCTGTAATGTTACATATAGTTTGAAATTAATAAATAATGTACATCGGCCGTAGAGAGGTTCGCCTCAGACTCCGTTCGCACAATAAGCCTCGAGTACATAGGTGCATACAGATCGTCTGTCCCTATTTTTAGGATAAGGTTCAAGAAAAATCCAGCCAAGGGCGTGAACAGATCTAAGAAGAACGACTCACCCTAGGGTCGACGACCTCGAGCTTCATGCCGGGCTTGAAGCCGAGCGGCGCGCGCGTCTTGAAGGCCCGCGGCGGCGCCGGCGTCGACGACGTCTCCGCCAGGTAGCTCTCCCACGAGAACGTGTCCGCCTCCTTGTAGACTGGAACAACAGGCTCACATTCAACCAACAACCCACTGTTGGGCACAGGTCTCTCCCACACACGCAGTTACAGGAGATCTAGAGCATATTCTACGCTGCGTCGAATGTTCTTAAGCTACACGAAGGTCCTCGACAAGGCTTAACGATTATTTTCACCATTGAAAACAACTGACCGACGGCTAACGTGCCCTCCGAAGCACGTTAGCGCTCATGAAATTTTACTACCAGCCGTTAACGCACCCGTAGTTGCTTAACTCTGTAGAACTATAACTGCCATTGGGCTTGTGACACATTCAAGTAATTCTTATTTAGCTCTAGTAGGCCGCGGTTCCAGCGAGCAGTCGCGATTCATTGGTAGACCCCCGTTTAATGTGTACGTACCAGTAGACTAACACCCCCAGTAGTACTGCATAGCAGCATAGGTATGCGCATCACATAAACACGTGGCCAGCTTTACATAGATCCGTGATGTCGGAACTACATGTCGATCATTCTATTACTCTATAACTTTCTTAAATGCCATTTTGAAATCATAGAGAAACTAAAGTCCGCTTATCTCGAGTTCCTTTTTCTTAGTAGTTATCTAGACATTCGTTAAGCGTGTTCAATCACCTTAAATCGAAATTCATTATTTGACTTTGACTTTGGTAAACCACTTTTCATTGAAATATTAGTTAAAATAAATATGTAATTAATAGTAAACACAGATTACATTTCTACTTATTCTGTAGCACGTTTAGCCATAGATATAATTTTATTTCGACATCATACACATTAAAAATGTGATACAAAAGATGCATAATAATTTACGATGGGGCAATGATACTGCATGGCTGACACAATATACAATCTACCTAAAGACTTATCAACATTATCATCAGACAAGTTGTTTAACAAAAAATTGCGTAAATGGCTAACGGAAAAATGTTTTTATTCTATTAATGAATACTTAAATTTCAAATAACCTAATTCGATATTCAATTAATTATGTAGTTGACATATTATATTTATATTCTGACATTTCTTTATCATGACATAATTAATTATTTATTGACATTACTATTAAGAAATTGTAGATATATGTAATTACTTTTGAATATATTTGCATGCTAATTTTTAGCTGAATACCTACCATGTACAGCTCGATATGTATTTGTATTTTTTTTTTCAAAGTAAAAAAATAAATGACTAAATAGAATGCCCTTAGAAAATGGGGGTGGCAAGCCACCAGCCGCTGATTTTCAGGACGACCGGACCCTCGTTGGGAAGTTCGTGTTTTTTGTTAACTATTAAACTTAAATTATTATTATAATTTGACAAGTCTGAAAACTAAGTACCTACCTATAGATGACCGTTTATCAATACACTAGGCTTGTTATAATTGCGAAACTATTTTCGATAAATATGTACGTGGAATAATAGTCTCTAAGCGCATTAGCCATATACTTACTAGAGCTAGAGCTTGTCAGCAATTGGGAGATAATCACAGCAGCATGTGCATTAGTTGTGATAGAAGCTGGGGGTCGCTTACATCCGATACTACAACGATAAAGTGATAACAGTCACTGATATGATTTTGTGGTCACGATTCAGTTCGATTGCAAGATGATTGTGTGCACTTTCTGGGAATGGCGACACGGGATAAAAATATTACTCGATTTACATTAGTATTAGGACTAGTTAAGGATTTACGACAACGACAAGCCCGTTGGCGCAATCGGTAGTGACCCTGTCTGTTGCGCCAGGAGTCGTGGGTTCGAATCCCACTCGGGACAAACATTCGTGTGACGAACACTTGTGTTTGTTCTGTGTCTGGATGTTAATATTATCTATTTAAGTATGTATTTAAAATATCTATTTATGTATATCAGTCTCTGACACCCATATTACAGGCACGCGCCTACTTTGTGGTCAGGTGACCGCGTGTGAGAATGTCCAAGATATTTATTATTATTTATTTATTTTCGCTCCTGACAGTCGGCGCTGATAAGTTGGTCATAATAGAAACATGCTTTCGAGGACTGACTAGTTCGTATGATGTAAAAATACCCACAGGAAAAATTACAAAATTAATTTGTCAGCGTACATAATTCAATGGCCTATTTATAAAGCCACGATAAACCATCAATTATATAGTTGATAACTCGCAACCAAACGCGATGAATTATTAGCAACACGACGCTACGCTGCGGTCAATCATTGCATGCTTGTAATTGGACATGCATGTGTAACCTATACTGAACAATTACTCGCTATGGATTATACTTGAGGTATCCAGATTACATTCCATAAATCAGCTACGAAGCAGTACGAGTACGCCGCTCGGCGAGTGTCATCGTTACCGATTTGTAGCATGGAAAGAGAAGCGTCGCGGCGACGACGGGCCGAGTTCGTATACACATGGATAATCGTAGGTATTGAGGATTGTCCCGGTCAATATGTAGAATAAATAAAAAAAAATCAGCTTATACCACGTATTACACAATTATTTTTTATGGAAATTCTTCTCATCAAACCGCACGGAGAAACGTGAATCCTCAGTCCAAGTTTCCGCTAGGAACTCTCATAGCCTTGAATGAATATATTTACAGCCCTTACAAGCCTTTACGTATTTTAGAAGCTAAAATTAGTAACTACATCTAGTATTTGCTACCATTGGGATAAATTGTATTCAACTTGTATTACTCACGGTGATATTAGTGCAACAGTACCTAACCGGTCGGGAGATCGCGTCGGTAAGCTTCCCTTCTCATTTACCTTGTATTTGCAGACTTTTAGTATCGTAGTATGTACTCTATAAACAAAACTTACTGCTAACAAAATTGATATAAAAAGCTTTTTATTGCCATCTCCAACACATTTAATGCAGTGCTTGTACTATTATTCTGTGGCAGTGCGCGAGACTGCGAAAACGTGTCCAATTGTCCATCTGACTCACAAGTTAGGCCCTAAACCGGGTAGCTTGATAAATATTTAAAATACAGAAAAATGATAATTATAAGTATATAATCATAGAAATAAACAGGTAGTTAGTTATTATATTAGAATATTATGCGGCTTTGGAATGTCTTGGGCGGTGAATATTTAAACAATTAATTACGTTAAGTTTCTATTGTATTTCAAGGATAAGAAAAGATAAAACGACATAATACAATTAAATTATCTTTGTTGATATTTCGTTTAATTATTTTATTTGTTTGTTCTTAAATTTAAGTAACCTTATTCCACAGTGTGCCTCAATGTGCAAGATTTTTATAATACTATTACTTTTAAGTTTAATTTTTTTTACTAACTATAATATCAATTCTACCAAAAGGGCTTTTGCATCTGGGAAAGGATAGTCGACTAGGAATATTATTACGAAACAACTAATTTAAATTTGAAAAGCAATTTCGTACGTACCAAAATTGTAGATAATAAAACCACTTGATTTAAAACTTGAAAAATTACGAGAGCACACTAATCCCACTCTCCTAAGCCGAATGTAGAAGCTATAACATAAGTCACAGGTACCCGTGAAAAGCACAGGCGGCAACACACGCGTTAATCGCAGGGAAATCACTCAGTTAAATATTTAATCGAGCATTCTGTCCAGCAGAAAGTGGAGCACGGCGGCCGGCGGGCGCGCGCGCCGCACACTGATACGGAGTCATTTACTCGTAAACAATATAGTTACCGAGATTATATATTTAAACCGAAGCGCCTCGTTTGTTGACCATTAAGTAACTTATTAATTAACTACTTTTCCAATCACTTATCTTTACCAGAGCGCTTCGAAGGAGTCAGTTCAGGTACTCAGGCCTACGTCTTACGTCAGCATGTAGCCTACAAAATATAATTTGCAACTGAACTTGAGAATCACAATACTAGTGATTCATACTCCCGAAGTTATGTAACAAGTCTCTCAAACAGAAACTTAAATAAACATTTACAAACAGTTGTTTGTTGATCTATAAAGTGTTAGCTTTATTCACTTTAACTTTCTTTTTCTGGCGTTTGGAGGAGAAAATTTTTCTCTTATTACTATTAGAACAGTGTGACAAACTTGACTACACCTGCGTATGCTTCACAAACATAAGTCAGCTTTCTATCTAATTACTTAAAAGGACGTCTTGTCTTGACACACATGTGTCAAGACAAGACGTCCTTTTAAGCACCGTAAGTTGCCACTTGCCATAGAAGTAATCCTCCCTGCAGAAGAGCATTCGGTACTAACAGAGTTGTCATACAACCTTAGGACGGGAGCAGGGGAGTGCTTTTTACTTTAGTAGAATGGAGAATATTATTTACTTTAGTAGAATTGAGAATAATGAAAAGCAACCTTTTGAATCACCAGTGGCATCTTCGTGCGATCGTCTTCACAATACATCACAATGAACTTAGTGGGATAGATAATTATATGGATTACTTTGGGCATAATGTCGACTACGTAAAACAATATATTGTATTCGTTTTTAAAACTGGACGGAAGCCTAGTCTCACTTTATACAATCAAGAAACTTGACCCCAAAAGCAACCTGGGATTTATCCGAGTGATTGGCCTTTGGGATCAGGTTTAAACTTTTTTGGGGCTAGCTACAATAGATCTTTTAGGTCGCAGTGGCTTATGGGCTTAACCCGCACCCTCTCCCTGCAAATAATAATAATAATTCGTTATGCTGAGCTCAGGGGAGGATGTGGCTTTAGTTTCTGAGAGGAACGGCCGGTTTATACTTCCCGAGTTGTTACTGGTTATAACACTATGTTATATTTAAGTTATACCTTGTTCGCTACTAACAACCATGGTCATACAAATCTGAATTAAATTTATACCTGATACAATTTAACTCTGAAAATTATAAGCAAGGCGTCTCAAAGATTTATGAGGGGTATCGTAACATTCGTATTGAACATGTCCAGAAATAACGTTTCAAGACGGCACGGCGGTGTCGCCACACGCCGCCGGAGATGTTGCCGGGACCACGTTTCGGTATGATAACGAATTGATTGACTTATTGAGCTGTTAGAGACTTATTAAGTGTTATTAAACTGTAAATAGAAATAGAATGCGGTTTCAGAGTCCCCAACATGCATTATCAGGGTGACAAGATCGCGCCGTAAATATCTTGATCGCAATACAAGCCTCACATTGGTCTGGCTTTAATTTTTGTTGTTTTCATTGTATTTGTTTACCATGAGAGAAACTGCCAAAAATAATGCGTGTCCTATAAATTACAAGTTAATCTATACTAATATTATAAAGAGGAAACATTTGTTTGTAATGTTTTCACACAAAAACTACTAGACCTATTTCAAAAATTCTTTCACCATTAGAAAGCTGCATTTTCACTGAGTGACATAGGCTCTATATTTATTATATTACTAGGTGTAAACGAAACTATTGTTATGTCTAATTCCAAGCGACCGAAGCTGCGGGCGTCCAGTTTATAATAAAGTATCATCGCATTTCGAATATCTATGGTTTCCACAGATGAGATTAACATAATGTACCAATTACTGAGTGTTTCGGTATACTGGAGGCACAATCATTGTATAATAGAAAATAAAAGTTTTTATTTGGCAATAAGAAGACACATACCTACATAATTATAACAAACATATCGCGAAAAACAAACATAACACAGTGGGGTAAAGGCACCCCTCTTGCCACGAGACAATCAATCTGTACACTATTTAAGAAGTCTAAATCGACACAACCGTTTTAATAAACAAAAACGCACTACTCGTACAGTCTCTGTAGAAAGTTGCAGGGCGGCTGGAACCTGCGGCGTCCGCCGGCACAACCTTGTGCTTGTTATCACTAAGGCAACTGGCTTCACGCCATTACCGAATCCAATATTGCTCTCATTAAATTACTTATCTAAGCGGTTTTGTTTATTTAATCTGTCCTTAAACCTTTTCTACAAACTTTTTTTAGTGTAATGTTTCGACGCTCGACCGAATAATTTTGTTCATACCTTTTAAAGCAATAGTACAAGAATCAGATATTATCACCATCGATCTACGAGCGCGGCCCAAATCTGACCAGCCTTGCTTGTCAACAGGAAAATAAAGTGGTGTTCCAGTTATTCTTAGAGGATACCATCCGCTAAAGATATTTTGTAACAGTCGGTATTTATAGATCAATAGTTTGTCGCAATGAAAATTTCATTAATGAATTAATTATGACATAAGTACGACAGTAGACGACTACATAATAACAGACAGACAGACCTGTTATAGAATGTCCTATATAATATTAGTATATTTGATTGTTTCTTAGTTCGTGCTTCTTAATTAAACTCAAGTGATCATTCAGTTTACGTGGAATATATTTGAATGGTTTAAAAAATCTTATTCTGAATGAGATTTTAACGTTGCAGAGATGAACTCCTTCCCGCTACTAAATTTTTTCTTCGATAACCCTACCAACGTCAAGAGGTCCTTAAATTATTTTTGACACTGCTGATACTAGCGCTTATTATGAATCGCGCGCGCGCGCAGGTGAGTTATGTCAATCCTTGCCACTCTCCGATGCCACAAAGACACTGATAACGAAACATGTTTCTGTTAGCGTACAAAAATAAATTTTGTACTGAACACGCGTCAACGCGCAAGGTTAGTGCTTGACCGGGTTACGCGTACATGCAGCCGCAGACTGCAACGCGCACAGAAACGACAATATTATTGAATAGGAATCTAAATAACTTTCCAGCAGTAGCTTCATAGCAAATTATATCGACGTGACATAATACAAGATGAACGGCGCGTGCGCTGAATATACGTAAAGTGGTCAAATTAAAACGTTTCCCTTCTACTCTCGGTAGTTCTCATAAGTAGGTACCTAACAAGCTTGCATATTTTGTGGAACAACATCCAATAAGCAGATAATATCATAAGGTAAATTCTTGACATCAGGGCAAAAGGCAAGGTAACCTTAATGCATGAGTGGTTTGTAAATTAGCCAATTTTGTATCTGTGAATTTGCTGTCTGTGCTTAAGGTTGCTTAAATTTTCAACTGCAGACGGAATTTCTGAATGGTGTAAATTCTATGGAAACGTGCGTACGGTGAGAGAAACAATGCGGACACTAAATAATTAAAGTATAACACAATTAAATAATGAAACGACAAGTTGCGCAAATTCCTTTTAAAAAATAATATCCTTTTAAGATCCTTCAAAGTATTATCTACTGAATATGCCAAGCCACTGCAGGTGGCGCTAAAAGAACTGCAGTATAAAAATGTGGACTGTGCACTGACAGTTGGACAATGAACGACGGTTAAAAATAAAAATACTTAAATCGTGTTTAAAAAACATTTTCCAGTGGAGCAAATTGTGAAACTAAACCATTCTCGAATCCCCTTGAACACACTCAAAAAATTTCATCAACATCTATCCAGCTGTTTGGGAGAAGTTTACTGTCATACACACGTAAGAAATATATCATCACAACCCTTTCTTTGTCCCACTCCTGGGCTCGGGTCTCCTCTCAGAATGGGAGGGATTAGGCCTTAGTCCACCACGCTGGCCAAGTGCGAATTGGCAGACTTCGCATACCTTCGAGAACGTTATGATGAACTCTCAGGTATGCAGGTTTCCTCACGGGACACATCGTGATAGCAAGTGACATTTAATTTCTTAAATCGCACATAACTATATATACTATATAATTATGTTAAGAAATTTAATATATGTATGTATTAAGATTACGTCGGTAGAAAAGTAAACTAGCCAGTGTTATTTTGGCAGTAAACTAAGTAAACTAATCTCTACTAATTTATATTTGAAATGCCACAGATACACTATATTTTGCCACAGTATGCGTTGTGTCAAGATATTGATGTCCATTTATATAAATGTAAAAACTGCCAAAATGACACTTTGGCTAGTTGACTTTTGTACCGACTTATGTGCTATGAGAAATAAGTAACTCACAGTTGGGCGGCGTGAGCGTGACCCCGTGCTCGTCGGCCCAGCCCACGGGGTGGATGTAGGGCGACGTGGGGTCCACCCAGTAGTCGTACATGTCGTCCCAGCTGTCGAAGGACACGAGCAGCCGGTGCTCCAGCATGTCCGCCACGGTGCCCACGCACACCATGTCGTTCTGCCGGTCCTCCACTTCTAGCTTCATGCCGATACGGAACCCGTTGGGTTTCACCATCTGCACGGAATGTTGATCTATTACGTGTATGTTTAATCTATATATATAAAAGGAGAAGATGACTGACTGACTGACTGACTGACTGACATATCAACGCAGGGCCTAAGCTATAAGGGTTAGAAACTTGAAATTTTGCACAGGGGTTCCTTTTACAACGTAGGGGAGCACTAAGAAAGGATTTTTGAAAATTCACCCCCTAGGGGGGTAAAACGGGGGTGCAAAGTTAGTATGAAACTGCCGTTTTTGAAGTTAGTGAATGTCTAATTCCACGCGAGCGACGCTGCGGGCGTCCACTAACGTAAAGTACGACTAAACCTACCGTGGTGGTGACGTGCTGGAAGAGGTGTCGGGGCGCGGCGACGGCGCGGCACTGCTTCAGGTACAGCGGCCAGGAGAAGGAGCCGGGCGCGTAGCTGGCGGGCGGCTTCAGCTGGCGGCCGTTGCGCTCGCACCAGCCCGGCGGGAACACGTCCGCCGAGTATAACTAAACCTACCGTGGTGGTGACGTGCTGGAAGAGGTGTCGGGGCGCGGCGACGGCGCGGCACTGCTTCAGGTACAGCGGCCAGGAGAAGGAGCCGGGCGCGTAGCTGGCGGGCGGCTTCAGCTGGCGGCCGTTGCGCTCGCACCAGCCCGGCGGGAACACGTCCGCCGAGTATAACTAAACCTACCGTGGTGGTGACGTGCTGGAAGAGGTGTCGGGGCGCGGCGACGGCGCGGCACTGCTTCAGGTACAGCGGCCAGGAGAAGGAGCCGGGCGCGTAGCTGGCGGGCGGCTTCAGCTGGCGGCCGTTGCGCTCGCACCAGCCCGGCGGGAACACGTCCGCCGAGTATAACTAAACCTACCGTGGTGGTGACGTGCTGGAAGAGGTGTCGGGGCGCGGCGACGGCGCGGCACTGCTTCAGGTACAGCGGCCAGGAGAAGGAGCCGGGCGCGTAGCTGGCGGGCGGCTTCAGCTGGCGGCCGTTGCGCTCGCACCAGCCCGGCGGGAACACGTCCGCCGAGTATAACTAAACCTACCGTGGTGGTGACGTGCTGGAAGAGGTGGCGGGGCGCGGCGACGGCGCGGCACTGCTTCAGGTACAGCGGCCAGGAGAAGGAGCCGGGCGCGTAGCTGGCGGGCGGCTTCAGCTGGCGGCCGTTGCGCTCGCACCAGCCCGGCGGGAACACGTCCGCCGAGTATAACTAAACCTACCGTGGTGGTGACATGCTGGAAGAGGTGGCGGGGCGCGGCGACGGCGCGGCACTGCTTCAGGTACAGCGGCCAGGAGAAGGAGCCGGGCGCGTAGCTGGCGGGCGGCTTCAGCTGGCGGCCGTTGCGCTCGCACCAGCCCGGCGGGAACACGTCCGCCGAGTATAACTAAACCTACCGTGGTGGTGACATGCTGGAAGAGGTGGCGGGGCGCGGCGACGGCGCGGCACTGCTTCAGGTACAGCGGCCAGGAGAAGGAGCCGGGCGCGTAGCTGGCGGGCGGCTTCAGCTGGCGGCCGTTGCGCTCGCACCAGCCCGGCGGGAACACGTCCGCCGAGTATAACTAAACCTACCGTGGTGGTGACATGCTGGAAGAGGTGGCGGGGCGCGGCGACGGCGCGGCACTGCTTCAGGTACAGCGGCCAGGAGAAGGAGCCGGGCGCGTAGCTGGCGGGCGGCTTCAGCTGGCGCCCGTTGCGCTCGCACCAGCCCGGCGGGAACACGTCCGCCGAGTCCGCGTTCACCCAGTAGTCGTACATGTCCGGGAACTCGTCGAAGTGCAGCCGCATCCGGTAGCCCTGCACCTCCGCCACCGACACCACGCAGAACAGCGACGGGTGCTGCGGGTCGATCGCCTCCATTCGGAAGCCAACCTTGAACGAGTTGCGGTTGAAAGGGAACGGGTCCTTGAAAAGCTTCACCGGCGCCGCCTTCGCCTTGCAGATGTCGAGGTACCGCATCCACGAGAAGCCGTTCTTGCCGCACATCCACGGGTACTTCTCGTTCTCCGCCAGCTCCTCGCTCATCTTCAGCAGCGTCGCCTCGGGGATCTCCGGCGGCGCCGAGTCGTAGTGCTTCAGGGGTACCTTCTCGTCCTTGACGTCCTGCAGCATGTCCGAGTCGGACAGCTGCTTTTTGATGAGCAACTTCTTCATTTTATTCCTCTTCTTCGTCAGCTCGGCCTTCTCCTTGTCCTTCTTCTTCTGATTCGTCTTTTGGACGTCGCTCTGGCACGTGAGGCTGCAGAAGTTAGGATTTATGAACTCGGCCGCCATCCCGTGGCAGCCGCAGCCGTCGCATCGATACAGGTCTTCGGGAGACGTCGGCTTCTTGTCTCTGCTGGTTCTATCGGTGCGCTTCTTCAGCGGCGTGTGATATTTTACGTTGGAATTGGAAGCTGATGTTTCGTGATCGGAGAGATCGAGAAGGTCGATCAATCCGAACTCGTTGGTTTGGAACTGTAGATTGCTGCCCTGGAGCTGCGCGACCCCATTGTTCCATAACAAACCGATGGGATCCTCCTCCGACTTGGATTCGTGACGCTCCTTTCGTTGTCCCCTCCTGGACATATCATTTTTACTATAGACCTCCATGCTTTGATAATATATAACGTCGTTGTTAGATTCAGTAAGTGACTCCTTAGATTCCTTGTAATCATCATGGTCAGAGTCACCCAAATTTACTTTAGCCTCTAAATCTTTGTCTAGCTTTTCGTCACAGAATAGAGATGGCACTCGGTGGTCGTCATTGACGTCGGGCTGCGGGGCCGTCTTATCGACGGTTATTGGAGCAAAACTCATTTTTAATCCTTTATTGGACAAATTTTCATTACAAAGTGATATCCTCCTTTTGATATTTGCATTGTTTGTCTTCCTATCGCTGTTGTCAGAATTAGAGCGCCGTAATATCGCTGGAGCAGCGGTGACCGTCACGGGAGCCATGTCGCTCCTGTCAATTATATTTTTATTTAATAAGCTCTTGCTTTTTTCAGGTATTGCTAGAGTGAAGGACTTTTCGCGAGTTTGTCCACCCTCGTCGTCGGCTATTGAGACGGTGTATATGTCGTCGTTCATGCAAGAATTGGTATCAGGGATGGACAGAGTGTACTCTCCCTGCTCTCCTGTGGGCTCAGCTCTAGATCCTGGAATAGACATTGCAAACGACTTGTCGCCCTTTGGACTCTGTGGGAGGCAGTTATCTTTTCCATTCACACTGATTCCTGTGCCCATAACTTTGGCCAGAGGCTGTAGAGGTGGCATGTCGGAGGACTCCATTGAAGTATCTCTCATTACAGTTATATTTCCCTGGGGATCATTCTGTATCTGACCATTGGCTATTTGAAGGTTAATTATTGGACCCTTGGATGCCATGGTGGCTGGTAACGTCACAGGCAATATGAACTTATTGTTTTGTATCTTGGGCATGTTCATCGGTGTCAGGAATAACTTCTGATTATTCGAATTTACATTTGCTTGATTGCTTGATATGAGAATGGACTGATTTTCTGATATGCCTTTTGTGCTTTGCTTCTTGACGGATCCTAAATATGAAATGCCTGGATGCTTGGGTGGGTTCCCAGGTGCAATAGAAACCGGCGAAATCATCTTGTCATTGGGCTTCGGTTTCTGGATAACAATTGGGGCAGTCGCATTGACTGAATTGAGAATGGATGACTTGTTTGGTCCCGTAACTTTTGGAGCAATATTTGGTTTACTACTGACATTTGATATCAAATGAATATTTGCATTGCTTGTCACCTGAAACACCAACAGCTTTGTCAATAACATGACCCACAAACAGAAAACTACACTTTAGGGAAGTTCAATTTTATATGATTGGATGTGTGCCAATAGTAGTGCACTTGAATTATATAAATTGGTACTTTGTCTTCTTTCTAGTAGTAAAATTAATGAAGTTAAATAAAAGCTTTTAAAAACAAATATTAAGGTTCAGGTCCAGGTACATTATCATTTTATCAGAGTAATTGATTGTAAATTTTTGTCTATTAAACTAAAAATTACATTCCATTTCATATTGAGAATTTTTTGTACTTTAATAATTACTATTTTGAATTTAACAATTTTGTATTAGGTACATAATTGAAGTTTAAACTTATCTCCTACGTCAATGGCCCATTTTCTTTTAAGTTTTATCAGTAAACCACACTATGACTAGCATGAGAGTTTTTTAAAAGGTTTGCATTTAAGATAACCAATTACCATTACCATTTTAATATTAACACAAAGTTTACCATAAAATGTGTGACATAAATTCATTAAAGTACATTAAGTTTAACAATACATAATATACTTACAGGTCTTCTCACAATAATTTGTGGAGGGTTCCCACTTGTGCTGGCCTGGCTGATTACATCTGTGCTGGACACAGGCTTCAGACCAGTAGGGGTTTGAATATAGACCACATGGGGCATCGACCTCGGAGGTCCTCTGAGTTGGACACTAGTGTTTGTAGAGTTTGGTAGAGTCAATTGTATTGGATTGCTGGATGAACTGGGTATTTGCACAACTGTGGAATTCGATCCCATTTGCATTTGAGGAACAGAGGTGGCATTCGTCATTTTCATCTGGACCCCTGTCGAATCATGCAGCTGCAGCTGTGCAGTATTAGACATTCCTAATTCTGTGTTGCCATCCATGTTGGTAGACCTTGAGTTCGAGCCCATGTGTACTTGAATTATTGAACTATGTAGAGACTGATTTGTGGTGTTCAGAAGTGGCATAGAAGGCAATGTTGGTGTTATCAACTGAGTGTTCTGATTGCAAGAAGGTATCTGAAGTGGAACGTTTATAGTTTCACCCGCAGGCAGCTGAACGGGCACACTAGTGGTCCCTGAAACCTGCAGGGGAAGACTCCCAGGTGCAATCTGCAAGGGTACACTACTCGTGGGTCCAGACAGCTGAACAGGCACATTAATGTTGGAAGTGGAGCCAGGTATCTGGACAGGCACGTGAACAGTAGACAACTGGAGTGGATAGGGCGAGCTATTCGCGTGAATTTTAACGGGTGCGATGGAGTGAGTAACTAAACCATGTGTAATAGGCATAGAGCTCTGCGGCGCCTGAACCGAGGACACGATCATGCTGCTCGATATTGGCGCCTGAAACATCGTAAACAACGTCATTGAGGGCGAACTGACTTTGACTTATTTCACGTCGAAATTTTTAACTCACGCGCAACGTATTTAGTAGCACATTATGCTGCGAGCCACTCTGTGATATATTTCCAACAGCTGACGAATTAGTTGCTTTTAATAATCGCTTTTTCAATATTTCTGTTTTCGAATCATCAAACTTTTGAAGTAAATTGCACTGCTGTCGCTCCATTTCTCGGACGCGAAATTCATTTCGAAACCATTACAGATGTTTTATTATCTCTCGCAATTCATTATTCACGACCTGCAACGCATGTAAAAATAAAATATTGTGAAGTAAAATTTTACTTGCATGACCACTGTAGTTTACACGTACTTAGTAACTTAATCCGATAAGATATAATTATTTTGATCTTAACAATTATAACACTTTCGTATAAATTAATTTTCTCTTCATGAAATCGTTACATTTTTTTCTTTCGCGAGTATAGTACTCTATCATCAATTGTGCTGCTACTTTTGCAGAACCACAACCTTTTAAAAAGAAAAGTTCACAAAACACTAAAACTGCAGTAAGATACTTACGTCTAGTTGTTTACCGCAGAAGAACAATAACACACGTATTATTCTAGATAACGTAATATAGTTTCCGTAATGAAAACCAAGAAAAATAAATTAAATTCAGCAAAGCGACGAATTTTACCTGCCTACACAACTGGTAATAATTCTGACAACATAGCCAAATTATTGTTCTATTCTATGTATTGTTAGGTTGGTACTTTCAAAATTTTGAACCAATCAACGCTCAGCATTCCTTTGAAGAAGCTTTCGCGCCTGATTATTCAGCTAAATTATTATGTTCAGCTTTTGGAAATGTTTATATACTTTTTTAGATTATTTCACTGAGTTAATACAAGATTCTGTCTGTATAAATGTCAATCGATATAGTTCATCCTTTATTTTCCCATTATAAACAATGATGAACAACAGATTCTTCATTTAAATTATTAAATTGTAGTTACGATACATTTAACGGATGGAGGTTACGTAATAAAAATAAAACATAAAATCAAATAAATACAACGTTAATGTGGATTGAATTTTTTTATTAAATAAAACATCGACGTAATGAGAAATCAATACAAATATGGTAAATAAATTTAATTAATATAATTGAAAAGAAAATGGGCTCATAAAAAACAACATCATGTTCCCGCTACGAATTTCCGCCATAGATTAAAAAACAAATTCTTCTTCCGTTTCGTTGTGATTTGGATACTCGTACACATGTTATGGTTAGTTAATTATATAATTTTTAGGTAAGAAAGGACCGCACGGGAGACAAGTGTCGACTGTGGCATTGATAGCGTTGTACCTAGAGGGCGGGAGTTCTTAGTTCCAGTTGACGGCAGCACCTCAGAAACTCGTCCCATCCCATAAGCGCGGGTGTGCCGCAGGAGAGCAGTCATACCCTCTCGACAAGCACCTCGCGGAGTGGAACGTGATGTTCGTACTTTGCGACGTCGTTCAATCAGAAGAATGCTGCCTTTGCTCGACCGTCTGTCAGACTGGCTGTTTAAGTAGAAAATTGCCGGAAAGACGGTTCCAATACTTTTCAGCCGAGAGCGTATATGTCGATGCTGCGGCATCACCATGGTGAGGATTTAGAGTGGCAGCTGACCGTCCGCTACCTGAATTATCACATGGATCGCAAGCTCACGATGAGTGCCATGGTGGAGCGGAGTGGAGTGGACACTGCCAGGCACGATCCACGAGAGTGATGCTCCGACCCGTTTTGACATCCAACACTGTACTAAAATTCGGCATTTACAAATGCTTTAATTGATCCAGGCTAAAGTACGCGGTGCCAGCATTGTACGCTTTGGCGGTGGCCTCGAAGAATAAGCGACATAAGGCCCAGCAAAACTTCGCCCTACGTGTAAACACAGGCAAGGGGCGCTATATCCGGAACGCATTGATCGCACGCTACGCTGGAGCCAGTCTGTATGAGATTGTGATCGTGTGAGGCGAGTTTTTTTTTTATGGATACAAGATAGCAAACGAGCTTGCAGCACCACCCATCCGCTGCCGCCCATAACAACTGTGACTGACTTTGAACAAGACTCAATTCGGGACTGGGATGGTTAGTCCAATTAGGAGAGAGAGTTAATTAGAACATTAGTTGGTCTGTTCGTTATTATGTATGAGGACTGGGGACTGTTAGTGATAGTTAGTCCTGTCAGTTGGTGTTAGTAATAGTCCAGTTAGTACTTGTCCCCTTACCTTACCTTATTTGCTTTAATACCTTATTTGCTCTAAAAACGATTAATACACGGCAGAAATGGTACAAACAATGCTATAAAAGCAAGCTAGATGCATGGCATGCGTGCCAGTGTAATTTGTTCTCTCTAATCTTGTTCATATATCGTGCAATAGTCTCTATTTTGTGATTTATATTTGTGGTGCTGTGAGTCAAGACAAGAATCAAATCAAGTGTCAGTATGAGCTGTACAGTACCTCCCTGTGAGTATGTTTGTTCTGGTTAGCTTTTGTGTACAACTGTACAGTAAATTAAATTTTCAGTTCTATAAGTGTATATCTAGCTACTAATATAGTAATCTGTGGTGTATATTTATTCTGTGGCTTGTCAGTGTCAGTACTGTCAGTGTGTTTGTATCGGAGGGAATTGTATTGTGTAGTTTTACGTAAAGTAAAGTATTTTAAAATAATTCATATGTAAATTAAGCGCGATTAAAGGAAATTTAACATGGCTCTTTACTGTGCAAGTTTGTATCTAAAATATATTAGTGTTTTAATTGCGTATTAATATATTTACTTCATACACCACCGGTTGCTCGCTTGATCCTTTTTGTGTATCAATTTGGTCCCGTTTTTATTAAAATATTGCTGCAATTCAATTAAACAATTGAATTAATTAACTAAAACTGAATCATCAATGACATAAGTAACTCTAAACGGATGTTTATCAGTGAATGCAAAACATAACCTCTATCAAAATTTTCAGTATCAAACGAGGTTCCAGAAATCCCTGTGGTGTCTCCTTCATCGGGTGCTGTGTTTGAGAAACGAATAATAGAGAAATATATTATTGAGAATGGCGTAGATCCTATCAGTGGAAAGGAATTGAGGGTTGAAGATCTTATTGAAATAAAGAGTAAGTTTTATTATATATTATTCTAATGAACCTAATTGGGTAAAGACAATGCTGTCCAGGCTCCAGGTGATGAAGGAGTAATCTTTTCAGCTCCACCAATAGTGAAGCCAAAGCCTCCGAGCGCCACCTCCATCCCGGCCACCCTGAAGAGCATGCAGGACGAGTGGGACGCCCTCATGCTGCACACCTTCACCCAGCGCCAGCAGCTGCAGACGGCCCGCCAGGCAAGTTCAAACAGGAAAACACATCAATTAACATGACATAAATGATATGATAGAAAACTAAATTATGTTAAAAAAAATTGTTATCATATCAATTTAATTAATATCCAATGCTTTACCCATTCGTCTACCTTTGTACTTTAAGATTGTATATAAGTAAATAAATAAATAAATATTTAAGGGAAATGTGTTCAATAAAAAAAACTATTATAAAAGAACATCACTCCTTAGCAATCTATGTCCCTTTGCTGGATACAGGTTTCTGTGAGAACTAAGAATGGCAGGTGCTAGGTCTCAGTCCACCATAATAGTAGGGGAGTGCAAAGTTAGTATGAAACTTTGCCGTTTTTGAAGTTAGTGAATGTCTAATTCGCTCCGTCCACTAGTTTTGTGATAAAAATTAAACCTTGGATGTCGCTAACATGATGTGGACCGTGCAGGAGCTCAGCCACGCGCTGTACCAGCACGACGCGGCGTGCCGGGTGATCGCGCGCCTCACCAAGGAGGTGACGGCGGCGCGCGAGGCGCTCGCCACGCTCAAGCCGCAGGCCGGCGTCGCGCAGCCGCAGCCGCAGACTGCCGTGAGTGACGGTTGACTTGTCTCGTGATGGATGATGATGATGATGATATGATGATATGATAGCCAAAGAGTAAGCAGCCTTCGAAACAATTGCAAATGCAGTCAGTATTATGACGGATCTATTTGGAAAGATTGCAAATGCATCGAGAGATGCTAAAAGTTTTTCGATCTGATCACCAACTTATCAATATTATATTATGCTAAAAGATTTCGATCTGATCACCAACTTATTAACATTATATTATGCTAAAAGTTTTTCGATCTGATTACCAACTTATTAACATTATATTATGCTAAAAGTTTTTCGATCTGATCACCAACTTATTAACATTATATTATGCTAAAAGTTTTTCGATCTGATCATCAACTTATTAACATTATATTATGCTAAAAGTTTTTCGATCTGATCACCAACTTATTAACATTATATTATGCTAAAAGTTTTTCAATCTGATTACCAACTTATCAATATTATATTATGCTAAAAGTTTTTCGATCTGATTACCAACTTTTTAACATTATATTATGCTAAAAGTTTTTCGATCTGATCACCAACTTATTAACATTATATTATGCTAAATTTTTTTCGATCTGATTACTAACTTATTAGCATTATATTATGCTAAAAGTTTTTCGATCTGATCACCAACTTAAATTTTGTGATGTACTCATTATTACATTGACAATACAGGTGGAGGGCGGCGCTGCGGGCGGCGCGGCGGCCATCGGCATGTCGGGCGAGGTGGTGGCGCGGCTGCAGGAGCGCGCCACGGCGCTCACGCAGGAGCGCAAGCGGCGCGGGCGCACCGTGCCCGAGGGGCTGCTGCCCGCCGACCGGCTGCGGGCCTTCCTCACGCTCGCCTCGCACCCGGTCAGTGTGTCCCGCAGGCCACGGCGCTCACGCAGGAGCGCAAGCGGCGCGGGCGCACCGTGCCCGAGGGGCTGCTGCCCGCCGACCGGCTGCGCGCCTTCCTCACGCTCGCCTCGCACCCGGTCAGTGTGTCCCGCAGGCCACGGCGCTCACGCAGGAGCGCAAGCGGCGCGGGCGCACCGTGCCCGAGGGGCTGCTGCCCGCCGACCGGCTGCGCGCCTTCCTCACGCTCGCCTCGCACCCGGTCAGTGTGTCCCGCAGGCCACGGCGCTCACGCAGGAGCGCAAGCGGCGCGGGCGCACCGTGCCCGAGGGGCTGCTGCCCGCCGACCGGCTGCGCGCCTTCCTCACGCTCGCCTCGCACCCGGTCAGTGTGTCCCGCAGGCCACGGCGCTCACGCAGGAGCGCAAGCGGCGCGGGCGCACCGTGCCCGAGGGGCTGCTGCCCGCCGACCGGCTGCGCGCCTTCCTCACGCTCGCCTCGCACCCGGTCAGTGTGTCCCGCAGGCCACGGCGCTCACGCAGGAGCGCAAGCGGCGCGGGCGCACCGTGCCCGAGGGGCTGCTGCCCGCCGACCGGCTGCGCGCCTTCCTCACGCTCGCCTCGCACCCGGTCAGTGTGTCCCGCAGGCCACGGCGCTCACGCAGGAGCGCAAGCGGCGCGGGCGCACCGTGCCCGAGGGGCTGCTGCCCGCCGACCGGCTGCGCGCCTTCCTCACGCTCGCCTCGCACCCGGTCAGTGTGTCCCGCAGGCCACGGCGCTCACGCAGGAGCGCAAGCGGCGCGGGCGCACCGTGCCCGAGGGGCTGCTGCCCGCCGACCGGCTGCGCGCCTTCCTCACGCTCGCCTCGCACCCGGTCAGTGTGTCCCGCAGGCCACGGCGCTCACGCAGGAGCGCAAGCGGCGCGGGCGCACCGTGCCCGAGGGGCTGCTGCCCGCCGACCGGCTGCGCGCCTTCCTCACGCTCGCCTCGCACCCGGTCAGTGTGTCCCGCAGGCCACGGCGCTCACGCAGGAGCGCAAGCGGCGCGGGCGCACCGTGCCCGAGGGGCTGCTGCCCGCCGACCGGCTGCGCGCCTTCCTCACGCTCGCCTCGCACCCGGTCAGTGTGTCCCGCAGGCCACGGCGCTCACGCAGGAGCGCAAGCGGCGCGGGCGCACCGTGCCCGAGGGGCTGCTGCCCGCCGACCGGCTGCGCGCCTTCCTCACGCTCGCCTCGCACCCGGTCAGTGTGTCCCGCAGGCCACGGCGCTCACGCAGGAGCGCAAGCGGCGCGGGCGCACCGTGCCCGAGGGGCTGCTGCCCGCCGACCGGCTGCGCGCCTTCCTCACGCTCGCCTCGCACCCGGTCAGTGTGTCCCGCAGGCCACGGCGCTCACGCAGGAGCGCAAGCGGCGCGGGCGCACCGTGCCCGAGGGGCTGCTGCCCGCCGACCGGCTGCGCGCCTTCCTCACGCTCGCCTCGCACCCGGTCAGTGTGTCCCGCAGGCCACGGCGCTCACGCAGGAGCGCAAGCGGCGCGGGCGCACCGTGCCCGAGGGGCTGCTGCCCGCCGACCGGCTGCGCGCCTTCCTCACGCTCGCCTCGCACCCGGTCAGTGTGTCCCGCAGGCCACGGCGCTCACGCAGGAGCGCAAGCGGCGCGGGCGCACCGTGCCCGAGGGGCTGCTGCCCGCCGACCGGCTGCGCGCCTTCCTCACGCTCGCCTCGCACCCGGTCAGTGTGTCCCGCAGGCCACGGCGCTCACGCAGGAGCGCAAGCGGCGCGGGCGCACCGTGCCCGAGGGGCTGCTGCCCGCCGACCGGCTGCGCGCCTTCCTCACGCTCGCCTCGCACCCGGTCAGTGTGTCCCGCAGGCCACGGCGCTCACGCAGGAGCGCAAGCGGCGCGGGCGCACCGTGCCCGAGGGGCTGCTGCCCGCCGACCGGCTGCGCGCCTTCCTCACGCTCGCCTCGCACCCGGTCAGTGTGTCCCGCAGGCCACAGTCAGTTAGCCTTGTCGAAGACCTTCGGGTGGCTTGAGAACATTCCACACTGGGTTGGCCACTTAACCCTCCACCAATCCGCATTAGAGCAGCGTGGTGGAGTATGCTCTAGACCTCCCGCAGCAATGTCTATGGGGGAGACCCATGCCCAGCAGTGGGACGTCTATGGGTCACAGCAGCAGCATCGAACATCCAAACACAGAACAAATGCAAGTGTTCGTCACACGACCCCTGGCGGGCCCATCAACATTAACGCCATAATAATATGACGCATCCCTGACTCCGTGTCTGTTACCCTCAGGGTCTGCACTCGGCCAGCGTGCCCGGCATCCTCGCGCTGGACATCAACCCGTCGGACCACAGCCGCCTGCTGACGGGCGGCAACGACCGCAACGCGACCGTGTTCAACAAGGACACGGAGCAGGTGGTGGCCATCCTCAAGGGCCACACGAAGAAGGTCACGCGCGTCATCTACCACCCGGACGAGGACACCGTCATCACCGCGTCGCCGGATCACACGATCCGTGTGTGGAACGTGCCTACGTAAGTGGATACACATCAAAATACATACATACTTATCTTTATCGATATTTATTTATTTATTTGATAAAAACTTACGACTAACTTTACAGGTTACTCTAATACGTTAGCGTGATAATCTACTAAAATTAAAAAATATTAATAATTTTAACTTGATAGTAACATAATTTCAAAAAAATAACATTAGTTCTAATTAATTAATAATAGTTTGATAACATCATAACTTTTCAATTTGCATTGAGATAGTAAGCATGTAATCGCTGCGACCTATAGACGTCCCACTGCTGGGCACGGGTCTCCCCCACAGACACTTCTGCGGGAGGTCTAGAGCATACTCCACCACGCTGCTCCAATGCGGATTGGTGGAGGGGTTAGTGGCCAACCCAGTGTCGAATGTTCTCAAGCCACCCGAAGGTCTTCGACAAGGCTTAACGACTGTTTCCAGCATTGAAAACAACCGGGACCGACGGCTTTACGTGCCCTCCGAAGCACGGTAGCGTCCATGAAATTTTGCCACTAGCGGTCACCCATCCACAAACCGACCGCGCCCGTCGTTGCTTAACTTTTTCGATCACATTGAATCGAAGCGAGCCATTGGGCTATGGACGCTAAGCATGTAAGACTATGCTATATTTTGACTATTCCATCCTCTCACTCTGAGAGAGTATAACACCTATCTATTATCTATGGTCTATCCATTGTATGATTGGCTTGTAATGGTGATCCAGTTGTTGGATGCTCTGCTTACTGTGTGACTGCCAACCAGTGCGCCATGAAAACATTGTTTCCTCGTGATATACGGCTTCTGGTCCCGGTCCCAGGTCCCAGACGACGGTGATCCTGCGCTCGCACGAGGGCCCCGTGACGGGGCTGTCGCTGCACCCCACCGGCGACTACGTGCTGTCCACCTCCACCGACCAGCACTGGGCCTTCTCCGACATCCGCACCGGCGCGCTGCTCACCAAGGTGACTACTACTACTACTACTACTGAACGGTCTACTGGAAGAAATTTCATAAGAAATAAGTAGTACCCTTGTATCATTTACTTCCTTTGTGTACATAAAATAAATAAATTAGGTGGGTACTTGTAGTTGAGAGACATTGAATTATCCAGTGGACAGCTTCCACCGCGACCTCTGTCCCACTGTTGGGCACGGGTCACTCCACTCGGAATGAGAGGGGTTAAGCCTTAGTCATGCGAAGTCTGCAGATTGGCAGACTTCGCATGCCTTCGAGAACAACATGGAAAACTTTCAGACATGAAGGTTTCCTCACGATGTTTCCTTCACTGTTAAAGCTGGTGACATTTAATTTCTTAAATCGTTCATGTTTTTGCAACCCATAGACGACTCACTGATGGGCTCGAGTCTTCCCCACAGACAAATCTGCAGGAGGTCTAGAGCATACTCCACCACGCTGCTCCAATGCGGATTGGTGGAGGGGTTGCGGGACCGCGCCCGTCGTCGCTTAACTCTTTCGATCGCATGGAATCGACGCGAGCCATTTGGCTATGGACAATATAATTCAGTTGGCCGACCATGAATCCGGGCTCAGAAGCCTAGTATTACATCTTTCGCAAAACTTCTTTTTCTTTATTGTTTTCTCTTCTGTTCTTTTTCTGGTGCAATAAATTATATTGAAATGTTCAGGTGAGCGACTCGTCGGGCGTGAGCCTCACGACGGCGCAGTTCCACCCGGACGGGCTGATCTTCGGCACGGGCACGGAGAACTCGCAGGTCAAGATCTGGGACCTGAAGGAGCAGAGCAACGTGGCCAACTTCCCCGGCCACGTGGGGCCCGTCACCTCCATCTCCTTCTCCGAGAACGGGTACGTTCTTGTACCCTTCTTTTATTATTATTTTTTTCGAGGTGGATATCTTCAAAAGACCCTTCCAAAGACCATTCTGGGGGAAGAGGCCGGGGTCTAAAACCCTCTCGGCAGCCTTCTAGCTCAAGTAGGGAGGCTCCGGGATCTCCTACGGAACGCACCGGTGCCTCCCTTGCGCAAAGCCCTTGGCTCAACCCAGGGCTAATCTAGTCTAAGCATCAGTTAAGGCAGGGGTTTCTAAACTTTAAAGATAACGGAACACCAACCAAATACCTTTTATTATATGATATATCAAATGATTACAAATCAACACTGAAATTTATATAGGATTTTTTTGTATATTAAAATAGAAACATGTGTTTTTAATTGTTTTTAATTTGTTTTTAATTGTTTTTAATTGTTTTTTAATTTGTTTTTAATTTTTTCTTTCAAATTTAATTTTTTTTTCTCTGTTTTTTATTCGTTTTTTGTCATTATTTTATTATTACTAGATTATTATTTGATTCTATTATAACTCTTTTTTAATTTGTAAACCTATATTATGTAAAATTCAAAATTTTAACTGAGCGTAACAAACAATGTAAATGTTGTGCTCACCTGTAACTGTATGTACACGACTGCAAGATTTATTTGTACTGTTTTTTTTTTATACTGTTTCGTGTATCATATGTTGGTGTGCCTAATTTAAATAAATAAATAAATAAACATAATTATTCTTACAATAGACATAGACAAAAATTTATTTCGCGATGCCGAAAATGGGACGCCCTCAGCAAATGACCGTGGCAAGCCCGCCGCCACTGATTTTCAGGACGCCCTCGTTAACTTAGTTTTAATGTGAAGAATGAATTTGTTTTACTGATTCATGAATAATTCTTTTAACCTTTCGTTCGGTATTATTTCCGACAGTTGTATGCGTATATCTGGGGTAGCCTCCAATCTTGATCTGTATTTGATTTTTTGTTTAAACGTAGGCTGAAAAGCCTGTTTCATAACTATACGTACGGAATAATTTTGGCGGAACCTTGATGACTATTCTACGGAACCCAGTTTGGGAATCCCTGAGTTAAGGTATCGCAGCTGATGCACAGGTTTATTTTATATATAAAGTTCATTTATTTATTATACCGCAGTTACTACCTGGCGACGGCGGCGGAGGACGCGTGCGTGAAGCTGTGGGACCTGCGCAAGCTGAAGAACTTCAAGAGCATCCAGCTGGAGGAGGGCTACGCCATCCGCGAGCTGTGCTTCGACCAGAGCGGCACCTACCTCGCCATCGCCGGCACCGACGTGCGCGTCTACCTCTGCCGCCAGTGGCAGGAGCTCAAGGTTAGCCCACCAGTGGACGCCCGCAGGCACCTACCTCGCCATCGCCGGCACCGACGTGCGCGTCTACCTCTGCCGCCAGTGGCAGGAGCTCAAGGTTAGCCCACCAGTGGACGCCCGCAGGCACCTACCTCGCCATCGCCGGCACCGACGTGCGCGTCTACCTCTGCCGCCAGTGGCAGGAGCTCAAGGTTAGCCCACCAGTGGACGCCCGCAGGCACCTACCTCGCCATCGCCGGCACCGACGTGCGCGTCTACCTCTGCCGCCAGTGGCAGGAGCTCAAGGTTAGCCCACCAGTGGACGCCCGCAGGCACCTACCTCGCCATCGCCGGCACCGACGTGCGCGTCTACCTCTGCCGCCAGTGGCAGGAGCTCAAGGTTAGCCCACCAGTGGACGCCCGCGGGCACCTACCTCGCCATCGCCGGCACCGACGTGCGCGTCTACCTCTGCCGCCAGTGGCAGGAGCTCAAGGTTAGCCCACCAGTGGACGCCCGCAGGCACCTACCTCGCCATCGCCGGCACCGACGTGCGCGTCTACCTCTGCCGCCAGTGGCAGGAGCTCAAGGTTAGCCCACCAGTGGACGCCCGCAGGCACCTACCTCGCCATCGCCGGCACCGACGTGCGCGTCTACCTCTGCCGCCAGTGGCAGGAGCTCAAGGTTAGCCCACCAGTGGACGCCCGCAGGCACCTACCTCGCCATCGCCGGCACCGACGTGCGCGTCTACCTCTGCCGCCAGTGGCAGGAGCTCAAGGTTAGCCCACCAGTGGACGCCCGCAGGCACCTACCTCGCCATCGCCGGCACCGACGTGCGCGTCTACCTCTGCCGCCAGTGGCAGGAGCTCAAGGTTAGCCCACCAGTGGACGCCCGCAGGCACCTACCTCGCCATCGCCGGCACCGACGTGCGCGTCTACCTCTGCCGCCAGTGGCAGGAGCTCAAGGTTATTGACCCACACACGTCCCACTGTTGGGCATCGGTTTCGTCCACAGATACAGCTGTGAAGTGTAGAGCATACTTCATCGCGCACGCTGCTCCAATGGGGATTGGTGGAGGGGTTAGAGGTCCCTCCTGATCGATCGGTAATTTGACAACGGAGATTTAGATGGCAATGCGGACTGAATCAAAACGAATTTTATAAAAATTACTAGTTACTCTCTGTTTTACAGTAATAGCACCCTTAATGTTACTTTAAAAAAATCGTGTTGTCGGAAATAACTCCTTATTTCCAAAATCTTAGTTAAAAAAAAATTCGCAGGTGTTCAACGAGCACACGGCGGCGGCGACGGGCGTGCGCTTCGGCAAGAACGCGCAGTACCTCGCCTCCACCAGCATGGACCGCACGCTCAAGCTCTACGGGCTCGAGTAGCGCGCTTGTCACGCCTGTCACATCTGTCACACCGGCAGCGCGGGCCTCGCCAATGCATGGGAGGGTATTTACCGATTCGTAAGTGCTGTGAGTGTGAGGGCGACATCTGTTGTAACGCAACATGGCGATCCAGTTTGTCGGAGATCATCTTTTGTTGAGCAAAATTTAAATTTTACTAGCTTTCTGTTGTGGTCGGTGTAGTTATTTAGTTTACTTTTATAAAGCTACCCATACTTTACCCAAGATTTTATTAATAGTGAAGTATAATTTTGTGTATAATATACAAAATGCATTTGTCTTTTTATCGTGATTTTGGTTGGGCATTTTAATTTACACGAATAATTCGTTCTTAACTAATTTGTTGATTGATAATTAATGCCAAAATTGGATACAAATATTGGCGTTCTAAAAAAGTAAAATATGCAGATATTTATTTGAGGATGACTCCTCGGAGGTGCCAATTATTTTTAGGTCGGAAATATATAGAATGCAGCCATGATAGAGAGAAAAAAAAATATTGGAGATATATAGAACTCTACAACATTAAAATACAGGAATAAAAGGACTGCTATGGAAAATATTTCCACCAAGAACCGTTTAAACGTACTGCTGGCTCTGCTGGGTTATATTAAATCGACTAAACAAACTTCGTTCCACTTAGGGTTATTTTTAGTTATGATATTGACATGGATTTTCTTTAAGATTGTATTTAAGTAAAACTAATAATTATAAGTTCTCGTTTGTGTCATCTGACAAGAACTGGTGATAGGATTCAGGAATCCCTGTTGTCGTTTACCAGTACTTACACTAGAACATTATTAAAATGATTGAAATCACTGTTTGTTTTTTATTTGTATGCCTACTTATTTTTTTAACAAAATAGAAAAGCGATAACATTGGTCCACGCAAGCGAGACTGCGCTGCGGGCGAGCAGTGGTATACACTATTTAATGAAAAGAGTCAGTCGCGTTATGCATTTTTTATTTTAATAATTTAGTTAGAACATTGACATAAGTATATATACAAACTATTCTATACAAGAATATTAACATAAATACTACAAAGTGAGCTGTTCTCAAAATTAACAAGATTGCATAGTGTAGTGATGTAGACATTATAACACAATAAGATATACAATTAGTCGAAAATATTAAAACAATCAATCGTTTTCGAATAATATAGAACAGATTATACTATCGAAAGAACTATTAACTTTCCCAATGCCCGATCGGACGAAGCTGCATGACGACATGCGCCGGCGCCGACCGAGCGACGGCGTGAATACATTTCCGAATGATTCAATTCTATCGCATATTCATTGAGGCACAAAAATATGTTATCACAATTTTCATTCAAATTGTACATGACAGAAGGCATTAACAAACTATGCGAGTCATAAACATTTTATTCCAATACATTTACATATATTTATTATAATTCTTTACAAAGTATTGTTATGCTTGTAACTTTTAAAATACAGAAGACAAATGTGGTCTACATTTGTCTTCTGTATTTAACAGTATGAAAATAATATTGTGCTCCCTAATTCTGGTTATGAATCCAGGAAAAATATGGCTCTTTATTGTAAAAATAAGCTCGAGAATTTGAATCGATTATAGAAGATAACAACAATATTTATAACATTATTCATAAATCTTCTTTCATAGCAATTTCAAATCCGCTGACGCTTCTCACTTTTATAAAATGTGATATAATATGGCTTTGATACTCATAATTGATAACAATTTTTATAGCAATTTCTGGCGCAAACACTAAGCTAGCTACTTATTTCAATAATTTATAGGATTAATTTAGGTAGTGATATATTACTTAGATATTTCAACTCTTGTAAATCCTTTTACAAATTGTTTAAGTGGCTTCACTGCAAAAACCACCAAATGCTTCAATTAGACACTAGCATTTAAATACTTACTATCTAAAAAAATTATAAGATTTAATAACATAAATACAATCTATATAGCCTTTCTAAGGTTATGGTCCATTACCAATTAAAATGCAGATAATTTTGATACAAATAATGTACTTAAAAATCTAGACCTCAGCATTAAAATAAAATACCCCTAAATAAAAAGGATAAGGATACTAAAAATTTGAAGATTAGATTTCAAAAAGCATAGACAAAATATATTTTAGCACATGCAAATGTGCACTGCCTAGGCAACTCGGGGGATAGTCGAATATGGTAGACACATCAAGAACCCTCTGCCCAGCTGTTCCCATAGTTAAGTTTTATAGCGTGAGTATTATATAATTGTAATACCATCACGACTATACTTCATAATAATAAAACTTAAGATTCCTTAGGATTTAACAGGGGCTTGCAGTACATATAAGCAATTTTCAGCAGCATAAAATAAGTTAAAGAAAAATGCCTATACAGCATTAAGCAGTATAGGAATTTTTCTCTAACGTACATTTTACACTTTAATCATCCATTTATATTTGCAATATGTATTGAGATCAAAATTATAAGTTCATTATTAAAAAAAAAATTGATATATTCGTTTCAGTCGAAACTTTCATTACTGGCGTATGAGGAAATGCTTTCACCCTTGGCATTAAGACATACTTAAATTATCCACTGCAGGCGGGTCATATCAAAATATTCACAATGTGCTCACATAATGCACTTGACATTCTGCGAGTGAATTGATTATTTATATCTGTAATCGTGGTGCAGCATTCCGAAGAATTGACGTGAGGATTAAAATTTGTTTCTGAGCAGAACAATTTGACTGCCACTTGACCCTACACAGGCTCATTATCCTTTAATTTCATACTACTTCTGGGTTTGTTTTTGGGTTCGAAGAAGTTTCTGTGTATACTTAATGTGGGTCGGTGCGTTTCCATTTCCACAGGCAAAGAGTATTCATACATATGACACGCCGCTCGCGCTTTAACCTTGCACGCTGCGACCCATAGGCGTCCCACTGCTGGGCACAGGTCTCCCCCACAGAATTAGACAGGGAGGTCTAGAGCATACTCCACCACGATGCTCCAATGCGGATTGGTGGAGCTTTAACTTTAAATGTATGAAAATCTTCCTCCGCGTCTGCGGAAATGCCCACTAACAGCATGCGTATTACCAATTATTTTCGGCGGACTGCTGCAAAGATTAACCCTTGAATATTAGATTTCTACAAAGTAATGCCAGACAATCAGTCAACGATAACAAAACGGGTCACAGTGTCCGGTCCCGTGCGGGGGTCACGCGAAGATCAGCCACAGCACGAACAAGATGGCCACCCACAGGAAGATCTTGGACAGGAACTGCTCCTCCTCGTACTGCGCCGTGCCGCGCGGCGCTGCAATGATTCAGATTCATTTATTTTTCATTTTATGGTATTTTTGTATACGCTTAATGAACGTCATAACATTTTTTATCTACCGCCGGTTCACAAAGTTGATGCTACCGAGAAGAAAACGGCAAGAAACTCGGGAACTCTTCAAAATTTTCAATTTTTATAATTAGATCACATTACATTATTATTGAACAAGTGGAGCTGGAGATACTTGCACACGCTGGTTGTAGCTAACGTTTACAGATAAGTACAACGACAAGCGACTGTCTTAGCATTTTGAAGCTGAATTAAAATTTGGAAAGCATCTACATATTATTAACTTTTATACAAAAATATTCTTTAAGTCTGCTTAGATCGTAATTAGAAAATAGAGTGCAACGAGTTCAAGTAAACGGGTGTCAATCCTCCTCCATTTGCAAACGTAGGGGTTCCCCAAGGTTCTATCTTAGGCCCGTCTTTAATTTCAGCCTACCCTTTACTGTTCTTTACTGAATTTGTGCAACACCAGCGTTCGCCGATACGTCGCCAGTTTTTTTAAAAGAGCCGAATATCATATCTCACAGAGATAACCTCTGTTATGAGTTGAGCTCGTTCTATAATTACCACACGCATGACAGAAATAAGATCACGAAAGATCGGCTATCGAGGTAAATAGAACTTGACATTCAATCGAGGTAAATACCTAAATACTGACGGAAGTTTTAATAACATCTATAGATGTATATAAAGCGAATTTTAATCTGGCTCGAAACACCAAATCATAACGTAGCTTGCTGCTGCAACCCATAGACGTCCCACTGCTGGGCACGGGTCGGATTGGTGGAGGGAATAATATAACTTATTCACATAAAAAAAATTTAATTATTAAAAAAAGTTTTTAAAAAAAAGCTTTTTTATTATTTTTTATTTTCGTGCATTGTCATCGGAACCAAATATGTTTGCCAAATTTCAGCTCGATAGCTTCAGTGGGTGAAATATTGATTGCAAGATTCCAGGACATACATACATAGGTACATAGATACATACGAGTGAAGTTAAATAAAAGCTTTTAAATTGTTAAATAGACAAGTTCCGCTCGCTCACCAGCGCTGGGCCTGGGGTCCCCGAAGTTGAAGGTCGAGGTGAAGACGCCGAAGGGGAAGGCGCCGATGCCGAAGGACATGTGGAAGCCCTCGCCGAAGCCGAAGCCCGGGAAGCCGCCCGCGCCCTCGGGCTCCGTGCGCTGCCCCGCCGGCCGCGGCGGCACCTGCGACCGAACATTATAATAAATATCTTGGACGTTCTCACACACGCCCATCAGATTCAGATTTTCAGATTCATTTATTTTTCATTATATGGTATTTTGTATACGCTTAATGAACGTCATAACATTTTTTATCTACCGCCGGTTCACAAAGTTGATGCTACCGAGAAGAACACGGCAAGAAACTCGGTAGGTACTCTTTTCAAAATTTACCATTTTTATAATTTGATCACATTACATTATTATTGAACAAGTGGAGCTGGAGATACATCGCACCAAGCATTTCTATCGTTCAAGTAGTCATTAATTTTATAGAAAGCTTTATTAGGGAGGTTTTGTTTAATGTAAGATTTATATTTATTCTCTGAGAGACAAGTAATATTTCCGGGTATTTTATTGTAGAAGCGAACACAGTTCCCCATAAAAGATACCTACTTTACTTAGTCTAGAGCTAGGTACAATCAATTTGTCCTTATTTCTTGTACTAAAGTTATGTCCATCTGACATGACAGTTATGTACATCTGACCCCAAAGTAGGCGCGAGCCTGTGTTATGGGTGCCAGAGACTGATATACATTACATAGATATTTTTAAATACATACTTAAATAGATAATAACATCCAGACACAACAAATACAAGTGTTCGTCACATGAATATTTGTCCTGAGTGGGATTCGAACCCACGACCCCTGGCGCAACAGACAGGGTCACTACCGATTGCGCCAACGGGCCTGTCAACATGGTCAATCATTCCATGACCTGGTGGAGTTGGTTGGCTACCTGAACCTGAATACCCTTATCATAGCTTCATTTACATGTTGAGAGCAGTGAATAGGTGATAGCTTAGTAAGCATAACGTGCATAAATTACATAATTCATAAAAAAACCTTTTTCTAAATAATTTAAGTCTTCCTAGACTGACGCAAGTAAAATGTATAAACGTATTCGCTTATACAAATAGCTGCGTCGTCGGGACGTGGGAATGAGCCAGAACAACAAAGTAAACTCGCAGTAGGTACGTTGTGAGTACATATAAACGACTTTAAACATGAACTATGAAGGTTACAGAATAATTTTGCACTTATTTATACTCATATCGAGTTAAAAGTAATTACATAAATATACGAATTACTTTACTAAATCCCATTTGCAATATGTAATTACTTTAAATATAAAAATAGATACATAAGTTATGCAAAGAGGGAACATTTTTGTGGTTGACTGTTTAATTAGACACTATTATGACGCCCGCAGTTTCGCTTGCGTGGAATTAAACATAACAAAAGTTTCGTTTATAGTTGATGTCCTCCTCAAGGAAATAAACCGAAAAATTCTAACCATTGAAGTTTACATAAAAAAGGTACCGTGAAAAGTACCAGTAGTTTCTAGAAATATATTTTTTCCGCATTCCACTATTTTATTGACAAAAAATTCCAAACATCTTCACAAACTCAAAGAAATTTATAAAAGTCCAGTAAAATTATATACTGCATTCAAATAGAGAGAACATCTCTTATTTTACAGGAATATCTAAAAGAAAATATGAGTATAAATGAATGAATGAATTTTAAATGAATTCTTAGATGGTAAAGCCTATAGGGAACCAAATAGGTTTTATATTAAATCTATTTTGTTCCATATAGAGTTCGCCCGGGGCAATACCGAATAGTAATAGAAATATTAAAATGAATAGTAATAGAAATATTAAAATGAAAAATAATAGAAATATTAAAATGAAAAATAATAGTAACTAGCGACCCGCCACGTCTCCGCACGAGTGCAAAGCTGATACTACTATATTATTATGCATGTTATATACATATAAACCTTGCTCTTTAATCACTCTATGTATTAAAAAAAACGGCATCAAAATCTGTTGTGTAGTTTTAAAGATTTAAGCATACATAGGGACAGAGAAAGCGACTTTGTTTTATACTATGTAGTGATAAATAATTTGAAAATAGTAAGTATTCTGAGCTCACCTTATTTCTGGGGTCCTCCTGTTTAGTGTTTCCCCTCCCATACAGCGGGATGACTTTGTCCCGGCTGATGGCTGCCTTGCACACTGGGCACACCTGGCGGCTGGGCCTCGTCTCTAGCCATGTGTGCAGGCAAGGCCAGCTATGAAATGAATATTTATTTTATAATAAGCAACACTAAGTAAAAAGTCCTTTTATAACAGCTGCTACAACCAACAATCCAACATCCTATACCGATCAAATTATTTTCAAACAAACAAGTATTTAGCCATCATCAGCAATCAGGAACATCATAACTTGCATGTGGAAACAGTTGGTTAAGTTGTTCATGAGAACTCGAGATATAACTTTGTAATTATTTTTTAAATTAATTACCAGTTGTTTTGTTACTATTGCCTTATTGGCAATGCTAATGTTTATAGAATCAAATCGTTCATTTAATTTAAGTAATGAATTGCGAAAAGATTATTGAATGTAACTAATGATAGATAAATGTAGGAAAATATTTATTTAATGAAATGCCTGTTTGAGCGGTTGCTGTCTGCTTACCAGAAAAGATGGCCACACATACTGACTACGGCATCCCTAGCAGTGTCCAAGCATATGTTACATTCCAGCATTCGCTCATCGCGCTTTTCATCCTCTCCGCCCGCATCGCCACCCGGGGCCGAAGCGCTAGCTTGCGCCTCGCTAGTCTCCGCCATATCAGGCATTCACCGCACACCCTTCACCTGATATTACGTCACGGAAGACCACCAATCGTAATCACAAACACCAAGGCACAATGATAATTATTTTAAGCAGATCGGTATGATAATTTTCACATATGAATATTTTATAAACAGTCTTTTATGCAGAAACGCTAGAAAGGTCTTAAAGATGAAACTAGATATATTATCATAAACATTAAACAGTTTTTTGTTGTATGACCGAAATTTTCACACAATTTCTGTACGACACGACACACAGAATTTCTCATTCATGAATTCCTTTTCTCTGTCTGTCTCACTCCACAGCAAAGATTATTTATTTACCAATACTCTGTACTCTGTCTGTAGCAATTAACCACAGCTAGCAGGAATGTCACAATGTTCATCAAAATCGGTTTTGGAATTTGTTATATTCGTAATCTGTCCCCCTGAAAACCATTAATGCGATAACCATATTGATTTTTGGAAAAAAATATTGGTTGCCTGTAAAGTCGGTATACGGGCGAAAGTTTTACGTGACAACGACTTTGAGTGGTAAAATAATTTTAATGTGAATATTCATTCGTATAGTAGTATCGCCTCGTATCGTATCGTCTCTCTCGCTCTTAGGCGGGCTAACCATGCCCGAGTGGAAGGGACGCGTGCCTCTCACTCGCTCTCATTGTGAGCGCATAACGTGAGCGGAGCGTAACGCAGTTTCTTGAAGTGTCACCCGGCAAACCAATTTATAAGACGTTGTCACGTCAAAAATCGAGCCCGCCATGTTGCATCAAATAATTAATTAAAATTAATAAACACTACATATGTACACGAAACAATAAATTGCTAAGGTCTATATGCAGTAGCCCCGTATATAGTGTGTATATTATCTATGGCAGCAGCTATTCACGTATGTACGTAGTATCACTATGTTTCATGGTCTGGTGCAGCTGTTCCCACAGAGTACACATTCTTCATTGAGAGTATATTTTTGTTCTAATTATTAAACTATTAAATTTATCTGTGATTTGTTTTGTGACACTATTGATTGGGTGTCACTTCAATTTAATAATCTGTGTGACACATTCGTAAAATGTACATTGTACTCCACAATAGCTAGCTAATAATATACTAATCTGTGCTCCACAAATTAATAAGTAAGGGATATGTACTGTATCTCTAGCTAGCTAGTTTGTGATGTACTGTAGTCTGTAGTATCTCTAGCTAGTTTGTGGATGTACTCTGTGTGACACACATTCCGCAATTCCGCATCCATTTTTATTGTAATTCAGTATGTACTTTAATTATCTAAAAGCTTTTAAAAAAAAAAATAGCAAAAGGGCAATAAATATCATTAGCAAGTACATAGAGTACATACTACATAATTTAGTTCGCTTTATTTGGAAGTAACGCGATAGTAGGTATTTATATATGTTTTCAGTTTATTTTAAAGAACACTTGAGTTTATATTATTAGCATGGATAAACTGGTTGTTGTTGAACAATAGTGAATGCAGTAAGCTGTCGAAAAAATATGTTAGAAAACAACTGTGACGTCACAAACTATATCAGCTGAGGAGTTGAGTTGAAATACATCAAGATACAATTAATTCATCAAGATGGGTGGAGCAGTGAGTTCGGGAAGGGACAACAATGAGTTGATAGACAATTTGATGGGAGGGAATTATATCCGTTCAAGTAATGTTGAGCGAGTGTTCAGGGCCCTGGATAGAGCCGACTACATGACCGCGGAGTCCCGCGACCAGGCCTACAAGGACCTCGCTTGGCGAAATGGACCCTTGCACATGTCATCGCCATGTATTTACAGGTATTTAAATCTTACAGGCTTACAAATTCAATTTAAGACGTATTGCGCAAGTAGTTGTATGTATTTGTGGGCAACCCATATACATACGTAGTATCACTCTGAATAATTTTCTAGTGTGACTGACGTGACAGATCGAATATTTGATGAATTTTACAGGTTGCATACCAATAATTAGAACAAACCTGCAGTCAATATTGATATTTATAAAAAATACCTTATAAATTGGTTTTAAATAGTTTTAATATTAAATAAAATAAATAAACATTACAGTGTAAGTTTTGTAACAATGAATTTTTTACGAGGATGGGTTGTTAGTTATAACAGCTAATATACAAGCCTAACATTATCGGCGAGGCCAAAGCCAACTTTGTTGGCTCAGGCATAAAGACAGGATCGGAGAGGATCGAGTAGTGAAGCAAGTATATCTGGGTATACCAAGTGGTTGTAGAACGGTGGGGCGACCCAGATACCGCTGAAAATATCATGCCATACCTGCAGCACCTTAACGCTCATAACTGGCAAGATGTGGTTGAGGATAGAGATAAATGGCGCTCTCATGTGGTGAAGGTCAAGATCCACTATGGGGTATGCTGAGACACAGTAAGAACTAAGAAGAAGAAGTTCAATATAGTGTTGTGACTTGTGAAGTTGTGGCTTGCCATCACTTGCCTCCAGATTTTGAGCCATACCAGCAAGTACAAATAGTATAGGTAATAAAATATTCCGGTCAGACATAACTAGTCATGCAATCTCCACTCTAATCCACTTTGAAGAATTAGTAGAGTAAGCTCCAGCCGTTAGTTTTAAGTAAGCATTATTCAATCTAGTAGGCATGCACATGTAAGTGCAGACAGTATTTATATTTATTTCTTAATTATATTTATTAATTAATCTATATATATAAAAGGAGAAGGTGACTGACTGACTGACTGACTGACTGACTGACTGACTGACTGACATATCAACGCAGGGCCTAAACTATAAGGGCTAGAAACTTGAAATTTTGCACAGGGGTTCCTTTTATAACGTAGGGGAGCACTAAGAAAGGATTTTTGAAAATTCACCCCCTCAGGGGGTAAAACGGGGGTGCAAAGTTAGTATGAAACTTTGCCGTTTTTGAAGTCGTTAGACGGGTAGACGTTGTTAATGGGTCTAATTCTACGCGAGCGAAGCTGCGGGCGTCCACTAGTTATTTATTAATTAAACTGAATAAACTGAATGAATTAATTTATTTATTAGCAGTCAACATTTTACTCACAGCTAAGTAAGTAAATGTGAAATATATTAATATACGGGTTATATACCCATTAGAGATAACAATTTTACAACACTGCTGCCAATGGTTAAAGATTGGATGTGATGTCCACCCACCATTTGGAATTCGTAGTAGTTTGAAGAAGTATGCAGTAGGTAGGCATGAGAAATATACTTTATCTTGTTTGTGTATGCTATTAAAGTTATTTTTAATTATGATAGTCCATAATATTATTAAGTTTATCAAGTTGTATTTTAATATTACTTGGTTGTTTTTGTATCAGATAAATTTGTTGCAGTACTCTTTATAGTCATCTGGATGGTCAAGTTACCAAGTCTCTATCTTTGAATGAATTAAATTTATCAAATAAATTGATTTTTTTTATTATCAACTTAATGATATCCCTTTGTATGCCAGGATCACTGAGATCATAATATAACGTCACATACTGTTTTCAAGTCACTCGAAACTCTTTGACAAGGCATAACAAATGTTTTTACTATGGAAAAATTCAGTAACCAACGACTTACGTGCCCTCGTTTTCTTGATTAGTGAGGTGATGGAAGGCCTGGAGCTTCGGCCGGGTCTCTCGTTCCTAAACGTGGGCTCCGGCACCGGCTACCTCAGCACCCTGGCCGGCCTCATCCTGGGCAGCACAGGCATCTCCCACGGCATCGAGGTCATCTCCTCGGTGGTGGACTATGCCAACAAGAAGCTGAATTTGTTCATCACTAATTCTCCCACATTGGATGAATTTGATTTTTGTGAGCCTAAGTTCTTTGTTGGTGAGTGTTGCAATGCTGTTTTCTACTGAAAATCTGTTCTATAGTTTCAGAAATTCGCTACATATTGAATTTTAAAAATTGTAAATCTAATTGTGTCTATAGATTTTATATGGGTCACGTGACATTACATTAAAAATTATTTTATTAAGCATGGAAATTTATGTATAATTGAATGTAATGATTTGTTTATTCAGACATTTATCTACCTTAGTATTGAAATTAGCCGTAGCTGTATGTCTGGTGGGCTGGTTATTAAAGTCAAAGTCAAATAATTTATTTCGCTATGAGGTGATTGGGCACGCTTAACGAAAGTCTAGGTAACTACAAACTACTTATTAGGATATTAGGTATTGGTTGTAATGGTGTCGTGTGGCGCAGGCAACGGTCTGTGCCTGGCGGCGCAGCAGGCGCCCTACGACCGCGTGTACTGCGGCGCCGGCTGCCCCGACGAGTACGAGAACTACTTCAAGCATCTGATCAAGGTAACGAGCCTCGCTGCTATTACATAACAATTTTACGCGAGGTCGCTCAAATTAATCAGGTTGCATTAAATTATAGTATAGATATCTTCTGTACGCCTATAGCTGTATTTCGCAGTTCGGCAGGAGAATATTTAGAAAAAACCTTGTAATAAATGTGTGTGTGACGACTCAGTGACGCGGTGGTCAGTGACCCTGACTGCAGTATACGCTAACGCAATAGGCACAGTACCTGTAATGTTAGTGGTAAGTTCTTGTCAATAAATAAATAAATAAATAAATAAATTTTCAAAAATGTTCAATACCATTTCCAACGCTCGATTGTGTTGTGTTTGGGCAGGTGGGCGGCGTGCTGGTGATGCCGCTGAACGACACGCTGCTGCAGGTGCGGCGCACGGGCGCCCAGCGCTGGGTGTCGCGCAGCCTGCTCACCGTCTCGTTCGCGCGCCTGCGCGTGCCGCCCAAGGAGGAGATGCACAACTACCTGCGCCTCGGTACTTACTCGCTGCTTCACTACACACGACTTAGCTCCAACTTTACTTCGATCTATCCATCAATCCATCAGGCTTAAGTCCACCGCTGGACATAGGCCTTCCTTAACCCACCTGGTGCCACCTCACGATCCTGTGCCGGTCCATCCTATGTTCCGATTCCCGAGCCGCGGTCTCCACTTGAGTACCTTTCTAACTTCGATCACTGAAGGAAAAATATGAATTCTGCATGTTTACACAAATCGTGTCACCACCAAATGGTTTAAGATCCAAAATATAAACGACCTTCTCCCAGCCGTTTAATGGATGAAAAATATTTAATATTACATTTAGTATGTTAAAAAATATATTGCGAGTACTCACTCGGCTAAAAAGGTGAAAAATGGGCGAGGTGAGAACTCACCCTGTGTCTGCTCCTTCGGGAAAATGGAAGCGTGATGTTATGTCTGGTATGTGTCTGCAGAGGAGCAGGCGCCCCCGCGGCTGCAGACGGCGGCGCGCGGCGCGGTGCGCGCGAGCATGCGGCGCGGCGTGCTGCGGCGGCACCCCGAGCTGCGCGAGCCGCCCGCGCGCCGCGCGCCGCCGCAGGCCTGCCCGCGCCGCATCTGCATCCCCATCGAGCCCGGCGGCGCCGTCGGTCAGTACATTACATGTGTCAGAGGAGCAGGCGCCCCCGCGGCTGCAGACGGCGGCGCGCGGCGCGGTGCGCGCGAGCATGCGGCGCGGCGTGCTGCGGCGGCACCCCGAGCTGCGCGAGCCGCCCGCGCGCCGCGCGCCGCCGCAGGCCTGCCCGCGCCGCATCTGCATCCCCATCGAGCCCGGCGGCGCCGTCGGTCAGTACATTATATCGCTTCGCTCGCTGCGACCCATAGACGTCCCACTGCTGGGCACGGGTCTCCCCCACAGACGCAGCTGCGGGAGGTCTAGATCATACTCCACCACGCTGCTCCAATGCGGATTGGTGGAGGGGTTAGTGGCCAACCCAGTATCGAATGTTCTCAAGCCACCCGAAGGTCTTCGACAAGGCTTAACGACTGTTTCCAACATTGAAAACAACCGGGACCGACGGCTTTACGTGCCCTCCGAAGCACGGTAGCATCCATGAAATTTTGCCACTAGCGGTCACCCATCCACAAACCGACCGCGCCCGTCGTTGCTTAACTCTTTCGATCAAATTGAATCGACCCGATCCATTGGGCTATGGACGCTACTATATAATAGTAGCGTCCATAGTGCTGAGTACATAATATACTATTGTATATTATATACTCAGCACCAATTGTACCGTGCAATCAATCCTGCATGAAAGGTTTAGTTGTATAACGTTAATTTTGTTCCAAGAAAATAATAAATAATAATAAATACCAGCCGAGTGGCAAAGAACTCGCCTCTCACTCGAGCGGTCCGCACCAATGACATTTCTAAGTTATGTGCGATTTAAGAAATTAAATGTCATTTGCTATAACGGTGAAGGAAACCAGCATGCCTGAGAGTTCTTCATAATGTTCTCGAAGGCATGTGAAGTCTGCTAATCCGAATATTTGTCCTGAGTGGGATTCGAACCCACGACCCCTGGCGCAACAGGTGGGGTCACCACCGATTGTGCCAACGGGCCACTGCCACAAAGAATTCCAATGGTATTCGCGGTAGCACATGTCTACAAATGTATTGCGTATGCGCAGACAGCATTTTTATTGTCAAGTTTTGTGCGGTAGATCATACAACGGTCTCGTTGTCAGAGGGGCTGAACATCTTCCACGACCTGGACTCGGAGACGGGCGCGAACGAGATGAACGCGCTGCTCAGCCTCGTGATCCGCATGGACCAGAACCGCGTGGCGGGCGCGATCCGCTTCGACCGCGTCGACTCCTCGTCGGAGGCGCGCGAGCCCTCCGACGAGTCCTCCGACGAGAGCCGCGCGCGCCGCCGCCCGCGCTCCACCTCCGACGACAGCAGCGGCGTCACCAGGTTACACTACTCCTCCTCGGACGACGGCGGCGACGTCATTAGGTTACACTACTCCTCGGACGACAGCGGCGGCGTCACCAGGTTACATTATGACATACTAGTGGACGCCCGCAGCTTCGCTCGCCTGGAATCTATCTATATATATAAAAGGAAAAGCTGACTGACTGACTGACTGCGGGCGTCCACTAGTTAGACATACCTAATAATAGATTCTTCTTAACGCGTTAACTTTAGCTCCACAAATTTGCAATGAATCCGTAAATGTGTTATCCCCTATGTTTATTTTACACCCTTATGGGTAAAATTTTTACAAACTTTGAATGGAATATTTATATGTAATCAAGATCCTAAACTATAAATTTTATGCTTCTAGTTCTGAAAATGACAATACTGTCATACAACCTTTCATCCCCCTTTTCAACCCCTTACAACACATTTACCAATTAAAACGTAGCCTAAGTCCTTTCTCAGGCTCTAGAATACCTGTGTACCAAATTTCATTTAAATCGGTTCAGTAGTTTAGGCGTGAAAGCGAGACAGACAGAATGACAGAGTTACTTTCGCATTTATAATATCAGCCTGTATGTAAACAAATGTTGGAATTTAGTATTATATGTAAATAGCCAGACCTGTCTCTTGTCTTTCGATCTGACAGCAGGAAACGTTCAGCGTACGCGCTCTTCCTTCCACCTCTATGCCTTTCTCCCTCGGAAATCACAGGAGTGTCACGAACACGAAGTACGGAATGGAGAGTTGTTGCATGCCTGTGCCTTGTTGCCTGAACTTTGACCCCTGACGTCAGTCCCTAAACTGTCTGGTGCTTAACATCTGTTGAGGAGTGTTTCTATTGCTACCAATATTCATCAGCAGTTATTTAATTTTTTTGGAAATTAGGTAGATTTACAAAAGTAAGCCTAGTGTACTGTGTACCCTGCTTTCTTCAAGCCTACAAGTAGGAAACACAAATTTTGCATGAAAAATATTATCTACTCCTCTTCTTTCCGTACTTCTTGGGCACGAACGAATTTGCCTAAAGTGATACTTCTGGTTACAGCGGCTTCACGGACTGGTCCCGAAGCCGCTCGCCGCGCGAGGGGAGCTCGTCTGGACGCGGGGAGGACGAGCGGCCCGCCCCCCGCGCCCCCCGCGCGCCCCGCGCCGGCTCCGACGACAGCGGCAGCCCGCGCGGCAGGCGGCGGGGCGACGAGGACGACGGTGAGATTCGACATGGAATAGAGGGGGATAGATGCGCATCGTGTCAATGCTGGGGAACCAATCGGCTATTACGACTGACAACCCGTTTGCCACGCGCCAGACCGTTATTTCGACTTTTGCGGATTGAAAGTTTGAGCTAGAATTTGATGGTCCGTATAGATGGATAGATTAGTATGTGTATGCATAATGCATAATGCGACAGAGATATTACAAAAATACAATGATACCATGGTGAGTGCTCCAAGGAACTCCGTAAATTGATACCACTGAACTCATTCGGCTATCTCACTCGTCAAGTTTTGATGTTTCATTCGCACTTCATCGACTCAGGAGTTAACCACCAGGTCAAAACATCTTGGACCTTTCTTTGCCGAATGGTTCATCTGTCGAGTTTAGCTGCGACTGCGAGATGGGTAGCTAAACGCCAATATCTCAGCTCCACCTAAACTTCTCCTATTGTGTTTCGGAGTTACGACAGCAAAGGTGGTGATGGTGTAACTGATGCTGCTATGTGTCCATCCAGCTTAGTCTATTCAGAAAAGAGAATTGCAGTGTTGTTCCAGCTGGTAATTGACTCAGTGAGTTACACAATTACCTCGCAGTTAATGAGAATACTATATATATAATATCAGTGTTGTGGAGTATGCTCTAGACCTCCCGCAGCTGTGTCTGTGTGGGGGAGACCCGTGCCCAGCAGTGGGACGTATATGGGTCGCAGCGAGCGAATAACGAGAATATTAATTGGATAGTTCGTGTATTTTAATATATGGTGTCTAAATATTCCGTGTTAGGCGTGAGAGCGGAGCGGCGCGCGCGGGCCGGCTCCTCGGCGGGCCTGGTGGCGTTCGAGTTCCAGGCCATGGAGCGCGCGCAGCCCACCACCAGCGCGGGCCGCGGCGCCGGCGCACCCCGCGGGGATGCCGCGCAGGACGCTGACGACAAGGACGGGGATACGAAGACGCGACAGGTGATTGAATATTAATAGTTATTGTTGAGGTTGTAGTGTAGTGCAAGTTTGGAATGTCCAAATTAATCAACCCGAAAACCCTGTTTTTGTCCCACTGTTGGGCGCGGGTCTCCTCTCGGACCCTGGCCATATATCATCTATTCCTGTACGATTATTAGTCGAGTAACAGTCACATAAGGAATGTCTTAGAAGCAAATGGGTACAACTGGAGACGGAGTTTGCGATTGGTGGGAGGAACGGGGCGACCGAAACCGTAGGTAGATATGCGCTACATGCTCATCATAGGAAGTGAATTCTGGGTTCAAATCTAAGCGCACGCACCAATATCTTTTCTGAATTATGTGCGTTTTGCGTGCTTAAATATCACCTGCTGTTTCGGCGAAGGAGAACCCTGACTGAAAGTATTGACAGATCTTTTCAGTCAGGGTTGTTCAACTTGTATAGTGGTGTGTTTGTGTCAACACGACACGTGGTCTTGTGGTGTGTGTTTGACGTGCGACACGCGGTGCGGGCAGGGCGAGGGCGAGGGCGAGTGCGGGTGCGCGGCGGGCGAGGGCGTGGTGCCGGCCGAGGTGGAGCTGTGCTTCCGCGGCGGCAAGCTGATGGACTGGGAGGAGACCGTCGCCGACGCGCGCGCCGCCGGCTCCAGCGACGAGGACGAGCCGGAGGTACGTGTGACGGCGCGGATTTCGGAGGGGATAGATGCGCATGGTGAATGATATAATACGGCTGGCGAGCCAATCAGCTCTTACAACTGACAACCCCCCTATTCGCCACGCGCAAGACGATACCTTAAATTTTACTTCTGTTCACAGCTATACTTTGACCGGTCCTTGTAAATATCTTGAAATTTTTGGGACTGAGCAGTGAAAGATATTTTAGACAGGTTTAGTTTAAATGAACAACTTCTTAGACGTGAGGATACATCATGCGTAAAGTTTACCGCTATTGATGATCGTATGAAGCATGTGTTTAATGTAGCCACCTCATCGCCAGATTTTCCCCGAATTTTCGCTTATAATGTAGCCATGTCATCTCGCTCTTCCTGTCGCATCTAAAATCGCCGCCTACTGTAGCCTCAGCCTCTCTCAGTAACGACGACGAAAAGTGAGCGCATGAACATGGAGCGCTTCAAAAAGAGTGTGAAACGTTTCCGTCAAGGCAGGCAACGCACCTGTGATACCCCTGGTGTCGCACGTGTCCATAGACGACGGTGACCACTTACCATCAGGTGGCCCGTATGTCTGTTTGTCCGTCTGTATTATAAAAAAAAAAGTAGGTATATTTATCATGTGGTCCAGAACCGTTTTTTTGCCGACAAACTGGCCTACAGTTTGGCAAATTTTAGATATTATTAAATTTTGTAACTCTTTCTTTGGATTAATAAATAAAAATAAAAAAAAAGATGGAGTCGACTACCGAGAGCAAGGCAAAGCGGCAGAAGTTGGACAGCGGCGTGGGCGGGAGCCCGCCGGCCGCCGCGTCCCCCGCCGCGTCCCCCGCGCGCGCCGGCTCCGACACCGACGACCGCCCCGCCGACAGCGTCACCGACGACGCCGACCGCGCCGACCGCGCGCCGCACGCTAATGGAGGTCGGTTTGTTACTGCCCACACATTTACAAAGAAAACATTGTTAAGTGTGGTTATTATAGTAGGTACAAGCTTAAATTTATATCCGCTCTGATGTAAGTGTAGTTTGATGCGGGTATAGTGAAATGCACAGAATTGATTTTTTGGGTTTATTTTGAGGTAGGTAAATATCGAAGGGTATATGGTACTCAAATCCTTAAGCTGTCGTCGATCATATCGCGCAAGTTAACGAACGTCGGTCGCGATCGATATGTGGGTAACCGCTAAGGTGACAATATTTATTGTGTACTTTTGTGTTTCGGAGGACAAGTAAAGCCACCAAAGTCCACCGATCTGCTTTGGATTAGCGTGGTGTGGTATGGTCAGCCCTCGGCCGCGTTCAACCGGACCGCCTAAGGGTTGTAACTGAGTCTTCATCATCACAACCCTTTCTTTGTCCCACTGTTGGGCACTGGTCTCTCCTCTTAAAATAGGTGGGATTAGGCCTTAGTCCATCACGCTGAACAAGTGGCAGACTTCAAATGCCTTCGAGAACATTATGAAGAACTCTCAGACAAGAAGGTTTCCTCACGATGTGTCCTCACCGTTATAGCAAGTGACATGTAATGTCTTAGCTGAGCCTTAAGTCACGGTGTATGTGCAGGCGCGGGCCAGCGGCGGCGCACGCACAAGCGCAGCCGGTGTGACGCTCGCGCGTCGTCGTCGTCGACGGAGGAGGGCGGCGCGGCGGGCGGGGCGGCGGGCGGCGGGCGGAGGCGCGCGGCGCGGCGCGTGCGCGGGCCGGACGCGCGCCGCGTGCGCCTCTCGTGCGTCATGAAGCGCGCCGTCGAGGAGCTGCCGCTGCCGTACCCGCTCCAGAAGTGAGTACCGCACTTATTGTACCTTATAATCTGCTGCTAATGCTATGCTCGGTATTTCTCTACGGGACCGGATTCGCAACGATGAAATCCGTAGAAGAACTAAGGTTACCGACATAGCTCGTAGGATCAGCGAACTGAAGTGGCAATGGGCAGGCCACGTCGCTCGACGGACTGATAACCGTTGGGTAATAAAAGTCCTCGAGTGGAGACCGCGTCTCGGAAAACGAAGTATCGGCCGCCCCCCGACGAGGTGGACTGACGACCTGAAGAAGACAGCGGGAAACCGTTGGATTCAGAGGGCGCAGGATCGGGAGGAGTGGCGACGATTGAGGGAGGCCTATGTCCAGCAGTGGACCCAAAAAGGCTGATGGATGGATGGAATCTGCTGCAAATAGGTTGAATAAAATTGACTGCCGTCTGCGGCGACTACTAAGCCTGTCTCTCGTCGGCGTGTGCTGTCTCTGTCTCTCGTCGTTAAACAATCAGCGCAGCGGTGCGCCCACGCTTTGGTTCGCTGAAGTCGCCCAATCGCTATTATCACAATCCTTTCTTTGTCCCACTATTGGGCAAGGGTCTCCTCTCAGAATGGGAGGGATTAGGCCTTAGTCCACCACGTTGGCCAAGTGCGGATTGGCAGACTTCGCATGCCTTCGAGCCGTCAAATTCAAGCATGAACGGCGGTTTACAGCTGTAGTTAGAGCAAAGATCCAAATGGCCCATAAATAATTCGTACATAAATAACCAACTATTAGTTAGTTAGTTATTCCAAGTATTAGTGTACCTTTAAACCATCATTTGATTCCATCTCGTTCTAACAGGTACGTTAATCTGGGCCGCTGTTTCGAGTTCTAGGAGTGGAAGACACCAGGAGGTCAGTACAACGAACGATTCAAGATATAGGCAAATACTAATCTTAACAGCGACTGGAAAACAATTGTTTCCTCTTTATAATATTAGTTTAGATAATGATAGTGACAACACAATGTGATTGTTTCAGATTTAAGCGAAGCAGTTGCATCTCACGCCATCGCATTTCATCGCCAGAATAGAATTCATATTTAGTCACTTAGAATTAGCTGTGAGAGCCGGGTGTCGATCTGCGCTCGTGGAATTAATTTGTGCCTTGAACACGTCGAGCAATAAGTGAAACTAAGCTTTGCTGTACTCAAATAGCAGGATTTGTTTGTCAGGCGCACACTAACTGGAGGGAACGGCACGACGTGGCATTGGAAGTAGATATTGAGTTTAAATATTATTTTCAGTCTTATTTCAATACTCTTAGAACACATACTTCGTCTCGTCGTTAATCTTCGTATGCCTTTCATGGCTTAAGACGGTGATCGACGAAAAACATTCTAGAAGCACTATCATGAGGCATTTCATGACTCTGAATAAGTTGTAGTGGCGTTACCTGTTGAATGTTTGACGTTTGAACTGTCAAATGTGACGTTCAAGGGTCATCGCTGACGGCGAAGCACCAATTCAGTAATAACCTAATTATTAATCAGTTACAGTCAGCTGCAGAAGCATTTTAGGTGGCCGAAATGCTTCTGCAGCCGACTGTACCTGGACTGGAAGACTGAAGCGGCGGCCGAGAGACGCGCGGCTGACCGTCGGCGCTGACCCTAAGGTTCAAGTCTCTTGTTAAGACCAACATCGCTACTTCACAGGATCGTCATATTTTTTAAATTCGCCTGTGAATAAAGTCGCCTGTTCTGTTAGTGTGCGCCGGTCTTAAAGCTCCTTTGTTATGTAGCGATATGTATAAGCATATCGCCGTGCGTGGCGAGGCCATAGTAGCTTTATATTTAACAGTTCTCTACTGATAGTGTACAAGCTATGGATCCAACTCGTGTCAACTGGTGTGCTGCTGGCCGAGCCAAAGGGGCGTGGCCTGCCCCTCGTGCGCCGTGCATGCTCGCGCCTCCGCTGTTCTTACGACCGTCGCGCGTCGTTAGGCTCAAGCCTGGAGGCCTAGACAAGTGGCAAAAACGCTAGTAGAATAGATTAACAAAGTATGGGATTGACATTCGCTCACGACTAATTAGTCGTTAGATACATTTGTTAATCTATTCTGTTTCTATTCTACTAGCGTTTTGCCACTTGTCTAGGCCCCCTGGTCTCCCTACTCCAATGTTAGTCACGCGTACGAATGCACGCGGTGTACGTACATTCGTACGCGTGACGAACCACGATCGCGTACGAGCGTACCCATGCCGTGTACGCTCGTACGCGACGGTTTTTAGCGTGTCGGGAAATAGGCCTCATTGAATAAGTTTATTAAATGTATATTATGTTAATTTATACAGCAAAAGCTAATAATTATTACTTTAACCCGTTTTGTATAACTCATGTATTTTAAGCTATCGTGTCACGTGTAATAAGCGTGTCAGAGTAATATGATTTTTGTAATGTTCTAACTGTATGAATAAATTTGCTTATTTCTACCTAAGATATTTCAGAATTAGGGTAGTGCGACGATAAGATGTATTGATTCCACTGAAAACTTACCTAGGCGAACAATGTGTGGTATTGAATGCTGATTTTGCTACTATATTAAAAAGGGATTAGGTAATCACGGCGACCGATGTGTCTAGTCAAGCTGTCATTACCAATTAGAAATGTTAATACAAAGAATTATTGAAAAATAATCATTGTAATATGCTATGCTTAAATGGAGCTGTTTAAAATTTATGACTAAACGAATCTGGTTCGTTGTTTGCTCAATTAAGCAAAAGCTACTAAATGAATTCTAATGATATTTGGCGTGACCTAGTTCCTACAAAATGAAATACAAAACATTTTCAAAGAATTGACAATTTATAAATAAAAAAAAGTGATATGGTTGTCTTTAAAAAAGTTTTCTTCGAAAAGACAAGAATTCCTTATCGTCCGTAGAAACCGTTGTCTCCATTTGAAACTAGTATTTGGTGCATGTGCATACATATAGACCATTGGTGATATTTCATTTTCAATTTTTTTTTGGCGGAATCATCTATTTGTTATTCTACCCTCACTGGTGGTTTTTAATATTAGTTATTATCTAGCCAAGTCTGGGCGAGACCCTTTAATATTAGTCATTATAATGTCATGGTTTATGTTCAAGTAGAAAAATAATCTGTATACATTTATTATGAATTTCATATAATTAATTTAACTTTAGATTTTTATGCTCTGTTGTGATTTTATATGGGTTCGTCATGTTTGGGCGTTGTTCGTGAACTTAAATTAGCGAAGGCCCCACGACTGAGACTGATCGGGCTTCACGATAACATTCGACAACGAGGTACTTGACAGAACATTCTAGAATTAATTTTCTGTAATTTCGTAAACTACCTCGAATGGTACCGCGAAGTCAAATTTGGAAAGTTACAATATTGTTATAATATATTAATAATTAACGATTGATGTAAATATTGTACTTTGTTTTTGTTGCTAGTAATTATAAATTTATGAATATGAAATCCTTGTTTGAATTTTTCTTATAGAATAACATAGACAAGGCGCTTGCAGCACGATCCGCTGACGCCGAACTTTACTATTAACACTTGGATATCCCGTCATAATATGTTTGATATTTCGTGACCGCGCCCGGGAGTCAACGCGAACAAGCACGTACAGCATCACGGGATATTATAGATCCTTGTTCAAAGTCGGACACAGATGCGTTGATCTCGATGACTAAAATGAATAAATAAAATATCAGTATCCCATAGAATCATACTCTTTACTCCTTAAATAAATACATTTTACAAATAGGTGAGTATTTAGCGGTGGGTGCTTATCGGTCTAACGTCGTGTTTATATACAAAGTTCTCAATGAACGGCGGCGGCTAGGGGGCTATTCACAATGTTATGAGGCGCCGGCTTAACTCCAGTTTGTGTGTGAAATGTGCAAGGAAAGCACAACGGCGCGACTTAAAGTTACGAGAAACAGCAAGCTAGCACCACTTGCCGACGGAATGGACGACGGCGTTGAGCCTTGTTGGCATGGCGCTCGGCTCGGGGTACAGGTCGTCGGCGGCGGGCGCGTCGCACGCGCTCAGCGCGCCCGCCGCCCGGCGCTGCGGCCGCGGCGTGCCCCGCCCCCCCTCGCGCCCCCCCTCGCGCCCCCCCTCGCGCCCCCCCTCGCGCCCCCCCTCGCCCCCCCGGCGCTCGCCCCCCCACCGCTCGCCCGCGTGCGTGCGCTTCACCGGCCGCTTGCCGCCCTCCTGCCGCCCGCCCGCCGCCTCCGAGCCCGGCCCGCTCGCCGGCTCCGACTCGCTGCCGTTCACCAGCGAGTGCGCGCTGCGCGCCTTGTGCAGCGACAGCCGCAGCGGCTTGCGCGGCGGCGTCGGCCGACCTTTCGAATCGTCCCGCCTCTCCTCGTTCTTCCTGTAGTGGCCCAGCCGCGAGCACCCGTCCGGCGCGCAGTCGAGCCGCGGCGAGCTGCCGTACGCGTCCCCGTTCGGGAAGTCCGACTCCGACTCGAACTCCGAGGACTTGGCGCTCCTCGAGTGCAGCTTCGAGGACCGCCTGCTCGACTTGTGCGCGTTCTCGAGGACCTTCCCGTCTATCCGATGGTACATGTAGTGCCTCTCCGACTCGAGCTGGACGTCCTCGGCGCTCTCGTGGCTTTTCGTCTTCCGCAGCCGCTGCGTCCGCTTCAGCTGCTCGATGATCGACATGGTCTTCCTCTCGGCCCAGTTGGTCTTCTTTATGCTCTGCTCGATGCGATCGGCGGCCTTCTTTATCTCGTAGTGGCGCGGGTCGCACGCGGCGGACGAGTGCGACTCCCGGTCGAGGTCGCCGTCCGGCTGGGAGCGGCCGAGTCGGCCGTTCTTGGTGCGCTGCTTCTCGAGGTGTCTCTGGTTTCTCTCGATCATCCGGATGGCGGCGTCGGTCTCGGCGCTGTAGTCGATGCGGTCGTGGATGCAGTGGTGGGAGAGCGAGTGCCGCAGGCGCGCGCCGCGGTGCTCGAGGCTGTGCGAGCTGTGCGAGCGGGGCGGCGGGGGCGCGGGCGAGGCGCGCGGGGAGGCGTGCGGGCGGGAGGAGGCGCCGGACGCGTTGGAGCGCGGCCGCATCACGGGCAGGTTGCTCTCCGCGCCCGCCAGCCCGGGCAGCTTGGCCACGATAGCGGTGATGTCGGGGCCCTTCTGGAACACCTGCACCTCGGACTTGGGGCCGGGCCTGCCGCTCGACTTCGGCTCCGACGTGATGTTGATGTGAGTGACGTTCTTCTTGTTCTTGTTCACCGTGATGCAGCTATCGCTACTGCTTACTGGGTGAACCTGAAATTTGAATTTAATTTATCAATGATATTGTAATTCAGCATGAAGGACATTGCAGAATTAATCGTTTGATTCACTGCCGGAGAAACCAGAGATTCAATTGTCTCGCACAGACTACGCCCACGACATTCCAGAGAGAGTTGACTTAGCCTTGTTTGCCAATCGCCCGGATAGAGGGGATTTCCCCTAACTCCGAATTACCTCAACGCAAAAGCGCCCAAACCGTGCCGGAAGAGGACGAAAGGTCCGTCTGTCTGTCCTTGTGCAATCCCTTTGCAAGAACTTTTGAAGGCAACGTTTGTAAATTTGATTAAGCAAATTTTCCAGAGAAGATACGTGGGTAGTTTACCTGTGAGTGTCGGGCCAGCAGCTCGGCGACCTGCTCCTCGAGGTAGGAGATGCGGTGCGTGAGGCGCGTGTTGTCGGCGCGCAGCCCCTCCTTGGCGCGCTCCGCGTCCTCCGCCGCCGACCGCAGCGCCCCCAGCTCCGCACGCACCGACGCCGTTTCGTTCTAAAAATTTTACAGATTACTGAAGGTTTGCAAATGTGATGCCGTAGGTACTTTTAAACTTCGATGAAAGAAGTTGGACATGTATGCTTCTTTTTTTGCTTCTCTTCTTCTTCTCTTTGTCTTTGAAACTCTTAATAGGATGAACCGATTTGATATTTTAGTGTCGGTCAGGATCTAGGGCAGAGGCATAGGGCCTGGTAGTGCTGGTAAGCGGTCACCGTTGCCAGACCTATCATAGCAACACCACAGTCTCACCTATTTGACGACTCTAAGGCGCCGTGGTGAGTGGACTCCACGCTACTTATGGCGGGGGTGAATTAGTATGACCTCCTTGGTCCTTACTCTATGGTATTACCTTAGCGAGTGCGGCGGCGGGGGCGGCGGCGGGCGCGCGCAGCAGCACGAGGTGCGCGGGCGCGGCGGCCGCGACGGCGCGCCGCAGCTCCTCCTGCCCGCAGCTTAGCACCGCTGTGCCGTTCGCCTCCACCAGCCTGCAAACCAAACCACATTCATACTATGCATAAAAGACTCGCTTGTCCCCTCTACAATACATATAGTTCCAATTTAGGGACACCCATGGATTTTTTCTTATGAATTTACTCATAAGTTTCTGTTTTTTGTTAATCGGTGACTGTTAGGGTTTCTGCTGAACTACGGCCACGATGGTCGGCCGTTTTAACAATTTTGCCGAGGCGAAGTGGATAGGAAAATACTTGAAGCTGCAAGAGATTACCACGCGGTTCAAATATTTTAACACGTTTAATAACAATGATTATCTTGTTCCCGCCGCGGCCCTACGACACAATGAAGGCCGGCCGCAGATAACGCGCCGCGAGAATAAGTGCGTAATTGGCGGGAAATCCATGCGTTGTTGCGAAATGGATGATCCACGATACGGAAAGGTGCTAAGATGCTGCAATGTTTCTATCTAGATATTTATAAAAACCGAAGTTGGTGGGACCTGTACCGATTTCAAGATTATTTTTAAAATTTTACCTAGACTCGCCAATGATAACTGGCTCTACGATTCTACAAAACAATAAATAAAATGGAATTAGCATTTGTTGGCTTCGGCGGCACTTCATGTATTTATGACGTGTATGACTATGTTAACTATGCATTAAGGGCAGCTAATATATCTACATATATATTTGTTCGAATATTGTTTGTTGTTCTAGAGCGCCATTTTATCGGCCCCCGCACTCAAATGAGACTTCGACAAATAGCCGTCTGCAGGCGTCCCCGCTGCGAAATAATTTCTTCCATTTGCATTATTACTCCAATAATCTCGCGACTAACGACCGCCGATGAAAATAGCTGATGTCGTTAAAACAGGCTCTACAGTCAAGCGTATGGACGACGCGTTTACTTCGCCTAATCTGTCCTGCCCAATCTCTTGAATAAGCAAGCTTGCAGTCTCGCGACAGGTCTCCGGTCTCTCAACTTCCCTCGCATAAAATTACTCTATGTTACCAAACCATAAAATTTTCATTTCTTTTTTTATTATACCCTTAACCTAACCTCTATTTTCTGCTGGAGGTAGCTACGATTGAGATTAATTGTCACAAAACATGGAAAACCACCACCCAAAAAAGAATAAAAGCTACTCGGGATTCGACAGGTACGTTTGTTAGAGTTCAGCTCGTTAGATGTAACCTGACGTAACCCATAGACGTTCCCATCGAGGCACGCATCGGCGATTAGATCTACGATCTGATGGCCCTTGCTGGTTCACACGCCGGCACGGCGCTTTCGGAGGCTACAGCTACGCCCGCCGACGAGACTAACTTAACTACCTAACTAGCTCATTGTGCGATGTTAACTGACGGGTTTGCAAGCGATTTCACACCACTTAACGGTGCCTTCGTGTATCTACGATCAATCTACTCGTGCGTGCCTGCTTGAAGATTCTTGCCACGAGAGAAGAGCCAAAAGATTTTTTGCGCCAAGCTAAGACGTATGGCTACGTGTTGGTTTTCCCTTATATTGATCCCTTGTATTGATAGAGTTACGCCCTACTAGGCACTGATGAACTACTCCGTCCTAGCTAGTCTTACTTACTAATTCAGCCCTGTCTAGGTATAGTTAAGTTCATTCAGAATAGCCTTAGTCTATTGGACGGATTCTGTAAATGGTTGATCGTATGAAATTAGCCGAGTCAGTTATTTGAAAATCTGTTATGCGAATAACGTATTTATAAGTCCTTATTAATCATTAGGTACCTAAACCGGACTCCAAGTACGGGTTCGTCTGGAATGTGGCTTTAGGCTCAATATCTTGGTGAACTGTGGCCTAACGTCTAGACAGACGCAATACAGGTTGGTAGCCTCGAATCTAAACCCAATTAAAACACATTTATTTAGGAAATTAGGTGCTCTTCGGTTTGTGCGTGATAATTATGTATATACTTTTAACTATATGGACCGGCATGAAAGTTTAACTCTGACCTCGCTCGCCATCCACTCCGCGGCCTTGGTTCAGAGTTAATCTTTCGTGCCGTATCTGTGTTAGGAGGGAGGGAGAGTGAGTGACCTGTCGCCGGGCTTGATGTCGGGGCAGTCGGCCCAGTCCACGACGGCGCCGGCGCCGCGGGCCTGCGCGCCCCACGCGCCCTCGCGCGCCTCCGCCGCCACCAGCCACGCGCACCCCGACAACTCCTGCACGATGCTGGAAAATATATGTATAAATTATTACACGGGTATATTGACGCTTTAATGGCGGCCAGCAAATAACTCTACACTACAACACATCCCTTAAATTAGTAGTAGGTACTACCGACAACTCTTGCACGATGCTGGAAAAAGTATGTATACATTATTACACGGGTATATTCGCGCTTAAGTTGCGGCCAGCAAAGAATGCAACACAGCCCTTAAATTAGTAGTACTATCTAGTAACAAGTAAGTACCATCAATAGTATAATTCTGCGGGCATACCGTTTAGCATTGCATTTTTAAAAGTATCATTTTGGTTCAAAAGATAAGCCAAAGTTGAATAAGGCTCCGCCATATTATGATCTTTTACGGTTTTTATTGTTCATGGAGCAATATACGAATTCGGGTTAACTTGAGAACCAAAATGACTCATTGAAAAATGCTACGCAAGTTAATTAAATTGTATGTAAAGTAAAGTACTACCTAACTACTTAAAAACTACAAAAAAGAATTTTTATTTAAAATTCCCGCCACGGAACTAAGCAGCCACCTTAATGTATAATATCCTTGAGGTTTTTCGTTATCAGTCTAGGCCTTCGCCCCCGATTCGCAGTCACTGTCGCAAATTTCAATTGAAGGTGGGCAAGGTTGGCCACTCGGTGTGATACCACTCGGGGCGGCCGGGCGGCGGAGCACTGACCCTGGTGGATCCATGCTGGACGGAAGTTTCAGGACTTTGCGCGAGAGTATACATTTACATCACTGCGACCCATAGACGTCCCACTGCTGGGCACTGGTCTCCCCCACAGACACTGCTTCGGGAGGTCTAGAGCATACTCCACCACGCTGCTTCAGTGCGGATTGGTTGAGGGGTTAGTGGCTAACCCAGTGTCGAATGGTGCTCTGCTACCAACAAACGACGACCCTTGCAATAAAATGCATCGTAATCGAATTACTTTCTCTTTTTTTTCAAGACCACTTGATTGCGTCTTCTATGTTCTGCCAAGCTTTTTCTGCCTGACCATTTTATTATTTGTCAAGTATGCTGGTCACCCTACGCGGCCGCGAGCTCGCCACGACACCTACGCCGTGTCCGGAATGCCCTTTTGTTCTCCTCTCGAATATGCATACTTCGCGATGCATCGCGTTTTTTTATTTTTATTCATTTCTCTCGTTTAGTTAAGTGGGAATCTGCTTGAAAGAATTATTGTTATATTGTTCTCGAGCGTTTAAATGCAAATGCGATTGCAAAATGCAACTGAAAAGAAGATAGCGAGATTGGTTTTTGTTGAGGAAAGACTACGGAACACCACACACAGTGTCTATCATAGCGCCACTTTTGCGCCTTACCTGAACGGATGGTTTTATTATGCATATATACCTACGGATATATGCTCTTTATATTGGTAATTCGAGAGGGATAAGATTTGGTAGCAACTAGATGCAATCCATCCATCCGTTGCACTTCTGCAAGTCCTGACTGTCTTACACATTTTAAATGGAACTTATGTAAAATATCTATCTCCGATAGCCAAATTTATCCGTAGATAGGTTATTAAAATCCAGCGTAAGAGAGGTTTGCTGATGCCGTTATTTTTTTGGTTAGGAGGATTCCCTTATAAACGCGAAGTATATAAGTACCAAGGGTACATGAAAAGAACAAGTGGAGAATTTAGTTTCCCACGCTGGCATAGAACGTGAGTGCAACGAAGCGATCAAAACAGAAAATTACCGACGTTGCGGGCGCTGCTTGACCCGCGCCCCGCGGCCGGCGCTGTACTGTAGGTACAGTAGGTTATGTAGGCGTTATAGCGTATCGGCCTAGACTGGGCCGCAGATACACTGGAGCTTATGCAGTGGCGCAACAGGGCGATTGATTGGCGGCTAAGCGGTTTCCAAGTGCATTAGGTGCCTAAGTATTCTGGTAGAGATGGTCTTCCAACCAGTTTTCTCGCTGGGAAATGCGCATCCTGCCTGGTGGTATGAGCGTTCTCATGTACAGGTATGTGAGACTCGCTGCAACTTCCAATCTACTAAGTTTCACTGCATTCATTAGTTTAATTGATGCTTAGCAGTGTTTCAATACAATTTCGATGACCCGAACGAGAAACTTGAATTTAGTAGTTTTAGTTTTACCCTTTTCATTGTTTCGTTAAACATGCCCATCGCATAAACTCTACTTATCAGTGGTAATAATTATTAAATTCAAACAAGAAGACTTCACTATAACTTAATAAAGTTTTTGTTTATTTCTCTCCAAATAGCACACATGGACTGCGTTAATATTCTGCAGACTTTACAGCCTTCGATCGTAGAGATATCGATATGATCGCGCCCAATATGGCGCTCAATCGCTGTGCAGGCGCATTGCACTATACTAGCGCTGCAAAACACGCATTTATTAACAACGCAATTGATGATTATAGCATTTCCTACCTTTATTGCAAGCTTAAAAAGTAAACGTTGATAGATGCGTGAGCCTATCTTGATCACAAAAAACAGTTTTCTATCAGACCCAATGCAAGTGCTAATATGTTTACCATGGCCATCAGTTTCGAACAGATTGGTAAGAGGCTTGTAACTACAACGAAAGTGCGAGTAATCTCTTCACTAATATTGCCTTGCTTGGTATATAGCTTCACTTTGAATCATTGTAAGAACTTGGCCTGGAATAACGTAAGCGTATACGCACTGCGATTATATAAATTACATTGTAGCCTTATGTTATTTTATTGATGTATTAATGGACATATTATATGGAAGTTATATAGAAATGCTTTGATGGGACTACTTAATTGCGTTGATTACTGAAATAGTTTCCACAAAACAACCCACTCGCACGCCAATACACATACCTAAACCTCACCATAAACATACGAATTTTAAGTAGATGTAAGTATTAAAGATATAAAACACGAGCCGACAAAATGTATAAAACAAACCGTGAATGTCTCCTTCAGCTCTCGACATTGTCTCGATGGGAGGAATATTCAGAATGCAATTATGTACCTACCTGTTTGCATTATATCTTTGTTTTTGTTTCTTTCCGTATTTCGTGAAAAACAGAAGAGTAAATGATTTTTAAAACATATTTAATATTTTAATAAGTAAATCACTGCACAGTACTAAGGGTCTCGCCTTATAGTGACGCGAAAGCGTGTATCGATCTAGTATTCTAGAACTATCTTATTTGACTAAAATTACTCTCTAGCCTTTAATATACGTGAGATAAGCAGCTTAGTCGTAACGTTATTTGAAAGAAAGAAGAAAGAAAGAAAGAAAATCTTTATTCACATAAGCTTTACATCTACATCCAAACAAAATAAAAATAAACAAAGAAATTTAATTTAAACAAAAAGTAAACAAAAAAAAATTTGAGACTGCTAAATGTTTCTAAAACGATAGCCCAGTTAGAGTGATCTGAGTCTTGCACAAGTCGTCAATTTGGTTGGTTTCACTAAGGTTGTTTTTTTCATTCTAATGTCGCAGAAATTTTTGAGCCCTACCCTTATCATACAAATAAAAGGCCAAAGGCATCAAGACAAAAATATTTTGCCTTGATGCCTTTGGCATAGATATCATTCTATCCATGAAGTAATCAGAAAAATATTTTACGTCTATCTTATCAATCGGGATCGGACAAATGGGTAGTACCTTTGAGATCGTGCCGGGCATCTCAAAGGGCCGGGGCGGAGGATCCCTTCATTTACCGGTTTCGAATTTATATGCCCCATAAAACGAAGGGATTAAGCGCGTATGGATATTTATGTAGCCAATGCGTTTGTTCACTGCACCTGTATTTTGCATCTGTTCCTTATCCACTTATTTACATTTGTCTCGGTAACATACTACCTATACAATTTAATATCAGTGACAAACACTGGGTAATCTGTTTGATTACCCATCAGTAATGTACTTTAAAAATAGTGATAGCCATGTAAGGTACCGTATCCATTGATTAAATAACCATGGAGTAAATAGTATTCGATTTAACGAACCACCAATTGAGACTGGCATTATTAATATTTGGAAGGGAGGGGGTGTGGGTTAAGCTCATAAGCCACTGCGACTTAAAATATCTATTGTAGCTAGCCCCTAAAGAGTTTAAACCTGATCCCAAAGGCCAATCACTCGGATAAATCCCAGGATGCCTTTGGGGTCAAGTTCCTTGATTGTATAAGGTGAGTCTAGGCTTCCGCCCAGTTTGCGACTTCTGTCATGAGCCACTGCAGAGGATATGGATGGGTGATTCCTCCGCCTCATTACAGAACCTACAGGCGCCACTGCTGGCTTCACCTATCGTATTACTATGTAAGTGTTTATTTAACCTACAGTGTCCAGTGAGGAGTCTAATTAAAATCCGCAGTTCTGTGCGGGTTAGGCTCAACACTCTGTTTGAATAGTTTTGCGAGAAATCAGATATAAGTGAGCCACAGCTCGGTGCTCCGCTCTAGGGCTTGTCTATTTAGATGATGCATCGGGTAGTGGTTTTTGATATGCCCCTGGCGTGGCACGGCGACTCAGTTTCAGTCGGTAACTGGTTCAAATGTGTCTACAAAAATTACTGAATGGATGTATTCATAGTAACATGACATATATGCAAGCTTTAAATGTAGGACACTACAGTCGCCGTACTTAAAAACAAGTTAAAAACATTTAAAGTAGTACGAATCTGACCGCAAGCGACTCCGGAGGTTCCTTTGTGTGCTGTGTCCGTAATTACTTCGAATCCGTATCACCACTTTCACTTCGATCTAAATTTATATTTTTATCAATCAGCAAATGGGGTTGAATGTACTCGGGCTATTAAACACTTAGTGCTTGGTTATGATTTCAAATGCCTCCACCATCCCATTTTCTTGTTTGAACTAGTAAGACGTCAGGCGTGGGAACGGCTTTTGCCCTTCAAGTAAAACGATACAGTTAGATTACAGCGCGTCATTCGATCCGGCGCGCGGCTCACGAGCCGATTAAGCAATTACGATATGTATATGGAAGACATTTTTGAGCGGCGCGGAACGCGGCTGCCGCGGGCGCTCCGGCCGTTACGCGGGCTTCGCCCCGGAATGCCTTCCGACATGCTAATGCTGCGAAGACGGATCTCATTGAATACTTTGTAAGCCCCGTGGTAACTATGCGTTGCACAAAGCAAGGAAATGCTTCTTGAGTAACCAAATTAATCACTAAATTTAAGGAAGTAAGTACGAGTAAGTTCTTCAACGCCATAATAATACGGAAATTATTTGAGTGCAATTGAATAACTCAGCGATTCTCATCTTCCGATAGCATCAGCAGTGTCGTGCGCGCAGAGACATGGCTCCCACGGCGAATGCAGATAATGCTGTATTTTTTCTGGGCTCTCGGGCAAGCTTCATGTTATGTTTGGCGTTAGTTATAATTTAATTATTTATTCCAAATTATAGAATGGACTTAATACTACAACATCATATTTTGCGATGGCGACTCTACAAGCAAACAAAAACAACACGCAGTCGAATTGAGAACCTTCCCTCATCATCATCATTACAACCCTTTCTTTGTCCCACTATTGGGCACGGGTCTCCTATCAGAATGAGAGGGATTAGGCCTTAGTCCACCACGCTGGCAAAATGCGGATTGGCAGACTTCACATGCCTTCGAGAACATTATGATGAACTCTCAGGCATGCAGATATCCTCACGATGTGTCCTTCACCGTTATAGCATTATTAACATTTAATGTCCTAAATCACACATAACTCAGAAAAATCATTGGTGCGTGCCGCTGGGATTTGAACCCGGACCGCTCGAGTGAGAGGCGAGTTCGATAGGCTGTCACCGCTATAACCTTCCCTATTCTTTTGGAAGTCGGTTAATTTGTTTGTGAAATTTGTCAGTTTAGCCTTTATAGGCAACGTTAGGTACGGTATCTCGCACTCTTCGGTCATGTAGAGATGTCAGATCGCTTCTATCAGCTTTCATTGTTCGCACCGGACCGAGCGCGGGCCGACCGCTCTCTAATCACCGCGCGCTAACATCTCAGTTGCTGCATACAGGATAGCACTTTCTAATATCGACAGAATACGACCTAACCTGCATTTTGGAGCCGAGATTTTCCCAAAGATAGCATACCGCAGCGTGAGGCACCATAGAAAGTGTGCCGACCCGCCCCCCAGAACAATGGCGGTGGTGTAACGATTGTAACAATTACTAGCGATTTGTGCAAGATTCTATCGCGCGTCCGCGGCTTTCCGCTTAAATAAGCCATTAGAATACGGCTCAGAGTCGCGGCACACTTTACACGGCCCTGATTGTTTTGATTGGCTAATCTCGCAAAGCTGCTGTAAAGGCATGTTTAATGCTGTCTGCGTAATTACTACGAAGGCATTATCTAGGTAGACTTGCGAATCGAGAAAACGCGGTAAAACAGATAGTTAAATAACTTATCTCAAGCTGATCAAAGTTTATGGTGGGACCACACCACGAGCGGCTTTGCATTGAATGAGCGGTGAAGATCTAATCATGAGATATTGTTTTCGTCTTTTTCTTTACCGCAGATACCTACTATGAATCAATTATTCAGACGTATTTATACATTGCTTTATCAGATGCTATTGCAGTCTGACCCATGCTAAATATAGAATTTTTTGCTGGCCAAAGTCGTGACTTCGGGTAAGTTTTTCCGTTTTATCACCACCGCAAGTGAAACTTACCCTAATATACAACTATAAACTTGAGAAGATACTATCAAGAACCTTTTAGAAGGAATTGAAAAATTCGCTTACATTCCCCATAGACGTCCCACTGCTGTCAAAGTCAAAGTCAAAGTCAAATAATTTATTTCGCTATGAGGTGATTAGACACGCTTAACGACGCTGTCCACGGGTCACCTCCACAGACAAATCTGCGAGAGTTCTAAAGCATACTCCACCTCGCTGCTCCAATGCGGATTGGTGGGGTTAGTGGCCAACCCAATTTCGAATGTTCTCAAGCCACACAAAGGGAGAACAAGGCTTAACCGGTCAATGTTTTCACCATTGAAAACGACCAGGACCGACGGCTTTACGTGCCCTCCGAAGAAATTTTGCCACTAGCGGTCGCCCATCCACAAACCGACCGCGCCCGACGTTGCTTAGCTCTATCGATCACATATCGACGTCAGCCATTGGGCTATAGACGCTACGTATGATATAATGCCTTGCGAAGCTTTAAATCTTTAGAGAGGTATTTTTCGGTGGTGGGGTACCTGTAGAGCGTGGCGCGGTGCGCGCGGCCGGCGGCGGCGTCGGCCTGCTCCAGCAGCAGCGCCAGCGCGCGCGCCTGCTCGCCCAGCGTCAGCAGCTCCAGCTCCTCGCGCCCCACCTGGTACTGCAGCTCCGCCTGCTCTATCCGCGTGTCGATGTTGCTGCGTAACAAGTTACACCGATTATTGACACACTCTTAAATATTGCTTGATGCTCGACTGAATCAATCGCCGGTAAACAACTCGTTCTTTCGGTTTCCTCTCTGAATTCCGATTAAATCATGCACCACCATGCTGGCAAATTGCGGACTTTAATGCCTTCGAGAACATACAGAGTTTCCTCAAAATATTTTCTACCATCGTTCCAGTAGGCGACATGTAATTTATTATAACGTACCTACAACTTAAATAGTCATTAGAGCGTACCGCTTGGGTTTGAATTCAAATCATCTGGAATGAGAGGCGTATTTGATAGCCACTGGGCTGCCACTGCTAGTTGAGCTTCACACTGGACTTGGAGTTTCGTCTCTCCAGGATATTATCACGAGTGAACTCACTCTGTGACGTGCGTGTTGTCGAGCCGTCGCCGCAGCTCCTGGATGTTGCGGCGGCGCGCGTCCAGGTCGGCGCGCACGGCGGCCGCGCGCTCCTCCAGCGCGCGCCGCTCGTCCGCCGCCAGCGCGCCGCCCTCCCCGCGCGGCAGCGCCGCCTGCGCCGCCAGCCGCGCCGCGCTCAGCGACGCGCTCAGCTGCTTCTTCAGGCTGCGCAAGCGAGACGGGTTTAGCTTATTTACTTTTGGTAGCCTCAATCATCAGCTAGTTCTATCATTCATTAACTTGTTCTATCATTGTTTTAACACAGATTTTCTCTCAGTACCTATGAGAACGTAAGGTTCCATGTCAAACTTGTTGTTCCATGTCTAAGTAGAACTTTTCTGGTTTTGAATCCATGGATTCATACTGGTGCAAATACTTGTAGTCTTTAAACGTAAAGAGCAGTTAGAACAGAACTTAAGTTAAATTGATTTACTACAGAAGTTCAAAGGTTAGTTTACTTTTGAATGAGGGTTTCCTTGTCCGCGAGCGCGCCGCGCAGCGCGTCCAGCTCGCGCGTGGCGTCGCGCGCCGGCCCGCCCGTGCCCGCCGCGCCCCCCGCGCCGCGCCGCCGCGCGCCCGCCAGCGACACCTCGATGCTCGCCATCTGTAAGCGTCATGCTTAGTTGGCCACTATACCGTTCGCCTCGTCCGATCAGACCCTCTGGATTCCGACTGAAGCAGCGGTCTTAAAGGCTTCCTATTTAGTTTCAAGATGAGACTCGAGATAGTACCTACCCCGGTTTTGTTGGCTAATACTGAACGGAATTACATCCAGAATACAATTCGGTAATTGGAGATGACAAATTGGACTGTGGGAATGTGAATGGTAATTAAATGCATTGCTAAGTTTTATGTTTCCCTGTAGGTTTAAGTAATTTTAATTAGATAGTAGGTACAACCAGGGTACAACATATTCAGCAAGATTCTATAAAACAACTTATGTGAGTATTTTATCTTCATGAGCTATGGCAATGCAAAAAAGTTAAAAAAACCTATCAAACTTGGCAAAGTCGAAAGAATTTATCACCTCACTTTATACATAAGTCAGTGGGGCTGGCGAGAGTCGCGGGGCGTTATCTCTACGGTATGACAAATCGCTCCCTTCGAACTGGAAAAATGGGCCTCGGATTGGCATTGGCAAACGGGCCCGAGTAATTATTTACATCATGCTTTTATTTCATTATCATGTAACATTATTGATAGCGTTTTAAATTAAAGATATTGCTAAGTAAGTAGCACCAGTATTCTTAATAATAATATGTCCTATTCCTCCTGGAAATCCGTAGGGGATACCTACACACGGGGTGTCAGTGACAACGCCGCGCTCGTCTCACGCCAGGCGATACCATAATTTCGACTTCTGCGCATCAAGGTGAAAGCTAGACGTTGATACACGTCCGTATATCACTGGTATATTAAGAAGGGCTTAGTTACTCTACGTACAAACTCGAACAGTAATCATTACGAAAAAATATTTTACTAACATTTCAGCTAAATTAGTTCCCAATTCGCACGTAATTAATAAACTTTCATCAATTACAGATAAAAATGATTACATTTAGTTCAGTAAATGATAATGAATAAACGTGTACACATTTGTTCGGGTTATTGAGATTCACCTGCTCTACCTATCTGACCTGTCAGGACCCATTATTTTAACGCTACATTCTCAACAGTCACCATTTAGATGAGCGCCTACTCTATAATTTACGCTCGATTACAACATCGAACCGTATTATAAGCTAATGATAATTTAATATTATCCCGTCACAATTAATTCATATATCATCCTGAAGCGCGGAAGATCAATGGGTAACCGACAATTATATCATCCATCAATGTTATCGTCCAGGAATCGAACCCAGGATGCATCAATCGTGCTCGGCCCGAAGTCGCGGGACAATTAGCGCTTATGAAAGGAAATCGTTGCTCGTTAGCGGTGACTTCCTGCGCGCCGCGCGCTTCGTTCCACGCGACAGCTTACTCCACCGCGAGCTTTTAGAAGCTTTCTTACAAATCCTTATCAATGTTGTAAAGTGCGACCGTAATGTCGTTGATGGTTCGTTGATTATTTATTTCAATACTTCTTACGGCGAGGCAACAACAGAGAAAGGGACCGATGTATTTATTTGCACATTATACTAGCTTAGACTAGCGTGAATTGTGTGAACCGATTGTATAGGTCGTTCATCATGGGTATTTTCCCAGATAAGGTACCAACCAAATAGTTTTTCCGTTTCGTGTGCACGCTCAGTGCTCATGCTCATTGCTTGCTAATATTGGGCAACTAGCTGGTCGGCAATCGTTACGATCTCATTAGCGTTCGCTTTCGTGAAGATTGGTAGCCGGCCCACGGGTCGATGACCAGACCTTTGATACCTCCGAATTGCGCGAAGTTGCGTAGGCGCAAGAGAATTGTTGCTTCAATGGAAAAACTGAATTAGCGCATTTAGTTACCATCATTATCTACAAGCGTTCATACGATAAACAATAAACGATTCTTCGACGACAATAGCGATTCGCTTCTAAACAGACTTTAGTTAACTATCACTACAGAGGAATTCAGAAGAGAAGAGAGGAACTTCATAGGTCCTATAACTTACTTATCTGAAATCTACAACAAAAATTTTCAAATAATAATCGTAGCGCAGTTTAATATAGTTGCTAAATAAAGTAGGCGTTGTGCGTGACGGTCGCCTTGCAAGCGGTCTCTGTTGGAGACCTTACTTGTAATTAACAATACTGCTAAAAATTTAAAGGATGTTACGCTATCTTTACAATTTTAGTAGAATTCACGACATTATAGATACGTTTTACCTCAATCAGAGATTGTTTTAAAGCTTTAATATACAATATAATTTATTGTGTTACATTCGGATTTATAGCTAAACAGATAGTTCAAACAAGGAGATAATAGTCATGCGCTTGCGCTGCCGTTAAACGACTTACGTGGTTTTTAAAATAATTATTGCTTAATAATTCCGCCTTAGCTCACAAGAAAGACAATCGCAGCGCACTATCAACTCTGGCAATAGCAGCGGCTGCACGTATCACTACGATCTTGAACATGTTATGAATATCTACTTACTAATCTCTATGTAAATTAAAGCAAATTTTATCTGATAAGCTTCTTACCAAAATCTTAATTTACGGTCTAAAAAATAATCTCATTGTTGCAGTTTTGCTTAGTTTAAACCTCATTGTAATTTCATATAATTAAATTAAATTTTCACGCCTGTTTGGCTGGGTCAGCCATGAACCTGCTAATGTACAGAAATACCGTTTGCTAAATAATCTAAGGCCGTTTGGTTTAAACTGTCTTGTTCTTTACAACGGTTTTATAAGTTGAAGATTTATTAAAAGATCTGTATTTCCGGCAACTGCAAACATTTGTGAAACAAAACATTAACATTTTATATATTGGAGAATTAATTTTATACAGTGATAGCTAGATTAATTTAATGCAAGCAAATATTTATGTTTGACATTATTGACATTTTAAGGGTGCTTTACAAAATCACCTGTACAATTCCCAAGCCATTTCATTTCTATATTTCATTTGGTCTGCGGTCGGCAGCCCACCGACCGTGGGCTAAGCGGAGATATCGTAAAACACTTGATACACTTATCTGTAATTCCCAGCTATTGTATGTTATTGCGGTTGTTTATATATTTTCTCACTAATTACGAGTTTATTCATGGCCACGGATGTTATACGAGCGATAATTTGCTAACCTTCTTGGCGTTCTTAACTGCCAACCTACAATGGCCGTTCTAGACCCAATTGGCATTTACGTTTCTGAATATCTAAAGGATAAATGTTAAAAATAGTAGGAGTGCATGCTTGAAGGTAGATGCTGCCTTAGAATTGTCGCCCGGATCCGTAGATTTGAGATCGTTCGGTGGGGCTAAACCTGTACTAAACTGCTGTGCAAGCCGCAGTCTCCGTAAGTAGCCGACGAGGGCCCCTTGCCTTAGGGATGAGTTATTTGTGCTTTGCAATGGAGCAACCGGTGCGTTCCCTGGGGGATCCCGGAGCCTTACATGTGCTAGAGGAAGGCTGACGAGAGTGTTTTAATGAGTAGTAGATATCTCGAATACCACGGCCTGTTCCCTTAAAGTGGGCGTTGGAAGATTTCCCCCTCAAAAAGGATGCCTTCAAAATTACGATTATAATATGCATAGATTTATTAATATTGTTACAAATCACAACTATAATAGCAACTGCTGAGGAACTGAGGAACTGAAGAACTGAGGATAATAAGGTTAGTAAGAGCGTGAAGTGTGAAAGATTTGACTTATAATGTACCTAATTGGTTTTGTGCCGTCTTAATTAAAGTAAATAGGATGAATTATTCAATTAAGTATCAGTAATTTATTCATTAAAATACCTGGAAGATAATAAGAAAAAAATAAGAGATCAGAAGACCGTGCAAACGTGTGCCACATGCGGTCATAAGGTAATAATGTGAGTTTCAGACATCCAGTGCAAAACGCATGGGACTTGCGCCCTTCTCGCAATAATTGCAGGGATAGGGAATAATTCCTGGTATAGGGATGATGCCTAGGTATTCTTTTACGGGATTGTACACATATTATGCATAATATTCAGATACCAACAGTCATTAGCGCAATGGTCTGTAATGACTGAATTAAAGCGGCCGGCGCGGCGCTGAGTAGAGATCTTTACACTGGCTAACATCTCATTTTTTTATGGATACAAGATAGCAAACGAGCTTGCAGCACCACCCATCCGCTGCCGCCCATGACAACTGTGACTGATGAGCGTGCGAGGGTCGAGGGGCTGGCACTGACCTTGGCTTCCAAACTCTCGAGGTTGACGACCCCACCAGCCTCCAAGGTTTGCTGCAACAAAACAGACAATCTCATTACTTGATCTTTATGGAAGTCGATATCCGAGCGGATATCCTCGTGGCTTCTAAGCTGGTCCACGACCCTTGATGTTACGCCTCCAGTTTTAAATGTTTACTACAAATAAATAAATAAAACAATATACGAAAGTAAATAAATGAGGGACTTGTAAATGAGCATTTTAAATAACCAGTGCGTTACGTGAGTGACGAAATAGTGTTAAAATAGAATTTCTAATAAAATTTACTAAGAATAATCATCAAAACTTTATGTCGCAAAAGCCATCTGTAGGAAGAGTCATAAAATATTTAAATCCTTGTAGATATTGCAAAATCCGATAAGAACATAAGCTGCCTGTAGATCATGAATTGGGACTCGAGCGAGAATCATACGCAGGCTGACTGTGAATGAGGCGATGAGAATAATAAAGAAAATCAGTTTGTCTATTAAGTTGTCTAATTAATTAGCTGTTACTGTCAGTCACAGGAGAAAACGTTGGATGTTGATCTAATAAGTTTTTTACAGTGCGTAATATGCGCACGCGCGGCGCACGGCAGCGCCTCCGCCGGCTTTCTGTCAATTTCACGTTACAATTACTCGCTAATGATCACATTAAACTGACAATTACACACAACAAGTGAAATGTTAGTATGGACCACGTATGGACGGACAGCTAACCAGTTTAGTTGAATTTTTGGTTGATTTTAACCAGTATATTAATAAAATATTGATAGATAATGATCTATTTATAAAACTGTATAAATGGATCATTATCTATCAGAATACTGCTGATGAAATTGTTGGTTTATTGTTTGGTAGATAATATTTGTTTAACATAACTTGTAGTTACATTAAAACTTTTTTGTATGTGGGAAAGAAACCCTAGTCAAGAAATAAGAGCACGGGAGGAATCTCCCTTGCTGGGACACATCAATCTTAAGTGAAATACGCCGTGTCGTTAGAATTTGAGGCGTTTCCGCGAAGCTAGGCAGGAAGCGTTTAAAGAGTCCCTATCGACGTTAGACTTCGTTTAATCGGTGTTTATTATCATTCCTCTTCGCCGCGGTATCTCAACGCGCTTCGCGGAACCGCGAACTTGACCGCGCCATCACCTTGTGAACGACGATCCCGCTCTACACATACGCTACTACAATCCTCAACATTGCCACACGTAATGCTCTCATATTTGCGTGCGTTCACTAATCGATTTCTCCGCGATGGGACACTCGGCACGGACAATATAAACAACATTCGAAAATCATTTATTGCCCCAGGTGGTTAATAAATCCCTGTCTGGTTTTATTGTTAAGCAAGTTGATTACGACTCGCGTAGATTGTAGTGTCCATAGCCCGATTGTATGTAATCGACAGCCGGTTTGTGATAGGTGTGACGGGTGAACGCTAGTGGCAAAATTCACGGGCGCTGCTACCGTGCTTCGGTGGGCGTCGCGTAGGTTCCTGTTACTTTTAATTGTAAAAACAATCATTAAGCCTTATCGAAGACCTTCGGGTGGCTTGAGAACAATCGGGTGGGTCGGCCTCTAACCCCTTCACATATCCTTATCGGAGCAGCATAGTGTTTCTCGATGGCATGTGAAGTCTACCAATCCGCACTTGGCCAGCGTGGTGGCCTAATCCTTCCCGTTCTGAGAGGAGACCCGTGCCCAACAGTGGAACAAAGAAAGGGATGATGTCTATGGACGTGACAGATGGCTTATTAGTTATTTTATTGGGGTTGAAATTTGCTTTCATTTTCAGGGGAAACCCGCGATTTGTTATATGTTGTTTTTGAAACGTCTTATATCTATGGGGCAAAGCTTTGGCTCAGGAAAAAACGTGAAGAAAAATCACATATTGTCTTTGTAGTAGAACTCGCGGGCTCGGGCTAGATAAAAATAAACTGAAATTAAATACCAAATAGCTTCTATAATCATTTCCTCCCAAGATTAATTTTATACTGGGATTAGTATTAGTGATATAAAAGGTTGAAAGTCAAGATACTAATAAATGTTGGATACTGAACATAAAATTTCATTGTTCGGTATCTACAGAGAGCTTGGATTAGTTCGCAAACCCATAAACTTTATGGTTAAAAGCACAAAAGCTAATTATTTCCATCCGGAACAAACCGTATTGAACAGTATTGAATGAAAAGATAAAAAAACAAATTTGTGCCACATAAACATGTCCGAAGCTCATCATTGTTCTGTTGCTAGCGTGTAAACATGGGGCGTACTGTGGGCGCGCAATATCTCGCGCACTTGACACTAATATTGTTGATTTGACACGGAGCGTGGGCGACACAGCGCAGGCGCCGCCTTTGTATGCAATTAACGTTTGAATAGGATTAAGATAAATTTAATAATCAATCTATAGAGTTGTTGATGTTGTTGTTTTCTATTAAACAAGATTAAACACATAGATATTGAACATAACCCTGAATTTACATAGTAGGTAAATTCAGGGTTCAGTTCAAATATTATTCTGCTCTTAAAAAAAGTCACTGCCAATGCCCCGGTCATGAACCGTCTCGGAATATCGGAAATATTCTCTGAAATGTAATTAAACATGCTGTAATTTTTCTGTCCAATAAAAGCTTATTCTATTCTATTCTAAATCTAATCAGTTTAGAATAGCATTATAAGTTTGTAGTTACCTAGACTTTTGCTAAGCGTGTGTAATCACCTCATAGCGAAATAAATTATTTGAATTTGAATTTGAATTGAATTTGAAAAACAACTGGCACGAACTTCCCTACGAGGGTCGTCCTGAAAATCAGCGGCTGCTGGCTTGCCACAGCCATTTGCTGAGGGCGTCCTATTTCGGCATTGTTATTAAAATTTAAAATTGTATTGACTTATGTGTTGTATTTATGTCGAAATAAACTTATGTCTATGTCTATGTCTAAATGAAAAAATGAGTAACAAAAATGTTCCACAAGTACCTACTTACTACTACTAGTAGGTATATGAAACTTAATTGATGGCGTTTCCATTTATAAGTCGTAAAACGCCATATTTTATAGACATTGCCCGGCACTAAAATAAGTTTTAAATTTTAATAGATATTATCGAGACCCACGGCCGGGGGCCAAGTTAAAGCCAAGTTCACGTTCAAATTTAAGTGCATATAAATTGTTGCTGATTTGATTAGCCAACATTATCATTTCTTCTTTAAATATAAAAGGAGAAGCTGACTGACTGACATATCAACGCAGGGCCTAAACTATAAGGGTTAGAAACTTGAAATTTTGCAAAAGGGTTCCTTTTATAACGTAGGGGAGCAATAAGAAAGGATTTTTGATAATTCACCCCCTAAGGGGGTAAAACGGGGCTGCAAAGTTAGTATGAAACTTTGCCGTTTTTGAAGTCAAGTGGGCAACCCGAACGCGGACAGACGTCGTCAATGGGTCTAATTCTACGCGAGCGAAGCTCGTGGGCGTCCACTAGTTATTAAATAAATTGACAAATTTTGTAAACATAGTTCCGTCACTCACCAGGGAAGTGGAGCGCTGCGCGGTGCTGAGGTCATGCTGGCTGCGGCCGCGCTCCTCGCCGGCGTCAGAGAACTGCCCCGACTTGCGGGAGCTGCAGAAAAACGCAATCAATTAAAAACAATTTTTTTTTCATACATTTTTTTTTTCACCCACGGCCATCTGACCCCAAAGTAGGCGCGAGCATGTAGGAGACAGAGACTGATATAAATACAAAGATATTTTTAAACTATATATACATATTAACATCCAGACACAGAACAAATACAAGTGTTCGTCACACCAATTATTTGTCCTGAGTGGGATTCGAACCCACGACCACTGGCGCAACAGGCAGGCTCACTACCGATTGCGCCAACGAGCCCGTCGAATTTTCATCTAAAACCTCCTTTACGAATATCAAATATATTCATTAAGTTATCAAAAGCGATTGCGATTTTTTATGTTTGTGCTTACGAAGATATCGTTATCACGATATCTTCTTGCAATGAAAACGATACTTACAGAAAGCTGAAAAGATTCATTTTTAACTTTTCAATAGAAGCTTAGGACCATCACCGGGTAAGCCGAAAATAAGAAGCTTAAATGTCTTCTCAGTAATGAAACTAACTTGACACTCCATTAACTAAACAACAACACCCGAGTGGTGATAGCCGCGCGGCCTTGGTGGCGCGGTAAGAGCGAAATTCGATAGTAACAGTGTCACCATTCAGTATAAATTCGGCGGACCTTGAGCCTTGCTTCGGATGTTGTCACGACAAAGTCGTGTTTCGTTACGCGAGACGTTTGCAAAACAGTATCTACCGCCATCAAAAGTTGCCGCGCACATGTGACTTGATGAAGATCTACAACATCTCTAAGACATGATAATAACACATAAGTATTTTTTTAAATGAACACGACTCCATAGGGGGCTAGATATTCACATATAATAAGATAATAACATATTAAGATCTTAATTATAATTCTGTAAATTTAGCGGCTCTACATCTTCGACTCTGCGAGAGAACTAGCTTGTATCTATGATTGGAATACAATAATCACAATAGCAAAATTCTGCAGCAATTATTTCTCTTTACTTTCAAAATTAAATTGTATACACAATATATAGCTAATAGCAAACAATGAGCGTTCGGAAAATTATGAAAGCAGTGGAACTAAAGAATTAGTTTCTTGTTTACTTTTGTAAATTCGATACGCCCAATTATTGCGAACACTGCGTTCTATTGACAAACTATGTAACAACATTCCGTGCTTAATTCTTTAGTACTTACCTAATGTTATCGAAACATTGTTTAGGTACACTTACCTAAGCATTGTTTAGGTACATTTACCTAAACAATGTTCTGTGTTTTTTTTTCTATGTTCTATGCTTCGACATTAAGATAATCATAGCTTTTTGGCTACAACCTGAGCGTTGAGTCAGTGTATTATCATTGCATGAGTCTCAGTGACTCAAGACTGATTCGTAGCATTCTCTACGCTACAGCGGCGCTTATCAAGGCATTAGGGATGCGCGGTCACTCTGTACTGTACACATGAGCTTCGTTTTCGATTACACGAGAGCGCGAATGACTTGCAGTTGCAGCTTGCAGCTAAGGATGAGTATTATATTTCGTTTGTTATTCTAGTTCATTTCGCACGCTTAATAATAAACCGGAATAAGACAAAAATTCAATTTTTTGGGAAATCGCGGTCAAAGTTTTGAGTCTCTACCTTGTTAAAAACATTTTGATGGTTTTCACGTGTTTATTGTGCTATTTTTATTTTCTTGGTCTTAAATTTTAGAGAGATGTATAGCGAATATAACTGACATAATAGTTTAATTATATTATTTATATCAAATGAATAAATGAAGTTTATTTTTAAAGTTTCGACTTATGTCAGTGTAGTACAAAATAGTTTTGGTAATAAAGTGATATAAAATGAATTGCTTCTCGAATAAAAGTAATAATTTTATACTAAAAAGCACTAATACGAAATATTTCCTATCTATACAATTATAATTTCGTGATAAACTGCAACAAGTCTAAATAGTACATGCTGTATTATAACACCGTTTTCAACTAAAGTGAAGTAAAACGAGACATGCTAGTTTTGAAAAAAAGTTAAGTAGAATAGTCTTATCTATATTTTGTAGAAAAGAGAGGGTTGATCTAACAATCGGACATTGTGGTTTGTTTCGCATGGTGGGATTGTACCTATAGATTCTTCAATTGGAGTTAGTTCGTTTTATTAACAAAAGTGGGAATCCTTAATTTTTGACTTATTCCGGTTTATTATTAAGCGTGCGATTTGTTATTCTATATTCAATAGTAGGTTTCAACGATAATGGAGCATAATAAACCCCGAATGCCTCCATCTGAATATCTTGGCGCCACTCGCAGGGCCCACGGTCGGCCACTATGGTAATGCGGCTCAGCCTCGCACGCCGCGCAGCCGAGGCGAATAACACCCGCCATTAATTAAAGTGACTAACATCATTAGGCGATTAAATTGCTATAAAACGTGATTAAAACCGATTTCACTGTCGTTGGATACGTAAAATCCAGTCGTTAATTTTTTACCGATTCATAACTAATATGTCAGTGGGCCGATTGAATAATAAATCAATTAATTTTTTAATCGTCATCCCTAATCCCTGTAAGCGTAGCTGGCAGAATGGACCGACTTATGTTTCAGTCTTCGTTAGAGCAGTAAATTTTTAAAAAATTTTTTTTTATAGATTTTAGCCTAATGAACAAGCGGACGGGCCATCTGATGGTAAGTAGCCACCGTCGCCTTTATACGTAACCCAGTTGAACAACCAACACCAGTGGAGTTGTCAATGCGTCGCCGGCCCTGAAGCAGCTCTCTTTACTTCTTTGAACTGGATCCAGGCTCGTGCCTGGACCGAGTAATATGTGTCACAACTGATGCTCTTTTTTTGAATCGCTCGCCGCTTGTCAAGTCAAAAATTCCAAGTCATATCTCGACTGGCGGGCCAAGCGATAGATAGTACGATATTGCTTCTATTTAACGATAGCGAGTCACTGCCGACCGGCTGCGGCTGCGGCAGAGTCAGCGGCAGCGGCTGCGGCTGCGGCTGCGGCTGGGGCGAGCGTACCTGGCGAGCTTGCGGTGTGCGCGGCGGCCCCCGCTGATCATGGACAGCGTGCTCATCACCGCCGACATGGCGCTGCGCTCGCGCACACATCACACCTGCAAACAAACAGTTTTTTAATACTATTGGCCGCAGGAAGGACCATAATTTAGACCAAAATTTATTTTATTTTATTTGAAGTTTGAATGTTAAGGTTTTATTTTTAAGACCTCAGATTAGGGAAAGAAAGGGTCAAGACTATAAATATCGATATAATCATAGAGTTAAACCAAACCAATATTCGAAGTGACATGGACAAATATCAAGCCATCGTATCCAGGTGACCAACTATCAAATATGATGCGTGTGAAACCAATCTCCTCCTCTAGATCTCCTGCAGATTTGTCTGTGGGGGAGACTCGAGCCCGACAGTGGGACGACTAAAAGTAGCAACTTATAAATGTATTATAATATATAAAAATTCTGTAATCTGTAATATATAAAGATTTCTGCACTCCTTCTGAATATTATAAACTTTAACTGTGCAAAACATTACACCTCCGTCCACGTAATGTTCATAAAGAACATTGCAAGCATTCGCGGCATTGAAGTCGAACCCCGGAGCGTCGGTCACCTGACACCGAGTGAATTACTGCTCCAGTATCTGCAAGAATATTGATTTCGGCGTGACGTACCTACTCGTAGATATCTGGTTGCATTCATCCGAATCTTAGCCAACTATACTGGACAGGTGACACTGATTTCAGGATTAAATGTCGCTACCAAACAGGAACAAAACAGGCAAGGACGTTACACGCGTGATATCTTTTTATTTGGCAACGTAAGTTCCAGTAGCAACTGGTACTCAGTCTCGTTATCGCAATCAAACTTAAAGGATTAATTGGCAGGTTGACTAAATCGCTCGCTCCTCATTTAATCATTTATTTATTCTAGACCATTATTTAAAGTAAAAGTGAGAGATCTTAAAAATTCAAATGCGTTTTCATCTTAGTCCGCGAAACACAGCATGCGTTGAAAAAAATAGATTTACACTCTAATTTTTTTTTTATAGTATAGACGGACAAACAGACATACGGGCCACCTGATAGTAAGTGGTCACCGTCGTCTATGGACACGTGCAACACCAGGGGTATCACAGGTGCGTTGCCTGCCTTGAAGGAAACGTTTCACACTCTTTTTGAAGCGCTCCATGTCGTAGCTCGAAGGGAAAGCCTCACTCGGAAGCTCATTCCACAAAAAAATTCAATGCTGGAAACAGTCGTTAAGCCTTGTCGAAGACCTTCGGGTGGCTTGAGAACATTCGACACTGGGTTGGCCACTAACCCCTCCACCAATCCGCATTGGAGCAGCGTGGTGGAGTATGCTCTAGACCTCCCGCAGCGATGTCTGTGGGGGAGACCCGTGCCCAGCAGTGGGACGTCTATGGGTCGCAACGAAGCGAAGCGAATCATTATGTAGACGTGTAAAGAACTCCTCGTGTGCTCTTCAATCTGCTAAACAAGATTCTCCTCCAAAGAAAGACTTGCAATAATGTTCTGTGGAATGTAATAAATCTATATATATAAAAGGAGAAGCTGACTGATTGATTGACTGACTGACTGACATATCAACGCAGGGCTTAAACTATAAGGGTTAGAAACTTGAAATTTTGCACAGGAGTTCCTTTTATAACGTAGGGGAGCACTAAGAAAAGAAAAACGGGGGTGCAAAGTTAGTATGAAACTTTGCCGTTTTTGAAGTCAAGCGGGCAACCCGAACGCGGGCAGACGTCGTTAATGGGTTTAATTCTACGCGAGCGAAGCTGCGGGCGTCCACTAGTAAGAATATAATGCTTTGAGTTGTTAAACGTATGTTTAACGATAGGCGTGAAACATACCACGGGTATACTTATTTAAGAAATAAGGTCATCAATCAATCTTTACCGACACCCTGAGACAAAGTGCAAATAAATTATTTAGTGACTTCCATGACTCTAAAGCGGAACAAATAATGCTTAGCGATCCGTAAATAAAACGCTTTTTAATTTACATAATGTTCAGCTATAGCACAGGTTCTCCGCACGCGTGGGTCAACAAACCAATTAAGTTATTATGAAATATTAATGTCTGCATCGGCGGCGGGTAACGGGCCTCGCGCTGATAACATCTTAAAATATTTGGAGATTTGAAGTAAGTGTTAATCGCTCCACACACGAGAGCCTCGAATACATAAATATATATTTAGTAGGGCTGCAGGTGACTTGTATTTTCAATATTTCAAAGGGGCGTAAAGCCGTGCGTCGACAACACTCAAAGGCACCGGGCGAATCAACTGTGGTACAAAGTCTAGCACATACTATAGAAATAAATAAATAAATATCTTGGACATTCTCACACACAGCCATCTGACCCCAAACTAGGCGCGAGCCTGTAATATGGGTGTCAGAGACTGATATACATACATATGCCTAACTCTCGCTATGGGGGATACACAGGACCTCCAGCTGGGTAGTTACTGGTTCTATAAAGACAAGTAATGTATTCACCCTTTTGCCTCCCTATAGGCAAGTATACCCCTATTCCTATTTTTTTTTCTACAAATTTCTAATATTTTACTCACGTCTCTCGGTCTCGCGGCGAGGCGGGCGAATTATTTGCACAACTTATGGCAGCCCGATAAAACAATTAGTTTGCGCAACAGGTGGTTCTGGCAATTACGTAAACGCCGTAATTGCCGCTTAACCTTGGCTCTACCTAGAGCCGCCATGACTCAACTGTTGTTCAATATGCTACGGTAAAACAGTACTGCACAATACCTGTATCTACGTGTTATTCGTGAAAACATCGGCATTTGAAGAACATGTGCGTTGTCGCTTTAAAACAGTGGCACTTTCCCCGTTCTAAACAGATAAGTAATGTATTTAGTTACGAGTACTTTGGGAATTGTCATTAAGTTAATACATAAAGATGTCTTATAATCCTTTGTACATCGTCATGAAACTTCATCTATACTAATATTATAAAGAGGAAACATTTGTTTGTAATGTTTTCACACAAAAACTACTTGACCGATTTCAAAATTCTTTCACCATTAGAAAGCTGCATCTTCACCGAGTGACATAGGCTATATAATATTACTAGGTATAAACTAAACTATTGTTACGTCTAATTGCACGCGAGTGAAACTGCGGGCGGCCACTAATACACGGGCGGCCATAAATGCATATTTAAATACGGCGTCTGATTCAAGAGGTTAAACACCCGCAGCAAAAGGGCGATATAATCAAAGGGTATATATACAAGTGTTTGTGAAGTCCACAAAGAATCCGAACGATTGACGGACAGTAATGGGCTGGCGAACCCCGCAGTCTGCGACTACGAGCTCGTAATAAATGGGTACTGGCCGTAATTGTGGTGCGGAGGGCCGGCGCGTGGCCTCCGCGGCCGTTACTGGCCTCGAGAGCTGGGATTACAGAGCCTAGCCTATACTCTTTGCCAATACCAATAAACCTAACTGAAGGCGATTGCGTAACGGTTCCTGAGCTTCCTGTGCCTCATAATAACTCCTAGGATTGTTTTGAGTAGGTATTTTTCGTATTTAGCTCTCGGAGTTAAATGAATTAACTTGATGATGTATAATTTAAATTAATAGGACGGGATGCTGCTAGGTTATTTGCTTAAATCCTACAAAAATAGGGTCAGACCGAATTAATAATGTCTTCTCCCATATCTCATACTTCTTCTCCAACATTACTAGGCAACGAAGCAGCAAAAATTGTTTATACAAGATTTACCGTAAAATAATTAATTGTATCAGGCGTTACTTTGCGGAACTCCATTATTACAAACCAAAGAATAATCTACTTTGCAACAAGCCGTGAACAAAAATGTATGGTGGTGTATGTATACCTTCATGCACGCAGCACCTCCCTCCCACATAGGAAACATGCACATGCGATTAATGTAGGAAGGTGCTGCATGCATGAGGGTATACATACACCATTTTGTTCGCGGATTGTTGCAAAGTAGATTAATCTTCGGTTACGGTAAAATGTCATTGCATAAAAGGCTCACTGCTCTCTTTTTCATGCCACCTGGATGTAGAGGGACAGTTACATTGCGGTAAAATACCCAAGATTTTGCCACATCATAAACTACATCGTCGCATGAAAGAGCTTAATGGAGTGAACAATATTGGCCTGCAGCTGACGGATGATCGCGGTGACTGGGCGAGGCTGGCGCGAGGCCACGAGATCCCTCTTGCGTATAATCTATAGGAACATTGCTATCATTTCAAATATTTGATATGATATATTATATATATTTATGTATACGTGAGGTTTTAGTGTCATTAACTGTGTGTATTTTTGTTCTATGAGATGTATGTTCGAACTACCTTAAAAACTACAGCTTGTACTGAAAATCAGTGTTGCAGTTTGAGCAACTGCAGCTATGCTGAGTGTAGAACTATTTGCTGAGTGGTCACTGCAACATACTCGTAGAACTATTTATAATTGTGTTTGTGTAGGTAATCTTTGTTAAACATAACATGTACTTTTTGGAGTTTTCTGTGTTGCATGAACGATTGTGGCAAATAAAAGATTCATTCTTTCTTACTTTCTTTTTGACACAACGAAGGTCGTTTAATACTACGAAATCGGAGAAGTACTTCTTGATTTTTCTGCCGTATTAATTCAATTAGTTCATTGACTCTATCATAAATATGATAATATGACGTTACATTTTAGATATATTTTTTTTTATGTATACAAGATAGCAAACGAGCTTGCAGCACCACCCAAACGCTGCCGCCCATGACAACTGTGACTGACTTTGAAAAATACTCAGTTATGGACTGGGATGGTTATGAAATGAGCGGGCTTTCTAATCAGAAACTACGTCAGAATCAGAAATTCGTTCGTCCGAGTTTCGTGGTACAGGCCGATGTGCCGCCCACGCTATGCGTAGCTCATCAATCATCTCCGTGCTAATGCTGGTACTGCACAGAGTATTCGGTTGCACAAACACAATCCGCCGCCGACCTGCGTGAATCACACGCACCCACTGCACTTGCTTAGCTACTTTGTATTTGTTGTAATATTAGACAGTAGGTAGCATCTTACGCATACATTTACCTTGAAAAATGGTTATTTTGAAATAATAGCTCGGTCCAAGTAGAATAGTAATTTCCAGCATGAACGAGGGGCGCTTAATAAGCGGTAAGAATGATAAGATGCAGATAGCCTATAGTCATTTTTCTAAACCTAAAATTCCTAATGTGTCTTATACAAACAAAGACATTTAACTACCCCGCGAACTTTCGTTCGAAATCATAAGTTTTTATCTTATCATTTTAAGAAATAAGTGGACTTTGTATGCCAGTATTTTTTTATTCGAAACTAGGAGTTTATAACTCATTTCCACTACTTGTAGAACGCATATCACTACTAACACACCTTTTTTTTTTTTTATAAAATATGTTTCAACAGCATCGTTCTCTTTCGAAACGACCAACCAAGTACTAGGTCGTTAAAACAACAGTAAATAGACGCGCGAGACGCAGAATGTTGTCGAGTTTCTGTATCATGCAAGTAACGCTTACATGCAATTTTATAATAGATATAAAGAGAGGAGATTATATTCCAGTCGCACCAGAGAGATGGATGGCCCACATGCCTCGTTATACTCGTGCCAGGACGATGGCACACCGAGATAGGCTTCGCTATGCTATAATATGTTCCACTTCCACGCATTGGTTAGAGATCACCTACATATTTTTAAATCATTCTTGTAAGAAAACAAAAATGTCACAAAATAATAATCACCTAATTCCGCGGTATTTTCACGATAACTAGAAAGAACATAAAATAATACTTACTTACTTGTTGTTTTATTTTTGCATCGTACAAAGACTCTCTGAATATACGGTTAAAAGCTGTATCCTATATACAATTCATAAAAGATCAATCGTAGGAATTGTATAGGAACAGCTTTTATGTAGTGTTTATATTCGCGCTTCATTCTCAGTAAATATAAAAATAATTTCTTTTTTTAAATGAAATGATTTTAATAGTTTAAACTTCATATTTCAGTTAATTAAAAAGATAGACAACGGCCGTTCATGAAATTAAAAAAAATACAATTAACAACTATAAACAATCCTTAACTAAGTAGGTAAATACCTTTGACATTCCACGAGCACCCATATTCCAGTCACGTCCTGGCACGCGAGCTGCTGCGCATTCGATCGCGACAGCCTCATCATGCAGCTGGAGGACTGCCTTAGATTGGCAGATGTCGCTAAGAAAGCTCATAATTATGTTATCCGGCTAGATAGTATAATGGCGCGTGAAAATAGCTGCATAACATAATTACTGGCAGTCGGTGGCCAGTCGCGGGCTGGAGGCGGCTGAGGCCGGTCTAGCGAAAACACAAAAACGTAGATGATGCCTCGATTTATCACATTTCGTATACAGTTTTACGTTAATAAGGTTGTCAATTCATCTAAATGAATGCACAACACTCAATAAAAACTACAAATGTAAACTTTTTTGTTGTTTTATTGTAATCGACTGCTATTAAAATAATAAACAGATACAGAATTACGACCACTTTCCTTAAAATACAAGCACCTGTTCACTAGCTTGATAATAAATGTTTCGACAGGCATTTTACTTTTTTCTATGAAGCTTCTGCAAATCTTCTTTACCACCCGACATTGGAATCTACCAGAGATTCGGCATGAGATTTATAGAATAAATAAAAATTAACTTCTAAGAGTTAGCACCATACAACTGTAAATCGTCTATATTTACTCGTCAGTCAGTTAACTCAACATGGGCACAACTTCACACGTAACTAAACCAAGCGTTAACCGTCGAATGAATCCATAAAATTTGTCGCTAAACCACATTTTCCGTTCAAACTTGGTTCGACTGAGGTTCCCGAGATCGCGGCGGTGAGACGAAGTACCGTTTCAGAACTTAAACAACACGTAAATATTCTCGAACATTTAAGTTATTCGGCTCTACATTGGTATGTGTAACCATCCCGTCACCATTCCCATATCGCCAGTCGCTGACAAGTTAATTCCTCATGGACACAGATCTCTACAAGTAATAAGGAAATTTAGGCTAAGTTCATACAAGATGTCAGTTAACAATGCACTGAAGTGGTTATGGACGAAATGTCCACGGTTCATATTTTCGCAATAACTGCTATATTCACGGCGTACTTAAGTCGTTGAACAGATATTTCTCAATTAAGTAATTTTTATCCGCCGCCAGAGATTAGATTTGTCATTGGAGTCACGTCCCGGTCTCGGGAGCGGTATCGGCGCGATGGTATCGTCCCATGAATGATGCATCGACGGGAAACACCCATCTTCGATAGCGCGATAGACGCACGAGGTGGGGAAGTCGTTGCAGAATTCTCACACTTATGTATCCGTTTGATTACTCTTATAAATCTGAATGTAATGTTGTATCATGTCTATTATATCATTGGTTAGTTGGTACGCCTTGTTCGCGGATTTTGCAAAGTAGATTAAACTTGACCTTATAACAATGGATATAGATTTCCGCAAAGTAACATCTGATACAATTAGCTATAAAAGTACTACTATTTACAAGCAAAATACAGTGAACAATATTGCAGGTAATCTAATTTTAAGTGATATTAGTGCAATTAATGAATGCAGAGCAGACAATACATAGGTATATACGAAGAATACGAACGCATTAAAGGTTGAACTGAAGATTTTTAAATGTCTAATAATAAATAACCTTTTCGCAGAGAATATTAAAATAAAGGAAAACAAAAGCCAGTTCGAGCTGCAGTCAAAAACGTGGGCAACGGAGATGAGGCTCATTAGGCCCGAACGTCGCGCGGCGCGGAACCGGTCGCCGCCTCGCGTGCCTTCGCCAGATTTGTAAAATGATGTTAAACCGCCCTATCACAGTATACACATAAATGAATCTATTGTATGTATATAAAATTATCGGCCAAGTGCGAGTAGGACTCGCGCTCAAAGGGTTATGTACCATTTTCTATAAAAATGGCAAAAAAATCATGTCTGTTGTATTGGAGACCCCTTCATTTTTTTATGTTTTTTAGTATTTGTTGTTAAAGTGGCAACAGAAATACATCATCTGTGATCAACAGTCTGGACTCTCTGTCAGATGTCTGACCACAGAGTACATCACACAGTACATTTTACATACTGTCTCAGACGTTTCTGCGGCGCCTGGCCTACACAGTTCCAATAGCAGAAACTGAGTACAAATGTTTTATGCACAAAATTATTTAAGTACATAGAGTGTGTTTGCTAACTATTGCACTATCGTAAGCAGGACGCGCCGCGGGCGCAACCAATGCAGCTCCGCTTCGCGCCGCTCCACTCAAATTCATTAGCTCCAAAGTCGATGCATAATTCATAGTTCAAACGGACACTGCAATTTGAAGTTTGTTAGCCAGATGAAATGATAACGACCGCCACTTAAATATGTTTTATTGTATGTACGATCTGAACTCGCCGGAGCCAGAAGGCTCACCTTGGGGATATAAGCTTTGCTCGCTTTATTATGGACGCTAGACTCATTTCAGCAGTACCTCTATGTTAATTATAATAAGCGGTGACAGCCCAGTGCTATCGAACTCGCGTCTCACTCGAGCGATCCGGGTTCAACCTCAAGCGGCATGCACCAATGACTTTTTTTTTACCTATGTTAATAAATCTATAAATTATACTGCCAACTACACAAGTACATTTATTTCACTTAATACCAAAGTAACTAATGTCTAATGCAACTTTACTAAATTGTGTTTCACCATTGTCAATGGTGTAACATTACAAATACTACTAAATGATTATGTTAATGAGTATCTTTATCATTTTTATTAAAATTACTAAAGCTAAATTAAAATAGACTCTTGCCGAAGTACTCACAGCTTATTGGCCACTATCTCGGCGCCGCCTGCGGAGGATTTCCTTATTGCAATATTGTGTTCATCCCACACGTCCCGATAACTATCTTCATAAGAATGCATAGTTGAGCCGAGTTATGATAGCCAAGCTTTCGCAAAGTACCGTGCTTAAGTACGTATGTACAGAAAAGTATACCGCCTTATATAGACCCGGGATCATCGATTTTTTTTACATTCTCAACACGGCCATCGGACCCCAAACTAGGCGCGAGCTTATACTATGGGTGTCAGAGACTGATATACATACATAGATATTAAATACACACTTAAATAGATAATATTAACATCCAGACACAGAACTAATACAGGTGTTGGTCACATGAATTATTGTCCTGAGTGGGATTCGAACCCACGACCCTTGGCGTAACAGGCAGGGTCACTACCGATTGCGCCAACAAGTCCGTCACCCGTCACACACTGAAAAAGTACCTACTGATCAAAAATATGCGGGTATATTTCGCAATTTACTTATATTTACTTGGTGATTTGACTATTTCTCACTAGGGGGATTATTCGCTGTTACTTTTGTTCTTACAACATTTTTAGTGAATAACGGGTGTGCTAGCACAGATCACCTGCCGCTCCCTGCTCCCCGCTCCGGGCGCAGTCCTACAGGCGTTATTTTACGAGTATGTTATGTCTAACACCGGCGGTGCACGCTTGCTCCGAAGGCTGGTGATTAATGTCGCAGGCCGCGTCCGCCGTCACACCGAACCAATTTGAGATCACGAGCACGAATTTGAGATCCCCGTCCCTTGAACCGGATTCATCGCATTTTTCTACGCGCGCCGACCCATGCGTGTGGTATTAGCTTACAACTGATGTTATGATGGACCTGGTGATCTGTAATACAGGATTAACCTACCCTTCAGAATCTCACATATTGACTATTGACTATATCTTCATAGATATAATAATATGTGAGAGCGATTAACGCAATTGTTTTTTGTTATGACATCGGATGGCTATGAAGTTCTTTAAAATTTTTCTAATTACTAAGATAAAGAATTTATTTATTTGCTTTTACAGAAGTAGTCTTATCACAGTAGTCAAAAAGGTACATGTTGTTTACCAACCAAACCTTACTTTGTGAGAGCCTGATGACTGAGGTAGGTTTTTGCAAAAACCTGTGGTTGAACTGTACCACTGTAGTGCCCTCCCGAGGGTCGATTTTCGAATACTTACATGTCGCTACACTCTAGAGTCTCTAGACTGACGGTTAACTATGAGTAACAATATTGGTGAGCAACATTTACACAAACAAACATTTAAACAATTTAATATTAAATTTGTTTGTGAGGAGTGTAGTGTCTGTGAAGGTGTGATTGTGAAGAATGAAAATAAATTACGACGTCCATCTCCTTTTTATATGCCTTTCGACACCACAATAACCTCGAACTTTTCTAGGTCTTATACAATGGCCAAGCGGAGGAAATACGCTGGCAGCCCAACGTGCGTAGTTCCGCTCGGCGCGGGCGGCCTTCCTCCGCGCCTCCCTCGACCCGCGGCTCGCTTGTATGACAAAAACAGAAACGAGTACGTACATACATACCGTAAGAAAATCTCTCGAATAGTGGAATAGATAGAAATATTGATGTCAATCATTTCGTGAATCACATTTTTTTATGTGGGAGAGCCTAATAGGTTTTATATGAAACCTATTTTGTTCCGTATAGGGTTCACCCGGGGCAGTACCAGTTCGCCACGGTACCTAGTTCCATTTCTACCGTATAATTATCGTTTTAATGCAATTGTGCTCCGGTTGTAAAGGAATGGTTTCCGGTTACACTTCTTTAGAGGCGACCATCTTAGTCCTCAAGTGTAACAACACTTCTGCATGAGTGACTTGGAAGGACTCTTACTAAAAATTATTGACAGGACTATTACTAACACTAACTAACAGGACTAAATATCACTAACAGTCCCCTGTTCTCATACCTACTAACGAACTGAGCAACTTTGGTTCTATTAACTCTCAGCAACTGGACTAACCAATCTAACCATCCCAGTCAGTAACCATCACAGTTGTCATGGGCGGCAGTGGAAGGGTAGTGCTGCAAGCTCGCATCGCTCGCATATCTTTCATCCATAAAAAAAAACATGAATGTTATGTAACCTGTAACAGTCCTGCATTGAACTTATTTTTACAATTTACGACGTGACAAATCGAGTCACAAATTAAATTACCTTAAAATTCCTTTGCAATAAATTGCAAAATATTTCTTCCGCAACAATTTAGGACTTTTTTTAGCTACAGAGAGATCTCTCAATGTTATTTGTCGCGGTGCTCTCCGCTAACGAAGGCCAAGTAAGCGTGGAACCAGTCGAGTTTACCATTTTCTATTAATTGTACTTGGCAAAGTCCGTATAATTTAACGGGCTATTACTTTTCTCTTAAAGTATGGAGAGGTCCACAAAAAATTGCTTCGGCAGGGCGGTGGCCGACGCGACCGAGAAAAAGATACAAAAAACAAGAGAGACGGGCACCCGCGATCCCGAAATTAACCAAATTATGCGTTCCACTTGAAAAACTTCAAAATAAACTCACTCGAGAGATTTTAATGTGTTACAAAGTATTGAGTTGCCACGTCAATTACTTTTGAATGATTTTAATCAGAGTGTGGGCTTCGATATACTTTTTGGATCTTTTACAAATAAATACCAAAATAAAAGTTAAAAAAAAGTATAATACTTGTTACATCCACGAGACTTTCCACCGATAAACTGTTCTACAGTTTGGCAGGAATGGATATTGTATCAATTTTGATTAAATAAATAAATAAAATGTTGTGTGGCAAATGGAACGAGATCTAGTGCACGCTGCTCGTAGCTTGGTAGCTTGGCGCTAAAATGGTAATAACTATTTTTACTAGATGACATGTTGAGCAGTGGTTGAATAGAATTGAACGAGCGCGAACTTGAAACTAATTCCGCAAAAAATTACATTTAGATGCGCATGCGCATGTACTTATGTGCACGTGTGCCTAATACCAGAGCTAGTACGCGATGGTTTGCGCAGTGAGCCGCGAAGTCGCGCTTCGGTTCGTGACAGTAACACACAGTTGGTTTTCAAAAGACACCAACGCTTTCGTGTCGCCACTTTCTAATGCTTATTAATATTCATCCTACTTATTTAAAAATTTAAATTTGTAAGGCCCCATTATGAGTTTTATCAGAGCTATAAGTTGTCAAATTAAATAATACAAAACCAATTCATACAGCAGAACATGGATCGACAGGTTTTTGTAACAAAAAATTTATCCTTGAATATTTAATGGGGGAAGTTAAGAAGAAGTGTACCAATTGGAGCATGTTGAACCGCCGCCGGCTCACTCATGGTCATATCACAATGATGTTTGCTTCAATTACGTGAATCACGCTATTTGCCCCGCTCCGCGTATTCCGAGGATAAACGTAGGTAATGAACTCTCAGAGACTGCCACGGCCCGCGCGCGTAATGGCGCTGGGCGTGTAGCATTAGGCTATTCTGCGGTACTTAACCTCCGAGTATCTTTACTCGCAAATCATATAAAGCCGTTTTAGCCATTTTTTTATACATATGTATATAGACAAACAGACATACGGACCTGATTGTAAATGGTCACTTATGGAGTTATGTTAATATTCGGGAGTCGTGTTCTAACAATCACACGCTCGGTGGTACAATCCGTTTCTGCTGAACATTTACCTCCGAACGATCCTCTGAATCCTAGTCTATGTTGATCTATTACATTTTTGCTAATTAATTTTTCTGATTTAAGATTAATATATTTTTCACTGACTGTATTTTGATATAACCCACCTAATGAGTATAAAGGAAAGCAAATCTTTTTACCGGTGAGGTCTCTAACGACGGATCCAACGCAAAAGGAATTCTCCGGAAAATTGTACGACCGCTGTAAAAGTTAATCATGCCTTTTAAAGCTTAGTGTGAGCTTTTAAGGACTTTGGTATTTTTCTTGCTTAGAAAGCAAAAACACTAACCGAGCTTAAGCTTTAACGATTATCGCATCGTGGCAAATTTATTAATTACTAGGGGACGCCCGCAGCTTCGCTCGCGTGGAGTTAAACATTGCGGCAGCTTAGTATATTGCTAGGTAGCAGTTCTCCTCATGAACAGTACTGGACAAACTCTACCCATTGAAACCCTAGGGAACATTCCTTGTCTAGGTATCCCTTTATGTTGACCCGAATAAACTTCATTAAGTTACATCCAAATCCATCCACAGATTTTTACGTGATGCTCGGACAGACAGACAGACAGACAGATAGTCAGACAGACAGATAGTCAGACAAACGGATAGACAGACAGATAATGTTTAAAAAAACATATTTGTAAATTCTAACTAGTTATTACTTTGTCACTAAATTGGAATTTTGAAAAAAAGATTCAACTTACAGAAAAAGTTCCTCTTCAGTTTTATCATAGGATAGATCAAGCGATGTATACAGTCGGTAGTGCTGATCGCCAGTGCTGAGTGGAGCTAATTGTTTATGCAGGGTGCGTTTATAGACTATCTGATTTCGCCTCGTTGGGTTATTAGCAACAGCTTGGTTGCTACGCACTGACTATTTGCCGGCGTGTCTCTAAGCGCATCGTGAAGTGCTGTGTATGTGAAAATTGTCAATCCGTCTCATAAATTCTAACGAGGCGAGTTGAACGCGAGCGGCGCAGCAATTAAGTCGTTACTGTTTTTGTCCTCGTGCCGCACCCGGAGGGAAGTCGCTTAGTCGCTTTCTTGGAGCTACTGTACAATGATTTATTGTGACGCGTATAAAATTATTTTATTGCCTCAACGATTAAATAAATAAATAATCAATATCGCCGGAAAAGTCATCACGCCAACTGATACGGGAGCTAGTAGAGCGAGTACCTGGCATTGGTACAGATCACAGATAAATATATTACAGACCAAGTTGTACTGCGCTGCGATATCAATCTTGCTGATCAAATTCGTTCATATAGGTTGCTGTTCTACATTTTAAAGCATTCTTGTTCTGTCACTAACCATGTATTTCTGATAGCAAATCCAAAAAGATATTTGATATTTCCGTGAAAGGAATTCGAATCCGGGACGTTTGATCGTCAATTAGGGTCACTGACACACCACGAAGTCAGTAAAGACAGTGAAGTAGAGCAGGTATTCGGTGCGTCGGAGCGTGGCTCTGCGGCAGGTGCGCTGCGGAGCCCGACCGTGACATGACACCACTGCGCTCCCACTGCGCTCCCACGGCGGCCGCAAGGATACCCGCTTCTTACAGGGCGAGCTCGACCCGGATACGGCGCGGCTCGGTGCGACGCGGCGCGGTGCGCAGCGCAATACTGTCAAATAGTCAACGCCGACAATATTCCAGCAGACGATTGCGCGAATGGGGTGCGTTGCGACCGCGAACTAAACGTTGAAGTGATATTTTATGCATGAATTGTCAGTGTTAAATAATTAGAACATTTTATCAGTTCTGTGCAGTTACACTCTACATGATGAATCAAAAAAATTGAAATAAATAATCATACAGTTTAGATTAATCAAAAAAGTATGGGTACAATTTAAATGCTGACCAAAAATTCTTTTAGCTTACCAAAATGGATCTTTTGCTCACCAAATATTGTTTTACTAAAACAGTCACATTCAAGAAATACAATTTGGTGAGCAAAGTATCCATTTTGGTAGATATTTTGAATTTATTGGAAGTAATGATGTGCATTTCTGGTAGGCATTTGAACCTAAGCCTTCCGAATGCCACTGTGGCCGTTGAACAGCGTGGTCGAGCCCCGTCGCGTTTACTTTGAGTCCGTCTCGGAGGAGGCCGCGATAGACACCGCCTCAACAATGAGCCTACGCGTGAGAGCCAACTTTATAGTGGACGGTAATGACGTGTTAATTAAACGCTATCACGCTATGAAGATGCTCTTCTTTGTTGTCGAGCCTGCCCACTGTATCTTAAATTTAAGGTGAATCATTTATGTGTAGTACTACAAAAGTATGTGCTAATGAAATATTTTTTAATCGCAGTGAACACGGCTCACATGTCAGCGTTCTCATCGATATCCAATTAAGACCGTGTGCGTCGTCATCGACCGTACAATTATATTAATGACTGAGCTGTAGTCAATCAATGGCTGAGGTAATACCTCGTAATTGCGTTTTTGAGCGCAAAAACGCTACACGCGCAATTACTGCGGCGCCGCCTGTCAAGCTCGCGGCTATTGTCTCCAGCTTTCGGATTTAAACAGCAATTGTTAGTCAGATTCCGCTATCAATTGATTCCAATGCTTCCTGCTTGGAGTCTCGCATTTATATCGATAACACGGACACAGTCAGATATGGTGTTGGGGCTTGGGGCTTTCCGGGGCGAAGCGCTTGGTGGTCGTTGGCTTTGTAAAGCGTGTGAGGCAGGTGTGGCCGCGAATGTCTAAGCCTACCGCTTGCGCACGCTAACAAGCGGCGCGGTGCAGCCATCCCACTGTCACATAAATAAATCTCAAGCTTCTTTCGTTCACGACTCCACGACACGAGAACAGTCTTGTCTCGTGCATATTCTTCATGTTTTGTTATAGACCGCTCATTACGTATAAGCTCATTTAGTTGATATTAGCTGCTTGATAAAGGAAGCATAATAGAGAGTTTTAACAAACAATAAAACTTACCTATTATTTTTCCTTGGATATCCGGAATCTATCTTGAGTCAAGCACTCGTCATTCGTCGGTTCGATTGTGGCGCCCTCTACCTCTCTTGCCGCGCGTTTCCGTTTCCATTTTAATATGATTTGTCTTTGCTGTTATGGGGGAAACGCCTTGGCCAAAATTAACAAATTATTCATCATTATGGAACTCGAGATATACTTACCAGGTAGGAATTACCTAGATTCCGGATATCCAAGGAAAAATAATAGGTAAGTTTTATTGTTTGTTAAAACTCTCTATTATTTGTTCCGTGAGGATATCCGGAATCTATCTTGAGTGATGTGTTTGTTATCTCCTGGTAAATCGACGCTATAATGTGTTGATCACCTATTTAAAAAATAAAACTATTTTAATGTATTAATCAAATGATATATATTAGACACCATTTATGAATTTACATAACAAAGTTAATTTACTGCTTCAAAGAACTGAGATAAGGAAGATTTGTCTTGTGAGACGTTTTCTTCTGGAACTATTTGTTTTTTATAATAATTAAAAAATGTGTGCTCTTGTTTCCAATTTCCAGTTGCAAGGATTTGATCTATAGGAAAGTTTTCCAACCAGTTTAGAGACGCGACGGCTGAACGCACAGATCCTGGAGAATCCTCTATATTGGCTTCTCTTAACGTTGACTTAATCCAGCCACCGATTACCGTCCTTGAAGCAGGCTTGGGATCTCCTCTAGTAGTAATAAACAATTCCTGCCAGTTACCTTCTGCGCGACGTCTTTGAGACACGCCAATCAAGCAACGCACCCAATAGACACAACAAAGGTTTTTGTCAGGATTCGCTGCTAGCTTCCATCCAGACTGTCGGTGATTAGCGTTATCAGTTTTGGAACCGAAGGCAGGCCATAAAGTTATATCGTTACCATCATCAATAAGACTTTCAGGATCGATTTTCAATAACGTAAGGTCGTGCACCCGTCGTCCCGAAGCTAGTAATAGTAAAGTAGCTGTGCGCCTTGACACTTGGTAATGATTGTTCTCATCTAGAGTTTGATTCTTTAGAAATTCTACAAATTTTTTAGGGTTCCAAATTGGAGGCTTAACCTGTCTTCCTTTTGAGACAGAAATGGCTTTTAACACGTGCTTAATGAAAAAATTTGATGATAGATTTACGTTTGATTTTATGTTAGTGAAGGTTGTTACTACTGATTTATGTACTAGTATTGTTTTATAAGCCAGGCCTTCTGCATTGTGCAGGAAGGCTAAATAGCGAGCAATTTCTGGTGGAGACGGGGTTTTAAAATTAATAGAATTATTTTGACTCCATACCTTCCATTTTCTCCAGATTGGTTTGTATGTATTCATTGTGGATTTACGCCAACCAGATAACAAGAGCGATTTTTCTGCCTCCGTCCAATCGTCGATCATGTCGGACCACCCGAAATCATCCACGCTTCTAGCTGAATGCCCTGAATTTTCGGGGGACACGTCGCTGTGCTGGTGTCTATCAGTACTTGTCGAAGGTCTTGGATCTGTAATGGCTGTGTCAGTGCCCTGCTCTTGAGATCTGCCTTCCAAAAGACTTTCTGCCACTTGGGTGCTATTAATATGTAACGACCCTGGGAGGAATTCAAATGCTGCAGTACCTGAGGAATGAGGTTCGGAGGTGGGAACAGCCACGCAAGGTCGAACTTCCATGGACGGCTGAAAGCATTGTGAAACAGGGCTTGACTGTCCTGTCTGTCTGCCGTTACATAAGCATCCACGACGTGTGCAGTCCGCGAGGCAAACAGGTCTACTTCTGGGACTCCCCACATCTGAAATATTATGTTCGTAGCTGGACTGAGCAGATGCCACTCTGGATTCGTTTTGTTCCGGGATAGTGCATCTGCTACAAAATTGTATCTGCCCGGGAAGTACTGAGCTGTTAAGCAGATATTGAGTTGGTCGAGAAGGTTCAACAAATGGCGTGTTAGTTTCAGAAGTTTCTTGGACTTCGTGCCCCCTTCTTTGTTGATATAAGACACTACTGTCCGATTGTCGGTTTGCAACAATATGTGGGCATTCCGAAGATGTTGATGCTCCTGCTGAATGGCTGCATAAACTGCGTAAAATTCTTTCAAATTCACATGCCATGCTTCTTGACTCGTCAACCAATGACCGGCTAGCATGATGTCTCCTAGTTGAGCACCCCAACCCGATCCCGATGCATCGGTTGTCAGTATGTGGGTGATTGGTGGTCTGTGGATGGGCAATGAATCGAAAACCGCATCCATCCACCATTTCATATCGTCTAGTACATGTTTTCCCAACTTGAACTGCTTGTATGGGTACTGTTTTGGCAGTTGCCGGCTGTAGTATTGCAGCGTCCGACAATGTAAGCGACCTCGTCGTACCACGAAGGTGGCAAAGTTGAGTCTCCCCAGGAGGGACTGGGCCTGCCTGAGGGACCAACTGCCTCTCGACATCTGGTGCTGAAGTACTTTGCGGAGCGTTAAGCACTTCTGTTCCGACAGGGACTTTGCGTTGCGTTTCGTGTCCCAGGTAACACCTAGATATTCTAGGCACCGTGTCGGAACAAGCACAGATTTGTCGAAATTGATCGTCCAGCCCAGCTGTTGTAATAAATCCACTGCGTACGATGTGTGACGACAAAGCTCGTTGTAGGACTGATTGGCAATTAGAAAATCGTCCAAATAGACAACACACCTTATGTAATGGTTCCGTAGATGTTCGGCAATCCAGTTGGTCAGGCATGCGAACGTCCTCGGTGCTGACGAGAGCCCGAACGGGAGGCAGGTCATTTGAAGCAGTTTGTTCTGGTAGCTGAGACGCAGAAACCTGCGGTGTTCCGGAGCAATGGGGACGTGGAAATACGCCTGACTCAGGTCCAACTTTACCATCCAATCCATTTCCTGCAAGAAACTGGGCACTCGAAAATGGTTGAACAGACGAAACTCCTTGGCGCCCACAAACCTGTTCAATTGTTTTAGATTGAATATTGGTCTCAACTGGTTCTTCTGTTTGGGGACCAGGAAAAATGTTGACAGATAGCTGGGGGATATGTCTGCCTTTTCTAGCACTCGAGACTCCAGCATACTCTTTATTTGAAAACTCATCTGCGAGCTCTCTTGTGTTTTGAAACTTGTCATAACATCTTGCGTTGGGATAATTAGAGGCGGTTTTAGTATAAAAGGAATTCGCAGGCCGCTTAAAATTTTGCATATATGATGCGGAGCACCCAACCTGGCCCAAATATGACGATATTGCTTCAGACAACCGCCCCGAAATCGTTTTGAGTCATGCGTTGCGGGCTTTATATCTACCAGGGGAACGCTGGCGAGTTCGCTTTCCCTTTGGACCTGGCGCCGACTTAGCGTTTGATCTGCGGTTATTATTTGACTTGTACTTGCCTGGTTGATTTCTTTTTGTTGAAGGACCCGGGTTGGGACGAAAAAACCTTTCATTAGACTGCTTACTAGTAGATGGTTTAGGTAAATTAATTCCTCTGTTACCTTGGTTAGAAGAAGTCGGAATAGGCTGGGGCCGGACAGCCGATGCGAGTTTATCTGCCCCCCCTATTTTCTGTAGGTAAGACTGTAAGGGCTCACTGTCAAATAAATATTCTGAGCTAGGTGGAATACGATTCAAGGCATCACGATGAAATTCGTCTGCAATCTGTTTACATAAAGATTCTCGGCGAAGGTTTATAAAATCGGCCCTCCTACCGCACGTTATTTGCAAAATGTCGTGAGTTATTTTCATATACGGTGATTTTTTATCAAAAAGCTGTTCAATCTTTTCAACTAATGAATTTGGTGACAACAAGGTATCTGTTTTTCCAACCCAATCAACTAATTCCTGCAACGTTTTACACAGCTGATCTTTTTGAATAAGCATACCATTAGTTATGGCAGCAAATGATCGTTCTAACAATCGCAAACGATAGTCTTCATCCGTCGGAGACTCATATCTTTTCAGTTCACTATTAATATTTAATTCTACGAATCCGGGGGTAGTGTTAAAAATTTTCTGTGCTTCGGAAAAACGAACAGACTTCCAATCATCACATTTAAACCTTTGTAATTCAGATAATCTATTTAAATGAATTTCGTTTGACTTTGGATACACAGGTTCTTTTACCACGGTTGATAAGTCGGATATTTTTAATTCACTTTCGATATTTGTGATACATGGATTTTGCGATTCAGAAACCGATTGAGTAGTATTACCATCTGGCATTTTATTTTGTTGAGAACAGGTTATAAGATTCGTTAAAAATGCCACTTGCTGAGAAAGAAACTCAAATTTCAAATCACTTACATGTTTTTCCCTGCGAGCGCGTTTTGACTTACCACCCGAATTTTTTCTTTGTTCTGTGTCACTTATTTCCTCTTCGGAGCTCTCCGACGACGAAGAACAAGCTGCCGTACTTTTCCTTCGTTTCCGCGAATTTTCACTATCACTACTCATTTTTTAAAAAGAGAGGTAGATAAATCTTAAAATTTTATACTTTATCACTGATTTTATACTATTTCGTAATAATCACTGAATATTAATTTAATAAATATAACTACTACCAAACAGGCGCTTTACTTGTGAACGCGACGAACGCCGACGCTATAATGATGAATAATTTGTTAATTTTGGCCAAGGCGTTTCCCCCATAACAGCAAAGACAAATCATATTAAAATGGAAACGGAAACGCGCGGCAAGAGAGGTAGAGGGCGCCACAATCGAACCGACGAATGACGAGTGCTTGACTCAAGATAGATTCCGGATATCCTCACGGAACAAATAATACTATGTAATATAATTTTATATATTCACGGTATAATTTTCATCGCTACATAAATGGCGGTAACCGTCCAGTGAGTAGAGTTAAGTTAAAAGATTTAGGGCTTTCTTTCGGGTTCAATTCATTACGGCACGCCTCAATATACTGTATCATTTATTATCTAAGATTAAATGGAAACAAAAAATACATTAAAATACAAAAATTTGATTCTAAGGAGTTTACTAGGACTTCAGGAGTCGAACTACTGATATTCCGCTGTCACCTTCACACCCGGAAAATAACCGTACTGTATTTTGTATATTTAAATATAATTTAAATAATGTATTTAAGCAACACATTCCTAACATAGCATTGGTACCTGAGATGTTATGTTATCAAGATTATTTCATCCGTTATGAATATTTTATCTTAAAAAAAAGAGCTTAAAAATAATACGATAAATAGACGGATTCTTTACACTGTATTGTATGTTATGGCTGGGCCAGACGAGTGGGCGATCGGAGGCGAGCGTGGGAGGCACGCCGATGGTAACAATCAAATGTCTTTCCTGTATTTATCGACTTATTACCCTATTAAATGGGATGGGAAGGGAAACGAGGATGGGTATTTGAACACTAAAAATATTAAAGAAGGGTTACCTACTTTGCATATTGACATTAAAATAAATAACGGTTGTATAGGAAATATGAGAATATGTTGCAAATAAATTGCTGACAACAAGTATTGGGTTACAACAAATATTAGAATTCGATTGTTTGGATAACACTTTGATATAGCGCCCTATCACAGAATACAGCCCTATTTCCAAAACGGATTCCCCTCTGTTGGTGCGACTTAGACAAATTACTGTTGTTGCCTACAAACCGGTTATGAACCAATACCCGAGAATTTGGCTCTTTCTTTTCATAAAAATCATTATAAATAGCTACATCAGCATATGGGGTTTTAAATTAGGGGTTGAAATAGAAACTATGGAAAGGCATGGTGGATCGGGATTACCGGTTTGTAAACACTGCCATTAGATAACGGGTGTAGCGACATTTTATTAACTTTTAAAAGCAACTGTTTTTTATGAATCTGTTTGATACCGATTTAAGAGCATCTTAGATACGGGCTCGGAGTTAACGACGCGACTAATGGTGTTTTACGGAGTCAGTGCGGTTAATAAGTAAGTGATTGGTGATTGCTGCGGTAAATAAGATATCGTCGGACCAGTATTTTATTGTAATCTGAAGTTTTTAAGCCGTTTTGTAATCAATTTAGCTTCGCATACGCGGGCACGAATATTCATACAAAACACAAATATCTTCAAAGCACCGTTTGTTTAACCCTCCAGCGACATTTAATTCATTCCACAACAACAAAACGCATGCTCTTACAATGGCCGAGCTCCCCCGACAGCCCCGGCTTTACATGTCAAAAATAATTATTAAATCGTGGAGTTTAGTGAATGAACTGCCGTTACACATCTCTACATCGCATAATTGAGATTAGGGACGGCTGGAGGGCCATTGTCAATATCCATGGCGTGGTGGCCCCGCGCGGCCCCCCGCTTGTATGCAACGTCATCAAACTGAAGAGGAAATGATTGCAGGGCTTTGGCCCAAGTGGGAAGCGTAGCGATAGCAGCCTTATTTATTCACAAGAATTTAAATAAATAAAATTAGTCTAAAATTAGTCTAAATCCACGAAAAAAGTAACATTAAATACCTTGAGCTCTCAATACTGAGTGCTCTGAAGCACATTCGATTCAATAGAGTTACTTAATTCTTGATTATCAAAGATGGTATGGTATTTATGATCACTATGCTTGTTTAAAAAATATTTCTTACACTTTATAGTATGGAAGGCAAACAAATCATCGAATCAACACGCATTGCCCGCCGTCGTATGTGACTTACATCGTGGGCTTGTACAGAAAATCCGTGATAATACGATTGTTACACTTTATTTATATCAAGTTGTTAACGTCAATGAAACGTATTGTGGTGGAGGTGCGCCATATTTTATGTTTCGATACGTTATAAGTTGTGGCGGGAACGGCTCGGAGTGTCATCCTATTATTATCTGTATTCCTCACAGATTGTGTTACCAAATAAGCCGTAGCGTTACGTCGCGGTGCGAGTTATTTGTCTGCGCGTGCGCACTGTAATAACGGTTTGTGTGCTTTATTTTACAAATGTATACTTTAAGTTCGTTGAATCCTATAGTAAATTAACTTATTTCGTATATTTTCACTAATATTTGCAGTAATAACTTGTTCAATCAATGAAGATACTTCAATGTTTTAAAATCGCTGGGATCGATTTTCATGTTGGTTTTAATAACATTAAATTCCCAGTAATACGAGTAAATAGTTGGTTTTTAATTTATGTATCTCTCTCTGCCTATCCCTTTGAGTAAACAACGTCGTGATATAATGTTATTTACTAAGGTAGTTCAGGTAGATTCCACAGTATTCCTTGACATCGAAATAAACAATAACACCAACTTAAGCTTGGTCTAATTTAAGCACGCACGCTAGCAAGCCGAGCTGCCAGTAAATTAAACATCGTCACGAACACGCAAATAAATCTCAATCTAGCGTAGCAACTGTTTCGCGCGTTATTCTCGTGCGTGCTGTGAAATGCCATGCGTGGGTTCATAAAACTTTTTGTAAGGTATTTAGCGAATTTCGGCGACTCCTTGCTCTGTTAATTTTCCCGACAGAAGCACATATTTAATTTTTTAATAAATATTTGTAGGTATTTTATTTTATTATTCTCTCTGGTGTTGCTTTAGGCCGCCGCAACACCGATAATCTAAGCGTGAGGGTTAAAGTGTATAAACATCTGTAATTACTCACAGTAATTTTACAATCAAAAAGTTCATTTCGAATTATTCAGTAAGTACTGTTTCTCAAAAAAAAAAGTATAATTTTAGAAAAGTGGATCTTGTGTGTGTGGTGGAAGTGGATTTATGGATCTAGTACAATTGCTTGTCAAAAATTCATTTTAAGCTAAAATGAAACAATGAAACATGACTTAAGAAGTAAGACTTCACTCAGTAATGCCACAAATCATGTGAATATAAATGAGTTTTTTCACATGCACCGGTGATATAATTTTTAGGTAACCAGCTGAATAATAAGTTGAGTAAACATAAAAACTAGTCTTTACATAAACATACATAAACTTGTTTCTTGAAATCAAACTTTAAGTAGTCATGAATACCAAACAGCAGGAGCAGCGTTGGCGGATTCACGCACAATAAAGCGCGGAACAAAAGACTTCAACGCGCGTCCGCCGCACCTGGCCGCGACACCAGGCTAGGAAAGAGTTGTGTGTTATGATGGTACTCAAGTCTGTATATTAATAATAATATGTAATTATGCTGTAAAAAAAATTTTTTTTAAAAAGCTTTTATATCTTTTTATTTTATTTTCATGCATTGTCATCGGAACCTAATATGTGTGCCAAATTTCAGCTCGATAGCTTCAGTGGAAGTGGGTGAAATATTGATTGCAAGATTCCAGGACATAAATACATACATACGAGTGAAGTTAAATAAAAGCTTTTAAAATACATATGTGATATAAAACTTATATTAAAAAAATCTGTTAAGACGGTACTTAAGTCGGTATCTTAATAAAATAATGTGTTCGATGGAAGGAAATTATTTGCAGTTGTAAGGAAACGGCATCAAAATAATATGAAATCGTAAAACTCGGTCACGCCCGGCGGATTCTGCGAGAGTTCCGCCGTCGTATTGTGCTGTTTTTTGTTTTGGATTTGGAATAGCAGCTGGCCCGCCAGATGGCGCCACAGAAACCGAATCTAATTAACGTTATCAATAACCGAAAAATACTTCTTATTTTTTCAACTATCGTATACTTTTTTTAACATAACTATTGCTATCTTAAACTTAGGAGCGTGTTCACGCGACAGATCAATACTAGTTTTTAGGTATAAGTACATCCATGGGGAGGATCGATATAGGATACTAGCCTCCCCCGCGGATCTGCCTGCGTCAAATCGATTTACATGCAGAATCACTTCTACCACTTATCACTTATCAATATCTAGCTTTATCCGCAGTCCGACCGATCATAATTTGAGATAGGCATCTGTCGATTAAAACCGATGGATTGTGAATTATTGATTAACAAATTATTACATAGTTTTTTGTCCGTTTTAACGGAACCGTACAATATTCCAGTATTAAAAGTGGCCTATCTCACTCTTCAGGCCCTACACTCCCTATGCAAAAACATACGTCTTTTTTTTTTACGTCTAGCCATCATTCCGTCGAGGCGGGAAGGACAAACCAACAAATCAACAAACACACTTCTTTTATATATTAGTAAGGATGACGAACTACATAATAAAATCCAGATATGCTATTTATAATATGCTACACGATCTTACAGTTAGTATTTGTATTAAAAGTGTTAATGTTTATATAACACGTATACGAGTAAGCAGTGATTATTCGAAATATTCGACAGCCTCTGTAACGAACAAAAACTACGAAGTATTTACGAGATAAAGTGGAACAATGGCTCGAACGCGCCTCGCCTACGCAAAACACTCCGGCGGAGCTCGCGGCGCGCGCGGAATCTATCAGGCATGCATGTTTCCTCAGATGTTACCTTTACCTTTACAGCAGGTGACATTTAATTTCTTAAATCGCACATAACTAAGAATTAGTGCGTGCCACTTGGATTTGAACCCGGACCGCTCAAGTGAGAGGCGAGTTCGATAACCACGTTTTAACCAGGGCTGACACCGTTGATAAAAAATTAAACAAGCTTAAACGAACAAAATGTGAGAATCGCCAAGAATCAAAAATAGACAATTCAAGCACACTACATGCTTTGGGGCATTCATTATTAATAATTAGAAAAGACAAATAAACCCATGATCGTTCGAAACTGTGTCAACAAGGTATCATTTCACAGCGGAGGGACGATGCGTCTCGTGCCTCGCAGGGCACAGTCGCTGTCTCGACCGAAGTTCATCGATATACGACTTCTAAGACTGCTACTACACACAAACCATCAAGATACGTTTTTACTCAGGAAGGGGAGGGCACGTTGCTTCAATTATAACTTCATTTCCGTTAGGCTTGATGGGCATAGGGCTCCATCAGATTTATATCTTGGGTTAATTATATCAGTCAGCCGAAGAACCGCTATTAGATAAGTAAAGCCTCAATGGCAACTACATCTCGGCAATGCAATTAGGACCTTTCACGATCACTTACGATTGGCCATAGCATGAAAAACATAAACCATCAATTTAATTTTGTTACAATTTCAAACAATGTATATTACATATACATAGGTATTACTTTAACATTATAAAAATAGTTCTATTTCTATTTCTTTATTCTTATGTTACAATGTCATTTAGCACTAAGAAAGACCGGGGTATCCTGACACAAATTTTTCATTTTAGTTTTTTTAACATGGATATGATCCTCATCATCCTTGGCTAGTACTAGCCGTGTTAGATACGTGGCAGTACCAGCACAGCTTGCAAGGCGGATGTTTTGACGATGCCTATAGTACAGCTACGCTACAACGCTTCCCGCCCACCCGGAAATCAGTCACCGATTTTCGTCAGCGATAAATTAAACATTCTGATTTTAATGTTCAAACACAAAGATGTGGATTTTATTTAAAAGGACCAGAATTAAAGAGATCTTCTTAATATAATACTTGCCCTCACTAATCCATTAAGTAATGCTAATAAGATTAACTGTAACTGTAAACGGTAACCTCGAAGTGATTTTATAAACACGCGCTCTACGAGAATCGTCGGTGCACCGGGTAATTATATGCTAACCACAGAAGCACAAGGCTCGCGATTCAGGTAAACAGTCTGGCACGGAAGGCAGCGCCATATATGGCTCTAAAAATTCGTGAAACTGCGGGTAAATGGGTTTGACCCGAAAGCACTTAAAATTAAATGCCGGTAGCATAGAGGAAGTAACTCATTGCACGCACGTTCGTTATGTGTACAAATACCATATAATGAAAAATATATGAATCGGAATGAGTCTGAATCTAACTCCGGAGTTTTTCTGAGCGAATCGCAAGAATTGCGGAGTAGGCATTTGCGCAGTTTGGCTGGGATTTTAAAATTTCACAATTGACCTTGAAAAGGGCCAATATTTTATAGAAATTTACTAAATGTTTGTAAGAAACGAGATATTTCTTCATACTGTATTCAGTGTAAACTGTACTGTGTTAAGCGCCAATGTTGCAAGGAAGATTATTCAAATAAAAATAAAAAAACATGTTTTAACAGAAATTATAACATTTGCATTAGCACTATTAAAAAATGTTGCCAATTTTTGTCTTCACAGTGGACTCTCTGAATTTCGAATCTTTTTTTGTCCAGAGTTTTTGGATGGAGAGTAGCAAAATGTATAGTTTCAGTCTTAAATAATTTTAACATGTCAAAAATTACGTAAAATATGTTTTGTGCAAAAAATCACCGTCTCTGTTATTAAAGGTTTATGTAATTCAATCGCGGTGTATCTACAGCCCGTCGGATGGGAGCGCGCAGGCAGCGGGTGGTTTTTGCGGCGACTAATGCAGTGCTCGCGTTTACGTCAGTTATAAACAAAGTGGGTTAGACGTATGAAATATTGTACTGCCTCCAGCTTACAACAAAAACATGATCTACGCAGTTCATCAAGAACGTTTGATATGAGAACCGATGCATTTCTCTCATTAGCTGATATGTATCTAACTTATAACATAAATTAAGATCGTTGTTCTACCTACAATTCTGTTTTGAACATTCATATTTTATTTCCAAAGTAAAAATGTATTTAAAGCGAGGCTCGGAGAAGGCAAGTTAATGTTGAAAAAGGAATTATAAGGCTCCTGCGTGGTGAATTAATACTCTCGCTCCGCCGCGCCCACTTTCCCTTCGCCGCATCTGAAGGCATCTCGCATATCCCATTTATTCAATTATACAGTCCGAGCGGCATTATACGGTGCCTTATAAATTGAGCTTCTGTATTCTGTAATCTTTAAATAAAGTATGATAGTGATAATTTTATACATGTTTGCAATTTACGCATCATTGCCTTTGAATTGAGTTTGATAATATTTTTTTTCCGAGCAGAGCCATAATACTTAAGGAGGTTGCCCCAGCTAAGCTTGTAATAGAAGTTCGTAAAAAATACGGTTGGTTCTTTTATAAAATAGGCAACAGTGCCATGTACGCTGACTACGAAACTACTAAACGGATACGAATAACCCTTTTTCTGAGAGGGCTATTGATGAAAAAAGTCGTAATTAAGACTAGTAGAGTTAGTAGGTTTCTAAAGGTTCTGAGGTGAAAAATATAGTTCTTGTATAATACTTTACACATTATATAAATTAGCTCTACATTTCGACCCTTTATCTTATCTATCTTTTCTTCATTAAAGAGAATCTAAACTTGATGTTTTTTCTTGTTATAATTACTTATTCACCTTTCTTATAACTTCTGTCGCAAGCTGAGAGATAAGCGAGATCATAAATAACATTTACTTTAATTACAGAAATGGTGCAGATGTAATAATTACCCGCGTGGATAACGAGCGTTGCTCCACACTTTCACATAAGTGTTAGTCAGTATCCGTGCCAATGAGATTATTTATTTAACTGCCATTAGTTACGCATGCCTTTTTACGTTAATTAAACTCTATTAAAAAAATAAGAACAAGCTTTTTCAAACAGATTAAACAATAATCTTTCATTTTATATTGTTGCGATCTAGGAAGCGTCTTAACTAAATTAGTTATTGAGATTTTTTTATTTAACATTATTTGAAACATTAAACATTAACAAACTGGTGTGCAATTTTCTTTAAATAGAAGACTGAATGTTTTTTGTAAGTAGTAAGTGCGCCTCGGCGGGAATAACCCCTTAAATTTAGCGTTTATTTAAAAAATCATTCTTATAGCAAAAACACTAAATTTAAACGGAGGCGTTAAGCTAAATTTGAACCTTCTTAAACTAAATTCAAACTTACGTTAAACGACTGATAAAGGGTGCGTTCCCCGTTCCTGGTTCAAGAAACAGCACAAGCACCGCACCACAACACGACACTGCGCACGGCCGGTCAGACCAAACAAACAGAAAACACAAAAGGAGTTCGTTAGAGTTCGCGGAGGTCACGCCGGCGTGCGCTGCGAAGATACGGCTGAGCGCTGCGGGCGACCGGGCGACCGGGCGGCTTGAGCGGCGCGCGAGCACTGGCCACTGCCGTCTGCCTGCCTCGGGCCGGGGCTCCCACTGAGTGCCGAAGCGCCCGAGCCGAGGTCCCGGCGAGCGCCCGCTGATTGGGCGGGAGACGGTATCAAATATGGCTTGGATAAGTTACAAGTAAAGGACAACACTTTGGCACGCACTTTAGGCAGCTTCTTGGAGTATGTTGGCAAAAAATATTTGTGCTACTTAAATAAGGCTTAGTACAGGTGTCTAAACTTTATCAAAAGGTAATTTAGTATAGTTAAGTATAGTTCTGTACTTACTTCCATCGATCCAACAGCCTTTTTTGGTCCGCTGCTGGACATGGGCCTCCCTCAATAGACGCCACCCGATCCTGCGCCAACTGAATCCGACGGTTTCCCGCTGTCTTCTTCAGGTCGTTAGTATATGAAGAAATTTTACCGAAACTTTGTATTATGCGTTCGTTATTGTAAGATTAAAAATTATTAGTTAATGGGTGAATTTCCTGTAGCACGAGTGAAACCATGTAGGCTTTTAAATTATCTGGTGTAGAATTCATTTAGATTATATATATCTTCTTAATAAATAGTTATCCTGCAAAAATATAGAAAAATAGTCCACCATGATACTTCTGTGAGATTTGCTTATATGTTGGCTTTGGCTTTTCACGTCTCAAAACAGAGTGATAAACACTTAAACATTATTGGAAAATGTTTTCCTGAGAAGCTTCCTCCCAGCCCACGGGAGGTAAGGCCGCCGTCCGCCGCGCGTCTCGCGTCTGTCCGTCTCAGCCGCCGATGTGACGCTTAGTGACGTTAATTGCATAGTTTTACGAGCAATTACTCCATGTCTATACTTCTTAGAAATGAGATTTCATCGTGAGGCGTACAAGCGTAGACCGCATATTTTTTATAGAAAAAAAAAAACTAAACATAGTAATCCCCAGTAAAGTTATAATTTAAACTCACTTTTTACAGATGCTTAGATTCACCAAACCAGATATCCAAACGCTATTCTTTCATAAGTCGCCCACAAAAAGAGATAAACTTTAGTGTTTTATGCAGTTCAAAGTGAAAACGAGTCGACTTCGCTGTGATTGTCAAACTGCGGGTCCCGGGTTCGAATCCCGACCGATGAAAATGATTTTTTGTGTACAAATATTTTACAATCGGATCATGGATGTGTAGTGTTATGTGTACCTACAGGACATAGTTTGAGAGGCACACACGAAAATGATCTCAACTCCGTTGGCTCTCAATTTTCATATCTATCCTATATTTTCCCGGGAAAGTAAGCTATCCTCCAATCAATTAGTTTTTGGCTGAAACTGTCAGAAGAAACAGGTGTGTGAACTGCCTAAAACAACTATGAAAAATCCCACCCTAATGTATTATTGTTACAAAGTAAACACAATCATGGTAAAAAATACAAGCAAAAAAAGGTTTATAATGCGCTTCGATTCTTACTGATATCTATGTTGGATAAAGAAAGATAGGGTGGAAAGGTACCTGGTTCGACTGTACCCCGCGTCGAGATGGTGATGACGCGTCGGAGCTCCGACCTTTCTTAATCGTCCATATGATGATTTTGCTGAACACCAATTTTCGTATCACTGTAGATGCACTAATACGTGACACTCAAATAATGTTTTTGCTACTTTGTAACTTATTCTGCGGCGAAATCGACGGGAACACGGGAGCTCGACCGGACTTGACGCGCGTAGTCGGCAGAAGAGAACTGTCACATTCTACCCCCCAAGTATTTGATTTTATTGATGGGAAGGAAGTTGAGATGAGGGTAGGGTATCGGATCGGTTGCGTTCGGAAATAACCATCAATCTACATATTATGAAGTCGAAAGTGTGTTCGTTGGTTTAAAAATTGATTTGCTATTTTTTCATTCAGTAGCTACGAACAAATTGCACTTGTAGTCCCTCAAGTGGTGAGTGGCCAACTCAGTGTCGAATGTTCGATACACTGGGTTGGCCTTCGACGAGGCTTACCGATTGTTTTACAATTGGAACCGAAACCGACGGCTTAACGTAACCTACCTTCCGCGCTCATGAAATGTTTGCGACAAGCGGTCCATCGCCCATCGACATACCGACCGTGCTCGACGTTGCTTAACTCGGTGGATCAGATATCGACGCGAGCTAATGGGCTATGAGTGCTTCCGTCACTGCGTAAATGGTACTCGCGTTTTGATATTTACATGGTTCTTATAAGTGTAAACATAAATAGCTAAATGAGCAAAATTAATACAGACATAGTCGCGAGCATAGACTATACTTATTCAATAAATGCGTGTGTTTTCCAATTCCGACGTAGGTATTACGCAGCGAGTGGGCGGGCGGTAATCGATGTCAATATTATGAAAATGGCCGCAACGTAATGGCCTGTAGAAATCGTAATGTCTATTATGCGGACAGACAGACAGCCGGACGCGCGGCGTTGATTTACCGGCACGTGCCGATTGTGGCTCATGTTAATTTACTGCTCAATGCAAAACGGGTATGTAGGTATATTTTTTGACATTAAGAACGACGTGTTGACAAGCAGTTTTGTAATAAAAATGCATTTGAAATTTACATTGACTGCGGAAAATTATTCAGATGTTTATTATGGAGAACTCTCAGGCATGCCGGTTTCCTCACGATGTTTCCTTCACCTTTACAACAGATGACATTCACAGAGTACCTTTTTTAAACCGCACATAGGTATCATTCATCATAAGTCATTGGTGCATGCCGCTTGAATTTGAACCTGGACCGCTCGAGTGACAGGTAAGTTTTATTGTGACTGGGCTGACCGCTTATTATATTATAAAGATCGTACTCAGATTGAAGTTAAATCAATTTGGATGGTTTGCCTACGGCGCGTGCGCAGGTGTGTGCGCCGGCGCCGCGCCGCGCCGCGCCGCCAGCCCGTCACACTCTCTTAACGCGCACGCACTGCACGCACTGCACCCGCGCGGATCCAGTTTACCTACATATCGCATAACACGTTCCGCGATATAACATTCGTGGCCTGATTACAAAAAAAAAACATCGTTTGCGTTACAATATTTAGATTTGAAATTTGAATGTTTTGTTTGGTAATAATAATAAGCTCAAAAACTCCTGAGAGAATTTTATCAAAGGTCTTGAAATATCTTTTAGACGTGGCTCACGTGCCGTTTATCGGAAGACATCACGACAGCCCTATAACGTACGAGTATACACTTTAATGTACTCACATCAATCTATAGGTTATCAGTAATCCCACTAATCCCACTATGGCCAAAAAGACAAATTAGTACACTTAAAACTATCGTTCTAACGGGCTGAACTGTTTTATTTATATGTACTTTGTAGTAAAGTTTTTACATATATTGCAATGAGATTAAACAAAAAACTAAAAAGACAAAACAAAAATATTGAGAAAAGTTTATTGTTATATTGTTTTTATTTAAAGTAACAAAAAAAAGGATGGAAAATATTTATTTTGTGTAGGACTTTTCCTAGTGTTTTTCTTTAACTTTCTCTCTGTCCTCTCGTCTATGTTTCTTATTGTTATCATCTTCATTATATTTGGTATGCCTTTTTTTTATTTTAACAGACCCCTGATGTCTATCATAATTATCTTTACTATAGATTAAGGATGAAGGATCTTCATCTCGTGAATCACGAAATTCTGAAGGATCTCCATCAAATTTATTTTCATGTGTCACGTTGTCCTTGTAAAGATTTTTATGATGATGTCTTGACTTATGGTCACTCCCATGCTTTTTTTTATGAATTTTATCTTCATTTGTAAATTTTTGGCTGGTTCTGGGATGTGTGTTCCGCGATTTATTTTCACTGTACGTGTCTACCGATCTGGCTTCATCACCACTACCACTTATACTTCTTCTTTCTTTTTTTATTATTTTGTTACTATAACGACTATTACAATCGTCATTGTCGTCATTATAAGAATCAAACCTTTCTTTTTTTATCCTTACAGCTAACCCTCTGTTTTCAATTGTGGTTTCAGCTTTTCGTCTGTAGTCACTATATTTTTCTCTTCGTCTTTTATGTTTCTCATGATCGTCATAATGTGTATATACTTCTCTATCAGATTTTGTAGAATCGATGTTTCTATCGTCCCTTCTTTTTGATTTGCTATAACGATACGAATCTTCTTTACACTGGCTCTTGCGGGAATGCGGCTCAGGTCGCTCTTCTCTTTTCGAATATTGGCTGTGTCTATAATGGTTATATGAATCTTCACGCTTTCTTTTTCTGCTGTCGTATTCTTCTGAATATTTAGAGTGACTTGACGTTTTGTATTCATCTCGACTAAGCCCTGACTCATTGTTATGGTGCTTTCTTTTTGGACTATAATCACAGTAACTTGATTCATTTCTATCTTTAGATTTCCTGTGATCATCTTTTGTTTCATCATGACTACTTTGGTCCTTACTCTCTATGTTATCCTGCGCTTGAGTGAAACATTCCATCTGAAAAATAGATAAGTATATAAAAATATTGATTCAATTAAGTGAGTTTATGCACAGTTAACTGATTGATATTGTTTTAGAGCAGCCCCCACTCAGTGGGATAGTGAAAGGGTTGTGATGATATTCCCACCTGCGTGGAGATGACGTCGCGCAGCACGTCGGAGTAGTTGCGCGTCTTGGCGGGCACGCGGTACTTGGCGCGCCGTCGCTTCATGTCGCGAAGCTCCGCCAGGAACTCTATCTTTGACTTGGTCTTGCTAGCATTGGTACCGCCAACCTCATCACTTGCACTGGAACAAAATTTTTGAATGGGGGATTAATGTTTTATTACTACACTGAGTTTAGATTTGATTGATATTACATTAAATCGATCATATTTATGTCATTAAAAAATAAAGCAAAAAACATTATATTTATACAGTCCTTTCAAAACTAGCTTACCCGAGATGAGCAAGGTCGGACAGGTCATGGGATGAGGACACCTGGTTGACTACAGCATCATGTATGGCCCGGCGCTCGTCACAAGTGTATGTGACCTGCAGGCGTTCCAGTGTGAGGGGTGGATCACCACTGCACCCAGCTCCTTTAGATCATTAAGGAATTTATTGAAATTTATTTTCAACTTAATTTGTACCAAAATCGATGTAAAAAATTTAAATTTACTATGTACATATTAAAATTTTAATATATTATTATGTGTAATGTTGCAACAAGTGCAAATTGTTACTACACAAAAAAATATTTAACAATCACCATAATTTTGCAAAGGATACATTTAATTATGTATAGAATTTAGCACAGCCAAATGGACCAATGAGAACTGTAAAGTCAAAACAACAACATTTAGTTTATTTGTATATCTTTACACAAAATACACTTGTACACAGAAAATATTTGGACCCACCTGTCCTAAATGAAGCCTGGTTTGTCGAGGCATTCTTGATTATTTCAGCAATATTTTCTGAACCTATAACATATCAAAAGCTGTTCATTAAGCTTAGCACAGATGTTACCACATTTAGCAAGTTAGCTGGTATCTTACTTAATTTGACCAGAGTGCTGGCATCAGGGTCCAAAGGACTGGGCAATAAGCAATCCTTGTCGGAGTAGCCTTGGCTTTTCAAAAGACATTTCCTTTCATGTTCCACTATTTTGTCAGGGGGTACTCTATGATTTGAATCATATTGACATCCCACCAAAGTTTGTTTCTGAAATTATACAAAATATTATTTAGGGAAATAAGTAGGAAGTTAACAGAATTGTAGTTTCCATAATCAATTAACTTTTCAATTCAAAATTCATAATTACTGATTAAGGAAAATGTGGTGCAAATTTTACTAAAATTTAAATCGACCAAAATAATGTATACATAACCTCTATCAAATGTTTTCGATCCCACTGCAAACTTTGTAGCATCATTGTAACTTCGGTGTCAAAGTGTTTTAAATACACATGTAATTCAGTTAATTTACTGTGTCTGGTCATTTTATCCACCATATTTATAATTAAAAAACAGTTTAATTTTTTGGTAAATATCAAATAATATTATTTGTCATGTCAACAAGTTGAGAGAGACAGTGAGAGACTTGCCAATTTGCCATTTGTTTGAGACAACTCAACAAGTGACAGTGACAAGTGATTAAAAGGGAAATCCACCCACAGTTTAATTAAGAGATTGATAAGTGAACATATTCTATTCTAATTTGTGAGGTTTGGCTTCGATACCTTAGCCAAGAATTTTTACCCACAAAACGATTCGATACAACGATCAATATATTGGCTAGGAAATAGTAATAATAAGACAACTTAAAGCCCCCTACGTTTTCTAACTTTTTAAAACATTTTCCCATCATTTTTGTAATTTTATCTTGAGATGACCTAAAATTTTCATTGTTGGCAATAATAAATTTGACATTTTGCCATCCATCTGCCATCATCTGTCATCAGCACATCCACAGAGCAGGAATCAACATCACATTCCGGCCTTTATAATCTGTATTTCTCGGCGAAATAGGACGTGTGCGTTTAGAGAATTAAATATTTTTCTGAATGTTTCTAAAAAATGGCAGATTCTGAGGTAATATTGTGTATATTAGGATAAATTCTGTTAAAGTATGTTTGCCTCAGTTGTACATATTATATTTGTTGGCAGGGCCTCCAAAAACTGAAGGATATACCATTTAAAATCCAGACCGCAAATTTGCAAGGAAGACGTGAAGTTCTCGAAGAGATTCAGAATGCTTTATCAGTTCCTGGTAAGTATGATATTGTCCACAATATCCACTTTTTTATTGTATTCAATCGCCTCTATGAATATTTGTGTGTAAACAAAATATTGGGTAGAGGGCGTCAAACAGCTGTATTGATCCGTCGCCCGGGAGGATAGATCTTTCTGAACTACTGGGTGTCGTACTAGGTCACTGCACAAAGGATGCGCCCCATGCACTTTCAACAAGTATTTAAGCCTGATAGGTTATTGTTTTGAGAGATGATTAGCCTCAACAAGTTGCTCTTTTGTGCTGTTAATTACATATAATTTTATACTTTTTAAAGGTTATCATTGAGCAGTTTCCTAAAAGTAATTCTTACAAATGTTTTAGAAGGTATAACTGAAGCTCACATCCGGTATGTGTGCCGGGCGTTGATGCTGACCTTAAACCGCTACCGTGACTCTGCATCTCAATCGTATGTGAGGAGCTTACTAGCCTACCTGGCTTCTAGCCACCGGGAGCATACTCTTAAATGCATGCTGCCGTTGCTGCTAGAAGTGTCTGAACAACTGAAGAATACAACCACATCGTAAGTTTCTGTTTTATTTAATTGGATTATACAACAAGTTCAGTCTACCAGATGATGAGGTCAATGAACTAATATCAGCCGAAGAGGTTGCAATTTTTTATATGCTGCATTCTGTTTCATATAAAAGTCAGATTTTTGCAATGTAACTGCAAAGTGAGCTGTTAATTGTTAATTTCAGTAAAAAAATCCTTTTGAGGCTAACAACTCATAAAATTCTATAGATTTGGTCTCACTCTAAGTACTTAGCTTCAGTATCTATATTAGTATTGATAGATAATTTCATAACTAATTAAATTGATTATGATAACATAAATCATATCATTAAACATAATGTTAACTAATTGACCATTACAGGAAAAGTGTTTGCCAAACTGGCCTGTATGCCCTGAGCTGGTCAGCAGTGATAGTGGAAAAGGGGCTTAAAGATGTACAGCAAGATGGAGTGGACTACGACACGCTGGCCCTGGTGCAGGGCAAGCTGCTCGCTGTTGTAATTGCTTACGGAAACAAGAAGAGAAATCATAATGCCTACTCTATGGTATGATTACTATTTATTTGGAATATTAGATACATAACACAGTTGTAAAAAAATAAATGTGCAATTAAAACTTTTATAAAATGTTGTATAGTTTTGCACTATGTAGCTAATTTATTGAAACCATATTTATCAATACTATACCAGAAATACAAAAACCGATAGAGCTAGCATACACTAAAACAAATGGAATAAGTTATTCTAGCAAATTCTGTCATCATCATCACTACCCTTTTTTTTTGTCCTAATGCTGGGCATGGGTCTCCTCTCACAATGGGAGGGATAAGGCCTTAGTCCACCACCCTGGCCAAGTGCGGATTGGCAGACTTGCAGGTTTCCTCACAATGTATCCTTCACCGTTATAGCAAGACTCATTTAATTTTTCAAATTCTGTATCTCATATCATATAGAATATAATTCAAAACATAAATGACAAAAGGTTAAATGAAAGAATTTAACTAGTTTGTTACTCATCATCATCATCATCAGCCTTTTGAGGTCCATCAACATTATGCTTTCCTAAATGACGCCGCCATTACCGACAGCTTGTTATTGTTCTCCCTACAACATGATGTTGCAGAAAGGCTGGCTTCATCTTTTAGTAGTAGTTATTAACGTGTGCCATAGTGAGTGGCAAGAATCTGTTAGCAGCAGTTCTAATACTAATGTTGGTTCTCTCGATGTAATCTGTTTGCCATCTGTGCTGCAGCTGCAGTCGTCGTGGCGCGCGGCCGGCAAGGACCGGCTGCGGCAGTGGGCGCGCGCGCTGCTCGCGCAGCCGGCCGACGCGGGCGCGCACGTGTGCGTCGCCGCCTCCGCGCTCTGCCGGTACGCCCGACACGCGGGGGACGAAGACCTGATCGCCGCGCACAAGGTAACAATAACAAGATAACAATGTTTGCGTCTATGTATCGTGCACTAGTTTTATGCGCTTGCTCTGCATGGAACTGAGGCGAAACCCCTTTTTTAATTTAGTGTGCTGAAGTGTAAAAAAATATATTTGTCAAATCATAATTATGATAATTTGCAGGGCAAGATGTTGGAAAGCTTTATAAAAAGCATGATAACAGTGAAGAGCCGGCCGAACGCGAACTTCATCCTGGGCTGCGCCGACCTGCTGCAGGCGCTGGACACGGCCGACGTGCAGGACGCGCTGCTGCCGGCGCTGCAGAAGGCCATGCTGAGGAGCCCCGAGACCATCATAGAGGCTGTGGGAGAGGTCATCGCCAACCTGGGCATTTATGTCGAGGGAGCGGCTATTGATATTGGAAAAAGTTTCATTGGTGAGAATTTTCATTGTAAAAAAACATAAATAAACTATCATCTATGTCTATATATCTTGTTTTTGGCTCTTCAGACTTGTGGTTATATTTGTGAAATAAAAATCAGCTCTGCCTTGAGTTTGAACCCAAGTACTACGTCTCAGTCTCAGCCAATTATAGACAGTGCTTAATTTTTGGTACAAAAACCACAGCAATAATTTCATTCTATAAAGCCTTCTATATAAAAATTCTCGCATAGAATTGAGAGTAAATAATCAGTATTTCCTCTGTGATAGTGAACTTGCACTCGCGCGACGAGTGGGTGCGCGCGCAGGCGGCGCGTGCGCTGGGGCAGCTGGCGCGGCGCGTGCGGGCGCCGGCGGCCGCGCGCGCGCTGCTGGCGCACGCCTTCGCCGAGTACAACGGCGCCGGCGGGAAGCTCACCTCCAGCGAGGACAAGATCGCCGTCTTGAATGTGACCACTTACACTTTAATCATGATCTGATATCAGCCGTGTTATTCAAATTTGTAGTCCACGCGAGCGAAGAAATAGACTGTCCATTTCTTCGCTCGCTTTTAGTAAACTAAAGAGCTGAGTGCGGCCCTATTTCGGCAGATCCTATCGTTATTATTTTATGGTCGTATTGTTGTTGTACTTGTGTTAATTTGTCGAAATAAATTGCTATTCTATTGTATTCTAAACTTGATTTTATATTCGATGGTTGCAGGGAATCAGTAGTGTGAGGGAGCTGGCGGTGCCGGAGGAGGAGCGGCAGAAGCTGTTCTCGGAGTTCATGGCGAGCGTGGCGCGCGTGCTGGACAGCGAGACGCACGAGCGCACCGTGTGCGTCGCGCTCGACGCCGTGCTGCGCTGGGCCGCCGCCGAGCCCGCGCTGCCCGCGCAGCTCGTCGACCTCTTTAAGGTTCGCCCACGGCATAGCTATCGACGACCATATGCGTCCCTCGGTTGGAAGAGCATACTCCACCACTCTGCTCCAGTGAGGGTTGCTGGAGTGCTGGAGCCTTGCGAATTATTTTGCGGGAATTATATTTTATGAAAAATATTTTTTTGCAGAAAAATGTATCAGCAAAGAACACGACGCAGGGCGTGCGCATCGCGTACACGTCGTTGGTGGCGCGCTCGCTGCGGCGCGCGCCCGCTGCGCCCGCGCAGGCCGCCGCGCTACGCCCGCTACTGCGCGCCGCCGTCGAGAAGGCCGCCGCGCAGCCGCTGCAGGTGACCTATTGAACATAATATAGTACAGCCTCAAATAAATATTTATTTTTTAATGTATATTTATCATTAGTGTATGCGCCGGCATCAGTCACGCGCTAGCGGTGAGCGGTACGGACGTGGACCAGACGCATTACCTACTTCACCTATTGAGTGATCAAAGGCGTGTTTTATTTACTATAATAATACCCAAACACTACAGCCCCTTATCATAACAAAATCTCAGTCGCAAAACGAACGTGTCCGCAGCCCCTGGTGGTGAGCGAGGGCGTGAGCGCGATGCTGGCGCTGACGCTGATGGACGAGGCGCGCGAGCTGCCGTCCCAGACGGCGCTGTGGGCCACGCTGCTCCACGCCGACAAGCACGTGCTGCTGCACGACCGCCTGCTCTCAGCCGCCACCGATGACGGTGAGTCGCGCTCACCCAACGGAAGTACTACTCGCCGTCTTTTCATATAACATACGGTAGATTATAGGCCGGTTCTTCAGTTTTATTATTTGTATTAAAGAGCTTTATTGCTTTTTATTGCACTATCATTTATTTTGTTATCCTAATATCAATTTGGTTAATGCAATTCAGTTTAATTGATTTTGTTAGTGTTAGTACAGACTACATCACTACTCTGTCCTTCCTCTATGGTATTAGTAAAATGTTTAGTTTACTATCCCTTACTATTCACCAGCTTCCGAAATCAGTCAATCGCTAGAAATCCCTGTATATAAATCAATCAGAATCATGAAGTATAATGTAATTGTTATCCATTGTAAACGATAGCCGCTTTAGCATATCATGTATCACTATAGCATTTACCCGTTTATAGTCCTAATTCAGGTGGTGATGCTGTGCCGGAGCGTGCTGGAGCGCTACCCGGGCGCGGCGCGCGCCCGCGGCTCGCCCGCGCACCGCGCGCTCGCGCTCGCGCTGCTGGCGCCCGCGCCGCCCGTGCGCCACGCCGCGCTGCGCGAGCTGCGCGCGCTCGTCGGCCACGCGGCCCGCGGCCCGCTGGCGCGCCAGCTCGCGCTCAAGCTGAACGAGCTGCTGGCGGAGGGCAAGCTGCTCGCGACCAGGGAGCGCGCGCAGTCGGACGAGAAGCCGGACCTCACCGGCAAGATGGTGCTCGATGCCGTGCAAGCGCTCTGCTCGTTCACCGGTTAGTCTTATGTATTTTATGTGACCATTCCAATATCCACAGGAGACCTTCTGAAAATGAGGCATTTTGGAATAACTATTGATTAAAATTAAAAATTTTAAAACCCTTGCCACATTCTACTATTCAAAACCTTTCATTTTAATATCCATATTGAGGGAATTGTTAAAAAATATATATTCCGTCATTTTGTGGCGGCGGCCATCTTGGACCGATTTTCATGAAACAGCTAAGAACTCCCGACTAATTCACCCTTCAATCAAAAAAAATACAAAATCAAAAACGTTTTATCCGTTCGGGAGCCACAGACAGACTCACACACACAGGCACGTCAAACTTATAACACCCCGCCTTTTTTTCGTGGGGGGATAAAAAACGACGGCGACCGTCCAGTCATATAAACATTCGTTTGCGCAGAGTACCCGGAGGAGGAGGCGGAGCAACTGGCGCTGGCGGTGCTGCCCGGCGCGCACCACCCGCTGGCGGCGGCCGCCAACGGGCAGGCGTGGGCGCGGCTCGTGCGCCACCTGCGGCTGCGGCCCGCCGCGCTCGTCGCCAACCACCTGAACAACATCAAGAACACCTACATCGACGCCTACGAGCCCACCGAGGTGTGTCTGTATGTCTGTAGTAGCGACTGCCGAGCACGCTGTCAAAGTCGATGCTACCGAGAAGAACACGGCAAGAAACTCGATAGTTACTCTTTTCAAAATTTATAATTTTTTATAATATATTGACTGTGTTGTCAAAAAGTTGTGTAGTCAAAAGAAATTAGTTTACGAACATAGTATAGTATAATTTCCTCGTCAGGTGATGTCTAGGGCGGTGTCGACGCTGTGCCGCTGGAGCGAGGCGCTGGGCGGCGCGGGCGTGGCGCGCGCGCTGGCCGCGCTGCAGGAGCCGGCGCTGCTGCGCGTCACGCGCGACGAGTACTTCGCCTTCCTCACGCCTCCCGGACACCTCTACGACAAGACCGTCATTCCGGGGTGAGTGGACACTACTGGTTAATCGTTATTTCAAACTAGTGGACGCCCGCAGCTTCGCTCGCGTAGAATTAGACCCATTAACGACGTCTGCCCGCGTTCGGGTTGCCCACTTGACTTCAAAAACGGCAAAGTTTCATACTAACTTTGCACCCCCGTTTTATCCCCTTAGGGGGTGAATTTTCAAAAATCCTTTCTTAGTGCTCGCCTACGTTATAAAAGGAACCCCTGTGCAAAATTTCAAGTTTCTAGCCCTTATAGTTTAGGCCCTGCGTTGATATGTCAGTCAGTCAGTCAGTCAGTCACCTTCTCCTTTTATATATATAGATTGCATATGTAATGTTTTTTTTTTTTAATTTTTTTCGTGCATTGTCATCGGAACCTAATATGCGAAGTGGGTGAAATATTGATTGCAAGATTCTAGAACATACATACATACGAGTGAAGTTAAATAAAAGCTTTTAATTAAAAATAAATAGTAATATGTACTTTATTGCCTACAGCTGAGCTGGAGCTGTGATGAGCCTAATCTACGAGTATATTAATATTATAAAGCGGAAAGAATTGTTTGTAATGTTTTCACACAAAAACTAGTGGACCGATTTCAAAAATTCTTTGACCATTTGAAAGCTGTATTTTCACTGAGTGCGCGGTTTGGAAATGAGTCACTCACATTTCGCGCCATTTCTTGAGACTTCGAAGTTATGATTCGCTTTTGATTCCCATTTAGTCATGTCAAAGATATATCTGCGGTACCTAAAATGTTGCAAGTTGTTGCGATTTCAATACCCATAACAAGTATTCCAAGAACCTTTTGCTTGCGATCAGGAACGAGGAGAGAGAGAAGGAGATGAACCTGAAGCGCGAGAGCAAGGCGTACAGCTACAAGGATCAGCTGGAGGAGATGGCGCTGCGCCGCGAGCTGGAGGAGAAGCAGCGCAAGGACGGGAAGAGGGTCGAGGTGAGGCCGGCCGTCATGTCCGAGCTTGTCGCACAATAATATATGTATACGGACCGGCATCCAAAGTCTACTTTTTTTTAATGGATACAAGATATCAAACGAGCTTGCAGCACCACCCATCCGCTGCCGCCCATGACAACTGTGACTGTGACTTTGAACATGACTCTTTTAGGGACTTTTAGGATGGTTAGTCCAATTAGTTGAGAAAGTTAACTAGAACATTAGTTGGTTAGTTCGTTAGTAGGTATGAGGACTTGGGACTGTTAGTGATAGTTAGTCCTGTTAGTTAGTGTTAGTAATAGTTCAGATAGTACTTGTAGTAGGAGTCTCGTTCTAAGTCAGTCACAGATGTGTTGCTACCCTGGAGGACTAAGATGGTCGCCTCTAAAGAAGTGTAATCGGAAACCACACATTTCCAACCGGACCATAATTGCTTTAAAAACAATTATTACATGGTGGAATTGGTACTAGGTACCATGGCGGGCGGTGGTACTGCCCCGGGTGAACTCTATATGGAACCAATTAGGTTTCATATAAAACCTTCTGACATTGAATGTGCAGAAGCCGAAATTAAGGTATCGTCTTGCGCGGGGCGAGGTGGATGTCAGTCCTAAGAGCTGGTTGGGTCGCCGGCCGTTTCATATCCCGCGCACTGATTCCCCATACTCAGCTATCCCCTCCGAATTTCGTTCTGAGCTAAACATTCGTGCCGACAGCTGTATCTGTGATTTGCAGCGAAGCGTGGCAATGTATGAATATGGGAGATAGCTTGGTTAGATCAAGCCTACAGGGCATCTCATGTGCTTGCAGGCGCCGCTGACGGCGAAGCAAAAGGAGGCCGTGAAGGCGCAGCTGGCCAAGGAGAGCGCCATCCGGGACAGACTCACCGAGGTCGGCTTACCTTGTATCCTGTACTATACTAATATTATAAAGAGGAAACATTTGTTTCTAATGTTTTCACACTAAAACTACTGGACCGATTTCAAAAATTCTTTCACCATTAGAAAGCTGCATCTTCACTGAGCGACATAGGCTATATAATATTACTAGGTGTAAACGAAACTATTTTTATGTCTAATTCCACGCGAGCGAAACTGCGGGCGGTCCACTATCTTTTATATAAACGTGAAATCGTGAATTGAACAATGCGGGTGACTCTTCCTTGTCTAAATCTGGTTTTCTACCAAAGACGAAAAGTATCCAGAGGAGATATTAATCGTAGCCCACTTTAGGTGATAATTTTAGACGAACCGCGAGTCTCGGACTTGAATTCAGGCCGGGGCAGATGTTTATGACTAAGGGACCGTGGTCCCACCGATTATCCCTAGGCGAATGAATTTCGCAGATGAAAATTTGTATTCAGGTCGCAGATCTTAAATATAGATTTAAATGTGACAACCGCAAAGCAGTCTTAAAAAGCCTACAGTGAGTTAAAAGGTTCGCTGCGACCCATATACGTCCCACTGCTGGGCACGGGTCTCCTCCACAGACACAGCTGCGGGAGGTCTGGAGCATACTCCACCACGCTGCTCCAGTGCGGATTGGTGGAGGAGTTAGTGGCCAACCCAGTGTCGAATGTCGAAGACCTTCGGGAAGGCGGTGGCGTGTCTTTGACAAGGCTTAGCGACTGTTTCCAGGATTGAAAACAACCTGACGGCTTTATGTGCCCTCCGAAGCACGGAGTGAATATGTAGCATGTGTTTATTGTATGTGCAGCTGAACAAGCGCGTGACGAGCGCGGTGTCGCTGCTGGAGGCGGTGGGCGCGGGCGCGCCGCTGGCGACGGCGCGCGGCGCGCGGCGCGTGCTGGCGGCGCTGCTGCCGGCCGCGCGCTCCCCGCTGGCGGCGCCGCTCGCCGTGCCCGCCTACCTGCGCCTGCGCCGCGCGCTGCTGCCCGACCACCGCCTGCTCGCCGACGCCGTCGCGCGCACCACGCTCAGGTATCATTCGCTAAATTGTATAGCATGGCTGGAGGAACTTCAGTTGGTTCGCACATGTGTTGTACGTGTCGCGCCGCTTCTTCCCGCCGACTACCTACCTAACTAATGCGCCATTGCGTACTGGTTGCACGGAAAATAAGACTGAGGAGAGAGGCAAATTAGTACATAAAAACTCTTTGGGGGAGTTCACGCAACCATCCCGCTAAGCTCTGCTGAGGGGTTGAGGGAGGCAGTACGGGGTGGGGGACACATGGTCAGCTTAGCAGCTGACGCAGTGTATTGATTCACATGTACGTCGATTCATAAGATTTGTATGCCATTGTCGAGCCCACTGATAACTGTAAACTGACAGATGTGTGTGTGTGTGTGTGTCAGGCTGGTGAAGCCGGCGTGCGACCTGGAGCCGGTGCTGGAGGAGGAGCCGCTGGAGGCGGCCACGGCGCACGCCATCCGCGCCACCTACTGGGCCACGGTGGAGCCGCGCCCGCCGCCCGCGCCGCCCGCCGCGCCGCGCGCACTCGACGCGCCCGCCTTCTGCTACGTCTTCCCGCTGCTTAAACACGGTCAGCTTCATACTTATAATTTACTAGCTGCTGCCCTACCTGGCCAGTACATCAGTTGCGCTGCGTACGGACGGCCGGGGGACACGTAGCTCCCGCGGTTCAGTAGCAATGTAGCAATAAACGCGAAATAATTACGCATGTGATCGACTGACTCTTAATTAATCGCCACCATCTCCAGCTTATAATTACCTGTTCGGGAACATGCCTTCGAGCGGCCAGGCTCAGCGATTGTACGTTTTCCTGAGCTTGCATTAACGTGCAATCGCTTTACTTAATTTAATATAAGTAATTTAACAACAATACGTGACCAGCAGCCGCTCGAGGCGCCGCGTATTCCAAACCATTAACCATATCTACGTATAATCGTCGTACTACCATGACATCCCCTCATCCCACACCATACCATACCATTTACCATATAACTACTTAGAGTATAGAACCAAAATATACTCCTGTTACCAACCAAAACATCTTTTTCTCCCAAACCCTTTTACGTAACTCTTTTCATGGTCCTTCGAGCCGGATTACTTAACAATAACATTGACACTTACCTAACATGCGTTTCTAAACCGTGCCAGGTTTGTCGGCGCCGGCGACGCGCGGCGACGAGGACGTGATGGTGATGGGGCTGAGCGTGATCGCGCACCACGCGGCGCTGCGCGGCGACGAGCGCGCGCTGCTGCAGCCCGCGCTCTTCCCCATCGACCACATGTACCGCCTGCTCATCGACCTCAGGGGTACCACTATATACTTGATCACATCTCTTAACATACACTTTCAGGTGGAAATTCTTTGAATTTTGGAAGGACTAAGCATCTGCTTAAAACTCTTGTGAGATTATTGTAGTGGACGCTCGCAGCTTCACTCGCGTGGAATCAGACAATAGTTTCGTTTACACCTAGTAATATTATATAGCCTATGTCACTCAGTGAAGATGCAGCTTTCAAATGGTGAAATAATTTTTGAAATCGGTCCAGTAGTGTCTGTGTGAAAACATTACAAATTATTATTATTATATAATATTGATTACTATAGATAGATGATTGTGTCGGCTTAACCCGCACGTGTAATTTTGCCTCCAGCGGTCACTATCCACAAACCGACCGCACCTATCGTTGCTCAACTCTGTCGATTGTATGTCACAATCGACGCGAGCCGCTGTGCTATGGACCCTACGAGGATGTAAATGGAGGTATTTTAACGTGATGGTGCGCGCAGGCGGCGCGACGGGCGCGGTGGCGGCGGCGTGCACGGCGGCGCTGCTGGAGACGGCGGGCTGCGCGGCGCGCGACGCGCTCTGCGAGCACGACGTGACGTGCCTGCTGGCCGGCCTGCAGAGCCCGCAGGAGGTATCGCGCGTACATCATCATCACAACCCTTTCTTTGGCCCACTGTTGGGCACAGGTATCCCTCTCAGAATGGGAGGGGATAGGCCTTAGTCCACCACGCTGGCTAATTGCGGATTGGCAGACTTCACATGCCTTCGATAACATTATGATGAACTCTCAGGCATGCAGGTTTCCTCGAGATGTGTCCTTCACCGTTATAGCAAGTGACATTTAATTTCTTAAATCGCACTTACACTTTACATGCACACCTCACGTCACTTTACACTTTAATAAAAACTTAGAAAAGCCATTGGTGCGTGCCGTTTGGGTTTGAAACCCGACCTCTCGAGTGAGAGGCGAGTTCGATAGCCACTGGGCTGTCACCGTACACGTACATCCATTATTGATTATGGTCAGTCGCTCCCACTTTAACCGGGTCCACAATAATCTTTGGCTTAATCCTGCACGTCAAATTCCCTTCAACAAATTTTAAACTCTTTTTAAGTATCCTTTTCTGATTGCTGATCCCGCGGACTGCTTTAATGTAAATTAAAACGTTTCAAGTCCGATAAGTGTGTAATGTGAGTGAGCTATGAACATGCCCATGTTCCCCTCAGGACGCTAATGTGTGTTGTGGTGCGCGTGCGCAGGTGGTGCGCGAGGCGGCGCTGCGCGCGCTGCTGCGCGTGGCGCCCGGGCTGCCGCCGCTGCTGGACGCCGCGCCCTTCGGCCTCGAGCTGGCGCTGCGGCTCTACATCGCCACCTTCGACGGCTCCGAGGACAACAAGTAACAGCGCCACGTATTACTTATTCAATCAAGTTTATTCAACTATCAAAATGCAACCCCCGTGCCCAGCAGTGGGACGTCTATGGGTCGCAGGAAAGCAAAATAGCACCTCGTCACCCCAGTCCACATACCTACTAACGAACTGACCAACTAATGTTCTAATTAACTCTCTCAACTAATTGGACTAACCATCCCAATCCCTAATTGAGTCTTGTTCAAAGTCAGTCACAGTTGTCATGGGCGGCAGCAGCTGGGTGGTGCTGCAAGCTCGTTTGCTATCTTGTATCCATAAAAAACCCTTCAGTCAAATTCCTCCCACCACAGATAGTCTTACTGTACATTTGTTTGTTGCGTCTATAGTCTACGTTGCAAGCCAAGTGCCGAATGGTAGACTTCATATTCTTCGAGTACATAACGTACAGTACTCCCAAATTAATAATGCGCATAGAAATTTTCGTTACTGTTCGGCAAAGGTCGTATTCCCCGAGCGTCGGAAGACGATATGTGTATAGAGTGGTTAAGTGCATTTTCTTAAAAATGGTTTTCAAACACAGGTTTACATTAAAATCTAATCATTATAATCTCAGTTCAAAAGTATTTACAGCACTGATCATTCCAGAATAATATTAAAATTACAATTATCTCTATTCCTGACATTCTAGATTCATCAGAACTTTCATTATGCTCTTGTTCATTTACACTTTCCCCACTGCTATCACCCGTGTAAAATTAAGAAATAAAGGTACACATTAAATACTATTTGCCGTGCTTGTGACTTAAGCGGCTTTCCACGTTTAAATTTATCCATTCTGGAAGAATTAGGCATATTTTATTTCTTGTATTATTGCATTATGTACTAATATACTTTCTAATATTATTTATTCCTATATTGTTTTATATATTTGTTTCTTTATGCATGTGTATCTTTCTATTAAAATGTATATAAGCCTAAATCTGATTTTATAAATGTTTTTTTCTGGTACTTAATATGTATTTAACGTGTGTAAAAATGTTAGTGTAGGCGACGCACCTTAGAAAAATATAAAGCTTAATACTTTTGAGAAAAGAATAAAGACGTCAGCTGTCACGCTGAAGTAACAAAACGATTCGGTGGTTTTATTTATTTCCATCGCCAACAGTTAGTATGTTATTTTACAAAATAAACTATTTCAATTTGAGTAAGATAATTGGAGAATGCCATCAGGCATTAAGCTCGCCCTTTGTGTATTTTTACTTTTGTAAGGTATTCAATAAAGTCTATAAATAAATAAATAAATAATTAAAGTTGAAATTAAATTCACCTTTGAAAACAAAACCAAGAAGGGTGTGTAATAGCAGCTCTTTAAAATTCACCAGTATACAAAGACGACTGACGGACCTTTGACTGACCGGCGACAGCCGCCGACCAACCGAATTGTTTTCAATTTTTTCACATGATTTGACATATGACTTTGACTCCTGTTTCTTTCGAACAAGGTGCAAAATGCAAGTGCATTGTTGAGGGCTTTCTCCGATTCAATGATTCGGGTGTTTCCGGGAATACGACAATTAGCGAAGATTTGCATGCGCATTATTAATTTGGGAGTACTGTACAGCTCTCGGGCGCGTCATGTTCCTCATGATGTTTTCCTTCATCATGACAGCCAGTGACATTTGATTTTTTTTAATGCTCATAACTTAGAAAAGTTATTGGTACGTGCCGCTGGGATTTGAACTCGCTCTCGATTGAGAGGCCGAATTTTAGCGACTGCGTCATTACTGTGGTTTGAATCTAACATAAGTCTGTAAGACCCGTATTATCAAATTCAGATTAAGATTAGATTAGGAGTAACTGATTCATCCAGTTCAAACGTGAGTCGAATTAATAATCGCAATGGTGGACTGTATATCCATAGGACGCTGGTTCAAATCCGGCTCGAAGGACCAAAAAAGGATGTAGGATCCCTTGCTAACCTCTAAACCTTTTCGTTTTGCTCTTGATTTTTATTAAAACTAGATCTTGATGTGACACTTGATTGGACTTGATTTAAATTATACTCGAGTTAACGATTTTAAGGAAAGTCGTATGTAAGAATGTACGACTTGCACCGTACAAATACTGAAGTGATTTCTCTAACTTCGAGTTTTGGTTTATTGATGCGTCCCCGAACGACCAATGGACAGCTATTTAAGTGTATGTTTGCACGGCAGGGAGCTGGCGTGCCAGCTGTGGTCGCAGGCGGGGCGCGCGGAGCGCTGGGTGTCGGAGGCGGCGGCGGCGCTGGCGGCGCGGCTGGTGGCGGAGGTGCAGCACCCCGCCGAGCCCGTGCAGCGCGCCGCCGCGCTCGCGCTGGCCGACCTGGTGCGCCGCGCCGCCGCGCCGGAGTGCGCCGTCGCCGCGGTCGTGCAGCAGCTGCACGACGTCTACACGGAGAAGCTGCCGGTATGTTACTCGCTGGCGGCGCGGCTGGTGGCGGAGGTGCAGCACCCCGCCGAGCCCGTGCAGCGCGCCGCCGCGCTCGCGCTGGCCGACCTGGTGCGCCGCGCCGCCGCGCCGGAGTGCGCCGTCGCCGCGGTCGTGCAGCAGCTGCACGACGTCTACACGGAGAAGCTGCCGGTATGTTACTCGCTGGCGGCGCGGCTGGTGGCGGAGGTGCAGCACCCCGCCGAGCCCGTGCAGCGCGCCGCCGCGCTCGCGCTGGCCGACCTGGTGCGCCGCGCCGCCGCGCCGGAGTGCGCCGTCGCCGCGGTCGTGCAGCAGCTGCACGACGTCTACACGGAGAAGCTGCCGGTATGTTACTCGCTGGCGGCGCGGCTGGTGGCGGAGGTGCAGCACCCCGCCGAGCCCGTGCAGCGCGCCGCCGCGCTCGCGCTGGCCGACCTGGTGCGCCGCGCCGCCGCGCCGGAGTGCGCCGTCGCCGCGGTCGTGCAGCAGCTGCACGACGTCTACACGGAGAAGCTGCCGGTATGTTACTCGCTGGCGGCGCGGCTGGTGGCGGAGGTGCAGCACCCCGCCGAGCCCGTGCAGCGCGCCGCCGCGCTCGCGCTGGCCGACCTGGTGCGCCGCGCCGCCGCGCCGGAGTGCGCCGTCGCCGCGGTCGTGCAGCAGCTGCACGACGTCTACACGGAGAAGCTGCCGGTATGTTACTCGCTGGCGGCGCGGCTGGTGGCGGAGGTGCAGCACCCCGCCGAGCCCGTGCAGCGCGCCGCCGCGCTCGCGCTGGCCGACCTGGTGCGCCGCGCCGCCGCGCCGGAGTGCGCCGTCGCCGCGGTCGTGCAGCAGCTGCACGACGTCTACACGGAGAAGCTGCCGGTATGTTACTCGCTGGCGGCGCGGCTGGTGGCGGAGGTGCAGCACCCCGCCGAGCCCGTGCAGCGCGCCGCCGCGCTCGCGCTGGCCGACCTGGTGCGCCGCGCCGCCGCGCCGGAGTGCGCCGTCGCCGCGGTCGTGCAGCAGCTGCACGACGTCTACACGGAGAAGCTGCCGGTATGTTACTCGCTGGCGGCGCGGCTGGTGGCGGAGGTGCAGCACCCCGCCGAGCCCGTGCAGCGCGCCGCCGCGCTCGCGCTGGCCGACCTGGTGCGCCGCGCCGCCGCGCCGGAGTGCGCCGTCGCCGCGGTCGTGCAGCAGCTGCACGACGTCTACACGGAGAAGCTGCCGGTATGTTACTCGCTGGCGGCGCGGCTGGTGGCGGAGGTGCAGCACCCCGCCGAGCCCGTGCAGCGCGCCGCCGCGCTCGCGCTGGCCGACCTGGTGCGCCGCGCCGCCGCGCCGGAGTGCGCCGTCGCCGCGGTCGTGCAGCAGCTGCACGACGTCTACACGGAGAAGCTGCCGGTATGTTACTCGCTGGCGGCGCGGCTGGTGGCGGAGGTGCAGCACCCCGCCGAGCCCGTGCAGCGCGCCGCCGCGCTCGCGCTGGCCGACCTGGTGCGCCGCGCCGCCGCGCCGGAGTGCGCCGTCGCCGCGGTCGTGCAGCAGCTGCACGACGTCTACACGGAGAAGCTGCCGGTATGTTACTCGCTGGCGGCGCGGCTGGTGGCGGAGGTGCAGCACCCCGCCGAGCCCGTGCAGCGCGCCGCCGCGCTCGCGCTGGCCGACCTGGTGCGCCGCGCCGCCGCGCCGGAGTGCGCCGTCGCCGCGGTCGTGCAGCAGCTGCACGACGTCTACACGGAGAAGCTGCCGGTATGTTACTCGCTGGCGGCGCGGCTGGTGGCGGAGGTGCAGCACCCCGCCGAGCCCGTGCAGCGCGCCGCCGCGCTCGCGCTGGCCGACCTGGTGCGCCGCGCCGCCGCGCCGGAGTGCGCCGTCGCCGCGGTCGTGCAGCAGCTGCACGACGTCTACACGGAGAAGCTGCCGGTATGTTACTCGCTGGCGGCGCGGCTGGTGGCGGAGGTGCAGCACCCCGCCGAGCCCGTGCAGCGCGCCGCCGCGCTCGCGCTGGCCGACCTGGTGCGCCGCGCCGCCGCGCCGGAGTGCGCCGTCGCCGCGGTCGTGCAGCAGCTGCACGACGTCTACACGGAGAAGCTGCCGGTATGTTACTCGCTGGCGGCGCGGCTGGTGGCGGAGGTGCAGCACCCCGCCGAGCCCGTGCAGCGCGCCGCCGCGCTCGCGCTGGCCGACCTGGTGCGCCGCGCCGCCGCGCCGGAGTGCGCCGTCGCCGCGGTCGTGCAGCAGCTGCACGACGTCTACACGGAGAAGCTGCCGGTATGTTACTCGCTGGCGGCGCGGCTGGTGGCGGAGGTGCAGCACCCCGCCGAGCCCGTGCAGCGCGCCGCCGCGCTCGCGCTGGCCGACCTGGTGCGCCGCGCCGCCGCGCCGGAGTGCGCCGTCGCCGCGGTCGTGCAGCAGCTGCACGACGTCTACACGGAGAAGCTGCCGGTATGTTACTCGCTGGCGGCGCGGCTGGTGGCGGAGGTGCAGCACCCCGCCGAGCCCGTGCAGCGCGCCGCCGCGCTCGCGCTGGCCGACCTGGTGCGCCGCGCCGCCGCGCCGGAGTGCGCCGTCGCCGCGGTCGTGCAGCAGCTGCACGACGTCTACACGGAGAAGCTGCCGGTATGTTACTCGCTGGCGGCGCGGCTGGTGGCGGAGGTGCAGCACCCCGCCGAGCCCGTGCAGCGCGCCGCCGCGCTCGCGCTGGCCGACCTGGTGCGCCGCGCCGCCGCGCCGGAGTGCGCCGTCGCCGCGGTCGTGCAGCAGCTGCACGACGTCTACACGGAGAAGCTGCCGGTATGTTACTCGCTGGCGGCGCGGCTGGTGGCGGAGGTGCAGCACCCCGCCGAGCCCGTGCAGCGCGCCGCCGCGCTCGCGCTGGCCGACCTGGTGCGCCGCGCCGCCGCGCCGGAGTGCGCCGTCGCCGCGGTCGTGCAGCAGCTGCACGACGTCTACACGGAGAAGCTGCCGGTATGTTACTCGCTGGCGGCGCGGCTGGTGGCGGAGGTGCAGCACCCCGCCGAGCCCGTGCAGCGCGCCGCCGCGCTCGCGCTGGCCGACCTGGTGCGCCGCGCCGCCGCGCCGGAGTGCGCCGTCGCCGCGGTCGTGCAGCAGCTGCACGACGTCTACACGGAGAAGCTGCCGGTATGTTACTCGCTGGCGGCGCGGCTGGTGGCGGAGGTGCAGCACCCCGCCGAGCCCGTGCAGCGCGCCGCCGCGCTCGCGCTGGCCGACCTGGTGCGCCGCGCCGCCGCGCCGGAGTGCGCCGTCGCCGCGGTCGTGCAGCAGCTGCACGACGTCTACACGGAGAAGCTGCCGGTATGTTACTCGCTGGCGGCGCGGCTGGTGGCGGAGGTGCAGCACCCCGCCGAGCCCGTGCAGCGCGCCGCCGCGCTCGCGCTGGCCGACCTGGTGCGCCGCGCCGCCGCGCCGGAGTGCGCCGTCGCCGCGGTCGTGCAGCAGCTGCACGACGTCTACACGGAGAAGCTGCCGGTATGTTACTCGCTGGCGGCGCGGCTGGTGGCGGAGGTGCAGCACCCCGCCGAGCCCGTGCAGCGCGCCGCCGCGCTCGCGCTGGCCGACCTGGTGCGCCGCGCCGCCGCGCCGGAGTGCGCCGTCGCCGCGGTCGTGCAGCAGCTGCACGACGTCTACACGGAGAAGCTGCCGGTATGTTACTCGCTGGCGGCGCGGCTGGTGGCGGAGGTGCAGCACCCCGCCGAGCCCGTGCAGCGCGCCGCCGCGCTCGCGCTGGCCGACCTGGTGCGCCGCGCCGCCGCGCCGGAGTGCGCCGTCGCCGCGGTCGTGCAGCAGCTGCACGACGTCTACACGGAGAAGCTGCCGGTATGTTACTCGCTGGCGGCGCGGCTGGTGGCGGAGGTGCAGCACCCCGCCGAGCCCGTGCAGCGCGCCGCCGCGCTCGCGCTGGCCGACCTGGTGCGCCGCGCCGCCGCGCCGGAGTGCGCCGTCGCCGCGGTCGTGCAGCAGCTGCACGACGTCTACACGGAGAAGCTGCCGGTATGTTACTCGCTGGCGGCGCGGCTGGTGGCGGAGGTGCAGCACCCCGCCGAGCCCGTGCAGCGCGCCGCCGCGCTCGCGCTGGCCGACCTGGTGCGCCGCGCCGCCGCGCCGGAGTGCGCCGTCGCCGCGGTCGTGCAGCAGCTGCACGACGTCTACACGGAGAAGCTGCCGGTATGTTACTCGCTGGCGGCGCGGCTGGTGGCGGAGGTGCAGCACCCCGCCGAGCCCGTGCAGCGCGCCGCCGCGCTCGCGCTGGCCGACCTGGTGCGCCGCGCCGCCGCGCCGGAGTGCGCCGTCGCCGCGGTCGTGCAGCAGCTGCACGACGTCTACACGGAGAAGCTGCCGGTATGTTACTCGCTGGCGGCGCGGCTGGTGGCGGAGGTGCAGCACCCCGCCGAGCCCGTGCAGCGCGCCGCCGCGCTCGCGCTGGCCGACCTGGTGCGCCGCGCCGCCGCGCCGGAGTGCGCCGTCGCCGCGGTCGTGCAGCAGCTGCACGACGTCTACACGGAGAAGCTGCCGGTATGTTACTCGCTAGTTCATACTCACCCTCGCGGAGGCGGACACATAGAAAGCGGTACAATGTATAACAAATACGAATATTTATTTGCATAAATAAAATCTTCAATCGGCCGTTCAGCAGTCCGGGTCACTTGTATGTAGTGGTGTTGTGTTGCAAGCTGCGCGCATCAGCTTGGCGTCGTCGCGCTTATCGGGTGTATACGGTCACGGAGCCGACGCCGCGCTCGCCGTGTGCACGTTCTCTTCTAATTTATTCCACTACCACACGTTCATGTCCCTACTATCTTATTCTTACGTCTTATTCAGTTTATTTCTTCAATATTACTGACGTGTACTAGCACTATATACGGAACACATCATCGATAAAGTATTATGTGTTAGTGCAGTACATAGTTGTTTAGTCAGCGGTCGTTCCCTTCCAGATAATCCCGGCGAAGCAGGACCAGTTCGGGCACGAGACGGACGCGGCGGTGGACGAGTGGGGCGCGCGGCGCGGCGTGGCGCTGGCGCTGCGCGCGCTGGCCCCGCGGCTGACGGCGGCCGAGGTGCCCGCCGCGATGGCCTTCTTCGTGCAGCTGGGCCTGGCCGACCGGCGCGAGGCCGTGCGCAACGACATGCTCGTCGCCGCCATGGCCATCGTCGACCTGCATGGAAAGGTACACGCATACTCCACCTACACGTCCTCGCTCGCTCTAAACGTACATTATGAACGCTCTGTCCGTATATTTTTTAATTTAACCGGTGACACAATCACACACACAAGTGGTGATTTTCGTAACGTTTGGTCACGTTTCCTATAGTTTTGAACCATGCGAAAGTATGTTGCCAAAAAATTAAATTAAAAGATATTTTATGTGTATTATGAAACGAACGCAGAAAAAATTTGAATCGGTACCCAGCGGTAAAAAAAACACTGATAATTTGACGTAGTGCGAAATGGAGCGTTACGTTTGTCTGATATTTACAGTTTGAAACAGTTTGACGTTTATTAGACACATTTGTAAATAATAATAATAATTGAACAAAAAAACACTCGTAAAATAAGTCGTCCATGCGAATTTAAAATATACGGTGTGATTCATATACGCTGTTACGCGGACGGAAATACAAGCGCAAGCGGCGAACCGCGCTCGGTCTGCGCGCCATCACTGTACATACGCCGGTTCAAGGTTCAGAGAGTTCATAAAATTTGGCGCGACCTCCTCTAGCTCTACGTTATTGAGTTAGTTCATTAAATTTGGGTGGGGTGTATTTCCAGGAGACGCTGAGCAGCCAGCTGCCGGTGTTCGAGGAGTTCCTGGACAAGGCGCCCAAGTCGGGCGGGTACGACGCGGTGCGGCAGTGCGTGGTGCTGCTGGTGGGCTCGCTGGCGCGCCACCTGGAGCCGCACGACGCGCGCATCAAGCCCATCACGCTGCGGCTGCTCACCGCGCTCTCCACGCCCAGCCAGGAGGTATCCTACCTCAACTGTGTGCACACCTGTTCCTCACGACACGAAAGTTTAGCTCTGAATAGAATCCGGAGGGGATAGATGCGCATGGGGTATCCAACCAACGCTTACGTCCCGCGCTAGACGATATCTTAACTTCGGCTTCTGTGCATTCAGTCAGAGGTAGACTTTGATAACGGTCCGTATACATAGACTTCCGAATTGAAGAGACCCGGAGGATGTAAATGGTACTTTACCTTCATTTTTTTCAACATATGACTTAGGATCTACTTTATAGATACAGCTGCGGGAGGTCTAGAGCATACTCCAAAACACTACTCCTATGTGGATTGGTGGAGGGTTTAGTGCCCAACCCAGTGTCGAATGCTCTCAATCCCTCAACCCAAACGCCACCACAATTGTTTTTACCATTGAAAACAACAAGGACCGACGTCTTAACATGCCCTCCGAAGCACCTATGAAATTTTGCCACTAGCGGTCACCCATCCACAAACCTACCACGCCGGTCGTTGCTTAACCCTGTCTATCAACTAGAATCGACCCCATCCATTGGGCTATGGACGCTACCATATCACCCGTTAATATTCATGTTCGTTGAATGTCGATGTTTGCGGTGGCAGGTGCAGGAGGCCGTGAGCAACTGCCTGCCGCACCTGGTGACGTCGCCGGCGCTGGAGGACGAGGTGCCCGCGCTCGTCAACAAGCTCATGAAGCAGCTGCTCACCGCCGAGAAGTACGGCGACAGGAAGGCAACTATCTGAAGCTTTTATTCAAATAGACTTGATACCACACAATTTATATTAGTATGGATTATAAAGGTGGACCACGGGCACTTTTTTTTGCCCGTGGTCCACCCAGGTGGACTTATCAGGTGGACCACGACCCATGCCCGTATTGTAGTAGTCCTTCTCGATTTAAACGGGGTTACTTGGAAGACCTCCGGCTTCCTAAATGACTCCTCTTACGTCAAATCGTTTTCCGTGTAGAATTACCTCTGCCTTCGATGGTTTAAAATAAAATAAATAGCTTTTATCAACTGCTAGCTACACCAAAGATTACCGCTTATGAATCTATATATGAAATCTATATTCACCAGCAGTTCGGCTAATCAAAATCGTTTAACCATCGATCGATTAAAAATTAATATCGTTTAAAAATCGAACGATTATTCCAGTGTTTTGTTTTTTCATGGAACCCATGAAATTTTCCGGGATAACAAGTAGCCTATGTCACTCTCCAAGCAATATTCTACATTTATGCAAAACGTCGCACCGATCCAGCATTCCATTAAGGAGGAGAAGAAAGACAAACCAACAAACACATTCTCATATATTCGTAAGGTTTTGCACGTGTCGTAACAATCGTGTTTGAACGCAGGGCGCGGCGTACGGAATCGCAGGAATCATCAAGGGGCTGGGCATCCTGTCCCTCAAGCAGCTGGACGTCATGGGCAAGCTCACGGAGGCCATCCAGGAGAAGAAGAATTACAAGTACCGTGAAGGTCACCATCGTTTTAATTAAACTTTCCTTTTATATTAAACTAGTGGAGGCCCGCAGCTTCGCTCGCGTAGAATTAGACCCATTAACGACGTCTGCCCGCGTTCACTTTCTTAGTGCTCCCCTACGTTATAAATGGAACCCCTGTGCAAAATTTACAAGTTTCTAACCCGTTTAGTTTAGGCCCTGCATTGATATGTCAGTCAGTCAGTCAGTCAGCTTCTCCTTTTATATATATAGAAGTGTAAAAAATGTACATAATTTTATTTCCACTTTGAATGCAGCACACTAAATTTGATTAAATTTTGTATACCTTTTGCTTAGTTTCGTGTCAGTACTGATTCTTATGTCAAACAAATATTTCTTTTGCAACACAAAGTTCCTTGTTTGATAAATCAATATTTTTGTCATGAATAATTATACTTTGATTTTGATATGATTATACCACCACAATCCTTTCTTTGTCCCACTGTTGGGCACGGGTCTCCCTTCGGAATATCTCAGGAGTCGGTTAAGTTAAGTCCAAGATACTGGCATGCGGTTGGTAGACTTCACATGCCTTCGAGAACATTGTGGAGAACTAGATGTTGATGAAATTTTTTGTGTGTGTTCAAGGGGATTCGAGGATGATTTAGATTCACAATTTGGTCTACTGTAGAATGTTTTAAACACTATTTTAGTATTTTGTATTTTTAACCGTCTTTCATTGACATGAAACGTCACGTCACTTTGACATTTCATATGGCAGAGCAACGTTTGCGGGTTCAGCTAGTATCTTTATAACATCGTTGAACGGTGCAGGCGCCCTGTTCGGGTTCGAGATGCTGTGCCTGAAGCTGGGCCGGCTGTTCGAGCCGTACATCGTGCACGTGCTGCCGCACCTGCTGCTCTGCTTCGGGGACTCGTCGCAGTACGTGCGCGCCGCCGCCGACGACACCGCCAAGCTCATCATGAGCAAGCTGAGCGCGCACGGCGTCAAGCTGGTGCTGCCGTCGCTGCTGCAGGCGCTGCAGGACGACAACTGGAGGACCAAGGCCGGTGCGTGCTCTGCGCTGCTCTTACTTACTCTTACGTAAATCACATGTCACACTTGTAGCTGATTTGAAACGATACTTCATATTTTCTTTTTTTTTGGTTTTTATTATTACTAACACCAATAAATAGGACTAACTCTGACTAATAATCGCCGCCCCAGTCCAGTTACCTTTTTTTTGTTTAACGAGTGGGAAACCTTGAAAAGGTACCTGGACGTCGTGGGAGAAACGCCGGGTTATGTGGTACTTTCACCCACTAAAACCCGCTCGGTGGCCTACTCCGGCACTACAGGAGAGCTCCGGGATCTCTTGTAGAACGCGCCGGTCCCCTCCGGCGCTGCGCCTCAGACGGGCTCATCCCGGTTTACACAACGCTGTCCATAGCTTAGCTATGACTAATGTAACTTATGTTATGTGATTCAATAACCGTGTGGGTGGGTGGCAGGGTCGATCGAGCTGCTGGGCGCGATGGCGTACTGCGCGCCGAAGCAGCTGTCGTCGTGCCTGCCGTCCATCGTGCCCAAGCTGATCGAGGTGCTGAGCGACTCGCACATGCGCGTGCAGGAGGCGGGCGCGGAGGCGCTCGGCGTCATCGGCTCCGTCATCCGCAACCCGGAGATACAAGGTCTGCGCACGTTGCACACGCGACACAGACACGTCCTCTCGATCGATGCTCATTTATAGTCGTTGCTCCATAGCAATATGTGGGCGCTATATCAATAGCCAAGCCAGACGCTAAGGTTCAGTTTTATGTTTATGTACCTAAACTGACGATTTGGCGACTTGGAGATACATGCAGCGACATCTATTATCTCATAGAGCATTTATTTTGGATGTTACGATTTGGTCTTCCTCATTGGCTGTCCTCTATAGTATGTAGTCCGTCCGTGATAGTAGTGTGCGTCCATAGCCCAATGGCTCGCGTCGATTCAATGTGATCGAAAGAGTTAAGCAACGACGGGCGCGGTAGGTTTGTGGATGGGTGATCGCTAGTGGCAAAATTTCATGGACGCTACCGTGCTTCGGAGGGCACGTAAAGCCGTCGGTCCCGGTTGTTTTCAATGGTGGACTGAAGCAGTCGTTAAGCCTTGTCGAAGACTTTCGGGTGGCTTGAGAACATTAGACACTGGGTTGGCCACTAACACCTCACCAATCCGCAATGGAGCAGCGTGGTGGAGTATGCTCTAGACTTCCCGCAGCTATGTCTGTGGGGGAGACGCGAGCCCAGCAGTGGGACGTAGGCCGGTGCTCTCGGTCATGTTGCGTGGTAAGACGCCCCTGAGCCACCGATGTGTTGCAGCGCTCGTGCCGACGCTGCTGCAGGCGCTGCAGGACCCGTCCAACAAGACGTCGGTGTGCCTGCAGCGGCTGCTGAACACCAAGTTCGTGCACTTCATCGACGCGCCGTCGCTGGCGCTCATCATGCCGGTGGTGCAGCGCGCGTTCCTCGACCGCAGCACGGAGACGCGCAAGATGGCCGCGCAGATCATCGGCAACATGTACTCGCTCACCGATCAGAAGGACCTCATGCCCTACCTGCCAAACATCATCCCGGGACTCAAGAGCTCGCTGCTCGACCCCGTGCCAGAGGTGACACGCTTTGGCTAAATGTTGACTTTACTAATGACAATAATTAACATTTAAATTAATCATCACAACCCTTTCTTTGTCCCACTGTTGGGCTCGGGTCTCCTCTCAGAATGGGAGGGATTAGGCCTTAGCCACGGCCACGCTGGCCAAGTGCGGATTGGCAGACTTCGCATACCTTCGAGAACGTTATGATGAACTCTCAGGCATGCAGGTTTCCTCACGATGTGTCCTTCACCGTTATGGCAAGTGACATTTAATTGCTTGCTTTTAAATTAATAAATGTAATTAATTTTGCATGTCATAAGAAATAGCAAATGTGAGGCATGACCATCCTAAACATGTAACCACATTTTTAAGTATCTGGGTTCGTAGGTATCGTAGGTTCACTAGCTTATTTTTTTTTTTAAATTCTATTTTGTTAACTGTCAATTAATCTTCTTAAAATAAAATTCTTGTCTCTTTAACCATAATCTGAGTGTATTGAGTGCTGATTGAAAAAACGTTAAGATTAACTTTAGAGGCAATTTTTTTTAAAAGCTTTTATTTAACTTCACTCGTATGTATGTATGTATGTCCTGGAATCTTGCAATCAATATTTCACCCACTTCCACTGAAGCTATCGAGCTGAAATTTGGCACACATATTTGGTTCCGATGACAATGCACGACAATAAAATAAAAGTTATAAAAAGCTTTTTTTTTTAAAAGCAAATTGCGTTTACGTTTCTATTTTTAAGTAATAAATTAGTAAACATTTCAAACATCAGCTTTGAAACATCCTACAACTCCAGCTAATAACGTAAATCAGCCCCTTGATCCGATCGTCGTAACCAGGTGCGGTCGAAGTCAGCGCGCGCGCTGGGCGCGATGGTGCGCGGCATGGGCGAGAGCAGCTTCGAGGAGCTGCTGCCGTGGCTCATGCACACGCTCACCTCCGAGTCCTCCTCCGTGGACCGCTCGGGCGCCGCGCAGGGCCTCTCCGAGGTGGTGGCCGGCCTCGGCGTGCACAAGCTGCACAAGATCATGCCAGGTAGACTATGGATCCACCCGTGATTCAACTCAAATCAATCTCCGTTTAATATCTTGACCCCCGATCAGTTGGGTTATTGTGTAACTCACTGACAACTCAAACTATTTGACTTGGTTGACTCATTAAAATTAGAATAGAATAGAATAAGTTTATTTTGACAAATTACATACAATTACAACAAAAATAAAAATTAATTAACCTTAAAAAGCTAATTAATCTAACAATGTATGAATTTTTCAAAATTATAAATTTTTTTCTGACTGAAGTATTGATATATACTCAGTGTTTTTTTAGCATAATAGAGTGATCTTAGTAATCGATTTAAAATGTAAAAAAAACATGCTACGCAATAGGGTCCAAGCCAATCGCTGTCATGGTTTTGTCACCAGAGACCATGTTCGCTCACGTATGGTTCAGTAGATAAACAAGATAACACGGTACTCGCATGGTTGCGCAGACATAATAGCGACGGCGGAGCGCACGGACATCGCGCCGCACGTGAAGGACGGGTACATCATGATGTTCATCTACATGCCCGGCGCCTTCACCACGGAGTTCACGCCTTATATCGGACAGATCATCAACCCCATACTCAAGGTACTATATTCATATACACTGGACTTTTCAGGAACATGTATGAACATTAGTAGTTAGTATAAGAAATCAGACATCAGTAGAGTATCTACTCTACTAGTAGTAGAGTATCTAATCTATCTAGATTAAAATAAAAAGTATAGACAAGTTTGAAAATCTTCTGAAACGTATTTCACCGTGAATGTTTATGTCCAAACCAGATATTGAATTTAAACAATGTATTTTTTATGGGTAACCCAACGTTTAATGCGATGGTGCGCTTGCGCAGAACTTTTCTAAGTGTGACATTTTCGTCTACCTCATCCAATGTATAGTAATTACTACCATTCGCTGCGACCCATAGACGTCCCACTGCTGGGCACGGGTCTCCCCCACAGACGCAGCTGCGGGAGGTCTAGAGCATACTCCGCCACGCTGCTCCATTGCGGATTGGTGGAGGGGTTAGTGGCCAACCCAGTGTCGAATGTTCTCAAGCCACCCGAAAGTCTTCGACAAGGCTTAACGACTGTTTCCAGCATTGAAAACAACCGGGACCGACGGCTTTACGTGCCCTCCGAAGCACGGTAGCGCCCATGAAATTTTTGCCACTAGCGGTCACCCATCCACAAACCGACCGCGCCCGTCGTTGCTTAACACTTTCGATCACATTGAATCGAAGCGAGCCACTGGGCTATGGACGCTACAATTACTACCATTAATAGTCCATAAAACTCTTTTGCCGCGCGTAAAAAGTATGCTCCTAAACGTATCATCAGCAGTTTCCTAACGACACATTGAATCAAACATGGTGTGTGTGTGCGTTCGTCGCAGGCGCTGGCGGACGAGAACGAGTACGTGCGCGAGACGGCGCTGAAGGCGGGGCAGCGCATCGTGACGCTGTACGCGGAGTCGGCCGTCACGCTGCTGCTGCCCGAGCTGGAGAAGGGGCTCTTCGACGACAACTGGCGCATCCGATACAGGTCGGCCGACGACATGCGACACTGTAATACTGCCATCCACATTCTATGCACGCAACTTCATGTAAAAAATATTATTATTTATATAAGACAGACATGCAGACAAGTTCCTTTATTGTACACCAAAAGGACACAGCTCACAACAAGTACATAACAGAAAGATAAATTACAGAGTGGTACAATAAAGTTATGTTATTATTGTTATTTGGTTAGCTATATCACAAAGTAGACATTAGGGACAGAGGCTAAGCTCCTTAGGAACATGCAAAATTGTTACCTATTTTGGTAGGGTTGTCACAACAGGTTAAGAGAAATTAAAGAAATCATTTGTTAAATAGTTTTATTATTCAGAATATAAAAAGAATACTACAATAAGAACCAATACAGAATAGAAAATAGAAAATAACATACTTTATAAATTTCTTACTCTAATAATTTTATTTTTATAATTTTTATTTTTTAATATTTTATTATTTATTTTTATGGTATGGAAAATTCTAAATCTAATATATAGTTTTTTCAAGTAATGTATCAGGAAACACTCACATGGCATATCAAATCCTAGCTGCAGCGTCAGGTTATAATCTATCATATTATTGTACTGTCACAGAAGTTACGCAGGAAAAATTTCAGTTCAATAAGACATCTGGATGTGGTTCAAATCTCACTTGCAATACTTAAATTTAAAACACATAGTACGTACCAACCCACCCACATACCTTTTTTTTTTTATCGCTGGGAAATGCAATTTACGCATCCCACCCGGCCATAAGGTCGGGCGGGTATGTGGGACTCGCCGATTACGGAATACCCACTAAAACCCAGCGGCACCCTCAGCGCCGAAGTGAGACGCTACGGGATCGCTTGCGCATTACTACCGTAGCGCCTCGACGCGCGCCTTGCGGCATCTGCCTGCTAGTGCTCGTCTATGGTGGGGCGAGGAGATGCGCATAGCGCCGTCTTCTGCCCCCAAGTCTCCTTCTGCGGAGCGGGTTGGCGTGTGTGCTGTTTTCTCTAACCCGTTCCGCGGCCTCCTTTTGTTGCATTACTTGCTCACAAAAGGTGGCCATTGCCTGCCAGCATCTCTCGCTGTTTAGCATAGAATTTACTACACTCGACAGCGAGAGATCCCCTCCCACGATAGCCGCTAGTGTGTGACGTTGTGGCCCCCAAGCAGCGCACTCAACGAGGGTATGGTGCGCGGTATCTTCAGGTGCGCCACACTCCTGACAGGCAGCTGTCTCTTCCCGTTTTGCGACCCGGTGTAAATATTCTCCAAAACAGCCATGTCCAGTAAGCATTTGCGCCATCCTGAACGTGACTGTTCCGTGCTCTCTTGAGATCCAACGAGTATGATGTGGCCGGATCGCCTCCACTGTTCTTATTCCGGCAATAGGGGTCTCCAAGGCATCCTTCCACCTTCGGATTACATCACCCTGGGCTATTGTTCTGAACTTTTCCACTTCTCCCATTGTTGGTCGTGTCTCCATAGATAAATTAGCTCGGAAGCAGTACACCTTTGCCAGCATCTCCGCTTGGAGTTCCCATGGAGGGTCGCTTGCAAGAAGCGTCGCCGCCGTCCAGGACACCGTACGGTACCCCCTGATTGCCCTCACCGCTATAACCTTCTGCGGCCTACGCAGTAATCTCTTGTTATCAACGGTGAGCGAATCCACCCAGACTGGTGCACCATACAGTGCCATGCTCCTTAGTATTCCAGCATAAAGACGTCTGCAAGGCGACCCTGGTCCTCCTATATTCGGCAGAAGTCTGCTAAGAGCGCTGGCAGCACTAATTAGCCTAGGCGCTAGCTGGGAGAAGTGTGCTCCAAACCTCCATCGACTATCAAGGATTAGGCCAAGGTATTTCATTTGGGCTTTCACCTCAACCCCAACGCCATGTATGGTTATACATGCGCCGCGAGGTACGCCTCTGTGTAGCCCGTGGAACAGGACTGCCTCTGTTTTATGAACAGACACCCGTAGACCCAGCAGTTCAATTCGTTCTACGACAAGTGATGTGGTAACCGTGGCCAGACGAGCTGCTTCCTCATAGCTTCCTCCGCGAGCTGTGACAAGGGTGTCATCCGCATAACAGATCACCCTCGTCCTAGGAAGGAGTGGAGCTCGCAAAAAACCCACCCACATACCTACAAATGTTTAGTAAAAGCTTGTAATAATAATAAAAAGGTAAAAACACACCGTGTAGTACACATTTCTTATTAAAAAAAGGATAATTCCGTAAAATAAAGGTACTTACTTGAAAAAGTAATAATCAAATATTTACTTACCTATTGCACTCCTTGGGATAGTTAAAGTATGATATATTTTTATTTTTTCTAGCACTATTCATACACACAGTACAATATACAACCATTATTATTAATACCACGTTTTTATATTAGATATTCAAACTTGCAACTAACAAAACCAACAATGTGCGTAGCGATTACCCTGCGATTTTCAACTTGATGTGACAGCGTCAACCGGTTTTTTCCACTCTCGCCGCGTACGCGACAAGCGGCCAGTGGCCACACATAGATGTCCCGCGTGCTTGTAGTAGTGCAACCGATTTGCACGTTCATATGTAGCTTAATCTCTGTCCCTAATGTCTACTTTGTGGCTATATGGCGGACTCCATAAATACCGTTAGACACAGATACCTCAAACTAACCTATCGTAACTTTGAGATGAATAGGGTGTTTTATAGGCGGGGTGCGAACATTGATTTTTGACCAATTTTTATATCTTGTCGATCAAGTGACTATTTTAAAAAGACACATAACTTTGAGGCTGACTACATCTCAAATGTTGATAGTGTTGTTTGTGTGCGTGCCTAGTTCGGTGCAGCTGCTCGGCGACCTGCTGTACCGCGTGTCGGGCGTGACGGGCAAGATGAGCACGGAGACGGCGTCCGAGGACGACAACTTCGGCACGGAGCACTCGCACAAGGCCATCATGGCGGCGCTGGGCCACGAGCGGCGCAACCGCGTGCTGGCCGGCCTCTACATGGGCCGCAGCGACGTCGCGCTCATGGTGCGCCAGGCGGCGCTGCACGTCTGGAAGGTACTCCTGCCCACTTACACCCTTGCAGCCTCGCTCTAGTAGAATTCCTAACGTGTCCCGCGAGAGTAACCGCTGCAAATTGTAAATTTTTTAAGCATAAGCGGGCGGACTAAACTTGACCAGGCATTTATTTACCAACGATCCTATCTGTTTAGAATGATTTTGTTGTTGTTTAAACTGTTCTGTTTTATTGTTCTTTTTAAAACATTCTTTTATTACTTTGAACCCCAGTAAGAAGAAAAACTTTCTGCGGATTGAACAGAACACTTTGGGTAGCGTTATAAAGTTTTTAGCTGTATATGTGGTGGTTTTGATGATGCTAACAATTAGTACGGTGCAGGTGGTGGTGACGAACACGCCGAAGACGCTGCGCGAGATCCTGCCGACGCTGTTCGGGCTGCTGCTGGGCTGCCTCGCGTCCGACAGCTTCGACAAGCGACAGGTGGCCGCCCGCACGCTCGGCGACCTCGTCAGGAAGGTCTTTAAATACCACTTTATTGATGCTATCATTAACAGCTTCAGACTACCTATAGGACCCCTAGGCGTCAGTGTCATGTCTCGGTTTTCGTATTGCGAGGAGAAACATAAGAGGCGTGCCATTTAACGCTTTAACTTTTAAGACTATCCTTACACTGTCCCTAGGTCAGGCGAATGATTGACAAGTGATGATAATTGTTACGTGTGCAGCTGGGCGAGCGCGTGCTGCCGGAGATCGTGCCCATCCTGGAGCGCGGGCTGCGCTCGGAGCACTCGGAGCAGCGGCAGGGCGTCTGCATCGGCCTGGGCGAGATCCTCGCCTCCACCTCGCGCGACGCCGTACTCACCTTCGCGGACGGACTAGTATGTGTTCTAATTGATAAAACGAGATAAAAAAAGACTTGACGGTCCTTCGAGCCGGATCGTTTGATTTCACCTTACGCTGCAGATCCCGACGGTGCGGACGGCGCTGTGCGACGAGCTGGCCGTAGTGCGGGTGGCGGCGGCGCGCACGTTCGACAGCCTGCACGCGACGATCGGCAACAAGGCGCTGGACGACATCCTGCCGCCGATGCTGGAGCAGCTGAACAGCCCGGACCGCGCGCTGGCGGACGCCACGCTGGACGGGCTGAAGCAGATCATGGCGATCAAGTCGCGCGCCGTGCTGCCCTACCTGGTGCCCGTGCTGACGGCGGGCGCGGGCGGCGTGGACACGCGCGCGCTGTCCGCGCTGGCGGCGGCGGCGGGCGGCGCGCTGGCCCGCCACCTGCCGCGCGTGCTGCCCGCGCTGCTGCAGGCGCTGGCGGCGGCGCGCGGGACGCCGCACGAGGCGCGCGAGCTCGACCACTGCCGCGACGCGCTGCTGCCCGTCGTCGACGAGGCCGGCGTTAGGTGGTCGGTACCTCTATATACTTCATTTATTCCTTACTAATTACAACTAATATCAACCTCGATAAATGCATTTTAATAAGATCAAATTTTGTAACACGATAATCAAATGCGATTAAATTAAAAACGCAACATAATTATTTGTAATGACAGCATAATCGACACGCTCCTGGAGATAGTGCGCGCCCCGGAAGCCGAGTCGGACGGCGGGCGGCGGCGCGCGGCGGCGGCGTTGCTGTGCGCGTTCGTGACGCACACGCGCGCCGAGCTGGGCCCGCACGTGGGCGCGCTGCTGCGCGGGCTGCTGCTGCTGTTCGCGGAGCCGGCGCGCGACGTGCTGCAGATGGCGTGGGAGGCGCTGGCCGCGCTCACGCGCACGCTCGACGCCGAGCGGCTGGTCGCGCACGTGCCGGACGTGCGCCAGGCCGTGCGCTACGCGGCCGCAGAGGTGGACGGCGACCTGCCCGGCTTCTGCCTGCCCAAGGTTACATTAAAACGCTACGCAACTTCATCGGCTTGGGCCTTTGTTGACGCACTCAGAAAACCACAATGTAACATCAAGGACTCAAAATATGTATCTGAGAAATAAATGTCTGCCACGGCTGGGATTCGAACGCAGTATCCACCGATCGGTAGTCAGGAGATCACACTCTACAGACTGTGTGACCCTGGAATACAAGAAGCCCGACCGCAAGGATCCTGACTACAAGGAGTCGTCAATAGTTATTAAGAGTCGTCAATAGAGATTAGGGCAGTAGTTGGACGTCGTATCTCGTCTAAGGGCGGATTCGACCAAACGAGAATAAATTTTATCCTTAGAATAAGGCGCCATATGATCGCCTACGCGATTTTTATGTTCTATCATACGTCAGAAGAAGCTGTCATGTCAAAGCAAAATTAACACATGATTGACAGCTTTCAGCTCGCTACTTTAAAATTATCCCTGGTATAGTTACGCGCGTGGTCTATGTTTGGTCGAATCCGCCCTTAGCTAACGATGCGCATGCCGTTATGAGACAATAACACTTAATAGTCTTCATCACTTTGTCACTTTCATGTATGTATATCAAAATGCATGGTGTGTTACTTAGGGCCTGAGCCCGCTGCTGCCGCTGTTCCGCGAGTCGATCATCAACGGGCTGCCGGAGGACAAGGAGGGCGCCACGCTGATGCTGGGCGAGCTGGTGCGGCTCACGCCGGCCGCCTCGCTGCAGCCGGCCATCATCCACGTGACGGGCCCGCTCATCCGCATCCTGGGCGACCGGTTCAACTCCAGCCTCAAGGCCGCCGTCTTGGACACGCTCGCCGCGCTCATCGCCAAGGTACTGCGTGCGTGCGTGCGTGCCTGCGTGCGTGCCTGCGTGCTTGCTTGTCGGCACACAGCGGCCCAGTTTGGCGGGCAGCCGCACCAGCACTTACAGTCATTGTATCATTGTCCGTGGTATCGTGCCATGCACACGGCAACTTGATTGATGGTATTTTTAATTCGTCGGATCTATTCACCAATGTTCACTTTTAGTTCTCATACCTACTAACTGACCAACTATTATTTTTATTAACACTGCTAACTGGACTAACCCTCTTAGTCCATATTTGCGTATCGTGAAGATTCAAATATGGACTAAGAGGGTGTGTGAAAAAAATATTGTAGTCAGTTTTGCCGACATGATTTGGTTTCGTATCGTCAATTTTTATTTTATTTTATGAATATAAGGCAGCAAACGAGCTTGCAGCACCACCAGTGTTAGTTGGTTAGTTCGTTAGTAGTTACTCGGGAGTGTTAGTATTGTTATTCCAGTTAGTTGGTGTTAGTAATAACTAACTAGTTAGTAAGAGTTTCGTTCCAAGTCGGTCACGGTTGTGTTGCTATTCTTGAAGACTAATATGGTCGCGTCTAAAGAAGTTATTACGATAAATAAATATATCGCAGCAAGTATTATCGACAGTAAGCTAACCAATCTTCTTAAATCCAGGTGGGCGTACAACTGAAGCAGTTCCTGCCGCAGCTGCAGACTACGTTCGTGAAGTCGCTGCAAGATCCGAACCGGCCCGTGCGCATCAAGGCGGGCGGCGCGCTCGCGCAGCTCGTGCTGATCCACACGCGCACGGACCCCATCTTCGGCGACGTGCACAACGCGGTGAAGAGCGCGGACGACCCCGCCGTGCGCGAGACCATGCTGCAGGCGCTGCGCAACATCATCACGGCGGGCGGCGGCCGCATGTCCGAGCCGCTCGCGCTCGCCGTGCTCGCCACGCTCACCGCGCCCGCGCTGCTCGCGCACCCGGAGGTAATCTATTCAGCTCTCGGTCCCCGTCAAGATACACTCCCCTTGTTTATTGATATACTAGTGCACGCCCGCAGCTTCGCTCGCGTGGAATTGACAACAATAGTTTGGTTTACATCCAGTAATATTATATAGGCTATGTCACTCAGTGAAAATACAATACATTCAAATGGTGAAAGAATTTTTGAAATCGGTCCAGTAGTTTTGTGTGAAAACATTACATACACATGTTTCCTCCTTATAATATTAATATAGATTGACCCAGTATAATATGGTTATGGTACCCAGGACCCGCCGCGGTCGCTGGTGGGCGGGTGCCTGGGCGCGCTGCTGCACTGCCTGCCGGGCGCGCACCGCGACGCGGCCGTGCTGCACCACGTGCTGGCGGCGGGCAACGCGCACGCGCACGCCGCCGACGACTGGCTGCTCGCGCACGGCCGCTCCTGCGCGCTCTTCGTCGCGCTCAAGGAGACGCCCGAGGTCGGTATTGGTGGACCGTCACCGTCACGGCTATCACCCGGCGGGATTGACTAGGATAATATAGAAGATCATTTATTTTGTAAGATATAAATAATACAAAATTAATTTTTTAGTTAAACTGAAAAATAAAAGATATTTGACTACACTGAGCATTAGTCATGAAATGAATAGTCAAAATGAAATCATGAAGCTGATTTTCAGTACGGACCTGACTGAGTGATTGAAATCAGACTAAAATTTAATTTTTTACTTCAGCATTTTTATACTGGTGACACTTAAAGGTCCACTCAATTAGTGTCGTGTGTTAAAAGATAGGAACATATTAAATCAACATTAATTTCTGACGTGCAGGTGGTGTACTCGGAGCAGTTCCGCGAGAAGGTGGACCGCGCGCTGCTGGGCTACCTGGCCAGCGAGCGCATCCCCATCGCGTGCAACGGCGTGCGCGGCGTGGCCTACCTCATGCGCCACCTGCTGCGGCAGGACCAGCCGATCCCGCAGAACCTCCTCTCGCAGTTCGTTAGGGTTGGTTCATTTCTTATGGATAAAACAGAATTCAGCACAGCCGATCCCCACGGCTGATCAATCGGTTGGATGGTTGTACACTCGATATCCGGCTCGAAGGATCAAAAATACATATGTGCGCGCGTTGAACACCAGATGTACAACTGGGGTCGTAAAATAAACGTCAATAGTTTGAAACGACGAAACTGTTGACGGTAATTGAGTGTGCCGATTTGCAGAGTATGAACCATTCGAGCAACGACGTGAAGCAGCTGATGGCGCGCGCGAGCGGCGTGCTGGCGCGCGGCGCGGGCGAGGGCGGGGCCGGGTGTGGGGGCGGGGGCGGGGGCGAGGGCGCGCGGCTGGGCGCGGACGTGCTGCGCGCGCTGCTGCCCGCGCTCGTCAACGGCACCAAGGAGAAGAACACGTACGTGCGCGCCGGCGCCGAGAGCGCGCTGCGCGCCGTGCTGCGCCTGCCGCACGACCCCGACTTCCACCTGGTAATGCTTGAACGTCAGATCATCGGTCGTAAGGTTCGACAAAGTTAAGCAACGACTGACCGCTGGTGATAAAATGTAATGGGCGCTTCTGTGATACGGAGGGCACGTTAAGCCGTCTATCTCGGTTGCTTGTTTTTACTGTACACAAAGGGCCAAGCAATCAGGGTTCAAATCAATCGACATGCACTTTGCAATGCCTCCTCAGTTATGTGAGATTTATAAGATTAAATGTCACCTGTTGTAAAGGTAACATTGAGATATCTTCATAATACTTTCGAAGGTATATTTGTCTGCCAATATGCAGCCAGCATGGCAGACTAAAGCCTAGCCTATCCGTTCCGAGAGGAGATCCGAACTCAACTACGGGACAAAAAAAAGGACTCTGGTGGATGACTAAGATATATTGATAATGTAATGTTGTTCTTGCAAACAAATGATGACAAGTAGTGTAATGTGGGGCATGTGTGATTGTGTGCGCAGCAATGCATGTCGCTGCTGGAGGAGGGCGCGCGCGAGGCGCTGGGCGACGTGGTGGCGCGCGTGCTGCGGCGCGCGCACGCCGACGGCCGCGACGAGGACCTCGACTGCACGCTGCTCACCTAGCCCGCCCCGCTTGTAATATACGCCTAGTTACACCACATGACTTTTATTTCCTTGTTCACCTCACCTTTCCAGGTACCGGTCTAATGCTAGACTTTAATGGTGCAATTTATTGCACCAAATAAATACGTAGTTTCAATTTTTAATACTCATTAATATATTATTTTATGTTAATTGCAAATAGAACAATATAATTAATAACTAAGCACATAAATAAACTAACACAAAAAAAATATTATTAAAAAATATTACATATAAAAAATATTGAATGGGTATACTACATGTTAAAGAAATATTTAATAAATTAGTTTCTTTTATTTATTTATTTATTTATTTATTTAACAATTCGTGTACACAACAAAAAAAATTCGAAGTGATACATAATTATCGATAATGAGGTACACAGGCACTGCTTATTTCATATTGAAATTTCTTCCAGCAGGCCTGGGAATGGAGAGGGTATTAGAGAAGTAAATTTAGCGTGCACAACGAAATAAAGCATACATACATAATATATTTACATAATATACATACAAACATACATACATACATACATATATACATACATACATACATACATACATACATACATACATACATACATACATACATACATACACACATACATACATACACAAACAAACATTAAAGAGAGAAATAAAAAAATAAAATAAAACAATGAACATATTATTGTAAAGAGAGATAATAGTCTTTTATTCTCTTTTTGAATGTGGCAATGGTCTTGGACATTCTAATACTGTGTGGTAGTGAATTCCATAGCTCAACTGCGTGTGCCGAGAACGAGTGAGAGAAGGTTGCAGTTTTATGACGAGGATATTTTAGAAGGGATCGGAGGTGAGGTCTGCATGGAGCAAAGGAGGGGCGAGCACGGGTAAACCGATTACGAAGGTAAGATGGATAGGAATGGTTATTAAGGATATTAAAAAGGAGACAGAGTATACGAGTATTCCTGCGAAAACGGATTGGGAGCCACTTGAGATCCTTGCGAAATTCGGAAATGTGGTCGAATTTTCGTAAACCAAAGATGAATCGGATACAAAGATTTTGCAAGCGCTCAAGCTTGTTTAACAGCTCCTCAGTGGCATCTAAGTAACACGAATCTGCATAATCTATGATTGGTAAAATGAGAGAATGTGCAAGAGAAATCTTCGTTTTCAATGGCAAGAAACTTTGTAGGTGCTTAAGAGAGTGTAAAGAATAGTGCACTTTACGACTTACCTCCTTCACATGCTCAGTCCACGATAAGCTGCAATCTAAAGTGATACCGAGATTTTTGGCAGTGTTACAATATGGAATGAATGTTCCATTTATCGTCAAACAGGGTAAAGTAGAGTAATCCAGTTGGCGTCTTAGTTGCTGGCTGCCTATAATCATGGCTTTAGATTTATTTGGATTGATTACGATACCGAAAGATCTAGTCCACTCGTAAATTCGAGATAGATCTTCATTCATATTAGCTATGGCCGTATCTACCTCCGATACCGAGAAGTGACGATAAAGCTGCAGATCGTCTGCGTAGAGATGGAAATTAGAGGATACAACCTTCGTTATGGAGTTAATAAAAACAGAGAAGAGTAAGGGAGAGAGAACGCCACCCTGAGGTACACCAGCAGCGAGATTACACCAGTCGGAAAAGGATTCCCCATAGTGAATGCGCTGAGAGCGACCCCGAAGATAAGAGTCAAACCAAGCAACGGTTGAAGGCGAAACATTAAGAGAGTTAAGGACCCCAGTGAGGATTTCAAAATCAATTGATGTAAACGCACTGCTAAAATCTAAAAGTACAAGAATACTAAGACGTTTACAGTCCATAGCCCACCGAATGTCCTCCGTGACATTTAGCAGCGCGGTTACAGTGCTATGACCAGGTCGGAAACCAGACTGGAAGGAACTGAGTAAGGAATTGGTCAATAAAAAGGAGGAGAATTGCAGATGGACAATGTGCTCTAGAACTTTAGAAAGAAATGGTAAGATGGATATAGGACGAAACTGTGAAAGCGAAACGGGTTTGGAGACTTTCGGTAAAGGAATCACATTTGCTAATTTCCAAGCTGAAGGAAATGTGGAAGTCGATATGGAGGAGTTGAAGATATGGGTTAGAACAGGAATAATTGAAGACAGGATTAATAGAAACATTTTCGAGCATAAGTTGTCATTTCCGACGGCGGTCGAAGTAATAGACAAAATTGACTTTTTTACGTCATCCTCAGTAACTACAGTGAGGTCGAATGGAGAACAATGTGGTTTTGGAGCAATCGATAAGGCTTCTAATGTATGCTTTTTAGTTAAAGGATCTAAACAGACTGGAGAGCAGGAGAAGTGTTTATTTAGGTCATTTAGATTAACCTCACTACTAATAACATTGGGAGATTTGCCAATACCGACAGTCTTCAGGAACTTCCAGACCTCACCGGAGCCCCGATTGACTAGAGAATCATGGAAATAGCGTCTCTTTGCATCTCTACACAAACGACTGCAGTGATTACGTAGGCGTTTGTAAATGGCTAAATTCCTCTCAGATGGACGTTTTTTAAGCTTCCGTTTGGCTTGGTCCCTACGTGCCATAGCTTCTTTAATTTCTGGTGACAACCAGGGCGCAGGTGCATGTCTAACTTTTACTCGTTTAATAGGGGCATGGATATTGTATAAGCCCAGGATAAGGTCATTGAATGTTGCAACTTTCTCATTGATGCCAGCCTTATTACCTACCAGTTGCAGCCAATCAATAGCTTCAGCATCCTTAGCCAAGACCTCTAAGTTAATGCCCTTGAAATTGCGATAGAAGTGAAAATGAGGTTTTCGCTTAGGAGATCGAAGGCGATAAGACAGATAAATCAGATCATGATATGAAAAAGAAGATGTGATTTGACCATGGGTGTTCACATTATCGGGGGCAGATACTATAATTAAATCAAGAAGAGATGGTATACAATTTGGAAAGTGGTGTGTAGGAGATAGAGGAAGTATGTGAAGATTGTAGCTAGATAATGATGACGTAAGCCGTAGAGCACGACAGTCATTTTTAAGGAGACACGTATTAAAGTCGCCCATGATAATCAGGTGATCATAAAGGGGACTGAAATCAAAGAGAATACTTTCTAGTATGTCAAAGTAGTCTACCGTTAGATTGGGGCTGTACAAAACACCTAGGAGTAATTTAGAGCTATTAACTATAAGTTCTAAAAATAAATATTCGGCTGACTCGGAATATGGAGATGTACTCGTAGATGCTCTGACAATCTTATAGGGGAGGTCAGCACGCAAGTAAATAGCAACACCGCCACATCCCTTTCCTATCCTATCGTTACGAACTAATATGAATCCTGGTAAAGCAAAATGATGAGAAGAGAGTGATGGCTTAAGAAAAGATTCAGAAATAAGTAACACATCAAGAACTGCTGTACTAAAAGATGCCAGAAGATCGGGATAGTGAGCAGGAATACTCTGGGCATTGATGTGAGCTATATTAAGGTTATTAGGATAGTCACGAAATACAAAGGACAACCGGTCACTCAATGTTCCTAGAGAGGCTGGTTCACTATCCGCACTAATAAAGCTACTATTTGATGAGGAGCATGAGAAAAAACTATCGTTAAAATCAGTCAAGACGTCCATTGTATAAGTATAATTATTATATGTATAGTTATATAAATATAATATAATAAAAATAATATATATATATATATACTAATAAGATATATATCTAATAACAATGTTGTATAACTGAAATAATTATATATTTTAAGTGTATCAAACCAACCCACCACTCTTCAGGCATGAAGGAAGAAAATAAAAATACACCTTTGCAATCATAATCTAAATTAATATAAATACTTGAAATTACTAAAATTTATCACGGTATCGTGTAACAGAGTGCGACAAAACATAATTATTAAGAAACAATGTAAAAAAAAAAAAAAAAAGCTAAGTAATTATTAAAATGCCAACTGAGATATCCACATGGACATTATGTACTTTTGATTTACACGACTAGCAATAATGCGTTAGTCAGATTTAATCTACTCAAATAAAAGATTAAAATAATAATAATAATAATAATAATTAAAAAGTTAAAACTTAATCTTAAATAAGTTATTGAAAAAGCGTTCAAAACAACTCTGGCCACCGAACAAGAATTATATTAATACAGTAAGACAGGCTTTTTTTCCAAAGTAATTAAATAGAAATGTTGTTAGGGCATATGGCTAATATTAACTAGGAGTACAAAATTTAACTTATAAAACTATATTAAGTATATTCAGTACAGAGTGACTAAAGAAAGCTTAAAAGAAAGTGATTAATTTACAGGTACCTAACGAATGTAGTAGCATGCAGTCTCTGAGAAAACATAAAAATCAAATTGCAACGAATGTATATTAATTGCAGCAAGGCTTGGCACTATTTTTTTTTTTTTTACATCACCAATATGATTGTTAAGGGGGCTGCTATTTTTTCAAGTCAAAATGAATGCGATCTGAGATTGCAACAACTGAACGCAAAAGTGATAGGGTTAAGTGGAGTTTACCAGTTAGTTAAGCCATTCTGTTATCTTATTAAAAAATGTTTCAAGTCAGTGTTGCAACTACTTAGCTAACTTACATTTTCAATTGTACCTACAGAAAACAAAAAAAAACAAAAACAAAAAGTTTACGTGTAGGTACCTACGGACTTAGAGTTATGTGAGATGTTAGCATTTTTATTTTAAACTTAAAACCACCGTCAAAATAATAAAATAATGGTGATGACCGTCGGTATAAACTATTTAGTAAACACTATCTAATAATAAGATAAGCGATAATATAATAGGGAATCCAAATTATGTGTGAATAAAATTGATGTGAACCGTGTATTCTAGATCTAGCGTCGACGGGGCCTCTTAGGTACATCAGTCGGATTTGGGGCTGTAGAAACAGAAGGCGCAGGATCTGTGTTATGCGTATTTGACGAGGGATACTTTGACATCAGCGCTTGCAGTTCCGTCATGGTCTCAATTTTCCGTCGCGTTTTATCCGGTAGGAGTACTACTATCCTGCTTTCTACCGTCCAAGAATTTTTAACCCCAAAGTGCTTACGTGATGCAGTGAAAATTTTGTGCCTGTTCGCGGTTAGGAATTCCGAAATGGTGATACCAGTGCCCTTCAAAGCCGACTTATTTTCCCATACGGATTGCCGGTCCTCTATGTCGCGAAACCGTACAAGGACGGGGCGGGCTTTCTGTTTCACAGGCCCTAAGCGGTGGCAGACATGTAAGTTGTCAATAGACACATCTGTTAACTTTAATTGTTTAGATATCACTTTATGAACAGTATCAGGCAACTTCTCATTCTCCTTTTCGGGAAGGCCGTGTATGAGGAGGACTTTTCTGCGCGCAGCATTCTCCAGTCTGTCAATGCTGTTGTGAAGGAATTCCATTTGACTTTTTAATCTAGTTAGTGCTTGCCATACGAAGGATTTGAACTCCGTGAATTCATTGCAAAGTGATGAGACATCCGGTTGAACTGAAGTGGAACTACTGGCTGCTACTTTGCTCAGCTTTTTCTCGTAGTCACTCATGTGAGTTGAAAATAGTTTCGCAAGTTCTTCCCAGTTACCTGCTTGCAGCATATCCATCTTGCTTTTAGTATATTGGTGTAATTTTATGATGAGAAATTGAAAGGAGAAGAGTAGCGGTCGATATTGAACACACTTAGCACATTTATAACTCAAGAAACTTGATATTTATAAATTTAATTTGTTAATTTGATGAGCACACTAAATTCACGTGTTTACTTCGCAAGTACCCGCGTTAGATCAGTATGTATTTAATTCTTAGATTTATTGTTTTAATTTCCTTTTCGGCCACTTTTGAACTATTTTCTTCACCCAAAGGTCGACTGGTAGATAATGCTATTAAAATTAAGTCCGCCGTTTGTACCACAACCTTCTGGTATTAAAAATAATACATCAATATCTAGACCTTTAAAACCATTGGTCTACTGCTAGACTTTCCTCGCACATCTGCTATAAGTTGTGCCAAGGCCCATAGAACCACTAATGCTACAAATACCATTCATGCAGTGCTTCTTGTGGTATGTATGTACCATGACAAGATCAACAAGTTTCTGCAGCTAACATTAAGAAACAAAATTATAAGTTACGCCAGATTCCTTGCGATGTGGATATATTGTATCGTTTAGTAACGACAATTTAGAATAGTTCTCTTTTTTCATTCTAGAAGAGCATCTATTTTCAGATCTGTTGAGCACTGAACACCTCTACTATAGGAGGAATGAACATCTGCCAAGAGTTATCAAAATTTAATTGTTCTGCATCACAATCTTGCACATCACATTGTGTTATCAAACAGAGCCTTAGTGCCTTGAATCCATAATGGACCCTACACTGTGTGTAATTATTACTTTTTATGGATATAAGATAGCAAACGAGCATGCACCGCCCATTCACTGCCACCAATGACAACTGTGACTAGCTTTGAACAAGACTCAAGTCCAGTGAACAGAGGGTGATAATAAAAACATTAGTTGGACAGTTGGATATTAGGGTAGCGGTAGGGAATGTTACTAATAATCAATTCTATAAATTGTTATTATTAATAGTCCAGAAATCTGGAATAAATTTTGCTGTTCATATTGTTTTTATTAATATAAATACTTTAATACATGGAATGTGGATTTAATGCAGCAGAAGGCCCTAACAGAATATACACATTTAAATTCTTGATTCACATGAAATAGCACATTGACATTAGTATTAAAAAGCAAATGAATCACTCACTGGAAATCAATTCATATTTTTGTCACAACTGGTACATTATCTGTTAATCATAATATACTTTCAAAAATTATATTTCATCTTATAACTAAAGACTTACATGTATACTACAAGACAGGCTGTTCCTCATTAATGTTTAGTGTGTACCGAAGTCTACTACTTGCACTTTATTTGTGCTAATTCAAGGAATAATTATTGGTAGGTACTTAAGTAATTTTTAACTTTACATTTACATAATTGATTATTTATTATTATACAAAATATACTTTTATTTTAGCCATTATTTACTTTCACTCATTTTAATAAACAATGTTAGCCTCTTTTTCGTAATTTGTGCTTTAAAAATAATGTAGACACAAAAAATTCAGTTTATGCTGTCATGTCAACTGGTGGTATCATTTTAAAAAGGATTACAGAATAAATAGTCATTTATCATAAAATCCAATTTCTGTTTACCACAAGATTTTTTTAACTGATGTCAACAAAAAGTAGTGCCATATTTTTTCACCCAACAGCTTGAGCACAGTGTCAAATTTTTAATTCTATACAAGCGCATATTATTATAGTAGTGTACATATTTGCTTATAACTTATCTAGTACGTATTTTAAATGAAGATTACAGGAACAAATGCCTTGGAATACCGGTTTAAGATTGCACTAGCTACTTAAAACTCCTCTTTTTTTTGTTTCTTTGTAAAACCCATGCTTTCTACAAGCTGATTGCATTCTTCCCTGTTGCGGTTAGACAAGGGAATTCGCTCCAACTCCTGGTCACTCTCACCCAGGATGACCAGCTCAGGAGGTGCTCCAGTGATGAACTTGACTTCAATGCGGTCATAGAATGGAGCATCCTCCATGACAAATTTTTTCACTTCAGGAAGCCTGTTCAAAGAACAGCCCCTGCATGTCTGTAACAAACAGAATGACAGTGAAATGATAACATTTAAAAAATCAATTTTTAATGTAATTTTTGACTGCCATAAATATAAATTAAATTAAATATTCAGCTTACACAATTCGTATATTTTTAAAATTTCGGAATAGCACAGAAGCTTTATTTGAAGTAAATTGAAAAAAAATGTTTCTGCCGCCCCCTTACAAAGAAAAAGTTAAACATCGAAACCGTTCGTTTCTCACCTCTATTCTCGCTGACGATACATCCGATGTTTCATATGCATTTGTAGTTCCGATTAGTAGACATAAAGCCAAAAACGTAATTTTCACTTTTAATATCATTTTGATTAAGTGAAAGTGTTATTAAACAATAATTAACATACGAGCAATAGGTACGAGCAGTACGAGGTGAAAGACATAAAATGTACTCTGTGGTGAAAGATGGATAATGCTGTCAACGTCAAGTGTCAACAGAAAGAACTTGACTTACCTATTTAGACAGTCTGGCTGTCAATTTGATTTGAAAAGCCGCTGCCATAGATAAATTATTAATATTGGCCGCTGCTTGTGTTGGAATTGCTATAATTCTGCAAAGTGGAATTGGCTGTTTATTGCTGCCATTATTTTCTGACAAATTCAAATCAAACAGAGTATAAAGTCCGTTTAACTTAGGTTTTCTATAGACGCTATTTTCCGTCTACGTTATCGTACGTTACGTACGTTACGATTATACACCACACCACAGTTATTTTGGTAAGCAATCATGGCAAATGAGTTGAATAAACTATAAGTACAATTATGTAGTAAAATCACGTAAAATTACATTATAATAATAGTTGTGTCTTTTCTCTTTTTGTTTTTAGTTCATAGTTATTTTTAAATCATAAATTACGAATAAAAGATACTGTAGCTATAGTAATAATTTTATTACTCGGATTTCTGAATGCTTACTAATCTGTCAGCTGTCAGTTGTTAGTCATTGATTGAAGTAATAAATTTCATTTCATTTCACGTTGATTACTTTGTGATTTCACTATTTTCATTCAAACCAAGGAATTAATTAATATCACAGAGTACATTTTATATTAATATGTCTATGACTATGTAAATGATTTCATTCTGCTGCTGAGTGATTTTTGCTGGTGCTGGTTGTTGATTGTTAAAAAATCGCGTGTGTTACTGCATAGCATTTCAATAGTTATTACGATTTTTATGTTAATTGTACCAGATTTTATTTATTAATTTATTACATACAATAGAGTTGAATGTTATCAATTGCTATTAGAATTCAATGATCTGTCAAGAAATATTGAGGTTTGAAGTTTACCCAAAATTTATGATAAACATTATTTTGTTTCCACATTTCTAATTTGTCTAGCAAATTTGGTTAGTAATCAGTGTGTCGCGATGCAAGAAGAACACAGAAAGTCAATCCAGAAAAACTTCACCTCTTTGGTGGAACAGACTGATCTGGATCTGATGGTGTCAGCCCTATACGAAAAGGCGGTTTTCTCTGAGCAGATGATTGAGCCTTACAAGGTACTCCTGGCATACCCATTAACACCTACATACCAGTTGTAAATTGATGCAATAATAATAATCTCACTCTCTGTGGAAAGACCTGGTCTAAATCCACATTGGGAGTCTTGTAGATCGATGTGCCTTTCCAGATATCTGTCAAGCAGACTGTCCAGCATAATAAGATGTTTTATCTTTTTAGGATACCAGTAAAGATGTTAGGGATCGCAAGCGTCAGTTGTACCTTGATATCATGAGGCGTGGGCCTCAGGCCTTCGAGCGCTTACTGGAAGCCCTAACAGAGGTGGGGCACTGGGATTTGGTACGAGAGCTGGACCCCCACAGTGCCCTACACTTCTCATCTGTCCCCAGAAATCCAGCCAGCTCATCAAGCAAAAGTAATAATTAATAATTTATCTCAGACAAACTATGTTCCTACTAATATGTATATTTTGTATCTAATGTAAAATAAAATATGTTTATTATATATATTGTATAATATTTTATTTTTTGATACAGGTTCATCGAGGACACAAGAAAATAATTATGTCAGTATTAGCACAGAAAAGAAAAAGACAAAAACTGAGATAGAATCATTGATTGAAAGTAGGTAGATATGCTCATATCAGTTTTAGCAATTATAAGTCAAAATAATGCCTAATATGAATTCATATTTAGTTCAATTTTTTATACATTATTTATTATAACATACTTATAATTCAGCACTTGCATGACATTGTTTGATCTAATTTATAAACGTGAAAAATAGGTACTAATAATAATTGATTGTTCCCCCAGCTCCCAAACCAGCTCGGCCCAGGCTGCCGGCGGTGCCCAGTAAGATACCACACTTTCACATTGTAAAGTCAACCAAATTCTTTGAAGAAACTGGTGATGGTAAGATACCATAAAGTTTTTTTTTATTACAGATGACTTGAATCAGTGGTATTCCTTAGAATTTTAATCAATTGAACATTTGGGCGCTCATTCTAAGTAGTCGCATTCGAAGCTCTAGTTGTAAAATATTATTGCTTTTCTCATTTCTGTTTGTAACTTTGACTAAAATCACTCACATGGTTGAATTTGTTGTGATGGATGTAAGCTCTTTCAAGATCTTTGCTCGTAAAAATTTATTGCTTAAATACGAAACACAGATTGGTGCCATTTTTAAAGTAAATTTTTGTATGGGATTGTGTATCTACGTTATTTAAAAAATCAATGAAAAAAATTATATTTATTAACAAAGCAAAATAAATTTCAAAGTTGGGTGTATGGCAAAACAGGGTTGTACTCAGCCAGCTGCTTATTTTCAGCACAGCCCCATGTTACCGCGCAGTTTGGTCAGATTGTACGCAGATACTTAGTTCCTAAACAACAATATACAATTGTTATATATCACCACCGCCAGACTTCAAGCTGTACCGCACGCGCAGCCGGCTGCGCGGCGTGCTGCTGCTGTTCAGCTACACGCAGTTCTCGGACGAGGCCTACCGCTCCGGCGCAGACGTCGACTGCCACAACCTCAAGTACCTCTTCGACGAGTTCGGCTTCAAGACGCTCGTCTACAACAACCTTACGCAGCAGGTACTTTTGTAGGCCTATTTTATATATGATGGAGTCGATTATATTTTATTCTATGATGGAGCCTTTTCTAATAAGTCTTGTTGATGTGGGAAGGAATCTGGGTGTGTGAGATTCCCTTCAAAAACAATCCTAATCTTAGATACAGACTTCACTATCAAACATTGTACTGGTGTCATTCAGTCTAAGATTCGGATATGTGGGAGAGGTCCCACTATCAGTTAGCTTGAGGCATATTGTTTGTTCTATTGGGGATTTGTGTCTCGAGCTTCTACTCTTGTACATACTCTGATAGACATGCTAGGAGATAAAAATGCTATGTAACAACCCATAGGCGCCCCTCTGATGGACACTGGTCTCTCCCACATCCACACCTTAGCTTATGGAGGAAAACGAAGCCAAACGAAGCGTGGAAGCGTCGATGAAATTTTGCCATATACCGAACGCGCCCGACGTTGTTTACGTGTGTATCACATACGATCAAAGTCAAAGTCAAATAATTTATTTCGCTATGAGGTGGTTGGACACGCTTAACGAGTCTAGGTAACTACAAACTACATAAAGAAAAGAGATATAATGCTATTCAAAACTGATCAATGTAACGCAAAGGATTAGCTATTGATCATTGAATGAATAGCTAATCGATACGGCCATAGGGCTGCGTGAGCTTCAAGAGATACCATACACTATCCTGACCGTGCATTGTGATGCGTCGTTACCAGGAGACCATACTATCCTGATCGTGTATTATTAGTGATGCGTCGTGTGCTCGTTGCTGGTTACCAGGAGACCATAGAGACGCTGAAGTCGCTCCGGCTACGTGAGCTTCAGGAGATACCATACACTATCCTGACCATGCATTGTGATGAGTCGTTACCAGGAGACCATAATATCCTGATCGTGCATTATTAGTGATGCGTCGTGTGCTCGTTACCAGGAGACCATACTATCCTGATCGTGCATTATTAGTGATGCGTCGTGTGCTCGTTACCAGGAGACCATAGAGACGCTGAAGTCGCTCCGGCAGGCGGAGCTGCACCGCGCGGAGAGCGTGTTCGTGGTGGTGTCGTCGCACGGGCACGAGCGCGCCGGCGCCTCCGACGTGGACGTGTGCTGCTACGACGGCCGCGTCAGCGTCTACCGGTTCATCGAGTTCTTCAGCAACAACAGCTTCCCCGAGCTGCTCGGCAAGCCCAAGGTCTTCATCTTCCAGATTTGCCGGTTGGTTTACAATAATGTTTTTGTTTAAATACAAGTTTTAGTACCTACTTTTTTTCCATCACTAGTCATCCGATCTGATTATACTTTTCTTGTATTCTCCAATTTAACTGTTAACTTTTATCGGTGCCAAAAAGATAAATTTAATGTGAACACTGTGAATATTATCTGATGGTGAACTTAGACCTTATCTTCAGTAGAGTAAGCTTTGAAGTATTAAAGCACATATACAGTTGAGTATGTCTAACAAAACTAAAATATCAACATTTGAGAACCGATTGTGTAATGTTGTGTGGGGCAGGGGGCGCCGCGAGAACCGGCTGTCGCGGTTGTTCGAGATGGACCACGGCGGCGCGGGCGGGGCGCAGCGCGACGGCGCGCCGCGCGGCCAGCCGCGGCACAGCCCCGACCCGCAGCGGGAGTACTCCGACATACTCATCGCGCACTCCACCGTGCCCGGTCAGTGCTCGCTGCAGGATGTTGTGTGGGGCAGGGGGCGCCGCGAGAACCGGCTGTCGCGGTTGTTCGAGATGGACCACGGCGGCGCGGGGGGGGCGCAGCGCGACGGCGCGCCGCGCGGCCAGCCGCGGCACAGCCCCGACCCGCAGCGGGAGTACTCCGACATACTCATCGCGCACTCCACCGTGCCCGGTCAGTGCTCGCTGCAGGATGTTGTGTGGGGCAGGGGGCGCCGCGAGAACCGGCTGTCGCGGTTGTTCGAGATGGACCACGGCGGCGCGGGGGGGGCGCAGCGCGACGGCGCGCCGCGCGGCCAGCCGCGGCACAGCCCCGACCCGCAGCGGGAGTACTCCGACATACTCATCGCGCACTCCACCGTGCCCGGTCAGTGCTCGCTGCAGGATGTTGTGTGGGGCAGGGGGCGCCGCGAGAACCGGCTGTCGCGGTTGTTCGAGATGGACCACGGCGGCGCGGGGGGGGCGCAGCGCGACGGCGCGCCGCGCGGCCAGCCGCGGCACAGCCCCGACCCGCAGCGGGAGTACTCCGACATACTCATCGCGCACTCCACCGTGCCCGGTCAGTGCTCGCTGCAGGATGTTGTGTGGGGCAGGGGGCGCCGCGAGAACCGGCTGTCGCGGTTGTTCGAGATGGACCACGGCGGCGCGGGGGGGGCGCAGCGCGACGGCGCGCCGCGCGGCCAGCCGCGGCACAGCCCCGACCCGCAGCGGGAGTACTCCGACATACTCATCGCGCACTCCACCGTGCCCGGTCAGTGCTCGCTGCAGGATGTTGTGTGGGGCAGGGGGCGCCGCGAGAACCGGCTGTCGCGGTTGTTCGAGATGGACCACGGCGGCGCGGGGGGGGCGCAGCGCGACGGCGCGCCGCGCGGCCAGCCGCGGCACAGCCCCGACCCGCAGCGGGAGTACTCCGACATACTCATCGCGCACTCCACCGTGCCCGGTCAGTGCTCGCTGCAGGATGTTGTGTGGGGCAGGGGGCGCCGCGAGAACCGGCTGTCGCGGTTGTTCGAGATGGACCACGGCGGCGCGGGGGCGGCGCAGCGCGACGGCGCGCCGCGCGGCCAGCCGCGGCACAGCCCCGACCCCCAGCGGGAGTACTCCGACATACTCATCGCGCACTCCACCGTGCCCGGTCAGTGCTCGCTGCAGGATGTTGTGTGGGGCAGGGGGCGCCGCGAGAACCGGCTGTCGCGGTTGTTCGAGATGGACCACGGCGGCGCGGGGGCGGCGCAGCGCGACGGCGCGCCGCGCGGCCAGCCGCGGCACAGCCCCGACCCGCAGCGGGAGTACTCCGACATACTCATCGCGCACTCCACCGTGCCCGGTCAGTGCTCGCTGCAGGATGTTGTGTGGGGCAGGGGGCGCCGCGAGAACCGGCTGTCGCGGTTGTTCGAGATGGACCACGGCGGCGCGGGGGCGGCGCAGCGCGACGGCGCGCCGCGCGGCCAGCCGCGGCACAGCCCCGACCCCCAGCGGGAGTACTCCGACATACTCATCGCGCACTCCACCGTGCCCGGTCAGTGCTCGCTGCAGAATAGATCGGTCGCGGCAGCGCGGGAGTACTCTATCTATCTATCTCTCTTTAACTTCATATATCAATTACACCTGTCATATATCATTTTCCCTGAGAGATAGGCAGAGGTAAAATAAATTCATCGAAAACAAAATAGCGACTGAAAACCCAAAACCAAATCAGAAATAGATTATTCTGTTTATGTTTGTTGTACCATGCTATATTGTATTGTATTGTTATTATTAGCTGAAATTGTCTCACAAAGCTTTCGCTATTTAGATGAAAATAATTTATTTTTTAATTATGTGTAGGTATGCTAACTAAATGCACGTGTGTACTGTGCGTGTCCAGGTTTCGTGTCGTACCGCGACCCGGAGAAGGGCTCGTGGTACATCCAGACGCTGTGCGAGGTGTTCGCGGCGCGCGCGCACGAGCGGCACGTGCACGACCTGCTCATGCTGGTGGACGAGCGGCTCGAGCGCGCCTTCCCCGGGCAGACCTCCTCCATCGACAAGTGGGGCTTCAACCGCCGCCTCTACCTGCACCCCGGCCTCTTCGACGACTGACCGCACCCCTGACCGCACCCCCACGCAGGGGAGGCCTGGAGCGACAAAGGAGTGGAGGCCCCCTGGCCCCAAATTATTTTCCAAAAGAGATGAACAGCTTTTTTCAGTCGATTTTTTCAATCAATAATTTATTGTGAAACCGAGTAAATTATTTTAGTATATAACAAAAAAAATCAAAAGAAAAGTCTATTGTGGAGGCCCGGGGCTATAGCTCCGGTTGCCCTCCCCCCACGCTAGCCAAGCGAGACTGCCGGATTGAAGACCCAGTCAGTCTGCTGCTCAGAATGCCACTACCTTTTCTAACAGCACGACAAACGCTGAAGACCTTGTGGTATAACCCAAATTCATCCACCATCTTACAGATTTCCACCTCAACAATGCTGTTAATCTTATGTCAATTTCAGAATGAATTTAAATCGAAATGAACTTTTTACTTATTTTGTATACATAAAGTACATAAATGACAGTCATAGCATAATTTTTCTTATAGGTTCTGTGGCACTATTGAAAGCTGAGGGGCTCAATTTTGTAAAACGTATAGCTGGAATAAAAGCTACTAACAAAACTAAAACGATATATTAGTGAGTAAGATGAAGGAACAGACGACAAGTTTATATGGATGTGATATTAGTATGTAAGGTAGTAATCTTCTAGAATACGTAATTGCTTACGTAAAACTCTCATTCGTTAATGTAATGTAACATAAGACAAAAACTGTAAAAGGTTACGTAGTTCTACAAAAATGCATTGAAACATTTAATTTGTAATGTTTAGATTAATAGATTTGCTGCAGTATTAATTCGAATTGCAAATCTGGAAAAGATTCAATTCTATATCTCATTAATTTTTACTAACCTAGATCTTATTTTTAACACGCTTTCATTAGATTGGTAGCTTTTATTTATGTATGTATGTATGTAGGGAATCTTTGAATGTTTTTCGCCCACCTCAAAACGTCAGATTAATTTGAATCTGCAACTTATCGAGGACTGATGACAATGCAATAATTTAAAAAACAAAACTTCATTATAGTTCGGTAATCTACAAAAGCGTGATTTTTACGTGATAACGTCTTATAAATCGATGAACGCCTACACATAAGGAAAAAAAGTGTGACGTCATCCTCCCGTTACGCCACCGCGTACCGCCAGGTGTTACGCCAAGCATATTCATTCAATTTTAGTCTGTAACCCATAGCACTAGAGCGAATAATCGGTTGCACTAGTGTACATGAAAATGACACCGGCTTAAAATTGCGTGTTTCAGTATACAATTTTGCAGCGCCATCTAGTGAGCACCCAGTAAACAAGATATGTCTTGTACCATTACGCATCGAGGTAGCGATATTTTTGTTTGATTATTTTACTAAGCTAATTTGAATTCTCGGAATATTCTTATTTAATATACATTGTTAGAAACTCTGTAAAATTTGTGTAAATAAATGTTGCGTTTTTTCTTATGACGTTATACGTAAAATGTATCGTCCGTAAACCGACTTTACAGCCAACCATTAATTTTTTTTTTAAACGGTGTTACTATTCAAGTTTAGGAATAAGAAGGGTTACTAATAATTATAACAGACTTTTACATTGCCAATTAATAGAATCTTGATTATAATTTTTACTGAATACTATGTATATTGAATATTAAGGTGCATATGTATTTATTGTAAACAAGACTAAAATATAAATTGTATATTTTAAGCAATAACTTATTGTTAAATGTATTTTTACCGACTTTACAATATATACTTTGAAGTAACGAAATGTGTTGGTTATTAATAAAACAAAAATGTTCACAACAGACGCTTTTTATTAAGACAACATCGATTGAAGACCACATACAAAAATATACATCGATTACAGTCGTCGAGACGACTTCGTTTTCAAAATGGTTACACTTTTTACAAGCAAGTGATTTGCTGCTTTTAATAAAAAGCAACCACAATGATTACCTTTTTTTTGTTTTTTAATTTTATCCACAAAATTTTTTAAGTATTTTCGTTATCTCGTTTTAATATTAAGCTTTCTATTCAATTTAAGACAACCTTCACGGGAATCTAAAGCCATCGATGGCTACTACATTACACATGGTGATTCGTTCGCTTCATAAAAATAACTGATGTTCATATCTGCAGGTGTAAAATAGTTACTGGTCTAGCACCGGAGCAGGACGGTGCCATGTTATCCGTGAAAAACCTTGTATTTTACGAGTTTCGCAGTCATATTATAAAATATGCTCTTACATTGATACGAGTACCCATAAAGTGCGTACTAACGATGCTTAGCGTGTAATAAATTAAGTAAAGGAGAGCATGTGGGCATGGAGTACGGTCTACCGGTCGGAGACGGAGGCGACGAGCGCGCCCAGCCTGCCGAGCTGCAGCCAGGGCGCGGCGGGGGCGGGGGCGGGGGGCGTGGCGGCGGGGGCGGGGGGCGAGCGGGCGCGGCGCGGCGGGGGGGCGGGGCCGGCGCGCGCGCGCTCCGCGTACTCCGCCAGCTCGTCGAGCCAGCGGCGCGCGGGGCTGATCAGCGAGCTCTGGTACAGCCAGTTGAGCACGGACGTGCGCGACCACCACGGCTCCACCCACTCCCACTCGAACCCGACCGCGCCGTCGTACCAGCTCTTCTTCTCCTCCGCCCGGTCGCGGTACTTGGTCCAGCGCTCGCAGCACTCGAGGCGGCGCAGGTTCGCGTGGGCCAGCGCTTCCGAGATGTCGAGCGTGTCGTTGGAGACGGGGCGGAGGGGTGTGGCGGGGGCGGGGGCGGAGGCGTCGGGAGCCGGCGCGGGACGCGTCAGGGCGACGTGCGCGAGCAGGAGCGCGGCGGCGAGGGCGGCGAGCAGGGCGAGGTAGGCGAGCGCGGCGGCGAGGCAGGCGCGCAGGGCGGCCCGCAGCGCCGCGCCGCCGCCCGCCGCGGACAGGTCCGAGTACGTGAAGAAGCCGTGCAGCCGCGCCTGCTTCAGCGCCACCTCGCGCTCCAGCCACGCCAGCCCCGCTTCGAAGGACTCGTCGCTCACGAATACATTCCAGTCCTGAAAGAGACGACGTTTATTACACTCAATGTAACCGTATCTATGCGCACAACTATCTTGAATTATTGTTTTACAATACAGGCGGACAAACAGGCTTACGGGGCACCCGATGGTAAGTGGTCACCGTCGCATATGGAAAAGTGCGACACCAGGGGCATCACGTGCGCGATGCCTGCCTTGAATGCATTTCACATTCGCCGTAAAAAGACCGCGAGAAGCGCACGGTGGCTGTAGGCCAGGAGTCGATTCGGTGCGGATGAAACTACAGAGCTCGGCGTGTAGTACGACAGCCGAATGAGGTTGGTGGTTGTCAAGTTCCTCCGACACTCACAATGGCGCGCAGGAAGTCGATCTCGAGGCGGCGCAGCGCGGCGGCGCGCAGGCCGCCCGACGCCGCCCACTCGGCGCACACCACCTCGTCCTCCTCGCCGTCGTCCTGCAGGAACTTGTTGCTAACCATCTGTCCAACAACGCAATATTTATTTTACTAGTGGACGCCCCAGTTTAGTTTGAGTGGAATAGATATGGTTACATAAAAGTTCCGTTTTAAGGGTCTGTCCTTCTCAAGGATATTACCAGAAAATTTACCCATTGAAGTTCAAATTTATAGGTATTAACGGGATGATCCATCCATCATTTCCAAGTTTAGTACACATAAAAAAAAGACGTGTGGCACTCGGAGACTGCCGCGGTAAAGCTATTGCATAGCATTTTTTATCAACTTATGCAATTATAATTATTTATTGATTTTATTCAAACCCCAGTGGCACGCACCAATGACTTTTCTAAGTTATGTGCGTTTTAAGAAATTAAATGTCACTTGCTATAACGGTGAAGGACACATCGTGAGGAAACCTGCATGCCTGTGAGTTCATCATAACGTTCTCGAAGGTATGTGAAGTCTGCCAATCCGCACTTGGCCAGCGTGGTGGACTAAGGCCTAATCCCTCCCATTCTGAGAGGAGACCCGTGCCCAACAGTGGGACGTCTATGGGTCGCAGCGATTGATTTTATTTATATCAAAATCAAAAATCAAAATTATTTCGCTCTTAACTACAACGTAACAGGTTATTTTCGTTACGGAATTTCTCGATTCGGTCTCCACGCTCAAGGCCCGCGATAGAAGCTATGCAATAGCTTAATAAACCAATCAACCCTAGGTTATTTACACCCACACGTACCAGTGAGACGAGGAAGAGGTCGGCGGGCGCGGCGGCGGCGAGGTAGTCGGGGTTGCAGCGCTTGAGGCGCTCGAGGTACAGGATGGCGAGCACGAGCGCGCACGGCGACACGCACGCCTGGCGCGCGATGTCCGCCGCCGCGTCCGCGTGCAGCCGCCGCAGCGAGCGCCCGCGCTGCGACACCGACCACGCCGCGCACGAGATCTCTGATACCCCACCACACACACGTACCAGTGAGACGAGGAAGAGGTCGGCGGGCGCGGCGGCGGCGAGGTAGTCGGGGTTGCAGCGCTTGAGGCGCTCGAGGTACAGGATGGCGAGCACGAGCGCGCACGGCGACACGCACGCCTGGCGCGCGATGTCCGCCGCCGCGTCCGCGTGCAGCCGCCGCAGCGAGCGCCCGCGCTGCGACACCGACCACGCCGCGCACGAGATCTCTGATACCCCACCACACACACGTACCAGTGAGACGAGGAAGAGGTCGGCGGGCGCGGCGGCGGCGAGGTAGTCGGGGTTGCAGCGCTTGAGGCGCTCGAGGTACAGGATGGCGAGCACGAGCGCGCACGGCGACACGCACGCCTGGCGCGCGATGTCCGCCGCCGCGTCCGCGTGCAGCCGCCGCAGCGAGCGCCCGCGCTGCGACACCGACCACGCCGCGCACGAGATCTCTGATACCACCACACACACGTACCAGTGAGACGAGGAAGAGGTCGGCGGGCGCGGCGGCGGCGAGGTAGTCGGGGTTGCAGCGCTTGAGGCGCTCGAGGTACAGGATGGCGAGCACGAGCGCGCACGGCGACACGCACGCCTGGCGCGCGATGTCCGCCGCCGCGTCCGCGTGCAGCCGCCGCAGCGAGCGCCCGCGCTGCGACACCGACCACGCCGCGCACGAGATCTCTGATACCCCACCACACACACGTACCAGTGAGACGAGGAAGAGGTCGGCGGGCGCGGCGGCGGCGAGGTAGTCGGGGTTGCAGCGCTTGAGGCGCTCGAGGTACAGGATGGCGAGCACGAGCGCGCACGGCGACACGCACGCCTGGCGCGCGATGTCCGCCGCCGCGTCCGCGTGCAGCCGCCGCAGCGAGCGCCCGCGCTGCGACACCGACCACGCCGCGCACGAGATCTCTGATACCCCACCACACACACGTACCAGTGAGACGAGGAAGAGGTCGGCGGGCGCGGCGGCGGCGAGGTAGTCGGGGTTGCAGCGCTTGAGGCGCTCGAGGTACAGGATGGCGAGCACGAGCGCGCACGGCGACACGCACGCCTGGCGCGCGATGTCCGCCGCCGCGTCCGCGTGCAGCCGCCGCAGCGAGCGCCCGCGCTGCGACACCGACCACGCCGCGCACGAGATCTCTGATACCACCACACACACGTACCGTGAGACGAGGAACAGGATTAGGGAAGTAATCACATTACTAAAATAATAAATAAATAAATAAATAAATACTCCCCTTTATATTAAAATTATTTTTTCTAGTAAATTTTCGAAAAGAAAAAGAATACAGTTAGTATCACATTTACGGTCTTGAAATGCCCTTGAAATAAAAGACGCGCAAGATAAGTAGTACAACATTTCTGTCCACATTTTGAACATAAAAGTACTGTAAAAGCCCTTGAATTATGGACCACCTCTTTAAGATGAGACAATTGATTTTCTATTATGTCATATACTGGTACACAAAAGGTTAATTTGCAGTAATGTTGTATGAAAATACATTATTGCTTTTTTTTATTACTGGGCTGCACCAAAATTATCTTAGTCTCAACATAATACACTCTAGCTATACTGTGGCCTTATTGAAGGCAGAAAAAGCTTTAAATGGGTAAAACAGTGATGGGTACCAGTGACTGGCAGACTGAGGCAGGGCAGCTCGGGCAGCGTGCCATAGTACAGGCTCTTGGAGATACGCTTCAGGAACTCCTTGTGGTCCCCCATTGTCTGTGAGTATTATATTAATCCACATATTACACAGGACTACATTACAGTGCCATAAACAATGAACTTTAAAACTGTATTTGAAGCTGTATTTCAAATTGGGTTAAATGGTTTTTTAATAAATATTTATTTTAGAAATTGTAGATAAACTTATGACTGAATAAACATTTTTTTAAATTCACTTTTAATATGTCCTCCTATATACTCAGTTACTTTCAGAACTTTAATTATAAATCACATCTTAATTTCATGAATTACATAATATTATAAAATAATCAAGTAACATAAAAAAAAAGAAACAAATAGGTATGTATTTCTTATAAACATGTTTTTACAAGTTATATTATCATTCTCTAACCATATACGTAGCATGACTCACAACTTAGGTTATAATAAATTAATCACGTTACGTGTGTATGCACCTACGTCTGATAACGCCGCCCGCGAAAGTAGTCCTCACACTTAACAAAGACCATGTTATTCAACTCCATGCTCCTATAAAGTTAGCCAACGAATGTTTTGATATAAATAAACCAGAAAAAAACTAACAAAAAGTCATAAGAGCAATATCAGATATGTATTGCTACTATAATTGACGTAACTGTTCAGCCACGGCAACAAATGAAATTGATCTCATTCTTTCTTACCTTGATCTTGGTCTTCAAGCCCTCCTTTTTACGTTTAGAAACATTTGACATGTTGCTCCTTTATTCCTTTTATTAATGCCGATTTAAACACAAGAGTAGACAACTCCAATATCTTATATGGTTTAACATTTAATCCAAGGGCCGTATTAAACTGTTTATAAAAACAAATAGAACTCCGTTCGTCGTAATCCAAACTTCATAAATTTACCATTTTCTCAAAAGTCAAAGTCTCTATGTCAAAAGTGACACTGACATGCAAGAGGATCATAGAGATATATAGATTAAATATACGATTGATTGAGAAGGTTTATGAGGAGGGACTGGAAGAACAAATTCCAACAGCTCTATAGGGATAGGTAGGCAAGCACGCTTGCAACGGCGCTATCTCCCGTAGATGTTGATGTGGCTTAGTGGCGCATGTTATGTATAACCGCGGACATAACATCCGGACACAGCTCATCTAGCAAGCGACTCCAGCTTGTTGTAACACGTTATCACCGCATTCCGGACATTACCGCATTAGCGGCTTCTTACCTTGTGATTGCTCACAAAGCGAGATTTTGCTGAGCCTGGAGACGCTTGCGCTGCGATACCGCTCTGCCCTTGCGTATGCTGGCGTCGTGTAGGTCAGCCTGGCTCAGATATATAAACTTCTATGGATCAGATGTAGTTTAGCGTTTGTGACGAGCGGATTGTCAGTCGTAACCGCCTCGCCGCCGTCCTAGTCTTTGCATACCGCATGTTTATCTAATAATGTTCCATTTGCAACTATCCCCTTTGAATACCTATACTTTCGTGCCAATCTTTATTTAATCTGTAGTACGAAACCTCCAGCTGTCATTCACGCAACCCAAAACGTCAAATTTTTAATTTGTCAAATGCGAGGTGAAGTGAAGTGAAGTGAATCGGTGAATTCGAGACTTTGCGAGAGCAAGTTGTCAGGAGTAATTTGTTGGGTGGGTGTACATTTCTTTGTCGGACGAAAACGAATAAATTTTATTAAAGAAGACGGGAATGATTGATATCTTTAATTTGATTCAAAGTAGTACATTTTAAATGCAAATAAGCCAGTTAAAAAATAGTTTATGTAACTACGCTGTGGGTTTGAGGCCTTTTGTCTGGAATATTGATTTGTTTCATTTAGCGAAGGACCATTTTTTAAACGATGTAGGTGGGTGGGCCCCAAGCGATACCGCAGTTGAGGCCGGCGCAATGTTCGGAGTTGGAGGGCGGCTGTGATGATGCATGGCCAAGATGAAAACTAAGAGTTTCCTGTTGTTCTCCACGTCCGTGTTTGCGATCAGCATATTCCTGATAGTATTCCACTCGCAGCCGCCACAATCCTTCCAGAATATAGTGACGCAGACCCATCAGCATATAAAAGACTTTCAGGTAACTATTAAGATTGCCTAGATAATATCATAGCCATCTGTAAAATAGTAATTTTTATGTTGGTGATTTGTTTTCTAATTTCCTAATCTATATGTTTATTTTATGAAAACAACGATTTAAAAATTATAAACTGTTATCCTTTGACAAACCCTTAGTAAAGTAAAAACCCCTGAAATTTTTGTTAAGATACCACAGTGAAATAGCATATCAATAAATCTTATTCAGGCCTTAGTGACAATTGTTTTGGATATTAATACTTGGCTTCTTAGCAAATATGTAAATCTTTTGCATGTCTATAAAAATCATGGCTTCTCCATAGTCAAAGAGTATGCAATATCCACAGCTTGCAGAGCATAGTCAGAAAGTCAAAGCTTCATATAAATTTAAATATACTTACCAATTTCAAATGTAAAAAGCAATAAAATGAGTCATTTAATGAAACAGATATTATTTTCAAACTATTATCTATGGTAATTTCAAAATGTCTTATTTATGAGCGATTAGTAGGCCTTAATTGGGCCCTATAGCTAAATCTATATGAAATGTGTTTAAACTTGTACTTACATGTAACTGTAGTGCTGTGTGCTGTACAGGATGTCTTGGAACATGCTGGCAGGGGCACTGAAACATGCACAAACGTTAACCGTAACAAACTTTAACTTAACTGTAGCTGTCTATATCTGTTTGTCCGTCTATACTATAGAAAAAAAAACTGATTTCAGAGATGCCTTAAAATTTAGTATTACCTTTTTTTATGGATACAAGATAGCAAACGAGCATGCAGCACCACCCATCCGCTGCCGTCCCTGACAACTATGACTGACTGAACAAGATTCAATATTTAGTCAGTTTGTTATTGGGTATGAGGACTGAGGACTGTTAGTGATAGCTAATCTTGTTAGTTAGTGTTAGTAATTTAGTAAGAGTCATGTTCCAATTCAGTCACAGATGTGTTGCTACCCTTGAAGACTAATATGGTCGCATCTAAAGAAGTGTTACCGGAAACTACAACATTCCAACTGGACCATAATTGCTATAAAAACAATTTCACGGCAGAAATGGTACTGTGGCGGGCGGTGGTACTGTCCCAGGCGAACTCTATATGGAACAAAATAGTTTTTATATAAAACCTATTTGGTTCTCTATAGAAACGAAACCTATGACAAAAACGCCATCGGTCGTCAGTAACATTGCAAGGGGGGGGCAATTAATCACAACGCAGTAGGTTTCCCTGTCGCAGGAGCAGCTGCGCGACGTGGAGGAGCGGCACCTGGTGCAGGAGGAGCGGTACCTGGCGCTGGTGGGGCTGGGCGCGCGCGCGGGCGCGGCGGCGCGCAACGCCAGCGCGCCCGCGCTCGTCACGCACGCGCGCGGCGACGACCACGCGCTCGCCGTCAGCTTCGTGCGCGCCGCCGCCCGCCTGCCCTACCCCGTGCTGCTCTACAATCTGGGGCTCAAGCCCTACTCCTTAGCTGTGGTGAGATTTCACAGTTGTAGTAGAAGCTTGTAATTATAGCTGAACACTTGCGGACGGTGAATTAGGCACATTAGAACTTTAATTGTTAAAGCAGCTATAGCCGTTCCCTATCTGCCGAAGTTATAGCTACGGTCGAACATAGATCCTCCTCCTTTTTTCAAAGTCTGTTAAATAATAACATGGAAACAATGGGGAGACCAGAAGGATCCTGCGCTTCTGGACGGAGCTAGGCCGGCGGGACATCTATCCGGCAATCTACGCAAAAATGCACTTTATAAAGTGCTAGTTGCGGACACCGGAGCCCACCACCATGACCATGGAATGAAATTTGTCACTTATTGCTGCTAATCTAATTAGTAACGTTGCCTTTGATTGTCGTGACACACCACTACACAAGGATGGCTGTATTAGTAATACAAACACGTCGTCGACAGGTGTCCAACTACTGCAATTCGTCGAAATGCACGATCGTGGACTTCGACCTGGACGCGTTCCCCTCGCACGTCAGCGATGAGAGCATCTTCGCGTTCCGCCCGCTCATCATACAGGTATGCCTTGCTTGTAGCTTCTACCGTTCTATCCTAACCAGACACGAATGACGAACCAATGACTGAATATGTTGTAAAACTTAATTCGACCCATTAGAGGATTATTTACTGTGCTGCGGGTCAGAATACTATCGTTGCGGTTTAGTAGCACGAGCGTTGCTGGCGAGCCTTGCTCGTCCGCGCTCGTCCGTGCTCGTCACTGGTCAGTCTCACCGCTTGAGGAACCATTCCACCGACCACGCTGCTACAGAAGTCTATGAATCGGTGTGATTGCGGAAGTTATCCCAGTACGTATGCCCTATATACGTTTAGCCACAACGATCCGGAACTGTTATGGCTGTGTCGCTTGTTGCCCGGCCTCACAACACCAGGCGCCGGGTCCTAATAGCCTCCCGTGTGAGTGCGACATGTTACCTCTGTACTGAATTTGAGCGCCATGGCTCCGGTATGATCTCCCACATGTCAAGTGCTTAATTTTTCCACAAGAACAGTCCTCGTAATTGTGACTTCTAAATGTGCATTAATTAAGCTTTTAATGAGATATAATTGACCCCGCAATTTACGCACTCCCGTTTGGCCTCCAGTTCCATCCATCCATCCATTTAAGGTCTATCTCCGATTTAAATTGAGATTTCACTCACATCTTACTTAGTAACGTTATGTATGTAAATCCGGAAATGTCGCTACTTCGATTCTTCGACAAGTTTTTCTCATTTGCCCAAGGTTGACTGGTATGGTAGAAATGGCATTAGGCATTAGATTCGCCCATTGGATCTCTCTTACAGCGATAAAAAATCGTGAAATTTCGGCTACTGATTGATGTGACGATAGTATCATTTTTTATTTTTAACCAATGTCCAATTTACTGAATGTGATAAAAGTGGTGAAATCCAAACTTATCTTTTATCGGTCAAATAATGTCCAAATGTTTGCTCAGATTGATAATCTTTGTTCAAATATTTGAACATACTAACTGATAGTGAATGACGGTACAGCTTTAGCTCTGGCCTCGCCCGCATAAAAAACTCGTCATGTAAAGCATCTGTTAGATAAAGTTTTCCTCAAAGAAACATTTGAAACATCTCGTCGCGTCGTCGTCGCGTCATAACATCCGAAAATAACACCGAGATGCATGTAGATCACATCGGATGTAAAGTAGTGTCGTTAGAAATACAATACATCATCTGTTTTATTGTCGTTCATTTTGTTGAATCAGGAAAAAGATAATTTAGGTGCCTATATAGTTATCTCATGGGTCGAGGTATCAAAAACGATTATAAATTTAGTACACTGTGATGTATAAAATATCTTTTAAAAGAGCTGTTGGATGTTTCGACCTTCCAACCTTTTAAGGCCGATGTATGACTGATTATTACATGCCCATACAACTGCTTCACTCGAGCCTATTGTGCGCTCCCGTATAAAGCATCCCAAATTTAAACCAATTGTTGCATTAACTGCGATTGAGACATCAACCATTGTGGTAGTTTTCTTGGCTAGAAACTCAAAGCATTGCAGGCGAAACAACAACATGTCTATTTTCCTCTTTTAATGTGGTTATTATCATAGTACAGTACATACAGGGACAAAAACGTCATGATGATCTTTTATAATTATACAGATCTTACGCAGACGGAAGACCTTTTTCTGCGTACTTTAGTTACTTCCTTTAAAATAGATCTATCATCTGCCTCTCAACTTAACCCACATGAGGGATACTTTTGAAGTACCGCGTTTCTCTACATTTTTGCGGACTAATTTTCTCTTCGCGGAAATCGAAAGTCCCTCGTCTGCGCAGGTCTATTACGGTTAAAATACATTTCATTATGTATTGTCCTTACTCATATATTTCATTTCAAGTGGTCACGTCACGAGCAATCATCTAGTATACTACCTACGCACTGCACGTGCTGATACGACCAATGATACTTACGATTTGGATCTTATATTTCAGTCGCTGATACTCTGTGATTCCACGAGATAAGGGATATCTGTGCGTCTGATGGCTCGCACTCAGATTTAAGTTGAATTATAGATTATTTCAATAAACTCCTTATTGCAATTTTTTTAATTAACGAATTTTACACATGAACCCTGATAAGAAGTCAAAATATGGTTTTTCCGGTTTTTCGAAGGTGTCTAATCTGTGCGGCTGAAAGAACAATTCTCTTTTTTACTGGATAACACGTGAAAAACCCAAAGCTAAGGAAGATATTTAGTACTTTTCGCGAATGAAAGTTGTTAGAATAAGTTATAACTACGAAACAGAACACTGACACCATTTCCCTTTGAGCGGTTGCGTGCGAGCCGCGTGCATAAGTAATGGTTTCTGGGAACCACAACTTTCTAGACTCAGGCTGTGGTAATTATAACAAGAACCTTCTACAGATATTCGCTCTCAATTCAACGATACGCGTACCTACTAAGTTACACAGTACAACGTCACTGAACATTTGCAGTTTACTTTGGTACTTGGATACGAAGCATAATACCAGAGTAACGACTGCCTCATAAATGTCTATAAACCTGCTAATCTGCTGGATAGTGTTCCAGTGGAATAGTCCATCGTTAAATTCTTAATGGCGTCAATAGGTCCGGTTACACTTCTTTAGAGGCGACCATCTTAGTCCTCAAGGGTAGCAACACATATGTGACTGACTTAGAACGAGACTCCTACTAACAAGTACTAACTGGACTATTACTAACACCAACTAACAGGACTAACTATCTCTAACAGTCCCCAGTCCTCATACCTACTAACGAACTGACCAACTAATGTTCTAATTAACTCTCTCAACTAATTGGACTAACCATCCCAGTCCCTAATTGAGTCTTGTTCAAAGTCAGTCACAGTTGTCATGGGCGGCAGCGGATGGGTGGTGCTGCAAGCTCGTTTGCTATCTTTTATCCATAAAAAAAAAAAAAAACGTAGTGAGGCGGCGTCGCGGCCCTCGACCAGAGCGCCGTTGTTGGCGCGAGGGGGCCCATCGCGCCCTTAATGCTGATAGCGTCCACTTAAGTGTGTCTAATGATGCAGTTGTTGTTGACGTTTTATGCAACGAAAATAGCCTCTCCATATTTTTTTTCCTGGTTGTGATTAAAATGCCGACTGAGTAAATAAGAACTGAATTGGAAGTTTCATTTTCCGGGTCCGCTCGCGGCCTACTTTACCTGAGTTAATTTATTGCAAATTTGCAATAAATTGTGCGATAAAATTTTAGATTTGATAAGATAAAGCGCAATCAATCATGCTGTTGTAAAATATAGATATAAACACTTGCTGGAATTTTATTTATGGCGATAAGCAGAGATTTTTATGTTCATACCTGTCAATCAACGTGTTGTAAGGTAATAATTATAGGTAGTGCCTGAAGTATAGTGCATATATTATATTATTCCTCTTTAGTCTTGGTATTTTCATAACATAATATTTTTCGGGAGAGGTAGGTGTGTGTTTAGGTCCCATGACATGAGGCACCATGCTATAGTTGGTGAGCCTATTGCGAGACTTATCACAAGGAATTATAAGTTAGAAACCGCTCCGGGCATCGTACTCGGGACCCCTAGTCGCGCTTGCGACCACTAGACCAACGAGGCAGTCAGTATTTTCGTAACACGTGACAAATAACGCTTACGTATTCACCCGGCATCGGCTGTTGTGGGCGGCGGACACATAGAAAACAATACAATTTAAAGCCCTCGACCCGTCTACAAATATTTATCTCCGAAATAAATATCAGCATAACACAAGAGTTGTGGTTTTTCCAGCACGCGCTGAGCCGCGTGGGCGGCGTTATCTTCTGCTCGCCCGCCGAGCGCTGGACGGGCTCGGCGGGCGAGCTGGGGGCGCTGTGGGCGCGCGCGGCGGGCGGCGCGGCGGGCGGAGCGGCGGGCGGCGCGGCGGGCGGCGCGGCGGGCGGGGCGGCGGGCGGCGTGGGCGTGTTGGCGTGGCCGCGGCGCGCCGCCGTCACGTCGCTGACGCACCCGCGCATGTTCCGCTACTTCCACGCGAACATCGACGACTTCCTGTTCGTGCAGATGCTGGACGTGTCGCGGCTGCTGCTGGCGGCGCGGCCCGGCCTCGCCGACGTCATGCGCCCCTGGATACAGTGCGCGCTCACGCTCGACTGCATCATGCCCATCGGTAACTGCACATTCACTCACTTAACAATATCATCATAACAACCAATGAAATACATATCGCACGGTGTACGATACGGCATAGATATAAAACTCGTGTTTTTGTTTGTACGTTGTCAGGCGCGCAGTCGGGTGGGTGCCGGTTCGACAAGAAGCCGCAGTACCGGTACTCGGGGTGCCACGGGCAGGACGCGTCGGCGCTCAGCATCGTGCTGGGGCTGCGCGCCGGCTTCGAGGAGGGCGCCTACACGCTGCGCGGCGCGCGCGCCTGGCGCCGCGAGCCCGCCGCCGCCGCGCGCGCGCTGCTGCTGGCGCTCGAGCGGAACGCCACCGCCGACCCGCCGCCCGACGCGCCCGCGCCGCCGCCCGCCGCTCCGCCCGCCGCGCCCGCCGCCCCGCCCACCGAGCGCGCCGCGCCGCTCACGCGCCACGCGCCCCCCGCGCCCGCGCCCGCGCCCGCCGCCTAGTCACGTGATCAAGGAACTTTGAGTTGAGTTGATCCGACATTCTTGGCGACTGGATACATTGACTCTGAATGTGCGGAACTGTACTGTAACGAGTGTACTTCGAGGAAGTTCCAACTTGGACCCAAGCTATCGTTCCAGTGAAGTGCAGCGCGAGCCGGGCAGTCGCAGCTGACCCTGCGTCAGTCAACGCTACACCGTGGGGCAGCGTGGGCACCGCGTGCTCAATGTGTAGCTTCCCTCGGCACGTTAACGATGATAGATGTCAAAGTACACATCATCGAAAGTAATTTATTTATAACGCATACTACCTATATCTTTACTTATTAACTTAACAAAAACTTGTAAATATTCTAAATTTTGATAATTTACTCCTAATAAGGACTATCGCTAAACACAAGTGTATCTGTGGATAGTCCACTTGCACCGCTCCATAAGTTTAGATATATTTATAGCACTTTCGGATATGGCCGCTGGCCGGGCACTGCGCGTGCCAAACTGTCGAAGGTACAACTAACATTAAGGCAATTTCTTAATAATTTATACCAATAGATGCGATACCGATTTTTTTTTAATTTGTGTTGCGTTCGACGCTCCTCATCCAAGCGTGACTTTGTATCAAACGACTGACCAATATCTCATATTAATTAAAGAGCTGTGACTAATGACGAGCTTGACGACGAATATTGCTTATCGTTCGGTTTTGTTTTGGTAGAAACTGATTATTTAATTCAATATATTGGGTCTATCCCATTTTCATAAAGATTTTCGTTGCAGTTGAATCCCGCCAATAAAATGGCTTTATCCAGTAGGTAATTGCTGGTTTTATTATAACTACATTTTGTAATATTAAAGTTCCTTTGTTTGGCATTTTATTTTAGTATGTATTTGTAAATTGAAATTGAAATGAAAACGATGATTTAGGAACTGTCGATGAGACTTTACAATTAATAAATTAGTAAATTTCCAATTAGGATTATTAATGTGCGAGTTGTTATGTTTGTACCTGGTATGTTGTGGTATACTGTTTAGCTTAATGATATTATAGCTAAAATAATTTCGCTTGATTATCAAAGATATGGCTTTTGAATAGTAATTACTATAGAATGTGGCTCGCGCATGCGCGATGTACAGCATTAGACGCGGCTCTCGATACTCATTACGTTAAAATAATTTTAAGTTGTGTAATAGATGCGTTATTTTTTTATTGTGATTTACGTGAACAACGTGTATTATTTATGTATTAAATATAAACAGCACAAAGGTATGGTGGTGTTGGGGTGCAACAATGTACCTACTCGTATGTACTATGTTATTTTCTGTCTTTGATGACTTAGACCGCGTCTGTCGTACACTATACGATGTGCGAGCGTTATTCGAATAGCTACTCCCTTGCAACCCGCAGACTGAAAACACAAGTACTTTGATCGAATGTCGATATTGTGTTCCCGTGAAGTCTGAATGGACTCTGGTTGGACCTGGTTCAACAGGTGAAGCCCGAGCCAACGTTGGTCGTCATACATCTCCACCGGTAATATAACAAATGTATGTGTTGTCAACTTGTCGATATACCTAAAAGTAGTAAGTTTTGAGATAAGCTCGGATGGCGCCGCTGTATATATTAAGACATGTCGGTAGTGACCTAAGTTACGAGCATATTTGGTTACTTCAACTTTCTGTACCATTTGATTGTCTTTGATTGTGTGTAGCTCGGCGGTAGGCGCTGCTGTTCCGTATTTTGCGCGTGCGCAAGGGCAGCTTGTCTGGCCGTTCAGCTTGCACTATGCTACATCAAGCCTGGATTTCCGTATAAGATGTCTTCCGCTTAGCTTATCCGCCTCATATATTATTCTAATCAATGCTCCCCCCTCCCCGGGTGCCTCGCCCCTCGCTGTCAGGTTTCCTCTTGCCACCTGTGATACTGTCATCTTTCGACTGCAATATTTTTTTGTATCGAAACGCCTTCGGTTATTTTTAACATACGATGTACGTAATTCTTAAAAATTAAATTTACATATTTCTAAAATTCCTAAAGCTGTAACCTTTTACTTTCCATATAATGGCTGTGTACGCTTTTTAATGTGAAATAATCTGTGGTCGTACTTAATGGGAAGCCATTCAAATCGACGCCGTCTGCTCCGATGATTGTTGATTACGTACCTGTGCGTACCTGTACGGTGCCATGAACGCATATAGTTCTGCAAAAGTAAAAAGTGAATCAAGTGTGTAGCAGTGTCCATTTGAATCAATTCTGTATCTGCTTATTAGTTAGTGTCAAAATATAAAACCAGTTCTGTGTTAATCCCAGTTCGAGTCAGTAGTTTTAGATATATATGTTCGCATGTATCGATAATGATGTCCTTATAATATCCCCTTGAAGATTAGTTTCATATAAATTCCATTATGATTGGAAGTGCTGCAAAATTTGTATATGATATTAGTTTGTGTAAAGATTTACAAAATACAGGCTAACCCAACACGTAATCTTGAGATGAGCCTCACTGAAGAAAAATAAATTTGCAACGGTTTTGGACATCTCTATCTTTTATGGCATTTATATGCCTTTTTTTATTCATAAATTACGTAAAGTAGTGTAAAAGCTTACGTGCACGGGTGTCTCAGTTCGTGCGTTATTTTGCCGTACTTAAATTTAGTGTACGGAAAAGTAGGCTCAGATCGGCGCGCGCGCATCCAACTACTTACTTGGTTATGAGAACGAAATTCACCCGCGTGGAAGAAATTATCGTTCCCAAAACCGCCGCCGCCGGGTGCGAGCGCTGACGTTTGGCCTAGGTTAGCTTACCACATGTGATATTATGCAATTAATATTATTTTAAGTTACGTAATTTCTTAGTATTATTTCTCGAATTTATGTCGGAGCCAAAATTACGCTTCTAAAGTACGTCCAGGGCCACCCGGCGCGGCCGCGCGCGCGCCGTTCAAATGCAAATCTACCACCCAGCTTGCACCGATACAACCTTTACAATATTGTAAAAAAATTTTGTTTGTCATTAGTGCAACACGATGTACCGTACTGTTATTGTAAATAGTGTGCTAATGTAACGCGGAATCGGCAGTGGGCGGCCCTGTGGAGGCCCGCGGGATCTCTTCACTCGATAAGCTTGTTTTAAAGCGACGCTTCTCTTGTGCATATCTTGACAAGTGAGAATTATTTATTAAAGGTCGATTATGATGGATAACTTTGTATTGTCTTTCATACCCCTAATTTTAATTGCGTATCCAAGAAAGTAAGTAAATTGGAATGTTTGCTATAACATTTTATTCTTTAACACAAACACATCAAAATATAAATCAAGTTACAACATAAAGAACAATCAATATAAATGTGATTCCTTATGGTACTAGCTATTTGCTGAATCATTACTATAATACATATAGAAGCAGCAAAAATAGATGTAGAATGATTATGCTAAAAAAAGTTCTAAACTAAATTATACAAGTATCTACTACCTATAAATTGAGATTAGCAACAGCAAACACCAGGAACTGTTAATTAATGTTTCGGCGCAGGCAGCACACCGCACGCGCACGCTCCGGCGCAATTAGGGCAACGCAAATAGTTCCCTCGACACCTCCACATCCTTTCCTTCCAGCATTTACGCCCTATTAAGGAAAAACTTTGTTACAAAATTCGACTTCACTTGCGTTCCCCTAATTGTGCCGGTGTGTTTATATATATTTGTTGTACTATTTACAAAATTAGTAGTCATTTTGACTAGTCAAATCATATTTAGTTAACTTATTATAATAAATGCTTAGGTGATATCGTAATTTAATACAATAAAATTAGTCCTGCATTATATAATCTACATAATTAGACGTTTTCACTTATCTAGGACAATTGAACAGTACACGAAGGCAGTTTCAAGAGTGGTTCTTAAAATATTTACAGATGAGTCTGGTTAAATACACACTGATATGCCAAAGTTGAATGTAGTATGTATGTAGACAACGAGCTATAAAAATAAACAACTCAAAAGCATTGGTAAAAACTATGTAAAGTATATAAATAAAATCATTATATTGGCTGGCGTGATGGAATGTCCAGCATTGCTAGAGTTACCCATACTTTTGAGGGGAAAACCAGGGACTGGTTATCATGTTAACGATTCTTACCTCTCGGTTATCCACATTCAACAAACTTAGTATGTAGAAACATTATTTTAGTATAGTTTATTTGTGATTACTGCGCAAGGAGTGGCACAGGGTCGATGGGTAAAGTTGGCTTCATAACATCCTAACTATCTTCCTTTCTAACACATAATCCATAACAAGTTTGTAACACTTGAGCCACACCAGTTTATTCCAAAAACTATCTGTGCAATACCAATCAATCTTTACATGATGATTTAAAGCTTAGCTCGTTAATTTTCTGATGTTGCACCTTAAGATGATCAATGACACTATTGGGAAGGGATTTACCTCGGTTTCGTAATATTAGTGTTGTACTTTTATAAAATATCAGTTCACAATATGTATTATGTAAATTTTACAGCAATTCATAGTTGAAGTTACCGGCTTACTCACGTGTGATTTAAGTCGAAAATAGTCCGACTAGTTTCAATCTATTACGATGATCATCTTCAGGAGTGAATGTGCTCGCGGCGGGCACGGCGTTCACTGAAGAGTGAACGCCGTGCCCGCCGCGAATCGTTCAGTAATAAAATAGTGAATCGTTTACAGCAATTGTAAATATGGCATCAAAATCTTTATGAAAGATAACTAAACAAAAGATGTTTAAAATAAAAATAATAGAGAATTTCTGATAATAACAAACATTTATATTAAGACACTGCGGAGAACGCCATTATAGCCCTAGAGCGTAGTGTTTGGGTCAAGGACCCCACATTAAAAAAAAAACTTTTCTTGCTAAATTAGACTAAACACATAATCTATAAAAACATCAAACATTCGATTTGTGCTTGTATACATAATATTCATTTAAACATGGCAAATTGGTCATAATCATAATTATTATAGATGACTTAATAAATAAATGATTTTTTAATTTTACAATTCCACATATTAATTCTAGATAAAATTGAATAGATATGATTTCATAAAGAATTCATTTGTATTGTATATTAGATAAATGTGACCTCTAATATATATTATTATTCACCTGTATATTATATACATAGAATATTTTTACAAACTATTATTATCTAATGATTAATGAAAGGTAAGTCAATAAATCGACTATGTGTGCGAAATCTATGTGAGGCAAACGATTGTGCATTAAAAGCATAACAGACTACAGAGTAGAGAGGTATCTATTGAGTTATTTGTATCCAGTGCCACTGATTGCGGTACTGAACTTTTGCGAAGCTTACGTACGTCGATGGGGGTCAGGCGAGGGCAACACACAAACATACAAAAATATGTTACTTAGTGTCCGACTCCTTCTCCTTCTCTTTCTTCTCGTCGTCCTTGAACAGCAGCGGCGTCATGCCCAGGAAGCAGCCCAGCGTGATGCCCAGCACGCGGCCCTGGCCACACAAAATCAAACACGTTGGAATACTTTCAAGTCGTGTTACCTACATTAAATAATTATACCGTTAAAAAATATATTTTTTAAAAAAGCTTTTTAAAACTTTTTTTTTATTTTCATGCATTGTCATCGGAACCAAATATGTGTGCCAAATTTCAGCTCGATAGCTTCAGTGGAAGTGGGTGAAATATTGATTGCAAGATTCCAGGACATACATACAAGATACATACGAGTGAAGTTAAATAAAAGCTTTTAAAATAGCTACACTTTAATAGTATATTTCATTACAAGTGCGGAAAGCCTGTCATTGCAAAGAGTTCCGACAAATGTCTACCCGAGCCGAAGGCGAGGGTTGACAGTCGGAACAAGTTGCAATGACGGTTCCGCACGTGTACTGAACAACTATTTTTAATACAGTTGCGAAAAAATGAAGCAATTTAATAAAATAATAAAAACACAAATTAAACTCGCAAAGAACAGTTTTGGAAAATGGCGCCAACCGTAAAAGAATACAGAGTATTGCAGAGATTTTTTTTTGTTTTCTTCACCCATTCTGGGTAGGCAAAGGGAACTATGCCCATACAGCCAAGTCTTCAGTAGAATTTTTTTATTGACATGAAATTTAATGAGATGAAATGAAGTGAAACCTAACCTAACTCATTGAATCAAATCATTAAATCTGATATTGAAACAAATTAGTAGCTTCTTTTACGAAATATATGCATGAATCATAAAAACTTCTATGAATTTTTTTTTAGTAAAACCTTCGTGGTTGGTTTTTTCTTTTTAATAGACATTATTTTGACAGTTGGGAAAGAGAACGCACGAGTTCGGAAAAGGTAAAGAAAAAGCACGAGTGTGTAATAGCTCACTTCCCGAACGCTATACGTCCCTGTAATACGCCACTTTTTGAGCAACTGTATTAAAAATATATTTTTAACACAGTTGCTCAAAAAGTGGCATATTACAGGGACGTATAGCGTTCGGGAAGTGAGCTATTACACACTCGTGCTTTTTCTTTACCTTTTCCGAACTCGTGCGTTCTCTTTCCCAACTGTCAAAATAATGTCTATTAAAAAGAAAAAACCAACCACGAAGTTTTTACTAAAAAAAAAATTCATAGAAGTTTTTATGATTCATGCAAATATTTCTAAAAAGAAGCTACTAATTTGTTTCAATATCAGATTTAATGATTTGATTCAATGAGTTAGGTTAGGTTTCATTTCATTTCGTCTCATTAAATTTCATGTCAATAAAAAAATTCTACTGAAGACTTGGCTGTATGGGCATAGTTCCCTTTGCCTACCCAGAATGGGTGAAGAAAACAAAAAAAAATCTCTGCAATACTCTGTATTCTTTTACGGTAGAGGTGCGCGACTGCGAATGATCTCACTATTCGAATAATCTACAACTACTAATCTACACATTCGACTTGAAAATTAGTAATAGAATAATGTTCATATTCGAATAAAACGATTAAACGATTCGAATAAAACGATAGTAACTAATCTTATAGTAGCGTTTCTTTTCTACTCGCAACGCGCGCATTCGCCGCTCACTCGCCTCACTCAGTCAGTTTGGTTTGGAATGAATAATACTCGAATGTAGGTACAGCGTTGCCAACATAACGGATTTCCCGTCATATCAGATTTGGGTACGTTGAGAATGGGAAAAAATCATTCTAAATCATCTGACGGCTGACGGGATATATAACGGAAATAAAAACTACATATTTTTATCCAAAAATGTCTATTGCATTTTTGAAATGGTAAGATTAAAATACAAAGCAATTTTTTGTTGGTAGTTAAACACATAAGTGATTTTTAAATCACGCATAAATACCATATACTTATCATTGATTTTTTTTTTCAATGCAGCTTTTTGGTCGTTAAGGTAAAGCTAAATTTTGATTAAACTGCAACTGCAATAAAAATTGTCTAAAATTGTAGATGAAGTACTTTACGGCGTGATTAAAAAATCATATTACCTTAAATTTTATTTAATTTTTCCGCCATATTGCTGAATAATCAGCTTAGTTACAGAATTTGTTGTTTGTGTAAATATTTCTTATTTTTTAATAAACTTCTTTACTAAACCTAACATCACACTTGTTTGTTACTTTGTAAAAAGTTCACTTGCGTCCCTTTACCTCTGACGTGTGGTGCGAAACTGAGAACGAACATACGCACGTCGCGGTCGTGCGGGCGGCGGAGTCGGTCGGTTCGCTAACATAAATGAAGTTCCGAGTCCGACTCGACTAGTTCCGAGTCGAATGAAAGGCGTAATAGTATCTGTAGCTAGTTTCTGATGAAAGTTAACACAACTACACGATTAGTACTCTGTGTGTCGAATCAAGTCAAATTAGTTACTACTTTTTATAGATCACTCGAATGAGTCGAATGCTTTACTAAGTCGAATAATTCGAATGAAATCATTCAGAGTCGCGCACCTCTATTTTACGGTCGGTTGGCGCCATTTTCCAAAAATGTTCTTTGCGAGTTTAGTTTGTGTTTTTATTATTTTATTAAATTGCTTAATTTTTTCGCAACTGTATTAAAAATAGTTGTTCAGTACACGTGCGGAACCGTCATTGCAACTTGTTCCGACTGTCAACCCTCGCCTTCGGCTCGGGTAGACATTTGTCGGAACTCTTTGCAATGACAGGCTTTCCGCACTTGTAGCGAAATATACTATTTTGTTGAATGGATTGTGAGTAGGTAGTAAAAGAGAGTTTATTTCCTCTAAAGCCAAATTACTGCGTTGAACTTGCTGCAAGCTTGCTTGCACATACCGAATTTAGGAGTTCGTGTTAGAGGTGGCAGGCATGCAGGAGCCTGTGACGACTAAGTACGGCACACTCACCATGTTGGCGAACCGTCGACTGACGGGCATGTCGAGCTGCACGGGCGAGAGCGCGGGCGCGCCCAGCCCGATCAGCGCGGCGCCGCGCTCCACGTAGTACGAGGAGCCGATGCCGATCACGTCGCTGAACGTGTTGCCGAGCGCCGCGGCCGCCATCGTCGACAGCGTGATGTAAGCGCTCATGCTGCTCTCGATCCTGTCGCCCTGCGGACCATCACCACAAGTTACACGTTAATGACTGACATGACGTGACATCTTACTTTCTCTTACTTCTTAACCTCTCGCGTAACGAATATGCGAATTCGCATCGTGAGTGGGCACACTAAAAAAAAATTATTTATGATATCCACCAGTAGGAACCTACCAAAACATGTGTTAGGCTTTTTATTTCCATTTCTATCTTGAGAAGTCAGTGCTGCGTGTTTCAGAATACAATTTTGCAGTGCCATCTAGTGTGCAACCAATGAATCAGTTCAGTAGTAACAAACAAGATAAGACTGTGTACCATTCCGCATTGATCGAGGAACTGATTCACCCAGCAGTGCATAGATGGCGCTAACAATATTTTTGCGCGGCCTATTTTGTTTACGGTGGCTCAAATTTGCAGTGGGATTCCAACAAGACGCAGTAAGTTGTTCCAGTCTTTAATCTATGGTTTAAAACATTTGGTACCTTAATAATTAGCTTTATTTTATTTATCAGTTTAGATAAAGGTTTTTATTTAATGACAATATCACGTAAAATTATCGTCCGTAAACAGACTTTACAGACAACCATAAATTTTTTTTGAAACAAAATTTTGGAATCCTTGTGTTGTATACTTACAGCAATTATCATGATGAAGTTGTCTAAGAAGCCGAAGCCAATGAAGGGTATTGAATTCGCCAGTGATACTGAAAACAGAAAACATACGCTACAACAATGATACTAAGAAAATTTTTGTGTTGAAAATCATTGTGTAGCCAGAGTTTTCATACTTACAGTGTAATAATTCCCTAGTTGATGGCGTAGGTACTGTTGCCGCTGAAATTAAAACATTTTGTTTTATTCCATTTTAGTTTATTGTGTTCGTGTTTTAGACTGTTTACATTTAAGAGCAACAAGATATTTTTATGATTAGCTAGTGTTGGATTTAACTTAATAAAATCTAAATAATGAGAATTAAATTTTTTATAATCTCTTATGGTAAGTGTATTATAACTAATAATTTACTAAGTATGGAAGTACATTATATTTTACTAGTTAACCAAAAGAAATACTTTATATCATTTTTTTTTAATAACTAGTACAGAATATGATTTATACAAGTTTAAATACTTACATTTCAAAAGTTAATATTTGAGAAGCATGAAAAAGCAACAAACTCACATTAAAGAGACCTTTATGAAAGTTTTGACTTGTTAAGTACAAACTTAAGTAGAGTAAGTGGATACTTAACAAATCACAATGATGCATGATTTTTTTTATGGGCTAACACCAAAATGCATAAGGATTAAAAAAGGATAAACACAGCATTTCAAGTTACTGTAGTGCTAAAAATATATAGAGTTATCCCATTCAAAAATGTAGAATTTCAATAATATTGTATCCAATTTATTGGCAATATGCATGATAAAATAGTGTTTGAATTCAAAATTTCCCTTTTCAATGTTACATATATTGGTGTAGATGGATTATATTTTATTTATTTGAATTTAAATACCATATGAGAACAAGATTATGTACACATGAAGATTATATTGGATATCAGTGCCTTACCATACTTTTTCTTAAGCCAGTCTTCAGGCACAGGGCAGTATGTTCCAGTGGGGTCCACGTCTCCCAGTGTGGGCACTTTACTGGGCCTCCCCAGCTTGGTTCTCCATCTCTGACCAGCCAGTTTGTCTACAAGAATAAAATTATGTTTATTCCATTTCATAACCAAGACTATTTTAAAATAATGAGACATTCAACAAGTAAACAAGTTCATATGAAATATGATCTGCATGAACAATTTATATACTGTTAACCACAATTAATGTTTATTGACAACAAACCCTCAAATTCTTCTTTGATTTTATTCGATTCGTATTCCTGCAAAGCTGCGAATAGCATTTTTCTTTCTTCGTCATTTAAATGCAATACAAGTTCTGTGGCATGAAGTTTTGTAAGAGGCCCTGATAGTTGCGTGGGCTCCTCGAAGTCCTTTGAGGTAGGTCCCAGGCCCAGGTAACGAACATTTGTCACCGCTGGACGAAATCTCGTCAAATTTGTACACCCCACTGTCGCTCTGTGTCGTACATGAGAGATAGATTTGTGACAGCACACACTCGAATTAACTACTTGATTACTGCTGAATCTTGATATCACTCGCACGGACTTCATAATTCACAGAACAGTCTAACTCAGAAGAGGTAATGTAAACAAAACTAAAATTGTTTTGGTTGTACTGAAATGTATGAGACGGAGAATTCAGAAATGTGATGGATGGATGTGATGATAATTACGTTACGTTTCACAAAATGAAGACAAATGTCAAATCAAATCGAAACACACAACTTCACACAAGTACTGAAAACTTGAATAACGGAACGTAAAGTATAGAAGGAGCTTGCCAACTGCGAAATAATCGGTCAAATCGAACTGGAAACGTCAAAGTCAGGAAGGAAGTATTATTATCACAGAGTACATTTTATGATTATTATGTCATATTTACTTACATGTCAAATTAATAAAAGAAAACAGTTCAAATCAAAATAATTTGCCATAAGGAAATTGTTATCGTATCACGTATCAATGTGATTAGACGATAAAGTGATTCGGTAACCGGCATTTTGTTATACACGTTATATTTGTTTTCTTACAAATAGAGTGTGCTGAAGCAGCCGAAGTAAGTTGACCGACCATGCACAATGTTGGAAGGACTGGTGGCATGGGTCCTCAACAACTACCTGGGAAAATACGTGGAGAATCTCAACACGGACCAGTTGAGTGTCGCTCTGCTGTCAGGTTTGTCCTATATCTCACAGTTTCAGCCTACATACATCCAAATTAGTATAAAGATTGCATTGTAATTCTAATTATTCATGTAACTAGTATAACGTTATAATTGGACACATCCTTCAATTACGTTTTAAAAAACAAATAATTTAACACAAACCAAAGATTAATCTACTCTGCAACAATCCACGAACAAAAATGTATGGTGGTGTACACATACCTTCACGCACGCAGCACCTCCCTCCCTCCCACATAGGAAACATGCACATGCGATCAATGAATATACACCAATACACACACCACGGTTAATCACAAAGTTAATCGCAAAGTAACTTTCCCATTTATATGAGAGTAAGGAAGGGTAGCTGGTGCAGTTTAAATAATTTTTAAATTTTCGTACACTCTATAATTGAATATATAAAAAAAGGTAAGATAGTTTCAAATCCAACTGCTGTTATTATGAAAATATACATGAAAAACGACATGGTATTTCAGATTCTCTACCCATTACTTTTATCACAACAGGTAAAGTAGAGCTAGAAAATTTGCCATTGAAGAAAGATGCTCTGCGGCACTTGGGCCTGCCAGTGGAGATCAAGGCTGGGTTCATCGGCAAGGTGCAGCTGCATGTGCCCGTGCGCCAGATCCGCTCTGCACCATGGCTCATCTCTATCGAGAAGCTATACCTCGTGGCGGCGCCCGTCAATCTCGATGAGGTTTGGTATAGGAATTTTAAAAATACTATAAAACTCAAAGGCAATTTTTATTGTGGTCTTTCTGTACAGTGGTCGCTTTATGCCAGGGATGTAAACTAAATTGCGCTTAAACGCGCTAAACTAAATTTGCGTATTATAGGCTGCTTTATTCCTCTATTGCAAAAATAAGAAATCACTGAGAAATAGTTATCCAAAACGTTTTTAGGTAACATTTTATTTGCGTTCTTGTAAAAGTCTTTCATTATATACTCCACTTTTGTATTCGTTCATTTGATTTTTGAACACTTATTGCTATCTGAATTTACCTGACCGAAATTTCGCCTGGGTAATTCTGGGTCTATTAGTCCTATTTAAAAAAATCGCATTACTAACGAATTCCCGTTGTGCTGGGTCCCAGACAGTTCCAGTAAGCAGGGTGTTAATTTCAGAAATAGTGGTCGGAAGTAATATCTTGTTGGCAGTGGGACAGCGGCGCGGAGGCGGCGTTCGCGCACGAGCGCAAGGTGGCGCTGCTGGACGCGCTGGAGGCGCAGTGGCGCGCCGAGCACGAGGCGAGCGACGCGGGCTACTACGCCGCCTCCTACTCCTCCTGGCTCTCCTACGGCACCGGCCTGCTCGCCAACATCGTTGAGAACCTGCAGGTTGATACAACAAATGTATTTTAAAACTGGTTTAGTTTGACACATACACTTTATGCCCTTTGACTGAGTGACTGTCTTACAACGAGACTCCTACTAACAAGTACTAAATGGACTTTCAGTTTAGGATTAACTACTATTAGCCAAATATGGCTCGATTGTAATTGAAACAGTATTACCGTCGCCACTGGTTCAAATAATTTATTTTTATTAATAATTTTTATTAATAATTTATATTTATGTGACATATGTATTTAACTGTAGTTAACGAGGGTACACATCAGGATCAAGTTATAATGTTATCACAATTTGTCTCCCAGTTAAAGTTGAGTGACGTGCACATCCGCTACGAGGACGCGCTGACGTGCGCGCCGCGCGCGTTCGCGTGCGGGCTGGCGGTGGAGTCGCTGGCGGCGGAGTCGTGCGACGCGGAGTGGCGCCGCGGGTTCACGCCGCCCGCCGACCCCTGCTCCTTCAAGCTGCTGGAGCTGCACCGCCTGGCCGTCTACTGGGACGCCATGCCAGTGCCAACCGGCATGATGGCCGATTGCACCATACCGGAGCTCAGCGTGAGTTCATCTTTACTTAATCAAATAACATGAGCTCATAGGAAAACCGGTCACTCTTCCCTTACTGCCTCGTTACTTCTGCTACGTAGTACCATTACACAGTAAAGGGTTGTACAGGAGCGGATGCGCGCGACTTGGGAGAGCGCGCACCAGTTCGTGGTGTCGCCGACGGGTGCGAGCGCGCGCGTGCGGCGCGAGCGCTGCGAGCAGCCGCTGCGGGACCGCGCGCGCCCGCGCCTCGCCTGCCACCTCACGCTCTCCGCCGTCGCGCTGCGGCTCACGCAGGTACGCCTAGTCATATCAAATGTTGCTGTAAATTAGATAGAATATTGCAAGGGACATCCGTCTAAAATAAAAATAAAATCTGTACATTTATAAATAAATAAAATAAGTCTTTTTCTTAGGTTACTCTTAAATGTTTATTTTTTTATTATGATTATCCTTACTGGTAGGACCACGGTATACCAGTATAGGGCCGTGATCCAATGGTTTATTGATATGCGGTGTGTAATGTGCGATGCTGGGCAGCGTCAGTACGGCGAGATGGCGGGGTGCGCGCGCGGGCTGGAGCGGCTGGCGCGGCTGCGCGGCGTGCGCGCGCTGCGCCCCGACGTGCCGCTGCGCGGGCACGCGCGCGCCTGGTGGCACTACGCGCTGCGGGCGCACGCGCCGCATCACCGCTGTGAGTCGCTACTCTCTACATTCATTACACTACGCATTTTATTATATCTATACTAATATTATAAATATTGGATTAAACCGGCTGCATATTGTCGCAGGGCTGGAGGCGAAGCCGAGCTGGGAGTCGTGCGCGGCGCAGGCGCGGCGCGCGCGGCAGTACGTGGACATCTGCCTGGGCGTGCTGAGCAACCCGGCCGGCACGCTGCCGCCCGACCTCAAGGCCGCCAAGGACGAGTACGAGTGGGCCATGCCGCTCAACGTCTTGAAGCTCTTGAGAGAGGTAACTGGAATATACCTTGGCACCACCACCTATGCAGGCTGCCCAACTCGCATAAAGAAGTGAAATAACGTAATTAATCAACGATAGGGCAGAACAGTAATATTTGTCCTCCTCATCGATTTCCATGACGGCGACCCTAACTAATTCTAATGCGACAAATTGAATGTCGCTACTGAATGAAAAGGATTGGGTCCAAGACATCACATTGATCTCGGTTGACAGGTTGCGATGCGCAAAGTCCCCATATCGACGCCCGCCTCCACGCCCGAGCAGCCCAGCTCCGGGCGCAGCGTGCTCGTGCGCTGGTTCCCGCAGTGGTGGGGCTGGTACGCGCCCGCCGCCGCGCCCACCACCACGCCCAGCACCACGCCCACCGCCACGCCCACTACCACGCCCGCCGCCACTCCCACGCAGGCCGCGCCCACGCCGCGGCTCGAGGACGAGATTCTGGACGTCATCGCCGACTCGTTGGACGACAACACGCTGCTGCGGCGAGACGCCGTTTTTGGCCTCTTTGAGTTTACCCTCGAAAAGGGCTCGCTGGATCTGTGCACCGAGCCTGAAGACGATGCCAGGTTTGTTCATTATTTTGTGATGCTGCTAATTGAGAACCACAAGCTTATTTGACGGGGCTTGGGTGAAATTAAAGCAGATAAGAATTTCAAAATACTATAACTAAATAATGATAACAAACACACTAAATTAGACGATAAGGTAAGTATCTACTTATTTTATGTTACAACACCGTAATATTTATTGCTTATTTTTACTATGCAATTCAAAGGTAAGCAGATAGTCGATATAACAACTGAAGGAATACCTCATACTCACTTCTTGCTTATATTATTATGTGTGCTCAATGCGTTCCAGTATACCTGCGGAGGCGGCGGAGGGCGGCGCCGGTGCGGGCGGTGCTGCGAGCGGCGCGGGCGGCGCGGCGGGCGGCGCGGGCGTGGAGCTGCAGTTCTCGGCGGTGCTGGTGCGCGTGGAGTCGCGGCCGCGCGCCGCCGCGCACTCGCTGCACGTGTCGCTGGGCGCGCTGTGCCTGCGCGAGCGCATCACGCCGCACTCGCTCTTCCCCGTGCTCGTCGCGCCGCAGGTACCGAGCGTGGAGCTGCAGTTCTCGGCGGTGCTGGTGCGCGTGGAGTCGCGGCCGCGCGCCGCCGCGCACTCGCTGCACGTGTCGCTGGGCGCGCTGTGCCTGCGCGAGCGCATCACGCCGCACTCGCTCTTCCCCGTGCTCGTCGCGCCGCAGGTACCGAGCGTGGAGCTGCAGTTCTCGGCGGTGCTGGTGCGCGTGGAGTCGCGGCCGCGCGCCGCCGCGCACTCGCTGCACGTGTCGCTGGGCGCGCTGTGCCTGCGCGAGCGCATCACGCCGCACTCGCTCTTCCCCGTGCTCGTCGCGCCGCAGGTACCGAGCGTGGAGCTGCAGTTCTCGGCGGTGCTGGTGCGCGTGGAGTCGCGGCCGCGCGCCGCCGCGCACTCGCTGCACGTGTCGCTGGGCGCGCTGTGCCTGCGCGAGCGCATCACGCCGCACTCGCTCTTCCCCGTGCTCGTCGCGCCGCAGGTACCGAGCGTGGAGCTGCAGTTCTCGGCGGTGCTGGTGCGCGTGGAGTCGCGGCCGCGCGCCGCCGCGCACTCGCTGCACGTGTCGCTGGGCGCGCTGTGCCTGCGCGAGCGCATCACGCCGCACTCGCTCTTCCCCGTGCTCGTCGCGCCGCAGGTACCGAGCGTGGAGCTGCAGTTCTCGGCGGTGCTGGTGCGCGTGGAGTCGCGGCCGCGCGCCGCCGCGCACTCGCTGCACGTGTCGCTGGGCGCGCTGTGCCTGCGCGAGCGCATCACGCCGCACTCGCTCTTCCCCGTGCTCGTCGCGCCGCAGGTACCGAGCGTGGAGCTGCAGTTCTCGGCGGTGCTGGTGCGCGTGGAGTCGCGGCCGCGCGCCGCCGCGCACTCGCTGCACGTGTCGCTGGGCGCGCTGTGCCTGCGCGAGCGCATCACGCCGCACTCGCTCTTCCCCGTGCTCGTCGCGCCGCAGGTACCGAGCGTGGAGCTGCAGTTCTCGGCGGTGCTGGTGCGCGTGGAGTCGCGGCCGCGCGCCGCCGCGCACTCGCTGCACGTGTCGCTGGGCGCGCTGTGCCTGCGCGAGCGCATCACGCCGCACTCGCTCTTCCCCGTGCTCGTCGCGCCGCAGGTACCGAGCGTGGAGCTGCAGTTCTCGGCGGTGCTGGTGCGCGTGGAGTCGCGGCCGCGCGCCGCCGCGCACTCGCTGCACGTGTCGCTGGGCGCGCTGTGCCTGCGCGAGCGCATCACGCCGCACTCGCTCTTCCCCGTGCTCGTCGCGCCGCAGGTACCGAGCGTGGAGCTGCAGTTCTCGGCGGTGCTGGTGCGCGTGGAGTCGCGGCCGCGCGCCGCCGCGCACTCGCTGCACGTGTCGCTGGGCGCGCTGTGCCTGCGCGAGCGCATCACGCCGCACTCGCTCTTCCCCGTGCTCGTCGCGCCGCAGGTACCGAGCGTGGAGCTGCAGTTCTCGGCGGTGCTGGTGCGCGTGGAGTCGCGGCCGCGCGCCGCCGCGCACTCGCTGCACGTGTCGCTGGGCGCGCTGTGCCTGCGCGAGCGCATCACGCCGCACTCGCTCTTCCCCGTGCTCGTCGCGCCGCAGGTACCGAGCGTGGAGCTGCAGTTCTCGGCGGTGCTGGTGCGCGTGGAGTCGCGGCCGCGCGCCGCCGCGCACTCGCTGCACGTGTCGCTGGGCGCGCTGTGCCTGCGCGAGCGCATCACGCCGCACTCGCTCTTCCCCGTGCTCGTCGCGCCGCAGGTACCGAGCGTGGAGCTGCAGTTCTCGGCGGTGCTGGTGCGCGTGGAGTCGCGGCCGCGCGCCGCCGCGCACTCGCTGCACGTGTCGCTGGGCGCGCTGTGCCTGCGCGAGCGCATCACGCCGCACTCGCTCTTCCCCGTGCTCGTCGCGCCGCAGGTACCGAGCGTGGAGCTGCAGTTCTCGGCGGTGCTGGTGCGCGTGGAGTCGCGGCCGCGCGCCGCCGCGCACTCGCTGCACGTGTCGCTGGGCGCGCTGTGCCTGCGCGAGCGCATCACGCCGCACTCGCTCTTCCCCGTGCTCGTCGCGCCGCAGGTACCGAGCGTGGAGCTGCAGTTCTCGGCGGTGCTGGTGCGCGTGGAGTCGCGGCCGCGCGCCGCCGCGCACTCGCTGCACGTGTCGCTGGGCGCGCTGTGCCTGCGCGAGCGCATTACGCCGCACTCGCTCTTCCCCGTGCTCGTCGCGCCGCAGGTACCAAGCTGCAACGGCTTTTAGAGAACCATGGAGTGAAAAGGAGAGTTTAAGTTAATTCAAGCGAAATCAACATTACCTCATACAAAATTTATCACAGTACCTAAATTAGAAATGTTAAAATAAAATTATTTGAAAAAAAATATTAAAAAAAAATGTATTTCAAAAAAATTTGCTATTCTAGTAAGTTAAATTAAATAGGCTAAGCTTTTTTACCATCAGCAACTCTGTAGTTTGGACAGGGTTGTTCAGTAGGTGATGAGATATCTTGGTGTACCAGGGCATGATCCGCGAGGGCCTGGGCGGCGGCTGGCGGCGCGCGGCCTCGCCCCCCGCGCCCGCGCCCCCCGCGCCCCCCGCGCCCGCAGACCCGCTCTTCCAGCTCAGCTACGACCGCCGCCCGCCCGGGCTCGCCGCAGACTACCGGTAACTCACTAATACTTTCATATAGATCAAATGGCTATGGAGGAATCGGAGACAAATAATTCCGTTGTTTTGTTTCGAGGAAAGAAATAGGAGAAATGAACGTCACGTAGATGGGTAGTTAACCGAAAGAAGACATCAGAAAACAAATAAATTTGACGACTCCGTGGCGCTGTGGTATGTCACTCTGGCTACGAAATCCCGGGTACCGGTTACTAATCCCGACCGGGGCAAGCATTTATTTCACAGATAAATATTTGTACTCTAGTCATGGATGTAAAAATTGTGATATTTTCTGTTTGTGTCCGCCACTTGCAACACAGGCTTGGCTAGCGCGGGGGTGTCAGTGTGCAGCGTTTAAAAAAAAAATGGAGTCAATGGTTATATGACACGAGATCAGAATTTTGATCGAATTTCGTTTTTAAGGTTATATCTTATTATTTATGTCATTACAACCTTTCTTTGTCCCACTGTTGGTCTCTCACAGAATGGGAAGAATAAGGCCTTAGTCCACCACGCTGGCCAAGTGCGGATTGGCAGACCATTGTGTATGTCGGTGTCGCTGCGACCAATAGACGTCCCACTGCTGGGCACGGGTGTATTGTGTATGTATGCTTCCATAATTGGGGTGCAGCTAACCCAGTACCGTGCGGGGTGTGCAGGTTGCGCGTGAAGTCGCGCTCGATCGAGGTGGTGTGGAGCACGGCGGCGGCGCGCTGGGCGGCGCGCTTCCTGCGCGCGGCGGGCGGCGCGGGCGCCACGCGCGCCATCGCGCACGTGCGCGACCACACGCGCGCGCGCCTGCTCACGCACTGGGACCGGCTCGTGCACAGCCACCACCAGCGGCGCCCGGTACGACCGCTGAACTAGTACACGCGTGTGTCGGGGCCGTTAGGAAGGAAAGGAAACGGAGCATAGGGCGCTCTCCAATTAGGAGGGCTGATGATCTGAAGAAATCAATGATTGCCACCAATTGACGGAGGCCTATGTCCAGCAGAGGACTTGGAAAGGTTGATGGATGGATGGATTGAGAGCTGTGTTACATTGGAGTATTGACAACATTTCGCAATGTGTAACAGGTGAAACTAAAAGACCGTTCTTTTTCTGCACCCTGAGTTCAAAATATTTATTTCAAGTTTTTATATTATATACCTACTACTTCGTGTCAGAGAAAAAAAATTAATAAAGAAAAAGTGCATGATGCTACGGCAGAATGCATTCGATGTTTTAAGAAGAGCGGCCGAGTTTCCACTTTGAAACTATAAATTGCAAACCAAGGGATTCATGCTCCTAATCTCTCCGCGTTCGTGTGGATCACCCAAAAATCTTTGTTAGAAGACCCTCTTATTATTGTGAGTGTATTAAGACCCTAGTGACCGCTAGTGCAAAATTTCAAGGGCGTGCTTCGGAGTGCACGTTAAGTCGTCACTGAAAACAACCGGATTTTCAGTGGTAAAACGATCATTAAAGCCTTGTCTTGGACCTTCAGGTGGCTTGAGAAAGTTGAGAACGTTCGACACTAGGTTGCCACTAACCCCTCCACTTATCCGTGTTAGAGTAGCGTGGCATGTCAGCGGGGAGGATCCGTGCCCAACAGTGGGACGTCTATGTTAAGTTTAGTTAAATAGCTTAGTAACCGACGGTGGTGTGGGGCAGGGCGCGCGCGGCGCGTGGGTGGTGGAGCTGGACATCTCGGCGCCGCAGATCCTGCTGGTGGAGCAGCTGTGCGCGCGCGACGCGCCCGTCATCGTGCTCGACTTCGGCCGCCTGCGGCTCGCCAACGCGCAGCCGCCGGACCCGCCGCGCGCGGACCGCGCGGATCGCCCGGACCGTCCGGACCGCGCCGACGACGACGATGACGAAGGTACCCGCGTACCTGCGTGCTGTTCAATGCAGCCTAATATATTTTAATCTTCTTTTAATTTGCTGGAGCTGGACTGTTATGTTAGAACGTTAGTTAGTAACAGAATTGACAACATTTCAAAATTTGGAACACGTGAAACTGAAAATACCGTTTTTTTATTTCCGTTTCCGGTATTTTCCGTTTTCCGTTTCTTTATTTTTGCATTCTGAATACGAAAGTATTTATTGCAATTTTTTTATATTGCTTCGTTTTGGAGAAAAATAAAAGAATGATGACGTCATTGCAGAATGTATTAGATTTTCGTAAATGAAAAAAATATGTATGTATTTGCTTTTTAATAAAATAAGAATTAGAGTATTAAAAAAAAATCAATTCGACCGCGGAAGTCACTTTAGAGTCCGTTCAAGACTAATACGGTCTTTTTGACCACCTCGTACGTGCCAACGTACAACGTATAGGATTCCCATTGTTATATCCTTCGCGGCGAAATAGCCCGGCTCGCCTGTCGGTAAATGTTCGTCCCCTCCGGCTGAACGTAACCAACGTGTGGTGTTCGCAGAGATGTTCATGACGCCGTGCTCGACGCCGCCGGGCAGCCCGCTGTCGCCCGCGTCGCCGCCCGCGTCGCCGCCCGCGCGCGCCGCGCCGCCGCCGCCGCCGCTCGACGCCGACCACCTGCAGTCCAGCCTCTACGACAGGTACACCTTATTTGCTTTTCTAATATGGAGTAAGAAATAACGCTCGAAGGTACTGGAAGGAAAGCTAAACGCATCAATTAATATATTGTGACGGGCTGTAGAGCTTCTACTCGTACCACCAATAATATATTCCGCACCGTAAATATTCCGCCCCGTTAGCTTTGCCAAATCAATAGCTAGAAAACTTAATCTTAATATTTTACGTTTTTGAAGTTGAACATGTATTGTATTCTCTTTTATCAATTTTGAATAAAAATCTTTTACTTTGACATTGAAAATTATTGTTAGACTCAGTCTAACAATCTTATGGTCTCTCTCTTCTTAATCTCATGGTCTAGGTATTTTTTAAGATGGGTAAGCGCATACAAAATAATATGAAATAAATTCGTCAATGTGTGCGTAGGTATAAGATCGAGCTGAGCGACCTGCAGATCCTGGTGGGGCGCGCGCGCGACAACTGGAAGTACGCTCACACCAGGTCCACGTCCGCGCTGCACCTGCTCGACAGGTTCAGCATCTCGCTGCAGGTCTGACATAATTAACGTTTGTATATCTAAAAAAAAATGAACCAATAACAGAAAAGCAACAGAACATGAAAGCACTCATCATCATCACAACCCTTTCTTTGTCCCACTGTTGGGCACGGGTCTCCTCTCAGAATGGGAGGGAGTAGGCCTTAGTCCACCACGCTGGCCAAGCACTCACCTATCTTAAAGCCATTATGGTGTGACCCCGCAAGAGTTGAATGATCAAGTTAAATAATTGTATAAGTTTATTAATAACAGTTTATGCGAACGCTACAATAGCGTGTAGTGCACAGATGTAAGTCTGATGTAAGTGTGATGTGGTGTGATGTGGTGTGATGTGGTGTGGTGTGATGTGTTGTGGTGTGGTGTCGCAGGCGGAGCGGCGCGTGGTGGCGACGAGCGACCCGCAGTGGCCGCGCGCGGCGCTGTGCGGCTCGCTGCCCGCGCTCGTCGTGCACCTCAGCGAGCACAAGCTGGCCGCCGTGCGCGCCGTGCTGCGCGCCGCCGCCTTCCCGCAGCCCCAGCCGTGAGCCTCCGCCCCCTGCTTCTCACCTCTAGCTATCGTGGTGGCGACGAGCGACCCGCAGTGGCCGCGCGCGGCGCTGTGCGGCTCGCTGCCCGCGCTCGTCGTGCACCTCAGCGAGCACAAGCTGGCCGCCGTGCGCGCCGTGCTGCGCGCCGCCGCCTTCCCGCAGCCCCAGCCGTGAGCCTCCGCCCCCTGCTTCTCACCTCTAGCTATCGTGGTGGCGACGAGCGACCCGCAGTGGCCGCGCGCGGCGCTGTGCGGCTCGCTGCCCGCGCTCGTCGTGCACCTCAGCGAGCACAAGCTGGCCGCCGTGCGCGCCGTGCTGCGCGCCGCCGCCTTCCCGCAGCCCCAGCCGTGAGCCTCCGCCCCCTGCTTCTCACCTCTAGCTATCGTGGTGGCGACGAGCGACCCGCAGTGGCCGCGCGCGGCGCTGTGCGGCTCGCTGCCCGCGCTCGTCGTGCACCTCAGCGAGCACAAGCTGGCCGCCGTGCGCGCCGTGCTGCGCGCCGCCGCCTTCCCGCAGCCCCAGCCGTGAGCCTCCGCCCCCTGCTTCTCACCTCTAGCTATCGTGGTGGCGACGAGCGACCCGCAGTGGCCGCGCGCGGCGCTGTGCGGCTCGCTGCCCGCGCTCGTCGTGCACCTCAGCGAGCACAAGCTGGCCGCCGTGCGCGCCGTGCTGCGCGCCGCCGCCTTCCCGCAGCCCCAGCCGTGAGCCTCCGCCCCCTGCTTCTCACCTCTAGCTATCGTGGTGGCGACGAGCGACCCGCAGTGGCCGCGCGCGGCGCTGTGCGGCTCGCTGCCCGCGCTCGTCGTGCACCTCAGCGAGCACAAGCTGGCCGCCGTGCGCGCCGTGCTGCGCGCCGCCGCCTTCCCGCAGCCCCAGCCGTGAGCCTCCGCCCCCTGCTTCTCACCTCTAGCTATCGTGGTGGCGACGAGCGACCCGCAGTGGCCGCGCGCGGCGCTGTGCGGCTCGCTGCCCGCGCTCGTCGTGCACCTCAGCGAGCACAAGCTGGCCGCCGTGCGCGCCGTGCTGCGCGCCGCCGCCTTCCCGCAGCCCCAGCCGTGAGCCTCCGCCCCCTGCTTCTCACCTCTAGCTATCGTGGTGGCGACGAGCGACCCGCAGTGGCCGCGCGCGGCGCTGTGCGGCTCGCTGCCCGCGCTCGTCGTGCACCTCAGCGAGCACAAGCTGGCCGCCGTGCGCGCCGTGCTGCGCGCCGCCGCCTTCCCGCAGCCCCAGCCGTGAGCCTCCGCCCCCTGCTTCTCACCTCTAGCTATCGTGGTGGCGACGAGCGACCCGCAGTGGCCGCGCGCGGCGCTGTGCGGCTCGCTGCCCGCGCTCGTCGTGCACCTCAGCGAGCACAAGCTGGCCGCCGTGCGCGCCGTGCTGCGCGCCGCCGCCTTCCCGCAGCCCCAGCCGTGAGCCTCCGCCCCCTGCTTCTCACCTCTAGCTATCGTGGTGGCGACGAGCGACCCGCAGTGGCCGCGCGCGGCGCTGTGCGGCTCGCTGCCCGCGCTCGTCGTGCACCTCAGCGAGCACAAGCTGGCCGCCGTGCGCGCCGTGCTGCGCGCCGCCGCCTTCCCGCAGCCCCAGCCGTGAGCCTCCGCCCCCTGCTTCTCACCTCTAGCTATCATGGCGCATGTTACCCTTAAGGGTGTAAAATAAACATATAACACATTTACGGATTCATTACAAATTTGTTGTTAACGCGTTAAGAAGAATTTATGGTTATGTCCAATTCCACGCGGGCGTCCACTAGTAAACCATAAACAAGTATGTATTATGTTTTGTCAGGAGCACGGAGGAGGCGGCCGGCGAGGGCGCGGCGGAGGCGGCGGGCGAGGACAGCAGCGAGTGCTCGGAGAGCGAGCGCTCCGAGCGCGCCGCGCACCGCGCCGCCACGCTCTTCCTGCTGCAGTTCGCCATCGACCAGATGTCGCTCGAGGTACCCGCCTCCCGCCTCCCGCCTCGCGCCTCCCGCCTCCCGCCTCGCGCGTGGCCTGCATTCACTTGCTTTCGAACCCGGGACCTACGAATTAGCTGTCAAGGTCACTGACTACCGGGGATTTGTTTCTTTTTAATATTCGATAGTTGAGTCGCTTCGTCGGATGAACGAAATAAATTCGTTCTACCTGAAATAGTGCGTGTAATGTGCGAGCGTGTGCGTGCATGTGCAGGTGCAGTCGCGCGGGCGCAGCATCGCCGAGGTGCAGGTGATGGGCGTGCGCGCGGCGCTGGCGGCGCGGCCGGCGGACGCGGCGCTGTCGCTGTCGGTGCACTCGCTGCTGCTGGTGGACGCGCTGCAGGCATACGGGCCCGACTTCGAGCTGCTCGTCGCCAGCCACAAGCACGTCGGGTAAGTCATAGGAATCGTCACGGAAGTATAGCTCTGAAGGAAATCCGGAGGGGATAGCTGCACATGGGTGTGTAGCTGCAGGTTTTGGTAAATTAAACACTGGTATAGCCATCACTTTCTTTATTACGTAAGTAATACGATTGCTAGTGGCGTCGAGCGGAGCGCGGGTCGTCGGGCGGCACGGGTTTAGTGTAGCAGGCGGCTAGCTCGACCGAAGAGGCGACGACCGGTTATGCATATGCGCATAATATTTTGAATAAATCACGTGCTGACGAAAAAATTTTCATCGTGGTTACACAAGCAATAAATATGTCGACAATTGACCATAAATATGTCGTCAATTAGCTTTAGATGCAGGTTATAAGGTTAAGCTTAACTTCGTTTTGATCGCAGCATGGACACGGCGTCGGGCAGCATCCGCGGCTCGGAGCCCACGTCGCCCACGTCGCCCGCGTCGCCGGACGCGCGCGCCGCGCTGCCCGCGCCCACGCCGCTCGCGCTGCACCGCGCCATCTACAGCCTGCACCACGCGCACTGTGAGTCTTGCACTTGAGAAATGTCACCACGTTGATGACGCTTTCGCCATGAGCAAGTTTTGAATGATAAAAATGATTTTACAGATCCAGATTCGGACCGCATCAGCCCGACGCCGAACCGGATGGCCAGCAGCTTCAGCACGAGCTGGAGCACCGGCAGCAACACGTACGCCAGCGCGTGGGGGCCCGACGCGCCCGGCTGGGGGCCCGACGCCTTCTCCTGGGGGCCCGACGCGCTCGGCTGGGGCAGCGCCACCGGCTGGGCGCCCGGCGTCGTCGACTCCGAGGCGCTCATTGCGATCGACCTGTGCTTCGTCAAGGGCGAGGGCGACTCGGAGGACTTGAGGATCGCCAATATTCTATTTAACAACTTGGATGTCATCGGTGAGTCCAGCTTAAGGCTACCCATCTTGAATTCATCGTCGAATAGACTTGCTACGGAAACTAGTAAAGGCGATACAATTACGATTATACAACATCATAATTTTCCTGGGCTTAATTCAACATTATTTTACTATCGACTATGTATTTCGTGCGCTCATTTCGGGTTAGCTCGTATTTTATCGAATGACGTTTATGATAATAACTTGCATTTGAATGTCAGCAAACCAAGAGACGATAGTGGAACTGATCGGGTTCGCGCACCGCGTGGCGGGCCCCGAGCCGGGGGCGCCGCGCGCGCCGCCGCCGCCCGCGCCGCGCGCGCCGCCCGACACGCCCCACGCCGTCGACGTCACCGACGGCCCGGATTCGATTGATGATCCACCAAAGGTAAGCTTTATTAATCAACAAATTTTACCTAGGTAGTTTACCTCTACAATGGTTAGGTGTGTAGTTGTTTCATCTATTAGCTAAAATAAACTATCAGTGAGCGATCAGCAGTTCTCGCGCAAAAACGCGCGTTGTGTCTAAAATTTCCTATAAATATTGTATGAAATTACTTACAATTATGTACTGGACTGTTACAAAAAACGCGAGCCGGGTACATATCGATTCCACGACTTTTTTTTTCGCAGGACAGTGATAAGAACGTAAGTTTCGAATTGTTTACGGGTTGCAAGTGCAAGTTAGTTAGGGGGTAGTTTTGATTGGATAGCGCCCGATTGATAACCTGTGCTAGACATGAGTTTCAGGGATAAATATGCTAATAATAGTTAAAATGTTCGTTGCGCAATGGTTGCAGCGCGGCGTCCGCACGGAGATCACGTTCGACTTCCACCGGCTGGGCGTGCTGCTGGTGCGCGCGGCGCTGCGGGACGGCGCGCCGCACGCCACCAAAGTGGCCACCGCCACGCTGGCCGACGCGCGCATCCAGGCCACGCTCGGTACATCTCCGCAAGCTTTATACGCCGTCTACTTGGCGACTTCTGCTGTTAAAGTTCGCGCCGGTTTTTTACTAATGCCACGAAAATTTTGTACTGCGCAGCAACCTGCGCGTAGATCACAGCCTAATTTAAGTCTTTGACTTATATTGTTCTGACTCCCTTCCTATTATTTTTGTTTGTGTTTTAAAAAGGAATAGAGGAGGCGCTGGCATTGCTGGTAAACTTGAGACTACTCACTAATTTTTGTTTATGTTTAATGCAATTAAATTATACCTGCTGTAAATGTAAAGGAAACATGGTGGAAACACAACCTGGAATTGACCAAGCTTAGTGACGACCCTATGCTCTCTTACCACCCGAGTCTGATTACAATTGTCGACTGTCCCCAGACGGGGGCCGCGTGGAGGTGGGCGGGTCGCTGGGGTTCGTGCAGGTGGTGTCGCTGTGCGCGGGCGCGGGGCTGCACTCGCGCATCCTGTGCGCCGGCCGCGCGCCCGCCGCGCCCGCCGCGCCCGCGCGCGACCCGCTCGCGCCCGACGACAAGGCGCTGCTGTTCTCCATCTCGCGCAACGTGCAGCCGCCCGAGGGGAACGACCCGCCTGGTACCTCTTCGATTTAATTTAATTTGGATTAATTTCTTTTAAGACCAAAAGCTCTTTTCGTATATTTTTATGCAATATATAGCTTAACGAACAAGCAAACACCTGACGGTAAGTAGAAACCGTCTCCTATGAACATAAGCAACAACAGAGGAGAGCTCTTTTTACGATTTTCTGAAGAATCCCATGTTATAGCTAAACCACAGAAGAAAGTTCATTCCACAGTTAATAGTACAAAAAAAGCTACAAACTAACAGTAACTAACAGTCTTATAAATTTTCTTTCCTACATTTAATCAACGTATTCGTGGGGACGTCGCTCAGTAGTTTCACATTTTATTAAAAATGATTTATATAATTTTTAATTATATTCCTAATACACATTCACGTACTACTTATACGTATATAAGGAACACACTGATGCAGTGGCGATACGGACAAAAAAGGCATAAAATCATTGTCCAATTGTTAGTTCTTAATATGTGATAGTAGTATGTACAGGAAATAAATGTGAGGTAATTTACAATAGCTCACAGTACGGTCACGTATGTGGACGGTTGCAGTGGTGGAGGTGACGGTGAGCGTGCACGTGGCGAGCGTGTGGTACACGCACTCGGGCCCGCTGCTGCGCGAGCTGCGCTCGTGCCTGGCGCAGTTCCAGCAGTACGTGGCCAACCTGGGCCGCTCGCTGCGCGCCGCCGCCGCCGACATGGCCATCGGCCTCGTGCACCCCAGGTACTCCTGGCACTCCTGCCTCTGTGGTAACTCTCCTCCACTCCGACCCATTCACATAATTTCCTAAATACATAAGTTCGACTTATCAAGGTTCTACTGTATTTTTACTTTTGAATCTACATTCATCACTCATCCCTACGTGACTATTTATGACGTACAGGGGTGACTCGCTGTATGCCAACCCGCGACTGTCGCAGTCGACGGAGGGCGTGTCTCCGCGTCGGCGCGCCACCAGCGTGGGCTGCTCGCTGGACGAGCCCGACGACCAGCGGAATATCGTGCTCAGGTATGTTGTTAAAAATAGAAAACAATTAGGTCAGGCGCTTGGTACATGGAGTAGGCTATTTGCTCGTACCGTCTTGCATGTCCAGATCCGCCTCGAAGGACCATATAAATCTATTGTTCCTGATTATTTTACTGATTTATAACAAGTATGATTGAAATTGAAAAAGTATTATTTTACTATAACATCACGCCTGTATCTCTCCGAACAGGTAGGCAGGTGTGTATAGAGTTTATCATGATTCTGATATGTTGTCGTCAGCGTGAGCGTGGAGCTGGAGTCGCCGGTGGCGGTGGTGGCGCGCTCGGCGCACAGCCCCTCCGTGTTCGTGGCGCACCTCGGCCGCATGAGCCTCTCCAACCGCCCCGGCGCGCCCGCGCACGCGCACTACAGCGTGCGCGTGCGCGACATCTCGCTCGTCTCCGTGAGTACATACTCGTACTAGTCAACAATGGGATTCTTTGAAGAAAGTTTTCGACTGAAAGTGACTAATGTAAAGTTACGACTTTACGCTGGAGAACACTACCAAGGGATCTTTTTAAAGCACTAAAAAGTCTTTGACACAGTTTTTAATTCTTGAAATACATTTCTTCCAATATTACTTGCAAGATTTGAGCATGCCGTGACATCTCTGTCACAGAAAGTCATAATAGGAAATACTGAAAGCAATGTTGGTCAGGATTAAGTGACCTTAGTAAAGTTGTGTTCTGGCCCACGGGCGCGAGCGAGCGGGTAATGCAATGTATTTGTATTTCAGCTTGAGGTGGACGAGAAGGTGCTGGGCGCGCAGCTGGCGGGCGGCGCGGCGGGCATGGCGGAGATGTACGACGCGGCGCGCGGCCGGCCCGTGCTGCACGACACCGAGCTGCTGCTCACCGTCGCCTACGACGACCGCCTCGACGACGGGCCCGCGGTGGGTTGCCTCTCAAAAAAAAAAAAGTAGCCAAAGTACCCCCGCCACAAAGTAGATATTAGGAACAGAGATTAAGCTTCTTAAGAACGTGCAAATCGGTTGCACTCCTACAAGCACGCGGGACATCTGTGCGTGGCCACTGGCCGCTTGTCGCGTACGCGGCGAGACTGGAAAAAACCGGTTGACGCTGTCACATCAAGTTGAAAATCTCAGGGTAATCGCTACGCACATTGTTGGTTTTGTTAGTTGCAAGTTTGAATATCTAATATAAAAACGTGGTATTAATAATAATGGTTGTATATTGTACTGTGTGTATGAATAATGCTAGAAAAAATAAAAATATATCATACTTTAACTATCCCAAGAGTGCAATAGGTAAGTAAATATTTGATTATTACTTTTTCAATATAAGTAGGTACCTTTATTTTACGGAATTATCCTTTTTTTAATAAGAAATGTGTACTACACGGTGTGTTTTTACCTTTTTATTATTATTACAAGCTTTTACTAAACATTTGTAGGTATGTGGGTGGGTTGGTACGTAACGTACTATGTGTTTTAAATTTAAGTATTGCAAGTGAGATTTGAACCACATCCAGATGTCTTATTGAACTGAAATTTTTCCTGCGTAACTTCGGTGACAGTACAATAATATGATAGATTATAACCTGACGCTGCAGCTAGGATTTGATATGCCATGTGAGTGTTTCCTGATACATTACTTGAAAAACTATATATTAGATTTAGAATTATCCATACCATAAAAAGAAATAATAAAATATTAAAAAATAAAAATTATAAAAATAAAATTATTAGAGTTAGAAATTTGTAAAGTATGTTATTTTCTATTTTCTATTCTGTATTGGTTCTTATTGTAGTATTCTTTTTATATTCTGAATAATAAAACTATTTAACAAATGATTTCTTTAATTTCTCTTAACCTGTTGTGACAACCCTACCAAAATAGGTAACAATTTTGCATGTTCTTAAGAAGCTTAGCCTCTGTTCCTAATATCTACTTTGTGCCCCCGCGATAGGCCCAAGCTTGTGTTGTGGGTGGTGGACACACAGAAAACAACACAATTGAACATCCATGATCCGAGTGTAAATATTTATCTGCTCCAGACGGGATTTGAACCCGGAACCCGCGGTTCGGCAGTTGTGGTCACGCACCTCTTAAAAATGTATTAGATAAAGAACGTCTAATTTTTTAAAGTTGACTTTTGACTGTTTTGATATTGGACTGCTCTAAACTTAGCTTTGTTATACAAATGTAGTAAAAAATTTTTTTTTATTTTTGACTATTTTTAAAGTTATTACCAGTGTATCGCTACGCATGATGTGTATCTAAATTGTTGTTTGTCGGGCAGTGCGCGGTGCACGGGCAGGTGGTGGGCGGGCTGCACGTGACGGCCAGCCGCGAGCAGTACGAGCAGCTGCTGGACACGCTGCGCTGGGTGGCCGGCGCCGCGCCGCCCGCCGCGCCGCCCGCCGCGCCGCCCGCCGCGCCGCCCGCTGAGGTGACGCCGTCACGTTTTATTACTTAATTCTTGTTCGAGGAGTGACGCAAATGTGCGATGACGGAAAGGTAGAGCAAACTCGTTTCTATTCCAGGAACAAAAATTTTTTTATCATGAAACGTGTTTTGTTTTACGTCTCGCCTGCGTTAATGATTTTTTTAAAATATTGGTTGTCTGTAAAGTCGGTTTACGGACGATAATTTTACGTGATAATGGTTTTTTGACGTGATAACGTCTTATAAATCGCTGCACGCACGAAAAAGCGTGACTCATTGTCACGTTCCGCCTGAGCCTAACGTGCAAGCGAGAGCGCGGAACAAGCGAAGAGAGCCACGCGGCTTATGACGCATCCATCTCTTTTCCACTCCAGCGGCCGATGCGTCCGAGTAGAATAGAGACAGCGGCAGCACACAACCTACACGTGAACTGTTTTGTTAAGTGTTTATAAAGTGAAGTGAAAAGTTGTTTTTTATGACATTATCGTGTTTTCTGCGTAGGCGGGCGACGTGAACGGCGGGCCGGGCGGCGTGAGCGGAGCAGCGCTGTCGGAGCCGGCCGTGCCCACGCTGCAGCTGGACCCCGCGCTGCGCGCCGCGCTGCTGGCCGTGCCGCCGCCGCACCCCGCGCCCAACGCCGCCGCGCCCGCGCCGCACACGCCGCTCACTGGTCTCTTGCTTACTCACACATCATTTTGTTTGTATCTAGTTCTATACTAATCATCATCATCTGGTGAAGTGTCCGGTCTGAGAGTCATAGAAAGCGTATGAAGTTGGGGACCATGCCCAATATCTGCTCCCTCTCTCTCACACTTCTTCCTTTTCACTTTTCCCTTCAACCCAGATATTATATGACTGTACATATTAAAGTGATCTCCCTTGTGGAATTTTATGGTAGGTCCAAAAAACGGAATCCGGCGTGGTGTGATCCGCTGAGTTCGTTTTCATGAAATTCATGTATAAGTAGATGTCATCTCGCGGCGGCAGGCCCACGCCCACGATGTAGGATGGAATATATTGAGTTGTTAATTTTCTGGGCAGTGACGTTCGAGCTGTCGTCGTTCACGGTGGAGCTGCGCGCGGACCTCGGCGGCGGCGAGCGCAGCCTCGTGGCGCTCACCTTCCGCGAGTTCTCGCTGCGGCACGACCACCGGCACCTTCACGAGACCGCGCTGCAGGTACGCACGCGCCCGTCCCTGCAGCTCGGGATCGGCGCGTAAAAACTAACTTATACTTATTGATTTTGACGTGACAACGTCTTATAAATTGGTTTGCCGGGTGACACTTCAAGAAACTGCGTTACGCTCCGCTCACGTTATGCGCTCACAATGAGAGCGAGTGAGAGGCACGCGTCCCTTCCACTCGGGCATGGTTAGCCCGCCTAAGAGCGAGAGAGACGATACGATACGAGACGATACTACTATACGAATGAATATTCACATTAAAATTATTTTACCACTCAAAGTCGTTGTCACGTAAAACTTTCGCCCGTATACCGACTTTACAGGCAACCAATATTTACGTGTTTTTTTTTGTGTCTTGTGTTAATCTAACATTGTTTCCCAAATAAATTTTTTCTCTCATTGATATTGTTTAAGTTGCAAAACTAGATAGCTAGCTCTGAGCACGTTCTTTTAGGCTTGGAATAGATATCCGATTTTTCTCTCCGATAGTCGGATCCGATAGTCTGATCAGACAATCGAAAGGCACTCGTGCCATGCCATATACGTCCGATCCGACTATCGGAGAGAATATTCGGAAATGTATTCCCAGTCTTAGTGCTTCCTTAATGCCTGATTAAATTACAACTAAACGCGGTGTCGTCCGGCGCGCAGGTGTCGCTGCACTCGATCACGATGGAGGACCTGACGCAGGCGCCGGACTCGCGGCACCGCATGCTGATGGTGTCGCACGCGCCGCCCGCGCCGCCCAAGGCGGTGTACGTGTCCAAGTCATGCCCGGACTTCGTCGCCGAGTTCCCCGAGGGCGCGTTCGTCGCCGGCTCGCTGCTGCGCGCCAAGCCCGCCTCCACCTCGCTGCCCGCCGACTTGCATGTCGTCGACGATGCCCCGGAACGAGAGGTGACTTATACCTTAAAAATTGTCCAAGACTTCATCGTCTCCATCAAATTGAATGTAACACAGGATAGAGTATAAATAAATAAAAATGCAAAGACATACAGGTGTGTCCATTCTGAGTACCTACCTTGGCCGTGGCCGGGTAACATGAAAATATCAAATTGTGGGCTTATGGCATGATAAGATGACAAAATTCTTTGCAATAAAGATTGCATTTTTATATTTGTGCGGCACGAGGGTACACTAAATGTTTTCATATTAATAATTCTACTACCAGAAGCACGACCTTACACTACAGATAAAAAAAGATAAGGGAAGTCTGATCTTTTCGAACAATCGAATTCTGCGTACAATTTCAGGCTTATATGAAGTAGTAAAGTCAGTTTCAGCATGTGAATGTGTCTCAGCGCGGCGGGCGCGGCGGGCCGGGCGGCGCGGGCGGCGGGCGGGAGAAGCGCGAGAGCGTGTGCGCGACGCCGCCGTGCTCGCCCGAGCAGCCGGAGGGCGAGCGCGGCGCCGGCAACCTGGTGTGGCTGTCCGCGCACACCCGCCACCCCGACCACCCGCGCTTCCACGACCTCTACAACCAGGTGAGTTAGCCTACTCACATTAACTATAATTTATCTAACGTGTCTATAAGAAGCAGATCAGATCAGTAGTAACTATATACAAAACTAGTTTTGTCTAGTTAACTATAAATGTAATATGTATGTTAGGAGAGGCCTATGTCCAGCAGTGGACCTGAAAGGCTGATGATGATGATAATAATAATGGACATAACTTGTCGATCCAGGTAGGGAAGTCGACGAAGGTGGAGTTCAACTGCCTGAAGCTGGTGCTGAGCATCGACAGCTGGGTGGCCGTGCTGGACTTCTTCGGCGTGGCCGGCGACGAGCCCGCGCCGCCCGCGCCCGCGCCGCACAGCCCCGCCGACGGTCGGTCCTTACGCTACCTTCTCATGGACTCTTAACAGACTTTTGACAACTGAAAGCGAAAATCATTAAATTCTGCAAGTAACTGAATATTCTGAAATGAAAATATTCTCGATAGTTAGTTATTAACTATTCTATTTATTCATGTACTTGCAGTAACGGACTCACCAGTGGAGAGCGGCGTGGCGAGCGAGACGGAGATGAGCGTGCGCTCGCTGTCGGTGGTGGTGGTGGGCGCGCGCGGGGACGCTTGCCGCGCGTTGGTGTCGCGCGCGCGCGTGCACGTGCGCGGGCACGCGGCCGGGGGGCGCAGCGTGCGCGCGCGGCTGGGCGCGCTCGCGCTGGCCGACCTGGCGCCGCGCGCGCCGCTCTGGCGCGACCGACTGCGCACTAGGACCACGCACGCGCTCACCATTGAGTATCATAGGTTAGTGTTGTAGTATGTGGAATGATATAGACTATTTCATATGAATGAAAGTTTATGCTTCAATCTATATCTATATCATGTAATTGTAGACTGAGTCCATCGGAGGCGGCGGAGGCGGGGCACGAGACCAGCTTGTCGGTAGAGATGGGCCCGGTGACGTACGTGCACACGCGCCGCTTCGTGCTCGAGCTGCAGGCCTTCGCCCGGGACTTCAGCCTGCTGCGCCGCGTCATCATGCAGGCCCGCCGGAAGGTAGGCCGGAGTAGTACTGGGTAGGATCACTACACAGCCTGCATGTGATCGATACTAAAGCGTGTTGCCTGCCGCAGGTGTCGAGCGCGCCGGCGGCGTTGTCGCGCGCGGAGCGCATGCGGCTGCGCGTGCGCGTGGCGGCGCCGCTGATCGTGGTGCCGGCGTCGGGCCGCAGCCGCAGCGCGCTGGCCGCGGAGGTGCAGTCGCTGCAGCTCGACAACTGCTTCCGCCGCGCCGGCGACCCCGACACTGTCAGTGCCCTACTTGACCCCGACAACCGTGAGTGCTCATATAGTAATCGCTAAGTTTTATGATTGATTGACGTCAATTGTATGCACGTTCTGGCTATATCCCAAATTTATATAGTACGTCAATTGCGCGTAAATAAGGGCGGGCGGTCATACAGTTTGGTGACTACTACTAGTAACTATTTTTAAAGTTCAAGATATTTGAATGATATAACAAAATATAATGGTGAAATAATGTTCGTAGCACATCGGTCGCTGCTGGACGTGCGCTCGGTGCGGCTGGAGGGCGTGTCGCTGTGGTGCGCGCGCGGCGGGCGCGGCCTGAGCGTGCGGCGCCGCGGCCCGCCGCTGCTGCCCGCGCCCGCGCGCCTCGTGCTCGCGGTCGAGATCAACTTGGAGGAGTACCACGATGGTAAGCTGGACGTGCGCTTTGTGCAGATTTGGGTTTTTACTGACCGAAACGGATCTGCTTTAACAAATTTTAAATGGGCCGATTCGTACGAACTCAGGCAATGATAGTCGTACCTCCATAAGCTACTTGCGTACTCAAGTGGGACGGAGATAGCACAGCTCCGTCCCGCGACCGCTTTCCTGCGTAGAAACGGACTCCTCGACTTTACGACGATTTTTTTTCAGTTTGAGTTTTTCTGTTTCAGTGGCAGACATGACGATCCAGGGCACGCTGACGACGCTGCAGCTGTCGCTGGACGCGGCGCAGTACAAGCTGGTGCGCGGCGTGCTGGCGCACAACCTGGCCGAGCCCTGCCCCGAGCTGCTGCCGCCGCCGCCCGCCGCGCCCGCGCCCGCACCGCCGCACCACCAGGTGTGTTGCCACTGCATATTACTAAAATTGACTGAACATTTTTGATGCCGATCGACTCGGCTTCACGTAAGAATCATTTCATCTTTCGGAAGAAAAATATCGGGACAGCAGAAGTTGGTGAAAGTTGAAGTATTTTTCCTTGTGTGTGATGTGCACACTTATATGTAGTTGTTACAGAGGAGTGCTGAAGGCGATTGTTTGTTTCCAGGTGTGGACGACATGGTCCATGCGGCTGGACCTGCAGGACGTGAAGGTGACGCTGCACGGCGCGCGCGCACAGCCGCCGCTGGCCTGCATCAACTTTATCAAGTCGCGGCTGCTCGTCGAGAACTACTCGGACAACAGTCAGGACATCGATCTAGTCTCGCAGGTCAGATACATTTTCCATATCTCATTGTGTGGTAAATTAATGTGAAGCGGTTTGTGTTTGATAAATTTGCGTGCTTGTGTACAGGAGATCCTGGTGAGCGACACGCGGTACGCGGACGAGCCGGCCAACCGGCGCGGCAACGTGTTCAGCCACATCGTGCAGCCGCTGCCCGACCACCGCCACAGCGTGCAGGCCGAGGTGCACGCCAGGTGCGTGCGATACTGTTCGATACTAACACCTGATTCAGCGGTCTGTCCACACATGCTGGCCGTGATCTAGTTCAGCAACTCGTGGTACGAGAGTAGGCCGCGATCTAGATCTAAGCTTCTGACTAAGCATCGCGTGATGCGCGTGTTGCCGTCGACGTACGTTTCCTCACGGAGATGGAGTCGAACAACGTTGCAGTCAAAAATCATCTAGTAGTCGGGACGCGCAAATCATTTATCCTGTAGCATTTATCATTTAGCATTTTAATAGCACCTTTATATCAGTGTTTTGCTGTACCAAGTTTTAGCATTTAAATCATAGTTTATTTAGTTATTTAGCAATTAAATCAATTCAGCTACAAACTATCTTTGCTATCAATCAACCCCCCAACACTATGAATCCCCCTACATTTTGGTCCTTCGAGCCGGAATACATACAATACAAAAATATTTTACAAAGTAGGACAAATAAATACAGAGACAGCACATTTGTATTCGACAAGAAGCAATAGTAAAATCTAGCTAGCCATTGTTCGTTCATTCTGCTCTTGTCTGATTCACTTGCACCTCAATTCCACTTTGGTTGTTACGTTTAACACCGTGACGTGCACAGGAAGCGGCAGGAGTCCTCGGCGTACACGATCCTGGTGAACAACATGCGGCTGATGGCCATCCTGGACTGGTGGGAGGCGGCGGGCCAGCTCATCCTGCAGCCGCCGCCGCCGCCCGCCGACCCCGACCAGCTGCACCTGTCAGTACTCTTGCCATTCCTTTGTATCGTAAACTCCTTGAAATTTGAAGCCAATGAAGTGTCGTTACATTACATTGGTAAGAACGGGTCCTCGAGTGGAGACCGCGACTTGGAAAACAAAAGACAGGCTCCCTCCAATCAGGCTGCTGCCCTGAAGAAGAGAGCGGGTAATCGTTGGATTCGATCAGGCACAGGGAGGACTGGCACTGATTAATGGAGGCCATGGACTGTCCAGCCATGGACTATAAGAGGCTGACGGATGGACGGTGTAAAATTTTATTCCACTGGTTTTGTTGTTTGCTGTATTTTTAACTTTCGATAGTTTACCGACTCAATTTTATGGGAGACTAATGGTCGTTCGTGTTGTTAACTCTGAATACATTGTATATTGGCAGCGACGACCTGACGGGCGAGGGCGGCGCGGGCGGCGCGGCGCAGCCGGCGGAGGGCGGCGCGCTCGTGGAGCTCAAGCTGAACGTCACCGACTCGCAGCTCGTGCTGGTCGAGGACGCCTCCGTCTGGGACACCAACGCCGTCATCTTGAAGGTACAACCCCCTTAGATTGCTTGATCATAGTTTAATGTTATTCACCGACTATAAAAAGAAGGATTTGCTAATTTCTATTTCTAATTAATGAGGTTAAGGTGAGACTGTGAGACTGAAACAGCCAAGACAAGATGTCGACGCGCTGACGTATAAGACTCCGCGGGCGGAGCGAGAAGTAGGTGGGGCTGAAACTGCGCTTCGGACGCCAGTGGTGCGGATTCATAAAGGATGAAGATTTATTAACACCAATGTCTATTGGCGACGGCGAGAACACGCATCTCGGCTACCTAATATCTATAATAATGAGGTCTCAACACAATATACTGTATAACTTATGTAAATCCGTTTGAATCGCAGAGCACGACGGTAATAACGTACCGGTCGGGCACGTGCGGGCGCGAGGGCCCGGGGCGGGACGCGCCGCTGCTGGTGTGCGAGGTCAACGAGCTGGAGGTGTTCTCGTGCGTGCTGGGGCTGGAGGAGGAGACGGCGCTGTCCATCCTCGACCCCGCCGCGCTCACCGCCACGCTGCGCGACCGCCTCCTGCACGTCAGTATGCACGCACCCACACGCACGCCCACGCACCCACACGCACCACAGCTCGCGGCGCCGCATTAGGCGCGACGCCACGGGCTGCTTAGAATAATTTTTATAACCATCACTAGATTTAGAGATACTCCGAAAAGCTTAGAATTGGACCTTTAAAATTTTATATTTTGAATTAGGATTATTTCTATTATTTTTTAAAGACAAGCTAGATTGTATGCCCACACAGGGCAAGCTTTTTTATACTCATTCATAATTATAAGAACTTTGTAAAATATGAACAGTCTTTAAATCAATAATTCACCTGAATCTGAATGATGAGATGAAACCAGGCAAATGTTTCAGATAACGACGGGCACGCTGAGCCTGCGGCTGTCGTACCACGACATGCGCATGTTCGCGTCCATGCTGCAGTCGCTGCCCGAGCAGGCGCGCGTGGCGCTCTCCGGTAAGCCTGGCCATCTGCTAATCGGTGCCTATTTCATGCACGCTATAGAGCGACACACGATACTCGAGTTGCCCTTACAAGTTTTAGTAGTCTTGACATTAAAATTGAATTTGTTGTCACTTATATGTTGTTTGGTACGTAGGCAAAAGCGATTCGGAGACGGAGAAGGCGGACGCGCCGGCGAACCGCGTGCACATGCGCGCCGCCAGCCCCGGCGTGCTCGGCGGCGTGTCGCCGCGCGCGCAGCTCGTGGCGCCGCGCTGGGCGCGCCCGACGCCCGCCGCGCCGCCCGCCTCGCCCGCGCCGCCGCCCGAGGCCATCTGGCCGCTGCGGGCTGTGCAAGTACGTCCCGCTATGTTGCTTGCGACTGCTTTTTACCGGTTGCAAGCACGCTCTGAAAATGTCTACCTTCGTAGCGTAGCAAGCTGTGCGTAGGTAAATGAATTTATTTCGGCGAAAATCAAGTAGCAAGACGGAAGTTAACACCTGCCTGCCACGAGTGCGACGCACCCAAGGACACGGTGCACCATACCTATCGAGTGCACTGTCTGGGGGCACCAACGTCACACATTAGCGGCCGTTGTAGGCGGGGATCTCTTATTGGTTCCAAGTATGGTAAATGCCAGCTATAGATGCTGGCACACCATGACCAACTTTTGTGAAAAAGTTATCAAAGAAAACCGCGAAACGGGTAAGAGAAAAAAAGGGGTTACACTTTGCCTCAATTTATCGGTAAAACATTCCTGTCGCTCGTACAGTGTAACATTGCGAATGAAAACTACAACCAATGGTGCGTGGGCAGGTGGACGCGGAGTGCGTGACGCTGTGCGTGATCGACGACTGCCTGGACTCGGACGTGCCGCTGCTGGAGCTGTCGCTGGCGGACCTGCAGCTGGAGCAGGTATGCCGCTCATACAGCCCTGACGATGAATATGTCATCATAAGGGATGACGCTTGACTATGACTTGATAAATATTATTTAGTCCGTGTTAAATAAATAGTGAGCTGTCGTTGACACCTAACCCAGCCGTTCACCCTGACTAAAATATTTTCCTTAAAAACTATTTACATTGAATTTTATTCACAATCGCAAGCTGGAGCCGGATAACATTACTTCTTGGGATACCAAAGTTTCATTAAATTTTTATTCATTCTATTTGATATTGTGCAGAATTTAATCTGTTAGTTTTTGCATCACCACGCACACACCTTTGCCCTTAAAATTGCCCCGGTCATTTAATTATTTGCTTAAAGCGATATGTGTTGCGGATGCTTAAGGATGTGCGCAAAGTGGAGGAGTCATATGAAGACCCGTTGCTGGTGTCTACGCCGTCAAGTCCGGCGATGCCGGCGCTGGGGGCGGCGGGGGCGGCTGCAGGAGCGGCGGCGGCGGCGGGGGGCGCGCGGGGCGCGGGCGGCGGCCGCCTGCGCGCGCTGCTCTCCGCCGATTACTACAACCGCCTTCTCTCTGGCTGGGAGCCCGTGCTTGAACCATGGAGGTAAAACCATCACACGTTTCATCATATACACGCGAGCTGCTATTGCGCTGTATTAGTTTACTAGGCCTTAGTCGCCTAAAAGAGTCCTCAGCGCTTTTTCCGATTTCCGTGCAATCGTGCACTTGCCGTTGTTCTTATTAGTATGTACGGTACCGTGTCGGGTGTTGAGAAATGTTCGTGTGCAGGTTCGAGGCGGGGTGGGAGTACACGCTGTCGAGCGCGCTGGCGCTGCGGCGCGTGCAGGCGGAGGTGGCGTCGGCGGACACGCTCAACACCAACGTCACGTCCGCGCTCGTCGACCTCTGCCGGCTCGTGCGCGCCAACTGGGCCGCCGACTACTACGCGCCGCAGGTAGCCCGCACCAAACACATTACGAGTAAGATAAGATATGCGGCGACCCATAGACGCCCCGCTGCTGGGCACGGGTCTCCTCCACAGACAAATCTGCGGGACGTCTAGAGGTTATACTCCACTACGATGCTCCAATGCGGATTGGTGGAGGGGCTAGTGGCCAACCCGGTGTCGAATGCTCTCAAGCCACCCGAAGGTTTTCGACAAGATTTTATTTCCTTTTTCACTTTGCTTGTACGTGACCGCAGTCAACTCCCCCCTACAGACCATGACAACGGAGCAGTCCCCGAAGGGCAGCCCGGCCGGCCACCGGCGGCGCTCGCCCTTCGTGCCCTACGCGCTGCGCAACCTCACCGGACACCGCCTCTGGTTCACCACCATCGTCACCACCTCTGATGAGTGAGTATATTTTAGTCAGACACTAGTTACTTAGGCTAGTTAATAATTACTATGGATGCGGTTGCTGGTGTCTAAGTCTAACTAAAAAATCTGAAGCCTTACGGAAGGGATGTCTTCGGGTTCAAGCTGTTTATGAATCTATTCCTCGTCGTGGTAGACAAGGATGCCAAGTTGACTGACATCCAGAAATTGTCATCTTCCGAACCCACAAAATGAAGTTTGAATAAATATTGCAGGCTATGCGAAACGGGCGAAGCGCAGGAGTTCAGCGGGCCGGACGACTCGTGGATGATGGTGCGCGCGGGCGACACGGAGCCGTTCTCGTTCGGCGCGCGGCGCGGGCGCGCGCGCGGCGGCGGGGCGGGCGCGCCGCACGCGCTGCACCGCGTGGCGCTGCGGCTCGACGGCTGGGGGCCCGCCGACCCCGTCTGCGTCGACCGCGTCGGCGTCTTCTTCAGACACATCACGCATATCGTGAGTCCGTTTAATCCAACATAATGTCTGTAGCGGTGACAGCCCAGTGGCTATCGAACTCGCCTCTCACTCGAGCGGTCCGGGTTCAAACCCCAGCGGCACGCACCAATAACTTTTCTAAGTTATGTGCGATTTAAGAAATTAAATGTTACTTGCTATAACGGTAAGGACACATCGTGAGGAAACCTGCATGCCTAAGAGTTCTTCATAATTTTCTCGAAGGCATGTGAAGTCTGCCAATCCGCACTTGGCCAGCATGGTGGATTAAGGCCTATTCCCTACCATTTTGAGAACACCCGTGCCCAACAGTGGGACAAAGAAAGGGTTGTGATGATGATGATGATGATGAATGTCTGTAGCAATCGGGGCTGGAGGCGCGCATCGTGCTGGAGGTGTCGCTGGAGGGCTCGGCGCGCAAGCTGGTGACGGCGCGCTCGGCGCTGCAGCTCGTCAACCGCCTGCCGCACGCCGTCGAGGTGCGCGTCGACGCGCCGCACTCGCAAGGTCAGTTTATACACACTCAAGCGATCTCTTTGGATTATTTTTTAAGTAATTGCGTCGTATAAGGCATGCACTTGTGATTTTTCACTTTACATTTTCCCTATAGATTATAATACTGATCACTCACCGTCACTCAAATGTAACACTCGATCTGCTCTACACCTGTTAGTACAGAAATAGTGTTTTGGGGTTCGTTGCGGCTAGGGTGATGTATGAGTGAACCCGCCACGATTGTTCGATGGCTAACGGTAGGAAGCTGGTCACCATCACAAAGTATGAGTTATGTTGGCTTAGATCAACGTTTAGAAAACAAGTTTTACATTCATTGCCGTTGAATTGGAAAAAAAATTATATGTAATGTAATACCATTTTATTTTTATAGCTCCCATTTTTTGTTGATAAGCAACAAAAGCTAGATGAGACAGTGAAAGAAAGTTATCGCATTTGAAAATATAGGGTCCCAAGTAGCTCGCTATGTAACGTGGCCAGTGTAATGCGGCTAGTAAGCTAGACGAGGTCGCCCTGACCGTTGAGTGTGACGTAGAGTCGTTGTGCGGCGCGACGCAGCGCGGCGCGGCGGCGCGGCTGCGCGCGTGCGGCGCGGCCCTGCAGCGCCGCGCCCTGCCCGCCGCCCCGCCGCCTCTGCACCCTATATTTTACAACTGCGGTAACTAAAGCCCCGCTAGATGTCGCTTGTTGCTCACTGCTCGTACTCGTAGGTAGCTGGGACCACGATTGTGCCGCAACGCGGTCTTATTGTTTCGCGTAGTTGCCTCGCAGTTTCGTGCGTATTGTATCGTGTTGGATAGAGCTGGCCTATATTAAATAACAGATCAAATAAGTTGCATTTTATTTAATTGCGTAGCCCCCCTAATTCACTTGCACAAGTAACTTATGATTAATTCAAGTACATGTAGGTTATTTAATCTAACTAGAATTAAAATATTACGTTTGATTTGCTGACACGTGTCCTTTGGTACAGACTGAGATTTGAATTATGTGGAATCACAAAATTATTAACTCGTTAACATTGATTCAGTTTTTCAACTAATATTCTCTGTTGCAATTTTAGTTGCACTCAGAAGGTATTGGGAAATTTATAGATACTACATAATATGCTCGTATGTTTTAAATAACAAAAGTATATTGACAGCGAACTGGACAGGCGGCAGCAGCTCGGTGGGGCGGTCGGCGTCGGTGGCGGCGGGCACGACGTGGGCCGCCCCGCTGAGCGCGCGCGCGCACGCCGTGTGGGTGCGGCCGCTGGTGCGCGCGCCGCCGCCCGCGCCCGCGCTCGCGCCCGCCGCCGTCGACTGGCGCGCCGCCGAGCCCGCGGGCCGCGCGCTGCTGCACTGCGAGTGCCGCGCGCTGCACTCGCAGCTCTACAGGTAACGTGGCCGGCCTCGCTGGTCAATATTGGTGTACACACTGGGCATCGATGTGTCGGCATTTTGGCTCCGACGGGGTAGTTTATGTCGAGGCATCGCTTGCCCTGAATTGTTTGTGCATGCTCTCAAACAATTCAGTACATTGAAACCCGTGTAGGCTTCGCGATCACACTCGCAATATTTTTTGTGTATGAAGTTAAATCCTACTACTGGTTCAGAGTTTGGTGATTTTATCAAGTGTTAGGAACCGGAATGAAACATTCATTGTAATTTGTAAAGCACACAGAAAACATCCTGAACCTATGCTAGATTTACCCATCGGATACATTTTATGTCAATAACACGTTCTCCTTGGACGGCATATAAAATAAGCGAATGCCGACGCAGGTTCTGCTGCGTGATCGTGCGCGAGCAGTTCCCCGCGGAGCGCGGCGCGGGCATCGCGGGGCACACGCTGTCGCTGGTGCCGGCGCTGCGGCTGGAGAACCTGCTGCCGCTGGAGCTGCAGTTCCGCGCCGGCGCCGCCACCGGCACGCTGGCGCCCAACGACACCCGCCCCTTCCATGAGGCGAGCGCTCTTACAATATTATGTATACTACGTATAGCTCTCAGGAAGCTGTCTTGAACGGTGGCGGTTCGAGTGAACTGTTACCTTTTCTACTAAACATGGTTTTGGTTTACTAACTGATGTACCTACGCATTATCAGCTAGGAAACCGAAGTGAAGCGCAGATTCAGATTCAGATTCATTTATTTTTTATTTATATGGTATTTTTTTATACGCTTAATGAACGTTTCGCTCATGGGCGTGGTTACAATAAGGCGGTACGAGTATCAGTGGCGCCATGCTTCCATGGTTGGGCATGCCCAGTTATGACTTGCTCATGAGTACTTATCTGCTATTTTTTTATATTATTATGTAAAGAAAGGAAAGTTTAATATGTAAACAATTTAGTGAAGGATTACGTACGCACAGCACTGTACTCTCTGTTTATGAGTGATAAAAATGTGCAAAATTCAATTCGCTTACATTTCGTTTTAGGTAAGTATTTTGGGAAAATAATTATATATAGATTTGTAAAAAAACAATATATAAGTTTGTTGTGTAAAAAATAAATACTGCCTAGATCTGAATAACAGCGTGATGTGGTCAAAATATTATGCTCTTATTTCGTATTTTGAATGATTTTGGTATTACGAGTACGTTTGTATGGACAATTCATCCTCCGCTGGCCTCTTAAATGGACGTATTGTTATATATATAGCTTGATGAATCGCATATCTATCCGTATAGGCAGAGCGGTAATGAATATAATCAGCGGCATGTAACGGCGGCGTGGTCTGCCCGGTGTCCAGGTGAACGTGGAGGAGGGCGTGGAGATCAGCGTGAAGCTGGAGGGGTTCGGGTGGTCGAGCGCGCTGGCGGTGTCGGCGGGCGCGGCGGGCGGCGCGGGCGGCGCGGCGGGCTCCTTCGGCGCGCGGCTCAAGCTGCGCGACCAGCGCGCGCGCCGGCTGTACCTCAACGCGAGGGTCACCATTAAGAAGACTGATGGAGTCAAGGTTACTTATCATGCTTGTTACTCGGCCGAGGTGAAATGAGAAGGCGCGACTGCTATTTTAAATGGATTTATTTGTACATTGAAAACTCAGCATATTGCGCCAATTTCTTTGCAGCTACATATGCTTGGGAGCATTAAAAGAACCACACACACAAGTTGGGCTGTTCAGCAAGGTTCGCCCCTGCATGAAATTCTGTACCAGATTTAGCCAATCGCCCATGTCCAAATTCTCTTAACAAATTAATTATGAACGATCCGTTGGTCTGTTGCTACGTTCAACTTGTTGTTACTTTTTAAAATAAGTTATTCGTTCGGCGACGGACTTTCTGAAAATGTTAGTACGCAATGTGTCGGATGTGTCCAGGTGTCGATATCGGCGGAGTACTGGGTGGTGAACCGCACGGGGCTGCCGCTGGTGTTCCGCGCGGAGGGCGGCGGCGAGGCGGCGGGGCAGGGCGCGGAGCACGAGCTGGCGCGCATGGTGGCGCCGCTGCCCTTCTCCTTCGCCGACGCCGACCCGCCCACGCTGGCCGTGCGCCTCGGCACGCACCAGGCGCCCAACCCGGAGGTACGTTACGTCCTCTGTGCGTGCAATGACTACGTGCTCCCACTGAGAATTTAAATATTTTTCTTCTTATTTCATGTTAGTTTCATCTACATTAATTTAAAATAGCCCAGTAGCGCTAGTAAGCGGGATATTTCTTGATAAAAAATATGGACGTCGAGAATTTTAACTATCTAACTTGATATGCTTATACAAACAAAAATAATAATTTCCTTAAATTTATTTAATGTACAGTGGTGTTCGCCATTCGGTCTGGGCCCGGGCGTGACGGTGAAGAAGCTGGAGGGCGGCGACCGCACGTACGCGGTGGGCGTGTCGGTGCGCGCGGGCCGCGGCCGGCACCGGCGCACCAACGTGGTGACGCTGGCGCCGCGCTACCAGCTGCACAACGACACCGGCCGCACGCTGCAGTTCGCGCAGAAGTGCACCGCCACCACGCTGGTGCGTTTGTTACCTAGCATTCGTGTGGCTAGCATGTTAATACAGCTTACCTTTAAAACCGTGATTATACATCACAGGAGTCATTAGAAATCAGCCTATTTGTCCATGTAGTTTCAATGTTGTGATGTATTGTGCAGAACGACCCCGGCGCGATGGCGACGCACGTGTCGGCGCTGGCGGGCTGCTACCTGCCGTGGCACTGGGCGCGCTGGGACCGCGAGCAGCTGCTGTGCGTGCGCGTGCTGGCCGCGCCGCCCGCACCGCCCGCGCCCCCCGCCGCCGCGCCCCCCGCGCCGCCCGCGCCCGCCACCGCCTGGTCCGGCGGGTTCCGCATCGACGGCGCGCGCACCCTGCACGTCGCCTGCAGGTTGCTTGTCAACTATACATTTATCTATTTATGTTATTTAGACAGGCCCGTTGGCGCAATCGGTAGTGACCCTGTCTGTTGCGCCAAAGGTCGTGGGTTCGAATCCCACTCAGGACAAATATTCGTGTGACGAACACTTGTATTTGTTCTGTGTCTGGATGTCAATATTATCTATTTAAGTATATATTTAAAAATATCTATGTATGTATATCAGTCTCTGACACCCATAACACAGGCTCGCGCCTACTTTGGGGTCAGATGGCCGTGTGTGAGAATGTCCAAGATATAATAAAAAAAAAAAAAAAAATTTACATATCACGACACCGTGGCGCGGTGGTGAGTGGCCTTAACTGCAGAATTGGTTAGAATTACATGTATATTAATATTTATTTTGCAGTAAATATTTGAACTCAGGTCATGGATGTTCAATTTTATTGTTTTCTGTGTACCGCCAGCCGCAACACAGGCTTAGACCAGCTGCTGGGGTGTGAGTGTGTAGCGTTTGTTTATTTGATAGTCTATCGCTCTAGATATCGGGAAACTTTAATATCTGGTGACGTGCAGGGAGACGAATGCGAGCGGCGCGGGCGCGGGCGCGGGCGTGGGAGGGGGTGCGGGCGCGGGCGCGGGCGCGGGGGGCGGCGGGTACGTGGTGCTGCGCGTGGAGGTGTCGCTGCAGGGCGCCACGCTGCTGGTGACGCTGGCGGACGCCGAGCGCGCGCCGCCGCCCATCCGCATCGACAACTACTCGCGCGTCGCCATCATGTTCCACCAGGTTCTTTTATTATTATTATTTTACTCTATTGCAACATAGAAAGTTTTATCCAGCTTTTTAACGTTCATGTTACATTTAAGTCACGATTATGGAGAGTAACTAAATACATATATCAAATCGTCTCGAGGAAAACGATCACTGCTTAGATTTCTACTAAACTCATATCGCGGGATGCATAAAGAGTCGTGAGAGCTAATCGCAAACCAGTATTAGTAGAGAGCACTAATACTGGTCTAATAACTTGCAAACGTAAACAAAGTAAGCAAAATAAGTGTTTGTAATATTTTAGTGTGAGTGTTATAGCAGTGTGTATCTATGATGGCGCAGGTGGGGTGCAGCGAGGAGTGCGTGGTGGGCGCGGGCGGGCGCGTGCGCTGGGCGCTGCCCGAGCCGGAGGGCGCGGCGGCGCTGGCGCTGCGCGCGCCGGGCGGCCCGCGGCTGGCGCTGCCGCTGGACGCGCCGCCCGCGCACCACGCGCTGCTCTACCAGAACTTCATCTACGTCGCGTTCACCGCCTCCGCCGCGCCCGCCGCTAACAGGTCTGTTTACCAACTTAAGTCGTGTAAACGTTAGTGATAATATCTGCGTTTCAAATAGTCCCGACTTTTTGGTCTTCAACTTATCTCAGAGGAAAAAAGAAACGTACTCTTTAAAAAAATGTCTGCGTCGAATTAAAAAAATAAGTTCCATTATAAATACAATATAGCTTATTATTATTATTTGTAAAATGAGTAAATGCGCAAAATTGTTTCCGTTAAACATGGTATGTATGTAATGTAGGGTAATGTTGAATGTTCGGTACAGAGAGAGCGGCGGCGCGGGCGGCGCGGGCGGCGCGGACGACGACGACGTGCTGGTGCTGGAGGTGCCGCTGGGCTCCACGCGCGTCGTGCTCGCGCGCAAGCGCTACGGCGACAGGTAGCGGCGTGATCATAAATGCCTTTCTTATTTTAACGAGTGGGAAACCTTGAAAAGCTACCCGAACGTCATGGGAGCGGCGCCGGGTTATGTGGGACTTTCACCCACTAAAACCCACTCGGTGGCCTACTCCGGCGCTACAGGAGGACTCCGGGATCTCTTGTACAACTAGCAGCCGGTGTCCCGGGCCCTCGCAGACTCCTCCCTCTACAGAACTATGTGTTCAGATTTATTTACGACGATCAATCAGTTGGTGTGCATGCCTGTGATGTGGGCATTAGCCGATCTCAACGGGCACATGTTAATCATGTGTCGTGTGACATGCGGGGCGTGTGTGTGTGTGTGCAGGTCGCAGCTGTGGCGGCGCGGGCCGGGCGAGCAGCTGATCCACGAGGGCAGCTCGCCGCCGCAGCCCACCGACGCCTCGCTCTCCGACGAGAGCGCGCTCTCGCCGCACGCCAAGGCGAGTACCGCACCGTGTGTGTGCAGGTCGCAGCTGTGGCGGCGCGGGCCGGGCGAGCAGCTGATCCACGAGGGCAGCTCGCCGCCGCAGCCCACCGACGCCTCGCTCTCCGACGAGAGCGCGCTCTCGCCGCACGCCAAGGCGAGTACCGCACCGTGTGTGTGCAGGTCGCAGCTGTGGCGGCGCGGGCCGGGCGAGCAGCTGATCCACGAGGGCAGCTCGCCGCCGCAGCCCACCGACGCCTCGCTCTCCGACGAGAGCGCGCTCTCGCCGCACGCCAAGGCGAGTACCGCACCGTGTGTGTGCAGGTCGCAGCTGTGGCGGCGCGGGCCGGGCGAGCAGCTGATCCACGAGGGCAGCTCGCCGCCGCAGCCCACCGACGCCTCGCTCTCCGACGAGAGCGCGCTCTCGCCGCACGCCAAGGCGAGTACCGCACCGTGTGTGTGCAGGTCGCAGCTGTGGCGGCGCGGGCCGGGCGAGCAGCTGATCCACGAGGGCAGCTCGCCGCCGCAGCCCACCGACGCCTCGCTCTCCGACGAGAGCGCGCTCTCGCCGCACGCCAAGGCGAGTACCGCACCGTGTGTGTGCAGGTCGCAGCTGTGGCGGCGCGGGCCGGGCGAGCAGCTGATCCACGAGGGCAGCTCGCCGCCGCAGCCCACCGACGCCTCGCTCTCCGACGAGAGCGCGCTCTCGCCGCACGCCAAGGCGAGTACCGCACCGTGTGTGTGCAGGTCGCAGCTGTGGCGGCGCGGGCCGGGCGAGCAGCTGATCCACGAGGGCAGCTCGCCGCCGCAGCCCACCGACGCCTCGCTCTCCGACGAGAGCGCGCTCTCGCCGCACGCCAAGGCGAGTACCGCACCGTGTGTGTGCAGGTCGCAGCTGTGGCGGCGCGGGCCGGGCGAGCAGCTGATCCACGAGGGCAGCTCGCCGCCGCAGCCCACCGACGCCTCGCTCTCCGACGAGAGCGCGCTCTCGCCGCACGCCAAGGCGAGTACCGCACCGTGTGTGTGCAGGTCGCAGCTGTGGCGGCGCGGGCCGGGCGAGCAGCTGATCCACGAGGGCAGCTCGCCGCCGCAGCCCACCGACGCCTCGCTCTCCGACGAGAGCGCGCTCTCGCCGCACGCCAAGGCGAGTACCGCACCGTGTGTGTGCAGGTCGCAGCTGTGGCGGCGCGGGCCGGGCGAGCAGCTGATCCACGAGGGCAGCTCGCCGCCGCAGCCCACCGACGCCTCGCTCTCCGACGAGAGCGCGCTCTCGCCGCACGCCAAGGCGAGTACCGCACCGTGTGTGTGCAGGTCGCAGCTGTGGCGGCGCGGGCCGGGCGAGCAGCTGATCCACGAGGGCAGCTCGCCGCCGCAGCCCACCGACGCCTCGCTCTCCGACGAGAGCGCGCTCTCGCCGCACGCCAAGGCGAGTACCGCACCGTGTGTGTGCAGGTCGCAGCTGTGGCGGCGCGGGCCGGGCGAGCAGCTGATCCACGAGGGCAGCTCGCCGCCGCAGCCCACCGACGCCTCGCTCTCCGACGAGAGCGCGCTCTCGCCGCACGCCAAGGCGAGTACCGCACCGTGTGTGTGCAGGTCGCAGCTGTGGCGGCGCGGGCCGGGCGAGCAGCTGATCCACGAGGGCAGCTCGCCGCCGCAGCCCACCGACGCCTCGCTCTCCGACGAGAGCGCGCTCTCGCCGCACGCCAAGGCGAGTAGCACACCATATTCACTACACTATACGATCATCACGACATGGAGGGCTCCAAAAAGAGTGCGAAACGCTTCCTTCAAGGCAGGCAACGCACCTGTGATACCCCTGGTGTCGCACGTGTCCATAGGAGACGGTGACCACTTATCATCACGTGGCCTGTATGTCTGTTTGTCCGTCTATATTATAAAAAAAAAACATGATAATAATTTTAATACTGCCATTATAATACAGGGATTAATTCGGACTTTCAGTCTTCATCAAAACTTTTCATTTGCTCTAGGAATGAGATCGGTAAAACCTATGTTTGCTTCGCCGTAGTGCGGATCGAGTAAGCCTAACTAACTTTCAGAGAAGACAGATATTAGGGAGAATCAAACATCGAAATAACAAATCTGTGTCCTATCAAAATGGTAGTCAGAGAAGCTTTATAATTTGATGCATTAAACCTAATTTCACTATCGCACTATTATCTCGTCAAGCTTTGAAGTTTCATCCTCCCCTATTGGACTATTGGCTTTTGGTCATCGTCCACCTTGTAATGTATACAACAACGTGCGGCGCAGGTGCTGGACATCGAGGAGGCGGCGCCGCGGCCCGGGCGCGCGTCGGCGCTGGTGCTGCGGCGCGCGGACGGGCGGCGCGCCAGCACGCAGGCGTGGCGCCTGCTGCCGCCCGGCCGCATGGCGTGCGCGCACGCCAACCTCTGCGTGCAGCCCGACGGCGGCCTCATGGGGCTGGCGCCCGGTACGCGCACGCACCGCTTGCACTGTGTTCCCTCATTGACATTTATATTGTACATAGCGATTCATAGCGTTCAACTTATACGCCGGTTCATGCATCAGATTTTTGAGGTCTGATGAATGAACCGGCTCATGCAAGCATGAGGAAATGCTGCGCATAGGCTTCTTCTAAATAACTACTAATGTAATCCATTATTGTGATGTATGTTGCGGGGTGCAGGTAACCGCGTGGTGCTGGGCATGCCGGGCGGCGCGCGCGGCGGGGGCGGTGGGGGCGGCGGGGGCGGGGTGCCGGCCGAGCAGCGCGTGGCGTGGCCCACGCTGCGCCCCGGCTCCGGCCGCCTCGCCGTCACGCTGGCCGCCGACGGGCCCACGCGCCTCGTGCGCATCCACGACCGCAACGATCCCGTGCGTACCCACTCGTTGTACACTGGCGTGAGGGCCATTTACAAGGAGAGAGTTACTCGTTTCCTCATGTAAACATTTACGATTGTCCCTTCCTCACAGGCAGCAATCGCCATTGAGTATCAAAAATTTCCGTGTAAACAGAATTGTACAGTTGTACTCGAATGGCAAATCTCGTATTAAAACGGTTCAAACCGAATTGTACGATACTCATATGAACTATAAAAAAATGTCATACGAGATCGTACTTATACAAGTATATAACTCGTACGCAAGGATCTCTTTGAAATTAATTTGGTGTGTAAACAGGTGCAGTGGGATGTAAGTTAGCGATACATGATCGTAGGCAAGATTTTAGTTCTTACTTAAATTTGACATTTAATGCTTACGATAATAGGGTGCAGGTTCTCGCCACAACACGTGCGATAAACTCTCTCCATCTAAATAGACCTTAAAACTTTGGAATGCATTTGTGTTCCTATTTGGAGTTCGTAGTGATGCCTCTCCAAGGACCGCACGTAACGAAACATTCGATCGTGCAGGAAGCGAAGCTGATAAAAGCGGAGGAGGAGGAGGAGGAGGAGGCGGCGGCGGGCGGCGGGGAGTGGGGGCTGCGCGTGTCGCTGGCGGCGCTGACCGTGTCGCTGGTGGCGCGCAGCCCGCCCGTCGAGCTGGTGTTCGCGCGCTTCGCGGGCGTGCGCCTCGAGCTGGCGCAGGCGCCGCGCGCCGCGCACCTCGCGCTCTCCGTCGACACCATGCAGTGGGACAACCAGGTACATCCGCAGACACTCCCACCTCTGCTGGCGGCGCTGACCGTGTCGCTGGTGGCGCGCAGCCCGCCCGTCGAGCTGGTGTTCGCGCGCTTCGCGGGCGTGCGCCTCGAGCTGGCGCAGGCGCCGCGCGCCGCGCACCTCGCGCTCTCCGTCGACACCATGCAGTGGGACAACCAGGTACATCCGCAGACACTCCCACCTCTGCTGGCGGCGCTGACCGTGTCGCTGGTGGCGCGCAGCCCGCCCGTCGAGCTGGTGTTCGCGCGCTTCGCGGGCGTGCGCCTCGAGCTGGCGCAGGCGCCGCGCGCCGCGCACCTCGCGCTCTCCGTCGACACCATGCAGTGGGACAACCAGGTACATCCGCAGACACTCCCACCTCTGCTGGCGGCGCTGACCGTGTCGCTGGTGGCGCGCAGCCCGCCCGTCGAGCTGGTGTTCGCGCGCTTCGCGGGCGTGCGCCTCGAGCTGGCGCAGGCGCCGCGCGCCGCGCACCTCGCGCTCTCCGTCGACACCATGCAGTGGGACAACCAGGTACATCCGCAGACACTCCCACCTCTGCTGGCGGCGCTGACCGTGTCGCTGGTGGCGCGCAGCCCGCCCGTCGAGCTGGTGTTCGCGCGCTTCGCGGGCGTGCGCCTCGAGCTGGCGCAGGCGCCGCGCGCCGCGCACCTCGCGCTCTCCGTCGACACCATGCAGTGGGACAACCAGGTACATCCGCAGACACTCCCACCTCTGCTGGCGGCGCTGACCGTGTCGCTGGTGGCGCGCAGCCCGCCCGTCGAGCTGGTGTTCGCGCGCTTCGCGGGCGTGCGCCTCGAGCTGGCGCAGGCGCCGCGCGCCGCGCACCTCGCGCTCTCCGTCGACACCATGCAGTGGGACAACCAGGTACATCCGGAGACGCTCCCACCTCTACTGTCGGCAAAATATTCCATTGTTAGTTGTCCAAGTCACGCGAACCATACCAAACCGTCTAGATAGGCAGTAGCGTTTCGCTATTCACCGATTTCCGTTACAGTTCTGTTCAGGTGATTGGCTAGTCGAGTTGAACTTGACAAAATTCTACTCCGGTTGCAAGCTGAACATCGCAAACCAACTCTTATATCCATAGCGGCAGCGACTCCATGCGACCATGCTTACTCGTATCTAGCTCTCAAATTCATGACATTTATCTGAGTCGTCTCGTTGAATTAGTCGTGTCGACAAGCGTTTACCTCCCATCCGACGAGCTGAAGGGAGCCCTAACTCATCGACACAATGGTGTGTTCACACAGCTGCTGGGCACGCCGAGCCCCGTGCTGCTGTACTGCCTGCCGGAGCGCGGCGGCGCGGGCGGCGCGGGCGGTACGGGCGGGGCGGGCCCGGCGCTGCACGCGGCGGCCGAGCTGGCGCACGTGCCGGCGCGCCGCTACAACGCGCTGTTCTTCAACCACTTTGTTGTCGCGCTCAGGCCCATCGCCGTGCGCTTGGAGGAAAGGTAGGCCCGTGCTATCTGTAGCGTATGCGGACCGGACAGTCACGTGCTAGCTGTGAGCAAGTTCGGACGTGCGCCGGACGCATTACCTACTTCACCTGTACTGTTGAGTGATCAAAGGCGTGTTTTATTTACCCAATGGACACCACAAACACTACACTATACATTATTTAGGCGTCTATCAAAATAATTTTGCGAGTGTCGACGGTTTGCGGTGGGTGGTGGCGTGTAGCGGCGGCTTAGTGATCTGAGGTGACACTGTGTGCGCCAAGTCTTAAATATATGGAAACTGCAGCCCGTAAGTCGGTGGCGGCGTTTGTGGCCGTCGCGTGTGGCCCGTGTGCACTAACCTTTACTTCACACCGTTTGTGTTTGTTGTTAATGCAATCAACCAATGACTGTTTGTCACGTGTCAAATGTTTGCACCGTCAGACTGATCCTGTTGCTGTGGGCGTGGGCGTGGGAGTGGGAGCGGTGGGAGGAGGGCGAGGAGGCGGAGGACGAGGAGGCGGCGAGGGCGCGCGTGGACGCCGCCGCGCCCGCCACGCGCTGTTACTTCGCCCTGCTCAAGCTCATCCCCTCGCAGGTACAGGATTGTTGCTCGGTGACACTGTAAAGCCATTAGGGCCCACAACACCTGTCCATAAAAAAAAATTGCCGGATTCAATAATAATTAAAAAAATACATAAATACATAAAAAAATTTGGATTCAAACTTATTGAGATAAGTAAGTAACTAAATTCACTGGCTCACCTACCGAAATTAAAGTATTCTCAATTCAAGTCATGGTCTGGTCCGATCCTGAGCTACTTAGATACCATGTGAGTAAGCGCATTCACAAAACCACCGCCTTTTGTAATTTCTTATGGAACTATTTTAATTAATTAATTTCCTATTTTCCAAACAATTTGTAAAGAAGCATAGTTTAACAAAAAGTTTTGTATTTTCACAGACTTATGGAAATGCTAAATGCGAAAAGGTCAGATCAGTTGATTGAGGTCTTGTTGTGGCTAGATCCTCGTGATATGACCAAGTTGGTTGTATTGAGACCAGGCTTGTAGTCTCTGTCATGATTTCCTTAGGCTCGTCTGCTTGCACTCCTGAGCTGACCTCTACTCCTACTATTAGCTGCTACGAGTAGTATTAGCGAAACAAATTAATTTTTATGTTGTTCTTAAATGCATCAAAAAGAATTAATAAATATTATACAAGAATTGAGTAATGTTATAACGTCGTTATAAAATGAGTTCCATAATGTAGATCACACGTTCGACCTTTATCTACAAATTGACCTTTCCTCATCTCTTAAATCGTTAGTTGTAGATATTATGTTTTTGTGTGACAGCTAATTAGCTAGTAATCGAATATAACGAATCGAAAAATCCTTTTTTTATTTTACACACTGACTTAAATAAACATTAATCGGTACGGAAATTTCTTAAGCACAACCAGTGTGATCGCCGATTTACTGAAAGCGTTGAATCTGTCTTAATCGGAGCCTGATTTGGCATCGGTAGATCCGGCTGTCGATGTTGACGGCGAACAAGTTAGAAGGCGGGCTGAGCGCGCTCAAGCGGCGGCTCGGGCTGACGCTCATCCGCTTCGAGGACGCGGCCGTCGAGCTGGAGCCCTTCGTGCGCGCGCACGCCTTCGACACGCCCGCCGCGCTCGCGCACCTCGCGCTCAAGCACTTCAAGGACGTGAGTAGTGACGTCACGGGCTGAGCGCGCTCAAGCGGCGGCTCGGGCTCACGCTCATCCGCTTCGAGGACGCGGCCGTCGAGCTGGAGCCCTTCGTGCGCGCGCACGCCTTCGACACGCCCGCCGCGCTCGCGCACCTCGCGCTCAAGCACTTCAAGGACGTGAGTAGTGACGTCACGGGCTGAGCGCGCTCAAGCGGCGGCTCGGGCTCACGCTCATCCGCTTCGAGGACGCGGCCGTCGAGCTGGAGCCCTTCGTGCGCGCGCACGCCTTCGACACGCCCGCCGCGCTCGCGCACCTCGCGCTCAAGCACTTCAAGGACGTGAGTAGTGACGTCACGGGCTGAGCGCGCTCAAGCGGCGGCTCGGGCTCACGCTCATCCGCTTCGAGGACGCGGCCGTCGAGCTGGAGCCCTTCGTGCGCGCGCACGCCTTCGACACGCCCGCCGCGCTCGCGCACCTCGCGCTCAAGCACTTCAAGGACGTGAGTAGTGACGTCACGGGCTGAGCGCGCTCAAGCGGCGGCTCGGGCTCACGCTCATCCGCTTCGAGGACGCGGCCGTCGAGCTGGAGCCCTTCGTGCGCGCGCACGCCTTCGACACGCCCGCCGCGCTCGCGCACCTCGCGCTCAAGCACTTCAAGGACGTGAGTAGTGACGTCACGGGCTGGGCTTACGCTTCAGCACTTTAGGGATGTCGACGGAGTGAGTAGCGACAATGGCTGGGCTGGGATTCACTTGTCTATTAGAAACTCTACGTGCATTGCATCTGTGCATTAGACTACCATGGACTACCATGCATTTAGTTGTGGGTCACGAATACACGTCAAGAATTAAACAAATTAAGTGCCAAAATTATCTAGTCTGAGAAATAATCTGCCATTATCTTTGGTCAGGAGCTGAAGTGGCAAGCGGCGAAGATTCTTGGCTCGGTGGACTTCCTGGGCAACCCGCTGGGGTTCGTGGCGGACGTGTCGGAGGGCGTGTCCGGGCTGCTGCTGGAGGGGAACGTGTCCGCGCTGCTGCAGAACGTCACGCACGGCATCTCCAACTCCGCCGCCAAGGTCACCGGTACGTGGACACTGCGCTGAGAAGAAGACGTGTATTTAAAATATTAGAGATTGATTTTTTAAGACCTTATTTTGCGGATAAAAATAATACAAATGTGTTTTAGAAATAATTACATTCTCAGAAATATGAGGAATTATTTTTTACACCACCCCAGTGTATTTTCCTAGGGGTAGGCAGAGTTACACCAACTTTTTACCAGTTTGTTTAGGTTCTCCGAGAACCGAGGACCTCTAGCACAGCTGACGAATACTAAGGCAACAAGTTACTACTACATGTAAAGTGGTGCGTTACTGTGTGCAGAGTCGCTGGGCGACGGGCTGGAGCGCGTGGTGGGGGACGAGGCGCACGAGGAGACGCGGCGCCGCATCCGCTCGGGCGCGGCGGGCGCGCACCTCGCCGCCGGCCTGCGCGGGCTCGGGCTCGGCATCCTCGGTAACAACCCGAAAATACATTAAAAGTTTTGCGACCACATATTTTCGTATTCACGACAATACTTGATATTCTAAAGGTTGCGCCAAAATTAGTTCCGTACTTAAGAGGTTGTTGTTCTTCTCGGTAGCAAAAACTTTGTAAACCGGCGTTAGATAAAAATATTTGAAGTTCATTAAGCTTATAAAAATACTATTTATTGAAAAATAAATTACTCTGAATCTGAATCACAATAGACGTAACATAGTCCTCCTGGAATGTTAAAGTATTAGCATCGGGTGGACGGTGTTTGTATACAGTTTGTTTCCCGCGCAGGTGGCATGACGTCGCTGGTGAAGCACAGCTACGAGGGCGCGGCGGCGGAGGGGCTGGCGGGGCTGGTGGCGGGCGTGGGCAAGGGGCTGGTGGGCACGTTCACGAAGCCGGTGATCGGCGTGCTGGACCTGGCGGCCGAGACGGCGGCGGCGCTGCGCGACTCCAGCCGGCGCGCCGCCGCGCTGCCCGCGCGCGCGCGCCCGCCGCGCCTGGCCGCCGCCGCCGCCGCGCTGCTGCCGCGCTACTGCGAGGACCACGCGCAAGGTCGCCACACACACACACTTGACACTGTTTATTTATCCGCCCGAATCGGCACATCCAAGGTGAACTGGAAATCTTCTTCAGGGTCCGTAGGCGACGGTGATCACTTATCATCATATGCTTGTTAACTGCTAAAACGTATAAAAAAATCGCTGTCCTTAGTTATGAGTTTTTACAGTGTCGCTAAGTGGTTCTTTTCTACAGACTGAAACTTTACTGATACTGTACGGTACGGTACACCAAGTTAAATGACAACATTGTGATAACTTTTTATCGAAATTTGGTCTTCCGAGCTTCTTCTTTTTTATTTTATCACTGAAATACAAATGTAAGAGAATGATACTATGTCTTTCGAGAAAGTTAAAGAGAGAGTTAAAAAATGGAATCAAGCTATTCATATAATGAATTCCGTTCCGACGTTAGTTTGTTCTCATACAATGTTGGCGTGCGCGTGCGCAGGCGTGGCGCTGCTGCACGCGCTGAACGGGCACGACTACTCGGAGCGGTTCCTGGCGTACCGCATCGTGCGCGACACGCCGCACGACATCCGCGCGCTGCTCTCCGACACTTACCTGCGCATCTTCACCTGCAAGCACGCCGCGCCGCAGGTCGTCATGGAGACGCATCTCAGGTTATTGCTCTCATAGTTTCTCATTTTACGACTATTTCGCTATTTTTATAATAATAATGTCAATCGTGATAATTAACGCATTGTATTGTGCGCAGCAACCTGGTGTCGTGCACGGCGGTGTGCGTGGAGGGCGCGCACTTCGTGGAGCTGGGCGTGCGCGGCGCGGCGGGCGAGGGGCTGCGGCGGCCGCGCGTGCAGTGCGACAGCGCGCCGCTGGCCGCCTGGCTGGCGCGGCACGCCGCCTACGCGCGCCAGCTGCACCACGACCGCAAGCACACGCTGCTGCCGCACGCCGACCTGTGAGCGAGCGAGCGAACCTATCAGCTGGGACTGACTGCCCCGCCGCGTCGGACGCACGTCTGCACAGCCCGGTATCAATGCGAGGCCACGCACGTTCCCGCGCACGTCCCGCGCACGCCAGAGACTGCTCCACGCGCCGCTCCGGCTGATGCATTGTACCAAGTCCACAGCTTGCGGCGCATCTCTCTTCAGCCACATATCCACTAGGTTTCTACTGAATCGCATCCTAGGATAAATTAAACCACGACCACAACTGTAGGGTTCAGCCCACCCGGCGGCCGCATATCGATCCAAGAGTGACCATGCGCTGGACTCCGGCCGCACAACACTCCCATGGCCGCAGTACAGCTGGCAACATACCGATCTGTAAGCGACTGTTTTCTAGGCCGTATCAGGGCGAGACCCCGCCCGTTGCTGTGCGGCTCGTGCGGCTGTCTGTAGACTTGTGAGCACCTAGCCTACTGCCGCGCCGATGTTTGAGGCTTGTACCTATCATACATCGATAATGAGGATACATTAGTTATTAGTGATCACGCTGTGCTCACCAACGTTCTACGACTGTGTCTACGGGCTTAAACATGTCTCGAACGAAACTTCGTCCATTCTTGCTTTAGTTACGTGGTTGGTAAGGGCGGGCTGGCTGTACTGTCCTGTCGACCTGAAGTGCTTTGTGACGATTAATTTTAACTGACTGACACCTGTAACATAGTATTGAAAAGTAACTTTAATAATATCGATGATGATGATCTTTAGGAGGTAAATATTTAGATAGCGCATCTTCAATCGTGCATACCGCACTCAGTATTACGGAGTCTGTTCTCGTCCTACAACAAAATGAGTACGTATTTCTTTCAACTACTTTTTCTGTCTATAGATTCAAATACGAAAAGTGAACTTCTTTTATGTAAGTATTTTCCACCTCCTGTGACTGGAATGGATGCGCGTGACAATTATATATATTTCTTTAGTTGTACGATGTCCTCATGTATTATATATTACTTACCCGGTAGCCAATTATTATGGTTATAATAAATGGCTACCGGGTAAGTATATGGTTCAGTAAAACTAGCGAATTACTCCCAATACTGAACACAAGTATGTTAACTCTATATGTAATTTGTTTAAAATGTAAGTATAACATAAAAGAAAAATTATTCATATTATTGTATATATGTATGTATGTGGATGTGTGTGTGTGTGTCGGAGTGTGTGTAGTCTGAGTACCTCTTCAACTCGGACAACACCAACTAAATCCCTTCCTAAGCGACAAGAGAGTGTTTAGTTAAAACTTCATTATTAGTTTAAATAAATGTAACTTTTGCTCAATTTTGAGTAAGCACTATAGGCATTAGACATAAAAAACAAACAAGAAAATGTATTTCTTCTAAATAAATATATTTATTAGTATTCTATATAAATATGCATGGAGACTAAATATTATTGATGTGATAGTAGCATGTATTGTGTGTATAATACTTACTATAATTCTGATTCATATCGTTGGTAGTTATACTCTGTGGAAAGCCAAACGCATGGTCCTTTAATTTGGGATAAGTAGTCCGTTACTTAAGAACATTCGACTCGACACAGGGTTGGCCACTAACCCCTCCACCAATCCGCAATGGAGCAGCGTGGTGGAATATGCTCTAGACCTCTCGCAGCTGTGACTGTGGGGGAGACCCGCGCCCAGCAGTGGGACGTCTATGGGTCGCAACGAGCAGTCCGTTACTACTAATTTGGTGACATTTCTGCGTCCTCATACTGTATATACGAGTACTTGTATAGCCTACTTATAATTGTATTCCATTAAGTATTAGTAATATTATAAACTAATTTAAAGTTTGTGATTACATCGCTGACACGAATTTGTACTAGGTTACAATTATGGGGTCTGTTTTATTTTGTTGTGTTTTAATGGTTGTAATGTTTCCTTCGGGGTGTGCAATCATCTTTATTTATCAAACGCACAAATTGTTTTTTTTAATTTATGTTCACTAATTAAGTACATAACGTTTCATTATCTAGATACTTAAACTCTTGTCCATATAATAATTTCGCCAAATTGTTTTATAGTTAGAAGAGTAGGTGGTGAGTAGGTAGGTATGATGCAAGTGTGATATGAACGGGTGAAAGTTTATCTGAACAGGTCGAGGGCCCCGTCTTCGTATTCATGACTATACAGAGGTTGAACTTCTAAGCGGCGTTATGTATGTATTTATTTGTGTACACCAAGAGAGTGAGATGATTGTTAGGAATTTTGTTAAGTATGAATCTTTAGTTTGATTTGGTAGCAGATAATGGCTTGTGTATCTTTTTAAACATCGTATTGGTACAGCGGGTGAAGGTGAAGACAACGTACCTAAAAATGCTTTATCAATAAGTTTAATTATGTTAGTTAAATGTATTTATTTTAGATCCTTTGCATAGGAAAGCCCGGCCTAATCTCGCCTAGTTAGTAATTGATAAGATGCAATACGTATTGGCCGGCGCGCGCAACGACGACCAAAGTGAAATGAACCATGTCTAATTTATTGTATTTATTTATTTCAACTGACAAACAACCCTTTGAGCTTGTGAATATTAATTAACATTTATTTTATTAAGACTAGCTAGTAGCGAGCCACCAAGCAGTTATGTTATCTGTAAGCTACGGTATTCCAACATTGTTGCTAACAACTACAAGTAGTAATAGTGTAAGTACTTATTAACTGAAGGTTGATGAGGTATCGCTGGTGAGATATTTATGTTGAAATAAAACGTTGTAATAAATTGTAATAAATTGTATTTAATTGAATTACCTAAATCATCCTTCAAAAATTTACAAGCTTCTTTTATTACAGTTTATTTTTCAAATTTTGAAAATTAATTGAGATAAAATAAAATTTCTGAAAATACTTCTTGATTAGATGACCTTATAACAACACTTACAGGGCAGCAACTACGAGAACATCAGAAATAAGTGTTTATTCGGTTTAAATTATTTTTGTAGTTAAAACTACATAATGACTTTTAACTAGACCAAAATGATATTTACATTTTATCATGCATATCATACTTAAATAAATTCAAATACGTTACTTAGCATCGGTTAATGTATAAATACAAAATGATAAAATACTCGAGCGTGATAGCCGCGTCGCATAACATTGGAGTGGAGAATCAATGGTTGACACTGGCCGCGACGACGCCGACGACAGAAGGTCACCGCGAGCGGCGGCGGGCAGAGGCGTGCGCACGAGTCGCGACACTACCCTATGTACTACCCACGGCTCGTCGGTAGCCGCTAGCCGGCTTGCAGCTTGCTGTCGAGTGTACTGTGGCCCGAGGTCGGCGGGAGCGACGCTATCGACCTCGCTGCTTCACGTATGTATCGTGCTATTGTTTCTTCAAGTTAAAGGTCACCGACATTCCACCAGATTTGTTCCCGCATCTCACGAATTGAACATTCGTTTGAAATGGGTCTCTCTGAGCGCATTTTATTGTTTTACACGGTCAAGTTGATACTGTTGGCGAGCGCAGGCTCCGCGGCCTTGGTCGATACAAGCGCTAATGCGAGGTGAGATGACGAGAAATCGTATTGGGTCGCTTATTTACCTGTTAATCGTATCGAGGAGTTCAAGGTTAGGCCAATTCATTGATGAGAAGCGCTCGATAATTTAAATATTTGTAAATGTTTGTTGTAGGTATGTTTTTTATTTTATTTTGTTTATTAAATATAATTTAATTAATTGGCACTTTGCTTATTTATTGTTGTTCAAATGCTACTACTCCAACTATAATCCACAGAACAACATATTTATTATGATATTTTCACAAAATTTAAAAAAAATCGAAAAATAAAAAATAAATTTTTTTGTCGCTTATGCAGCACCGATGTCATATTACCTCGTATTGCTATCGGTATTACGCTACTTTCTAAAATTATGTACGGTAAGTAGGTTTCGTTTTGATAACAAAATACTTGTTTTATGTTTTTTGATATCCCCTTTACTAAGTTTGGTATAAGAGGCGGGAGGCGGCGTGTGTGGGTGTTAATCAGTCGTTGTGTGCAGCATCAGCAGCATGGCGGGCGTGGCGAGCGTGGCGAGCGTGGACTACTCGGCCGTGCCCATCGTGGAGAAGCCGCTGCACGTGCCCCCCTTGGAAGAGATCGTCGATGGTAAGATCATCTTTACTATGATATTCTGACTCAAACATTTGCTTAAATTGACCAACGATGCTCGTTGCATGAGGCCTACTTATTACGACTTGGGACAACCCGTAGTACGACTTATCATCAGACTCAATAGTCCTTAATGATGTACTTATATTGTCATTTAGGAAAGTTAATTTTTAGACATAATGAATAGGCATTGAACTAATAACTCAAATAAGTTAAATATGATTTAGGCAGATCCACAGAGACAGACGCCTCTAAGGCTTGAGAACGAATCTGTCTCCAAGGCGACAGCCCTACCATACTTTTCGCGGAGTCCGGTTCTCCAGCTCGCCAGTAGATAAAGCCCCTGTTTCGTTCGCCCGCAGTGCTGTCCCGCGGGCTGCGCGCCAACTTCGAGCACGTGCAGGTGAGCGCGGAGCCCTGCCCGGACCTCACGCAGCCGCCCTTTGACCTCACCTCACCAGGTGTGTACCTACCTACAGCTTGCCGGGTACCTACTTGTAGACGACCATTTTACTCCTCAAGGGTTCATATCATTCATTGATCTGTAATCGACTGAACGAATCTTGTGATTCTTTTTCAATATGTGACACAGTTTTGGGTATTCATTTCATATGGTGTATAAATAAGAAGAGTAGTTAATAGATCTTATTAAAACACAGCGGCTTACGGAACCCAAATCTCCGGAATCTCTGCAACGCTCCGCTTATCTTTTTTGTCTATGTTAAGTGCGATGATTGTGTAATTAGTAGATACAGTAGCGGTGTTATTGTTTTGATTGCGAGATAAGGAGAGCTGTTCAAATGCTATCTGCCTTGTTTATTTTAGTTATTATGTGATAAATTATCATTTTATTTTTATATGTAGACGTTATGATAAAATGTTTAATGATGTTTAGTGATGATAAAATGATGTTTAAATGTAACATTTGTGTATAAAAATTTCAGTTGTAAGAAAAATTATATTGTCTAAATTTCTAAGCAGTATAATATAACTAAGATCTGTGCCTGTGATTCCCACGGGGTGCCAAAGTGGTGAAACCCCTAAGTCAGATCTGACGTATGTCTTTTTTAATTATTTCATGATGCTGCTGCTGCAACCCACAGGCGTTCCACTGCAGGGCACTGGTCTCCCTCACAGATAAATCTGCGTGAGGTCTCGAGCATACTCCACCACGCTGCTCCAATGCGGTTGGTGGAGGGGTTAGTGGCCAACCCAGTGTCGAATGTTCTCAAGCCACCCGAAGGTCTTCGTCAAGGCTTTACGATTGTTTTCACCATTGAAAACAACCGGGGCTGACGGCTTATCGTGGCCTCCGAAGCACGGTAGCGCGCATGAGATTTTTGCCACACGGTCACCCATCCAGAAGCCGACCGCGCCGACCGACTTGGACGTTTCATGATGAATGGCAGTACAACAAGGTACATATGAGTCCTCTGTTCGCACGCCGTCGTCATCAGGCTTACCGGCTAACCCGGTGAGAAGTGGTATGAATCTGAAACTTTCCCGTTCTGCTGAGGTAGAATTTATACTGAGTACCTGTCCTCCAATTGCAGGGCTGTCAGGGTCCGAGCCGGTGAAACTAGTGGAGATCGGCGGTCCGCCGTACCTGGTGCCGGTGGCGCGGCGCGACAAGCTGTACGACCTGGCGGCGCTGCTGCGGGCGCTGCGCCGCGACCCCGCGCTGCTGGCGGGCGCGGGCGCCGGGCCCTGGCCCTACGCCGGCGTCAACTGCGAGGTGAGCCTAGTCTATTCAAATATCCCCCTATCTGTTGTAACTAAGTTAAGCTAAGGAAGCTTTACTCGATGTTAACCTATGCCGCCCCTGTCTTCGAATGCGAATCCCAACGTCATCGAGAAACTCCCAGAACGTCCAAAACCTTTTCTGTCGTCCTTACCTATCATTATACACCTTTTGCCGTGTTTCGCAGGACAGCAGGAAAGTATTTTGAATCACTTAACAATCGAATTGGATAAATCTGTTAGAATTTTTAAGTTCCCCAATTTTTTTGTTCCCAGGGCATCATCAACATGTCGGTGCGCGACGGCGCGGTGTCGCAGGGCACGCGCATCGTGACGGTGGAGCCGGCGGGCGCGCCCAAGGGCCGCAGCGGGTACCGCCAGCGGCGGCTGCCCGGCGGCGAGACGCGCACGGCGCTGCTGGGGAACTACCTGCTCACCGACGGACAGCCCGGCACGGTCCGTCACGAGTGCCCGATACGTAACAGATAGACTCCTGTGGCCCTGACTACGGACCCCGCGGGTTCCGGGATCGAATCCCGGCCGGGGCTGGTGTTTATTTTACAGATAGTTATGCGTACTCAGGTCATGGATGTTTGTTTTGTTTTCTGTGTGTCAGCCACCCGCAATACAGGCGGGTGTGTGTGTGTGAGGAGTCTTCGATTGTAATTCACAATTTAGATGTCGCATTGCTAGCATGGGAGTGTCCCACAGCTGAGAGTGGTCCTCTTGATACTCCACAGCTCTATTCCAATACTTAGTTTACTATTGAAAAACCAACCGGTTTAATAACTAAAGTGCCCGAGAAAGATTGCCAACACCCACACCACACTCACATTCCGACCGCACCCGATGTTGTTTCACGTTAGATCACGTACAATCACCGCAAGCCGGCTAAGGCGTTTCTACACCTAATACCGTTGTAAATGGTCTGACAGAAAGAATAAAGTTATGCGTGAAGTGATTGAATGCAAGTGATTTTTTTTATTGGTGAGCACGTTTGATGCTGGATTGTGGAGCTCACGTGCACGCTCGCTGCGCAGGTCCTGAAGGTGGTGTGTAAGAACCGCACGGGGCCCGCCAACTTCATCACCGCCATCCGCGAGACCCTCAAGGACCACTACGGGGACAAAGTTGTCGGTAAGACCATTTATTAGTCCGCTTAATAATTCAATGTATATTATTATGGTTCTCAAATGTATGCATGTGACGTCGATATTTAGCTCGCGGGGTAGATATAAGTAAAAAAATTAATATCTTAATCTCACACACGGCCATCTGACCCCAAAAATGGCGATATACATACATGGATATTTTTTAAATACATACTTAAATGGATAATATTGTTACGTGTTAGGGTTCGACTGATTTGGAGAGAAACACCTGCTGACTCAATGAAGACTTTATTCACTAGCACTAACACAAAGCACTAGGTCCAAACACTAAACACTAGGTCCAACACAAAGCACTAGGTCCAAACACTAAGCACTAACGATGTCCTAGGTCGTAAGCCAAGTCGTAGGTTTCACTTGTATCACTCTTGATCACTGAGTTTTCACTTCGAAGTCGCCTCGAAAGTAGCTCAATCTGAACAGACTCGCGACCCTCCCTGCGACTATTTATATGTGCCGTCGCGAGTACTAGACAACTCTGGAATGTTCCCGCATGTACCGCTCCATCTACTATGATCACAGTCGAGTGTCGTATTCATGTGTTTTGCGCGTGCGCAGGGCTGGGCGGCACGTTCCTGCTGGCGGCGGGGCGCGTGCGCTTCCACGTGATGCCCGAGTTCCGCGAGCTGGCCTGCTCGGACGAGGCGGTGGACGAGTGGCTGCACTACTTCGAGATGCGCGCGCCCATCGCGCACGTCGGCACGCTCGTCACCGGCGACCTGGTGGGTGTGAGCAGGGCTGGGCGGCACGTTCCTGCTGGCGGCGGGGCGCGTGCGCTTCCACGTGATGCCCGAGTTCCGCGAGCTGGCCTGCTCGGACGAGGCGGTGGACGAGTGGCTGCACTACTTCGAGATGCGCGCGCCCATCGCGCACGTCGGCACGCTCGTCACCGGCGACCTGGTGGGTGTGAGCAGGGCTGGGCGGCACGTTCCTGCTGGCGGCGGGGCGCGTGCGCTTCCACGTGATGCCCGAGTTCCGCGAGCTGGCCTGCTCGGACGAGGCGGTGGACGAGTGGCTGCACTACTTCGAGATGCGCGCGCCCATCGCGCACGTCGGCACGCTCGTCACCGGCGACCTGGTGGGTGTGAGCAGGGCTGGGCGGCACGTTCCTGCTGGCGGCGGGGCGCGTGCGCTTCCACGTGATGCCCGAGTTCCGCGAGCTGGCCTGCTCGGACGAGGCGGTGGACGAGTGGCTGCACTACTTCGAGATGCGCGCGCCCATCGCGCACGTCGGCACGCTCGTCACCGGCGACCTGGTGGGTGTGAGCAGGGCTGGGCGGCACGTTCCTGCTGGCGGCGGGGCGCGTGCGCTTCCACGTGATGCCCGAGTTCCGCGAGCTGGCCTGCTCGGACGAGGCGGTGGACGAGTGGCTGCACTACTTCGAGATGCGCGCGCCCATCGCGCACGTCGGCACGCTCGTCACCGGCGACCTGGTGGGTGTGAGCAGGGCTGGGCGGCACGTTCCTGCTGGCGGCGGGGCGCGTGCGCTTCCACGTGATGCCCGAGTTCCGCGAGCTGGCCTGCTCGGACGAGGCGGTGGACGAGTGGCTGCACTACTTCGAGATGCGCGCGCCCATCGCGCACGTCGGCACGCTCGTCACCGGCGACCTGGTGGGTGTGAGCAGGGCTGGGCGGCACGTTCCTGCTGGCGGCGGGGCGCGTGCGCTTCCACGTGATGCCCGAGTTCCGCGAGCTGGCCTGCTCGGACGAGGCGGTGGACGAGTGGCTGCACTACTTCGAGATGCGCGCGCCCATCGCGCACGTCGGCACGCTCGTCACCGGCGACCTGGTGGGTGTGAGCAGGGCTGGGCGGCACGTTCCTGCTGGCGGCGGGGCGCGTGCGCTTCCACGTGATGCCCGAGTTCCGCGAGCTGGCCTGCTCGGACGAGGCGGTGGACGAGTGGCTGCACTACTTCGAGATGCGCGCGCCCATCGCGCACGTCGGCACGCTCGTCACCGGCGACCTGGTGGGTGTGAGCAGGGCTGGGCGGCACGTTCCTGCTGGCGGCGGGGCGCGTGCGCTTCCACGTGATGCCCGAGTTCCGCGAGCTGGCCTGCTCGGACGAGGCGGTGGACGAGTGGCTGCCCTACTTCGAGATGCGCGCGCCCATCGCGCACGTCGGCACGCTCGTCACCGGCGACCTGGTGGGTGTGAGCAGGGCTGGGCGGCACGTTCCTGCTGGCGGCGGGGCGCGTGCGCTTCCACGTGATGCCCGAGTTCCGCGAGCTGGCCTGCTCGGACGAGGCGGTGGACGAGTGGCTGCACTACTTCGAGATGCGCGCGCCCATCGCGCACGTCGGCACGCTCGTCACCGGCGACCTGGTGGGTGTGAGCAGGGCTGGGCGGCACGTTCCTGCTGGCGGCGGGGCGCGTGCGCTTCCACGTGATGCCCGAGTTCCGCGAGCTGGCCTGCTCGGACGAGGCGGTGGACGAGTGGCTGCACTACTTCGAGATGCGCGCGCCCATCGCGCACGTCGGCACGCTCGTCACCGGCGACCTGGTGCGTGTGCAAGGCTCTTTATGTCGCTGGGGGGATCCTTCCGCTGCTGGGCCCATAATGCAGCTACGACGACAGTCCAATTCCGAGCTCGATTGGCCACCCATGACCGTCCTGTCGGGCACGTGTCTCTCCCACCTAACTACTACTAGTGGACTAACTGCTCATTAAAATTCAATATGTATTTTAAATTTTTTTTCTGACTTAACGTACCTTCAAGCACCGAAGCATCCATGAAATTTTACGGTCACGAATTCACATACCGACCGCGTCTGACGTTGCTTAACGGTTCGATCACCTGCAGTCCAGAGTAAATAAATAGTAATTTGTTTATTCGTCGTCAGGGTCTGGACCTGCGCGTGCAGCACTTCCACGGGTTCAGCGCGCACGGCGACGGCGGGCACTACCACTACGACACAACGCCGGCGCTCGCGCACTACGAGGGCTACTTCGTGCCCGCCGCCGCCGTCGTGCGCGTCGACGCGCCCGCCCACTCCCACGCCGTCGGCCGCGACTGACCGGTGGAACACCACCCTCGCCCATCACTTGTCATAGATTCGCTGCTCAACGACCTCCCAACTGGTTTTTAAAGACATGTACATCTAGTGGACTATCATTACATTTCCTCGAAGAAGTGTCGTATAGATTGCTTCAGTATATGAGAGGTTAATCCTGCTCAGTTTTCTGAATCGTGGTCTCCAAAGGTCAGCAATGTTTATTGTCATCGGTTGTCAGGGTGACTGACGATGGATGCTAATGTTGCATCTCCGGCGCGAAACTAAGGCTGAAGTCATAAATAAGACCTCAAGTGCCGCCGATTCAAGTCCTGAATCCTATCCCCGTTTAGTTGATCGTTTTGAGACGGATAGACGAAGGAAACATGAACAGCAAACAATTTTGCAGCATTCTATTTATTTCTTTCCATTGCTATATATTTCTTGTTATATTCTTCTGTGAATGCTTCCAGCCATATGACCTGGCTTTATACAATTTAATGGAAAAAATCGAGCCTTTACATTCCAGTTACATACCCACTTACAAAAAGACTGGCTTGTGAAATTTCATGAGGGCGTTTTGGATTTACGAACAAATATTTAAGATTGCAATTGTAAGCTAAGGTGTGTAAGTTGTAAATAAAACGATAAAGCAAATTGGTGTATCAATTTTTAATAATTAGAGGATATGGGGGAAAATCCACAAATAACTGTATGTGAATTCCTAACAAGATGGCGTCGAGCCACACTAAGCTCAAAATCTGACGGTTCACCCAGCAGCGTCCGCCGGCCGTCGCTATCTTTAACCACTTCGTTCAGAAAACAACGTCGAGCGGGCGGTGCTGCGTGACAGCATCGTGAGCTTAACTGTTCGGCAAGGCGACTGGCTAGGCACTCGCAGTGGCTACTATTTATTACAAACTTATAACGTTTCAAAAAGCCGCCTCCGTGCGTGTGAAGTCAAGGCTTTTAAAAAACCTTATCGCTCTGGGTTTGACAACAAGTGGCATTGCGAAACGCTTGTTCCCCTAATGCCCAGGCACTGCTATCATACAACACATACTGACATCACGCGAACTGCGCTCGCGCCGACGCACGCCTAGCGGAGGCCTCCCCCCCCCCCGCCCCCCGCGCGTCTTTGGACACGCTATCAATTTCAAATTACATACAAAAATACTAACCCTATTTTATTATATACAACGATTCACAAATTAGTCATACCATAAAAACTATAATTTGAAAAATCGAAGGACGATACAAAATGATATTGCATTACATGTATTGTCTTACATTGGTGTACACTAGTGTATTGTATTGATTTAATAACAGGTAATTAAAAATTATAATGGCTAATATTTCGCCTTAATTGAATGAGGCATTAAGTTTTTACTTGGATGCAATATAACTGGACAGGAATTCATTGCATTAATTGTTCACATGTTGATGCGATCGCAGAATATCTTCGATCAACAATACCAATAGATAACGGGTTCCGTACAAAATCAAAGATCAATTCTGTCCGCGTGAAGCTTCAAGAGGACGAGACAAAATAAGAGCTCACGTCTCAAGTGAGCTGTTATTTACTGAGACGCTTATGTTGCCGCCCGATGTCTGTTGGTATTGTTGATCGAAGCGGAATACAGTACGTGATCGATAACAATTCTCTCAGACATACGAAAACTAGCATCCCCCGCCTCAAGTCCCACTTATCAATATCTAGTTTCATCCGCAGTCCGGCCGATTATAATCTCAGATAGTCCATTATTCCATTAATCAGGTAATGTTAGCCAGTTCGAGCTAGATTCACTCAACAGGCTGTACTGAAAATCAGTGTTGCGGTGTTATGTCGCAACTGGGCTGAGTGCAGACCCATTTGCTATCATTTTTTTTATATTATAGCAAATAAATTCTTTCATTTCATTTCATAATCGCTTAAAAATCGATCGATAGTGAATAATCGGTTAAACATCGAACGATTATTAGTATTTTGTCCATTTCAAGGTAACCGTGCAATTTACCGGGATAATAAGTAGCCTATGCCCTACGAAAACGCCGACGAACGAAATACATTGATCCTTTATCCCGTGGAGGCGGAGAAGAATAAACCAACAAACACTTTTCCATTTATATTAGTAAGGATATAATCTACAACTATCTAACTAAACAGTCAAATCGAATGAGGATGGCTTTATCGTTATCGTACAAAAAATTCTAATTTAACTCTAGGGGATAGCTCGCGCGGCGCTGGACCCGCAATCTCACCAAACATTTGAAAGCAATGTTGACTTAAGTTTTGGTGAAGATGGAGGGCGCGGCCACGCGGTCCCGTGTACACAGCCCAATGTCACTAGCTTTCTAGTAATTTCATAAATAATCAAACGGTAATTTCGAATAATAATGAAAAATGTATTATATTATTAACAACATACGATAACCAGTCTCGGATAAGCGGCGCGTATGTCAGTAAGACAATAGTTTCGGTGAAATAAGATGTCTTGTCTGGTCAGCCGAAACTAGTTGAATTGATCGACATTAGAAACCATAGTTAAGCCGCTCTCCCGTTACAACGAACGGACACGCTCGCGAACAATAAAACATACTTTTACTGTATTATTGTATTTTTTTTAAATCAGTACAATTCATCTTCACCCATGTAAGCTTTGCTTAAAAACGGTTACCTCCTTTAATCCCATTATTTCAATTTTTAAAAAGTTTCAAAAAAAAACTTGCAGTGGAAAGAAGCAAAGGATTGCTGTAATTTTATATTTTTAGAAATTGGATGTCGTGCGCCATTAAACTTATTTGTATATCTCATTTAAAATAATGTGTAGGAATAATATTGCATGCTTATAATTTGTATTTAAAATCAATAATATTCATATTCATAAATAAGTTGAAGATATATTGAATATAAGCGATAATGTAAAATTTTGTATACAAAAATAACATCACATGAAGTGCGTACTAACTATCTAAGCCTAAGAATTGAAACATATAATATGTACAAAGCGCGTGAACTCCTCAGGTTTAAATGAGAGCCAACCTGCCATAGGGAGGTTGCAACGGGCGGCAGTGGCCACGATGCAGCCCGATTGCTGATTGGATAGCATAAAATAAGTTCTACAAAATGTGGAAGTATAGAATTCCGATGTTGACAAAATTTACCGTTAAAATAAAATCAATTCCGTTTCACCCCACCAAAGGTAGCCGAGTTTAGTTGAGTAATTGAGCACATACATTTTACTAAAAACGTAATTTTTTTCGCTATTTACAAAACAATTCCAAAAAGCAATATGAGATCAATAATAATATGAACATGAGGTCTTTTCACAACAATTAATTAGTGGATAAGACGATGGCAATAAAATGGGCAGCACCGTTAAGGGACTTGTATTGTATTCAATGTAACGGCAGACATCCTCGGAGATACCTGCATACAAAAGTCGTGGTCGTCTCGTCAGTGCAGGCCCTATTGTTACATTAAACAATATTTCTGTAAGCTTGTACAAAAAAATTAGGGGTGATATTAAATTCATTATTGGCACATACTATGAACTGTAGTTACATTTTGAATATTGTCCACCATAATACATGTCTGTCGGTAGACAAAGCCCCAGAAGTCCCTGATCAGATACATTCCGCCACGCCGCGGCAGTCATGGGACTCGCTGCCGATACTTGTTTGAATTGGAGCTCGCGTGCAAGCATGTTGCCTTTTAAAGGCTACTTTACTACTACTGCGATGTTAATAAACGTCGCTCCGGAACACTTGCCTCTGATGAGGCAGGCTGTTGAGCGCGGAAATCGAGCGATGTGGAGCTTTGGATAGAGCATTCTATACCAGACTTCTACACGCGCTTAAAAATCCTAGAACTTTGAATTTCTGCGAACCACTCATGAACGCATTGATCCTATCCTCGCTGCCTGCAGTACACTGGAGAAGTCTAAGAAATATTTTAACCAATAGGATTGCGCAAAATGTTATTTCAACATTGTGCTCAAGTAGACACGCATTGATGAAGAATTTAAGATTTACTTCAATTCTATTAGTCGAAAAAAATTTCTCAACCAAACCAATTCCCGCTTCGTAAAAAAGAAGTGAGAGATTCTCACTGGGCCGTTCCATACTTGTACAGTATGGAGTCACATTCAATCAGCCTACGTATACCGCTGCAAATTGTACGTTTGTGGAATGCGGCGGTGCTTGGGGTACTCGAGAATACGCTTCAGCAGTGGAGCAAACATAGCGGAGCACATGTTTGACATGCAAAGGAACGAAATATTGCACGGGGCCTGAGACGCGCACGGGACGTGACTCGATGCGTGCACGGGGCGTGACCCGACTCGTGCACGGAGCGGGGCGTGGCGCGTGAGTGGGCGTGGCTTGACGCTCGCGCGGGCGGCGGGCGGCGGGCGGCGGGCGGCGGGCGGCGGGCGGCGGGCGGCGGGCGGCGGGCGGCGGGCGGCGGGCGGCGGGCGGCGGGCGGCGGGCGGCGGGCGGCGGGCGGCGCTAGGAGCGGAAGAAGCGCACGGCGCGCACCACGTACTGGCGGCAGATGGGGCACTCGGCCAGCTGCTTGGAGCAGGCGGTGCAGGCGGCGATGTGCCCGCACTCCAGCAGCACGCACTCCAGCGGCGCCGCCATGCAGATCTTGCAGCACTCCTCGATCGGCAGGTTGTCGATTTCTGCACCAAAGATTTACATAATTAAGGTTTCGAGTATCATTTAATAGTATCATTTGAACTGTACACGTATTCGGATATACGCGAGCGGCGTCCTTGCCCAATTTACGTTCGACTGTACAGCATACGAGTAGCCATACAGTAGGCAGTAGGAGTGACATTACTTGGAACTACCCTCTCCTTGGAAGGTAAAGGAAACAGGAGTGATTTAAGTAAATTAGCTCAAGCTAACGGTGAGAGGTGTTGAGGAGGTGCTGAGCCGACAGCGGGGGAGCAGCGAGCGAAGGGAGCACATACCGTCCTTGTACTTGGCGTGGTCGCGCCACAGCAGCTGCGCGCGCTCCAGCAGGTCGGCGCGCTCGAGGCAGCCGCGGAACTCGACGCGGTTGCGCGCCAGCAGCGCCTTCAGCTGCCTCACGCTCAGCCGCTCCAGCTGCTCCGCCGCCGACACCTGCTCCAGCGACACCGGCGCCGCCTCTGTCGCAACAACGAGCGCGTGCTCACCACAACACCGCAACCACATCCGTAAGAGACGCGCCAGTGCCGACGGACAGAGAGCCGACGAAGCGACTCATAATAACCTAAATGCAACCTAAACGCTTCTTCGCATGTCTGTTAATGGAACAGCGAAATAAAACCATGGCGGGAGTTCGAACGGTAAGTCGAGAGGCGAGCGGCGACTCTGATTCCTCAAAATGAAACTTTTCGTTGACCGCTCGCCGCTCGCCGCGCTAAACTGCTCTTCGCCGCCCCTCCGTCCGTCGGCTGACCCAAATATTACTAGATTCAACTCAAAACCATACATTATATTATTCAAATAAGCTTTCTCATCAATGTAATTTTGAAATCATCGAAATCGGTCCATCCATTGCGATTTTAGAACACATTTAATATTGTCACGGGCGGCATCTGCTGCTACCGCCTGTGACGTCACACGTGGCGACCAGGCTCCTCAGCCAGTGGCCTCAATTTGGTGATATCTGACTTTAAAGATGTAGTCGAAATTAAGGTATAGGTAAGGCGCGGGGCGAGCGGCTCGTAAGAGCTATTATGTGTCTCGCTAAAACACACAGCGTTGTGATGAAGAAAGCTGCATGTGAAATCACCTTCTCTAGATATCTATGGTACTACTTACCGAAAACTCCATGGTTTTACTACCTTTTTCGCTCACCAGTGGGCGCTCGTCAGTCCAAAAGAGCGCGATTTCTGACAACAGTTTCATAGCGTATGTGAATTTTCGCCGGTAAAACGTCTAAAATTTTCTTAAGTTATACTTTTGGAAAAAGTATAATTATTGAAGTGTTTTTAGTGTAAAAATATCACACAGCGTCAGTTTTATACGTAAAGTATAGTATTTAGTGCTTTCTAGTGTTTTTTTTTGTGATGCATTCGGAAGAAAACACGGAAGTAAGTACGGAGGTGACTAAAGCTCGAAGACTGGTGCTTCGGATGGAAACCAGCATTCGAGAAATACGAATAAGGATGTTTCTACATCTTCTTCATCCTCGGAGGATGAGATAGGCATTGTGTCACCTCCACCACGAGTATCACGTAAGTAGGTACTCATACGAACATGTCCAGACATGTTCGTGCCGCGTTTAGGCCACTTTAGGCACTGTTAATCAACTCAAATTATGACAAGTGCTTCTCAAGTTGTGCAAACTCCTAGTTTCGAACCAATTCCATCGACATCACGTCAGGAATTTTTGAATGGGTATCCACCAACATGGGTATAACCAACTTATCAGAACAACAAACTTTCTTTAGGCCAGATCGAAACGGAGTTTGATAGTAACCGTTGGTCTCCGCTCGTGAGGGCAATGGGGCTAGTAAATACTATAGTGGCGCGGTATCCGGAACTAGATACATATATTTATTTGTTCCCCTATATAATTCCAAAAGGTGGCTGGACGTCTCATGGAATCATTGACCATTGGTAGCAGTGTTGTTAATTAACATTGTTATTTAACTTTAATTACCCATATATTTTTTTTTTTTTTTTTTCACATTTACGTTTGGCTTAGCTTTAAGTAAAATGTTGATTGTTAATAAGTAAATAAATAAAAGTAAAGATATTATTCCACCAGCCAACGAAGAACGTTTAGAAAAGTTAGTACATTTACAACAATTCAATACACCTGCATAAGGGTATTCAGTACAAATTTTTCAGTCTAGCTTAGCTCAACCAGGTTTATAGGACTCAAGGTTAATGATGAGCTGTTATTGTAACGAGAGTAAAAATTATTTATTTTTATTTATTTACATCCTTAATGTAAACCTTAAAATAGGGTTTAACAAAGGACAGACTTGTTGCCAGTAGGCATTTTTCTGCCAGTTGACCTGACTATTTAGCTTCCACTGAGCAATTATTAGCAGTGTTCTATAATAAAATTCTTGGACAGAGTCAACTGGATACAAGATTTACTTGACTGGGCTTCGGTATATTCTATACTCAGAAACCACAATGCAAATAATCTGTGGTAAAAGGCCAGAATGCATTGAGGTCAGACATGACAAATTTTAAAAGAAATTAGTAATATTAACTTAACGGTAGTTTATCTTACAGAAAATCCCAGAAAGTCAGGAATATCTATATAGTAGAGAAACCTTACAACCTGTAATTGCTTCCTTAGACGTTTCTCTAAGGTGGTTAAACACCAAACTACTTGAAAAATCAAAAGATCTTTTCCAAATTATCAATAAATATTTAAATATAATATTCCCAAAATCTTCCTTCTAAGTCCACAAAGCAGAAAATAAACAAAGATGTAAAGTTCAGAAAGGACCCTTTTGTCAACACAGTACAGCATCAACCAACACTAATAATAAACAAGGTTGATTGTCAGGACAGGAAATTCGGGGGGGGGGAGCCTACAGAAGTATGGTAAAACTGTGAGAGGCAGAAAAATGAAGAAGCAACCGATTTCATACTGAGGTTAATTCATAAGGATAGTTACCTCCACTACAATTTCCTGGCCATTATGTTGTTAAATATATATATATACTACAACCCAGATTAATTCACAAACCGATGTAGCAAATTTTTTGCATATCGATAATTGGTTGGTGAAGATAGACACTCAACGAGCACATACTTTCACTCACCAATTACAAGAACACACAGGAGATTCCTCCTTGCAGTATACAATGGGAAGGTTTTATAATTAACATCCCTACTATTCTGCCTATCAAGGGCACCAAAGATCATTACAACAATCTCGAATTGGGTTGCAGAGATCCTTCGAGCCCAAGGTTTTCGTGTAATAGTATACTTGGAAGATTTCCTTCTGGTCCACCAAGACCAAGATGTACTGATTTCTCAGGATGCGGAAACACTGAGAATGTTAAAAACCTTAGGATGGCACATAAACTACAGAATGTCGGTTCTGGAGCCAACTCAGACGCAGCGGATGCGGGCTGGGGGTTCAGCTGAACAACACCCTCCTAGAAGGAGATGAATCTAGTGTTTATAACATTAATTAGTCAGCGGATGACTTTAAAAGAAGCAAATATATTCGTGAAAACCGACAAGAGAACTGTGGTAGAGTATGTATATCAGAGACCAAGGGGGCACACAATCCCTGGCCCTTCTGAGTCTGACTACCAGACTGTTGCAACTTAAGGAGTCAGAATCACTCTATCAGCCACTTACCTCCCGGGGAGGCTAAACGGAATTTCGTAACACCTATCAAGGGGTCGAAAAGTATAAGAGTGGCATCTTCTGCCCCAGGCCGCGGAGGCTATATTTAGAGTGTGGGGCGTCCCAGACATATTATTGTTACTTATTTATTAATTATTACTTATTTGCGGAAAGGGACACCGCTATCGTACTAAGGTATGTCACTATCGACACAAGAGATGGCTGCGCATTTTATTGCGACGCTCTCAGCCAAGAGTGGAACTACCTACTGGGCTGAATGGTTCCTCCACCTAATCTCATACCTAGGGTGCTATCCCATCTGAACAGTTCAAAGGGAATATATATTCTAATTCACCAATCCGCGTGCAACATCACCACCGCGCGCGGGGTAGCGTGGTGGATATGCTCTAGACCTTCCGTAAATCTGTCTGTGGGGGAGACCCATGCCCAGCAGTGGGACGTCTATGTTTGCAGTCATATATTCTAATAGCACCTCTAGGGTCCAAGTGCTTTGGGCACTGGTTCATCTGGGAGCTAGGGGCCTTATCGGAACCAATCCCAATACAGAGCCTCAGAAACACATTAATAGAGTGGACCACAGGCAAGTACCCACCACAGATCGACAAACTGGTCTTACTTGCTTGGGAAATTGGAGGTGGGCCGACCAAGTCGCTCACTGGACCTTAAAGGAGCAAAGTGTACTTTTTATTTTATTTTATAAGACACGCCAACAACGTTACTTACATAACATTTACAAATTACAGATCAATGGTATAGGATAGGTATGAAGATCAATTACAGTACCAAGCAATAATATTGCAAGTATTATATAAATAAATAAATAAATATCTTGGACATTCTCAAATACAAGTGTTCGTCACACGAATATTTGTCCTGAGTGGGATTCGAACCCACGACCTTTAGCGCAACAGACAGGGTCACTACCGATTGCGCCAACGGGCCTGTCTTTATATATATTTATATTAATATTATGGTGTACTAAAGAGTAGTTGGCGGACATCTACCTTGGTTACATACAATGCTCCAATTAAAAGATGATAGCCTGGTGTGAGAGCAAAAATCTTACCAGAAGGTAAGATTTTTGCTAGATTTATAGCAAAATTATTTTTGGAGGTCAATTTTGTTTACAGCACTATTTTGTTGCACAAATCCACTAGGTAGACGTTACCTACTGGGCATTTCTACCTTCTTAAAGCCATTGCTCTTGCTAGACCTTAGAATTTGAATAGCCAGGTCGACGACTGCACGATCTCACATCGTTAGAGGTTAGCAAAGAATATTTTATATCCACGGAGGATGAAATCAATCTGTGTCCAAAGTTTGGCTAAAAAACTGATACAACTCATAGACAATCGTTGGATGTTACGGAAACATCCAGCTTCACAATTTTGTCCTGTCAGATACATTACTGAAGGACATTATTTCATATCCACGGAGGATGAAATCAGTCTGTGGCCAGAGTTTGGCTCAAAAACTGATACAACTCATAGACAATCATTGGATGTTACGGAAACATCCAGCTTCACAATTTTGTCCTATCAGACACATTACTGAAGGACATTATTTCATATCCACGGAGGATGAGATCAGTCTGTGGCCTAAGTTTAGCTCAAAAATGATTCAACACATAGACAATCGTTGGATGTTACGGAAACATCCAGCTTCACAATTTTGTCCTGTCAGTCCTGTCACATTACTGAAGGACATTATTTCATATCCACGGAGGATGAATTCAGTCTGTGGCCAAAGTTTGGCTCAAAAACTGATTCAACACATAGATAGACAATCGTTGGATGTTATGGAAACATCCAGATTCACAAATTTGTCCTGTCAGACACATTGCTGAAAGACATACCTGTGATAGAACTATTACTAGTCTATTTATTTCCCTTGCTGGAAAATTTACACCTACTTTGAGTAGTTACTATGATTGCGGATCAGATACATAGTATTTTCAAGGAGGCTCATATTGATGCCCCACCGGGCAGCATTATCTGCCATAGCCTCCAAAAGTTGGGTAAGAGGATTTAGCTATGCAGGCGATCCTTAACAGAGGCAATTGGAAAAATATTGAAACCTTTAGAATATTCTACAGTACTGTCACCCTGTTGACAAAATTAAAGACAACAAGAATTTTATTCATATATAATATTTTTTTTTTTTTTTACATGTTAATTTTATTGGAACAAAGTTCCTTATTGATATATACAAGGAGATTCAAATGTTGTTTGATCTCAGAGATTAAATTTATTTTTGTTTTGTATAAACAAGCATTTTTTAAATTTATTTTTAAATTATACATATTATTGTAGATACTGGTTACATTGATGATCTTTTATCATAATGTGTACATATTTATTTAATTCATCATAGCGTATGTACTTCTCACCAGCAGATACCAAACAGGTCTTCATCACAACGCTGTGTGTTTTAGCGAGACACATAATATAACTGTTTTGCATTACAACAAAACAGGTATTATGTGTTGAATAAAACACACAGCGTTGAAGCAAGGTCCTTGCTGGTTTTGTTCTGAAGACTCTATGAAACTGTTGTCAGAAATCGCGCTCTTTTGGACTGACGAGCGCCCACTGGTGAGCGAAAAAGGTAGTAAAACCATGGAGTTTTCGGTAAGTAGTACCATAGATATCTAGAGAAGGTGATTTCACATGCAGCTTTCTTCATCACAACGCTGTGTGTTTTATTCAACACATAATACCTGTTTTGTTGTAATGCAAAACAGTTATAATTTGTTCGCCAGCCGTATTATGCTCAGCTTTCCTCCAGATTTCATTCAGAGGCAAACCTTCGTGCCGCGAGCTGTAGTGAAACTGAGCACTGACCATCAGTCGGGTCCGCTGTGGCGGGCGCGGGCGGCGGCGCGGGCGGCGCGGGCGGCGCGGGCGGCGCGGGCGGCGGGCGCTGGCGCGCGGGCAGCGGCTCGTCGCGCAGGCTGGCGGTGTCGGGGGCGGCGGGCGAGCGCGGCAGCGCCAGCTCGGAGGCCGCGCGCCGCGGGCCCGGCGCCGCCAGCAACACGTCCGAGTCTGAAGCGTAGGTGTTCAGTTTAAATTAGCTTAGTTATATTTATTTCATATTTTCCATTTTAAATAATTCAAACAATTTATTTTTTAATGCCATATTTAATTTTAAGCAAAAAGAATCGATACAAAATATGGCGAGAAAACTTGCATTAAGTTTTTTTTTTTTTGCTGCGTGGCGTCTGCGTTCCATACGTTCAGCCATAGTGGCGACTTTTTTTATGTTAATTTAAAACAAGTGTAACTTCTTATAAAATATAAAGTTTAAGTGTATATTTTAATAATTATTTTATTTTAAACTAGCTTCTAGCATTAAAATATATTGAGAATAGCCTGTATCAACGGCAAGCTACTCCAAAGATTACCATTATTCAAAATCTATCTATTAAAAATCGATCGAATACTTCAGTGTTTTGTTGGTACTTCATTTCACAGGAACCGTGCAATTTTCCGGGATAAAAGTATAATACTAGCCATTGAGGAAGAGGAAGGACAAACCAACAGACCAACTAACACACTTTCCCATTAATATATTGGTAAGGATTTGCCTTTTAATGTTTATCATCTTCTATATTATAAAAATGAATCGCAAAATGTGTTGGTAAGCGCATAACTCAACAACGCCTGGACCAATTTGGCCAATTCTTTTTTTTAAATGTTCGTTGAAGTTCAAGGATGGTTTTTACGGCGAGAAAAATTTGAAAATTCATCCCCTAAGGGGGTAAAACGGGGGTGCAAAGTTAGTATGAAGCTTTGCCGTTTTTGAAATTAGTGAATGTGTAACGCGAGCGAAGCTGCGGGCGTCCACTAGTTATCCATATAGAAGAAATAAGTCGAGAAGAGGCGGGGCGAAATTCAAGATTTAAGATGAGGTTTACAATCATGATCTTGAACCTGATTTGTGATTGGTTTATTAAAGTCGCCTTAACATATCGTGGAAGTGATATTAAACTATATACAATATAAACTCCAGTAGTAGATTTTCTTAAAAGCCTGGGATCTGTGATAAAATGCACTATCGTTTTAAGTACCTACCAATTACAAGCTTACAAAGTGATGTGCCTTGTCATCATTATAATTACGTCACGAAGCTATCCGATGACTGGTACTTTCTATTTGTTACGAAGCCCGTGAGCTGCACTGATTATCCTCACAACTTTGTCATGCCATTACCCAGTTGCGTAATTCACTGGCAGCCCAAGCCAGATCGCTGTGTTGGTTTTATCGATTGCCCCAAAGCAAAGCAAGGCCGTGACGTGACCTAGCTGTGGTTTATGGTAAGCCGTTCTAGCGTGTGGCGTCCATAGCCCAAGGGCTCGCGTCGATTCAATGTGATCGACAGAGTTAAGCAACGACGGGCGCGGTTGTTTTTAATGGTAAAAAGAATCGATAAGCCTTGTCGACTATCTTCGGGTCGCTGCGACCCATATTATAGACGTCCCACTGCTGGGCACGGGTCTCCCCTTCAGACACAGCTGCGGAAGGTCTAGAGTTCTAGAGCATGCTGCTCCAATGCGGATTGGCGGATCTTCGGGTGGCTTGAGAAAATTCGACTGGGTTGACCACTAACCCCTCCATTCACCAATCCGCACCGGTGTATCGTGGTAGAGTATGCTGTAGACCTCCCGCAGCCGCCTGCGGGGGAGAGCGGTGTCTTTTAGTGGGACGTCTTAGGTTGTAGCTATAAGGCTGGGAATAGATTTCCGATTTATCTCTCCGATAGTCGGATCATGCCATACATACTCGGACGTCCGATCCGACTGTGTATTTAGTATTCAAACGCACTTCAGATTGTCTGATCAGACTATCGGATCCGATCATCGGAGAGAAAAATCGGAAATGTATAGTGTCCGTGGTTGCACGTACCGTTGGGCAGGGGGTCGGCGGGCCGCGTGACGAACTCCCAGCCGGCGTCGTCCAGGTCCTCCACCTCGAAGCAGTCGGCGGTGTCGACGCGCGCGCTGCCCGCGGACCCGCTCGGCGAGAGCCCCCCCGCCCCCGCCGCCGCCCCCGCCCCCGCCTCCGGCACCGGCACCGATATGTCGCGCTCGCCGCCTGCCGTGACACATGCTACATGATAAGGATCTGCAAGCTGGAGTCTCCTGACGGGTCGTGTATAACCGCGCCGACAAGTGGCCGCATCCCCATCTAAGGGGGATAGCGCCGCTGCATGCAGACTCTCACCATTATATCATAACATTAATAACAAGCATATCACAGAATAGCGTATATGTAGCGTCCATAGCCCAATGGCTCACATCGATTCAATGTGATCGAAAGAGTTAAGCAACGACTGGCGCGGTCGGTTTGTGGATGGATGACCGCTAGTGGTAAAAATGTCATGGACGCTACCGTACTTCGGAGGGCACGTAAAGGCGTCGGTCCCGGTTGTTTTCAATGGTGGAAACAGTCGTTAAGTCTTGTCGAAGACCTTCAAGTCACTTAAGAACATTCGACACTGGGTTGGCCACTAACCCACTGTCTGGGGGGACCCGTGCCCAGCAGTGGGACGTCTATGAGTTGCAGCGAATACCACAGAATATTATCATAGCAGGACTAACTATTACGAACAGTAAAGAACTGACAATCTTATGGTCTCATCTACACCCTACGCTAAGTGACCTAACCGTCCCAGTCTCTATTTGAGTCTTGTTCAAAGCTGGTCATAATTGCAGCGGGACGGGTGGTGCATGCTCTGCATGGTCGTTTGCTATCGTATGTCCTTAAAAAATATTTGATACCCGGGGTGGTGGTGAACCTTCTGTCTGCGTGGCTGGGCCCGTTGCCGGCGGGGCTCGTGCTGCCCGGCGAGTGCGCGTGCACGGCGTTGAAGCAACTGCCTGCGGACCAAGGAGGATTAACTATTAAATTCAGTTGTTGTTTAACTCATGTCTGTAGTATGTTTGTAAACATTTGGCATCACGGTACCAAGTGGATTAGTATCACAGTAATACCCTTTGATCCATCCATCAGCCTTTACTATTCCATTGCCGGATAAGATTCTCTTTAGAGGACCTGGTTAAGAGCCTATTATTGTGAGATATTTTTATATACTCCCATAGGTGTCCCATGTGTCTGACCACCAAAGTGGTTACCTCTCGGTGGGGGCGGGGCGGGCGTGGCGTTGTTCCTCAGGTCGAAGGTGGAGTTGATGAACTCGTTGATGTTGGTGGTGAGCCCCTTGAGCGCGGTGAAGGTGCCGGCGCCCGCGCGCGGCCCGCGCCGCCGGTACGCCGCGCTGTTCACGTGGGTTATGCACAGGCTCACTAGCTCCTCCTTCTCTGAAAGTTATTATTATTATTACATATACATATGTTGATTAACATTTTATGTATACAATATATTAAATTGTATAGGTATATAACATATTATGTTTTATAATCTTTATAAGCTGATTCCTCCTATTCTGAGAGGGGACTCGTGCCCAACAGTGGGACAAAAAAAGGGTCGTGGCAGTGAATAAGCAGACAAGCAACATGGTGGTATGTGGTCACCATCACCTATGGACATGAGCAACACCAGATGGGTTGCCAATGCATTGCTGGCCCTGAAGCTTGAAGGAGAGCTTTTTGCAGCTTTTTGAAGAACCCCATATCATAGCCCACTGTGATATCTCAGAAGTAAGCTCATTCTATATTTTGCAGGTGCCAGGCACAAAAGAATGACTAGAAATCTAAACAAAATACAATTAATAGAAGGCCAAAAGTGGTTTAGCTTTTTTTGACATGAGATCATGGTCCCAAGCAGCTTAGTTTTCAGCTACAAATTTTGGTTAGTTATTTAATAGCTTATTCCTTTGCATCAATATACCTCACACATAAAACAGTTTTTATTAAGTAGGATAATGGGCGTAGGAACTAGTAGGAAGTTAGAACTGTTAGTGGGAATTACTCATTGTTGTCAAATATTTTTGTCTATTTAAAAATTAGTGGATATATAGTTATTATTAAAATAATTAAGGTGATTGCTTCGCTGTGGACGGAAATTCATTTTTTGTTCTCTACTAGATCAATACATATTGTGACATTATTTTTAATGCTTAGCATTGCATTTTTTAATGTATCATTTTGGTTCTGAAGTTTTGAATGTTGCTCCGTGAACTATAAAATGAACATATTATTAGATAATGGGCAATAACATTAGCAAAACATGCTGCGTAAGAATAGTCTGGCAATTATCCAAAAAACTTAAGTATCATAATACACAAACATTAAAACTGTCCAACCTATGTCCAAATCAAAAAGACTACCCCCAATGCCCCCACAAATCTAGTCTAACGCAAAGGCACCGAATTCCGACCGCTTATCGGCGTTTTATGTTTGAATCCCAAAAAGATAACAAAATTCAATTTATGAAGTTTAAAAATTAATACGTTTTTGTGGTCATATATTTTTTTTAACTAAAATATTAAGACAAAGTAGTCTAAGTGGTACATTTTATATCAAAATCTTGACTTTTCAATGCAGATCAAATGAAATACTAAGATCCCCGTTTTCCGACCGCCCAGTGGTGTTTTGCTTGAATCCGACCGCTTAGGCGCCGAATTCCGACCGGTCCGTGACGTTTTGACTAAAATGAACTTAATTGTCTACCAATACGGTGTGAATTTGTTTAAAAATAACAAGATTTTATAGTTGTAATTTGTTTTTTGTTTAACGTTCTTAGATTACGTTTTTACATTTACATTTTAATTATCCGATAATTATCGGATAACTATCAATGAACATCTTGATAATTTCCAACCCTGGGCAAGGGGATGTTATCTCCCCAAAGCTTTTCACCGCTGCATTGGAAGATGTGTTCAAGCTGATGGAGTGGAAAGGTCGCGGCATCAACATCAACGGAGAACGCCTCACACACCTTCAATTTGCCGATGATATATATAGTCATGTTGGTGGAATCGCTGGACGACCTCAACACCATGCTAGGAGACCTGAACAGCGCCTCGCAACGGGTGGGTTTGAAAATGAACATGGACAAAACTAAGATCATGTGCATGTCAAACCTATACCGGTTGTTGTTGACGGCGCTGCTCTCGAAGTTGTTGACGAGTACGTTTACCTGGGACAAGTGGTCCAGTTGGGTAAGTCCAACTTCGAGAAAGAGTCACTCGCAGAATCCAGCTCGGGTGGGCAGCGTTAGGGAAGCTACGACATATCTTCACATCCAAATTACCTCAGTGCCTGAAGACGAGAGTTTTCGAGCAATGTGTGTTGCCAGTGATGACATATGGATCCGAGACGTGGTCCTTTACCGTCGGTCTGATCCGCAAGCTCATAGTCGCTCAGCGCGCTATGGAGAGAGCTATGCTCGGTATTTCTCTACGGGACCGGATTCGCAACGATGAAATCCGTAGACGAACGAAGGTCACCGACATAGCTCGCAGGATTAGCGAACTGAAGTGGCAATGGGCAGGCCACGTCGCTCGACGGACTGATAACCGTTGGGTAGTAAAAGTCCTCGAGTGGAGACCGCGTCTCGGAAAACGAAGTATTGGCCGCCCCCCGACGAGGTGGACTGACGACCTGAAGAAGACAGCGGGAAACCGTTGGATTCAGAGGGCGCAGGATCGGGAGGAGTGGCGACGATTGAGGGAGGCCTATGTCCAGCAGTGGACCCAAAAAGGCTGATGAATGGATGGTCGCAATCAAGTACATTGAAAACGTGATTGCGACCGGCACGGACGGAAACAGGGAAGAGGCAAATAAAGTGTACCGTATTTCCGACCATTATTAAAGTTTGTCTATTATTCAACTAAAACAATGTATGTGGTTTGTGTTTAGTCAAAAAAATGTCATGTAAACCTTAAAACGCTGAATATCATCAAAGAACACCCCAAAAACTTGATATGTTATGTAAAATATTTATTTATAACAACACAGATACTTTGTAAAAAATCAAGAAAGTCTTGAAAAATCTTTTTGTTTCGAGTCAAATAACATTGAATGTAATGATTTTAGAGTAGGTCGTATACAGGTTCCCTAAAGTATCACAAAATTTACTTAAACAATCGAACGTGAAAAATAAGTTTTTAGTGAAAACAAAGCTAATAATTAACTTTCAGTGCGAAGTACAAAAATCTTGTTTCCGTCCAACCGGTCGGATTTCGGAACTTACGATTTTTAGAGAGACCTCATTCCGTTCAATCTTAATAACTTGATAAACCTATCAATTTATTAAAATTCGGAGTTTAAACTTTGTAATTAAGATCACTGTAAGTGTATTTATACGATAAAAACACAAAATACTTACTGGTAGGCTCACTTCCGCAAAAATCGAGATTAGTATGATTTTCTACTTTTAACTTTTTTTACATTACGAAACAATCAAAATGCACCCTTTAGCAGTTTTGAACCAGCTGACGTTTTGTTTGTTACGATTTTAAAACCGTTTTTTGTCAATTGACACACGAATATTGAATGAATAAAATGCGTTAAATTTCGTGAGTCTTAGGTGTGAAATTTAATAGTTTTAACGACTTTTCGAAACGGTCGGATAGAGGAGGCCGGTCGGAGACCGGTGCCGTTGCGTTAGGATCTAAATGTTGCTAGCTCGGGGAGATCAGCCATCACCAGACAGAGTTGATAACCATCAGTTCTGTCAGTTCAGTTCTTATAATAAAAATGGAGGTTTATGACCATGAATTCTGATTTTTTATAATTTTATAGCTAAATCAAAATAAAGTTTATGCATCATTCCATCAAAAGCAAGACAAAGGTTTTCTTGAGGATTATATATAAATATTCCATCTATTTTATTGTATTTATATTATGTTCTTGTAAACACTCATTATATTATGACAAGTGGAAGTGTTGTGATAAACTCTTAATCTCAGGTACTAGCTATAGATCAATAAGAGAAGTACCAAGGATGATTCAGAAAATAGAAATTGCTGGAGATTTAACTAAGAACTGGCATATACATGGCATCTTGAGTATGTAAGGATATTGCCAGATTGAGTTTGGAATATTTATAAGTACCTGTTCAAAAATGATACATGTACATTTACATAAGATATGTTAAGCATGTGACAAATTAAGTGATAGAATTTTAATCCCTGACATAATCATGTGATGCACACCATTCAAATTACCGAATGTCAAATGGCGAGGTCAAATAAGTTAGGATTGTTCTAGAAGATGCAAATTAGAAAAAAGATTTCTTTGCATACGTACCGACGCATCCTCTCGTGGAGACGTTCTGCCGCTGGAGGAAGCACTGCAGGTCGCGCACCTTGAGGTGGGCGACGGTCTGGCGCGACAGCGGGCGCGTGGAGAGCACCCGGCAGGGCGCGCACATCGCGCCGCCGCCGCGCCGCAGGCAGCCGCTGCAGTAGTACCGCTCGCACTCCGAGCACGCCCGCTTCCGCTTGAACACGCTGAACTGCACCGCACAACTCTCGCACGGCATCCTACTCCCGCGGCCCCGCACTATCATCGGACATACTCCGTGTGACGCACTTCACCACACACCCCTGCTACCACAAACCACAAACACATTCCTCGCACGCGATCTTGGTTTTGTTACGTAGTTCTACTTGCTGGTTTCACTAGCATTTAAGTTGTACGAAACTATATCATAAAACATCTAAACATTTATATACCAATAAAAATTGCCATCATGGTTTAATGAAAAGAGCAACGTTAAGTTTTTGCTTTGATTGCTTTTTTTGGCGTTTTTACGTACTACACTACAGTCAGCCACTTCACTTCACTATACTTCACTTCACGACAGACAGACCATCCATTGTAACAGCGACAGACGAACTACCGACCGACCGAACTAAGACAGTGACAATTGACAAACACAGAACACCAAACAGTTATGTCAAATTTTCTGACATTAGGTTACAGATTATAGTTATAGCATAGACTAAATTTAATTGACTACTTGACAGCTTTCAGAAACGTTATTTTATTTTTATTTTGTATGTACACCTCATGAAATAAATGTTTTCGTTGTAAACTTAGAACATTAAACACTAAGGATGAAAAAGAGCTATCCTTAGAAAACCCGTATTTTTCTTCAAACTCATACCTTAGATGTAGGTATATCCTTTTATTTATTGCATTTAAAAAGTATTTATTTAAATATATTATAATATAAATATATAATTTCGTTTTTATTCATTATTACTTATTTATTTATTAGTTTCTTCCAATAATGTACCTCATCACCATGTCCAGTGACACTGCAAAAGCCGTTAGGGCCAAAAGAAAAAGTCCTTAAAAAACATGCTCGGTAATGGTGGTTGTAGACCTAATTAATTTGGTTCCCTATAGGCTTTATTATCTAAATCTACTAGAAAAATATAGAAGAGCAGAGAAAAACAAAAGGAGTGCTCCCGATCTCTTCGATCCCATGTGTTTAGAAAGAATGTGATGTAGTTGTCATTCAGCTGGATCAAATCTGAATAGGCCTGTATAAAATTTGCTCAAAGTAATAATATTTTGACTGTAATGCTTGTTAGCATTTCGCTGCGACCCATAGATGTCCCACTGCTGGGCACGGGTCTCCCCCACAGACACTGCTGCTAGGTCTGCACTGGGAGGTCTAGAGCATACTCCACCACGCTGCTCCAATGCGGATTGGTGGTGGGGTTAGTGGCCAACCCAGTGTCGAATGTTCTCAAGCCACCCGAAGGTCTTCGACAAGGCTTAACGACTGTTTCCAGCATTGAAAACAACCGGGACCGACGGCTTTACGTGCCCTCCGAAGCACGGTAGCGGCCATGAAATTATTGCCACTAGCGGTCACCCATCCACAAACCGACCGCGCCCGTCGTTGCTTAACTCTTTCGATCACATTGAATCGACGTGTAATAATTGTTTTTAAAGCAATTATGGTCCTGTTGGAAAGGTGTAGTTTCCGGTTACACTTCTTTAGAGGCGTCCATCTTAGTCCTCAAGGGTAGCGATACATCTGTGACTGACTTGAAACGAGACTCTTACTAAAAATTACTAACTGGACTGTCACGAACACCATCTAACTGGACTAACCATCCCAGCCTTGTTTAAAGTCAGTCACAGTTCTGTTGTCAAGGGCGGCAGTGGATGGGTGGTGCTGCAAGATCGTTTGCTATCTTGTATCCATAAAAAATAAATAAAAAACCTCGCTATGCGCACGCTCATGCTTGCGCGTCATATGACTCAGAAGACTAAACCTACTTACCGTATTCTATGTTAGTTCAGCTTTACAAACAGGCAGCGATTCGATGCTTATAATCAAAATATATTGTATATACATAATATGTGTATATATTGGGTCACACCAATGAATTAATGTCAATATTAATGCACAATAACAACATCGCACTAAGGCAAAAGTTGGTTTGTATTAGGTACTTATCTATATTTATATCGTCTTCCCCAAAAAAAACCTTTCTAATTTTAAATTATATAAAAGAATAATATACATATTTCGCTCTAGCACTCACAGCTGAGGTGTCCGAGTGGTTAAGGAGTTGGACTTGAAATCCAATGGGTTCTACCCGCGCAGGTTCGAATCCTGTCCTCAGCGATAATACTTTTTATCATTTTGTACCCCTATCCACCTGGGTAACAATAAATATCTTTCTTATTTTAAATGAAATAAAAGAATACCTAGTATACATATTTCGCTCTAGCACTCACAGCTGAGGTGTCCGAGTGGTTAAGGAGTTGGACTTGAAATCCAATGGGTTCTACCCGCGCAGGTTCGAATCCTGTCCTCAGCGATATTATTTTGGATTCTAAGAATGCGGCTTGTTTGATTTATGGTGTGTCTGCCAGCTACTAAGTAAAATCTGGTAATACGGCCAATTAAAATCTACTATTCTGTGTGTCCTTTTTTGAATAAGATTAAAAAATATATCATTGCAATTTGTTGATGACCATAAGGCGGTAAAATCATCCGACGGATGATTAAATTTAAGATGGATTGAAATACTTGTATTTCTGAAAGTGTACATTAGAGAAGTATTAGGTAAATGCTAAAGTGATGCATTTGATGATTTATTTATTTTCGGTATTAATATAAGATTAAAGCGAACATTACAGGGACATGCCCAATGTGTTTTACTAATAGACAATACTAACCTACCTTGTAAGTTGTTACATCTTCTAAATATTTACTGGCAATGATCTGTTAATGATAAATGAGTAGTCGCCAACTGCCATTACCCAATCGTATTCTTACTAGGTACATCTGATCTGATCGAGGCTGAGGGGCTGGTCATATTGAGACTGTCTCCCAATGACTAGTGTAATGATTGCATTTATGCTGTCCATTTAAATGATGTTCGCTTAGATATACCTACTTCATAACAAAACTTGAGTTTAATCTAAGCTCGTTCGTATATCCTTCTAATTCTAGCATTAGCAATAGTAAAATAATTATTTACGATCCATTACATTAAAACTTAACATTCAACTTTACTGCTTGTTCGTGTGCACAGTTGCTATTGGTCCACCGATTCTGAATAAAGAGCGCGAGGCTATAGGTTGGTTCGCGATTACAGTTACAGCTGAGGTGTCCGAGTGGTTAAGGAGTTGGACTTGAAATCCAATGGGTTCTACCCGCGCAGGTTCGAATCCTGTCCTCAGCGACAGTTTTTTTATCATTTTGTACCTCTATCCACCTGGGTAACAATAAAAACCTTGTTTATTTTGTATGAAATAAAAGAATAATAGATTTCGCTCTAGCACTCACAGCTGAGGTGTCCGAGTGTTTAAGGAGTTGGACTTGAAATCCAATGGGTTCTACCCGCGCAGGTTCGAATCCTGTCCTCAGCGACAATACTTTTTATCGGATACAAACATAGCAAAATGTAGTATACTAGTATTCACACCTGACACGTGCTGTTTCAAATCAGTTACGTGCAATAAACTTGTATTTTATTATTAGCAATGACAAAAAAAAGATTTCTAGTGAACTTTAGGATTCTGGATTCTAATAGGAAGTTCTCCACAAAGTAAAAACCACAGGCAGCATCGTCGAATCTTCACAACGTCGTTCTTCGTAACTCGGTAAGTACGGGGATACGAGTAACGTTACTGGTATGAAAACAAATGTTATAACGAGAACACACTGTGTGTTTTAGTGGCTTCTGTCTGCCGCCTTGTTTAGGTATAGACTTAATGCTTTTGTTGTCAATAATTTCGGCTCAATCAATAAGTTCAACTAAGGTTATTGAAAAATCTGGACGTTCGGCTTGTCGACCGACGAAGGTGTCATTTAAGTAAGGGTATCGAGAAGATTATTCAAGTATAACGTAACCCAATGAGACCTGAAGGCCGGCGCGTTCCGGAAAGCGGTGACTCACCGCTTCAAGGAAACTAACGCCCCCGACTGTCTACAATCAGTCGACATCTAAATACTCGTGCATTTTCCTCATACATTTTATACATAGAGTACAAATTAAAAAGTCGCTTGATAATGTCAAATAATTTATGTAAGTGTATGTATGTATCTAATGAATGTAGGTAAGATATAAGCACCGTATTGATACGCGTATGCCATTATAGACTCGTGGACTGGCTCAAAAATTACCACATTATTTTATCATTCGTTTGGTGTCTTGAATCCTGAGCCTCCCAAGAAAGGGGCTGAGGTCCTAACCACTGGGTTGTTAGCGCTAACAATCACATAAAGTTCAACATCACGAGCGATTTAACTGACAGACGAGGCTCCCTGGCTCCGCACAACATTTTCCGGCTACCGCATTACCTAACGAAGTTTGGCGTGAGGTCGAATCTTTCCTCGGCTCATCCTCGGCCTTCGCGCGAATATGGACTCTACTGCTACAATATAGGGTGTAGCTTGGTGTACGCGTGGGTCGCTCGGAGAAAAGTAGGTTAAGTGCAAGTTATTTTTCACGGAACCCCGGGCGCCTGCTTGAAGCCTCCGTTTGAATTGAACGGAGGACGAGTTTGAGCGCCATCCATTAATTTGAGTGTGATTCTGGGAACTGGTGTAATGCCCCAATATTTTTTTATAAAAGTGTTTTGATGATGTCCTGAGCTGTTTCATTAAACCCGTCACAAAAGATAAGGACGTCTCAATGTGATTTCTTTTAGTGAATAAGATAGGTATAGGATCCGCGCATGCACTTCCACCTTCTATCAACAATATTGATCGAACTTCAGCCTGTTTCTTTCGATGCCTAACGTAGAACGGGATTCGGAAAAGGATTGGGCGTGTAAGGTAGCCGTGGTTTATGTTGGGCACAGATGTGTTGATACACTCGCGGCCCTTATGGTCTGTTGCCTATAGTCGTATATTGTGTAAGTTGTGTAAGTTCAGCAACAGACAGACAGACATTTTCGATTGGAACAGTGGTCAGTTTGTTCGGTATAGTTTTAAGTTTGAAACATGTGTCACCACCAGTGAGTTATCAACATTATGGTCTGAGTGTGACTTGTCTCCACAATCTATGCTATTAATTATAGATTTATGATAGCAAACGAGCCTGCAGCACCACCCAGCCCCTGCCGCCCAAGACAACTATGACTGACTTTGACCAAGACTCAAATTATATAATAATAGACTCACCGTTAGTAATAATTAGTACTCCTGTTAGTTGTTGTTAGTAATAGTCCAGTTAGTAATTGTTAAAATAAGTTGCATTCCAAGTCAGTCACAGATGTGTTGCTACTCTTGAGGACTAAGATGGTCGCCTCTAAAGAACTGTAACCGGAATTATAAATAAGTGTGATAAAGTCCGGGCACGCTTCCCACATGAAACGCGCTTAGACGTATAGTCGGGTCCGTAGAACCAGTGTTGAACTTAACTTGAACTTACGATTCATTGTCAACTGCGTAAAATTGTTCAGAGATTCCCTATTTTTTAATATCACTATATATTTTTATTATAATTTGTTCATTAGATTATGAATAATTTCATTCGATGAAAAAGAACCACCTGACCGGAATACATTTCCTATAAATACATTATTGGAATTAATAAAATTTTTAAAACCAATGGTTGTCGGAAACCGCAGCGGTTGCAATTTCTACCACCCAATTTCGAAACCAAATCATGAGTCACATTCAATTACATAGTAATTATGCGTAATAATAATTTAGGTAATGCAATAATTGCTTGTATGGCACATGTATTGAATGTGGTTAGTGTAAATGTGTCAGTTTAGCGTACTGCAGATCATTACCCTCTTGTTTGCTTTGTCAGCAGCAGTCGGGGAATAACCGTTACTGCCGAGTTGGAGCTGTGGCCAGGTACAGACCGGTACAAAAACGGCACTGCTGGTGGTTGTATGATTAGTACAAATACAAATTCATTATAAGCCACCCTCACGCTGATGTTAGAAAGAAAGAAAGAATCATTTATTTGCCAAATCGTTCATGTTACGATTGGGAGCTATTGTTAAGTTCCTACTAAATCAAAATAGCAAATAATGTCTCTATCGCATTCATATTTCATGTTAATTTTAAACATTTATTCATAACAAATTAATAAACCTATCTCAATTATACAGTGTTTTGTCTTCTTCATTCAAACTCAATTCAGAATTTGACAGCAGACAAAATACTTTGTAGCTACTATACTTTGTGGCATTAATAATTTGTTATGAATAAGACCCTTATTAAAACAATTTACAGACATAATTATATTGATTCTATCATTGCCTGGCCCAGTAGGATCACAGGTACACAGTGGGATACCGTGGTTATTTCAGTAGGTTAATTGGTGAGAACACGGCCCTTAACGTAAAGATTAAATAGGCAGATAGAAAGGACTACTTCGTCTTCCCTCAATGGTCGACATAAGAAAAATAAAATCTGAAGCACAATTATGTTCAGCAGTGTACTTGCGATTTGATATACATAATATGCTTACATACACTTGTTTGATGTGCAATTTTTGCTATTCATTGTCCATTACTAACAAATGTCATAGACATTAAGTCGCGATGATAAATGTGACCAAAACTGAGAGCAAACATTTATTATCAGGTCCGGCTAGTACTCGTATTTAAAAACCATGTCATAGTATTCTACTCGAAAGAACCGTAATTAATACACTACTATGTTTCGGAGAGTACGTTGAGCCGTCGGTCCCGGTTGTTTTCAATGGTGAAAACAATCGTTAAGCCTTGTCGAAGGTCTTCGGGTGATTTGAGAACATTCGACATTGGGTTGGCCACTAGCCCCTCCACCAATCCGCATTGGAGCAAATTGTCTGTGGGGGAGACCCGTGCCCAGCGGTTCTCTCTTGTTTTCATAGGTTATCGACGAGTTAATGTTATATTATGTTATATCGTCGTGGACGTGAACGGAGATTTACTTGTAGGTATGTAGGTAGCTACAGCCTCCCGTGAGTTATTGTAAACCTAATGCATTAATGTGTTTGGATAACGTGGATTTTTCCTTAATAGATTGTTATTATTCAGCGATTGGTTTCCATAAATCACTAGACGCGGTATTGCTCGCAGGCGTGGAATATTCCAGCAGTCGGGCTGGGCGCGCGGGGGCGCCGGGCGGCTGGGCGGCTGGGCGGCAGGGCGGCTGGGCGGCAGGGCGGCAGGGCGGCAGGGCGGCTGGGCGGCAGGGCGGCGATCGATTGCAAGGGCTCGGCTGCTGTCAGACCGTTTTATAAATACTGGAGGGCGTGTAAAGTTTTCTGAGATACGTGCTGCTTTTGAGTTTAGTTTGCAGCGCGGGTTTCCTGAGATTGTATTTCGTAGAACAAGGTAGTTGGTTTTGGTATAGGATTGTATACACCACAGATCAGTTATGAGGCTATGGTAAAGTTTTAGTAGTTATGTAGTAGTAACAAACAAACTAATCTTTTATTGTACCAGAATGTACCATGATAGAATACTTAGCTCCTCTTCCAACCATAGAATGACTACTCTTCCGCATAAAAGAGACTTTATCCATATTCCTTCACCGTTCAGGCAACACTTCTCTGGAACGCCTTGCCTGAAGAGATCAGGAATGCCAGAAGTAAACATAGTTTCAAAAAACTTGTACACAACCACTATCTAGAGTCCCTTAAATGATTTATTTACCTGTGATTAATCTATGTATATTATTGAAATGAGCCCTTCTAGCGCTTGGATAAACAATGGAATACTACCTACCTACCCGTGAATTGAAACGGATTCATCAGATTCAGTACTGGCAGGAAGTAGAGTGAAGGAAGGTCCTTCCTCCATTATAAACCAGTCTTAAGTTCTTCCGCTGAGGTATTAGCATAGCACATAGAAAATAATATACTACCTATATTAGTATTGAATTCGGTATTGGATTATCAAATCTTCCAGATACTAACGCTCCTACGCATGACATGAGTTAAACAATTTGACAAATTAGCAAGAAACAAATGAAGTGAAACTAGGCTGCTTGCTCGTATTGTCTCAGCTATTTTTAATGTAACTAGGCAACAACTAAATTAAATTGAGAGAATAAGCGTGCAGGGTTGTCCATAACAATTTAAATACGTTTCAATATAAAAGTAAATATAACATAATGCGAAATTTGTAGTGGTTTTACGCTTAATAAATAACGATGACATATTAAGCTATTAAAAGTAAATGTAGTCAGTTGTTATTTCAATCGATAAAGCAAATGTATTATGAAGTTTTATTTAATCTTGAGGCTTTGGTCATTTATCAAGATTTTATTGCTCGTGCATAAGCTGGTTTTTAATGGCGATTATAATTGATTACGAAGAGGCGTTTAATTTATAAACTTCATGTAACATCTGTAAATTATGCAGTACGTCGTGTATTATTTTTATTACTAATTTGATACGTCATTTTAGTGGATATTGTTCGGATTGCTTTTTCCTAATAAAATATTTTAGGGTTAACAAATTGAACCGGCCATGTGCGAGCCGGAGTCGGTACAAAGAGTAGGTAGAAATACACACTGTAAAAATTATTACGGTATCAACAGCAATGGCACCGTAATAGGTACTGTTAAGGTCCCGTAACCCTAATATACGTCATGTAGATCTAGAGATGTGAAAGTATGTTTTTCGAAAGTGCCAACCCTAGCCCAACGGACCTTTGCTGCGTTGCTCTGATGAATCGGAAATCTAGCTCGCTACTGCGTGCTTGTACAATCAATACCGATAAACGGGAATCATTTTTAGTTGGTTTACATTGCCTACACACAAACTGTAATACCAGAACGTATCGAATACGACGCACAATGTAACGCAAAAGCGATTGATCGGTCTCGAAGTGGAGAAGTCCTGATGACATGTAATTTGAGACGCCAATTAATCATAACAGATTTTCTTGGCACGTGGATCTTATTGCCTAATTTAGGTAAATTCTGCATTGCAGACTAATAATTATTTCTACTGAATAAAATAACAATATTTTGTGTTTAAGTACCTAACTATACAAGAATTTTCTATCTAATGTGAGATAGTGATGAGATTCGCAAATGTATGATCTAGCTTTCTGCTACATGCGCCTACACCTGATGACCTGGTTTTAGTTTTAATTTAAATAACTTGTTTAAGTTTATGTTTTAGGTTTTCAGTAACAGATTATCGTTGCTCTGTTTACTCTGGTTAAAATAAAATACTCTTCAAATATTTGATTAGTTGGTCCGTACAACTTTATCGGCTGTAGCTATCCACATAACGGATCCGATGATCCGTACTATTGAGCACACAATCTAGATAAACCCGCGTGACTTTTAAAGATGAAAGTATGATCTATAAATTATATAAGCAGCAGGAGAGGCCGGGGGGAGGCTGCGGACTGGAAAATCCGCTCGCGCGAGCGGCGACCGGGCAGCGACCCTCAATCTTGCAGCTTACGCTTTATTTTACATCCTTACTGATAATATTAATAGGAATATGTGTTTCTTGGTTTGACAGACAGACAGAACTTTCCTCCTCTCGCGCGGTGCTGTCGGCGCTCCCGCGCTGAGGGAATTCGGAGTTAGGGGAGATCCCCTCTATCCGGGCAATTGCTCCAGGGGTAAACCCCGTCGGTGGCTTGCTCGCTGTTGAGCGTGGGAGCCAGTCGTTCGTCGCGCGCGCGGTACTACTAGCCGTTGGTCGCTGTTTCCCCCCTGCTGGTCGGGGGGAAGAAGGTCCAACAGCTCTCTAGGGAGTGGTCGGCCTTCAGGGGGGCGCAAGTGCAGCGGCGCTATCCCCCTTAGATGAAACTTTTTCTCCGCATTAGCGGAATAATGGATCGACGTGATGTTTTGCATAGATGTATTGTAGGGCATAGGGCATAGGCTAGGCCTGGAGAGTCACATAGGCTACTTTTAGAAAATTGCACAGTTCCCGTAAAATGGTCCTAAAACTGTAACAATTGTTCGATTTTTAATCGATATTTTTATTGGTTGTCCATCTCAACGGGTCGATGTGATTTTTGCTCAGATATAGAATAGGGCCTGGAGAGTAACACAGGCTACGGCTTTTAATTTAAAATGATAAATAGAAATAATGAATGTTAAATCTGCAAAAGGTATTTAAAGTAACTTTGAGAACCTCCGGCAGCCTAGACAGAAATCTAGTGAGGCGTTCCACGCAGGGGCTGAATGGTTATTTCATTATGGCTTTGATGTAAAAATATCCACGTGCACTCCGTGTACCTACTCTGTAACATGCGTTAAATGTCAAATATATACTAATACATTTATACAGCTGAGGAGTTTGAAAAGATTTTGAGTTGAGTTGAAAATTGACCCTTATGACATTTAAACTATCGGATTAATCACAAGCTCGCTTATTAATACTACTATTAATACTATGTATTAATTATAACAACATTAAAATAAACCTTTAAAAAATAAAAACCTGTAATAAATTGCATAAATGTGACAGTGACAGTACCTAAAAATTTGGCCACCCACTGTTAACATCTTAAGGAAACCTGCATGTCTCCACGCACCATGATGTGCCCGAGCGACTGGGGACGCGGTGATGATGATGAGCGAAGTCGTGTCGGCATTTATGTTGCGGATAAGGCTATTTATATCTTTGAACAGTAAGTCCAGGACTTCTTGGACTTACTGTTCTGTTTGTTACTGTTCTGTTCTTCTTGGACTTACTGTTCTGTTCTTCTTGGACTTACTGTTCTGTTCTTCTTGGACTTACTGTTCTGTTCTTCTTGGACTTATTGTTACTGTTGAACTTACAGTCACTTGAATGTGACAGAAATCGACTACATAAAGGCCGGATAGGCCGAAAACGATGCATGTTGAGTAGTGTTTACAGTGCATTACTTGGTCCCGGCAGCGGTCATCGAACCAGCTGCAGGTTGATTTGGTCGCCAGACGCCGCGTCGTGAGCGCTTCACGTTAACAGTTAGCTCACCCAAAGGTTGCACAAACGCACGGCGCCGCCGCCACTGCGGATTGCACGCGATGCTGGGTTCCGGACTTTTTATTTGCATGGTAACTCACGCACGGCCCGGCACGTCTGTAGTTTACATAATTGAAACGGAGGCGTGAATACATGCCTTGAATAGTGCGTAGTGGCCACTAGAGCCCACTGCAGTCCTCGGAGGCGCCCACCAGCCTCGCAGTCGGAGCCTCGGCCTAGGAAGGTTTTCATTTCTTATCCTGGGATCACTTGATTAGTCTCAATGTGACAATATTTATTTTTATCCCAAGGGAACAGTATCGGGATAAAAAGTATTCTATTTGTTAATCCAGGGTGTCAGCTACCTGCACACCAAATTTTATCAAAAAAGGTCCAGCTGTATGAGCGTGAAGTAGTAACAAACATACAAGCACACACACTCACAAACTTTCGCCTTTATAATATTAGTGTGTTAAAGGCCTAACACACGTGTATACCAGCTCTATCGGTCCTCTAGAGGGCCCGCTCGTCTTGTGGCATATTGACGGAGTGTGCAGTAATTGATAGTCAGAGCGATGGATGGAGACAAGGAGATTGGTTCCCGACGCCGGATAGCTGATGGCGGCCATCATTCATTGTAATGGCGGCAGCGGAGACTGGTCACACTTGTTACAGGAAAGATGCAATCAAGTATTAAGTATATTAATATTGTTAAATATCTACTAAATAAAAATAATTGATCTCTATGGCACTTGGCTTGGGCCCGTGCAATAGTAGTAGTACCTTCTCGGAGTGAAACATAAAGCTTACATAAATAATAATAATATAGCCTTTTATTCAGATCAATATTTCGTACATAGAGTCGTAACTTAAACAATTTAGATATTTTTTTTATCTAATCTGATATTTGATTTTTGTTTGTGTTTCTGAAGATCTGTTTGCCAGTCGGCAAATGCCTCGCCTAACCTTTTCCATTCATGTCACTAGATACGGACCATAAGATTTATCAAGCCCTTTTACGTTCATCGTTTAAGTTCATAAAAATAGGCTTCGATTACCCCCAGAGGTCAGCGATAGTTTGGACTATCACAGTGTATCACTAGTGAGTCACAGGCGCGCGCTGACTCGAGCCACTCGAGCCACTCGAGCCACCGGCTCCGGCTGTGCATCCGGGTACCTACCGTGTGTCACCAGCTCCACCTCTGAGTGTGTCTTGCAAGGGCTCCTTTCGCGGGAGTAAAGACCTCGCAAGCATCATTATCATCAAAGCACAACACAACAGTAGGGCCATCGCTAAATACTTACAAGACGACCGATTAGACCATAGATCAGTGTGGTCTATGGTCTAATCCGTCGTCGGCATTGGGCAGGCTTTGGACCCCCGCATACCATTGAATAACAGTTATAATTTTGTATCGTATCCTTAAGAAATTTTTTATATACAGAAAAAGCGTTTAAATTGCCTAAAACGGGTTTTTCCTCGTAGACCCATTGATTAGTGTCACTGATATAATTCATCTGGGTAAGGTATTAAATATCCACTAATTGTGATTATAACCTTGAAAGTTCCTATGTAGAAACTTTTTACGCACAACCTTCCGAAGGGAATTTACTATCAGATTTTATAAATTAACATTTATTTGTGCAATAATTGTAATAAATAATAAGTTTGTTACATTAAATTAGATTAAATCTGCCAATAATTTTTGTAAATCTGTTTCACACGAATGTTATTAATCCCCAAATTACGTAATACTTATTATGAATTAAAAAATGTCTCTAAATGAAACTATAACTAACCCATATAACCCTCCTTGAACTCTGACTTCTTTAAAAAATCTACCTATATCGGCGAACTGATTGGGATTGCTAATTCCAATCGGCTACAAACACCAAAGGCATCCCTAGCGAGAGTCCTCCATTAGCTGCATTAGAGAAGAGCGAATTGACACGTCGTTGACCGGAGTGATGAGCGGTATGTGGTATGTGGTATGGGGTATCGCAAAATCCGCAGAATGCAGGTCGGCGGCTCAGTCCGCAGTCGACTTCGCTCGAGTCACTCGCGCCCCAACCCGCGCCGCGCTCGGACATGGCGACCCCGCGCTGACGCGCCGCAGCAACCTGCGACCACGGTACCGCCGCGACCTCCGCTGTGCTGTGAATTACTTTCCTCCTAACACTTTCCACGTGTGTGACTAACGACGGACATGCATCGGTGAGTACCCTCTCATGATTTTCGCTTCCCCGTCGGCGCCCGCCGAGCGAACGTTTTCCCGGCCGGCGTTTTCCACGAAAATCTGACGCCGCGAATCTCGTCCTTAAATCGCGATTCAGTTTCACCCGATACGTGTATTCACTGGCTTTTAGTAATCGATTGTGAGCGCCATGTCGAGGTACAGTCTGTAGGGTAACTAATCGTGAATGTTTAAGTTAAATAATTCGTCGTCGCATTAGGCAAAATCGAATACCGATGTCGTTCGTGATAAATAGAACCGTTCGTTGTAAAGTGCGCCGAAGGCGTGGAGATAACGATCTGAAATTCTCGAGCGCGTCGCGGCGATACAAATTCGTAGGCGGGTCTGGACCGCGCGAGGAATTCTCGAGACGCTCTCGGTGATCTCGAGTGAGGCGGCGATCAACTCGAGTGGAGAGGACGGGCCGCGACCGGCGAAGGCCGCGGCGGTGCATCGCTCGGGGAATTTTAATTAGTGATGCAATGACCTTTGCGCTGCATTTCGCTTGTCGCCGAAAACGCACCACTGCGGTGACCCCCGGGCCCCGCCTCTCAACGACTGGACAGAACTTGCAAGGCTTTCCCGAAAGTAAGTAATAGAGGGGTTCTACGTAACATGGGCTCCGTTTTCTTCTAGCATTATTCTGGGAAAAAGAAAGCGAACAATGGTCGTGTCTCCCGCGTTACTCGTGCCCGCCGCTGCCCGCAGCTCGCCCGCGGCCGCACAACCGACTACTTGCAAAACTTACACCAACAATAGATCAAAGGTTACGGTTGAAATGCTTCATCTTTTTGCTTCGTCCGCTCGGTTTATATTTGAACAGAGGAGCAGGTTTGCTTCGGTTCGTCATGTGCTATTTAAACAGGCTTTATCGTCTTCAATAAACTGCCTTTGTCTAAACGAGAATAAATCGAATAGGTATAGTTTCTCGTCACAATCTTATTTATATTACGCAGTCTGACGTGTAGCACGCTAGACAAGAGAAGTAGACTTTGTAGGATTATCGGAGGATATTTGGCTGTTATTTTTCAACTGGTTCTCCGTACAAGAACCGCTATGAACCTATCCTATTCTCAGAACTGAAGAGTTATACAGTTTGTAAGAACTAGGTTATAATTTTTAAGGTCTCCTTGAAAGCACCGCCATTTCTCCAAATTTCAAAACTGTCTAGTACCGTAATATTATATTTTTAAGTAGATTTTAAATTATTGGTGATTTTATGATATTTCGATTTCGGACAACCCAGCAGCTATTCTGTCTTGGCAAGCGTTTTAGGATTTCTAAACTTAATTTTCCTGACACATTATTATGGAAGAATTTCAAAGTTTTTAAATGTAAACGATTCGACGTTATTTTTAATATGTATTTCAACTGTTATTTTCATCATTTATACTATCGTCATTATAAAACTCTGTTAGAATTTAGTATGTGGACACTGCAGGCTATTTCACAGGAATGTTGCTTCCTTAGATAACATCGGCACCGCGCTCCAGCCGCACACTGACACAGCGCTGACCAATTCATTTATTTTGGCATTATAATTTGCTTTTACCTGTAAATAGATTATTTAAAAATCAAAGAAATGAAAAACCTTATTTTCTTGGATGAAAGGACGACATTGAAATACTTGCCAAGCTTTAACTTAGTCGCTTGAGCTACTAAGTCGTTCGTAGCTTGCAACTTAGTAAGTTCAGTTACTTTGTGTTCAGCCAGATGACCCGCGGTTATTTATATTGAACTAGTGGTCTCCGAGTGCTAGAATTTCAAAGCTTATTCAATTTTTCCAAATTTTAAGCTTGAACGTTGTACCTATTTCTATAATCATAGATTTAGTAAAAACCAACTTTCAAAACAGTACGCAGTACTATTCTTATTAATCTGTGACTCAACGTGACTTGTGACAGTAAAATGCCATCGTGTCCAGGTAACCAGCTATATGCGGCATAGCTTTTAGGAATGGAAAGAGATACATCTTCCTTCATCAAAATAACAATACGACAATCACATCAGAATTTGCTTGGTAGGTAGGCAAAGTATAAAAAAAAGTATATAATGATGCTGTGCTATTATAGTTTAGTTTCATAATTTAAAAGGGACAATTAATTTAACTATTAAATATTAAATGTTACGATTGAAATGTGTTGATAATTTTAGATCATTTTGTTTAAAGTTTCTTCTCAATAACACATAACAATAAATAACGTCTCTACGTAGAGCATAAGCTCCGGTCCCCAGTATCGCGCTAGCTTTTACTTTCTCAATAAAAACCAAGAGTCGCTTATTAAGAGGATATGAGTCGACACTTTTTCCATACAAACGTAGTCCCCTGTTTCCTCCTAGGATAAAGAAGTTACAGAATAAATAAAAATACCATACGATTTATACGTACCTCTGCCATGCCTGTACGTTTTGTTTTTTTTTTCATAATTTGCTTAATAGAAGAGAAAAAAAATCAACAAAATCGACTTTTTTTACATACATTTTCAAACATCAAGCAAACTGGTAATTACTAACATATCCCAAAAAAGCAAAATCAGTTCGAGACTGCACTTCTCTCTATCGCACGCTAAGGGGTAAGGTTGGGGGTCAGCGCGACGGCAATATTTTTGGTAAAAACCTATTCTTCAAAAGTGACGGTCGACTGGTGTGCTCTTAAACGCGCACGATCCCACATACGGGCATTTTATAACAATACGATAAGCTTCTTATCCAATTAAAACGCGCAAGTTAGCGCCGGCGCGCGTGCGCTTGCGCAACCTAATTATTCGCGCGAGCGCCGCTGCGTGTTGTGGGAGCTGGCTGTAAATTATACTCTTGATTTTATTTATTATTTATTTTTTATTATTATTCTGTATTTTCTAAGGATCTCATTAAAAAAGACCAAGGTATTTAGTCCAAATTTGATATAATAATTTATTTATACAAACAAATCTGTTAAATTTCATCACAACATTTAATTATATTTAAAATTGCAATACACTACATTATGAAGGGATACGATTAAGGTAGCATTAAAGTGTAATGTATATTTTTGTTTCGTTTTTTATACCGAAGGGAAGTAAACATGTTATGTATATTGTATCATTTATGCCCGACAAGTACAAGTAGGTACTAGTGTTGGTAGCTAAGTCTAGTTGTGCAGAAGCCCACAGATGCCCAGTAGTTGCCCAGCGCGCGCCCGCCGCCCGCATCCTAATGCGACGCGTGGCCCTTTTACATAGCTTTGCTTGAAAGCGCGACTGTACAGACTGAACAGGCTGGTACAGACTGTGCGCGCTTCAAAACAATTGGTGGTATTGGTTGGTATTGGTGAGCAAGGGTGAGCGAGGGTGAGTGTTGCAGTGCAGTATTTTTCAGCTACATGATAAATTTTAACTTACACGTTTTTATTGCAGTAGGTGAGGGTTTTATAAATATATAATATATTTTTTTAACATTTAGATAAGACTCAGTTAATTTGGAGTTTTTTTAAGAAGAAAACCACGTACTGGCATAGAAAACGAAAAGTGTCGTCCTCACTGAGCTGCTTAATTAAGCAATCGCAAGAGTGCTGCGGGACAGCCTCATTGTTACAGTGTAGAACTGTGACGTGGACGGCACAGATAAAAACCTTATCGGCGTATAAACTACCTCGTGACTCACAACTACGTGTTTGGACAAAAAGATCGTTAAAAAATCCACGCGAAAAATTCATAACAGCCGTTAGCTGACGGATGAAAGGAAAAAAGCGGTATCGGCGCGCCCCGCGGTTTTTGCCGGCGCTAATCGGCCGCCATCGCGGTCACGTCGCGCCAGGCGCCCGCTTCTCCAATCTAGACCTAGATTTTAGGCACGGACGAGGATTTTCGAAACTAAAAAGTGGCCGTAACTTTTTTTATAACACATTTGCTCGTAAAGGGCCCCTTATTTCACCAATTTCAATATCGTAATGTATCTAATTACCGCACTTGTGCTTTTTAAATTACATTACAGCACTTGTGCGGTAATGTAATGTAAAACGCACGGGTTTTTTTTTAATAAGGTAAAACGCACGGTCTAACAAGATGCTCCGTCTAAAACGAACGGTACTTTTTTCAATCTTAGCAAACAGTTTTTATGTCAAAAAGTGGTCAACATTTTATGAATAAAATTAACTTTGGGAGATAAAATATAAAAAATAAACATTTAATTCTTTAATTTAATTAATTTTGACAATAAATTAAAATAATTTATCTGTACCAAAAACAAAAAAATATCAATTTACTTTAATAATAATATTGGCTGTTTTTGTGACTTTGCCTTAAAAAAAGCTCTGATGCGCGCGCATTGCTAATTTGTGTACAAGTAAAAATTATTTAAATTATAAAATGAAAACTGTAGACAATTCGAATCTGCTGTAAATGGCTTAGAAAAAAATCAAATAATTCACTCAAATATCGAAAATAACGATGCATATCATAAGAACAATATTGATCAGTGAAATCGTACGATATGACTGTGTTCTGTCGTGGTTCTGTGGTGAAACGTAGTGATTACTTGCTCAGTGCTGTGGTGTTCCGCGCGCTTTTTCTTTTCGCTGTAGTGTTTTTATTTGAAAATGTCGTCAAGTATTGATGAATTTATTAATTTATTTCCTCGCAAATATGTTATAAAACGTCGTATGACACGCGTGCGCTTTGATAATTACAGCCTCTGCTTTCTTGTAGCCCTCGCCTACGGCTCGGGCTAGCAATATCGCCTCGGCTGTAATTTTCAACTTACCGCACTTGTATCATAATGTACTATTTTAATACAGTTGCTCAAAAAGTGGCATATTACAGGGACGTATAGCGTTCGGGAAGTGAGCTATTACACACTCGTGCTTTTTCTTTACCTTTTCCGAACTCGTGCGTTCTCTTTCCCAACTGTCAAAATAATGTCTATTAAAAAGAAAAAAACCAACCACGAAGTTTTTACTAAAAAAAAAAATTCATAGAAGTTTTTATGATTCATGCAAATATTTCTAAAAAGAAGCTACTAATTTGTTTCAATATCAGATTTAATGATTTGATTCAATGCAATGAGTTAGGTTAGGTTTCATTTCATTTCATCTCATTAAATTTCATGTCAATAAAAAAATTCTACTGAAGACTTGGCTGTATGGGCATAATTCCCTTTGCCGACCCAGAATAGGTGAAGAAAACAAAAAAAAACTCTGCAATACTCTGTATTCTTTTACGGTTGGCGCCATTTTTCCAAAAATGTTCTTTGCGAGTTTAGTTTGTGTTTTTATTATTTTATTAAATTGCTTCATTTTTTCGCAACTGTATTAAAAATAGTTGTTCAGTACACGTGCGGAACCGTCATTGCAACTTGTTCCGACTGTCAACCCTCGCCTTCGGCTCGGGTAGACATTTGTCGGAACTCTTTGCAATGACAGGCTTTCCGCACTTGTAATGAAATATACTATAACGATACTGTAAAACGTTCTATCTAATGCAACGCGAAACTATTGACTGCGAGAATCTTCTACGCTCCTTTCTTTTGTCCTGAATACTAAGTTACTTTCCATTCAGCATATCTCTATCGTAGCGTCCATATCCCAATGGCAACGACGGGCGCGGTCGGTTTGTGGATGGGTGACCGCTAGTGGCAAAATTTCATGGACGCTACCGTGCTTCGGAGGGCACGTAAAGCCGTTGGTCCCGGTTGTTATCAATGGTGGAAACAGTCGTTAAGCCTTGTTGAAGACCTACGGGTGGCTTGAGAACATTCGACACTGGGTTGGCCACTAACCCCTCCACCAATCCGCATTTGAGCAGCGTGGTGGAGTATGCTCTAGACCTCCCGTAGCTGCGTCTGTAGGGGAGACCCGTGACCAGCAGTGGGACTTCTATGGGTCGCAGCGGTTATTATCATCAAAGAGTTAAGTCAAGGGATAAATCTGTCCATCTACTACTACTATTTACCGTTGTTTCATTTCTATTTAACACAAGGTTTTCTTAGTGTAGGGTCTGCTCGTCAATATTTAAGTTAAGCCTCTACTAATTATCATCTTAATTGTCATACAAATATTATGTTCACTGAGACTTGTATTTTTGAGAAAATAAATTATTATTATTATTATGTATCTCTTTAAATTTCACGGGTCCAGATGTGGACCCGGTAATTTGGAAGGCTTGCGTGGGGACACAGGTCCAACACGTAGAGGCCCCTTCGAGACATTTTAATGAGTTGTGATGTGGCACACGTGGCGGATACCACCCTCGATCGACTGCACCATCAATTGGTACACCCGAAGGTGGGCCCCGCCAGATGTACAGGAACTATTGCAAAGGAATGGAAACTATATTGGGTCTATTTTGGTGGATATAGAGGGACTGATACATGGGCTATGGAGAACTATGACACCTGCCATTCAGATCGTCAGACAAATCTAAAAAGCGGCAGGTGGTGACTCGCCACTCACTGTATGGGCTACCCAAACATGCCGACACGCTGGACGGCAAAGGCGGCAACATGTTCGCGAGTGGCTCAGGGTGCCGAGAGGTGTACTGCGCTTTAAATGAGGTGGTTTTACCCACTCTACCAACTCGCGACTTACGCAAGTTTCACTTCCACCCTGCGAGCATATAGCTCTAACGCCCCACTCTGGACGGCCGGTCAAGGCAAGCCAGGGGCGAGACTCCTGCGGCCCCTCTTGGGGTCCACTCCAACCAGCCAGTAAAGGCAAGCCGGAGATGGGGAGCCTGATCGAGTCTCCGGGGAACTCGGGTCCGTGGGGTCGCTACTCCCCAACAGCTCGCCACAAGCTGCCCTGCGGGCTTATTATTATTATTATTATGTATCTCTTTAAATTTCACGGGTCCAGATGTGGACCCGGTAATTTGGAAGGCTTGCGTGGGGACACAGGTCCAACACGTAGAGGCCCCTTCGAGACATTTTAATGAGTTGTGATGTGGCACACGTGGCGGATACCACCCTCGATCGACTGCACCATCAATTGGTACACCCGAAGGTGGGCCCCGCCAGATGTACAGGAACTATTACTATTATTATTATTATTATTATTATTATTATTTCATCCGTGATCGAAGCTATCATCCATCACCAACAGAACAGCTTTGTCCACTCCGCGAGGGTACTAGACGGCGGTACCCTTGACTGTGACTTTGTAAATGTGACTGTATCTTTTATTAGGTATTTAAAATTATAGGTTTTATTGTTTTTTCTCCAATTGGGGGTGACCTTATGTATTGATTATTTAATGTTTTCTGTGTCTGTCTGTCTGTACTTTGAGTAAGTGAAAAAAAGGAAATTTCATGATGGCGAGCATGGACGTATAAACCATTTTAAACGTATAACCACCGTGAAAACTGATTGAACTGGGCGTGACACAGTGATGTAGGAAGTAAAGTATCGTTGTAGTTTAAAGAGATTTTAAGTTATACACTTAAAATCAGCAGCCGCCTTCTCATTCAGGAAGTTGATACCTTTTCATTCGAAGGATGCTTCTTTTGCTATGGCCTGTCTGCCGTCGATATAATATGAAATGTCTCAAGTCACCCGAGCGCTATCACTCGACAGACACTCGCGGTTTTGTTGAGAGGAAAGGCAACGCTGATCGATCGTTCGACGTCCGTTCTACGTCACGCTTATTGAAGCATTTCATTGGCGACCTGATTGGGATCACCTTCTGCCCGCTCGTGGCTTTAACGTCGATCATTCTGTTTGCCCACCGCGGAGGTTTCGGTAAGTCACAGAGAAATAAATCAAATGTAACAAATCAATAAGGTAGCACATCTGACATGAACCATTTCAGGCCGACTAGTACTGTACGACCCACTACTAGTAAGCATGATGCATGATGTATTTCATGGTTCTACTACGCAAATGAGAACTGCTTAGGCCTCGTAGTTCCTCATACTCCTCATAAGTTGACTTATGCCCGTTTTCACCAACATCCCCTAAATTTTAAGTAACACTTATGTCAATTTAGATGACCCTTAAGTGTAAATTCGATTTCACCAACCGTTAAGGGATACCTAAAGACTTATGTGTCACCTAAATTTTAGGGGCCCGAATATTCCTCCCTTAACCAGTCCCTAACTGTGTGACTGATCTACTTGACGTGTTATTTTGTGAAATATTATCAAAATGAGCAAAGATTTAACTGATTTCTTTGACTCACTAATCAAATCAGTAATCCTCGATTTATGACTAGACCGCGAATTTATCAAGAGAGGCCAGACTTTTTTTTTAAAGCATGATGACAAATATTTTTGTGCAAAATATAGGTTTAAAGAATTATTAGAATTTGCTGATGACAGATCAGTACTCATACCTACTTTTATTTTATAGATATTAGGTTACTTTTTTTCATACCTTTGTTTTTCTTCAGGAATAAATCTGTCTAACCCATCATTCAGTTACTGTGTGCTCTATGATTTTATGCCACCGGAAGTCACTTGCAGACAATAGCTGATATAGGAGGGATCAGCATCGCTGCATGCAGCCGTATCATAAAAAGGGTTTCGGAAGCTATTGTGACTTTACGTGACGTTTGTTAGGTGGTAGAGCCTATAGGGAACCAAATAGGTTTTATATGAAACCTAATTGGTTCCATATAGAGTTCGCCCGGGGCAGTACCACCGCCCGCCACGGTACCTAGTACCATTTCTGCCGTGTAATAATTGTTTTTAAAGCAATTATGGTCCGGTTGGAAAGGTGTGGTTTCCGGTTACACTTCTTTAGAGGGGACCATCTTAGTCCTCAAGGGTAGTAACACATCTGTGACTGACTTAGAACGAGACTCCTACTAACAAGTACTAAGTGGACTATTACTAACATAAACTAACATGACTAACTTTCACGAACAGGCCCCAGTCCTCATACTTACTAAGGAACTGACCAACTAATGATCTAATTAACTCTCTCAACTAATTGGACTAACCATTCCAGTCCCTAATAGAGTCTTGTTCAAAGTCAGTCACAGTTGTCATGGGCGGCAACGGATGGGTGGTGCTGCAAGCTCAATTGCTATCTTGTATCCATAAAAAAAACGTGAAGAATTCATAGTTTCCAACCAGCTAGCAAGAAAAACGCAGTGTGAAGGTTGCATTTAAAAAAAATTGCTAGTCTAGTTTTCCCAATGTATATAATCAGCAGGCAAGTACCTACCTACATCATACTTATCATATTTATTGGCAGATAGGTTTACTAAGCCAAAAAATATTATAAACGGTAAGAAAAAAATGTTTTAGTGTTCGTACAAGTGTTTTTAATTATTTTATATATCCTAGAATAATTAAATTTAAGAAAAAGTCATGAAATATTGAAAAAAACTTAATCGGTAAAAAATCGGTACATATACGTTGTTAATCCCTAAAGGAGACGATCAATTTTGGGCCAAACGAAGTACCGAGGTACAAAGTATTGGTAAAAATTCCTTACAATATACTAAAACTAATGGTCGATCAATTATTTTTAGAATCCTTATAGTTAGCTTGTAATAAAATAATAAAAAATACAACATTTCGTACCACAAAACTTCACATAGTAGTAACCACAAACTAATAAGGGATACTACGTGGTAACTACTCTGCACTGTTTATGTCATTTGCCAACTTCAGTTTTAGTGACAGACGTCAGTCACACATTATAGGTCTATTATCCTGTATTCAATTTACAAATTAATACTAGCCTACATAACCTTTAATGGTAATTAATAGAATATTTAAGTCAATATAGGATACTATGATTCTGTTTCTTAAGGCAGTTTATTAATACAATGCGCTTATTGAATATTTTATATATGGGTATAGAGTAATTACAGATTTAGTAACAAACAACCGAAACGCAATGTTATGATAGATTGAATTAGATTGCCATAACTTGCAGTGTTGCAATACATAAATTATCTTTTAAAGTTAATTTTAGGTGGTACAAACGCAGTAAAAAATCTAATTTATTTTTTTAATAAAATAACGCATTTTTTTCTCCAAAAATCAATTTTTCTACCTGAGGTACATCTCATGGCCCAAGTTGTATGGAAAGATAAACGTGTCCTTTTAAGTATAACCTAGTAAAGTGTCACTTAGCTTGGTGAAAACGAAAATTAAGTAAGTGTTGTTTTAGGGTATCACCTACACTAAATGGTACTTAGTAAGGGGATGACTTAAGTGTGGTTGGTGAAAACGGGCATTAGTCTCATTTGTATTTGTGTGTTTCGCATTTGTGTCTGGTCTATCAACTGTTAACAAATTGCTGACTAAATAAATAAATAAATAAATAAATAAATAAATTTCCAAGAAACACATTTGGTTGTACTTCTCCCGCAGTAATAATATATTATTATAAAAATTGACAAAAATGTACATGTTAGAAAAGTGATCCCTATTGATCTTTATTAGACTCTTAGTATTTCATATTACGGACTCTTATATTGACTCTACCATAGAATAAAGAGTCGCTCCGCTCTACATTATACTATGACTCTACTCTTCAACTTCAGATCAGTTAGAGTTTGAACAAGTTGTTGTTCTAAGAAGTTGTTGTTCGAACAAGTAGTTGTTCTAAGAAGTGTCGCGTAAAAGGATTATGTAGACAATCGTGTTGACATAATAAAGATGAGCGCGCGGCGGTGGGCGCGCTTGCGTGTGCTGACTGCTGTCGCCACATTCTGGCGGTAATTGGATGACTCCCGCATCGGAGGAACTCTGCTGTTGCAGATCACCTGCAGGCCGAGATGGGCCGGACAGCCTGAGTAGTCGGTGGCCCTGACTGAGATATTTTGGATCATTAATATTTCTGGCCGTGTCTGCCAACCGCATTTGAGACTTGTGAGTTAGGGACTAGGCGGGTCAGTTTTAGACTTCTTAATCGTAATAGAAAGCGAGGGTGTACCTGAGTAAGGCGACACGTTAGTGCAAGCAGCCTGTACATCCAGCAGTGAGGCAACACCGATGCCGTCGTGGGCCGCCGCGTCGACCCTGGCGACTGGTGTGCGCCATCACTCCACTGGGCAGACACGTTCCTCTTTTATATTTTATATCACATAACATCACGCCCGTATTTTCTATGGGATAGGCAGCGGTGTGTAGGGTAGGCTACACTCATTTTCACCAGTTACGTTTGATTTGATTCCCACGAAATAGGTGGAGTTGGCGAGACATTCAAGTTAGAACAGCCCTTTGACAATTTGTTCCACTCGGGGATAGAATCCGGGACCTCCTCTTACTTAACTGTCACATTTTTCTTAGTTTGGTAATCAGATGTTTTATGGACAACTTTAATAAACGTTTTGAACTTTTGGACATCGTACTTAACCGAGTAACTTGTGACATTGTGGCAATAACTAAAAGATAACTGATTTCGCCTGCTACAGCACCTCTTGTACCGTATTATCGCAATATAATACGATCCGGAGCTACTTTAGTAAACAAAAAGCGTTGCATCGCAAGTAATGCTGCTCCGATTATATTCTAACTGATGGATTCTGGCAAAAACATCTTGCATTTGTACACCTGTTGCCCGCAACCGGCGCTCGACCGCTCCTACCATCTAGGCCATCTATATTCTTTTGTAATGGACCTTTGAGTCTGCTCTTTGTCCGAGGTACTTTCGTTTTTCTATACAAAACTGCCAATGGAAAACTTTTTAACGTAGAATCATGTTACTCTTCTCACACTAGCAACCTTATTAATTATGATAAAACCATATTTGTCGCTGCGAAAACCACGCCTGAGTATTACTGAGTTACTATCAGCAATTTTATTTAAATTTTCCTTTAATAATTACGACTCCTGCTGACATGATTTTTATGTCTCTTATTCGCTGGATAAATCCGGTACCTTCGACTTGGCGTCACTTGTATTCGTCTATGGAAGCCGTCACTTGTCTTCGTCTGTAAGTAAGTAAGCCCTTGTCATCAACAACGTGTCGTAAGGTCGCGCGAGCCCCGTGGAAGCCCAATAAACCACTTATGACACTCCTCAGCGAAAGCATTTGCATACTGCGCAGTAGTTTCCGCATATAGCCACTTCCAGCGGTAAGGCTTCGTGACGTCATCGTTATATATGCACTATTGCGTCGCTGGCGATGCATACACGATTAGGTTTTTCACAGTAATAATTCGAACTAATTAGAGGACGTAAATTTTGCGCGAAGCCTGCCAGGCCTGAAATACAGAAATTCCTTTCGAAGCAAAGGAGGATGTATCAACTCCATATTCTTTGTCAGCTCATGAACTTACACATTACACATTATTACACATTACATTACACATTACAGATGATCTAAAGCTCGTGGCTATTTAATTTATTACACTTTTATGATTAGACGGTAACCAATATATGTATTAACTGGCTTTTATATTGTAGTTATTCATGACATTTCGTTTACCGAATGCAAAGTAATCATTTTGTTTACAAAGGAAAAGTGAGACTAACGTTGCGGCAATACAAAAAACGAATCACGAATCAAACATAGTTTTTGTTCAAAAACTTCTCGCCGTTTAATTCTCATGTGTGGTGAGTCTATGAGTCTATTACCATCAGCGGGCACAATCCAGACTCAGAGCTGCTACTGCGAAGAATATTACTAACTAAATAAGTTGTTTAATTTTTTTTTCTTATAAAGTGTTAATTTAATTAAAGAACAACAACTATACAATCAAAATAACTGCGCTGTGAAACTGGATCAACTCACCAGTGTATTGGCGAGGTTCGTGCGAAATCTACTTGATAGAATATAGAGTATTGTAGAGTATAGTAGAGCTCCCCTTGGCGATGCGGCGATAAGGCACGCTCTCGCTGCTAGCTGCTAGCGACACTTCGTTTTATAGTCTGTACAATGTAGAATCATTAATTTATGGGACACGGTATTCTGATGTGCTCTTTTGATGAGAATTTTCGCCAGTAAAATAATTCGCTCTTGGAAAACTGTTCAGTTAAACATCGATTCAGCTAACGTGAAATTAATGTTTGTGTACAAGGTTTAAGTATTCTAACTGTTAATGGTGAGTAAGAATGTGTGCGGTTCAAACGAGAAAAACATTTCATCATAAAAAGCTGAGTTGTCATAGCCTAAATGGCACGCATCGATACAATGTGATCGAAAGAGTTAAGCAACGACGGGCGCGGTCGGTTTGTATATGGGTCATCGCTAATGGCAAAATTTCTGGCTTCGGAGGGCACGTTAAGCAGTCGGTCCCGGTTATTTTCAATAATGAAAACAGTCGCTAAGCCTTGACGAAGAGCTTCAGAACATTCGAAACCGGGTTGGCCACTGACCCCTCCGCCAATCCCCATTGGAGTAGCATGGTGGAGTATGCTCTAGACCTCCCGCTATGTCTGTAGGGGAGAACTGTTCCCAGCAGTGGGATGTATGTGCGACTGGTTAAGCTAAAGTGATGATATGCTTTGTTATATCATTTTTATTTTTTTGTCCAACATGGTGTCCAAAAAGAGTTTGACAGAATAGGTTATTTATGTGTTTTTGAAGACAATTCTCAAAGAAGTTATTACTGTTGATTAAAATCAAAGAAATTAAATCGAGCATATTTATGTGTTTTTGAAAACAATTCTCAAAGAAGTTATTACTGTTGATTAAAATCAAAGAAATTAAGTCGATTTGCACAGAATTAGCACAATATACTTTTGGTTACAAAATTAATAATTCAAATGTTTTTACTTTATAGCCAATACAAATTGGGATTGCTGAATCGTCTATTCTGTAAATTTGACTAGTTCATTATTTAAATGGGATACTATTTTAAAAGAGGCGACCATCTTAGTGCTCAAGGGTGGCGACGTATCTGTGACCGACTTTGTACAAATTCAGGGTCTGTCGTAGGGAACAGCGAATGGGTAATTAAAATGCTCATTTGCATCTTATATCCATAAAAAAGATAATTAAAGCTAAACTTTACCTATATTGTGACTAGTGCCTCGCAACACCGATGGCACCTTCACGGGGCGTCCTTTGTACAAACAAACATACGGGCACGTTACGAGCTTGAGGAAAACAGCCCGATAGTGTTTCACTGTATCCAGTTTCATTTTCCTCATGCATTGTTGACTCCTGCAGACGAACAGTTCCATCGGTGAATTTGTGGTTTCTCGATGTTGCGCTGGTCTGTGTGCAACAAGTTATTACGTAAGTCTCGTATATTCAGATATAATCACACGTCAAGAATCTTGTTTATGTTAAAAGCTTGTTTGTTGTTTAAGCGATTCACACATCGATCGATTAGAATTGAAATTGCAGCGTTGGAATGTTTGGGTCAAAGCCTTACCTGTGGGGTATGATTTTGAGTCCTATTTTTAACCATTCAAGATAATTATTATTAAGATCTTATGGTTTTTAGTACATACATACATTGAGATACGTTTTATTTCGCAGTATAAAATATATTCGTATACATATGAAGTACCCAAGTAATGTTGTTTTTTGAAGTAATATTTGGTTAAATAATTTAATTGATTAACACGCATGTAAGCACATGGACAAGCGTGAAGTGAAATGATAAGCGACGAGATATATAAGAACAAAAAACTTGTCGATAATTTGGGTCGTCACTTTCTATGTTTTTTGTTTTGAAGCCTTGAAACGAACGTTTCTGTGACCGACACTGCCCTGATACCAAAAGTGTATTAGTTAGATTTTAGCCACCAATCCCAGCCCGCGAACCAAACTTTCTTATTGACTCTTATTTTGTAACCAATTAAGTGAGTTCGAAAGCCTCTGCTTAGCAGTTCTCCACGAAGCTTGTGAAGCTAGTCCAGCACTGGCCAGCAATAGTGCTGCTGGACATTGTCCTTCTCTGAGTAACTTGGTGTGTAGCCTCCGTAAAGATCCAAGAGTTAGGAAAAAGAAGATGACACTCCACTTGAAATATAGAAATGACGTAACCGATCCGACCAACCGTCATTCATTACCTGTTCAAACGTTTAATTGGCGTCTGGCAAAAACTTTAACGCAAAAACTATAACGATACTCTGATGTCGGCCGTTGGCAGGTGAAGTCATGAGCAAATGCGGTCATCACCGCAATCGACACTCGGAAGACCAAGAGTATCAACATCTTTAAGGAAATCATCACACGCGCTGATGAAGGTGACAGGTTCAGAATAGCTGATGAGCGAACGATACAAGTTAAGCCTCGTTATTCTAACATAGTTCTTATGATCGTAGTGGTCTAATCTGCCGGACTCAACTTCATCACTTCGTTCGGTGACTAGTAAGTTATTGATGGTATGGTATAAACCCGGAGGTTGGACGTAGGCCTCTCCCAAGGCCACTGAGCCCCATCTCCGGCTCCCCTCATCCACTTGCTCCCCGCCGCCTTGCGCAGATCGTCGCGCCACCTAGCAGGAGGTCGTCCCACACTACGCATGCCTATTCGCGGTATCCACTCGAGCAGTCGTTTACTCCAACCGATTGTCGGTCGTCCAGTAGACGTGGCCCGCCTATTGCCACTTCAGCTTACTAGCTTTCAGAGCTATTTCGGTACCGTTACCCAGAGTATCGGGCGATAATAGGAAAGCGTTGACCTACAACTTAAAATATCAGTTTTTCATTAGATACTTAGTGAAATAATTTCAATTTGTTACTGATAGTTTTTTTTTTTTGCATATGGATAAAAGATAGCAAACGAGCTTGCAGTACCACCCATCCGCTGCCGCCCATGACAATTAATATACTGTCTTTCTTACAATTTAATATACTGTCTGCATCTGCGAGGCGCCAAGCCTTCCGATTACTACTTCGTGTTTAAAATTCAAACAAAGCATTCTCTAAAATCAGAATTCCGCGTGTTATTTTTAATAGTCGATTTGCATATGCGTTGCGTGTAAATGATTACGTGGCTTATGCACGAGTGTGAGGTTTTTCTATTGCGCTAATTTGCAAGCTAAGTGTCATATTTATGTACATTATAGCAGATTCGCGATTCGGAGGTTGCGCAATTTACAAATTGGTATTGATGTTCGTGTGTTCAGGGTTTTTATACAAAACTTTAACACATGGAATTTTTACGGGTAATTTTAGTGAATTTACAAGATTATTTTTATTATCGTGTTTGCAATGAAGATGTTAAATAGGTGTAGTTAAGCTGATACTATCGTTAAAAAAATGGTAGGATGTTGTTTAATGGTTCATATCCACACGAGACCTACCTCGCCATGTGGCCTGGCCATTGTCTGAAGGCAGAAGGACACCACTGGATTCAGAAATCACAGAGAGGCACAGAATCGGGTGGGGTGGCGTCGTTGTGGGTGGCCAGTGTACAGCAGCGGGCCTAGCAAAGCTGTAGCCCAAAACAGAATTGTCGGTACAAGTAACAATTAGCATGGAACTGTGGTTTCATAAAGTGTTCCTTGAAATAATTCATTTTAAAAGGGCATGTGTATGCTATGTACTACATAGTACATATTTTGCGAAATTTCTGCACTCTCATACGTATATTGAAATTAACTTTTAAAGTTAATTTGTCAAATGTTAAACTTTGCTCGTAAGCTTAAAGATAATCTTTAAAACTAGTTGCTAGTGCAGTACCAAATTACAACAATTTCAATTTTTTCGACCATTTTTATTTCAGTTTATTATTAATAATATTAGTAGTCTTGATTATTACCAATTTATTAATGATTACTACGAGAACCCTATGCAGCGGTACCCTGGGCGTGCGTTTAATTCACGCGGCGCACCTCTCCACTTTCCATGCGGACCCGGCGCGCATACCGATGCCGGCGAGTTGGTATGCGGGCCGCGCCGTGCTGCCTCCTCATCCGCGCGTAACACCGCCCAAGACATGGGCTGTTGCTACCCGCCGGGCTACCCCGCCGCACCGGTCGCGGCAGTGGGCCGTCCGGATAGGCCGGTACATAGACTGACGGGAGATAGAGTCTATTCCGCCGCACCGGCCTGTACATAGACTGACGGGGGATAGAGTCTATCCCGCCGCACCGGACTGTACATAGACTGACGGGGGATAGAGTCTATCCCGCCGCACCAGCCTGTACATAGACTGACGGGCGATAGAGTCTATCCCGCCGCACCGGCCTGTACATAGACTGACGGGCGATAGAGTCTATCCCGCCGCACCGGCCTGTACATAGACTGACGGGCGATAGAGTCTATCCCGCCGCACCGGCCTGTACATAGACTGACGGGGGATAGAGTCTATCCCGCCGCACCGGCCTGTACATAGACTGACGGGGGATAGAGTCTATCCCGCCGCACCAGCCTGTACATAGACTGACGGGCGATAAGGTCTATCCCGCCGCACCGGCCTGTACATAGACTGACGGGAGATAGAGTCTATTCCGCCGCACCTGCCTGTACATAGACTGATGGGGGATAGAGTCTACCACAGAGTACATTATATATGAGTCTATCCCGCCGCACCGGCCCGTTAGTCTATATACCGGTCTATCCGGACGGCCCACTGGGGCACCGGCCCGTCAGACCAATATTATGCATATAGTAGAGGATCCCGCTATACAACGACCTTCACCGAGATGTTTATTTAATAAAACGTATTTTATATTCAATGTAATATGTCAATAAATATATTGCATATGGGTTGACTAACTAATTTCAGTCCAGGATATGATTAATTAATAATTAAATAATAATTTTTTTTAAAGATTGCACCGGTTTGATTATTAGACAAATTCTATACCAATCGAAAGTATGAAGCCCACAGATTATGCAAACGTTAGGTTGTCTATTCTTTTCCGGTCACAACTCTCGAGTAGCCAGGTGTGAAGAGGGGTTCGGGAGGTGAATCATAGTCCGATGTCCGTTTGCTACTGTCCGTTTATTAGCTCACAACACCATTATACATATATTATGAGTATGCTTACATCGCTACATGCCCATCCTACAAAATGAAAAAGTAACATATGCCAATATTTACTTTTTCTCCAAATTACACACAGCTTCATATAGCGCTGAAATAATTTTTATCTTATTATTAACATAAGGTTACATAATTTTCTTATATCAAGGTAATGATTATAGTCAATATATTATATATAATACTCAATATGTTATTCAATTATAATCATTTCGTTTTAAGAAATTAATTGTGAAAGGTGCAAACCATATAAGCCAAAGACAAATAAGCAAGTCAGGCATATTCTTAAAAACCGCACATCACGACCTCAGTACGTAAAATACGGTCACCACAATACACTCATCAGTGCGTCATAAATAAATACGGTCATGTTATAATGGCCTTGCGCTACCAAGAATACGTGAATACTTCCGAGAATACTATTTGGGATGTCCTCCAGCCATTCGTGCAGTTAAGTAGTTATTCGCTTAGTTGAGACATTGAACAATTTAAGCGGAAAAGTCAACAATTTTTAGATCAAATTCAACTTTACCAGATCCATAAACTTTGTGACGAGACTAAAAAACAGAGCTGGTTAGCTTGTTGGCGCAGAAATAATTGAAAAATTTCTCCGACCGCGGCGGCCATCGCAGGTTGGTTCGGAGCTCGCGGCGAGTTGCGGGCGCTACAGTCGGCGCGCTCCGCTGGCTAATGGTCTGCATTGTGTGGCCGGTGATTCCACTAACTACTCGGCAGGTCCAGCTTCAAATCCAGCTAATACCATTGTTGAAGGTCGCATTAAATGTCATCTGGATGTGAAGAAAATGTCTGTTCTCGATGACATGCTGCGGGAGGAGCGTCCGAGTCGCCGTAATTGTGGCGTTAGTCCCCAAGACGGGGGGGGGTAGACAGGGACACGGATAATTTGTAGGGAGAGAAGAAGGCGCACTAGATTTCACAGCCAAATGCTGTTTTACTGGTGCGCCCTCCCACGTTTCGGCCCATATAACCGTAAGGTTGGTGGGGTCATGGGTGGATGGCGGGTTGTTCTCGACATGACATGTGGTGCTGCCAATGTGCATTGCGCACTTAGCCAGCGTATTCGAGTGATCCTTCGGGTTTCTTCCGCTCAACGTCGGGATATTGATACGCTGTGATAGATGTGATAGCCGGCGTTACATCGATCTGCCACTTGTTAGGTGCGATTGCATTGTGTAACGTCGACTGTCGACGGCTGCATAACTGTGTGTTACTAGTAGGTACGAGAATGCAACTTGATTACTTTCTTCGGTTTCTTTAGAGCATTATTGACTTTGATAGACATGTCAACATGTGACGTGTTGTTGTATCGAATCAGTCAAAGTTTAAATTTATTGCTTTGTAACAAATATTAAATTGAGGAAACGAGGTGGAAACTGTAATTACGTGAATAAGAAAGAAAGAAAGAAAGAAAAGCTGCGACTGCAACAAGATGACACACAGATACAAAATAATAATCTAGTATTTATCTATCTATATTAAAATTACAGCTTATGTGTAAATGTTATCCCTGTTGCAGTGTACAGTACAACACAACGGTAGATCATGATGCGGTAACAAATGAGCTAAGGCAGTTTAAACACATGAGGCTTCTTTAGTTAAGATGGGCGAGAGCCAGAAAACTTAGGGCCGCGTGCGCTGAATACGTGCCAAGTGGCGCACGAGCGTCGGGGCAAAACTTCCTTAAACTTGTTCCAACTTCGTGCTCCATATTGCCTGCAATCCTTTCCTCCCACCAATCGTTTCTGCAATATAAACCGGGGATGTTATGACTAGCGAATTGCCTCTGGCTTCACGATTCACGCTAATTTTACAATGTTAGCAAATTATTTTCTACTGTTGAAACATCACATTCATGGACTCTGTGGTGCGGTGGTGAGTAACTGTCGAACCGCAGCTATAGGTCCCGAGCTCGAATCCTAGCCGGTGCAGATATTAATTTCGCAGATAAATATTTGTACTCGGGTCATGAATGTTAAGTTGTGTGGTTTTCTGTGTGTGTCCGCCACCCTCAACTAAGGCTAGGCCAGTCGCGGACGTTTAAAAAAATGTCCGCTGGCCAAGTGCGGGTCGACGGACTTCAAATGCCATGGAGAACTCTGAAGCATGCAGGTTTCCTCATCCGTATAGTTAACGACATGCACGGCGCGGTGCAAGGGTTAGGTTTTGCTTTAAGTGTTCCTACGCTCAATAGCATACTCAGATCAGTATTATCGGATTAATTCGCTTTGGTTTTCCAGGTTAAAGAAAGAAAAGAAAGAAAGAAAATCTTTATTTTGTCTCAAACGTACACAATAAAATAAACGAAACAAAAATAAGCCAAACATATAAATTAAAACAGGAGAGAGATAAAATAGGACTATTCTCAGCTTGTGATTAATCCCATACAATATTTGTAGGCAACAATTTTTTTTATTTTGCCAACCGCTATGCAAAATATGCACCAAAGCAGAATTGTCCGAATGTTACCTTCTATCTTCTTAATGGAACTTGACTTAGTTCATGTGCCTTATTCGAGCGGTCTTACTTATAAACGTTACTTAATATTTAATCAATTGCTTAACAACGGATTAGCAAAAACCTCACTTATAAACACTATTTAGCGTTAAGAAGTCTTTAAGTAGTGTTTAAATAGCCGTCAAAATTAAACACTGCCCAGACATAGTTTAACTCTCGCTAAGCGGCAAGATGGCGGATTTCACATAAATCAGCTGTTCTATTGTGACGTCTGATCTACTTACTTGAGTTTGTTTATAGTAAAAAAAAATTATTTGTGCTTAAAACATGGATGGATTGGAAGATCTTCGTGATTTCCAAAACGACGTAGCTGATTTAAGCAATTTCAGAGCTAGGAGGAGAAGAAAGACGAAGAATTACAGAGTTCGCTTTAATTCGCCACAAAGTTTATCGGATGAGGAATTTAAACTTAGATACCGATTTAGTAAAGAAAACATGAGTCGTATCATAGAAATAGTGAGACCTGATATCCAGGGCGATACTCGAGGTGGCAGCATTCCTGTAGAATTGCAAGTAATGGCAGTAATCAGATATTGGGCCCGTCATGAGGTAAATCGCCTAATTAGTATTTTTTCAAGTTTTCATATATTTACTATAAAGGAGTAGGTTATAATGAAGATTTTGTACCTTACTAATGTTTACTATATGTACCTAACTATATTTTCTGATTCAATAGGACAACGCTGACATTCACGGCATGAGCCAGCAGCGCAGTCTGTCGCGCTTGTCCCGCAAAGTGGCGATAGCCTTGGCTTCGAAAAGCTCGCGTTATATCAAAATGCCGTTAAATATATCGGAAGAGATTAATGCGATCCGAAAATTTGAAGCCATTTGCTTGCGGGCTTCAGCTTCCAGCCGTTTCAGAGATAAGCCGGAACAAACAGACAGACAGACAGACAAAAATTATAAAAAATGTTATTTTGGTATACGTACCGTGTATGCATACATATGAATTTAGTAAAAAGATTACAAACAGACACTCCAATTTTATTTAGTTGTATAGATGACAATTTAATTAGAATACATTAATCACAATAAAACTCATTCATTTTCTTATAGATTTCTTATTTTTATCTGTCAATTCACGACACTGACTCTGTCATAGATGATAGAATATGGAAAAAATAGAACTTTTAACAATTTCGTTCATTCAATATCGTTCTTTGTTCGTTTCTTAACTAAGTAACAGCTAATCAACGTATATAAGTAATCAAAAGTTAAACATGGATTTATAGATTAAGAGCGGTTTAACTAAGCGGTGGCTAAGTATTACTTAACGAGATTTTTATAAGTAAGGCCGGAGCACAAATACATAATGAAAATGATACTAATCTCCCTAAGAAACGATTCTTTTAATCCCCATTTAGTTCAGTAATATTATAATCGGAGGTGCCTTCTATTTGAAAAGTCCACAATGCTAGACCTGGCAGCGGCTTGTGTCAACAACCATATATGTTAGGTACTACAGACTGAGGCTTGAACATCGTGAATGCGACAAAGGGGACAATAAATCGTATTTATGGCACGAATTTTCTCAACAATACTCGCATTTCCCACCTGATTCAATACCGATCAATACGTAGAAGAGCTAGCGGTCCGCGCGGCCACAGAACAAATAAACACAACGGTTGAGCACGCATGCGATGACAACATTTTAATGCGAATTGACATTTTCGGTCTCTCAAGATTTACGAGGTAATTTAAATATCGTATCGTTATGCTATGTATCGGCATACTCTTTGTCCCACACCTGTGTTACGAATTCTAAAACAAACAAGATGATATGTTTACGGTCGCGGTAAATTAGCATGTTTGATTTAAACAGCTTAACATTGCCTAATAATTTAAATCTGGATATTGATTGCCAAAATAAATCTTATAGGTACTGGCGTTTTTTTAAATTTCTATGTTTATGCTTTATGTGTGTGTTAGAGTTATGAAAAAAATGATTTTTATCTTAACTTATCTTGTTAAAATAAAGTCAAAGTGGAGTGCTTCTTTCCATTAATTCCAAAAATATTCAGTCCAAGTTTCCGACACTGGTAGTGGCTGTCTTGGGAGCTAGTTAATAACTTTAAGCCTTTTGATAGCTTCCTGCTATTCTCAGTGAGCTTTTCTGTACATTATTCTTTGGCAGAGAATAGGCGGATTTTCTAAAGATTAAACATTCTCGGTCTTACTTATAAACGTTACTTAATATTTAATCTATTGCTTAGCAACGGATTAACAAAAACCTCACTTATAAACACTACTTAGCGTTAAGAAGTCGTTAAGTAGGGTTTAAATAGCTGTCAAAATTAAACACTGCCGAGACATAGTTTAACTCTCGCTAAGCGGCAAGATGGCGGATTTCACATAAATCAGCTGTTCTATTGTGATGTCTGATCAATTTACTTGCGATTGTTTGTTAGTAAAAAAAATTATATTTGTGCATAAAACATGGATGGATTGGAAGATCTTCGTGATTTCCAAAACGACGTAGCTGATTTAAGCAGTTTCAGAGCTAGGAGGAGAAGAAAGACGAGTTCGCTTTAATTCGCTACAAAGTTTATCGGATGAGGAATTTAAACTTAGATACCGATTTAGTAAAGAAAACATGAGTCGTATCATAGAAATAGTGAGACCTGATATCCAGGGCGATACTCGAGGTGGCAGCATTTCTGTAGAATTGCAAGTAATGTCAGTAATCAGATATTGGGCCCGTCATGAGGTAAATCGCCTAATTACTATTTTTTCAAGTTTTCATATATTTACTATAAAGGAGTATAATGAAGATTTTGTACCTTACTAATGTTTACTATATGTACCTAACTATATTTTCAGATTCAAGAGGACAACGCTGACATTCACGGCATGAGCCAGCAGACTCTGTCGCGCTTGTCCCGCAAAGTGGCGATAGCCTTGGCTTCCAAAAGCTCGCGTTATATCAAAATGCCGTCAAATATATCGGAAGAGATTAATGCGATCCGAAAATTTGAAGCCATTTGCGGGCTTCAGTTTCCAGTCGTTTCAGAGATTAGCCGGAACTAACAGACAGACAGACAGACAAAAATTATAAAAAATGTTATTTTGGTATATATACCGTGTATGCATACTTAGATGAATTTAGTAAAAAGATTACAAACAGACACTCCAATTTTATTTAGTTGTATAGATGACAATTTAATTAGAATACATTAATCATAATAAAACATTCATTTTCTTTTAATTTTCTTATTTTAATCTGCCAATTCACGACACTGACAATGTCATAGACAATAGAATATGGAAAAAATAGAACTTTTAACAATTTCGTTCATTCAATATCGTTCTTTGTTCGTTTCTTAACTAAGTAACAGCTAATCAACGTTTATAAGTAATGAAAAGTTAAACGTGGATTAACTTCTTAAGAGCGGTTTATCTAAGCGGTGCCTAAGTATAGATTAGTGAGATTTTTATAAGTAAGACCGTCTATTGTTCTGAAAATGCCACTTTACGATTCAGTTATCTCTAAGTTGGGCTTGCAATTTGGATTACCTATTCGAAATCCAAAAATTCCTTTAGCTTTTCTATAAAATAAAGTCATTAAGTGTCTGGCCAGCTATCGATCTACTTTTCTTCGCTAATAGTTGTCATATAGTACAGCCGCGTTGCAGCGGAGCTATCTGGCAGTCAAAGCACAAAGTAGATATTAGGAACAGAGGCTAAGCTTCATAAGAATGTGCAAAATTGTTACCTATTTTGGTAGGGTTGTCACAACAGGATATGACAAATTAAAGAAATCATTTGTTAAATAGTTTTATTATTCAGAATATAAAAAGAATACTACAATAAGAACTAATACAGAATAGAAAATAGAAAATAATTTTTATTTTTTAATATTTTATTATTTCTTTTTATGGTATGTATGGTATTTTTATGGTTGTACTCCTTGGGATAGTTTAAAGTATGATATATTTTTATTTTTTCTAGCATTATTAATACACACAGTACAATATACAACCATTATTATTAATACCACGTTTTTATATAAGATATTCAAACTTGCAACTAACAAAACCAACAATGTGCGTAGCGATTACCCTGAGATAGTCAATTTGATGTGACAGCGTCAACCGGTTATTTCCAGTCTCGCCGCGTACGCGACAAGCGGCCAGTGGCCACACATACATGTCCCGCGTGCTTGTAGGAGTGCAACCGATTTGCACGTTCATAAGAAGCTTAATCTCTGTTCCTAATATCTACTTTGTGGTCAAAGTACGTGGTAATCCTCCTGCCGCCATTGTCACCGTGTTGGCGCCATTTTGAATGCCCGTGATTCCAGAGGCATCGCCAATCTACTCGTGTCGTCAAACGAATGGGGATGTTTGATCGTAGTGCCCAACTTTATCAACCCATAATTCAGGGATCTCTTTTTAACGCTTGAGATTAGTTATATCATGTTATATTTAAAACCTCATAAATACCCATTGACATACATGTCAATGTAAATACCCCTTATTTATTTTGCTTACCGATTCATATCCTCTTATTATTCTGGGAATATTTTGCAGTACGGTTCACAAAATAACTCATTTTCTGTAGTAGCATAGCACCTCATCTAGGAGGTGAAATGAGTGGAGCTAATCTTCCTCAGTATACACCTGGACAAAAAGGTCATCAGCCAGCACCTCAACAATCAGGTGGAATGAGTGAAGCTAATGCTCTTCGACATCAATCTGGATCAGAATATTACCAGCAGGACCTTAGTCAGTATAGTTAACTTTCTACGCCTGAAGAAGTTCACAGGATAAAGGCACAATCCTAACAAACAGTTGACATGAATGCAGCCTATCCTCTGCCTACAGCCTGAAACACAATTGAATCCATATTCACAGCAATCCAATAACGTCAAGCAGTTCTCTGAAAAAATTATCTAATCGATGATCAACATAGGCTTCCTACTTATAAGTAATGTGTGCAAAAATTAGAATTAATTGTCTTATCGTTAAAATTTTTTATCAAATTGATATGTAAGGCCAATTTTATTCATGGTCAGTAAAAATATTTGTAGCTTTTATAACTTGACTAGCTTTTGCCCGCGGCTCCGCCCGCGTGGTCAAAGGGAATTAACAATGACTTTTTTATCATACATGACACATCTGTGGTACACCAGTCTGTTCTGTGTCCATTACTGTGTCTATTGATAAATATTCTGTCGTATCTCCTGCTACTTCACTCAATATGTGTGAATTTATTTTGTTTACAATATCGTTTTTAGGTGCTAGAATCCCCCTTTGACATAGATATTGATCTTCATATATATTGTTTTGTAAACCTGGGTAAACACTTGCAATCAGTTCTGAATTACTCTGTAGGTACTAAGTTACAAAAATTTTCCGTTAGTGTCACACAGCCCTCGGCATCAGTTTCCAGAAACGCCCATCTCCAATTTTCAAGAGTGTTTCAGCATAGTTTCCAGCATTCATGTCATTGTACAGATGCACCCTCATATTTGTTGTGAGACTGATTTTTTTCTTAGAGTTCCAAAGAGTAGACGACTTATGTTATTATTATTTTAAGCCAAAACAACAACAGTCGACAAAACTAATTCAATAAGCGAACCAAATCCAAAATCAAAGCGTATGTCCTTTACCATATTAAATTTAAACCAAAACAACAATTTATCCAACGCGAATTCAAAATTCAATATATTAGTTGCCTATGACTTAATTAATTTACATGTATCATTTGTTAGCGTGATTCAGAACTTGCAAATGAATTTTACTAACGCCATCTATTAACAACAACCGGAACTAAATATCTAGCAAATAACAAAACATCGATATCTTCCCATGGGGATGTTTTACCGGGGTAAAAAGTAGCCTACGTCACTCTCCACCCTCCTCACTATCTCCACACACAAAAACCATACCATTTAATAGCTTCGTTGCGACGTGAAAGCCGGACAAACAAACAAACAAACAAATAAATAAATAAACAAACACACTTTCACATTTATAATATTAGTATGGATAGTCAGTCATTTATGGCCATATAACTTGATAGTCATTTATGGCCATATTAGGATCTATATTATTTATATAATAAATTTTTTTTTTTTCAAATATTTCTTTTATTTAACATTTCATGTTACTCAAAACTTCATAATGCAAATGATTAAACTGGTTAGTTTCGTTAGATCATACTTTACATTCAAAATTATTATTTGTAATTTTTAATTCAGTAATTATACGTTTTAGTTATTGGCGTAACTACACGTAAAGAAAAATATGGGAAATATTTCCATAATTTTATGGGAACAGTTCCCAGACAATTATAGGAACTGTTCCCATGAATTATGGGAACTGTTCCCATAATTATAGGACATTTTCCCAGAATTATGGGAACATTTCCCATAACGATGGGAATGGTTCCCATAATGATATAGGAACGGTTCCTATAATTATAGGAATGATTCCTATACAATTATAGGAACTATTCCCATAATATTATGGGAAATATTCCCATATTGATATAGTAATGGTTCCTATATCATTATGGGAAATATTCCCATAATGATATAGTAATGGTTCCTATATCATTATGGGAACTATTCCCATAATGATATAGGAAGGATTCCTAGAATACTATAGGAATCATTCCTATACCATTATGGGAATCGTTTTCAAAATAATTATACTCTAAAAAAAAATTTTTTTAAAAAGCTTTTATAACTTTTTTTTTATTTTCATGCATTGTCATCGGAACCTAATATGTGTGCCAAATTTCAGCTCGATAGCTTCAGTGGAAGTGGGTGAAATATTGATTGCAAGATTCCAGGACATACATACATACGAGTGAAGTTAAATAAAAGCTTTTAAAATACAGATAAAATTTTCGTGCGGAGTGAGTTCGAAATAATTTCTATAATACATATATACACGGAAAAATTTTTTATTTTCATTTGACAGCAACAAAATTTTCATGTAGTATGCAATAATAGTTAAAACAACAATAACAATTAAATAATAATAATAAATCTATATTATTAAAAGAATAAAAAAAAAATTGTGGGCAGTGTATTTATATGATAAAATGGGTTTTTGGTTGGAGTTGAGCCTTTTCAAAGTTTCATATCATTCTCACCAATAGTCAATTTATTATAATAAGAATTTAGGCTGCATTCGAAAATGCTTTGTGTCTAGATACATTATAATGAAGAAATGACCTTGTATCTGGTGAACCATTGGCATTTTTGATGCATATAAGCTCATCCCGATGTTACACTCATCAAGAGCTTTCATTTGAATACCCACATGCATTTTGATATATTTTTCATATATACATATATATAAATACTAGTGGACGCCCGCAGCTTCGCTCGCGTGGAATTAGACATAATAATATATGTTTATTTTACACCCTTACAAAATTTTTACAAACTTTGAATGCCATATTTATTTATATGTAATCAACAGCTTATAATATAAATTTTATACTTCTAGTTCTGAAAATGACAAAACTTTCATAGAACATTTCAACCCCCTTTTCAACCACTTACAATAGATTTTTTCCAAATAAAAAGTAGCCTATGTCCTTTCTCAGGCTCTAGACTATCTGTGTACCAAATTTCATTTAAATCGGTTCAGTAGTTTTGACGTGAAAGCAACACAGACAGACAGACAGAGTTACTTTCGCATTTATAATATTAGTATGGATATGAAAAATTGATGTGCGTACTCAAATGAAAGGTATCGATGAGTGTAATGTCGGAATGAGCTTATATCTTTAAAAATGTCAATAATCCATAAAATACAAGGTCATTTCTTAATTATTGACATTTTTAAAGATATAAGCTCATCCTGATGTTATACTCATCAAGAGCTTTTATTTGAATACCCACATGCATTTTGATATATTTTTCATATATACATATATATAATATAAATAAATATATAAAATATATGAAAAATTGATGTGGGTACTCAAATGAAAGGTCTCGATGAGTGTAACATCGGGATGAGCTTATATCCTTAAAAATGTCAATAGTTCACAAGATACAAGGTCATTCCTCAATTATATGTCTAGAGATAGAGCACAAGTTGAGTTAATTTTTTTTTCCGTGTAGGATTTAAACCTATATATCGTGGGAACCATTCCTATACTATTATGGGAATAGTTCCGATAAATTATGGAAACCATTCCTATAATAGTATAGGAATAATTCCTATAATAGTATAGGAATAATTCCTATAATAGTATAGGAATGATTCCCATAAAATTATTGGAATAATTCCTATAATAGTATAGGAATGATTCCTATAGCATTATGGGAACCATTCCCATAATATTATGGGATTAGTTCCCATAATGATACAGGAATAGTTTCTATAATAGTATAGGAATTATTCCTATAGCATTATGGGAACCATTCCCATAATGGCATAGGAATAGTTCCCATAATTTTCTTTCCGTGTAATACTCTAAGAGTTAAGCAAGACGTGTTAGTAAACTCTACAATTCAACTATCATAAAAATGGACAGTCGGTTTTTTCAAAAGAAATTTTAGGGAGGGAGAAGGATAGGAGGTTGGACTCATTGGTAACTTTGTAGTAACTGAAACAACAAATCGGAATTTTCGACCGGGAATCGAACACATAACTACACGGAAAAAAAATTGATAAAATGACTATTCAACGTATCCTCGAAATATCCTTAAAAATTCTTCTGATTTAAGGATTCATTTGTTTCCCTCAAGCATACAGAGAATAGAAGAAGAAGAAGAAGAAGAAAATTATTTTATTTTCATCAACAATTGGAGTAAAAACGCCCTCAGCAAATGGCCGTGGCAAACCAACAACCGCTGATTTTCAGGGCGACCTGCTTGCAATAGGTACGTCGGGCAAGTTGACGTACAAGTATAATTACATATATTTACTAGAAACTATTACGAGTACATATTTTAATTCTTTGCTTCTTAACAGCTATACGATTTGCGATTTAAACTACTACATATCTAAAACTACTTTAACTAATACAAATCTTTGAAATAGGTGCGTGCCATGCTTGTGTGTGCCTGTGTATAGGATTTTGTGTGTGTGTGTGTGTGTGTGTGTGTGCGTGTGTGTGGGGTGTGTGTATGTGTGTGAATGTGTGAGTTTGTGCATGCGCATACGCATAAGCGCTATACGTTTGTTATATAGACTGCTGTAAAGTCAAAAGGTATGACTTATACTTCTCTTTAAAATTGGCTACTGTCTGAAGGTTTTGAATAGGAGGAGGGATATTATTCCAGCATTTCGTGGCGCTGTATTTAAAGCTGCCATGGAATGCTGCTGTACTGTGTGCTGGAACGAGTAACAGATTGCATGAAGCCCTACCTAGTATGATGTTTGGTATTTACGTGCTTTGACCAGACAAGCTTGCTATACAGGTATGTAGGACATTTATGTAGTACAATAGCTCTTGTATTAATAATATGTAATATTTACAATAGCTCTTGTAAATATATGTAGTTTCGTCAAAACTGTTTTGTTAAAGTGAGGATCTGTGTAGTTGAATCAACTAAATGTAACGCCTAAAATAATGATACAGATCGTCATTTCGATGATCCGCTGTATAGCTGAATTGGCTATACAGCTTATACTACTACGAATGTCCTTCAGCACTTACATAAACTCGGAGTTCACCGCTTTGCACGGCAAACACTTACACTAGTTAAAAAATATTCCAATTCTACTATATCTTGTGCTTCGATGGCATTCTGTACAAGCTTTCTTTAAGAATAAAGTTATATCTAATATCTGCAGATGTAGCCTCTTTTTTGGAATTCAGAATCTCTATCATTAATCAAGGAATCTGGAGGAATACAAATTTTGAAAAAAAAAAAAATGTTAGTGGTGAAAAATCTAGTTTATTGCTTCAGTTCTTAAAATAAAACATATTTACTATCCTACACATGGTGATATAACAATACAAGTGATGACAACTTCTAATCATTTACATTTGGTTTGGCGATAAGGTTCACCTGGTGAGTTCGGATTGAGGAATCAGACACGTGCTTGCTTCATCGTGATTTATTTGCGACTTAAGTAAAATATGCATCCAGCCTACTTATGAAGAAAACAGATCATCCAACATTGTAATTGTAAAATTGTCCCGAGTAACCGTTGCTCCCATGTAGGTTTTACTTCTCGAGTCAGATAGTTGGATAATGTTGCCTGATCCGTAAGTTACTGCGCCATAAATACTGTTTTTCTGATCATTTTCCGTTCCCAAGTGATGTTCACTTGTCGAGTTGCTTGATTGAATGACAACAAAAGGTAGGCCACCAGAAGTTTCTTCCTTGTTTCCTTTCTTCCTTATATTCAAGTCTTCAAAGATTTTTACGTCATTACCATGATATATATTCATTTGTGTTTCGTCGGGTCGGGGATAAGCACTTGCTGACCCAATAGAGTTTCCACTCAGTAATGCTGTAACAAAAAATAACAATAAGAATTTTATGATTGACCTCGTAGCCAAGATAAGTGCTCTGGAGCCCTACCATGATCTTTATAGAAATAAGCTTATTTCAAGAAAGTTTTGTTTCAAGGTTAAAGTAATATTACTCGAATTCGTACCATGACCGTTATCAAGCAGTCTTATTTTATTCCTGCTGTGAATGAATGATTGTATCCCTGCTATTTTTATTTTTTTAATTTGTCTATAGATTTAGACAAAGTTCTATAATTCCAACAGCCAAACGCAAACATTATAAAAATATGAATGTGTAACATTACTTCGTTTTATTTCGTGATGGTTTACGAAAATATGCCGTTTAAATTATATTAGGTATTAGAAATATAATTGCTTTAAAATGTAAAAATAAGGGTCATGTGGCAGGCTATGGCAGTTCACTTGTCAAGTGGTTGGTACCCACTTGACTGCGAGCGAAATTCAAACCCATCCATAGCGCTATTATTATTTATTTACATTTTTTATGTGACATGGTGATAAACGAAGTGTTTGGGCATATTTTATCGAACTTGCAAACAATAACTCAAATGGCCCTTTCAAAAGAAATTCATGGGTTACTTTAATACTTATTGAAAAAAGTTTAGTGTTATTCGGTTCTTTTGAACACTTCATAACTATGATGTAGTTTTATAGTTTCATTCGTGTTGAGACTGTCTAACTATTAACAGTTAAATTCTTCATTTCTTACTCTTATACATGGAAACAAGGTAAGCTAAACATAATATTCAGTGAGTTTATGTACCCTACTTAGGTACTTACGATTATTAACTTAGATTTTACGTGTTTAAATTTTGCAGGAGGATTAATCGAGTTTCTGCCCAGCAGTTAGATATGCTTTGGGAGTTTTTAAGTATTAACAGAGATATCGCTACTGCATTCAATCGCTCTTTACAAGCGAAAGAATATTCGAAGAGAAAGTGGACGGAGCTAGCGGAGATGCTCAACTCGCAAGGTGATGGAACCCATAAAGATTGGAGAGGCTGGTCAAAAGTACGTAAACGATACATTTTGTTTTGGTAAATTAATTCTAGGGATACTATAGGGATAGATATACAGACAGAGAGATTAATTGTAACTTTTTTTTAGTATTGGGTGGACTATAAAGGCCAAACTAAAGGCGAGAGTTGCAGCTGTGCGATCCTCCCATGGGCGAACTGGAGGAGGACCTTCCACTGAGAAGCCCTTAACTGAAGTGGAAGTTAAATTCCTTCAGATACTGGACGAAGACTTCGGGGAGGGCTTACCAGGTGTCCGGGTGGAACCATTTCCAGAAGTAAGATTTTTTAAAGTACTATTCATTATAAATTTATCTATAACACTATTATATTATTATACACATTTCTTTTAAATTATTCCCTTTTAGTTTAAAGAAATTATGCTGCCAGATGCCAGTGTTCCTGTGATTATGGATGTGCAGGATTCTCCAGCCTCAGAATCGATTCTCCAGAATCTACAACTTATCCCTATACCTATCCAAAGTATATCCACAGAGCCTGCCCAAGATACACGGCCTCAAACTCCTTGCCCGACTCGATCCGCCAACAGAACTCCTACCCAATGCATCCAAACTCCAGTTCCACCTACAACACGTTCCCCACGGCGCCGGCGTCTGAGGCGCGAGCTGCCAATGGCTTCCGATGTTGCAAGAGGTGCAGTTGTCTGTTCCTGCCAAGTGCGTGCTGAGGCTGCTGTACGGACTGCTGAGGCAACGGAGAAGATTGCAGAGAAAATGGAACAGCTACAAAAGACTTCAGTGAACATTGAAAGGTTTATAGCATTACATGTCACATGCTTACACCAAGTGATAATAAAAAAAAGTTGAATCTCTGGTGATGGGTTGAATTCCACATAAAATTGAAACACATGTAATTTGATTTTTAAAATAAGAATTTAATGAAAAAATTTACATTGTATATTAGTGAAAATGAAAACTAAAACAAAAATCTAAACCCTATAACTAAACTAAAAACTACTTAAAGAGATAGTAAAATTAAAACTAAATTTTAGAAATGTAAACAATTTAACAAGGCTTTTTCAATAAAAAATGAATATTATACATTTTGTTTCAGGATCTTACATGCCGCCTTTCCCACAGCCGCTGGACAAGTAAATTCCGAATAGCTAAACCTTGCTGCAAAGCAATGTTGCTACTTTGTGGCGGTTCAAGAACGGGGTGATCGTCTTGCAATTGGGCTTCTTGCAACACATCTTCATCACTTAAGTGTTGCACAGGAATTTGGGCCCCATTGCAAATATTGTGTAATATAACACATGCATTTACAATACTGCCTGCTGCTGCGGTGAGTAATGCAACACCCTGTGAACAAGTAAGCAACGAAAACGCGACTTGAGTAGCCCAATAGTGCGCTCAATTACATTTCTTGCACGGACATGCAAGATTGTGTAGTGTGCTTCTGGCGAGTTGGGTGGTGCATTTAGTATTGGTGTCATCATGCTCTTTCTTAAAGGGTATCCGGAATCACCTAGTAATAAACAATTTATATTATTAATTATAGCAAATATTTTTTTAAGTAAAAACAGTTTAAAAGATAAAATATTTTTGACAAAGATGAAAACAATTTAGTACATTCCAAGAAACCAAAAATATTCTCTGTGTTGGTCAGATTTTCTACATGGCTTTTTAAGGGATGATTAGCCCATATAAAAGAGTCATGATTTGCACCATGACTAGCATCTACACTCATTATGTGCATGTTTGCATCACATATCTGAAACATACAAGATTGTGTTAAAGGCCATATGTATAATAGAGATTATTTTATTTGATTAATATGTATTTTTAAGAAATTTCACTTTTACTGATTTCAATTATTTATACGTTTTTTTTTCTTATCTTAGTGTACACTAATATACTTACTAATTGGACATTTAAGGAGTGATAATGCTTGCGACAATAGTAGCGCTCCTCATGTTGTTCGGGACGTACTATTGCTATTTGGCTGCAATCTATGCAACCTAGAACCCATGGTATGTGATATTTATTATAAAAACTGCAACAAAATAATTACAATTTATAGTCTTTTTGTGTACATATGTATTGGATTTTATTTTATACTTTACTCTTTGGTTTCTGTTTTATATTTTTATTACAAAGTACAATGAGTTGTAAAATAAAGTATATGTGTGTAATAAATAGCAATTTTATTTCAAAATCCCTAAACTGCTATCATTTTGCAAAATAATTTTTTTAATACATATTATTGCAGTTATAATACTAAAATACTTACTCAGTTTTGATTATGTTGCGCTCTTGGTCTGTGGCAGGAAATTTAATATATTTCTGTCCCATCTCTGTAGTATTCAGGAACCCTGTGACCTGTGAGATTGCAGAAGACACTGTCTGCTGAGCCACAAAGTGACCCTCGTTGCTGCCTACAGAACGTTGGTATGAGCCAGTTGCATAAAATCGACACCTGCAAGGAAGAACATCGTAACTCATTTTTAGCAACTTTACAGGAGACAGACAGACCTTTCCTCCTCTCACGCGGCGCTGTAGGCGCTCCTGCGCTGAGGGAATTCGGAGTTAGGGGAGATCCCCTCTATCCGGGCAATTGCTCCAGGGGTAAACCCCGTCGGTGACTTCCCCGCTGTTGAGCGTGGGAGCCAGTCGATCGTCGCGCACGCGGTACGCGCGCGCGCTTCTACTAGCCGTTAGTCGCTAATTCCCCCCAGATGGTCGGGGGGAAGAAGGTCCAACAGCTCTCTAGGGAGCGGTCGGCCTTCAGGGGGGCGCGCGTGCAGCGGCGCTATCCCCCTTAGATGAGGATGTGGCCCATTGTCGGCGCGGTTATACATAACACGCGCCAACCGGATCACAAACTCATCCAGCGACTCCAGCCTGCAGTCGCGCGCAATCACCGCGTTCCGGACGTAGCGCCCCGCTCCTGTGATTTCTCGCAGGGCGAGGTTTTGCTGGGCCTGAAGACGCTTGCGCTGCGTGGCCGCCGCCAGAGCATACCATGCTGGCGCCGCGTACGTAAGCCTAGATCGGATATAGCACTTGTATATGCCAAGTTTAGTGCGCAGTGGTAATCGGGATGCCAACACGGGCCGGAGCATCGCTCTCGCGGCTCGTGCCTGGCGGTGCGCATGCACCACCATGGCACTCATCGTGAGTTTACGATCCATGTGACATCCCAGATACCGAACGGTCTGCTGCCACGCTAGATCTTCTCCATGCAGACGCAGCGGCGTCGGCATTTTACGCTTCCGGCTGAAAAGTATTGGGACTGTCTTTCCGGCGTTGACGGCGATCCTCCACTTATACAGCCAGTCTGACAAGCGGTCAAGCAAGCGCTGCATTCTTCTGACCGCCAGTTCCGGATCACGCGACGATGCGAAGAACGCGCTGTCGTCAGCGAACAAAGCGAGGACTACATCACGTTCCCACTCCGCGAGGTGCCCGTCGAGAGTGGGGATGTCGTTAGTGTAGTACGCGTATAGGAGTGGCGCGAAACAGCTCCCCTGCGGCACACCTGCGCGTATGGGACGGGGGGCAGAGGTGCTGTCCTCAACCGACACAATGAACTCCCGCCCCTCCAGATACGAAGCTATCAACCACACCAGCATCGCTGGCAAGGGCGACTCCAACAGCTTGTACAACAGGCCTGCGTGCCACACACGGTCGAATGCTTTCTCTATATCGAGAAAGACACCAACCGTGTGCCGCCCGCAGTTGGCCTCGAAAGCCAAGTGGTGGAGCACCCTTGTCAGCTGAAGTGTTGTCGAGTGACCGGCCCGAAACCCAAACTGCTCATCCCTTAGTTTAAGGAATGGCCGAATGCGAATCAGTGCCAGCCTCTCGAACAACCTTGCCAGTGAGGACAGCAACGTGATGGGGCGGTAGTTAACCGGGTAACGTGGATCTTTACCCGGCTTCGGGAGAACAATCACCTTTCCCTCCTTCCACGCAGCCGGGAAGTGTCCCGTGCGCAGGATGCCGTTATAGAGTCTAGTCAGACTGACTAGAGCCCTTTGGGGGAGCATGGTCAGCGCCATGTTCGAAACTCCATCAGTGCCTGGCGCTTTGCGTTTATGTAAACGCCTCGCGACCTTCCGAGCCTCCGAGGGCGAGATGAACTCGTATCCCTCGGGCTGCGGTGTCGGGCCACTGATGAAGTCCGCTACACGCGTCTCCACACGCACGCAGTGTTCAGCCGCTGCAGCGGTGCCGACGGGGTTTGGAGCGAATTGCTCTTCCAGGTGCTGTGCAAGTACATCCGCCCGGCCTTGTGCTGAAAAGTGCCGGTCGCCCGCCCTATCGTAGAGCGGGCTAACGGCAGGCCTAGCGCGGGTAAGTGCACGGTTGAGATGGTGGAGTGACGCTTCGGACTCGCTGGCCTGGTCGACTCTCGCCTCCCACGCGGTCCCGCGATGCTCCTCCACTACAGCCGACACCTTCGCAGCCTGGGCGTTCAGCCTACGCTTGACCCTGGGGCAGCGTGTTTCCGCCCATAGCTTATGAAGCCGCCTCTTCTTCCGTTTCATCTCCTCGATATAGTGAGGCAATGGTTCTCGCACCCACACACGAGGTTTTTCGGTCGTGGCCGCCGTCAGGGCCGTACGAATCTCATTCGTAATGGCCCGGGCAGCGGTCTCTATTCCTCCCGGCGTGGTGAGTGGCTCACTATACCGGAAGTCGGTCAAGGCGGCTTGGTAAGCACGCCAGTCGGTTACCCGCGTCTGGCGAGGGAGGCTCGTACACTCTACCCCAAGGCCAAGCGTAACAAGTATGGGAAGGTGCTGTGTGTCGAGGTCATACAGCACCTCCACATTAACCGGGCAGTGTATGTTCTTACACAACACTATGTCCAGGACGTCGGGAGAATGGCGGGGGTTAGACGGCAAGTGGGTGGGTGCTTCGGGCCCAAGCACCTCATACCCCTTGGTCTCCGCGTCGTCGAAGAGGCGGCGACCTACTGGCGTGACCACTCGGGAGCCCCAAGCCGTATGTTTGGCATTGAGGTCCCCGGCTATCAGGGTCGCGTCAGACGCACGCCTACTCGACATAATATTCTCAACGTCCTGCGGATAGAATTGAGGACCGGGAGGGCGGTAGGCCGCAAACAGCCTAAGCTCTCGACCGGCCATGCTCACTGTTGCGCCTATAGAGCGCAGACTAGTGTAATCCGGGAGAGGCAGTTCCTCGTGCACCACATCGCGACGGACGGCTATCGCTGTGCCTCGATAGGCAATGCCCGCGGGCGATGTCTCGTCGCGGCGGTACACGAAGTAGCCGGGCAACCGGTATGACTCATTTGGTCGGAATTTGGTTTTGCCCAGCAGCACGACGTGAACGTCTTGCTCCCGGACGAGGGACCTAAGGCTACGGGCGTGGGGCGAGAGTCCCCCCGGATTCCAGTATAGCAGTCTAAGTTGTACTACCATCTTGGTCCCCGAGGATACTCCGGACTAATTCGCGGATTGCCCTCAGCAATCGCGGGTGCTTCGCGAAGGCTTCACTGACGGTGGCCGCAGCCTCCGCCAGCGCCTCCGCTGAAGCGTTTATCCCCAAGACGGCCAAGGGCGCATCCGCGGGAGGGAGGGAGCGCGATTCGCGTTCGGGGATTGTGAGGAATACAGGTGGGGGAGGGGAAGGGAGAGTCACCGGCTCGGCCACCTTTGCCTTCTCAGGCTGTTTGGACCCCCTAGGGGGATGTACGGCAGAGGTTCCTGCCACCGCGGCTTGTGACGCCTGCGGCAGCGGGTTTACAGGAGAGCGCGTTAAAGTTTAAAAAAATTCTTAGTCAGTTCTGTTATGTCCTAACGCCATTCACACTAGAAAGTTGTAGTCAAAAAGGGATAATTTATATTACTGTATGATTAATATGCTATTACTACGTTCATTTTACTACCTTTTATGAGTTACAATGAGTTTGTACGTTATAAACTTTATAAAATGACATTGTAACTCAGATTTACAATTCAAAATTGTACGCCTATGTTTGCTTCATAGAAAAAAAAAATTGTAAGTCTGACATACAATGCGCAACATGTATTTTAATTTGATTTGAAGTTACCATAAGTATAAGTAAAACAAGTGAAATAATTTAATTATTCATTATTAATTCCAAAGTGTTTGCTCGAGATCAATGCATTGGGCAAACGGCAAAGCCAGTTATCAAGGTTGAAGACAGATTCCGGTACCATAGTCTCGTCCAAACCTGAAGTTTTGATAGAAATTGAGAAGTATTACGGACAACTGTACACTTCCTCGCAAGCCCCAGCTCCAGCTGGCGCTCACGATAAGCGAGCTAGATTAACCCGGCACTATACCGAAGATATCCCGGACGTCAGCCTGTACGAGATTAGGGAGGCTCTCAAACAACTGAAAAACAACAAAGCACCGGGTGATGACGGAATCACAGCAGAGCTGCTAAGAGCTGGTGGGAAACCTGTCCTAGTGGCGCTCCAGAAGCTGTTCGATACTCTCATCAATAGCGGAACCACCCCAGGAGGCGTGGCGCGCGAGCGAGGTTGTGTTGTTCTTAAAGAAGGGCGACAAAACCCTTCTTAAGAACTACAGGCCCCTTGCGCTCCTGAGCCACGTCTACAAGTTGTTTTCGAGAGTCCTTACTAATCGCATTGCGCGCAGGCTTGACGACTTCCAGCCTCCCGAACAAGCCGGTTTCCGAAAAGGCTACAGCACCATGGACCACATATAGACACTGCGGCAAGTTATACAAAAGACCGAGGAGTATAACCAGCCGTTGTGTCTCGCGTTTGTGGACTATGAGAAAGCCTTCGATTCTATCGAGACCTGGGCAGTGTTGGCGTCTCTGCAGCGGGGCCAGATTGACTATAGGTACATCGAGGTGTTGAAGTGGATATATGAAGCCGCCACAATGACAGTCCGAGTACACGACAGAAGCACGAACCCCATTCAATTGCAGAGAGGTGTTAGGCAAGGGGACGTTATCTCCCCGAAGCTTTTCACCGCTGCATTGGAAGGCGTGTTTAAGCTGATGGAGTGGAAAGGACTAGGCATCAACGTCAATGGCTAACGCCTCACACACCTTCGATTTGCCGATGATATAGTTATCTTGGCAGAATCGCTGGACGACCTCAACACTATGCTAGGGGACCTCAACAGTGCCTCACAATGGGTGGGTTTGAAGATGAACATGGACAAGACTAAGATCATGTCCAATGTGCATGTCAAACCTATACCAGTTGTTGTTGATGGCGCTGCACTCGAAGTTGTTGACGAGTATATTTACCTGGGACAAGTGGTCCAGATGGGTAAGTCCAACTTCGAGAAAGAGGTCACTCGAAGAATCCAACTCGGCTGGGCAGCGTTCGGGAAGCTACGACATATCTTTTCATCGAGATTACCTCAGTGCCTGAAGACAAAAGTTTTCGAACAGTGTGTGTTGCCATATGGATCCGAGACGTGGTCCTTTACCGTCGGCCTCATTCGCAAGCTCAAAGTCGCTCAGTGTCGCTATGGAAAGAGCTATGCTCGGTATTTCGCTACGAGACCGGATTCGAAACCATGAAATCCGTAGACGAACGAGGGTTACCGACATAGCTCGTCGACTAAGCACGCTGAAATGGCAATGGGCAGGCCACGTCGCTCGTAGGACGGACAACCGATGGGTTAGAAAGGTCCTCGAGTGGAGACGAGGGCTCGGGAAACGGAGCACAGGCCGCCCTCCAACCAGATGGACTGATGACCTGAAAAAGTCAGCGGGAAATCGCTGGATTCAGAAGGCACAGGATCGGGAGGAGTGGCACCTATTAAGGGAGGCCTATGTCCAGCAGTGGACTCTGAAAGGCTGATGGATGGATGGATGGATGGTGCCCATATCATAGATCGTAAAATTATATGTAGCAAGTTTTCTTTTATAATAAAACAGAGATACTTCCGACTGTGGAGTATTCAAGATCTTTTGTAAGTCGAAACAAGCTGCTACAACAGAATCAGAGTGCTTGGCTCGGTGTTTATCGCTATCTTTTAAAATGTTACAATTTTGGAATCGAAAATATTAATCTTCGTTTGAGAATGAAAACATTGTAACTAAGATTGCAATGAAAGATTGTTTAACGTTCACGTTCACGTTCACAACATCTTGCGAAAGACAAGAGGGTATCTCGTATTGCAATTTTTTCTTAGTAATATTATCAATTACTGGCAAATTATCAATAAGTAACTAAATATACATTTTTATCATTTTCTGTAAACGTTGACTTACAATGCTTTAATACTGGCTAAAAACATAATTAGAAATAATTCAGATATGGGAGTGAGTGCAAAAAATAGAGCTTTTTTTTTTAATAAAGAATATGATTGTAACTCAAATTCATCAAAAAGTGAGTTACGATGTTCTTCCTTGCAGGTGTCGAAATGATAATGCAATCAATACCTAAAAATTACAAACCTTTTTAAGTAAATTAAATACAATCATGTAAATTAAGTAACACAATAAATATTTTATATTTGAAATTCTGTATCTCATAATTCGTGTTATGAAGAATGCAATATTTTTTTGGTACAAGTCACTGTATTATTTCTTATTAAAAGGGTATTTACCTTCGTTTCTAAAGTCAAATCTGATGACTTTTGAGGGTTTTTATAGAGAGGCCTCAACTCATCGCACAGCAGGTTAGGTCTTTTGTCAACCTATACCGTTTGACGAATTCTTCCTCATCTAAATTGAAAGGGTCACTTTCCTGACGCAGCTGCATACGAAGGCGCTTTCGTGCACTACGAACTTCTGCGTTATCAGCTTCAAGAAACTCAAATATTTCGTATTCATTGGCCATCTACAATAAAATATAAATTAACTACCAAGGTACTAAAATCACTCAAAACTTAATTCATTCGACACGTATTGGTAAATAAATACACTTTACTTACTTTAAATGAAACAACAAAGACCTTTTACTCAGTAAATTCACAAAATAAGGATAGATCCGTCGCGAAAAGTTAACTTTTTTACGACTGTTAAAGTTGACGTCAAAACAATAATGCTAGCTACTAATAGCTAGGTTAGGACCACTGTTAATATTTTTTAAAATATCGGATTTTCGATATATCGATATTTTTAAATATATCAATATCGGAGTTCGATATATCGAAAAAAAATATCGATATTTCGATATATCGGCTTTATTTAAAAAAAAATCGTAAGTCATTCATAGTCCAGTAGATTTATTAAACAAATAAAATTATGAATGTACATGTATTAGGTTATAGTTCTTAGTAATTATTTTTTAAATTTAAATAAGACAATTATGTATACCAATATTTTTCAGTTAGAGTTTTTAAAAATACTCTTTGTTTTATAATGTTCAGCTGTTTGGCTACTACGATTGTTAGGCACTAAAAGATTGATTGTAGAAGCAACTCGTTCAGATGCTACAGATGTAGCAGAAGAAATTAAATATTTAATTGCTATTTCTGATACGGTAGATTAAGTTTACGATGATTTTGTAGATTAAATAAATTACGAAAAAAAAAAAAAAAATTTACTTTAAAAAAATATCGACCATCGATATCAATATTTCAATATGGAACTATCGATATATCGTCCAAAAAAATATTAGTAATAAATATCGATATTTCGAAATAATAATATCGATATTTCGATACATCGCTATTTTATCAACAGTCCTAATGCTAGCTGTCAATTGACACGTCATTCATGGTACGAATTGAATGAACGTTTTCGAGGTAACGTCATCAAAACTGCTGAAAAAGTAATATCGTTTCAAGCTTGTAATAAGCTTACTCTAAGAACGTTGTGGTACGAAAAGCCAAGGTAATATTAAAATAATACTGCTCTAAGAGGTTGTGGTAGGGCCCCTGTTATAAAATCTGAAATTCGAGTCAATATATTGGAAAATAACATATATTTAGGTAACTCAGATGTTACGGTTTTAAAGTTAGTCATTAATATTTAAATTAAAAAATTGTCTATAGATATTTCATATTTAAAAATTGAAATATCATAAGGCTACTCTAATATATCTTTTAAATTCTGAAGAAAAATGTAATTATTATTTTCAATTTGTATACTCACATGATAAGCCAACGGCCAGAACAAAAAGGGTAATAGTGGATTTAGCGAACATCTTGCTGTATGTGCTACCGCTGAAGACGAAAATGTGAGTGAAGCATCGATCGCTGTCGTCGTTTATAAAGGAACTTGTGTGCAGTGTTGCCAGTGGCAGATAGTCAAATGTAACACGAGACAGCTCAAAAAGTAACATTTTCACGAGAAAAGTAACATTTCCTTATTTTATGAGGAAAACGACACCATGCTATATTATGACACTTTATTACACAAAAATTAAAAAAAAAATTCTATCCCATTTAGGTAGCAGTTAAGCTTCGAAAAAAATATAACAATTTTTGATCGAATTATTGATAATCCTAGAAAAAAGCGGCCAAGTGCGAGTCGGACTCGCGCACCAAGGGTTCCGTACCATCTAACTACAAAAGACATGACAACTACATTTTTTCTATTTTGTAGTATCCATACTAATGTTATAAATGTGAAAGTGTGTTTGTTTATTTATTTATTAAAATTTGTTTGATTGTTTGTTTGTCCGGCTTTCACATCGCAACGAAGCTATTAAATGGTATGGTTTTTGTGTGTGGAGATAGTGAGGAGGGTGGAGAGTGACTAGGCTACTTTTTACCCCGGTAAAACATCCCCATGGGAAGATATCGATGTTTTGTTATTTGCTAGATATTTAGTTCCGAATGTTGTTAATAGATGGCGTTAGTAAAATTCATTTGCAAGTTCTGAATCACGCTAACAAATGATACATGTAAATAAATTAAGTCAAAGGCAACTAATAAATTGAATTGAATTTTGAATTCGCGTTGGATAAATTGTTGTTTTGGTTTAAAATTAATATGGTAAAGGACATACGCTTTGATTTTGGTTTTGGTTCGCTTATTGAATTGGTTTTGTCGACTGTTGTTGTTTTGGCTTAAAATAATAATAACATAAGTCGTCTACTCTGGTCGTCTGGAACTCAAGAAAAAAATCAGTCTGACAACAAATATGAGGGTGCATCTGTACAATGACATGAATGCTGGAAACTATGCTGAAACACTCCTGAAAATTGGAGATGGGCGTTTCTGGAAACTGATGCCGAGGGCTGTGTGACACTAACGGAAAATTTTTGTAACTTGTACAGAGTATATCAGAACTGATTGCAAGTGTTTACCCAGGTTTATAAAACAATATATGTGAAGATCAATAGCTATGTCAAAGGGGGATTCTAGCACCTAAAAACGACATTGTAAACAAAATAAATTTACACATATTGAGTTAAGTAGCAGGAGATACGACAGAATATTTATCAATAGACACAGTAATGGACACAGAACAGACTGGTGTACCACAGATGTGTCATGTATGATAAAAAAGTCATTGTTAATTAATATATAATATAATATAATAATTTAAATATTTTTTTTGCATGCATCATTGCTTTTGATGGCTCAAATTTTGTGGCGTACTAACGCCACAAAATCGTCATCAAAACAGAAATGGTTTCTGTTTTAGCCTGTTCCTGTTTTCACATTTTATCAATTTCAGCTGACTAAAAATTTGTTCGATGCATGCATTCGAAAAAGGCAACACAAGTGAAAGCCCAGTAACAGTTTTTTAAATTTGGAAACATTGGAGTACCAGTCAAATCGTTCAATTTCAAATCTTTTCCCCAATGTTCCTCAACATTTTGACAACAACAGCAGACACGGACGCGGGACGCCAGGCGCTCGCCTGAGTAAATGGGATGTAAGATTTAGAAATACACGCGAGTGAGTGAATATGCGACACGACGAAGTGACAGTTTCAGTTTCTGTCAGGTCACAAAATCAAGCGAAGACAAACCAAAAACTATATTGGATGCGTTCCGTTTCACGATTATTGATTACTAGCTTTTACCCGCGGCTCCGCCCGCGTGGTCAAAGGGAATTAACAATGAGTTGTTTAACATACATAACACATTTGTGGTGGATGAATAGTGACAGTTCCACAATTAAAAGATACTTAGAGGAACCTGAGGTAATGCTGACCGCAGATAAAGTGTACGTAAACTGACTTACTGGAGCAAATAAAAAAACATCGATATCTTCAAATGGGGATGTTTTAGCGAGGTAAAAAGTAGCCTACGTCACTCTCCACCCTCCTCACTATCACCACACACAAAAACCATACCATTTAATAGCTTCGTTGCGACGTGAAAGCCGGACAAACAAAAAAATAAACAAACAAACACACTTTCACATTTATAATATTAGTATGGATTTACTGGTACAACATTTAAATATTTTAATAAGTCCTAAAAGTAACGTAAAAGTAACATTTTGAGTCGTGTTACATGGAAGTAACAAGAGAGGGTCAAAAGTAACGTAAAATGTAACAAAAGTTACATTCTGGCAACGCTGCTTGTGTGACGTAGTTGTATTTCTCAGCCAATCAAACACTTTAAATCAAAACCGGACTGAACTAGACTCAATAAGGTCTCGATGAATAGGAAAACTTAGCTTGTTTTTCGGAATTTCTTATTATAAACCCAAATTGTTTACTGCCACGTCATATTTAAAGGTCAATAGAAGATATGACCGTCATTAAGAATGTGTTTCCTGGAGCATTGGCATCGAATGATTAGTTCCAGCTTCGATCAACAATGTACAATATTTCCGGTCGACGCTTCAAAAACGGCCACACAATTTAGACCACGAAAAATTTAGTGGTCATAATTCAAATTAGTACGGTCCAACCATAGCCAACGTTAAGACGTCAAAATGCCGCAGTGCGTGTTCAAATATTGTAAAAATAACCACCGGAATCTCAGATGAATAAAAAAAGGTAGATAAAGCACGGCCTTAGTTACAGGTGAAGCCAAAAAACTCGGCTCCTTAAAGTAAACACACGCGATCACGCACACAGATGCATTAAACTACGCTCATTTTCGTCAGTACCTCCCGGAGCGCCGTACAATAACTTTGCCTACAAAATGCCGTCCTGTGTAGTTAAATGGTGCAAAAACAACACTAAACGCAACAATAAGTGTCAAGGAATATCGTTTGACACGTAAGTACAAGCAAAACTATATTTTTTAATGTTATCACTACTTCATTTGAGGTTGTTCGGGTCAATGTCGGGAGGTGACGTAACGGGACAGTGTTGCCAAGTTCCCTTAATTCGAATTGCCTAAATTTGGGTAAGTCGTGGAGAAATTACCTATGTAGATTGCACGTAATTATTGTTTTTGTATGTTATATCTAATTGAAGTCAAGATAAATATACATTTATATTTTAACTCGCGCGCTTAAATTCTTATGTACCTAAATATTTTTTTTACTATCAAATATTATGGTTTTAGATTTCCAAAGGATATTATTGTAAGAGATGAATGGGTAGGTAGCTGCTATAAAAATGAGCCGAGATGAACCAAGATGTTTTCGATATATGCGCAACTTGCGAAGTAATATTAAGAAAAATATCTATAGAGAATATAAATTTGGTGAGGGAAAGTCAGCATACCTAAATAGTCACGCAAATTTTAGGTTCTTTTACAGGTAACAATAGAACTTTTAATAACTTAGAAAATGACCAGGATTATGCTGGCCATGGGCATAAAGTAAATTTAATACGATTAGTTATTGAAAAATATTTGAACATAAGACTGCATCATATTTCTAAAATGAATACAATAAAGATAACACTGAGTTCTAAGCGCCAAAAATTTAAAAAACATAAACAGCATAAAGGATTCTAGGCTAAAACTAAAATTAAATTAAATTTTTATGTTATGATTTAATATTAAATTGTTTTACCCCACTTAAGTAATTATCAGGGACTTTTTAAAAAAAGTGGCAACACTTCGATAACTCACACATAGTTAAAAAAAAGGTTACAGTTTCTTATTAGAAGTGCGGTATCTACCTTTTTTTATTCATCTGAGACCGGAATATCAAGATTTCTGATGGAATATCCTTCTTTCGGTAAAATTATGCCAACACGTGTTTTATTATAAAGTATAAATAGAATTAAACAACAAAAAATGAAATATTAAGAGATCAATTCAAGAGTAAAATGAATGATTGTTTTACCAACGTTGCCATAGCGACAATAGCAGAACATTGGCTGTTTTGGAACAGAGAACGCATGGAGTAGTATTGTTAATTTATATTACGCTATATTTTTATTTATAGATTTCTGAATGATCCATTTCGCTTTGCAAAATGGGTATCTATTGTCGCGAATGAAAGAGGAGAAGAATTTTACGCCCCGTGTAAAAATTCTAAAATATGTTCGATACATTTTGATAAATTGGACATAACCGGAAACACGCAAAGGCGTATATTACTAAAATCAGCAATTCCCTAATTGCAGGTAGGTCAATAGGTCATGTCACGCGTCACTGTCTCTCAACGCTTGCGAGAGAGTAGAGATGAATGAATCACCGTTTAGGTGTCTGTCTCAAGGAAAGGGTTATGATAGGTATTAATTCAGAAAGGCGACGCGTCCAATTACTTATATTCATACATCTGGGAAGTTATTATGTCAGCATTATTTGAAATACACTGGTAACAATATGTACATAAAATTGTAATAATATTTTTAAATTGTCAATAAATCACTTTTTGATGCGTATTTAATAATATTGAACTATCAATAAATATGATACGATTAATGGATCTATTTTATTTTAAATCAATAAATTAATAGCTTAATTTTAAGTTAATCATAATATATAACCTCCTCTTTTTTGAAGTCGGTTAATAAATACAATTAGATAGTCAGTCACGGTTGATTTATAATACTTTATTTTAAATTTTACCATACATAGTCATAATAACTATTTACCTATTTTTATTACACAATTTTTAAAATATATTAAAAACGGCTCCCAGCAAATTTCCTAAGCCCACACTATCAGGGTTTATATAAGTAACAAGTTATTACAATAAAAGAATGCTACTAATTTAAAACGACAAACTTAAACCTATTAAAAAAATATATTCTGCAACTCTGTGCCTTTCCGTGTTACTCTGTTCTAGGCGTTGACATGCGATGCCAAATATCTATGTGTGTGTGTTAACCGTGGCCACTTGAACGACGTGTATTTGTTCATGATCCTTTATCTTGTACATTATTGATCGAAGGATGACAACATTTTAATGCGAATTGACATTTTCGGTCTCTCAGAATGGTCCAAGAGCTGGCATCAATTTTTCGGTAGGTATTTGAGGCAAGCTGAAAACTTGTCCAACGCACAGAACAGATAAAGGAGGTTAGAATGGAAATGTGGGCGTGACAGGCGCGCCAACAAGTATGATTAAACAATCATACTTCAACCGAAATCACGCGTGCAATGTGCATACTTTTAGTCAGTTTTACGCTGGATTTCAATAACCTATCTACGGATATATTTGGCTATCGGAGATAGATATTTGACATAAGTTCCATATAAAATGTGTCAAATTTCTATCTCCGATAGCCAAATCTATCTGTAGATAGGTTATTGAAATCCAGCATTAGTCGCTTTCGGAGTGCGTTGGTGCGAAGAGCTGCACGAAAAATATACATTGCCGGTAAAGTACGCAAGTAATCCCCGTGAACACATAGTTCGCGCGCAATGTATTCTGTCTTACAGAATGCGATGACGTCACGATGTTCTGTCGAGTTCGTTCGCATCGAAATAGTGTTGTGAACGTATAAGACAAATTTTTCGATAAGTCTTGATCTTGAGTAAGTAATTAGAGTAGTATCAGGTGTAAATACTTAATTTCAAGGAGTAAGTGTAACCTAGCCTAAAATAAATACAAAATATAAATTAGTACTAAATAAGTAATTTACTAAATAAGTAATTTAGTACTAATTTATATTAAGTATTTATTTTAGGTTTCCAAAGGATCCTAATAAAATAACCAGCATTGGATAAATGTAACGGGTAGAAAATTTGGATCCCTAAAAAACAATGTACCAATTTCGAACAACTTTACTCGATTTTGCGCAACTTTGTCGGAACTCAATTATTTAGCAACATTAGTTATTATCAGATTGAATTATATTCTACTGAGAAGCATATTACAGACTTTACCAAAGCTATTAAAGAAAAATATTTAAATATAAGATTGCATTAATTTATTGTAAAAAATTCGAATACAAAAGAGTCCCCGTCTTTGATCTGCACAAGTACATTCGTCGCGCAACTGTATATATTAAAACTGTACCTGTGTATTTAATTTGAGTACGTACACTCACTCTGAAACTTTTAAATAAAATAAATAATTATAATGTAATTTTTCATGTGAAGATAATAAAAAAAAAGCATGTTAATAAGATGTATGGAACAGGCGCAACACCTAAAGGAAGCAAAACTCAAGTTGCATTATGTTTTCAGTGTTACTTTTAAAAGAGTCATTTATGCGGATGCTATAGGTAGGTACCTACATAACTCTAAACAAGTTTCAAAATATATTTATCGATAAATATGTTTCATCTCTAGCTGGGTTACAAGTAAATAACATATCGTGCAATTAATTAAAATTGCACGATCAATTTTCTCAAATATGCAGTAAATTTTGTTTTGTTTGTTGGCGGATGTCGATACCGCTAGATTGGTATATTTTAGTTACTTTCACAGTGTAATGTCCTATGGCATTTTACTCTGGGGTAATGCAGCTGATGCTAATATTATTTTTATTTTGCAGAAGAGGGCTATCCGTTATATATACAAAATGAAAAGTAGAGACTCCCTTAGAGAAAAATTTAAGGAAATAAACATCCTAACCCTTGCATCGCAGTACATCTATGAGAATATTATGTATATTCGTAAAAATAGGCATCAGTTTGTAAGTCGTAGTGACCTAAATGCCTTACGCAATGTAACACTAAGGAACGGCCACAAATTAGCGTTTCCTAAATGCCGGCTTAGTAAGAAAAGTCGTTCCTTCATAGGAATGTCTATTCTAATATTCAATAAAGTCCCGGCTGCGGTTCAGTCTCTGCCTTTACAAAGGTTTAAAAAAACCATCAAACAAACATTATGTCGAAAAGCTTATTATAATATTCAGGAGTATTTGGATGATATAAAGGCATGGGACTGAATTAAACTCTGACAGGCTATCACTATGCTTCTGTATTAATTATACTAAAAATTGTAAGCAGGTGGCATATGGGGTGATTCTTGGCATACACGATTGGCTGTCTCGTGTCTGACTTAATCATGTCATGGTCATACTGTGCATTTTTCTGTAAAAATTAATTTGAATTTTAAAAGAGTACCGAGAGTTTTTTCCTCCGGCTTTTTTCTCTCTCGGCCTACACTAGGGCATAGGATAAGAATATTGTAAATTCTTCCTAAAGCCGATGACCATATAGATAGTCTATCGTGACTTAGAGCTTAGCTTAGTGGTAGGTAATTATTGTAAATTTATCTTAAGGCAAGTTAGACACCTGTGTAGGATTAGCTATTCATTCAATAATCAATAGCTAATCCTTTGCCTTATATAGATCAGTTAGTAGTTTAAGTAGTTTTTAGTTAGGTACCTAGACTTTCGTTAAGCGTGTCTAATCACCTCATAGCGAAATAAATTATTTGACTTTGACTTTGACTTTAACTTTTATTTATTAATTTCACCGCCGTTAGGCATCTTTTGGCTCAATAAAGGTTAAATAAATAAATAAATAATACAGTAAAATAAAATATACTCTATTTTACTAATCTTATTATTGCACGAAATTTGTGCAAAACACTTACTGGCAACATAAAGTGTCGACAAGGCAAAACTTGCACAATTCTACAACTTGACGCGAGCAAAAAGTATCCTTAATGATTTGATACTAAGGTTAGTTTTTAAAAGTTGCGATTCTCGTGCAATTTGACCAATGGCTGATGAATATTTTATGTAAAGGTAATAATAACGTGTATCTAAGTGTGGGTAACTGGCGACAGTGGTTTTGTTTCAAAACTGACTCGGCCTGACTGGCCTTTCTAACCTCCTTTATCTGTTCTGTGGTCCAACGCCTCTCCTATTATACCCCAACACGGAACTGCAGACCTGGCTGGTGAGTAGCGGGACAAAATCAACCCCTATATAAATAAAATAAAATAAAAATTTATTTCCAAACATATATTTGAGGAAATATGTAATTTTTATAGGTTGTAGTCCAATGTTTACAGAATATAAAAAAAAAATTGGATTTTTTTTTTTTTTTATTTATATAGGTTTTGATTTTGTCCTGCTACTCACCAGCCAGGTCTGCAGTTACGTGTTGGGGTATAATAGGAGAGGCGTTGGACAAGTTTTCAGCTTGCCTCAAATACCTACCGAAAAATTGGTGCCAGCTCTCCGGCCAGAAGATTTACGAGGTAATTTAAATATCGTATCGTTATGCTATGTATCGGCATACTCTTTGTCCCACACCTGTGTTACGAATTCTAAATCAAACAAGATGATATGTTTACGGTCGCGGTAAATTAGCATGTTTGATTTAAACAGCTTAACATTGCCTAATAATGCTTTATGTGTGTGTTAGAGTTATGAAAAAAATGATTTTTATCTTAACTTATCTTGTTAAAATAAAGTCAAAGTGGAGTGCTTCTTTCCATTAATTCCAAAAATATTTAGTCCAAGTTTCCGACACTGGTAGTGTTGTTTGCTGTTTTGGGAGCTAGTTAATAACTTTAAGCCTTTTGATAGTTTCCTGCTATTCTCAGTGAGCTTTTCTGTAGGTACATTATTCTTTGGCAGAGAATAGGTGGATTTTCTAGAGATCCTTAAATATTCTACTGTTCTGAAAATACCACTTTACCAGTCCCTAATTGAGTCTTGTTCAAAGTCAGTCACAGTTGTCATGGGCGGCAGCGGATGGGTGGTGCTGCAAGCTCGTTTGCTATCCTGTATCCATAAAAAAAAAAAAAATTTGGATTATCCATAATCTGTAGAATCCGGATTTTTAGATTAGTAGAATTTATTACATTCAGTAATCTCCAAATTGGGCAATTTGGATTATTCAAAATACAAATATTCCTTTAGCCTTTCTATAAAACAAATTCAATAAGTGTCTGGCTATCGATCTACTTTTCTTCGCTAACTGTTGTAATTATGTAGTACAGTGCCGTTGCAGCGTGAGCTATATTGTTGGCAGAGTCGTTGGCAGTCAAAGTACGTGGTAATGAGTCAGCAGCCCGCGGTGAGTCAGCTGTGCGTGCTCCTGCCGTCATTGTCATCGTGTTGGCGCCATTTTGAATGCCTGTGCTTCCAGAGGCATCGCCAATCTACTCGTGTCGTCAAACGAATGGGCATGTTTGATCGTAGTGCCCAACTTTATCAGCCCATAATTCAGGGGTATCTTTTTAGCGCTTGAGATTATACGCTAGAGATATATACTTAAAACCTCTTAAATACCCATTGACATACATGTCAATGTAAATACCCCTTATTTTGCTTACCGATTCATATCCGCATAATATTCTGGGAATATTTTGCCGTACGGTTCACAAAATGACTCATTTTCTGTAGTAGCATTTTGATTGTCAAGCTGCGTGTACTACACAAGTGTAATAAACAAGCAGCAATACATTCGGTAATTTTTTTGAAATGTCACAAGATTAAATTTCATTTTGGTTCTATGGTTCTAATTATCCGGTCAACTTACCTGACAACTTCAATCAAATACTAGTAGCTCTTTGATTAGTTTCCCGTAGTACGAGTTACAGTTAAAAAGCAGTGACAGCCCAGCGGCTATCGAACTCGCCTCTCACTCGAGCGGTCCGGGTTCAAACCCCAGTGGCACGCACCAATGACTTTTCTAAGTTATGTGCGTTTTAAGAAATTAAATGTCACTTGCTATAACGGTGAAGGACACATCGTGAGGAAACCTGCATGCCTGAGAGTTCATCATAACGTTCTCGAAGGTATGTGAAGTCTGCCAATCCGCACTTGGCCAGCGTGGTGGACTAAGGCCTAATCCCTCCCATTCTGAGAGGAGACCCGTGCCCAACAGTGGGACGTCTATGGGTCGCAGCGAGTACGAGTTAATTATCTTAGCAACTACCTATCATCATTATCCATCGATAGATGGATGAATGAATGGAATTTGAAGTTGAAGGCATTTATAAATAAGTGACGATGACTATACATACGAAATACGAGCGCTTCTATCGCCCCCAAGTCAGTTTAGTACTAGATCAGTTCAATCCGTAGCTCAGTTAACTTACGAGCTAGTAGCACTAATTGTATTAGTCAAGAGCTTTGACCGCGTGACATAAATATAACGCCGACCTTTTGGTTTGCAAACAAAAAAGCTGCAACACAATGGCGTACCGCTACCGTCTAATCAATCTTAATATCTCCTTTCCTTTCGTTCTAGATATCATACGAGTACCTAGCATGAGTCAGTACATAGATAATCCTTTAAAAAAAAGTATTTCTAACTATTGTATCGACGTGATTAATTGCGTGAAGATTGTTTATAAGAAAGAAAAGAAAGAAAGAAAGAAAATCTTTATTTTGTCCCAAGGGTACAATGAAAGAAATAAACAAAAGAGAAATATAAGCCTAAGTTTTTGCCAAAAGAAGAGAAGAAGAGAAAAAAGCCTAAGTTACAAAGAGACAAAATGGGACTACTCTCAGCCTGTGCCGTGGTACTGAACTACTCTCAGCCTGTGCCGTGGTACTGAGAGAACCGCGGCTGCTGGTTTTTAGAGTAGCCCCTTTTTTTTCGTGCAGTCGTATTTGCGGTAATATAAAAATTAAAAATTAAAAAAACTTAAATGACTAGTATAATAAATGAACATAACACAATAAGCAATGACAATAAAAAAAAACAAAAAAAAAACAATCAAAATTGAGCAAGAAACACGGTTAAAAAGCAAACCTACTTGATTTATAATCGAAAAAGTCGCTTCCTAAGAACTAGATGCCTAGTTATTTTTCTAAGCAGATCGCAAATCAATGCGTCTAATCAATCTCAGCTTATTTTACTTTCGTCTAGATATCACAGCTGAGTCAATCCATACAGAATTGAGAATAATGGCTGTTATTCGTAAGAGCAGCGCGGCGCGGCCAATCGATCCCGCGCACAATGTCGAGCCGATTGCTGATTTGGTCCAAGAGCTGGCATCAATTTTTCGGTAGGTATTTGAGGCAAGCTGAAAACTTGTCCAACGCCTCTCCTATTATACCCCAACACGGAACTGCAGACCTGGCTGGTGAGTAGCGGGACAAAATCAACCCCCATATAAATTAAAAAAAAAAAATTTTTATTTCCAAACATATATTTGAGGCAATATGTAATTTTTATAAGTTGTAGTCCAATGTTTACAGAATATTTAATAAAATTTGGAAATAATTTTTTTTTATTTTAATTTTTGATTTTGTCCCGCTACTCACCAGCCAGGTCTGCAGTTACGTGTTGGGGTATAATAGGAGAGGCGTTGGACAAGTTTTCAGCTTGCCTCAAATACCTACCGAAAAATTGGTGCCAGCTCTCCGGCCAATTACTCCGCTCGTCCGAATCATCGTTACTATGAATTACTGTACACAATCATTTTAACGGTAACTTACAACAAATTACTAAAGTAATGTTGTTAAAAAAGTTTACAGACTCATGATTTGATTGACAGGCCCGTTGGCGCAATCGGTAGTGACCCTGTCTGTTGCGCCAAAGGTCGTGGGTTCGAATCCCACTCAGTACAAATATTCGTGTGACGAACACTTGTATTTGTTCTGTGTCTGGATGTCAATATTATCTATTTAAGTATGTATTTAAAAATATCTATGTATGTATATCAGTCTCTGACACCCATAACACAGGCTCGCGCCTACTTTGGGGTCAGATGGCCGTGTGTGAAAATGTCCAAGATATTTATTTATTATTATTATTATGATTTGATCGCAAATATGTTGATCATTTCATTCGTGATTCTCTACCGCGTCGAGACTTTGCAAGAGAAGTTTTGCTTCCAGAAAAGTAGTGATTGATGTGTCCTGACTACGCATGTGCTGTTTTAAAGCTAATTTGATTAATTACTTATTTGAGTGTACCAAATGAAACTTGATGAAGCGGCAGGGCTTGTTACAGCTATTTGAGAACCAAAGACACTAAACTTATATTTACATTCTCAATTAGATGAAGGGATGTTGTGTTTAGACGTAACGTCTTTAATATTTAAGTTTTCTAATTCCATTTTCGATTTATGATTTTGTTTGTTCGTGAAAGTCGCGTTTGGTTCAAATTTAAATTCGTCATTTTTTTTTTTCATAATAATTATTGGTAATTGTGGTGGTGTTGCGGATGGCACCTTGCTGGGCATAGCTATCCGGAGCACCCGGAGCCCGACCCGCGACGCCGGCGCTCCGCCCGCTGACCCACATCCCGCTGTAGGGCTGCCAACTTGGCCTTCACCGCGTATTTAACATTTATGTAATGCACCGTTGCAATCCGCATTGGAGCAGCGTGGTGGAGTATGCTCTAGACCTCCCGCAGCATAGTCTGCGGGGGAGACCCGTGCCCAGCAGTGGGACGTCTATGGGTCGCAGCGAGCGAATGCACCGTTGATGGTCCTGTGAAAGTCAGATATATTGTGTTAGTTTATCGCTAATTGAATTAGCTTAAGTTTTCTAGTTTACTAAAAACACAAAGTTTTATTAGGTAATGAACGATTTGCAAATGTCTGGAAGTTGTCTGTATAATGAATAATAATAATAAATAAATAACATGGAAATCCTCACACACGGCCACCAGACCCCAAACTAGGCAGAGCCTGTACTGTGGGTGTCAGAGACTGATAAACATACAAGACATTTTTAAATACATATTAAAACAATAGACATAGACATAGAACAAACAAAAGTGTTCATCACACGAATGTTTGTCCTGAGTGGGATTCGAACTCACGACCCCTGGTGCAGAAGGTAAGGTCACTACCGATTGCGCCGACGGGCCAGTCAAAGTTTATGCAATGAATAAATGAATACAAATGAAACATCACTGTAGTCTTAAATTGTACAGACAGACTAATTGCATGTCAAGTTAAGTCCTCCCTCCTGCACGGTGTCATCGTGGCCACCCATGGCTCACTCATTCGAAAATATTCGCCAATTTGTTAGCCAGCAGCCCCGAACATCGTGGTCTCGCGAATGATGCGAAACCGCGGTAAACTTGTTACAACACGTTTATTTTATTATCGAAATCAAATTACATCGTTATGACGTGTTTTATTTACCAATAAAAAGTCGGTTCGCCGCATAGTACCAGGATACTTCGATTTTATTACTAATCGGTGGCTACTTTTTATTTAATGCATTTATTTATTGCTGTTTTTATAAAGCGTTCGGGTAGTTTTTAGTAAGGTCAAGAAAGCAAGGAGGAGTGATGCTTTTTTGGCCCCACACTTAGTGTTCCCGGTATATCCCAGCTGATCAAACCAAGTGTCATAAGATAGCCCGATGGCTCCCATAGGAACCGCTAAAACATTATCAGTGAAATGACATTGGTTGCGTGACCCGGGTTTTACTATCTCATACAATAATCGTTGCACTGTTATTATTCAAATACGTAAGAAGAACGAATCGAGGGTCATCAGGTTCATTCGTTGAACCACGAAGGAGATTAACTTCAAGTTATGAATCGATAACCATTGTCCGCTGAAGTAGGAGCGCATTAAATGTTCATAACATCCTCATCTTTCTCGGCTGTGACGAATCGCTTCCAAGAAGAACGCCTGAGGTCTACGGCTGTCGGAAGAAATTTGCCTCTTTAAATATTATACGTACCTACAAACGTGTAGAATAAAAAACCATATTAATATGACCAATTATTTTACGGCTGTTTCGAGAAGTAATTCTTTTAAATTCTTCATATTACCTACACCTATTAAAATTAAAAATGTTAGCTACCGATCTCCGTAGAGGTTAGTACAGATTCCAGTTTAGGTAGGTTTTGATCCCAAGACCTCAACTTGTTTGAATTGTGCATTAAATAGACACTGTTCTAAAATTATAATTATTTTTTTTTAAAAAAAAGCTTTTTATATCTAACTTTATTTTTATTTTCGTGCATTGTCATCGGAACCTAATATGTGTGCCCAGCTCGATAGCTTCAGTGCAAGTGGGTGAAATATTGATTGCAAGATTCCAGGACATACATGTATACATACGAGTGAAGATAAATAAAAGCTTTTCATATAATTTAATGATGGATATCACAGACAGATAATCTATGGATCAAAAAGAAACAAAATGCGATCTTGGAGAAGACACTGCCATAGTATAATGTAGAGCGGAGCGACTCTTTATTCTATGACACTGCATTCGCTATAAGGGTCATTATTAATGACTGGAGCGTCTTTTTTTACGGGGAATACCTGCATGGTTCATCTGACAGCAATAATAACGATGAAACAGCGTCTTGCTTGCCTACATTGTTACCGTTTCGGATATCACCTCGCTCGGTCACGGCGTTGATAAACCGACGCGAATGTGGTGGTGAGAGTGTGATTGATATTGTGTTGCAAACGCGATCGGACTTATCGCTTTGGCCTGTCGTTATCTCAGACCATTTTTTTGTTGGTCTGAGGTCGTTATAGAATAACATTCACCACAAGGTAGCTCGCTTTTTTTTGTTAAAAATGTTATAAAAAACCGGCCAAGTGCACACGAACATTCCCTCTTAATCCTCCAATTATTAACTTACTAGTGGACGCCCGCAGCTTCGCTCGCGTGGAATTAGACATTCACTAACTTAACTTTGCATCCCCGTTTTACCCCCTTAGGAGGTCAATTTTCAGAAATCCTTTCTTTGTGCTCCCCTAAGTTATAAAAGGAACCACTGTGCAAAATTTCAAGTTTCTACCCCTTATAGTTTCGGCCCTGCGTTGATATGCCAGTCAGTCAGCTTCTCCTTTTATATACATAATATATCTAGAATATAGATATAGATTCCAGCAGAGCACAGTAAATAGAGAAGAAAACGAGCTTAAACGCCAACTCGTCGTACCCATTGCTAATGGGTCTACCTACATTTAGATGCTGTCCTAACCTGCCGCCCGGCTTGGCCCCAACTGTTTAATGATTCCACAGGCATGCCGAGAGCAGGATGCAACATGTTAGTTGTAATGCATTAATGTGCATAGGACAGACTACGCTATTATCGCTCGCAGATTAGTCACTATAGGTGAACGAAAGTACCCATTAAAGTGCTACGTAGTTAATTATTTGCACCAAAAATTAAACTGCACAGTTATTACTGAGAAAAACACTCTTCTGTGTAGACTGTTACATATTATTTACATGGCAATGACTCATGCATTGGCATATTTCGAATGAAACTGTTGTAGGAATTTGAATAACTTTGTTGCTAACTTGGCGCCATTTTTTAAAAATCGAATCCTTAATTATTCATATATAATAAAATTAAACATTTTCAACGTTTTAAACCGTTTAGCACCACTATTGAACACAGAGTCACTAGATTCTGTAAAGAATATTGTATAGATTTATGCGACGGGCTATGGCTGGAACTCTGGAAGTCGAGTATTAATTTATAACCGTTTGACTGTGACGTAGCCACAAGGCAGGGCCAGCAATTAGTATGGCGGGGGCGTCGCCCTGCTGCGGCAGGAAGCTGCAGCCCTCGCCGGGCTCGGCTCAATGCCGCCGCCGCCGTTGTCTAGAAGCGTCCATAACACGCGTATCGATTGACCTCTCAGCTTCATTGGGAAAGACGTACCATGAATAGGCGCGTCCGTAGTTCCGTAGTCCGTGGCTTAGCGAAGAGGAAAATTTCCGGTTGAGGAACGTTTATTATCCCACTGGTAAGAATCTTGCTCGTTATTTTTTTGTTGCTGCCAGTTCTTTTTAGATTATTTTCGTCGATAATTACGATATTTTTTTTACTTGGCGGTGGCACTGTCGTGCTCCGAGATTGCATTTTCTGGACATTAGACAACAATCGGACGGAATGCATTGGTAATAATAGCATTATTTTTGAAATATCTTTATGTAAATTTAGCTGTTTGGCATTTTGTAAATATCTTTCTTATCCAAGTTATTTGAAAATGATAAGGTAAGTATACCTATTTGAAACAAGTTAGCAATACTGAGTAAATTATAAATATTTAAGGTTTTCGAATGAATGAACAAGCGTCATCAATGCAAACTATGAAAATAGGTAAGTAGTCACCTTATTATCATGTTTTCTATGTATTTTCATATTATATTAATTAATAACTAGTACGCGTTTGCTGTTCCTGTCCATATTTAATGTTTAACTGAGTGTATGCCAAAGATCTCTTCACACAGACATAATTATAAAGACATATCGTCATTGTTGTCAGCGTTTGCGGTAGGTCGGAGTTTTGTAAACAAAAATGTCCTTTGAGTCACTGCGAGGACATATAAGGCGCGCCGCACACGCGCGCTGTGCGGTCGCGAGCCGTCTTCCGGACCACCGCACCACACACCGAATCGTAAATAAGTCCTTCGACCTTGTTACATGATTTTACAGGCACTGAGTGGTGTTAAATGCAAATGCATCGGCCGTGTAGCCCGTGTAGTTCCCAATGAGTTTATATTCATCAAAAATTGACTTCAAATTAAAATCTCTACATTTCTTACCGAATTATGTATCGAGATACTTCAGGGGACTTTTGACTCTTTCCGTGGGTTCGTACCACAGGTCACAGTATTCCTCAGATTTCCCAGTGATTGATAACCGTAGCACGGGTTATTCAGGCATTTTTAATACCCTACAGACCCAAATAGAAAATTTGCTTGCATAGCGCGGCGCACGAATTTTTTTTACAGATGTTTTGAGAGTGTTTCTCTTCTCTTGCGTTTGGACCTTCATAACCTAGTTTAGCGATACCGATGAAGATGGAACTACCACGGAGACTTGTTCTTAACTTATGCTAAACATATCGGTTGGTAACACGCCGCCGCAGACGAGTGAGGCTGTCACACGATGCGGTGCGATTGAACAATGATAGAGTCACGTGTATAATTACAATGGAAGGTTGGGAATGTGCGCTGGCCAGTGTTCCAGTTGGCTATTATCTGCGAACTCGATACTGGCTGCTGTTGTACGACATTCTTTAATGGAATGCTACCGTAGACCTGACCGACTCCGCCGGGCAGACACATGTCTGGCTGGTAATGTTTTATAGTTTGAAGGTTAAGCCCATAAGCCGCTGCGACCTAAAAAGATCTATTGCAGCTAATGTTTTTATTTATGGAAATAATTAAATATATAGTAGGTTCATTTCGGTGTTAAAAGCAAGCCCACTTCATACATTTTACGTAGCGCGCATATAAATAAGTAAAAACTAACTACTGAAATACTTTTTGATTATTTTGGTTAGCATTTTTAATAAATCAATAGTTACTACTTAATCTTATAAAGGAACAGTCTGAAAGAATAAAGCTCAAATGATGTATCCCTGGGATTTAACTTTGATTATTTTGGTTAGCTTTTTTATTAAATCAATAGTTATTACTTAATCTTATAAAGGAACAGTTTCAAAGTATAAAGCTCAAATGATGTATCCCTGTGATTTATCCAGATCACACTTTGTCTTGTCTCATTAACTCCTTAAGAGGACACCAGTCGACCGTCACTTTTGAAGAATAGGTTTTTACCAAAAATATTGCCGTCGCGCTGACCTTACCTTAATTTACCCCTTAGCGTGCGATAGAGAGAAGTGCAGTCTCGAACTGATTTTACCTACGTAAAATTAAGAAAATCGTCCTTTCGTAATCCCCTGTTTCCTCCTCGAAATCTAGACCGATTTCAATATTTCTTTCAGTTAAAATGTAGAACAGGGTTTAAGCTATGCCCGTACGTTTTGCTTTTTTGGGATATGTTAGTAATTACCAGTTTGCTTGATGTTTGAAAATGTATGTAAAAAAAGTCGATTTTGTTGATTTTAAAAGATTTTTTCTCTCTTCTATTAAGCAAATTATGAAAAAAAACAAAACGTACAGGCATGGCAGAGGTACGTATAAATCGTATGGTATTTTTTTTTATTCTGTAACTTCTTTATCCTAGGAGGAAACAGGGGACTACGTTTGTATGGAAAAAGTGTCGACTCATATCCTCTTAAGGTTCAGCTTGTAGTATAACCACAGAAAACTTAATATAACTTACTCGTAAGTAGGTCGGTAGTAAAAGCTTGTATATGAAGTGTTCGTGCCAAAGTTCACTGCACTCGATCAGTGTTAGGAAGAAAATCCAAACATACGAGTAGTACAATAAATACTGTCGTTAGGGAAATCCAGATTGGTCCCAAACGAGCACCCGATGTTTTTGTATTCCGCAAGCTCCCCAAGGCCGGGGGGAGGCGGGGGGAGGCCAGGGGGAGGCCGCGGGGAAGCCGGGGGAGGCGGGAGGAGACTTCCTCCTTCCGCGCCGTAAACAACGAGTAATCGGCTTGTTTTTTCTCTCCAATTAATTAACCTGTCAATTTGCGCCTTTCGCCGCGTACGATCGCTTTGGCGCTGCCGAATAACTTTTATCAAGCAAATTAATTACAAATGTGAAGTACAATGTTGAACAAAAATCTATGCGATTTCAAAGTTTGCTAATAAATTAAATAAAATTAATACTGCAACCTAATATTATATTCTAAAAATAATAATACCTAATGAGAAAAAAATTAAGGTTTCATTTTCAATATAACATAGGTAAAAAAAATGCTTTCGCTGAGGACAGGATTCGAACCTGCGCGGGTAGAACCCATTGGATTTCAAGTCCAACTCCTTAACCACTCGGACACCTCAGCTGTGAGAGTGCTGACGAAATAATGTTGTCTACGGCGCGTTGCTCCGCTGTAGCTCATACTTGGAAAGTGACGTCACAGTCAAGCAAATATTTATTCGGTACAATCTGCTGTTTGCATTTAGATCGCGTTAGAGTAAGAATATTACTACAATATTATTGACCGACCATAAAATTTAAAATTTAAATACTAACATAGGTCTTAAGTCAACATGTATTTTACTAACAAGAATGAGTCATTGATACTTGAATAAAGAATTATATTATTATTATAAACTTCGTAGAATATCCGTTAAGTACTGCTAATATTTAAAAAGATTTTTCTGAAAATTGTGTCCGTTTATTATTAGCATGGCGTTATGGCGCTAATACATAATTACTTTTCGTGTGTGATTTATTTTGAAAAACGATTTTGTCTTCGGTACCTACTCTTGCTTGTTACCAAATAAAACCCCATCGAAAGAGATCCGATCCAGGTTTATTGAGATTCGCGAGCGCTATCAAATGAACATAATAAGTAAATAAATAAATAAGAATTTACAGTATTAATTTTAGCAGTAGGTACCTTGATTTGAAAAGGAAGATTTAAAGTACCTACTAGTACGTATGTAAGTAAACATGCATGAACCGTAGAAACACTGTGACCTACTTCCATTATGTTAAGGGGACCCATCGTACGGGCACCATTTATTTTACTGTGGACTAGTGGACGCCCGCAGCTTCGCTCGCGTGGAATTAGACATAACAATAGTTTTGCTTACACCTATTAATATTATATAGCCTATGTCTATCAGTGAAGATGCAGCTTTCTAATGGAGAAAGAATTTTTGAAATCGGTTTAGTAGTTTTTGTGTGAAAACAATACAAACAAATGTTTCCTCTTTATAATATTGGTATAGAATATACAGAGCTGATTTTATTGCCATTAAAAAAATATTTTAAGGAAGTAACTGACGAGAACCTATCCTGAGACTTTTATAATTAAAAATATAAATAAGCAATATGTACAGTAAATTAAATATACAACGCATATAAATTGATTGTATTTAATTACGTGCTTCTTAGAATAATATGAGTCAGCCATTGTGTTCTTGGCGTATTAAATTTGAGCCGTTCGTGTACACGAGTGATTCGTCTTCTCAAAGTTGATTTTCATTATGACCAATTATGACTTAAAAATAAATTATTGACGTAGGCAATAGGCCGTACATAATAGGCCGGTACATTATTCTTATCATCCGGTTGAGTTCAGGCGTGTAAACGGTTGCCTGTGACCACAACTTCAATTTGATTATTATGTCGTTTCGTTGGGCTTTGCCCCCGAGCCCGCCTATTTCTCTCGAGGGGGCCTGCCCTCCGCTCAGGGCACTGCTCTCACCCGCTTTCGTATTTACTTCGATCATTTGAAATTTTATATGCTCTTTTAGTTTAAATATTTGTCACTTTCAGCAGTTCATTTATGTGATTCTCTCTTTATAGCCAGTACATTTTTCTGAACATGTATTATAATGGCTTAGTATTAAATACATATATACTATTAAGAATCGCCATTGTTTAAATATTCACCTGGTTAATTCCCATAATAAAATAAGTTGCTTTTAAAAGTGTTTCTGCACTAGGATAAATATTTTCCAATCTATACGAATCCTATAAGGACCATGTAAAGAATTACTTATTTTCATTGTAGTTAAAGGAATCACAACAACCAATTTTACTTTACATAATTCACGCGATTTAATTGTTAATTATTTATAGAGTTATGTCAGTGGTTGCCGTAATAATGTGCGCTAATTAGTCGAATTGTAGCGCTCTCGTAACGGAGTGTTGGAGTACCACAATAGTGTCTGGTGAGAACCAGAACCTAGCGTGACTGCACATATTTACTATCCTGTTTTATTATTGAAACAAACTCGGAAAGTGCAGATCAATCGAAAGTTTTGGACTCGTCTCTATGTGTTAAGTCTAGCTGTGTATTGAATGAAAACATGTTTATTTTTTAAAAGCTTTTATTTAACTTCACTCGTATGTATGTATGTATGTCCTGGAATCTTGCAATCAATAATTCACCCACTTCCACTGAAGCTATCGAGCTGAAATTTGGCTTTTTTTTGAGCTTGAATTTTATTTGGTTCCGATGACAATGCACGAAAATAAAATGAAAGTTATAAAAAGCTTTTTTTTTAAATAAAAAAAAATTGATAATTATTTTTAATCGATGGATACGAGACAGAAAATAAGCATGCAGTACAGTGGTGCCCATGATAATTTTGACAAAAGCCGTCTCGCTTAAAGGCGTTGCTGCCTTTGGAAAAGGAGATGGAAGCTTGCTCTCCATTGGAAAAGATTAACTAAAAAACCATATACAATGTGTGTTTAAAGTACAGTTAAGTATTACTATATCGACAGCATACAACTCTAGAGTATCTAGCGATAGTTGAACGTTATTCATGTTTGTCTGAAGATGTAATGCTGTATAAATGGAATGGATGGAATGAGAAACATATATTTAATCTTTGGATAAAACGAATCGGAACGAGCGCAGCCGATGCGTGTTCAGGGGTGTCGATCTAGAATTGAATTCAACAAACGTTTTATTCACGATGTACCGCAGCCACTGTTCATCTCGAACGTCAATGTTCAGATTGTAGATGTGATCTCATGAGCGGTAACATTAATATCGCTCGGTGGATGGCAGCTAAGGTGGCCTACGTGGCTAATACGTGGCTAATACGTGGTGAATACGTGCGTAAGCTTCATAATTTAGCTAAGAATGGAACGAAACTAAATTCCCAACAAAGCGCGCGTAAAAAGAACAATTGTCATTGTTTTTGCGAACAAGTCGTCGAGCGCGGCGCCGCGGCGCGTCGGAGGGAGCTAATGCGCACTCTTAACAATATATTTTAATAGTGTTTGCCATGGTTATTGTTTATTCAGGTGTACTTAAGCGGAAATTTGTGCGGAGTCCATTGTGCGAGGCCCGGGCGGGTCGAGTGAGACAGGCTCGAGGGGTAGGGCTCGACAGGCGAGCGAGCGGTGGAGTGAAGTGTGAAGTTTATAAGTTTTTGTGCTCGACTGTTTGCATAATAAGGAAGGTGTGGACGAGTCCGCTGAGCACTTTGATAACCCGGTGCGCGCGCGGGCGCTGTCGGTACGTTCTCAAGTTCCTCACCGAGTGCCGGGTTCGATTTCCGAATAAGCTTTACTTACAATTTGGACTTTAAGGGTAAGTGACCCGACTGGTGTAGCGTCCATAGCCCAATGGCTCGGTTCGATTCAATGTGATCGAAAGAGTTAAGCAACGACGGGCCCGGTCGGTTTGTGGATGGGTGACCGCTAGTGGCAAAATTTCATGGACGCTACCGTGCTTCGGAGGGCACGTAAAGCCGTCGGTCCCGGTTGTTTTCAATGCTGGAAACAGTCGTTAAGCCTTGTCGAAGGCCTTCGGGTGGCTTGAGAACATTCGACACTGGGTTGGCCACTAACCCCTCCACCAATCCGCATTGGAGCAGCGTGGTGGAGTATGCTCTGGACCTCCCGCAGCTGCGTCTGTGGGGGAGACCGATAGATTAAGAATAATATATATACCATTCTTTGTACATACGTTTATCTTCGAATCTCTATGTAGCATCAACTACCTCTACTGGCTGCTGTTGTAAACAAAATGCCAAAACAAACTATGTAGTTATTATGGCAGTAACGATATATTTGTTTGCATCACGATTGGTTTCTGTGATTTTCCTTGGGTGCCCTTCGGGTAATTCTTAATTTTCCCCTTTACGTCATCCATAACTAACTAGTAACTTATATGTGGTCCTTCGTATTTATCGTTGGTTCGTGCATAGACTACATGACCCTCCGTCCTCGCTCTACGCTTCAGAGTTACTTAATGTCTGGCCACCACCGCATCAGCTAATGTTAGGAGTGTGAGGAATATGGCTCACACTTCAGTAGGTGTAAAAAAAATTACTGGAAAATAAAACGGATTGAACTGTTAAATATTGTTGTCTGTCTGTTGCGCCAGGGGTCGTGGGTTTGAATCCCACTCAGGACAAATGTTCGTGTGACGAACACTTGTATTTGTTCTGTGTCTGGATGTTAATATTATCTATTTATGTATGTATAAAAAAATACCTATGAATGTACATCAGTCTCTGACACTCATATCAGAGGCTCGCGCCTACTTTGGGGTCAGATGGCCGTGTGTGAGAATGTCCAAGATATTTATTTATTTATTATTATTTAAGTGTTAGTTCCACCAATCCGCATTGGAGCAACGTGGTGGAATATGCTCTAGACCTCCCGCAGCTGCGTCTGTGGGGGAGACCCGTGCCCAGCAGTGGAATGTCTATGGGTCGCAGCGAAGTGTTAGCATAAAAATCATCAAAAATAACAGGCTAGCGAGCGATGTATCCCCGTGGTCGTGCACCCAGTAGAGCGGCGTAGGGCGGCGAGGCAAATAAAAGTGCAGCGAGCGACGCCGCAGGAATGCCATTAGCTGTGGCCCGCGCCGCCAGCCCGCCAGCCCGCCAGCCCGCCACTATTGGCGGGATTACGCGAATGCAACCAGTTCGACCTGTATCGGGAGACGACGGCGGCGGGATGAGTCAATCGGGTTCCGCTTGACCAGCGGCTCTCAACCTGAGGACTTTGAGATGGTTTCGCGACCCATAGACGTTCCACTGCTGGGCACGGGTCTCCCCCACAGACACTGCTGCGGGAGGTCTAAAGCATACTCCACCACGCTGCTCCAATGCGGATAGGTGGAGGGGTTAGTGGCCAACCCAGTGTCGAATGTTCTCAAGCCACCCGAAGGTCTTCGACAAGGCTTAACGACTGTTTCCACCATTGAAAACAACCGGGACCGACGGCTTTACGTGCCCTCCGAAGCACGGTAGCGTCCATGAAATTTTGCCACTAGCGGTCACCCATCCACAAACCGACCGCGCCCGTTGTTGCTTAACTCTTTCGATCACACTGAATCGACGCGAGCCATTGGGCTATGGACGCTGCCCTGAGATGGTTTAGGGCTGACGTTTTTATAATCCAAGCTAAAACATCTTACGACAATAAATGAATTGCATAGAATTGAAGCTCCTTTATAAACACATCAGGAGTACCTACTCTTTATAACTGCTTAGTAGGTATAACATATAAATTTGCAATTTTCACATTTACAAGACAAAGTTTAAGATTTAGTCTTGCATCATAATTTGCATCACTTCTATATTTCAAGAACTAAGTAGGAATCGTTTATTTATCTTTGATTTATATTTATTTAAATACATGACATATCTCATTACTATTCCTAAACTTAAATATAAAATAGCTTTTAATTATGTTCTGTGCTGTCACCCAGTAGAAGTTATATAGTATTTTAGCTATGGTTGAGAAACGCTGGTCTAGACACGTAATGATAGCTCTGGGTTTATGTTTGTATTACTGGATATGATGGTAATGGCATCTTGTCTGTTTATTTTTAACCGCGGCGGACGCAGCCTCGTCTGTAGCGAAGCCCGCTTAACTGCTCTGCCGCCTCAATCGCTTCAATCGCTCTACTATCGAAGGATTGGATTGTACCGAGGAGTTTCTCGCAATTCTTACTGAGATCCACAACGTAATCGTCATACGAAATGAAAATATATCTTTTATTTACATAATATCCAAAAAAATTGTTTTAAATTACTTTGCAATAACCCGCTATTATGGCGTATGGTTGTGTATACTCGAATACATACAGCACCTACCCTCCTACACAAGAAAGTATAAATATAGAAATAGAAAGAACACATAACAATGAAAATATTCAGCAACATGCGAACCACGGTGGTGTTTTTTTTGAGAGGGAGGTATTCATGTAGTATTCATGAGAGTATACTCCTTCATACGCCTTAATCGCTGGTTGTTGCAAAGTATATTAAAACAACATTTGTAACGCTGGATTTTCGCAAAGTAACGCTTGATACAGTTATCTATACACAATATCTACAAATAATTTCAAGTTGCATAATTTTGATTTAAATTAATGTTGACATCCCAACATACATGGTAGACATTTGACTTTAAAGGATATATCTAACTTGACTTGACATATCTTACTATGTATGTAGATAAGTATTTTTTGATTGTAAAAACCCCGTGTTGTTCATAAGGAACAAAGTGATGGACAGTGTTATGCAACACGCAGCGCCGTGTCTGCAATTCGGCATGTGGGCCCGCAGGACGTCCTACAATCATTTTAATCGTTACGAGGACGCGACGACTTGACGTCAATTCGTTAAGTAGTTGTGTCTCTTTGAACGTCTTTTAGTGAATTAAGTTTTACAAAACATATCTACTGTAATTATAAAGTTGTTTCGATGCCGCTACCGCAGTAATAATCGCCACAGCTTTATAAAAGTACCGTCAAATATCATAATGTTTATTCTGTGCTGTAGGCAATCTAAACATTGATAAACCTCGAATGAGGCTGGTCTGTAAATTGTATAAAAAAAAAATATCAGGGGTTGAAGTTGATGAGACAAAGAATCGATACAGATTCGAAATTAATGTTTTTTAAGTAAGTCAAATTAAAAAGAAATGAATAATAAGGTTGCTAAGCCTAGTTACTCGTAATTAAATATCCGATTCTAATTTATTCATGCCACCGCGCGACTAGTTCAACGCGATCTGACGATCAAACACATGAGCATACATTTCCGCACGATTTGATTTCAAATATTTGTCTGCGCTTAGTGTAATGAGACGACTGCCCATTCAAATATTAGCCGCGATGACGGGATTATGTCGCCGAGACTGGCTTCGCTCCGCGGTCGGTCGCTGTTCATTTATTAGCTTTTGCCCGCGGCTCCGCCCGCGTGGTCAAAGGGAATTAACAATGAGTTGTTTATCATACATGACACATTTGTGGTGTATGAATAGTGACAGTTCCACGATTAAAAGATACTAACTACTTAACCACTATACTAACTACTTAACTAAATTGTACTTACGCCATCTATTAACAATATCCGGAACTAAATATCTAGGAAATAACAAAACATCGATATCTTCCCATGGGGATGTTTTACCGCGGTAAAAAGTAGCCTACGTCACTCTCCACCCTCCTCACTATCTCCACACACAAAAACCATACCATATAATAGCTTCGTTGCGACGTGAAAGCCGGACAAACAAACGAATAAATAAATAAACAAACAAACACACTTTCACATTTATAATATTAGTATGGATTATTAACTCTTTATTGTACAACAGGAACAATTACATGGAATAAGGATTAAAAGCTAAATACAATAGGTGGCCTTATCGCTAACTAGCGATTTCTTCCAGGCAACCTAATCATAAATCTGAAGAGTTTGTTGGTGTGCTCATAATAATATGTTTTTTTATTTAATTGATATCTAAATCCACGTGGCCAAAGGGCCATTCCAAAAAATGCAATGTATGTGGGAGGTGTTATGTAGGGAGTTAAAATGAGATTTGGCACTCATTTTTAAATTCTAGTTTCATTTTATCAATTGGTTACACTAACCCGACGCGGAAAATTCGTTCCAAAAGGAAAAATAAGGCAAACTGTGACCAAATTTAATGCAAATAATATTACAGTAAGTAATGATTGAGTTGATGCCAATAAGCTGTTCGAGAACAATCATATTCGTAAATGATTACAAATTAATGTTAATTTTCCGTTGAGAACCGTTCATTTATTATTATTCAAATGAGTCAAATAAAACATCTTTAATTGTTAATATAGGTACACATTTGTTATATTCACTTATTGATGTATTCATGTTCCTGAGTTACTGTTGCATTAGCTCATCCATTGTGATCGCCTGTTATGAAAATAAAAATATCACACTGTTCCGCGTTCAAAGCTAATAACTCAAATACTAAATACGTACTTGAATATGTTATTGAATGATTTCCGTTACCAGCTATGCCTACTCAATACCTATTGAACACTTGTAATATCTGGCGACCGAGATGCTTCAAGAGGAAAATAATACAAGTGAAAGTATTTTTGTCATTAACAGGTAAGTATCGCTTGCCACAAAATACTCCCTAGGTTAGTCTCGATTCGCGATCATTTTGCAATTTAAAAAGAACTGAAGCATAGTAACAACTACTTTGCTTAACAAAACAGTAAAATTCTGGAAATAATCTAGAACAACCTAGATATACTCGTACATACAACCTTTTGTTTTGCTAAACTATTACTTGATTTTTTTATGTTTTTGTTAGTTAGTAAGTACATATAGTTGCACGCTGAAACTCGCCAACGCCCGAACTACGCGACAAAACGGAAGCACAGAATATCAGTGCTGTGGCATTTTCTTTGTTGCAGCAAATGCTGAGTGCTTTCCGTTTTTCTCTAGGACGGCATCAACTATTTATATATGTATTATTATTTTATCTTTCTCGATTATGTAACTGTAAAATGTTGTAGTTGTTAGCGAAAATAAACAAAATTTCATTTTATATCATCGTAGTCACAATCACAATCACAATTTGATGGATTTAATGTAAATTATTTTTTCCAATTTTACATTTGTAATTTTTACATGTCCACTCAATTTCTTTTCTCTCTTTCAATCTCAGTGTAGGGTATGGTAGTAAACACCTAACAATGACACCGCTAAAGAATCCAACACCTCTAGGAGACGTCACGACCTAGAATAACCGTAGTAATGTTCAATTAGATCCTCTGTCCGTGACAGGCTCTGGTGAGCGAGTTGTCCAAGTGTGCGTCGCGGCCCGCGAGCGTGTAAAAACGACCAATAAAAACTAAAACCGCAATTCCAATCAAACTCCCGAATTGCTAAATCGTAAAAAGTAATCCGGAGCGCGCGTGACCGCGGCCGGCCGCGCGGCGCCGGGACCGCTAGCTTTGGTCCAACTCATTTTTGGGTTCCGCAGTTCCTATACAAAAACTGAACCTTTGTTTATTCGAGTTAAGGCATCTTAACAACATTTCACCGATTATTATTAAATGGTGTTGTGTGCCACAATGAAAATGTCACTTACAAGGATTTCTTTGTTGTATCATTCGCTGTATTCCTATTATTTTCATGTATCTGTTTGTCTTGCTGGTATGTTTGGCATTTTTCTTAGAAACATTTAATTTATTCACACAAATAACAAACATTTAATTTAAATTTATTCAGTTGTAGGTTAAATTTGAATAATATTGTAATAGTAAGTGAACATTTCAATTATGATACGATTAATATTCAACAACTTTTGATGCTAATTTTGCATGAGTTGAGTTGTCTGATGTTGAGATGACTTGTAGAGAACTTGATGCGCAATTTATAGAATTACTTGTTTTATAATTTAATGATTTACTTATAGTATAAATTTTTTATTATAATAGAAATTGAGAAAAAATCCCGTATATCTCTTTTACTGATATTGAACTAATAGTTTTAACAAAAAGTAAAACTACACATTATTCTGAATATGAGTTGTACGGAATCCTATACACGTGATATCGCTCGCTCTGGACTCATATTAAAGGCATTATTGGGTCAACGTACGGGCGGGGCGTGCGCATCGGCCGCGGAATGTCTGCTGTCCAATAATTGAACGAGAGAAACGTCACAGTTTTGGCACCCCACCCGTGGCCTAAACAATTCCAACTGGCCAGGCTGCGGCCGCCATGCCTGAGCACCCTGCGGAGACTGTGGCTGCCGTGCCTGAGCACCCTGCGGAGGCTGCGTACGTCGCGCCCGCAGTGGAGGCAGGCGCGTGGTCGAAGCCTCGAACCGGGAAAACATTGTTGTTATGAGTACCTTCCGCAGGGCAGAGTTTATGTCATTGGTTCATTGATCTGCTGTCTCTATACTTCATGTGAGTCCATTACAATTTAACTACGCTTAGTTAAAAAAAAAGTTTGTTTCCATACCTACATTGATTTCTATATAAAGCTAAAATAGTTTTAAGAAAACTTTTCTACGTAGACTGTATTATTATGTATTCTGTAACATAGACTGCAACAGCTGTTAAAGTCTTCCTTTTAGTTAGAGAGTATCCGATCATTGGACATCGATGACAAGCAGTGAATAAAAGAAACTCCTAGAGTTCCTAGACGATCACAATAGTGTTGACCCAGAACGAAGTCTCCAATGATTCCTTGTTTTATATGAATCAACGGCAGCAGCATCGGCGGCGCGCGGAAGCGAGTGATCAGCACTAAACAAGACCTCTCCGGAAACCGGAGTCGCAGCACCGCTCGTTGCTCACCCTCCCCTTGAAGTGCGATCTGTCACATATCGCTTTACTTTCACACGGAAGGCTGCGCGCGCCGTCCACTGGATTATCCAATTGAGAGCGACGCCCATTGAAACTGTCAGCGCGGGCGACGCGCGGCTGGCGTCCAGTGCGGTGCTAGGCGAGTGATATCAGCTGATATGAAAATACATTTCTTGGCCATGGCAAAAGACACGTTTTTGCTTAAAGCATCGTCTTTAAATAACTCGGTATAGTAATCGCTGCGACCCATAGACGTCCCACCGCTGGGCACGGGTCTCCCCCACAGACACTGCTGCGGGAGGTCTAGAGCATACTCCACCACGCTGCTACAATGCGGATTGGTAAAGGGGTTAGTGGCCAACCCAGTGTCGAATGTTCTCAAGCCACCCGAAGGTCTTAACGACTGTATATTATGTCTAAATTAGACATTCCGTAGTTTTTTATGATTTAATGTTTTACGCGCGCATTATCAACAAGCAATTATTGAATGAGGCACAAGCCGAAAACTATGTCTAAAAGCTATTTATTTCAATCTTCCTGTTGATAAATCATGAATTGATATCAAAAACTTTACAATTAAAATCACTAAACGATTATCGACGCCATATATTTTAAATATTTATTTATTTGAACTTCATGGTAAAGCCTTAAAGCTAGATTTTACAAAGGGCGGATATAATTCCAGTCGGCCCAGGATGGTGAGAGTAATGTGGAAGGAGACAATAAGGAAAATACAAAAAATGTTAATTACAAGACATGTTAATTATAATTCATTCATAATTCAGTTATGCAGCAAGCGTTCGTTATAATTAGCTACAGTTAGCTTCCACCTCCATCGCTTCACGAGGAGCGCGGGGCTAGCGCCGAATTATTGTGACACGATTCGGATCCCTGGTTGTTATTCATCTGAGCGCAGCGGGACCGGCGCCGTCACCGCCGTCACTCCTCATTCACACCCCAATTCACATTGGAAAGTGGAGTGGACCGCGCGACCGGCCGCTGTCGTTACCAATTGAACTTTCACGGCCGGAGCCGCGGGGACGCCGGGGACCGCTGGGGCGCGTTTATGATTGCCGACCGTTTTTCAATTGCCATCTATCTACAACATCTCATTCTGAAGATACTGATATTGTTTGTGATAAGTGTGAACCAGTAGGGTTTACTTACCGGCCTCAGAAGAAATTCATATCGTTTTATTAACGTGATAATAAAGTGTAACAGTAGGATTTGCAACATCAGATTGGTACCTACGAGTATATGTCGACATTGAAGTCATTGCATACTTTTTTGTTTTCCGAATATAAATTATAGACCAGCAGAGTAAGACATAGTTTTTGCAGGTTTCATGTTTGAATCTAACCCTTCATCCCTTCGCAACATAAGATGTTACACAGGTAGCTTGGTAGAGTCACACACACAAACACAAAGTGTAGTTAGTTCCACTGGGCATTTCCGCACGTCTTTTGTTCTTAGATGCCTCTTTATCCATCCATCCACTGCTGTCAGATTTAAAGACCTATGTGCAACAGTGGCACGCTTCTCATGTTTACTGCTGGACATGAGCGCTCACTAAACCACGCCTCCCCGTTCGGTCCTATGTCTTCTGACGGCTTCCTCTGTCTTCTTCAGATCGTCAGACCGATTGTCATTTCACCACTTTAAAAATTCGCACTAAAGAATCACGGTGAAGTTAACTAGCTAGTCTTAAGCTAGTTTTAAGAAGAGATGCGAGCGGTGCGCCAGTGTATGCGTTGCTTCGTAAGCGTGGCCCTAAGCTGTTCTTTAATAATAGAGCAATAGAGCTGAATATGCTGTAGGCGGAAAAACATGACGCGTCGCGTCGCTTCGACTCTGCGCCAGTGTGAGTCGACCCTGATGGTGTTCTGACGTTGTTGCAGGTCCACCCGCGACATGCCGTGGCCCAGGCTGGTCGCGCTGCTGTGTGCGCTCGTCGCGTCTGCCAGCGCAGGTGAGTCATAGATAACAACTATTCAAATACATCAATATGCTCACGTACCTGCTACCGACTCCGGTACCGAGACGTGTTGAGCGAAGTCTCCAAACGATCGTTGTATTTAAGCATTACAACTATTCGCTTTTTTAACGCGATACAACAAGATAAGCAACAAATGTAGCGTCCATAGCCCAATGGCTCGCGTCGATTCAATGTGATCAAAAGAGTTAAGCATGAACGGGTGCGTTTGGTAGATGGGTGACCGCTAGTGGCAGCATTTCATGGACGCTACCGTGCTTCAGAGAACACGAGAGATCAAAGAACAGTCAATTAAAACCAAAGACTAAATCCATAATTATTTTAATTTCGACTGCTTCTGTTATAATATGGAGAAATGCACATAAATGATGCTTTTCCATACATTGGTTGACATCAAAAACAGCTCTACGAGTAGGTATTGCAAACTCTACTATTTCGACTTAAAACCTCATAATACGTTAACAATATAATGCTCTCAGGAATGCCTTTACATATTTAAATACCTTGCGCGGCGCGGCGTCGACAGCTAATACGTATTTTTTGTCCAAAATCCTTGAAATTCTCGGGCCAACCTTAAAACCATATAAAAACTACGAGATAATACCAAAATGCGAATGCCTCGGTGAGCACATCATCCAATAAGGAACCAATTGTTAGAGTATTTTGGTCGCTCGTGGTCGTTGGTAGACGTGAGGCGCGTGGCTCCCTCGCAGATAACACTGAACACTACTTTATCTGATTCTGCTTTCGTAGCCACGCTTTTGCCGGTGCGTGTGTTGTACACTTAATAAAGGCTTGCAACGTGTTGTACACTTAATAAAAAGTGTCCATATATTTTGTTATTTTAATATTGTAAGTAGTATATATAGTTTTATTTGTAGTTAAATAAGAAAAGGATTCAAAAGGTTAATTATGTCAGCGAATATATTAGTAATGTCAGCGAATGTCTACTAAAAGAAATTAAAAAACATGCATATATCAATACAAAACACATTGAACACCGTGTCCAGTTATTGGTAGTGAAATGACATGCTACCACTTCAGATGTACTACTTAAGCTTTAGTTTATGAGTTCCAAGATCTCCTTAGTAGGTATATGCAACATTCCTAAGAAATGAAATCCAACTTATCAAATATCTATAGATAAAATTTGGGTCATTTAATGATCATTCCACTGTGAAGAAAACGTATGTATTCTCTCGAAGCTATTATTATTTTAAAATAAAAATAAATTATGTATGATTGTAAACTAAACGCTTGAATAAAGTAAAGCCCACGAAGGCCCGCGCGGGTATCGGTGTGACTGTGAAAGCCTGCCGAGCGAGTTCAAGGCGAACGGGTCTCATCCGGACGTCGTGCGGAACTCACCTATATTTCCTGTCTGCGTTATATAAGTCACTCACATTCTTGCATAATTTTCCGGTAAACATTTTCGCATTCCGATATTTTTTGTTAAATGGAAATGACTGAAGAACTGTTGCCTCTGGCGATGGCGGGATCTTAGCTTTTATTGACAGACCCGAGATTTTTTTTTATGATATCTATAATAATATATAAACCGTTGGCGCAATCGGTGGTGACCCTGCCTGTTACGCTAGGGGTCGTGGGTTCGAATCCCACTCTGGACAAACGTTCGTTTGACGAAAACTTTGTTTCGTCTATGTTTAATAATTATCTATATAATTATGCATTTATAAATATCTATGTATGTATATCAGCCGGACACTAGTCACTGCCTAGTTTGGGGCCAGATCGCCGCGTTTGAGAATATCCATGATAATCTAGCGCTCCCCCTTCCATCCACATTAGGTATCCGTTGTATAACCGTAGCCTAGAATGAACATATCAGCACGCGCATCTCTACCAGCATCATAACTTAGCGCTCCGCCATCTCGGCCATCAGCCCGACATCTCGGCACAATAAATCAGCCGCTGAGAGCCCACCATACATCACGAGAGCGACTGGCGACGACCACCAAGTGTTACCGCAATACAATTTACCAGCCAGTGCAGCGCTGATAAATTAATTAGATTACGTATTGTCATGCATAACCTGAGTTTAGCGTTAAGCAACGACGGCCGCGGTCGGTTTGTGGATGGGTGACCGCTAGTGGCAAAGTTTCATGGACGCTACCGTGCTTAGGAGGGCACGTAAAGCCGTCGGTCCCGGTTGTTTTCAATGGTGGAAACAGTCGTTAAGCCTTGTCGAAAGCCTTCGGGTGTTTCGAGAACATTCGATACGGGGTTGGCCACTAATCCCTCCGACAATCCGAATTGGAGCAGCGTGGTGGAGTAGGCTAGGCTAGACCTCCCGCAGATTTCCGCAGTGGGACATCTAATGGGTTGCAGCTTTTATTCTTTCTTTGACGAAAATGATCTCTATCTTATGATGCGTTGTAATTATTGCATGCAGCCAACGCCTGATGTTGCATGAGCGACTGAGAGTTGTGTTGCTTAACGTTGACACAGCGAGAAAATTGCACCGCAGACACGTAACTTTACACACGCGGCTAATTTGTCGTGAACACTAGTTTTGTGTCCGCCTGTATCTCATGTTTATCACGAACTGATTACTGACCGTTAGTGGTGGCTCAGCTTGTATCGAAGTATGTACTTGTTATCGATATTGAGTTAGATACTGGTGTAGCCATTTAATAAGGAATTCATCACGAGCCTCTTAGAATAACAATAATGCATAATTAACAAATTGTAGTGTAGAATAGAATAGGACATCACCATGACACATCATTGCACTCCAACAAGACGAATCGTTCAAGTCAAAACATAGTCAATCTATTATAAACAAACATAAAATTCAACAGCTGGTTACTTACTTACGCGCGCAAATGACGAGTTTGTCAAAACATATTGAATAGCTTATAAATTATTGACCCAGCCTCGACTCAAAATGCAGCCTTAGCTTAGCTTGGTGTGCGTATTGATTAACCAAGCACTCCGTGATTAATTTATATGCATGATGGCTTGTTTGAGGTGTAAGATAATTCATTTGTAGCTAAATTACACAAACTTATTAGTGGAATTTTCAATTGCAGACTAACACAATTTTAGCATCAAATAAACTCTATATTTTCTAAAGTTTTATAATCAAGTTTATACGCCAAATTGTCCATTCATTATTCGCATTGATAGTGCGCTATTTGATGTGAGTACATGCTCTGTTTTATCTAACTGTTGCTCAGAAGTCTTTAGAAACATCACTCTCTTTCATCTTAATACGACCTTCGCTGAATCCAGCGCGATTCCAGAGCACTACTGGCGAAAGAGGTCGCAGAAAAATAATTCAAGAGCAACCTTTTCTATTTCTTTCACAATGAAATAACGGCACGTACATAACCCTGTACCTGTACATAACGCCGGGAAAGAACGGTCGAGGGCCGTTAGAGTTCGAGATAATGTTTCGTATTCCATTCTCTCAGGCGAGTGCCTCCGCCCGGGCCCGTCTCGAGATGGATTAGGGGAGACAAACAAGGGACAATCTCGCAAACTATGCCGATTCTCTTCAAACGACACCCCGCCGTTGAGTCGGCTTTGATCCGCGGAACTGTGTCAGCTTTTGCCGGCCTCTCGTGCCCCGGTGAATAAAGTCATTTAGAATGCTTGCAGATCATGTCGCTTGAGATACAAAATAGGTTGTTTCTTTTCCACATGGACAACTTTTGCGTTAGCATTGTAGAAGTGAGCGAGAATTCTTCGCGTCCTTGTTAACTGATATGAGCTTCGAATTGTTCCAAAATAACGTAAGATCATATTCGAAGACATCGACCCCAGCGCCAACATGGTGACACCAGCAAATGGATCGTCCGATTGTTCCTATCTTAACATACCTAGAGGCCGCACTACGGTTATGAATTCCAACCAAGCATATGATATACTCTTGATTATTTAGGACTTGCTCAGATTAGGACTTGCTTACGGTGAAGACACTTAATCTTTAGAAAATCTTAAAGTACTTTTAACACCTGTTTGCTACAATTGAGGCATTGAGGCATTGTATTAACTTCTAGCTAAGCTTCTACCTTATAGACCAGTCTCGATAGCTTTTAAAACAAAAAAAAATAATAGTAGAATATAACCTATTAGAAAAGGAGGAGAATATTATAAACATTAAAGGAAAAATAAATTCCGGGCGATCTGAGGTAGGGAACGGGAAGGGTGGGGGGGTGTTTAAGGGGGAAAAACGGTTTATGTCGATTTCCGGCAAAACTAAAAGTCCTATGGAAAAAAGTCAAATGGCAAAGTTGTAGATAGTAAAAAGATCTAAAACTTTTGTATTTACACTTTTTTCACATAACCTCAAAATGTATGTGAAAAGTTCCAAAAACCAAGTTTTTGGTTTTTTATTTTTATCTTTTACAAATAATTTTTCTTTTTCACGAAATTTGGTGAAAACTTACCTTTTTATGTCCCGAATACGCTGTAATTTATTTGATTAGAAATATTTATTTTTTCAACCTTATTTTGAATTAATATCGAAAAAGAACCCTAATTTTCAATCGAAAATTCACCCGTCAAAATATCAGCTTTTTTCAAAAAGTTGGTATGCTTTCTGTTCGTTGAAACCTCTACTTTCCGATAGTGAAAAAAAACATATATCTTACTGTAGTAAATCTTCTCAGAAAATGCAATCTTTAATTACTTCTTTTCCTTCCTTTGCTTTTTTTTGTCTTACACATATACATTTTTTACATCATGATTCACTTTTTATAGATTTTTAATATATTTAAAATATATAAATATTATTTAAAATATATAAATATATTAAAAATATATAAATATATTAAAAATCTATAAAAAGTCCGTAAAAAGTTTTGTTAAGAATATATAAATATTATTTAAAATATATAAATATATTAAAAATCTATATAAAGTGTATAGTGATGTAAAAAATGTATATGTGTAAGACAAAAAAAAGCAAAGGAAGGAAAAGAAGTAATTAAAAATTGCATTTTCTGAGAAGATTTACTATGGTAAGATATTTTTTTTTTTTCACGATCGGAAAGTAGAGGTTTCAACGAACAGAAAGCATACCAACTTTTTGAAAAAAGCTGATATTTTGACGGGTGAATTTTCGATTGAAAATTAGGGTTCTTTTTCGATATTAATTCAAAATAAGGTTGAAAAAATAAATATTTCTAATCAAATAAATTACAGCGTATTCGGGACATAAAAAGGTAAGTTTTCACCAAATTTCGTGAAAAAGAAAAATTATTTGTAAAAGATAAAAATAAAAAACCAAAAACTTGGTTTTTTGAACTTTTCACATACATTTTGAGGTTATGTGAAAAAAGTGTAAATACAAAAGTTTTAGATCTTTTTACTATCTACAACTTTGCCATTTGACTTTTTTCCATAGGACTTTTAGTTTTGCCGGAAATCGACATAAACCGTTTTTCCCCCTTAAACACCCCCCCCTTCCCGTTCCCTACCTCAGATCGCCCGGAATTTATTTTTCCTTTAATGTTTATAATATTCTCCTCCTTTTCTAATAGGTTATATTCTACTTGTTGCGGACGGCGACGTATAGTGAATAAGTGTATATATAGAGACTGTTAAGGACGTCGACATATAGTGTAATTAATGTGTACGTAGAAACATGTATAGTTAAGAATTACGTATATAAGTAAAATAAGTCGATGTAAATAAAACAGAAACACCGTTACTATACGAGATGGAGCGATGCGTAAGAATAGGAAAGGAATAGCGCACAATATGAAACAGAGATAGCGAACCTTTGTCTTGCATGCGGTAGAGCAGTACCGATGCAACATCGCGACCGAATGCACCGTGTTGTAACGGGATCGTCTAAGAAACAATACGCCGCGCCTAACAATAAACGTGGCAATTAGTTTTGAGACGAAATGTAATAAAAGGAACTTTCTAAGGATTGTAACGGCACTCAGATATCTCACTCGGATCTTAACACTTGTTTAACGATAGTTCACGACAGCTCATCTCAGTACATTTACCGCGTCATTGTAAACTCGTCCGGTTCAATAAATAACAACTACATGGAAAGAAGTCTTTAATATATATAATATACAGTCCACTACTCTGTAGTCAGCTACAGTGTTGGTCCTTCGAGCCGGATAAGGAATATTGAGCCGGAGCTTCAAACGTCGGATCAACTACAGTGTTGGTCATTCAACGTCGGATTGGGAAATCAAGGGCTAGTCCTATGCTTCGCCGGAATCCAAGCGGGATTCAATCAGCGGTCAATTCACAAGCGATTTGACGCTACGGACTACAGCCAGAAGAGGTTTCAAGAAAAATCCACGCTACACTACAGTCGATTCAAAGGGAAATCGACGCAACAAGCGGGTACAGGAGCAAGTGAACGAGTCAAAATACGTTCGATTCAAGAGGGAATCAACGCTACAAGCGAATCCACAAGCGGATTCACGCTTCAAGACGCCACATGTCTGCATCGGGCTCTAACAACACTCCGGTGGCAATGAACACAAGGGGTCGTGTTCGCTCAGAATCGGGATACGGGGAATCGGAAGCTCAGCGAGGTGGTAGATTAATGGAGATCGTGCCAGAGATACCGACGGGCATATCTACCATGGGGCCGCCTGCACAACTGAGCACACCGAGAACAGACGCCACATCACCAGCCAGAAGAGCTACGTCGCCGGCACTTACACACCGGACGAATACATCCCGACGTAGCAACGATGCAAGAATCAAGCAAGCACAATATGAAGCCGAGAAAGAACTGAGTCAAATAGAAGAAAAGCGACTCAAAATTAGAGAGAAGCTTATAAAATCGAGACTAGCCGCCGAAATGTCAGTGATCGAAGCGGAATCGGACTACGCCGCCAGCGCATGCGACGAAAGAACACAAGATTGGTTGGACAGAAGCATTGGGGGCACACGGCCGGAACCACAAGAGGATCGTCCTCCCGTTAATGAGCAACGGGGGGAGAGTTCAAAGCAACGAGGAATACAGCAACTGGCCGACGCATTAGAAAAAATGATAACTGTAAGGCCGCCACCTCGGCAAACAGCGGAACTACCGATCTTCACGGGAACCATAGCCGAGTGGTTACCATTCAAAGCCGCCATAGAAGACTCTACAAGATTATTTAAATTTACACCAACGGAAAATCTTCTACGGTTAAGAAACTGTCTGCGAGGGGAAGCGCGGGAAACAGTGCTCTCACAGCTGTTTACCGCGTCCGACCCAGATGTTATTATGCGCACGCTGGAAATGAAATACGGGCGTCCGGAATACATTATAGACCGCGCGATTGAAGAGTTGAAAAAACTACCAAGACTCGGGAATGCATCGAACGAGCTCTACGACATGGCAGTCAAAGTACAAAATATTGTCTATACAATAAAGAGTATAGACAAAAGGGGATACCTACGGAATCCTATGCTGGTACGCGATGTAATGGACAAGCTGAGTCCTCATCTCGTCAGCAAATGGGCGGAGTACGCCGCCACGCACGAACATCAGATCATGGAGGAGAACGAAATGTCGGTTCTCTCAGACTTTCTTATGACAGAAGCGGATCTGATGCTTCGATACACCCACACAACCAAGCGAAGCTTCAGCGCTCCAGTACAAACACGTAAAGAAACAATCGCAAGACGGGCGATCAACCGAGGCGTGTACACTACTGAAGACGTCACTGAAGAAAGAAAATGCTTCGTTTGTCAAGCGGGAGGACACAGCCCTCCGGAGTGCTCAAGGCTAAGGGCGTTAGATGTCAACGGGCGATGGAAATGGGCAAAAGAAAACAAGATTTGCTTCAAATGCCTGAAAGGAAGACATAATAAGTTCGCCTGCAAAGCTAAGGCGTGCGGAGTCCACGGGTGCACTTACAAGCACCACGCACTACTGCACAAAGAAAAGCTAGCGGAAGCCACACTCAGCACTCAAGACGACAGCGACCCGAACGACACGGCCGCGGCTGTTATGAATGTAACAATGAAGAGAACGCCAACCTCAGTCCTGCTCAAAACCTGTAAAGTAAAGCTCAGGGGACCACGGGGGGAGATAATTACGTACGCTCTCCTAGACGAAGGGTCCACGGTCACATTAATCGACGAAGACGTAGCAAACGAGCTCGCCGACGGAGGACCGAACCAGCCTCTCAACATAAGAGGAATAAACGAACAGAAAAGGATAAACAGCAAGGCAATAAAGATCGAAATACAAGGACTGAGCGAGCACGTAAAACATGAAATAAAAGCTCGCACTGTAAAGAATCTTAAGTTACATCAACAACGCATACCGCGCGACCTGGGTCGGTACAAGCACTTACGCGCCATACAGTCAAAGATCTGCGTAGAGGAAGCAAAGCCACGCATACTAATAGGGGCCGACAACTGGCAACTAATAGTATCGAGACAGCTTCGCGCCGGCAAGAAGAGGGAACCCGCCGCATCGTGGACGAAACTGGGTTGGGTTCTACATGGGTCGGCACCTAGAAGCACAATAATGGGCGAGAATGAAAATAGCGTGCTTCACATATGCGCAAGCGACAAACTATTAGCGAAGATCGTCGAGTCGCATTTCGAAGTAGACTCACTCGGCGTCTCGACGAAACAAAAAGTAAACAAGAATGAAGAAAGAGCAATTGGAATATTCGAAGCAACTGTCAAAAGAATAGACGGGCACTTTGAAGTCGGCCTACCATGGAAAACGGACAACCCAGCGCTTCCGGATAGCTACGAATCGGCTCTAAAGCGATTCAACACGCTAGAAAAGAAAATGAAAAGGGAACCTGCATTCCAACAAGAATATACTGCTCAAGTGGACAACCTAATAAGAAAAGGGTACGCGACGGAAATCGACGGCAGCGAGATAAATAGTCCAATTAAATGGTTCCTGCCTCACTTCGCCGTCACGAACCACAACAAGCCGGGGAAAATTAGAATGGTCTTCGACGCAGCAGCAAGAGTGGAAGGAATCTGCCTTAACGATTTCTTATTGGAAGGGCCCGACCTATTGGCCCCACTCACGAAGATTCTGTTTGGATTCCGGGAAAGAAAAATAGTAGTAACGGCCGACATAGAAGAAATGTTTTTAAGAGTAAAAATTAGACCAGAAGACCAGCCCGCTCAAATGTTTTTATGGCGTGCAGAGCCAACGGAAGTCATTAAACCAATGAAGATGACTTCAATGATATTCGGGGCATCTAGCTCGCCTTATCTCGCGCACAGTGTGAGAAATCGCAACGCCGCCGAGTATGAAAACAAATACCCAGAGGCAGCCGCAGTGATTAAAGAAAAGCACTACATGGACGACTATCTGGATAGCTTCGAGACATCAGAGGAAGCTATCAAGACGATAGAAGATATAATGATCGTCCACAGTCAAGCCTCATTCAACCTCAGGGGTTGGAACTCGAATAGTAAGAAGGTCTTGGCTAGCGTTCCAGAGGGCAAGAGGTCAAGAAACACAAATGTCAAGCTTGCGGCGCACCAAAAAGAGAAGACACTAGGGCTTCGTTGGGACCCAGACGCTGACACACTCACATATAATACGGAGATCAAGAGGGTTCCCGACGAGGTCAGACTCCGACTCAGGTCACCCACTAAGCGGGAGACTCTGAGCGCGGTCATGTCTATATATGACCCGCTAGGACTCATAAGCCATTACACAATAATGGGGAAAATAATACTACAGCAATTATGGCGGAAGAAAATCGACTGGGACCAAGAATTGCCATCAGAGGAGGCCGACTTATTCGACCAATGGATGGAACGACTAACTGACGTCTCAGCATTAGCCATACCGAGATGCTACAGTCTGCGTGCGACACCAGAGACACACGTCGAATTACACGTGTTTGTCGACGCGAGCGAGCAAGCCTTCGCCGCGGTGGCCTATTGGAGGATCGTGGACAAATCTATTAGTACGATCCAAGTAATGGCTAAGGCGAAGGTCGCGCCGACTAAAACACTCACAATACCAAGACTGGAACTTCAAGCAGCACTAATAGGAGCACGACTGGCTAACACAATAGTCAGAGAACACAGTTGGAAACCTATAAGAACGATATACTGGAGCGACTCAAAGACCGTTCTACACTGGGTACGGAACGAAAGAGCAAAAAAGTATACTCCATTCGTATCACATCGTCTCGCCGAGATCGCCGAATTAACACAAGTTGAAGACTGGCGATGGGTTCCGACCGCGCTCAACGTAGCCGACGACGCGACAAGGCTTGAAGCAAAGAGAATTACTAATGAAGATCGATGGTTCACGGGGCCTTCGTTCCTGCGAGAGACTGAACTGAATTGGCCGATGGAACAAGACATAAACATCGAAACTGCACTCACGATCACCAACGATGAAGCGATCGACGACGCCGCACTGCCAGAGCTAATTAGATTTTCGTCCTATGAGAATCTGATTAGAGTGACAACAACAGATAACAAAGGACTTCAACTGGAAGTCAAACACATGCAAGCGGCTGAAGAACAATGGATTCGGCGAGCGCAACGGGATTCCTACAATGAAGAATTTTTAACGACGCTAATTCCTCGAGGGCAAGCAACGGGCAAGGTACCAGCGTTACAAGAAGGTGACCTGGTGGTGGTGATCGACCACACGTTACCTCGCAACACTTGGCCCAGGGGATTCGTTGAGCGTGTTGATCCAGGTCCAGACGGCATCATCCGAACGGCGGACATAAGAACGAGAGGCGGAGTGTTCCGGAGACCGGCGACGCGGCTCGCCGTCCTGCGGATAGACAAGGCTGCGAAGGATCTACGCCGGGGGGAGACTGTTGCGGACGGCGACGTATAGTGAATAAGTGTATATATAGAGACTGTTAAGGACGTCGACATTTAGTGTGATTAATGTGTACGTAGAAACATGTATAGTTAAGAATTACGTATATAAGTAAAATAAGTCGATGTAAATAAAACAGAAACACCGTTACTATACGAGATGGAGCGATGCGTAAGAATAGGAAAGGAATAGCGCACAATATGAAACAGAGATAGCGAACCTTTGTCTTGCATGCGGTAGAGCAGTACCGATGCAACATCGCGACCGAATGCACCGTGTTGTAACGGGATCGTCTAAGAAACAATACGCCGCGCCTAACAATAAACGTGGCAATTAGTTTTGAGACGAAATGTAATAAAAGGAACTTTCTAAGGATTGTAACGGCACTCAGATATCTCACTCGGATCTTAACACTTGTTTAACGATAGTTCACGACAGCTCATCTCAGTACATTTACCGCGTCATTGTAAACTCGTCCGGTTCAATAAATAACAACTACATGGAAAGAAGTCTTTAATATATATAATATACAGTCCACTACTCTGTAGTCAGCTACACTACTATTATTTTTTTTCACTTTTTATTATTTTTAAAGGCTTCTGCACTGGTCTATTACATACAAGTCAAATTAAAAAAATGATTAGTAACAAGACGTCGCCTTACATTTTGCAATAAATTCTTGTAGAGCTATATAGAGAGACTTCTGGCTCTGACCGTTCGCTACATACTTTATACCTACCTAAGCAGGAGGAAAACTGAGTGGAATATATGAGCCCTCCTGCGAGTAATGTTTTCCTTCATTAGATTAACGAGTGCGTTCCAGTGGCGCCCTCTCGGCGGAGTCACCAACTTGTTAATTATATGACTACCGCTGAGTTGATGAATTACTTAAATTATTCATGTTGGAACGAGACAGGGTGTTCTTTATAAAATATCATGAATGTGGTTGATTTGAGGGATAAAGCGTGCATGGAAATTATACACAAGTCAACCTTAGCTTTAAGCTTAGCTTAGCAACTAGCTTTATTAAATAAAACAATAATAAAATAATTAGACTAGCTATTGGCGGCTCATTCTTGGAGGAATTCGGAGTTTCTTCACACCAGCGTGGAACGGAGTATATGTCGTGCTCTCAGGTAGTGAGGAGATAAGTGCAATAATTCGTTTATAAGCCAGCAACGTCAGTATTGAATAAATTAATGTACGCATACGCTGTTCCTTTTGTTGCATAAATCGCACACACCAAACGCACGCAATCTAAAACAGAGAACGCCGATGCCAATACTACGAAACGCCTTGCCGTAACAGAATAACAACCCAGCGCACCGTTCCTAAACATTGTCTACCTGCGCATATATTATCTTATAGGGACAGTCCATTGCATCGTTCTTTCCTGAGAGCGCGCGGATTCTCCTCGAGTTCAAAGGTTGGTGCGCAATGAATGTGCACCTGGCGAGGGTGTCGCTGGCCCGCGCTGGCCCGCGCTGGTCGCAGGGCGCGGTACGAGCTGGCACGGCGATCGATGCGGGGCCCACGCGACCCACCTGCTCGCGCCTACACGTGTACACGAAGGCATCATCTGCCTGTCTGCCTTCGCTTGCCGGTCTAGGGTTCAATTCTCAGTTGCGTCAAATATTTTTGTGATGACAATTTGACGGTTTGTGAATTGTCTGTTTTTTAATTGGTAAAGCAAATTTGGTTGAGACATGGAGACCTTGCTAGCTATTTATCAGTCTACCAAAATCTAGGGTTCAATTTAAAAACCATTTGAAAAATTCGGTAAATCTGAGCTGAAGCTGCGTTACTTGTCATAAAAATCTATTTACACAAAGTGCAGACGTATGTGTACATTATCGCTAAAAATAAAAAATAAAAACTAATTCTTACAGTAATACGTGCTATGTAGCAGTGCTCAGAACGCAGGTGAAATGCACGCTTTTTCCAATAAATATTGTTAGAGGCAGATTCGGTAGAATAAACCTCACGAGCCTCTAGATCCTAGAGATCTAAATAATCTCGCAACAATCAGCTGAGTGTACTAACTAAGCGCAGGCAGCCCAGGAAGGGCCTTAAGATGGATTTCGCAAGCACACATCCTACACTCGATGAACAATTGATATACATAATTGACATTGGACGCTTCCAAGTATTCGCAACCTATAATTACATGCTTCGTTATTGCGTCGGAGAGCAAAGTTAAACATGCTCGTAGCATTGATCATACGTTGTCGCGTTGTGCGACACGGTTCAGCGGTGAATAGTTCAGATTCAGATTATATTTTTCATTACCTAATGGTATTTGCCTGTTCACAATTATCCGCACGGTTATCCATATGAAAACTGTTTAGTCCACAAAATGCAGTGCTTCATTGGTAACAACTACCCAATTTTTTTCATTAGACAAAACAAATGTAACAGTTTTTTTTTTACAACAAGATGGAAGAGACTTCATTAATACATGCCTTGTACATTTTCGTTGCTACATCATTCTGTTCAATTTCATGAGATACATTGTCGGCTTCACGGGCATGTAGGTACGTGATGTGTTTTGGATCTCAGCTGGCGCAGTACACACGACATGGCCATAAAAACCCGCGACATATATTGTAACTTTTACGAGAAGGATTTTCTTCCATTACTTAACAAGTGTGCGAAATATACTTGATAGATCTGATGACTGAACGAAAGAACGAACTTCAAGAAAGAACTGACGAGAAACTTCGAAGTTAGATGCCGAGGTGCTATCAAGTGTCCGGGGTCACAACTCGAACGAATCGCGGATGCCCTCTAATGCTAGAGCTCAGAAAGCTAAGGCTGGCCGCACACTGACTCTATTGGTTTTTGCATTGGCTTCCTGTTATTTACTGGCTTTGCATCTAAACGAACGCTCGTCTACTTGTCGCTATCGCTGCGACCTATAGAATTCCCACTGCTGGGCACAGGTCTCCCCCACAGACGCAGCTGCGGGGTCTAGATCACACTCCACCACGCTGCTCCAATGCGAATTGGTGAAGGGGTTAGTGGCCAACCCTGTGTCGAATGTTCTCAAGCTACCCGAAAGTCTTCGACAAGACTTAACGAATGTTTCCACCATTGAAAGCAACCAGGACCGACGGCTTTACGTGCCCTCCGAAGCTCGGTTCATCATGCATCATGCATCATGCTTCGGAGCATCCATGAAATATTGCCACTAGCGGTCCACGTATCCACAAACCGACCGCGCCGGTCGTTGCTTAACTCTTTCGATCACATTGAATCGACGCGAGCCATTGGGCTATGGACGCTACCTTGTCGATATACCGGCTACGAAGAGGAAATAAGAGGAGAAAATGTATTTCCAAGGGCGTTAGTGAAAATCTGTTTTCTGAGAACCCTTCCTTAGTCTTTTATTTACACCTTTGTCGCTTTGGCTTTGTCGTCAGTCTCAAGTATAGACATGCGGTCCTAAATTTGTCTGTTTTCTACGCCTGGTTCACTATGCCACATTTACTGCAGGTGCTAAACGGAGGTAGAGCAGAGCTAACCAAATTTGTGCCGTCTCTCTGAACAGAAGCGAGTTGATTGGAGACCCTGTTCGCAGTAATCAAGGGTGTGTCAGCCGAGGTCGAGGCTGTGACAATGCCTGACACTGCCTGACACTGGCGACGCTCGTAGATGTAATCATGTGTGGATCGGTAGAGCTAGACTTGCTCACTTGCAATTTAATTAGTGCCGAGCGGTGTTATCTATACCTATAACCACTTCGATCCTTACTCTATGCTATAACTTATTATGTGTGTGCATAACTGAGGTACGTGTCACGTACGTAATAATCAAATTTTCTTTTCCATTGTTTTCTATGTTAATTCCATGAGTACACTGTGTATCTTCATCAATCCGCATTTGAGCAGCGTGGTGGAGTAAGCGCTGCTCTGGCTGTGTGACCTGTGTCCCAACAGTGGGACGTCTTTGGGTTGTGAAACATGGTAATGTTTGTTCAGGGTCAGCGACGTATTAGCGATTGCGACTCTCTAGTGTTACACTTGTCCATAGGCGACAGTGACCACTTATCACCAGGTAACCTGAATGTCTAAAAGTCTGCCTGTGCTTTACGTAGAGACTCTGTAGATCTAGAAATCGTCACGACTAAGAGGGACTGGATCTTGCTCTATCATAGCTGTGTTGTGCAGAGGTAGGCTTTTGAGTAGGTGGAGTGGTAATAGATAGGACCTGCTATCCTGAGTGTTGAGAGATTTAACTAAATCAAAGGTTGCAATGGGAATGATAAGGGACTGATAGCTATATGTGTAAGGCATTTACGTTTTTGTAAAGGCAACAAGTGTATTGTCAAAACCTAATTTAAGGAGGAAGGAAGGAAAGAGGAAAGGAATTTTGAAGAAGCAGTCATATAAATTAGTATAATGAGTAAGGTTTAATTTGATCCCCCTACTAACTCATTTCAGAGAAACGTAAAATGAACTCGCTCAGATAGTTGTATGAATTGCTAGTTTATCCTGTGTTAAGATGTGGACACTCTCGCGGGGTGGCCGCCCCCCACGGAGCCTGGATACTCTCCGGGGGGTGAGCACGCCCGCCGCGTCTACTTCATTAGCCGAGTCGCCGTGGTTTCATCAACGCCGGCTTTTAATTAAAATACATCGCCGCTTCCATACGTCTTCCTTCCCTCCGACGAGCTCAGGCTTTACCAACAGAATACGAATGTTAAATTATCATAGCTGTGTTATATAGTAAAGGAATATTCGAGATAAGGTTCTCCTAAACACCTACCTACCTTGACACAATCACATACATAGCTATTACATCGATACAAAATATATCTGTGCAGTCGGTCAAAAAAGAAATCTTACTGAATTTTGAAAAATTAACTTTTGAATTTTAAACAAACTATGTACATACAACTTAAAATAAATATAAAGAAGTTATGACAAGTAAATGTTATCTAATTCTCTCCCGCGTGGCATGGTACCCAGAACTCTGGCAGCGAACCAAGGAGGTATCTTTTTTTTTTTTTTTATGGATACAGAATAGCAAACGAGCTTGCAGCACCACCCATCCGCTGCCGCCCATGACAACTGTGACTGACTTTGAACAAGACTCAATTAGGGACTGGGATGGTTAGTCCAATTAGTTAGGAAAGTTAATTAGTAGTTAATTAGAACATTAGTTGGTCAGTTCGTTAGTAGGTATGAGGACTGGGGACTGTTAGTGATAGTTAGTCCTGTTAGTTGGTGTTAGTAATAGTCCAGTTAGTACTTGTTAGTAGGAGTCTCGTTCTAAGTCAGTCACAGATGTGTTGTTACCCTTGAGGACTAAGATGGTCGCCTCTAAAGAAGTGTAACCGGAATCCACACCTTTCCAACCGGACCACAATTGCTTTAAAAACAATTATTACACGGCAGAAATGGTACTAGGTACCGTGGCGGGCGGTGGTACTGCCCCGGGCGAACTCTTGGAACCAATTAGCTTTCATATAAAACCTATTTGGTTCCCTATAGGCTCTACCAATCTTTGAATGGCTAAGCTAATTTTTTGAGCATTGAAGCTGTCAGCCCTCCGGTCACCTGAAGCGAGTATTAACCTGGTCGACACAGCCTTTATGAATTAATTTATTTATTTATTTCCACGCTTAACACAACATTACATGAATGAAGTGATGTCAGCTGACCAAGGACCCAATGCTCTTGAAGCAAACGCCACAAAATCATAGTTTCCTGAAAGATTTGCAGCGCTTGAGAAATTGGGCCTGATCAGCTGCAGCCCCAGCTCTTTTAGATGTCACGTGTACATCGTATATTAATGGTGGTCCCACACAGTGGGAAAATGGATATATTAATGCATTCAAATGTACTGATGAATTTGACAGTGTACCGGCCTTGCACTGTGGCGAGTTCAAACATTGACATCCATTAACCTAAACTAGGTATTATTCATTTCGCATCCTGAAAAAGAGCACAAGATGAAAAATTATGATTGAAATCACCCCCTGTTTTATTTGAAAGTCGAATCACTTGAGCATAATTCGGCTGAATTGAAACAGATTGTGCATGTCAAAAATCAAATTGTTATACATCGGCTGCATATAAATTTCAATTGATTAAACAAATTAAAATATCGATTTGTTTATAGAAGTTGATTGTCGACAACTGTGTTGAGTGATTAATGGAGGGGTATCTCGAGATTCTCGAGTTTATTCGAGCGGGCAGCCTCGCTGGCTCGCGGTCAAGTGGTGCTAGACCCTCGGCGGCTGCCGGCTGTGGAGACAGGTTTGTTAAATTGTATTTGTGAGGGTTTGGGTGAAGCCGAGCGGCTTAGAATTGGGCCTTGGAACTTGTTACGAAAATCGCCAAAGCGAACGCGAATAGAATTTCAGGATTATTATTTATTTTTTAATTCACGAGCGACTTATTTAACGAGTAGCCCTTGCTCCTTACCACTTGAATTCTGGTTTCGCTTCTCCTCAGCACACGTGTACTTGTAACAGAATCAGACTAATTTATTCCACTTTACGGTATTTGTATACAATTTGTATTACAATCAAAAGCTATTGTAGCATTTGAGGTTAATTTTTATTACTTATCAATTAATTCATTTGCGAAAATGTTTCGTATACGAATATAAAGTAATATTGATGAAATTGACTAATCATTGGTCATTGGTCCGGATGCGGAACCGGGAATGCAGTTGTATAATGTCTGTCAATACGCAGCTTGCCAGCGTGGCGGGCGGTCTTCAACGACCGAAGCTTGCAAAAAGTCCGTTGAAGTAACCTAGATGTTGAGCATTAGATACCCACTACAGATACGGAAACGAGAAATTGTTTTGACCTGACAGCCTGACATGCCAACAGTCGTTATATACATATATATAAAATAATGATCACTTGTCTGTGTGCGCGGGTTACGGTTACTTTCGTTCTCATTACGAGTATCTTTTGGATGTGCGTACAAAAATATTGTTTGTGGTACACCAAAACAGACTGCAGGATCTCTAGTGCTCTACGCTAACGAATCTTTTGATTAAAGTGTTTAAAGTGTGTTGTGATTTACTATTACTGAACTATAGGCCGTACAGATAATTCAAGACATAGCCTTGTAACCCACCAACTGACTGAACAATCTCTACCTCCAAGAAAACCGTTTGATGAAAATTCTGGAACGATTTCAGTATTAAACTTATATAACCGGACATGAATAAGTGCTTGCCTGCTGGAATCTCGACACACATACCCGGATCATTTCTTTCCCTCCGAGCCGCGGGGAAATGATCCGGGTATGTGTGTATCGGTGTCGGCCTCGCCCTCGGCCGCGGCCGCCACGCTCCGGGGGGAGCCTCGCCGGTCACGCGCCATCGGCCGCCATGCTGCACTGCCGCCTACTCTACTACCGCCTTACGCTACATACGCTACTACCGCTACTCTGCCTCTTCGCTCGCTCGCTGCACACCTTGACATCCCACGGTCACACATCCCCGATCGGCAGTGTCACTCACCAAATACTTAGCAAAATAATTTCATCCGCTGCAATAGAGAAGAAAAACAGCGATAGGAAACCTGCATTAGTTGCTTTCAAAAGGTGGCGTGGGTTATAAGATTTAATAGGTTTAAATCCTTTAAACTGATCGATCGCCTGTTTAACTTTACGAACAATTAAAAAGCATTCCTTGGCCACACATTCCATGAGGAATGGCAACGGACTATAGACTATAGAACGTCAATAATATTATGTTCCGTACTTACTTACATTTCTGAAACGAAACTTATTTAGCCGTTCTGATTCACTCCATTAAGTACCGAGCCGCCAGGCGCCGTATTCTTTAACATCTAGCTTAGTAAACATTGAGTATGTATTTTTAATAATGACAACGCTTGCATACGCTACGGTTATTTGCGCGAAAGGGTTGATAGCAGGAAAGACTTTTCAAAGGTCTTAAGCATTTAGATATTACAAATTGCCCCTCGTATTACCTTCACACAACCCTTTTTTAGGGTCGGTGTTTAGGGCTAGCGCTTAGAAATAAAAGGATTGTCCCCTTAAGCCCCCAGACAGACGTACTTGTGAATTTGTTGGACTAAACAGTGATAATTCCCCGACGAGAGGCAAACATTAAAATGAAATGGAGCGGTGAAAATTAAGGAACCTTTTGTGTAGCTGGTGTGTATAGCTAGCGGTACATACACTTAAGCGACGTGAGTAAATACAAGTTATGTGGACAACGTTGTTGTTTAGTATTCGCAGTATTCCCTGAGGTTCGTAAAATGGTATGCCTTAGAAATGGCAACTTCGACCTCTCGAGAACTGCTGTTCAAAACCATTTATTAAAATGAATACATAATACTGTGTTATCACCCGGTATTATTACTAACTGTAGGCAAGGTCTGCAAATGAAACCAGCCTTTAGAGTACAACACCATGTTCAAAATCTCTCTCACCATGAGAGGAGATGCGTAGCGGTGGAAAATGTACGTACTTATTGCAAATATTTGAAACTCGGGTCCGGGAGATATCTCGCATAACATGTTCCACGCAAACACATAAACTGGGATGGCCTGAGCAAGGAGAAGTAAAGCTCTCAAAGGAACCGTAGGAAACATGACGCTATAGTCATGCTCGGGACTACGCGTAACGATTGCCAGTTAGTTGTCTCTGGAGACGCGGCATCGTGCCAAGCGGATGTATGGAGTAGTTACTGTTTAAACTTAGCTTTTATAAACTTTACAGGCTTAATGGAGTAAGTAACATTGAAAATATTTGATGATGGCTTAGTTTCGTTTTACGCTTCGAGTCTCAAACACTTCGAGACCAACTCGTCCCAAGGCCTCTCTAAGACGTGGCTTTACGTAAGCTTAACATAAACTGCGGTTATTCAAAAAGGCATTCAATAAGGTTTCATAGGTAATTTTACTCGCACTTCCAGAGCTAGGAGTTTGATCGATAGCTTGCTTATATATTCTCTGAAGCTCGTATTACGGCATCCTAATTACTTATAGGTACTCGTTAAAAGATGCTCGTATTGCATGAAATCACAGTAACATTTAATACCACACTATTGAACTTACAAAATCTGACGAAGCCATCGATTTGGATGGATAGAAACAAACTCCTAATGCATTTTGAGCAAGTTACGAACTACAATAAAACTTCCTGAATATATTGAATGAAACCCTCTCGCGAACGAGAAGAATTCCATGAAGTCAGAAGCAATCGTAATCTCCCATACCGACCGGCAATGACGCCGAAACGGGAAAACACTCGAGTGGAACGAGGGTAGAGGACCCTCTCAAGGGTCGGGTCTCTTTTCACGATATTAGGGGATCAAGTTTTAATATAGGGACTTGTTTTGAAAGAAGGTTATTGCGATCTCTGACACGGCCAGGCAGGCTTGCAAGGAGTTTGCTTTGGAATTTATCTTTATTTCCACTTGAAACGAGAACGCTTGTTGAATTTAATATCACCTCCATTTTGTGTGTAACTTAAGGCACAATGACGGGTCCGTTGGCGCAATCGGTAGTAAACCTGCGGGTTACGCCAGGGGTCGTGGGTTCGAATCCCACTCAGGACAAACATTTGTGTGTCGAACACCTTGTGTTTGTTCTGTGTCTGGATGTTATTATTATCTATTTAAGTATGTATTTAAAAGTATCTATGTATGTATATCAGTCTCCGACACCCATAGTACAGGCTCGCGCCTAGTTTGAGGTCCGATGACCGTGTATGAGATTGTAAAAAACCAAATCCTTGCATACTAAAAGATATCACTTAAGTAGAATAAGTATATCTTACAAAATCTGAAAGTTAAAAGCGAAATACTAAATGGGACGTGTTTTGTTTTCAGGTCCGCTGGGCCCGCTGCCGAACGTCACGAGCGTCGACCTGGGGCTGGCTGAAGGTAATGTAGCGAATGTTTATTGAACACTGAGTCTCATCCGCTTGGAAGCTTGAAGTCTGACGTTCGGATGCTGCCCGGTAGTCGATCTTACAAGGATTCTTATTCTATTATATTCTTAGTTATCTAGATATTTATAACGGACCGGCACGAAAGTCTAGTTTCGACCTTGAATGCGCTGAAATGGTCGCCTTGCGCAGGGCAAGCGGGTTGTCAGTTGTAAGCGCTGATTGGTTCGCCAGCCGTCCCCCCGCGTTTCGTACCCCATGCGCAGCTATCCCCTCCGAATTCTGTCCAGAGCCGACTTTCATGCCGATGTTTATACCGAGAAGTACCGCAACCGACACGTCCAAATGCTTCATATTCCGCTTTTGCATATTGTCGCATCATACGACAATTGCTTCAAGAGTAACTCTTGAAGCAATTGTCCGAATAGAGGGGATCTCCCCTAACTCCGAATTCTCTCAACGCAAGAGCGTCCTCAGCGCCTTGAAAGAGAAGAAAAGTTGTCTGTCTGTCAAAAATTTAGCTTGCAGAGCCACGCCTAGTGTAGTTTTTCTTCCTAACACATAAGTAATATCTAATAAAAATGTCATGTCAGTATCGACTCATTGAACTCTCTCGAAGGGGCCTCTACGTGTTGGACCTGTGTGCCTTTCAAATTACCGGGTCCACAATTGGACCCGTGAAATTTAAAGAGATACAAATAATAAATCATGGACATCTAATAAACTGCCATCTGACCCCAAACAAGGCACAGCAAATATTGGTGTCGTTTCCATGCAGTTGCAAGACCACATCCTGGTCATCCTGTTAACGTGTCTTTCTTGACAAATATCTGGTGTCGTTTCCAGGCAGCTACAAGGCCACATGCAGGTCTCCTGTACATCCCTACGAATCTTTGTTGACAAATATCTGTTGTCGTTTCCAGGCAGCTGCGCCCTCGGCGACGTGGTGTACATGCCGGGCGATGAGTTCCCCGGCGCGGGCCCGTGCGAGCGCTGCAGCTGCGCCGCCGGCAGCGTGCGCTGCTCCCGCCAGCGCTGCGAGCCGCGGCCCGGCTGCAAGGCCGTGCACCGCCCCGACCACTGCTGCCCCACCTACCAGTGCGGTGAGTCACCTACGTGGTGTACATGCCGGGCGACGAGTTCCCCGGCGCGGGCCCGTGCGAGCGCTGCAGCTGCGCCGCCGGCAGCGTGCGCTGCTCCCGCCAGCGCTGCGGGCCGCGGCCCGGCTGCAAGGCCGTGCACCGCCCCGACCACTGCTGCCCCACCTACCAGTGCGGTGAGTCACCTACGTGGTGTACATGCCGGGCGACGAGTTCCCCGGCGCGGGCCCGTGCGAGCGCTGCAGCTGCGCCGCCGGCAGCGTGCGCTGCGAGCCGCGGCCCGGCTGCAAGGCCGTGCACCGCCCCGACCACTGCTGCCCCACCTACCAGTGCGGTGAGTCACCTACGTGGTGTACATGCCGGGCGACGAGTTCCCCGGCGCGGGCCCGTGCGAGCGCTGCAGCTGCGCCGCCGGCAGCGTGCGCTGCTCCCGCCAGCGCTGCGAGCCGCGGCCCGGCTGCAAGGCCGTGCACCGCCCCGACCACTGCTGCCCCACCTACCAGTGCGGTGAGTCACCTACGTGGTGTACATGCCGGGCGACGAGTTCCCCGGCGCGGGCCCGTGCGAGCGCTGCAGCTGCGCCGCCGGCAGCGTGCGCTGCTCCCGCCAGCGCTGCGAGCCGCGGCCCGGCTGCAAGGCCGTGCACCGCCCAAACCACTGCTGCCCCACCTACCAGTGCGGTGAGTCACCTACGCACATCTACGGCTGGCTGTTGTGTGGACTTCCCTCGCGCAATATGGTGGCAAATATCAAGTTTTAACGGCAATTTAAACCTGGTCTAGCACTACGACCCTTTCTTTGTCCCACTGTTGGGCATGTGTCTCTCGAAATGGGAGGTCAGGTCTTAGACCATCATGCAGGCCAAGTGCAGATTAGCAGACTTCACGGCGTTTCCTTCACTGTTAATTTTGAAAAGTTATTGGTGCGCGACACTTGGATTTGAACCTGGATCGATCGAGTGAGTGAAGAGATTGATTGTCACTTGTCTGACACTGTTAAACTGCTTTAACCAGGTCGAAGATACATACATTCTGCGGGAGACTAGTACTCATATATGGCAGTAACTTAAAAGCCTACGAAAAAGCCTGAACTTAGGGCTGATGGACTGCTGAACTTAAAAAGCAATCATAATCTAGGGTCTGTAGTGGCTGAGGGTCTGCCTACCAGACACCGATGAAGTTTTGATTGACAGCAAAGCAAAAGTAACTTCTATTATTAAAAACTGATAAATGACAAATAATTTAGAGTGCACCCTGAACACGGATTTTAATACGAAATGTTTTGTACAGTGAATTAAAAAAATGTCAACCAATATTTCAAACAAACAATTTTCTTTGGTAATAAAACTTTGCTGCTCTGCGCAAATTCGATATCGTGTAATAATTATATTTTCCGGTTATTATTTTGTATTTTTGTATCGTAAAATTATTACTGCCGAATCACTTTGTGTTCGTTGTTCGTTATAGTTCTGCTTTTCTTACGTCATTTTAGTAATTGATTGGATATGGTAGGTTTTATATCTGTAACGATCATAAAATTGAGACTTTTAATGAACAAAACAACTTTAGCTTAATTTAAATATCCGAGTTGAGTCCATTTAAATGGATTGATCCATTTAAAATGAGGCAATGCGCATCGCGTTCAGCGAATCCTAAATTTACCTAATTAAAAATAACGTATACCTAGAGGCAACAACGGTTTCTGTACACTTACGAGTAAATGAGTACCTAGTGAAAGCATATCACGTTATATTTCAGACATATTTCCGTGTTTTAAATTACATGGTATGGTTCCAAAGTTCTTCTAACCCTCGGTTTATGCACCCGGTCGGTCTATAATGCCGGTGGTAGCATTTCATGTATACTTTTCGATCTGTTTAATACCACTGATGATCTTTAGTGATGTTATTTTTTTCCAATTTCTCGGAAGTCCACGCAAGAAAAAATAATTTTCAAGTCCTTCATTTTGATGATACTTTTAAAATTTTCGCCGTCTATTGTAAAATTTGCCGTAAAATTTGACCGTGCTATGTTCAATTCTGATTCAGAGCAAATAAGTATGAGAAAGGGTTCAAATATACCTGAATACCCGATGCAATACAGTACTAAATATGTGAACCAGCGCCGGAAGAAAAAATCATTTTCTTCCTTCGCTGTGTTCACGTCATGTTGTCGTTTAATAATATCGAACATATAACTAACGAGTGTCCTTATTTTGATTTCTAGAATGCGAGCAAGAAGGTCGGGTATACGACAACGGAGAGAAGCTGGTAGACCCGGCGGACCCGTGCCGCGTGTGCTACTGCCAGGGCGGGGAGGTGGTCTGCCGGCGCATCGCCTGCTTCGTGCGCGACGACTGCCGCCCGCGGCTCGTGCCCGGCCGCTGCTGCCCGGAGTACGACAACTGTCCTCTCAGAGGTGAGTGACCCAGCCGGTGTGCTACTGCCAGGGCTGGGAGGTGGTCTGCCGGCGCATCGCCTGCTTCGTGCGCGACGACTGCCGCCCGCGGCTCGTGCCCGGCCGCTGCTGCCCGGAGTACGACAACTGTCCTCTCAGAGGTGAGTGACCCAGCCGGTGTGCTACTGCCAGGGCGGGGAGGTGGTCTGCCGGCGCATCGCCTGCTTCGTACGCGACGACTGCCGCCCGCTGCTGCCCGGAGTACGACAACTGTCCTCTCAGAGGTGAACCGCAGTGTCAACCTGTTCGTCAACCTCTTACGAAAAGGAAGACATGCAAATAAAATAATATGGTTTTTAAGATTTTGTGTATCCTTTGTAAGTGTTCTGTGTGAGCGGTCGGTTGATCGGCTTTAAATATAACTGTCGACAACTATACGGATGGATGCTCGGCTATTAATTCTTCGAACCGTTTAATAGCAATGATATCATTTTAATTCTTCGTTTATGTATTATTTTAAACTAAATATAGAACGAGTATATAGTAGAAAACTATAAAATCTCACTCATTTTACGTAATTTTTACAAGTTTGACGATTATTATAGTTTTTTTTTCTATTGCAGGAGTCACCGCCCTTCCGGGTATGTCACCATCAATTCCGATTACTTCAGCTGCTGAAAACATTGAAAGCAGTGCGTTGCCTTCGCCACCGAATGAACATATAAACCAGAAGATAACGATAAAGGAGATAACTCCGGTTTCGGAAATCCCTGTCATTACGGACGTAAAAATAAAGGAGATTTTACCTTCGCCAGCCATGGAAGAGTATTCATCCTCAAAATCTCCACTCATAACACGAGAAGCTACCTCCGAGAAGAGTATTAATGAGCCTAGCTTCAAAACTGAAGCTCCATCTATGAGTGAAGCCTCAAATCCCTTGTCATCAGCATCATCTGAATTACCTACGTCACCGAACAGTAATCCTGTTGAAACAAAAATATCAAATGATCCTTCTAAAGTAAGCCTGCCTACCCAGGACTCGATAAGTAGTGAGATGTATCCACCTAGATTCGATAGCATTGCCACAATGGGCGGTCCATCAATTGTTCCAGATATTGTACCTGTTGTTTTGACAACAAAAGCTCCGGTTATCGAAGAAGAGGATTTATCAGGCATTGATCATAATCCTCTTTTCCCGCCGATACCTGATGATCTGACTGTTTCAAGCAATCACGACGATGAAATAGTACAACAGGAACAAAATTTGGATTCTGAACATAATATTGTAGATGTTCATGACGTTGTTGGTGCATCTAGCCCGCCTACATCAACTGAAGGATCAGCTGTAAAAGAATTATTGACAACGACATTGCATTTCATTACCGATCCTGCACCTGCAACTTCTTCTCAAGATTCTGTCTCGGATTCAAATACAACAAAAGAAAATATGTTCACGACAGAGCCCACTGAAAAATCTAGCTCAAGAGAAAATTCAATGTTAAATTTGAGGTCTTCTATTCCAACAGAAATGTTCAACGTTCCGTCGTTGGTAGCTGAAGATATAACGGAAGAACCAGAAGAATCCACTGGAATCCCCGTCACAGAAATAGATTTAACCGATTCTTCCCCTGAAATAATTATTGGAACAGATACTGCAGATATACAAGAGGAAAGTCATGTGTCCGATTTTAATATAGAGAAAGACTTTATCAGTTCCACTGAGACCGATATTCCATACTCTGATGCAACTTATAAACCAGAAGATAATTCCGATCATGTAACTAGTTCATCAGAATCGGAGCAACAAACTACTAATTCGATCTCTAAGTCAAATATTGCTACTGAAATTACTTCGCAGACTGAACTAAGCTCTATTCCAATTGAAACTATTGACCAAAATCCACATGATATTTCTGAAAAATCACCAGAATCTAAGATATCTACTTTAACTGCTGACCCTGCGTTACTGGATACAACTACAACATTATTGCCAGTAAGCTCCGAGGTAATCACAGTTTCCAGGGGAATTCCCTCAGACAACGACGAGCAGTCATTTGAAAATGTAGAAACCACAGAATTCATAGTCAATTCATTCGGTTCATCGGAGAGTGCAACAGAACCGGTAGAATTAATTAAAATATCATCAGACCCAGACAAGAGCTCCCCAATAATTCAGCCTTCCCACGGGAAAAATAACAACGTGCTGACTGATCTTATCAACTTGGTTGGAGACGTTGCATCCATAAGTGATCATACTGAAAGCTCAGAATCTGAGTATCCTACGACTGGACGAACTACTATTTCAGACTCCGAGGAATTATTACCGGTTAACACGGGCTACAAGAGCAAAAATAACAACAGGAATCAAAACTCCATTACAGAGGTGCCATTCAAAAGCAAAGCTCCAGTTGGTAATAAGCAAAAAGTAGTTGAAATCGAAGAAGATGACGCCGATAATATAACGGACTCGCCTCCTCCTCATGATAAAGTAGAACCGACAACGCGACGCCCAATCATTGACAACGTATCGGATGATGCATCTGCAAATAATAAGACCGAAAAAAGTGGTAAGAAAGATATTGAAATTATCACTCAGTCTTATGTGCCGACTATTAATAGAAGACCAACCAAGGTCGTGATGAAGAAGAGTAATGAAAAAACTGCATCCGAGGAAGCGGTGAGGGACGGAGCTGCTAAATCTTCAGAGGTGTCCACTGAAAATAACGTCAGCTTAAACAGCGTAACTACGGTAGCGCCAGTGTTTAACGATTCCTCAGAATCCGAAGAGAGGAAGCCGATAGAGGCTGTTGAGACGACCACCCTGGCCCAGTGAAAGTCGTTTGAGAACAGTCGACGGAACCTCAGCTCATTAGCATTTCGTAGCGAATAATTTTCGTTCTTGAAACTATAAGTTAACGTAGAGACTATTAGGATAGAATATAAACCCAATGAAAGAGATACGCCGTATCTCGAATTCAACTCCCCGGGTGCGATAAATCTCCGCGAACGGGGCATATTAATAACTTCGATGTAAGTAGACGCCAGTGGACTGGCTGAATTTATTAATTGTATTAGTTGGACAAATTATTTATAGTTATGTAGATTAGCGGAACGCAGGAGGGTAAGGGATGGCAATGTCAATTGTTAAAGTGAATCGGTAGCTTTTCGTTTTAGATGATAAGTTATTTATTTTAGTGAGAAAAGTGAATAGGAAGATTGATAAGTATGCAACCAAGCTAGTCAACAGGTGACTCCGACGCGCCGCCGCCAGCTGCGCTCGAGGTCGCGGCGGCGCGTGCGCACTAGGTTAGGTCAGCCTCACTGGATGCTCGCGAGCCGATTTGACAAAATTTGGTACAAACAGATTTGATATATTGAATATCAGAAATCAGAGTTATGAAATAGATCTAAGTATGTAGAATTAGAGTAAGTGTGCACTTAGTCTTCGATTCTGCACGAGTCGCGGCCGCTCGAGCCGCGGGGATATCCCTGGGATGTTTCCGATTGATCTATTTAAAAATCATTAACATAGGGAGTCCTGAACTTGCCAAATTACTCTACGTCCTCAGTAGGAGTCGCTTTCGATGTGACTATGTATTTATATAATGTATTATCGAACGGTCTTACCTCCTCTCCGGCCGCTCCAGCCTCCGGCGCGGTCCTGGGGCTGTGCTACGAAATTGAACGCAATGTCGAATCCTTTCGGAAAATGCGAGGTTCGAATAGGGAAGAATCGGGACGAAAATGTCGAGCGAAAAACAGATCAGCGAATACTTAATCTGTCAAATTATTTCTTCGTGAGACCTTCCCAGCTTAAGCTTTGAATTTCATGGTAAGAGGGTAGTAATTAAGTGAGGAAATGTTGGTAGGCATCAATTTCGTGGCCGGCCCTGCTCACGAGGCCCTGCTCCTTGCTCCGGAAGACCGTATCTTTTCCCGAGCAATAAGCGCGTGCTCACTGTATAATTTAATGACTATTGTTTTTTTACAAATAAAACAAATTTAGACTGAACTTGTTTTTTATTTATTTACGAATCCTCTTTGATGTGAAGTCAAAAAGGTTATTTATGTCGACGTTAATGTACCTTTATATATGGCAATGTCTCAGAGATGTCGATACATTATAGACCACAGATATATGAAGATATATTATGAAGTTTACTAAGAGGAGTGACAAAATATAATACAGAAAATAACACAGGAAATAAAGTATATCACTTACACTAAAGCATGTATTTTGACTTTTTATAACTATAATAAATGAGTAGAAATATAAACGACTTCTGTGTGGTAGCTTGATGGAACGGATAACTTTAGATACGAATAAGTTTTTGAAGTAGATATGCAGTCTGTTTTTGTTTTTAGGTAATATCAATAATTATATTGATGTAGCCTTTGAACTATTGGGAGTAGAACTAGAAGATAGAGGTACTAAAATGAACAAGGAACTAATGAATACAAACATTAGTTTGTTCCGTAGCATCGTAAGACGTTGGTCAATTGCGTAAAAGTTTTCATAGATGGAGTTACGATCGTTAGGGCAAAATCGTATTCGGTGTAACAGTGGATAATATAATTCCAACTTACCTCTAAACCACACCTCAGAACAAAACATGAATTTTGGATGAATTATTCTTAGTAGAGCAATGGTCGTCAATTAATTGAAGAACTTTAGATAAATTAATTATGCTGTATGTAAAAAAAAAAACAAATCAGTGATTAAGTGATTAAAATCTAACGATAGCAGTTGATATGAACATCATACACAATTTGAATTAGCAGTAACAACTGAAATCGTACGATATGAATAAAACCATCACATTCAAACTTTCGATTTTGAATCAAACATTAGCGCCTTCACATTGTTACAAACTAATATCAGTAACATTTCAACTTCATTAGGTCATGCGCAGGCGCACGGGATGCACGGCTGCAGCTAGCAAAGGTTACTCAACACAAGCAGTGTTATAGGGCGGCGTTACGCCACGCGCGCGCTGACCTCTCCTTTCTTCGGTGACTACTCTGCGCGGGTCATCGACAAACGGTTGTAGCTGTAAATTTCCTATTTCCCTTTACTGAATCCATCTTACGTTTAAGTTCCAATGAGGATGTACTATAGGTATTAATACACATCATATTCAAGCGAATTGCAACAAACAGTTTGGCCCTTGCAGTGATGGATAAGCTCTAGTAGCCAGGCAGGCAATGAGATAGCTGTTGGTTCCAATAAAATTATTTACGTTTGATTATGTCCTTATAGAACATTTTTGCGTAGCTATTATCCTATTAATAAGCAACGCAAAAATGTGAAAGTATGGATGTGATTATAGATATAAGATCTATATATTGTTCGTAAAGTTTAAATGTTGGATGTTTGTTACTCAATCACCCAAAAACTACAAAACGAAAAAATATAAAGCTTTAAGTACGCGAACACAAAGTGGTCCAATTATTTACAAAAGTTGAACGCTGAATGTCCTTTCACCCAGTTTTGCCTTTGAAATGGAAACCAAACCTTTCTCCTCTGCGCTTCTGTTCATTATTCAAAGGTTTGCTGCAGAAAGTACGAGTAAGACGATGCAGCGAAATTAGCATTATGTGATTGTATTTTAAGAGACTGCCTTTTATTTAAGAACCTTCTTAAATATGTATTACAAACTGACCCCGAGAGTTGATAGGTGTGCGAGATGGCCTGATGTAAACGTTTAAACTTTATGGTAATTGTATCTGTGTGGTAATCGTAAAAAACAAGTGTTGGAAGAAATAGAGAAGGTAAATTTAATTAATTTAGTTTAGTTAATTTTGTTTGCAAAAGTTGAACGCACTCGATTCTGGGAATAATTGCCAAAATTCATATAACTTGCTAATTAGTTTTGAATACCTACTCTACTTATTATTCGGGTAATAAAATCAATTTAACGTTGACACTTGCCGCGAACATAATATTAGCCACGCGATCTAAGTAGGTAACTATTCTATAGTTGCTCGAGCTTATTCAGCTCGGGCAGCTTCGGGCACTTCGACCATATCTGATCGGTTGTATAAGTAAACATCGCTATGCATATTGCACATGGTATGGACAGCCCTGGAGAGGTAGTCAAGTGGTAGAATGGCTGTCAATCGAAAAAGATTTTGTTGTTATGGATTACGGTACCTTATTCCCACTGTATAAATTGTAATTGTTGTAAAAAAGAATAAAATTGTGGCACCGTTTTAGTACTGTATAGAAACCCGATTTGGCCCTTGTGAAGTCCGGGAGTAACTTAGGTGTCTCGGCGCGAAGCAGCAATTGCCTTTTTAAGCATATGATTTTGCTTACCGTGGCAGGACTTAATACTGGTTTGCTACTTGCATTACAATGCTCGCCAAGCTTTCCTTTAAACCTGCACGATTACCGAAGTATGACGAAACCGGAGCGGCCACCAGGCACGCAGGAGTGTGCAGACGCCGCGACTGCCTTTCTAAGCGTCGTTCCGCTCGCGACGCCGCGCCGCTTCCGCGACTGCACCGCGATGTGGCCGCGGCGGGCCAGGCGACACAATGACGTGTTAATGCGGTAATAGTTGCAGGTCATGCGCACATAACGGCTCCTTAAACAAATATAGCTATACGAGTAAGTACTTCAGTTATGCAAAAGATATAAAATAAAAGAAAACGATCTCAACGATCTCAACCGTGATAGGAACCAGTTGTGTAGCAAAACAATTGACAAAAAATGATTCAGGATGTTCGTACTAGCTCAAATATTGAATTGAGATAGTAGAAGTACGTATAGCTATATTTATTTAAAGAGCCGTTATGTGCGCTACTATTCAAATTGTTGGATAGTACATTCTGCAAATCATGGGAAATAGACGTTGACAACATCGCCAAATATTTGACCATCTTATTAAGTTGATAATGCCACATTAAGCTCGCAAAACACGGCTTTGTAAACCGGTCTCGACCGCGAGCGGCGCGCTCGGCAAACACACGAGATATTTGAAATCCGATGGCACCGTCCGGTATTGATGTACTGTCTTAAAACAATAGGTACATATTAATATACAAGTTCAGTAATATCAGATGATTAGCGAGTGAGGTCTAGAGGATAATAATATGTATTTCGATTATATCGAATTAATAGCATCCACTCCACGAAAATCAATCTTTTCAGTTAGCTACAACCCATGCACGTCCCGCTGTTGTGTCCCACTATGCTGCTTCAATGCGGATTGGAGGAGTTAGTGGCCAAACCATTGTCGCATGTTCTCAAGCCACCCGAACGTTTTCGACGAGCCTTAATAATTTGTTTTCACCATTGAAAATAATCAGTGCCCTCCGAAGCACGGTAGCGGTAGGAAATATTGCCACCAGCGCTGCAGCGGTCACCCATACCATCCACAAATTGATCGCGCCCATCGTTGCTGAATCGATTTTAATGTTTAGAGTATTTATGCTCATATTATTTTTACCTTCTAATTCTTAAAAAAATGCGTAGAATCTTATACAGTTAAGTCAATGACCTGCGTTTGAACGAGTTTGAATTTGCTAAACCCATCCATGCCCATATACGAGTTTGGCATTTGAGGTTTCTTCAAGAAAGGCTGTGCTAAAAATGAACTTCTTGTGGGGAAACATGCTTAGAACGGTTAGAAGATGAGTGCGAATTGAAGATTGTTCCACACGGGACCGGAGTTAGTGTCGAGGTGGAGCAACCGACTTTTCAAGGATGTTCTGCGTACTTAGAAGCGCTCTTGCTTTGGCGTAGATACTACGCCACCTTGCCCACCACCACAACTCTTTATTAGCCCACTGTTAGGTCCCACTGCAGGTTTCCTAGCAATGTTTTCCTTCACCTTCACAACAAGTGACATTCAAATTAGTAAATCAAAACAAACTTAGAAGAGTCAGTGCGTGCCGCTTGGACTTGAACCCACACCCCCTCGAGTGAGGCGAGTTCGACAGGCACTGGCCTGTCATGTCAGCCGAATTGCGCTAGGATAGCTCGCTAAAATTGTTATTATTTATACATTACAGCTTCGAACAAACTAACACCACCATCTGATGATAAGTGGCCACCTATGGACATACCTAAGCAACACCAGAGAAAAAGCAGTATTCAGTTATTGTAGCTCAACTTTTCGTAACAGAAAATAAAGGGATGCTTTTTAATGAGTGTGGGGTGCTGATGTGTACGGCAAGATTGGAAAATCAGGATTTTCGAGTATTCCTTTATATTGTACGTGTACCTGTGTAATATGGGATTTGTCTAGTGGAACCTTTAAACATGTGTCATGGTTAGCTCTTGCATGCAACGTTCCCTTCATTACAGCAATGTACGAGTTCGGCACTCGCAAGACGAGCTAAAGCCTCCAATTAACGTCGAGATGGATCGACATGACCTTTTGGGGCTTGCGCTGTTAAATTATGTATTGAGAGTTATGGGCCCGACCGGCGCGCCGCAGGACTCGGCGATTAGCGTTAATCCTCAGTAAATGGTGATCAAATAAAATAAGATATGTGGAGCGATGTCGGAACGAACAAGCGGAACTTATGAATTAATCAAATAATTCATAAGAGGCCCTCATACGTTTGTTCCACATCTGCAAGTAATCCAATCAGTCTACCAAATATATTTATTACGTCATGTTCAACTGTGATGTAAGCGTGTCAGTGCGTCTGCCATAACTATTATTGTGGATACAGAAACCTTTCTATAGATCAGTGCAGCCTCCAGCAGACAGTCCTTTCAAATACGTGGAATAACGTACCAAGTCTAGCACCTGATGATTTTTCACCTTCGACTCGTGAGCTGACAAGCTTAACCTTCTAAATGTGACAAAAATGTTATGGGATGATCAATTTTCGTAGGTCGATCGTAAGGAGTTGCGCAGGCGCCGGTGAAAGTGCCGCGGCGGGGGGCGGGGCGCTATATCAGTCGGGAGCGTGCGCGCGCGCCGCACTCCTTAGCGACCTACAGGTAAGAAGAGGTGTTGTGTGGTAACAGTGTACTTTCCCGAGCGATATGCTTGTTTATGTAACTTTTTATATCTCATGACGTGTTCGAGAATATTCTTTCTATAAGTAGTCGAATGTTTTCTTACTGATTCATTGATAACGTGTTCGTGGAAGTAGCAGTGCTCGCGCGGATTCAAGTGTAAGATGAAAGCCTGATCCGAGATTACGCACAAATAGATTTTGCCTATTGACATTGCCTAGTGTCTTTAATCAATATCATATTGGTAGCATAAGATTTTGATATCTTGCTCTTCTTCGTCACAAAAGAAACATTTTACAATTACAAAGTTTGATTTTTACTGAGTAAACTAAAGCTTTTCTTTATTTAATAATAATTTTCTCTCGTTTCCGATATCAGTTAGGTTCTGAAACCACGCTGAATCATAATATATAGCCTTTATTTTCCATGTGAACCAGTCGACTTTTGCTTTAGAGCTTTTTGAAAGATGTGGAGGAATTGAGAGCTAAAAATAAAAGTAAACAAATTTTCAGGAGCCTTATATGTATTTGTGTTTTTAATATAGAGTGGCAGGCACCATGGTGCTTAAGTTGCTAGAGAAAACTGATTTCTACTTTGTTTGTTCGCTAATAATAATCTAAACATCTTTCCGTGGGTTGGATAGTATTTGATACTAGAGAGAAGTATTGACCTGGCACGGGCTCCGATGTCAAATATTTACTCAAGTAGCGAAATACACGAATAGATATAAATGTCTTACGTCATTAGATAGAAGATCTATTTTCCGAACTGCTTGTGTTTCGACAGTGGTGAAGGATCAGTGATCAAGGATCATCAAGGATGAGGGCAGTCTTCGTGTACCTTCTGGTGGTGGCGGCGGCGGCGGTAGTGGCGGCGGCGCCGCAGCGCGAGGGCGCGGCCTTCAGCGACGAGGCCATCAAGCAGGCGCAGAGCACGCACCTCATCCCCAAGGACGCTGTCATTCAAAAGGTATGTTGCTGGATAATGTGCCCAAACGTGGGTTGTTGTATCGATCGTCCATCATCGGTGTATCAGGCCGAGCCGGTCGCTGGCCCTAAGGACTCTCCTTTCTTGAAGATATCCTAGTCCCTATTAAAATCAGTAACAGTTGTCGTGGATGGTGGTGCTTGCAAACACTGCCATTTTACTTCCATAAAAAGCCGTCGTCGAATTTTGAACTTTATCCTCATTCCCGTTTCGTAACTTTGTCTTGGTAAGAATAAATTCTTTCAACGTAAATTCCACTGAAAAAAAACTCAGTAATAAAAGAGTTGTCTGTAGAAAATATTACCGCTACATTTCCAGTGTAATACAGGAATTTCATTTTTTACCTATGGAATAGTTAGTTCTAATACTAAACTTCCCAAGTAAGCCCCGGTCAGGACACCGTAGAGGCCGATAGGGCCAATATCAACTGTCCATTCGAGAAAAAAAATTAGGAATACTTAACATACCATTTTATTACTGCCCAAAGGTAGACTGGCACAGAATGCTTTAAGCTAAGTCCGCCGATTGTCTCAATTTTATTGATACAATAAAGATTAAATAAATTAATAAATAATTCCTAATACGATATTTATTTATCCTATACGAGTAGGTACCAACTGGACTAACTGTCGAAGTCCCTTTGTTCACTCTTTTTCGATACCTAGTTTGTGACTAGAGTCTTAAATAAACTAGTGATTTTAGAAGATGTAGTCCCAAGTTCTATAACAAACTAATGTTAGTTGTTGATAATTTATGTCCCGAGTCTAATGAAGCGTTTCAAATAAAAATTAAAAGAAACTTTTTATAATAGTTAAATAGTAAATATTTTACCATTTATCAAATAAGCTGAGGATTGTGCGTTTAAAAAGATTATCGAAACAATCTGTTTATTGAAAGTGTTTATCATGAACGGCAGAAAAGGCAGTCACGTGATTGTTACCAAGCGATCTACAAAAAAAGCAAACTTATATTTAACTGTACGGGTATACTCTTATAACGTTTGCCTATAACATTACGCCAATAGTAAAACACAACAAAACATCACGGCTGTATTACTCGGAGGGGGTGAGCAGAGGTGTGTAAACACCGACTTTTTACACTACTATTGTTACACACCGGGCACAAATCCAGACTCCGAGCTGCTCCGGGCATTTCAAGTAAAACATTAAATTTATAAAGGCCGAGAGAATCCTCAGTATTCGCACTGGAGTTAGGCGTGAAAGCCTTAAGACGTTACAGCTGCGACGAAAGGAGCTTGGGCTCAGCTATGACTAAGTAATGGCTCACGTAGCTTCAGCTTCGCCTGAAACACTTACATGTGTACGTCTACAAAACATTGGATTTCGAAACTGACATTTGCTGGAAGAGCAGTCGCTTTCAAAAGACGCGCTAACACGACTACAGCTCGTATTGTACCAACCACGGCTACCTTGGCTTACTTATCAAGTCAGTTTTCTTAGCTTTTAGAAGTATGTCGAAGTTTACTACGATAATTCAATTATCATTTTACTAAGCTTTTTTATAGTTTCACAATACTACCTAAGAATTAAATATTAGCAATTGTAATTTTAGATTCCATTGAAATCGGAAAATCATATACCAATTTTAAATATTAAATTGAGGATACATCATTAATAATGAAATACTACCTCATAGGGAATTTGGTTTGTTATTATTCATTGATATACATACTACTTTGAATAATAAATTAAATATTCATACAAGTTATGGCTATAAATTAGATTTACCATGATGGAAGACGAAATATCGTAAAGAAATATCTTATTTGCATAATAACTGACCATGAATAAAAAATACAATATTATAACGACCGCTGTAACATTATGTTATTGCGGTTCAATAAAGATTTAATAAATAAATTTAGCTCATACTTTATCGTTCTGACGCGCGCTGCAATGATAGATGTTTTTATTCTTTTTGAAAACACAAACACACCAAAATCACCACTTTTATATAGTAGGCATTTTACGCTTAAGATTTGTTGTAAAGATTTAACACTGGTAATGTGAGGTAAAATATGAAATCAATTGCAGAAAACCTAAACCTAACATAAACATAATAATATTGTTAAACGACTTAAACATTAACAAAAATATTTTGTTATCAGGTCCAAGAGGGCGTGGAGCTGGCGGCGTACGAGTCCATCCCCGGCAACCAGAGGATCAACCTGTTCGACATCCTCGGAGACCAGATCCCCTCGGAGGTCATCAACAACCTGCAGTCCCAGATAGACCACGTCGGGACCAACTAGATGGCTAGAACATTTGGGAATCAGTAACACGGTTTTTGAAGGCACAAAGATAGTTGTAAGATTATGATGGAACTTAGTATTAAACATTAATTTTCACAAATTGACATTTGTTACGAAAGGAGTCATTGACAAATTTCTGATAAAAGAACAGTGATATCTCAAAAAATCCAAAGAAAGGAAGGAAATCAGAACGAGAGAAATGAATTTAAATGCGGAACGATACGAGAATGTTTCAACCTAAGCCTTCGGTGAAAGGAGAAGTGAAATGAGTCTTGATGATTCCGCATTAAGAAGATTAACAAAGCAATCAGATCTGTTGCTGATTCCACCGGGCAGGCCCGGCTGTTGAGTAATGTTTAATTTATTGGTGTCGCAAGAACAGGACAGCGAATGTGATATTGTAACATCTCTTTTATAATGTTTGTACATAAATTTTATTATAAAAAATAAAATGGCCGATACGTCCAACAGACTCGTTTCATTGCGTAACCGTAACCCTGCGTGCGCGCAGCTTGTTTTAACTTTTCGTTCCGCTCTTAACTTTTATAAAGGTTACTCTATCTTCTAAGTTATCTTAGCTATACGAATATACTGCAAAAAATAGTTACAGTATTACAAGGAAAATCCAACTGGTTTCCTTTTTAAGATGCTTTATCCTAACCTAGTATTATTATAAATGTGAAAGTTTGAATACTCAATCACGCAAAAAGTACAAAACTGATTTGGATGAAACATGGCAAATAGGTAAACGATAACCTAGGATGGCGCTGACACTAATTCTTAACAATAGGATTATGATGCAGCTTAGCACAGGAGCAGACGGTATCCTGGGTAACAACAAAGCACACTCCTGAATCCCCCGGGAATCCTTTCCATCACGTTTTTACCGTGGATCGGAACGAAAATTTTCTTTAAGAAAAATCATGACCGGTTATTTAATTTTTCCACGAAGCTTCGGAAAAATATAAAAAACCGATTTATCCTCCTGTGAAAACCGATTTATCAAATGTAAACAAGTAAATATGAGAGTTTATTTCTCTATTTTTCCTAGGAATCGTGAATTGAACAGAACTGCTATGCTAATCATGAGTTCATAAGCATAGAAATCATTCAATTAAGCATAAGGTTTGAATACAGAGAACAGCCTTCCGCAAGGTCAGTCACATCGACGCACTAATTGGTCCAGAACTCTCTCGTCCTATTAAAATCTGCAAACTAGTCAGATTTATGAGAGAAGATTTTTACTGATAAGCTTATCACTTATCATGGGATATAGATTTCCTTTTTTATGGGTAGCAAACATCTTTTTAGTAGTTAATCAACGCCTTCAACAACAGATACAAGGAAATCAGGAACGCCAGTGACCAATTTGAAGAACTCTACTCTTTGTCCAACAATATTTTGTGAAGTTTGGGAAGTTGTATGTTCCTAAGAACGAGAACGGTGATTTTGTTCATATTTATATTCTATAGTCCTTTAATTTATGCTTACAAAGAATTTTAGTTTTCATTATGGTAATTCTATAATTCGCTTTGCAATCAGAGCAAAGAAATCCTAGTGGTTGAAATTCAATCCCTCAGTCGAGAAGGTCTGGGTTCAATTACCAGCGGTGCGTTCCTCATTCTAATCTAAGTTACGAGCACGTGCATTAGAGCATTCTTGACAGATAGCGTTGTTGTTTTGTCGGATAGCGTATTCTGCGCGGCGCTGTGTACTTTGCCTCGCCGCTCCCATTTCAAGAGTAGACCCGAGCGTGCCTAACAGTGGGAAGCGAAATTAATGATGATATTCAAACGAAAGTGATGATGATATTTATTTGTTTCACGGCTTGTTCACGCGTTATTATAGGCGTGGGTTTCTGGGAACCTTGGCTAAGGTTCAGTTTGAGACAGAGCAGTACCGCTTGTACAGAGTTATTGGAATCAAGATAAATATAGATGGATCGAGATCGAACGAGATTCCTTCGACTGTATTACTGTGACAGTTAGTCATGAAAAAGTCATCATACTTTGTGTAGCAAATAAATATAAAGGCGCACAGGACACTGCGATGGAAGTGATCTCTGACCACTTGCCATTTCGTTGAATTGTGAAGATATTTTTATTAAATTCACCTTGATGCTCACTTATCTATGGTTAAACACACTTAAAGCTGAAGTGTTCATAGGAATGTGACTTGCAACACAACATACGGGGCTGTAGCGATGTGTTGGAGCCTTGAGTTGGCTGGGTTGCGGCATGCGGCGACAATGACACTCGTGTGTCAGTCGGCCGGCCTCCGAGCAAGATGTACAATTTAATGTTAGCAGCTCACATGATTAGTAAACATAGTACCTACATTGTAAACTTCTAATACAGCTTAAACCTGTCATCTGAGTATATCTCTCTCTTCAGCTCACTTCAGTCCACTGTTGGAGATAGCCCTCTCCCAAGGCCACTGAGCCCGATCTTGGACTGTCCTCATCCACCTGCTCCCTGCCGCCCTGAGCAGATAGCGCCACCTAGCAGGTGTATGAGTACATCGCATGTCAACTGACTGTAACATCGCCGCAATCCATAACGGAACCAGCGCGAGAAGGGTTCTCAGAATGAGAAGCATTTTGGTTACTAACTAATCTGCTATTATGGAGTTTCCTCTTAGTCAACCTCCTGATGAGAATAACTATTACCTGATGAGAACACCCGCAGCTGAAGGATTAACACACAATAACGAAAGCGCTTAACAAATCCTTCCCATCAGCTGTCCGCAACACAGCGGTGATAGCTAAAATTTGAAGGGGTCTCGGTTCAAATCCCAGCGACACCTCACCCCTCTAATTCAAAGAGAAGACTCGTACCCAACTGAGATATTGAAAGGGTTGAAGCAGCCACAGCAAGGCCAACCGTGAGGTCGATTGATCAGCTTACGCGACCGCAACTGAACTCTTTTGGTCTGATCGGTGTGGCATCTTCTTTAGTATTCGGCTTGACGTGTGTCGGGCCCGTGTCGGGTCGGTTGTGTAACGTTGCGCCATCCGGCGTCGCTCGAATAATAATCAATTTATAACCGAAAGGAGAAAGTCAGTTTAGGCGTTTGTCAGGTGCCAAGAGGCTTGATGGGCCTTAAGGAAACAAGTTTATTGTCAGTAGGTATAAGGTGCGAGCGGCCGGATACGGAAAAGTCAAAAGATTTATTTTAGATATTTTATGACCCCAGAGAGACCAAGAGTCTTCACGTTCGAACTTAAGTTTAAAATTATCTTATTCACTCAAAAAGTTTGGTAGGGCATAGTGCTCCAAGATAGACAAGTGCAGACTGGCAGTCTTCACACGAGATCTAGAGATCTCTCAGGCATGCAAGCTTCCTCACGATGTTTCCTTCACCGTTACAGCATTACCGTTTCATAAATCGCACATCTTAGAAAAATCATTGGTGTGTGTTGCTTGCATTTGAACCCGGACCGCGAGTTCGTTAGCCACTGGGCAGTCAGAGCTTCACTAGTTGAGTTAGTTTGATCTTTGACTGAAAGACGAGTTCTTAGAAAACATCATGATGTTTTTGAAATATGAGGTTACTACCTTCTACCTTACATTTTTTAAACAATTTCAACCCCAAGCTAACCTGACCATAAACTTAACGAAGCCTGTAATAGTACATCGCAAGTGATCGCAGTGTTCCGCAACTTGCGACATCATAGAAACAATGTAAGACAAAGTTGCAACATGCTAGCAATAACTTATGCTGTCATTAATGATAATGAGTGTGCATAAACTGCATAATAAATTATTTTCATTGCGAGATCTATGGCCAACCGTTACATCGTTACATCAACGCCATCTCCTGGCGAAGCTTAGGACTACATCGAGCGTCGATCGACGAGAACTTGCGCGAGCGCAATGTGTGATACTTCTCGATACGTAATACGAAGTTTCATAGGCTTTACTACAGATGGACGCACTAGATCATGGACAAATATCTGTAATGGGTGTTAGAGACTGATATAAATATACAGATATTTTTAAATACATACTTACTTAGGTATATAGATATTAACATCCAGACACAGAAAAAACACAAGAGTTCGTCAGACGAATGTATGTTCTGAATGAGATTTGAACCCACGACCCCTGGTGCAACAGGCAGGGTCACTACCGATTGCGCCAACGGGCCAGTCAATAAATAAAGAAAATTGTTTTTTTTTTTACTTTGATTTAAAAATCGGGCTTGAGCCTCTGCCCTCTCTGACTCCAAGGCAGCATACCTGTTCGCTTGCTCCCCACTCATTACTAATGAAGATTGTTCGTGATTCAAATATTACTTTAATGCATATAAAAATAACTCTGTTAATTTTATTAAACTGCACTGACGAATTCAGTAAGCCATTAAGCCATTAATGTTTCATTGTTTATTTCTTAAATAAGTTTAAAAAGCCAATTTATTGCATCATGTTGCATCACAGCAAAGCTCCGCCCTAAATAAGGCTTGCAGACTCAAGATTCTCCATAATATGAGTCACGAACGGGACATCCCAAGCTGCCCTAACATGTCATTGCCGTTTTTTGGTCCAAATTATTATTAGTATTACTTAGTACAAGATTCACCTTCTGCCATTATATGGGATTGTTTAAAGTATAAAAAGTACTGTATTTTTCCACAAACATGACCAATGAAATTGATTTACGATAGGTTGCTCATGCCAATAAAGCCATGGATTAACGAGTTTTCCCGGGATTTAAAGAGTATACTATCCTTAGATCTTCTTAGATCAGCCCTGACCTTACGAACCCTTATTATTTACCTCAAAATGAGACCCTTTCTTTATTTTCTTATGACATGTTTTTATTTTTTATTTTTGTATATTTTTGACATTTATGTAATCAATGATTGTTATTTCTTGAATTTTTTGTAATTGTAGATCTAAATATGTATACAACTTAAAATTGTATCAAAAATGATATGTGCCTATCGTTACCAATAAACTATGAACTAATGAACTAATGAACCCTCCCTCAAATTCTTCTATGCTGGTGGTCCCGAAGCAGCCCGGATGCCTTAGGCCGCAGCAGCACGCCGGCCGGGGCAGTCCACACACTTCTGCCGCTATAATTGCCGCCCAGTTAGAACAGCTAAGCGCATCGCGCTGGAATCGGAAAAATGTCGCTAGGCCACGTGCACACACTCGCTGGAATTGATGATTTCGAATGACGCAGTTCTTATTTAAAAATCACGAAATGGTTATATTTATGCCTTCGAAAATATTCCGTTAGAAGGAATGGTTATTAAAGAATTTTAACATACAGTAAAACATTTGTCTTATTTTTCCTTAGACACTTATCTTAAACTAGCTGTACCTAGAGCTAAGTTGGTTATCATCTACCTACCTACATGCGGTCTACCTACCTATCAAATATTTTAACGTCCAAACCTAAAAACATTCTTATAATACATATTAATAAGATAACACCAATATTTATATTCTTATAAGGAGAAATTGATAATGAAACCAAGCATGATACAACAAAGCGTTGGAAAAGTCATTGGTGTAAGTTTAGCTCCGGGAACTCGGCGCTGACAGCTGGCATTGAATTCAGTTTCTCACTCTATAGAGTACGAGTTTCAATAGTACCTGCATGTGAAGTGCCAATATGCAATGTTTAGTAGGCTCTCGGCCTACACTAGGGCATAGGATAAGTATTTTGTATATTCTTCCTAAAGCCGATGACCAGATATATTGTCTATCGTGACTTAGAGCTTAGCTTAGCGGTAGGTAATTATTGTAAATTAGCCTTAAGGCACGTTAGGCACCTGTGTAGGAATAGCAATTCATACAATGATCAATAGCTAATCCTTTGCCTTTTATTGATCAGTTTAGAATAGCATTATAGTTGTATCTCTTTTCTTGAAGTAGCTTGTAGTTACCTAGACTTTCGTTATGCGTGTTTATTCACCTCATACCGAAATAAATTATTTGACTTTGATTTTGACTTTGACTTTGACTTAAACCAATTCGCGCTTGTTCGCTCATTCGCACACGACGTATCGCGCGGGAGTGTGGCGCGGCGCTGGGCGGCGGGCGGCGGACACCGGCGGCGGTGTCTCTGACATGTACTCTCATTCCGTCGCGGCGGCACGTGAGACTCAATTAACAATGGTTTTTGTGCTAATTAGGGCCGCCATTAAGGAGGGACACACACACCGCCGCCGGCCCGTTAGATTCCGAGACACCGCGCATCCGTTCCGACTCGCGTTGATATAATATAAAGGCGGAGGCGCGTCCGTATGTCAAAATAGTCAATAGCCAACGCTACCATACATTACAGAATTCAAAAGATGACTGATGCCCGTTAACTAAATATATTTCTCTCTGACCACTGATTTCCTAGTAAACGAACATAAATACCCACTTTGTTTTAAACAATATTCGCAGTAAGTACTATAAGAGAATACGATACTAAATGTTTATAATTATAATTTCTCACGTAAGTGAATATGTAATTCTTAGTGAGAATAAAGTTTCTTTAACCATAAATGTAACATACTGACACTAAAACAAGTAAAAGATGCATAAAACATTTGATCAGAATTAGCGTGATACTTTCCGAGGGCATTTAACATTCTACCCTTTATTACACTTCATAATTATGTATCTGTCCTAACCTCTTGTAGGTTGCGGGCGAATACGAAGTCTCCATCGGAATTACTAATTTTATTTAAGGCTAGTGGCTTCGCAGCTTCGCTCGCGTGGATTAAGACGTTATGTCTTATTCCACGCGATAGTTTCGTAGTAGGTAGTAGCATAATAGTTTCGTTTACACCTAGTAATGTTATATAGCCTATGTCACTCAGTGAAGATGCCGCTTTCTAATGGTGAAAGAATTTTCCAAATCGGTCCAGTAGTTTTTGTGTGGAAACATTACAAACAAATCTTTCCTCTTTATAATATTAGTATAGACTACATAATCGACCAATGGCCTTCGCATTAATTTGCCTATTCATTTCAATTTAATTATTGGGTTTATTATAACATAGACAGATAAACAAGCTGACAATTATTTGTTTTGTCTGTTTCAATCAAATGTGGTACGGTATCAATATTTGATTCTGCGACCGCAGCCGCAAGCCAATACCATATTTGCCTTTTTATATAAAGATGTATTTTATTTAATACAAATTTTAATAAATGAACAAAGTCGGGTGCGGCGGCAAGTCAATAATTAAAATGAAGTCACAAAAAGCCGAGCACATTTTATGACGGCGTTAGCCAACAATTTAGTGTCGTTGAGGATGTCGCGCGCTTCTGATGATGAGAGACGGTCGCCCCGCGGGCCCTCGCTGCCGGCTAGGGCTGCCAGTATTGGGTTGCCTCTATGTTAGCTCTATGTTAGCTCTATGCTAGCTCTATGTTAGCTCTATGTTAGCTCTATGTTAACTCCGGCTGAAAATTGAACGGCCCAACCGATAACGTTTGAGTGTTGCACTTTCTCTCTCAAGCAGCGCGATCAAAACCATAAAAGAAATTATAACTTTTCTAAGGAAATCTTAGTGTCTCCAATTGTGTGAAATCTCACGCAGTTGGACACATGGTGGGTCACGGATAAACCCTTTTCATCATAAGAATTCCTGATAATAATAACAGAAGTAAATAACAATTCATGAGTCTAATCTACTTTCATGAGTTTCATGCTTAAAACAGCTACCCTCATTCCACATAGGAAAACATTATGCACATACAACAATGAAAATGCTCCGTTTGGGGGCGAAATACGTGATTGTGGATTCGTGGTGGTATTTTGGTGTATATTTTTTGGACGCAAGTAACCATGCAATACTATTGGTTTTATATTAGGCTCAACTTCCTCAACGTTGAAATACTTCGGGATCTGACAGGACGCAAGCGGCGGCAGCCATCTGTACGCCGGGCAATCTGGTACTGCAATGTCTATTCGATAATCGTCTGGGACGACATTATAATATACGTCCTAGCATCATCATTGAAAACAATGAGACAGCCCAGTGCACGCCAGGAAAAGCTCGTTGCTGCAGCCGGCAACCCTGAGGGAGTGCCTGTTAGCGGTAGTCTTACTTTGTAATGCTTTTAAATCACTTCTATAAACTAATAAACACTTAGGCTTAGTTAAAGAGCGTAATCGTTAATGGGTTACGGCTTGCAATTAAGAACTAATTGGGGGCGGGGACACGATTAGTTAGAAAACTATTTCTTTAGTTTAATATGCTTATTATCTGCTAATTTACTATGGAGGAACTGATTTTATTAAATAAAATGTACTTATTTATTTTTATTTATCTATTTATCAATTTGATGTTTGTAGCAAAAACGCTAGGCCACTTTGAGATAAGCAAGCATATTACGCTGATGAGGTACTTTTGAAAATTCCCGATTTTTACGCTCATCATTTTACGCTTGGTACAAAATAAAGTTCAGTAAAAGAGGTGGTCATATTCATATTCATTTATTGCATGAACCCTGTATTTTTTATATTTTCCTGGTGGTAAGCTTAGTGGTCCCCGTCGCCTAACACCTAAACCGCGAGCAGCAGCAGAGGCGTATTGCAGCGTAAAGCAATATATACCTAGTTTCCCCGAAACAGGAGACAAATAAGAGGGAAGAACATATATTTGTTAAGTCTCAAAATAATTAAGGGTGGCATTTCTTTATATTAGACTAGTGGACGCCCGCAGCTTCGCTCGCGTAGAATTACACCCATTAACGAGGTCTGCTCGCGTTCGGGTTGCCCACTTGACTTCAAAAACGGCAGTTTCATACTAACTTTGCACCCCCATTTTACCCCTTTAGGGAGTGAATTTTAAAAAATCCTTTCTTAGTGCTCATCTACGTTATAAAAGGAACCCCTGTGCAAAATTTCAAGTTTCTAGCCCTTATAGTTTAGGCCCTGCGTTGATATGTCAGTCAGTCAGTCAGTCAGTCAGTCAGTCACCTTCTCCTTTTATATATATAGATTGATGAATTCCTTGCGTTCTCGCCAAAAACTGTAGTGAGTAATTTCATACAAGTTGCACCTAAAAGCAGCGAAGGTGACGCTTGTGTAAAACATGTAATACACAGTCAGATGTCGCCGTGGACAGCCAGTCGCTGTCCTGGCGCTTCCACACGCCTCAGATTGCTGGTCAACAGGTGCCAGCCAACAGTTCCTGACGCGTCCGCGATCGCGCTAATTACGAGTAAACACGCGCGCCGGAGCCCCGGGCCGCTGGAGCCCCGGGCCGCGGCAGGCTCGACTCAGTCCGTCCCCGAATGTCGCGGAGGCCGCACGCGCCATGTCGCCCGCGCACTTCCTCGCGCTGCTCGCCTGCGCACGCGCAGCAGGTCCGCACGGTCGACGACCCCAGTGATATATGCGAAGGATAACCGCATCCCGTATCTTCGCCTTTTTTCTCTCTCATGGGATTTCGACGGTGCCTCCCGGCCGGCCTTGGGAGCCCATCGCACCGGGTTCAATTCCTGGTGGAAACGTGTTTTGCGACGCCTGATTTATGCTCGCCTCCTTTGACTTCTTTTTGATTTTGTTGTAGAGTCGTAGCTTAGTGCCGTTGGTATGTATGTTGTGTTATTACTAAGGCTGCGTATTATTAAGAGGATTATGTTGCCGGCAAGAAATACGTAAAAATAATATTTAATTTTAAAAACGCCATAACAATATATTATCATAACTGTGTAACTTTAAATCTTCTAATTAAATAATCATTGAGACATATACATATCGGTATTTTATGCAAATGTCTAAAATTCATATACTTTAGAACTAAGTTACTATCGAGTCCTTTGAGATTTTTACCTAACATTTAAGCAAAAAATCTTTCGTAGGTGAGTCCCCTAGCAATAAGAAATCTTCGAACATGAACATAAAGAAAGCATAATTAGCATAAAATATGAATTGAGTCAAATATTGACCTCCGTAGAGTGTCTACGCTGATCGCGATGTCTGCAACAAGAGTTCAACGCGCGCTCGAGAGTCGCATATCGTTCGTAATAAGCGGTATTTTTTTGGTCTCGTCACTCGTGTCGCAGCCTCCATAAAATACTGTGTTGGTCAATACTGGCTAGGGTGATCCTGAGAGCTGTCCATAGAATGAAAAGTCCGCAGACTAACTAAAACTAACCCGATCTGAGGTAGATTTGTTGACTTACGAAGGAAATGGCACGGACTACGACCTTCCTTTACGGTAATAGTAAACATTATATTTTAATTGATATTTTATCACAGGTTATATATTGAGTATTCTTTTTAGTTCTTAAAGTAGGATTCCCAGTAGTCGCACCCTAGCTATTTATTTATTTATACCAAAAAGCTTGTGGTACAAAAGACGGACTTAATGCTAAAACCATTATCTACCAGTCGACCTTATAGTTATATTCTGAAATGCAAAATCTGGTTCAAGGAATCCCGATTGGGTTGATTAGGTTCTAACCGTTTCCTTAATGTCGTTCCTCCCTCCTCGTTCCTGCGTATATGCTGTTGCGGCTGTGGAGGATGTTTTAGTGAGTAGAAATCTCACCCCGCCCAGCTTTCGGGCATTTTTCAAAGATTTCCTTTATAAACAACCCCGTACTGCCTCGAATATTATAAAGGCTCCTTGGCTGCATTCCGCAAGCTTTAAGCAGCGTGCAGGAGAAATTAATAGGTTTCAAAGCAGAGACCTTTAATTTTTACTCGAATGACATGACTTACGTAGTCCTTTTTACCAAATTATACTTTGTACCACTTACCAACAGGTACCGTCTGCTTGTTTGTGAGGATATAATCTATAAAACATGCTACGCGCGGTCTTAATACGTAGACACAATGTTTTGAATAGATCCTAACTCCCGCTAGTAAATGTCAAAAGTACATACATTCTTGTCCACACATTCGTCCAGTTCAGAGAAGCCAAGATTTCTACTTCGTCACACAAAAGATGTACCGGGCTCGAACTCAGTAGCGGCGGGGCTGAGTCACCGACTGCGCCGCGGCTCACTTACCACAGCTCTCATTACCATCGCGACAATGGCGGCTAGCGCCGGCCTAAGGAGGCTACGACCACTTCACATATCTAAAACCTAAACTAGCCCGCATATTATTTACATTAAGAGATACTAAGACAGTGATGTGCCCACTACGATCCACCTTAGGTTTCCTCTGCACCTGTAAAGGACACCGGAATCTTAAAAAGAACACCTATCCAGTTTTAAATACCTGTTAAACTGTGATATGCCCTCAGATTCATTGCTCTCAGATGTGATGATGGATCAGGCATGTGTCTATGTGAATTTTTGATTAAATTCTTGTAAGTGTAAAGTTGTAACAGTTTGTGAAAGTTTTATTTCATGTATTGGGTTCAATGACCTGATGTAAATAAATTGAATCGAACTGAATTGAATTAGTCATGTCCGAAGGACACACCTGACCACTTGCCCAGTATATTTACCCGTGTAGGTATGACTAAACTCCATCGAATTCGGATACATCTAGTACAACTTTTGTCTGCTGAAGCTGTTGCACTTAACACTCGACTTACCTACCCTGATTATTAAAGGTTAATATAAAATATGTTCCACTATTAGAATCAATAAATTACCTTAAAGTTTAACTTCTTAAAAAAATATATTGAATTCATAAGCGTCCACCCACGGTGATAATGTATGCAAATGTTTTGGTCCGCTATTCCTACACAGTATAGTTGTCGAAGCATTTGCTGACTAAACATGATCTCAATGTCCTTGGAATAAGGTGTAAATGACTGAATACATATGTAGTTGAGTCACATAATCCGCTTAAGCCGAAGGCAGCGACACGCCGGGGAGCGCTTGTGAATGAACTCCTATACAAATGTTTGTCTGTGCGAAGCCTCGGCCGAAATACTTAATGCCTAAGGGCTCTTCATAATAATGGTACGGATGTCTGATTCCGGTCATATCTGGGGATATATTATAATGATAATACTCTACGTACACTGAGTAAAATCATCAATCGCAAATAAACCGTTTATTTTTCATTAAATTAATGTATCAAGCTACGCATAAACCAACTCGATTCTTTCTTCTGTGTACAACAAAATTTTATAATTAAAAGCTTTTATTTAACTTCACTCGTATGTATGTAAGTATGTCCTGGAATCATGCAATCAATATTTCACCCACTTCCACTGAAGCTATCGAGCTGAAATTTGGCACACATATTTGGTTCCGATGACAATGCATGAAAAAAAAAAAAAGTTTTAAAAAGCTTTTTTAAAAAAAATATTTTTTAACGGTATAATTATTTTTAATCTCCTTCTCAATTGAAATATTTTTTATTTATTTAATATAACTAGTGGACTCCCGCAGCTTCGCTCGCGTGGAATTAGACATAATAATAGATTCTTCTTAACGCTTTTACTTTAGCTCCACTTATTTGTAATAAATCCGTAAATGTGTTATCCCCTTTGTTTATTTTACACCCTTAAGTGTACCATTTTTACAATCTTTGAATGCCATATTTATTTATATCTAATCAACAGCCTAAAATATAAATGGTATGCTTCTAGTTCTGAAAATGATAATACTTTCATACAACCTTTCATCCCCCTTTTCAATTCTTTACAACACTTTTTTCCAATTAAAAAGTAGCCTATGTCCTTTCTCAGGCTCTGGACTATATGTGTACCAAATTTCATTGAAATCGGTTCAGTAGTTTTGGCGTGAAAGCGAGACAGACAGAGTTACTTTCGCATTTATAATATTAGTATGGAAGAAAAGATAAAGGCACTCAAAGAGGTCTCTGCCCCCTACACTGTACTGTGAAAAAGTTAAGCAACGATGGGCGCGATTGGTTTGTGGATGAGTGACCGCTAGTGGCAAAATTTCATGGAGCCTATCGTGCTTCGGAAGGTACGTAAAGCCGTCGGTCCCGGTTGTTTTCAATGGTGGAAACAGTCGTTAAGCCTTGTCGAAGACCTTCGGGTGGCTTGAAACATTCAAGACTGGGTTGGCCACTAACCCCTCCACCAATCCGCATTGGAGCAGCGTGGTGGAGTATGCTCTAGACCTCCCGCAGCAAAGTATGTGGGGGAGACCCGTGCCCAGCAGTGGGACGTCTATGGGTCGCAGCGAAGATGCAGCTTTCTAATGGTGAAACAATTTTTTAATTTATTCGGTCCAGTAGTTTTTGTGTGAAAACATTACAAACATACATACAAAAACATAAATTTATAATATTACTAGCTGACCCGGCAAACGTTGTTTTTACCATGTTATTGGCATTAAAACATTGTTGTTACATAAAAAAAAAAAAAAACGCGATGGAAAAATAGGGGTTGATCGTAGAGAGTTGAAAATTCAGGGTTGTATGTATTTTCTAATGTTGTATCATAAAAAAATAAAACGTTCGACGGCTCTGTAGCGATGGTGTGGGAGATATATATTTCGCAGATAAAGCCCCCAGCGCGGGGCGCACCGTGTGTGTGTGTGTGTCATAGCGTTTGCTACTAGTAGGAGTACGTACACACACCTATGTCTACCCAGATTCAGATTCAGATTCTTTATTGATAGTAGACAACCAGCCTGCCTGAGCATACAATCTACTAAGGTCTATATTCATAATATTATATTAATAATATTATAACTAAATATATCTATGCATTATTTCAGCCATTCGGGCTGTCAGCCAAATATTCATTTTTTGTTTTTTGTTTATTAGATAATTCCTTAATTTTCATTTTAAACCTATTTTCTTCCATATTTAAAATTGTGTCGGGCAGTTTATTACCTATATATATAAATGTGTAGCCATTCCGAAAAAGATTTTTCTAAAAAGTGTTGTTTTACCTTGAAATGTTTTTATTTTGTTTTTATGTCGTTTGTTATGTTCTATAAGGCTTTTAACACGCAACCTCTCCGATGGCTACGTCGATAGTCAGAAAATAAAAGCGTCGAGATGATCACTGAACTTGCTCGGTTTGTTCAGCTGGGACGGCAGATACATTTATTTACTACCCCACGGGCCGTCAATCAGCTAAAGCAATTTCCGCCGACACGTCATACATACTTCAAATCAGTTAGTTGAGCAAGATTTATTAATTAAATCGTTGGTCGGGTCGTTCAATTGATAGAGAATTGATTGACTTACTTGATAGTACAAGGTGTTGTTCCCGCGGGCCTCACCAGATGGCGCACATCGACGCGCCGCGGACGCCTCGCTATTTTCTCCGGATCGGCCGACATCGCCAATCGTTGCACCACCAGTACCACCACTCACTCACTGATTAAACTCACTGAATTAAATTAAATGAAATGGACAAAAACCTGTAATAATCAAATTATTGCACGGAAAACGACATTACGCGGGCGGAACTGCGGGGGAAGCTACAATATAAAACACTATTTACAAATATAAAACACTATTTCAATTCACGTAATTAACAATAAATGCCTCAGATCTCCAAAAATAAATAGAAAAAAACACACAAAACAATGGCGTCATCGCCACAGGGCCGGGAGCCGGGCGTCGCGTCGCGCACAGAACACAGATTCAATACTATTCTTCTATTATTCCCTCCATAAATTCAAACTTTTTCAATCCTAGTTCTGTTCGAGCTCTGACTGGTCAAATCAGTCTTTATTAATAACTTTTACTTATATTTTTTTAATTGTTTGTTATAATAAGTAATGCAATCTACTCTAATTTAATAATACATAATTTAATAAAAAATTTACCGCAGTAAAAAATATTGTATTGAATAATTAAAAATAAAGAGTTGTTAATTCGTTTTTATTAATTCTAAAAAAAAAAAATAGTTACTTTCTTGACAACTCATGTCGTGAATGACTCATGAATTCAAATAAAGAATACTATTTGGTAAATAAAATATTATTTGAAATAGATTTTACTTAAGAAATACATAGTTAAATCTGAGATTCTAATATAAACAATTAAGAGAATAGAGTTTTTGTGTCTCGTAGATAGTATAAATGATTTGAAGGGCCCCAGAATACAGTTATTGATTATAAACATGTAATTAGAATCTTAAAAAGAAGAATTTCAATACAATAAATCACAGCCAAAGCTCTTTATGGATTACCTACTCGCCACGGAGTCATCGACCCTTACATTTTTATTTATAGGTTACTAGTTCATAAAATCAGATTAGACAGTCTAACTCTCCTTAATTTTTTCTCGCTGAATGGTCCACTCCGGTTTTATCAGAGAATCGTACATTAAGTACGTTGCAGGTCGTCCAATTAGAGGTTAGACAATGGTCGACGGTGGCGGCGCGGCGGTTCCCAGCGGCCGGCCGTCAGCTCCCATGGCGGGTGGGAACTGCTTTGTTCCGGTACTGTTACTCTGGACCACAATTATAAGCTTATAAAAGTGATGCGATATTTTGCGGAGCTGTTAGGTCAAGCTAGTAGAGTTTATCTGAAGTGATCTTAGCATGATTTCATAGAAAATTTTGAAAGAAACCTAATTACTTTCTGAGCCTACTTCTTTTAGTTTTTTATGAACGACTAATTTGACTAATAGCTTGCTAATTGAACGAAGACTTTACGTATGTAACACGTAAAATCACTTTAATTTTCATCTCACTATTAATTCACACAAATAATTCAATAGGTTCATGTTTTCATCAAATTACTCTTAGTAATAGTTTTCCAAACGGTTTCTGAAAGTTACATAATGCCAAGTTTCTCAGATGACCTGACAAACCACACGATTTTTAAATATTTTTGTTTGAAATAAATCTTTATAGAATAGAATTTTATGTGCAACCGAAGCATGACTGCATGTAAATCTCGGATTACATAGTTCGAGCTAAGATACTGGATACCCCGAGCCCGCCGTAGACGATGTCTTGCTGCGTACGGACACCACTCGTCATTTAATGTTACCATCGCGGTTGAGTGATGCTCTGAGGCCAGTGTCCCGGCCGCGGTTTATTGAAATAAAAGCTTTTATTTAACTTCACTCGTATGTACAAATACAAATACAAATTCATTTATTGCCACAAAATTCACACAAAACAAAGGACATATGGACAAAAACACATAGAAATCTCAATTTACACAAAGATAAAAATAAAAATGTATGTATGTATGTCCTCTAATCTTGCAATCAATATTTCACCCACTTCCACTGAAGCTGATCGAGCTGAAATTCGGCACGCATATTTGATTCCGATGACAGTCCACGAAAAAAAAAAGTTATAAAATGCTTTAAAAAAAATTAAAATTTAACGATTTAATAAATTGCTAAAGTGGAACAATAAACCAAGCTGATTATGAAAACGAACAGCGTACAAGTTAACATATCATAACATAATGCCTGTATTTTCCCGAATAGGTAGGCAGGTAGTATACCCATTTTAACCAGTTATGTTTAGGTGGCAAGCTTATTGCCATACTCCGGGACCGGGAAAATACAGACTTCGAGCTGCTTTTGGAACTTTCTACTTAAAAAAACCCTAATAATGTTTTGTCCGACCCTGGACCGAACCCAAGACCTCCTAGTTTAGCAGTCGCGCTGGCGAACACTAATTCAACGAGCCAGTGTGTACAAAATGAACAGCTTTCCACGTTTGCGTGGAAGACACACACGCGTGAACCAGCATGCGCAATTGCAGCTTAGTCACGGTTCACCGTCGGCGTCGTTTTGTTCCAGTGGGCAGCTCGGCTGAGCCCGCTCACAGGACTCCCGGGACTCCCGGGGGCCGCGAGCTCGCTGGCGGGTCGGAGATAAGCGATTTGTGACTTCTATCTCTCGTTTATAGCGCTGGCTTGGGAAACAACTAGTGGGTGGGCTCACGCCGGGATAACATCAGATTACAACTGAATAGAATTATGTACTTAATAACAACAATAACAATTATTACCAAATACAATAAAATCAATCAATCAATCAGTTACAACATAGCAAAACAAGATCGCACGTATAGATTTGACAGCATTTTTTATTTAATTTATTCATAATTTATTCGGTAACTGGAAATATTAAAAAAAAGCAGATAATTTAATGTGGGCATCGCACAAGTGTAGACGATATAATCTAAGTATATTTATTACTGCGTAAGTAACTACTACTCCTAATTAGGCGTTGATTAGCGAATTATCGAAACCAAGTATCATTGATGACTACACCAGTCTTAACTGACAAGAAGGCCAAGTAATTATCATGTCTTTCAAGCTGAAAGGAAATACATATCTCGAAGCCGTCTTCAGTCAGAATATATTTTGAATCATGCGCCTGGTCGCTAAGTTGGCAACATCAGAGCGGTGAGCATCAGTGGTGCGCTGTTCCGGCCGGCGCGCGCGGCTGCGCAGGCGCTCCCACGGGGCGGCGACGCATCGCAAGCTGTTACTCGCGCGCAGATGGATCTATCAAAGTGTATTCTCTTAACGCGCTCGCGGGCGGTGAACTACACTAATAGAACTTTTATTGTCAGTGCGAAAAGGTTAGTCGAAATATAAGAACCGGATTCATATTTAATTACCTAATTTGATTTTAGGCTACAAAACCCTGAGAAAAAATTATAAAAAAAAGTTATTGATCAAGAATGCATCATGTTGGTTCTTTACTTTTTAAAATTTTGTTACATCATAAGTTTTTAATGATGTTCTACTAAACTTGCACAATAATGATTTAATTTCCTCGAAAGCGCGAATGTAACAAAGAAAATTATCTCAGCAATATTTAAAGATCCATACGGATCAGTGCGGTGCTAGATCCCGGCAATCATCGTATTGCATCACCTAACGAGCTGTCTGTTACCTGTCATCTCTACACTACCACTGGTCCACCTCCGGGCGCCTCGGGCTCACGAAGCGATCGTGTAACGTACACAGATCTATTTGAATTGAACACGGCCAGACGAAATGAAACTAGGTATACACGAAATGTATAGATTCTCCACGGAAGAGCGGGACATCCTGGCACAGGTAATATATTTACTTACAAGGATGTCCCAACAACGTATAAATTTTGTTAAACTGTTTTCTGAATAAATGAATTATTATTAATAGTCCATTCTATGCTTGAAAGGCAGCCAAGAAGTACATTGTTCTTCTTTAAACCCCTTGATCAAGAAATTATGACTTACCCGATATTGATCAACAGTTAATTTTTATTAAATCAGTTTCCATATGGTTAGTTGTTATGTTAAATTAATAATGATGAAACAACTTATAGTATCATAGTAAATTTATAGTTATTACCAGGATATTTTTAAATGTCTTATGATGCTAGAAAACGAATTACACTATTGAAGTACGCCAATACAGGTGTTAAAATTTGCTTCTTTTGTCAAGATTTTTTGTGCAATTGTATGAAATTCGGTCCAGGTTTTTCCATTTCCCAATGTGCTGTTTTCAATATATAAAAAAGAGAAAATATTTTTCTTGTGTAAAGTGCCATATTTTTTACTGATGAAGACCGATGTTCCTAGATTATTTTGAACGAATATTCTGAAGTTTACCATAGGTACTCAATTTTTCAGTTTTTAAATAAATGTGAAAATTAAGTCTCGCCTGTTACAGTGTATAATTTATGCCTGTATAAGAGTTATTTAATTTGTAACAACTTTTAACGATATTCAATCAATGTTTGTGTAAAAAGCTCATTGTGGCGTATATAGTTCATATATAAAACTTATATGAACATATTTACATTCTGAGTTATATGCTATTTTTATATATATGAACATTAGACACAAGCAATATATTTTGAGTAAGGTTAAGTGGTAAAAAAATAGTAAAAAGTATGTATTGTAAGCAAATATTAATATAATTTGTGATATGGTGTATTTTAATTTATTTTGTAACAAGTTATAATGTTTATAAGAATTTTCAATCTGATATTGTAACAAATGTATGATATTTTAGATTTTAAATTAATGGGCATTCTATGAAAATTTACTATTATGATACTTTTGACTCCTATCAACAACTTGTGCTGCCTAACTTTACAGGTGCCGTTTTAGATGGGTACAAATTGCATGAACTTATCTGTGTTATTTGTTAATACATAGAATCTCACACTAAGTTCCAATATTTTTACTATACACATCCAGATAGATGGATGGGACTCGTTAACCCTATGAATACACGTACAACTATCTTACTATCTACTGAACTAGGCAGAAACTGATCATACCTTATATCTATTTGGAGCGAATATAAACTTTGAAGCTAAATAAGTTTCAAGTCGCGATTATTACGAGTAGCTCCATTGTTTTACCGAGGCTTTGGCGAGGACTACCTATATAAAAACATAATTACTTAAGACAGCCTTAATACTCGAGGAAGACAACAGGAAAATTTGTATGATTATTATAATGTATGATTAGATTAACAAAAAGTTGTCCAATTACGCTACGTTGATACGCTTATAGTAAGTTTTTTCAACTGGAATATTTCGCAGATATTTTTATACAGATATACAGCAGCATAAGCTCCAGCCTTAGCTCTGTGACTACACTACCACCGCAAAGGTTTTACTGGATTAACTTTAGTGTGTACCCAATAGTAAGTAGGTAACAACTCATACATTTGTAACATTAACAGTCTGCCCAACATCTGTCCTCAGTTCTATCGCGGCTAGTGAAATCTGGAATGAGAGAACGCGATCATTATCTATCTCATCATAATTAAGAAAGTGTAATAACCTACCTACTTATGTTTTATTTCTGTAAATTACAACTTAATAAAGCACCACAACCCATTTATGGCTTATTTTATGCGAAGAAAGTTAAAATTATTTATGAAACCAAGAGTTACTTTAAATACATAAAAAAATCTTACAATATCACCTAATGACGGCATGCCATAACTTTTTTGAAACCACAAAGCTGGTTTTTAGCGCAGCCCTGTGTAACTACAAAGCAATACTTTGCTAGCAAGTTTAGGATTTATTTTTGTAATTGCAATATGCTCTACCAACGGCAGACTACGATTCTCCGCGGGTTATTGCGACTATATCACTGGGTGCAATGACCGATATAAAAATAATTTTCAAATAAACTTTATTATCTGCCTGATTTTGAAAATAATAACTGTCTCATTTCCATCCCCAGAACTGTACGTAGACGATGCAGAAATATCAGCTATACGAAGCCGGGGTTCGAGAGCAATCGGTTCGTACCTAACAACGAGTGCCTGTGGCCTATCCTCATGACGTTTTAAAGCAACAGCGTTTATGAAATAGTTCTTTCTAGGTAATATTACATATTAAATAAAATAAAGATTCATTCGAGGCCTTTGTACGGTCGAGAAGTTTCCCTTCTTCGGTTGAACTGTCTACCACTCGGTGAAGCGAAGGTGAAGTATATGACTAGAGCATGCTTCGCTTCCTGTGTCTTGTTACTTATGGCGAACTGTGAGAGATTCCTGCAGATGTCGAATGAGTGTGAGCCTTTGTGCTTAGTCCAGACAGGTCCGTCGACGAAGTTCGAAGCCGGTGCGAATCGAACAACATGTTTTGAGTTCAGACTTAGGAAGAAGCAAGTGATTTTAGTCAAGCCTGGAAACTAGGCAACTGTCGTTCTCAACAAAAACGTGACTTAAAATATGATTATCCAATTCCAGGTCCACCCGATCTACCGCACGGCTGCATGTACGAGGGCCGCTGGTTCGCCGACGGGGCCACGGTGCGCACGCGCGAGGCGTGCCTGCTGTGCGCGTGCGCAGGGGGCGCGCTGGCGTGCCGGCGCCGCGCGTGCGCACCGCTGCCCGAGCCGCCGCCCCGCTGCCACGTGCTGCACCGCCGGGGCGACTGCTGCCCCGAGCTGCACTGTCCAGGTCACCACTCCAAAACTTCGTGTATTCGAATACCTGCAGCGACCCAACATCCCAGAACTATCTACCGTAGCAAAAGGCACAAAAAAACCTCTTCCTCCTTCTCCTCCTTCCTCCTTTCCTCTTTCTTTTCTTTCTTTGCACACTTTAGGTATTTGGGCCCGATGAGTTAAAAACTTGAGACCAGTTTTTTATACCTGCACCATGATGTTTTTTTGAAAGCTTACCCATGTGTCTCAATTTTCAGATAGAATCATGCTCCTCGAGCATGGAGCGTCCGCGCGGTTCGAAGACGAAGACTACTCGGCCATCGCGACGCCCGCTTCAATCAGGCATGGTATGCCGTTTCACATATCACCGCACATGATACATTTTGTTTACAAGCAAATCAACTGTAGTGTTTCCAGCGTGCGTGGAAGGAGGGACGGTGTACGCCGCGGGGTCGGCGATGAGCTCGACGGTGGCCTGCGAGCAGTGCTTCTGCCTCGGCGGCGGCAGGAGGTGCGTGCGGCCGCGCTGCCTGCCGCCGCCGCCCGGCTGCAAGGCCCGCCCCGCGCCAGGCGCCTGCTGCCCCCAGAGGTACTACTGCGAGCATGTCAGCACCCGGCCTCCAGACAGGATAAATCCTCATGGTGAGTTCTGTCTCCAATTTACTATCACATTTAAATTTGATTACACCGAATACTGTTATACAGTGGTGATAGAATTCGACCCTTGGTTGAGAATTCGGCCACTTATTTGGGTCTTAATCTCAGACACGACCCCTTTTTAAAAGTTTGTCTTTTACTTGTCGTGTATACGCCCATATTTCCCCTAAGTGGTGGGCAGAAGTATCGATTAAGAAACTTCTCTAACATCAAAGATGTCGTAACATCTGTCTTCTTTTTAAGCGGGATCGATTATGGCGCTACTTTCCCAATCTGAGAAGAAACCTCTGCTTAGTATCTTGTAGCTCAATAAAAGGATATTATGATGATGAAAATGTTGATTATTGCAATTTATAATTTCAGACTGCGAAGGTCCCGATGGAAGAAGAGTTCTAGAAGGAGAGCGGGTAGTGACGGAAGGCGAAGATGAATGTACGCAATGCTTCTGCTTACGCGGATTAGTTCGTTGCCAGCACCTCTCGTGCGCTCCGCCGCTGTTAGGTTGTACGCCGCTGGTACAGCCTGGACAGTGCTGCCCACATCAATATCAATGTGATCACTTGAAAACTGGCAAGTTGTTTTTCATTTTGAAATTACTACAAGTAATCATTATCTATATAATTATCATACATTTTAACCCAGTATACCTAGAGAGAAAGAGGTTGCTATATTGTGATTTCACTTACATATCCTTCTTTTGTTTATAGGAAGTAAATACCCAGATTACCTTCAGAGTTTATGGCACAATTCCCTGGGATCTACGAAGAATGAAGACCGTGCTTTTCATTCCTCCAAGTCTACTAAGCGCGAAGCCAATATCAAGCTGGTCAGTACTGCCACTGATCAGACAACAATCGCAGAGCCTACTAAAAATAATATTTCCACTACCACTAAAGTTAAAAGAAAGACCGATGAAGTTTCGCCGACAACCTCTACTCCAAACATCATCCTAGTTGATAATTCTACTACAAGCCAAAGTTCTACAAATATTTATGATAGCACAACAAAAATGTCTGTAATAGAAGGAACTACAACTGATTCTCAAGAAATAATAGAAAACGTAACCACGGAGCAGCCAGAAGCTACAGTGAAGATTATGATCAACGGCACAATTAATTGCACAACGGAATTATCATCGACGTCCCTGGCCCTCAATATAACGAACGCAACTGACATAGACAAAATCAAAAAAGAGAGTGAAGCTAGAGTGCCATACAAAGACATCAGTAACATGGATGCTCACACATTAACTCCGGTTGACATAATCACAGATAGATACGCTGGCTTTGATGAAAATGAAACGTTCACAATCAACGTAACGAGTTCTCTAAGAACCAATTCATCTCACTCAACGACCACTTCAACCACAACAGTGGCCTCGACAAAAGCTATACCGGAACCTCTGGATTCTCTATTGAGTGCTTTGAACATTACAAAAAAGACAAAGGAAGATTACGATTATGATTATACAGAGCCTACTCTACCGCCGTCCTTGCCCAACTTAAAGCAAGTATTCCTCACACCTCGCCACCTCATGTACTATTACGAATTAAGAGTTTAATAAAGTAAATGTATGTTCTTTTTTCAGAATAATTCCTTTTGTGGCTGCAGATGCTGTGGTCGAAGATGATATTTCGTCCAAGGAAAGTCTCACTTACCCTGCGATGGAAAGAGAAGATAAATTCCCCGTCTATTACCCCAGCGTAGAATCTAAAGATTCGGCGTTTCCAACAAGAAGAGAAGACATTTATCCCCCGACACAATATCCCGTATTTATATCGAAGAAAATAGAACCACCTAAATATCCTGCCATACTAGAAGAAGATCTCTCCAGTGTCGGCTATCCTGGTGTCACTAATGACCTGTCTTCGCCTGTACATGAATATACAGTCACTGCTTCGTTGGGGAGTCATCATCCAGGAGCTAATAAAGTGGAAATAAAACTGCCAACCACCAGCCCCAACTTTGAAATTGAAACGCCAGCAGTAAACCTTTTTTCGCCTCCAGTAGAAACAGAAGGTTTGTTAGATCTTAGGTCCATTTCCTAGATTGAAGGGGTTATCCCCATAAGCCACTGTGACCTAAAAAGATCTATTATTTCATAGATACTTTAATATTTAATTATTTACTTGATGAAGCTTTTTTGGTGTTTTTTCAGGTGGATTTATACCTAAAGGACCCGGAGTGATAGACGAATATTACGCCGTGTATCCGAGCACACCCTCAGGACCAGTCGTACCACATTTAACTACTTCTATGCAATTGGACACAGAAAAAGGTATCTACGATCCCAAAAATTACTTTTTAAGAAGGTATATCAATGTATCAAAGTACCGTATACCTAGTACAGAACGGTAATTTAAAATTTCAGGTGAATGCACTTCAAACGACGGGCGAAAGGTTCCCGCGGGGGATACGGTGAACCTCGCTTGCTCCGTGTGCACGTGCGCGTGGGGCGAGCTGCACTGCTCCCCGCGCCCGTGCCCCGCACCCGCGGGCTGCCGGCGCCGCCAGCCCGCCAGCAGCGCGGCCGACTTGTGCTGCGGAGAGCTGATCTGCGACCAAGGTACGCATACTTTAGCACTGCAACAAAGTTCATTTTCAATTTATCTTTATTTAGTTGGGGTCTCCTTGCTCCTTGGAGTAGCTAAGTAGGCCTTGGTCAACCGCGCCGACCAACTGCGTATTGGCAGACTTCGGCCGACTAAGGCCTAATCCCTCCCATTCTGAGCGGAGACCCGTGCTCAATAGTGGGACAAAGAAAGTGTTGTGATGATGATGAAGATTTCACATTATTTTAAGAAATTAAATGTCACTTGGTGTAACGGTGAAGGACACATGAGGAAACCTGCATGCCTGAGAGTTCATAATGTTCTCGAAGGCATGTGAAGTCTGCCAATCCGCACTTGGCCAGCGTGGTGGACTAAGGCCTAATCCCTCATGTTCTGCGAGGAGACCCGTGCCCATCAGTGGGGCAAAGAAAGGTTTGTGTTGAACACATTAAAAAATAAACTCATACTAAGCGTGTTCTTATAGCTACAAGTGATCTTTAAAAAAAGTGGCTTGGTAAATGGCAAATTTCATTTTACTATTACTAGATAAATAAAATAGCTATCCTCTACGCATCATATTATAACGTTCATACATCTACCTACTGAAAAATTATTGTTACAGGCAACGGAACAACGCCATCTCCTTCAATGACAACAAAAAAAGTTAAGATAACTTCGAATAAAACAATGACCCCAGCACAAAACGTCACCGAGAGCCAGATTATTAATATGCCTCAAACTACAAAAAGCGAAGATTTCAATCCCATTATGATTTCAACCACCACCAAAGCTCCGGAGGTCGCTATTGGTCAGAATAGCACAACAACTGAAGTGTTAAACATCACGTCACATGCTGTTCCACAAACGACCGAAAAAATTACAACCACTACAACTACCATAACTTCAATAGATAAAGAAACTCAAAGTTTCAATCAATCCCTAGAATACGACGAAGAAGAAAATGATGAAGGATTTTCGTTCGGCAGCGTCTTGAAACTGCTGCTCAGCGATAATTACGACACGACAACCACTGCCCCACAGAAGAAACGAATTCCTCTAATCAACACTACAGCTCACAAGCCGACAACTACGACGTTAAGGCCAGTGACGGCACCGAAGCTTCCATCTAAATACGGCATGGATTCTTTCGTTCCAGTGACGCACCATTACCCGTATAGTCCTCCAAAGAAATTATTTCAACAGAACCCAATAAACAGAATCGATCACTTGGTGCTTGGGGAATCTACTGCTATCAGGAGCACGGCTCGACCGACGGCAACATTTCAGCCTTCGCCGGTCGCAACGACCAGGAAACCAGCAACCACTAGCAGAGCACCCCCGCGCCCTACCACCACCGTGTCTATCGAGGTGCAAGAAGCTGAACAACCATTGATTAATGACGTTCCCCGGCCTGCTAGTAATGCTCTAGGACCGGGCCTCCTAAAACTAGCAGGATGTAACATATACGGAAGAATGTATCGCGTTGGACGGATCATTGCGGAGCTTTCGAGTCCTTGTCAAGAGTGCAGATGTACAGAAATAGGAGTTCAGTGCAGGCCATTGAAGTGTTGAAAACATAATGTTTATTTAACATAGAACAATTTTGTTGCTTTCACGATAAAAATTGTTTAAAATACTTTTGGTAGCCTAAAGGTAAATTATTGTACAGTATTTGTTTTTCTGACTGCTTAATATTAAGATTAGTAAAGTAGTGAAGTTACTTGTAAGAAGAAAATATTTATTTTTATCAACGAACACTACTGACTGCCAGCAGAAGCAACACTTTCACAGACACGGTAGTTCGAGAAAGGGTTTTTGCCAGTTGGCAGTTTGTTAATAAGTATCCTTTTGCATTTAAAGTTTGGTTGTGGTCGAGAAGTTTTGTCCGTGGTACAAATATTTTATTTAAAATATTGTTTTCAAAAGCCATTTCAAATGGATTAATTAAAAGTTCTGAAATAAAGTTTGCCGCTCATCGATCGAATTCAGAAATAGTTGGGATTTCATAAGCAAAACTTTGTGTACTTGCCCCAAAAATATGTCACAATTTAATATTGCTGAACAGAACTTTAGATATACCTACTTATCGTTAATTAGTTTTCTCGATCTCCAACAGTAGAAAATGTAGTAATAATTAAGTACTTAGTACCTACCTATGTCTGTGGCCTAACAATAACATTTGTCGAAGGCTCTTTGTACGAAAAAAACAATTAAAAAAACATTTAGATCAAAGATTAAAATATTTTCCTTGGCTTTTCAGCACCACCTATCCGCTGCCGTCGATGACAACTGTGACTGACTTTGAACAAGACTCAATCAGGGACTGGGATGGTTAGTCCAGTTAGCTGAGAGTTAGAGAGAGTTTGTCAGTTCGTTGGTGGGTATGAGTACTGGGGACTGTTAGTGATAGTTAATCCTGTTAGTTGTTAGTAATAGCCCAGTTAATAATTGTGTTGCTACCCTTCAGAACTAAAATGGTCGCCAAAAGATAATTATTACACGGTAGAAATGGCGATAAGTAAAATAACTAAAAACGGACATAACCATTGTTAGTTTACTATCTCATTGAACAGTATATGACTAGATTAAGGTTTCACATAAGATCCGTGGGTAATTAATAAATAAATAAATAATAATAGAAATCAACAGAATATGTCTTTCCTTTCTAAACTCATGAAAAAGATAATTTAAATTATTGATGTGAGAGGTAACGATCGATCGGGCGAAATAAGTTTATTTCTTGTTAAATGATGATGTTTAAAAATAATTCTTGAAAGCATTCTAAGTAAGTAGTTTTAATATTCTAAATTCAAAATAAAAATATACTGAATCAATGTACACAATCCCAGCCTTCATTTCTTCCAAACAATGGGTCAGGAATGAACACAACCATATTAATGAAACATAACTTTATTTCAGTCCGAGTTCGAAAGATAAAAATTAATAATGTTCCAATGTTTTGACACAAAACAGCAATAAGAACGATTTCTTAGAAATCAATACAATATCATCAACATCATCACTACCATCAATATCATTAATATCATACAGTGAACAATAAGTATGACGTACAAAATGTAAAATCTCTTAAATGTTACGATACACATTTACTACTTGAAAGGAATTGTAAAATGGTTTTATACAATGCTCATTCTTTGGATTGAGCTGTTGAACGCTTTTACTAAATAACAATAACATTAAATTAATACTTAACAACTATTATTTTTCTACGTTAATAAATATACTGGACTAGATAAACCAAACTATTATCATGCAGGATGACACGGCAGCAAAAGTCGTGCATATTCTGCAGACTGGAGAGAATACCATTTTTACAGGTTGATTCATTTACGTCGAGAGTATATTTAATGTTGAACAATTTAAAACATACGTGTTCAAACTGGAATACAACTGTACCATCATTGTACTAAGATAAACCAATACTCCGCACGACGTTGAACATCGAATACCTTAATCTAGCTTAAGTACATCAAAATTCTCAATTCGTAAGACTTGGTTACAAATTTATCGATTTATAAAGACGGTGTAGAATTTTTGAATACATTACTAAAACTTATTCTGCAATATTAACGCTACGAATACAATTTTATGCCAAAAGGCAATAACAACAATTTTTGAGGAAGACCCTTGTGCGTTTCTTAAATTCCTAATTTATTCAATTTTGGTTCATTTTCAAGTGTCCTGAGATTTGCACTCAAGAGATTGAAAATATGGTCGTTTTAAAAAACTGTTATATGTCACGTTACCAAAGTATATGATTATTACTTGATGAACTTCCAATAAACTTTGAGCTCACGTTTTAAGTACGGTTTTAATCGAAGGTTTTAATCAATTTTTAATTCATAGAGTAGTCAAAAAGTAGCCTAGGATATGCCTCATTATTTTTGCAGTAATACTTAAAATTAGGCCGATGTTTATCACTAATGTTTGTCACTATGCAGTGCATTCTAACTGGTGCATAAACGTACACACAAAATAATGCGCAGACTAGTTTTCACAGAAGCACCATTTAAGTACCTTAAAGATAATAATCTCGATGAAATGACTTAAAAAATATAGATAATGATATTTGTCAATGACTTTTGTAAAATATATTTTTGTATACTACAAAAAGTGTACAAAAAGGTAGTCTCCTACATTTACTCTTTTATAACCCTTAATATTAATGAAGATCAAAAGACCTCTGTTTGGAAACTAGCTCGTGATTACAAACTCATACAAGTTGTCTCAGCTGCACTACAACAACGCAATAAATCACCCGCGACTGCGAACACATAAAATACTTCGCCACGTCTCGGTGGGCTGAGTGTTACTTCGTCAAACTAGCTCGGCCTGATAGGGTCTTAACTTGCTACTGAAAATTGCTTGTTCATATAAAGCAGAAGACCTTCCGAACTTCTATAACCCCTCAGCACTTTGTACACTTTCTTCTTTGGTAATCTTATTTGGTATCGTATGTGACCTCCAACACAAGAAAACAAGTCACCAGGACTCTAAGAATATAGGGTTTCTTCTTTGTTTATCTCATAATATTGTATCCACAACACTCGTGAATACCTGGTGATTCCTTAGTAATCTCATTTTTTTGGTATCGGCACTGTCTTCCTAGAATGGATGAATCGCGTCACTGAGTACCTGATAATCCTTTACTAATATCACGTGTCGCCCTCTTAATCTCTCGGGATAATGGAAGTGACGTGAAGTGCCCCAAGACAGAGGCTCAGGTGAAGGGGGCCGGGGGGCGGAGGGTGTGTCAGGTGAAGGGGTCGAGGGGGCGAAGCGCGTAGTGCGCCGCGGCCGCCACGACCCCGCCGCCCAGCAGCAGAGCAGACATCACGCGGAGCACACGTATGTGGATTTTGGCTGAGTTTTCACCTGCAATAAAGTAAATTTGTCAACGTAAAGAAATTATCATGGAGCTGATACATCAACTATTAAACCCTTAGATTAATACTAGAAACAGTAAACACACGAAAGTCTTGAATTGCTAATCGTTTGATGCATCGCCCCAATTATGCTACAAAGGGCTCTACCTACTTATAAGACTGTTCAGCTGTATCAAAAGATCTCTTTTAGCTTCCGCAAACCAATGGCACTCCATTGTGAGGTAAGAACCATTTCCCAATTGGAGACCGAGGTGGTATCTTAACTCGTGACCACCGATCTAGTACGAGTTGAGTGTAGTGTGTTATGGAGTGAGTCCAACAGTCGAAAATGTGTCTGCTTAGTGCAAGCCCTCACTCAAGAGCTAGCACGATCCATGCTCAGCCAGAACCACTAGTGAGGTAAAATAATGGTGGGTCATTATCCATTAAATTTCCACCGCTAGACATATTATGTATGTTAGTCTTTAAGGTATTTATGCTATGGGCCTTGATGCCTGCAATAAATGATTTATTATTATTATTATATGATATGCCATCATCTTATCGACGTCACTTCAACCCCGTCCTGTGCCCTCTGAATCCAGCAGTTTCCCGCCGTCTTATGTCCGAACCCGGAGAATCCCATCAGATACAGCGGGGTACTGACCAGTGAAGACGAGGAAGCCGAACGGCAGGCCAACGGCGGCGCCAAGCGCGTGCGCCGCCCACGCCACGTGCTCGTAGCCCGCGCCCTCAGGCGGCGCGCGCAGCAGCGCCCAGCACCCCTCCGACGCGCCCAGCACCACCACGCTCAGCGGCCGGAACCACCACAGGGGGACGTGCCCGAATCTGGAGAATTTACCGAAATTAGATGACTCATCTTTCAATTTTAATTTGATCAAAACCCTGGTTTGTTATTGATGATACATATATTGATTTAATAATGAATTGACTGAGCTCTTTTCATTTCGATTATACTCGTATGTACAGTTACAGTTACAGCGTTATGCTACTTCGCAGCAATCCGCGAACAAACAAAAATGAAACACAGGAAAACATGCACATGCGATCAATGAACACACAGCCCAACACACACACACCGGTGGTGTGTGTATTCATTTATCGCATGTGCAACGTGCACCAACATGCACGTTGGTCATCGATGTAAGATGTTGTTTTATAATATGAGCATACACTAACGCAACAGGCACAGACCTGTATAGTTAGCTGTACATTTTAGTAGTTTTTTTAAAGTGTCACCTCAGGCAGACATTGGGCAGGTGCGCGGTGAGCAGCGCGTACACGGCGGCGGAGGCGCCCACCACGCGCACGCGCGGCTGCAGCGCGCCCGCGCCGAGCGCGCCCGCCGCCACGCCCGCCGCCCACACGCCCGCCACGCGCGCCCAGCCCTGCTCGCGCTCCAGCCGCCACCCCACCTGATCAGATAAACATACATACAATAAGGCGCGGCACGAACGAAACCTTTCCTCCTCTTTCGCGGCGCTGTGAGCGCTCCTGCGTGAGGGAATTCGGATGTAAGGATGGTCCTTCTATCCGGGCAATTGCAGGGGTGAACCCCGTCGGTGACCTCCCCGCTATTGAGGGTGATACTAAGGCGCGGCATAATCATGACCAATCGATCCGATGACGGGGAAATGTAGAACTTAAGCGATGTTGTCAACGATGATGTGGCCCAGCGAGGAATATAATATTATTGTTGGCAACACAACTAAACTGCAACGGGCTTCTGTAACTCGGTCGACGTATGCGTTACGTAGCAAACACCCTTAGCTCAGAGAAAGATTATTAGGACTTCTTGACTTATTCTGTAACTCACTGACAGTTCCAGCCAATAGCTTGAATTGATTATCAAAGAGTTACACAATTATCCCGCAGGGCGACCAGAGCCTTGGGCGCAAGGCGCAATTACGCTTAGTGTGAACTGAGGAAGCTACTCACGGCCAGAGCGACGAGGGCGTTGAGCGCGAGGTGCGCCGCGCTGGCGTGCACCAGCCCGTAGCTGAGCAGCCGCCAGGGCTCGCGCCACCACGCGCCCGGGGACCAGTCCAGCCACGCGCGCGTGCCCTCCGCGCCGCACAGGTGGACCGCCACCTGGGAACAGGGACAGTTGAGCACAATGGTCACTCGAGCCCTCCAGCGGTCGAGCGGTCACCTGCTGTAACGGTGAGCTGAAAAATCGTGAGGAAACCTGGATGCTTGAAAGTTCAATGTGCACAAATCCCTCCCATTCCAAAAGGAGATCTGTGCTCTGCAGTTGGATAAGTAACGGATTGCAGTTGTTGTTGCGGCTTCAGACGTCATAGGAAGTCTACTGGGAACTGCTGGACTCTTTACACACGCACATACAAGTCCATCTCTTGGATCACACCGCCGTGCAAGGTCTCGTCATAGCTCTCATCGTAGTATAAAATTAAATTTGTGAGAATGCATTATGAAAAAAGTGCGATCTATTGGTCTATGCTAGATCAACACTGGCGACAATGCAACAGTGTTTTCAGTTCACAAAATTAATTAAGATGGCGACCCCCAGACAGAACAATAGACTCATATTTGGGTTTGACTCATTAAGGATAAAATTATCTTACGTAATGACGTCAAACCATGCATGTTTACAAAACAATTTAATTGAAATATTTTATCACTGGCGTGAAACGTGATTATAATTAATACAATGATCGGCATCCGAATAAGTTCATACATGTTGTTTATATTTTCCTCCTGATAAATGTAATTAATAATTCAACCTAAAATAGACCTATTAAATAACAGGTCAAATTACGATAAGTATTATCATGGTGATGATGAAGTAGGGCGGCTTCAGTGCTTCGATGAGCCTCTCTTTTCTCTTCTGGAATTTCGTCTTCACCGGGTTCTTCTTTATGACGGGAGTGCACATGTGTTTCTTTATGTCCTTCACTCCCAGCGTGAGCCCCGCTTGCAGCCGCGTGTGTTTCTGGACGCTCGGGGACAACAGTCTCCTGTTCTCCCCCGGACTGTTCGTCCTGCTGTCGGTGAGCCTCTCCGCCTCCTCGGTCTCCAGCCAGGCCTGCGCCGGCGGCACCACGTCTGGCAGAATCCTCCTGCCCTGATGCACTGGCACCAACCCGTCTTCTTCGTTCAAACGCTCCATCTATAAATATTACTATTATGAATAAAAGCGTTGCGTCCATAGCCCAATGGCTCGATTCTATGTGATTGACAGAGATAAGCTAAATGCAAAATAAATAAGATAAATGACGGGCGCGGTCGGTTTGACTAGTGGGAAAATTTCATTAGCTCTACCGCGCTTCGGAGGTCACGTTCAGCCGTCGGTCCCGGTTGTTTTCAATGATGAAAAAATTCGCTAAGCCTTGTCGAAGACCTGCGGGTGGCTTGAGAACATTAGACACCGGGTTGGCCACTAACCCCTCTACCAATCCGCTTTGGAGCAGCGTGGTGGAGTATGCTCTAGACCTCCCGCAGATTTGTCCGCGCTCAACGGTGGGACGCTATGGGTTGCAGCTCTCTTTTATATGCTCCACCTCCGCGGGAGGCCTAGGCCAGTGTTGCGAGTGGCAACACATTTAACATCCATGGGTATTTATCTGCAAAATAAATATCGGGGTTGAACCCGGGGACGTGCGGTTCACTCACCACCGCGCCACGGAGTCTTCAATATGTTCTCTTACGCACTGCCGTTAACTTTCTCTGATCAATTACTTTATCAATCTTAAATAAGTTACTAAGAGACTTTAGGATCACTTGCGCAAGAGTGGCGCGTGAGTCACCCTCCAGAGTGCGATTGCTATCTTAGATTATAGACAGATAACATGACTGGGACACTTGCTCTACTGCCCTAATTTCCAGGTGATAACACTATTTGATTGCTTTTTAAATAACTGATGTAGATTTATTACACGGTCTCTAAAATAATTTACAGCCATAAAAGAAACGAACAAGCAAAAATATATTATTGTGAGAATCCTGATGGCTTCAATTAACATTGTGCAACTCTTGCCGATGGACTATAGGTACCGTTTAATTTACATGCTTTTAAAACAAAGCCCCCAAATTATTGTACTTCACGATAAAGTGACCAATATGGTTCCTTTCTAACGGACACCGGTAAACTTGTTCTACTGATGCTATGCGTCTACTTTTATTTAAAAGCTTTTATTTAACTTCACTCGTATCTATGTATCCATGTCCTGGAATCTTGCAATCAATATTTCACCCACTTCCACTCAAGCTATCGAGCTGAAATTCGGCACACATATTTATTTCCGATGACAATGCACGAAAATAAAACAAAAAGTTATAAAAATCTTTAAAAAAAAAAATTATGTATAATTTGTAATATGTCATTTATTATCCGTGAATTATAAAAGGAAACGGTTTAAAAATCTGATAAATAAATATGTTGTTACAAACCTCTTCGTAATGTTCCGCAACAGGAGCCATGGTGTGGCCGGCCAGCCGCGCTGCTCATCTTCCGGCCAAGCGGAGGGCTGGACACTACGAGTACACCGCCGTCATAACTGCGGACAAATGGTGCCATCCCGTTATCTCCTGCTAATTTATAGCTAAATATTAAAGGAAAACACTGTTTCATATTAATTGACCCACCTAACGAGGAATTCCCTTAAATTGCTTTACAGGGAAACCATGCTTATCGAAATACGAGTATGTTGCGGTTGCGCATCCTATACAGATTTTATAGGCGTTGCTCTTCTATCAGTAACCCTTCTCGCTCTCAAAACTTATCTTCGGGAGTTATCTATACTTCTATACTAAAACTAGTGGACGCCCGCAGCTTCGCTCGCGTAGAATTAGACCCATTAACGACGTCTACCCGTCTAACGACTTCAAAAACGGCAAAGTTTCATACTAACTTTGCACCCCCGTTTTACCCCCTTAGGGGGTGAATTTTCAAAAATCCTTTCTTAGTGCTCCCCTACGTTATAAAAGGAACCCCTGTGCAAAATTTCAAGTTTCTAGCCCTTATGGTTTAGGCCCTGCGTTGATATGTCAGTCAGTCAGTCAGTCAGTCAGTCAGTCAGTCAGTCAGTCAGTCAGTCAGTCAGTCAGTCAGTCAGTCACCTTCTCCTTTTATATATATAGATTATAAAGAGGAAACAATTGTTTGTTATGTTTTCACATAAAAACTACTGGACCGATTTCAAAAATTCTTTCACCATTAGAAATCTGCATCTTCACTGAGTGACATCGGCTATATAATATTACTAGGCGCAAACGAAACTATTGTTATGTCTAATTCCACGCGAGCGAAGCTGCGAGATGCGAGAGTGAAAGGGTTACGTTTGTGAAGGTATACAGTAATCACACAATATATTCAGTTCTTCTAGTCTTTACTACATCCAATCTAATCATTGATTATAATTAAAGTTTTATACATAAAACCCTTCGGAGGTGGTTGTTTATAAGTTAACTTTTCATTCTTTCCTTGAACGTCTTAGCCTTTTATCGCCTTTATCTTATCGTAATTGGTCGACAAAGTAAAGGCTTTCGTGATGCGAGACTTCAAAATTTCAGGCCACTTGAGGCCTCCTTCGACGTGAGCATAGACCGTCGCCATGCACGAATAGGCCTAACAGACCCAACAGCAACCAACCGGGTCATCTCGGAATACGTAGACGATACGTTCTGCTCAAAGCTGTTGGTAGAGCAAGTCCTCGCCCCGCACCCCGCACACCGCACCCGCGGCTGCACACGCGGGGCTATTATCGGATCGCTCGCCGCAAGCATTAATATGTAATAGGGAAATTAGATTAGTTAATTAAATTCTAATTAAGTGGTTATGCATTATAGAGATGAAGACTGATCCTACTGTTTAGGCTTCCTTTAAGCTATATTTGTGGTCGTACCACGTGGTTTTAAAGATTTTCTTCCCGCTTTTTTTCACACTATTGTTATGATTCTACCAATATTTCCATACATCCGGCCCCTTAGGATGTTTCAGCTATACCTAATCTTCAAATTTAGTAAGTAAGCAATTATTAATTTTAAAAAACCTTTGTTACTGAGAAATATTTTATTTACCGTTGTGAATGATTCACACACAACGGTAAATAAATATCTACTTTAGGATAGGGAATGAAAAGTTTTTATGAACAAAACAGGGCTTAGTAATCGTGCCTTTTGTCTGCTGAAAAATCTGCGAACAAACCGGCCTAGACAGTATTAAACGGATACCCAGCCAGCGATAGCTCTGGGCTCCGGGAACAACTGGACAAGTGCGAGTCAGCCTCCGCGAAGAGTTCCCACTTGTGCTCTATTTAATCAACAATCTTATATGATCCTACCTTTTGTATTAAAATTAATATATAAATAATAATAATAATACGCGGACTAAATAGCAAAAGTGTCGTTACAGCTTTTGGTCTTAATTTTTTTTGTCTAGCCCCCTTTCGCAACGCGCGATAAATCGTTAATCTTTATTTAGTGAAAGTTAACAAAGTACATACACAGTGTTATGCTATCATCATTGTACATGTTGGTTTTTTTGTGGCTGAGCCGGGCGTGAGCCTGTGATTCAGGCAACTGAAAATATACACTAGTTTGGCAGAAGGAAAGTTTTCATTCCAGATACGCTGTCCTTAGAATAGAGATACGTTAAGCAAGAATGAATAAGTCCTTAAAACTTAATTAATGCTGTATTACGTACCTAACTAAAAAATAAATTGCATATTGAACTTTGCTGTACCCTCCTACTGTATACATTTTAGTCCAGTTAATTGTTCTTAGTTGATTAGTACTCTCCGCTTGCTCAAACTGATCGACAACTTGGGACTGTGCTGAAAATCAGCAATTTGGCTGAGTACTGTCCTACTTTACTACCTTTATTCTATCAAATTTTGATTTTTTACTTGTTGTGTTGCAAAATAAATTAATTCTTACTCTTATTATTATTCTACACAAAGCTTTCGCTCAGCTTAATGATAATGAATGATGTAAGCGATTTTCGATTGTTTTTTTGTCGATTTTGATTCAAGCCTTGCGCACTCGGAGGCTGAATCCGTCGACTATTCCAGCTCAGCCTTTTCCCAAGGAACCCTAAAACAGTTCGCCTCCAACCCGTCCGCGACGCTCGCTGCCGCCCGCGCCCCCTGCCGGTAATTAGCTCGTCGTTGCAACTCGCAATTAAACTGTAATGCTACAGCGCACTGCCTTGCAATGGAAACCACTGCTCTACCCGCTGAATTATAGTTACGATAGCTGTGGGGAGACCCGTCCCCAGCAGTGGGAGGTGGTGGGAGGTCTACCAGTAGCTAGCTAGGTTTTTTTAAAGTCTGCAATCAGAACACTTGTCTGCAAATATGGTACTAAATCCTATCCTAAAGATCCTGAATTCTACAGTACCAAAATAATATGTTGCACCGTACGTACGTACGTACCCATTCTAAATCTTTTCCTTCTGAGCATCGACAATAGAGAATATTAAGGTCTAGGCATTCCTGACATCCTAGCTAATATTCAGAGCCAAGTTACTTCTCACAAAAGGTTTAAGCCTTAAGCCTTAAAGCCTTAAGATTAAGCCTTTAAGACGCCCCGGGGGCAGGGGGCAGGGGGCAACTACGGCTAGGATTATGCAATACTCCTGCATACATTGAGGGGACTTACTGATTGGGCAGCTTCTTCTGCCTATCGAACATGCAGATATGGTTTCATTATTTTAAGGGTCACGTTACCGATAATGTTGTTTGAGTATAAAAATACTCTATAGAGTAGTTACGTGTATTAATATCATAATTTAATTTAATTTCAAAATTTAATTTTGTATTTTTTACAACATATTTATCTGACATTCGAATCAAAACATACTTATTGACAAATTAGACAGATGAAAAATGACAAAATTAATTTAGTTTTTGTTAATTCACGAAGGTTGCATTAATAGCAATAGCTGCGACCCATAGACGTCCCACTGCTGGGCACGGGTCTCCCGCACGGACAAATCTGCAGGAGGTCCTGAGCATACTCCACTACGCTGCTCCACTGCGGATTGGTGGAGAGGTTAGTGGCCAACCCGATGTTGAATGTTCTCAAGAGACGGGTCGCTTGAAAACTTCAAACACAACTTCGACAAGGCTTCGACTATTTTAACCATTAAAAACAACCGGGACCGGATTAACTCCGAAGCACGGTAATCAATAGCAATAATTAAGCTCAACTACAGTTTTGTCTAGGGTTCGGAAGTCGTAGAAAGGTACAGTGACATCAAGAGAGTCCTTGTGAGTAGTGTGTGTAGGTTTTACTACACTTTTCTCATAGCTACTTATTTTATTACTAACTTACTGTAACTTACTAAGAAGTTTCGTGTCGACCAGAGTGTCAAATCCAAACTTGATCCTTCACCTTGGTCCTTGACCTGGTTAACCCTAACGCACCTGCTCCAAAAAACCACGTGCATAGGCACACAATGATGTTCTCTATTCAGACGCAAATTGGCAAGTTGTAACAAGCCAGCACCAGCTCGAGACCACCCGCGCGCTCGCCCATTGTCTCGCCGCTAGCAAAACAATTGGCTAATTATAATTGCTGTTATGCCACAATTATATTATATCCTATTTTTACTAGATGGGAAAATCGAAGCCTCGAGCCTAACAACATGTTAACATTGTTCAGTTTTATTGGTCAACGACATTGACAAATATTGACAAACCTTGTTATTTGGAAATATATGTGGCGTACATTCTTAGCTATATAATCTGAATATTTATATTTACAGATATACGAGTATTTAGATAAGCATATAAGCTCACGTGCAGGCAGCCCCGCCCCACCGCTGCTGCTAGTTCGGTTCAAGATATTAATGTTAAAATGTTCGGTAGTATATCATTAGGAACAAATGACTAAGGTTGTCACATACATAGACATGAGCTTCAGGCATACATTAGAATCTTCACGAGCGCAGTACACAAAGAATAATCCGACGTACCTATTTCAAAAATAGTATTTCCTTATAGGATTAGTCAGTCACGTTGGAGCTCACGTGTGCATTGTGCATAGAGCAAGCCACATGTTTACAAACAAACCGCATGCGATGTGCAAGCCACCCGTACAGACAGACAGACAGACAAACAAGCCATGCTCGTCGGATCCAAACATGGATTCGATTCGATACGAACACAGCGGGCAGAAATCTGAACCACAAATGAAAACTAAACAAAACAAAACCGATCTGCACTGGAGCAGCGTGGTGGTGGATTCAAATCCGAGCGCCACCATATGTTCTCGAAGGCTTCTCATAATGTCATAATGTTCATAATTTCTTCAAAGGCTTATGATGTCTGCCGATCAGCACTTGGCCAGCGTGCAGGACTAAGGCCTAACCTCTCCCGTTCCGAGTGGAGACCCGTGCCCAGCAGTCGGACTAAGAAAGAGTTGTGGTGGTGGATCCATCCATCAGTCTTTCGAGGTCCACTGCTGGACATAGGCCTTCCTCGATCGACAACACTTCTGCCGATCCTAAATGACGGAGGATAAATTTATTTAAATAATGGTTGGTTTCTAGTATCCATCTCGGCCCATCCTATAGCTTATTTAAATAATGGTTTTTATCCATCTCAGCACATCCTATAGCAGAGTAACTGGCCGAGGGTTATCAACCTCTGTCTTGCGATAAAAATCTACACGCATTATTTACTAAGCGTAAAGTACTTTTGAATACACTCATAAAAGTGTGCCGTTTCCGATATCGATCAATCCTCCGATTTTGATCCATTAAAAAAGATTAAAGTGGCTGGGTTCGTGTGAATTTAGGATAAAATGTTTTAACCGCTAAATGTTTCCCAACGTTGTTTTCGGTCATTTGGATACAATCTTATAAAGGGTATGATACACTATCTCCTATAGAAGTCCCGGATAGAGCCACTGCTTTACTTTTCCTGTACTACATGTACTAAAGAAAACAAAACTTCACACTTTCTAGACAACATGCTTTTCCAAAGTAATGTCTGCATCGACATTACCAAGGTGTCATCAATCGCGCACAAAAGCTGCAAATCGATACGGCCTCGGTTCCAATGAATAAAAAGTAGGCTAAACCGCCCTCGAATCGGCAGATACTATCCTGGTTTACTGATTTATCGGTAACTAGGTCCTGTGCCTGCAACGTGATACATATAGCGTACAACTCGAACAAGCCACACAAACAATCTCTACTATTGACACAGAATACATAATAGTACAATTCTATTAACGAGGAAAACCGCACTGCTCATGGGAATTTCAATGTTGACACGGACGCCAAAATATTGTTCAATTCAACTTTGGTGTTGCTCGGTGTTATCTCGCGGATGTTGTGAGAGTTCACGAAACGATTTGATTGTATGTCAGCAGCTTATTGCTTTGCTGGCCTAAGTGGAAGCTTGCTTTGTTAGTTTTGTTTGTCTTTAAATTTTTTTTTCTTCATGGTTTTCATTTAATTCTTTAAAATTATTAATTTTCAAATTGTGGTTTGGGTTATTTTTAAAGTATCTTTATTTACTATCGTTTCATTTCTTTCAGATCAGAACAGACATAGATACTCGTATTTCTCCTTTCCTCATATCCTCAGGAAATACGATTAAATAAAATTTTATTTATGTTTATTTACAAAATGGCAGTGTATTATAATTATCACCACTGACACAAGGTGTTACGTGGTCTAACGCACAATCCGGCAATCCTGCAAGAATTAGGTTTATACGACCTTACAACTACGGAGCGAGTTCTTTGGTTATATTTATTTGGTTCTGATTTTTTATGGTTTTAATTAAATCTCGTAGATTCTAATTCATAATTCTTAATTCATTTATTTGCTTTAAATGTGGTACAATTTGGTTGTTATGTAGGTGAAGGGTTCCTCACATCTAATCTTCTAATATATAAAATTTCCGTGTCACAATGTTTGTTGCAGTCCTCCTCCGAAACGGCTTTACCGATTTTTACCAAATTTTATATGCGTATTCAGTAGGTCTGAGAATCGACTAACATCTATTTTTCGTCCCCCTAAATGTTAAGGGTAGTCCACACCAAAATTTTTTTTTTTAATTTTTAGACGAAATTTTTTGTTTTTATTTTTTTATGATACAGCTTTAGAAAATACACACAACCCTGAATTTTCAACCCTCTACGATCAACCCTTATTTTCCCATCGCGATTTTTATTTTTAATAAGGAATGATTGGCAAAACATCGTTTGCCGGGTCAGCTAGTTTAGCTATAAATATTGGCAGTACACAAATTGTTTGATGAACGGAAACGGGAATCGTCTAGTCTGCTTTAAAGCAGTTTCAGCTTCGTTAGTTGAGATTCAGTACACATGGATGGAACATGTATATTATTAGCTTAATTATTTATCACAATTATAGCCAGATTTCGTTCGGAAGACTAGCAGCAGCTTGAACGATTGCCTGTGGATATGTGCGGTAATGGAAGTCTCAAGGTAAAGGCTACGGTAATGACGTGCGCTCCAAAGTGATAAATTTAAAATCAAATTTATGGCTGCTTTTATGGCACTCGTAGAATTTATTGCAGTGCGCAAGCGCCGCTAGGCCGGACTAAATTCGTCCTCCATGTTCCATGCTTCTATAAACTTTTGAAGTCAAAACTGACTAGCATTGTTTTAAATCAAAATAGTAGTTTAGTTCTTTAAGTCAGTAGTACTGTTGTCAAAGCTCAGACTTTTTGGGTTGGTGCATTTAAGCATTAACTAGCATTATAGAAACCAGCTTATGTGTACGATAGCAAACGAATACATTTGATTGACATTGTAATTTAATTAGAAAAAAAAATAGTCAAACATCATTCACGTGTACAAGAAGGTTGGAAGCGAACTACGAATTAATAAATGAACATATTTTGATAACAGTACGTGTTATTGTTTAAGCAAGTGTTTTCCGTGAACCTACTCGTAAATTAGATGATTTTCTCGTTGGCGTTGTACTATTAATAACATCATTATCCGCTACCAGTATAAGTCAGCGGGTCTATTTTCAGTTATCCTTATTCATAAATTCTTTATTTATAACAATAATAAATCCGGGATTTGCAGAGCTCGTTTCCTTCAGATAACAAGAATGGGTTATCTGGAGCAGTTAGTTATGTTCACGCACTGCTAACGGTCAGTATTAGTAGTATGACCGGATTGGCCTTGCGATCTATTTATTTTTAACTTTCTTAAAGTTTACGTTAACATCTGGGTTATGTTAACAGAGAGAATGGTTGTTAACCAACTTTAAATGCAACGCAAGCGCGTTCACTCCTGAAGATGATCATCGTAATAGATCGAAACTAGTCGGCCTATTTCCGACTTAAATTACACGTGAGTAAGCCGGTAACTTCAACTATGGCTATACAGCTGTTATTTGAAATGAAAAATAATAAAAGGAACCTTAAAATGATTTTCGAATACCTATTCTACGATACACGATACAGTTGGACGATTTTTTTGTTATGATTCTAACAATATAATTTGACGCATGGTTAAGACGAATCATTTGACGTAAGAATTATAAGAATCGCCTCACGCGTTTGATATCTAGAACGCCATAGAGGAACAAACATACATACGTAGACTGAGAAACACAACACAAAACAACCCTTTGCGTCGCGCAGTCTTTACTAGTAAATCTCATATTTGTTCTGCACCGAATCCTGCGTAGATTCGGCTGATTCCATCAAGCAGTAACAGACAGACAGACCTTTCCTCCTCTTGCGCGGCGGTCTTCCGCCTTCCCTAAACGAAGGATATTTAGGATAGGTACTAAACAAGTAGTTTTACTTATGATTAATAATATAAAAGGTATATTCTTACGTTTAGGTAGTGTATTTCCATTAAACTAACCAGTTTAAGTTCTCAAGCCCTTTTTATAAGTACAATGACTTTGTATAAGGTCGTACACAACACAGGTCGTAGAAAACAGGTTTTACACGAATTACTTAAGTATATTATTGAAGTAAATTGCGTCGGCAGCCCTGGAGTGTGAAGTGCACCGGGAAACAAAGCCCCATTCATTACTCCCGCGTGCTGCTGAATTTCATAATGGTAGGTTCATATTTGTAATGACGGTGGGCAGACGAGTGGTGTCACTGAACTATTGATTCGCGGGAAGTGCGTGCGACTGGCGCGGCTTAACAATATTCCGTGAAGCCTTTCTGTAACACTGCCGGGCGGAGCATGAAGGTTACATTCATTGTAATTATATGACGCCCGGTTTTTACAAAAATCTATAAAAAAAATTGTGAGCCGTCACGGGACGCCTGGCAGATGTGAAACATCGAAATTATTTTGTACAAGTAATATGCACAAAAGTACAGATTATGACAAGAACATATAAGAAAATAAATTTAAAAAAAAAATAAAAAATAAAAAAAAAACAAAAAAAAACAAAAAAAAATTATTAGGTAGGTATATTTTATTAATAAAATAATTTCCGACCGTAATTTGTCGGAACTGTATAGTATATATATTCCATATTCGTCACGCTCGCCACGCTCGCCACGCTCGCCACGCCATAAATTTGGTTTGCCCTCCGCTTATAGATGTTTCACATCAACAAGCAGATGAGCAATCTGATTTCTGTATGTCTGTCGGCGGGCTGTATATCAGGTAGTACGGGTCCTGACAGTTGAAATGTTCGCCGTCTATAGTTCTATTGCCGCAATTTTTTTGGTTGAAATGAAACTAACAATACGGAACAACGTGATGGTAAATGGTCGTCGACGCTGGTCTACCACCATAACCCTTTCTTTGTCCCACTGTTGGGCTCGGGCCTGCCTCTCGGATTGGTTAGGACATAGTCCATCACGCTGGCAAAATATAGATTGGCAGACTTCTCATGCATTCGGAAACTTTCTGGAGATCTCTCAGGCATTTATCGATTTACACTTGACTTTTCACTTGAACTTTACTTTCAAATGTCAGCATTTGCTGCTCGCTTGAGATTTCTATTACAACAACCAAATTTTAATAATTCAAATAAAATTTAATAATTTTATAATTCTCTATTCCTTATCCATTAGGACGCCGCCGCCCACCGCAGTTAGTTGTCACTTAATTGATTGGTCGTCCAATTAGTAATTAATATACATACATTTCATGCACATATCATAACTGATGATTCAAAACTCATTAGGTGATAATGGCATGTATATTTAAATATTAACTATCCTTATTGAATATGAATTGAACTGACAGATTAGCGAGGCCTTGAACACAATCGGAGGATCCTTGATGGACAGATAGACAAGTCCGTATTTGGATGTGAAGCGCAATTTACAATGGCTGTGAATCTGTATTTAATTATGTCATGCCAATATTTATAATATACAAAATAAATACTGTTGCGACAAATCTCTATGCTCCAAGCTCTATAGTATGAACATTCCTCTGCGGAAATATCATTGTACATAAACTACTCTATGTAATGTTGCGTTCCAAATTCAAATGTGACATCTTCTTGAAAGTTCGTGAAATTTTACTTGAGACTGGCTTAAAGTTAAAACTATTGCCATTAAAATTAAAATAAAAAATAAAGTTCGTGAAAGATGTTGATGGTGATTGGTGAACTTGATCGTTTGAAATTTAAATAATACTCCTATTCTTTTCGAGAATGTATTCGGCTTTTAAAAAGCCGATCGGGCAAGGTGGTAGGACAGTAAAGTGATCAAGAACGCTAATAGAAGTACCGATGTGTTACTAAAGTAAGTAAAGTGCGAAATTGTGTAGATAATAGTGGTTAATAGTGCAGTGCGAAGTGTAAAGTGCAGTTAAACAGTGGTGTACGTTTTTGCGTGTGCTCGTGTCTGTCCTGTTCAAGAAGACAATGAAGCTGAGGTAAAATGGCTGCCATGTATTACGAACGTAGTGCGACGTATCTAACAATACAATACAATCAAGTAAACAAATACAAAAACAAGTAACTTCGACACAAGATAAACATATTAATTATATAAAATCGTAGCGTCCATAGCCCAATCTCTTGCCAGGCTCTTGTCGATTCAATGTGATCGAAAGAGTTTGCTTAACTCTTTCGATCACATTGAATGAACGACGGGCGCGGTCGGTTTGTGGATGGGTGACCGCTAGTGGCAAAATTTCATGGACGCTACCGTGCTTCGGAGGGCACGTAAACGTTTTTCGTTTCGGTGTGCGCGCGCATCGTAAAAATTTACTCTCATCATTTTTCCCTAACGCGCCAAAAGAAGTATAACTTCAAAAATTTGACAATATTGTCTCATTATAAATTATTCGACGCAAACTCTGTCATTGTTACACTTATGCATACTTAGTGGTAAGGAAAACCAGTCGCAGCATAACCCCACTATCATCTAATAGCCCACATCGGTGTGTCTGATAACAAACATGATAACTGATACATTTCATTACGAGTTCACCACTTAAGTTCACGTTTCAAACGCGTTTTATAAACGGCTTACTGGAACCATCATCACTATTATCGTCAGGCTGGATTAGCCATTGAAACATTGGCCACTGTGACCCACATCAGTGGACAGGCTCCTCAAGCCGCACGTCTGATAACGATCATGTGAAGATTTGCTATAGCGTTCCCGACAGAACAGCTGGTGGTGCCGTCCGGTTGGTCGTAGTGGACACAGTTCATAGTTCACAGTTCATAGGTATTTATTGGTAAAATAGTTTTACACGTTAAATGTCTTATATTTTGGTCTTGGCGTGGTACAAGTATACCAAAAGGATACAAACAAATAAAAAATTAATAAAATTTACCCCTTCTTTGTCCCACTGTTGGGCACGGGTGTCCTCTCAGAATGGGAGGGATTAGGCCTTAGTCCACCACGCTGGCCATGTGCGGATTGGCAGACTTCTCATGCCTTCGAGAACATTAGAACTCTCCGGCATGCAGGTTTCCTCACGATGTGTCCGTTACAACCGTTACAACAAGTGACATTTAATTAATAAATTGCACATAACTCAGAAAAGTCATTGGTGTGCCGCTGGGGTTTGAACCCGGACCGCTCGAGTAAGAGGCGAGTTCGATAGCCACTGGGCTGTCACCGCTGTTAAAATGATTAAAATTTAAATAAATTACCATTAAATCTATGTAAATTACCGATAAAATACGTAATAAACTAGCTTTTACCCGCGGCTCCGCCCGCGTGGTCAAAGGGAATTAACAATGACTTGTTTATCATATACATGACACATTTGTGGTGGATGAATAGTGACAGTTCCACGATTAAAAGATACTTAGAGGAACCAGAGGTAATGCTGACTTGAAAATGAGTTCATCTATTAACAACACTCGGAACTAAATATCTAGCAAATAACAAAACATCGATATTTTCCCATGGGGATGTTTTACCGCGGTAAAAAGTAGCCTACGTCACTCTCCACCCTCCTCACTATCTCGACACACAAAAACCATACCATATATTAGCTTCGTTGCGACGTGAAAGCCGGACAAACAAACAAACAAATAAATAAATAAACAAACACACTTTCGCATTTATAATATTAGTATGGATATGGAAGTATGGATAGTATGGATAGCATGGATTCCGTACCCAGCGTGATGTGATGTTTCCTTATTGTTACAGTTGCAGATTTAATAAGTGGTTTAATAGCCCAAATTCGGACACCTTCGAGAAGGTCCGGGTCACAATCCCAGCGGTACGTACCAATTACTTTTCTATACGCACCATTTACTAGTTACACGTGAAATTTATATGGGAACCTGCAAGCTTGAGAGTTCTCAATAATATTCTCGAAAGCATCTGAAGTATGACAATGTATACGCCAGAGTGGCCCAACCAGTCCAATATCGATAAGAGAGACCCAATAGGACATTCGTGACGATTCGTGAGTGTCTATATTCATAGATGAAGTTACCGGCTTACTCACGTGTCATTTAAGTCTTACACTCACGAAAATACAAGTCAAGGGTACGTCGTATTTTTAGTTTTTAATCGGGACGGCATTGAATGACAGGGTTCATGTCTTTGCCATCAACCGCTCTTAGCCTTTTTAGGTTTCAAGCCTACCTTCAAATGCAAATCCCCACAGAATACGAGACGCCCATTACCATTCGTTACCCAGCCGCCATCGCGACGCACAGACTATAAACACTAGACTCTTTGCGGCACAAAAGGGTAGGCAGGTGGGAGGAAATTTTTGATGCAAAATAATTAAGAGGGTAGGGTCTGAAAAACATGTAACGAATGCGCTCGAACGCGAACGCGCCTGAATAAATGAGACGCCTGTTGGCCGCAGCGAGTGCGTACTATTGCATGCGTAAATATTTAGTTTCCCGGCGTGTGCCTTTGAACTTACAAATAAAATTTGCCTACCAGTGCCAGCCGTACGTGGATTTGTATTTGTATGCATACAAACTAGTATCAGGACATTTTAATGAAGTTTTATTGAGTTGAAAATATTTGTTTTACAATGCTATTGAGTTTTGCATACCGACCACACGTCAGACTTATTTATGATCAACATTTAACGCACGTAAATTATCACGATAATTTGCTATTTCGGAACAGTGATCCTTAAGGACTTCACCGTTTTTCAGGCATAAATTAGAGTCGCAACAGCCGGTAGTTGTCTAAATTATTCGGCGCGGTCCGCAAGACTAGGCCGAGGCAACCTAGGACATCAAACGTCCTTGAAGACATTCCTTATACTTTGACACTTTGACACGTTTGAATTTAAATAAAAATAAAATCCAGAAAAGGACATGTTAATTATCCAAATCTTAGCTTAATTTAAAAAAATCAAACACTCTCGGTTTGGTCTTCCCGAGGAATCAAACTCTTATTAAACTATTCTATGAAACATAACTATTGAGTTTCAATAGTATATATATTCAACCAACGGTTTATCGATACATTTTATCTGCAATTAAATAATTCCTATCGATAACCTGGTTAGCTGGTTACTCACGGTCGGTTGTTCGGCGTTATCAAACATGCCGGGCAGTTTGGGCTAATCAGGGGCAGGAAATAGGTCAGAGTTAATAAGCCCTACAAATAAAAGGTTTTGATAACCGCGCCCCAATTCCCACATAAACTGCTTGTTACTTACTCGACCAACAACCTACAAAATGTATTATTAGTATACTGCTATTTTTCTACAAATCCTTATAGGTACAGTATATGAAGAATTAGCTTATGACGCATGGCGGTTAGCTTAAGTTACGGCTGTAGTAATTATTTTCAGAAATGTATTCAGATTAATTATTTTAATAAAACTATGATAGCAAAATTATACCCGAGGTCGTCCAAACCTATAAATAAATCCGGAAAAAAGATAGTATAGTAGCGTTATCAAACCATGACTGGAAAAAAAATAATTTTTTTAATCTAATACATTTAGCTTCCATGTACCCGCTTAATTTATTAATGTTGGTAAATAAATGTTATAATACTATCGCAGATCAGTTGCAAACAACATTTATGTACCCACGTGTCCCCGCTCAGGTCGTGAACTGTCGTCTGCAGCATGTTTCATACTATCTTATCATGTCTGATAAAGTCGATGTTTTCACATGCTGTTTAACATAATAATAACATTTAATACTTTATATCCACACTACATTAATAACTCTGCAGTAGACGAAGTGAATGCATTCTTTACCAGGTAGAGCCGAGCTGAGAATACAATGAAGTTTCATTCATAGTTCAAACTCGTTTACAATTCTACTATTTATTAGGTAAGTAAGTAAGTACCTAAATCAGGCTTAGACCGCAGGTAAACGCCCATCGTCATATCTCTATTGTTAACTTTTATAAGAAAGGCTCAGGATCAGGAATCGTAACGGATATAAATACAAGGCATAAGGCTCGGTAAGGCTTACGTGTAATATTTATCACTGATTTCAAGAAATTCTTTTTTTTTAATAATAAAGACTCAACCAACATTATGTCACAGGTATATTTTTAATTTTATTCTAACTACTTGCAGACGAAATAAAAATAAAATTTCACAAAACACCGTAAGCATAAAAAGGTATAAACATTTTCAACCTCAAAATACTAACTGAAAGTCGTCAATACAGCACTTGCTGGGGAAAAACAATTCACGCACTGAAAAGCTCTACTCACTGAAAGCTCGGCGGCTCAGCTCGTCGCTAAGCGCGTATCGCCCGCGCGCCGGTGCAACATCACACTAAACAAACTATCTTCACAACGTGTGGAGAACATGTACTTGCCGGCGGAAGGGTACAAGTAATAGGCGTTACAGGCTACATCTAGGACGGTAAAGTTGTTTTTAAAAGTTCGTAAAAGTACAGACATGCACAGCACTGCCTCGTCGCGCCGCCGCGGGTGTAGTGACGACGTGACGACTGTGACGAGCCGATAGCGGCGATAAGCAGCGAACAGCTGAATGGCACGGCGGGGCGATAGCGGTGCATCATTGTATACGCGCCTAATTATGTATGTCGAGTCGAACGTTAAGCTACAGTTAAAAAAAAGTATTAACGTATTTGCCGACTCAGCACAGTCAGACATAGTTTAATAAAACTCAGTTTTGAAGAGATCCTGGGTCACTTATCGCTGGAGGATCAATCATTACACTTGTCGACTTAACTACAACGCAACCAGCGCTCAGATCTCGTGTCCAGAGCAGCTACAGAGCAATATACTTTCCAGTGTCTCCTTTTTCTCCACTACAATTTTCCGTTATGACAAAAATATTTTTTTACAATTTTACATTAAAAAACATTCAATCGCAGATGGGATTCGAACCTACGTCCTGCCCATCAGTAGGTACTTATAAATATTTTTAATAAAACACTGTGAGTGTGAAAAAAATCATGTTAATAAAACATTTTTCAAAATGAATTTATTCACTTTGCTTTGACGCAGTCTCTTCAATGTTGCATCAAGTGGTCGTCTAAGTACGAAAAAAAAAAAGAGAATTCTCTCATTAAGCATTAAATCAGCGGCTTCCACCCAATCCAATTACCGGGCAATCGATACGAATGAATTAATTGAAGGGTCTGTCTGTCCGGCCGGCGGGCCTTAGAGTGGCGAGTGATTCTGTTGGCTGCTGAGAGTTGTGGACGTCAAGACTCGGCGGTTTGTCGGAAATTAGGAGTATTTAGTTCAGTATATGAATGATGCCTGGAATATGACTGATCTGACTAGCTCTAGATAAACTGGATCCAGGCTGTAGCTGAGTAGGCTCAGATAGTTCCTGCATGAGCTACGCTGTTTCTCAGAATATCCTCTTTATGCTCAGTTTATCCATATTATCCTCCACTCTTGCTCTCAAGTTCTCCCGTTTCGTCACGATGTCCCGAACATACGTCAAAATTAACTAACAGACACGAGACAAAAATGTTGTTATCTATCATATAGATTTCTATCCTGGCTCAGAATTGAATTCAGGCCTAGTCTATTGGCAGTACACATAAGTATCATGGTCAAACAAAAACTCAATCTCGTACATGGAGCATAACACTCTGTTAGGTAATATTTTTTACTAGTTAATAGTTATATGAAGTACCTATCTATTATCACTACATTATTATTATAACAGCATCCGTCTCTCAGCTGAATGTTTTTGCGATGGCCAGTACGCTGAGCCTATTATTCTGTGGCTGAGCGGAAAAAATAATCTTACAATGTCTGATAATAGGCGGCAGAGCCCGAGCCACGCCGTCTTTATAGAATAAACATAGACATTCTTTTATCTATTTTACCTGTAAACAATACGGTATGCACCATAAACAACGAAGGCGGGAAGATGAGTGAGTCTTCGAAGAAAGGGTGCGGATATTGCATTCATTCAGCTCCGTCTAGAGAATCGAGAGCAGGAGCTTTATTATTGAATCGCTCGCCATTTGTAGAGCGTTAGACTTCGGCTCATTTTCGTTCAATAGCAACAATTCCGTATATTCTTTTTGGCCTATCGCTCGCACTGCCATTGCAATTTTTTAATATTACCGACACTTATTAAGATGTTCGTAGACGAAACTTATAATAAACGAACATTAAACATTTAATTTAAATACTGCGAATGAAATCTACCTACATACTATACACATTATATCGCCGGGCAAATTAGAATTCGAGTGATAAGGACATTTCATTAGTGAATTTCATAAATAGAAACAAAACGAAATTCGTAGACGCATTGGTGATTATCGTATATGAGTGAAAATCAAAAATACGGCCCCAAACTAGTCTTTGCATTCGAGGGACTCGAAAATATAGAGCTGTAATTTTACGAGCGATTTGAAAATAGAGCCCCAAGTGACACGCATTCTGCGCTATCGAGGACAACAATGTAATCCTATTAGCGTGAGTCACGTAAGGTACCTGCTGCGACATGTTTAGACTGGCCAAAAATACAAAACAACTCGATGACAAAACTATAATTTTTTTTTATAGTCTACTAACACGCTGTCGCAGCCGGGGTTCGCTTCTGTCTTGGCTCTTTGTAAATATGTATACATGTAATGAGAATGAAAATGAAATTTATTTCGCTCTTGACTACGATAAAAAAAACAATACATACTTACCATGCAAAAAAAAGTCAAACAAAAGCGAACAAACAAATCATGGCGTTTCAGCCTAGGCGAAAAACACACTCAGCATGTGCCAGTTAAGCTGCTGCGCTGATTTTCAGTGTGTTCGTTTTGTCGCATAGTTCGGGCGATTATGAAATGTGAACTAAATCCATACAATTATGCACAATAATGTAACAACCTATTCGAATAGTACTGAGCGAATCAACATTACTAAACGCAGCAAATATAGGTACATTATTAACATTTAAAATTATTTCTATGTCATAAAACTGCGAGTTCCGGCTAGTGATAAACAGAATTATCTAACAGAGCTACGCTTATGTAAAGGGTTGCCTACATCTCCATTCCACCGCATTCACATCTCAAGACAATGTCACGGCTAGTAGGGTATCTTATCGCGACGAAACTCGTTCAAGCTACGTCGCAATCAGTCAAGTCAAGTTAACAATTTAGGGATCAATTACAAATTAACTGTGGATGTCGTCAAGTTGTTAAGGCAGTCTATTGTTTGGTGACCGGGTTGCCGTGACGCAGCGCTGAGCCGCTCGCCGCAGCCGCTCGCCGCAGCCGCACAGTCGCGCCGCAGGTCGACGCGCTGATAACCCCAGTATTTCGGCTAAATAAACAAGGCAGGGGTTCTACACCTTTAATTGAAGGCGAATTAAAATAATTTCCGTTTTATCGTTGACATCAACGGATTTAGCGAGTGAAGTTTTGCTTTAAGCATAGTTTCCCTAAGTACAACAGAGTTGTTATTAAAATCCTAACTGGACTAAAACAGTGGACTTAGATCAAATAAATACTGATCGGCTAATATTCCTTTAATCATCAACCCAGGAAGTAACTAAAGTACATATTATTATGTCCCTTTATTTGTGTAGATACGAGTAGGATTGAACTTGTAAAATAATTTCTTGGTTAAGTTGAGTCACATGTTTCCAAATGTGTACGAGCCCTGCACCAGATATATGTAATGTTGTATAGGACGCCCCGTAGCTGAGATGGTTAAACAAGGGGATATAATCAAGTTTATGAATTCATTGACTTCTATTGCTCACGACCAGTAGAGTTGTGCAAGACACTACGATTAGTACATACTATATATCGATACCTTGAATCTCAAATGGCGTAATCACCAAATCGTCATTTTTCAGGAGAGCCGAAACAAAAAAAAAATCTATGATTAAAATTCATATCTTTTCAACTAATAATGCTATTTAAATGAACATTGGATGTAATTAACTTATACAGGGAGCTTTATAACACAGTAATACGGTATTAAAAATTCAACCAATATTTGCAAAAATGATTTGTGATTACGCCAAAAAAAATTTGCTAACTTGGAGTTTACGACCCAAAAAAAAGACTGTTCAGTAAAAAGTTACGGTGTAAGAGCCTAGTTGCCTTATAAAAAACAATTTTTAAATAGCTATTTTAGGTTATTAATAAAAAAGCACTATAAGGAAGATGCAAGAAAAGAAACAAATACAGGTAATTTGATTATTCCAAAATGAATAGCATGTGCAACAATGAAATAGATTTTATTAGGTACTTCAACTATCCAAACATAATAATTTTGGGTTGCAGTTCAAACTAAAATTATTGTATGTATTATTGTATGTAGGTATTATTATTAGATGATAGAATCATTAAAAAAAAATTACAATATTAACCACTTTGTTTAAATAAAATTATTGTGTAGTATAGTAATTCTGTTTTGTTTTTAAATCTAAAAATAGTATAATATTATGTCAATCCTAATCAGGATAGACATATTATTATACTTCGCATGAACTAAGGCTACTTACGACACTGACAGGAGTCTTGCTTAGCGCCTAGATTCTAGATAGTCTTCTAGTGTGTAAAGAAATAAAACGAACATTTTAAAATGTTAAAGGTAGGATCTAAGATCTGCATAAGATTTAGGCGCTAGCAACACTCCTGCCACTTGTGGTCAAAGAAACATTATTCTCAAAAGAAATAACATTTCACTGAATGAGAGTATAAATTAACATTACGTTCACTTGTTGTGTGCACACAGTTTAAAGTAAAGATGAGTTTTGGGTTGATAAATTAATATTTATATTATACTTATGCCTAGTTAATAAGAGTAAACAACAGCTTATGGTCGGTAGTTTGAAAAATAAAATATAATTTAGGTACTCGGTACTCGTACTAGCGATAAGTGAGTTAACCAGCGCGGCACGGAACACTTCGTTTATCTTTCAGGTTTTTCCTGCAACTAAACAATCTTCATTACGAGTCGTATTGGGCAAAATAAATAAAACTCGTCAATTTCACTATACTAACTAGAATTTAATGAGTTTAATTATAAATCACAGACTTAAATTATCGTCAACATGAACCACCATGAACTAACATGAATATGAAACTGAGTTTTCTTCATATTCACCTTCTACGTCCTCTTCATCGGTTTCTGCTAATAAGTCGAGTACCTTTTTATCTGAAGGCAAACGACGATACTCTTCGTGAAATATTATTTCTAAAAATTATGTGGCGTAAGAGCCAATTCATTTTATAATACAGATTTTTTTGGCGTAACATTTCATACAACATGGTTGATAAGACTAAAGTAAAAAACATATTTTAAAGTTCCATGGGTCGTAAACGCCATATTAAATGCAATTCTTAAAATAACTTGAGTCGTAAACGCCACAGTTAAACATATCGGTCCTATACGCCTAACTCGATAGTCAGTATTTTTCACATAATTATAATTTTAACTGGTGTATCGACCGAAATCTTAATAATTATTTTTTTAAAGGTATTTACGACTAAACAATAAGAAAATTCTTGTTTATCGACGAAAAACACGTGGGCTGTAATCACCACTTTTTTGCGAATTTTAAAACTCTGATTGGACAGATCGATAGAGAAAAAAAAATGCAGTAAGACAGCATTCAAAAGTCATTTTGGCCAAAATGGTGATTACGCCATTTGAGATTCAAGGTATCGATATACAAACATATTTTTAAACTTTTCCGAAAATTCCATTTGCCGATAACACGCTATTAATGCGCTTCCTAAAAACTGCAACATTATTACACTTAAAAATTAGTAGGTATACTATAAGTAATATACGTATTTAGTAAAACGACGGACTGCATTACCACAAAGTAGATATCCATACTCCATACTAATATTATAAATGCGAAAGTGTGTTTGTTTGTTTATTTATTTATTTGTTTGTTTGTCCGGCCTTCACGTCGCAACGAAGCTATTATATGGTATGGTTTTTGTGTGTCGAGGTAGTGAGGAGGGTGGAGAGTGACGTAGGCTACTTTTTACCGCGGTAAAACGTCCCCATGGGAAGATATCGATGTTTTGTTATTTGCTAGATATTTAGTTCCGAATGTTGTTAATAGATGGCGTTAGTAAAATTCTTTTTTAAGTTCTGAATCACGCTAACAAAATGATACTCGATACTCGATTATGTAATGGAACGAGACTTCGAGTCACACAACTTGGACAGAATATAATTAGTACCACCATCTTAACCCTAGGTAAGGGTGAAAATGTAATGATCGCACGAATCCCTATAATTCCACAATCTTCATCAGCACACTTCTATTGAAGTTAGCTTAAAGCTCCAGTATGTCAGTGTACGTACACTTTATCTGCGGTCAGCATTACCTCTGGTTCCTCTAAGTATCTTATAATCGTGGAACTGTCACTATTCATCCACCACAAATGTGTCATGTATATGATAAACAAGTCATTGTTAATTCCCTTTGATCACGTGGGCGGAGCCGCGGGTAAAAGCTAGTAATAATATAATATCCGTGTATCTACTTTGTGGCATTTATAAGGGTAAAACTACTAGCGATGTTGCAGAATAAGGAAAGCGCGGCTCGTAAATATTTATCTATCTTTATCTTAGTAAGTAGGTTTTGGAACATCGATAAACTTACATTTTGACAATGATTTTACAATTATGCAAAACTACATAATATAGAATAGGTAGTCATAAAGTTTTCACTGTCCACAGACTATGATGTGGAACAGAAATGGGAGATGGATATGATTTAGTATTACGATAAAAGGTAAAGGATTTAAGCCTAAGGATTTAAGCGTTACATCACAAGATAATTACGTTAATGGTAGCCACGTGTGAAGGTTTTTTTTTTTTTTTTTAACGAGTGGGAAATCTTCGCAAGATACCCGACCCCTGGGGGGAGGCCGGGGTATGTGAGATTTTTACTCACTAAAACCCCCTCGGCAGCCTTCCTGCGCATATAGTGAGGCTCCGGGATCTCCTAGGGAACGCACCGGTGCCTCACTTGCGCTTCGCCCAAAAGGCTCTTCTCAGGGGAGTATTCCCCGCCCTTCACAGCAGGTAGGCCAGTTTGCGGCACCACCTGCCCTCTTCTCTCAGCCGTACAAACGACTAGGGCCCCCACCCTGATCAATTTGCGACTGCTTAGTCCCATTGCCCGGGACTATGGACGAGACGTACGAGGCTGATGGTTACCACCGCCCCGTCGCCTACGTGTGGGGTCTGCCCTCTCTCGATCCCGTTCTGCAGCCTCTTTGTGCACCATCACGGTTTCACAAAAGGAAACCATTGCCTTCCAGGCGCAACGCCCGGTCAGCATAGCCGCCACTATCGCTGGCGGGGAGAGGTCCCTCCCAATCCTCTGGACGAGAGCGCGCCGCTCGGACTCCCATACCGGGCACTCCACAAGCGTGTGTTGTGCGTCGTCCCGTTCTCCTCCGCAATGGTGACACTCTGCTGTTGCCTCGCGGCCAATCCGACACAGGTACTCACCGAAACAGCCATGCCGCTGCCCTCCTTCCTTCCCAGCCAGGAATCAAAGCTAGGCAGTATCGCTCCGACGACCCGCTGACGCGCGCATCCCTGCTCCTCCAGACGCACGCGCCACTCAACGAGAGCTTGCCTTTGCGCCTGGCGTTTGAGCACTCCGAATTCTCCTTCCGACACGTCTCCCCCCCTCTGGCGAATTCCGCGAGTTCGGGCATAGACCTTGGCGTCCATGTCGGCCAGGATGTCTAAAGGTGGAAAACGTGCCAGTAAAGTTGCCGCCTCGAACGAAATAGTGCGATAGCCCCGCGCAACCCGGATGGCCATTCGGCGCTGCACACCGTTTAATTTGGCTCTAAGGCGCCGGACGCCCGACAATCTATGCGACCACACAGGTGCGCCGTAGAGCGCCATCGATCGCACGACTCCCGCATAGAGGCGGCGAACTCCTTCCTGTGGTCCCCCCAGATTTGGCAGCAGACGGTGCATTGCCCCTGCCACCCCGTCGATGCGGGGGACCAACCTGTATCTCAGCGTCACCAACACGGATCTTTAGGCTGGGTGGTTCCATTCGCCTAGGAAGCTTGTGAAACCACAACGCCTCCGTTTTTGAAGGGGCCACCCTGAGACCCAGCTTGCTGATTTCGGCTATAACGCGCGCCACACCAAGCTCAGCTAGCCCGACTGTCCCCTCAAATGTGTCCCCTTTGGTCAGCACCATCGTATCGTCCGCGTAGCAGACAACGCTGCTGCCAAGGGGAAGACTGACCCGCAGAACCGCATCGTATGCGAGATTCCACAGAAGTGGCCCCAACACCGACCCCTGTGGAACCCCGCATGTGACCTCCCTTCTATGCATTCCATCTCGACCCATGTATTGGATTGACCTGTCGCATAGGTACGCCCCGACAGTTTTGCGCAGGTAGGGAGGCACATTGTGGTATATTAGTGCCTCCTTGATAGTCCTCCAGGGCAGAGAGTTGAAGGCGTTGATGATATCTAAACTTACCGCCATCACTACTCCACCCCCATTGACCGCCTGCTCTGACAGAGAACGGACGCGGAGTATCGCGTCTACTGTTGATCGTCCCCGGCGAAAGCCAAATTGACTATCCGACAGATCGGGACCCACCCGCGACAGGTGATCGCTCAGACGGCCAGCAATAATCCGCTCGAAGAGCTTCCCGACCTCATCCAGCAAGCATATGGGCCGGTACGCAGAAGGGGAATCCGCAGGCCTACCTTTCTTCCTCAGAAGGACTAGCCTGGCATTTTTCCAGCTGGATGGAAAAATTCCATCTTGGAAACAGCCGGTAAAAAGCTGTCTCGTCCTGTTCCCCAAGACCGTCAAAGCTAAAATCCAGACTCGGCCCGGGACACCATCCGGGCCAGGCGCCGTATTGCGGGCTCCCAGCCGCTTCACTGCCTGCTCCAGCTCCATTTCCGACACCTCTAGGTCTTCGGACCAGTCAAATTCAAAATTCAAATTCAAATAATTTATTTCGCTATGAGGTGATTACACACGCTTAACGAAAGTCTAGGTAACTACAAACTACTTAATGCTATTCTAAACTGATTAATATAAAGCAAAGGATGAGCTATTTATCCTTGAATGAATAGCTAATCCTACACAGGTGCCTAACCTGCCTTATGGCTAATTTACAATAATTACCTACCACTAAGCTAAGCTCTAAGTCACGATAGACTATCTACCTGGTCATCGGCTTAAGGAAGAACTTACAATATTCTTATCCTATGCCCTAGTGTAGGCCGAGAGAGAAAAAAGCCGGAGGATAAAAACTCTCGGTACTCTTTTAAAATTCAAATTAATTTTTACAGAAAAATGTACAGTATGACCATGATATGATTAGGACAGACACGAGACAGCCAATCGTGTATGCCAAGAATCACCCCATATGCCACCTGCTTACAATATTTAGTATAATTAATACAAAAGCATAGTGATAGTCGATATCATCCATTGGTGAGTTGGATGATGAAAAGCCTTCCACCTCCCTTGGGAAGAGAGTATCAATTACTGTCCCAAACGTGTGAAGGTACTTGCGGTCGTTGAATTTAGTTAACAATGTAATAATTATTTCAGGTACAAAGTAAAATGTTACACTTGCATTCATTTTCCAAGTAGTGTATTCGTATACTGTGTCATAAATGCGGGTGATGTCGATGAAGTTGACTCACGAAACTCATAGAGTAGACAAACAATATAGTTTCCTAACTAGCCACTAACATATATTGAACTGTGACGTGTTTTGTAGAGCAGCAATACTGACGCATAGCTACCCCAGAGCCCCATACTCGGCTCTCGCCCCACCAAGTCGGTACGCGGGCGGGCGGCGGAATTAGTTTTCAGCGACAGAGGCAAGCCCGGGCTTCCGCCAGGGAGCAAGCAAAACATGGTAAATTGGTATCGTGAATACGCGGTACTCGTTTGCAACTGTGTAATAATTTAAGCAATATATAATCCTACAGCGCTTTGCTATCTATTCAATATTGCAAATAATTAAGGTAGGAATAACCATGCAGAGGTTTTTTTTTTCCATCAGTAACTAGGAGGATCACCAACTATCCCTTATACCCATAGACAAAATATAGCAGTTTGCACAACAAGGACTCTATAAGCTGAAAAACAGCACTGATTTTCAGTTTCATCGGCTACCACTCGTCCAACTTTATCAATAGCATTATCTTGGCCTCATATTCACGAAGACCTTGAACTCTTAACTTGGAACTCAATCCGGCGTGAGTAACGATTGACTTTGTCCTTCTAATTAGGCGAGCGATATTGTTCGGTGGGAAGCAGGTGACCCGGTCGCGCGGTCGCCGTCAGTGGACTTCAACAAAGGAAGATATCGAATCTATCGAGACTACTGCGTATGCGAAGCGGCCTTTATCTGTCACTCTTGAGTTCCTTTATACATGGATCATCTTCTAAAGACGAGACTATTCGGGACATGACATTTCTAGCATATCAGTAGGTAGGTCTGCCTAGTCCTTTTTTTTTCATCTAACGCTGGATTTCAATATCTACGGATAGATTTGGCTGTCGGAGATAGAAATTCGACACATTTTTTAAGGAACGTATGTCATAATTCTATCTCCGATAGCCAAATCCATTCGTAGATGGGTTATTGAAAACAAAACAAAATCAATTAATCTTTTTTGATGTACTGACTGCGCCATTGGTACACTAATGTTTTGTGCAAAGAGACAGACGAGAATATTTTTGATATTTTTTATAAGATGCGATGTTATAAAGGAAAACAGCAGAAAAGAAGGAAACTAAGCTTACATTTCCATCTACAAATACCTGAAAACGAGCGTTTGTGTTGTTGCCATGCTCCGCCGGTACGGAACCCGGTAACCGGAGAGCGAGGCCCGCCCGCCATTGCCGTCGTTTTGATCCTTTTGCTCCTCCGCAGCTTTAACGAGGTTTTTGCGTCTGTCCGCCGGACAGACTGCGCACTACGTTTTTGTTGCGTTCGAGTGCACTCGGTATTTCTGTTTAAAATATACTGCATGAGCGGCCGCAGAGGCTGCAGACCAGCACGCGCAATGCCTATGCGAGTTACTTGGATATTGAAATTTAATATTAAACGAAAGGCTATCTAATGTTTGAGAATGACTGTGATTCTGTGGCGGTGAATGCGCTTAATTATTATTAGGCTATGTAACTGCTTAAATTTGAACAACTCGTTGTGTACGAAAATTAAACTCAAGCGATAGCCAAATCTATGTAGATCTAGATCTATTATAACTTCTCATAAAAACACAATTAGTCAACGAAACGAGGAAGACATTAATACCGTATTAACGCACGATTCGTACGGAAAATTTGAGGGCAGCAAGGTGAGTTTAATGCTGCCATGAGTTAGTGGTATCGTACGAAAACTTTGTTTCTCAAAAATAGTGCAGGGTGCATGGTAATTTAAGTATTGTTGTACCTACTATTATGTATTCTGTGGTATTGGTAAGGTTTCAAAAAAAAACCAAAATCATAGTAGGCATTCATAGAAGTCAGTGATTTCGACAGAAAATAATATAATTCCGAGGTCATAATAGTTTCGTTGCATGTATAACTATCACACCTGTATCTCTCCGAAGAGGCGAGCAGATGTGCAGGGCGAGACAGGAGTGCAGGGAGAGAGTTCTCTCACTTTGTTACCATGGTTTCATTGTAATGTGGTCTCCAGTTATTTTATATTATATTTTTGCATTACATCGAGTAAAAACCCAGAAAATAGTCGTAAATCCGTCAAAACGAAACGTTAGTAGCGATATCAAGATTGCCCCCGGGTTAGGAAATAATATGTAGGCTGTTAAATTTAGTTTGGTGTTCATGTCGACGTCGGCAGCCCCTCGCGTGCTAGCCTGTGGCTTCGAGCTGAGGCACAATTTGGCTGCCAGCTCGCACAAACACCATAAAGCTGTGATTTTAGAACATTTACACGCGATAGTTACAGGTTAAAATGAAATTCACGTTTATGGCAGATTGAATGACGCCAGCGTTTCGTCTGTTATGAAACCTTTACAACCCCTAACAAGAAGTTCATTTTGCCTGCTATTATATAAGTCTGACAGATTTGTATTTAAAAGAAATACAAATCTGTCATCTCAAAGAAGAGTCTGTTTATGTCTGGATTCCAGCGCGACTCTGGAAAACCTGATCGCGGAAAGACATGCAGTTCTAGTATTTCTGAATTCTTAATCCAGATAAATCATCTTTCAACAGACATTATGCCAGGATAATATTTATAAATGAAATGTAAATTAATGATTTGACTGCGAAGCAATTAGCCAAAACAGGATAAGTGAAATTCTAGCATAAATAATGTAATTATGTGACTATACAAATTCAATATTTAATGTTTACAGGTAATCAGCAATTCAACATGGTAAGTGACTGCTTAATTTATTTTAAGTAAATTCTTGTTTATGAGGCTCATACTAAAATGTAATGTATAAAGATTAATTAGACGAAAATATAATGAACGAGCTACGCTGAGCGACGGATGATAGTCGCTGCTGTTCACTTTGCCCATTGAGTTAAATATACATCAATGACTTTGCCCTTCAGCAGCTTAATGCACTACTACGAGTACGTACAACACTACAACCACAATCACAAGCAACACTCACCTTTGTCCATCCTCTCGCTCGTTCAGTTCGCGCGGGAAAGGGCGCGACAATCCGTGCGCGGTCCGTACATGCCGGTCCAGTCGCCGACACCTGTTGTCACTGCACTAATGATATCCCTAATAAAGTGGTCAAGGAGTATAAATAGGAGATAGTTGTTTACAAATAGGAAAAGCGTCGCAGGGCGGGCGGGCGGACGGGCGGGGTCATCGGCCGCGGCGCGTTGCCATGGCGACGGCTGGAGGAGGAGTAGTCGCGATGCGAATGTTGCGATGCTCTCTTCATGCGCACTGCAGCGCCGAGGCGCCCACGGTGCCAGGTAGGCGGGCCAGGCAGGTTTATAGCACGCGACACGATCTCCGACGATATCGTATCGACAAGTATGGATATTATTTCCCAAAAAAATTAGGTTACGCCATTCGTACCGCCATGTGTTACGCCAAACGTACCGCCAAGTGTTACGCCAAGCGTATTAATTAAATTTTAGTCTGTAACACACTTTACACAGTTCAGTGAGTGATGATGATGGTTCAGAAAAAGGCACAGCGCCATCTAGTTCATGGTTTATGAATCAATGCTACAATTTCTAATAATATATTATTTCTTACGACGTTTTCACGTAAAATTATCGTCCGTAAACCGACTTTACAGACAACCATTATGTTTTTTTGTAATTAAAAATAAATTTTCATACCAGGCATTTAACTTTTTTCATAAAATTAATGTAGTCAGGGATTTATATTAAGTTTAAAAAAATATTAAAAAACAATATATATATGAGAGAAGTAGTTAATAGAAGATTTTCTTAAAGTATCTAGTTAACCCGTCAATTGTACTTTTCCTCCTTTCAGTTCGGCTTTCCAACCAGCACGCGTTGTGTTGCGGCTGGCGGACACACAGAAAACAATACGATTTGACATCCATGTCCCGAATACAGATTTATCTTCGATATAAATATCTACCCCGGCCGGAAACCCAACCCCGAGCCGCGGTTTCTCAGTCCCACCTCGCTACAGTCGCCGACAATACTTAGGTATTTCATTTCCCAGGTGAAGTCTGGCATCCTCAACTGTTTATTTATCTGTGTGCCCGCTTCCTTCCCGCCTAATAAAAACTATTACAGCCCTGTTAAGTTTATCTAACGGGTTTCGCCATCAAAGTTAAATAATATTTACTTTAAATTCTCGAAAAACAGAAGCAACTTTAGGTAAATTCATTCCGTAGGTACATTACGTACTTATATTAAAATGCATCTTGTCATTGGTCTAGCTGGATATAGTAGTCGCAAGCGTGACTGCTAAGCTAGAGGCCCAGGCCTCCGTCTGGTCCCAGGTCGGGCATTCGTGGAATTAACGGTCGGGCGTTGTCGGTCAAGTATCATTGGATTTTTCTCACTTGAATATCCCAATACCAGTACCAGCTCGGAGTCTGGATCTGTGCCCGGAGTATGGCAATATACATTGGACCTAAACATAACTGGTGAGAAGATAAAAAAAATACATCCTTTATTACAAACATCCATCCATATTACAAACATCAGCCTCATCCTACCACTTAACGGAAATACAGGTGTGATGTTATGTTATATTGTGTTACCTACTTTTTATTATCTAATCTGTAGAAATAAAATAATAAAAAATAAATCTAATAAAATTATATTACATTTTTCAAAAAATCTTGTTTGTATCAGAAAACCAAATTTTTCATTTTATAGTGGGCCAGGAGGGGCCAGGCCAGACTAGAGAATTAGTATCAGCCTTGAAGCGCTGCCTGATGTGACAGCACTCGTGACCTCTTGTGGTGTAGAATAACACTAATAATAACTGAATTATCAATTTTATTATTTTAAAATATATACAAAACGTCGGTTTTACGCCCTCTACCGGCATTAACAATTACTATCATGTCAAGTCAAGGACTAGAGTTCCATTATAGAAAGTAATTTAGTATGTGTTCGATAGATGGCGCTGATCGAATCAAATACATCTTTAAACCAGATGCCGCTAATGAGCAGAAACATGGTAAATAAAAGTTTATTCAAGAATCTTAAAGAAGAAGGTAAAGATTGAAAATTAAGACCTCCAAAACGGCAATGACTGTTAGTTATGAAACCATTTAAATCAAAGATTTATTTTAACGTGTAGTACGCACCAATAACTTTTCAACGTGAAGTGCGAAAACCTACTTATTTGAGAGTTCTCCGTTAATGTTCTCCTGGCATGTGAACTGTGAAGTCCGCCAATCCACACTTGGGCAGCGTGGCCTAAACAGCTCCCCTTATGAGATAAAACCCGCATCCAATTTCCCATGGATTTCAACCCCTTGCGTTAAAAATCTTTACATACCTACTTATATTTTCTTACTTGTAGAAATAGATGCAACCCATAGCTGTCCCACTACTGGGCACAGCTGTCCCCCACAAACAAATCTGCGGGTCTAGCGTACTCCACCACGCTGTTCCGATGCGGATTGGTGACCAAGACGGTAGTGACCAACCCAGTGTCAAATGTTCTCAAGCCACCCGAAGGTCTTCGACAAGGCTTAACGATTGTTTTCACTATTGATAACAACCGGGACCGACGGCTTAATTTGCCCTCTGAAGCATGGTAGCGCCCATGAAATTTTGCCACTAGCGGTCACCCAACAAGCGGTCAAACGCCAACAAACCGCGCCCGTCGTTGCTTAACTCTATCGATCACATTGAATCGACGCGAGTCATTGGGCTATGGTCGCTTCGAGTATATTCGTCCACTACATAATTTATTTTTCCCGCGCCCGCCCACGCTTTTCGCCGTATATATTTTAGTTGCAAATAGATTTCCCGTCCGAATGTTTTATTTATCCTGCATTGTCCGAAGTTTTATATTCGGAGAGTCATAAACTACTGCCAGGGTCCAGCGTCTAATTGACCTCCCAGTCAATTTCATCGCCACCTCCACATTGATGAACTGAGTACCCCAGTACGTAAGTACATACCTTTATGATATAGGGTGTGAGCCGTGTGAGTATCTCTTTATATCCAAAAGGACTTTCTTTTTCTTACCTAGCCTACTCTCTCAAATTACGGTTTCCCTAATCTGATGAATCTATAATACTCTCAATAACACGTAGGTCGGTCCCTATTATATGAGTAGTGGTTAGGTTATGTCGGAGCACGTTTTGGACTAGCCACAAATCCCTCCTCTGCAGCGGCGTGGTGAAGTATTGTCAAAGTCTTCTCATTTGTGAGAAGATACACGTACACCTACGAGTATAACGCTTTTGGCAGCCAACCCATTCATTGGATATTCAAACAAAGGGGCTGGCGGGGTTCAGATATTTGCTTTCGATGTCTTGTCATTTAAAATCGTTAGTTAACGAGAAAATGAACACGGGCGGGCGGGAGACTGCCTGGAATAATTTGATTAGCCCCTCGCCGCCGCGGGGAGCGAGTAAATTGACAATTATGACTTTTGCTCAGACACTTTTGATTGTATCTAACAAAGATACTTCTGCTGTACTTACTTTATAGAGATATATTCAACGAACCGCTTGGAGTTGCTGGTATATTTTGCCGGAGTTTTGGTTAAAAATTAATCAAATAACCTGATCGAGTTTGTTTTCAGTCAGTTTCAAGCAACTTTGCCCGTGATAGCCGATAGATTGGACTTTCTAACTCCACAATTACCGGAATGAGCCCAAAGTTTCGACGTTTTGTGGGCTGTAAGATTGTTTGTAGATTAGTGTAATATTGTTATCAATAAGCATTTGGATAAAGGACTGACCTTTCAATTTACCAACATGAAGTTGTGTGATCCAATACTTCTAATTCCGTTGCCAATATAATATATTTGATACTTAAATTGGATTAGACGTTGTTGTCGGGGGTCAAAGGACATTAGATCGCCTCATATGACAAACGCCAATATCGGCATCTATAGCCATCGGCCAGACGGGTTCGAGTGGAAACTTGGACAATATTGCGGGTGATTTGTTGCCATCGTAAACTTTCCTTATTGCCTAACTTGCTCACTTGCCCCATCGCCCGCGCCGCGCCGGACACAAACAGTCCTTGGAAGCTGCACTTAGAATCGGAAATTATTTTGCGATTTCTATCTCGATGACCAAAAGGTTATTTCCTTTCGATATTTGATCAGAAACAAGTCAGTAAGCTGCAACAGAGTCAGTGAGTTTCTGTTTGTCGTCACCAAGGGCTGTCATTTGTTATGCTTCAGTAAGTGCATGCAATCTGGGGGCTTATTATGAGCTCTTAGTTCCAGGCAGTTTACGGCCGTAAACTGAACTGCCTGGCAATTACGTATTACGAACTCTTAATTCCAGCCAGTCAGCGGTCACGTGACACTTCGCTAGATTCTGACTGGCTTCTGGATGGATTTTGGCTGGCAATACCGTATTACGAGCTTCCTATTGACAATACTTTTCAAGTTTATCTGTCTTTAGACTGTCAAAAATAACAATTCAGTTTGAGGTGTCCGAGGATAGCTTTTATTGAATTGTTCTTAATTATTTCTCAGCTTTTGTATTTAATTTGGTAATTCTAAATGTGTGACGAGCTGGAAATTTTCGAATTTACCGAGGCTGACGCCGCTCGCTCGAAAGGATGAAAAAAGAGTACGCGGAAAACGTGTCCGAGAAGAATGTAAGCCATTCGATAAGTTACATGACCGTGAATTTCAAGAAAGATACCGTTTATAAATGGTGGTACATCTGGTGGCCCGCCCCCCGTACGGTTGCTGGATGCCCGAATGGTTGCAACCCTTTTTTTCAGCTTAGCCTTGTAATCTACTCAATACTGAATAATAGTTTTAAAAAAACTAGAAAAACACGCTTTTATAAATGCACGTAAAAAACTAAAAATAAATTATGGATCGTTCAAGTTGTCTCTATTTCTGGGACTGAAGTGTAAACTATGTGCTTTTAATTATAAAATTTGATTGTAAAAGCGTGGGGCGCTGGAACCTATACATACATTTTCCTTTCTTCCTGTGTTGTTTCTAATATTTATTCCTGTTTTGAGTGTGTATGTACATAAATGATTAAATAAATAAATAAAATATTGGTTTTTCACTATCATTATTTTCATCATTATCATCATCATGATGATTTAGGAAGTCAGTCAAATTAGTTTTTATTTACTACTTACACTAGACCAACCCTTCGAAGTTTTAAATGCGCCGTCTCTTTGGGATTTTAGATTTTCAGCTTAACGACTGTTTTCACCATTGAAAACAACCGGGACCGACGGCATTACGTGCCCTCCGAAGCACGGTCGCGTTCATGAAATTTTACCACTAGCGGTCGCCCATCCACAAACCAACCGCGCCCATCTTTTCGATCACATTGAATCGACTCGAGCCATTGGGCTATGGATGCTACACAATACATTTCCAATTAACTATAAAACTATGGAAAGGTTTTAAATAGCTGTACTAAACGAAATATTAAACAATGAAAAAACCTACGCCATTCCAATTATTTCAAATGTGTAATTCTGTATTTATTACTCTATTAGAGTAGAATCTAAGAATGCACTTAATCAATAAAATTATAACTCGAAAACTATAACGTAGAAGTAGTTGAATTTCCGCCGAGGATTCGTGATCGTTCATAAACATAATTTCATTAACAATGACTTAAAATCATATAAAATTATTTTAAACTAGTGGACGCCCGCAGCTTCGCTCGCGTTACACATTCACTAACTTCAAAAACGGCAAAGCTTCATACTAACTTTGCACCCCCGTTTTACCCCCTTAGGGGATGAATTTTCAAATTTTTCTCGCCGTAAAAACCATCCTTGAACTTCGAACATTTTAAAAAAAGAATTGGCCAAATTGGTCCAGGCGTTGTTGAGTTATGCGCTTACCAACACGTTTTGCGATTCATTTTTATAATATAGATTTTTTCCATATTTTTATAATTTTCCATTATTTTTCATCACGAAATACGTATATTCACTACTCATGTAATATTTCACATGAAACATTTAAATTAATACCAAATCTATATATACAGGGTTATTGGTAATTCGACGTATTCCCGTTAGGAGGTGATAGGGGTGACTATTTGTGATAATTTTAACCCCCATATGCATAATGCAAAAGTGAACAATTTTCGAGTTATCAAGCTTTTCAGCTTTTTTCAAAATAGGTCAGAAATGCAACATCAAAAATTTATTTAAAAAAAAGTATCAATTAAAATCTATTTTTTTCTTCTGATTTATAAAAACGATTAAACAATGGTTATTTATCAATATTAAAACTACAATTTTCGGTCCAACTTTAAAAATGCGAGACGATTAACGATATTACTTCAATATTTTTTGAGATTTTTGTCCACTAAAATGCCTTAAAAACAAAAAAAACTTATATCAAACTTGGCTTGCAGATTATTTTAAAAACATAACCGTTTTCTTAGCTTTCCAACAAGGTATAACAACTATGAACTTATATTAAAAAAAAACTGAGAAAAACCGATCACAAAGAAAGCAGGCGGAAATTTGTATTCGAACTAAACTTAAGGTCGTTCTTTAAAATTTCAAAAAAAGTAATTAAAAACAATGCCCAATGTAAATAAAACAAAAAATATAAATATAAAATTAAATTTAGAACCAATAAAAGTTTAGTAATAATAACAATTAATAATAAGTAACAATTAAGACATTTTGTAATTTAGCCTAATTAAAGTTCTTGCTCGAAGGGGCTATTGCGTACGCAGTCTCATTCTTTTTATGAGGTGTAACTTAACTACCGAAGTGTTCAAATTATTCCGAATCACATTTGCACCACATCCGTCTTGCTAGTAGGTATATCATGTTTTGCCTTATAGCCATAGGCACGTCTTCAAGCATTTCATTTGTTAAAAAAATTCGTAAGCGACCAAAATTGGTTCATCGATAAATTCTTGCACATATTGCACATAATGCAGAATAATTTGACTACTTCGTTAGTTAAGTTACACCTCAGAAAAATAATGAGACTTTGCGTACGCAATAGGGGAAGACCCTTCGAGCAAGAACTTTAATTAGGCTATATTACAAAATGTCTTAATTGTTACTTATTATTAATTGTTATTATTACTAAACTTTTACTGGTTCTAAATTTAATTTTATATTTATATTTTTTGTTTTATTTACATTGGGCATTGTTTTTAATTACTTTTTTTGAAATTTTAAAGAACAACCTTAAGTTTAGTTCGAATACAAATTTCCGCCTGCTTTCTTTGTGATCGGTTTTTCTCAGTTTTTTTTTAATATAAGTTCATAGTTGTTATACCTTGTTGGAAAGCTAAGAAAACGGTTATGTTTTTAAAATAATCTGCAAGCCAAGTTTGATATAAGTTTTTTTTGTTTTTAAGGCATTTTAGTGGACAAAAATCTCAAAAAATATTGAAGTAATATCGTTAATCGTCTCGCATTTTTAAAGTTGGACCGAAAATTGTAGTTTTAATATTGATAAATAACCATTGTTTAATCGTTTTTATAAATCAGAAGAAAAAAATAGATTTTAATTGATACTTTTTTTTAAATAAATTTTTGATGTTGCATTTCTGACCTATTTTGAAAAAAGCTGAAAAGCTTGATAACTCGAAAATTGTTCACTTTTGCATTATGCATATGGGGGTTAAAATTATCACAAATAGTCACCCCTATCACCTCCTAACGGGAATACGTCGAATTACCAATAACCCTGTATAAAAGGAGAAGGTGACTGACTGACTGACTGACTGACTGACTGACTGACATATCAACGCAGAGCCTAAACTATAAGGGCTAGAAACTTGAAATTTTGCACAGGGGTTCCTTTTATAACGTAGGGGAGCACTAAGAAAGGATTTTTGAAAATTCACCCCTAAGGGGGTAAAACGGGGGTGCAAAGTTAGTATGAAAATTTGCCGTTTTTGAAGTCGTTAGACGGGTAGACGTCGTTAATGGGTCTAATTCTACGCGAGCGAAGCTGCGGGCGTCCGCTAGTTTGAGCATAAAATATATAAATAATAAGAAACCGTAAACTTACCGATTAATATAAATGACGTTTTTGAACGTTTCGCTTGTTGACATAAAACCATCCAGAGACAAACTATCCAGCCAAAAGCCGTCCAGAAGTAGGTACCTCATAATACGAAATAGAGCGATTCAGTTTAAGCCCGTAAACTGAATTGCCTGTAACTTGAATGGTTTTTTAAAAGTTCATAATAGCCCTACCGGGGTGGTTTTTTAGAAACGCGTTAAAACTGACGCTTACTGTCCTATTAGCCTTTACCTGTTTATAATTGCATCAGTCAAATGCAGATGGGACACATTGTTCTCCGAAATGTATTTTGATGTCTAATTCATGAGTTTATTTATGTCTGACATGAGCTTATGGAACCTTCTTCTAGGACGCTACAAGGATATCTTAGTATGTTTTGTGCTAGTACGAGGACATATGCAGCGGAGGTTATATGTAGAATAACTGTAGCTACAACTGAGAAAGCCTGAAGCGTGCCACTCCAGCACGCTCCGCCATTCGAGTGTCGGAAGCTTTAGTGCCAAACCCGACTGTCACACATTTATAGACCGAATGATAGCCATGTATTTTGCTACTATTACCCTTCCTCTTACCGCCGTAACGGTGCTTACTGCTTAACTATCAACTGGTTGATATAGTTCAAGCCTAACTAATAGGTAGAAAACTACTAAGTGTGACGTCAATATGCCATCCATTTCTCGCTCCCAGATAAAGAGGTAACACTGTTATTGTAAACATCACGGAGCGTTCTGGGGAAGCAGGAAGTACGTCAGCAGTGTTAAACAAAATAAGCATCTACCGTCGTACCACTCCGCACACTTGGTCAATGATCTCACAGCCAACACTGTACGGTCATGTTGACCACACGTCATCCATTGTCCCTTATTTGCCGAATGCTTTTCACGTCATCCAGTCGACTGGTCGAATCAGAACTAAGTACAACTGGAGGAGTATAATTAAATGGTTATTAGTGCTAAGAGCTTAAGCTTTATAGTTCCATGATCTAGATTAATCGGATATCAGCGAAGTAGAACGCGGGTTATTTTAAAATGTATACCGGGTAAGTTGAGACGTTTCAACATTGATGTTAAATTAAGAAAATGTTCGTCCCAATGTTTAAATTTGAATAATGACTGTAATCTGTCATTGTTAATTTTGTGATGAACGTAAATTACTGAGCAGAGGAATTATGTCGGAGGGAAATCCTGTTTTCGTTTTCGTTTCGTTTAGTTATTAATCAGTTTGATTTAATTTACATCTCTCCTGCCAGTAGCGGAGAAGTTTTCTCACAATTGAGAAGGGAGTCTGCAAACGGACAACCCGCGTGTCGGAAGTTTTAAAGCCCTAAGGCTACAACATTTACAATCTATACGAGGATTGAAACAATATAGTTAGAATATAGTTTCCATGGTTAATGGTTGAATGAAGAGTATCAGTGAAGATTTAAATGGAAAATAAAATATTTACCTAGGTACTTGAAAGTGAATGGTGAGGACCAAATTGGTGACCTTATCGAGTCATGATACGGCGACAAGCGTGCATGAAATTATTGATGTATGAATGAATGTAGCGTTTTGCGGTCTTGATCTCAGTAGTCAACCGACCGACAGTACCATGTGAGTTAGGTAGTATTAGAAACATTAGAATCAGATAAGCAATGGCCGCACGACCACACACTGCCCACACCACCGCACTAATCTTATTATTTTTGTTTGTCCAATAATTCCTGCGTCTAGACTCATGTGACGGCTACTCTCTATCTATGGTTTTGCGATGGAAGAATTTATTCCCCAGCAGGTCCCCGAGGTCATTCCCCTCGCCTCGGAGCCCCAATTAGTACAACCCAGCCCGTGGGAAATCACAGCTCGCTAAATATTTAGCGAAAGCATCTTCGTTTTGAAGGACTCTAGATTATCTGTTACACTGAGACACAAAGAGACACATGATTCAAGATGTGTGAGTCTCGTCCGTGCAGTCAAACTGGTGACAGGTACATTGTTATTTAGTTGCAAAGCAAGTTTTAGATTATGAAATTCAACATCAATTAGTCTAGTGTTCACTAGCGCGGGCACCGTAAAGGATGGTGAAAATTTACATTTCGCAGTATTAACTGGTGTCCATTTTGAATCCACCCTTCTGCCTATGATAACCTTCATTATGCTTTAAAAAACCGGACTAACAATATCTTGTTTAAACTTTAAGTAAGCTACTTTCCGTCGGCCGACATTGTTAAACTTTGTTTGATCAAAGGAGGCCAGCAGCGCTCGTCGCCTCGTCGGGACCAAACGATGTTTTGCGGCTATAAATATTGTACGTCGGAACTATATTATTTTGCTACGCTTTGCCCTATATTGCTATTTTGAGCAGTACGTGTGGCAGACTGTGGCACCGCCTTGTTAGCGATGGAGTACATCCATTACTTTGGAGTTCACTGAACTATGGTTGGTATGATTCTTACCAGAAAACGGTAGTAACCTGTCGAATGTTTATATTGCGAAAGCCCCACCAGAACTTGTACTCGTCTCCGTCTGTTCGTCCACCCAGCCATCGAAGTACAGTACAAGAACCTACACTACCTTCAGGGTTCTGGATAGAATACATTTAAAAAAAAAAAAAAAAAACTTTTAGCATATGCATAATAAGTGTTCTTAATAAAATTAATGTCAGCATACATTTTATCTGCCAGTATTTGCACGTAAATTATTTTCTCTGGGCTCGCAGCTTCGGTGTGTCCAGTGATTGGCAATAGTCTCACCACCCTAATTTATGGGACTTCAACATAATAACATGGTGACAAGTGGTTGCACACACCGGAGGAACTACAGGCGGATGTCCTGTTATGTTATCTGGTAGGTAGATGACTGGTTCCAATGTTTTATACTAGATGGACGAGCACGTACGAAGTAACTACGTACTAAAACATAACAATTCTATTCAAGAAGTTAGTGGTCACGCCGCCCCGCGCCGCGCCACGCCACGCCACGCCAGTAACATCTAGTTTACTTCTAAGAATAATTGAGTAACTACTTGCATTTGGTACAGACGTCATAGAAAAACTGTGAGCTCTGTATTACTTTAACTTCCGCAGACGTCGCCGGAGCGAGGGAATTGCAAGTTTTATCGTTTCCTGTCCAAATATATTCTCACTCGTTACTCGGATGAGTGATATCATTATACAGACTGTTGCGAGAACGGTTGACCGAGAAAAGGTGCCAAGATAAATGTTTTTTAACCCAACAGTTTTATGTCGACCAACAGTGGGGGACAGACGAGTAACCCTGCAACGATCAATTTGATGATATTTCAGTTTGAAAAATGCGTTCGAAATGCTAAATCTTAGATTAGAACATAAACGCCTGTGATAGGATAGTAAAAAATAACTATATAATTTGATGGATAAACCTTTAAGCTATAGGCAGAGGTTTCTCGTCACTCCTGCGGTTTGCAACAACGAAGCAAATTCTGACTTAGCATTGCCTAATTAGCGAGGGCGAAGATGTATTTATGTCATTAAGACTTTTTAACATGCTTTTATTAGGTCCACTTGTATGTAACTCACAATGTAAGGGAATCTTAGAGAGCGAATTTAACCATCTTCCAAGGATCGTAGCGTAATGCAAATTGGCAGCTGTATGTACTTCTGAGACACATTCAATAATATGGTACTGTCGAGCTGATCTGATGATGGAGCCGGAAGATATTAGCTACTTTAAAGTGGAATCTTAGAGAGCTAATTTAACCATCTTCCAAGGATCGTAGCGTAATGAAAATTGGCAGCTGTATGTACTTCTGAGACACATTCAATAATATGGTACTGTCGAGCTGATCTGATGATGGAGCCGGAAGATATTAGCTACCTTAAAGTGGAATCTTAGAGAGCGAATTTAACCATCTTCCAAGGATCGTAGCGTAATGCAAATTGGCAGCTGTATGTACTTCTGAGACACATTCAATAATATGGTACTGTCGAGCTGATCTGATGATGGAGCCGGAAGATATTAGCTACTTTAAAGTGGAATCTTAGAGAGCTAATTTAACCATCTTCCAAGGATCGTAGCGTAATGAAAATTGGCAGCTGTATGTACTTCTGAGACACATTCAATAATATGGTACTGTCGAGCTGATCCGATGATGGAGCCGGAAGATATTAGCTACTTTAAAGTGGAATCTAAGAGAGCTAATTTAACCATCTTCCAAGGATCGTAGCGTAATGAAAATTGGCAGCTGTATGTACTTCTGAGACACATTCAATAATATGGTACTGTCGAGCTGATCTGATGATGGAGCCGGAAGATATTAGCTACTTTAAAGTGGAATCTAAGAGAGCTAATTTAACCATCTTCCAAGGATCGTAGCGTAATGAAAATTGGCAGCTGTATGTAGTTCTGATGACAATACAATAATATGGTACTGTCGAACTGATCTGATGATGGAGCCGGCAGATATTAACTGGAACTTCATGATGGAATATCGTATCATAGTCGTGTTTGCACTTGTGGTAAGGTCTTGTAATGAACTTTGTCCACGATTAGGTTTCAAGGTCTGACGATGAAGCCGAAAGATAGGCACTGGCATTCCATGATGGAATATCGTATCATAGTCGTTTTTGCACTTGTGGTAAAGTCTTGTAATGAACTTTGACCACGATTAGGTTTCAAGGTCTCATGACTTCTTTTTTAGTTGGATTTTTTATAAAAGCGTGTTTTTTTAGTTTTTTTAAACTATTAATTTATTTATGGATATAAGCAAACGAGCTCCTTATTTGATGTTACGGTGCACAATTTTTTTATTGATTTATTATAGCAAAAGAACATACTGCACAACCCATCGACCGCCGCGCCGCTGGTAGCTGAGACATCACTTGAATATAACTCAAACAGAAATTCCAGTTATTCCAGTTCAGTACTTAGTGGGTTTCACTGGGTTAGTCCAGCAATTAACGAATCCACAAACATAGCCTGCCGCAATGTCTAGTCCACGCGAGCAAACCCGCGGGCGCCCACTATTACCTCCTAAATGTATTCGTTATTTCTTTACCGTGTAAATAAAACATCGGAGCAGTTAGCACTGGCCAGATGGCGGCGCGGCCCGCGAGCTGCTTATTTGCCTAATTGCGCATTAAATACACAAACGCTGCATCACCGCGAGTTGTTCAGATCAAAGTAGATTTCGGTGAGAATGTAAATGGAATTGTAAATTAAACAGAAAAACTCTAGGATACGAAAGAAGACGGGCTTTTTGTGTTGGCCTTTTCAAATTGCTTCTGAACTAAAGTTAAGCTGACTTATACCTTTAAATAATTTTTGGGAGACTTCTGGAAATTGATGAATGGTTAGCTACTTTCTCTATTACATCTCCATGAGGTAGTATTTCTGGCCACGTATTTTATCGATGTTCTATCCTCAATCTTTGCGAGAGTAATCAGTTGCCTTTTTATCCAGCACAAAATCATATGTCGTGCCCTCAATATCGTGATTATTTGTTAACTCTCTCCCGTTCCAGCGGTTGTTTTAGAGCCCTATCCAAACACGGCGATCAGTCCGCGGAAAGTGTGTTACGTATACAGTATACGCCAAGAAACATTAAACGATGGCACACATGAAATATGCGGTCTGTTGCGTTTCTCACGTGTATTGAAAATATCAAACTATACAAAGAACAATCTTTGGATAACTTTTCCTTTTGTAACACCGTTTTTTGTGATCACTCACTCTCACTTACAATTCATTAGGTATTCGTTAATTGTTCATTAGATCACCAGTAAATTCAGTTGTTTAACCGAAAGGACTATATTCATTCAGGATTTTGGCAGCGGGTGTAAGGACGATGTACCTATAGAGGCTAATGTTGTTGATAAGATTCTTACCGCTCAGGTATTTTAAAGAATTACAGAATATTATTAGCTTGTTTTACGGTGACAGCCCAGTGGCTATCGAACTCGCCTCTGACTCGAGCGGTCCGGGTTCAAACCCAAGCACGCACTAATGACTTCTCTAAGTTATGTGCGATTTAAGAAATTAAATGTCACTTGCTGTAACGGTGAAACCTGCATGCCTAGAGTTCACCATAATGTTCCCGAAGGCATGTGAACAAATCTGCCAATCCGCACTTGGCCAGCGTGGTGGACTAAGGCCTAATCCCTCCCATTCTGAGAGGAGACCCGTGCCCAACAGTTGGACAAAGAAAGGGTTGTGATATGACGCAACTTGTAATGATCATGCGCATGCAAGTGACAGCCCTAGTCTAGATTGTAAGTGAAGCGGTAACCCTAGAGAAAACAATACTTAGGTAGTTATTATACAAACCCTAGTAACAAAACAGTATAGTAGCGACGCTGGGCGCCAGCCGACGTGATTAGTTCCCCGTTCCACGAAGCTCTGATCAAATTAGTGATCTCTACATCTGTATACTCTGTACCAACGCCTTGGGGATTACAGTAATCTCAGGTCTATTTTCGTTCTATAAATTTTCCAGAGATAACAAAATTGTTTACAAATCACTGCTTTGTCTTCTTCATTATCTTTCTCTGTCTCTACAGACAAGTACTACATAGCCATCCTATACATGACCCATAATGTTCTGGCGAAATTTTAATTTAAAGGTTTCGAAGTCAGTCGTTTGAATGATTTTAAAACGATCTATTACTAAAACAACTTATAATTACCATTAACGGCTCACCATAATGGACTTTACGGAGTAATGTTTGGATCGTTAACCGTTCCCTGCGTGTAGCCCCCTACGAGCATAGGGTTACCAGGTAGGACTCAGGACTCGTCCTGAGTATCCAAGATCTTAGGGCACTTGACCGGCCGTAACTAGTTTAGAAGTCGACATTTTTCATTAAAATTACAAAATATTTGAAATAGAAAGACACCTTGAGCATCATTCCTTGACGATTGAGAAAGCAATTTCATAAAAAAAATTATGTTTGCGACGAGTCTTTCCGTAATTTCATTTATTTGTTGTGGATATTAGATAGCAAACGAGCTTGCAGCACCACCCATCCGCCGCCGCCCATGGCAAATGTGAAAGACTTTGAACAATACTCAGATTTACTGCTGTTTGTGTGTAATATTTATTGCTTTGCACAGAATAATTAAATGGTTACCACAGTAACAATGAAATACAAAACAGGAGCGCACTCAGCATTAATTGTAGCAGCCATATTTGTTGCTTCAATGAAAACATGGCGCTGATCAGGGCGGCTCTTCAACGTGGCCCGGCGTGGCCGCGTGGCCGCGTGGCCGCCCTACCCGCATACCGCTACAAACAACAGACCGCTCTCGGCTGATTTACGACGTCTCTGCATTACGCCCGCGATGGCAGCTCGTGGCAACTCTATGCAATCGTGGCCAATAAGGGTCAACTCACACTGGCGCAGAGTCGAAGCGACGCGACGCGTCATATATTTCCGCCTACAGCATATTCATATCTATTGTTCTATTATTTAAGCACAGCTCGATTCCAGCCTGCTCGACTCCAGCCGCGCGTCGACGCGCGAATGCGCGCTTCCATATTTACATAGCAGAAATTTGTAGGTACTTAAAAAATAGAACAATAGAGATGAATATGCTGTAGGCGGAAAAACATGACGCGTCGCGTCGCTTCGACTCTGCGCCAGTGTGAGTCGACCCTAACACCGTCCGTACATCCAAACAATCGGACGTTGATTAGCGCTTGCTTCTTAGTGTTTTACTGCTTGTCTACTCATTACAGATGTAACTCAATTTTGTTTAGTGATTCAAGCAAACATACATTTTAATTAGGTATAAAAATCTGCGTGTTAATTAGCCTAGAACACTAGGCTCTAGATCAAGTTATATTTCACACAAAAAAAGCTAATCAAATTAAGTATTTCCGTTTGCAAATTATAAAGTTAAATGATAGCAAACGAGCACGCAGCACCACACATTTGATGCCAGTGACCTAGTGGTTAAGTTAAGCCATTATATCTACATACTCGTGTAGCAATATTCGCTTCTGCACGCAGCTTCGCCCGCGAAAAAATGTAAGTGTGCTAGTATAGGTTGTCTGCCTGTGCCCAGTTTCATCTAAACATCCAAACTTACAACTTTCACATTTATAATATGAGTAGCATTGACACAGGCTATATTATTATTGTTAAATGTACAACACAAAGCAACGCATAAATAATGCAACATTCATAACTCTTGCAATGAACAAAGAACACGAGCGTAATTATAGATTCCGAATACAGAAATAAGTCGGCATTCCTCCGAAGCGATACAATATTTCTTGAATGACACAAACTCAGTTAATATATTAGCAGTTATCTGCCGATAACCATTAATATACCAGTTTACGTCAATACGTATCGCTATCGCTTGCCTGCTTGACCGACTGCGAAGAGCGAACTGCGGGGTGACTGCGTCAAAGATTCCATGGATGGACTTACGACAGTTATTTCAAATTCGTATTGTGTAAGAATTCGTATCTGCCAATTCAATGAAGTCTTTGAAATGAAAAAGAAGTAGCATCCAGCTCCGTCCCGTTGCCTTCTTCAGGTCGTCAGTCCACCTAGTCGGAGGGTGGTCAAGTTGTATCTATACCAATATTTTAAAGAGGAAAGATTTATTGGTAATGTTTTCACACAAAAACTACTGGACCGATTTCAAATATTCATTCACCATTAGAAAGCTGCATCTTCACTGAGTGACATAGGCTATATTATATAGCGCTCTCAGTCAGTATCACTAGGTGTAAACGAATCTATTGTTATGTCTAATTCCACGCGAGCGAAGCTGCGGGTGTCCACTAGTGTATTATAATATGTCATCATGTTTATGTTTTGTTCTGAAGTTATGTTAGTGTATTTGAGACAAAATAAATCGGTTTATTTCTATCTCCTCTAATGTCATCTTACCTTGAAAAACCTACATGAAGTTACCTACTACCTACACTGTAAACGTTAACATCGGTCTATCGCTCACTTGCTCGCGGTAGAGCAGACAGTTAGTCATAGTCGACAACACTAAAAACGAAATTGTAGTATATTAATTCGTGAGATTTGTCCTTTTGCCAAGAATTTCCCCAAAGACATATAGACTTGATATCTGGGGATCAGCGGCATTACGAGCATCTGAATATTCATGGGATCATCCTATTAGCCCCGCCTGTAAGTTTCGCTTGATTTGAATCAAATTAATCCTACTTATTCATTTTATATTTGGTTATAAAATGAAATAAAATGAAAAATCTTTATTTTGCGGACAACATAGATCCATGGATGTTAATATACAAAAGACTTATAATCTATGTTAGTAAAAAAATAAAATACACACGCTAATAAAATAAAATAAAAATTTATACAAACTCAATATCACATGTACTCCGTGCGGTCCGCAGCGTCCGGCTAAAGAAAGGTCTGACTCCGTGTCCGTCACGCTTCCCCAGTACAGGCGCATGCAGATCATCTGCTACTATCCTCACGATGCTGTTGTAATGCTTACTAATGCCTGCTTTTTAAGTAACACAGTGTATTATTTTGCCGTCTTTTTTCATCAAGCTATTGGAGGCATTCAAAGATACCACGATTTTGCTTATTAAGTATCCTCATTACAAGATTTTCGTATGAACATATGAGCAGATTTTCATACGAGCAACCCTTTGATCTCGATATTAACGCCACCGACGTGTGAGCATCTCACCGCAAGATTGAACTTACTAAACGATTTTCCTCGACGTCAAAATGAATATTTATCCTCCCGAGCGAGCTTATACTACAGTATGATAGTTGTCTACAAAACATCACGCCTGCATTGCCCCGAAGGTGTAGGCAGAGGCGTGTAGTACACCCACTTGTCACCAGTTATGTTTAAGTGATGCTTAGATCCCACGTAATAGGTGAGTCTATTGCCATACGCAGTCCAGACTCCGAGTTGCTACCGAGCATTTAAAGATAGAATAACCTAATAGTTGTTGCTCGACCCGGGATAGAACCCAGGAGGACCTCTAACGCAGTCGCTCTTGAGACCCCTTGACCAACCTATCAAATACTCGCCGAAAACTGTCTAGACCAGTGATGGGCAAACTACGGCCCGCGGGCCATCTCCGGCCCGCGAAAGTATTTAATCCGGCCCTCCGAGGGTCAAAGCGTGGTGAAATGAGAGGACGCGCGGACAGTGAATTTGTGTGTAATGCTGTAATGTTTTTATAATATCATAACACAAAATGCATTTTTTCTATAATTCTGGCCCTCCTCTAGAATTTCTAAAACTTTGTGGCCCGCCATTAAAAAAGTTTGCTCACCACTGGTCTAGACTTATCTGATATTCGCACATTCATTTCTTTGCATCTCAAGTTATCAGTGATTCGAAATTGATGTTCAACTTCTCCTTATATGATTTCAGAATATTGATGATTGACCATAATATTGATGATTGACCATTCTGCTTTGCAATACCATAAAATATACCTGTTACAAATGTTTGACTGTCGATAAATGCGGTCGACATGGTTTCCCAGAATCTCCCAGACGCCAAAGACGTCGTCGATCGCCGTGTGTTAGCTTGTGGTACAAGTTTAATATTCTTTGTCATTTAAGTATCAAAAGGTACCGCCTTTTTATTGATTTATTGACGTTTTTACGTAATAACAATCCGATATACTAGAAATATAGAAGAATCAAACATAGGTATATAACAACAGTAAAGAGATATAGAGGTGGAGTGTGACGCTGGTAAATTGTCATCTCCGCTTGACATGAGCTGCAGGCTCGCCAGCCGCTCAAGTCTTGCGCCGCTGCTCTACTGAACCACTTCCATTGTTTACAGAGCACCGCGTCTCGCTTCCCGGGGGAACGCTGCTGTCTGCGCCGTTATAGTACTTGTACCACTAGCTAAGTGGTGCGAAAACTATATCAACACCTACACACTGTGGTTTTAAAGTGTATCATGCACCAGCGAGTTCCTGGATTAAATTAAAAATACATGTATTTCTATAGCTGTAGTAGCTTTATCGTCGGCGGCGGTGGTTGTTGTGATGAAGAAAATATTAACAAAAGTCGATCCGTCGCTTTCGGCGGCCATGTGGCCAGTGTTTCGCTGCAGGCGGTACAAACGCCAGACGCGGGTCTTTGATACCCCTCGCTGATGCCCAAAAATTCATCGACGACGACATTCAGGTTCGCCTCTGTCGTGTTGAGATCATTATAGTAGAGATCTAGGCTGTGACTTTAGATGAACGAGATCAGTTACGTATGTAACATAGTATTCATTTCCTCATGGAATTTCGTGCACTCTCAGAGTTACTCACAGTTCACCCAGCACCGACAAAACGGAAGCACAGAATATCATTGCTGCCTCATTTACTTTGTTGTAGCAAATGCTGAGGGCTTTACGCTTTGAGCTAGAACTGCAATACATATTATTTTGTTTTTCTTGATTTTATAATTGTAAAATGTTGTAGTTGTTAGCGAAAATAAATAAAATTCATTAATTCATTCAATATCACGCCCACGCTTGGCGATTCACACGGAACAGATCTATTGTCATCGAGTGACCTATCGATTCAGCCCAGTTCGAGCCGCAGCGCACGTGTATTAGAAATAGATCGACAAATAGGGCTTGCATAATTTGCAGCGGGAAATACAACTCGTTATGAATACGTTATGAATACGGCAGGCTGGCTAGGGACCGCCGGCTCGCTGTTTGCTCTAGTTCTTACTTTCCTGAGTAAACAGATCAATGCAAAGCAGCGAGTGATGAAAAATTAATTGACATTGATTTGATGAAACGAATGGATTCATAAAGAATCTTCTGGAGTTGTTCTCTATGGATACTACCAAACGATCGAAGTCACCAAAGTCGTATCTCAGATGTTACTGAGTGACGGTGACGGCCCAGTGGCTCGAGCTCGCCTCTCACTCAACCTCAAGTGCCAAAAAGTTCCACCTTATTTATTTGGTCAATAGCCACTCAAAACCCCCAGCGTTCGAAGTAGTCAAAACTTCGAACAGACGACAACGTGCGGAGTTTTGATAAGGCGCGGAGAATAGCGAACTTTCCAGTGCGGTTTACTTACGTTAAAATCATTATACCGACCGACTACGAGCGATATCAGTATAGTAGGCCTGCAATACACTAGTATTTGCGGACCTTACTTCAAACGATTTACTCGTCTACTTGGCTTTTGAGGTAAAAATGTTAGAGGGGCTCTCATTAGGGCTGGCTCTCGCCGCTGCCCGCCACGGCCCTCTGAAAGCCCTCTTAGCAATACACGAAGTAGTTCCTCGGTAGACTCAAGCTTTTAATCGGAACCACATTAGGCGGTGAACGATACAGTCATTAGGTAAGTACGAATAAGATCATTCTCGAAAAGCTTTTTTTAAATTTTCAATGAAGAAAATGAATAATTTATTTGTTGTAAAGTTGTATATATTCTAAATTGGGTAATAAATATATTTAACCGAAGTTTATCTACACATAGACATAGACAGACACCACATTCACCCATGGTAGACACCTACCAGTCATCCGTAGCCACTCCTCTTCTTTATTTATTTTTTTAATAACATTGACGCACAATTTATTATACCAGCCACCTGATGGTCAGTGGTCACCGTCGCCTATGGACCCGTGCGCCATAATGTGCGTTGCTGGTTTGGAGGGAACGTTAACACTCTTCTTGAAGCACTCCATGTAAGAAGGGTGAGGAATGTTCCCTTGTTCTTGTTCTAATGGCCAAGCGGATATAAAGAACGGGCAGTGGACAGCGGCAAGGCCAGACACGGCAGATGTACTTGTGGAATGAGCTTCCAGAGGTACATGCCTTCTTCCAGGCCGGAGATGCCCCGGCACGTGGTATCGCGCGGTATGTGGCGGTGACTTACCAGGAGAACATAACCATAAGAGGGTTGTATACGTCACTATGTCATTGGTGAAGGCCTGTTTGAACCAATAAGTTATAATATGTTCAAGGCCGCCAGCAGGGCGAGCCAACACTGGCCAACGGCCGCAAGATGAAGGTCCCTGGCCGCGTGGGCGGCATCCGTTACCGATATAATTACAGACTTTAAAAATAACCGAGATGAGATTCCTTCCCAACGTTCGATACGACGCGACTTTCACTGTCACCGCTTTTAATTTCCGATTTTTATTCATAACCACAGAGTATAAATATAAATAATAAATATATATCATTGACATTCTCACACATGGCCATCTGACCCCAACATAAGCGTGAGCCTGTAATATGGGTGTCAGAGATACATACATATATATTTTTTAAATACATACTGAAATAGATAATATTAACATCCAGACACAGAATAAATACAAGTGTTCTTTACACGAATGTTTGTCCTGAGTGGGACACGAACCCACGACCCCTAGCGTAACAGGCAGTACCGATTGCGCCAACGGGCCTGTCAACAACAGCCCGTAATAAAGGTATCATTTCCCTGAGACACAGTGAATGAGCATTTCCAGAAAGATAAGGGTTAGTACAAATACACCGCACGATGTCTCGCGTCAATCCTGTGATAGTCAACGTAAAGCAACGACGGGCGCGAACACCACGAACAAATCGACACTCCGATCGCTACTACTGAGATTTTCAATTTAGCAAATCCAAATAATAAGACAGTTTTAATCGGCAGTTTATATAAATATAATCCACCATTTAGCGTGCTGTATCGGCACTTTATTTTATCAACGCTGCACAATATAGTACTATATATTATTATAAATGTACGTGACTATTTCGAAGAATAAATATGATCTGCCATTATTTTGAATGGAAGACAAGGTACAATAGCCTTGCAATTGTCAACAGAATATCGCGTATCAAATTCAACTTAAAATCTTTCCTTTGTGTTGTGTAATGTTTTTTTGTTTTTGTGTGTATTCTTAGATAGACGTCAACAAAATGTGTCTATTGCGAGGTCTGAATACTATTGTGTGTGTCTAATACGGCTCTGTGTCTACCTGGTTTCCACAAATATCAATTGTGAGTGCAAGTAACAGTTTTCTGCGGAAAAAAATGTTTATATTCAAGAGCAGCTACGCAACTGTGACCGACCCTAGAGGGGTTGCAAACCTATTGCAAACAATCAGAGTGCTCTATTACACTAACTACATACATGTTAGTTAGTAGTAATAATATATGTAGTAGCAAACCCAACTCTTCGTCTCTCGGAGTCTCGTTCGTGTTTCTTAATACTATGATAAATTTTATTGTACAAATTTGTTATCACTTAAACGGCTGGTAATTTTTATTGCGAACAAGCACGGGCCACCTGAGGACTCGCAAGTGGGCACCGATGTAGACTCGCGGACGGCAACAGTAACATTGATCAAACGATCAAACGGTAACAACGCCACGTTGGATTCGTGTTTGACTTCGAACGAATCGTTGAAATAATTACAAATCTTTCCTTGTTATTCAGCTGGCGCACGGCGGGTCGAAACTTCATCGTCAATTTTAATGTGAATTAATTATAACTTTTGCGAAAATAAACAGACAGTCATTTCCAAATTTCAAGATATTATGGATATTATATTGAAGTTACTTAGTGATAATAAACATTTTTTAAGAGTTCTATTGTAAATAACAGCTAATAAGATTTATTTGCCAATGCTTTATAAGAGTTCGGTGTTCAACGTTATGACACTTCAGTCATCACAGAGGTATATAGCAAGGTTTTAAATTAAATTATACTGATTAATTTGTTCATATATTGTCTTGTTCAAAGATATTATAAAACGTCACATCCAAAGACAGTAGAGATAGAGGGGGAAAGTAAGTAAGTGACAGTAAGTCCCAACTTGGCTCTGTATGCTAAGGTCACAACTTAGTAATAATGAGGAAAGCGACCCAGCATTTGATGCATCTTCCACCATCATCCTAAAACATCCAACATTGTCTTGCTAATGCAAAGTTAGTCATTTGAAACGAACGGTATAGATCAATTTTCATTTGAAGTAATCAGTAAAATATTGTCGAGTCAGTAACTGCAATTAATGGAGTCAAAACATCTTGAAAGATAATGTAAATTGAATTGGAAATCCAGTGTGTCCACTTTAAAAAAAATGTTTTGATACGAGTAACAAGAAAACACTGCATCCCTCGACCGAACTCACACCTGAGAATTAAGCACTTACACTGTCATTTTACGGACACCAGCAAGAAACTTTCGTTTATTATCAATCATTCTTCTTCTCCAAATCATTTGAGTTAAGGTGGACTTTGATGACTTTTATCACCCTCGTAAGGAACCATATCAACAGAATAAGTAGACAGAGTGCATCCAAGTACAGCCGTTCCAGGACGGAGACCTGGAGTGCCGGGGAGCGCAGGAGACGCGCGCCCTTCGTGGCGACGACCAGCCGGGTCCAGTGCTGCAGCTCTTGTTGCGGAGGCGAGAGGCGCTGGCGAAACATATATGATGCAGCATTTGCATTCGCACGGTAGCTGGAAATAATTCGTAGTCAATACATGCGGTTATCATTGATGACATCTCAAATTAATCAAACTATAAACTGCAACGCCACTCTATTACACGAATAAAACTTCTCCATGTCGCGGCGGCGACCCTGGCAATTTAGCAAATATTTATTTGTACCTACTCAGCTCATGGATGTTAAGTTGTGTTTTTCTGTGTGAGTAACCTGCAACACAGGGAGTCCTATTGCAAGGGTGTCAGTGTTACCGTTTAAAAATAATATAAAATAATTTCATGGCATCGCGTCATGAACCCGTTATTAACCTTGGGCAATTAATAATTCTTAACCCATTACTATTTTTAGAACCGAATCTACAGTAACAATATCATTTCACGTGTCCACAGGCGACTCGTACAAAGGTAAAGCTCACACGCATCGGAGGATAAATTCGGACAGGTCTGGAGTTTCCTCACAATGTCTCACTTTCAGATTAAAAAGTAAGATAAGTGCAGGTCGAGAGTGTCTGAGACTGTGACTCCTCGACCTCCCGCCGCTGTTAGCTATTTAATCTGAGCTTTTTTCTCTATTTCTAATTACCTCAAAATGAGACGCTTTCTTTATTTTTCCTATGACATGTTTTATTTTTTATTTTTGTATATTTTGACATTTATCAATGGCTGTATGTAGTAATCGATGATATTATTTTTAAATTTTTTTGAAATTGTAGTAAATCAGAATATGTATACAACTTAATATAATTGTATCAAAAATGACATGTAACTTATCGTTACCAATAAACTAACTATGACCTACTATGAACTATGAGAAGAAGAGACTTTTATGAAGAAAAGAATTTACCTGCTATTATTTTCCAGAAACCGATAGATTGCTTCACTGAGTGTGTGCGGGAAATCGTCAGAAAATTCCACCCTAATTCCTGCTCCTCTGTTGACAGCGAGGTCGACGTTTGCGAACTGGTCAGCAAACATGGGAACTCCAATAACAGGAATTCCGAAGTGCGTTGCCTCCAACATAGACAGCATTCCCCCGTGGGTTATGAAGAGCACGGTGTTTGAATGATCTGTAGAAGTGAGGTTGGAGAATTAGTTGCCAGTTACGCTTGACAAGCATATAAACAGTAACGAATGTAGATACTTTCTTACTTAGTATGCTCTGCTGTGGAGCCCACTCTACGATATGAATGTTTTTTGGTAAATCTCGCAAATTCTCCTCCAGTTTCCAGACCACCGTCTGATCCAGTCGCGCGAACATCTCTATGAGGAACCTCTTCATGTCATCTGGCAACTCCTCGCCTTTTAATATTGAACCAAAACTGAAGAAGATTACTCCATTTGTGGCCTCATCCATGATTCTTTGTAAATTCTTCAGGGAAATTAATACAAATTAAATACTTTACACAGGAACATGGGAAGTCTACTTTGTAATTACTGTTTTAGTACAATGACCTCCAGAGCCTCTTATGACTAGAGAAAATATGGACGCACGAATAATACAAAAATATTTCACAAATTATGATCACTAAAATGTTGGCGTAATAAAATGTTAAAGGTACCTAACAGAAAATATTTACAAAACAAGAATTAATCTACTTTGCAACAATCCGCGAACAAATAAATATAAACTCTACGGAAAATATACGAAAATATTTACTCTACGGAAACTTATAAATGGACTGGTGCAACTGATTTACAAATATCATGTTCATCATCATGACATTATATATGTATGTATTTTCAGCATCACTATGGCAGTAAGTCATAATCAGATAAGTTGGAAATGCCACTCACTTTTATAAGATGAAGTATAGATTATTAACGAACTCATAGTCTTTTGGCGACGTCTGCCCAAAGGCTTGCGTCGATCATAATATTGACTTTATCAACCAAGTTAAGCAACGCGCGGGCGCGATTGGTATGTGAATGGGTGACTGATATAGTGGCAATATTACGTGGGCGCTTCCGTACTTCGGAGGGCACTTTAATCCGTCAGTCCCGGTTGAGGACATTCGACACTAGGTTGACCTATGTGCCTGTGACAGTGACACGTGCCCAACAGTGGGCCGCCTATGGGATGTACCTTGGCTTCTTTATATATTAAAAAAATATATTACCCCCGGCAGCGGTGGTGGAGGCAACTCCATATGGTGTCCACCAACATACTTCATATTTAGGGGCAATGCCAGTTGCTGGGTCAGCGGCGGATGGGAGTTAACAAGCATCAAAGAAGCGTTGTACACGAGGGATTCGTACTCCGGAAGAGATTTCCCCCTGATCCTAAACAATTCCCGGTACACTGCCTCGTAAGCTGGTAGTTCTATCTTATGCATGATGACGCTGGGAACAGGACGTATGCTTTATGTGAGAAATATTTCACATTTATCACAATTTGATCAAATTTAAATATTCCGCTTGTACAAAAATCCGGCTCATTTCGATACCAACACGAATAATTAGGAAAAACAAAGAGTTAATAACGTTTAAAGCGGGCACACCTCCTTACATCAATTGCGTATTCTCTATCAGAATCTATTGACGACATGATTATGTGGAGCGGCTAATATAAGTATAGGCACGAAAATGAAGCTCTGATGAACGAAATTCGCAGGATATAGCTGCGCATGCCTATCAATGAGGGGGACCCGCTCGCCCCTCGCAACCGGTACCACACCAGCTTATACCCACTACATCCAGCCAGTGAGGTAGACCTGCAGCCAGGCCTGGCGCAGGCGGTCCGCGAGGGTGAAGGGCTGGGCCGGCGCGCGCGCCGCCTGCAGGTCCCGGCTGTAGGCGGCGCTGCTCGGCTCGTGCATGGCCCGCAGCGCCTGCCAGCACGCCTCGCCCGAGCGGTACCACACCAACGGGCACTCGTATACTTCCGCTAGCCTGAAACATAGCTAGCCGATAGTCACCATGACAACGTTAAGCAACTATGAACGAGTCACTTCTTGAAATATATATTAGTAAGACAATGCTCTACGCTGGGAAAGTGCAGACCGGCAGACTGCGACTGAAAAAGGAGATCTTGGAGAGATTCTACAGAAGACTATTTGTTGACATATACGTGCTTATACAATACAATACAATTTATTGCACCCGAACAAAATAATCATATATAGTATAAAAATAAACTGAAAAATGAAATTATATAGTAAGAAGTAAGGAATATTTAAAATCGATAGTGTCTACTTGGGCGCCACTGGAGACTAATCTCTAAATTCTATTTATAGACTTGTCGGCCTTGATTTCATTATTTTGATAATAGCCAACATTTAAGGAGTTCAAAGTGGAAATTATCTAAATGGAGCGTTCAGGTTTAATGATTCATAGCAGGAAAATGTCTGCGAACTCTAACAGGCGGGTCTCGCGGAGCCCGTGGGCGGCCGTCTGCGGCGCGTGCGCACACTGACGGGCTGACGCGCGGACGGACAGACGAGCGGACATGCCCGCGTGTCGTGACACTGGAGGGAATTTTAAAATTATCATAGCCGTGAGGAAACGCTATTAGCTGGGCTGGAATCTAATGGACAAGCATTTGTCGACGGGGAAATGTGTACATTTATCAACGCGACCTTGCCTACGGTGGCCTAATTCTCGTTTCGATTCGTCTCTAACCTCTGATTAAAGAATTTTAAATATTTGTTGGGATTTCGTCAGTCCGTAAACCTGTTCGTGAGTTGAACGCAAATGGGGACGTAATGGTTGATGGTTGATGTAAAACGATTGTAGGATCCTACGAGCACGTCGAAAACGCATCAATGCTTAGCTCTATTACAATTTATATTTATGTTATTTTTGCTTAGTTGAAAATTATTTTAAGATCAGCTTGTAAGTTTAAACTACATTGAATTTATTTATTTACGAAAAGGTGGACCCTGACTTCTCACAACACAAGGAATCCTAGTTTGAGGGTTGTTGGAACTGCGTTCATTGTATTTATTGGTTGGTTTTAGTCTTAATCTATATATATATAAAAGGAGAAGGTGACTGACTGACTGACTGACTGACTGACTGACATATCAACGCAGGGCCTAAACTATAAGGGCTAGAAACTTGAAATTTTGCACAGGGGTTCCTTTTATAACGTAGGGGAGCACTAAGAAAGGATTTTTGAAAATTCATCCCCTAAGGGGGTAAGACGGGGGTGCAAAGTTAGTATGAAACATTGCCGTTTTTGAAGTCGTTAGACGGGTAGACGTCGTTAATGGGTCTAATTCTACGCGAGCGAAGCTGCGGGCGTCCACTAGTCTATATATATAAAAGGAGAAGGTGACTGACTGACTGACAATCAACGCAGGGCCTAAACTATAAGGGTTAGAAACTTGAAATTTTGCACAGGGGTTCCTTTTATAACGTAGGAGAGCACTAAGAAAGGATTTTTGAAAATTCATCTCCTAAAGGGGTATAACGGGGGTGCAAAGTTAGTATGAAACTTTGCCGTTTTTAAAGTTGGTGAATGTCTAATTCCACGCGAGCGAAGCTGCGGGCGTCCACTAGTTAATTGTATAAAGTTATTTTTATTTTTTCAAATAAATGACGGCGTGGATTTCAAAGTGAGGACATAGCCGGGTGCTGCAGTCTGCTGCAGGCTGTACACATTTAAATTAAATTGAGCGGGGAGTGAAGATTATGTAGAAGAGCGATGCAACGCTGAGCCTGGCCCGGCGACATCGATTAGGTGCTTGAGTATCAGGGCAACCTTTGAAGGGGGAATTGGTGATGTGTACGAGCTCCGCGATTACCAATCTGCACTTAGCTAGCGTGGTGGGCTGCGGCGTGACCCGTCCCATTTCGAGAGAGCCGAGCCTAACCGTGGATCAATGAGCTGTGGTGATGATGGGGACTAAGGTTTTCAAAGCTCACGGGGCCAGCAGTCCAGTGAAGAACCACTCGACCAGCACTGCATCGAAGGCGGCCTCTGGGTCCCGCAGCAGCGCGCGCACGGCCGGGTGCTCCAGCGTCTCCCGCGCGAACACTGGGCCCGCGTGGTGGACCGTGGTCAGCGGGTGCGGCGCGCGAGTCAGCTCCGCCGGGTTCGGCTTCCCCTGACCTGCAGAGGTGTGGAGTTATTCAATTATAGATAGGCAAATTGTGATAGTGTCTGTGGGTCCGTGCCCAACAGTGGGACGTCTATGGGTTATATAGGTAGATTTCATCCATCCATCCATCAGCCTTTTGAGGTCCACTGCTGGACATAGGCTTCTCCTAAGCGACACCACTCCGACCGGTCCTGTGCCTTCTGAAACCAGCGGTTTCCCGCCTTCTTCAGGTCGTCTGTCCACCTAGTCGAAGGGCGACCTGTGCTCCTTTTTCCGAGTCGTGGTCTCCATTCGCGTGGTCGTGGTCGCGACTACTGAGTAGAGGTACAGGTTCGACCCCCGGGTCAGGCAAATTATTATTGGGTTTTACTTACTTGAAATTCTTAGAAGTAGCTTGGAGTCTGGATTTGTCTGGATCATTCCTCTCTGCTACTAACTTTATCAGTTAGAACACATTAAGCAAGTCAACTGTGAAAGTACCTGCTACCATGGCGGGAAGTGCGCTCCTGATGTCCACATACGTGAAATTGTCGGCCCGGAACTTTGGAGCATACGGCGACACGTATGTTACCTGCAGATCGTTAAACCTTTATGATTAAAGCAGATCAACTGTGGCCCGACCACTAGGACTTTGTCCAAAATTTGTGCAAATCAGTATTAAATTTTGTTTGACTCAGTCACATCTCTCCAGCCTGAATTCAGATACCATAATAAAATGTTCCAATATCTAAAACATCTCCGTTATATTGTAGACGCCACGACAGGTGTTGGGTCGTAGGTTAGATCATAAAAACAGATTTAACGGTACGAGACGAATTCTGACAAGGAAAAGATTTGTTTAACTCATGAAAGTATTTATGGCGTGAAGCATACAGTTACGACGTCGCTAAAGTGAAAGATCTGTGCGTTCATTGCTCTGCCAAAATACCACTGTGCTTAAACTACTCTATGTAATCTTGTCTTTTGAATTCAAATGTGACATCTTCCTGTTAATTCGTGAAAGGAATAGATGAACTCGAGTAGGTACGTTCGAAATTTTAAAAACACTGTTCTTTTATTTTCGAGAACATTGTATGTGGGGTGTATATAAGCCGATCGGGTGAGCTAGCAGGACAGTTCAGTCACAATAATAAAAGTTCAGTGATCAAGAACGAAAAGTGAAGAGCCGCAGTGATACCTAGGAAGAATGTAAAGAGCTAAAAATGTACCTGATGTCCATCTTCCAGGAGTATCTTTACAACAGACTCCCCCAGAACCCCGTGGCTCGCCCCGGGAACCGGGAACACCACCAGGACTTTACTGGCTACACTCACCCCCACCGTAAGCAACAATATATACAGAACTCCCATCTGGAACAACTTACAAAAGATAAGCCTAACGCTCGACTGGACAGCTAAAGAAGAACCTCGGGTGTTATCTACATTTTATCAGTCGTGTCAATTTTAACAGACGGTGTTCTCACGACAGCTGATAAGACGGTCTGATACGAAAACTCATGAGGGGCAATTGCTTCCACGTGGGATCCTGTCATATCATAATAATATGGAAATGTCATGGGTGTAAAAGTCAAGAGCAGGCAAGGGGGGTCGTGAAATACGGTTACCGACCACGAATTTAGCTACACGTTATTTTTTTTAATGACAACTACCAGACATAGATGTCGCCGAACCCTGCTGCCTAACCAAACAAACCAAACAAACAAATAAACAAACAAACAAACAAACAAACTAACTAACTAACCTGAACCTGAACTTATCGTAACACAAGTTCGTATTATAAGGTTTTATGAAACAAAAGACTTTGATGAGATCGATCGTCGAATTCAATTGAAGTAGGCACTTGTGGTGAAATAAATATCGTTTTACAGGTTCTATATTATCTTCTCTTATAATCACAGACTTTTGTAGTTACTAGTCAGAATATAAACAAAGAGACGAGTGGCCCTTCTAAAGGTGATTCCTAACAATACAATGATGGGAAAACATCCAGGTTTAAGGTAAGTGGAGCGAAAAATAAAGGCGATTACGTCGGAATAAATTTAATTCAGTATTCGTGTAGGCAATCGTGGTGACTATGGCTAATATCCCCCTATTCCCCCTTTTCTAATCCCCCCTATATATTCCCCCTGTTCTATTTTGGACATACCAACCACTTCAAAGGCGAATAGTTGGATGTACTCGTATTTAATTTCTTTGATAGAAAGATACGAGTATTATGCTACATATTATTTAGTGTCTATATTCATAGTTGAAGTTACCGGCTTTTACTTACTATCCGCGATGATAATAATGATCAAATTGTGGTTCTATCTATACGATCAGTATATATCTGTGATTGAGTTTACTCGTACAATGCATAATCCATTGTTCCCATTAAGGCGGCCGCACGGTTGTGCCTCTTCCGAGCCTCTCGGGGACAGTCCTTGATCAGCCGGCAGCCCCGACGTATCGGCATTGACCTCAATAGGCCAGTAATGTGTAGTATTCCTGTAACGGCAGGCACGCTCCATTTCTCAGCAGCCTTGAAGACACTCGGTGGACAGGATCGCCTGTTCCGTGTGAATATTGCACTGGGCGACCATTGTTATGGAAGGAGGGTGTTTTTGGTGAGGTATGGCTTTGTTACTTATGAAGTAAGTTTAGTTTCCCCCGTATAATAACGGGAGACTTTATAATATATATAAAAACTGTTATGTACGAGTCGGACTCTCACACATAAGGCTCCGGACTACCGAGCATTTTTTAAATTTAGTTGTATGTGGACACTTCGTTTTGTGCACGTTTGAGCAGGGAACCCTAATTATCGTGTTTTTAAAGGATTTGCTCTTCCCCACTTAGCGGCTGGTCGCTCGCATTTATATTCTCAGTGGAGTCGCAACCGCTTAAAGCGGTATTCGAGTAAACAGGACGCGCTCCACCAGTCTGCAACTAACTGCTTATGGAGCGGAAATTACGCTAATCCATTTTGTCCATCCAACTGGTTTTTGTTTTAGGTTATTTTTATGCTTCAAAATAGTAACATTATCATACAATTCAGTCCGTGCAGCGGGGTCGGCGTCGTAAGCGTAAACGCGTCGCGGCAGTAAAACTGAAAGCATTTTCGTCGTTTATGTTAGCCATTAATTTGGTCGCATCGCGGAAATAAAACACATTAAACGGCACGGCTGGCCAGCTCCGCAGCAGGGACCAGCGCTCACCCAGTTAGGTGTTTCAACACTGATCTCGCCAAACGCAGCTTGCGGCCGAATTGTATGGATTGGAAAAAGGAAGTCACCTAAAAATGAAAGTGTTGTTAAGCCAGTAGGTGAGGGCCGCAAATATTTACGCTTAGCCAGATTTTTTTGCCGTTTGTATAGATAATAGTACGACCGGCTTTTAGTATTCGTCCCAGAGCCCGTCATGTATGCCAGTCCGTCATCTTCGTGCGACCCAACTGCCCGCAAATATTTACAATCGAATTCGAAACATACGTGCTGAGCCGAGGGTCGCTCCTGCGGGAGTACTTAATGGACTATGGAAACTAGTGGACGCCCGCAGCTTCGCTCGCGTAGAATTAGACCCATTAACCATTAACAAGTTAGAACCATTAACTTAGTGTTCTCCTACGTTATAAAAGGAACCCCTGTGCAAAATTTCAAGTTTCTAACCCTTATAGTTAAGGCCCTGCGTTGATATGTCAGTCAGTCAGTCAGTCAGTCAGTCAGCTTCTCCTTTTATATATATAGATTTGCCGAAAGCATGTAAGCTAACAAGGTAAGGCAACATGTTAGTTGAAAGGGTAAAGTGGTCCGCAGGTTCAGTGGTTCGAATGCAGTCACAGCCTCGCTTTGGGTGCTATTGCCACCGATTAAATAGTTTTCTTATGACAGTCGTTTGAAATAGAGTTTTCGGATAATGTCATGATGAATTTAATTTAATCTGAGCGTGTAGATTCACGACTCATATCATTTTATGAGAGTAGATTGCATTCGCGCCAATCTCATACCAGGATAGCAGAACCCTCGCGTGGGTGTCGATAACCCCTCGCGAGCCTCGTGTGGCATTTGCAATCGGTATCTCATCGAGCGTCCCACAAATACACCCCGGTAATAAAAGTTAAACTGTTCCACCCCCCACGTGCATATTATGCTAAAATTGCAGATTGTGTAATTGTACCTAGTGTACTTTACTATTAATTCTGTGGAGCAGCGTGGTGGAGTATGCTCCAGGCGGGGCAGTTTGTATGAAGCCGTGCTCTGCAGTACAAAGCTGTTAGCTACAGCAATTAATTATGACGAACGGAATTGAAAAAGGCAAAAATGGAATTTGAGAAAAATTTGGTAAGCTGGAACAATGTATTAAGCTATATATTGGGTCGTTAGTAATTCTAATGTAACTTAACTAATATTTCTGAGATCTGAATCCATTACATTTTTAATTTTTCGAAAAATATCTGGACCTATAATATAGTACCTATTATGGATATATTAGAGACATATCTGATCTTCTCTATATAATTTAGTCATCCATTTTCAACGATACCTATTCGTTTTTAGCTTTACAGAAGAAGGTTTCTAGGTGCCGGTATAATTCATCCATTTGCAGGAAACATCGGCGAGCGATACATTAACGTTAAAGTGGCCATTACCGCTAATTGGTCAACATTAAACTGTACCCGGCCGCGCTCCTGTGATCTCTGATCGACGGCGAGCCGACACTTATTTATATGTGTCTCTTAAATCTAGACATGTCTTTATTTTACCAAAATGTACTTGGTTATATAACTGTTTATAATATTTAGATCTTCTGTGCCATTGAGTAAAGTCACTTGATGTGCCGTTACTTCAACCATGCCCTAAACATTGATCGTTCATAAGACACTTTTTACCCATGTAGACAATCTAGAAAAACATTCAAGCTGTAGATCTTGATAAATAAAGCAATGACATATTCACAAATTTAACTTAAATATTTATGAATATTTCAATCCTCATATCAACTTCTTATTTTGCTGCGAAAGCCTGGTTGAAGAAATCCATATAAATAGGAAAAGTTTGACAGGTTTGGAAGGAAGCTCTTTACAAAATTGATTATATACTTCTGTTGCCATATAGCGGTGGCACGAAGCAGTGGTCAATAGCAGTTGGCTGCGGGCCCCGGAAGCCAATTACTCCGAAAATAAACAGGTTATTGCGAATTGAGGCATAAACCGACGATAAACCCGTTATTTTACTGCGATTCGAATGAGACGTTTCGCCACATCTTGCGGCTGCAGTACGGCACTATAAGCTTCGAGAGCTTCTAGAGGATGACGTCAGCATTATCGAGGCTGGTGGATCACAACATTTGGCTGCCATTGCTGGTAAGAATACACAGTGTTCGCGGCTCGAGAGTCGAGACATTAGCAATCGAGCGATAGTGTCAAACCGCCATGGTCTTCTCATGATGTATTTTGACTCCCGGTCTATAGCGGGACGAGTGGGGACAACCGGGTGGGGACGAACGGAATAAACCTTGGATCATGAACGGCCATGATGGTCATCATTGTGATGTACTTTGCTTGGTTGTTGCTTGGTATTTGTATCATTAGCCTGAAGTCTGTGGACTGTGTTATGTATACTAATATTATAAAGAGGAAACATTTGTTTGTAATATTTTCATACAAAAACTACTGGACCGATTTCAAAAATTCTTTCACCATTAGAAAGCTGCATCTTCACTGAGTGACATAGGCTATATAATATTATATAATGTTAAAGCTTTAAATTATAATGAAATCTAGAAAATGCCAGGTATATATAATATTACAAAAAGTAAACGAAACTATTGTTATGTCTAATTCCACGCAAGCGAAGTTGCGGGCGTCCACTAGTGTGTGAAATACAGATATTTTTATTGTTTAACTAGCTGACCCGGCAAACGTTGTTTTGCCAATCATTCCTTATTAAAAATAAAAGTCGCGATGGAAAAATAAGGGTTGATCGTAGAAGGGTGAAAATTGAGGATTGTATGTATTTTTGTATGTTGTATCATAAAAAAATAGAAATTAAAAATTTTGTCTAAAAAATAAAAAAATAAAATTTAGGGGTGGGACTACCCCTAACATTTAAGGGGATGAAAAATAGATGTTGGCCGATTCTCATAGATACCGGATAAGCACAAAAAATTTCATCAAAATCGGTCTAGCCGTTTCGGAGGAGTATGGCAACGAAAACTGTGACACGAGAATTTTATATATTAGACTAGCTGACGGCAAACGTTGTTTTGCCATATAAATAATGATCGTAGAGGGTTGAAAATTTAGGGTTGTATGTATTTCCTAATGCTGTATCATAAAAAAATAGAAATTAAAAATTTTGTCTAAAAAATAAAAATAAAAATTTAGGGGTGGACTACCCCTAACATTTAGGGGGATGAAAAATTGATGTTGGCCGATTCTCATAGATACCGGATAAGCACAAAAAATTTCATCAAAATCGGTCAAGCCGTTTCGGAGGAGTATGGCAACGAAAACTGTGACACGAGAATTTTATATATTAGATTGCAAGTCAGTGTCTTGCCGGCGCGGCGGCGAGAGAAAGAATATCCCCTAGTATCCCTGGTACATATCTATCTAAGTAAAAATTAGTGAAATAGGAAACCGAAGCCACCTCTTCGTCTCCGGAAAACACAGAGCTCCTTGTAAATTTCCCACCATCTCGTACGCAAATAACCCGATTTAATTCTGCTTTTAAAATGGTGATAAATTGTAGTTACAATGAATTCTTATCACGGCCCGCTGGACACTAGAATAGCTCGCCGACAGCATGCTAACTATCGCCGCGGGCTCTGCGAGCTGCGTCGGGCGAGCGCACATTCGTTCAACGGCTGAACCCAGATTCGCTCTCAAATCAGCATTCTCCGACAAAATTGCGACTTTCATTTCCTTTCTTATACACTTTTAGGTATTTCCAAGCCAAGTGGTGCAGCCGTGTCATAGTATAAAAAAGTCGCTCCGGCTATGTATGAATAGCAAATGAACATGCAGCACCAATCCGTTGCCGCCCATGACATTGGAATGTCACTCCTTGAAAAAATGTTTGAGTCTCGATCGTAATGGGTCACAGATGCCTCACGCACGCGCGGAAAGCGACATATTAGTAAATATTATATTGTTCATGAAACGTGGAAAATTTGTATTGTTAAGATGGCAAATAAAGCGATTCTTTATTGCTTACCTTAAAGCACCCACCCGGACCACTGAATATTGTTTTCATGCCGCGATGGCCGGCAACCCGACGCTCGCTCTACCCATTCGTGTCTCCAAAGAGAGGGCTAGCTTCTCGGACCGTGGAGATAAAAATGTCCTGCTAATATATACCATCTCAGCAAATATGGGAGACAGAATCGTCGACGAGGGTCGAACGACATAGTTGAGATATGAAAAGGGTTTGAAAAAGTTATGACATTTACATCACGCGCTGAAATGGCCACACGAGATGAGGGAGGTAAGCCGGGCCGAGAGATAAAACACGGGAGAGAATTGGGCGCGCTCAAGCCCGGAGCGCGCAATACTCGTATAATTCAAAGTTTATGTTTATTTTATTCGTCGTTGCGTATGACAGTGTAGTCAGGCCCGCTATCAGTTTTACTAGCGCACTGTATAAATAATAAGTACATTGTTATGTTGACTGACAACATAATAAAAGGCTGTGTAACTCCCACTTTTTCCCCCGACGCAAAAACGACGGGGTGTTTTAAGTTTGATATCAGTCTCTGACACCCAATTTACAGGCTCGCGCCTACTCTGGGGTCAGATGGCCGTGAGTGAGAATAAAATATTTATCCAAGATATTTATTTAATCTTGGCATCACAGTAGCATTGTGATCAAGTCAAAGCCGCGGGAATAAGTATGTAGGAGCTGCCGTATAAGTAATATCACGTCATGTAGCGGCGGGAGTTATGTCGGCATAAATAATTCGCGAAAACCCAATATGAATGCTTCGGAAGCAATTTACGTCGGCGGCGGCACGCAAAGAATTCGCTAAGCGTTATACACTTTAATTGGGGAATAAAATATTAAAACCGCTTACGACATGTTTATTTAAACTTATCTGTAATGTAAATGTATGTTGGCGCTCATATATACAGTGGTTTGGGATTTACAAGTACTTAATCACAGGCGATTTTTGATTAATCAAGCTCTTGTCGATGTTTCTGTACCTATCTGTCAGAAGAAACAAGAAACAGTGTCGAATGTTCTCAAGCCACCCGAAGGTCTTCGACAAGGTTTAACGATTGTTTTGAGCATTGAAAACAACCGGGACCGACGGCTTAACGTGCCCTCCGAAGCACGCTAGCGCCCAATATTGCCACTAGCGGTCACCCATCCACAAACCGACCCATCCGTCATTGCTTAAATTTTTGCTAAATGTATTAGGTACTTGAGATTATCCTGGCAACATGCTAAGCCTAGCAAGGTTGAATAAGGTTGGACTGTTTATTGGAAAATGTTTTATTATTTCTCTAACACAATAAGTTAATTCTACATTATATAATAAGTTCATTCAAATTAACTTATCCGCAAATCGTTCGTATTCATTGTTTGTTCCTTCAGGCCGGAGCTTTGTTCAGGCAAGGGAACCTGAAGTGCAGCTCAGTGTCACATACACCGGACCAGTTTAGGGATTCAAAGGCATGAACTAAAAGACACGCCAGCAAAGGAGTTTCGTACAAAATAATTGGTCAACTCGACAACAAAGAATTTCATACTACCTCACTAGCGTCTCCGTTCATTCCACCCAGGCCGTAAATGATGCTCACCGTTTTCTTTTCCAATGTAATGAGATCATTTCCATTTTTATTGTGTTTAGGAAAATGATGAAAAGACGACCCAAAACTGCAACAGAGCATCTAGCGCTGTAATGACATGCCCGTTACTCCGACCGGCGACGCCACAACCATATTGCTAACTCAAACTGCTCCACGGCGAACCTTGCCCGCTCGACAATAAGGCGAACATTCCCAAGATAGTGCGGCAGGTGGCTGAAGACGAGGATGAGCACTCATTCCCAGCATCTGTCCGCGAAACCTAGTATCAAGTCAAACGGCTGTGTTCAAATTTATACCTTATTTCAACTCAAAGGGGTTCAAATGAGAGTAGGTAAAGTCTTCCACACTGTAAGCGATTAGTGGTTTTCTCCATTTAAATTTTAAGCTTGTGACAACATGTTAAAGTTCAGAATACAATGCCGGGTGAACAGGAGCGAGAGTAGGGCGCGCGGAGCGCCTACCGGGGCTGGCCATTAGTACCGGTATGTCATTACCGCAACCTGATAAGACGACTTCCTTCGTCGCTGCTCGCTGCCACGAACCGTGCATGCTTGGCAAGCACTGGCACCGGCAGTAAGACAAGTTATAACTTGTTAATGCAATGTTACAATTAAAAATCACAAGTCTGAATCAATGCTTACTTTCACCTGCTCTGTTTTGGAATCGTTCTGCGTACGTGAGACGACACGCACGGCAGGGATCCGAGCTCCTTACTAGAGTTGCTCTACATTGTTCTAACGATTAGTCTGGTGGTCTACGATTGAACCCAGCCAGCACCCTCTCGCTGTAGCGGTCCCGCTGTCCTGTACAGGCCTCCTCTAGCAAAGGGAGCCGGTTGGTACACTTCGCCAACCAGGTGCAGATTGTCTCACTTCCTTCCTTCTCATAATCATTATGGATAACTCTCCGGTACGCAGGTTTTCTTGCGATGATTTCCTTCACCGCTACAGCAGATGCCGTTTACTCATAATCCATTTCCTTGTTTAAAATAAAAATATGCACAATTTTCGGTGTGATAAATTGGAACAGCGCATAACTCAAAGTGCTTTGGTTCTAGAAAAGCCTTAATGTGATATGTAAATCAGTATAAATAAAAAGACACGGAAAACGTTCGCCTCGGATGATAATAAATTGTCCGGAACGCGGACGAAATATAAACATTACCAGATGAGACACCAGCCACAAGCCACAAGACAAGCGGCATACTGCACGAACTGATGAAACTGTCGCTGGCACTGAGTCGCTGGGCTGTTTTTGTATGTAAATATGAGCTTGGAATTTTTTTTGCAGACTAATAAGATGGTGGTAACATGAGGAGTTGGATCAGCATGCCTGCATCTCGTTATGCGAGAGGTATTCACGTTGCAATTCCGTTGATCACGTTGGTAAAGTCAGACGAAAGTAACGGAACCAGTCCGAAACACTAAATATGAAGGTGCAAAGTTGGTTTCCATTAAATAGATTGCGGTGGGTCATGACCACCAATTCTTGCTTCGTGCGCTAAATTTCATCTTTGCTGAGTTTTTCCTGAATTTTGTCAGACTTGGTGTTGACCGCGTTTTGGTTGTAAAGTAACATCTACATTTCGTCGCTCATGTAATTCGGCCACACGTTCGGTCATCAAATAACGTTAGCCCCTGCAACTTTTACCCTTACCCTTCTACCCTTTCGCAAGCCTGTCAGTAAATGAATGAAAATCATAGTAGTTACCGCAATCATCAGTTATTAAATATTTATCATCAGTTATTTTATTTCAAAAATATTTCGTTCATTTATTCTTATCCCCAGATATAAACTATTTCTACCGGACTGCGACCAGCAACTATATAAACTGAGCCTATAAATAATATTTCTTTGTCAGTTCAGTATCAAACAGACGTTTATTCTGACCGTCACCTACTTTTTGGTTCCAGATTTACCGGGATATACGAGATGCCCGACCGCATTTAATAACTTGATTTTTATTACTTAAGGAAGAAACATAAGCAATATTACCTGTCTTAATTAAGCTATAAGAGGAGTTTAGAGGAGACCTGTGGAGGAGACCCATGTTCGTTGGCGCAATCGGTAGTGAAACTGCCTGTTACGCCAGGGGTCGTGGGTTCGAATCCCACTCAGGACAGACATTCGTGTGACGAACAATTGTGTTTGTTCTGTGTCTGGATGTTAATATTTTATGTATAAGTATGTCAGTCTCTGACACCTATAGTACAGAATCGCGCCTAGTTTGGGGTCAGGTGGCCGTGTTCGAGAATGTTCAAGATATTTTTTTTGCAATGAAATTATCTTTTCAAATCACTGCTGTATTAGAAAAGTTGTGAGGTAACCGAAGATATCTCTTTAATTTTCTAGAAGGTGTGCAGTGCAAAGCCCACCTATCAGTGCCCTGCACATGACTTGGTTTCCTCATTCCGAGTGGCGGCCCGTTTTCAAGTGTGAATGAGGCTTCTCCAAAAATTTTACCAAGCATAGACATTCAAATTCAAGAGATTCAAACAAGTATGCAGCGCCGCCAACCACATTGTTTGTAAAAATGTTGAGGAACAGTAATTAGTGCAGTATTGCAAGTTATTTTTATAATGCAGACCAATATGTGTATAAGAGAGTGTAATATCCACGTGCGTGCAGTAACACGACGAGCACCAGCTCCTCGCTGGAACATGTTATAATACAACCGCTCCTGTCCGAGTGTCCAAACATTGCCGGCCTTGCTCGCCTGCCGGAACAATACACTGTTGCGTCATTTTGTATACAAGATGAATTCATCAATTATCGTTCGAACGTCCTAATGAGTGGATGCCTGTACTCTATTCAAATTCGATCTGGAATAAATGTAAACAAAGAGCTGCCATCGGTTGCACAAGCAACCACTAACAAAAGGGTGCATAGAAACTTTTGTATTATTATCATTATGATATTATTTTTGTATTGACGGATAGCGTCTGCTAGCAATGATATCAGATGAACGTTTGGCGAATTGGCGATCTCCCCAAATCTTTTTGGAAACCCACTCAAAATCCAGAGCAAGGAAGAGCGCTGCGTCTTCCGAGCCACTCACTTTTTGTTCATTGTCACATTACGCAAATTTATTTCATTTTTTTTAAGTTAATTCTTGTTACTTTTAATCTTCACGACTTTTCCCAATTTGTGAGAATTTCCATTCTGAGAGGAGACCCGAGCCCAACAGTGGGATAAAGAAAGGGTTGTGATGATGATGATGATGAGAATTTCCCTCAATCGAGCATAGTTGTCACAGATTGCATAATATTATGATATCCATAGCGACCGGCAAGCAGAGTAACTTTTCGTCACTCTACTTCGGGGAAATACAGGCGTGATTTATGTTATGTTGTGTGTCCAATACTGGAGTGACGTAAATGAAAGTATTTTAGCATAAACGGTGTATATTTAGAAAGCGGAACCCTAAAAATAACGTGCACTTAAGCTGGACAATTTAAAAATAACCGTTCGCCCGCCACAAAGGCGTCACGCGGACGCACCGCCATCTTCCTTTGACAATATAATCCTGTAATCCATCTGCAGCGCAATATCCGCTGGGAGCCGCCGATTAAATTGCGGGCACGTTTTAAAATGAAATTAAATAGTTGGCGACGCGTCGTGGACTCCATACTAGCGGGCCGCTCGTTATCGATGGCGTTATACCCTGTACAAGATAGCTTGATCTTTTTGACAGATGTAAATTTTTGTGATTGACATAACTTTGCAATGACGACCATATTATTTTCTTAATTAAACAATTTTAAAAATTGTAAAAATATTTAAAAAATACATATAACACATAAGTCTCTTTAGATTCAAGCGTTATCCGAAAATTTTAAGACTTTTTATTGCTTCAAAGTAAAATTTAAATAGGAACACTGAAAATAATAGACGTTTGTACAATGTTACATCGGTCGGACGGATGGGACACGAATAACAGGCAATAACCGTTACAAATATCGATTACAAAAAATCATTATTAAAGATCATTGTTAAGTTATTGTTACGAACGGGGGTCCTTTTGGTTGGGGTTTCTTTGGCTAGTGGTTGGGGTCTCTTTAGCTTGTATAACTCTTTTTAGAAAAGTAAGGTAAAAAAAATTGAATGTTAATTTTAATTACGCATTCCATCGTTCCATGGACTGGCCATATAAGCCATTTACACATATGTCTAGTGCAATGACGAATTTCACATATAATACACCCACACCATCTCGTCACAGTTGCAAGTATTTAAAAAACGTTATTTTTTGGACTACTAGATATTTCCTGTTTCCCATCACTAGCCAGTCTGTCAAAAAGATCAAGCTATCTTGTACAGAGTATAGTGACTTATATATTTGTATTATACCTTCTCCTGTGCGAAGGCGCTTGCAGAAGTATGACCATTTCTAGTGGACGCCCGCAGCTTCGCTCGCGTGGAATTAGAAATAACAATAGTTTCGTTTACCGTTTTTTTCGTACACCTAATAATATTATATAGCCTATGTCACTCAATGAAGATGCAGCTTTCTAATGGTGAACGAATTTTTGAAATCGGTCCAGTAGTTTTTGTGTGAAAACATTATAAACAAATGTTTCCTCTTTATAATATTAGTATTGACATCAAGCCTGCTACTATTTTCTGAAGGGCAAGGCTGAAGTGTATCCTACAGCCACTTCGCACCAGTCATCTACATCCATCCATCCACGGCTGGGCCCAGGTCTCCCTGCGGCTGTTGTTATGTCTGGAGTGCGTCGATATAAGAATTTCCCAATTTTTATCTTCTCGTCAAAACTGTTTTGCTTAAGTACGTTTCTTATAGAACTTTCTTGAAGACCAATATTTCTAGCTACAAATCAGTTACGTATTTGTGTAGCTGTATACCGATAAGCTAATTTGGCTTCGTCTCGCTCGGAGTTTCGAAGGCTAATCAGATGCAGCTCTGGGCAGCGGGTTGGCGATGCGATCTCCACGGAGGGAAGAGGTTAATGTTAACGAGAGATCTATCGAGGTGCGGTCGCCGGTCGTTCACCCGCCGCGCCTTATCGACGGGCTGCCCTTTAAACTGCGCATCCGGCATGCAGGGCTGCCACGCCGACGTTCAGTTTATGCATTTCTCTGCCCATTATGTCCCACTGCTGGGCAACTGTCTGTCTCTCGAAAGAACGTGGCTTATGCCTTATGCATATCCTGATTGACTTCAAACCAAACTTCATGTTTATAGGGGCCGTCTGCTCGTAAGGCTATAAAAATACGAAATGTGGACCGTTTTTAAAGTGAAACTTTTATTTTAATAATGTTTACAAGTTTAAGTTTAAGACGCTGTAGACCCGCCGATACCGCGCTTGCTAGTTTTTTGAATCCATGGGAAACATAAAAAACAGTGATTTAAAATTCTAAAAATAATATATGTCTTATTTAAGAATCTGTCGAACATCCAGTCGGGTTCAGTAACACAATTAGATTAACTTTACTCGATATAAAAAAATCCCAAAGTTACCCCTTTTTCTAATGTTTAATCTATCTTATCAGCTACAAAACAAACGTTTAATTTTTATTTTTATATGAATGAAAAGATAGTAAGATTGTCTAGATCTAGTCGTAGATTTTATCTAGATAAAATGATTAAAATAATTACTATGTTTAAATATCTATCAAATGCGCGAGAAATCCAAGCAGCCCAATCGCGAGTCATACTTCAGTCGCGCGTCGGCGCTCTTAGACGGTGGACCTGTGTCAGTTTTTTCCGCGCAATCATATATTTAATCCGTCAAATGCAGCTCATAGCTCATGTCAATAAAATGCCACAGTAAAAGTAAAACAGTAGTTGGTAGGTGGTAGAGCCTATAGGGAACCAAATAGGTTTTATATGAAAACTAATTGGTTCTATATAGAGTTCGCCCGGGGCAGTACCACCGCCCGCCACGGTACCTAGTACCATTTCTGCCGTGTAATAATTGTTTTTAAAGCAATTATGGTCCGGTTGGAAAGGTGTGGTTTCCGGTTACACTTCTTTAGAGGCGACCATCTTAGTCCTCAAGGGTACAGTCACAGTTGTCATGGGCGGCAGTGGAAGGGTGGTGCTGCAAGCTCGTTTGCTATCCTGTATCCATTAAAAAAAAATTGTGTGTACTTATGTACACGCGTTAGAATTTATACTTCTTTGTATAACCTTTGCAAGAACAACCTGCACTGTCGATGTCTTATTTCAATCAACATGACATTGACGTTGTCACAAGAAGAACAACTGAAAATAAATAATTTTCGAGGTGGAAACTAGGCTATACCTAAAAGGTATTTAATACATTGAAAGTTTTATTATAACGCATTAACTATCTAGTTAAATAAAGTTTATTTAAATATCACAAAAAATCACCGGAATGAGCCCGCAGACTTTGACAATTGAAAGTGTACACTGTCAAACCATTTTTTGACAATGTTGACTATAGCTAAATTTTTTACACTTTATTACTTCAATTCTTAATTTATTATATAGTTGAGGTTTTGATTCCTTTTTTTTATCTTTCTTCTTTCCAATATAGTGCATTCTCACGTATTCATATTTTTCAATCACAGCTTTCAGAAAACTTACTCTGTGGTTAAATATGGCTGGTTACTCTAGAGAATGTTGATGGATTTCTTTAAAAATATTAATGTTTATGAAACCTAACAACATCTCCAGGAATTCTAGAATAAATTAATTGTATTATACTAAAAATCCAAATCAAACTAAACATATTTAAATCTATACATATATAAAAGAAAGTCGTGTTAGTTACACTATTTATAACTGAAAACGGCTGAACCGATTTGGCTGAAAATTTGTGGGGAGGTAGCTTAGAACCAGGATACTTTTTATCACGTTCCGTTTGATTTTTTTTTATGTCAGTTGAAAATTTGACAATTTGAATTTTTGAAGTCGACAGGTGTGTTTGTTTCGAGTTTCTATAGGCTAATAATTGAGCCGATATTATCATTAACAATACCATACTGCGACCAAGACGGTCAAATCTTTACTGACAAAGACGCAATGCAAATAGGATTTGAAACATTGCGAATCAAAGGACTGAAGAAGAACAACAAATTGTTCTTGAAGAGCGCTTGTTGTAGTATGGCTCAACAAGTTCTCAATCACAGTGGATTAAGTTTCCACAATGTGCCCAAGAAGTAAACTCTATTAAAAGAAGGTGAGAAATGGCATTCTGCTTAGCAAGATACCTTGTTACGACGCAATTATTGGACAATGTAACGTCAATTCTAATTTCAAACGCAATTGTATTCAAGAGTATGAAACCAAATAACACTCAAGATGTGATTGGAATCACATTGATGTTGGGCAATAATTGATGTTGTTTTCAAGAGAAAGAGTCCTGATCTGGCACCGTATGACTTATTTTGTTTCGTATAATTAATTTCCTATTTAATCCTATCCTATATTATATTTCTATAAAATAAAAATCTGCTGCTTTCAGCAGATTTTTATTGTATTGAACTGTATCCCTTTGGATACAGTTTTTATCGCTGGAAGACGCGCTAACAGCGTTCGAGAAGGCAGTGGAAGGGGTGTCTGCGGCGACTGGAAAAAATGTTTCGAAAATTGGTTCAGACCCATGAAACTTTGTAAAGAGGATGGTGGAGGGTTCTTTGAAAAGATTTAATTAAAATATTTTATCCATAGAAGTTAGTTTTTTAGTTTCTCTAAACTTTCTTTGTGTTCCACGTACATAAATAAATAAATATTTATGAACAATCCCACCACGTTAACCTAGTCCCGTGGTAAGCTCGTAAGAACTTGTATTGTAATACGGGTATCAGATAACGGAAATAAATGTAAGAAATTTTATATTACAGAAACAAATGTCTTGTCCAAGGCGGGATTCGAACCCGGGAACCCTTCCTTGGGTGTCGGCCGTCAAACATACAATATAATAAAATAAAGGTATAGAATATTAAGATTCAGAATATTAGATATTATAAAATTGTACCATTTGAAGTAAATACACTTTTTTACAAATAAATATTTTTGCATTTGTATTATCTTTCCTTCTGTTAGAATACTGTAGTCATATTGATATCACTGTACTGTGACATTTGTGCTACGGCCGCCTGCCGAACTTTTGGCGTGTAACACATTGACAGCTCCCCGCGGATTGCCCCGCACCTCACCCCCTCAAATCAGCTCGAACGCCGGAATATAGGGCCTTAAGCAATTCTGAATCTAACTAATAAATCTATTTTAAACTTTACTCCGCTACTTTTGTGCAGGTACATTTCTTTTGAATTCGATTCTGATTCTGATCTCAAGTGGCGTAATTATTCGTTCGTCAAAATATTATTCCCAATTGAACATTAATAAAAAAAATTCAACATAAATAGATCGTCTCTTGCATAGGCAGCCCTGCCAAAATCGTCTTGATTCTCCAACAAACATCATTATTCTCCTACAGAACAACAACAGGCCTTTATCGGCTCCCAAGCCCGGCGGCCGACCGTCCCACCGGCCCACCTCGGCCCGACGCGGAAGGGTTGCGCTAACGGTTATCTTATCCGTGCGGCAAGCCAGGCTCTACTGCATTTGTAATGGCTTAACTTCACACCACTGGAATAATACATTAAGCCTACCAAACGCTTTAATCGCTTACAAGCGCTCCCATGCCCGCGGGATGCCAACACCACCTTCCACCCCACAACCCTTTCTTATTCCTATGGTGGGGCTCGCGTCCCCACTCGAAATGGGGCAGCTTAGACCATAGTCCACCACGCTGGCCAAGTGCGGATTGAAAGTCTTCACATGCCTTCGCGAACTTTTTTTTTTAAATCTTGGGGTTTTGTCATTGCATGACTATGTCATCTCCGTACAGGCAAAACTCACCAACTTCGCACTTTCAAGTAGTTGTACAATTGAGTCAGCCTTTTGACCTCCCCACTTAAAGGGTTAGCCAAAAGAGCGAACATTGAAAAAACTCTCAGACATGCGGGTTTCCTCACGTTCTTTCTTACACGTTAACAGGAGGTGACAATTCATTTCTTAAATCGCACACAGGTATGTTAAAAAAGTAATGTGCGAACCCGGTCTGGGTGAATGAAATCGGTGAAAGGCGAGTTCGTTAACTGTCACCGCTCGCATGTGACATAAAGATAACATCCATGAAGCAAGTACAAATATATTTCTACGATAGAAATATCTGCTCCGGGATTCGAACCGCAGTTAGTCTCACACCGCGCCGCGGAGTGAATTGCGACGACATTAAAATGCAACTCGCTTCTTGCAGCACGTCAGCTTTTGTTTGAGTGCAAAAAGAAACTATTTTTATGACGAGCATTTCATATTATTCATTGTGTGGAACAACAACAATATTTCCAGTCCATAGCGCTCCGCTCCGGCATACAAAGTGTTACAAAAAGCTATTTGTATTACACTTGGCTACCTTATCAAATGGCTTGAATCTGCATATTGCCTTCACATGATATTAATATAGAGTGCGATCCCGTGGAGTAGAGGGCGATAGACGATAGGCGACAGGTACCTACGATGCTATTTGCTCTATTTCTATCAAAATTTTGCGTTACATGTTCATTGCATATTGATACGGCGTATATTTTACCGTAAAAAGACGTCGTAGAAGTCTTTTCTTTAGCCTCCTCTGCTACATATAGGCCTCCCGATCTTCCCGATCACAGGTACCTCTGAATCCAAAATGTTCCCGCTATCTTCCTTAAGTCATCAGTCGACCCCGTCGGAGGGCAAGAGATTATAATATTAAGGAAGCTGGAATAGGATAGTATAGTAGGATTAACAGTAAAGTTTTCTTAATTTGATAAAAATAATATTTTGAAGAATAATTGACAAGAAGCCGGTCTACTCGCAGCTCGGTCTATGGGCTATGGTAATGCATTTACACATTCTATTGGCGCTTCCATCAGCGAGTGGTAAATAGACGTGCCGGAAGTGGCGCTGCGCTCGCGCAACTGCACGCGCAGCGATGGCCACATCGGCAGCGAGCGGGCCTCGAGGGGAACATAATAAATACTTATGTTTACATAGCTTTAGCATAATGAGGGCCTGCTTAGAACTTTACACACGTAGGCATGTACATCAGCTGCGAAGTGTTAAACATACAGGGTGTTTTATAGAATCCTTGCGATATAAAACTATTCTAACAGACTTTTCTTTTAGATTTTTTCCTCGATCTTCTTCGGTACAGGTTTGACAGATACTCGGTTGAGGGTGCACACAGAAAAGTAACAAAATTATAAGACGCGATTATAACAGGAACCGAGTAAGAATATTCATTCATTTATCTGCCAAACAAATATCTTCCCCGTCCAGAATTTGATCGTAGGTGCCGCGGTTCGGTAGTCGGGACCACTAACCAATACACCCGGAGTTAATTACAAAAGGCAACCTTCCCGTGAATTGTGGGCTCTCGGTATACTAAGGAACGCAGTAAGGTCGAACTATCGAGCTGAAATTCAAATTGACACTACTTTGTCGAAGCTTTTCGTTGTATGGATGTGAAGCGCTCGCCCAGCGTTCTTTACGAGCCAACTGAGACTATAATCTCGACAAGGAACGAAGCTAGCGAGACAATGATGGATGTCTCCCGTTGGATCCATTCTCACAATATCTCGGAGAAACTCATTTGAATTTCATAGCAGCGTGGCAGGGAGCGGCTTATCGGGGCGGCTTATTATACGCGATGAGACGAGGGTCGCGGACTTCTGGTTCCGGGATATATAGCATGATCAAATGAAACAAAGGGTTCAGCAGCGGCTAGAGGAAATGTCAGGGGAGATCACTCTTAACCGTGTCCAAAAAACTAGCGGAATTATTCCTAGCTAATGATGTGCCTAAAGGATGGTCTTTTCATGAATACTCAGAGACTATTTTCGGATATTTTAAGAGGTAGCCCTAGAGCTAGAGTGAGGCATGTTGTTCTTTAATAAATATTTCTTTTATGTGGCGGAAGACAATCATAAGCTTTTTCGAATCGTGTGTTAACGATGCCTTAAGCTCGCCATTTGTATCTTTTTCATTTATATCTAATGTGGTTTAATAAAGTTAAATAAATAAGTATTTACAAACTTCATTTATTACTTCATCCGTTCATGGTACCCTTTTACAACAAAAAGTTTCGCCAAACCGTTCACTGCGCAAAACGGAAAATTAGCCTTATCACCGCATCGCACTATAATAAAGCACTTAAGCAATCCGTGAAATTCCTCTCTAAATCTGGGAAAACTCGGAAGCTTTCAGTCGAAAGCTTAACAATAGTTGGAGAGCTTTCGGCATGATTTTCCTGTGCACGCTTCGACCATAAAGAATTCGTTAATCGAAGCATAGAATGAAATCGGAATTATAAATTACCTTGCAAAATGTATACATTAAAGAATTTGACATACAAGTACGTAGAAATGTGGATAACCCAGTGGCCAGTGACATGTTACTAGAGAGCTCCAAGTTTCCAAAATCTCAGAAACGTGACCTATGGCTATATTCCTAACAGAATGGCTCTGCGCGGAGGACAGTGACTCTGTCAGCCCAACCAAGGGTCCCGGGTTCGAAAGGCATTGTATTGTTCTTATTGCTACACCGCAATACGTATATTCCGCGGAAAATGTTACACTTGAAGTTTTTTCAAAATATTTTGTTCTTTCTCCATAAAATGTGTGGATGTAAATATCGCTAAGTTACGAGTACCCTTAGCTTATATTGCTAGTTTTTATTTGGACGGAGGCAGCAACGCCGTAGACACCGTGCTCCACCGACCATCGATGAACGCATGACTGCTCTTATCAACAGTTTGTATTCAACACTTACTGACACGTTCAGATCGCGAGCACGTCTCTCCCTACCGTGTCGCAAGCAATGTTATGCAAATTACGACAAATGCATAAGCAATAAAAATGACCACTTAATGCACCTCGTTAGTACCGCCGGCCCCGCCGCGCTCGGCAAACATGTCATGTCTGTAATACAATCTTGTCTTGTTAATAGTATTTACTTGACCATTGTGATAATCGTTCACCCATTGCACGATAACAAATGAATATTTATTATGTTATATTAATACTAGTGGACGCCCGCAGCTTCGCTCGCGTAGAATTAGACCCATTAACGACGTCTACCCGTCTAACGACTTCAAAAACGGCATAGTTTCATACTAACTTTGCACCCCCGTTTTACCCCCTTAGGGGGTGAATTTTCAAAAATCCTTTCTTAGTGCTCCCCTACGTTATAAAAGGAACCCCTGTGCAAAATTTCAAGTTTCTAGCCCTTATAGTTTAGGCCCTGCGTTGATATGTCAGTCAGTCAGTCAGTCACTCAGTCAGTCAGTCAGTCAGTCAGTCAGTCAGTCACCTTCTCCTTTTATATATATAGATTTATAGTGTTCACTTTGTTAACGACTAGCTGCTCATTTATAGGTTTTGTACGTAATTAAATAAGGATAACATAAAATACATAAAAATATACACACCAATTACATAAATCAACTATAACAAATGTAAAGTTACTTCCTCAGTGTAACGTTAAGCTCTGATGGGACGCACCCTTTAGACTTCCACCACAAGTTCCTCGCTGGCTGGAAGGAAGAGACGATGGTGGCATTACTGTCTGAACCCCGGAAGCCCAGTTCAGTCGCCTTCTACGACAAACAGGTACTATTCTGGTCCCGAGCAACACAGCTATCATACCCGCTAATAAGGCTAATGGCATCTCAATCTCGCCACGTAATTCCTTCCTGCACTCCACCATTGCCTTAATGAGCATTAGTACCGCTGTCGCACGCAGTTCCCGGAGCAATATATTCAGGATACCGCTAGCCGCTACGCTCACCTTACTTAGAATAACGCAAGCCAGTCGACTCGCTGCAACCTGCCGCCTTCCGCGCAGCCTAGCGGAAATGTCACAGACTTTCCGTCCCACCAACCAACTCGAGGGAAAATCTTGTATACTTTACATTGCCACCTTAAAATTCAACCAGCAATGCTACTTCTATCTAACGCCGCGATGTAGTGAACAATCATTAAAACAACTTCCTGTTCATAAGGCGTGTAAAACCATCCACTGTTTACGGAAACACGTGTGTTTTGCAAGCGATTAAGTTCCCTACGGTATCGATAACGGTAATAACGGGTTGTAATGACCGCGGTGGTAGCGAGTCGTCTGTGATTCCAAGAGATTTGCGTACCAAAGATATCGTAGTACTTGCCGTCTAGGCTTTATTCTAACAAGATTCTTGGAGAATATCGAACAAGGAAGACGGGAAATGCAAAAGGCCTCTCTATGGCACTTTGCTGCATCAGTTCAAACAGTAGTAACAGTCAGTACAAACTCCCGCCGAACTTACAGTCGGCATCACAATATCCCGGCTGGTCGTACGGTGTAACTCTAATCTAACATTATACCATTGCAGTCTGTGATTATAACAATGATTCCAAGCCAGTAATCTGCTAAGGCTGGTTGCTGAGTATAATGCAGGATCAAGCCGATTTTGCCGCGAATGTAAGAAATTGCAAGGATCATAAAAAGTTAGAGTCTTCCTCTTCTGGATAAATCTTGAGCATTTAAGAATCTGACGGTATTGATTGAACTGTGGAAGATTTGTCCGGTAGGCAGTTCCTATGCTCTTTATGCAGAGGGGCGAGGGGTCCTCAAACATTAAACAAATCAATGTACTGGCAGTTACAAATGTTAGCGATAACTGTAGCCGTCGAGATAACCGAGGGTGTCGATGCTGAGAACAGACCGCGCGTGATTTAAGAGCGAACCGGTTGGTATTCACAGGCAGGACCACGAGGGCCCAATTTTATATTTTCTCTCTATTTGTATACTCTGATCAAGAATAAGATGTCCCAAATGTCGACGACCACGATTTCCTATACTAGTACCTTCATAGCAGGTGAATTCTTACAAATATACAATATTCCATATTTCACCCGCCTGCTTTAAGTTGATATTCCCATTAACCACATTCTTATTTACATACATTACATTCCTATTTACCTACATTAAATTTCAGTGATAAATTCCTTTCCTTTTCACCAAAATTCCGTAAGGGACGGACCCCATCATTTCCTTGCCTCGCTCCTCCCAAATGATGGCTTCATCAATCGTTACTTCACGCACGTCTGAACCGTGGGAGGAGCTGTGAGTGAGGGATATTGCACTATTTCCGAGTCAAATGAATCATCTCCCGCGCTGCAAACCTGATTCATTTGCAAGCATTTGTTGAACCGAGCTTGTTTACCGTTCAAACTGAATCAAAGTCGAGCTTTGATCATTGTTCAAAGAACCAGAAACTGGAAATTATACAATTTGCTTTTTAAATATCTACGAATTACTAAAATATTAGTTTGAAGTCAGTGACGTCAACGGAATTTTTAAAATAACGTAATGCTTGCGAATGGACTAGGTGTGCTGTTACATTTATACAAGCTTTTTATTAACTTGCGATGTGTGGTTGTTGGTTCAGGGCCAATCTTGCGACCTGAATGGTAACCATTTCAAATGATGGTTCAATTCATTTGAAGTAAGTGTAAACTAGACATACATTTTTGTATCTCAGCAAAGCATGACCAGATTCTACACCTCCTGCAGCTAGGTAAGCCAGGATATCTGAGCAAGGTAAGCTACGTAGACACAAGCGGTACAGCCGTGTAGACAGGCACGTCCAGACAGGCCACCCTGCGAGCTCAGAGTGTCCCGGGACCACCGCGCGGCTCTAGTTTCGCGCGCTGAGCGTCGCCACACGGGCGGTTCGAAATCGACGAAAGAATAGTTTCGATGTTTTGTTCATCAGAATGCGAAACAGAATACATCTCGTTATATTCTGGCGCAACATATTTACAGCTTTAGTAAGCTTGATGATTGTGCCTTGCTTGCTTATAATCAAGCCAATACTTGCTGAAGTAGGGGAGGCTGGCTTAACCTAGTGCCATATTCGTCGATTACAGCAATTTGGTTCTGTTTTTCTATTTTTTATACTTAAAGTTCAGTTCTTCTGGCATCAGCAAAAAACTTTTCATAATATGTAAGGTTACCTGAGACTGAGTGAGTTTTGTGATTGCTATCAAGGATCAGATTATTAATACTAGGACCATGGACAGGAAATATGTTATTAAAACGCAAACTGACTACACACACACTCAGACACGACCTTATAGCAAACATTATACACCAAAGCCTAGCAGACAGACCAGACTATTCACCACAACCGCCCAGACATAATTAATGAAACCGCCTACCTCATAGACATCGCTATCCTCAACACGCACAACATGCAAAACAACGATCGCTGAAAAAAATCATGTACACGGATTTAAAAGAAGAAGTCATGAGAATCTGGAATCCCGCTCGTCTGCACTGCCCGCGTTATCAGAGTAACATGATAACAGTACTGCACGATGTTATCTAGAGCGGTATCACGGGCCGGCGCGCTCGGCGCCCGCCCGCGGCGCGGCGCCCACGCGGCCGCAGCCACACACGAGTGACACACGCGTCGCGGCTTGTGTCACACGGGCCGATGCGCTCACATTTGATCACCTGGCTTACCTGCTCAGTAGGCCCAAATCGTTTCAGGCCATTCCTTTATTAGTTTATCTACCACCATGCTGGCAAAGTATCTTTAAGCTTTTTCTTACAGATCTTTCTATTGAAAGCTGCGCAGCTCTACATTATAACAGCATTGGCCTCAATATACACCACACAAAGCAAGCATATCGGTCAATCGCGTGTCGGGCTACGAACACTGTAGGATTCTATAGATGCATTTCACGATTTGTCAACTTAGAATTTGACTTTTACTATAAAACATTTTTTTTTTACTATAATTTAACCGCATTGCCTTATTAGCGTTCTACTCTGCCTACCAGCCAGGTGATAGTGTCAGCCTAATAGTAAAGGTCCACTTAAAAAGTTACAAACGTTTGTATCGTTCAAGTAATACGGCCTAATTAACTTCACCTCGTCTAGTCAACGACCATTTATTTAAGAAGTTATCTGTAAATATAGAAGCTACATCCAAGTCCAACATATAATTATATTCAGTGTAATTGGTAATTGGTTTAATATTTAATTTGCTCCCAGGGAACCCGCGGGACGTCTCGCTCCCCCCACCCCCCGCCCGCGGGATTACCAAATTAAAAAAGTCCTATCTATTTACCATTCATGATTTATTCTACAACATAAAACATTCCGTTCAGTCATCGTTATCTCATAGCCCAGAGTGGTACAACTGATTCCCAACTTGCTTAAAAATTGTTGGCTAGTCGTGTATAGCGCGGAACTGCTGAAATAGAATTTTTTTTTCATAATACAGGCAGACAGTCGGCATACTGGTAGCACACCTGATGGTAGGTGGTCACCGTCGCCTTGGACACGTGCGCCAGCGCCGGGTGCGTTGCCGTTCTTGAAGGTCGTTTCTCACTCTTCTTCTTGAAAACTTTGACTCCATGTGGGAGACACAGTTGACAATGGGTTGACAAGGGTGTCCCCTTAGGTGACAAGGTGACTTAATGCCAGTGGAAACATCCCTGGATGGTAGAGATAAGTATAAGGATTTGACGCGGGTGGAGTCGCGGAGAAAGCTAGTAAAAATAAAGTTATTTATACCGTTTTGTATTGTATAGTCACCTTTTCAGTGTACTTTAATTACTGTGGAGGTCGGTAATCTGGCCGCGTGGCCGCCGCCGTCCTCGGCATTGCTTTACATGTCAAAGATATGGTAATAGGCTGTAAAGAGCAGCGCGGGCAGGTCGCGCAGAGGGTTCAGAAATGAACAAAATTAAATGACATGATTTGAACACATGCACTATCTACGGAACCACTACCGGTAAAGAAGGCGACGCGGCCTCAATGTCCTAACTATCCCATGGAAGTGTCTATTTATATCAATTTTAAATAGCAATCTTCATTATTATTGTTAATTACTTTCTGTAAAGTTTATTTGGCGTTTCACCTTCGATTGAAACAAAAACTCAAAAACTATTTTTTAATTCACGGCATAGTACCTACTCGTAGTAGTTAGTAAATATTTGATAAATTAATTTTGATATTATTTTTTAACATATTATTTCTGCTAGAACTTTATGTATCTCACTGTAAAAATCAGAAAGAGCGATGAAGCCGTAAACTAAGCTAAGCTGCAACCCATTGACGTCACACTGCTGGGCACGGGTCTCTCCCACACACAAATTGTTCGTCGTTTCTTAACTCTGTCCATAATATTGAATCGATGCGAGCCATTGGGATATGGACGCTACGAGCCGTAAGGAGCATCATAGCCTATTATTTATGCAGAATCATACTGCACTTGACACTGTCGTAAACAGTGACTGAACAGAAATACACGACCCATTACTACATCCGCCCCATGTCAATCATTTCCCCGGGAACCAAACTATCCGCCCCGTCCATCAGCAGCAACCTGTACTCCTGCGCGCCCCGGCAGAAGCACCACCATGTCATGCGGCTTAGATTCCTGGTTCAGATGAAATGCCTGGAGTTGTGATTTGTGCCCGGTCTACGGCACTAGGCTCACCATTGGTACCCGGTGACAAGTGGGTGTACACACACAACTCTGCCTACCACCCTATCGGGGAGTACGGGTGTGATGTTATGTAGATATCATTATAAAAATAAATAACCCCGAATGATTCCGGAAAAGGTAGTGCAATGTTGTCATTTTTCCTTTCGTACGAGTCTACTGATCCGCATGACCCGGCAGCGCTGACTGCTGACCGACTTGCGCGATGGCGGCGTCAATGAGTACTGTGTTTATTGTGCGAGGCCGCGTGTTTACCGTTCCCACCGCGTCTCACCGCCGCAGTACTCCAAACTCCTTTGTTTGTGAAGTAGCTTCACTTTCTCACTTGTTTTGTCTTTAACCTCGTAACTTTCCCTCGTATTGTATTCGCTGCGGGTTCTACCCCGTTTTGGGTATTATTGAATACCGTAATACCGTAATAGTAAACCTATAATAATAATATATATATATCCCAGTCTTGTTATACTCATTTGGTATAATAAATTTTAAAATTAATGACTTAAGAGCAATAGACACCAAAACTAGAAAAATTTTAGCAATGTATAATGCTCATCACCAGAAAGCAGACGTCAACAGGCTTTATGTACCCGTTGACCAAGGTGGGAGAGGTCTTATTAACATTGAGATGCTTTACAAAACCCAAATAATAAAATACAAGAAATATTTAAAATCTAGCAACGATCATTTATTAAAATCCATAGTAACGCATGATAAATCTAAAGATAAATACTCAATACTTAAAGAAGGTACAGAATATAGCGAAGAATTAGGAATACAGGATATAAATAGTCATACAGATAGAGAACTAAAAGCAGCAGTTGTAAAAAAACATCTAAATATCTGGAAAAGTAAAGCATTGCATGGGCAGTTTCTAAAAAATGTGCTAAATAAAGAAAATGTAGATACCGAATTCTCATTCCAGTGGCTTAAAAAACAACCAATATCTCCAACATTAGAAGCCTCTATTTTTGCAATTCAGGACCAATCAGTAGTCACTAACCAGTTTGAAAGAGATATAATGAAGAAGCCTGTAGATGGTAAGTGTCGCGTATGCCTTGCAAAAGATGAAACAGTGCAACACATAGTATCAGGATGCGAAAAACTTGCAGGCACTTATTACACCAGACGCCATAATAATGTAGTTCAATATGTACACTGGACTTTAGCCAAAAAACACAAATTTCAAGTCAATCACTTGTGGTGGAAAGAATATCTTTTGCAGCCGCAAGTGATTGAAAATGATACAGCTAAGATAATGTGGGAGATGCCGGTTCAAACAGATATAACAGTTACACACAATAGACCAGATATCATTTACATTAATAAACAGGAAAATCACGCATATTTAATAGATATTAGTATCCCTTCTGACTATAACATTGGCGCAAAAGAAATTGAAAAACTAAGTAAATACCATCTGCTTAGAACGGAAATAACAAGATTATGGAAAATGCAAGCCACAGTGATCCCAATTGTTATAGGAGGAACTGGAGTCATAGCCAAAAGCTTACACAGATACTGCAATAGACTAAATTCAGATATAAATATACACATTATGCAAAAACAAGCCGCGATCCACACCAGTACCATCTTATCAAAATTCTTAGGTAATACCATTTTTGCTGGGGAACTTGAATCTCCTTCTCCCTGAGGGTTTCAGGGTGGGAGTTTCAGGAGAAACCGTCCTTCGAGGTCGAGAATGGAAAAACCTTACATACAAAATATATATATAACAGGATTTTATATATACCTATATATCTATACTTGCCCTAGAACATTTCCATTTCCCCGCGTCCCTGGAAAAATAAAGACGAAAACCTTGGAGTTTCACAGCGGAAATATTTTACTTGATTGGGAATTGTGTCAAACAGGACTTGCCGGGCCTCCTTTACATAGATTACAATGGAATGATTAAAATAAACCGGAAATAAATGGACTCGCAAAGATCCTTGGAGAAATTCCGAGCGATCGCGGCGGGCAACAAGGCTTCGCAGGTAAATTATAGTTAACTAGCTTTCGCGGTTCCGCCCGCGTCTAATCTCACCTCTACCAAGTTATGGTTTTAAATCGCGCTCCTTCGCCAAAAGAAGGACATCGAGAAGCGGACGGTGGTTGATGACCAGGAGTCGCTGCGGTGTGGATGGGACTTCAAACTTGGCGAGTATTGCAACAGCGGAACGATGTTGGTGGTATCAGATTGTGAAGTTCCTCTGAGCACTCACCATGGTTAAATCGATAGAGGATAGAGTCAAAGTCAAAGTCAAAGTCAAAGTCAAATAATTTATTTCGCTATGAGGTGATTAGACACGCTTAACGAAAGTCTAGGTACCTAACTAAAAACTACTTAAACTACTAACTGATCTATATAAGGCAAAGGATTAGCTATTGATTATTGAATGAATAGCTAATCCTACACAGGTGCCTAACTTGCCTTAGGATAAATTTACAATAATTACCTACCACTAAGCTAAGCTCTAAGTCACGATAGACTATCTATATGGTCATCGGCTTTAGGAAGAATTTACAATATTCTTATCCTATGCCCTAGTGTAGGCCGAGAGAGAAAAAAGCCGGAGGAAAAAACTCTCGGTACTCTTTTAAAATTCAAATTAATTTTTACAGAAAAATGTACAGTATGACCATGACATGATTAGGACAGACACGAGACAGCCAATCGTGTATGCCAAGAATCACCCCATATGCCACCTGCTTACAATTTTTAGTATAATTAATACAAAAGCATAGTGATAGCCTGTCAGAGTTTAATTCAGTCCCATGCCTTTATATCATCCAAATACTCCTGAATATTATAATAAGCTTTTCGACATAATGTTTGTTTGATGGTTTTTTAAACCTTTGTAAAGGCAGAGACTGAACCGCAGCCGGGACTTTATTGAATATTACAATAGATATTCCTATGAAGGAACGACTTTCTTACTAAGCCGGCATTTAGGAAACGCTAATTTGTGGCCGTTCCTTAGTGTTACATTGCGTAAGGCATTTAGGTCACTACGACTTACAAACTGATGCCTATTTTTACGAATATACATAATGTTCTCATAGATGTACTGCGATGCAAGGGTTAGGATGTTTATTTCCTTAAATTTTTCTCTAAGGGAGTCTCTACTTTTCATTTTGTATATATAACGGATAGCCCTCTTCTGCAAAATAAAAATAATATTAGCATCAGCTGCATTACCCCAGAGTAAAATGCCATAGGACATTACGCTGTGAAAGTAACTAAAATATACCAATCTAGCGGTATCGACATCCGCCAAACAGCGTATCCTTTTAACCGCGTAAGCTGCAGAACTTAGTCTATCCGCCAGTCGACAGATATGGGGTCCCCACTGCAACTTCGCATCAATGGTGATTCCAAGGAAAACAGTCGAGCTAACTAAGTTAAGAGAGAGTATATGTCTATGTATGTATGTATGTACACCTAACAGCTTTCTGTGTAAACTGTTTTTGGTTTAGTTTTAACATCGGGCATATAGCTCTCACAACTCGGGATGGCAGGCGATGGGGCCCCGTCGTGGGCTAAGTAATAATAAGTAGCCTAAACAAATGCAAGCTACACCAAAGATTACCACTATTTAAAACCTAGCTTCACCCGCATTTCATCCGATCTTAATCCGAGATATAGCTATATAGAATACTAGTGGACGCCCGCAGCTTCGCTCGCGTGGAATTAGACATATTAGTATGGATATCTAATCAACAGCCTATAATTTAAATGACAAAACTTCCATTTCAACCCCCTTTTCAACCCCTTACAACACTTTTTTCCAAATAAAAAGTAGCCTATGTCCTTTCTCAGGCTCTAGACTATCTGTGTACCAAATTTCATTTAAATCGGTTCAGTAGTTTTGGCGTGAAAGCTTAACAGACAGACAGATAGAATAGACAGACAGAGTTACTTTCGCATTTATAATATTAGTATGGATAATAGATATATAGAATAGCTCTCGGCGGATTTAATATTGATCGATAGGTAATTTATCGATTAAAAATCGAACGATTATATCGGTGTATTGTCCATTTTACGGGAACCATGTAATTCCGGGATACAAATTAGGCGTACTACGAGTATATCTGTACAAAAAATCACATCAATCCACCATTCCATTGAGGAGAAGAAGGAAAAACAAACAAACCAAACACACTTTCCCATTTGTATATTAGTAAAAATAATAAAATCCGACAGCTGCTAGCGCCCGAACCCGAGCACCTTCTCCAATGTCACACCAATTATGAAAATGTTTTCAACGGTAGCGTCTTTTATGTGATGTAGAAATGTGTATAGGTTCTTCAGAATAGGCGTAAATGAGCTCGCATTCTGGCCGTCAGAGCCCTGGTGACTTCTCTGACGTCGCTCGCGGTCACAGGCGGCAGTGGCCACCCACCACCCACCATCAGGTGACCCTCAGCTCGACGTAAGGCTGTGAAAGTAAAAGCTAATCTACTTGAATATCGCACATAACAACACTCGCCTGACTCGGGCGCGTTCTGCTCTGGAGATCTTAAATATTCGGTGACTCTATCTTTGGGACATAAATAGTCATATCGATATTCCCGAAAATCATCTCCAGTATACATCTGTCAATTGACAGGTCTGTTATCTGATTTGTAACATGAGGTCATTATTTAAGCTCAGGTTTGAAGCGCCGTTTATTTCCCACGGCCCACCCACACCACGCAGTACTGAGCCGCACGCGCACCCACCGAGTCAACCGTGTCATCGGCGGGCCTCCTATTAGAATTAGATGGTTAATGTAATAGCCCAAAACGTTGGCCTGTTACCAGACTTCGCGCGCCTTTCGAGGGAATTGTGAAGAACACTTGCCTTAAAGAATGAAGGATTTCCTTCACCGTTGCTTTAAACCCAGAAGACCCATCTGAATTCCGAGCGGGGGATAAAGGCCTGACGTCACCTCTGTATGTAGGTATCTAAACCATAAAACAAAGTCATATCTATTAAGGCAAGCGAGTGAACAACACGAGCATTGTCGGCGCGGCCTTGCCCTTCCGCTGGCGAGCGCGAGGTCGACGCTCTTCGCTACACGCCGCCAATCGGAAAAATGTGTAATGATGTTCTAACACTGCAATCGTTTAATTGTTCCGTGAGTAATTACGGAACGCAGCGGCTTGAGCATTCCCAGTGCATATAGGACTGTGAGTTCCGAATCCTACATGCCGTAAATTGTTCAAAGTAAAATTAATAAGAAAAAATACTATATCCAAATGTGATTTGAAAGAGAATACTTTTCACTTACACCACAGAGATGTTGAAGATGGTCATCGTCGCTGTCGCTGCGACCCATAGTTGTCCCACTGTTGGGCACAGATCTCCTCTCAGAATGGGAGGTCATGATGGTCATCGTATTTGACCGAAATTAGTCGGCATTTTTCCGTATTAAATGTGACACGTGAGTAAGCCGGTAACTTTATCTTGACCAAGAACATTCGAGAACGATGGTTCATAAGCAAATAGTTTCTTCCTCAAATCTAGGTGAAGACTTGACGACCCTACCAAAAACAAATCTCTTAAAATCTCGGTATCAATAAATTCAAAAAGAAACTGTTCAGAAGCCGTTCAAGTAAATTCAATTCCGTATGAACGAGTGCTGGCTGTCAACTTGCATTGGTGACAGGCGCGTAATTACCAGCTTCCCGTGAGCGCGATTATGCGCAGGAATTCATTACAATGAATTATTTCACTTCACTTTAGCGAAGCGATAACAATGGCGAAGGCGGCGGGGCCTGCGTATCTCAATCTGTCACGAAAATGGTATGGCAGTAGCTAATTTTTTCTTTAAATAACACGGTTTTGTTTCTATTTTAAAAAACTTAGTATAGATAGGTTATTGACGGGCCCGTTGGCGCAATCGGTAGTGATCCTGTCATTCTAAGCACGCGCAGCATTCGGTCCCGGAACTGTTGATTTGCCGGCGCTCTGTCCACCTGCCACACGCGGTGGCCAGCGTGTCCCCGCGCCGTGGGGCCACCAGCCACCAAGCAACGACAACATCACCCGCACTTACACACACACACACACTTACCCACACAGAATTAAAGATTCTTTCTTTTTATTTCTTTCACTTCTCACTCGAGGAGCCCCGGGGCCCGAGGGCCGCCTCTCCCTCTCGGGAGTTCCCGGAGAGCAGAACAGGCTCGGACGGAAGACATTTCACGCGAAAAACCACTCGCCTGTCTCTCTCAGGAATTGCGACAGGATACAGCTAGAAAGTAGGACGCAGCTGAGCTGTTTTACAACTTTGCTGCGTGTAATGTGCTCGGATAATTTTTACTACAAAATACGAACAATACTTTTTCTCTTAAAATATGATAATCTCTTAAGAGTAGGTACATTGACCTTTGCTTTCCAAGGACCGAACCTAATATTCTTAAGGCTTTTTCGCAGAAAGCTTGCGTCCATATTTCGTCCTGTGTTAGATAATAAATATGTATAACTAATTTCGTAAGAATTTCTTATGAATCAATTAATTTTTTCGGCGTTTTGTAGAAAACAAACAGATAATAGGTACTTAGCTTGTTAGACGAGAAAATAAAGCACAATACATATACTGGAAACATTGTTTGTATTTCTGGAAGCTGTTGAAGATCCTGTAGCTTAATTATTCTGAACGCAGATAATGCAAGATTCAAGGTCTCCCACGGCGTTGGGTCGTGGGCCGTGACGTCACCGGAGGCCACCCCATTAGCATGCAAGTTCACGCGAGGAATGCAAGCCCCCGGGTATGTAGGACACCCAGCACGTGTGATCGAAGGACATCACTCTGCATACAAATTGCTGACTAAATAAATAAATAAATTAATTAATTAATTAATTAGCCGTCCTCCGCGGAAGGTTGCCATGGTGCCGCTCCAACAGAGACAACAGCAACTGTCCATTGCAAATAACTTATTATAGATTTGAACCTGTGACGAGTAGTTTTCAAACTCTAATAATTACGACTCTATCTCAATGAGATGAAAAATACAATTAGAACGAACGCTCAAAAGTTACAAATAAAGTGGTTACGTGGTAGAGCCTGTAGGGAATAGGTTTCGTATAAAACCTAGTTCGAGTTCGCCCAGGGCAGGACCAAGATAGCAAACGAGCTTGCAGCACCACCCATCCGCTACCAGTAGGGAAAATCGTCGAGACTACAGCTCCTTAACCAATGTTTCTTAATTTCACAAACTACGTAAATCTGGCACCAAAATACAATTAACTTTGAATTCTTATGAACTACAATTAAGACAGAATAAAAATTGAATAAATTCGAAAATCACGTTTATTCAATCTGTACTTTTTGTTGGAGGGTGTGCCGAGGAGTAAGTACGTCCCGATCTGTCTTATTTATACACTTGTTGGGTGGCTTGGGGTGGCTTGTTTTACCGCTAGTACGTGGTAGGTTACAATAATACGGTAATATCGGTTAGTACGTGATCTAATGGATCTGTTGGGCTTCCCGTTGAGCTCTAGGTACTGAGATAATGAAAAATACGCGTAATTATTAACATCCACCAGAAGATTTCTCGGAACGCTTATAGCTAAATCCCTTGTTAGCTTTACGTGGGTACTTTGTTATTTCTCTTATCTTTACTTTGAAGTGTAAGTATCTTGTCAAAGGAAAGGTTATGTAGGTACATATTTTATCAAGTTGTGGGCTGCGAGCGCTAAATGAACAATGGAACACTGGCGAATTGTGTAAGTATTTGTGTCTACACTACCACAACCCTCTCTTTATCTCGGAATGGCAGGGGTTAGGCCATAGTTCAGCCCAAGTGCGCATTGGCAGACTTCAAATGCCTGCGAGAAAATTATGAAGAACTCTCAGTATACATGTTTTCTTGCGATGTTTATCGTTACAGCAGATGTTATTTAATTTCTTAGATCGCACATAACTTACAAATCCGCTTGGATTTGAACCCACACTTTCGGTAGCCATTGGGCTGGCAGCGCAAGTGTTTGTGCGTATGATGAACCTATGAGCAAACGTTGCGTCCATACCTCAATGGCTCGCGTCGATCGTATATGATCGTAGCATAGGATGCATTCCTCCCTTCATTATTATGCTTCCTTAATTATTTAGTGGCCGACCGCGCGGTGGCGGGCGACCCTGCTACCTGACCTTCGGGCTGATATTTATTTCGCAGATAAGTATTTGCACATAGTATTTGCATAGCCCTACCGCGTTTAAGTTACATAGCTAAAAGCTATACGAGTATAGTCAACGCGTACCCGAGATTTGATCTGCGGACCTCTGGCCTCTAGAGAAGAGGGAGAAGTTTTAAGTACTAGACCATTACCAGAGAAGGCATTATGTTGCATTAGCGAGAAGCAAGGCCCAAGCGTGCCTAAGTCTCAGTTAGACCGACCTTGTCTCGAGCTAAGCCCTGCCGCACACAGCGAGCTGAACTTAAAGATAGTGCTAGGAGCTTAGCGGTGCGCTATTTGGGGACGTCTACAAACTAGCTTTGGTGTCAGTCCTCTTCCAAGTCCATAGTCCTATTCGAAGCTCAGATTTGTAAGTACCCTTTTCTAATACAAGTTGACAGCTTTAGTTTAGTCAGTTTAGCTGGTATAAGAAAAAATGAAAAATGCATACCTACATCTGAAGATTTGGGGACAGCGGTCGCTTCTCGGAGTATAAGGTGTGTTCAAAGAATGAATGGGACATGAATATGGGAGGTATATTTTTATCAGAAATTTAAAAAAGAAATCCAAAGCGTACATAAACCGCAAATCCAATTTATAGGTAAACATACACGTACACGTTGCAGGTAAACGAAGCGTCGCCGCGGGCCGGTGCCTGGTGCCTGGTCACAGTGAAATTTTTGCCGCTCTCGAGAGTACAAGTCCTAATTACCTCCGAATTCAAGGAAAGTTTAATTGCGTTACCGTGTAGTCTCACACAAAGATTTACTGTATGCGAAACATCACCCGCCGCCAGCCCTGCAGCCCTGTAGGCAGGCTTGTGGGCGTGGTCGCTGTTACCAACCATTATCCGCGAGAGGTGAAAGTGAATTTATCGGTACTTCCATATCGGTATTTATCAGCACATAGCCAACATAAAAGCGCTCGCTGCAAAAGGCGTCGAATTACGTCGACTCTCCATAAGAAAGTGGAGCGGTAAGCTCCGCGTAATTCTATAGACATTATCATGCCTTTCTCCACGACTTGCGCCGTCTCGCTGCAGTCTGAACTATGCAATATGCAATAACAAAATGCTGGCTTTTTATGTGGACGTAAGATAAAAAACGAGCCTAACTATTGAGACACAATAAAATATAAATGACACACCCTGCCAAGCGGTCTTCCTTTGCTGTAAAGATTGCACCTAACCCGTTACCACATCCAGGCCGTCGCTGTTGGTCTCCGTGTCGATCTGTTACGATACGACTGACCGAAATCATATCCGCTCGTCGCTTCAACGCTGCTCTACTTACATTTACGCATTGAATTTCTGTCCGTATTTAATTCTCATAACCCGAAAGAAAACCATTAACTTCTCGGTTTAGTCATAACCAGGTCATCGAGTTAAAGATTGCGCTCCTATTTTCGTATCGCGGGCAAATGCGCGATGTTGAGTAATGGCTTACTAATCGCACTTCACTACTGACTCACGGGAGCCGGGGCTATGTAGAGCAGCGTGGAGCAATTGGAGCAGCGTGGGGCAGCGTGGAGTAATGTACCGAGAGTGGACGTGGTGTGGCCGAGAGCTGGGTGAGGCCGCGGTATGTCGTAGTCGACGCACTGATGAAGCGGCTAAGTGGTGCCTGAAACCTATTTCATCAATAGAGTTCTAGTTTCAATCCTAGACACCATTGACTGTGCTAGAGGTGTGCAATGTGACACGTATAAGCAAAAACTGTGGAGTGCCGACCACGACTCGGTATGCCAAGCAAAGACCACGCTGAAACCTGGTGGACTGACGAGCTGTGGATAACGAAAGACAGACGAATGGATGGATGTATGGATGGACATTTAGCGCGGGACAGTAAAGGACAATCAAGTGAAGCTTTACGCCGAATATTTCCATAGCTCCATAGTATGAATAAAAATGCCAAGTATCTGAACTGGCTTCCAAATTCCACTCCAAAACATCACAGACTATGTTGGGAAATGTTTCGTGTCAAGTAACACAAATAGCATGCCTGAAAAGTGTTACGTCCATTTGTATAGCAGGAACTATTTGAGGCGGCCAGCGCGGGGCCGACGGGAAATGGGATAACGCGAAAAGGCTACTTTTTGGATATTAGTAGGTATATAAAAAATCCTGGGTAAAAGTCCGATTAGTTTAAAATATACTAACAATTTCTAAGTCTTATTACTTTTTTAACCGACATTTATATATACCATTGCTCTAAGCATTTACACCATAGTTTATGTACCTTAAATTCTTCTATGTATGTAAGGTTCAAAGTCGCTAATTGGTTGTTCTTCAAGATTTGTGAAGGTGCAAGAAATTATAGTACAGATGGCCCTAAATGTGGCACAAATCGAGTTAGCGCAGTTTTGGTAGATACTTAGAGTAGGCATCGGAATAAATCGAAGCAATTTTAGCGCGTCTGATTTGATTACATCGAAACGATTGCAATATGTGGGGCCACATGGCCGCGCGGGAAACTGGTTCATTCCGCCATTCCAATGTTTGAACGTTTGAACTATATTTTGATCGTTTAATCTCCGCTAAAAATTCCGTGTATATTTGCACAGCCGCGTTACTTGTAGCACTTAGAGAAACGTAACAGACTTGCAGGAGATAAGTGTTTAAACAAAATCACAAAGCTGTGTTCACAGCGAGAACATTTTCAATGTTTCACACTCGTTTATATTTTACTGCCAGAAAGGAGCGACGCTAACGCGTGGATGCTCTAATACTTTTCTATTCTGAGTAGAACGAGACTTTCCGCCATAGTCATGCCGCCTCATAGAGCTTAACGTCTTCTCCAGCGGCCACTTTTTTGCTAGAACTATTAATATAATTTGATGTAGTGTGTGGGTATTGTGTGTGGCGTTGTTTTGTCTACATTATACATTGCAACTGCATAAGAAATTTGAAATAAGAACAATGTGGTGAATAGCTCTAAGTCGTCGTACAGGCCAGCCTTTACAATGCTTTACGTGACGCGGCGGTCTCGCGGCGGTCTCGCGGCGCGGCGCGCGGCGCGGTGCGCGGGCGCATAACTCCGGCCCACTGACATTTACACCGACGTTTATTTCCATGTTCCCACCAGCTTATCGACTACCGCTTACATTTCTCTCGCGGCCATTAGCGAGCGGATCTCGCAGACGGACAGACGGACAGACGCGCCAGATGCCCGCCCGCGCATACACAACGCACAAACTAAATAAACTGGTTACTTCAGAGTATCTGTTTAGAAAGAATTAGGCGGTAATCTATTACACGTTCGTAACTACTAAATGGTACGGTATTTAAAATATTAATTAAACTACGTGTTCCTTCTCTTCAGCATCTGCCAAATAAAACGGCTGCCTTGCCCGTTAAAGTGACATGAGAACTAAATTAGACTAAGCTTCTGATATAAATAGGTCGTGGTATATTTATACCCCGAGTGGTGTCTATTTAAGTCGCCTGATTGCCGTGCCTACTTCCAGCGCAGGCATCCAGTATCAGCCGCGGTATTAGCCGGAGTGAAGGTAGTGTCAACGGCAGCCTATTTCTGTCACGAACGTGTTTTAAAACACAACTGTAATATCACGCGACAATGATTCGCAAAACTCGCTCGTATTAAAGGAGCAGTTGACGAGACAGTGTCGGAGACCACAGTAGACGCCCCTTATGAGTGTTTGAAGCTTTTACATTTCAAATACTATTACTAAATTACAAGTAACTAGTGATCTAGTTACTTGTAATTTTACCCGGGCGTCGTATATTGTATTGTACGAGTTTCAGAAGTGATTTATCTCTTGAGGACTAAGATGCACAACCGGACAGGTATATTTTTAGCCGGAACAAAGCTTTAAAAAAACAATGCAGCAATGATTTAATAATAAGTCAACGCAATGCATAACTGGATTAGAGAGCGAGTTCGATTAGCACATAGCCGATAGTAGATATCTGTACATGCGGACGAAGCAATTACAATAGTATTAATGTCGAATGTACCATTGTACGCAAGCTCGGAGAAAGTAAGATTTCGTAGCCGCGGGCGCGCGGCGCGACTAGAGATTTATTGATATATGATTAGGGAATTATTAAGCTGGTGGAGGGAGCCACATTGCTATGTCGATTTGTTTTATCGTGTGCATGTGTGCGTGTGTGCGTGTGTGTGTGCGCTCAGCCGCGGGGCAGGCGTGTCGTGGGCGCTTCCGAGCCTCGGAGGGCACGTGGTGAAACAATCGTTAAGCAATCGAAGACCTTCGGGTTGCTCGAGAGCATCCGACCCTGGGTCGGTTACTGCTGCAGTGATCCGCATTGGAGCAGCATGGCGCTCTAACCGGGAGCGACTCTCGCCCGACAACGGGCTGTCTATGTTGCTTAGCTTAGCTTGTAATAAGTACTAAGCAATAACAAGCGGCTCGCTTACGTTATGTGATCTTTGACCTCCATAAATCCCGGGAATCATTAACGCCTCCAGTATCGACGCGATGCAGCGGACGGAATAAATTGTCTCGGCCTGTGTAGATAAATCTCCCTTGTTTATGGACTCCGGCCAATATCGCCGACAAGTCCTCCTTATAAAGGGTTATTGCAACAATTCTTCGTCGCCGCAAATCTAATCTGATCGATTGGTATCGCCCTCGACAACTGTTGCTATTAAATCGTTTCAAGACTCATGTAACCTGTTTTCAACCCACACATTTTGGGCAAGGATTCAAACAATTCAATCGAATGCTTCTACGCTCACATACACGCATACCCATATACGCATATCGACACTGTCTGACGACACGCAAGCGTCTTGTGGCCTTGTCTTGTGCCGGGGAGGGCATAGAGATTTTCCCGAGCCGTGGCTTCTCCATAATAAGACCATCACTCCTCCACGTCCTACTATTTGAATTTTACATATTCATATCGAATTAAAGCGTAGATTTTACTCAATGTAAGTTGATATTTCAAACTGGTTGAAAGCGGGCCTCGACTTTGATCGCAGCTGTCCAAAAGCCGTCGCTTTATCAGCATAAGAGAGGCTCATTATTCTCTCATAAAATATTAACGATACAAAGGATAGATAAGAGGCAACATCAGAGGCAAGCCGTCGGCCATAAACGATGAGTTATCATGCAGATAAGCTGGAGCCGTCGGTGGCTGAGCGATGAGAGCTCTATATATAGCGGCTCCAGCTGGCCGGCGCTCGAGCTGGGCCGTGTGCGTGCTGCAGGTGCCAGAGTTCAGCTATCAGGTGGGCTGGACACTAGCGAGAAAGTAACAGCAACCCCCAGCAACAGAAGAGGCTCCGAGCAACTCAGACACTCGGCCGAATAATCTATATAATCTATATAATATATTATAAAGAGGAAAAATGTAATGTTTTCACACAAAAACTACTGGTCCGATTTTAAAAATTCTTTCACCATTAGAAAGCTGCATCTTCACTGACTGACATAGGCTATATAATATTATTAGGTGTTAACGAAACTATTGTTATGTCTAATTTCACGCAATCCAAGCTGCGTTCGTTGTAGTTAAAATATAAAATTAATTAAAAGCATAATTGAACCATCGTAAGATTAGCCGGCAAGTTAGCCGAGTTATCCGGCGCTCACGCGCGTTGCCCGAGCTCGGGCAAGCTTGTTAGGAACTTGGATCGGTTCAGTTAAAAGTTTATGCGTAGGCAAAGTGAGTGTGAATCTGTGATCCGCATCGCGACCTTTGTCGTGAGCCGAAGCCGACCTTCCATATTTTATGTGCACACATCAAAGGGCCCTCCCAGCGCCGCGCCGCCCACGCATCGCCGCCTACGTTGAAATATTGAAGCTGGTAGAGCCTATACGGAACCGAATAGGTTTTGTATGAAACCTATTTTGTTCCATGTAGAGTTCGGCAGTACCACCGCCCGCCACGGTACCATTTCCACCGCGTAATAATTGATTTAAATCAATTGTAAACCGGTTAGAAAGGTATGATTTTTGGTTAAACTTCTCCTCAATGGTAGCAACGCACCTGTGACTGACTTTGAACGAGACTCTTACTGACAATTACTAACTGGACTATTACTAACATCAACTAACAGGAATAACTATCAGTAACAGTCCCTAGTCCTCATACCAACAAACCATCCCAGTCCCATTTTGAGTTCTGTTCAAAGTCAGTCAAAACAAGCTCGTTTCTAGGGTTCCGTAGCCATATGGCAAAAAACGGAACCCTTATGGATTCGTCATGTCTGTCTGTCATTCTGTCCGTCCGTCCGTATGTCACAGCCACTTTTTTCCGAAACTATAAGAACTCCCTATAAGAACAACCTATTAAGGACTGTTCCTACATCGCATGTTTGCAATATTTCTACTTGCAGTCAACATTCACCCCACTTTTCCAGACGCCATTAACTCGGCTGATTAAACACGTGCAGATAATCTCTACGTAATGCCAAAAGTGCTTATAAATATGAAGTGAACCCAGCAAGGGGCCCCCTCGACGTCCCTCGGAAATTAAACTAATCAACCATGGTTGCAACGCTGACACCCTTCCGTAAAACAGTAACATACTCTGGTAAAACGCTCCCCAAAGCTCGAGTCTCCGAGCGACGACGACGAGGTGAAAACTATTCACGAACAAATTTAATAACGGCTTGCGCTTTACGCCTCCGGAATCCGATAAATTAATATAGGTATAAGTACGGAATACTTAATAGTACAAGAGTATAAGTAAGAACACTGGGTAATGCCTACGAATGCCTACACATCAGACATAAACAGCTACAGCAAAACCACATTTACATCTCGGTTAAATAATGAGGTTATTGTAAGTCAACTTTTCTTTTTTAACCGACTTTGAAAAAAGAAGGAGGTTCTGTGTTCGATTGTTGGTCTGTATATTTTTTTATGAATATACACAGAGAGCATCGTCGTTTATTGAAACGATTTTGATGATAATTTTTGTGTAAAATTCTACCCCATTAGAGTAGTAAATAAGCATAATACGGGTAGCTATTTTAAAAGTTGTGTTAATTGCCCTGTAACCTCAGTGATTGTGTATGGGTTTTGATGATTTTACTTTTATTTGAATGTTCTGATTACAGAGCAGATCCTAAAATCTCAAGAACAAATTCTATCCCTATGAATATAAATATGCATAGGCATTCTTCGTGTTCATTGCCCTGTGGCGTCAGTGATTGTGTATGGATTTTGATAATTCTTCTTTTATTTGAAAGGTATTATTTTAATAGGTAAATTAGTTATTATGTATATAAGGTTAAAGCAATATTAATGTATCGCATTCGACAGCAGTCGCAGGCACCCGACCGGACCGCTGACAGATGAAATCTTTAATTCAGTTTGTGAATATTAGTTTTGCCATCGCTTGTTTACAACAGGGCATGATTGAGGGGCTCGCCAGCCCCGGGCCGCGGCCGCAGCGCGAGGGTGGCCGGCACCCCAAAACGGTTGAATTTTAATCAGTTTGTAAGCTTTTGTTGCAGCATGGATTGATGCAATGTGTTGCGGATTTTTAATTTCCTTGCGATCCATGTTACCGTGTATTTGGTATTACCGACCAGGCCGCCACGCTCAGTAGGAACGGGCTTCCTGTGGGTGCCGACTCCCGCCACTGTGTTTGTAGAGCACCCGCAAGCAAGGTGGTAGAGCCTATAAGGAACCGAATAGGTTTTATATGAAGCCTATTTTGTTTCATATAGAGTTCGCCCGGGGCAGTACCACCGCCCGCCACGGTACCTAGTACTATTTCTACCGTTTAGTAATTGTTTTTAAAACAATTGTGGTTGTTGTCAGGTTGGAAAGGCGTGATTTCCGGTTATACTTACAAAATTCACCTCGCTTTATGTACATATGACATTATTAAAGACATCAATGTGTCCTGCAGCACTCCCGCAAGGTTCATCATCCGTGTGCGAGGCCGAAAAGAGTACCGACGGTGGCTAGTACTCTGTGCGCTGACTGAATTAAATGTTCTGTGGTGCTGACACTGCTGACGGCAGAGGGCATATAAATATCACGGAAGTTCAATGGACTCTTAAGATTAATAGATAGGCAAAAAAGATTAGAAGAGTATTATTTTCATACATACATAGAATAACAATACAATAAAAATAAATAATTGAAAATTAAAACAGAGTGGCATACTGAAAGTCAATGTTGCGTCAACACTTATTAGTTCGCGGACGAATAAAAGTAAGCTTTGAATAGAAACAAATTCACAAGGAGTCAGGTAGCGAGCTCCCTTCGCGCGTACTCGCATCCACATCTGTCACATCTGTCACTACTCGACACTCGCTTGTTGGCGACGCGGAGTGGACGTTTCATTATTTCCTTTTTTGCCCAAAGCCACAGCATAAAGCGCCACACTGAGGGCTATTCGGTAGCTCTACACTGTTCCCCGGTGCTGGAGCGATGTCGACTGTTAAATCTTTTTTAACTTTGACGCAAAGATAAAACACGTTTAATATGTTCAATGTAAAAATTCCGTAATCTGCATAAATGTACATTTTAACTATACTTTAGTTAAAGCTACATTCTTACCAACCAAAATGTGTGTGTAATATGATACCCATCACGCAATATATAGAGAGGTACCCATGTCAGGACAGGAATAATCGGATTTATCGTTTTATATTCTGTAGGTATATAGTATACCTCGCTAGCCAACTACCCGTAGACGGATCGGTGGAATGTTCTCGAGCCACCCGGAGCTCATCGATAAGGATTGTCGATATTAGGCGAACTAGGTACTGATAACCTGCCCTGGCTGCCAATCTGCACTTGGCCAGCGTGGTGGACTAAGGCCTAATCCCTTCCATTCTGAGAGGAGACCCGTGCCCAACAGTGTGACAAAGAAAGGGTTGTGGTGATGGGTGCTAGTAACGTAAAAGATACTTAGTTCTTTTAGTTTGAAAAATAGATAGTATTTTCGTGATCCCTAGCGCTGGCAAGACGACGCCTCGTATTAATAAAATGTGTTAATAAAGAATGCAACATCTGCGGCACTTTAGAGTTTAAAATGAATAGTTTCATTACACCAGACCTTCCGCGCCGCACTCGGGACTCGGGAAGTCGGGATTGGAGGAAGGGTTGGCGATTTAAAGAAATACATATGTGTATAATGCTTTTAATCGCTGTAATATTAATTCAGATTCAGATTCAGATTAATAATAATTATATTAATATAAATATAATATTAATTTAAAATTTTTTTATAAAATACATCACTCTTCACGTTTCACGAAGCCTAAATAACAATTAATAGTTTTTCCCCTTTTATCACGCTTTTACATATTTGCTCACTAAGATCGAGGAATAAATCATTAATCATTCCGCTTAATTTCGATTGTACTAAGTAAACTAAATCATAGTCCGAAATTCCACGTCGATCTTATTTTAGCCACGCGTAGACCAACAGTCTAACTAGCAACAGCCCTACGTGGGTGCAGCAGCGCAGCTGGCGTCGAGCGAGCTTTATTGGCGACTGGAGGGCCCTCCGCGAGCTTTCACACCTCGCGGCGCTAAGCTCGTTGAGAGCTGCGGCACTATGCACCGGTACCTATACCGAAATGCTTTCTATTCACCACTTATTTATTCAGCCATTCAAAACCTCGTCTGAACTTCGTATGCAGAGGTCCAGGTGAATTATACAATGAATAAAATTTAAACAAAGGTACTATTTTTAACTCACCATCGTCACGACTCACACACACACTTAAATAATATGAAAAGTACATTAGCTCACATTCAGACACGTCACATTGGAATATCAATAATGCTAGGAAACATTAAACCTTCTCTATGAACACTTCCACCTTCCAGCAATGAATCCTTATCAAAAATCTATAGAAAACGTGTGGGAAAAAATCAGGAGTCATGCACGGAGTCCTTGATATACTCGTAGTTGCGGTTTGTTGCAAAGCAATCTTACTTATTGCAGTGTTTCATGCATAATTGATGTGCCGGGCGCACACCGGCGCGTTTCTAATATCGAGTCATACTCGAGCACACCGATCCCTTCAGCAGCGTATCATCCGCCGTGGCCATAACGCAGTAAATGCAGGAATTACAGAGTTCAATGATCTACTAAATTTCCAAAACAATCTGTTATTTTGACATTCAGTGTACAGCAAAACCAGTCATACCAAAAACATTACAAAGTAAGCAACTTTCTGACTCTTTAATTTAGTAAAGGATGGCAAAGGAAGGAAGGCAAACTATTAGATCATCTGTGGTCAAGGCTACTCACTCCAGGTCTCACGCCGCGGCGCGCGGCGCTGCGGCGCTGGTAGCCATCATTAATTACCACACAAAACTATTGTTTCCACTAACGACTGAAGGCAAACTTGTTTAATATAAGCACTTTCATGGTGAGCGACGCTTTGTGATTGGTTTGGAGATTTTAATGGGATCCACGGCCGTTTTTGGCGATACCAGATACCTACATGGCGGACTCAATGCTCAATGCCGGATGCCACGGCACTATACTAGGAGACCGGAGAAATAAAAAACCATTTGCTTATGGTTCTTTAAACAGCGGTCTTCCGATACCTTGTGACGTCGGCCGCCGGGTCCAACGTATTTTATCTCAAGCTGATGTTCGTAAGAGGTGTCTAAAATATGTAGTTGTAATTCTCACAGTAGCGTCCATAGCCCAGTGGCTCGCGTCGATTCTTTGTAATCGACAGAGAAAATGAAGGGCGCGGTCGGTTTGTGGATGGGTGACCGCTAGTAGCAAAATTTCATGAGCGCTACCGTGCTTCTGAGGGCACGTTAATCTGTCGGTCGTTTTCAATGGTAGAAACCATCGTTAAGCCTTGTTGAAGATATTGGAGCAGCGAGACCCGTACTCACCCAGCAGTGAAACGTCCATGGGTTGTAGCAAATCCTCTCGCTAAGCTTTCGAATGCGTCTGATGACGTTTGGTTAAATTTGCTCACAGTAGAGATTCTACTTACTTATACACAATGGCAGTCTAAAGCTACGGTAAAGACATCGCGGCTTGATCAAAGAGCTTTCCCTTTCCTCCGGCGGCACGTCGCCCCGTGCAGCAGTGCCAGCGCCAGCTTTCCACTGCTCTCGAGCGCCGCGGGGAGAGCCGCTGTTAGCGCGTTCAAGCGATAGTCTTGCGATTGCACCCACGCCCCGGCGCTGATCCTATCTGCTTGCCCATGCAAGGCTTGAACGCGTCTATCGCGTCTATCAAAATCCTTCCCTTTCTAAGACGTGGTAATTACGTACACGTATTTGGGTAATAATTCACTAACATAATTAATTCAGAGCTAAAAGCAGTCGGATAGGGTAGCTCAAAACAAGCGGGCACTAACCTCGCTCTTATGTCTTACAAACATATCAAGTAAGGCAATGCACCTCAAACTAAATTCTCCCTTGGATCTAGTAATACGGTGTGAGCCTCGTGGATACTGCATTCCCTCCACGGAGGCCGAATTCGTAAGCAGGAGGCGGGCAGGCTTCTCGGCCGCACTGCCTGACGCCGGCCGCAGCTTATATATTCGTTACTAGTGGACGCCCGCAGCTTTGCTCGCGTGGAATTACACATAATAATAGATACTTCTTATCGCATTAACTGTAGCTCTACTAATTTGTAATGAATCCGTACATATGTTATCCCCTACGTTTATTTTACACCCTTAAGGGTAACATTTTTACAAACTTTGAATGCCATATTTATTTATATCTAATCAACAGCCTAAAATATAAATTGTATGTTTCTAGTTTTGAAAATGACAATACTTTCATACAACATTTCATCCCACTTTCCTTTCTCAGGCTCTAAACTATCTGTGTACCAAATTTCTTTAAAATCGGTTCAGTAGCTTTGGCGTGAAAGCGAGGCAGACAGACAGAGTTACTTTCGCATTTATAATATGTATTAGTATGGATACAGAACAATGGTGGCGATGCGTGTAAAGATTAGTGGTTGGATTTGGACTGCAGCCAAATTGTGGTGGTCGTAAAACTGAGTAAGTCTCACCGTAAGCTTACAGCGGGCGCTAACAGGTGGCCCAAAATAATACTTTTACGCGAACACGTTCAGATACATAAACGTCTTTGCATTTACGATAAGAGTTGTACACGAGCGATGACCGGCCGACGATATGAGGGGCAGAATTCCTCCTGGTGCCGCGGTCGACCGCACGATCGGGAGCGGTGCGCGACTGTGGCAGAATCTTACGACCGCATGCAATACTATAATGACACTGGGCACCAGGTGGTGACCTGTGGGCTGTGGCCTGTGAGCAGCGGGCACTTGGTAGTAGGCACTCGTCTTTAGGACGCAGTTAAAGTTAAAGCAGCCGCAACCTATAATCCCCGAGCCATCTCTCCTCCCTGCTCACTTGGATTACTCCCTACAAGCTATTTCAACATTCCTGTAAACAACACCACAACCATAATATAAAGAACAACACTTAGTAACCATTAGTTTTCTTAGCTCCATAACGCGCCGATCAAGATTGGACCATGCGAGCATGTGACAGCGTAGTCGCGTATGGCAGTGTAGCGTCCATTAAATAGCCCAATGGCTCGCTTCGATTCAATGTGATCGAATGTGTTAAGCAACGACGGGCGCGGTCGGTTTGTGGATGGGTGACCGCTAGTGGCAAAATTTCATGGACGCTATGTACTTCGGAGGGCACATAAAGCCGTCGGTCCCGGCTTTTTTCAATACTGGAAACAGTCGTTAAGCCTTGTTGAAGACCTTCGGGTGGCTTGAGAACATTCGACACTGGGTTGGCCACTAACCCCTCCACCAATCCGCATTGGAGCAGCGTGGTGGAGTATGCTCTAGACCTCCCGCAAAAGTGTTTGTGGGGGAGACCCGTGCCCGTGCCGTGACGAATTGAGTTTGAATAAAAAAGTACCTAATGGTTTTTACGGCTAAAATAATGTTTATTATTATTTATGAATAAGAAGTTAAGAATTCACAACAACAGCAGATATTATTATCAATTTAATAATGTCGCAGGGCTGCCTCCGGCGAGTGATTGACGAGCGCGATACACGCCGACAGACCGACACATCTGGAGCGAGCTATCGACTGCGCCGGGCACGCTTGCCTGGTTGTAAGGAAGCGTTTCACTGACAACTATTTCAGATTAACAAATTTAAAAACAAAAACGCAAAATAGGATGTTGTTGCAGCGGCTTGCATAAAGTTCCGGATTCTAATCCTGTTTAAATGCTTCCGACTTACAAGTACATATGTGACAAGTCACACTTCGTAATGTAAGTTATTTACAGTCTGATTGAATAACGGATGGATTGTATCTAAAGGACAGATCAGATCTTGTGTTGAAGAGCAGCGGAGCAGCCACAAACCATCTTGATCGGCAGCAGCGGGGCACTGAGGTTGCTTGTTAATTCTGTTTGGAATGCCTACGTCATTCATTATTAATTCATTTATGATAGCGCAGAGGACGCGTATTTTGGAATGTGCGTAAATTATACATTTGTTTGTTGAAAGCTTTGAAGCGCCTCGCGGCTTGCGGCTTGCGGCTAGCGTCTCATTATACACATACTTCCTTATTTAAGTTCGGATTATTTTCGCGTTTATGTTCTGTTCTTCCGAGGTAACTTTACTTTTCCCTCTTTTTACACTGATAAAGGATTGGCATGGCCCATTCATCATCATCATCATCACAACCCTTTCTTTGTCCCACTGTTGGGCTCGGGTCTCCTCTCAGAATGGGAGGGATTAGGGCTATCAAACTCGCCTCGCATGGCCCATTACTATAAATTATTTAGTTTAGAAATTAGAACGCATACTTATAATAAAGTGCAGTCGCCTGCAAGAGGCCCGAACATCGAGAGGACTGGTTTAAGTACCGCGTAAGTGTTAAGTGTAGTGTTTCGCTGCTATAAGCGGTAAATGGGTTTAGAGCATTTGGTAGCGAGCGCCACGCGGCCAGGATGTGACGTCACACATTCATTACATCCCATAGACTGAGAGCACGCATTGCGTGCCCGCTTGAGACACGGCTGAGACTTAGCACCGGATCAACAAGGAATGTCTTTGAACAGTACGTGCCGACGAGGCCTCGCTCACACAGAGCGGCTTAAGGATGCGCTTGCCGCTAATATGGAAACATTTGAAGTTTACAATAAATAAAACGACGGTGAAAAAACTTGTTGACTTAGAGTTTTCATTACTTATTACTTTTACCCCAAATTGAAATACATTTTGATTTATGGATTTATTGTAAATCTTAACAATTCGTTACGATTGTTCAACTTCAAAAGGAAGACTCATGGCGCGGTGGTGAGAGAGCGTGACTACCGCAGTCCGCACCGCGGGTCGCGGTGCATACTTAGTTATGATAAGTTTCATATCCTCATTAGTTTTATGCATTAACATCAATTACGTAAGTATCAATTTTCTGCGCCTAAACGAAGACGTGACCGGCTTGCGCAGCCTTAAAAGGCGATTGAAAAGTTTCGACACATCATGATTCGTAGACACTCGTGCTCTCGACCTCTGTCTGCGGGCTCTGCGGGCGTGCGCGGGGTCAACAACCGGCTCACTCACTAATCCCTTCCGGTTTCTGAGCGCCTAGTAACTTGTATCTATGGTCCTATGGATCACATCAACATCACGACTTATCATCGCTATCAATATCACAGCCTAATAAGTACTCGTAGCTTCTCCAAGGTCGTTTATAGGACACGTTTAGACAGGTCAAGCGAGCATCCCAAAAAAGTGTGTGTGTGTGTGTGTGTGTGTGTGTGTGTGTGTGTGTGTGTGTGTGTGTGTGTGTGTGTGTGTGTGTGTGCAAGTCACACACGGTATAAGTGAAACTTCTGAAAAGTCCCTGATTAAAAAACTTATTGAAAAGTATTGAAAAAGAGTCGCACAAAGAGACCGAGAACGTCTAATGTGTTCTATTAGATCTCATTATCTCGCCGGCTGAATCCTATACATTTAAGTGTTTGTGTCTTTAAGGACTTATTTTTTCGTTTCATCGAGTTTGAAATCACACCGATTCTAAAGAAGTTTCACTTCAAAAAAGAGGAGGAAAGGTCTGTCTGCGAGCGTCCCGTACCGAACTATCTAGCATTCTTTCGGTACTAGCAGGTCTATTAATTACAGGTTGAAAATACCTAAATTTATCCTGAGATTTGAATCCCCGTAGCTATATCTGTTGTTTCTCTCAACGTAAGTAAAGTTTCAGAATAATATTTATTCATCTGAGATTTGGTGTCACAACCGTGTTACACAATAATTAATTTTGTATTTAGGTACTTGTATTTATTTAATTTGTGTGTATTTTAACCTGTTACATTCTACCTTCTCCCTTAAACGTAGTTAATAATTCAAGCTCACCAACAAAGCGTGCCAAGCGTTGAAATGGAGCTCGTGCTTGCCCAGTATAGGAGTAACTCGCATGGCTTTACCTTGCCGGTGTTTCGACATGAGTGTTTCACTTTTACCTGCTGCTGACCTCTCTCGCTATGTGAGCGCCGGCCTTGCGCAGTCACTGACCCGCTCCGGGACCTGGAGCTCTATTTTCGAAGCGCTCGCCGCCAGACGAGCGAAAAATTACGAGTCATATCTCGACCGAGCGACTGGGGAAATTGCGTATCTTTAAATCGTAGTAATTTCATGTAATAATTGGTATTTAACACTTGATTGGTTTGTTCCTCTATTTAATGAAAATGGGTCGCAGTAGATTAAGTCACGCGAGCGATTCAAAAATAGAACCACTGGTAGCTCGAAGAAGGTGAGTTATGTAAATTATAGCGACACTTTCAAAGATACACAATCTATACATACATATCAGAGGATGATAAGTAAACGATAAAGATTCAGAAATTATTTTTTTCTTTATCGTCTGTCTACCGCATCTACGATGGAATCACAAACTACCGAACAATTTTAATGAAAACTGGTACAAACATGCGCTGAATACTTGAGGCGGATCTATTTTAATATTAATCCCGAGAGGTTCTCCTGGAATACAAGATGAAAGCTTGAAAGGTTGCATTTTGCTCAAGCATTGTCTGATAAATTTTAAATTTGCAGCAATGGTTTGTTATTTAAATTAATAGAAAACATAATTCTCCGCTTTTCTGTTTTCTATAAGATAGAAGATAGGATAGGATAGAAGTTTATTCCCCCGGGTGCAGGCGGCCCCCGCCCCGCAGTGGCCCGCAGTGGCCCGCAGTGGCCCGCGGTGCGGCGCGGCGCAGGGCTGCCCGCTCGCCCATACACATTCAGATTCAGATACATTTATTTTTCACTAGTAGACGCTCGCAGCTTCGCTCGCGTTTAATTAGATATAACAATAGTTAACTTTGCACCCCCCTTTTACCTCCTTAAGGGATGATTTTCGAAATTTTCAATGAAAAGCCTACATAATGTATTTCATTCGAATAACTTCAAAAGCGCAAAGTGACATACTAACTTATATAAATATATAGATATATAACTAATATAGATATAGATTGAGAAACTTAGGTATATAGCCTGTATTGGATCGCCGGATCAAGAATGTCAACGCATTACTTCTGAGTCTCGGTCGAAGGTCTGTCACGTTTATTGGCGGCCGTGGATAGGTGGTGCTGCATGTTTGAACCCGGATTGCTCGAGTGAGAGGCGAGTTCGATAGCCACTGGGCTGTCACCGCTGATAGGAATTTTATATACCAAGTACGAAATACTAAACGACCTTTATATGTTATCCACTGCTGACATTTCGTCTCCAAGTCAAGGATTCCGCCTTCAATACAATCCCGGTGTAAAAATACTTTAAACATGGAATATTAAGAATAACTTTTACCCGCGGCTCCGCCCGCGTGGTCAAAGGGAATTAACAATGAGTTGTTTATCATACATGACACATTTGTGGTGGATGAATAATGACAGTTCCACGATTAAAAGATACTAAGATAAGAACTTGCAAAAGAATTTTAACTAACGCCATCTATTAACAACATCCGGAACTAAATATCTAGCAAATAACAAAACATCGATATCTTCCCATGAACATGTTTTACCGCGGTAAAAAGTAGCCTACGTCACTCTCCACCCTCCTCACTATCTCCACACACAAAAATCATACCATATAATAGCTTCGTTGCGACGTGAAAGCCGGACAAACAAACAAACAAACACACTTTCACATTTATAATATTATAGTATGGATAATATCGCTTAAAGAATGTATGCAACATAAAAATTATACCTAACTAAAAATACCTACATAAATTAACTTAAAATACTTGACATAGCCTTGCGCAATGTCATGTACTTATTTTATATTCTACAATATTTCATGTTCCTTTTGTGTCAAGCTAATACTTAGGGCCAGCTCCCTCGTGCCGCGGCGCCTTCCTTCCTCTGCCTCCACAGCTCGATGCGATTCAACAATGGCCGCTCGACTCGGCAGCGCGCCAACTGCGCGCCGACTGCATGTCAGCTGCACCTGGGCCGAAATAAACATAACTGTCGCTGGGCAGCTGGACACGCGGACGTGCAAGTCATCGACTGGCCATCCTCGCCGAGAGTTCGCTGGCTGTACGCGGCTGTAACCGGCTGTACACGGCTGCATAAAGAGTAGTCAGTCACCAGGTCCAACAAAGCAAAAAAATCAAATCGACCCATCATTCTGATGAGGCGCAGAAGAAAGACAAACTAACAAACCAGCAAACTAACAAACACACTTTCGCATTTTTATATTAGTTATATTATAATTATGTTGTATTAAATGTATGTAGCCTGGTGTACAGCAAAATCATCATAGCGAACAATGGATGTTCAGTGAACTCGCGAGCGGGAGGCGACGCAGAATCGGCGCCATTAGCTCATAAAACATCCAAGTGACCTTTTAAGCACGCCGTAATGGCTGATCCGTGAAATTTGAACGATTTATTGCCAGCGCCATTGTCCCCGCCGGCTGCGGGACGCGGCAACCGTAAGTGACGGCGGGCAATAGCCCTTATTACGCGTCCCAGGTCAGGTGATACTTAGACCCAGTTCTCGACTTGAGAGTCCCGTTTCAGATACAGGCACGCAATAATGACTCGTGGCACCTGCAATTACATTTATATTATAATATACATGTAGTATATATGACGCGTAAAGAGAAACTCGAGGGGGAATATGTGGATCTTCTCGGGTATCGGGTATCAAACATGATGGATGAACCAAGTTTCTTCACATGGGAATAGTTTCCATCGTTTCTCGACTGCGTGCCAAACAAAAATACCTTTTCAAAATTCAAAAGCATAGAACACTCCCTGCGAAGAGCAATTGCCAAGCGCGAGACAAACTCGCCCTGGCGTTCCACCAATCAACAAACACCATTTGGTACATTGTACCAACATAATACAAATTATACCATTCCAAACCTAAGAAATTAACCATAAACTTTTTTTTTCTGTTCATAGCATTGGCGCATGATACGCTCAGCCAACGACAAGTTGTATTTTAAAATGTGGGAAACAAAATTAAATTAAAGGAATCCGCTTGAATTTGGAAAAGGAAGGGTCAGGAAAATGAAATTGTAATAAGGGTACTTAAAAGTAAAAATTAAATATACATTCCACTAAAACTACAAAAAAACTTTCAAAATAATTAATAATGTGTAAATTTTTAATGTGTGCAAGGTATTTTTTTTAATATTTAGAATTTAATAAATAAAGCCGATAGTTTAAGATAGACTGGGAGAAACCATAATCGGCTTCATTAAAAAATTTAAAAAGAAAACTAACCACTTTCTGGACACTTTCTTTCGGAAAATCACGTATGATTTCGAGTATTCGAGTATCTCTAATGCAAAGTGTATATTTAAACTATGCGAAGTCTTTGGTAAAAGAGTATTCAATCGGTGCTACAGTGGCGTCATCTTCAGGATTCGATATAGAAAATGTTCTTTGGTTTAGTTCAGTGATTTTAACCTGGGGTCCATGGACCCTTAGAGGTCCGTGAGTGTATTTATGGGGGTCCGCAGTCTATATCAAATTTTTAGATTAAGAAGATGTCAGAAGAAGCACTAAAAACATTTACTTTGCCACATACCTCTGTGAAAAGGCATTATCTGCTCTTGTTTCTATAAAAAGCAAACACTTTTTTTCCGGATGTACTTTCGCTGTATGGTCATAAAGACCTCTACGGCGTCACCGAATAGGAAAACAAAAACAGAAACAGATTACAGGTGGAATCCGATTTGAGATAACAACTTAGCAGTAACATCAACCCAAATAAACATAATTTAGTTGCAATAAAGCAGAGATTGTTTTTTGTTTTCGTAAGACTAAAAATAAGTGCTCCGATTTTTTCTGTTTTAATTTTATTAAGAGGTTTCTTGAAATTTTGCTTGATTTCCTATGGGTCCGCGATCTGAAAAATGTTAAGAAACACTGGTTTAGCTTATTCCTTAAAATTATATAAACTTTATTTACCTATTCAAACATGTCGTGGACGGGAGATGCATCACGAATTAATAATTCACAAAGTGGAAACTCAACGCGAGCATTACTCTATGGAATCTTGCGTTCCATATTCAAATGTGAATCAAGGCAAGGAAAATTTCAATGGCGGTTCCGGGAGTCAGTACCTACTGACCGACACTTGAAAAAATGAAGTGATAAATGAGGTGAGGTGATAAGCATATGAAGTGATAAGGTGATCAGTGCTGTGAGGTGAGAGGTGTGTCGTGAAGTGAAACAGTGGTGTTCGTAATAGTGCGTGAAGTTCATGGTGGCGCCCGCGGGCTGGCCGTGCTTCGCTCAGGTAAGCCACTCTCAAAGCTACTTTAATTTGAACATCGCGGCATCGGCTCGACTTAACAATATACCTACGATGCGATCAAGAATCCAAACCAGTGCCGAACGGTGTTTTTGCAACCAAAGGCTTAATGTGCCCTCCGAAGCACGGAAACGCCCATGAATTTTTGCCACTCACCAAATCGTAAATATCACAATAGAATCGACGCGAGCCATTGGGCTATGGCCGCTACACTGACTGTATATCACAAGGGTATTCTTTATTAAAAACAAAAATCTCATTTACTACTAATCCCGGCCCATAAATACTCTGGTAAGCGATACGAGTGATTCATGGCTCAGCGTGGCGCATTAACACGATATTGCCTAATGACGTTACAAATGTAATTAAGCCGCGTCCGCAGCGGCTCGCAGCGGCCCGCAGCGGACCGGGAAACATTCGGGCGGTGCAATAATTCCTGCCGCGGGTCGTCCACCCCGCCGCGTTTTTATTTACGTTACGTCGTATGAGTTTGTACCTGTTTGTACACACTTGGCACGAGTGGAGTGTGTCAGGGAAACGGAATGGATCAATGGTGATGGAATCGGAAAATGGTCATGGAAAAATATACTAGTACCACAGAGGAATGAATATCTTAATACTGTGACAATGTACTATACTAGTACTAAGTACAGTGTGGGAAAGGCGGTCAGTAGGTACGCCTCGTACATATTGTTTTCACATTACCAACATCTCCGCCGACGCGGATCACCACCACAATACTTTCTGTCCCACTGCTGAGCATGGTCTCCCCTCGGAATAGGTAGGGTTAGGCCTTAATCCACCACGCTGGCTAAGTGCCGATTAGTAAACTGCACATGCCTTCGATAACATTATAGACGCGTATTATACAAAAACATAACACTGCGTCTCAAATGTCGTGTTAATCAAATTCCAAAACTCTCAACGAAAGGAACAAACTTCTGCAGCTGAGTCCTAGTCCCTCTCAGGACACAAGTTTTGCCGACCTAAGGCTTCGAGACACAGATCAAATTAAATGAACAAAACTAAGTTTTCCTTTCAAACGTTTTCCAACTGATTTAATTGTACGATTTCATTTGAGTTTGAAGTTATGTTATAAGTAGTCCTGTTTACTACGTGGGTAGGTAGGTACGTAGTGAGTTGCCGACCTCAACGTGCTCGTTCCGCGACGAACAAACACGAAAACATACTAACGAGATTCAGATGTACGAGTGTAACAAGACTGCGGCGGCCCTGTCGCGCCGGCCGCGCCGCTTTAAATACAGTCAACTTTCATCAGACTGGGACACCTATTGTAAAATCGATTATTAATAAACACAATGAGATATATAGTCGATTAATTAAACCTATTTTAATATGTTCATTGAATTATCTTTTCTAAGAGCTTGAAAATGTCTTCGTTTATTATAATATTGATGGATAAAAATGAGATAATTATGCTGATTGAATGTGTTTTAGCTCACACAGAGACGGACTGAATAAAATAATGTCCCTTATCTTCATTTCAGAAGTTCAGGGAGAGATTATATTATTATGCAAGAATTATTATAATCTTAAAAAATATCACGACATAAAAGAGAAGGAAAACTGCTTGTGTGTAATAGCTGCGATCGTGAACAATATTATCTCGATAGTGAAGATGTAGTCTTCTACTCATATTTGTAGATGTAGGTACGATCTTGTACGCGCGACTTGTAACTGCGATTAAATTGAATTTATGATTGTTTTTATGATAATGATGGACAATAAACAACTAAAATGTTCATAAAACCGTCGCGTGTGCGATATGTTTATAAGTTGAGCCGTGCAGTGCGCGCTGCGCTACCGACCAGGTGCCGGTGGGAACCGCTCGACATTGCTTCAGATTTTAAAACAATTTGTTTTACAATTCATACTCGTTATCAATGCCTTCTTCTTTTTTTTTTTAACTATAGACAGTGCAGGGCGAATGGGTGCTGGCTACATGTTCGTTACATATCTTGTATCTATAAAAATTATGTTCTGCCCAAACTGTGGCTGTTTCTTTGTGTTGCATCCCATATAGACCCATACTCTGGAACACCCTACCTGAAAATATTCGTAGAGCCCCAAGTAAGTGCTCTTTTAAGAAATTATTGCGTGAACATTACTTGAGCTGCCAATGACTTATTGAGCTTGAACTGTCGCTATTCATTCACACTGTATTTTTCTATATATGTATTGAATGTAATATTTATATATATACATGTATATATATATTTATATAGTATATTTTATTTTTATATGTATTTATATTTCTCTATTTATTATATTTTATGTGTACGGTTTTTATGTTATATATACTTAAAATATACTTAATTTATTATGATTGATGTTAGTTATGTAAAACATGTTATGAAACATTTCGTAAGTGCTTTTTTACCTACCAACAGTACTCTCACCATCACCCAGGGTGAACTGGCAGAAAATGCCGTATGGCATTATGTAAGCCCTTTGTATCTACTTAAGGTAATACATAAACTTAAATAAATAAAATAAATAAATAGAGTCTTGGTATTGGTCGCCGGTTCCGTGAAAGTATCTCAGCTTAAAATATTCCAACGAAATACGGATATCTGTGACCCCCAACCACTTATCATAATTTAAATCATACTTCAAGACCAACGCCGCAATCAAATCACGAAAATACCTCGGCGGAGACGTTGACACACGGCTGTTTCAGAAATAAAATGCGCAAACCGCGCATTTGTCAGGTTTTAACGGTTTTAATTTGAGAGCTGACGATAGGTGCCGGAAGCGCGGCGGCCGGCTTCGGCCTGCTGGCGTCTATTTTAACGATCAGCACACGAAACACGGCTTAGGGTCCGCGTCCACTGATCCACGCCGCACGTTGTAGGTACGCCAAACTGTGACAGTCAGTGCATTCGTAGACAACAACAACAAACAATACACAACAACGTTACAAGTAGACCCCGGTTGGAGCAATGTGTGAATACGTGTGATGCTCGGGAACAGGCCTGTTCTGCTTCTTATTGACTAAAGGAGCTCCCACGCTCGTGGCTAAACAAAATGTTCGATTAGGCAAATTTCTTGGCTATACGAATTACTTTACGCGCCGATGCGTGAGCGCGGGAGGCGTGCCACATGACTGCATGGCGTGGACGGTCACCTTTAGTAGGTACACTGAAGAACACATCGCCAGGTTGCGTGGGTTATTAATTTAATCGCCTCTCAAATGCATGTTGGTCACAGCAAACGCATTCAAAACTAAAAGGACATAATAATATATCACGTAGGTACATTAAAATTAACGGTCTCCAAAAACATAGCGCTTTATGAGTCGTGAAACATATTGGAATAGTGTGTTGAGATGCAAATCACTGCCTAATTAGTGTAAACATCATCATAGAGGATACGCGAGCGACAGGCTATTTAAAAGCAAAGGAGTTTTAAATCTTCATTGTTAAGGCTTATTATCGCTGCTAGAGGGCTAGGAGGCATCACTTCATCCGATGTGACCGCCGCCACCTGGTAGGCAGGCACTCCCTCGCTGCGAACGGTTACAAGGCTACATGCCTCTTGATACACACCCGTTGCAGATACAAGATAACCTTGTCTTGTATGTATTCGTTTATTAGCAACAATTTTCCTCCCATTCTTTAAATACAAACACAAACAGCGTGAAGCCGTAAACAACATGAAATAATGCAAAATAAAGCTTTAAGTCGTTGTTGACATCTGATTAAGTTCAAAGTAGCGAGGCCGAGCGACGCGGCGGGATAAATAAGCGAGGCATGCCAACAACTGCTGAACATTTATCGTGTAAATATTAAGTAAGTATTTTATATTATATTTATTTATTTATTTAAATCTTAATATACAATCTCAACGTACGAAGGCGGACTTAATGCTAAAGCATTCTCTCCTATCCTATCGTTCTATTAACTAACCGTGGAAGCAGAGTACCGACTTCGCATTAGACCACAGTAGGAAAGCTTAGCGAGCAACAGCGGTATATTAATCGAATCGAAGGTGGGCGAGAAATCAGGTGAAGTGAGAATGGTGTCCTCGCCGCAGCTTGTGAAGCGGGCACGTCACCAACATCGTGAGTGCGGTAGTTGTACTTCGGTGCTTTCTAAAACCCGATTGTTAAATTGGTTATACGTTGTCTACTTCACAGTACTTCTTTAACTGGTCACAAACGAGTTTTACCAGGATCTTAGAGACGCTGGACAAGATACATTTTCCGGTTTAAATAAGCCTATGTTACTCTCCAGGCACTGTTCTACATCTGTGACAAAAATCACATCGATCCATCATTCCGTTGAGAAGGAGAAGAAAAACAATCCAACAAGCACATTTTCCCATTTACATAGTAGTAAGCATTATTATGGATAAAAGATGGAAGCTCGAAATCCCTCGGATTACAGTATTCCTATTTCGTTTGCTGGTGTTGTTTTATTTTTAATAGGACGGCTCTTCGATTGGCATAAGGTTAGTTTTAAAGACGTTTTCTTTGATAGATAGTAGAGTTGATGGGTCTAATTCTACGCGAGCGAAGTTGCGAGCGTCCACTAGTTATTAATATAGGGCCAATAGGGCTACCAGCTTTAAGAATCAAAGTATTATTTCGTAGGTATGTCGCAGAACGTCGGCAACGACAGCACTTTTTTTAACATTTACACGACAAGTGCCATGCCGATGTCATAGTGATTGCAGAGAGTCCGCGGGTGTCTGTTGCTTTCCTCCAAACAATTTTTCAATGTTCTGTAGCCAGAACATAGTAGACATAACATAATATTGAAACCCGGCTAACGCTTGAGTTTTAGAAGCTTGTGCGAGTATTAAGTACTCATCACCTTTTTTGGTTTTTTGGAGTTTGGCCCTGAGTAACGGATTCGATGAGCCTGAGACCCAATCAACTCATATGGTAGCCATCGTAGGTTGTTTCATTGTGTAGTGCGTGTGTGGTTTTCTGCGTATGCACAATTTCACAGGGAATCCTGTGTTGTATGTCTTTTTGCTATCATTAAGCATTAAGCATAGGTCCTCTAATTTGTCCGCCTGACCCAGAATTGGAACGAAGCACGAACGTGTCAATAATGCTGAAATTTCATACGCTTGTTCAGAGTGCAACTCTATCCGCTACTAAGTGGCTTACGTACATAATGTTGCAGATGAGCGATGGGACTCGCGCTCCCCCCTCGCGCACGCCACCCCGCGCCCCTCTCCTCGTCCTTACGATGTCATTAATAGACAATCTTCTGTGAATGATTTAGGAGTCCTGATGACTTCTAACTTAAGTTTTGCCAACCATATTTGTACAATGTCTACACGGGCCTACAGATCATTAGGATTTGTATTACGGCAGGCAAAAGACCTTGAGAGTGTTGCGGCGATCAAAATTTTATATAACAGCTTCGTAAGAAGCACGTTAGAAAATAATGCAGTTATCTGGAGTCCACATGAAGAAAAATATATACTCATGGTGGAGAAACTCCAAAAAAAGTTTTTAAGATGGCTATATTTTAAGAAGTATGGCTACTTCGTAGGGTTTCCTACTATCTATCCCAGCTTATTCCTATTAGGAATGCTAGGATACGAATCCCTCGAAGTCAGGCGGAAAGTCACCCTGATGGAGTATTTCTTCCGTCTGATTAGAGGCGAGATTACGAACCCATCAGTGTTAGAATTAATATCATTTTTCGTTCCTAGCCGATGCAATGTCAGGCCAAGCAAGCAAAAATTGTTTTCGCTATCTGGATACAGGCTAGTGATGACCCGAGCGTCTCCGTTGGTTCGTGCCTTGACCCTGCTTAATGGCCTCCTGGCATGGGATCTGAGTCTGGATTTGTTTTGTTGTTCGTCTGCTGTATTTCGCAGAACGGCCAGTAAATACGTACAAATTATGAATATTATATAAATGCATTAGGAATATCTCCCTGTAATATTTATATATACTTGTAAATAAACTGAATAAACTGAATAAACTGAATAAACTTACCGCCGCTCGTAAAGATAATCCTCGGCCATTACAGGACTCCCGGATCATACCAGTAACCTGGCCGCCACACGTGCAGGGAATCTTAAGCAGAGTAATCGTATCCCACTTAATCGCGTGTCGGAAGCTTGGTATGTTGCACGTCTAAAACGGCGCGCAGGTGCAAACTGGAAGTCCCTTTGATGCCGCCTACAGGATGTCGCGGTAATGACATTTGTACTCATTAGTAACGAGTACATATTTAGCAAAAAAATAACTTACAAGATGCTCTCGGTATTCAATGAGGCAAAGATACAAATACGAATCTCGACGTCACGATAATGCACGCACCATTGAAGATTTGTAGAGAGGCAATCACCGGGACAAAAGTATTGAAATTCAGGCGATTGGTCTCGGCAGCGCGCAAATACAACGAAGATGTCCCTTTGTTTTTCTTTACTGCTTTACTATGTGCATCGCAACGTTAAAACCAAACCAATACTGCAAATTTAATTTATGTTTCCTTTGTTTTGCTTACCCGTAGACTCATAGTCGGTTCGTAACGAATCGACTTGAGAATCAATTGACTTCTACAATAAATACAAGTATGTATTCTTTATTTATGTCTTTTTCGCAGAATCTGTAATTCGTTCTCTTCCATGTCAATGGCAGCTAAACAGGTGAAGTAGACATGTATCACTCATCACGTATCTACTAGATATGGTGATGATCCGTAGGTAGGTACCGTAGAGCGATGTCATAATTTAGTGCAGACGTATACAGATACGAACCCCGTACTAGTGTCGCTCGCGGCCTGCCTCACGTGGCGACGTCCTCCACTGCGCAGGCGCCGCTTGCTCAGCCTTCGTTCAGAAATATTGCGTGGGTTCAGCAGCTCAGCCACGGTTTGTTTAGGGCAGTTAAAAGTAGTGCAATTAAGGATTAATTAAGGAGCCCAGTTAATTGTAACCTACTGTTGTGACGCGTTCATTCTAATTGTGACCAACAGTCCCAGGCCCTAGTCCTCACTTTTACTAGTTAGTAAAGTAGTTTTTTAGTTAACAAATTGACCAGCTAATGTTCGGATTAGTTCAAATTAAATTAGTTAGTTCGAATATTTCGATCATTACTTCGACTACCACTTCCATTTCCTTTCTGATTTCCCTTCCCCAGCGGATTAATGATGCTGTATGCTCGTTCGCTAACTTATATTCGTAAAAAACAGCTCGACCGCGTATTTGGTCTCAAAAATATTCACAATAAACTCAGTAACACTGACTACTGACGCTCTATTTGTGTTCTAACTGCAGACATAGTAACTGTTACTGATCTACATTGGTGAGACCAAAACTGAAATATAAGGTAGGCTTCAAAAGTTGTTCCAGACTCGGGCAACTATGTTTCCTCTTTTAAAAATCCATGTTGCGGCATGAGGTGCTGTTCATCCAGTTGTATATCGCTGCATCATAAATAATTGTACTTCAATTTCCTGCGTTCCTCCACGCGTCGTCCGCGTTGCAGGGAATAAGGTCATTTTGCGAGCTCGTTAGCAGTTCTCCGGCCGCGACGCTCTCGGAATACATTATTAACAGCACAATCCAACACAACACGCTGGACTACCGGACACTAAAAATAACAAGTGCTTACAAAACGATTATGAATAGTTACTCATTTTTATGCGAACGCTCCCCGCGCGCGCCGCCACGCCGCCGCCTCCCTGAGACGTGTGTCGTGTTCGTCACGCGGCTCTGACGCGTCGCTCCCACTGCAGTCTCTTTGTTTGACACAACTGAATAATACGACTTGCTTTGTCTGTTACATTTATATGCTTTGCTCTTTAAATCTCTTGAGCTTTCTTATATGTTAACAGTGATTGTCTTCCTTATTTATTTTTGAATCCATAAATATGTTCTATAATGTAAAAACAGAAAAAGGTTTTCACCCCACTATATCGCAATGAGATTCGCTTTGCGCTTCAATCCGATCAATTGCAGAGTCAGTGCAGTTCATGCAGTCTCATCGTGTTCTAATTTTGTCCATTTCGCAACCGTCTTCGACAGGTTATATTATTTTCTTGATACTTTGAAACACTACTACAGCGGTGACAGCCCAGCGGCTATCGAACTCGCCTCTCACTGGAGCGGTCCGGATTCAAATCCAAGCGGCACCCACCAATGACTTCTCTATGCTTTAAGATTACATAGATGTGATCCAGTAGAAGAGGCTTCACTCTGAAGCAGTAGACAGTAACAACCACAACAAAACTTCACCGAACGATTGTATTCCTCACGACACCACGCGCGGTTGCCGCGCCATTGATATACCTAACTTAATATCCAGCCTCACTGAGTGGTTATCGCGAAGATGTGTTGTGACCTTGACTTTTAAATGAATAGTCGATACGATTTCGACATAACTTGGCTTTTTCGATATTTTCAATTTCAAGCATTTTCTCCTCCGATAGATCATCCTCGTCGGTTATCCAGCAATCATCCGGTTCATATAATTCCCAAATTAAATTTCGGAATGAAACGACCTTTGATCCTACTTCCCTCGTTAAGCCGCCATCTTTCATAGTATGTAAGGCGGAGGCGTATGAAGGCTCGTTACCGTTACGAAACATTTATTGACTTGATCTTTAGAATCGGTGATGGCAGACCGGCGCTGAAGCGGTAATGGACAGACCAGTGCGGTGAAGAAAACCTGATCATAGCTTGAAGAAGACCGCAGGGTGGATGTTAAAGTTATGTCAATTGGTCATGGGAGATACCGAGTTTGTATATTATTGTATATAGGCTATACTACACTGGAACAACCTACCTGAAGAAATTAGGAAAGCGACTAACTTATGGTCCTTCAAGAGGAGAATACGTGAGCATATGTTTTCTGCTGCCCAGGCTGATTAGTTTTAGCAAATGTTTGTATGTATTTGTTTTCAAATTTTAAAATCAGTTGTTTATGTGTTTATATATATATTAGTTATGTAAATATAATAGTATGTATGTATGTAAATGTATGTATCTATGTATGTATGTATGTATGTATGTTTGTATGTATGTATGTATGTATGTATGTATGTATGTATGTATGTATGTATGTATGTATGTATGTATGTATGTACAATTTAAGTATGTTTGTGTTTTTTTTTAATTTACCAAAGTTTTTAACAAGCTTAATTTTAAGCTGTCCACCTACCACCAAGCTTTAACCATCACCAAGGGCTGACTGGTGGAAAATGCCGCCCGGCATTAAGTACGCCCTTTGTACATGTGTACAAGAAGCTTAAATAAATAAATAAATAAATAAATATATTATTGTATATAAGCAAGCCTTCTTGCGTGTATATATTCAGGTGTAAAGGTCAGGTTAAGTTGTGGCCCTTCAAAAGGCGATACCGTCTGAAAGATAAGGGGACTGATTGTGATGTTTGTGCTTTGAATGACTGGCATAATGATACAAGTGTCCTTCGTCTTTCAAATGATAGCTCGGGACATGTTTGAGAGTTAGTTAGTCAACGGATACTCCTACTGGGCGACTCCGGAGCCTTCAGAGAAGTCCCCCGGCGCCGCGCGGCCCGAGCCGCCGGGACAGCATCTTGTTCTCATTACGTCGTAATTAATAAGCATAATTCATTCTTGCCAGCCTCGCTGTCAGTCAAAGATTGTTATTATGATTTATTTCGTGTGGGTCTGAATCATCGTCGCAGCTCATCCTTGACCCGCCGAGCCTGGCTCTCGTTCATAACTCTACAGTGGCAGCAGATTTCACAATCCTTCGAGAACATTTATCAAAAACTCTCAGAACGGCAGGTTTCCGTGGCGAAGCTTCCTTTCTTTTCAGTATTGATGTTGTATGAGGTGTTTCTTATCTGTGATAAGCTAGTTTTTGTGAGAAACCATGGGTCTCACCTCATTACGTTATTCATGAGAATTTATAACAAAATCTAAATATAGGTCGTGCAGAATTGCATAGACAGAAGGAATCATCGTAACAACATTTTGCCGATGATATCACACCAAACGATTTGTACAGACACATTAAAAACAGTACTTGAACATAATAATCATAAAAATTTTAAGAAGAAACACTTGCAGTCTGAATCACATCTCTACAGCAAACACTTGGGAGAACCAATATCTCAATTTAAATTGCTAGTCAGTAAAACTACAACGGTAACACGAAGTAAAACTGTTGTTTGATTAAATGCTTGCGCTATGAATCGCCACATCATTATAGCTGGCTCATTTAAGTTGCGTCAGTGTAAGCTGATTACCCCGACGACGAATATAAATACCTATTCAATACTGTCTATTTGTCTCTCAAACAAAACATTATAATTTTGTCTGTTACTACTACTACGAATTTTGTTTCATATTTCTTAGGTAATCCCATGACTCATAGAATTATTTTCACCCCTAATGTTCATGTTTAAATCCCATTAAACACATTATTTATGAGTAGGTATTATCCTAGTTATAACGCAATTATTATGCTCCAACTAGGTACATATTTGTTTACTAAAACTTCGTAGTATTTTAAAGGAAATTTCCTTTTAAGGAACGCTAGCAACTGGCATCTCAACTCAACTTTAAGGGTTAATAAAAGTAAGTGCACTGAATGTTTACCGCGTCGAATGGGATTCCCCACTCTCCGCTCGCCACCAGGTAAAGATGAGCTCTCGCCGGAGTCACAGGTTACTTAATGGCGGAGCAAGTAGGATGTTGCACAATGTTTGGAGCCCGCAAGTGAATTGCGTTTTATGTCGACTCCACACGCTCCGGTTAACCTGTGCAGGCGACGAATCGCTCGCCTGCGACTCACATTCCTTAAATAGAAACAATACCGTTACTACTTACTCTATCTTTTAGCCCGCAAATCGAGTGTCGCCACTTGTTACATTTAAATTATTTAATAATTCGGTATTTCCCCAGTCGATCGACATAATGAGTCGCAGTCGAGCGATTATGTCACGCGAGCGGTTCCATAATAGCGCCACTGTACAGTTATTTGAGCTGTCATAAGGCAAATAAGTACGTGACTGGTGCTATGTATGTAGGTACTGGTAGAATGCCATGCATGGGCACCATCTGTGGGGCCGTGCTGGACGGCAGATAGCCTCTGTCTGTTTAGGTAACATTATGGCACTGCATTCTGATTTCTTGATATAATAATGTGAAGCAGTCTTCGAGACATGCAAGTGCTTGCGAGTGGCGACACCACAGCGACACCACAGCGACACCGACAAGGCTTCGAAATTTCGAAGACTAATTTATTTTATGAATCATTGTTTTATTTCTTCGGAGTTGAATAAGTAAACAAGTATTTTTGCGACGCAGTACCTGCATATCTGTTACACGTGTCGAACAAATGTCTGATGGCTTATTAATTTTATTGATTAATAGGTATTCATCTTTAATAAATGCACAATATTTTATGTGAAATTCGCGTTTATGTTAATTTGTGTTGTGTCGGCCGTTTCTTCGGGGTCATACTAGTTTGTCATACCTCGCTCAGCTGTCCCTAAGCGCGTATATCATGCTGTTCTGCCGCCAAACAAAATCTGGATAAAATTACCATCAGGCTCAACAGGGACGTGCGGAACACCTTTATAATACTGTTACGAAGGCACAGGGAAGCTAGCGCCATCTAGCGCCGATGGTGGAACCACTCAGTGAACGCACAGGCAACGTGATACCCCAACTCGATACTAGATGGCGTTAGTGGTGTATTAGTCTCGAACAATCGGGTGCTTACGCAAACGTTCCCGAAAGATCTGGAACGTGTCGGCCCGTGTATATATACGCCGCATGGAGGCGGGCGACTTGAGTTCAGTTTGAGCTACTTTCGAGGCGACTTCGAAGTGAAAACCAGTGATACCGGAGTGATACAAGTGAAACCTACGACTTGGCTTACGACCTAGGACATCGTTAGTGCTTAGTGTTTGGACCTAGTGCTTTGTGTTGGACCTAGTGCTTAGTGTTTGGACTTAGTGCATTGTGTTGGACCTAGTGTTTAGTGTTTGACCTAGTGCTTTGTGTTAGTGCTAGTGAATAAAGTCTTCATTGAGTCAGCAGGTCTTTCTCTCCAAATCCTTCGAACCCTAACACGTAACAATTGGTGTCGGAAGTGAGATTGGAGATGCCATTGACTCCGAGAGAGGACTTACAGGAGGGCGTCAGGACAAGGGCACAACGAGCTGCGGAGGCCACAACTGGGGACCAAGCTCCTCTCACTTTGACCCAAGCCACGCCCACTAGCCCCGCCCACCTTGCCACGCCTACCAAACAGGCCACGCCCACCAGTGGCACCGAAGCTTCTACAGCCCCTCTTCAATTAGGAAGTTTGTTTGAATTAATTCAGGAAATGAAGGAATCACAAGAACGCAAGCTCGGTGCTTTGCAAGAATCACAAGAGCAACAAAAAGACCTACAAGAAAAAGTGCTCGGGGCTATAAATGATGTTACTGACACGGTGATTAAGCTTCGAAAGGATTTCGACGTAGTGGAGCAACGAGTTACCGGGTTGGGATTGGATGTGGAAAATTTGAAAACTGGCCTTACTGAACTACAGAAGAAAGTAGTGCGGCTTGAAACCATGGGAGTTGCGATGTCTAGTGGAACTACCGCAATGGTGCAAGGACCAAGAGTAAAAGTGCCACCATACGACGGCACTACTTCTTGGTACGCTTATCGTAGGCAGTTCCAGATTGTTGCTACTGCCAACGGATGGACAGAAGAACAATGCCTGACCGCTCTCACTGTTGCGCTCAGAGGGCAAGCTTTGTCGGTCCTAGAAGCACTGCCACATACAGGAAATGGGTTCCAAGACCTGATGGAGGCACTTGAATCCAGATACGGGGAGCGACACCTGGAGCACGTGTTCCGTGCCCAACTGCGTGACAGAGTCCAACGCTCAGGAGAAGGACTACAGCAATGGGCGTTGGAAATAGAAAAACTCGTCAGGAAGGCACACCCAGGAGCCGACACCAAGATGGTAAACACGAATATTGTTCAAGCATTTGTCGACGGAATCAAAGACCGGGAGGTCAGAGCTGCAGTGAGGCTTCGTCACCATACCTCGCTAAAGGAAGCATTGGCGCATGCTTTGGAGGTCGAGGCTGTTCGCCATGACATACGGCAGACCCATAAGATCCGCGAGGTCTCTGAGGAAGTCAAAGAGGTTAAGGCTCCTACGAAGAAAATATATGGAGTCATGTGCTACAAGTGTGGTGAGAGGGGCCATCTTCAGCTCAACTGCCCGCAGAAGGAGACCCAGATGGCAAGGATGAAAAGGATGGAGAAACAAATAGAGGAGCTGAAGAAGCAAGGGGCTTCATCCCCTGCGCGGGATCAGGGAAAGAAAAAGTCAAACAGATGCGTGTTGATCGAAGACACACCTACCAAGACATCGGCGCAAAAACGGATGACGGCGAGAACCGTTGTTAGTGGAAGCAGTAACGCTGTGGACAAGGTTTTGAATCTTGGTGATCGCGAGATCTGCTTGAACAAAGGTGACGTCATTGGAAAGTGCGAGGAAGGTGTCTGGATGAAAAAGTGTAGTTCGATGACAGGCGCAGACTCGGCAAACAGCAACAACTATGGATTAGTGACTGAGCTACTCGATGACTGCAAGAGTAATCTGACTTATTCGCAGAGCATGAAAGCTAAGAAGTTTTTACAGCGCTACGCGAATATCTTCTCCAGTCAAGAAGGGGACCTTGGAAGAACGTCGATGGTTCAGCACAGGATAGATACCGGAAGCGAGAGACCAATTCGTCAACGAGCAAGACGGATACCAATTGCAAAGGAAAAAGAAGTTGAAGGCCTTTTGGAGGACATGAGAAAGAATAAGATCATTGAACCGTCTGCAAGTCCGTGGTGCTCACCTGTTGTATTAGTGAAGAAGAAAGATGGTAGCACTAGATTTTGTGTGGACTATAGGCGTCTCAATGATGTCACTAAGAAGGACAGTTACCCGTTACCTCGAATCGACGACACTTTGGATACCTTGAGTGGCATGAAATGGTTCTCGACCCTAGACCTGAAATCTGGATACTGGCAGGTGGAAATTCATCCAAAAGATAAGGAGAAGACAGCTTTCTCGACTGGAAAAGGTTTATGGCAATTTAACGTCATGCCCTTCGGATTGTGCAACGCACCTGCCACATTTGAGCGACTCATGGAGTGTGTACTGGCAGGCTTAGTTGGAGAGGCTTGCTTAGTCTACTTAGATGACGTCATCATTGTCGGCCGTGACTTCGAGGACCATTTGCGAAACTTGGAGCGAGTTTTCGCAAAAATAGAGGGAGCCAAATTAAAGCTGAACCTGAAAAAGTGTCGTTTATTCAGGAGTAAGGTCAATTATCTCGGCCATGTTATCTCCAGTGATGGAATCCAGACAGACCCGGAGAAACTGGAAGCAGTTCAAAAATGGCCTACCCCTAAGGACAAAACCGAAGTGCGGGCATTCCTCGGCCTATGCTCATACTACAGGCGTTTTGTTCAGGGATTCTCAGAGATAGCCAAGCCATTACACCGGCTGACAGAAGATAAACGACAATTTAGTTGGGATGGGACTTGTGAAGATTCTTTTCAGAAACTGAAGAAACATCTGTGTGAAACACCAATCCTAGGGTATCCACAACCGGAAGGTCGGTTTATAGTCGACACGGATGCAAGCAACACGGCCATTGGAGGGGTGTTATCTCAGAAACAGGGTGAAAGAGAAGTTGTTATTGCATATTTCAGCAAATCTTTATCCAGGCCAGAGAGAAATTACTGTGTGACAAGAAGAGAACTCTTGGCTGTTGTAAAGACGCTACAACACTTCAACAAATATCTCATCGGCAGACCGTTTTTACTGCGCACTGATCACGCAGCCTTGAAGTGGCTATTGCAATTTAAGAACCCAGAAGGTCAAGTAGCTCGATGGATTGAACAGCTCCAGGAGTATGACTTCGAGACGGAACACCGCAGCGGAAAGACGCATGGGAATGCCGACGCACTCTCACGAAGGCCGTGTTCGGAAGACTGCAAACATTGTGTTAAGCAAGAATCTCATGAAGTGACATTAAAATTAACGAGAACAGGTCCTTTGGGTCTCTGGGAGAACGATGCTATGAGGGAGGCTCAAGAAAGAGATGAAGACCTTCGGCACATCATCACATGGAAGAAACGGGGTGACGTAAAACCAATCTGGAGCGAGGTTGCACCCACTGGCGCTGTCACTAAGGCGTACTGGGCGCAATGGGACAGTCTGATATTTCAAAACGGAATACTCTACCGGAAATGGGAGAAGACTAACGGCAGGGAGTTCCATCTTCAGATAATTGTCCCAAGAACGAGAGTACCAGATGTTCTCCGTGAAATACATGATGGCGTATCAGGAGGTCATCTAGGTGTCAAGAGAACGTTAATAAAAGTGCGAGAACGATTCTACTGGTTGCATTGTCGAGATGATGTACAGGATTGGTGCCGCAAATGTACTACTTGCGCTGCTGTAAAAGGACCACATACCAGGAGCCGTGGGAACCTGCGGTTGTATAACGTCGGCGCACCGTGGGAACGAATTGCAGTTGACATAGCTGGGCCATTTCCTGTAACGGAATCGGGAAACAAGTATTTTATGGTCGTCATGGACTACTTCACCAAATGGCCCGAAGTATTCGCCATACCAAACCAAGAAGCTACAACGGTCGCTTCTAAGTTAGTCGAAGAAGTGATATGTCGCTTTGGTGTGCCTCTAGAAATCCATTCTGATCAGGGCAGGAACTTCGAATCGCAAGTATTCCAGGAAGTGTGCAAAATTTTGGGCATGCATAAGACGAGGACCACCGCGTACCATCCACAGTCTGATGGAATGGTCGAGAGATTTAACCTAACTCTGGAGAGGCATTTGGCGAAAGTGGTAGACGACAAACAAAAGGATTGGGACAAGTATATACCACTCTTCCTTCTGTCGTACCGAACCGCCAAGCATGAGAGCATAAAAGCTACCCCGGCGTATGTCAATTACGGTAGAGAACTACGAATACCAGTAGATCTATTGACAGGAGGGTCACCGGAGGGACCAGAGACCGTACAAGACTATGTCTGCGATTTAAGGGAAAAAATGCGCTATATACACGCCTTGGTACGGGAAAATGGGTTACAGTCAAGTGAGAACATGAAAACCAGATACGACCGGAAATCGAACACGAGCGGCTTCGAGGAAGGGTCACTGGTGTGGCTGCATAACCCAACTCGCCGGAAAGGGAAATCTCCAAAGTTGCAGACCAAGTGGGACGGTCCATACAAAGTGGTTACCCGACTGAATGATGTGACTTATAGGATTCAAAAGCAACCAAGAGGGGCATTCAAAGTGGTACACATAGACCGTCTGGCGCGTTACCATGGCAGTAACAACGATGCTCGGGACGAGCATCGCTAAGAGGGGAGTGGTGTTACGAAGGCACAGGGAAGCTAGCGCCATCTAGCGCCGATGGTGGAACCACTCAGTGAACGCACAGGCAACGTGATACCCCAACTCGATACTAGATGGCGTTAGTGGTGTATTAGTCTCGAACAATCGGGTGCTTACGCAAACGTTCCCGAAAGATCTGGAACGTGTCGGCCCGTGTATATATACGCCGCATGGAGGCGGGCGACTTGAGTTCAGTTTGAGCTACTTTCGAGGCGACTTCGAAGTGAAAACCAGTGATACCGGAGTGATACAAGTGAAACCTACGACTTGGCTTACGACCTAGGACATCGTTAGTGCTTAGTGTTTGGACCTAGTGCTTTGTGTTGGACCTAGTGCTTAGTGTTTGGACTTAGTGCATTGTGTTGGACCTAGTGTTTAGTGTTTGACCTAGTGCTTTGTGTTAGTGCTAGTGAATAAAGTCTTCATTGAGTCAGCAGGTCTTTCTCTCCAAATCCTTCGAACCCTAACACGTAACAATACCATCCAATTCCCGTAACTCCTGTCTAGCCAACATTTTTCGCATTTTTCTTTTGGTGAGTCCTCTCACCCTGAAAGCGTTGTTGAAAAGGAGCTTTTTATCAATGCCTGAAAGAAGTCTTAAACTTTCAAAAGCAGCTCAAACCACAGGTCGCGTCTTTCAGGTTTCAAAAGCTTATCTTACTACCGTGTCGTCATAAAGACTTCAAAAACCAACAATTTAATATTTAACACTTTTAAGTTCGGTGCCTTTGTCGCAAAATTTCTGTAAACACAGCTATAGATAGTAATTACTAGATAGCGAGGTATTTAATATCTCTTACTTACCCCGAAGTCTGATTCGAAAGGTTCTTTGAAAGATTATTGTTATAGAATACAATAATATTTTATTAATGTTTCTGTGAAACCGTATCTGAATAGACAATTGATTTGGAGAGCTTTTAGGAGAATCAGTGGAGCTTTTACGAGCGCTTCCACGACACGAGGACGGCCCACGCGGCGTATTGAATTACGTGTCGTCTCGAAACCCTGGCTCGATACGTATTGAGCTGTGCTGCTGGCCACCCGGCAGCGGGTCAGCAACACGGGCACTGGGCAAGGCTGGCCAGCTTAGAGGTCAATATATTGAGAGGGTTGTGTGAACTCGTGTGATGTGTTTTAGAGCTCAAGCCTCTATGGCTATGGTATGGTGCCGGCGAGCCAGCAGTTACAAAACAATCGTCAGGTCTCCGGACACGTCACCCGACACCGCACGGCGTGTTGACATAACATGATGTCCGTCTGTCCGTCTGTCCCTCCCCCCCCCCCGCCTCCTCTCCCGCGACCTCCATAGCATCGAGTTACATGTAACGCCGTTTATGAAAACCGAGTATTAATAACTCCGCGGTTATTTATCAATTATCGTCTCAATTTTCTGTTGTAGGTAGGTAAGTATATTAAAATTTTACTTTTTATTTACTTTATTTGAATCTTGACAGTTATCTGTAAATGGTCTTTTAACTTAATACCACTAGTATTTACCACTTCAGACTTCAGGCTCCACAATGCAGTGGAACTTACGAGCGTTTGAACTTGACTTTCTCATCTTACCCTCTTCTATCGCATATAGGTAAAGAAATCTACTAAAATTATTGGAAGAAACAAGGCCGATGATCCATGAGCTACCCAGTAGCAACCCTTTGATTAATGTTTTCTTGCGTAGAAGGCAGCGCCCACTGCTTATGACGATGCCACTTAACTGAAAATAATAAATACATAAATAAATTTTAAAAAATCTAAATAGAAACCACAACCCACAATAATTATAATAATATAATAAATAATTGTACGCAACGTGATATGCATCACCTTACTCTATATTTTTTGTCTACCATCTATGAATAACGTCTCAAAATAATTTCATACTTTCACAAGTACAAACGGAAGGGAACGAAGGAAACTTATATTCAACCCTGCCTTTATAATTAACGCCCACGTAACTCCGGACACCTGAAGAATTTCATTTATTAAATGAAAGGAACGAGCCTTGTCTCCCGGTGTCAGCAAAATGATCCTCGCCCCGAGGTAAAGGTCACGGGCAAGGCCAGCCATCCCGACTCCACGCTTACCTGACTCATGTTTTAAATGTTCCGCTACTAAGGGTGACAAACGGAACCCTATTAATATGCTTACACGGTCTGCCTGTCTGTCACAGGGCTCTATTCCTTGAATGGAAACAGGTAGACAGCTGAAATTTTCACAGAATGAGTGTTTCCGTGGCCGCTATCAATAATAAAAAAAGGAAAAAGAGATCCCAAAGGGGTCGCCCACACAAGTAACCTTAAAAATAGATCGGTGGTACGGAACCATACGTGAGAGACATATTTTTATTTTGTTACATGATAATGGTAAGGTATATCAGTAGAATTTGGTAAGCTTCGAACAGACCTCCATTTAGGTCAGCAACTTTATAGTACCTTCATCTCCAGTAGTGTTGCTTCAGGACACGCTAGTAGTCATGATTAAGCGTTCAGGTCCGTTTCGTATGCAGCACAACGACGCCCGAGTCCATGGGAGACGGTGTCCAAGTGAGGCCTGTTTGTCCGTCTGTATGATAAAAAAATTAAAATAACAATATTTTGCAAACATTTTTCAATGCCGTTTTTCTATTTTCAATCGCTGGTTGACTCGATATCATCAATCATGCTAATTTCATTCACCGCACCTGAAATGTGACAAGTAAAAGAATTTATTTAGTATATTTTTAGTTGTCGTGTATCAAGGCGGGTGTTATCTAATTTTGATATATGCGCTTATTCTGTAGAACTAGGTCTCACGCAAGTGTTAAACGTCTACAAAATAAGCCGGGCGGGTGTGTTTTGTTTACGGCTCACGTAAAATATTGCCAGCCTTCCCCTGGCCCCCTGGCCCCCTAGCCCCTTGGCCCCTGGCCCCTGGCCTGGCCCCTGCGGCTCAGTAAGTCAGTTCAAAGGAAACAGTTTAAATATTCATGCAGTATTTAGACTATTTGGTACGCGCGGCCGACTATTATATGAGTAATACGGCACGACCGTTCTCGCGCTGCCGAGCGTGGGAAAATATGTGGAATATTTTATTGATTTGGGATTCTTCTGCTGCTATTTTAATATTGTCTTCAAGCCGTTGCGCGTCGTCAGCCGGCTCCGGCCGGTGACCTACTGGGGCTGCATGTAGTGTATCCTCTATATAAAATGCTTAAATTCCTTAAATTCTAATAATATTTAAATTCCGCGAAATGGGCAAGAACACTAAAGCTTACCGTTGATAAAGGCTTTACTTAATATATATTTTAAAACATCCCTGGATGGTAGAGGTAATTCTTCACGTAAAACGACGTGTCGCGGGCGTAGTCGTGGGGAAAGCTAGTTAATAAATAAACTCTACGGGTAGCCATACAGCTTTTGACGTGTAATAAAGTCTCAGAATATGGAAAAGATGCATTGGTTAGTTACAATAATCATATAAGGAAGACAGCGAAAGTTGAATTCAGTTGACACAACCGAACTGCGCGGGCTCTCCATGTCCCTTAGAGGACTTCGAAGGGCTGACGGACGGCTGACGGGTACAGAATAGTACAGATGACACGCTCGGGTAGGTACACTCAGGTGTAACATTGGGTTCCTTTGATAGGGTGTAGACCAACTACATCATACGGGTGTATCGTTGTTAGTTTGTACACATAAACAACCATTTAGTCGCTAAATTGTCTGAGTCCGGCCCTCGCCATTAGCTCGATAAGATCCTAGTATTAATAGGTTTGCTAAAACCGAATACCAAGTAACGCTTTTGATGGTAGTCGCAACATATGTTACTAATAACTCTAATAGATTGCACTCCGGCTCTCGGTCGGTGGCTCGTAGGCTAATGCAATGCGGTCGCTTTGTTACTCGTAGCTACTCGTATGTACGTCCGTCGTCCTTATTTAGTACTATGTTGGTATAATCAGACTCTCCATAGCGAAAACGGCTTGTTCGCTCGAAAACCACCTGGAACTGAATCTCGCGCAGTGCTATCTACGAACGATCTATAACAACGGGATAACCCCTCGAGCTTCGCTTCCTGCTACAACTGGTTTCCATTTGAGAAGTGGTATGTAAATCCTTTCACTGGCCAGACAGCCGCTGAGATGATTAAATCGAACAGCGAAGGCTGAGATATCGACTGCGGGGAGAGTGCGGGGGGAGTGCGGGGAGAGTGCGGGGAGAGTGCGGGGGGAGTGCGGGGAGAGGGAGGGTTCACTGGGAAGTGCGTCCGCGCCGATACGCTCGTAATTTATGGGCGATAACTCAAAACACGCTGCCATGAGATTAAAAGCTTTCTCGCAGCTCCACTTGAGATGCGCTATCTAGTTATTAATGACGCACCGCTCTTGTCGCGTCGCGCAAGCATTTAATTAGTTATCTGGCGACCCGCGCCCGCGCTCTGTTCCAACACTTAATACTGCACTTTAATACCAACTACTTTAATGTTTTCATCTCAGACGGCTCCTCGTCGAGTATCAATATCCCTACAAACGAGCTGACTCGATGAACAACTGAACATAACAACGTTACGCTCGCCGACGAATTAAGGATGAAATATGATAGATATTTTTATCACATCGTTCGGGGATATAGGTACATACCTTCCCAATCAGTGTTCACGCGAGCACACACTAAAAGTGTCAGGTCTGTGTTCACAACACTGTCGAGTGTTAAGCGTTTAATTACCTTTCAGGCTTAGGGGTTGTATAAAACGTTTCTGCCAATTATTCGAGATGAATAAAAGCAGTAAAGTCGCTCGTAAAGCGACCCGCGGGCAACGGTCGCGTAAATCATGATCACTTGTGGCTGGCGCGGATACAGCGGTCGTTTGACACAAATGCGGCATGCTTAGCTTAGCTTAGCTTAGCTTAGCTTATAGATTAATCAATACCATAAATAGCATGAACATCCTCGCGCACGGCTACCGGACCCCAACCTAGGCAGAGCCTGCACTATGGGTGTCAGAGACTGATATATGTACATACATAGATAGTTTAAATACATAGTTATATAGACACAACAAATACAAGTTTTCGTCACACGAATGTTTGTCCCGAGTGGGATTCGAACCCACGACCCCCGGCGCGGAACCAGGCTCACTACCGATAGCGCCAACGGGCCAGACAGATTGTCCTTTTTTTACTCGGGAATGACGAAGCTCCTGTTTCTTGTCAATACATGGCTCTTTAATGTTTGCACTCATGCGAAACCCTCACGCCTTTCGCGATCGGAACCAATTACACTAATTGCGCATCAACTCGACTCGCATCAATCTGCTAACAGTTAATCTGTTTGGTTCTGTCGGCGCGGCCGACTGCCGCAATTTTATTTGTTTGTTTGTTTATCCGGCTTTCACGTCGCAACGAAGCTATTATATGGTATGGTTTTTGTGTGTGGAGATAGTGAGGAGGGTGGAGAGTGACGTAGGCTACTTTTTACCGCGGTAAAACATCCCCATGGGAAGATATCGATGTTTTGTTATTTGCTAGATATTTAGTTCCGGATATTGTTAGTAGATGGCGTTAGTAAAATTCATTTGCAATTTCTGAATCACGCTAACAAATGATACATGTAAATTAATTAAGTCTGCTGCTGCTGTTGCTGCTACCCATAGACGTCCCACTGCTGGGCACGGGTCTCCCCCATAGACATTTCTGCGGGAGGTCTAGAGCTTAATTAAGTCATGGGCAACTAATAAATTGATTTGAATTTTAAATTCGCGCTGGATAAATTATGTCAAATGGGCATTCAAACTTCATCCATTAATTTGACCTTCATCGTGTCACAAATATAGACATTATGGTTATCGTGCCCCGCGTGTCCCGGAAACTGTGTGCGCGGAGTAGGGAGCGCGTTGCTCGCAATGACGAATGATAATAAATCTGTGCGCATCCAGCAGCCAGCTACCGTGTGTTTCTTGTTCCCGCGCGCGCCGCAGCCAGCCCGCTTGTTAGAAGCATAACTGCACCGAATCGCTCGCTCCTCCGGGGACAGCCTCCAGCAATGTCAGTAGTGTCAGTATCATTGTGATACTGCGAGAGCCGAACAGAGAGTCTGCTTGGAGGATCATTCATCATTCTTTCTTTTTTTGCCATGGCTGCAAGAATGCAGCCTATTGCAGTTTTACGTTAATTAAATATAGTATGTCGTCATATATGACATGGACATTTTAAGAATAGTAAAATGCCTTTGAATCTTAAAACATTAAAATAGATTATCCTAGTAACTCCTGATAACAAATAATTATGTACCTCTAATGAGAACAGCTTCTTGGAAACCATCTTCTACTTCTACGTGGTTATGACGAGTAGCGCACGGACAAGATCCGTCGGTACTGCGAGCAGTAATCTTTAGTTGACTGTAGCTTGTATTGCAACTGTATCGATTAAACGAGTAATGAGGCACCCCTCACGCGTCTGCTGTACTAGTCGTCACTTCGCCAATATTGGAATAGGGTTGAGGTGATTACACACTGGAGTGCGGCGAGCCGGGCTAATATTTGACGTGGGCGCGCCGCGCGGTACACGGCGCAGGAGAAGCGGGCGATGCTTCCTTGCCAGTTCACGTTTCCCCTGAAACGGCCAGTTCCAAATAAAATCAAATGCCTTGCAATTTTAAACCTTACGTCACAAGTCACAGGGAACGCACTAACTAATATAGGAGCACAGCTAGCCAGCGCTGACCCTTAGAAGGCAGCATGCCTGCGGCCTGCGGCGGGCGAGCGGGTAACCGCATAAAAGTTTTCATGGATGGATTTACGATTCGATGGAATTACGATCGCTATGTCAAATTCATACAGTGCAAGACCGTCAACTCAATGACCGGTGAATTATTTCCAATTACGTCGAAACTACACCATAGAACACAACACAAATTTGGGTAAATTCTCGATTGCGAGTTTATCAACAATGAAAACTTTAATTTAGTTCGAGTTTGCTGTAAATCCCAAACAAAAATAATAAGTACTTCACTCGATCGTCGAAAATATTGATCCAATCGTTATGTTCATAGGAATGACATAGACAATCCGAATTAGCCGTCTGACCCGCAGTTTTGCAAGAAATGTCGTATGTGAAATCTATATAAAAATATCTTTAACACACTTGTACAATCGAACAGTACGGGTAAATTATCCTCAATAAATCATCCCGTATATGCTTGTATAGTAAGGAGGAATGATAACCCCGCAGAATTCAATTGTTCATCAATGGCACTCAATGGTCCGCACTGGCGGCGCGGCGGGCGCGGCGGGCGCGGCGGGCGCGGTAGGGGCGACGGGCGACCTGCCTCACGCTCCCATTCCTTGCGAACCCGTTCCCGCTCTAAACAGGATTGTCTTTTGATGGCCCTCGAGCCGAGGCGACCGCCGGTTGAGGCATAACCTGAATCGCTCCAAATAAAACGTGACAGAACGCAGTAAAAGCGAGACGCTGCGAGGTACAAATTAATGCCATTACCCGCTTCGAAATAGAACTCATTTGTACCGTTATCTCGCATTGTACAGAGTGCCATTAGACTTGGCAAACGCTGCGCTCAAGCCGAACGAGCGGGGGTCAGGGGACCATCGATCAATGTAAGTTTAGTAACCTCGGGTGTGGTGAAAATGCAAGACAATCCCAAGCAGCCGGCGCGGGAGGCGGTGGGTGACGTTCCGATGCAGTTTATCGGACGGTGCAGCTACAAGTACTTGCTAGGTATTGGCAGACTTCATTACATATTATATCTTTTTAGAGGTCATAAGGTATAATGCCATTTAATTTCTTAAAACGCGCGTAAACACTACCCTTCACAACCCAACAATGGTGCGTTACTAAGCACGGTGATCCCCTAAAGAGTTCACCGTCCTTGGACGAGTACAATGGTCTTCAGTGGTCGGCAGCGTACCGATGTTGTTCTTTGGATCCAAACCCAACCGACTAATGCGAGAGCAATGCTGCGCGTGCGCAATCCTCTACACATACATTAACTCAGTCTAATGGTCACGATTACTCGAACTTTCAAGAGCTCGCCCGGTCCGAAACAGTTTTAACTGGATGAAAAGTTATTACTCATAATATTTTCTTCGCAATCAAAAGCTAATGTTAGATATCGGGTGAAATGCATTATCTGTTGGCGCCGGCGGAGCGGAGGCCTCGTTGCGCGTAATTGATGGCTTCCGAGCGATAGCGCTGCGATACACTCGAGCGACGTCATCGCTCGCAGCCAGAGCCGGCGCAACAATGGCTTAATAAAATAAATAAATAAATAAATGATCTTCCAACAGTTCCCGTGCTGCCGCACTCTTCTTAGCGCGTGGACGACGCTGTACGGGGCTTCTATTTTTGAATCACTCGCGTGACTTAATTGCTCGACTGCGACTTCTATCTCGAGCGACTGGGGAAATCCCGTATTTTTTAATCACCGGCGGGCCAAGAGAAGAAGTACGGTATTGTTTCTATTTAAGAAATATGAGTCGCAGTCGAGCGATTAAGTCACGCGAGCGGTTCAGAAATAGAGTCCCAGCCTATAGAGCCAGCAGAATCCGTCCATTGGGAAATATAGAGAGTGGGGTTACGCAGCCACAAAGTAGATTATCTACTTTGTGACGCAGCTGTCCTTCTGCTGTTCAACGGCTTGTCCGACTCTACGAGGCCTCTCCGTCCACTTTAGAACAATATCCTCTCCAATAATAACGATTCTAGTTCCTGCACCCACCAAAATGGACAATATGAACATGGCACGTTACTACATATTATTATGCCAATGCCATATATCCCAGTGAAGCGCTCTCCTGTCGATTCCGCTCAGCGTCAGCGCACGCAGGCTGCGAAGATAAGCTACCTAAACAAGTTGTTAGAGTTTAATGTTATTATTATCCCCGAGCTACAATACGCTGCCTGCAGCTTGTAGGTGCATATAAAATGTTCACCAACAATTTTATTAAAATCTGATAAATAAATTGATTTTATTCCTCCGCTATAGGATTGCGGCAATCCTAGAAGATAAGATTCTCAATTCAGCGGATTTTGTGTACACAACACGAAAATATTAGAATAATAAATTACAAAATGAATTAATGTAATGATACATACACTCACTGGATAACTAATATGTTGCTCATTTTGCTTAAACATATTATTGATTTATTTTTTGCGAAACATCAATTCTCTTAGTCCTAATCCAACGTGAAAAATTTGCATTGCTGTCATCCTGGCAACCAAAACATAAGCACAAAAACGCATCAGTCGCGGTATCGAATTTCAATCTCCTATTTCTGGAACGGAAACTATGTATATTGCCCAACTGAACGCGACCGCAACCACAATATTTCGATTTCCGCCATTCCACTAAGCTTTTGAACTTTATGTCTATGTAACTCAAATAATTAAGCTTCTAAAACATATCATGATTGAGACGAAAACAAGGTAGGTGACGTGAAATCGGGAATACGGAATGTTACTCGTAGTTGCCAATTGAATGAAGCATTCCGTAGTCTCTTCGCTGTAGCAACTCTACAACTGTAATAAAGTAGAGCAGGAATCCGTTGATTAGACAGTTTACAAGTGACTTTCTATTAATTGGACCGATGGTTGAGAAGACTAATGCAAGTCTAGGGAAACTATTTAATTTTAAAAACGGTTTTTCTAAATCCTTCCTAGGGCCCGTATAACTGTACGCATGTTTAACACGAGCCAGCGAGCCCCACATGATATCTTTTGCATTTAATTCAAGTGTACCGATCGGCGTGCTCCGCGCCGACCCCGCTGTGCATTCGAAAGACGTTTCCTCCGGAAACACGGAGTAAATAATGTTGCCGCAGAACGTTCTCGAATGTCAAGATACGTCTCGTGTTGATAACCACAACCTTCTGAGCATTGATATTAAAGTTGAACATGATATCCGCTCTGAATAACAACGCATGATATGAAAACGTAACTGTCTGGCAAACGGGGCTGCAACGAAGCCGGTAATTGTACACAAAATCGTTAATTCAGGGATGCAGCGAGGCTGCGCTTTCGCGCCGCCATTGTTCCTGGGCTGCCCGGCTGCGAGCGGCTGCAGGCACTGCATAGATAATATAACATCACCTATTCTACGAAGTACAATACACGGCAAGCGCGACACCCGGAGTCGACGGTTTGCGAAGTGCACGGTGTCCGACACCTGGCGCGCTTGTGCTGCTTCACTGCTCGACCACTACCGCTTGACGCACGTGACGTGCTGGTAGAACGATAAGTTAGCCGCGAAATGTTAAATTGACGAGCTTTACAACACGCTTAAATTAAACTCTAAGACAACACGATTATTCCTGTGAGATATGTCTGAGAAACCTATTCTAATCTAATTTGATAATTGAATATAGAGTTACTAAGTAATTAATCAATCCGGGGATTCCGGCTGTGCTCGGCTCTCGGAGTCCGCAGTGAAATGAAAATTAATTACCTACCAGTTATCCTTACGAAAACTCATTTATAATCGTAAAGCTAAACGCATTTGAAAAATCCTGGTGTTTTGGGGAGCAGTGGCCAACGTTTTTATATAAGCGGATCGACTCTGGGATTTCATGGAGATTGGTATATTAGCACTAGATAATATTATGCGTTTATTTTTTGAGATCATCCGTAATCTCACACAACAAAGATTTCTTTGTCCCACTGTTGGGCGCGGGTGTTCTCGGTCAGGCCTTATATGGTCCACCACGCTGGCTAAGTGCGGATCGCATTCGAGGACATCTCAGGCATGCAGGCAGGATTATGTTTCCTTCACCGTTACAGCACCTCCAGTCGCATGACAATTAATTTACAAATCGCACATAACTTAAAAAAGTTGCATGCTTGTGTGATTTGAACCCAGACCCTTCAGGAGGCCACCGGTCGGATAGCCTCTGGGCTGTCACCGCTAAACTAAAAATTATAAAAATTCTAGTTTCTTGCCGTGTTCTTCTCGAAAGTTGATCTTTGTGAACCGGCGGTAGATACAAAAATGTTATGACGTTCATGAAGCGTATACAAAATACTATAAATAATATAATGAAATAAATGAATCTGAATATGAATCTAAAAAACGCCATTCCATCAATAAGGTAAGTACACAATTGTAAAAGCCAAGCACAGCATACGTGCCCAGCCGCAGCCTGCCGACGCATGCTGCTAAATATTATTGCACTAAATTAATTGCTTGTTTAGCGAAATATCTGGGCCGGCGCCCGCCAGCGCGCTCGCTCGTAGTATTATGTGTACATTCTTAGTCGGAATTATTTGACATAACATTTTGTTTTATTAATTTCGATGCAATGTCTGCATTCGCGTTTCAGCAGGTTAGGAAAGCGCCAGGCCTCTAGTGTCCCGCCGCCGGGCCTGCTCGGCATGTGTACTCGTATGGCTGCCGGACTGGTAGCTGCACCAGCCGTGCAGACCACTCAGACGCCCATGTTTCCTTGTAATGTGTTTCTTTGACTGTTAAAATATGTCACATTTAAATTGTAATGCTACATACATTTCAATTTAGGTAATCATTGGTGGGTGCCGCTGGGCATCTCGACCCGGAGCCTCTCCAGTGAGCGGTAGAGAGTATCCTTCAGCCACTGGGCTGGCATAAAGTGCCATTAGGTATGTCACTGGTGCTTGGGATTTGAACCCGGACCGCTGAATTATAATTACACCAAATAGATGTCGCCTGTCCCAGTAGTTCCATTATCTAGAGTGAACTGGAATGCGCAAGACAAAATTAGTCCCATGTTACAATAGCGGACTTTGTGCATACATCTAAGAGTAATGGCCTATCCTATACTTCTGCCTCTCTTCTGCCAGTCAAGCCTGCTGGAGTAGTCTCGTACCCAGCACTTGTCCGCGTTCTCGTGGACTATCCACTACCGCGCCCCAGCGGGCCCGCGCGCTTGCTGAACGTAACCAAAGGACACTCTCGGGCCGTCCGCGCGCCGTGTCGGAAAATGGGTATTAGGATTTGATTTTCTTACTCAAAAGTCTTTACTTTTGAACTAAAGGTCAGGGCCGCCCGCGCGGGGGCGCCCTCTGCAGGAGAGAACTTTAGCTGTGTTTGAGTTCAGCGTTCATTTAAAATTGACAATGTCAATAATCTAATGAATATTGCCCTTTCGGTTGACAATATAATTCTTGACTTTTAATTTTAACATCACGGTACAGGTAGGTACTGATAGTACCTAACTGTATACCTGTATAAGGTAGTGCCGACCCGTTTAACAAGTATCTTGCTTACTCCGATTGTACGGGATGTGTTCATGCTGCCAAACCTTCTCGAAAGAGGCAAAATGTCCGACGAGTGATCTTCTTTCCGATTCTATATAAATAATTATAATAGGGATACCTTCCAGGTATATCAGAAACTACGAATCAGTAAGCTCGTTGCCATTTTTGCTCGACACGGTAGAGATATACATTCTTCTGTAACTTACTTACAGCATTAGGTGTATTGATATGCATTCGTATTGTATTTGTATGTGCTCTCTATATTTCTGTACGACGTCGCATCGTGCCCGAGTCTCCGCAGACCCCGACGCCAGCCGAAGCCCCCCGGCCCGGAGCCCGGAGCCCGGAGCCCGCGTGAACTTGTAAACAGCTAATAATAAGGTAATTGCGAGCGATGATCCGCCGCGCTCGGCGCCTAATTCTATTTCCGAAGATCCTGCCCAAAGACTACACAGCCTCGCCCCTCGCCCCCTCGCCCCCTCGCCCGCTCGCCCCCTCGCCCCCTCGCCCGCTCGCCCCCTCACCCCTCCAGCTCGCCCACGCTGGCCCAGTAATTCGATCAAAGCTCTCAATTCAATAAGGCCAGCCCCTGAGCTCCTTCGCACATAAACAAGAAAACAAGCCTTCCTTAACGACACACTGAACGTACCTACCTCCAGGCTTGCCGAGGGTTCTATAGGTTCTATAGCTCCACAGACCGACGACAAATGTTTTGTTTTCAAAATTAATTTGGGTTCATTGTTCTGTAGCGTCCATAGCCCAATTCGCGTCGACTCTTGGCGATCGACAGAGATAACCCGTAGAATGATTGAAGGTCGAACAATATTAATTTTGGCATTTTATACCTATACTGCAGTGATAAGACCGACCTAGCGGAGCCGTAGGCCTCTGAGCGCTTCACTGAGACAATTTTCACTAAAGTAAAGAAGAATTTCTTATAAGCGGGCCAAATACATAAAAAGTTACTGCGATATTATCATTGCCATTGTATGGCGGTTGTCACGATATATGATAAAGAAGGACGGAACGACATCTATCATTTGTTTAATTTGAGTCTAATTTACATAATTTGCTCGCAAATGTATTCCAAGAGCTGATTATGCCCGGACACGCTCGCGGCGCGGCGGGCAGGCGGGCAGGCGGCCGCGCACGTGGCGGGCCCGGGTTTTATTCCGGGGCAGCACTCGCCGGACTAATGTTTGCTCTCGGATTAGATGTTAACGACGAGAAACGCTTATCTCGCCCACCCACGCGACTAGGAATTGTTCTAGAATTCTGCTGTGGTATGGGATGTATGGGAGCTTGCGTGTGGGATGGGATGGACCTATAATATGTTACAAGTGTTACTGTGAGCGGGGGACACCGCAGCGAGTAACCAACACAAGATAGTCGTTCGAAATCGAGTAAAAATTCAAAGGGATTCAGAGGAGGATAGGGTCGGGTGGCTTGCACTGGCACTACACTATTTTAGTATAGCATTCCTTACGCGTCCTCCCAATCCGCCGTCTCCGCACAGCGTTTAGATTAGCTAATGATCTGCAATCGGAACAACAGCGTCAACGGCTTCAGCCAGCGCTTGCTAAGTCTAATTGAGCGATGTGAGATAACTTACATCGTTTGCGAGGCGACGGTTGGCTTGCGTCACTAATTAACGAGGTCAGCCGCGCCGCGCAGTGGGCTGCTGGGGCTCCAGCCCCGGCGCAGCCGTCGCGGCACTCATGGTGCATCGATGACTATATTTAACTAGAGAGTCATATAAACAGTCTCGTAGACAGTATGCTAATCTTAACATGCAGCTGCCTATACTACTATGATACTGCCTGTAGTGTATGTGGGTCCCGGGCAGTTTCCGACAGTCACGCGCTAGCTGTGAGCAAGCGCGGGACGCATTACCTACTCCACCTATTGAGTGATCAAAGGCGTGTTTTATTTATCTGGATCCCTACACTGCCTGTGGGAATGGATCACTTCTCCGCGGAACTTGGGTGCCCCATCTGCCCGCGCTGTCGCGCTATCGGCCACCGCTCCCGATGACGGCTGTATCTCGTAGCAGCGTGCGTAACGCACTCACAGTTACACATGCGACAACCGCGCAAACATTTATAATCCTTCAGTTCCTTCGTTTTATCATAACGATGGAACAAAATGTTTGTTAACAACAATCTTATTATATTAAAACTTATCGTAACATAATCTATAATTGATTTCCAAAATTGACATCTTTCTTTTAAATTTCTTTTGTTGCGTTATGTGGAATAAACAATCAAGTCATTAACGAAATCGTTCAACCGGATCATAGGATTCGCTTTCTCGCTAATTGTAAATGAATCGCTGAACTCCAGCTTTATTGAGTATTTCCTATAAGATTAGATATTCATTTTTACAAAGACAATCCCAATATGAACATATTTTCTGGTCTGTACGATCGCAAAAAAATACGGTTTTAAGTGTTTCTAAATAATATGACAAGTATCAGTGGTATAATGAGTAAGACAATACTCTGAAGAATAATATAAGCGATAATAGCCAGGGGGTTAAGTATACCTTCCTCGAGTGGGTCGGGTTCAAATCCCGAGTTATGAAGGCAGTTTTTTCAGTACTTTCTTTTGCTGATACGTTTTAACAATCATCTATGACGGTGAAGAAAACTTCTCCAGATTAGTCAAGCCATATGGAGTCTCCATAAGGAGTCTAGATGACGGGCCCCTCTCCCATTTCTAGACTCTTGATAACTTGTAAGTCGTACTCAAACAGTGACAATTGCTTTCAGTTTTGATCATGTTTAAATCAATCTGTTGATGGTGACGCTGCTGTTATCAATGATCTTCTTCTTTGCAACTTCTCATGATGTCTATGGCTGCTCTGATCGCTACATGGTTCGCGTCGCGAAGTTGTTTACGATAAACACAGCGCTGCGGTCGATGAACACATCAATGTAATTTGACGAGCGCTCAGTGGACGAGCCGGACGAGTACATCTGGACCGCATGCGCGCGCGGCGGAAGGGCCAGCACAGCAGTGGGGCAATGAATCGCACACGATGTGAAACTGATTCCGAGCAAAATGGCGCCTTGTGCCGCGTGACGTCACGCCCGCCGCAGAGAGGAATATCAATACCAGCCTATGATTTAGTTCGTTGATTTCAAGTTTTTCGCACGTTTCGAACACGAACCTCTGGAGTATCAGCCCGTGAGCAGATTTCTCCCGTGCGGCATTTGGAACCGTCCGAAAAGTATGACACATAAAACAGCACCGCGAGTATTATAGGCAACAACTACATACACGCCTGCGCAGGCTCCATTTACTTAAGGCTTCATAGAAGCTTTACAAATTACTCGAGAAAATAGCACGGATTCCAAGCTCGCGCGGACACCGAGAAGGCTGCTTGTTCGCATACGGCCATTGTTTACCTCCATGGAATCAACTGCCGTAATTGTGATTGACTGATCCGGAATGTGCGTAACTAGTTTAACTGGTGTACTGGTGTACAGCCATTCGCAGTCATTTAGCCTAGCGAGCTATCCGAGGATAGCCAAAGGTTAATCACGAGACACAGACGACACAGCCTTGCCTACTATTTCCTGTATCGCGGCAAGCTATTTGCGCCGTCATTACAAGGTAGCGTGCGTAGCCACGTACACGCTAGCGGTTCTCGCGAGCCGCCCTCTGCCAGGTCCTCCGCCAGGTCCTCCGCCAGGCCCTGCGCCAGGCACTCCGCCCGGCCCGCCGCCAGCGTATTAATGTTTATTTGTTAGGGAGTATTTTGTTTGTAAACAAATGGACCAGATTACATTAATTTGAGCCGATTTCAAAAAAGGAGAAGATTACAGCCTAAATACATTCTAAATACTTTTACTAATATGCAGGTATTTTTTTTTATTTGTATACACTCGCATGCCGTATAATGTACACCACGATATTGTCAAATTACAACCTTGCGATCTATGCATAGTGGCATAGCCAGCGAGCGCTCCCGCACGAGCTCACCGTGGAAGTTTTCCGAGAATGCTGCGATACTTCCTCGCTCGCCTTTTCTACGTAAACAAAGGTATTTTTATTTTGTCAGATAGGGACGTCTATGGTACGTTACATCCATAGATTTATTACTCTATCTATTGTTACATCATTATGTGACGTGCATATCGGACTTGAGAGTACATTCCCGCCGCTCATGTCGACGACAGCGGCGGAGTGTAGGAATTCGATAGTTTTAAAATTAATTCAAACATATTAAAAGATGTAGTTTTAAAGGTTTCGAATGTAACTTACGATCAAACCGCAAGCCATCGCAGACAAATATCATGCGCTGGCGCATCACAAGCCAAGAAGTAAGCGCAGGTGATAAGTACATAGTTACTCGCTTAACACGTCGAAATAAAGTTGCGATGTTTCATGTGCTATTGTTTGTTTATTTATTTTATAGTTTTGTACGTAGAGTTCCTCTACTATACACTCAAACATTTTACAAGAGTTAAGTTAAGGTTTATGCGTTAAGTGATTTATCTGCAGGTGAATGGCGAGCATAGCCCAATGGCTCGAGTCGATTCAATGTGATCGAAAGAGTTAAGCAACGACGGGCGCGGTCGGTTTGTGGATGGGTGACCGCTAGTGGCAAAATTTCATGGATGCTACCGTGCTTCGGAGGGCACGTAAAGCCGTCGGTCCCGGTTGTTTTCAATGCTGGAAACAGTCGTCAAGCCTTGTCGAAGACCTTCGGGTGGCTTGAGAACATTCGACACTGGGTTGGCCACTAACCCCTCCACCAATCCGCATTGGAGCAGCGTGGTGGAGTATGCTCTAGACCTCCCGCAGTAGTGTCTGTGGGGGAGACCCGTGCCCAGCAGTGGGACGTCTATGGTTCGCAGCGAATGGCGAGCGGCCGTTCACAGCCAGTGACATCACATGTTCCGTAGATCCATGGCTGTGACTTTGGTCTGATACCACTGTTCCCAACAGGAACACTGAACATAGCACTTTCCAAAGCTCGCTCAGCGAGTTGAAGCTCGAGCTTGTTCCCTCAGAACTCATTCCTCAACCAAACTGCTAGACAAGCGGACAGATGCGCCCTCTAGCGCGGGCAACCATCCTTGAATTCGCGCCGCCGATTCCCTATAAATCGATCCGAGCGAAACCCGACGCTTCGTTTTTTATCCCTGCCACGTCCGCCGCAGGCCCGCCGTACACATATTAAATTTCTAGCGAGTGAGCTACGAGCAGTCCACGAGCCGCTCCGGCCCCGGGGTAAAGCTTCACCTCAGCGTTTACTGCAGTCTGTTAAATATGCATTCACCGAGTTTCTGTCTGATCCTTTTTTCTGGCGAATTTTCAAGTCCATGTTACATGGTTTATTATGAATAATTTTATGACACTTAAGAATTAAACGTGTGCTCCGAACGGTGTACATTAATCAAGTACAGCGGTCGGAACTGAAGCATGTTTGAAGAGGAGGAGCGCCCTGATCGCTGACCTCTCCCGAGCGCTGTGAGCTGCGCAGGAGTGAGCAATCTCACCGCGCAGCGCTCTCGCTACCCACTTAGAATACGCAGAGGGCTAAGGATGTGTGTAAAAAGACGTCGCGGCCCTACAATTGGCTAACGAGGGCCGGCGGCGGTGAACAGCCCGGCGAGAGGCCGCTTCCTGCGGCCGCGGGAACAGCATCTGTAATGCATACGGTAACTGTCCACGCGGGCTACTGCGGGCCCGCAGATACGAGTAGAGTAAGGAACGCTATGCGGCCCCGCGCCCTACAAGGCGCTCCACGGTTACCGCTCACTAACCCCGCACTGCCGAGCTATTTATATGTACCATATTAGACGTAGGCATATGCGGATGAAGATAGGCAAGCTGAGTCGCTCGCTTGAGAGTTACTTACAATTATCACGATGTTGTTATGCAAACTAATCGCGTGCATATTGAGATCAGTTTTGTTCAGTAGTGTTAAGTTTAACTTTGATTTGAGAAAAGTTGTGTGAAAACATTGACGAATGGTTAGCGATGACATATTACTATCAATTTTATCAATTTAGGGTAGATGCGAGACAAGAAGTGCAGTCGCTCGCGCCGCGGTCGCGTTACATCGCACACGGCATCTATCCCGCCGCGCGCCATGTTTGCGATGAACGCAAGGATAGATAGATCCGACGGTAATGGAAGCGTTTATCATTCTTAGAAATAATATACGAGTAGAGCCTAGAGCGGCGGCGACCGGATGCGCGATTAGTACTTCAATTATTTAAAAATTGCACAGAGTGCCCGGCGATACGGTGATACTGTCAAATACTTGGTGTGACATAGATAGAGGTACTATACTGACCTAGTTAGTTTTCTCATATGAAAGGTATTAATTGATCCAGATTGAACTAACGTACCTATATCGGGGCATTGAGCGTAAAAAGGATAAGATTTAAAAGGTTTAGAATGAAAAATAGATCAACAGTCAATGCGGTAGATGTATAATTCACGGCGATCCGCCTTCCCTCTGCATTCATTACGTGTATCGCAGGATTATACGGGTCCGGGCCCGCGGCGTCTGCGTGCTCCGGATTGTTGGAGGATGGACGCTTACGATTGTATTACTTCACAAGCTTTTATTTTAATCTTTAGCTGCCTACATCTTGCTACATTTTTACATTTTTCTATCTACGACCGCCATTCCTTTAGAGATGGTTGCGGTAGCATCAAGAGCTGGACGATAAAGATGGAACTGGGAGTACAGGAATTGTAGTAGTATTGTAGTATCCCTACTAGGGTGGGTCTACCAGGGGGCGGTTGTAGCTCGGGATATTCTCGGGAACAACGGATTCGATATCGCACAAAAAAGTGATGGTTTTAATTCAGTATCATCAAAGTTGTAGACAGCAAAGATAATATGCATCCTCGGGGATGCCGATGTCGCTTTAACGCATGTTACATTATGCTCGGTTATGCCACTATGCTGCTTGCAATAGGGCTGTATAATTTCTTATTACATACATATTTATATTCTAAATATTTTGATACTGACCCTAATCTCGTAAAAATCCCATTGAAAATTATTAATTTTAACTTCAATATTTCAATTTTTATCGAATTGTGGACTCTGCAGAGCTTCCCGCGCGCCGCGAGGATTATAGATTATAGTAATGAAACGCGGAAGCAGTCTCTCAGATTAATTAAACCTGGTGCGGGGGGGGGAGGGGGCTGGGCTTACGACAGTCTATCCATTCCGATAGTAAAATAAGAGACTGAGCTTGGTTAGAGCACAAGTAGTTGGAGAGCTTAATAATTAATATTATAAAAAGGAAATATTTGTTTGAAACGGCCGCTCTGGCCTGCGCGCGCGCACGGACGCATTGTTTTCTGGGAATCGCTAATCACTAATAAACGACTCATCTAACCCGAATAACTCCTATCTTTAGATTGATAATAACTCCATCTTCAATTATGACTACACGCAGCGTTCCTCAATTCTAAACAAAACAATAGTAACTCGTACTTTGGTAAATTATAACCTGAGATTATAACAATAGATGACAGCATATCTTGTTGGTTTTGTACAACGCACCGTGTTGTTTGAATCAGCATCTCACTTGGATGACTTCATCCTATCCCTTTTGTAGTCTCGCTTGCGAGTTGCTCTCGGATCAGAAGGGTCGAGGGCTGCTGCGCCGGCCCAGTAGAGGCTCGAAGATTCGTCTCCCCGTGCTGTGGTTTCCTTGTACTGTTTTTCTTTACAGTCACAGCAGGTTCCATCGAGTGAGAGTGTCATCGAGTCGAGAGTTTAAGACCTTTGAAAGGAATGAAGTTCAATCTTGTTTGTATATATGTTTATATAAATTGTTTTATAGTGCTTCGATAACATGAAGCGTGCTTCATTATCATGACAGTAACATAGAAAACATATTTTTAGCCAATTTGAACGAAATCTTAATGGAAAATCATTTAAAAAACACTTACTAACAATTGCCATCTGGCGCACTTGCCAGACAATTAATGAGCTTGTAATGGTCTGCCGCCCGCGCCCTGCCCCCCCCCCCCCCCCGAGATTCCCGGAGGCAGCAACAGCATCTGGAACTACATCTGCCCGCGAAGTTTACATTTAAATTGGGAATCTAATCACATTTATATTATTATTATTCGTCCGCGTATTTAACTAGGAGTAAGGTTTTCTTTCCATCCTACCACAGGATATCTATCAACCTATTAGTAATACTTTCTCACCATGATGTTGCAGATAATTTACACACAGAAAACCACAAAATACCTATACTAACAGTCAAAACATCATTAGAAAAACTTTATCTGCCGACAATCATTAATCATATCCGGCCGGGTATCGAATCCGGGACTTAGAACTCGTCATTCAGGTCACTAAAACCGCGCCAAGAGTTGACTACCGGTTTAAGTGTGACTCCATTCTTCGTTGTCTGACTTGTATAACAATATTGCGCAAGCGGGCGTGTCACTTATCGCCCCCGAGGTGTCTCGACACGTGCCCGCCCGTCTGCACGCCCGTGCCCGCTCGTCTGCGCGCCCGCGCCGCCCGTCTGCGCACCCGCGCCCGCGCTGCCGCTCGCCGCCGCTTCCGGCCGCCCGTCAACACAGACACGTGTCTTACACGTGTAATTGAATGCGCCGAAGCCGGAGTACACAAACACCGTGAAATTTTAAATATACTGTCGCGTCAATCGTGTAAATATTTCGGAATATTACAAGGAACTTTGAAGAAATAATAAAGTTTTATAGAGTAATTTTTTGGTTATTTCTGTACCTAATGTAATAAACTAACTTCTTTGATCAAGACTGACGGACTTTATCACTATGTCGTAGCTCGCGGATTACACAAACAACAAATACAGATACATGGTGCACTGCTGCAGGACCCTCCGCCTTCCACTCACTTCAAGCCACGAACGCACAGTCTGTATAAGGTGGATACCACATGACACATAACTTGAAAAGTCATTGGTGCGTGCCGCTTGGGTTTGAATCCGGACCGCTCGAGTGAGAGCAGAGTTCGATAGCCACTGGGCTGTCAGCGCTATAAAAATATTAATACAGTGTTATTAATATTTATTTTTTAGACTAATGACCTAGCTACTTAAGAAGAGGTCAAGAGATTACAAACTTCAATTACAAACTTCAACTTCATGAACAGTAAAAAAAAGCCGACATTCGGGGCGTCCACCTAACTTAGGTACTTACTTAGGATAAATAGCATGGCTCCAAATTATATTGAACGGTTCCCGCCTGCCTCGAACACGAGGTAACAGGTCACCGCCTCACTAGATGCCAGCAAGACTGTAATCATAGCATCATCAGAAAGAATTACTCCGTCTGCCGCGAACTCTACAATGCACCGTCGCGTCGCCTCGTCGCTGCGGCGCCCCGGCGCGACCGTCACGGTTCTGTCACGGCTCAGTCACGGCTCAGTCACGGCACGCACGGCGCGCACGATGTCACCGCGTTGTTCGGGCGCGCCGCTCCGTGCACAGCGGAGCGCGACTCTACTGACCTAACTGTACCCGCGCCCGACACGAGCGACGGCGTGGCAGAACTGGGCCGCGACCATATCTGGAGGCGATATTTTATGAATACAACAACATAAAATCACGCCCGCACGCTACCGACAGGTAGACCGGCGGGCAGAGGTGTCTGTACACCACTGTGGTACCCCATTCGACGTCAGTTACGTTTAAGTCCCATCACAGAGGGGCCCCGTGACCCCCAGTATGGAGATCGTGTTGACATACGCCGGGCACAATTCCAACCTCCGGGCCTCACCTCTTAATGAACCTCTATGCCTCTATTATCCCTCGGTATTATCGAAAAAATTCCATGGCGCTGATATAAGGTATTTACCCGAGCCGCTTCCAGTTTAGGCAGAAATTTAAATTAACTTTTTACTGGAGTTTGAAATACACCTTTAGGGCTTATATTTATCCTTGAAAATGTATCGGGTTCCCCGCCTCACGCAGCCACGCCACAATATCGATATTAAATACTTTAGCCGTACATAGGAACCGTGCCAACCGGTTTGGTCTGACACATAATCTTAGTGTTTCCGTGGCGGCCGGGAGACCAAAGAAAAACGCCAAACAGGTATCCAATACAGAAGAGTACAGCGAACAACTGGACATAAACATAATGTAAGGGACAAAGTAATCGCAATAAGCATACTTCGAACTAATATAGAATCTCTATTTCTCGCTCACTTGTAGGAACAAACTTAACTTGCAAATCTTGCAATATGCACTTCGCGAAACCATGTAGATAGCTTCCAACTATTTTTAGCTAAAAAACTTGTGAACAACATCTTTCCAAATTTAGACCACAAAATGATTAAAAGCAGTTTTATTGAGGACAGTTTTTGTAGTGACTGTAACATTGGGCGATCTCACTCGCTCACGGGCGAGCTTTATTAAAACAGATCGTGAGGCCGGACGGAAATGAATAGCATGAATGGTCTGATCGTATCGGATTAGAGATTGTTCCGCGACGACAGCAGCGATCAATTGATTGAGAGGGTCGCTGTGTGCTGTCGCGGTACATACGAGTACGGCGATGCACCGAGCGAGCGAGGCGCGAGGGCGCGGCATGGTAATCATGCGTGCATACATGCATGCGCGCATGTGCATGCATAATGCAGCGCGGCCGCTCCGTGTGGAAATGTATGCAAACCTGGCGGCCATCGCCGGCCAGAGCGAGCACCAGAATATCGATATCCGCATTCGTTTAGCGGCCAGACCAGTGGATTTTGAACTCGCGTTTATATTTATAAGCTGTGCCATTCTGTTTTAACGAGTATGCACACTGCGATGCCAAACTAGAGCGGACGAGAAAAAAGAATAAGAAAATATTAGGAATAAGAAAGCGAGATGTTCTTACGAGGATACCATTAAAACCACTTTTGATAGCTCTAGATTTTTGACTAAATGATGTTTTAAAAAATGTTGGGCAAGGCATTTAATATAGTAAGTACCGTCTGCCAATGGTGTCGCAGTCCGCTTGGCCGAAGTTAGCCGGCAATCTGGGAACAGTCGACGAAGTTTCTCCTGTCTGCACGCGGCGGCGCTCCAGAACAAAAGTAATATAATATGAGTACGTTTTGAAGTCCTGCATAGCTAGCGTAAGGCTTGCATTGTGTTACTGCGGCCGCTCACACGGGAACTTCCACGAAAAAGTGAACAGTTTGTGGTTGAAACTTCTTCTCATTAGCATACCTTTGCTTCATCGTTTGAGCACTTTGAATAACCTATAATATTGTATGCTTCTATCGAGCACCCCTGCCCTGATAACCTCACAGGTGTTCTTCAGCTGGTCATTCAGTAACTGCTGACTGAAATGTATTTGCATCTCTGATTTGATCAGTCATCATAGCTCATGGCTGAATTAGGTCTCGGTCTAGCGGTCTCTAGCGGTCTCCACCGCACGCCCCTCGCGCACTTCAATATTCATAATACTGAACACGTGTGGACAGCGTGTGACCGCGCGCTCCGACCGAACGATGTTAATGAGCAGCCGAACCGCAGCACCACAGTGACATGCCTTCCGTCCCGCAGTCGGTTAGATCACAATACCGGAGCGGCCCGCGCGGCACACCATAACCAATGGCGGTGAAGACAGCGCAGGAGCCATGATGAGGAGGAGTCAAACTATAAAACTATTTTAGTTTATTTAATTGATAACCTACTTCAACCAACATTTTTACAATGTAAATCGCAATTCTGATTTACTCGTAAATACTAAGAGCCAAGAAATCCCAAGGCATACGCGACTGTGATCTTAACTGAACAACGGACGCGGCAGGGCCTGAACCGCTACTGTAGCCGATAAACCAAGAAAGCATGTTTACGCAACTACGTCTCACTTGTTCTTGTAGAGGCCAACCTCGCGGCCCCGATGCCCCGCGGCCCCGCGGCCCGGGCCTCCGCGCGAGACATCCAATATCTTGTATATCCCTGCCGTAACCCCGTCAGACGCTCCAAGTTATGCTAATAAGCTGGTGATCGAATTACATTTCCGCTGGGCTGATATCATTCTCATGATTGAAACTTTATGATTTTCATAAAACGTGTCTCATCATGCGGACTGCCTCGTTGGTTTAGTAGTCGTAAACGCGACTGCGAAGCTACAAGTCCCGGGTTCGATCCCCGGCGGGGCGGGCGGAGCAAAGTATTGCTGGGTTTTTCTAATTTTAAATTGGTAGTAGTACCTCGGAGTCAGGAATGGGGCCCGGTGTGCGGTAGGCTCGCCACCAACACACGGCCAGCCAGCCCAGCACGACTGGTGAACCGTGGGTGGACAGTGGACACACATCTGCCTAGCCCTTCAGCCTTCAGGATACACGGCGGCCGCAGCCCACGCCCCCCTGCCTCCTCCTGCGACCTCGTGACTCTATACTGAGTATCATCTTGCAGGTGGCGTTTATCTTAAAAGATATTTATTCAGGCGTATAAGCTTCTAATCTTAGATTAAACCTTCTAATATAATATAAGCTTCGAAGCTTCAGCAAATAAGCTTTGACTATAAGAAAATTTGCTGTAATTTCGAGATATTTATTCGTGACTGTTCTCTTGTGATAATATAGTGGATTAATGTTTACATATCACAAGGGCGTACTGTTTGTAACTTGCAATGAGAACAGCCATTATCCTCCGCAGTGCAATGCGCGGTGAACGAGTTTTAAAGCTAGTTATGTGTACCTGCCCGCGAGCCGCAGCCAACCGCGACGACCGGCAAGCAAAGCATTCTTATTAAAATATGTAGTCATTTTAGTGTAGCATATTCTGGTTACCAGATTAAAAAATATATCCTTAGCATAATAAGAAAAACATTTGCGGAATATATTAATGATATGATGGGTGACCGCTAGTGGCAAAATGTTATGGACTCTACCGTGCTTCGAAGGGCACGTTAAGCCATCGGTCCCGGTGGTTTTCAATAATAAAAACAATCGTTAAGCTTGGTCGAAGACCTTCGGATGGTTGGGAAAACATTCAACAATGGGTCGGTCATTGACCCCTCCACAAATCCGCATCGGAGTATGCTCTAGATTTCCCGGAGATTTGTCTGTGGGGGAGACCCGCGCCCAGCAGTGGGACATCTATGGGTTGCAAATTTAGTTTAGTTTATATTACATCCCAAGGGCAGATGCAAGAGGACCACCTAAAACTCTATATTCTATGTCAAAGATGTTATTAGAAGTGCTGTAGCTGGCCGCGCGCGGCAATCGAATCGTAATCGCACCCATCGCTCCTCAATCCGTGACGTCAGCTCGCAGTCCGTGACATCAGCTCGCAGTCCGTGACGTCAGCTCGCAGTCCGTGACATCAGCTCGCATGGCGACGTATTGAGTCGTATACCCACCGGCCCGCGCGGCCGTGAAGCAACACTGGAGGCTCATGCAAGGCAGCGACACACATTCATCATCCACACACTGAGCTTGTATTGTACCGCTAGAAATGTACGAATTCTTGCTGGAACCATCATTGTGTATGAGTAAGTCGCGCGCACTATGTCGAGCAACGGAGCGGACAGCCGTGCGTAGCGACTCTTTATACTATGGCCGTACGTTTCGTTTCGAATTGCGTCCGGAAGTCAGAACGCGGCCGACAAGTAGCTCTACATAGCTATCGAGCGCCGAAGATTTGTCGAGTCATGATATATTTTTATCGACGTGCAAAAAGCGAAGACTACCTATCGACCTCAATTTCGAATTGCATAGCGGAATTTAGTAAGGCGATATCGGCAAAACCGCGACTGTAGAGTTGCGAAATACGTCAAAGATTTTTATTGAGTTCATACTGCGGCGCTCCGGTTTACTGGCCCAGCGCGGCGGCGCGCGGGCCTGCGGTGGACGGGGAAAGTGGCGGCCGGACACAGAGGCGGCCGGTATCTGGACCAGATCCATCAATGCTCCCGGGACGATTCGCGCGCCGACCCACTTCGGCCTCCCACCACGCACACAACGCACACGCTAACCCCCTAACAACATCGTAAGACTGTGGTATACTAACGTTGACAGAGATTAGTTTACCTGCGGGTTGCGATTCCGTGCGACTGTACTGTGAGATTAATATTTTAAGATTGATACCATCGTGGAAAATGGAACTAGTTAGTCCAAGGCTTCATTGTGACGATCCAAGTATACGGCCGAGGGGATCAGCTGTTGTACTGCTGCACCCTACAGTATTGAAGAAGTCTTCGTTCCTTATAACAGCTGCTTGGATTCGAGAATAAACAAAGATAAAAGTGTTTTCGATCGATAGCAATCGTGTAAAGAGCCTGGCTTAATAACAAGGAAAACAATTTATAATGTTATGATTATCTATTATATTCATCAAACACCGATGTCAGTGAGTCCCCGGCGGCCACCAGCCGGCGCCGCACCTGGCCATTGGCCACTGGCTCCTCCGCACCCCTCTCGGCAACTGCTAAACAAACACATAAATACATTTTCAGTGCCTCGGCATCGCTCAATGGCTAAAGACCTTCCAAACGTTTGTTTGCGACGTTCATCTTATCCCTAAGTGCAGCTGACCTGAAGTTGTCTCATTCAGAGAGATCTTTATCAGGGCATACCTCACATGACACAATTACAGTTGTTCAAATGACTAACTCAGAATACTGAAGGTTACCTGCCGACGTCCTACTGACATAGATAAAAGGGGCATCAAATAATGATTTTATTTGATACTACTCTTAATATATCAAGTGATCATTCACAGAATCATCGGGTAAATAGCTAAAACTAGACTAGCTAACCTACAAGTCGCTCAAAATAAAGTCATAAAAATACTCTTCCAATATCCTTTTCGAACATCCACTTCAAAAATCTATAGTGAAACAAAAATTATGACCATACAACAGTTATACATTTACCACTCATGTCTTTTAATCCGGAAAATTATTGACAAAAACATTCATTCCAGTATTACTTTCACAAAAGCAAAACACCTCAGTCAACGAAGAACAAGAAGAGCCAGCTTTCTTGTCCTACCTAAAACTAGAACGTCCTATGGTAGAAAAACATTAACATATGAAGGAGCGCGGCTTTATAATAACATACCTGCACACATCAAAAATGTACACTCATTTAACACATTCAAAATAAAATTAGCAGAATACGTTTTAAAAAATTACACAATATAGACGAATGTGTTAATTGAGTACACACATATCAATGACGAACATAACGAATTAAAATTTTGTCATTCTATTTTGTGTTCTCATGTAAGTGACTAATGTGTCTTTATGAGAATAAATGTCTTTAAACCTAAATGAAGACACGACTTTATCCCTGTAATAAAATACTACGTCGTACGCTTGCTACCTACGTAGTCCTCACCGATGGCGAACTGAAAGTAAACAACTTTTACACTCAGGACGAGATTCGCGCAGTGCGCAGTGGGGCGAGGCAGGTCAGCGACCACCTGCCGCGCGCCCGCTAGCATCGCTCGCTGAGCCTCACCGCCGGCGCGCTCCTGCCGGCACAACAGCTCGTGGGCGGCTCCACGCGCCGCTTCCGCCTGCAATTATAGTCTAATCAATCTCATTTAGCGCTAAGCAGGACATCCCAAACGCTAAGAAGATTGCCAATTGGCTCAAACTGTGTCGAAAACAATGCGAGAGCCGCTTTCTAGAGAGTCGCTCTGAATATCTAAACGGTACACTCTACGCGTCGCTCTCGTCTGTCTCAATTATCCTTTTCTTACGCCGACGCGGCCGCACGACGGAGACGCCGTTGTACAAACCCGACAGCAAATCAAAGCATACATTGTTAATGCAGTATAGAGATAAATTTCACTTCATTTATTCATTACTTCATCATATTATTATATTACTGGTGTTACGAAGGCACAGGGAAGCTAGCGCCATCTAGCGCCGCTGGTGGAACCACTCAGTGAACGCACAGACAACGTGATATCCCGACTCGATACTAGATGGCGTTAGTGGATCTATATTCTCGCGTGTTCGGGAACACGCGGTATCTTTCCGGAATCTTCTAGTACTCGCGACGGCACGTATAAATAGTCGCGGGGAAGGCCGCGAGTTCAGTTCAGTTCGAGCTTTCGAGGCGACTTCGAAGTGAAAACTAGTGATACCGGAGTGAAACAAGTGAAACTTACGACTTGGCTTACGACCTAGGACATCGTTAGTGCTTTGTGTTTGGACCTAGTGCATTGTGTTGGACCTAGTGTTTAGTGTTTGACCTAGTGCTTTGTGTTAGTGCTAGTGAATAAAGTCTTCATTGAGTCAGCAGGTCTTTCTCTCCAAATCAGTCGAACCCTAACACGTAACAACTGGTGTCAGAAGTGGGATTTGGAGATGCCATTGACTCCGAGAGAGGACTTACAGGAGGGCGTCAGGACAAGGGCACAACGAGCTGCGGAGGCCACAACTGGGGACCAAGCTCCGCCCACTGTGGGCCAAGCCCCGCCCACTGACCCTGCCTACCAGGCCCCGCCTACCGAACAGGCCACGCCCACCAGTGGCACCGAAGCTTCTACAGCCCCTCTTCAATTAGGAAGTTTATTTGTATTAATTCGGGAAATGAAGGAATCACAAGATCGCAAGCTCGGTGCTTTACAAAAATCACAAGAGCAACAAAAAGACCTCCAAGAAAAAGCGCTTCGGGCTATAAATGATGTTAGTGACACGGTGATTAAGCTTCGAAAAGATGTCGACATGGTGGAAGAACGAGTTACCGGGTTGGGATTGGATGTGGAAAACATGAAAACCGGCCTCACTGAATTACAGAAGAAAGTAGTGCGCCTTGAAACCACGGGAGTTGCGATGTCTAGTGGAACTACCGTAGTGGCACAAGGACCAAGAGTGAAAGTGCCACCATACGACGGCACTACTTCTTGGAACGCTTATCGTCAGCAATTCCAGACTGTTGCTGCTGCCAACGGATGGACGGAAGAACAATGCCTGACCGCTCTCACTGTTGCGCTCAGAGGGCAAGCTTTGTCGGTCCTGGAAGCACATACAGGAAATGGATTCAAAGACCTGATGGAGGCACTTGAATCCAGATACGGGGAGCGACACCTGGAGCACGTGTTCCGTGCCCAACTGCGTGACAGAGTCCAACGCTCAGGAGAAGGACTACAACAATGGGCGTTGGAAATTGAAAAACTAGTCAGAAAGGCACACCCAGGAGCCGACACCAAGATGGTGGACACGAACATTGTTCAAGCATTTGTCGACGGAATCAAAGACCTGGAGGTCAGAGCTGCAGTGAGGCTTCGTCACCATACCTCGCTAAAGGAAGCATTGGCGCATGCTTTGGAGGTCGAGGCTGTTCGCCATGACATACGGCAGACCCATAAGATCCGCGAGGTCTCTGAGGAAGTCAAGGAGGTTAAGGCTCCTACGAAGAAAGCTTTTGGAGCCATGTGCTACAAGTGCGGCGAGAGGGGCCATCTTCAACTCAACTGCCCGCAGAAGGAGACCCAGATGGCATGGAAGAAAAGGATGGAGGAACAAATAGAGGAGCTGAAGAAGCAAGGGGCTTCGTCCCCTGCCCGGGATCAGGGAAACGAATAAAAGCCAGGACTAAGGGGCGAGTGCTGGCTGACGCGGAGGAAGCCCCGATAACTGTTATCTCCCAGGCATGCAGCGGGAATAGTCTTGTGATTCAGGGGACTATTAACGGGACGGATTGCAAAATGACTCTAGACACAGGAGCCTCTAGAACAATAGTGAACCCAAATCTGGTAAAAGCCGCAAGGGGACACAAGAGGAGAATTAACTGTCGGCTTCTTACTGCCTCCGGTCAGCCAATACCCGTCCTGGGAGAAATGTCAGTTACGATGTATGTAGGGGGGTCCTCGTACTCTCATAACGTTATCGTGGCTGAGATTATGGATGATTGCATCTTGGGTTTGGATTTCATGAAGAAACACAACTGCAGAATTAATGTCGCTGACGGAGTTTTCAAGTGTGGTGAAGAAGAAATCTTCATTCTTGGAGGCGCCTGCGGGAAAGTCACATGTGTAAAGAAGATCATCATACCTGGACGAGCGGAAACTCGGGTGCTGGTGAAACTGCCGCCAGCTGGAAAGAAAAAGTCAAACAGATGCGTGTTGATCGAAGACACACCTACCAAGACATCGGCGCAAAAACTGATGACGGCGAGAACCCTTGTTAGTGGAAGCAGTAACGCTGTGGTCAAGGTTTTGAATCTTAGTGATCGCGAGATCTGCGTGAACAAAGGTGACGTCATTGGAAAGTGCGAGGAAGTTGTCTGGATGAAAAAGTGTAGTTCGATGACAGGCATGGACTCAGCAAACAGCAACAACTACGGAATAGTGACTGAGCTACTCGATGACTGCAAGAGTAATCTGACTTATTCGCAGAAAATGAAAGCTAAGAAGTTTTTACAGCGCTACGCGAATATCTTCTCCAGTCAAGAAGGGGACCTTGGAAGAACGTCGATGGTTCAGCACAGGATAGATACCGGAAGCGAGAGACCAATTCGTCAACGAGCAAGACGGATACCAATTGCAAAGGAAAAAGAAGTTGAAGGCCTTTTGGAGGACATGAGAAAGAATAAGATTATTGAACCGTCTGCAAGTCCGTGGTGCTCACCTGTTGTATTAGTGAAGAAGAAAGATGGTAGCACGAGATTCTGTGTGGACTATAGGCGTCTCAATGATGTCACTAAGAAGGACAGTTACCCGTTACCTCGAATCGACGACACTTTGGATACCTTGAGTGGCATGAAATGGTTCTCGACCCTAGACCTGAAATCTGGATACTGGCAGGTGGAAATTCATCCAAAGGACAAGGAGAAGACAGCTTTCTCGACCGGAAAAGGTTTATGGCAATTTAACGTCATGCCCTTCGGATTGTGCAACGCACCTGCCACATTTGAGCGACTCATGGAGTGTGTACTGGCAGGCTTAGTTGGAGAGGCTTGCTTAGTCTACTTAGATGACGTCATCATTGTCGGCCGTGACTTCGAGGACCATTTGCGAAACTTGGAGCGAGTTTTCACCAAAATAGAGGGAGCCAAATTAAAGTTGAACCCGAAAAAGTGTCGTTTATTCAGGAGTAAGGTCAATTATCTCGGCCATGTTATCTCCAGTGATGGAATCCAGACAGACCCGGAGAAACTGGAAGCAGTTCAAAAATGGCCTACCCCTAAGGACAAAACCGAAGTGCGGGCATTCCTCGGCCTATGCTCATACTACAGGCGTTTTGTTCAGGGATTTTCAGAGATAGCCAAGCCATTACATCGGCTGACAGAAGATAAACGACAATTTAGTTGGGATGAGACTTGTGAAGATTCTTTTCAGAGACTGAAGAAACATCTATGTGAAACACCAATCCTGGGGTATCCACAAACTGAAGGTCGGTTTATAGTCGACACGGATGAAAGCAACACGGCCATCGGAGGGGTGTTATCTCAGAAACAGGGTGAAAGAGAAGTTGTTATTGCCTATTTCAGTAAATCTTTATCCAGGCCAGAGAGAAATTACTGTGTGACAAGAAGAGAACTCTTGGCTGTTGTAAAGACGCTACAACACTTCAATAAATATCTCATCGGCAGACCGTTTTTACTGCGAACTGATCACGCAGCCTTGAAGTGGCTACTGCAATTCAAGAACCCAGAAGGTCAAGTAGCTCGATGGATTGAACAGCTCCAGGAGTATGACTTCGAGACGGAACACCGCAGCGGAAAGACGCATGGGAATGCCGACGCACTCTCACGAAGGCCGTGTTCGGAAGACTGCAAACATTGTGTTAAGCAGGAATCTAACGAAATAACATTAAAGTTAACGAGAACAAGTCCTTTGGGTCTCTGGGAGAATGATGCTATGAGGGAGGCTCAAGAAAGAGATGACGACCTTCGGCACATCATCACATGGAAGAAACGGGGTGACGTAAAACCAATCTGGAGCGAGGTTGCACCCACTGGCGCTGTCACTAAGGCGTACTGGGCGCAATGGGACAGTCTGATACTGCAAAACGGAATACTCTACCGGAAATGGGAGAAGACTAACGGCAGAGAGTTTCATCTTCAGATCATTGTCCCAAGAATGAGAGTACCAGATGTGCTCCGTGAAATACATGATGGCGTATCAGGAGGTCATCTAGGTGTCAAGAGGACGTTAACAAAAGTGCGAGAACGATTCTACTGGTTGCATTGTCGAGATGATGTACAGGATTGGTGCCGCAAATGTACTACCTGCGCTGCTGTAAAAGGACCACAGACCAGGAGCCGTGGGAACCTGCGGTTGTACAACGTCGGTGCACCGTGGGAACGAATAGCAGTTGACGTAGCTGGGCCATTTCCTGTAACGGAATCGGGAAACAAGTATTTTATGGTCGTCATGGACTACTTCACCAAATGGCCCGAAGTGTTCGCCATACCAAACCAAGAAGCTACAACAGTCGCTTCTAAGTTAGTCGAAGAAGTGATATGTCGCTTTGGTGTGCCTCTAGAAATCCATTCTGATCAGGGCAGGAACTTCGAATCGCAAGTATTCCAGGAAGTGTGCAAAATTTTGGGCATGCATAAGACGAGGACCACCGCGTACCATCCACAGTCTGATGGAATGGTTGAGAGGTTTAACCAGACTCTGGAGAGGCATTTGGCGAAAGTGGTAGACGACAAACAAAAGGATTGGGACAAGTATATACCACTCTTCCTTCTGTCGTACCGAACCGCCGAGCATGAGAGCATAAAAGCTACCCCGGCGTATGTCAATTACGGTAGAGAACTACGAATACCAGTAGATCTATTGACAGGAGGGTCACCGGAGGGACCAGAGACCGTACAAGACTATGTCTGCAATTTAAGGGAAAAAATGCGCTATATACACGCCTTGGTACGGGAAAATGGGTTACAGTCAAGTGAGGGCATGAAAACCAGATACGACCGGAAATCGAACACGAGCGGCTTCGAGGAAGGGTCACTGGTGTGGCTGCATAACCCAATTCGCCGGAAAGGAAAATCTCCAAAGTTGCAGACCAAGTGGGACGGTCCATACAAAGTGGTTACCCGACTGAATGATGTGACTTATAGGATTCAAAAGCAACCAAGAGGAGCATTCAAAGTGGTACACATAGACCGTCTGGCGCGTTACCATGGCAGTAACAACGATGCTCGGGACGAGCATCGCTAAGAGGGGAGTGGTGTTACGAAGGCACAGGGAAGCTAGCGCCATCTAGCGCCGCTGGTGGAACCACTCAGTGAACGCACAGACAACGTGATATCCCGACTCGATACTAGATGGCGTTAGTGGATCTATATTCTCGCGTGTTCGGGAACACGCGGTATCTTTCCGGAATCTTCTAGTACTCGCGACGGCACGTATAAATAGTCGCGGGGAAGGCCGCGAGTTCAGTTCAGTTCGAGCTTTCGAGGCGACTTCGAAGTGAAAACTAGTGATACCGGAGTGAAACAAGTGAAACTTACGACTTGGCTTACGACCTAGGACATCGTTAGTGCTTTGCGTTTGGACCTAGTGCATTGTGTTGGACCTAGTGTTTAGTGTTTGACCTAGTGCTTTGTGTTAGTGCTAGTGAATAAAGTCTTCATTGAGTCAGCAGGTCTTTCTCTCCAAATCAGTCGAACCCTAACACGTAACACTATAATTGCACTCAGGGTTTTTCATTGTTTATTATTTACTTTTCACCTCGTCTCATTCCTTTTACGTTCATGATTATTTACTCGTACCTTGTTTCCTTTGATACTTTAGTTCTTTTATTTTGTATCTCTCTATTCATTCTTCTTGCAGCGAGCTACTGTAACTGTTCTGTTCCGTTAACCCTTCTTACTATGTGTGACGTGAGATGGTCATTTGTCTATAAATTGTCACTAAAAGACTGTAAGTGCTATTCTAAATTACATGCAAATTCACCACCAAGAATACGTCATATTTTAATCTAATTGCATTATAACTAACAACAATACCATTATAACTTTATCTTATTTCTTTTTCTCTCTCCTTTTAAAATTTAAATTTAAAATTTAAATTCTCTAAAATTTAATTATTTATTCAGTGATCATTGAAAACGTGTTTAGGTCTTTTCGTAGCCGATCATAGGTTTCAGGCAGACGCTGATTCACCAATCATGAATCTCACAAATCCTTGTAAATTCGAGGAGGCCTGTCACAGTCACCAACTGGCTGGACGGCTGCGGACGTTCCTGATCTCCGTCACGTTATCTATTCTGTGCCGTCCCTCTGTGCCTCTACTGCGGATGCCGTCAGCGGCAGGCGGGGTACGTCGTGCCCGCCACACTATCCTTCCTCCAGGCTAAGCTTAAGCATAGAGTAAGAACCAAAAGGCTTAAGTGATAAGAACAGGACGCCCGCTCTCCAAGCGGCCTCGCTAATTACGTAATGACTGCCAATATCGCATAACGAGTTCCGCGCGCCCGCCTGACTCACGCGGCCCACATGGACTCACCGCGGGCTCGATTCGATTGCTTCTGCCAAGGCTGAATACTCTAATGAAGCGACCATCAATTTCAAAAGCGACATCTGGTCCGAGAGGCTCGAGCTACTCGCTGGCAAAACTGTGCAGTAGTTGAGAATGACCGCTATAACCGCGGTAGATTAATTAATTGAATTACTTACTTTAAAAATCGAGAAAATTCTCCGAGTGTAGATATGCGTGTGGGACAATTAATCCAAATTCTTGAGTGAGCGTGGGCTCCGCTTCCCGCCGGGCCAGCTCGCGGCGAGACGACCGGCGGTCGCGTCAGAACGTCGCGTTGAGATTCAACTAACTCGGCGGCGGCCCCTGAGAGCTTAATTTCTTTGTCATCAATACAATATAATACATAATAATCGGTAATAGGAAAAAAAGGGCACCCTTTATTGTAGGGGTTGACCCGCAAACTCGGGGGCAAGGTTGCAGTGGCCGATCTCGTCTTTTAAATAAATAAATGTTGCCTTGCACGGCGCGGCTCGAGCGGCGGCGAAATGATGACGGCGGAACTTGATGCGCTTGTCGTCTGGCCTACTTTCTCGGCGAAATTAATTGAATGTGCTATCTAGCAGCATTTGGCAATGTGTAACGTCATTGCACGTAACAAGCAAAACTACGATGCTATTAGAAAAACTAGATTGAGAAATTAGCGGACATGTCCGGGCCCACGTAATGATGGTGCGGCGGGTTCCGGTGGGTTCCGTCGTCAGGCAGGGCTTCGATGGCTGCTGCGGGCCGCGACTCGCGCTTAATGCGGAATGTAATTATATTGCAACACGGACACTGGAGGCCAGCCGCTCTACGGTATTACTACGTACTGTGTTACGGCGGACCTCCGACTGTCTGTCCGTGGGCTTGTGTGCTAGTGCGATAGTGTCACTGGAAGGAAAACGAGGCTTCGAAAGTGCAGGATGGCACCTACCAGTAGACAGGGAATTTAATAGGGATTACTGACACAGACTAGACAACAGAACTCTCACCCAACATCAGCGAAGCACGCTGACGCAACGCTCGAACAAACACCTCGTTGGACTTTGACCTGATATCTATCTATTGGTAACAATTATGCATTCTTTAGGTGTCTTCTTTATACTACTATTGACACGTATCTAGGTATCTAAAATGAACGCACAACTCAATAATATTATGCGTCATTTGGTATGACGTGTAAAAAGGTACAGTACAAAGAATGTTTTATCGGTTACACGTATCGAGGGAGCCAAGCAGTAAACCAGCTATGTCACAATATAGATATAATACTGTGGTTATGTTTAAATCCCTTTATGTTCAAATTCTGTAAGGAATTCTTGTGTAAGTACTGCAGCCAGCCCTAATCTTAATCTCTTATCGCGAGGAACCCTGCGTGCCTGAGAGTTCTCCACAATGTTCTCAGGGGCATGTGATCTCTGCCAATCCGCACACAATCCAGCACTGGCGGTGCACGACGGCTTATCCACTACCACACCAACAATTTGTGAACGTCAGTTTTATCGTCAGGGCGATAACATCTAATAACAGGATCTCAGGTAAGCTTTATAAGGAACCACTTTTTTCTGTTTCGAGATCTTGGTAATCGCAGGTAACTACATATTTCTTAAAATTGAAGTTTATCCTACATTGCAGATCGTCTTATTTACCTGCGCTAGTGTAGACGAGCGACGATTAGCACCTGCCCGCATTCCGAGGCGTTCTAAGAAGTGAATGAATGCTTTGTTTTGCTTACCGTCTTTACCGGACGAATGAATTGAATTCGCGCGCCGCCTTCCGCGTACAGAACAAAAGAGCCGAGCGAGCTTCGCGAACTGCGGAATTAGAGAGCCAACCGTTGCTGTTCCAGTAGACTTGCAAAATAAAGTGAACATATTAATAATTCATTATCGCAGTCCAGTCAATCAGTATAATTTGAACCGGGTGTCCCAGGGGATTTGATTTTTAGTGAAACAAAATGTTTTCACGTCTTGCGCAAATACATATTAATGTTGTCCCGCGCGAGACATCGGCTGCCAGCACCGCCCGCGCCGCGCCGCCGGGGTGCCTTCGCGACTAGCAGATATAATATCTGTACCTACTGGCTGGCTATCGAGAGCTCCTTTAGTTACACTGAGCACCCGATAGTAGCGTTGGCGGCGGCGGCGGCGACGACGGCGGCGGCGGCGGGCGCACGTCGCCGCCTGCCTACAGCGACACTTCGATGGCGACGGTTAATGATTTGTTAATTGCTACGCTCGTTAGGCGGCCGCGTCACGCCGACCGAGAAAAGTATTCAATATTATGACACCGGTAGTGTGGAAACCCCGACCGGCCGCGTTGCAATAGTGTCTAACAAATTGCATGGCCGGCCGCGCTGCGTAGGTAACAACTATACTTACTAAAGTTACTATAGACGAGACAAGCGGTAAACGTTCCGAATCTTCGTCGATAATTAATAGGTGATCCGCCAATCACGAAATAATGGTGATCTTGGAATGGTGATTTGAATTTCAATCAGATTTTTTCACATTCAGATTTCAGGAACGAGCGAAAGAACATAAAACGCAATCCAAGGTCGCAGAAGTGTCCGGGGCGCCTGGGTCAGGCAACTTAATGCGTGACTTACCTGATCATCAAAACGACACAACCTCGTAAGAGCGCAGGCCTCCTCAGAATGCCGAGGTTGCCGCGATAAGCTTTCACCCGGCACAAGCGGTAGCATACTGGGTAAAATATTAGGCCTAATCGAAGCCCCAGGATTAGCTCCAACTCACAAGATGCTTTTCAGAATGTTCAAATGCCTACTTGCCCCAACCTGCAGTCCACTGCTGCAAAAGCTCGTTCTCGCCGAGACCCATGCTCATCGGTTTAGGCCGCCAGACCTTTGCGATGGTATTTGTGACCGAAACATAACCTGAACTTCAAAGGATATTCTGTTTATGGAACTGTTCCTGTCACTTCTGATAGATACATACCACACATACTCTGTCAGCCGGGGCTTCGGTTTCGATGTCAATAAGCCAGGGCCCCCCGGAGGTCATGTAACGCGGGCTTTGCGGTCGAGTGTGCAGTTACGGGACGCTGGTGGTGGTCCACACTGACTGAATGTCTTCGTTGCAACTACGAGTACATTCGGCGAAGATGTTTTAAACATGGAGAACATTTTGTTATACATTTAGCCTTACGAACGGACGGCCGATCCGATGCTGAATGATCGCAGTCGCCAGTGCGTGGCCGGCCTTGAACATCTTAAAACTCCTTTTAGGCGTAAAGAATAACCACTATTTTAATTTAATATTGTATGGGTGTGTTCGGTGTGAGTTGTGATACGAGTACTAACTGGTTAGTATGGCCATTCGCAGCTGACTCACGGCCGGGCCCGGGTCGGTGGGACAGTACTAACTAGAAGCGGCGCATTGTTCGCCAGGAGGCGAGATTTATCGACTGAATCGACTCATTAAATTATTGCGGTTTGCATCAGATCTCTCGCGGGCTATTTATAGCTGCCTCGTTGTAGCGATCGTAGACAATGTAGGCCGGACGAAGGAAGGCACTGTCGCTAGGTGTTGGACTTGCAAATTATTCTCACAAGTAGGTGAAGACTTCACCTAGATTTACAGAGTGCGAACCGTAGTCTTTTGGGGGTAGTTCTCATTTTTAATAGTATTAATTGAGCAGTTAAATAAAAATATCGAAGCGAAACCTCAACTTAATTTAATGTGAAGCGCTCGTCACAGCATTAACTACTCAATAATTACCTTTGTAGGCCTAGAGGATGGTGAATACACCGCAGTCCCAGAGTTCTTCAATTACGGGAGGTGGTCCTGTGACAGTTTGTGACGTATATGACTAGTAACTATAAAAGTATTATCTGAAAGTGCATCCAATCGCACGTTGCGTTGCGGGGCGTGCGGGTGCGGGGTGCGGGGTGCGGTGAAGGCAGGCGCGATGCGCGGCTACTCTAGTCCGATTTGTTATTGTATTGTATTGTCCGCGGACACTGCGCCGGTCTGCGCCTCGCTGCGGCGGCGTCCTTGCGGCGGGCTGTGGCGGCGCGGGCAGCGGGGCGAGGGGGGGGGGGGGGGTTACAGTAGTGTACAGGGACAGCGCGCCCTTTGTCTCGGCGAGTGTAAACAATAACAGCGCGCGTTATCGGCTCGCGGCGAATTGCCTATCATTTCAATATTCTATCTATACTAATCTATACTAATATTATAAAGAGGAAAGATTTGTTTGTAATGCTTTCACACAAAAACTACTGGACCGATTTCAAAAATTCTTTCACCATTAGAAAGCTTCACTGAGTGACAAAGGCTATATATTACTAGGTGTAAACGAAACTATTATTATCTCTAATACCATGCGAGCGAAGCTGCGGGCGTCCACTAGTCTACTATTAAATTTACTCTACGTTTGGTTTATATCTACTTTCCGATACTCCTACATAATATTATGTAGTATATTACTTCATTATATTGATTCATCTACTAGTAAACTGATTACATACCTACTAAAGAATTTGGATTGAAGAACAAAAACATGATAAAGATTTGTTCATTTGCGTACTTAGAACCTACAGTAGGTACAATGCGCAGTCCCGCAAATAACCAATCATCAGGTAGGTGAGTTAGATGAGGGACTCAATAGTAGCGAAAGCCGAGAGGATTTTCAATTAATAGTCCTTAATGCATAAGATTCGACAAAATGGCCCAGCCGGTACATAACGAGGTGCCCTGCGGTACGGGTACGGCATGCATCATCATAATGGGGAATTCGCGTTCAGGTTTCACAATAATTAAAATAACAACTATACATATACCTACCTAACTTACGACTAAGGGCCGGTTTTTTGATCCGTAGTAAAAGTCAAGCTAACCATTTGTCCAACTGACAAAAGCTTAGACAACAACCAATGGTTAAACCAAGAGTATGTTTTTTGATAGGTATTTAACCATTAGTAATATTGACCAATGGTTAAATATGTTGCCATTGTTATGAGTACTAATAGACCCCATTTTCTATCGGGAGTAAATATTGTTACATGGCAGCACTGTTTATGCTGAACACATTTTGACGTTTATCGCGTTTGCATGTGTCAAAGTTGTCATTGAATGTCAACCGTTTGTTGTGGTTAATTTTGAAAGTGTTGGCGAGTTGGCGTGGTCTTTTCTAATAGTTTATCGAAATAGACTGCATAAGTTCAAATAATGGCATCAAACAAGACAGGAAACAGCAAGTAAGTCATATAAACGCAATCGTTTATGTTTTACGTTTATGTTTACGTTTATGTATCGCAGTGATATGTTATATAGCTTCTCAGCAGAATTTTGTGGGTTGGCCAATGGTGTGAGTAAATATTTTTTTAAGGCATAACCTCGGTCCCCTAACAGACAACATCTACCAAATCTTTGACACACCATTTCATCTTTAATTGCACTGCTATTAAAAATTGTACTGTCGTGCACAGAACCTGGCCATCTTGCAACTATGTTCCTTATCTTTAGTTTTGCATCTACAACTGCTTGCGTGTTAATAGAAAATACATCCTTCCTATTTCTGTATAGCTCTGCATTATCGCCACCTGGGCTCGCTATGCGTATATGAGTGCAGTCTATAGCACCAATGACACTGGGAATCTGGCCACACTATGAAACTGTTCAACAACATCTCTTATTTCTTCAACCGTACTCGGCATTGCAACAAAATGCTTTAATTTTATGCAAATTTGTCTTGATACGGCGTGAATTATTTTGCAGGCAGTTGATTTTGATACTCCAGAAAGATCACCGGAGCATTGTTGCATATTCCCAGTGGCATAAAATCTTAAAGTGAGCAGTAATTGCTCAAGTGGTGTAACTGCGAAGTTTCTTGTAGTGGGCGTTTTCAATTCATTGCTTATTTTTTCAACTATCCAAATCACGGTTTCTTTAGATAGGCGATAGCGCTTACAAAAGTCTAGATCGTCCCAGTGTTCCAGAGGCGGATTACGCGGTCGAAATATCTTGGGTCTTCTCATTAAAATATATTCCGCAGCAATTTCATCATCAGATGAACTGTCCGACATGTCGTAACGTGTTATATTTAAATTCATAACTAAACTTTATTGTAAACAACACCGCCAAAGCACACAATAATAGTACAAGTAGACAAAGGCAACATCTGTAGAGCAACTAGTTAACTAGCCGCCATCTTGCTAATCCCTTGTTCGAGCTGTGGTTAATTATTTTAACCATTAGTAACTTATTTAACCACTGGTTGTGTTAACTATGGATCAAAAAACGAATTTGACGGAAACTTAACCATTTGTTGTTATTTTTAACCATTGGTCGCCTTAACTACGGATCAAAAAACCGGCCCTAAGCGCAGCCTTAGCCGAACGGTAAGGGCTTGTACTATTATTCTGTGGTTAGGGTAAGAGTTTTAAACCGAAGTCCGCCATTGGCTACCGGCACGCAGCTGTGCGGCGGCGCGCGAAGGAACAAGATGACATTTGGCAGCCTTCGCCGCATTCCGCGCGCGCCTGTGTGTGTGCGCGTGTGTGTGTGCGCCCGCAGTGCGGACGGCTGTTGTGTGATGTGTGACTAAACACGATCTCTGGAGCCGTAAACAAAAAACTCAACCATCATGCTTTTCAGCGTCTTCCTACCATGGGTTCTTGCAACTCCCGAACATTTAAGAACCTACTGCCTAAAATACGGATTGCCTACTAAATCCCCCCGACTAGAAGGCCTGCTAACCGGAGGATGGCAGAACGAGCAGACAATCAGACAGTCCAATAAGCCAGTGGGCCAAAGGTTAAACTTCAATGAATTAAAATATTTCAGTAAATTTAATAGGCAAGGTAGTAGGTACCGAGTGGTTGCGTGTGACCGCCGCCGGCGCCCGCGCAGGTGAAAGCGACCTCCCCTCCCCCTCCCCGCTCACCCCTCGCCGCAGTCCACTTTCCACCGGTCGTCGGCCGGCCTGCGCTCGCCAGCTCGCCACTTGACCGCGCGAGCGTGCGACCGCCGCGACCGGTACTCTGGCGACGATCGTACGAGCGGATACGTCGCCACGTGAACAAGACAACAATGGCCCGCTTGAGGACGGTGCGGTGCCTGGGCGTGCGCGGCACGATTGCTTCATCACTGATACAGTTACAAAGGCCGCACCGACACTCAATAGATAATCAAATACTCAAAAGGTAATCAAAGTTAAAAAGCCTCATCCTTGAATTACGAGTAAAGTCAATAAAAATGTAAACGAATAGGTATGCACAAAGCAGTGTACAATAAGTACGTTTACTGACAATCTAACGAATCAATGTCATTGATTGATTGATAAAATCGGCCTTCGAGTCGCGTTTGCCGCGAGACGCGCGTGCTATCATCGCCAATAAAATTGCACACACGTCCCGCAAGCAAGGGCCCTGCACGCCGCGCCCTCTCGGCACTGCCGTCAAGTTAACTCGGCTTGTAGCTAGCCTGCTTTCGTTTTCCTACCTTCAATGATAAAGCATAATTAACGGGCTCGAGGAGTTAAGACTCGGCGGTGATGTTGTTACGAGAGCCACTCGCAAGGCGCCTCCTCGCGCTGGGCCGCCAGGTCGCAACCTCCAGCGCAGCGGCGCGTACACGGTTAGCATCCGATGTACTCAAGCGGAGGACTACTCGCACAATTATTGCCGGCGAGTGAATTAGGTGTAGATGTTGGTCATTGTTGGTGAGTCGGTGACAGAGCGGAGCCTACATTCCTACAATAGTTTAACCGGTCTAAATATAGGTAAATGGTACGGGAGAACATCGGAAAGCTCCACATGCAATTTAATTTTGTACCCGTAATAGAATCTAGTGAAGACCTAAAATAAATCAGCATATAGCCGTTATGATGACGACACCAGAAATGAATAAATGAACTAGTACATTAATTTAGCAACCTTTGTGCGTGCCTTACGGGCAAGTAGTAGTGCTTGATTCACGTTTTCATATTATAATATGTAATATTATGATATGAATCGAAAATTGTTAATCAGAGCAACCTACATAACCCCGTGTTAAACACTAAATATGACGTTCATTAAGCGTACAGATACCATATAATGAAAAATAAATGAATCTGAATAATCACTGAAAGTAATCACCCCAGGCTCGCCGCGACTACACGTGCCCACTAAAGATATAAACGCGCGCGCACGCTCTGTGCTGCTTACTTCAGTTATTAATATAATTATAATCTTGTTCCTTCACGTGCTTAATAAGACGATATCTGCGCGGGCGCGGTGGGGTGGTGGGAGTTAAGAATTAAAGAGATTTCTAATTTCACAATCATTTTATTTCAACAGTCAACCGAACGTGGCTTGCGTTCACAGGTGACGAATCGTCGTTTAATTCGGTACATAAACTAACATATATACAGACACGTATACTCTCGGCCGCCATCACACGTATTTACAGAGCCTCGGCCGGCGCCCCTCACTTATCGCACTCTTACACTTACACTTAGCGTAACCGAAATACAAAAATAATACTGCGGAATAAATATTGCGGAGATAGTCCTTCGCGGTCAGCACACCGTCTCCATGGGCACGCGCGGCGCGGCGGCGGCGGCGGCGGCGGCGGGGGCGGCGGCGGGCGCGGGCGCGGCGGTGGTGTGCGTGAGCGACTCCCCGCACGAGGGCAGGTGCGAGGAGCTGTGCGCGTTGCCGGAGGGCGCGCGCGCGCACCAGGCGGCCGCCGCGCGCTTGAGCGCCGCCCACGCGTGGGGCTGGCAGCCCACCACCAGGAAGATGAACACGCCCTGCAGCGCGTTCAGCAGGTCGGTCGCGTACCACACGTACTCCGGCCCGCCCGCCGCCCACGACACCACGTCCGCGCCCCAGGTCACGCCCATCACCACCACCAGCTTGGCGCACACGCGCCCCAGCGCCGCCCTGCACCGGCAACACAACACGCTGTACACCATGCTTTAACACGCGCTGCTGTGGCTGGCAGTCACGCGTGCCTTTCAAGACTTGAAATCGTCACTACCTCATCACCGTTTTATCATCGAATTGCTATCCGAACCTACTTCACCCCCCGGGCCGGCCGGGGGCTGGCCAGGTAGATGACAAGCTCGTGCCATCACGATGACCAGTTACCACCATATTGTCAAGTAGGTTCGAGTAAGGCTTAATAAAATCAATAAATTTTTTTGCTGATGAACGTATGTATAGCACGGAATACTAGGCAACCCCGTTGAAGCTATTATAACCATCTCGGAGCATAATTATACGGATTGAATTATCCCTTTTGCAAACACTAATTATCAATGTATTGAATGTTAAAGGGAACTCGGGGAGCTTGGGGACTGACCTCTCGGAGGTGGACTTGACCTCGTCGCGCCGCCAGAGGCCGCAGGTGAGCTGGCGCGTGGTGGACACGAACAGCGCCAGGTTGACCAGCAGCAGCACGCCCACCGGCCCGAAGAAGTACACCAGGATCTCCATGTCGCCGTAGAACCTGCGCACGAGTCGGTCAAACGCTCCTGTCATCATGTTGGGAGTGCGTACCTACCTACTTCGGAGTCCCACACACTCGACACCTGTGATGCTCCATGCACGTTTGCAATCTCATATCCGTAAAATATGCGCCACCGCCAACCTATTATATTGTAGAAGACAACTGTTATGGGCGACATAGCCTTCGACGGGCTGGCTGGCGGCGTCCCCAGGGAGCCATCAAAGTCACGGGGAGACCGTGAGGTCCTCACAGGATACATCCTGTAGACGAGCTACTCGTAAGCTCTGGGCAACACGCTAGAACGCTTGCAACTCTCTGTTAATTGATATGCTAAGACTCTCGCTCGCCGTGAAAAACGGGATCGATCCCGCAGAAAATCGATTTGCTCCAGCCAAGACTGTCAATGAGCAGATCGATATACAATGTGTGTAACGCATATTTATTACCCTGAGTACACACAACCGCCTGGTCGTCTCGCTGACGAGAGCAGACGAGTAGAAACGTTTCGTATCAAACGTCCCTCTTAAATAAATATGACACACATTCGACAACTACAATCAAATAGCACTACGAAACTCGGCAAGATGGATAAGTGCATTTGACCGTTTAATTTAATACGTTCATGAGATTGATTCAAAGAGACGGCCGGCCGTGCTCGGCGTGAGGTCTTCCCGGTTTAGTGCTTCGCGGCTCTGGTCCGGATTTAAGCATCAACTTCGGAGAATTTCATTAATCCGGGAAGAGTACAAGTACTGGAAAAGGACCACAATAAGGTATAAGAAATCTGGAGATAGATAACGCGTGCAACATGCTCCTCTGAAGTAATAGTTTAGCATGCTCAATATGCTCATTCATTGCAACAGGTTTAAAATATCGTTAAGGTACATAACGTATGCGGCGTGACTGGGTGATCAGTTGATATGCTCGAGGACGTGATAGTTCAAAATACGTACAAAATCAAAAAAATCCCACGAGCTACGGATAGAACCCAATTAATCTGAAAACCCTCTGAGTCTGTATGCGTGGTCAGCGCCGGAGTGGGGCGCGACCGCGCGCGTTGAAGCGAACGAGGGCGAGGACCGCGTGTGCTGCAAGCGTCCACACTTTTAGTGTTTTGCTGGGTCAATATGTCAAGTGATTTAGCAGTGAGCCGGTATATACTGTGTAGTGGCGTGTAGTGGCGAGTAGTGGTGTGTAGTGGCGTGTAGTGGCGTGTAGTGGCGTGTAGTGGCGTGTAGTGGCGTGTACTGACCAGCAGCGCTGCACGGCGAAGCGCGGGCGCAGCAGCGCAGGCGCGGCGGCGGCGGGCAGGCGGTCCAGCAGCGCGGCGGCGCCCGCCACCAGCAGCGGCCCGCCCCACGCGTACACCATGTACACGCGCAGCCGGCACGCCTCCTGCCCGCGCTCCAGCGACGTCGGCCGGAAGTCCCTGCGCACCCCACGAGTCACGCGTCACGCGTCAGTCAGCTCCCTTGGCTCCCCACCACTCCGCCCAACAAGGTTACAACACGAGACATGCCCGAGCCGCGGCAAGTTGCACTTTTTGTTGGGCGGAGGCTGCGGCGACCATTCCTCCTTAACGCCCAAAATATAATAATATGAGGGTGTTACAGGTCTGACGTGTGATGCACAAATGGTATCAAGTAGCAGAGCAGAAAATCTAGATAAATGAATTCATACTTCATTGTAGTTCAAAATGCGATTCTGCTCAGCCGCCGTTGTCGCGACGTTCACGCGTGAGATACGTTCGGCGTTCGGCATAGAAATTATAGAAGCGGTTTTTAACTTGAACTAAAGGTCTCATTGCTCTGATTTGAAATGGTGATCTGATCATCTTCAACCAACTGAACAGATTGAATTGTAGCTCAGAATAATCGGAATCAAATCACTATTCAAACAAATAAATCTGTTAACTCTATTGTGAGCTACGGCGCGGCGACATCGACACTCACAGGCAGGAGATGCACGACTATAGTCAAAACTTATAACACCCTCATATTGGTCGGATAAAACCAGCGGCTGTTGGTTGTAGGCTTAGGCCGCGGGGACAGTGCCGAGTGCGCTCGATTTGACTTTTATTTTAATGTGTTGTGAAACTGTACAGTACAGTGAAAATGTACAGATGAATAATTGACTGGTTAGGTACTATTTTTTCATTTTCAAGTGCTTAAAAGAAACTTTGAAACCTTTGAAATATATTGTAGCAACAGTAATACAAGAAAACCCTACATGGTAAGCTACCGAGGGATGTTCAGAATAGTTAGGACATTCAAAATCTAAATAAGTACCCACCTATTTATATGGTTATAAGGTGGTACAAGATGTTAGGTATTCAATGTTTCGGTTTCGGTAATCGATATCTTCGAGAACATGTGGAGCGGCTCGTCCGAGTCGCATTTAGAGACACGAGTTGAATAACTTGCGATAACGTTCGGAAACAAACAATACTACTCGTCCTATCGGCGACGAAGGAGGCTAATAGTGTGTCGCGCGATAAGAGCGCATGCGGCGCGGAGCGGCGAGACTCACCGGAATGTCCACCAGATGTTGAAGCACATCGTGTTCAGCCAAAAGAACGCCGACAGGAACAGGAAGTGCATGCACACCGCTGCCGCACATGCACAGAAAGATCACACGTTAGAGCGCGCCTCGCAGCGGACGGAGCGGACAGAGATGACACGCCGGCGACTCGAGCGGGCCTCACCGAGAGCGCGGCACAGCGGCGCCGGCACCTGGTCCGCGGCCAACTGCGTGGCGGCCAGCAGCACGTCGCCCAGCATCAGCGCCGCCACGTAGTGCGTCTGGCAGCGCCAGTGCAGCGCGTGGTGCGCCGCCGGCAGCGCGAAGCCCGCCGCCAGCGTCGCCGCCAGGAACGCCGCGCCCACCGCCAGCCCCGCGCCGTACAGCGCGTGCCGCGCCCCGCGCGCCGGCCGCTCCGACCGCGCCGCCGCCTCGCACGCCAGCACGCGCGCGCCGCCGCCCTCGCCCGTCTCGCCCGCCACCGCCTCCGCGCACCACGCGCCCGCCGCCAGCCCCGCCCCGCCCGCCAACCGCAGCGCGCCGCCCGTCGCCAGCCGCGCGCCCGCCAGCGCGCCCACCACCGCGTAGCGCGAGCCCTCCGCGCACGCCGGCCAGCCCGCGCCCACCGCGCTGCCGTTGGCCAGCGCGCGCAGCTCGCGCAGCGCCTCCGCCGCGCGCCGGTCGTCCTCCACGCAGCGCGCGCCGTCGAACGCGCGCCCCTCGGCGCAGCACTTGCTCGGCCCGCGGCCCTCCGCCGCGTCCTCCGCGCACACCAGCGCCGCGCCCGCGTCCGCGCAGTACCGCTCGGGCGGCAGCGCCAGCGCCAGCGCGCCGCGCAGCATCAGCGACCCGTTGTTGGCGAGCAGCGCGTACGGCGCCGCGTGCTCCGGCAGCACGCGCAGTTCCGCGCAGGCGGGCGGCGCGGCGTCGCGCACGCGCCAGTGCGGCGGCAGGCGGCCGCGCTCCAGGAAGGCGCCGCGCGCGGGCGCGTACACGAGCGGCGCCCAGGCGGCGGCGGCGGGCGCGGGCCGGCACTCCGCGAGCACGCGCGCGCTCTCCAGCACGGCGGCGCGCAGGGCCTCGGGCGAGAGCGCGTGGCCGGGCGGGCAGCAGCGCGGCACGCCCAGCGGCTGCGGCCGCGCGCCGCCCGCCGCCGCGCAGCCCCAGCCCAGCAGCGCGAGCGCCGTCACCGCGAACATGTCGGCGCTCTCACCGGCTCACCGGCTCACCGCCGACGACCGCAGGACATGCTCGTCTATCCGTAAGTTCTCAGTTTTCGCCGCACTCACTTTTATCACTAGTTTATAATCTTTTGAATCACACATAAGCCGGGGGTGTCGTCGGTGAAAGTGAACTGTTGCACATCGTCGGTGGTTCACACGATACGAACATAATAATATTCCGCGCTCGATCGCCGGCACTCGAAAACACGTGTGTAAGCGTTCGACAACTACACGACGCGACCTCTCGCTCCGGGAGCCAGCGCGACACTGAGTTTTGGAGCGAGCGCGGCCGCGTATATCCGCGCCGCGCGACTGTACTGTCGCCGCCTCGCCGGCGCGGCGGTCGCCTGCCGCCGAGTGCCGCCCTGCCGGTGCCGGCCGCCAACAGGTGCGGCCTCCATCCAGCCTCCACCTCCACTCTGCTGTCTGCACTCTGCAGTCTGCTCTGCTGCTCCACTCTGCCCACAGACCACACTACAGTGCACTGAAAAGGCAAGTTCACGCAACGCGACGCGATCATTTATTGAGCTTTTTGCATTTTGCATTGAATGCTCATGAGCAAGTACGGCAAGGGTTGCCACTTGCAACGCCTCTGTGCTTGACTGACGGGACTGACCAGACCACCTACATACAATTTTCAAGAGGCGACCATTTTAGTCCTCAAAGACAGCAACGAAGTGGTTTGTACAAAATGTTAGTTTAAGCTAGTTAGGTAACATTAGGTAGGGTTATAATTACGTCTACATGTAATGTAGGTACATTAAATCGAGAGAAAACTCTACTTATGATAAATATTCCTTATCATCCATCACAAAAAGTTATGCGCACACCGAGGAGAGCTATCCCATCGCTGTATAACCTAACACAGGTAGGTTTCAGATATCAGTATGTATTTCTTTAACTGTTACAGGACTCGGATACAGATACTAAGACTTGGTGTATGAGTTAAGTAGCTAGGTGGCTCTGGGCTCGCCTCTCATTCGAGCGGTCCGGGTTCAAACCCAAGCGGCACGCACCAATGACTTTATTAAATTACGTGCGATTTAAGAAATTAAATGTCACTTGCTGTAACGGCGAAGGACGGCTGCATGCCTGATTGTTCTTCATAATGTTATTGAAAGCATGTAAAGTCTGCCAATCCGCACTTGGCCAGGGTGGTGGACTAAGGCCTAATCCCTCCCATTCTTAGAGGAGACCCGTGCCCAACAGTGGGACAAAGACAGGGTTGTGGTGGTGATGAAATTTTTAAACCGGTTGTGAAAAATGTATTCCTTCCATAAAATAAAGAAAGAGAACGGGGAATGTTACTTTGGAAGATTTTATAATTATTTTTATTTTCTTTATTATTCTCGGCTTGCACGGTCACCGTCAAGTACAGGCCTAAGCCAAGTGTGATTTAGGTGACATATATTTTTAATATTCCTTAGTTTAAGGTTGGGACGTGTGCTTGTATGGAGTCTGACTGACTGACTGTATTCGGTTAAACTATCGGCTTGAAGAAATTTTCGTACTAACCGGCAGCTTTCTGTAAAGTAATGTAGGTGTTAGGTTGCAGGTTATGAGTTATTACCGATAGATTGCCAATAACCTACCGCAGACGCGGCTCGACACCTGCGGTAGGCGCTAGGAGACGCTGTTGACTCTACAGGCGCTTTTTTGGAGAGCCAAATAAGACTAATTTCGTCCTATAAGCCCGTATATTTTGAAAGTTTCTCCATGATATTGTGGTTTGTAAATTGTGTGTATTAAATTGTTACTGCAATGTCGATAATGTATCCGGCTTGTTAGTTTTATCGATAAGTGCGAGTAGTGTCATGTCTGGTCTGTTATAGTGGTTGTGTGTTGAAGTTTTGTTGATATATCATACAGGTTCAGAGCAGTATTTATAGTAAGGTTGAATGGCTTTGACTAATTATGAGAAGTTATGTACCAAATTTTTGGTAGGTACATAACATGGGCTACTTGTCATGTCTGCACTTATAATCTGTCGGGGCCTGTCTGGTGGATCTACGCGCACCTGTACTGCCGGACTGCTGCCGGCCAGCGGCGAGTCACACTGAGGTACACTACCTACTACCAATGGAGTCTTACTTTACTACTACTCCTTTGCCTTGCTAGTAATATTTCGGACACCACACTCATCTGCATCTGATAGATCGTGCAAATATCGGGAATCGGATGGAGGGTAAATAAAAATGTCATGGAATAAATTAAAAGCACATTTTATTGATGATTGTCGGGCGCGTGCGGCGCGGGCGGGGCGGGCGGCGCGGGCGGGGCGGGCGGCGCGGGCGGGGCGGGCGGGGCGGGCGGCGGCGGCAGGTGCGCCAGCAGCACGTGCGGCGCGGCGGCGCGCGGCGCGGCGCGGCGCAGCGGCAGCCCGCCGGGGCCCTGCGCAGAGAGAGAAGCGTTACTCGCAGCTCGAGCGAGGAAGACGACCGGTTTACTTTATGTTCCGACCATTCATTCAATGCAGTAACCTGACAGACCAGGTACTGAAATCGGTTGGAGTACAAGGGTACGGTACCAGTATAAAATAGGTGTACCGTAATGAAATAACCAATGGCAATACCGCTATTTCCCCTTCAAGCGATATCGGTACCGAAACACACGTGCTCATTACTGTATATACCTGATGCGCCTTTGCCTGATTTAGCCTTCTATTAAAACTTTATTTTAATTGTAAACTTATATTATGTAAAATTCAAAATTTTAACTGAGCGTAACAATGTGAATGTTGTGCTCACCTGTAATTGTATGTACACGACTGCAAGATTTATTTATACTGTTTTTAAGCTGTTGCATAGATTCTATCGCGGGCCTGGGGTGGAGGCGGTCTACAGAAATTCCGTAACGAAAATAAAAACCTAACTACAAAAGTGTCGTGCAAAATTTCAGCCATCGCATCACCTGCCTCAGTGGCGCAATTGGCTAGCGCGTTCGGTTGTTAACCGAAAGGTTGGTGGTTCGAGCCCACACTTTATCAGATTCATTTATTTTTTCATTATTTATGGTATTTTGTATACGCTTCATGAAAGACGTGTGGCACTCTGAGACTGCCGCGGTAAAGTTATTGCATAGCATTTTTTATCAACTTATGCAATTATAATTATTTATTGATTTTATTTATGCAGTATTTTCAAAATCAAAATCAAAATTAAAAATAAATTGTAGGCGACTTGGTTGGTTTTCTATTTTTCACATGAATGTTTTGTACCTGAGGCTGCGGGGAGGGCGGGCGGTGCAGGATCTTGAGGTGGTGGCGCTGCTGGCGGTACAGCAGCTGCGCGGGCTTGGGCGCGGGCGCGGGCGCGGCGGGCGGCGCGTGCGCGGCCACCACGACCCGCTGCGGCGCGGCGGGCGGGGCGGGCGCGGCGGGCGCGGCGGGGGCCGCGGCGGAGGCCTTGAGCTTCTCCTTGGCGATGCGGTCGGCGCGGCGCGTGGCCACCTCCATGGGCGTGGGCGGCGCGTCGTAGTCCACGCCGTGGTCGGCCAGCAGCGCCGCGTGCTTGGGGTTGCGGTGCGCGGCGTCGTCGTGGCGGCGCTTGGGCGCGGCGCGGCGGCGCTCGGCCGCGTCGCGCATGGCGTCGAGCCGCTGCAGCGGCGGGCGCGGCGCGTCGTCGTCGGCGCGGCGGCGCGCGGGCGGCGGCTTGCGGTGCTTGCGGCGCGCGCGCTCGGGGTCGGCCAGCGCGTCGTGGCGGTCGCGGCAGGCGCGCGGCGAGCGGTACGGGCGCGCCGCGTCGTTGACCAGGTCGGCCAGCCACTCCCAGTTGGGCGCGCGCGCGGCCGGCGGCTCGGCCGGCAGCCGCTGCATGCGCAGCGCGCGGCGCAGCGCGGCGTCCTCGGCGGGCAGCCAGTCGAGCGGCGGCGCGTCGCGCGGCGCGGGCGGCGGGGCGCGCGGGCGGGGCCGCGGGCGCGGGCCGGCGCGCTCGAACAGCGAGGGCGGCGCGGGCGGCGCGCGGGGCGCGGGGCGCGCGCGGCGCGGGGAGCGGGCGGCGCGGTCGCGCCAGCGCACGGGCGGCAGCAGCGCGTCCGCGGCGGCCCCGCGCCGGTAGAGGGCGCGCGCCCAGCTCTCGCAGTACACCTCGCCGTCGCTGGAGGGCGGCGTGGGCGGGCACCACATCTGCGGGCGGGGAGGGGGAGGGGGTCAGTGCGGGCTCGCTGCGCTGCGTGCCGAGGCCGCCGACCGAGTGGTCGACTGAGGTGAGAGCGCTTACCGGCATTCGCTCGGAGGTCCCGTTTTCGTTGATCCACACCTGCGAATGTAATTTATAATTTATTGCACGGCTCGATTGAACGTTCGTTTAGAACTTGTCGGAATACAAAATACTTGTAAATATATTTTTAAACTGCAGCAAGTATCACTCATCCTCTGTTGGCCGTCCCCGGCCTGGACACACCACGCGGTGTCCGGGGCGCTGCCGAGCTCGAGCCGTGTCCGCACCGCACTGTTCAGGCGCTGACCAGACGGCAGGGCGGCGCGGTACATATCTGATATCCCCTTTAATCGTTCGCAGCTCAACTGGAAAGCTCGCCCGCCCGTCGTCCGCAAGCGGCCTTATAGGTAAGTGATTTGTGTACTATATGTACACAAATTTTAGTTATTAGGCGCACATAACCAGTGTTATAATTCTAAATTGAAAGCCAATTATTTCAAAGCATGCGACAAGGTTCGCGCACGTATTATTCCTTCATTATTGTTTGTTATAATATTTGCTTTTTATTTTTTTTCTCTTTTTTTTTCTTTGCTTTTATTATTAACTAGCACTTTTGTAGTAGTACTAAATAGTATATAATAATAGTTTTACCTTCAAATAAATCATATTTCTTTCTTTCTAATATTAATTAACTCATTTGATATCAGTACCGAGAAAGAGCATAAACAATGATTTTAGTACTCTATGCTAGATCAGTCTCGCTACTTCTGGGGGCTGATATGATTTCTCTTGTTATTCTATCTTCGGCGTACAACCGAACTCGGTTTGCAGCTAAAGCTCTCAAATGACCACCATCCATCCATCAGCCTTTCAAAGTCCACCGCTGGACATAGGCCTCCCTTAATCGGTGCCAGTCCTCCCGATCCTGTGCCTTCCAGTCCAGCGAATTCCCGTTGACTTTATTATGATGAAAAATAACCACCACAAGGCCTTATATAAAACCGAACTATCTATCACGTGCCGGTAACTTTAAATTCAGATCGTCACTTTGATGACCACAAGTGACCACAAGCGGCCGCCGGCCGGCGCGCGGTGGCGTGGTACCGGTCCGGTTTTACCTCAATCTCACGATTGACTTCCTCCGAGTGCTAGTTTTCCCAGGGACTTCAAATTATTTATCAATATGATTTTATGGAATAAAGAATCGTTTCGAGTTTTACTTGAAATTGCGCCTATTTGCAAAATAGACCACGTCTACAAGGCCCCATTCTTAATAACATTTATTTCTGAATAACTTATTCACAAAAATACTGAACACTTTGTTACACTCACTTGGTCAGTCACATTATTTGGACTTCTACTACTAGTCCAGCTGGTCCAGCGACCAGCGCCTGTTTTGCTCAGTGACTAATAACAGGCTGAATCTTCGTGAGCAGGTTCGGTTCGACGAGGCGCCCAAGTTCTTCTTCTGACAATTCTCGGTAGAGGCAGCTAATGCAGTGCGCAGGTATAAAACATGTCGATTCGGTGGGTTGTAGAAATTGTCTGAATAACTGTAAGCTTTTTTGAAGTAAAACTTCTTGAAGCGCGACTAGGGAGTAACTCAGATTTTTGATTCTGACGGATGTTCCGGTTATTTTCTTATTTATTTATTTATTTTAATCAAACGAGTACTTTTATTTTTGACGGATGTGACGCTTGTCTTTAAACTATTACTTTATTTCAATCAAACGAGTACTTTTTACTTTTGGAACGAAGTTCCTTATCGCGTGTTGCGAAAGGGGGCTAGACGGAAAAAATTAAGACTAAAAATTCTGACACTTTTTGGTGGTAGAACCTATTTACGGTGCGCTTGTTGTTTTATTTTGAATATCTAGGTTACATAATAAAATTACAATAACTTATAATAAGTTTTACTTCAATCGCGCGTAAAGGTTACACGCACACTTTTTTTTTAATATTGAGGTAATTGGACGATAAATTCCGAAAAACAATAGTCCTACTAAAAGGATGGCTTGACTTGAGCGTTCTACACTCCGAATACGTTTAAATAACGAGGTCATCAAAATTATTGATAACAAGTTGATTTTTTGTAGGAAGCTTAATAAATACAATCAAATTGTCTCACAGTCCTACAAATGTAGTGGTACAGTTTTCCAGTCCTACGTTTCGAAGTTGTCCATTCTACGGTAAGACTTTTTTCATTAATAACAACTGAATTTTACTATTTTCCTATCGGGAATAAAGTGTAGAACACAATTTTATCACTGTCCTGCATAAAAAATGGTATGTATTTCCAGAAATAAATGTATTTAAAAAAAACAATACATTTATTCAGATAATTTCGACACCTCACCTAATCGACATGTTTTATACCTGCGCACTGCATTAGCTACCTCCGAGAAAGATCGAGAATTGTCAGAAGAAGAACTTGGGCGCCTCGTCGAACCGAACCTGCTCACGAAAATTCAGGCTGCTGGACCATAATCCGCCGCGCAGCTGCCGAGTTATGATATTTAAACATCACTTTTTTTAACCTTAAAGAAAACCTTGAGAAAACCAGCATTCAGGAGAATTCTCCACGAGGGCGGTGGAGGGGGTGAGGGGGGTGAGGTGGGGGTTGCGGGCGGTCGCTTCGGCCGTAAATGCTTGCTCGTCTTATATCCCTGACGTTCGGATCGGGTCGCCGTTTTGGTAAGTCTCGCGGAGTCACCGGCCCGGAGGAGCGTCAAGCATTTACGGACGAATTCGAGCGGCACCAAAACGACGAACGTCAGAAATATAAAACGCAAGTGAATATTTAAAATCATTTATTGTTCGGTTGGTCGGGCGCGCCCGCGAGCCAGGCGTCCAGCGTGCCGTTGCGCAGCGCGCGCCGCCCGCGCCCGCGCTCGCCCGCGCCCGCGCCCGCGCCGCCGCCGCCTGCGCCGCCCTCGTCCAGCGTCCACAGGTTGATGTGCACGGTGCCGCGCGAGCGCGTGCGCGGCGCGGGCGCGGGCGCGGGCGGCGGCGCGGCGGGCGGCGACGGCGGCGGCGACGGCGGCGCGGGCGGGGCGGGCGCGCGCCGCCGCCGGCGGGCACGCACCTTGGCGCGCGCGTCGCTGCTGCAGTAGGTGAGGTCCGGCGCGGGGGCGGGCGCGGGGGCGGCGGGGGCGGGCGCGGGGGCGGGCGCGGCCTGCGCGCGCAGGGCGGCGCGCGCGCTCTCCCACTCGCGCAGCTGGCGGCGCATCTCGCCGAGCGCGGCGCGCTCCGCCTCGCCGGCGGAGTCGCTGCTCTCCACGAGCCGCATCGCGTACTTCTCCACGGGCGTCAGCTGGAACGGACGGAAGCCATTCAGAGGGCTCGGGTGGCTCGGGTTGTTGTGAACCGATAAAATCCTAAGTAGGAATGTGAGTTTTTTGTTTTGACGTTCCTCCTCCTCAACGAAGTTTTGATGTTTTATTGAGCATGGTATGGATGGATATGCAATAAATAAATAATAACAAACAATCGTTTCATTTTTTAAATGAACAAACTTTTTTTTTTAAATATTGACGGACAAACACGCACTTGAACGGTACAATTGGTAAAAATGATAATAATTACCCCGAGTATTTATTATCTCTAGGCAGTTGCACACTAACAGAATTTGAAATAATCACTGTTCTAAAAAAATTAGATTGAAATAAAGGAGCGGGTCTGGATGGAATACCTAATAAGTTTTTAAAACAATGCGCTGATACCTTGGCGAAACCGTTAATGATGTTATATAATAAGTCGCTTAAAGATGATATTTTTCCAGCTGTATGGAAGCAGGCTCGATTGACACCCAAACGGGATATTTCAAGTGTATGTAATTACAGGCCAGTATCAATACTTCCTGCACTTGGAAAAGTTTTTGAAGGTCTAATACAGCGAAGAATTTACTGGCACGTAAAAGAAACTATCCACTCAGAACAACACGGATTTATGCCAAAAAAGTCAACCTCATCGAACTTAATAGGTTTCGTTAATGACATTGCTGAAGCTCTAGATGACGGGGATGAAATGCACGCTATATATACGGATTTTAGCAAAGCCTTCGATCTAATAAATCACTCTATGCTACTAAAAAAACTCTCGGCCTTAGGAATTCATGGCTCTTTATTGCGATGGTGCGAGTCATATTTAGAAAATAGGTCACAATTAGTAATGAAACGTGGTCATGCCTCAAAGCCTTATATTATACCTACTGGTGTGCCACAGGGCTCGCACATGGGTCCTTTATTCTTTATTATATTTATAAATGATTTAGCAAAGGAGTTAAGGTGCCCTTTTAAAATGTACGAGGACGATTTAAAACTATACCAACGAATTAAGACTCAAGACGATATTAAAGTTTTGCAGGCTGAAGTAAATAAGGTACAACTATGGAGCGAAAAAATAAAATGAAACTAAATATAGACAAGTGTTATCATATTAAATTTACTAGGAAAAGGGAACCTACTAAAGCAGAATACTCTTTGAAGGGTGTAACTCTCAATGAAGTCAGTCAGATTCGGGATCTAGGACTTACCCTGGATAGGTGTTTGAGTCTTAGAGATCACATAGATGACGTGGTTAAAAAAGCCTCTAAGCTATCGGGATTTTATAACCAGGCAGGCTAAAATTTTCAAATATCCTAAAATACTATTACCCATATACAACTGTCTGGTTAGGAGCACACTCGAATGCAACAGCCCTATTTGATCACTAGGATATGCCGTGCACGTCAATAGAATCGAACGAGTCCAAAAGCGATTTCTCTATCGATTAAACTACATAAACAATAAATGCAAAAAGCTTAAATCTTACGAAAGTAGACTAAACTCTTATAATCTGCAATCCCTAAGCACACGGCGTAAAATAGCAGACATTTTATTTCTATTTAAAATAATCCATGGTTATATCATCTGTCCAGATATTTTAGATAAAATATATTTCAAAATTCCACGTTCTGGTAGTAGTAGAATTATTAATATGAATATATTTAGTGTACCGTTGTGCCGCACAAATATAAAAAAGAATTCTGTGTTGCGTAAAATGCTGTCTTCTTATCATGCCATAAGATCTTGTGTTACATTCAATTTGTGAACCAATAAAAAATAAAAAAAGGAATAATGTGCGGCGTAGTAGCAGGTGGTGCGGGTGGTGCGGGTGGTGCGGGTGGTGCGGGTGGTGCGGGTGGTGCGGGCGGTGCGGGTGGTGCGGGTGGTGCGGGCGGTGCGGGTGGTGCGGGCGGTGCGGGTGGTGCGGGTGGTGCGGGTGGTGCGGGTGGTGCGGGTGGTGCGGGCGGTGCGGGTGGTGCGGGCGGTGCGGGTGGTGCGGGTGGTGCGGGTGGTGCGGGTGGTGCGGGTGGTGCGGGCGGTGCGGGTGGTGCGGGTGGTGCGGGTGGTGCGGGCGGTGCGGGCGGTGCGGCGCGTACCTGCTTCATGAGCGCGGCGAGCGCCGCGGCGTCGGGGTCGGCGCGCGGCGCGTCGCGCTCCTCCTCCAGCGGCAGCGTCTCGTCGAACTCGGCCAGCTCGCCCGCCGCCTCCGCCCGCGCCGCGCGCGCCGCCGCCGCGTCCGCCTCGTCCTCCGCCGCCGCCAGCGCGCACTCCAGCTCGCCGCCCGCCTCCCCCGCCTCCCCCGCGCCGTCCGCCGCCTCCGCCGCGCCTTCCGCCGCCTCCCCCGCGCCGAACAGCTCCTTGATGTTGCTCTGGGGACGACGGGCTCCATCAATTAAAAAAAAGTCGAAAGCATCTCATCGGTAGATACAATATTAGTTAGACATGGCTCTAGACTCCGCCTAGACCGGGCGAGCGGACGTCGTCTCCCCCCGTCGTCCGCCGCCGCATCGGAAGTCCACGAGCTCAATCAATATAAACGATATATGTAACTCACGGCGCGCAGGTAGGAGGTGGTGAAGTGGCCGTCCTCGATGGCGCGCGTGCCGAGCGCGCGCTTCTGGTCGGCCTTGCGCAGGATGTTCTCCTCCACGGTGCCGGCCGTGACGAGCCGGAACACGTGCACGTCGCGCGTCTGCCCGATGCGGTGGCAGCGGTCCTGCGCCTGCGCGTCCATCGTGGGGTTCCAGTCCGAGTCGTAGAACACCACCGAGTCGGCGCCCGTCAGGTTCAGCCCCACGCCGCCGCTGCGCGTCGACAGGATGAAGGCGAACACGCGCGCGTCCGCGTTGAAGCGGTCCACGAGCGGCTGGCGGCGGTCCACGCGCGTGGCGCCGTCCAGCCGCAGGTACGCGTGCCCGTGCAGCGACAGGAACGCCTCCAGCACGTCCAGCACGCGCGTCATCTGCGTGAAGATCAGCACGCGGTGCCCGCCCGCGCGCAGCCGCCGCAGCAGCCCGTCCAGCGTCTGCAGCTTGCCTGCAACGGACACGACACGGACGGGTGTATACTATCGCTGCATGGCGGCGCTGTACCGGGTGCGGGAGTGAGTGGAGTACGGTAGTGAACTGACCGCAGTCGTACTGCAGCAGGCGCGGGTGCGGGAAGGCCACGGCGGCGCGCGCGGCGGGCGCGTGCAGCAGCGCGAGCGCGGCGCGCGCGGGCCCCAGCGCGGCCTGCTCCGCGCGCGCGCGCCGCCGCCGCCAGCCCGCCGCGCCGCGCCCCGCCGCCGCCGCCGCCGCGCCCGCCCGGCACGCCGTCCAGCATATCGTGAACCTGCACACACAACCACGACCTGTAGGGGGAATTGTAATGTTGGGGATTCGCCGATAGTAAACATACTTTGTGGCCGAATTGATTTACTTGATAAATAACTAGATGATTTTGGACTGCGATCTTGTTCGACTCCATCTCCATGAGGAAACCTGCGTCGACGGCTACGCGCGCGTCACGCGATGCTTAGTCGGGAGCTTAAATCTAGATCGTGACCTACTCGCGTCCCACGAGTTGCCGATCTGGATCACGGCCGGCATGTGTGGACAGACCGCCGTATCGAGTGTTCTGTGTTTCACCGAACACGAGCCTTACCACCATATATTATACCACGACCCTTCGCATGGAGTGGCGTTCTGCTGGCAAAAATGGCGATCCTTGACTGGTGTACCACGTGACCCGAATATGCCTGTGAAAACTAAAGGCAGTGTCCACCACCAGCTCACCGACGTACGTATTTACTTTAGAATAGCGGGACCGGAAGCGACAACATGCAAGCGGGCTAAGACGATCAGATCGTGGTTTAGTACGGCTGGCCAGCAGCGTTCATACCTGTCTATGAGGTCGAACATCTCTCGCAGCACGTCGGCCAGGTCGCGCGGCGGCACGAGCGGCGGGCCCGCGGCCACCGCGGCGCGCAGGTCCGCCCCGTACAGCGGCAGCCGCCAGCAGCGCCGCTCGTTGTGCGCCGCCAGCCGGCGCAGGCACGCGCGCCGCCGCGCCTCGAGCCGCGCGGCGGGCGGGGCGGGCGCGGGGGCGGCGGCGGGCGGCGGGCGGCGCGCGCGGGGCGGCGGCGCGGGCGCGGGCGCGGCGGCGGGCTGCGGCGCGGGCTGCGGCGGCGCGCGCGGCACGAGCCGCAGGTGCAGGCGCAGCGCGGCGGGCGGCGGGCGCGGCGGCGGCGCGGGCGGCGCGGCGGGCAGCTCCTCGAGCAGGCGGCGCGGCGGCGCGAGGTGCGTGGCGCGGTGCGCGGCGAAGGCGTGCGCGCCGGCCAGCTCGAGCGCGGCCAGGTCCCCGCCCAGGCGCGCGGCCAGGCGGGCGCGCGCGGCCACGCCGGCGGCCAGCGCCAGCGCGGGCAGCGGCAGGCGCAGCGCGGGCAGCTGCAGCGGGGAGCTGACGGGCCGCGGCTCGAACAGGTCGGGGTGGTTGCACACCTTGCGCAGCTGCATCAGCACGTTGATCACGCTCAGCAGGTTGCCCGACGCCAGGCTCTCCTTGGTTCTTACGCATTAGAAAAATTGATTATTGCAAACCACATGACGGTACCGCTACATCCGGCGGGAACAAAACTAAATCAAATAAAAACTAATATTTCCATTTTAAATTAATCGATTATTTTTGTTGCCTCGTGTCTCTGCTCCTCGACGGAACGATGATGGATCGTTGCGATGTATTTGTAACTGGCCAGTTAGAAACATTGCCAATAACAACGATGAGTCATCCGCCACACAGCCTGCTTTTTTTTTCTGACTCATTTATTCCCGAGAACCAGATAAACTTCCAGGTACTCGCTTTACTAGCCCTGAAGTTGCGGCGAGCGGGTCGAAAATGCCATAAGGAAGAATGGGCCCACTGGTTTTCTCATTTTTCCATCGAATGTGAAGATGTAGAGAGGAACGGAGACTACGACAAAAAAAAAAATCGTGATATTCCAATCAATCCGCACATGGCGCGTGACCGGAGGGACCGGCAGCCGCGGACGTGGTCAGTGTTGAAGTCGGTTTTCTTTGGTGTAGCTTGTCGTCAAATTAGGCTATACTTTTATATAACCGTCCCTAAATGGTAGTGGTACACAGAGTGTGAAGCTATTTTGAAATACATAATGTATGAAGTAAGGTTACGATGCACTCATGCACTCACTTGGCGCGCGCCATGAAGTCGTCGTAGAGGAAGCGCTGCCGCTTGGCGAGCCGGCAGAGCAGCACGTGCTCGTACTTGCGCGGCATCTGGCGCTCCACGTCCGCCTTGAGCCGGCGCAGCAGGAAGGGGCGCAGCACCTCGTGCAGGCGCCGCACCAGCGCCTCGCTGGCGCCGCCGCCCTCCGCGATGCCCGCCACCGGCGCGAACCACTCGCGGAACTCCGAGTGCGACGCGAACACGTCCGGCATCAGGAAGTGCATCAGCGACCACAGCTCCAGCAGGCTGTTCTGCAGCGGCGTGCCCGTCAGCAGCAGCCGCCTGCGACACACAACAAACACGCGCCGGTCAGCTCGCGCTCGCCACCCCACCCACCACCACCACCCCACCCCCGCACGAGACACTCACCTCTCCGTCTGGAAGTTCAGCAGCATCTGCCACCTCTGCGACTTGAAATTCTTTATGTTCTGAGCCTCGTCCAGGATTAAGTATTTCCATCGTTTCCTCCGAAAGCTCTGATGGTCCTGCACCACCAGCTTGTAGGAGGTGATGCACACGTGGAACGAGTTGGCCTTCGTCCAGCCGACGCGCTTCAGCTTGCGCTCCTTGATGGTCCCGTAGTAGGTGAGGATCTTGAAGGCGGGGCACCACTTCTTGAACTCCATCTCCCAGTTGAGCACGACGGAGGTGGGCGCCACCACCAGGTGCGGCCCCCAGTCGGCGCGCTCGAGCGCCAGGTGCGCCAGCAGCGCGATGGTCTGGATGGTCTTGCCGAGCCCCATCTCGTCGGCCAGGATGCCGTTGAGGCCGCGCGCGTGCATGGTGGCCAGCCAGTGCAGCCCCACGTGCTGGTACTCGCGCAGCGCGTGCCGCAGCAGCCGCGGCACCGGCGTGCCCACCGCCGTCTCCGACAGCGTCGTGCCCGTCGGCTGCAGCGACGCCGCCAGCGACGCCGCCGCCTCCACGCGCTGCGACTCGCGCTCCGCCCCGCCCGCCCCCTCGCCCGCCCCACCCGCCGCCTCGCCCGCCTCCATCAGCGCCTCCAGCCGCTCGGAGGCGGACGAGGCCGACGACGAGGAGTCGTCGCTCTCTTCGTCGGGCGAGTCGTCGTCGCTGTCCAGCTCGGTGTCGGAGGAGGGAGGCGAGGCGGTGGCGGGCGTGCGGGTCGCGTCGGGCGGCAGCAGGTCGCGCAGGTCGCGCGCGGCGTCGTCGCGCAGCGCCGCCAGCTCGGCCGCGGCGTCCCCGGGGCGCTCGCGGCGCTCCTGCTCGGCGATGGTGTCCTCGTCGTCGGCCGAGTCCCCGTCGGGCCCGTAGTCGGAGGGCGGGCGCGCGGGCGCGGGCGCGTAGCCGGGCGGCAGCAGGTCGCCGAGCGCCAGGCGCGACTCGCGGCGCAGCGCCTCCACCTCGTCGCGGTGGTCGGCGGCGTCGAGCGCGGCCTCTCGCTCCGCGGCGGCGATGGTCTCCTCGTCGTCGTCCGAGTCGCCGCGCGGCTGGAACTCGTCGTCGGAGGGCGGCGTGTCGGGCGCGGCGGGCGCGGCGGGCGCGGCCAGGTTGGCGGCCAGCTGGCGCGAGTACCGCTCCGTCTTGTCCACGATGTAGCTGAGCTGCTCGTCGAGCGCCTCCTTGCGCGCGCGCTCCACGCGCCGCACTCTCTTCCACTCCACGAGCTGGAACATCATTTTAACAACGTTAAAAAATATGAAAAAATATGTCAATTTGACTTTCTTGTCTTTGATCTCCCACTACATCCTCTCTGTTGTACAAATGGGAAAGTGTGTTTGTTGGTTTGTTCTACTGCTTCTCCTTAACGAAATGCTGGATCGAGGTATTTTTTGCAAAGATGTAAAACAGTGCCTGGAGAGTAATATAGGCTATTTTTTAATCCCGGAAAATTGCATGGTTCCCGTGAAATGGATAAAAAATGTCATCGAATTTTAATCGATCGATGTCTCTTTCGGATTACGATGGGCTGAACTGCGGATGAAGCTTGATTTTGCTTTGAATGTTTGGTGTAGCTTGTCGTTGACAAACGCTATACTTTCTATATTTTAAAACATCCCATGGAAGAGGTACTTCTGAACGTTAAACGAGAAGACGCGGAGGAGCCGCGGGGAAGGCTAGTCTGCAATAAAAATGCATTTTGAATCAGCCCCCGTGCAGACTTACGGTACATTGAAATATCTTGGATAGAATGTTATGTGTGATAAGAAGAGATTACCTTTTCAACGTTAGACCAAAACATTCGTATTTCCTTCGCAGCAAAGGCGGCAATTTTCTTAAGTTGTATTTCTTGTGCTTTTTCTGCTTTCTGGGCGGCCAAGGCCTTGTCTTGGAAGTGTTTTTGCACGGCTCGAGCGCACTGGAAACAGTCGAGTAAGTAGTGAATCTCACGACCAACGTCCCGCCTCCACCCACAGCACACACATCGCGATAAACTTCGATACGTGTAGCCAAATATTCGCGAATCCTCCGGGGCTTCGTGTCGAGGTCACAAGGAATTCGCTCTGCTGTCGGTAAGCTCTACCCAGGATGCTCTGAAGGATATCGGCCACAAAAGGAAGTGTCTGTATATGATGCTTGATTGAGAAAAAAAATAACCTGAGTTGGGTTTATACAAGCGACCGTATAAAAAATAAACGGCAGTCGCCGATAGGTTATGGCTTAAAGGACCAAAAAAATTACCAATTAGTATTTTGCGTCTGTTAGTCGCGATAAAGTTGAGAGCGCGCAACGCGCGGCCACGCGGACTGACCTTCTTGGCGGCCTGCTTCTTCCACTTGCGCTCGTGCGCGAAGTCCTGCGCGAGCCACGCCATCTCCTCCAGCAGGTAGTCCCAGTGCGACTTGGCGCGCGGCGGCTCCAGCACGCGCGGCAGCCGCCGCTCGGCCCACAGCCCCGCGCGCGCCAGCTCCGCCACGCGCCCCGCCACGTACGCCTCCTGCTTAGCCTTCTCCACCATCTCGTCGGCGGCGCTCGCGGCGGCGGCGGGGGCGGGGGCGGCGGCCGCGGCGGCGGGGGCGGCGGGCGCGGCGGGCGCGGGGGGCGGCTCCGGCGGCGGCGGCGCGGCGGGCGGCGGCCGGCGCGCCTCCAGGAAGGCGGCCAGCTGAGGCGCCGGCGGCCGCTTGAGCCACGCCGCGTAGTCCATCATGTTGCCGCCCGCCTGCAGGAAGTACAGCTCGCTCAGTTGCTCCGTGAACCTGCAACCGAGGGCGACGCTAGAGCGGGGAGGAGGCGGCGGAGGGAGCGGGTGGTGCACACGAGGGGCGGGGGGCGCGCTCACCTGTCGCGCAGGTTCTTCAGGCGGAGCAGCTTGTGGTCGAGGATGCGCCTGCGCAGCGCGGCGGCGTCCTCGGGCCCGAGCGGGCGCGCGCGCTTGCGCGGCGGCTCGTCGGCCCCGTTGAGCGCGCCGCCCGCCGCGCCGCCCGCCGCGCCGCCGCCAGCGCGCTCCACGCCCTGCAACACAAAACGCATGAGCATGGTGACGTAACTATTTAGTAATCTGTGATGCTCATACATTTTGCTGCCGATGCTACGCTATTAAACGTTTAAAATCAAATAAGTAGTACATCTATAATACATAATATTATTAAACTAACAAGTCTAACTGTAAATTGAATAATAAAAATTGAGTAATAATAGAGATTGGTAAGTACTCTCACCGAGGCTCCGCTATCCAAACTCTGAACCTGTCAGTGAAGCATGGAGGGCTAGCGCTAATAGAAAGAATGCCATAGACAGGAAAGCCACAAAAACACTGGAGGTAACACTACCGGAAGGAAAGAGTAGAAGACGACGTTGATATTGATGTGACACTTGATTGGACTTGATTTAAATTATACTCGAGAGAGAGAATTTGAGGAAACTTATTTATTGATTTACTGTTAATTTTTTTTATTTAATTCGGACCAGTTGGACTTGGACCTGGACAGCAGGGTTCTTGATATATGGCATACTTGCCGGTTACAGGATCCTTGTCGCATAGACTCTCGTCATCGTTGATGCGATAGACCGGGGATCGGATCGCGTCGAACATAAGAACGTCCCAGAATCTTGATGCAAACATGATTGCAAATCCCCTTCCGTCATTGGCAACAGGGCGTCTTTCCTTAAATTATAAGCTAAAAAATTGGATACGGGCTTAATGCTTATCATCATATTGTTGTTTTGTAACTGTGGAATGGGAAAGACTGTAAATTTCATACGTATCGCCGGTATCGCGGTGAACTAGAGGTATTTTTGTTACAAATATGAGGTAATTTGTAGACATTCTTGTTTTTATTTTTAGAAGACGATAGATTTCAGATAAGCACCTGTGTCTTGGGTGACCAATAAACAGCTGATTACTATGAGTACCGACTGCCGTGACGTCACACGCACCGCGTATATTGACTTTTAGCGGCAGGAACGACATGTTTATTATAACTTAATATCTTCGTAGGTAATGGTCCGATTTCGATAATTCAAAAAGAAATATAACTCTCTTATGACATAGAGAATAACGTGGATACTAGTTCTATTGAATTTGCTTTAACTTTACTGCTCCTCATTTAATTTGTTTGAAAACGTCTCTACCCTGGGGTATTTCGGTTCTACTTTCCCTATCAAGATAACTAAAAGAACAATTTAAAAAAAAGTGCGTGCGTACAAAGTACACATGTCAGAAGTGAAACTTCTCTGGGGTAAATATTCAAATATTCACAAAAAAAGAATAACTAAATATAAATATTCATTTGAAAGTCTTGTTGTTTTATTACAAAACTTAAGTTAGTCTTTATAAGTTTTAATTTCAATTTACAGCTGCTGCTGCTAGCTATTGCCATATACACTTACTAGCTTTTACCCGTGGCTCCGCGTGATGAGTTGTTTATCATACATGACAACGCCATCTATTATCAACATCCGGAACTAAATATCTAGCAAATAACAAAACATCTATATCTTCCCATGAGGATGTTTTACCGCGGTAAAAAGTAGCCTACGTCACTCTCCACCCTCCTCACTATCTCCACACACAAAAACCATATCATATAATAGCTTCGTTGCGACGTGAAAGCCGGACAAACAAACAAACACACTTTCACATTTATAATATTAGTATGGATCCAGTCACATTAAAAATAGCAAACCAGGACTAGATGTCACCTGTTATTTGACTCATACAGTTTAATTTTGCTTTGACAGCGACGCAGGGCAGAGATACTGTACTTCGTGGATAGAGAGAGTATTCGGAGTCAGAATAGCCGGTTGTTTTATGTTCGCACCGCACGGTATCTCTAAATTACGATTCCGTTTAGCGATCTTTTATCTGTATTTTATCTTATTTAGTCTGTCGTATATATCTTTGGTTTTGGATTTTGTATCTGTATTTTACTCGTATTTAGTTTGTGGTATAGCTTTGGATTTAACCTGTACTGTGCGACGCATGCTGCGCGACTTCATCCGTAAAAATTTTACCCTCATGCGCCAAAATAAGTTTCTCTTCAAAAAGAAGGAGAAAGGAATCTTTAAAACAAATGACTCCTAGAGAGAAGGCAAAAAAGATATGAAAAAAAAGGCAAAAGAGCGTAGAGAACGTCTCGGAACTCTTCAAAATATAACAAATGTTACAGCAACACCATCAATTACAGATGGATGAGTTGCCAAAATTAAAATAGAAAAAAATGTGAGCCGACACGGGACGCCTGGCAGATGTGAAACATCGAAATTATTTTGTACAAGTAATATGCACAAAAGTACAGATTATGACAGGAACTAAAACATATAAGAAAAAAAAAAACAACGTGGCGATGCGTCGCCCCGGCATTCGTCGCCACGCCAGAAATCGGTTTTACGTGCGGCTATAGATGTTTCACATCAAAAAAACTATTCTGCTCTCCAAAACGGAAAACAGTAACTAGTGACACTGCCTGTTACGCCAGGGATCGTGGCTTCGAATCCCATTCAGGACACACATTTGTGTGACAATCACTTGTGTTCGTTAGTGTCTGGATGTTAATATTATCTATTCAAGTACGTATTTCAATCAATCTATGTGTGTATCAGTCTCTTACAACTAGGGCTGCCATCTCTAAAACCTGCCCCCCGGACCGGAAGCGTAAGTTCCCCGGATTTTTGACCTTTCACCCCGGACATTTCAATACTTTTTTCATACACTTACACAATGTATTTTTAATAACATCAAAATGTCCTCATATTTTAAAATAGACTATAATCAGAACTAAAACTTAAAAAACCATAAATCATACCTTTTTTTAACAATCCTACATGTTTATTATTGTTGTTTACATTCATAGAAATGTGTAACTACTTAATTTAAATTAAAAAGAAAACTAAGTTATAGTTTTTAATTATTTAGTAATTCTTTAAGCAATAACATTAAAATGCCTTCAAAGTGGCTGTAGTTTTATTTACATAAATTCTGGGAACGGGATCTGATCGAAAACCCGGACTTTTATTGTAGTCCGGGTTTCACCCGGACTACAATTAAAACCCCGCCCGGACGCTCCCCGGACGTCTTCCAAACTATGACAAATCCGGGGAAACCCGGACGGATGGCAGCCCTACTTACAACCATAGTTAGTACAGGCTCGCATCTAGTTTAGGGTCAGATGGCCACATGTGGTAATGCCTATGATATTTATTATTATATAAATATTAATAGTAATGAAGAATATAATTATATATTTTTTTAAAGATGACTAATACGAGGTTATGTGCTGTAAGAAAGATAACAAGACAAAGAAGATCAGAATTAAAAGAGAGTTCTTTTGGGTATCTCCACAAATCTTTCATGAAGAAGTACAATATAGCAATCTCGTATTCTCTATTTTTTTTTTTTTTTTTAATAATAATAATTCATTTTTTTCAGAAAACAGTTTAACAAAATTTATACGTTGTTGGGACATCCTTGTAAGTAAATATATTACCTGTGCCAGGATGTCCCGCTCTTCCGTGGAGAATGTTTTGTGAATTAAACTTATAATGAACATACTAATAACTTATTAGAGTTACGAAAATACAATAAGAAGAAAAAAGAAAATTAAATGCAAATAACTAAAATGTGTGTGTATGCGTGTGTATATCATATATGAGTGAGTGGTGTGTGTGTGTGTGTGTGTGTGTGTGTGTGTGTGTGTGTGTGTGTGTGTGTGTATGTGTGCGTGTGTGTATGTATGTATGTATGATATGTTTTATGTGTTGAGTGTAATGAGGACTGGGCATTCACGTGATTACGTCGAGTAAAGCCTCAGTCTCATCATAATTTAGTTTTGTGAGCCACTCAGTTAGATGCCCCTTCAGTCCAAAAGTGTTTAGCAAATATATTTTTAGTAATCTGTTCACTTTCTTGTATAAATAGAGTGATTGTTTAGTATACTGTTGACTAGCAAATTTAGTTCTAGCTACTATATTATTCTCTATTCCTAAGTTTACTCTTCTGTTTGTTTTAGTTGCTATATCTATAATCACATTTTTATGTCTCTTTAATATTACTTGTATTATATATAGCTTTCTCACACTGAGCAAGTTGTTTATAGAGTATAGTTCTTTAGTGGGGAATCGATAAGGTTTGCAGTACATTACTTTTAACAAAGCGCGTTGACTACGTTCTAGTTTAAGAAATTTAGTTTTCGATGCTCCCCCCCACACTGGAATGCAGTAGGACAGTATGGATTCAGCAAGCGCTGTGTAAACTTGTTTTAGTACTTTATTTGTTGTAATATGTCGTAAGGTTTTGAAAATCCAAATAAGTTTCCTAATTCTGCTGGAAAGTAGTTCCAGGTGGGAATGCCATGACAGTCTTTGATCAATAATGATCCCTAAATATTTAATAGAATCTATTTTATTAATTTTTGGACAAGAACACTTTACTTCCTGGTCGTTGCAATGGTGTATTTGTAAATTTGATATTTTAGGTTGAGCGTTATTATTTATTGCTAAACATATATAGTTTGTCTTGTTAGTATTAAGTGTCAAAATGTTAGATTTAAGCCAATTAGATATTTTTCTAAGGCCCGTTTCGGCGTTACTATGAACTTCTTTCCAAGTTTTCCCATGAAAGACTACAGCAGTATCGTCTGCATAAGAGTAAATATGCCCATTTTCTATTTGAAGGTTACATAGGTCATTAATATATATTAAAAATAAGGTAGGTCCTAAGACACTACCTTGTGGAACACCGAATGTTATTTCAAGGTCAGTACTTGTATAACCTTCAATTTTTACGCGCTGTTTGCGATCACTTAGGTAGTCCTTCATCAGGTTAAGCTGATTACCTCTAATACCAATACTTTCTAGCTTTTTAACAAGGATTGGTATAGATACTGTGTCAAATGCCTTTTTTAGGTCCAAAAATACAGTTAGACATTTATTTTTACGATCAGAATGGTCAACAATACGCGAAGTTAAATCTAAAATTGCATCTTCTGTACATTTTCCTTGCCTAAAGCCATATTGAGAGGTTGATAAAATGTTAAATTTATTAAGATAATGAATGAGTCTGTTATTAATTAATTTTTCCATTATTTTAGATATCCCCGTTAAGACTGAGATTGGCCTGTAGTTGTTGATTTTAGTATTATCTCCATTCTTATACACAGGAGTAATGATTGATTGCTTCATGAGTGAGGGGAAAACGCCTTTAGTAAAACAAATATTTGCGAAATAAGTAAGTATAGGAACAATTATGTCTTTTGAACGTTTTAGAAAATTTGTAGGAATATTGTCTATACCAGAAGCACTGCTTGATTTTAAATTCATAAGGATTGAACTGACCTCATCGTGATCGGTGTTTAACAAAACAAAGGATGACGATTGATTATTGAATGAAATTGTTGATTGAAGATTGGGTATATGTACTGATTTCTTATGGAGTGATATTTGTTTGTTAGTTTTTATTTCTTTAGCAAGATTTGGTCCTACATTGGCAAAGAATTTGTTTACTGAGTTAACAGCCTTCACAGGACATGGGTCAATATCTAGTAATTGTGAATTTGTTGTTTTAGATTAGTTATATTTTTAATATTCTTCCATAGCACTTTTGGGTTCTTATCTAATAATAATTTCCTATCATATATACGTTTCAGTTTTTTAATTAAGTTGTTACAGTAGTTGCGATATCTTTTATACGTTATTTTAAGTGTGTCATTGTCAGGATTATGTTTAAGTTCTTTTTGCATTTTATTCCTATTTCGTATACAGCATAAGATTCCGTGAGTTATCCATGGTTTTATTGTTCTTTGTTTTTTAGGTAAGCTCGAAGTATGTGTATTTTCTTGTAAAGATTCAGTGATTTTACTGGTAAGAATTTCAAGTTGCAGTTTGCAATAGTCTGCCTTTTAATGTGAAGGAAGTATCCTCATATAGAAATTTAAAAAAAAAATTGAACAATTTTTCTTAGAATCCATCACTTAGAGCTTTATCTATATATTACTTATGTATAGTTGAGAGATTTATCGCTATATGTATAAAATAGTATAAAACAACAATTTTTCTTAGAATCCATCACTTAGAGCTTTATTTATATATTACTTAGGTATCGTTGAGAGATTTACCGCTATACCTATGTATAAAATAGTATAAAAAAATTGTCTAAAATATAAAACTGTATAAAATATAAAACTGTGTAAAAAAGCATGAGCGAACACTATCCGCCTACAAACTCCTCTGGAGTTTGGCGGGATGTTTTAATTGTATTAGTCTTAAGCATTTATTGAATAAAGTTTCTTTAAAAAAAAAAAAAGTAACTAAGGTGTTTGGGTCATCGCAGTGTAGTAAAGAAGATAAGTTTTTATTTTCTAGAGTTATAAGAGCCTTGTCAAAATCAATATAAGTTTTCTTCTTGACAATCTCTTTTATGAATTTTATTTTAGTCAAACTACAAAATACCATGAGATGGTCCGTAACGGTTGTGTTCAAAACGGCTACATTAGCAGTAATCTTTTTCCTATCCAGTTTTAAAATGTAGTGGTCTAAGCAGCTATTATCTCTGGTTGGTAACATGTGCCCTGGTAAAAGTCCAAAAGTGGAAAGCATATTTAAATAATTATGTCTGTTATTATGATCCATGGAGCTTTCCTTAGGTTTCGGAAATCTATTCTCTGTCACCTAAGCCTTTTTGGATCACACAATCGTTTTGTGAGAAACGTGACACTTGTTACAATGGCATGATAATTTATATATGTATGTATTTGTATTTTTGTGAGTGAAACGCTACAAAGAAAACCTGATTAATGATTAATATGATAGTCTGATTATATGTTAAAAACAATGTTTAATAAAAGTTGATTTTATTAAATATGTTATTGTGTCAAAATCTAGTCCCTGGATCTAATAATAGGAATAAGTCATCTTGGCGTCTCTCCCCTGCCCGATGTATTTACCGTGGTCTTCAAAAAAAGTAATATAATTTGTATAAGTGACTTGCCCTAACATGAAAAGGTAAATAAACAAACAAATATATATATATAGGTTTCATGAAAGAAATCCAACATTTCTCATTGGCCGTATCCCCTTGAATGCACTTGAAACCTCTATCATAGAATCACTACCATGATGGTTATTATCAGAGATGCAACGGATAGTTGTTTGGCCGGATACCAGATACCGGATATTCGGCCTGACCACTAGCCGAATATCCGGTATCCGTCCGCCGATTATTCGGCCTGCGGTATGATACCTACATTTTAAGTTTCGTAGGTGCGCGTCGCGTTTTTATACATCATAATTTACCTTTAGTGGTTTTCCAATACTAAATTATTTAATATTACTTACTAGTTACAAATAAGTAACTTTTTAAAATATCAATATTATTACCAAATTAAGTAAAATAATTGATTTATTATAAAAGTTGTTTAAAATAATAAAAAGCTTGGATTACAAGTACAACTGTTAACTTACTAATTACAAATAAATAATTTTGTTAACTATCAATATTATCACCAAATAACTTAAAATATTTGATTTATAAAAGTTGTTTAAAATAATAAAAAACTTGGATTACAACTTTAAAACTGTTTTTTTTATATAGATTCCAAATCTAACAAGTTTACTACCTATCCGGTATCCGGCCGGATAGTACATTACTATCCGGTATCCGGATAGTAAAAAATGGGCCGGATAAGCCGGATACCGGATAGTAACCGAATATTCGGTGCATCTTTAGTTATTATAATTTTTTTATTTTGAAAATTATTCTAATATTCATATTGAATAAAAATACAAGGTTGACAGTAATAATTAATGTCTACTGCATGATGATAAAATTATTATAGTAGGATTAGCTATTCATCCAAGTTAGTATCATCTCCTAAGAATTAAGATTGACAAAAAATTCATTAATCACAAGCCAAACCATTCTATTAGTTTTGACTAAGGTCAGGCCTGACATTTGATTAGGAAAACTAGAAGGCACAACAAATATTAAGATAAAGTATACAGTGTAAACTCTTGATAATGAATTTCAAGGGACCGAGCATTTTCTTTCATTTTAAAGAGTTTTCATAAGAGAAAAAATAAACCAAAGGTGCATTTAGTAATTGAGACCAAAATTTCCTACAGACAATGTAATCTAAGAATAATAGCACATGTGTTAAAGCATTTACAATAACAAAAGCCAGACAGCTGTTTATGACCTCAGGTATCTTTCTTAGAAATTTCAGCACCTCAAAAGATTAGTTTTGTTTTGTTTTAATTGTTGATGAAGAAATATTTTCATATTTAGAAATATGAAAATATTTCTCCGTAATTTAGAATGGGTATCGTACTAATTTCTACGTTAGAGAAAGTTTTTCATTATAACGAATGACGTTATAAAGAGTTTACACTATATATGTATGTAAAGGAAAATATAATTTCCTTTGATAATCCACGCGACATACGTGGCTGGATATCCATTTTATAATCCATGATAAATTATGACGTATAAGAGTTGTCAATTTATTAAAAGAAATTTTGTTAAAATAGAAAGCTAGGAAAGAATAAAATTGTGATTATTAGAGATCGACATTAATAAGGAACATTAAATGTCGTTTCTTTTATTAAAGATAGAAGAAACTCAGTTGTGTTTTAATTAATTGTCGTACAAAATCACATATTATATTAATATTATAAAACGACATTTATTGTCAGAAAATGGAAAAGTTGAAATTTACGTTTCAAGTAAAATCGACAACAGACGGAAAGTCGAACTATATTGCCGTAACCACAATTGCCACACAAGATGACAAAGTTTTCTTGATTCCGGAGGAATATCAAGCAGTATCACAGTACCATAAACATGTCTACACCTCTAAAGCTTTCACTACAGTGAGAAATACATTGAAGAAAAGACATCAAAGCAGAAGCGTATGGATAAAAATGACAGAAGCACTGTTAGAAACGTACTGTGATGAGGATGAAAACATGATTTTCCTGGACCAATTCCTTGAGGAAATTACCCAAGAACAGTCAGCCATTGTGAGTAAGAAGAGTTTGGAAGATCCTTTAGTGAAAATTTTGGAAAAATTAATTGAAAGTCAACAAAACAAAGAAAAACAAAGTATAAAGAAGTTAGCAGACAGATTTGTGATTGAAAAATTTGATGGAAAAAATATAAATGCATATAACTGGATGGAAACATTTGAAAAAGAGTGTGCTAGGTTTGACATAGTAAAAGAGGAAGAAAAAATTGAAATTTTTAGATTATTTCTTGAAAAATCCTGCACTGATTGGTACTCTTCCATGATGATCAAGCATAGTTTACAATCGGAGTGGTCCGAGTGGAAATCAAACTTTTTGCAAACCTATGCAAATAAAGGTTGGACCACAAGCAAGTATGCTTTATTCTTTAAGTATCAATCGGGATCTTTATTAGAATATGCTATTAAAAAAGAAAAACTTCTATTGGAAGTAAGAAAAACAATAGATCAAGGCACCCTAATTGATATAATTGCTGCCGGCTTACCAGATTTCATAACGGACAGAATCAACAAAGAGGAAATTGTACAAACAAAAGATTTATTTAATGAACTTGGCAAGTTAGAACATTTGGTTGTAAAGAAGAAATTTATAAAAAAGAAAGATGATACTAAGCAAATTAAAGAAAAATGTAGTATTTGTGAAGGTCTACAAAAAGGTGTGCGCTATCATCCAGAAGATTCCTGTTGGTTCAAAACAAGAATAAATAATGGAAAAGAAAGAAATAATAAACAAATAAAGCACATTAACAATTCAGAATTGGAATGTGAGCTGCAGTGTGAAGAGCCAAAAAACTAATAGTGCCGCCATTAATTAAAGTAAAATTAGTATTAAATAAAAGTGTTGAAGTATTTGGAATCTATGACTCTGGCTCAAATGTATCATTGATAAATTCAAGATTACTGAAGATAGACAATAAAGAATCGAGTTACACTAGCAATACTAATTTAAAAACAATTAATGGCGTGAAAAAGGCAAATGGCTTAATAACACTGGATATAACTATTTTGGATATGGAGAAAAAAATGAATGTTTTTGTAATAGACAAAGAAAATTTCGATTACGATTTTTTGATCGGATTGGATTGTATAAAAGAGTTTTTCTTGATTCAAAATGAAAACTTAGAAATCTCTCAGAAAGTTCCTATTCAAAGAGTTACAGTTGTTTCTAAGGAAACAAATAAGTCAGATATTGACATTTCTAAGGAAATAAAGTCTGATAATTTAATAAACTTCAATGAAAACTTCATTGAGGAAAACTTCAGAATTTGGATAAATCATCTAGACTATCAACAACAAGCAGTAATTGATGATTTAATATTGAATAATAAATCTGTTTTTGCTAAGGACAAATATGACATCGGAACGGTAACGGATTATGAAGCACACATTGATCTGTCAATAGAGAAATATTGCAGTAAAAGGCCATATCGTTGCACAATTGAAGACAAAAAGGAGATTGAATTACAAATTGGAAAATTATTGGAAAAAAAAATTATAGAAGAATCGTATAGTCCATTTGCAGCTCCAGTTACCTTAGCTTATAAAAGAGATGAGAATAAAAAGTCAAGGTTGTGCATAGATTTTCGAGACCTAAATAAAATCGTTGTGCCTCAATCACAACCATTCCCACTTATTGAGGACCTAATAGTGAAGACTAGAGATTGTAAGTTTTTTTCGACACTGGACCTGAATTCAGCATTTTGGTCAATACCTCTACGTGTCACAGACAGACACAAAACTGCATTCGTTACGCAAGAGGGCCATTTTCAATGGACTTGCTTGCCATTCGGTTTAAAGACTTCACCGGCCATATTTCAGAGAATAATGTGTAATATAATACGGAAACACAAGCTTGGAGACTTCACAGTATGTTACATTGATGACATCTTATTGTTCTCAAAATCATTCTCAGATCATGTCAGACATCTGGAACAGCTATTTCAAGCAATTAAAAGTGAAGGTTTTAGACTCAAATTCTCTAAATGTACATTTGCAGCTGACTCAGTTAAGTACTTGGGTCACATAATACAGAACAATTCGGTAAGACCTCTGAAAGACAACTTAATATCAATAAAAAACTTTCCTACCCCAAAAACGAGGAAAAATGTGAGACAATTTTTAGGGAAAATAAATTTTTACCATAAATATGTGCCAAAAATAGCAATAAAATTGGAACCATTACATAACCTTTTAAGGAAAGGACAAACCTTTGACTGGACTAAAGCATGCCAAGAATCATTTGATGAAATGAAACAAATATTATGTTCTCATCCAATATTGACCATTTTTGATCCGAACTTACCTATCCATATATACACAGATGCCAGTATTCTAGGAGTAGGAGCAGTTCTAAAACAGCCACAAGAAAACAATGAAGAGAAACCAGTGGCATACTTCTCAAAAAAATTGAATGAAGTTCAAAAAAGGAAAAAAGCTGTATATCTAGAATGCCTAGCAATTAAAGAATGTGTGAAGTATTGGCAGCACCTGTTGATAGGTAGGAAATTTACTGTCTTTTCAGATCACAAGCCCTTGGAGAATATGAATATAAAGTCAAGAACAGATGAAGAACTGGGAGATCTAACGTACTACCTATCACAGTATGATTTCCAAATTAAATATTCTCCAGGAAGATACAATATTGAAGCGGATTGCCTTAGTAGGAATCCAGTACTAGAAGCAAATGAAAACCTAGATGAACAATTAAAAATAGTTAACACAATAACACTAGAAGACATCTTAACAGACCAAATTAAAAATGAAAAGATACAGTGCAGAAAGGACAAATTAATAAAAAAAGACAACGTTTATTACAAGAAAGTAAAGAAAAAACAAAAGATAATCCTATCAGAGAAGTTTAGTATACAATTCATCAAAAATGTACATGTAGACCTAGGTCACATAGGAATTAAACAAATGCAGAGAATGATCAGCTCGTGGTACACAGCAGAAAATATGACAAAAAACATAAAAAGAATCTGTGAAAGCTGTATAGTATGTATAAGAAACAAATCAAGGGGACAAAACAAATACGGATTGATGTCCCACTTGGGTCCCGCTACGAAACCTTTTGAGATATGTTCCATTGATACGATTGGAGGATTTGGGGGATCAAGGTCAACAAAAAGATATTTACACCTGCTATCAGATCATTTCACAAGGTACGCATACATTTTGACCTCGAGTACACAAAATGCAAATGATTACATAAAACTTGTGAGAAACTGTGCGGAAACTAACGACATTGGCATGATTCTCTCAGACCAATATCCAGGCATCAATTCTGGAGACTTCAAGAGATTTTTGGATGAAAAGAATATTCTAATAATTTTTACCGCTGTGGACTCGCCCTTCTCAAATGGATTAAACGAAAGACTAAATCAAACGTTAGTCAATAAAATCAGATGCAAGATAAACGAAAATGACACTAAACTAGCATGGACAACTATAGCACAAAACTGTGTAAAAAACTATAACGAAACGGAGCACACTATCACTGGATATGCTCCAAAATATCTTCTTAACGGCACAGATGTTACAATTTTGCCAAAAGAACTGAAACTTAAAAAAAACGAGTATGATTTGATCAAAGACAGAAAAGTTGCTTTGGAAAAGACAATTAAGTCACATAATTACAACAAGACGATTTATGATAAAAATCGAAGACATGTAGACTTCAAAGTTGGTGACACCGTTTTTGTGGATAATGGAAACAAACTGAATAGGAAAAAGCTCGACGAATTGAGAATCGGACCCTATAAAATCATAGAACAAATATCAAACTCAATATTCAAGATAAACACCAGCCATAGGAAGTCAGAATCGAACTATTTCCACATTTCGAAATTGACTCCTGCGCCTGCGCTTCAAGATCATGAGGATGATGTGTGACTTAGTAGTTTTGTTGTTGTATCTTCTCTGGGAGGGGAAGATGTAAAGGAAAATATAATTTCCTTTGATAATCCACGCGACATACGTGGCTGGATATCCATTTTATAATCCATGATAAATTATGACGTATAAGAGTTGTCAATTTATTAAAAGAAATTTTGTTAAAATAGAAAGCTAGGAAAGAATAAAATTGTGATTATTAGAGATCGACATTAATAAGGAACATTAAATGTCGTTTCTTTTATTAAAGATAGAAGAAACTCAGTTGTGTTTTAATTAATTGTCGTACAAAATCACATATTATATTAATATTATATGTATATATTTAATGCCACATGCATTTTAATAAGCAGATAATAATATAATGATGATGATCATAGCCCTTTCTTTGTCCCACTGTTGGGCACAGGTCTCCTCTCAGAATGGGAGGAATTAGGCCTTATTCCACTAGCTGGCAAAGTGCGGATTGGCAGACTTGACTTGACTTCAAGAACATTACGATAAACTCTCAGGCATGCAGGTTTCCTCAGATGTGTCCTTCACCATTATAGCAAGTGATATTTAATTTCTTAAATCGCACAACTTAGAAAAGTCATTAGTACATGCTGATTGGGTTTGAACCTGCACTGCTCAAGTGAGAGTCGAGTTTGATAGCTACTGGGCCCCCGCTTTAATAATATACAAGTATGATTAATCTAAATCATTCCTCTGACTTCCAGGTAAATCGATGAAATTTTATTTATTGAAATTTTTTTTAAAGGTTTATTAAATTCATGGATTGTTTCAGGATTGTTCTTGTATTTTTACTTTTGATTGATGATTGTTCTTGGATTTGTTCTTGTAATTTTTAACTTACTTTGTAAGTTATAAACTAACAGTGCAATTTAGCTTATCTTAAATTAAGAATATGTGTAATTCCTTAGTTTTGGAGAAACAAAATACAATCCTATGTACACAAACTATTTCATTTATCTTAATACAACTAACCTATCGAACCAACCCCAAAAGGTACTCACACTATAAGAGTTATGCAAAATTACAAATGTGTGGAGACAGACTAATGCTCTCGTTTAACAAGGCTGAATTGTACATAATTTATTCAGGAGTGGCACTTTTACTCACCATGAGTGGCAGTGTTTCACCGGCTGCCGACGGCGACGCAGGATCATCGCGCCCGGTCATACTGTGACATTGCGGGATAAGGAATTCGATTCAATTTAGTTATTACTAAGATTTATACATAGGTACACTAAGGCACTGCACTGCACTCCTTTTTCTATATACTGCATTCACTGGACGCCAAATAGCTTGTTTTGTTTATTCATTTATTACACTTTTTGAACGAAAACTAAATAGTGACTTATGGAACTGAATTGAGCTAGGGGTCCGCCGAGAGTCTCGCAAAACTTTAGATAAATATATGGGATTCACTTTCATAAAACCGCCAATAATACTTCTAGCTGACAAGTCCAGCTTTGTGTCGGCCATATTGATTTAAACGATTTGATGTTCCATTCGTACCGTTCTGTGGTGAATTTATTAATCACTGTTATTCAAATTGTTGTTAAGTCATCATTCCACTTAAAGTACAAAATAAATTCACAAATTATAACAGAATCTTTTACATACTTTATTTTAAGTTAATAAAGAAGTATACATTTTATTTTTATAACATTGAGATTTACTTTTACCATAAATTATGTAGAGTAGAGTAGAAACCAGTATATAAAATTTACTCTGTGGTAGAAACTAGAAATCAAGCGGCACATACATATTAATACATAATAATTATACTCTCTACTCCAACGATCTTTATCACTATGGATTTGTCCTAATTGAAAAAAGAGCCTGTATACCTAAACCTCCAGGGGCAGTTAAAATGGCTGGTTTTACTAGTGTTGTGCGTACTATGTGGAGACGTTATCGATAGAAAATACGATATTTGTTGACGTGATAACGTCTTATAAATCGATGAATGCCTACACATATGAAAAAAAGTGTGACGTCATCCTCCCGTACAATATTGTGTGTATTTTAGAATAAGTACCTACATTTTAAAGTGCATGTATGAGTATGTTGCAGGTTTTCATTCATTCATTGTATACCCCTAGGTGAATTAACAGAGTGCGAAATATTTCATCACCGTTTCATTGCCATAAAATCCTTCTTAGAAAATGTTTCATATAAATATAAAATACGATTAACTTTACATAAGTTAATCGTTTTTTTTTTATAATAAAGACGGACAAACAGACATGCGGGCCACAATGAACTAAACACTAACACCATGCCGAACTTAATCACTACCTCTGTCATTAAGGAATGGTTAAAAATATAAAAGTATAGGCTTAATCGACAGCAAGCTACACCAAACACTAATCAAAATCTAGCTTTACCCCACAACGCCGATCAGATTACGATAAATTTATTATTATATTATCGAGCAATCGTTAAATTAATCTTGTATGCGGTACATTACTTGCATGTATTTGATGGCATTAAAAATGGCCGATCCAGCCACGGCTGACCCACGGACAAAGTAGAAACGAAAATAAAATGGATCCGAATCACTTCACATGTCTCTTTTTTCATAGACAGCTGTCAATTAGTGAAAAAGAGACAACATGTATTTTACATAGTGTGCATTAAAAAAACATAAGCTATAATAATATAGTCAACTAGAGCGTCTCCATGTATATTGCTATCTCTATGCTCTACTCTCTACGTCGTTCGTAGAGATCTCAGTATAATCTGACAGTATTCCCTTAGGTAGAGATACTAACTAGAGACTACTTAAGGTATATTATAATAAATAACGTAGTAAAATCTCAGACTAAGGATTTTTTCCATAGTCTGAGAGTAAAATGCACTCTGGGCTAACGTAATTTTACTTTAAAAGCATTTAATGCAATTTTACTTACTCACGTGTTATATAAGTCGGAAATATGCCGAATAAATTCGATCTATTACGATGATCATCATAAGGAGTGAACGTGATCGCGGCGAGCACTGCGTACACCGAGTGTACGGATAGGAGGATGAGGATAATTTATCATTTAAATTTAATTTATCCAGAAGGAGGACAATTTGCCACCGTTAAAGTGTAGATTGGGAAGAATTATGGCACTGTTCCCAGGGCCCGATGGAATCGCTCGTGTGGCGGAAATTAAGACAGCCAACGGGGTTGTGAAGAGATCTTTTGCTCGAATTGGTCCACAGCTGACTAGTGACGACACTCAACTTGGTTGAACGCGCTGCTTTCAACGCCTGGGGACATGTATACGCCTGTTGGAAACGCACAGCAATGTGAATCAAACCATCGGCGGTGCTATTAAACTCTGTTACCTAATTAAAAGATACTTGCTCACTGTCATTGTTCGAGTTATCACGTTTTTAATTTAATCTCAAAATCCTTTTGTCCTATCATTCCAAATAGTTCATAATTTCCTGCATATCAACCCCAGCATTAACACATGGTCACCCTAGTAAAACAGACATGCACGAAGTTTCAGAGCTTATCTTCCGGCTCGAGTTTTATGTGAGACTACACATTCCTGTTTTATACAAAGTAGATCTATTAATTCCGTGGTACGCACCCACATAAGACTTTAGGCAAATGATCTGTGGTAGTACGCTTCTCATTTAGCTCATTGGTTATTGATCATTGATAACAGAACTAAAGAGGATGTGAAATAAGGTCACGTGATTTGAAGCCAATGATGTCCATAATAATTCCACCCACAACCACATAAAAACAGTAACCTGGCTCATAATTGGTAGTATTGTACTCTTATAGTGTATACTGTCCAAATTGAAAAAACGTTTAATTAAGTAAAAAAATTAAAAAAGTAGTTTTGTATTCATAAATGTGGAGGAAAAACTTATTAAAAAACGCACTATCTACTGATAACTTACTCAACTTGTTGACACTGGAAGCCATTTTAGAAATTCACAGGAATTTCTAAAATGGCGTCCATAACCAGCTTCAATCAAGGCGGTTCTTTGGTGGTAGAACGTAAGATTTTACTAATTGAATTAAATATGTGACCTCTCTTGTACTTTTTCTACAAGTACAGATTGTGACGTGTAAGAATGAGATAGCTATATTTTTGTTATGGTTCATATTTGGTTGATTTTTCTTTAATGAAAAAATATATAGGAAAAATAGGGCCTATCCTCTTTTGTTCTGTTATCAATGTTATTGATGGTGACAGTTGACATTTGTTGACATCTTATGACGTGACACGTGACGTGACGTACATATTTTATTCAATTCGACGGAATCGGATAGAAATCTGTAAAATCAAGGGAGTTAATATTTGAAGATTTCCGATTTAAAATTGTAACACGAATTCTAAATTGCTTATCTATTCGTGAACAGTGTATCCATTAGTAGATTGTCCATACTTTTTATTGTATTCATTATTGTCAAGTCTAACGCTTTCATAAACATTTGTTTGTGATATAGTATAAACTCTACAGCTCAAATTTGTATGTGAAGGGATGTGTTGGCAAAGGCGAACATCGAGTTATATGTAAACAGAGGTTTGATGTAGGTAAGTGTAGCGGCATTATCTAAAACACTGATAGGAACTGCTATTAAATAGAAAAAGGGGCAGTACAGGAGTAGCTGGCTAATAAGACTGTGGTTTTTGTAGTCGTATTGTGTGTGATTATTGTGTTCGCAAAACAGTACTTACTACAGATTCATACAGATGTATTGTTGATTGTTCCAGCACATGGCAACCAAGTTATATTGTTAATAAATTTTTTATTGAGTGAAACTTGTAAGTTTTGTTGTTAGTTTCTGATAACACTACTATGCACTAGTATGCACGTTCGTATTGTGTGATACTTGTGTTTTGTGGTTAATACAATACTTCTTACTATAGTGTTAATTTATAATCATTGAACTAAATGTTTCTGTTGAAAACCCTTTTCAGGATACTTGTTAATAATTGGTAAAGGATTTGTTTTATCCAAAACTGCTTCAGCTAATTCCATAGTAAGTTCTTAATATATTCATATATTTAAAGTCTTTCTTCTTTACTTAATTTTATAGGCATTTTAAACGCAAAACGATCCCACTCTACCAAGTGCAGCTCAGCTCCTAGGCTCCGTACAGTTAGTACAGTTAGAAAGTTAAACCAATCTGCTAGAACAATAAATTTATAAAAGGCTTGCCGCTATTATCCCTACTATGATAATGATTTGTATGAGGCATAGACAGGGGTGCCTCTGCGAGGGCAGAAGTACAACAGTCAAGAGTAACATGTGCGGGCGTGCGGCAGGAGCGGGCGGCGTGGCGGGCGCGCGCATGTGGCGCGGGGCGCGGGGCCGGGCGCTGGGCGCGCTGGCGCTGGCGGCGCTGCTGCTGTGGGCGTGGCGCGGCGCGGCGCCGGGCGGCGGCGGGGGCGGGGGCGGGGGCGGGGGCGGGGCGGGCGGCGCGGGGCGCGTGGCGGGCCGCGACCTGCCGCTCATCTTCATCGGCGGCGTGCCGCGCTCGGGCACCACGCTCATGCGCGCCATGCTGGACGCGCACCCCGACGTTCGCTGCGGCCAGGAGACGCGCGTCGTGCCGCGGATCCTGCAGATGCGCCAGCACTGGATGCGCTCGCAGAAGGTCCCCTTCATATCAATCTTGTACATTAACTGCCATATCGTATTTGAGATTCAGGCTATCCTTGCTCCTGCATATTTGTAATTCTTAATTTTATCTTGGCGATAAAATACGACAAGGTTACATACGAGAGGGGTGTTTGTTTACAAGGGTGTACAATGGTGCGCTTCGGTCGCAGGAGAGCGTGCGGCTGGAGCAGGCGGGCGTGTCCAAGGCGGTGCTGGACAACGCCATCGCGGCCTTCTGCCTGGAGGTGATCGCGCACCACGGGCCGCCCGCGCCGCGCCTCTGCAACAAGGACCCGCTCGTGCTCAAGATGGGCACCTACGTGCTCGAGCTGTTCCCCAACGCCAAGTTCCTGTTCATGGTGCGCGACGGCCGCGCCACCGTGCACTCCATCATCACCCGCAAGGTGCGCCGCTACAGGGGCCGACACGCTGAGCTTAAATTAATATTACTCATTACATCACCTTTACATACTGTCTCTGCGCAGGTGACCATCACGGGTTTCGACTTGAGCAGCTACCGGCAGTGCCTGAGCAAGTGGAACCACGCGGTGGAGCTGATGCACGCGCAGTGCCGCGCGCTGGCCGACCGCTGCCTGCTGGTGCGCTACGAGGCGCTGGTGCTGGCGCCCGCCGCCACGCTGCGCCGCGTGCTGGCCTTCCTGGGGCTGCCCTGGCATGACGCCGTGCTGCACCACGAGCGCTACATCAACCAGCCCAACGGCGTCGCGCTCTCCAAGTAAGCCCCGCGCCCGCCGCCACGCTGCGCCGCGTGCTGGCCTTCCTGGGGCTGCCCTGGCATGACGCCGTGCTGCACCACGAGCGCTACATCAACCAGCCCAACGGCGTCGCGCTCTCCAAGTAAGCCCCGCGCCCGCCGCCACGCTGCGCCGCGTGCTGGCCTTCCTGGGGCTGCCCTGGCATGACGCCGTGCTGCACCACGAGCGCTACATCAACCAGCCCAACGGCGTCGCGCTCTCCAAGTAAGCCCCGCGCCCGCCGCCACGCTGCGCCGCGTGCTGGCCTTCCTGGGGCTGCCCTGGCATGACGCCGTGCTGCACCACGAGCGCTACATCAACCAGCCCAACGGCGTCGCGCTCTCCAAGTAAGCCCCGCGCCCGCCGCCACGCTGCGCCGCGTGCTGGCCTTCCTGGGGCTGCCCTGGCATGACGCCGTGCTGCACCACGAGCGCTACATCAACCAGCCCAACGGCGTCGCGCTCTCCAAGTAAGCCCCGCGCCCGCCGCCACGCTGCGCCGCGTGCTGGCCTTCCTGGGGCTGCCCTGGCATGACGCCGTGCTGCACCACGAGCGCTACATCAACCAGCCCAACGGCGTCGCGCTCTCCAAGTAAGCCCCGCGCCCGCCGCCACGCTGCGCCGCGTGCTGGCCTTCCTGGGGCTGCCCTGGCATGACGCCGTGCTGCACCACGAGCGCTACATCAACCAGCCCAACGGCGTCGCGCTCTCCAAGTAAGCCCCGCGCCCGCCGCCACGCTGCGCCGCGTGCTGGCCTTCCTGGGGCTGCCCTGGCATGACGCCGTGCTGCACCACGAGCGCTACATCAACCAGCCCAACGGCGTCGCGCTCTCCAAGTAAGCCCCGCGCCCGCCGCCACGCTGCGCCGCGTGCTGGCCTTCCTGGGGCTGCCCTGGCATGACGCCGTGCTGCACCACGAGCGCTACATCAACCAGCCCAACGGCGTCGCGCTCTCCAAGTAAGCCCCGCGCCCGCCGCCACGCTGCGCCGCGTGCTGGCCTTCCTGGGGCTGCCCTGGCATGACGCCGTGCTGCACCACGAGCGCTACATCTGGTTGATGTAGCGCGCTCTCCTATATATCTTTAACGACGACGACGATACCGTAGTGCGGCCTTGAGTGCCAAACCGTCGGACCCGGGTTCGAACCTTGGCTGGGCAGATTTATTTATTTATTTACCTACTCCAGACATGAATGTTAAATTCTGCTGTGTTCTGTGTGAGTCTGAATCGCAAGCCGATCGGCAGTTTACAAGTAACACTGAGCACATATATTGTTTTCATCTCATACGCACGTTTCATCAGTCAATAACCATTAATATGGGTAATAATGTGCGCAGCGTGGAGCGGTCGTCGGACCAGGTGGTGCGGCCGGTGAACCGCGACGCGCTCGCCAAGTGGGTGGGCCACCTGCCGGCCGACGTGCGCGCCGACATGCCCGAGCTGGCGCCCATGCTGTCCGTGCTGGGCTACGACCCCTGGGGCAACCCGCCCGCCTACCGCGCCGACGACCCCCCCGACCCGCTCGACCCCCCCGCGCCCCCCGCACCCGCCGCGCCCTCCCCCAGCGCCGCGCACCCCGCGCCCCCCGCGCACCCCGCGCCCTCCGCCGACCACCCGCCCTCATAAACGATATGGATCTGACACTGGTTCTTTCATTTATGCTACACCTATATGCATATATACAGGGTGTCCCAGAATGAATGGATAATCCTTGAGCCCCGCACAGAACAGCTCTCCAGCGCTTAGGAAAAAATATAAAAAAAAAAAATTCCAAGTGATACCCAAAATATGATTTTTTTTAGAAAAACATACGTTATTTTACCTTCACTTCACATTCATTTACACAACTGCCACAAATTAATGATATTTTTGGCGTTTTTGGTGTCATTTTATTCCTGATAGACTATACTACTAGAAATACATCAAATAATATAATTATCTGTGATACTTTTTTTATAAAAAAAATAAGAACTTGAATTTTTAACATGAAATTTGATACCAAAATAATTTTGACATAGTTTGAGAGTGTTTCATGTAAAAAAAAAGTATGAAAACGTAAGTGTCCAGCTATTTTAAAAACATGCGCAGTTAATACAGATTAAATAATGGTATAATACATCATTTTATCTAATACTACTACGAAGTTATTGCTATTGAGATGAAAAACGAGTAAATACGACTAAAATTAAAAAGTTAATGTCTTAATACATTTTAATAATAATAAAACATTTCAGGTGTCGCTGCGACCCATAGACGTCCCACTGCTGGGCACGGGTCTCCCCCACAGACACTGCTGCTGCGGGAGGTCCAGAGCATACTCCACCACGCTGCTCCAATGCGGATTGGTGGAGGGGTTAGTGGCCAACCCAGTGTCGAATGTTCTCAAGCCACCCGAAGGTCTTCGACAAGGCTTAACGACTGTTTCGTAGGAGGTAATGGAATCCCATTGGTTACAGAATGATGGCTGCCCTGCATATTATGGTACAAACGTCCGGGCTTATTTAATTGCCACGTATCCAAACAAATGGATTGGTCGTTTGGGTCCTATTCTGTGGCCTCCTCGATCTCCAGATTTAAACTGTCGGGATGTTTTTTACTGGGGCTGTCTAAAGGAAGAAGTGTACTCGAAAACAATTTCAAATGAGGAATTACGCAGCCGTGTTCAAGAGGCCGCTTCAAAAATAAATGAATGACTCTACGCACAGTTTCTTAGTAGAGCCTATAAAAGAAGATGTCGAGCGTGTATTAGAATCGGTGGCAGACAATTTGAACACCTGTTGTGAATAAAGATTGATGTAATGTACACTTGAAATGTAGCGTCCATAGCCCAATGGCTCGCGTCGATTCAATGTGACCGAAAGAGTTAAGCAACGACGGGCGCGGTCGGTTTGTGGATAGGTGAGCGCTAGTGGCAAAATTTCACGGACGCTACCGTGCTTCGGAGGGCACGTAAAGCCGTCGGTCCCGGTTGTTTTCAATGCTGGAAACAGTCGTTAAGCCTTGTCGAAGACCTTCGGGTGGCTTGAGAACATTCGACACTGGGTTGGCCACTAACCCCTCCACCAATCCGCATTGGAGCAGCGTGGTGGAGTATGCTCTGGACCTCCCGCAGCAGCAGTGTCTGTGGGGGAGACCCGTGCCCAGCAGTGGGACGTCTATGGGTCGCAGCGACACCTGAAATGTTTTATTATTATTAAAATGTATTAAGACATTAACTTTTTAATTTTAGTCGTATTTACTCGTTTTTCATCTCAATAGCAATAACTTCGTAGTAGTATTAGATAAAATGATGTATTATACCATTATTTAATCTGTATTAACTGCGCATGTTTTTAAAATAGCTGGACACTTACGTTTTCATACTTTTTTTTTACATGAAATACTCTCAAACTATGTCAAAATTATTTTGGTATCAAAATTCATGTTAAAAATTCAATTTCTTATTTTTTTTATAAAAAAAGTATCACAGATACTTATATTATTTGATGTATTTCTAGTAGTATAGTCTATCAGGAATAAAATGACACCAAAAACGCCAAGAATATCATTAATTTGTGGCAGTTGTGTAAATTAATGTGAAGTGAAGCTAAAATAACGTGTTTTTCTAAAAAAAATCATATTTTGGGTATCACTTGGAATTTTTTTTTTTTGATATTTTTTTCTAAGCGCTGGAGAGCTGTTCTGTGCGGGGCTCAAGGATTATCCATTCATTCTGGGACACCCTGTATATACACCCTACCCTATAGTTGCACACCTGAAACTACCTTTGTACATTTTTAGGTAAAACCATAGACTACCTGTGGTAAAACCGACGATTCCGTTCATAAATTAAGAAACTTCAGCAGTTTAATAATTTTGTAACATATACGTTACCTACGTAGGTACTAAGAGCAAGAATACAATACGTATGAATATTTTGAACTCCGAATACTGAACTAACTTTTACGTAGGTTGTGAATATTTTTCCGCTCTCACGACCAAACGTGCTTGCGTAGGTATCGCCCGTGGCCTGCCTCCGCCACCACAGAGTACATTTTATATAACTGAAATCCGCCACAGCCTCCGTTCTGTTCTATAGTGGGAGGCTGCAATTCGCATTCCGCAAAAAGAGGAAATACATCATGAACATCGTAATTTTATCATACAACAACCTTCCTTCGGTAATTTTATCATACAATTCTACACATTCCTGTAAAAAAAACAAACAGATACCTAGTACAAGTACCTAAAAAGTATTCCTGAATATCTTTGTTGCGAAAACTAATTGCAATATCAATATCAGCACTGCAATATATGAATAGTGAGCATCGGTTAGATATGCCTAAAGGATCTTAAAACAAAAACAAAAATAAACTTGAAACTAAGTAGGTAGATGACGATTTTGTCACGGTTCTAGAACAGACAATGTGTCGTAAAACCACGTGCCGATGATAGTGTCGATACGACTGTAATAGCGAACTGTATTTCGATAGCGATCAACCTTGCCTCGTATGTTGGTAAGTATGTAAGTAAGTGACTCTAAGCATTGACCTATTATTACTATGGACATAGGGTCTCATTGCGAAAAAAATGTCCCACAGTTACGCAAAACACCTTATGAAGCTTCAATTACACTGCACAATGAAAAAGAGAACTTTATGAGAGGGTCCATACATGACTTCTATTTATCGAGAGATAAATCGCTCGCTTCATATGAAGAAACATCACCAGGTTGATGTAGGAATAGGAACATTATTATCTATATTATATAAATTGAATTTATTATATAGTTGACGTTTTTTTTTTATCTAATTGTTTTAATTGGGTCTCGAGGAAATCTAGAATAAATACATTTTGTTATTAAATTTTATTATTAAAAAATACAAACTAAACAGATTAAAATACATATTTTGTAATTATTTGACAATTATAAACATTTATTGTAAAAATACGTGTGTACAACTAGCACAATGCAGATACATTTGCAAGTAATACTGGCATGCAAGTTGTGCCCACGCATGCCAGTATTAGTATTACCATCGCGTATGCACAGGACAGTTCGTGAGAGAACTCATTCCTATTCTTGCGCGCCGAAAATGGATAACAATCGAAGTGAATACCTACCTACTACAGCCCGCTACCACAGCTACCACAGCTACCGGCATGCCCTGGCGCCCCAGTAGCGGTCGCGTCTGTTCACACGTGCCAGGTTGGCAACCTCCCGAGGGGCGGGGCCTCCCGTCCCTCAACGGGCATGCAAGTAAATCAAATGTTGTGCTACTTACGAGCTACATGTATGCCAGTTAGCGTATAGATACACAGGACAGTAGCTGGCGCGCCGCGTGCAATGCAAGGAGCTGGTATGTGAGTGGTGGTGAACCACCACAGCCATTTTTTAACGTCCATAGTTCATCACCTCCGTCAAAATTGCTTTCGATATATCGAGCTGCTATGCTGCTACTATACTATTAATACTATTAATGTTAACCTTATCTTAAGATATTTATTGATTGTCAAATAAATATCCAATGTTAAATCAATAAAACGTATTGATTAAAATTGATTTACATACGTAGCTGGAATTACAAGATACGATATACATATATAAATATAGCCAGTAAATTGTAATGGGTAAACAATTATTGTTTGGCCGCTTGGCAGAACGATGTCCTCTATGTATTAAAGAGGTGTTTACGAAACTTGTAGGTACTCAATTAATACGCACATTCCATTAACAACAAGATTAACAAAATAATTAACTATTTAATAAAGTCATGTCAGTGTTAGAAATTAGTTCATATTAAACTCCGCAACACGGCCACACTTGACACGCGGCGAGCGGCGAGCGGCGAGCGGCTAGACGGGCAGCCGGGCCGGCGGCGGGCGCGGGCAGCCGCTCGAGCAGCCGCAGGCGCGCTCCACGTGCACCAGCCGCACGGCCGACAGCACGCGCGCCAGCGGCTCGGCCGCGTCCAGCGCCGCCCCCGCCAGCGGCCGCAGCGCCGCGCGCACGCCCCGCGCCGCGCCCGCCGCGCCCGCCAGCGCCGCCGCCAGCGCGTTGTGCGCCGCCGCCAGCGCCGGCTTGCCCAGCGCCTCGCCCGCCACCGCGCACGCCTCCACCGTGGCCCCGCGCACCACCTCCAGCACGCACCTGCCGCCAAACCAGTACTGACTACTGACTTTACATTACGACCGTAACCCCGCGCCTGCGCCCTGCAGTGCCGGACGGTAGGACGCAATGATGAATGAATGCAGCTGTTAAAGTGAGACGATTGACCGATTCTACGAGGAAATACCGAATCTAAAAACTACTGATTCTGGAGACGTATCTTAAATGTAATATGCGATTGATTATACAAATGAAATCAGTCGGAGTTTTAACGATTTGGCAAAGCAAGGAGAAGGAAGCGCACCGTTCGATGTGCAGCAGCAGCGCGACGGGCAGCTCGAGCAGCAGCTGCGCGGGCGCCAGCAGCGCCGCCAGCAGCCGCGCGGCGCGCCGCCGCAGCCGCCGCGCGCCCCGCCCCGCGCGCCCGCCGCGCGCGCCGCGCCGCGCCGCCAGCGCCTCGCCCACGCGCTCCAGCACCAGCAGCTCCACCGCCTCCGCCTCTGCCGGCACGCGCAACGCTCAGCAGACAGCATGAGTCGAGGTCCGGCGCTACGCCGCATCGCTGCGACCCATAGACGTCCCACTGCTGGGCACGGGTCTCCCCCTCAGACGCAGCTGCGGGAGGTCTAGAGCATACTCCACCACGCTGCTCCAATGCGGATTGGTGGAGGGGTTAGTCGCCAACCCAGTGTCGAATGTTCTCAAGCCACCCGAAGGTCTTCGACAAGGCTTAACGACTGTTTCCAGCATTGAAAACAACCGGGACCGACGGCTTTACGTGCCCTCCGAAGCACGGTAGCGCCCATGAAATTTTTGCCACTAGCGGTCATCCACAAACCGACCGCGCCCGTCGTTGCTTAACACTTTCGATCACATTGAATCGAAGCGAGCCACTGGGCTATGGACGCTACGCCGCATACGACCCGCTAAACCTGTAGCTGTAGCTTAACTTACCCTCCTCGGATGAACTGTAGTCTTGCTTGCGTTCCTTACATGCCGACTTCTTCGACATTCCCTGGGAAGAACCATAGGTATACCTACAATTCATTATACAAGAAAAAATAATAATTCACGAAATTGAAACAGTAATAGTATATTTCGTTACAAGTGCGGAAAGCCTGTCATTGCAAAGAGTTCCGACAAATGTCTACCCGAGCCGAAGGCGAGGGTTGACAGTCGGAACAAGTTGCAATTACGGTTCCGCACGTGTACTGAACAACTATTTTTAATACAGTTGCGAAAAAATGAAGCAATTTAATAAAATAATAAAAACACAAACTAAACTCGCAAAGAACATTTTTCGAAAATGGCGCCAACCGTAAAAGAATACAGAGTATTCTAGGAGAATACAGAGCAGAGATTTTTTTTGTTTTCTTCACCCATTCTGGGTAGGCAAAGGGAACTATGCCCATACAGCCAAGTCTTCAGTAGAATTTTTTTATTGACATGAAATTCAATGAGATGAAATGAAATTAAACCTAACCTAACTCATTGAATCAAATCATTAAATCTGATATTGAAACAAATTAGTAGCTTCTTTTTAGAAATATTTGCATGAATAATAAAAACTTCTATGAATTTTTGACGTGACAACGTCCTACAAATTGGTTTGCCGGGTGACACTTCAAGAAACTGCGTTACGCTCCGCTCACGTTATGCGCTCACAATGAGAGCGAGTGAGAGGCACGCGTCCCTTCCACTCGGGCATGGTTAGCCCGCCTAAGAGCGAGAGAGACGATACGATACGAGACGATACTACTATACGAATGAATATTCACATTAAAATTATTTTACCACTCAAAGTCGTTGTCACGTAAAACTTTCGCCCGTATACCGACTTTACAGGCAACCAATATTTTTTTTTTAGTAAAAACTTCGTGGTTGGTTTTTTCTTTTTATTAGACATTATTTTGACAGTTGGGAAAGAGAACGCACGAGTTCGGAAAAGGTAAAGAAAAAGCACGAGTGTGTAATAGCTCACTTCCCGAACGCTATACGTCCCTGTAATACGCCACTTTTTGAGCAACTGTATTATAAAATACATTTTCATGAAATTTTAGGATACCTACATAATTAAAAAAAATATGTATGTAATAAATAATAATCAAAACTAATTTAATTTAAAAATTAAAGAACTTGCGCTCCGGCATTGGTATGGCCGTAGGGTATGGAGAAGTGCCTGTCGCAGCCACAGACCAGATAAAAGAGGTCGCAGCAATGCTAGCAGCAGATAAGTCGCGCCGCGATCATCTTCAGCGCAGCGTTCGGGCTGCCCCTTCTACGTATCAAAGGCGCGCAACGTTTGCGCAATAATAAATTTTTAGTGATATAACGACTACCAAGTTTACCTGTTCCTTGCCCTTTCGGTCCTCGCGCAGGGTTGCCGGCGGCGCGTCTCCGCGTCCCGCCCCAGCCTCCAAGCCGAAAACCGCACCGCCGTACCTGCACACGAGAACCGCGCGGTTACTGCGAGCCATAGAGCACGCCAGCAGCACGGCCGGCAGCGCCGCGTCCCCCGCGTCGGCCGCCGGGCCGGGGGTGGCGGGGCAGGGGAGGGATTCCGGCGACACTCACGCGGACTGCAGCGCCGCCAGCGCCGGGCACGCCAGCAGCACGGCCGGCAGCGCCGCGTCCCCCGCGTCGCCCGCCACTGCCGCGCCCGACACCGGACTGGAGGCGGCGGGCAGGCGCCCGCGACGGTGTTTCTGGACTATAACCTGACACAACATTTTATTAACTATAACCTGATACAACATTTTTAACATAATAATAGGTACATTGTATTGTATTGTAACATAAATGTACGTTTATAGCTAATAATGTAATATTTATCATTATTCCCATGTCTTTAATAGCTTATTTTGATGATAAATTACATTGCTAGAGTAGAAGATTGGACCTGAACGTAGGAGCCAGACTGGTCGCTGCCCTCGGCCGGGCGACTCGCTTCGGATATATCCATATCTATAAATCACACGAGAAAGTATTTACGAAACTGTTGAAGTCTTATAAGTATCGCCTTTCTTACAAATATTATCTATAAGTACCTAACCATATTGATTACCATTATTAGCGCCGATAATTTCATTTTCCCTCGCTTCTACACCTTGGTTTACAAAATTACCTGTAGCCATTTCGTAAAACGTAGTGATTACTTGCTCAGTGCCATTTCGTAGACGAAGACTGTTCACCCGAAGTCAATTTGACATTGATGATACGAGTGAGTATAAAAAAATATGCCAAAATATAATAATGCAATCTCCTTCCTAGTAAGTTCTCAAAACGGCCAGCATCTATGTGAATACGAGTACCCAGTGCGAGTGGCGATGGTAATGAATGCGATGATTGTACCCGCTTTGGAGGTAAAACTAAACAACCATCTATAGACTAGTGGACGCCCGCAGCTTCGCTCGGGTGGAATTAGACATTCACTAACTTCAAAAACGGCCATGTTTCATACTAACTTTGCACCCCCGTTTTACCCCCTTAAGGGGCGAATTTTCAAAAATCCTTTCTTAGTGCTCCCCTACGTTATAAAAGGAAGCCCTGTGCAAAATTTCAAGTTTCTAACCCTTATAGTTTAGGCCCTGCGTTGATATGTCAGTCAGTCAGTCAGTCAGTCAGTCAGTCAGTCAGTCACCTTCTCCTTTTATATATATACCGGATTGTGTCATTTAAAATTACACACATAAATAAGGTTGATTATTTTTCTTACTGGGTAAGTTTCTAATATTTGACACATTTGCATTTAAATATCTATGTGTTATAGTTTCATTCATTCAAGTTCATCCTTCCCATCTCTAAAAATATAACCTATACATCCCTACTCCTTCTTCCGGCAAGCTTGGTGCGACGAGCGGATGCGCCGGCCCACTCTACGATCGAACAGACAGAACAGCACTAGTTCAAATTATTCATTACAAGGGAGCAGTTCGAAGTTCGAACGTAGTAGTAGATACTTAGATAGTCAATCGTGACTTAGAGCTTAGCTTAGTGGTAGGTAATTATTGTAAATTAGCCATAAGGCAGGTTAGGCACCTGTGTAGGATTAGCTATTCATTCAAGGATCAATAGCTCATCCTTTGCTTTACATTAATCAGTTTAGAATAGCATTATATCTATTCTCTTTAAGTAGTTTGTAGTTACCTAGACTTTCGTTAAGCGTGTGTAATCACCTCATAGCGAAAAAAATTATTTGAATTGAATTGAATTGAATTTGAACTTCGAACTCTGCTCGTATTTTGCGGTAATACAGTTCTTGCATTTCGGTGGGCCCCTGTTTGACGAATTGGCCAATCGGCCCGCAGATGATGTGGGTCGCCGCAGTGTGAGCAGCTGTCGTCTCCCCCGGTGCAGAGTTTCCTTCCGTGACCGAAGCCGAGGCACTTGGTGCACTGGACCAGCGGGCTCTGATCGAGTACGCGAACCCTCTGCAGGTCAACATGCGCACGGCCGGCCGCGGTCAGGCGCTGCCACACTTGGGGGGACACCTGGAGCACCACATGGTTTTCGTGCGGGTTCCTCGATCTCTTTCGGTACTTAGCGGCGACCCTTACATCTTCTGCCTTAATCCCACTTAGGAGGTGTGCGTTCTGGTTAAGTATTGCCTTGACAATGTCGTCGTCTGTATTGTATGACAACACATCCAACAACACTATCAAGGGGTCCTTGTTTATCGCGTCCTCAATTTTGAAACCTACCGACGAGCCACCCAGTTTGCTTTTCACCGCTTCGAGTTCATGTTTGTCTGTGCATCCTACGATAACCTTCTGGTCTCTGGCCTTCCTAATTTTGTCCACTCTTATCCGGGTTTCTTTAGCATTTACCGCAGTCCTTATTTTGTCCACAATGTTGTTACTGGTATCTTCCTTGTCCGTCGATGTAACAATGATAGAATGCATAGGCTGCCTTCCTGCAGTCGTTCCCGCATATGTTTTCCGCTTTGGGCTGCCTGTGGAGGGGGGAGGCAAAGCGAGAGACTTTTTGCTCTCCAGCTCTACTATTTGTTTTGAGAGTGTGCGTGTAAAGAGCGCACACTCTTCCATTTTCTCTCGTGTCTCGTCCATTGCCTCCATCAGAGACTCAACTGTTGTTTTACAGATGACTTGTTCTATTTCCTCTGTTTGGCAGCCAATGTTGGTTTTATTGGCTGAGTTGCCCAGACAGAGGGTGGCTAGGTCTCTTGTAACCTTGAGCATGTTTTCTAGGCTTCTTTCTATTTGTGCCTTTATTTCTTTCTTTAAATTCCCTGATTTCTTCAGTTCCTCACACGCCTCATTGTAATTAACTCTGTCCTGGTTTGTAAGTTTTTCAACAGCCTTGGCCGTGCTGCTACCCGCTAGATGCGGCTGTGATGCAGAGGGGGACTGTGATTTCCCCGCGGCAGCAGAGGTTCCACTGCAGGGGGGTGAGGAGAAGTCCAACGTAAGTGGTACAATCTTTCCCGTTTCTTTTTGGGTCCCGGCTTGTCCCACGGTCTTCTTTGGTGTATAGTACATTTTAATTACCTATTTAGGTCACGTGTATAGTTAAGATATTAAAGCAAGTCAAGGTGGTTCTTACCAGCTATTAGTCTCGGGGCAATAACCTCAGAACTGTCAATGTAAATTATACTTAAATATAAACTTGTCAATAGACTTATTTGAATAAAATATAAAAATATTAAAAAACAGGACAAAATAATTCTCTTACTCTATTAAGCGAGAGGCAATAACCTCTAAACTGTCTGTTAAAATATACTTAAATATAAAGTTTGTCTAGACTATATACATAGACTATATTAAAATAAACTTAATTAAAATAAACTAGTAAAATATTGTAAACAGGTCAAAATAATCTTAAACTCTATCAAGCGACTAATGTATACGGTTTAATGTATACCGTCTCAGTCTATACCGTGTCAGAGAGGTGTATAGTGTCTCTCTGGCTGTCAAATTAAATAAGAGACTGCAATTGACCGCCTCTGTAGTCCAGCTTTATGCCGCCCTTTGTTTTGGGGCTTTCGTTGTGGTACAGCCGATTAGCAAATGCTCGATAAATCATGAAAGGGCGGGTGGCCCCCCCACCTGCCCCTATTATTCCATCTCGGCGTCTGGTAGACTCATCTACCCAAACAGACCCAATCTTCCTTTATAATGTACCTATCCCAACCCCCTCCTCAGGTGCCCCAGAGCCCCGAGGAACCAACGCCGAGGCCGGGGCGCTAGTGGAGGCACTTGCCACCATTGGTAGAGCCCTGAACCGGCACCCGGAGCTCATGGGGCTGCTCCTGTCCACAGTCCAAGATTTCCTCGGGTGCCAATATGACAGTACATCTTAAACTGTTGTATTGGAACCCGGGGGGGATCAAAGACCCGGGGAAACAGTCCAGCCTAAGGTATCTCCTCCAAGAGCAGGGCATTCATGTGCTGCTCATGGGGGAAACCAAACTCAAGCCAACCGACGTATTTCGACTTCCGAACTACCACGTGTACAGGCGTGACGAGCTCAGTCCAGCGGGCATCGTGTACCGCGGTACCGCTATAGCTGTCAGACGCGATATTGTACACGAGGAGTTGCCTCTAACGCCGTTCAAATACCTACGCACCATAGGCGCGGAGGTTTGTATGGCGGGGGAGGCACTGCGCCTCTATGCGGCCTATCGCCCGCCTGGACCTCTCTTTGACCCACAGGACGTCAGGGACATCCTCGCAGGGGACCATCCTACCGTGATCGTTGGTGATCTCAATGCCAAACACAAGGTGTGGGGCTCAAGAGTCACCAACCACGCAGGGAAGCGACTCCAGGAGGATGCTGAGGATAGAGGATATGAGGTACTTGGGCCAGAGGCCCCTACCCATATACCTACTAACCCATCTCATCGCCCGGACGTCCTGGATATAGCCCTCACCAATCGTCTGCGCTGTCCTGTGACGGTGGAGACTTTGTACGATTTAGATACGAATCACCTCCCCGTGTTGGTGACCCTCGGCCTAGGGGCTGAAGCTGTGACGATACCCAGGTCCCGTATGAGAACGGACTGGCAGGCCTACCAAGACGCACTGGTGCAGTTCAGATATTCAGAGCCGCTCTCCACTCCCGAGGGGGTGGAGGTAGCGGCCCAGGCAATTACATCTGCCATATCGAATGCACTAGACGAAGCCACTACAGTGGCCCCCGCCACCTCGCGCGTCAGGCCTTTACCGATCCGTCTTCAACGTATGCTTCGCGAGAAGCGACGATTGCGGAAACTCTGGGCGCGCACGCGATGCCCCGGGATTAAGAGGGATCTCAACGCACTGGCTGAGAGGCTGTCGGATGGGATGACGGAGTGGCGTGGCACCACCTGGGAAGCAAGAGTTGACCAGGCAGGGGAGCATGACACATCGCTCTTTCATCTCAACAGACAGCTTACTCGAACCAAAGCACCTGTCTGCCCTCTCAGAGATGGGAGCGGCAGACTCTGCTATAGTGCCCAGGACCGTGCTGAACTGTTGGCTGAGTCGCTAGAGCGGCAGTTCACACCCAACCCAATGGACCCTGCCGTCCGAGAGCACTGCGAGGCTGTAGAGTCGCGAGTACGGGCATTCCTCGGTGGCCCGAAACCGCTGCCACAGGGGGTGAATTTTATTTCACCAACTGAGGCACGGCAGGGCGCCCGGCGCCTGCCAAAGCGCAAGGCACCGGGTGACGACGGAATCCCGAACGAGGCGATAGCCATGCTGCCCAATAGAGCCCTTGTCAGTTTGACTCGGCTCTACAACGGAATACTCCGCACGGGACACTTCCCTAACATCTGGAAGAAGGGGAAGGTCATTGTCCTCCCGAAGCCGGGGAAAGACCGCCGTCTCCCGGCTAACTACCGTCCCATCACGCTACTCTCCACGCTAGCAAAGCTGTTCGAGAGACTGGTGGCGAAACGTATACGGCCATCGCTTATTTTAAGAGATGAGCAGTATGGGTTTCGCGCCGGCCACTCAACAACGCTTCAGCTGGCGCGAGTAATCCATCACTTGTCAGATGAGTTAAACTACGGCCGATACACGGTAGGTGTCTTTCTCGACATCGAGAAGGCATTCGACCGGGTATGGCACGAGGGACTCATCTACAAACTGCTGGATGCACCCGTGCCGGCGATGCTGGTGTGGTTAATAGCGTCATTTCTAGATGGGCGGCAGTTCTATGTTGCGGTTGAGGGCAAAACCTCAGACCCCCATCCCATATGTGCCGGAGTTCCGCAGGGCAGCTGTCTCTCTCCCTTGCTCTACGCGCTCTACACAAATGACATTCCCACTCTAGAGGGCCACCTCCAAGAGTGGGAACGAGACGTCATGCTCGCTTTGTTCGCGGACGACAGTGCGTTCTTCGCGTCGTCGCGTAGCGCAGAGCTAGCGGCGCGCAGGATGCAACGCTTGTTAGATTTGCTACCCAACTGGCTGGATAAGTGGCGAATTGCGGTCAATGTCGGAAAGACCGTCGCCTTACTTACCGGCAAAGTAAACAGGCCGCCGACGCTTAAGTTGCGCGGGGCTGATATAGCATGGCAAACCAAAGTTAAATACCTGGGGTGCTATATTGATCGCTCGTTGCGCATGCTCCCCATGCTGGACCACTGTATCCAGCAGGGACGAGCCGCACGGGCGATGCTCCGACCTGTATTGCACTCCAGGTTACCACTTCGTACAAAACTGCGGATTTATAAATGCTATGTCCGCTCCAGGCTCACTTATGCGTCCCCGGCATGGTACGCACTTCTTTCAAGGTCATCGCGCGCCCGGCTACAGGCGCAACAAAACATCAGTCTGAGGGTTATCACCCAGGCCGGCCGCTACGTCAGGAACGACGTCATCGCGCGCGACCTTAAGGTCCCATCGTTGGAGAAATTTGTGGGGGACCTGGCCCGGCGCATGTTCGCGAGAGCCGACAACGGCCCCCACAAAGGACTCCACGGTATTGCGCCGTTGCACGCTCGTCCACCTGAAGGGCGGCCGCTCCCTCGGGAGCTCATTAGACCCGTGACCCCCGACCATCTGGGGGTCGAGAGTGAACCCACAGACTGATTTTCGCATAGACGACAAGAAGCTCGCAGTGTTGTTGCTGGCAAGCAACAACACGGTTTATTCCTAGCGGATCGCCCAACGGCGTAAACCGTGTGTGTTATTAAACACAAAAACACCGTGTCCATTGGCACGGGAGAACAGCCCGGGTAGAGAGGTCCGTCCTAGAGTCCCGAAGTCCCTTAGCCGAAAGGCAAGGAAGTCCCCACATTCGGGCGGGTGGGGGTGGGGGGGTCAAATTTGGGCTCCCCGGATGCAGTTCGCCGAGACCTATCGACCCGTTGAAGGATTTTGGGAATTGGATGAAAATTGGGGAAACGGTGGTGGAAAATGTACTAATTTTTGGGGAAAATTTGGAAAATTCTAGGGAAGTTTTATGTTTCTGGTGCCGAAAGTGGGGGTGAGGATACTACTAAAACAACAACGGTGAAGGGACAGCGGTATGCATGCTGAAACAGAAAATATCAATGTCTAAAATTTTTAAGTTCCGAAACGGTTAGGTTAGGTTAGGTTAGGTTAGGTTAGGTTAGGTTAGGTTAGGTTAGGTTAGGTTAGGTTAGGTTAGGTTAGGTTAGGTTAGGTTAGGTTAGGTTAGGTTAGGTTAGGTTAGGTTAGGTTAGGTTAGGTTAGGTTAGGTTAGGTTAGGTTAGGTTAGGTTAGGTTAGGTTAGGTTAGGTTAGGTTAGGTTAGGTTAGGTTAGGTTAGGTTAGGTTAGGTTAGGTTAGGTTAGGTTAGGTTAGGTTAGGTTAGGTTAGGTTAGGTTAGGTTAGGTTAGGTTAGGTTAGGTTAGGGTAGGGTAGGGTAGGGTAGGGTAGGGTAGGGTAGGGTAGGGTAGGGTAGGGTAGGGTAGGGTAGGGTAGGGTAGGGTAGGGTAGGGTAGGGTAGGTTAGGTTAGGTTAGGTTAGGTTAGGTTAGGTTAGGTTAGGTTAGGTTAGGTTAGGTTAGGTTAGGTTAGGTTAGGTTAGGTTAGGTTAGGTTAGGTTAGGTTAGGTTAGGTTAGGTTAGGTTAGGTTAGGTTAGGTTAGGTTAGGTTAGGTTAGGTTAGGTTAGGTTAGGTTAGGTTAGGTTAGGTTAGGTTAGGTTAGGTTAGGTTAGGTTAGGTTAGGTTAGGTTAGGTTAGGTTAGGTTAGGTTAGGTTAGGTTAGGTTAGGTTAGGTTAGGTTAGGTTAGGTTAGGTTAGGTTAGGTTAGGTTAGGTTAGGTTAGGTTAGGTTAGGTTAGGTTAGGTTAGGTTAGGTTAGGTTAGGTTAGGTTAGGTTAGGTTAGGTTAGGTTAGGTTAGGTTAGGTTAGGTTAGGTTAGGTTAGGTTAGGTTAGGTTAGGTTAGGTTAGGTTAGGTTAGGTTAGGTTAGGTTAGGTTAGGTTAGGTTAGGTTAGGTTAGGTTAGGTTAGGTTAGGTTAGGTTAGGTTAGGTTAGGTTAGGTTAGGTTAGGTTAGGTTAGGTTAGGTTAGGTTAGGTTAGGTTAGGTTAGGTTAGGTTAGGTTAGGTTAGGTTAGGTTAGGTTAGGTTAGGTTAGGTTAGGTTAGGTTAGGTTAGGTTAGGTTAGGTTAGGTTAGGTTAGGTTAGGTTAGGTTAGGTTAGGTTAGGTTAGGTTAGGTTAGGTTAGGTTAGGTTAGGTTAGGTTAGGTTAGGTTAGGTTAGGTTAGGTTAGGTTAGGTTAGGTTAGGTTAGGTTAGGTTAGGTTAGGTTAGGTTAGGTTAGGTTAGGTTAGGTTAGGTTAGGTTAGGTTAGGTTAGGTTAGGTTAGGTTAGGTTAGGTTAGGTTAGGTTAGGTTAGGTTAGGTTAGGTTAGGTTAGGTTAGGTTAGGTTAGGTTAGGTTAGGTTAGGTTAGGTTAGGTTAGGTTAGGTTAGGTTAGGTTAGGTTAGGTTAGGTTAGGTTAGGTTAGGTTAGGTTAGGTTAGGTTAGGTTAGGTTAGGTTAGGTTAGGTTAGGTTAGGTTAGGTTAGGTTAGGTTAGGTTAGGTTAGGTTAGGTTAGGTTAGGTTAGGTTAGGTTAGGTTAGGTTAGGTTAGGTTAGGTTAGGTTAGGTTAGGTTAGGTTAGGTTAGGTTAGGTTAGGTTAGGTTAGGTTAGGTTAGGTTAGGTTAGGTTAGGTTAGGTTAGGTTAGGTTAGGTTAGGTTAGGTTAGGTTAGGTTAGGTTAGGTTAGGTTAGGTTAGGTTAGGTTAGGTTAGGTTAGGTTAGGTTAGGTTAGGTTAGGTTAGGTTAGGTTAGGTTAGGTTAGGTTAGGTTAGGTTAGGTTAGGTTAGGTTAGGTTAGGTTAGGTTAGGTTAGGTTAGGTTAGGTTAGGTTAGGTTAGGTTAGGTTAGGTTAGGTTAGGTTAGGTTAGGTTAGGTTAGGTTAGGTTAGGTTAGGTTAGGTTAGGTTAGGTTAGGTTAGGTTAGGTTAGGTTAGGTTAGGTTAGGTTAGGTTAGGTTAGGTTAGGTTAGGTTAGGTTAGGTTAGGTTAGGTTAGGTTAGGTTAGGTTAGGTTAGGTTAGGTTAGGTTAGGTTAGGTTAGGTTAGGTTAGGTTAGGTTAGGTTAGGTTAGGTTAGGTTAGGTTAGGTTAGGTTAGGTTAGGTTAGGTTAGGTTAGGTTAGGTTAGGTTAGGTTAGGTTAGGTTAGGTTAGGTTAGGTTAGGTTAGGTTAGGTTAGGTTAGGTTAGGTTAGGTTAGGTTAGGTTAGGTTAGGTTAGGTTAGGTTAGGTTAGGTTAGGTTAGGTTAGGTTAGGTTAGGTTAGGTTAGGTTAGGTTAGGTTAGGTTAGGTTAGGTTAGGTTAGGTTAGGTTAGGTTAGGTTAGGTTAGGTTAGGTTAGGTTAGGTTAGGTTAGGTTAGGTTAGGTTAGGTTAGGTTAGGTTAGGTTAGGTTAGGTTAGGTTAGGTTAGGTTAGGTTAGGTTAGGTTAGGTTAGGTTAGGTTAGGTTAGGTTAGGTTAGGTTAGGTTAGGTTAGGTTAGGTTAGGTTAGGTTAGGTTAGGTTAGGTTAGGTTAGGTTAGGTTAGGTTAGGTTAGGTTAGGTTAGGTTAGGTTAGGTTAGGTTAGGTTAGGTTAGGTTAGGTTAGGTTAGGTTAGGTTAGGTTAGGTTAGGTTAGGTTAGGTTAGGTTAGGTTAGGTTAGGTTAGGTTAGGTTAGGTTAGGTTAGGTTAGGTTAGGTTAGGTTAGGTTAGGTTAGGTTAGGTTAGGTTAGGTTAGGTTAGGTTAGGTTAGGTTAGGTTAGGTTAGGTTAGGTTAGGTTAGGTTAGGTTAGGTTAGGTTAGGTTAGGTTAGGTTAGGTTAGGTTAGGTTAGGTTAGGTTAGGTTAGGTTAGGTTAGGTTAGGTTAGGTTAGGTTAGGTTAGGTTAGGTTAGGTTAGGTTAGGTTAGGTTAGGTTAGGTTAGGTTAGGTTAGGTTAGGTTAGGTTAGGTTAGGTTAGGTTAGGTTAGGTTAGGTTAGGTTAGGTTAGGTTAGGTTAGGTTAGGTTAGGTTAGGTTAGGTTAGGTTAGGTTAGGTTAGGTTAGGTTAGGTTAGGTTAGGTTAGGTTAGGTTAGGTTAGGTTAGGTTAGGTTAGGTTAGGTTAGGTTAGGTTAGGTTAGGTTAGGTTAGGTTAGGTTAGGTTAGGTTAGGTTAGGTTAGGTTAGGTTAGGTTAGGTTAGGTTAGGTTAGGTTAGGTTAGGTTAGGTTAGGTTAGGTTAGGTTAGGTTAGGTTAGGTTAGGTTAGGTTAGGTTAGGTTAGGTTAGGTTAGGTTAGGTTAGGTTAGGTTAGGTTAGGTTAGGTTAGGTTAGGTTAGGTTAGGTTAGGTTAGGTTAGGTTAGGTTAGGTTAGGTTAGGTTAGGTTAGGTTAGGTTAGGTTAGGTTAGGTTAGGTTAGGTTAGGTTAGGTTAGGTTAGGTTAGGTTAGGTTAGGTTAGGTTAGGTTAGGTTAGGTTAGGTTAGGTTAGGTTAGGTTAGGTTAGGTTAGGTTAGGTTAGGTTAGGTTAGGTTAGGTTAGGTTAGGTTAGGTTAGGTTAGGTTAGGTTAGGTTAGGTTAGGTTAGGTTAGGTTAGGTTAGGTTAGGTTAGGTTAGGTTAGGTTAGGTTAGGTTAGGTTAGGTTAGGTTAGGTTAGGTTAGGTTAGGTTAGGTTAGGTTAGGTTAGGTTAGGTTAGGTTAGGTTAGGTTAGGTTAGGTTAGGTTAGGTTAGGTTAGGTTAGGTTAGGTTAGGTTAGGTTAGGTTAGGTTAGGTTAGGTTAGGTTAGGTTAGGTTAGGTTAGGTTAGGTTAGGTTAGGTTAGGTTAGGTTAGGTTAGGTTAGGTTAGGTTAGGTTAGGTTAGGTTAGGTTAGGTTAGGTTAGGTTAGGTTAGGTTAGGTTAGGTTAGGTTAGGTTAGGTTAGGTTAGGTTAGGTTAGGTTAGGTTAGGTTAGGTTAGGTTAGGTTAGGTTAGGTTAGGTTAGGTTAGGTTAGGTTAGGTTAGGTTAGGTTAGGTTAGGTTAGGTTAGGTTAGGTTAGGTTAGGTTAGGTTAGGTTAGGTTAGGTTAGGTTAGGTTAGGTTAGGTTAGGTTAGGTTAGGTTAGGTTAGGTTAGGTTAGGTTAGGTTAGGTTAGGTTAGGTTAGGTTAGGTTAGGTTAGGTTAGGTTAGGTTAGGTTAGGTTAGGTTAGGTTAGGTTAGGTTAGGTTAGGTTAGGTTAGGTTAGGTTAGGTTAGGTTAGGTTAGGTTAGGTTAGGTTAGGTTAGGTTAGGTTAGGTTAGGTTAGGTTAGGTTAGGTTAGGTTAGGTTAGGTTAGGTTAGGTTAGGTTAGGTTAGGTTAGGTTAGGTTAGGTTAGGTTAGGTTAGGTTAGGTTAGGTTAGGTTAGGTTAGGTTAGGTTAGGTTAGGTTAGGTTAGGTTAGGTTAGGTTAGGTTAGGTTAGGTTAGGTTAGGTTAGGTTAGGTTAGGTTAGGTTAGGTTAGGTTAGGTTAGGTTAGGTTAGGTTAGGTTAGGTTAGGTTAGGTTAGGTTAGGTTAGGTTAGGTTAGGTTAGGTTAGGTTAGGTTAGGTTAGGTTAGGTTAGGTTAGGTTAGGTTAGGTTAGGTTAGGTTAGGTTAGGTTAGGTTAGGTTAGGTTAGGTTAGGTTAGGTTAGGTTAGGTTAGGTTAGGTTAGGTTAGGTTAGGTTAGGTTAGGTTAGGTTAGGTTAGGTTAGGTTAGGTTAGGTTAGGTTAGGTTAGGTTAGGTTAGGTTAGGTTAGGTTAGGTTAGGTTAGGTTAGGTTAGGTTAGGTTAGGTTAGGTTAGGTTAGGTTAGGTTAGGTTAGGTTAGGTTAGGTTAGGTTAGGTTAGGTTAGGTTAGGTTAGGTTAGGTTAGGTTAGGTTAGGTTAGGTTAGGTTAGGTTAGGTTAGGTTAGGTTAGGTTAGGTTAGGTTAGGTTAGGTTAGGTTAGGTTAGGTTAGGTTAGGTTAGGTTAGGTTAGGTTAGGTTAGGTTAGGTTAGGTTAGGTTAGGTTAGGTTAGGTTAGGTTAGGTTAGGTTAGGTTAGGTTAGGTTAGGTTAGGTTAGGTTAGGTTAGGTTAGGTTAGGTTAGGTTAGGTTAGGTTAGGTTAGGTTAGGTTAGGTTAGGTTAGGTTAGGTTAGGTTAGGTTAGGTTAGGTTAGGTTAGGTTAGGTTAGGTTAGGTTAGGTTAGGTTAGGTTAGGTTAGGTTAGGTTAGGTTAGGTTAGGTTAGGTTAGGTTAGGTTAGGTTAGGTTAGGTTAGGTTAGGTTAGGTTAGGTTAGGTTAGGTTAGGTTAGGTTAGGTTAGGTTAGGTTAGGTTAGGTTAGGTTAGGTTAGGTTAGGTTAGGTTAGGTTAGGTTAGGTTAGGTTAGGTTAGGTTAGGTTAGGTTAGGTTAGGTTAGGTTAGGTTAGGTTAGGTTAGGTTAGGTTAGGTTAGGTTAGGTTAGGTTAGGTTAGGTTAGGTTAGGTTAGGTTAGGTTAGGTTAGGTTAGGTTAGGTTAGGTTAGGTTAGGTTAGGTTAGGTTAGGTTAGGTTAGGTTAGGTTAGGTTAGGTTAGGTTAGGTTAGGTTAGGTTAGGTTAGGTTAGGTTAGGTTAGGTTAGGTTAGGTTAGGTTAGGTTAGGTTAGGTTAGGTTAGGTTAGGTTAGGTTAGGTTAGGTTAGGTTAGGTTAGGTTAGGTTAGGTTAGGTTAGGTTAGGTTAGGTTAGGTTAGGTTAGGTTAGGTTAGGTTAGGTTAGGTTAGGTTAGGTTAGGTTAGGTTAGGTTAGGTTAGGTTAGGTTAGGTTAGGTTAGGTTAGGTTAGGTTAGGTTAGGTTAGGTTAGGTTAGGTTAGGTTAGGTTAGGTTAGGTTAGGTTAGGTTAGGTTAGGTTAGGTTAGGTTAGGTTAGGTTAGGTTAGGTTAGGTTAGGTTAGGTTAGGTTAGGTTAGGTTAGGTTAGGTTAGGTTAGGTTAGGTTAGGTTAGGTTAGGTTAGGTTAGGTTAGGTTAGGTTAGGTTAGGTTAGGTTAGGTTAGGTTAGGTTAGGTTAGGTTAGGTTAGGTTAGGTTAGGTTAGGTTAGGTTAGGTTAGGTTAGGTTAGGTTAGGTTAGGTTAGGTTAGGTTAGGTTAGGTTAGGTTAGGTTAGGTTAGGTTAGGTTAGGTTAGGTTAGGTTAGGTTAGGTTAGGTTAGGTTAGGTTAGGTTAGGTTAGGTTAGGTTAGGTTAGGTTAGGTTAGGTTAGGTTAGGTTAGGTTAGGTTAGGTTAGGTTAGGTTAGGTTAGGTTAGGTTAGGTTAGGTTAGGTTAGGTTAGGTTAGGTTAGGTTAGGTTAGGTTAGGTTAGGTTAGGTTAGGTTAGGTTAGGTTAGGTTAGGTTAGGTTAGGTTAGGTTAGGTTAGGTTAGGTTAGGTTAGGTTAGGTTAGGTTAGGTTAGGTTAGGTTAGGTTAGGTTAGGTTAGGTTAGGTTAGGTTAGGTTAGGTTAGGTTAGGTTAGGTTAGGTTAGGTTAGGTTAGGTTAGGTTAGGTTAGGTTAGGTTAGGTTAGGTTAGGTTAGGTTAGTTAGGTTAGGTTAGGTTAGGTTAGGTTAGGTTAGGTTAGGTTAGGTTAGGTTAGGTTAGGTTAGGTTAGGTTAGGTTAGGTTAGGTTAGGTTAGGTTAGGTTAGGTTAGGTTAGGTTAGGTTAGGTTAGGTTAGGTTAGGTTAGGTTAGGTTAGGTTAGGTTAGGTTAGGTTAGGTTAGGTTAGGTTAGGTTAGGTTAGGTTAGGTTAGGTTAGGTTAGGTTAGGTTAGGTTAGGTTAGGTTAGGTTAGGTTAGGTTAGGTTAGGTTAGGTTAGGTTAGGTTAGGTTAGGTTAGGTTAGGTTAGGTTAGGTTAGGTTAGGTTAGGTTAGGTTAGGTTAGGTTAGGTTAGGTTAGGTTAGGTTAGGTTAGGTTAGGTTAGGTTAGGTTAGGTTAGGTTAGGTTAGGTTAGGTTAGGTTAGGTTAGGTTAGGTTAGGTTAGGTTAGGTTAGGTTAGGTTAGGTTAGGTTAGGTTAGGTTAGGTTAGGTTAGGTTAGGTTAGGTTAGGTTAGGTTAGGTTAGGTTAGGTTAGGTTAGGTTAGGTTAGGTTAGGTTAGGTTAGGTTAGGTTAGGTTAGGTTAGGTTAGGTTAGGTTAGGTTAGGTTAGGTTAGGTTAGGTTAGGTTAGGTTAGGTTAGGTTAGGTTAGGTTAGGTTAGGTTAGGTTAGGTTAGGTTAGGTTAGGTTAGGTTAGGTTAGGTTAGGTTAGGTTAGGTTAGGTTAGGTTAGGTTAGGTTAGGTTAGGTTAGGTTAGGTTAGGTTAGGTTAGGTTAGGTTAGGTTAGGTTAGGTTAGGTTAGGTTAGGTTAGGTTAGGTTAGGTTAGGTTAGGTTAGGTTAGGTTAGGTTAGGTTAGGTTAGGTTAGGTTAGGTTAGGTTAGGTTAGGTTAGGTTAGGTTAGGTTAGGTTAGGTTAGGTTAGGTTAGGTTAGGTTAGGTTAGGTTAGGTTAGGTTAGGTTAGGTTAGGTTAGGTTAGGTTAGGTTAGGTTAGGTTAGGTTAGGTTAGGTTAGGTTAGGTTAGGTTAGGTTAGGTTAGG